>CM028137.1:722115000-726915000 GCA_016271365.2 Neoceratodus forsteri | reverse complement strand
GCCCAGTAGCAGCATATACACTGCAAACAACATAGGTGAGAGGCTGGAACCCTAGGGTATGCCACAGAGCAGGGGCTTCGGGAGTGAAGGAAAAATTTATCATCACCACCTTCTGTGTTCTGCCACTGAGGAAATATTTAAACCAGCTGATGACCCTACCAGTAAGTCTACAGTACTACCTGAGATGATCCAACAGCAGCCTATGGTCCTGTGTCAAATGCTGATGAGAGATCGAGTGGAATGGGAACTGACTGTTCTGTCATATCTTTGGCCCTGAGGAGGTCATTATGCACTCTGACCAATGCAGTCTCAGTACTATGGCTGGATCTAAATCTGGACTGGAGTGACTCATATATGTTAAAGGCCATGAGGTAAACATCAAGCAGCAGAACCATTATCTTTTCAATAACCTTTCTTAGAAATGAAAGATTGGCGACAGATCTAAAATTTACCAAGCAGTCTGTGTCCAAAGATATTTTTTTTTCAGAAGGGGTCTCACCAGTGCATCTTTCAAAGTGCTCCGAAAGGACCCCTCCAAAAGGGAGCACCAGACTATCTCAGCAAACAATGAACCCAAGAATCCCACACAACTCACTAGAAAGTGCGTTGGACCCAGCTACAGTTGACAATAAGTGGGCTGCAGCTCAGAAATCACACTACACACCTTCTCCACCGAAAACAGCCAAAGCTCACCTCAAACAAGAAGAGTGCTCCTTCTTATAACCTGCTCCAGGCTGTTGGGCTACAACAGACCAGTTGGGGTTATCACAGATCTGATCAAGGACATACTGTTGAATGGAGTGAACTCTTCACACTGGGCAGATGAAAATGCCTCTACCATCTGGAGACCTGCAGGATGTAACAATCTGTCCAAAGTGCAAAAGAAATGAGCTGACCTCTTCATCCCCGTCACAATCTCCCTGGACAGAAATGCTTGCTTTCTTATGGGAGGTTGCCCTCTGATACTTGTCATAGTGAGTTCTCAAAGTCAGTCTTTCCTAGCTGCCTTGACGTCCACCAGCAATGCTCCACTCAGCAACCCAAAGCCTTCATGTTCCTAATCTCCCAATCAAACCACGGTGATCTGAAGTGAGAAGGCCTGGATTGTACATGAACTGATGTGACAGTATCGAGGGTCGAAGCAACAGCCCTGTTATAGACTACCACTTCTTCCCCCAATCCTGTCCCACATGCAGCCATAATATCAGAGAGATCCAGTGTCGCAGGATGTCCTACTGGGGACAACCTCTTTAAAGGGTGGCAGTGAACCAGCTCTATAGGGGGAGGACAACTGGGGGGGCCAAAATGAGAACTTCACAGTTCAGTGATCTGATCAACTGACTGGATCGATCTTGAGATTATTTATCTTGAGTCCCAGTAAGAGTACTATGACTGTGTTGGTGGGTCGCAGTAGTAACGACTTGTGCAAGGCCAGGTGACAACATCAGCTGCAGGAAATCTTGAACAACTTACGAGGGTTCACCATCAACCCAGGCATTGATGTCACCCAGAATCGACCATCTGGGCAACTCCAATATGCGCTCAGCTATGAAGTCTGTGAGTTTCTGCAGGAAATCCCTCTTGCACCCCAGAGGCTGGTACACAAGAAAGATCCTACAACCTGCACCTGGACCCCACATATGGCCATGCATTCAAACAATGCAGTATCTCCCACTGGGTGCACTGTGAAGTTTAGCTTGGATCTAAAGCAGATGGCCACTTCCCCACCTCAGTGATCCCTCTGCAGGCAGTGAACCACAGAGAATTCAGCCAGGACTTGATGCCTCCAACCTTGGTCCTGCATCATCATTCAGTCAGGTCTCCATGATGCAAGCCAGATTGACCATGGAGATTAAGTCCAATGTAATAGCAAACTTGTTTCCCATCTATCTTTCATTGCACACCACTGCCCATAGGAGACTGCTGGCCCTACAGACTACCTGTCCACTCAGTCTGGTGGGAACCTAGAGTATGGGAACCAACCATGTCTGGCCTCTCCCTAGGTCCCATTTTGCCCCAGAACATCTGGTCCTCACAAATCTTATAATGACCCCCATTAGAACCTTCCACCTCCACCACCTACCATCCCAGTTTCTCACAATGTCCCCCACTCTACAGCATCTATATGCTGCCACTGGGGGGGGTCATCAAAGGGGTGGAGGTCTAGCAGCTGGAATGGGTAGTAACAAAGCTTGAGGGGCCCCAGATCCATACACATAATCCCACTGGTCAACAAAACCCACTGCTCAACCAACACCACCTGCTATTTAAATGCACTCCTGAAAAGAAAGTCCACACCGTAGAATAGACGTCTTGCTACCCTAACCCTAAGCGCCTCAAACACCCATACCAAGAATTACATAGAAGCTAATGTAGTAATAAATACCTACCCACTCTAACAATCAAACATACTCTAATCTACGCTTTATTCTGAACCAATTATAACGTCTCCTCTTCCCCACCTTGCAAAACCAACCCACCACAAAAATAAATAAAGTTAAAAATTTGTAGGAGAATCCACTAGGAGCATTCAGTTAAGGTGCAAAATACAAACAGCAGCAATAGTTCAATATAAGTCCAGCATTTTAACAATGTCCACAGAAACAGTAAAAACAGGTTCTATTTTCACCAGAGCAAGTCCAGAAAAATAATGCAGTGAAGTTAAGACTCCAGGCAGCTCTCTCACCACTGCTAGGGGAAATACACTGCAACTAGAATCGTAAGAAAAGATTCAGACCCATAGGGTCTGTCACCAGCTGCTGCCCAATTCTGCAGTCTGCTAGGCTGTCCAGATCTTACTTGTTCAGTCTTGAGCCCCACGGGAGAGAGAGCTAAATCTCTACATGAAACTTCAACTTGTCACGTAAATCAGCAGCCAAGAATGATGCAGCTGGTGACCAAAATGGGTTAAAGTCCTTCCTTCAGAGGTCAACCAGTTAGTGGTACTTGTCGAGATTATTCCTCCATCTCCAGCACACCACCAAGCAAGTCTGCCAGGGCCCATCAGTCCGGGTACTCACCATATTCCCCTGCTCGGACTTGGCCCCTCTCCACGACTCCTCCAACAGCAACAAGTGGCTGATCCAGCAATGCGGGGAAATAGAAATGGGAAACATTAATGCAGACCTGTTAGCAGTAAGCAACTATATGGATTCTTGATGCTTGATCTTTAAATGACTGCAGGGTTGCGGTTCCATGTCATAACAACAACCACAAAACAGTGATCGCTGTTACAGTGAGTGTACATCACCAAAAAGCAAATCGGTGATGTACACTTGTGGACGACAAGACATCTGTCAACTTAAAATAGTATTTATGCAGGGGGCTGCACACTTTGCACCCCACTGACTAAATATAACCAACTCTCGGGGGTGCATGTTGGGGAGGGGGAGACAGTCTGACAAAAAAAAAAAAAACAGCAGCAGTAACATTTTCCCCAGTCCCCAGCCCAGTGCCTGCTGTGCTGAAGCTAGCCACCCTCATCACCACACCACATGGCTAGCTTGGTGGTAGCATGGCACACTACCCCACACAAACCCTCTTCCCTATCCCTCCTCTTCTCTTCTCTATCCCTCCCCTTCCAGTTACCTTCCCTCACTCATCCCTACTGTCACTTTGGTATTCCGTTGCTACCCTTACAGGGTAGCCCAACAGGGTAGCATTGTAAATGAGTCACTGTTTTGACTACAGTCACTATCATCACTGGATACCCACTGTTGCAGTTGTTGACAGTGCATTTAAATACAACAGGATAAATTAAGGCACCACTACAGTACTCTACACCGGGTCATGTCTAAAAATAATAAAACTAACTCCTAAACTAACTTATTTTAAAAGCCCTTACTCACTCTGGGTTCTTAATCTTACACTCTAACTACTGTTGGTAACTAAAATGATGATAACTGAGAGCAAGCACTAGCATTTGTGCTTACTACAGAAAAGACAAGCTGTGGTCAGAGCCACTATGGCTGCTAATGCATTAACTTGATAAAGGTGTTTCATGGGCTTAAATGTAAAAATGAAGTGCCATAGTCAGCTTGGTGTGTAAATTTAACTTTTGGTAAAGTTAGATCATTTATCTGGTGATCCTGTGTTTCCCATGTGTTTAAATGTGAGCGGTGAGCTTGTCTTGTACTGTGTGGGGAAGTAGAGGGAGCTCCAAACCAAGGACTTCAAGTAATGGCAGAAGCAACTGTGCAGAGAGGAGAAGCATGGCTACAGTGGGGACAGTGGGCCAACCTGGAAGGGTAAGAGCCTATACCGAAGTGATGGCCTGCTTCAACCAAGGAAGGAACTACAGTCCTCAGTGGATGTGTGTAAATGTTATTTTGATGGACATTTAAAGTAGCTGGGTGGTGATGGAAGAAATAGGGGAGGCAAAAAGTGGTCACCACAGGCTGAGATAGACAGCAAGGAGATCCTGAGGGGGAGAGAGTCCCACCAGGATGCAAGTTATTCAAGGAAGCAGGGAGTTAGCAAAGAAGAAAGGTGGGGGAGAAGGAACTGTCAAAGGAGAAAGGTGAAGAAGGAGGAATAATTGGAAAAAGGAAGACGTGACAAGAAGAGCACTGAGGGATGTAAAACTGGTGCAAGGTCTGCATCAGAAGTCTTATGAGAGGAGACTGAAAGAGTTCAATATGTACACCCTGGAGGAGAGGAGGGAGAGTTGGGATATGATGGAGCCCTTTAAATACCCTCACGAAGGTTAATAAGGTACAGGAGGGAGATATGTTTCAGAGAAAATGGTGCTGTAGAACAAGGGGACATGATATGATGCTGGAAGTAGATTCAGGAGAGATGTGAAGAAGTACTTTTTCACAGAAAGGGTGGTGGATTCCTGGGACAGATTTCTATGGGAGGCAGCAGGGGTGAAACCAGTTGTGGGTTTCAAAAATGCCTTGGATAGGCACAAATGAATCCTAGGGGAATGTAAGGGGGTGGAAGAGTCAGTGCTGTAGATCAGGTTGGGTCTGCAGCAAAAGTGATCATAATTAAAATTGGGCAGACTAAATGGGCCCAGCGGTTATTATCTGCCATCTGTTTCTATGTTTTTACATATGACAGGTTATATGATTCATATGGATACAGTGCAAAATTATTAATGTGTACAATGTCGATACTGTAAACTGAGTGGCACACATAATTCATGCCGTACTATGCTACACAGATAGGATAATCAAATGGACAATAATATATGCATTGAGCAAGGAAGAAAAAAATTAAGGGAAACACATGTGAAGCAATATACTATTCATAGAGTGGTGCCACCATGATAGGTACTTACTGTATGAAGTTACTGTATTATGATGGTACCCAGCTGTATACCAATGTTGAGTAAGCTACAATATGGGATTTTATTTATTTGTATTTTATTTTCAATAATCCAGACATTGTCTACACAGGAATGACACTTAGCCAAGGGTGCTCCTTACAATTTGACCTTTTTTTTTTTTTTACCACTTTATTCATTTTTGGGAAATCAGTTATAATGGGGCTGCAATTCTGTTCAGCCAATTAACTTTTAGTTTGAAGGAAGGAAGGAGGTGGAAGAGGCAGTGCTGTAAATCAAGTTGGGTCTGCAGCACAAGTGATCATAATTAAAAATGGGCAGACCAAATGGGCCTAGTGGTCATTATCTGCCATCAGTTTCTATGTTTCTTTGTATGACAGGTTATGTGATTCAAATGGATGCAGTATAAAATTATTGATATGTGCAATGTCAATACTGTAAACTGTGTGGCACACATAATTCATGTTGTACTATGCTACACAGATACGATAATGTCCAGCCGCCTCCACCACCACCCTTGGTCGACACCTGTTTTTATAGTGAGTGTCACGTGCATAAAAAACCCAATCAGCTCACTTTCCCATCTGCAGGCTATACTAAACCACACCACCAGTGGTCAGCAGTTCTTCCTACAAGTCCCTTCATACTTCCTCCTAAAACTGCATACCGCACCAGAAACATGGCTTTTTGGACTGCACCTATACTCAGATCACCAACTAACAATAAGGGTGTCTCCTCATTGCTGCCAAAATGGAACATAAGGCTTGTATTATTGGTTATTTCCACCCTGACCGGGTGGTTTCTAGCCACAGACTTCTTGGCAGGGATCCTAGCCACTGAACAAAGATGTACCCATCGATGCACCCCTACGCACCCTACTCCTCCTCCCCGTAGCATGCCCCCCAAGGCTGTTACTTGGGCCACACTCCTAGAGTCTGCACCTCTAGCATCCTTATCAAAATATGAACAAAGGCAGCTAGGTTTCCTGATTCCCTCCATCACTATCAGAAAACAACACTGGCATTCCCCGACCTGCCCCTTCTGTCCCTCCTTCTCCTCGCCCTGCTAGCAGGGAATGTTGAAATAAACCCTGGACCTGCAAACATACACATTGCCACTTGGGCAGGATGAAATGGGATAAAAATTGTCCATCTAGATTTATGCAGCCTCCCTTCTAAATTTGCTGAGATTGAGGCCTGGGTGACTTTTTATATAAGCCCCAAGTACTGGGTCTCTCCGAGACCTGGCTGAAGCCATACCACAACAATGCCTCTTACCTACTCCAAGGCTATTCCTTACTCCAGCAGGATAGAGGAGGTGGCATGTATGTCCAAGACCACATAACAGCCGTCATTGTTGCTCACTCCACTGCCCTCTCCATGAGTGAATGGATGATTTCTGAGCTTACCATCAGCGCAACAAAAAAACTTTATGTTGGCTGTTGCTACAACCCCCCTCCAGCTAGTACCCAGGGACTGTCTAGCTTTCTCTCAGGCCTGGCCTCCACCACCCCAACTAGGGATGCTTTTCTACTTGGGGACTTTAACCTAAACCGGGCAGCATGCCCAAATCCTGACTATGCAGCCCTACTGAAATCACAAAACCTGGAGCAAGTAATCTCTACCACTACAAGATTCAACCAGCACTCACCTGACCACTCTGTCCTTGATTGGATCATAACAAATCGATCTGACTTACTTCTCCAAACAGGGACAATGTCAGATGCAATAAGTGATCACACCCCAACATACATCATTGTAAACACAAAGTCAGCTGGCCTACCCCAAAAATACTGTCCTTTAGAAATTTCACCAGCTCGAATCATGACCTGATAACTAGGGAAGCTATGTCCATAGACTTGTCCTCCCTTTACCAGTGTGATAACATCTCTGCTGTCACTCTCTTTACCAGTACCATGCAAAAGCTGCAGGACCAGTATTTCCCCATTAAAACCAGAAGGGTTAGAGGTGGCTGCATGCGCTGGATAGCAAAAGAACTACTATCTCAAATGAAGGTCAGGGATTCCAAATGGTGAGCTTTCAAAGACTGCCCACCCCCCCAGCTATGGAATGCCTACAGGCAGCTGCAAAATGCCTGCAAGCAGCAGGCAAAGTCACTAAAAAAGAAATATTTTACTGAGTTCCAAAAAGAACACCCTGGGGAACCCTTGCAAATTCTGGACCTCAATAGGATCCATACTAAATATGAAGGCCAACAAGCTGATAACTGAACTCACATCCCCATCAATCACTGTAAATGACCCTGCTGACATCGCTAACCTCCTAAACGCTATGTTCACTGACCTGACCCCACACCTAAACAAACTCCCCTCTCACCCCCCTCCAACCTTGACCGAATAGGAAGCCCCACTGCCACCCCTAACCCCACAGCAACCACCCCTCCTTTCTATTTCAGGGTCATCAGCACCAAGGCCATCTCAAAACTCCTGAAAACCCTTCCCTCCAGCGGCAGTCCAGTAAGTAATGGGCTATACCCAGCATTCCGGAGGATCATCTTTCCAGCCCTTGTCAGACCTCTAACTCACATTTTTAACCTCGCACTGTCTACCTCAACAGTGCCCGATGCATGGAAACATGCATATGTAGTTCTCATCTTCAAGGCGTGAGACCCCTGAGTCCCAGAAAACTACAGACCCATCTCCTTGCAACCACATCTCAGCAAACTCCTTGAGAAGGTCATCTATTCCCAACTATCTGAACACCTCAACAAACATAACCTCCTAAGTCCCCTTCAGCATGGTTTCCGCAAGCACCATAGCACCTCCTCTGCCTTGGCAACCTTCTCGAACCATGCCCTCAGACAGATGGATATGGAAATGCCATGGGTGCAGTATTTGTCAATCTCTCAAAGGTGTTTGACCTAGTTGATCATCATCTCCTTCTTGCCACTCTTGACAAATTTGGCTGTGCCCCTGGACCTGCAGCCTGGTTTCACAGCTACCTTACAAACAGGTCACAATCTGTGCTCATAGGCAAAGTTGCCACAGCCTCCCTTCACTCCTGCACTGGAGTTCCTCAGGGATCAATCCTTGTTCCCCTTCTCGTCTCCATATTTATCAATAATCTACCAGGGGATTGCCTAAACTGCAATGCACTCCTCTACATGGATGACCTAGTCCTGTACCACAGCCATAAGTCCCTAGAGTCCATCTCCTCCACACTCACTAGCAACTTTGTGGCAGCTGAGGGCTGGTTCACGTCCAGAAAACTGCTCATAAATGGGAAAAAGACAAAAGCCATGCTCTTTGGATCCAAACCTTTTCTAAATAAAGCTGCCAAAACAAATTCCACACTCACAGTATGTCCCCCCTGCAGGCCCCCCCACTAGAGCAGGTCACCTCTTTCAAATATCTTGGTGTCACTCTCGATCCATCGCTTACCTTCTGTGATCGCACAACCCAGACCATAACTAAGATCCATCAGAAGCTAGGTGTGGCCTACCGGGCTTTCCCCTTGCTATCTCCTGAAGCCTGCCTTACCATTGCACAAGGCAATCTTCTCCCCTCCTGGATTATTGCTCCCCCATCTACTCACACCTGCCCAAAAAGGAACTTTCCCATCTCACCAAGACTTATAATTCCATTGGTCACTTCATTCTCAAAGCCCCTTCATTAACCCATCACTGCTCACTCTACCAACCCCTTGGGTGGCTCTCACTCCAGGCACACTTTGACTACACCACAGGCTGTCTGATGGACAGCTCCCTCAGAAATTATAAACTTTCCCCCTATGCTCCCCTTCTTATACATAAAACAGTAACCAGACCTACTAGGGTATACTCCTTTCCAACCCTTGAGGTTCCACGTGTCTCCACAGTCATGGGCAGTAATGCTTTCTCTGTCTCTGCCCCCTCTCTCTGGAACAGTTTTCCGGCACCTGTTCATACATCATCATCCCACAAGTCTTTCAAATCTAATCTGAAGGCCTGGCTACTGGAAGCATCCTCCTGTAAATGCTCACCGAGTAAAGCTGACACCCAAAAGCCACCATAATCTTCTGCCATGAACTAGGTCAGCACAAACACCATCCATTTCTCCCACCCCTGTCCCTCCCTCTATACAGCCAGAATCCACATGGTGCCCACCATAATGCCACACTTTAACCCTCTCTCTTAGGTCATCTGGCATGGCACCTTAGACAAATGCTAGTTGTCCATCTTTTGAACCTACCTTTGTACTGCTGCCTGTATGTCTCATGGTACCTTAATTTACCATGATTGTATACCACAGGTAATCAACAGATGTCTCAACATCCATCTTGGTGTTTTATGCAGTATAATTTCAAATGTTTGTAAAGTGTAACCATATGCGTACACTGTGTATACTTCTATGTCTCATGCCACCACGTTGTGGCCCAGGTCATGACTGAAAATGGTCCTCTGTATCAGTGCACCTACCTGGTTACCAAAAACATAAATAAATAAATATATGCATTCAGCAAGGAGAAAAAATCAAGGGGAACACATGTGAGGCAATATACTACTCCTAGAGCAGTAACACCATGACAGGTACATACTGTATGAAGGTACTGTATTATGATGGCACCCAGCTGTATACCAATGTTGAGTTAGCTGCAATATGGAATTTTAATTATGTTTGTTTCATTTTTAATAATCCAGACATTGTTTACACAGTATTAACACAATGTTACCCTTAGGACAGGCTGTAGAGTGCATTTGAATAGCTGTAAAAACTGTGATGGTGCACTATACGACAAGTAAAAATGGTGTCCTTGTTTTGAACATTTATTCCTGATTTTAATGGGCAGTGTCCCTCATTTTGGTCCTGGCAAGGTGAGAGGTATGCATTCCAGGGTAGCCATGTGCTGCAGTTCATTGACACCACCATGATTTCTTTGCTATCTCCTATGATGCCCCTTGCGATCCCATAAACATTAGTTGCCTAGCATTTACCTCGCCTATAATTATAAAGTCATGAGAGTTCCAGTGCCACTAAGAATTAGATAGATCCTGAAGAGTTAACATAAACCAACTCTCCAGACAGCAGTAAACCATTGCCATACACACATTTGAGGGGGGGGGGGAAGAGAGAGAGAGAGAGAGAGAGAAAAAGAGAGAGGGAGAGAGGGAGAGAGAGAAATGTAATTTGAAACTCCTCTTGAGTTATTTCCTCTAAAAGCTTTCTGGTTGTCTGTTGAAAGTTATGTCAGTAAATTATTAACCCTCCAAAGACTAGCAAATCACATTTCAATAATAAATAAAATTATCCAATCCAGCAAGTGAACATACTAAATCCTGTGTTTAAACAGGTCAAATAGACAGCTGATGTTTTCTTTTTACAAATGCCTGGCATATCTGGATACAAACTGGAGAGCTTGCTCTCTCTCTCTGGTCAAGAGATAAGTAGCTGGCTATTGAAGCTTTTTTTTAGTCTAGAAAGTTTCTAATTGCACTGTTGCAGGCAGTTTATGCTTCAAAGAAGTGGTGTAACTTGCCTTTGTGACTGCCTGGATACTTGGATACACTAGCTGTCAGGTCGCATCAAGCAGGCATGATGAGAGGCAAACAAGCAGAAAAAATAAAGCTGGAACTGGTCTACTGAATGGAGACAGGGCAGTACTTCATTCAACTAGTGGAGTGACAGTACTGCAACTCCAACATTGTTGTTTTCTCAGATTGAAGTAAGCTGCTTTTCTCCTCTCCACTAGCAAGACAGCTGCAGAGCTCTGCTCCTACAGCTGTAATAAAAGAGTTTTGGATTCTCTGCTGATTCTAACTCCTAACAAATAATTTGTCATAAACTATTTTAAAACTTGCCAGTTAGGAATTTGGAGCAAACAGAGCTCCACACTTACCGCATGCCCAACCCAGCAACCATCTCCCTAACAACTACTGTTCAGGTCAGGGAGCAATGTCTGCTGCATGCTTGTTCCTTATAGTCACAAGAAAAGTGGTTTATTAACAACAGGTGTTCAAAAACAACAGAATATGATGAAAACCTGTTCTGAGCCACAGAAACATACTGTAGAAACATAGACGATGGCAGAAAAAGACTAATGTCCTAGCCAGTCTGCCCGAGTTCCCTATAAGCCCTGAAACCTATTGTTCCTTCACGGTACTAACCCTCCCTGTTTTCCCCCCATTCTCCACCTTGCATCTGTTGTTCGAGCAGTCACTATGCCCTTCATTCTATCTCAGCCCTTCTTGAATCCCCTGTTTTTGCATTCACAACCTCAGCTGACAGACTGTTCCACAGTTCCACCACCCATTCCATAAAGTTATATTTCCTCATGTCCCTTCTAAACTTCCCTCCTATTATTTTCCACTCATGTCTACAAGACTGCGAGTTAGTGTTCAAGCTACATAGTTCTATGCAGTTCATGTTGTTAATTCCTTTAAGGAACTTGAAGATCTCAATCATATCTTCCCTATCCCTTCTGGTATCCAGTGTCTACATGTTCAATGCCTTGAGGAACTCTTCACAGGATCTTCCCTGCTGACTCTGAATCATTTTTGTTGCTCTATGCTGCACTGTCTCCAACCTATCCTTATATTTTCTGAGGTGAGGACTCCAGAACTGGGCACAGTACTTCGGGTACAGTCTCACCAGTGATCTATAGAGGGAAAGTATTGCCTCTTTTCTTCTTCTATCAACACACATCCCGATACATCCCGGCATTCTGTTAGCTTTGCTATAGGCCTTGTTGCACTGGCTCAGTTGCTTAAGTGAGTTGCTGATGATAACTGTCTGATCCCATTCCTCAACCTTAGTGCTAAGTCTTTCCTCTCCCATCCAGTACTCTGTCTTGGGGTTCTTGTTCTCTCAGTGCATTACCTTGCACTTTTTAGCATTGAATCTCAACTGCCAAACCCTTGACCACACCTCTAGCTTTTGTAAGTCTCTCTGCATTTCCCTCATTCCCTTATCAATATCAACCCTCCCACAGAGCTTTAGGTCATCTGCAAAGAGATACAGCCTGCCCTGGATTCCCTCTCCAATGTCACTGATGAACATGTTGCAGATGATCAGACCCAGGACCGATCCCAATGGAATGCCACTGGTAACTTCCCTCTCCTGATTTAACCCCATTGACAACAATCCTCTGCTCCTCCTCTTTAGTCAGTTACTAAGCTAGTTTACTAGTAGTAGTACAAATGTTATTGTTTGACAAGAGTCTTTACAATTTAAAAACATATCAGAAAGTGTACAAATAAATAAATACATTATTGTGCATCAGAATGTCAGTACAAGAGTGTAATTTCAAGTATATTGCACTTAGTCTTTAGTTAGTCTCTTTTATGCCTTAAATATTTAAAAATTAACCATTTATTTTAATTAATAGTTTATTAAAAAGATGTTTTATAACAAGAAAAAACAACTGTGATAACATATCCCAGTCAGGTACAACCACAACAGAGATAAATAAAAACATCCACCAAAATTATTAATATATGAGGGAACATAAACATTCAAAAAACGATATATTAGTTAGTACTGTGAGTTACAACTGTTACTTGGGCTGTGATATTGTAACTGTTGGTGGCTTGTGTGCTGGTTGTGGGAACAGCTGTTGGCTGTTAAAGCCCTCCCACTCACTCTGTGTTGCAGGCTTTCTTAAATACTGAAAAGCCACTGGGAGTTGGGCTTCAAGATTGTGAGGGAGGAGCTTGTGGAGATACAAACTGCCCATATGAACTAACCAATAGTCAGGTGGTAAAAGTTCAGACACAGGGGGTGTAGATGGGTGGAGATATGAAGGTTTACCAAGCTTAGAGGGTCTCTTGCAATGATTGATATGATATGATATGATATGATATGAAAGCTAGCCTTGTTATGTGATGTCATATTTGGATCTGATATATACCTTGGTGGTAATGTATTGCTAAGCTACAGATCTAGCATACTAGGGCTGTGATAAGTATTTTGGGTTCATAAGAACTGTAATACACTGAGGGGATTGTACTAATGTGTTGCTGTATTAATGTAGTACACTGAGGGGATTAATGTGTTACTGAGTAAAGGCCATCAAATGAGGACCGGGGGTTAAAGAAGGACTGATATAGGACTAGTATAGAACATATAAGTACGAGAGTAAGGACTAGGGGGACAGGTGTGGGGATACACTTAAGCCAATCGTGGGGGACAGGTGTGGGGATACACTTAAGCGAAACACAAATAATGGGGAGTAGGTGCGAACGGCTGCAAGGGGAGGAATGTGAGGGGTGGTGGAAATGAATGGAAATGGATAAGGGTGGGAGGAGGCTGCAGAATAGAGAGTGGAATGATGAGTGCCCTGGAGGGAGGGCAGCAGGCACATGGAGGATAGTGAGTTGCAATGGACGTGGGGCAGCTGTTTGGATGAATTTATTATGGAAACTGGGAGGCTGTCCAATTTGCTGCAGGCTAAGGAAATTGAAGGATGAAGTAATGGGGTTATGGAGGTAACTAAGAAGAGTGAGGAAGGGGGGAGCTGAGGCAGGAGTGGCCCCACTAAGGAGGGGCAGGAAAATGCAGACAGGGAACTGCCAAGCTAAAGATGGGGATATAAGGAGGATGGGTGAGGAGGTGAGCAGAGTTGCAGTAGGAAGAGGGAGGGTTCAAGGAAGGAGGAAGGAGGCGATGGGCACCATTGTGGGGTTATCAAGCAATAGGTTTGCAGTGTTGGTAGAGAAAGGGGAAGAGGAGGTACCAGAGCTGTGAGAGAGGGGGATGAGGGGTAGGAAAGGTCCAGGAGGCAGGAATTACAATGGGAAACAGAGATGGGAGAGGGAGGAAGGATAGGGTGGAGGAGGAGGGAGAGGTGGTAACAGGAGGGGAGGCAGCATGGGGGAATGATGCAAGGAGCACAAAAGGTGCAGATGAGGGATGTAAGGAGGAAGGCAGCGGGGTTCCTGGGAGAGTGGACAGGGATCATAGTGGAAGGGGAGGTCTGGATCAGAATGATGGGGGAGTGTTGGTGCTGGGGGACTCCATACTAAAGGGGATCAGATGGGGAGGAAGAGGGGAAAAGACACAGTCGTATCTGGGTCAAGGCAATTCTGGAGTTGATCACAGACAGAGCAGGGCAGGCACTTCTCAAGTGTGACAGCAGAGGGAGGATGAAATCACATCTGGTGGTGCACATGGGAACAAATGACTTGGCCGGGGAAACAGTGGAGGTGGTAAAAGGGAGGTTTGAGGAATTGGGTAGGCAGTGTGAGGAGGTGGGGATGTCGGTGGCATTCTGTGAGGTGCTACCAGTACCATGTGCAAGTACAGGGAGAAAAAAAGGACAGAGGAGTTCAATGGGTGGCTGAAGGATTGGTGCTGAACCAGGAAATATGGACTGTTGTCAAACTGGGGCAGGACCCGGGACAACAGTGACCTATATGCAGGGGACAGGTTACATTTAAGCAAGGAGGGGAAGAGCGTACTCAAACAGGGAATGGAGGGGTGTATTTCAACAAGGGTGGATTTAAACTAGGAAGGGGGGAGGCGAGGGGACCTTTGTTAGAAACAATGTCCGGAAAGGGGAGCATAGGGTGCTCACCCCCTAGTTAGAGGTGAAGGCAGTGAGGAGGGGGCACAGAGAGGACCGGGGGGGGAGAGGAACGGAACGGTTGGAGAGGCAACAGGCTGGAAGGTGGTCTTACTGAATGCAAGAAGCCCAAGGTACAGAACTGCGGAGTTACAGGCTCTCTTGGCGGTATAATTGGTGGACATAGCAGCCATCACAGAAACATGGGCCACCCAGTACCAGGTCTGGGATACGATGATACCAGGGTACAGACTATTTCAGAAAGGATAGGGCCAAGGGGAATGGGGGGGGTGGCGATCTATGTGAGGAAGGGGATTAATTGTGTAAGGGAGGAAAGGGAGGAGGGGAGGACAGAAACTCTGTGACTGCTGTTCCAAGATGTGAGAAATAGGACACTGAGGATGGGGGTAGTGTGCAGGCCACCATCACAGGGTTGTGAGCTGGACCAGAACTGGCAGATCAAATCTGAACGGTAAGCAGAGAGGGAAGCACTGTGGTTGTGGGGGATTTCAACCTACCGGGGGTGGATTAGAGCACACCTGCCACCATGAGTGCAAGAGAGGGGGTCCTGTTGGAAGCTTTTCAGGACAGCTTCTTGACACAGCTGGTACAGGGGCTGACATGGCTAGAAAGGACTTTGGAGCTTGTACTGGATAATGGGGAAGCTGTAAGGAACCTAGACATGGAGGAACCGCTTGCTGGGAGTGACCACTACTCGGTGTGGTTCACACTAAACATAGGGAGGGACACAGGCGGCATAAGTGCAAGTGTGAGTGAGTTTAGGAGGTGGACTTTAGGATGATGGAGAAAATTCTGAGCAAGCACCTGGCAGACATCCAACAACACATGGATGCAGATCAGAAATGGAATATAATAAGGGAAGGGCTGGTGGAGGCAGCAGAGACCTGTACTATGAAAAAAAACAAGAAGGGAAGGGCAAAGAAACCCAGTTGGCTGTCACCAAAGGTCAGGGAAGGGGTGAGAGCCAAGAGGGTGGTATTTCGGAAGTATAGGAAAATGGGGAGGGGAGAAGATAAAGATGCATACAGGGAACAGTCTAGGGAGGTCACCATACTGGTCAAGGGGACCAAAATGTCTAGAGAGCTGAGACTGGCGGAGTGGATCAAAAGAGGAGAAGAAGACTTCTTCCATTACATAGGTGAGAAGAGGAGAAGCAAAGACCAGCTTGTGAGGCTCAAGAAAGATGGGGAGTGGGTAGAGAAGGAGAGGGAGGAGCAGGCAGAGGCACTGAATGAGTACTTCTGCTCTGTGTTCACGCAGGAGAAGGGGGGCAAATACCTCAGGCAAGTGGGTGTGGGTAAGGGGGGAGAGGATGACAGATGTAGGAATTTCAGAGGGCAGGGTGCTGGAGGGACTGAGGGCATTAAGAGTGGACAAATCGCTTGGGCAGGATGGCATTCACCCTAGAGTACTGAGGGAGGTGGCAGAGGTCCTTGCGGTGCCACTGGCAGACCTGTTCAGTACCTCCCTGGACACAGGATGTGTACAACAGGACTGGAGGATGGCCCACGTGGTGCCCATCCATAAAAGTGGGCAAAAGGATGAACCAGGGAACTACAGGTCAATGAGCCTCATCTTGATCGTGGGCAAACTCATGAAGACCATCCTAAAGGAGAGGCTCGTGAGCTTCTTGGAGGCAAACGGTATCCAGGATGACCAGCAACATGGGTTTGTCATGGGCAGATTGTGCCAGACAAACCTGGTAGAGTTCTATGACTGGGTGACACAGGAACTGGACAAGGGTTATGCTGTGGACGTCCTGTACTTGGACTTTAGTAAGGCCTTTGATTCAGTGCCACATGGGAGATTGGGAGGAAGCTGGAGTATGTGGGGGCAGGACCAAAAATGGTGACCTGGATCAGGAACTGGCTGAGGGGGAGACAGCAAAGGGTGGTGGGGGGGAACTCTCATCACCGAGAGCGGTGATGAGTGGGGTACCACAGGGATCCGTGCTGGGACCAGTACTGTTCAGGATTTTCATTGCAGATATCTTGAATGGGATCCGGAGCAAAATCAGTCTGTTCACAGATGATACTAAGATGGGAGCTGTGGTAGATGACACAGAAGAGGGGAAGGGGTTGTAGGAGGACCTGAATAAGCTGCAGGAGTGCGTAGATAAATGGCAGCTGGGGTTCAATGCTAAGAAGTGCAAGGTTATGCACTTCAGAGCCCGGAACCAGGGGAGGGATTATCACTTAAATGGGGTTCAGCTGGATTGCTGCACAGAAGAGAAGGACCTAGGGGTGATCATAACAGGGAGCATGAACAACTCTGTTCAATGCAGAAGGGCGGCGGGCAAAAGCCAGCAAAATGCTGGGGTGTATAGCTAGAGGGATCGCCTCCAGAAATGGAGAGGTTATCCTGCCTCTGTATAGGTCACTGGTCAGGCCCCACCTGGAGTACTGCATGCAATACTGGCACCCATTCCTGAAGAAGGACATCAGATTGTTGGAGGGGGGTACAACGTAGAGCTACAAAGATGATCCAGGGATTGGAGGGCAAGCCAAATGAGGAAAGGCTGGGGTAGTTGAATATGTACTCTCTGGAAGAGAAGAGGAAAGTGGGGATATGACTGAGACCTTTAAGTACCTGAAGAGAATAAACAAGACTAATACAGAGAGGATTTTCCAGAGGAGAAAGGGGAGGGACACGAGAGGACAGCAACTGAGATTGGAGAGGAGCAGATTCAGGAGAGAGATGAGGAGACATTTTTTCACAAAATGAGTGGTGGACAAGTGGAACTCCTTGCTGGGTGAGGTAGTGGCCTGCAAGACAATAGACAGCTTCAAGAGGGGTTGGGATAGGGTAAGGGGTAATAGGATGGGGGGAAGGAAGGGGCAGCAGCATTATAAGGTGCTAACTGCGCACTTGAGCAGACTCAATAGATCGTGAAGCCTGTTTCTGCTGGCATTTTCGTATGTTTGTATGTTCATATATCACTAATGATCATTCTTTCCCATTAATAAAACCCCTATATTCAAATACCTCTGGACATCCATTATATATAACAGCTAATGAAAACTCTCCATCTTATTGATACTAACATGTTATCCCAAGATCATAAATGGGGGAAAGAAAAAAGGAAGGGATAGCCACATCATCAAAAGGCCCGACTGGAAAGTAAACACAGTGTGGCAAGAATAAAAATGCACTAACTACACAAAAGCAAACAGTAAACAACAAACGGTGGAAAACTAGTGAAGTAGTGTATTTATACTCCCCACTTCTGGGCAGGCAATGGAACCATAATCCAAAATTCAGTCAGGGGAGATGGGCATTGGAAACCTCCCCACCCACAAACACCTACACCCATAAACCCAGTCCCACTACCTGGTCTTAACTAGGCCCTAGTCTGAAAGAAAGGTATGGAGACCATACCTTATCATACAGAACCCATTTGCCTGCTGCCAGGTAGGACAACCTTTGCAAACCCGCTAATTTATATAGGCTGTCCTCCCAATCATCAGCAGTTCCTCTGTTCTCTACTTCCTGTACGTTAGGCCTCCACCATTGCTGCCATCAGCCACAGTTGCTGGAATTTGGAGAGTCCTGGGAGCCTATTGGCGTTTCTCAGTATAAACACAGTAGCATTCCTAGGAATGGGGTGTTGCAAAACTAGCTGAACTTTAAGTCTAAGTTGATCCCAACAAGTAACCAATTTGGGGCATTCCCATAATATATGGAGCAAGGAACCTGCAGCCTGAAGACACCATCAACATTTATCACTATCCACCAAATTAAACTTTTTGAGCAAAACCGGAGTCCGATACCACGGATGCAAAGTCTTTAGCTGGAGTAACCATCCCACTAAATCCTTGCCTACTTCATGCACATTAGCCCAGCACAAAGCTCAATCCTCCTCAGGGAGCTGATAACCCAATAATTTCTCCCAATGAAGTTGCACCTTAGTGGGATGAGGGACATGTTCATCAAGTAAATACTTATATATAGTTGGCTGATTTTAGGGAATTTCCTAAACTCATAGGGAAACTGAAGGCCAGGGCACCCCTGCCAACCCCACTAAATCTTCCCAGATACCCCTGCTTGGAAGATGCAGCTGCACCCCAGTGTAGGAAGACACCAAATGTTGAAGCTGGAAATAGCTCCACATATGGGATGACGGGAAAGATGCCTGGGTTTTTAAGGCTGCAAAGTCTTTAAACATTCCAGAATTAGCCTGGAAAAGGTCAGCCACCTGAAGAATTCTCACCTCAGCCCAGTTCCGCCACCAAAGTGGCTTCCCTCCTATTTGTAACTGAGGATTCCATTAAAAGGCCAGTACTGGATAGGGAGCTGTCTCAAGGCAGGAATAAGCTTCCTCACCATCTTCCAAACACCCAACATATACCCATGAATAGGATAATCCTTATGGACCTTGTCTGGGTCCCAAACAATCATATCCGGTGGTATGTCTTCCATAAGGGCCTCCTCTAAAGCAATCCAATGAGCCCTATCATGACAATGGTCTGCCTCATCATCCAATATCTGATACCTACAGCAATATAGTAACCTTTAAACCAGGGGACCCGCAGTCTCCCTTTGGACAAGGGAGTGATGAGCTTTAATAGGTACAGCCTTGGTTTATGCACTTCCCAAAGAAAGTCCCTAACTAGATAATCTAAAGTGCCCCAAATAGATTCAGAGATAGGAAGGGGAAGGTAACGCAATAAGTACAACACTGTGGGATGCATCATCATCATCTGCAAGGCCTGGGACTTACCCCAAAGTGAAAGATGTAAATTCTTCCATCGTGCCATGTCATCTTTCAGGGAAGCAAGCAATGGGTCAGAATTAAGGGACACCCATTCCCGTCAGTGAGAGGAAATAAGAACCCCTAAGTATCAAACTGGCTTGCAGGCTCACAAAAGGCCTTGCACCAGAAGAGGAAGCCTTTTACAACTGGAGTTGAGAGCAATCACCTCTGTTTTACCCCAGTTGTTGCATAATCCAGAGAGTTCCGTAAACCTGTTTAAAAGTTCCATCAAAGCAGGCAAGGATGTGAGAGGCTGTCTCAATGTTAACAATATATCATCAGCAAAAAGCATAGTTTTAAAGAAAGCCTTACACACTTCTCAACTCCCTGAATGATAGGTGAGCACTGGATGGCTTGTGCCAGAGGTTCAATCATGAGGAGCAATCAAGCTCGAGACAGGGGACACCGCTGACGCATGCCCCTGTCCAACATGAAACTGGGAGAAAGATGTCCATTGGTCAAGACAGAGGTGTAAAAATAAACCAGTTAACACATTAAAAAAGTACAAGTGCAAACATTGCAAAAATAGACATACGAATCAAATGCGTCAGGCTTCTACCGAGCATGCCCAGAAAGATTCAGGCAGCTCCGGCAGGCATGCACAGTAACTACTCTTTCAGTATAGTACCGGTTGCATACAAACAACATTTTGACCAAATTCTAAAATTTTCTTTTTCCTTATGTTGTTAGCTGAAAAGAAAAATACTGCCAAATTCTCTATTGTCACCACATCTTCTATAGTCATGAGAATAAATGTGAGCTGTGGCCTATCCATAGCATTTCCCAATTCATTGTACAGTGCCAACAGAAATTTTCTTGCTCTAGAGTACCATGGGCAAACCCATAGAATGTGCATGAGATCTTCATATTCTCCAGTCAGAAGGCAGCATTTTGGAAATTCAACAGGCCTCAAGCATCTAGGTATCTTTATCCCACCATATTGGTATGAGAAGGCCTCTATCAAAAACTGAGGTCCTAGATTTCAGAAGAGCAGACCTCAGCCAGATGCTGGAGCTGGTAAGTGATGAACTGAACAGTGTGAACAGCATCAGAAGTGTAGAGGACAAATGGGGGGCAATAAAAGGGACCATTCTCAAGGCAACTAAGTCATTCATCAGAAATGTTACAAAATAAAACAAGTAGAAGAGAGACCAATATCGTTCTCAGAAAAGGTCAGAGAAGCAATGAGGGCCAAGAAAAAAGATTTCACCAGGTGCAAGGAAAAGCAGGGGAAGGAGGAATGGGGAAGAGTACCAAATAAAAACCAGGGAAGCAAAGAGGTTAATCCATGAGGAAAAGGCAGACTCCGTGCTGTGTATTGCAGAGAGCCCCATCAAACCATGGGGGTCTCCAGCAAGAAGACCTGAGTCATATACGAAACAGTGCAATGGCATCGAGCACCTGGAAAATGGCCCTATTATAGGCTGCTACTGCCTTGCCCGTTCCAGCTACACATACAGCACTCACGCCAGAAAAGTCTACTACCACCAAAGGTCCTTCTGGAGACAATCCCCTTAAAGGGTGGTAGCTGACTATCTCAACAGGGGAGGGACTTTCAGGGGGGTCCCAAACAAAAACTCCATCATGCAATGATCGGACCAAGTGACTCGATCAGTCCTGAGGTTGGTGACCTCAAGCCCCAGTGAGAATACCAAGTCCAAGATGTGGCCATGTTGACGGGTCGCAAAGGCAACAATCTGTGCCAGGCCCAGAGATGTCATTATCTGGGGGAAGTCCTATCCAAACTGCGAGGATTCATCATTGGTGCAGGTACTGAAGTTCCCCAGAATCAGCCATCTAGGTGACTCCAACACCCTGTCAGTGACGAAGTCTGCTACCTCCTGCATGAATCCTTCCCCCCCCGTCCTGGAGGATGGTACACAAGAAGAATCCTGCAGCCTGCACCTGGACCCCTACACTCTGCAACACATTCAAACAATGAGTTAGAACTCACCAGGTGCATGGAGAAGTTCAAGCTGGATCTAAGGCAGATGGCCACGCCCCCGCCCCTGTGTTCCCTCCTCGGTTACTAGGGGGCCTGAAACTCCAACACATCTTTACCAACCCCTGCTCAGAACTGTCTATGAGTTACAATTATTACACAAACAATTTAGTCAAAAGAAAACCTAAACTAAACATACATTCAATATCTACTCAATAAATACAAAACAGCCTAATCATAAACATTCCACACTCATACACTACCTAAACCCATACATCCCCACAAATAAATCAGTTTAAACTTTGGAGAATCCAAGATTTCAAATACAGAGGGCTTCCAGATAGTCTGTTAGAAGCAGTAGTTGCAACTTATTTCAAAGCCAACAAAAAGAAGAGACACCAGGTCCAAGTCCAGCAGTACGCTCACTACTATTGAAAGAAGTGCATACCAAGATAAACCAGTGCTCTCACCACTGACTTTAATTGGGGGCCATGAAAATTGTTGTATTCAGAGAATGTTACTCTCACCAACACCTTTCCTAGTTGAAACGGACCAATATGAACTGAAAACGACAGTGCTCTCACCACAGAGTTCAGTTAAGATGACAGTTCTTCAAGTAATCATCCTCCTATCTTTGAAACACCTGATGCTCAGAGTGAAAACAAATGCAACCTTGAAGGACAACATTTATTTATAGAATTTATTGGTGGGTACTAGAGGAAGATTTAAAATAATGCAGCCATCCATAACAATTATTTCTACTCAATCTTCACAAGGGAAGACAGTGAGCCCTTGCCTGAAAGTAGCATCAAGGTGGCTGTCAGGGCATTCCTGAAATGAGGCAGTCAGTATTTATCGGACAAAGGGTCTAGAAGGGGCTTGAAGCCCTAAAGATAGGTACAGTCCCAGGGCCAGCTGGGATGCACTCAAGGGTGCTCAAGGAACTGGCTGAGCTCCTAGTAATGCTATTCAGTAGCTCAATTTGGACAGGGGTAGTTCTGAAGGATTGGAGGGTAGCGGATGTAGTCTCATTACGCAAGGTGGGTGGGACAAGGATCAAATAGGGAATTACAGACCTGCCAGCCTTACCTGTGTAGCAGGTAAACTAATAGAGTCGCTGATCAAAGAGAAGCCTGAAGGCTATTTAGAGAGCAGTGGTCTACAGGATAGTAAACAGCATGGGTTTGTGGCAGGGAGGTCTTTTCAGACCAACCTGATAGTTTTCCTTCCTTTTGTTTTTTTATTCTTTTGTGACCAGGTAAGTCCCACTAGGCACAAGTGCCTGTTTTCAGGGTCTACCCGAGAGTACTGGGGAGGCTAAGTGAGTTGCTCAGAGTCACACAGTATACAAGTGGAAGTTGTGGGAATCAGACCCAGGTCTGCTGGATGTACCAAGCTCATTCACAGCTCATTACTCTAACCTCTAGGCTATACTGCCAGCCTTGGGGATTGGGGTAGGTAACAGAGGCAGTAGATAAGGGCCATGCTGTGGATTTACTCTACTTTGATTTCAGCAAGGCTTTTGTCTCAGTGCCACACAGATTACGGAAGAAGCTGGATGACCTGTGTGTGGCTAGGGAAATAATTAGATGGGTAGGAAAGTATCTGATGGAGAAACAGTAGAGGGTGGGGATAATGGGGTCAAACAGGAACAGAGGGAGAACATGAGTGTGGTGTCATGGTGATCTGTCCTGGGTCCTGTCCTCTTCAATATGTTCATCAGCGACATTGGAGAGAGCATTCTGGGCAAGTTGTCTCTCTTCACAGGTTACACAAAGATCTTCGTTGGGGGAGATAGTGATGAAGGGGATCTGGGAGATGTAGGGGATCTACAAAGGCTAGAGAGATGTTCTAAGGTTTGGCAGTGGACATTCAACACCAACAAATACAAGGTTATGCACTTGGGGGGGGAAATAAAAAAAAAAGAGTACTGGGTGGGCGTGGTTAAACTGTGCACTACGGCAGAGGAAGGACACCTGGGAGTCATCC
Organism: Neoceratodus forsteri; assembly: GCA_016271365.2. Lineage (NCBI taxonomy): Eukaryota > Metazoa > Chordata > Ceratodontiformes > Ceratodontidae > Neoceratodus > Neoceratodus forsteri. Next base: position 726,891,508 of record CM028137.1, on the reverse strand, counting down.
TTAGTGACTCCCTCAAACAATAAAGCTAGTGTAGCAAGGCCTACAGAAAGGTTAATAAGATGCTAGGGTGTATCAGAAAGGGTATTGACAGCAGGTAAAAGGAAATACTACTACCTCTATATAGGTCGTTGGTGAGGCTGCACTTGGAACATTGTGCTCAGTTCTGGAGTTCTCACTTAAGGAAGGACAGAGACAGGCTGGAGATGGTGCAATGCAGGGTGACCAAGATGATTCCAGGCCAACAGGACATTTTTATGAAGACTGTCTCAAGGCACTGAACATGTACTCGCTGGTGACCAGGCAAGAGAGGGGGGATATTATAGAGACCTTCAAGTTCCTGAAGGGAATAAACAAGTTGAACTGTGGGAACTATTTAACATGAGTATAGAGTCAAGAACCTGGGGTCACGTGTGGATACTGGCAGGTGAAGGTTTAAGGTGGATGTGAGGAAGTTCTGTTTTACAGAATGGGAGGTGGAGCCGTGTAACTGTCTGTCAGAGGAGGTGGCGAGCACCAAGACCATAAATGGTTTCAAGCATGTCTGGGACAGAGTGAAGGGTTTGGTGGTTGCTCAAGTCAGTAGCAGTAGGAAGGGGAGCAGTGGAGTGGACCTGAAGGGATAAAACCCTGCATGGACAATAGGTCCCAGGGAATATTGGGAACTCCAGGCAGACTAGATGGACCTGTGGTCTTTTTTTGCCATCATTGTCTGTTTCTGTCTCCAAAAGCCTCACTACACCATGCCAGAGAAATTTGCCCCACTAATACAAACCATTAAAGATACCTTGAAAGGGGGAAAACATACCCCTCCCAATGATTGAGAAAGTCAAGGTTTTAAGGATGTATATCCCCCATCATTTCTTTACCATTTTCCACCTTGCCATTGAAATTCCAGCAGCTGCAAGGAAAATCATACACAAAATGAATTTCCAAATTTGTTTGGGGGGGGGCAAGATTAAAGTGGAACATAGTGACCCTATAGAGAGGCAAGGGAGGGGCTGGATGTTCCAGACTTTAAAAAGATATTATCTTGCATGTCAGATTCATCATATGTTGCCACACATAATAATCCAAGATTCCCCCAGTTGGTTAGCCATGGAAGGGGGTCGCGGAGGTCTAGTAGCTGGGACCCTATAATAAGAAAGAAGCTCAGATGTTAGGAAGAATCAGGAACAAATGGAGCAGACAGACTGCTAAGCAGTTGTTATAAGCTCTCAAATTAGTGGGGAGTAATCTAGGTATATGTATGCTGATATCCACTACTAGATGCTTAGGTTTTATCCCAGGCAAAAAAAGACCCTGCATTTTCCCCATGGACCAGAATGTGATTACACTGCCTAGGACAACTGTGCCACCAAGGCCAGGTAAAGCAGTTGCCCAGTTAAAACAGGAGTTCACCATTCCACAGAGAGACATGTATCGCTACTTCCAGCTCCAGAGTTTCCTGACCACAGTACACCAGAAAGCCCAATTATTACAATCATTGGATAGCTTACAACAAAGTCTACAACAATACACAACAAATCCTGAGTTGAGGCACCTGGCATCTCTCCTCTATAAAATCACACTTCCAACAGGAAGAAAACACAACAAATGGGATAGGGAGGAGGTGCATGCCCTTTCAGCGAAACAATGGAATGGGGTGTGGCAACTAACAGCATCCATCATGGCTGCCAATATCTAGAATGAGCCTAGGTAGAAGGTGCTCACTGCTTTTTTAGAACATCTAGTACTACCAAACATTTTGGGGCAGCTCAGATGGACTTATGTTGAAGAGAGTGTGGCCTAGCTGCTGATCATACACATGTTTTTTGGGCATGCCCAAAATTGGCTAGGTACTTGTCATTATGACATATTTTGAAAGTGGAATGGTATCTCGGTCCTTGATCAGTTGGTCAGCATTGCCTCCCCTTAGGGGTATGATGGGACTAGCTGGCCCACCTCCTTCCCATAGTGCAAATCCTTATTGATTAATTCACACTGAGCATTGGCAGTATTGGTATCAGCTTGATTGTATCTCTGGATTAACTCACATTGCATGTATATAACTGAATTTACTGCTATACCCATGGACTGCTTGTTTTCATACTTTTTAGTTCCTTTTATTTTATGTCTTGTTGGTGTATCGATTGTTATATGTACACTAGAAAGATTCAGTAAATGTTTACTGCAAAAAAAAAAAAATACTCTTGCCTAATTTGCCCTGTACAAATCTCCAATAAATAAATCCTTTTTAAAGCATTTCAAGGTTTTTTTTTGCCAAACAATGAGTAAGGGTATATCTACATTTGCATTTCTAAAAATTGATAAACCACGTGTTATCAAATACTGGTCCATTAAATTAGGAGAAAGAATATTCCAATAATATTAATAGTGATACAAAAAAAAAACATTTTGTAATTAAACCCAGTAGGGTGCCTCCTAAGGGTAATATATCCTAAAATGGATAACATGTTTGTTGACAGGTTTCATAGGTTTACAAGCTACTTAGACTTACATCCTTAATGCTTGCCAAATGGATTTTTCTTTAGTTTGAATAAAATTTATCGAGTCCTTTTTTGAAGATGTCCATAGTTTTGCTCATAACTAATTCCATTGGTAAAGCATTCCATAATTTGGCCACTCTTTGACTAAACCATTTTTTCCTTTTTAGGGTATTCCACTTATCAAGTTTTAATTGCAACCTATGACCTCTTGTTTCAAAATGATAGGTCTCCCTTCGTGTTAATCCTAGATCTTCCCTCAGATTTTGATCTTTAAGTGCTCTAAAAATCATACACATATCTCCTCTATGATGCCTATACTGTAGTGAGAACATTCCAGATTTATGTAGTCTCTCCTTATAAGTTAGTTTTTCGCAACCTAAGATTCTCTTTGTTGCTCTTCTCTGAACCCCCTCCAACCTTTTGATATCTGCCTTATTTTACGGGGAGCAAAACTGTGCACAATACTTGAGGTGCGGCCTCACCAATGCCTGATAAAGGGCCAAAATTACCCTACTGTCCCTACTGCTTATGTGTCTAAAGATACAATTTAGTACCTGGTTTGCTTTTTTGACTACCAAGGTACACTGTGTGCTGAACTTTAAATCTTTTGTCACTATCACCCCCAAATCTCTTTCAGCCACTGATTTGTGTAGTAGGTTTCCACCCAAGGTGTAATTATAGTTTATGTTGTTTTTTCCAAAATGTATCACCACACATTTACCTAGATTCAGTTCAAGTTTATATTGCCCTATCCATTGTATAAGTAGGTTCAGGCTATTTTGTACATTTTGGATCTCACTGACAGTATTAACTATGCCCCCTATCCTACAGTCATCTGCAAACTTACTCATCCACATGTTAGGAAATATACATTTAATAAAATATACATATATGCTAAATAAGCATGGCCCCAACATTGATCCCTGAGTTACTCCACTCGTAACCACATCCCAATCTGACATTACTCCCTTCACCTCAACCCTCTGCCTCCTATCACTCAACCACACCTTAACCCAATTTACAATATTAGTAGGTAGATTAATACAAAGTAATACCTCAATTAATTCTTTATGTGGTAATTTATTAAATGCTTTAGAAAAGTCTAATAGCACAACATCCACTGCCTCTCCCAAATCCAATGCCTTATTTACTTTTTCATAAAAAGTCAGCAAGTTGGTCTGACAGGATCTTGTTTTTGTGAATCCATGTTGGGTTTCATCAGTATGTCCTTGCATAGTTAAATGGGTTAAAATGTGTTCCTATAAAATTCCTTCAAATATTTTTCCTACAATAGATGTCAGACTAATTGGTCTGAAATTAGCAGGGTTTGTGGTAGGACCTTTTTTTAATAAGGGTATAACTAATACATCCTTCCAACCCTGCACCACAACAGCCTGATCAAAGTATTTTTGAAAAATGTCGGTTAAGGGCTGGAAAATAATTTCTGCTAATTCCTTCAAGACTCTGGGATGTATACCATCTGGGCCAGGAGACTTATTTATATTTACCTCCTTTAGCCTTTTTAGTACTTCATCTGGGTCAATCATAATCTGGCCCACCTGTGAACTCTGCATGGTGCTATTTTTCTTTAATGTACTTCTATTAAATATAGAGCTAAAATAAGAATTTTGTATATCAGCCAGCATTTTATTATCAGTTACTGACTATTCCAGCATGTCAATAAAGGGACCAGTGTTATTTTGCACCTTCTTTTTCCTGTTTATATATGTATAGAAGGCGTTATGATTGTCCTTTACCCTAGAAGCCAAAGATGTTTCATAGCTGGCTTTAGTTCTCCTTATCTCTTTTTTTAGTTGTTTCACCACTTTTCTATACTCTATCCATCCTTGGGGGTCAGATTGCTTATTTACTCTTTTGAAGATATTGTTCTTATTTTTAATCATTTTTTTTATTTTAGCATTAAACCACCCTTTGTTTCTTTTCAGGCTTTCAACCTTACATGTGCTAGGGATAAACTTTTGCACTATATCCAGTATTTTATCATTTAATGTGACCCACATATTTTCAACTGACTGATTTGAAAAGTTAGCTTGCCAATCCCAAGCTGCCATTTCAACATTTAAACCCACAAAATCTGCTGCATTGAAATTTAATTTTTGTGAATGTATAATGATCACTACTACCCAGTGGACTACCTATTGATATATTATTTATTTTGTTACCCATGTTTGTTAGAACCAGGTCTAAAGTGTTTTCCCCTCTTGTTGGTAGTAGGACTTTCTGTTCAACACCGATTTGGTCCATAATTTCCAGGAATTTCTGTTCCACATTTGATTGACCTTTTAATTTAACCCAGTCAATATTTGGTAAATTAAAATCTCCCACTAGTTGGTTCCAGACCTACCTGACGGGCAGACAATAGACAGTAAAAATTAGTACACATGTATCCCCCCCCACTCCCAGTCACCATGGGTGTCCCCCAAGGCTCTGTCCTGGGCTCCTTACTTTTTTCCATATTCTTAAATGACCTCCCTCTGACCTGCTTGAACTCAGCCATACAAATGTATGCAGACGACACTGTTCTGTACGCCCCCGGCCCCTCCTCCGGGGACGTGCAGGCAGCCCTCCAATGGGATTTTGATGCCGTTCAACAATGGCTCAGGTCAAATAAATTAGTACTCAACTAAAAAAAAAAACAGTCTCCCTAACCTTCGGATCATAACCTAGAGTATCCCGCCTTGTGGCTCCCTCGCCTTCCATACCTTGGACAGGTCATTGTTGGAGTCCTGCACCTCCTTTAGATACTTGGGAGTCTGGCTTGATCAACACCTTGATTACTCTGTCCACATTGACTCGCTACACAAAAAACTGCACCCTAAACTGGGAGCCCTTCATCGGAATAAAGGGTGTCTGCCCACCGCAATCAGGAGGGAAATAGTGCATAAAATGATCCTCCCCATCTTTGACTACGGTGACGTGGTCTACAGCTCAGCACCTTCATCAACCTTGGCCAGCTTGGACACCCTCTTTCACTCCTTCTGCTGCTTCATCCTGGAATGCCCCCCCCACCACCCATCATTGTGACCTATACAGTGCCTTAGATCTCCCTTCGCTTGAGGCCCAATGACAGATACACTGCACAAACATCATAGCCAAATTCTAGACTAACTCCCTTCCCCCATCTCAGCTCCATGCTGACAGCACAACCTTCCCCGATCTACTCACTCAGGTGCTCTGAGTCCAGGCTACTCAAATTCCCTTTCATGCACACATCAAAGGGCCAATCCACTTTCAAATATCGACTGCCCAAACTCTGGAATTACCTCCCTGCTGATATCAGGCTCACCCCCGCCCCTAGGCTCCTTACACCACTCCTCCATGACTATTTCTCAGATGTATGCAACTGTTACCAACTACCCAGACCTGCAACCAAGGGGCGTCTAACTGCAACTTGACAGTACTACACCAGCAGCTAAATTACTGAGAACCTGCATGATTCTGCCTGTTTATACTCCACGGTCATTAGGTCTTTAGGTCCTAACCTTGTAATAGTTAACTGTATACGCTGCAGTCTTAGGACCAAACCCTGTAATAGCTAAACTATACCAAATGTGTATTGCTGCTGCATGTACTTGTCCTGTGTGATTCACTATGTAACCCCCAGGTCACATCTGGAAACGAGCAGTCCCCACTCAGTATGCTTGCCTGGTAAATTGCTTAAATAAATAAATAAATAAATAAAATAGTATCATCTGTAGGATCCAGGCTGGACATATATTCAAACAAACAGTCCTTATCCTGTTTAGCTAATGATGGAGGTCTATAACTCAATCCCAATCTTGTTTTTGTTTTTGTTTTATGTATTATTGAAGAAAGAATGCCAGAGTACGTGTCTACAATTTGAATAAGGGTATGTTACAAATTGGGTAACATAGGGGTCAGTATAGAGACACTTTTTTAATCTAGATAGTTGACTAGTTGTCTGTTCAGAAGAGTGAGTATAGCCTAGAGGGTTAGACCACCAAACCATGAGTCTGAGACCTAGCAGATCTGGATTTGAAACCCCAAACTTCAAATTGAATACTGTGTGACTCTAAACAAGTCACTTAACCTCTGTTCTCCAAGAATAAACCTGGAAATCAGTTTTTGCCCATGGTGCCTTTCCCAGCCAGAAATTCTAAAATAAATACTGTAACTAAATCTATTTGTCAGTGACATTGATGAAGGGCTAAAAGGCTGGAGTACATTTATAGACAAGACTAAAATGAAGGGCAGGGCTGACACCCATGAAGGGACTGAGATTTTACAAAGGGACCCGGATAGACAGGCAGGACTGGCCCAGATAGGGGGTTGCAATTTAATGTTGCTGTGTATACTGTGATTAAAAAACAAAATAGCAGATGATTAACTAGTAAAATGAAGTTCAGGGTAACTGATCAGGAAAGGGGAATGGGAGACGTAATAGCAAACACTCTAGCACTAGGAGCTCAAAGTGAGTTGCAGTAATAGTAAAGAAAGAAAACTGGAAGCAGGGGAGCATTATGAAGACGTGTGTTCAAGTCAAGGGAGATCATCATGCCACAGTACAGGCACTGTTTCAGCCTCATCTGTAATATTGCTGTCTGACCTGGGCACTATAGTATACAAAAGAGATAACACAGAAAATAATGCCTAGGCAGGTGTGTGTTATGATGGTTTTTTTTTTTACACACCCGAGGTGAGTGATGAGCCATAAATCTTGAGAGTGAAGCTTGAAAGGTTTATAAGCTCATCACTCACTGCGGGTTTGAAAAAAACATCAACACACACCTGACTAGGCTTTATTTTTTATAATTACTGGTATGATTTCTTTGTGCAAGAAAAAGTGCACATGCAACACAAAGATGGCAGTTTTTTTTAATGTTCTGTCAGGAAACTTCCAAGTTTGTGGAATGTACTTGTGGCAGTAAATGTTTTCAGTCTGTTGGGGGCTCATGACCATGGCTACAAACTGCGGCATTTGTGAACGGTGGCGTGCGAGCTTTCAAAAGCCATAATTACCGATTATTATGGTGTTTGCAGGTCACTACAACTTTTGAAACTACTCAAAAACAGTGTGATAAAGGGGGTCAACAGTAATTGTAAAAACATAGAGAGTTTGCAGAAGGCAGCAACCAAGCACATCTGGGGATTGAAAGAGAAGAGCTATAAGGAAAAACTACCTGAGCTCCAATTGTTCAGTTTGGAAAACAGAAGGTTAAGGGGAAACATAATACACATCTACAACATTAGGACAGATATCAATTTGTGAGAAGCCATAAAAAATAATATACACAAAAAAGAAATAGCCACTAGGGGCCATGACAAAGAAGTAAAGGGAGCAATTTCAGGAGTGAACAAAGGAGGTCCTTCTAGATGCATAAGGTGGTGAATTAATGGACTAGTCTAACTGGAGAGGCTAGTGCAGGCCGGAACACTCATCACTTTCAAGTTTAGATTGGATAAATCAATGAGGGAGGGAATAAATACAGAGCCACTGTGTAGTGGGGGATGGTCTCAAGCCTGCTTCTGAATTCCTATTTTACATAGCCAGCACATCCCTTTTCCAATAATGCGTAGATATGTAAAGCTGATGATATTGGTGACTAAGAATTGTAGTGAGTGTTTTGTCCTGTAGGTACCTATATCTGCTTGAAACATGTTTCCAGAAATCCCATCGTGAAAATGTACAGTAATTTGAGTACAGTGCAAGCCTGTTATAATGGACGTATCTGTGCACCCAACTTTTGTCCATTATCAATCAATCAATCACTTTATTTAACCAGGCATAAAACCATTGAGCAAGCTCATTTTCAAGGTGGTCCTGGGCATTAATACAATACAGTACACTTCATAAGATTACAATTACGGTGGACAATGGTGCAAAAAAAAAGAAAAAACATTGTGAAGGTGCCAGTCAATATGGGCCTATACATACTGGTCAACATAATTAACATGCAAAGGTACATAATGATAAGCTTTACTGAAATGAGAAGAGACAACAATCCCATATAGTCTCCGCTAAGTAAGAGCTCACACCTAAATGATAAAAAATAAGGAGGTATTAAGGAATAGGGTAGAAATTGGGGTGAAAGAGTAGGCAGCCAAAAGGGAGGCCAGAATAGGTAAAAGGTAGAGAATAGGCAGGGCCACCTTGGATTAAGGGAACTAGGCTTGTAGGTCCTAGGTTTCTGTTGTTAGGAAATGTGGGTGGATGAGATACTTAGGGCACAGGATTTGAGAGTGGCACCTGGGGGCTTAGGGGGTCATCGCGCCTGAAACAGTTGCATGATTCCTTCAGATAATCCATTAATAGAGCTTTGAATGTGAAAATGCTTGGAAGTGAGGATAATTTTAATGAGTCTTGCATAGTGTTCCAAAGTGATGGAAGTGAGAAGTTGATTGCTGCTGAGCCAAGGGTAGTTTTCACTCTAGAATCTGGAAGCAGATTAAGGAGAAGCGTCTCAGGCCATAGGAACCTTTGGCCATTTGAAGATGTTGAGATGTATGCAGGAGGTTATCAGATAATGCTCTAAAAAACCAGAGGAGAGCATTCCATTTTCTTCTAGTTGAGAGTGAGGTCCATCCCGAAATCTGGTATAGATGACAGTGATGTGTACTACGGGGTAGATTTAAGATAAATCTTAAAGCCCGGTGGTAAAGGGTGTCCAGTTTGTTTAGCATCGTTGATGGGCAATGACTATAAAGGAAGTCAGCGTAGTCCAGTATAGGTAAGAATGTAGTTTGTACTAGTCTCATTCTGGCTTCTAACGTGAGTAGGTGTTTAATGCGATAGAATAAACCTAATCGCTGTCTTAGTTTCTTCGAGGTTACATGTAAGTGGCACAGAAAGTTGAGCTTGTTATCCAGCCAGAACCCTAGGTATTTAAAGGTATCAACTACTTCAAGGGGTTCATCTAAGAGTGTTCGGATCTGTGTGATATGTGGACATCCGGAAGTAGACTTTGGTGAGAGAATCATTGCTTTAGTCTTTTTGGCGTTGAGGAGGAGCTTATGAGTGAGAAGGTTGTATTGGAGGGTGACAAAGTCTTTCTGTAAGTACTCATGGGCCAGATCCAAGGATGAATTTGTGGTATAGAGTACAGTATCGTCTGAGTAAGTGCACATTTGCTGTGCCCAGCTGCTAATCCAGATTATTGATGTATATTGCAAAGAGGATAGAGCCCAGGATGGAGCCTTGTGGGACTCTCAGAATAAGGATTTTTGTGGGGACAGATCTCCTATGGCTTTGACTTGTTGTAACCTATTGGTTAGGTAGCTGGTGAGCCATTTAATGGCAGAACTATCAAGTCCGATGTTACTCAGTGCAGTAAGCATGATGGTATGATCCACAGTATCGAAGGCCTTACTTAGATCAAGGAAGAGGGCAAATACATGCTTCTTGGAGTCCAAGGCCAATTGCCAGTCTGTAGTTAGTTTGCCGAGAGCCGATACTGTACTGTTTAGCTCTGAAGCTGGACTGAGCTGGGTTTAGCAACTTTTGTGAATCCAAATGTTCTGTAAGTTGGATGTTGACAATTTTTTCAAGTAATTTAGAGAGGATGGATAGTATAGAAATAGGCCGGTAATTGTTCAGATCACTCGGATCCCCAGTCTTGAATAATGGTAGGATGTGGGCAGTCTTCCACAAGACAGGTAGCTCACCTTGAATCAGAGAGGTGTTGAATAAGTGTGTAATGGGGGCAGTCAGATAGGTATGGCCAAGTTTTAGGAAGTAAGGTAAAATATTATCTGCACCCGCACTCTTGTTTATATCCAGAGAAAGGAGGAGGTCCTCCACTTGCTTGAACGTAATTGTGAGGAAGCTGAAGGGGGTGGGATGCGGTTGGTTATGGTTGTGATTATCAGTGAAGCTAACAGTGTAGTCTTTTGCCGGGCTAAGTTTGCTGATAGGTGAGGTGTCAAAGACAAGCCCTGCAGTGGCAAAGTGATCATTAAGCTTCTCTAGTATATCAGCTTTGTCCACATAGGTGGTACCATCAGACACAATTTTGTTTGGAAGGGGTGTTGCAGTGGACTGACCTTCGACTTCTTTGAGGATGTTCTAAAATTTGGTAGAGTTGTTTTTATTGTCTTCTAGTTCTTTTTGGAAGTACTTAACTTTTTCTGACCTAATTAGCTTGGTAAAAGCATTTCTACTGGTATGGAATGCTAACCAATCAGCCTCCAGGTGGGATTTCCTCGCTTTTTTCCACCAGTAGTCCCTATTCCTAAGTGCTTTCTTCAGGATGGGAGAGAACCAACCAGGAGTTTTATTTTTTGATTTGATCAGTCTTAGTGGGGCGTGTTTGTCTATTAGCCCCAGTAAGAGGCTGTGAAAGATGTTAAATGCCTCGTTAAAGGTGGGGACTAGATAGAAATCCTGCCAACGAATGTTGCTTAGATCTTTCAGGAAAGTGTACTGGCAGAACTTTTTTCAGGCATCTTTTCAGTTTGAATTTGGAGGCCGTTTTTATTTGGGAAGGATGTCTGATGCAGGCAGTAGCGCAATGGTCGCTTATATCATTGAAGAATACTCCAATATGCGAGATAATGTGAGGTTTGTTTACTAGCATAAGGTCCAGGAGGGTGCTGCGCTCAGGGTTTTTACTGTTAGGCCTGGTTATAGCAGTCGTCATTTGTAACAGACCATTAACATCGCATAGATCCTTCAATTTCTTAGAGCTGTCATCATTCCAATTTAGATTGAAATCCCCCCATTAGAATACACTCCGTATTAGCAGAGTCAAGATGACTTTGAAGGTGTGGCAGAAGTGCCCAGCCACCAGATGGTGGTCGGTAGCATGCTGCCATAAGGAGTGATTTCTCACTGGAAAGTGATAATTTTAGAGCAAGGCATTCAAATTCCTTGGCCTTTGAGGTACAGTCAAAGACTGACTGTGAATTTGCTTTTGACATATATTGCAACCCTTCCCCTCTAGTTGGTCTATCACAGCGGTAGATGATATATCCAGGTACGTTGATAGATTTGTCCGGGGTCGAGGGTGTGAGCCAGGATTCAGTTATCATGAAGAAATCAGGAGATGCATGTAGAGCCCAGGTCTGTATAGAGTCCATCTTCTTTAGCAAACTACAGACATTGATATGGAGAAAACTAATCCCTTTATATTGAGGGAGGTCCGCAGGTGCGTCCAGAGAAATAGGTGGACCTGGATTTAATTCAGCATTTCCCGAACAGAGTAGGAGAAGCAGCAGTAGTTTTTTAAGGTGATGTCTTAGCCTGCTAAATATTCTTTTGTTACTCCTTCTAGCGTACATTGGTTTAGCAATGGCTGTGTTAAGGGCAGGATTGCTATTTGCTAGGGATAAAACATAGATAACTGATAGAACCGACACCATCCTTGGGAATTGCACGTGTTCTATAGTTATGGCCTGGTGGGAGGAGGGGCATGACCACAGAGGAGACATCCCTGATGTAGGATGCCATGGTCTAATGGGGGAGGTTATATCTTGGTAGATGATAGAGGAGGGAAACTGGCCTTTGTCTGAGTTGCAAACTGAAATTTTGGGTAGAGTATGACAAAGTAATATAAGGCAACTATAGAGAAGGATAAGCGCAGACTGCATTCTTAACGTGGAGATATTTCCTTTTACCTGTAATAAACACAGGATTTGCAACAGTTCCTTGAGAGGGCCAATGAAATGAGTGGATCTTGTTGGAGGATGGGGTACCAATGAAAAATGAAGGCCTAGATAACTAGTGAGGCGTGGCTGGCAATAGCCAGTAGGAGTGAGCTAGAAGGCCGAGGCGGGTTTATGTGTATTTAATCAGGACCGGGGGTGGGTGGGTGAAAAATTGGCAGCTAGTGCTCCCTTTCTGAGATAATCAGTCCCTGAGGCAAGCCCTGCACTGCATTTCCTGTGAGGGGTCGGTGGCTTCAGATCTGGATCATGGGTGGCAGTCTGGCAGGTCGGTTCATCAGAGAACCACAGCTGTGGCTCTCGGACTACCTGGAAGGAGAAGGCAGAGGAGAATTAAATAAGAAAGTCAGAGGGGGGGCTGCTCATGGAGCTAAAAAGAAATGCAGACTGGCTTAAACAGGAGGGGTTGTTGCAGACCAAAATGTTAGGCAAGGTGCCTCCAAGTCTGAGTGGGCAATAACAGGGCTATTTAAAACACAATACTATCGTAAAAAGGTGAAAGGGGGGTTTCAAAGGCCTGAGCTGAGATCGCTACTGGTCTTATGAGGAACACAATACAGGCATTTACATTAAATCAGAAAACTTCAGCTATAAAATAGAAACAAGACAGTTTTAACAGAAAACATAATCTAGCACAATATAGTCAAACATTAACAGTGCAGAGCTATATGGAGCCAATCGGAGTGCTCCTGGGGCTGACTGCAGCCAGTGGGCCACAGCAGTAAAAGACTCTGGATTTAAACCCAGAGACAACTGTCCTCATGTAAAGAAAGCAAAAAAATTGGCAGCTAGGGCTCCCTTCCTGGAGGTAATCAATCCCTGAGGGCAAGTCCGTACCTGCATTTCTGTGAGGGTCTGGTGGCTTCAGACCTGGACTGCGGGTGCCAGTCTGGCAGGTCAGGTTCATCAGAGAACTATGGCTGTGGCTCTCAGACTACCTGCGTTTCAGTGAGGGGCTGGTGGCTTCAGACCTGGACTGTGGGTGGCAATCTGGCAGGTCGGGTTCGTCAGAGAACCACAGTTGTCAGAGAACCACTAGCTTCTATTAGAGGAGGCAGCAGCCTATGTGTTAGGTGTGTCTGTGTGAGCGGGAAATCAGAGTATATGAAGATCTTTTGTGAAAGTTAAAGAGATGACTCAGAGTCCTGTCTTTCAAATATGTTTCAATGTTCATTGTGGTTATTTAGTCATTTTACTGTCAGGGAACATGAGCTTTTTTTTTCAGGAATGTTTACTGCTGTTGGTAATAAGAAAAAAGTAAATATTGTAGCTGATTGTTCAGGTTCCACTACAGTATGAATGAAGTCAGTTGCTACTGAGAAGGTTTTATTAAAATATTAAATATTTTTCTTTTAATGTATTTAAGTAAGTAAAGAAAGTACACAGCTTGTGGAGAATTTTGTTATATTGTATTTGTAGCCCCCTACTCTCCCTTGTGACCCCCTTCTTGACTAATCCTCCCCAGCCCTGTCACCTAGCTCCTCCAGGTCTAATTTGTGCCTTCATCCTCAGCCCGATGACATATGGTTGTGTCCAGCCACTAGTGCAGGGCCTGCAGAGGGTCGGTCAATCACTCTGCCACCTGGGAGTTTTTTCCTCCATTTTCTCTCTTCCCTCCTCATTGCTCAGGTGTGACCCACCAACATGCATATGTGGAGGCATGTGCATGCTGCAGAGTCCTGCAGCACCCTCCCTTCTTTTGGCATCCCCAACCCATCCTACTCTCAGCACTCTTACCTGGGGGCAGTCATGTGGCAGGACTGCCATACCACCTGCCCCTGGGGAGGAGAGCCAACTCCGGACATTCAATTCCTTCCCTCCCCCCCCGGCCAGCTCACAGTGTCCTGTGTCCACATGTGAACATGGGTAGCCGCTGTGGTAGGAGGTAAGGCACGATGCCTCAGCACTCCACGCCACTGGGCTGACTATGAATAAATACTTTTTAATAAAATCTCTGTAGTTCATCCATATCAGTTATACAACTACCAACTCTCTTCACCAATATTGCTCTCTCCCATCCCCCAAAAAACACTAGAAATTACCATAAATATGTCATAGTGTCCGTTATAAGTGACTATTCCACCTCTTATAACCAGAGAACAAGGTAATGGATTTTTGGAAACCAGTTTTTATCCATTATAACCGGATCCATTATAACTGGAATGTACACTAATGGAATCTCATCCAAGAAGTAGGTACAGAAATAATGTACAATAACATTTGCCAGTTTCTTATATTTAGGCTTAGCAGGATTAGATTTAACTCTGTAAATGTTGATAAATGTCTATTTCACTGCACACACACAAACTGATGAAAACATTTTTCAATCAGTAATCATCTAAATTTACAGATAGGCAAAGTAAGTTCTATTGCTGTTTTGACATGTGATGATACTTTGTGTTTTTATCAGTTTGTAAATCCTCAGTGTTTACTGTCATTAGCTGCAACTGTGAAAATTAAATCTATACAAATCAAAATAAATGCTTAAAACCCGTAATTTCGTGCAACTGTGAAAATTTAAATTGATAAAACTCCGGAAAAAGGTTTAAAAATAAAAATCGATATTTTCCATCAAAATTATAAAAAAAATAAAAATTGAATTCTACCAACCCTACTTATATTTTATTGAAGAGGAACAGGATTTTTGAGAGTGACTCCACATGCTAGTGTTCCCATAGATGGTTGGCTGGTGTAGGCCATACACTCCCTCAGCTTCCCATAGAAAAGTAGCTAGGAACCAGTCATGATCTATTAGGAAGGCAAGTGACTTTGGTTTCATAAATCATTTTAGTTGAGATTTAGTCTGACCACCAATGACAGGGTGGCCTCCTCTTAGGTCAGGTAGTTACTCTTTTAATTTTAACACGTTAATATGAGCTGTGGTCTCACTGCTTTCCCTAACTGTCTTGTGTGAAGATCTTTTTCTGGCTTCCTTTTTTGATCAGATTGCTGGCCTATTATAGCTCACAGGTGGCCAATGGGGAGCATGCTAAATAGAAGATGACCACAACTCTCCTGATAATTTGTTAATTAATTTGATAATTAAGGACATAGCACATGCATGAGCCAGGCTTGAACTTGCAATGTCCTAAATTACCACATTGCCTTGTGAGCCACAAATCCAGTGTTAAAAATGTCTTTGTTGTCCAGTCAGAGCCTGCTGAGTCTGGAGTATAGCAGGTAACTGAGCCATTGCAGGTCTGCCATCAGGGAAAACTGCTCAATCCAGTTGTATAACATTGCAAACCCAAATACAGAAAATATGTAAAACTAATGTTTTTTTATCTTCATATGAAAGAATTTCAATATGTATAAATAAAATATAATATAGGGACAAGGTCTATAACAGCAGAGTATCCCACACCAAAAAAAAATCATAATACTGTACACCTTTTAGAAATAAAAAAAATGATATCGATTTGTTGATATGTCACAAAAGTTGACTTTTCCCCTCATACTTTGTTATTAAAGAGGTTATAAAACACTCTGTAAAAGTAACCTACTTCTGAGAGAAAGAGAGTCACTGCACAGTCATGCTTGGCTCCACTGGATGGAAAACTGCCATTAGGTGAACAAAAGTTGCCAAGCCTTAGTGATGCACACCAACCATTCAGTAAAGGTATCCTTCCTCTAAGGAACTAAGTAAACAACATAGAATTTGATGTCAGATAATAATAGCTTGACCCAATCAGTCTGTCCATTTTTCCCTACCTTCATTATCACAGCTGACCCTACTTGATCTACAGCTCTTTCTCCACCCCCCTTCCTTTCTACTATGATTCCCTTGTGACTATCCTATGTATTCTTGGAACCCACCACTGTTTTCACCCCCACCATATAGATACATAGATACTGTCAGCAGATAAGGGCCTACGGCCCACCCAGTCTGCCCATTTGCGCGTAACATCACTTTAAATTTTTATAGAAGTCTGTTGCCCCTTACCCCTGGCCTCCAGGATTTCCTTATGTCTATCCCTTGCATTCTTAAAAATGAAATGCACACCTATTTCATAAAAAGCTTGAATACACTTGAATACATGTCCCTGTGTCATGACTAGTGTTTCCTAAAAATAGCATGCTGTTTGGTTTTGTGGTTTTCTTTAAATTAGCATATGTTAATGTGCTCTGCAGTAACTAAAACATGAAGAAACAGTGAAGATGTTTCTGTCCCTGTCAGTGAGCAATGATATCATACCTATCCAGCTTGCTGCTTAACCAGTTAAATCCCCTGATTGACTTGATAAGCTGTTGCATTTCCTAGTTAGAGCAGTCTGTAGAGCTAATTGTTTTCACTCAGAGTGTGTTACTAGCCCATCTGGCTTGTGTTTAGAGAGATATGCTTAAAATCTATGTTTCTGTTCTCATAAAAAGTTGATTATTTGGGGTGCAGTGCAGAATTTTAGTGGTATGAATGAATGTCTGTGAGAAATTACCTTGTCTGTATCACAGATGTCAGTTCTCTGTCATCAAAACTATTCATTCTATTCTGGCTATATAACACAGGGTTGTTTAATGGATATAAAATAAATCTGCATTTTGTTAATTCATAGAAGCAGTGTGTCTTTAATGTAGCCTCAATAAATGGGTTCACGTGAGAACAATTTTGTTTTTATGTCAGATTGACAAACGTGTCTGCCACACTGCTATTTCAGGAGCATGTGCTGTATGAACTCATAAAATTCAGTTCTTTGTGGGGTTTTGTGCGAAAATACATCATGTATGTGTATAACTACTATATGGCATCTTGATGCCTCTGTCTCCTGCCTCTCGGTTGAGACTGCTGCACCCTGCTTCTCTCTGTCCCCCACCCCCACAGTCAGGGCCATTGCACACACTGTTCCCCTTTTTCCTGTCTTCACAGATGGGCTGCTGTGCTCTGCTAAGCCCTAGAGTCTTAGGGCCGCTGCCTTCACAGTTTGGGTTGCTGCACCATGCTGCCCCAGGCCACCAAAGGTGGGGCCTTTGCTGCACCCTGCTACCCACTTCCATTGCCCCAAATGGGCAGGGCTGCTGCACCATGTGCACCATGTCACACAGACAGGGCTGCTGTACCCTGATTCTCCACTGTGTCCTGCACCACAGTCAGGGCTTCTGCACCATGCTGTCTTCTGTCCCCTGACACCACTGTGCCCTGCTACACCATAGAGCCTCTTGCCCCCACAGTTAGAGTTGTTGCACCATGCTGCTCCCTGCCATTAGAGTTAGATCCTTTGGTACACTGCCCAAAACTACCCAATAGAAAATACAAAACATACTTTCATTTTGTGTTATAGGGTGGGGAACAGAGGGTAGCAGGGCGTGGCAGCATAAACTGTTTGTGTGGGAGGCAGCAGCAGCCCTGAGTGTGTGGAGAAGATGGTGGGCAGCAGGCTGCAGCAGCCTCATATGAGGGCAGGAGACTGGGGGCTTTTGGGGCAGGGGAAAGGAGGAAGCAGAGAACTACTGCCTCAACTATTGAGCAGGAGACAGGGGCATCAGGATGCCATATAGTATTTCTAGTTATACACATTCACGATGTGTTTTCACACAGAAACCCTCAAATAACTGAATTTTATGAGTTCATTCAGTACATGTTCCTGAAATAGCGGAGTGTGGCAGACACAGGTTTGTCAGTCTGACATGTAAACAACATTGTTATCACATGAACATATTTATTGAGACTACATCAAAGGCACACTGTGCCTGTGAATTAATGGAATGTAGATGCATTTTATATCCAATAAACAACCTTGTGTTATACAGCCAGGATAGAATGCTTAGTTTTGATGACAGAAAACTGACATCTGTGATACAGACAAGATAATTTCTCACAGACATCCATTCATACCACTTCAGTTCAGCACTGCACCCCAAATAATCAATGATTGAACATTACAGAATTTGTGGTTTATTGAGTAGGGGTGAGTGGGCCATTCTATCCAGTATCATTTTTTGTGGAACAGCAAATTAGACATGCATATTCTTTAAGTCAATTTTTTTGGGTCCTTACCATCTTGATCATTCATTTTTGTTGTCAGTACTAAATATTGTTGGCTGGATCTTCAAAGAGTTGCATCATGTTTTTAGTGGGGTTGTACTACTTATGTTGTATGGCATTCTTATAGAACACCCTTCCTATGGATATACGGTCTGCACCCTTGGTCCTCATTTTTAAAACCAAACTAAAGGCAGTTTTTATGAATGTATTTGAGGGTTCTTGAATGAGCTTTCCTTGCCTTGTTTGCACAGTCTGTTTTTATCTGAATGTTATGTTGTAAATTTACACGTTTTACATTTTTGTCATGTATTTATTGCCTATTGTTATTTTATTTGTATGTTTTATTAATGTTCATGTATTAAGCATTGATTTTCAGACAGGAATACTGAAATAAGTATCTACTGTTAGACCACATAAAGGATAGTCTAATGTTTTGCAACAAGTGCCACAGGACTGCACAAATGATGACGCATTTGTCAAAATTATGACGCATTCATCATTTCTATGTTGTAAAGTGCAGAAACCATTTCAAATGCATCAAAACATTTGAATGATACCACAAACATTTTGATGCATTTGACTTAAGACAAGCTGCCCCAAAAATCAAGAATTATGTCTGTGTCGCATGTTTTGAAAATCCACTCTATTTTTCTAACTTGCAAATATGTAGAGAGCTAAAAAAAATACTTAACAGCATAATTAAGGCTGCAAGAAATAGTCAGTATTAAATAGGGATGGTAAATTATGAATTTCTTCCAGACACTACTGTAAATTCCCATAACCTTCACTATTTGCTTCAAAGCTGTATTACTGTCATTAAAATGTATTAGATCTATGCAGCCTACAAAAATGTAAACTCAGTGAGTCTGCCCACTTGTTTGCAATATCCCATATATCAAGATAGCAATGCCACTTCTTCATAAAACTAATATATTTTCTTCATATAACTAATATTTTTCTTAGGTGGTCAGAAGAAATAAATAAAACTGTAATGCCTGATATTTTGCAATGTGACATGGCTTATTGTGGTCAATTATTTCTATAAAAAATAAATTTCAGTAGTTTATAATCCAGTTGTTATTTGATGTAGACATATGAAATTTGACAGGCACACCCTCTATAGCAGGAGCTTGAGACTTGCTTATTTGGATGAAATTTGGTTCAGTGGGTTCTGTGCTACAGGGTGGCAAAAATGTTAAAAAAGATGAAAAAAATTTTTTTTGTTATTCATCAATAAGGGACACAGGCTGGGATTTGAAACATAAAACTTGAAAGTTAATAAAATCCTGCTCCACAGGTGGGGATTTTAGTGTTCTGAAAATGAAAAATTGTAAAAAGAAGTTCTTAAAAAAATGAGTTTGCACATACACAGAATGAAAACAATTGTCTCCAACTCAGATAAAGCCAATTCATATAACACCCCCAACACATGGTCCCAGTCTCATGCTACACACTTCAAAACCAGGAAGTAAAGATGTGTTCACATCTGCAAACACATTTTTATGTTCACTGTGCACATACGCAGTGAACATTTTATTAGAAGAGTTGCTTTTCAGGAGTGTGACACTGTCAGTCCAATGCAGAGTGGTCTACAAGGGGCTCATCAGTGTCGCACCAATCATCAGCCAGGCTGGTCATGACAGTGGTCTGGCTTGCTGGGTAGAAACATTATGTATTTCAAAGTAAAGAGCCAACTCAATCATAGATCGTCTCTTTCCTTTGATCTGCACTGCCCAGCAAGCACAGCTGCTCCGTCATGATGAGCCTGTTGAGGAATTACACCCTGCAACAAAGAAACCCATCTATCGATGTCAGTTGCTTCCCTACCCTTACTCTTCCCCCCACCCGACACTCCCTGTCAACACCCATTACCCCACACGCCCTCCACAACCATAACACTGACACTGGGAGTGCCTAATCCCCCAGTGTCTCCACTTGGAATAAAGAAAATCCTCCCTCATAGTTTTTTTAATACACCCTGAAAAAGAGAAAACCATCTGTCAATATCTATTGCAGCCATTGCCATAACTGCCACCCCAAGCCCAACCCATGTTAACCCTTGCTGTCCAAGGACTGATATATCTGTCCCAAATTCCTATACATTCTAATTCTGCCAGCAGTCTAATTCTGGAATGGGGTGCCCTATCCCCAGTGCCAGCTGCTACTCCCAACCTGCCCATTTCACTTATGCAGCACTAGAGGGCGCACTCCCGGTGCTGCTAATCATAACACTGACACTGGGGGTGCCCATTCCCCCAGTGTCTCCGCCTGAAATAAGGAAAACCCCCCCTTGTAGTTCTTTTTTTTTAAATACACCCTGTAAAAAAGGAAACCATCCATCGATGTCTGTTGCTGCCCTGCAGCAACTGTTCCTCCCAAGCCCAACCCCATGTTAATCATCTGGCATGGGGGTGCCCAATCCCCTGTGCTGGCTTCTACCCTCCCCCACTCTGCCCAATATAAAACTGACACTAGGGGTGCCCAACCCCCCAGTGTCATGACCTGAAATAAAGGAAGCCATCCCTCATAGTTTAAAAAAATAAACCCTTTAGAAACAAAAACTGTCCATCAATGTCTGTTGCAGCTGTTACTGTCCCCCTATCCAACCCTCCCACTCAGCACCCACCACCCCACACACCCCCAAGCCCTTACTTACTCACCAGGGGTCCAACACTGTAATCCTCTCTGGACCACAGACACATCTTCATTCTTCAACACTGGATCATGAACTGAGGAAATCAGGTATGCAGTTCAATGTAATTCAATGGGGTTTTGAACTTAGTGTCATAACATGGCCATTTTTGAATATTTTTGTCTAAAATTGTCACAATGCCATTTTTGGGATCCCACCTCATGTACAATGGCAGTGAAATTAGGCAAATCTGTCCCGAAAGGTGATTTCATGGTTGTCGCTTGAAATTACCTTTTGGGCAGGAGTTGAAAATTTTCTCTGCCCTTGTTCATGAGGTGGGATCATATGAAGGTTGTGTTGAAAATGTGGAGTAAAAATATTAAAAAAACAACAAAGTTATGAGCCTACATTGAAATTTTCAAACACAGGCTCATAACTTTGGTAATTTTTAATATTTTGTCCCCATATTTTCCACATAGCCATTTCTTCACAGCACCTCATGAATGTGACAGCTGTCATCTTTCAAAGCCTGGCTAAAATGTGTTTTCACATTCTGAAAAGTGATTTTGTGGTCACTGTGTGAAATCACCTTTCGGGCAGGAGTTGAACATTTTCTCCACCCTCGTTCATGAGGTGGGGTCATAAGAAGGTTATGTTGAAATTTTGGGTAAAAATATTAAAAACCAAAGTTATGAGCCTACATTAAAATTTATGAATGCAGGTTCATTGCTTTTGTAACTGTCAATATTTTGACCCCAAATTTTCAACATAGCCATTTCTTCACAGCACCTCATGAATGTGACAGCTGTCATTTTTCAAATCCTGGTCAAAATGTGTTTACACACTGATGGGGGGTAGGAGGAAGTAAGCTGTTGGTTAATTAGGTTCTGCAGCTTATCTGTTAGGTAGGAAAATGGGCAGACTAGGTGGGCCAAGTGGTCCTTATCTGCCGTCAAATTCTATGTTTCTATCACTTTTTGGGACGGATTTGAAAATTTCCTATGCCCTTGTTGATAAGGTGGGCTCATAAGAAGGCTATGTGGGGTCATAAGAAAGCTGTGTTGAATATTTGGGGTAAAAATATGAGAAAACGACAAAGTTAAGAGTCTACATTGCAATTTTTCAATGCACGCTCGTAACTGTGGTAATTTTCAATATTTTGACCCCAACTTTTCAGCATAGCCATTTCTTGACACAACCTCATGAATGTGACAGCTGTCATTTCTCTGATCCTACCCAAAATGTGTTTTAACACTTGTGGTGCAATATGATGTTTCAGCCATTGTTTTATAAATGACACCTGACATGCTCAGAAGGAGTGGTCATAAAAAGATGATGTTGAAAATCTGGGGTAAAAGTGTGAAAAAACAAATAAGTTATGAGGAAACAAATAGTTCCAATATATACTAATAACTTTATTTTTTGCAGATTTTGGCCTCTAATGTTCAACATATCCCTTGTGTTATCCCATCTCCTGAACATGGCAGGTGTCATTTTTCAAATCCCCTCTGAAACTTGTTTCCATAGTCACATAGCAAAATCACCTTTTGGATAGGATTTTAAAAATTCCACCTGTTTTGATCATAATGTCAGGTCATAAAAAGACTATTAGACATTTAAGCAATAATGCATGACAGGGTGTGTGTCGTGCTGGGATAAAGTCTCACCTGGAGTGGTTGAGCACGAGCTCACAGGCCGAGTGCGTCCAACAACCCAGAAGTGATGTTATCCCAGCATGACACACACCCTGGAGTGCATTATTGCTATTATATGATGGATGTTTTATTAAAAAATTAAAAATGGAAAAAGAATACTGTTTTGAAGGTATTTTTAGCATCTTTTTCTATGAGTAGGTCTACGTACATAAAAAAGTCCCTTGTTACTGCTGTTGATCAGCAGGTGGTGGTGGTCTCTATATCCCTGTTTCTCTGTCATTATTTGAACCTCCCTCTGCTGTCTGTTTTGCTGTTCATCTTTTGTGCATCCCAATCCCAATACATGGTGAAACCCCCACCCCCTGCCTCCAGGAATGTGTTTTCCACTTTGTTGGAAGTTAAACTGCAGTGCTCTATTTGGGATGTTCAGGTGGTCTGCTGAGTGCTTTGAGTGTCGGGATGTTGGGTGGGCTGGTGAGCGAACAGTAGCTTTCAATTTTGTTATATTTATGTGGAGCTGGTTTACTGATGCATGTAAGGTTCTGTTCTGCTGGGCTACTGAGGGGGGACTGTGGGGAGGACAACAGGATTTGAAATAGTTATGTTTTTGCTCTCCATTGGGAAAATACCGTGATGTTGAGGAGAGGCAGTAATGTGCTGGCTGTGTTTGCTAAATGCGTGTTGAAACTGAAGTCGATGGTATGGCTGCAGCTCAGTATTTTTAAAAATTGAGTGATTACTAACTGAAGCTGAGGGTTTCTAGTTATTCTGAAAAATCACTGCCATGGAATTGCTGATTTGACAGTTTGGCTGGGATCAGGAAAATGTGGGTGGGGGTTGGGGGAGTTAGCAGCTCTCTTCTGGTTACAGCACTCCATTGTGGTGCGCTTAAAGTGGGACACTAAAGCTGCTGGCAGCACACTAGTGGACTGCAGGTGCATGACTCAGAGCATGGCCCTAGTTTGACCCCCCCCAAGAAAAAGAAATGCAGGTTAAATGCTGCTTAATACAATTGCTTTATGTGTTTACTGGAGATGGGGGGGGGGGGTGTGAAGTGCATAATGGCTATGAGATAAAGGGACACTGTGATTTTTTTTGTTTACTGAGGTTGTCTTGCTGGTGGACCTTCATACAGTGATGTTATATTGAGGGAATATCACTGGTGAAGGTGGGCAGTGATCAGTCAGAGACCATGTTTCTTTGCTTGCTATTGTACAATTAAGGTCAAAATGTGGGAGCCTACTTAAAAGGAGAATATTGCCTCTCAGCTGCCCTATTCTTGGTGATTACAGTCTAACAATGTGTCAAATCAGGACATCACTGAAAATGAGATATTGCATCTCATCTTCTATATCCTGGATAAATATAAAGTAAAAATGTGTACAAGCAGACCAGGTATAACAGCAATACCAGCGGCAAACATTCAGCACTGGCAAATGCTTGTTGCTTACTGATTTTGAGAATCTGTAAAAAAAAAAATATATATATATATATATATATATATATATAGACATTGATGCACCACATGGGGTCTATCCTCGAAGGCCAGTGGTGCTCATCTCACCGATTTGCTGACCTTGGGAGCTCACACCGATGTCGGGGCTTTCCCTTTTTTTTTTAATGGAAGCACTACATGTCATCAACTGAAACTTCATCGACGTCCCCCACAGTGACACCAGGATAACACCGCACAGAAATCCGATGCAAACCAGACCAATAGACAGTACATCGACCCAGCACGAACACCATGTCAGACATGATCATAACTGGCCACTGAAAGCCGCACCACTGATGGACACCACCGGGAGTGACCCAACATCAGAAGCACCTCCCCCCATGGTACAGGAGATACCGATGGGCAGCAGGTTGATACACCGGGCAGCAGGTGGACAGCATCTGGAGACACAACAGCAAGCAGAGCAGGGTCTATAGCATGTGAGACAGGCACACGCACACAAAGTTGAACAGCCGCCGTTGCACCTGCTGACACTGTGGGGGGCATGTCGCTCTGCTTCTGTTGTGGCTGCTGCAGCTGTTGTTTTTTTCTGCATCAGGATTGTGGTGTTGCTCTGACACCGTGCTTCTCTTTTTAATGCAAACACCAGGAGGCCAACCTAGTGCTGTCTTTTACTTATTGTAATACTGACACTGGGAGTCTGTCCCGGTATCAGCTCTCACTTTCTTACTTTTTAAAAAGTATTTGTGCCACGGTAAACCCTGGTGGCACGCTCCTGTCCCCTCCAGAACCCAAATTTGTTATCCAACATTGAAAGCCCACCTCAGTGTCAGCAAATGTTTCATAATTCTGTCCCCCAACTCCAGATTTCTTTAAGGGGTCACTGATAGCCAGCACTAGTGGCATGTTCCAGCCCTCCCTCAGCCCTGCTTCCTACACTGGTAGCCTAACCCCAGTGCCAGAAATTGAAATAAAGCTATGCAGCTACTGGTAGAATGGCCATGGCAGCATACGTGCCTCCTCCTCCTCCCAAAGTGTTTGTTATTGGGGGCCCAAACCTACTGCTGCTGAAGACTCCCTTCCTCTCCCCTCAGACAGTGGCTGGCACAAACCCTCCGCTCACTTGCTTGTTCACCCATGATCTGAGTCAATTTCAACTGCAATTTAAGAAATACACACACACAGCGTTTATTTGATAATTCTGATTGGCAATATATATTGCAAACTGGGATTTATGAAATACACACTGCGTGCATTTATTTCTTCAAGTCACAAATGTGATTGATTCAAGTGGCTACTGGATGAGGAGGTGAGTGAAGGGTTTGAGCCAGCCACAATCTGGAGGTGGCATTGGTGAGGGTAGGGGTACCACTGGATGCCAGGGTTAATGAAATTGGGCATTGGGTTGTAGAGGATACCAGTGGATGCCAGAGTACTAGTAATGAGACAGCGTGGGAGGGCAGAGGTACCACTGATGCACGGGATACATGAAATGGGATAGGGTGTGTGGGTGGAGAGGGGGTACTACTAGATACCAGGGATATTTGAAATGGAGAAAGGTGTGCATGGTGGGTGCCACTGGACACCAGGAAACTTGGAGTGAGGCAGGTTGTGAGGTATCATTTGCTGCCCAGGATGCTTGGCATGGGGCAGGGTGTGGGGAGTGGTACTGGCTACTAGGTAAGGTAAGATAAGGTAAGGTAACATTTATTTATATGGTCCCCAATCCCAGAGGCTCTGGGTGCCTTAGAGAATCAAAAACAGGCAGGGTAATAATAACAATAAAATAAAGCTCTAAGGGTTATATAACATTTTAAAATACAAGCATAAATAAGCACATTTATAAATGGATAATAAATAATAAAACAATAAAACAAATTTTAAAACATTATGAGTAGTCCAGAAAGGCCATTTTAAATAGATGTTTCTTTAGGCCCCTTTTGAATACCTTCACCGATGGGGTCTCCCTTACAGATCTAGGAAGTGA
Source organism: Neoceratodus forsteri (assembly GCA_016271365.2). NCBI lineage: Eukaryota > Metazoa > Chordata > Ceratodontiformes > Ceratodontidae > Neoceratodus > Neoceratodus forsteri. The sequence goes on along the minus strand of CM028137.1, from coordinate 726,865,673 downwards.
GTTCCAGAGGACCAGGCCGGCCACCTCGAAAGCTCGATCACCAGAGGTTTTCAGCCTGACCCTCAGAATTGCAAGGAGGCCCAGGTATAGGAGCGGAGGGAATGGGCTGTGAGACTTGGACTGAGGTAGGATGTGGGAGGGTGGTGCCCCTGGATGCCAGGGGCTCATTATCTGGGGCAGGGTGATGGAGAGGGGTATCACTGGATACCAGGGATTTGTTGCCCAGAGGAGGGCAAGGAAGGGGGGAAACCACTGGACACCAACGACTGCTCAAAATAGTGGTGTGTTGAGAGAAAGGTGTACCAGTGGACACCAGCTGCTGCTTGGTACAGTGGTGGGTTGGAAGGTGGACATGCCTCTGTACTCCTGGGACTGTTTGATACAGGGTGGGTTAAGGGCACGGAAAGGCACTGTGACCAGTTACTGTTTCTCAGTATAATGTATAAATGTTATTAAATTTCCTTTTTGAAACGTAAGAAAATCTATGGCAAACACCATGTTAAATCATTAGTTAGGGTTAAAAGTTAATGCCACAAAAGGGTGTCTCTTGGGTTTTAATCAATCATGCAATGCAGTGCTGGTGTTGATTTAACTTCAGCACCCTCTCTCCAAGATTGGTGTGTAAGTGTTTTGAAAGACAGTGCTGAAGATAGTGCAACACCAGTGCTGCACTGCATGATTGTTCAAAGCCCAAGAACATGACACCAGCCACACCACAGATTCACCAAGGCTCAGAGGAATTTGTTTTATCTTAATGTCGCATTTCTTTACTTTTGTGGCATTAAGATTTAATACTAACTGATGCTTTAACATAGTCTCGTGCAATGAATTATTTATACAGTTACACAAATGTTGTCACATTTTACTTGCAAAATTGACCCTGTTTGCCCAATTTGACCCATCAGTAGCAGAATAACAAGCCCAGCACTGACTTATGGCTGTAAGAAAGGATCTAGATAGGTTATTTTTCTTCCTTTACTGCAGCTGATGTTATTAGCATTGTAATGACTTTGGATTCTCCTGCCACAAGACGAAATTAGATCTGTCACCATATACTTTGTCATCTTGGACTTTGATTTGCACTTCTTCTGGGTAAATACATAGATACATAGATGCTGTTGGCAGATAAGGACTGCTGGGCCCATCCAGTCTGCCCATTTAAACTGCCTAATGAAGCGTCCCATGTCCCTATCTGGTGACTGGCTTTAGCTTTTTCTTCCTATCTCTATTGTTCCTTTGTTTCTGTCCCATGCATGTTTGAAGCCTGCAACTGTACAGGCTGCCACCACCTCCTGAGATGAGCTATTCCATGCATCCACCACCCTTTCTGTAAAAAAGAACTTTCTGACATTTCCCCTTATGCGGCCACCCCTCAGTATCATGTCATGTCCTCTTGTCCTGGCACTACTATTAATCTGGAATATGTTGTCCCCTTCCACCTTGCTAATGCCCTTGAGGTACAGTACTTGAATGTTTCTATCATGTCACTCTCTCCCTCCTTTGTTCCAGCACGTACAAATTGAGGTCCCTCACTCTCTTCTTGTAAGGCTTGTTATGTAATCCCTTCACCATTTTGGTTGCCCTCCCTCCTCTGCACATCTCTATTTTGTCAGTGTCCTTTTGAAGGTGTGGTCTCTAGAACTGTACACCATATTCAAGGTGAGTTCTCACCAGGATCTTGTACAGTGGAACTATTACCTCCCTCCTTCGGCTTGTGATTCCTCTTTCAATACACCCCAACATCCCACTGGCCTTTCCCACCACCTTTCCATCTGCCTAGCGGCCTTCAAGTCATCTGTGATTATGACACTCAAGTTCCTGTCCTTAGTGACTGTCATCAGCTCCCCCCAACCTGTAGCTCACCCGAGGGTTCCTGCTCCCCACATGCATGATTTTGCACTTCTTTGCATTAAATCTTAGCTGCCATGCCCCTGACCATCTCTCCAGCAGTTCCAGGTCTTCTCTTATCTTTTCCACCCCCTCTGGAGTATCCACCCTGTTGCAGATCTTGGCGTCATCCACAAACAGGCAAACCTTTCCCTCTAGCCCATCTGCAATGTCACTGATTAAGACATTGAAGAGTACTCACCGTAGAACTGACCCCTGAGGTACCTTACTGGTCACCTCCCTTTCATTTGATTGGGTTCCATTCACCACTACCCTCCATTTTCTTTCCCTTAACTGATTTCCAATCCAGTTTACCACCTTGTGTCCCAACCCCAGGTTGCCTAGCTTGTTGACCAGTTTCCTATGTGGGACCATATCAAAGGCTTTGCTGAAATCGAGGTAGGCAATATCTACTGCCCCCCCGGCCAGTCTACTGCCTTTGTCAAAGAAATCTATCAGATTAGTTTGACAAGATCATCCTGGAGAGAACCCATGTTGCCTGGGATCCACCAGTCCATTGGCTTCCAGGTGTTCCACTGTTCTTTCCTTAAGAAGTGCCTCCATAATCTTTCTGACTACAGAGGTTAGACTAACTGGTCTGTAGTTCCCGCTTCTTCTTTACTATTACTCTTGTGAAGAGGGACAATGTTTGCCCTTCTCCAAGCCTCTGTGACCACTCAAGTGTCTAAGGACTCCCTGAACAGAGCTGCTAGAGGAGCTGGCAGTTCAATCCTCAGTTCCTTTAGGACCCTGGAATGTGTGCCATCTGGACCCCTGGCTTTTTTAGCTTTACCAGTTCTTCTATGACCCTCTACTCTGTGAATGGACTGATGTTTATCTCCTTATCCTGAGCTCCTTTGAAGTCCAGCTGCAGGCCCTGCCCATCCCCTTCCTCAGTGAAGACTGAACAGAAATATTCATCCAGGATTACTGCTCCCCCCCCCCCGTCTCCCTACACTATCTCCCCCGGCCCCTCTAAGCTTTGCTACTCCACCCTTTGCCTTCCTTCTCTCACTAATGTACCTGAAGAATGTCTTATCTCCTGTTTTAACTGACTGAGTTATTCTTTCCTCTGTTTGCACCTTAGCACTCCTCACTGCCTTTTCAGCCTCTCTCAGACACTTCTGGATACATTTTCTTGTCCTCATCCCTTTGTGTCTCCTTATACTTCCTGAAAGCTAGCCTCTTGGCCCTTACTTTTTCTGCCACCTCCCCGAGAACCAGTGGTTTTCTTGTCCTGTTGCTCTTGTCTATTGACCTAATGCATTGTTACCTCCGCTATAGCCTCCTTGATGTGTGCCGATTTCTCCTCAATGTCCCCACCTATCCCCCTCTTTTCCAGGGTTTCTTTTAGCTGTAGTCCCATACTGATAAAGTCCGCCCTTCTAAAGTCTAAGGCTCTTGCCTTTGTATGGGCTGACTGGATCCCTGTGTCCGCTTTGAACCACACCATATTGTGGTCACTGGACCCTAACTGACCTTCCACCCTAAGGTTTGTTATCCTGTCCCCATTGATCAGCACCAGATCCAGAATTGCCTGGTTCCTGGTAGGTTCCTGAACCAGTTGCCTAAAGGCAGCCCCCTCAAGGGAGTCCATGAAGTCCTGTGTCCTAGCTGAGGCCCCTGCTGGGATGGACCAGTCTCCTTCTGGCATGTTAAAGTCTCCCATTAGCAGTACCTCCCCCTTTGCTGCCATTTCATGCATGTTTTCTAGCAGCTGCTTTTCAATTTCCTCAGCCTGAGCTGGGGGTCTGTAAACAATTCCTGTGCGAGTGGCTGTTCCATTGCCTGGCTCAAGGGTGACTCAAACTTCCTCCATTTGCTCATGCCTGTTTTGAATTTCAGTCACCTTTATGCCCATTATGCTGTCTTTGACGTAAAGATAAAAATGCAAAATAATAATTAACTGTGGTAAATCATGAAAGCAATGGATTTCTGCTGTAAAGTCAGCAGGACAAGTGCTGGGCCCCACACTGAAAGCAAAGAGGGTGTCAAAGATATTGACTAAAACAAGAAAAGGGGTTGCTAAAGGAGCAGAAAAAGGAGGAGGGCAAGCCCAGTTGGAGTAGATAGAGAGAGAGAGAGAGAGAAAGAACCTGCTGCAGGAGCAGACCACAGTGGAGGACAAGCCAGAGAGGAGGAGAAATAGGGGCTGGGGCAGCTGGTGGTCAAGAGAAGCAAAAGGAAGAGGGAGGCAGGTGCAGGGGGTAAAAGAAGATGGAGAACAGACTCAGGAAAATGACTGTCAATTGCAAGAGCAGATGGTAGAAGGCAGGACCTGGAGGAAGGGAGAATGAAGATAGGTCCTGGACTCAGAAGAGGCCACTAGGCTAGAGAAAAGTAAGTAGCAGGTACTTGGGCCTAAGCAGGCAGTAGAGAGAAGGAAGGACAATAAAGGTTGCCCACTTGTATATCATTTGTTTAATCATTCTTGCACCAGGATAAGCCACTTCGGAAGCAGCTCTTGTCCTTGAGCGTAGGTAGCAGGATACATTGCCAGGTTACATTTAAAGAAAACAGACATGCAAGAAACTGAGGTTGGTGACTTAACCCCGGAATCCCACACTGATGCCAGCTAAGTGTTGAGCACATCGCAAAAGGGGAAGTGCCTGACTCCAAGAAAACAAGAGCATACCTAGGATTTGGGCACCTCATTACAGGCCAGCCAAGATGCAGTACTGGAACTGGCTGTAGGGACAGCTTATTGCCTATCCTCACAGTCAGAGGAAAGGTGAAGTAGCCACAGAGATGGTGTACATTAAAATCTAGAGGGGTAATTACCTGACTCCTCTAGTCATTTGCATAATAGCGCCATAGAGATCCTATAGATCACTTATATATGGTAAGCAGCAAGAAGTGTCCCTTGGGTACCCTGTAGTTCTGATGCATTTTATTTATTTATTGAATTCTCGAATTACAACCTTTGAGCTACAAGCTCATTTACAAAGGTTCCATGTCGGAACACAGAAAACAGAAAGCAATTGCAGTTACATAGAATCACAGGCATATACAGGTGCTAGAAACTAATAACAGTACAGGTCCTAGATCTGGGTAGCAGAGGGGATAGGGTTTACAATGGATTGACAAGTTGAACAGCTACTGAGCAGAGCTGGTGTAGAAGAACAGAGAGAGAGGGAGGTGGGTGAGTAGACTAAGATAGATGGCGAGTAGGAGAGAGTAGGGGTGTGAAGTAGCGGTTCCACTGGCTCAGGAAACCTTGTCTGGTGATGAGTGGGGGAAGGGGAGGGCAAGACAAGGTAGGGACATAGAGAAGAGGGTGGTAAGAGTGCCCAGATAGAATAAGAGAGGGGAGGGGGAGGGGAAGAAGTGGGAGGGGTAGGGGGTTTATACATTTATATAGTAAGTTCTTATGGTGGGAGTAATACATGCTCAGTCTCTGGCATGACAGCAAAGAAATCAGCCAAACTCCAACAACACTTTATCAACGTTTTTTTTTACTTTATTTCCAATATCCAACAAGCAGTGGCCACATCCTGTATAAACCCAATGTTTTACCCTACATTCAGGGCTTCATCTTGGAGACATGGGCTACCTGGTAAATAAAAAATAGGAATGCAATATGATCTCTATTCATTTCAAATACACTGAGGGTCCCAGTTTATCATGCAACCATCATATAACACTTATAAGACACTTGTACAATGATACAAACATAAAATAAGCTGATTAAGAATCACCATAGTAACATATCTAAAGAAAATAACTAGAGCTTACTTTTATACTCTGGTACACAGTCGTAATTCTCTCTTTCAGTGCTCAGAATATGTCTCTCAACTTCAGGCTTAATAGACAATGTCATTAGGTTTATGGTTCCAAATCTAAATTTTTATTGAAGTATGGTATAATTCCTTATTAATGGTCTATATTAATACTTTTATGAAAGGCCCTGATATTGTATCTACAGTACATGGTGGCCATTCCCTGCAGCTTGATAAAACAGTGACATCCATGTACTCACGGCAGTCCAAAATGTGGTCAAAACTCTCATAAGCCTTTCCAGTTTATAGCAAAAGGTGTAGGTGTATTAACAGTTTCATTATTTATATTGTGATGGTTAATGCATTACCTGGATGTTATTACTGTGTTTTGTTCCTCTAAAAATATTAACATGCTGTTCATTTTTAAGAAAACACTTACTATACTCTCATTTGGGAGTTTATATCTTTACGAAAACTGTCCCATGCATGTAAATATTATGAACAGTTAGATTACTATGCCAGTTTTCCCTTTGAGAGGCAAAGGCACAATGCTCTCTGTACAAAAAGTATAATTTATGAACAACTTCTCACAAATCATAACTTACAGGTTCAAATGGTGCTTCTCTCAAATTTATCTGTGTTGAAAAATTGATCATAGTAGCAGTGTAAGCTCTACATTTTTAGTAATGCGTTTTCTTTAAAAATAAAGTTAGCAGTGTCGGTATAGAGTTAGACTTGTTTTGCAGAGCTGCAGCAACATCTTTACAAGTATTTGTCAATGCCGGACGTTCGCTTGCAGGTATTTGCAGTGGTGTTTGGCATGTATGGTGCTTTACCCTAATGCCCTGTGCGATTGCTGGTATTTGCACTACAAATTTTCAGCATGACCTTTTTGTTACCCCCACCTCATAAAAGCATTTGAGACCTCTGCTTATGAACAGTACCACTGTTATTTTGTTAATCTGCCCTGAAAGTTGACTTCCCACAGCGACCACACCATTCTGCTCCACATGTGCAAAAACACAGTTCAGGCAGGATGTGAAAAATGACAGCTGTAGCATTCATAGGGAGGTATGAAGGGATGGCAATGTTGAACATCTGGAGTGAAAATACAACAATTTTTCGAACTTACGAGCGTACATGGAAACTACGCAATGAACGCTCATGACACAGTCATTTTGTGGACTTTTGTCACCAAATTTTCAACATAGGCATTTTGGGACCTCTGCTCATGAACAGTGTCACTGTGATTTTCATAATCTGTCCTGAGCATTGATTTCTCACTGTGACCACACCATTGTGTGCTGGATGTGCAAAACACATTTTAGCCAGGATGTGAAAATGTCAGCTGTACTGTTCATAAGGAGGTGTGAAAAAATGCCAGTGTTGAAAATCTGGAGTGAAAATATTTCAAATTCTCAAAGTTATGAGTGTGCGTGGAAACTGCGCAACACACGCTCATAACACAGTCATTTTTTGAAATTTTTTCACCAAATTTGCAACATAGGCTTTTCGGAGCCCACCTCATTAATAGTGACACTGTTGTTTAGTTAATCAATCCCAAAAGGTGATTTTGTGCAGTGACCATGAAATCACCTTTGGGGACCGAATAACTCACATGACAGTAACTGAATTCATGAGGTGGGGTCCCAAGAACCCCCTGTTGAAAATGTGGTGCCAAAATTTGCAAAAGTGCCCGAGATAGCCACCTAAGTTGAAAAAAAACCAAACATTTATGCCATTATACAGCTTACCATCATTTCTTCAGTTTGCGTTCAGCTTTCAAAAGTGCAGACGTGTTCCCACTCCACTGAAGATCATTGCACCAAGCTCCGGAGGTAAGTATGGGGTGAGGGAGGTGGGGTATGCAGAGGTGGTGGTGGGTTCGGGAGGGCACAAGACACAGTGAGGGATGGTTTTCTGTTTCAGGGTTTAAAAACAAAGATGTTGCAGGACAGTTTTCCCATTTACAGGGACAATGGGCATGTTGGGGTGGGCTCCCAGCATGCCAACTGGGTGTTTGTTGGGGGGCCTGGAGACAACGGAGACTGGGCACTCCATCTGCACATACAATGTGTTTGGTGGGGGCAATAACAAGGGAGCAGGGTAGACGGCAGCAGAGGGAGGAAGTGGGAGGGATTTTATTAGCAGCCAGAGGGAAAAGGGTGACGTCAATATGTTAAATACACACACGTTGCCACCGCTGATTGCAGTGGTGCTTTTCTTTTAACTGAAGACCACTGCAGCCAAACTGCTGTCATAGACAGCTCATGCATCCATTGGTGCAGTAGGGTTGCACACGTTACACTGAGCACTGCATTGGACAGGAGGGTCACACACCTTCAAAAAGTCGATTGTCCCAAAATGTTCCTTGCACATGCATGCGTTAATGCAAAATAACAAGCATTTGTCAATGCCAAATGTTGCTTGCTTCTATGTGCTGTTTAGGTATTTGGAAGTCATTGGAGTGCAAATATTGAAAATTCACGAACTTACGAGCGTGCGTAGGAACTGCGCAATGCACGCTCATAAAACAGTCATTTTTAGGAATTTTTTCACCAAATTTTCAACATAGCCATTTTAAGATCTCTGCTCATGAACAGTGTCACTGTGATTTTCTTAATGTGTCCCATAAATTGAGTTCGCACACCGACTGCGCCATTGTGCGCTACATGGGCGGAAACACGTTTTGGGCAGGATGTTAAAAATGACAGCTGTACTGCTCATAAGGAGGTGTGGTAAAATGGCAATGTTGAAAATCTGGAGTGGAAATATTGAAAATTCGCAAACTTACGAGCGTGCGTAGGAACTGCACAATGCACGCTCGTAAAAGTAATTTTTAGGAATTTTTCCACCAAATTTTCAAAATAGGCTTTTTGAGAGCCCACCTTATGAATACTGGCAGTGTCAATTTGTTAATCAGGCCCGAAAGGTGATTTCACGCAGTGACTGCAAAATCACCCTTCGGGCCCAAATAATGCCATAACAGTGACATCATTCATGAGAAGGGGTCCCAAAAACCCCATGTTGAAAATTTGGTGCAAAAATTCCAAAAAATGCCTGAGATATGCAATAAAGTTGAAAAAACCCCAGCTTACCGGCATTTCCTCAGTTCGCGGTCGGCTTTGAAGAGTGCAGACGTGTTCCCGGTCCACCGAAGATCGCCACGCCGAGGTATGGAGGTAAGTATAGGGTGGGGGTGGGAGGCTGGGTGCACAGTGGGGGTGAGGTTGTGGGAGGGGTCCAGGAGAAGCGCCGTGGGACCGCTTTTTTATTTACAGGTTTAAAAAAAAAAAAGATGACGTGACATTTTACACACTGGGGTGGGGCTCCAGTGTGGCAGAAGGATGGCTGGGGGGTGAGCGACGGGGGATTGGGCACCCCATTGGCTGTAAACAAGGTTTGCCATGCTGGGGTAGGCTCCAAAGCGTGGCACCAAAACTTTGGGGGGCGTGAGGCACTGCAAGCACACAGTGGTGTGACGCTGGAAATTTGCCACACTGGGGTGGGCTCCCAGTGTGGCAGCAGGGAAAGCAGTTTGGGGGGACGTGGAGCCGATGGGGGATTGGGCACCCCCATCGGCCAAAACAAGATTTGCCATGCTGGGGTGGGCTCCCAGTGTGGCACCAAAGCTTTGGGAGGGGGGGTGAGGTGCTGCAAGCACACAGCGGTGGTTTTCTTTGAAGTGAAGACCACCGCTGTCATACACAGCACCTGCATCCATTTGTGCAGGACCGCCACGCCTACTCAATGGAGCAGTGCATTGCACAGGAGAGTCACACCTCCAAAGTGTGCTATTCTCCCAAGACGTTCCTTGCGCATGCGCGCAAGTGAACGTAATGATGGGTGTTCTACTAGCGCACTGAGTGCTTGCTGAGGTGTGCTTTTATAGCGAGCTGGAAAAGGTGAGGCATGTGACATGCTAAAGGGTGAGATGCCGTGGTGATGTCATGACTCCCTCCGTACTCTTGCTCAGAATGCATGCCAGCCAAGCAATGGCAACTCAATTCCCTGTAGTGTGGATGCCAAGGGCACTTTCAGTCCATACTGTTGACCCAGGATTGCTACTCACCCTCTGCCCAGCTTCTGTTTCAAATCAAGTTTACAGTGTTAGTTTTGCAAGTGTATCAGGAGTGCTGGACTTTCACTTCTGTCACCAAAAGAATGATGACTAAGATGAACTGCATGCTAAGTTCGAGCAGGAGCTAGAGTTGGGCAGGATTTGAATCTCCGGTACAGCACACCAAAGTGCAAACATTTTTAATGTAAATAACCATTTTTATGACATACATCAAAACTGTATATGAACGCAAGATTCAAAGATGGTACATGGAATAAAGGGTAACAGAGGGGTTAGGAAAGGAGTGTGAAAATAAGTGTTAATCTTTATTCAGAGCCGCCCAGTATTACAGCAGTAAAACGTGAATACTGGTTGTGCTGAATTTTTAGAAATACCTGAATGACCACGGAAGAGTGATTACCTTGTTGGTGTTTGGGGGTCTCAGGAGAGTAAGAAAAGAAAAGTATCAGTTGGGGGATTCAAAAACACGATGTATGTCATATATTAGGATTGGTGATAAATGTTGGAGAAGTATTGTGGAAGAAGAGTAACAGTGATGCGGTAAATTTGAGTTAATGGAATGTTGTGTGTATAAAATGTAGAAGGTTGTAACAATAGTAGATCCTTAAAAAGGGTAGACACACGTTTCTTTTCATCGTAAACGATTCACACAAGATTACCAACAGACTTGCCATTCCTCATCCTCATTTATACCTGTTTTGGGGTTTAACACCTCAAGTGTGTACATGCAATACATCTCCTTTTCGACCAATTCCCTTTCCCAGTCCCCTCCTTTCTTTGACTTGTGGACCAATTGTATACCCCAGAACCATAGGGATGCAGCATTGTGTCCCATAGCATTGAAATGAAAAGCTACTAATGAGGTTTCATTCTTATTTCTAATATTACTGTTATGTTCTCCCATTCTTTTTTTCAGAGGATATGTACTTTTGCCTATATATATATATATATATATATATATATATATTTGCTGTAATGACACAGTAACATTTAGAAAATGGGTTTTTTGTTCCTGGGCTGTGATTGGCTGGTACTCCTGCCAAGGGAGTACATTAACTTTCAATAAATGCCCAGGAAATAAAAAGTGCTAGCCCAAGTGTTCCTTTACCCAGTCAAGTACCATAGTGCCCAGCCTGCTTGTTCTTTGGCTGAAAGCACCCCCTCTGAATTTGAAATTGCCGCCATGTTTTTCTCTCGCTTAGAGAGAGAGAGAAACTATCCCCAACGCTCCCTAGTTTAGTGCTATGTACATCAGGAAACTACATATCAAACTCCACTGGACTTAGTTCTCCCTTTGTTTTGTTTTTTCTTTCTTTTTTTTATTCACCGTGCCCTCTTGTTTCATGCCCTGCGATTGTCCATAGCGGGAGTCACAGACAGCTGATACTGTAGCATATATTATATGATCAGAGTCACGTGTAATATGTTGTCTAATAGTGAACTTACTGTCTGTCCAGGGGTGTACAAGAAAATCCTTTTTAGTTGTGTTACTGCAATGGCAGCATGCAGTGCATGGGAACATTCCTGGTTGTAGGGGCCCCAAAAGCAGTTGCTGTCCCTCTTCTGGTTCATTACAACGATCAGTGTGAATAAGTCGCTCTTTCAGTGTTCATATGTTTTTTGATGCCAAGATTGATCTGGATTCAGATTCTGGAATTCCTAAGCCATTCAATACTGTCCATATCTTACCAATAATTTAACTTCTCTGCTTTTTTTCTGAAAGCTCCAAAGCTAACACAAGTCTGCTCCCTATAGTTTTGTTCGGAGGCTGTTCATTTTTGAGTAATTCATGTCTGTTCCTTCCATTTGTTCTAGTTTTTGCTTTTGTGATTGTTTTATCTCTGTAGCCTCTCTATGTGAATCTCTGTCCCATGTTTTCCAGTTCTTCTGTATTCTCAGTCTAAGTGCAGTTTCTGACAAGTCTCAACATCTGTGATTATAGTATATTTTCAACAAGGTGCGAGGGATTTAAGCTGGTAGCATGGATGCAACAAGTGTGTTGTGGTCTGTTGGTTTCTCATATTTTGCTGCCTCTATTCTCTTGTTGCCTTTGTATAGTCTTAAGTCTGAAAATAGGATTTCTAAGGTGTTGTACTGCAATGTGAACTCAAGGTGCTCTGTGACATTGTTCATAAACTGATGAAAGCTCAGTACGTCAGTCTATGACTCCTCCCAGTTAAAAAAGAAGTCATCAATGTACATCTTGTATAATCCAGTGTAGTGGACAGCTTCATCAATGGCATGCACACTGAGCAGAGGCATGGAGAGAAGCCGCAACATCACCATGACGCCCCACATCCTAACATGTCACACTTCTCACCCTCTCCAGCTCCATTGTAAAAGCACACCTCAGCAAGTGCTTACATTAGAGCAGTAGGCAACAGTGAGAGATTCTATATCGTACAGTGCATGTTAGAGCTTTCACAATCTCTGATCAGATTTTTCCAGGACTGCTTTTCTCCGGTGGCTAAGTGCAGTCCTCTGTAACGGTACAAAGCCCATGAAGGACAGCAGGCCTAGCAAACAAACGATCAGAGTTTATATAAACTCTAACATGCACTGCAGGCTATTGAATCTTCTCACTGCTGCCTACTGCTCTGATGTCATCTGCAGGGGATTCTGGGATTTCTAGTAACAGAAAATGTTAGCCTACAACTAAGCGAAATTAGTCTGATAAAATCTATTATACTACAGTAAACAGCAGGTAAACCAAAATGTTTTTGCACACAAAGTGCACATTGGGACCAGTCCCACATTTGAGTGTGGGGGCACTTGGTGGTGAATGTTCCCCTTTAAGGAATATCAGACACAATGAAAACTGATTGAGATCTTAAATTTCTCTGTTGTTTTAGTGGGAGTGAAAGTTTGAAAATGCTAATATGTGTTGTTTCAGTGTGCTTTAACTAAATGTGAAGAAGAATACCTATTAGGTATTGATTTATTTTTGAAATATTTTAGTTCTTGTTTGGCCTTCTATTAAGAGTCATGACTCATATGCAGCTCCAGTCTGAATTCCAAGTTACTTAGCAACTGCAAGCATCATTCTCTAGTGCATGAGATTTTTATTTCTTTTTTGAACTGGGTGACTAGCAATGAATCAGAGTAGTAGTGGGAGTTTGTTCCGTGCCTTTGGTAGAAGGTAAGCAAACAATTCCTACCGAAACACTTTTGACGACGTTTTGTGAACCTTGAGAGACAGTGAGTCATTGGTTCAGAGACTTCAAAATGACACAGATATAGTCAAATGTTGAGTCATGGATGCCGGACGTGAGTGAGCATACATTTGTGTAGCAGCAGGAAGCACTGTTTTTGCCTTCAAGTGCTGGCTTTGATTGCTTATTGCACATCTCACAATGGTGGGTCTAAAATGGGCAGACAAATATGAATCTACACAGTTTACTCTACAGCTTGTCTGGGTATTCACACTGTGATGTGTTTGCATTTTGATAAATGTTGTCACCATAATCAATTACTAAGATTAATAACTGTTGAACAAGTTTCTTGCTTGTGCTGAGAAAGAAACTGGAACCAGATCATATAACACACCTAGCCAAGTGTTTACCTTTTTTTAATGGCTGGTTTGTGTACGTCTCATATTCATATTTAAGTCAAGCAAGAACCCTTGGGTCTTACACCTTACTAATTCTATGTGTTCTAGCTGCAGTACATACATCTACATCCTGGATCTCTTGGATCAAACCAATGGGTATGTTCACTATTATTTTTGTTTAACAAATGCCCTTGCCATGCCTAGAAAATAAAAAAAAAATAAAATTCAAGTCAGCTCAACTTGTAAAAAGTGTTAAAGTATGTTTTTCATTACCCTATCCCATGACAAAACAGCTTACACTGACATTGCTGACACTCCCCACCAAAACAGCCCTGTAGTTCCTACAAGCTCAAGTCATCCACAAATGTCCAAGCCTATATCACTCTAATGCACAAATAATTAAAAAAATGTTATCTTTTTTAATACTTTGATTTAATTGCAACTGCCCTATACTAAAGGAATAATGCCTGACAGGGTGGGTGTTATGCTGGGATAACATCCGGCCTCGGGTGTTTGGGCCCAAGGCCTCCAGCCGAGGGCATCCCACACCTGAGAAGGAATGTTATCCCAGCATAACACCCACCCTGGAGGGCATTATTCCTATTATACAATGGCTTGTTGTTATATATAAAATAAAAAAATAATTTTAAAGAATGTTTTTATTAGTGTGGAAAAATATTTTTGTTTCTTAAGAGGATATGCAAAAAAAAGAGATCTGCCATAAGCTCATCTGCCATAATGATGACAGTAGACCTATGAACAGCAGGGATGTTATGCCAGGATAACATCCCTGCTGTGATGGCCAACTGACCAATCAGAAGTCAGGATTCTTTCATGCCATTGTATAATAATGAATACTGCCAGATGAGCAAATATCTAGATTCAAATTGAAATGGGCTGTTTTGTGGCCTATGTGAAATGTAACATGGTAGAAGTCCAATGCCCAGTGGACAGGGGTCCACATCAGAAAACCACTAACAGAACTGGTACAAATTGGCATGCTTGTTGGCAGTCCCACATGGGTGGCCAAGGATTGAATAGGCACGGAGTCTGAAGTACCCTATCACCTGTGTGGTGGTCCTTTCATGGCAGGGTTGAAGAACATTGCTAGGGCCATACCTCTTAATTGTCCCTTATTATGAGTGATGTCCCTCATTTTACCTCTCAGAATTGTAACACCATTCCTGCACTGAGACAATGCCCCCCTCCTCACCATCTAAGGGGATACACAAGCGTGGGCAGTGCAATGTTTGCAACTTCTGTTTTCAAGGTGAGAATTTTCATTTGGAAGGCTATAACAGCTGTGCAAATCAAAAGCTTTTTAAACTGCAGTAGTGGATTCTAGTTTACGGCATTTGGTGTGACTGTCCTTTACTATGCATAGGCCAAACCATCAGGCCTTTACAAAAAAGACTGCAGGAACATATCCACTGTATTAGGTCAGGCCTAGCAGACACCACTCTAGGAAGGCATTAAAGTGAGAAGCACAATAACAACCCAGAGGGTAACAAAGCCTGGGGGTTGGCAAGTGGTTGGAAAAGGCAAGGCACATGCTCAATCAAGCAACCCATGCAAACTCAACATCAAATCAGAACCAATACCAACAACAAACAGGTTCCTACCTTTAATGTCAAAGCCAAATGTTGTGGCAGACGATGAAACAGGGCAGCAGTCGCCTAAACAAACAACGCCTAAAAAACAAAACCAGTCTAATAATGCAAGAACTAAAAAAAAAAGAACCTCTTGATCATAGGAGATTCCATGATTAGGGGAGTCGGGCCTCATTTACCACCTAAGGTAGTGGTCAGATGTCTTCCAGGATCATCCACGTGGAGAGACACTGACCGCTTCATAGAAATTGTACAGAGTTCAGGAGAAAATACAAACATTCTGACCCATCTAGAAACAAATGACCTCGCTAGTCAGTCAGTAGAGGAGCCCAAGAAATGCCTGTCCAGACTGGGTGAGTGGATGACATCCTTTTCATCCAGCATCTCCTTCTCTGAGATCATGCCTGTCTGGGAAAAGGGTGCCAGCAGGCAAAGGATCAGGGAGAAAGAAATAGGTGAACTAAATGCCTCGCTTAGAGACTGGTGCCACATAGAAACATAGAAGTTGATGGCAGATAAGGACTGCAAGGCCCATCCAGTCTGCTCATTTTTTTCTGCCTTATGAATGTGCCATAGACCTTTACTCTGTCAATGGCCTATCTAATCATACTCATCTGTATTGCTCCCTTATGCATATCCCATGCCTGTTTGAAGCCCTGCACTGTATTCATATCCACCATTTACTGAGGTAGGCCATTCCATGCATCCACCACCCTTTCTGTGAAAAAGAACTTCCTCACATTATCCCTTAATCAACCTCCCTCTAATCTCATGCTGTGTCCTCTTGTCCTGCTCTTTTTCTTATATTGAAACTTGTTAGACTTTTTCACCTTGTTAATGCTCTTAAGATGTTTGAATGTTTTGATCATATCACCTCTCTCCCTCCTTTGCTCTAGGGTATACATATTGAGCTCTGTTAATCTGTTCTCATATGTTTTCTAATGCAGTCCCTGCACCATTTTGGTTGCCCTTCTCTGGACTGCTACCATTTTGTTAGTGTCCTTGTGCAGGTGCGGCCTCCAGTACTGCACACAGTACCCCAGATGGGGCCTTACCAGTGTCTTGTAAAGAGGGATTATTACTTCCCTCTTATGACTTGTGATACCCCTACTAATACACCCCAACATTCCTCTAGCCATACCTACTGCTTTAGTGGTCTGCTTGGATGATTTCAGGTCATTGGTGATGATGATGCCCGGATGCCCAAGTCTCTTTCTTCCCTTGTGATTGCCAGCAACTCCCCTTCCAACCTATAGGTAGCTTCAGGGTTTCCCTTCCCTGTGTGCATGATCTTGTACTTTTTTGTGTTAAACCCCTTTTGCCACTCTTCCTACCATTTTGCCAGTTTATCCAGATCTCTTCTCATTCTGCCCACCCCATCTAGATCATCTACTCTGTTGCAGATCTTGGTGTCATCTGCAAACAGACATACCTTACACTCCAGTCCAACTGCTATGTCACTGATGAAGATATTGAAGAGGACTGGCCCCAAGACTGATCCCTGAGGTACCCCACTTGTGACTTGCATCTCTTCTGACTGTGTACCGTTTACCACCACCCTCTGTTTTCTGCCCATCAACCAGTTTGCACACCCAGTCGACCAACCTCTGACCCACCCCGAGCCCACCCAGCTTATTAATCAGTCTTCTATGTGGAACAGTATCAAAAGCTTTACTGAAATCAGGGTAGGCGACATCAACTGCACCCCCTTGATTCACCACTCTGGTTACCCAGTCAAAGAAATCTATGAGATTAGTTTGACAGGACCTTCCTGTTGTAAACTCATGCTGTCTTGGATCCTGTGCTCTTATGGTTTGGATTCCAGGTGTTGCACTGTCCTCTCCTTAAGGAGTACCTCCATAATCTTGCCCACTACTGAGGTAAGACTGACTGGTCTGTAGTTCCCTGCCTCCACCTTGCTGCCACCCTTGTGGAGTGGAATCACATGAGCCCTTCTCCAGTCTTCTGGGACCTCTCCTGTGCTCAGAGACTCATTAAACAGTTCTGATAATGGCTGTGCTAGTTCAACCCTTTGCTCCTTTAGTACCATGGGATATATGCCATCAGGTTCTATTGCCTTGTCCACCCTGAGCTTAGCGACACCAATTCATAGGGAATTGGCAGAATGTCTCGGAGAAGGAGTTCTTTAAATTCAATGGCCTCCACCTAACAAGTGAGGGGATCCAAACATTGGGTCACAAATTTTACGTATTTGCAAGTTGTTTAAACTAGCTGAAGGGGTGACGGGTCTGACACCCATTACATTGCACAGGGTGACAGTCACCCTTCCCCCCTTAGCTAGCAGACCACCAGCAGGACAACATGCGGTACACATCACAAATGGGAACAAACCCAGCTATCCAGACACATTTTACAATAGTAACAATGATAGACTTGGGGGAAAGGGTGATCTCATGAACAAGGTGGGGAACCAGGGTTGGAAGGCAATGTACACCAACACCCACAGTCTGGAAAATAAGATACCAGACCTTACTGCAATGATGGCAGAATCAGACCGCGACTGGGTAGCAGTAACAGAAGCATGGTTCAAGGACAACCATAGCTGGGATGTCACCATCCCAAGATACAACTTGTTCAGAAGGGATTGAAAGGGGAAAAAAAGGAGGAGGAGGTGGTGTAGCTATCTTTGTAAAAGAAGAAATCAAAGCTACAGAAATCCATGTGACCCACAGTGAGGCCAAAGTCCTGTGGATTACTCTCGGAACCAGGAACAAAGTGTCCACATTGGTGGGAGTGATATACAGACCCCTATCTCAGGAGTTAGAGAAAGACAAGGAAATACTAGGGAGCATTCAAAAGATGGCAGACAAGTGTGAGCTAATATTGGTCTGAGACTTTAATTTACCAGACGTAGATTGGAACTCCTACACAACTGCCTCAGAAAGGAGTAAGGAATTCCTAGTAGCACTCCAAGGAGCAGGCCTAAGCCAACTGGTGGAAACCCTCACCAGAGAGGAGACAGTCCTGGACCTTGTACTAACAAACAACCAGAGTCCAAAACACTTGGGTGGGTGCCCATCTGGTATCAAGTGACCATAGGACTGTAAGGTTCACAGTAAACAGGACCGAGGACATCAGTCACCCTAAACAGAAAGTCCTTGACTTCAAAAGGTGGACTGCTCCACAACGAAGACCTGTCTAAAACAACATCTTGGTTGCATACCTAAAGGGGGAGTGGAAGAACACTGGAGGAAAATAAATGAAGAAATTACACTAGTCACATTGCAGTATGTTAGGCTAGTGAGCAAATCCAAAAGGAGAAGGAAACCACTCTGGTTCACCAAGGACATAGCATCCAAAATCAAGGAGGAGGAGAAGAAAGCATTCAGAAGATGCATAGAAACAAAAAAGGACAGTGACAAGGCGATATGTAAGGAATTACTGAAAGAGACCAGGAAGGCAATCCATACTGCAAAAGTGCAAACTGAAGAAAGGATAGTGAAGGGAGTCCAACAAGGTGACAAAACATTTAATCGATACATGAGGCAAAAGAGAAAGCTCAAAGCGGTAGTAGTTATGCTGGCTAAAAACAAGGACCTGAAAACAGAAGACGATGGAGAGAAAGCAGAGGTTCTAAACAAATACTTATGCTCAGTTTTTACAAAAGAGGAAGGCAGGTAAAGGATCAGGACACCACATATCAAGGGTGTCGACACAAGTCCTTTTACAGAGGCAAGAGTCCTGGAGGAACTCAAGAAACTTAAGGTCTAGAAAGCAATGGGGCCTGATGAAATACATCCAAGGATACTATGGGAGCTTGGGGAAGAACAAGCAGCCCCACTGGTGGAGCCCTTTAACAAACTGCTGAAAGGCGGGGAAGTCCTTGAGGATTGGAAAAGGGCTACAGTAGGACCCCTATACAACAGTGGCAGTAAGGGAGAAGCAGGCAACTATCGCCCACTGCCGGCACTCAGGGCACCAAGCCATCAGGGGCTGCCCCCTCCATGAGGTCTGCCTCCCGGAGTTGGAATCTAAAGCTGGGGGGCCCAGCTCTACGCAAAAACAGTGGATGGTGACATTGCCGAATGTCACCCTAATGGCTTGGCACCGTAATGCTGGTGCGTTCGGAGGATGGAACCACTATCGCCCAGTTAGTCTCACCTCGGTGGTAGTGAAGCTGATGGAATCCCTACTAAAGGAGAGGATAGTGACATTCTTAGCAGATAGTGGGCAGCTGGACCCAAAACATCATGGATTCACAGCAGAAAGGTCCTGCCAGACTAACCTAATTAAATACTTTGATTTGGTCACAAAGACAATGGACAATGGGGGAGCCATATAGGTGGTGTACCTAGCCTTTAGCAAGGCTTTTGACACTGTTTCACACAGGAGGGTGATAAGCAAACTGGCACACACGGCCATTGGGCTAAAGAGTGTGAGCTGGATCCAAAACTAAGTCAATGGAAGGACCCAGAGGGTATTGGTGAATGGTACACTATCAGAAGAGGGTAGAAGTACAAGTGGTGTCCCACGGAGTTCAGTGCTGGGACCAATACTTTTCAATGTATTTATCTGCAGCATAGCTTATGAGCTAAATGGGAAGGTGTGCCTATTTGCAAAGGACACAAAGCTCTACAATAGGGTAGACTCAACTAAAGGGACTCAAAGAATGGAATCCGACTTAATGAAATTAGAAGAATGGTCAGGAAATTGGCAGCTGAAGTTCAATGCCAAAAACGCAAGGTTATGCACTTAGGAAGATGCAACTCAGGGGAAACATTACTTTCTAGATGGGACACAGCTGGCGGTAACAAAACATGAGTGATCTTGGGGTGATCATCACAGATGATCTGAAGGCTGGCAAGCAATGTGAAAAGGCAGCACAAAAAGCCAGCGGCATCTTGGGTTGCATAGGAAGGAGCATTACCAGTAGAAAGAGGGAGGTGATTCTGCCATTGTGTAGGTCCCTGGTAAGGCCTCACCTGTAGTACTGCATCCAGTTCTGGAGGCCTCACCTTAAGAAAGACATAGATAGACTGGAAACTATACAAAGAAGAGTAACAAAAATGGTGCAAGGTCTACATCACAAGCCATATGATTAGGGATGTAAATTTGTCATGGATGAGGTTTTAATGACTCATTGTTTGTTCATGAAATCATTAGTAAACAGTAGTAAATGTTGTGGCACTGTCATCATTGCTACATTCTGATGACACTAGTGAAAGTTATGGAAGTTCTGGATAAAGATCAAACGTCATGGAATCAATGGCGTGTATGACTGCCATGACAAACTTACATCCCTACATATGATGTAAGGCTAAAACAACTCAACATGTATTCCTTGGAGCAGAGAAGGGATAGAGGGGATGTGACAGAGACATTTAAATACCTGAAGGGAATTGACAAGGTGCAGGCACAGGATCTCCTTCAGGTAAACAACTGCAACAGGACTAGAGGGCACAATGTGCACCTGAAAGGGGCAGGCTCAGGAGCAACACAAGGAAGTTCTTCTTTACAGAAAGGGTGATGGAGCCTTGGAATGAACTCCCCCAGCAGGTGGTGGGAACAAAGACAGTCAGGGAATTCAAACTGGCATGGCACAGACACTGTGGAAAACTTAACACAGCACCCTGATTTTGGGGGGGGGGTTAGTATACATGCACAGACTAGATGGTCCACATGGACCCCATCTGCCAACACATTATATGTTTCTATGTAAGTAGCGGTCTATTAATGGCCTTTGAATCAGTATGCAGGGCACCCAGGGGTGGAGAAAGACTTACCAAGTTACTGTAAAAAGAAAGTTTCTGGATTTTCTCACTTGGCTTTTTGCACCTCCAAGGTCTTTACACTGATTGAGATCTCAAGTCCTTCCTATAATACTGAACCAGAACTGGAAATGTGATTTGATTGGTTTGTGCCAACTTGTATTTCTAGAAGTTGTCTTTTGCCATATGATGCTGAACTTGCAAAAAAGATTTTTGGTATGATTTGTTTCTAGTCATTTGCCTTATTTTTTCCTCACTTTTTTCAGCTCTCCTTTGGCAGTCCATGATTTAGGGTGAGTGGATCCTCCTCATTTTGAAAAAGGAACAGCAAATAAGAAATGCTACAAGGGGTGATTATTGCCCCACAGTGTTTCCTGCTGTCTATCTGTCAAAAATCTGTTAGTGTCCTATTTTACATTTTTGAGTTTCAATTTATGTATATTATTCTTCGAACATCCTTTGCCTTTGTCTAGCTGCACTTGTATCTCATTAGGTGTTATAAGATGTGTTACTGATTATATCACTATAATTACTGGTGACCGCCTATAACAGCTTTCTTCATTTAGTTTTCAAAAGCTGTAATAATCCAGTCCGATGCCACACCGAGTTATTACAGCTTTTTCAGGCTCGCGCTCCACTATCTCACTCACTCCCTGCAAAAGCGGGAGAAATTGACTCGCTTAACGAGGAGCCACCAGTGTTCACTTCCATTCTTCATTATTTGCCGTTCTTTTATCTTTATCTGGTTGATCCTGCCTTTACAATGTGGTTGATCCTGGTGTAGGTCGGGTTTTGCAGACAGCAAGTGCGATCCAGGACATTGCTGTGGCTGACCACCTACAACGCTAGCTATGTACGGTTCTACAGTTTAAGTCTAAGAAACAGAACATCCATACGAGAGAGAGAGAGAGACTCTGACTGACTGTGGGAGAGAGTGTCTGTGTGTGGAGGAGAGACATTAACCAAGTGACAGCAGGGGTCACAACCACTGGAAAAGGAGCATCTGCTTCACTGACTGTCTTAGGAGCCAGCTCCTTGCACCAGTAACTACAAAAAATAAAACATAGGTGACTATGTGTCTATGAAGTCTATTTTTACACACCCTCAGCATGTGATTACCTAATAAACCTCTTGAGCTTTGCTCTCGAGGTTTATAGGTTACCACACACCTTGAGTGTGTAAAACAAATTCATAACAGTCGCCTATGCATTATTCTATATATTATTAACTCTTTTTGTTTCATTCATTTTAATAATGTATGTTCCTTTGTACACACCCCTGCAGAACCACTGACCTGAGAACTCAGTTGTAAACAGTGCTCTAAATAGATGGTATTGTGTTTCAGCCATGGTAGGCACTTAAGGGGATTAGTAGCCACCAAGACCCTGCTTCCAACAAAGACTACGATCAACGCTCTGGTACATCTTGTGGCTGAGTAGCTTACTTACTCCACTGTACACTGAAGACTTTGTTTGCCACAATAAATATTTGGATTGGATGCAAGACTCCTGAGGATCTGTTTATCACACTGGCTTCCAGTTTCCCCTCGAGTGCCTGGCTCCTTTTGGTATTCACCTCTCAGAATTGCTCTGTCCCTCATGGAAAAGGTGCTACTCATGCAGACGAAGTGCTGCAAATGCAGACTTTAAAGTAGAAATTCATAACGCTCTATGATACTAGAGCAAAATAAACTTGCATGAGTGAAGGCACTAGCGTCCAGTGTTCAGAGCTTGTATCTCCATGTTTGACAATATGTCCTTCATTCTGAGGGTCGTTGTCTCTCATTTTACCACATTTTGATTGTCAGTGTCTCACATTTCAGTGACAATAGGTTGAAAGGTGTGACGGGCTTTGTGAGGAAGCTTGCACTAGACTGGCCATGCTATACTTGTCATGTGAATAAACAGAAGGCTTGATTTTCCAGTTTTGTCAACTTTGCACCTTTGACAAATGGTAAAATTCACAAAGACACACACACACACTGACCCAGGAAAAAGATGAGCCGATGCATTCAGCGAACATGTGGAAATCTGATGTTTTGGACACCAGTGAAGCAGGTGCAGAGGAACTCAGTTTCCTTTCAGCACTTTGACATAATGATTTAATGACACAGTACTTTCTAATGGTAGCACACACTGAACATGGGTGGTACAAGTTTCTGGCAGAGCACTTGACCTATAGCAGCCAATCAACAAAGCTGGAGATTGAGCACTGCATACATCTCAATGGCATCTAGCACCAGGGAGGTCACTGTTTGGGTCCCACAGCGACCTGTGCTGTGACTGGTGCTGTTTAGTATCTTCATCAATGATATTGGGGATTGCATTAAAGGCAAAATTTGCTTGCTCATGGATGACATCAACCTTTGTGGGAGGGTGGAAACAGCAGAAGGGATACAAGGCCTAAAGGAGGATCTGGAAAAACTAGAGAGGTGGTCTGAGATTTGGCAACTTGACTTCAATGCAAAGAAATGCAAAGTTATGCACATTGGAGCCAAAAACCTGAGGACTGAGTACAGCTTGGAAGGGGTCCGAGTATCTGCATTAGAAGAGATGAATGTGGGACTGTTGATCACTAGTGACCTGAAGCACTGCACGTAATGTAGGAAAGCAGCAGCAAAGGCAAATAAAATGTTGAGCTGTGTTGACAGATGGAGCAGCAGCAGGTGAGAGGCGGTAATACTGTCCTTGTACAGGTCATTAGTGAGGCATTATCTGGAGTACAGCATACAGTACTGGTGCCCATGCCTTAAAAAGGGCATTAACCTGCTGAAGATGGTCCAAAGGTGTGCAATGAAGATGATTATGGGCGAGCAAAGTAGGCCATATGAGGAGAGGCTGAAGGCCCTGAACATGTGCTTCCTGAAGGAGAGGGGAGAGAGAGAGGCGACATGATTAAGACCTTCAAGTATTTGAAAGGAATAAATAGGGTGGATAAGTAGGGTCTCTTAAAGCTTAGTGGAAACTGACACATGAGGGTCACAGTCTGAAGTTGGAGGCGGAGGTTTCAGAGACAGGCTAGGAGGTAGTTCTTGATGCGGAGGGTTGCGGTGGGTTGGAATGTGCTCCCAGAAGAGGTGGTTTTGTTGAAGAAGGTGGGCAGCTACAAGAGAGGCTGGGATACAGTTAAAGGAAAACTACACCCAAAACCTGAAAAAATATATGTATGTGTTTTCATTTGTATGTGAAGTTCTAGTGTTTCCTTCCCTCTGACTGGTATTAGGAGTTTTTCCCAAATTAGCCTGCTAGCTTTATACTAGTTTTACGACCCCTGGGAATCTCCATACCTGATAGTGTAATTGTATTTCTGGTTCCCACAGTGCATTTTGTCTCATGTGACTGTGATGTAAGATAGACCCAACATTCAGCACACGCATGCCAAACAAACTAAATATCTTGGAAGCTTTGCAAGCTACACAAAAATTACCAGTAGCAAAGTTTTTCAGGACAGTAAAACCTTTAGGATGAGGGTGGTCACCAAGCTGAATTCTACAGATTTTAAAATACAGCCATCTCTGTTGCTGTGAACTGATTGTAATGCAATGCTTTCTGCTGGATTTATGGGATCTACTACATCACCATTACATGAAACAAGGTGCACTGTAGGACAAAGAAATGCAATAAAACTATTTGATATGGTGATCTCCAGGGGTCATAAAACTACCCTAAAGCTAGCAGGCTAATTTAGGAAAAACTCCTAATACCAGTCAGAGGGAAGGAAACACTAGAACTTCACATACAAATTAAAACATTCTGCACAACATATATTTTTTCAAGTTTTGGGTGTAGTTTTCCTTTAAAGGGATAATAAAGGTCAATGGAGGGGCAGACTGCGGGGAGGGGGCAGGTTCAATAGCTTAAGTTGAAGACCTTGCAATACGGGCAGACTAGATAGACCTAATGGCCTCATTCTGCTGGCTTCTTCATATGCTTGTATTTCCAACTGTCTCTCATTGCGGAAAGACCTGGCTGTTGAAGGTGCTCATTTCATGTGAAAAAGAGCAGAGTCTTGATTTGAACATGTTTGAAATCATCGCAAAATCATGCACTACAATTCCAATTAGCTGGTGAGACCTGGAAAGATGGTAACAGAGAAGTATGCAGTGTGAGTACTGGGGAGAGAGCAATTCATTTTCTGCTATTATAGGCATTTCTTACTTAACAAATGGTATGCCATCTTTGTCATTTTGATAAAGGATTTGTAACATTATAATTTATTCCCTTTTTGAGTTTACAGCCTTTAAGGAGAAGCCATTGTTTGTGCCTTTTTCAAATGTTGAATGAGGGCATGGATGTGGAAGCCAACACCAAGACTGTTTCTGTTAAGAGTTTGGCGACCTTTAGATGAAGAAATGAGTAATTTACATTTCTTGGACCTTTGGATCTGAGGAAATATTTTAATAAAGTTTGGGCCTTAGAGTCATTTCAGGGCTTGGCCTGCTGCAAGTTGGGGGGGGGGGTAACATTTCATGGTGTAGCAGTGCCTCCCACTTGTAAACTATAGGAAGGAAGAAGAATTTTGTACGTGGATCTATAAAACTAACCTTTTTAACTTAACTGCTGTTTGTTTTGTTCCAGAGGGAAGAACAGCAGATTTCTGGATGGCTGATATTTTATTGATAAAAAAATAAGGCAAAAAAGATAAACCAATTTTATGATTAAAAAAAGAATCAAAGATGTTGTAGAGCTTTTATGGAAGACAGGCCACTGAAAAAATTCAATTTAAAGAAGTGCTGACTGCCAAACATTTTCTAATTTTCTGCACTCCTGCTTTAAAACATGAATGTAATGCACTCTTTAGGAGAGGGCTTACTTGATTGCTGCTGCCATCCTCCTGAGGTCCTTGGCCTGAACTGTTGCCAGTGCTGCAGAGGCCATCTCTCTCTCCCTCTCTCAACTGCATGTGTGGTGTGGTGAGAGAGGGGCTGTGCTGCAGCTTGACTGTCAGCTTTCCTGTGCCCTTTGCTGCGGTTGTGTTTCTTCAGTCCTGGTCCCCTGATTCTGGGCAGAGGGGATTGGGAGGAAACAAAACAATGCCTCCTCTTCTGGCACTGCATACATCACCCGCAAACTGCCACCAATGGTACAAGAGCAGGAGAGCATGGCAGTGAGTGGCTTCTCCTCTGCGCTCCCTGCTCACAGACACAGCCTGCAGTCCCCCAAATGACCCTAATGAGCTTTTACACATCCAGGGGGACCAGCACTGTTGGGGACACAAAATAAGTAAATAAAAGACTTTGGAGCACAGAGGCTCCTTCAGAATATGGCTGTGGCCGTTTTGATGACCCCCCCCCCCCCGACAGCCATCTAATCAGCGGAATAGAAAGTCCCAGCAACCAAAGCAAGGGATTGTGGGGAGGATGATGCAATCGGACCATCCCCAGTGTACTGGCAGGCTACTGAGACAAATTAGAAGGCAGGACAGGGCAGAAGGACTGATGGAAAGCCCTGCCTGTCCAATGTGAGACTGAACTGTGAAAAAGAAGTTTCTGAGTTCTCAAGGAGCTTGTGGCAGTCTAAGAGGGACACTGAGGTGTTCAGAGCAGCCGCTGGTGAGACCAGGTGAGAGGCCTAGCCAGGCCAACAATCCTGCAAGCACTCAACAGGGTTCATTCAGTAAACAAACTGTGAGTCTTATATTGGGTTTATATTGTTCAGAGACTGTGCAAGATGAGCACCTGTGAGAAGAAATTGCTGAGAGTATAAATCTGTGGGCCACTGCTGAATATCAAAACTGCTGAGCTGTATCGAGTTGAGACAGAGACCTACATCCTACCCAGTTTGCTATGGAGCCAGCTAAGTAGCCTACTAGACCTTATCTAGTGGTGTGGATCTAGGCATAGGAAGCCACGAGGCATATGCCCGGAGTACGTAGGTACTATCAATCCAGACGGAAGTCCTCCCATGGGGGTCACTCCTGAGGTTTGGGCTTCTTGAGAAGCCACTGCATAGTGCTCCTGTGACTGAGAACTGAGCCAGAAGGTCTGTATCCTGAGAGATGTGAGCCAGAAGGGCTGTGCTGCTGCAGAACATCTGAGAGAGTCAGAAGCGTTTCAGCCCCAGGCCACTGGGATTTGTTCCTGATTGCTGCCTGCTCTGCTGCTGTGTGCTGTTCCCCACCTCAAATAAACTACTGCACCTGTGGGTCACATGACTGCTGGCATTGCTAGCTGGGGCTTTTTACTTTTCAAGTTTTGGATTACCATTGCTGCCTATGGATTACAGTTGTGTTTCAAGCATTTTCCTGTTGGATTTCAATTTTTTTGAATAGTTCTAGCACACTATGGTCTGTTGTAGGGTTAAATTGCAAGCATGCTAATTTTCATCAAGTGCACCACCAAAAGAACCCAGGCAATTTACAGTAGCTGCCAGACCTGCAACAGGACTCTAGTACAATTCCTGTGTACCCCGAATCATTGGTATGTGTGTCATTCTTGAAACTGTTGTTTTACCACTGGTACAGCTGAAAAGGTACCACACCCTGTGTAGTATAAGTCTTCTCTCTGTGCTCCTTGATTGGGCAGGTGCTTTATAGACTGTGTAGAATCCGAGGGTGTTGTAGTGATCCACAGTACAGTGGCTCCCAGGGGGCATGGCTAAAGGGTGGGTGTGTTAAATGTGACTTACAATTCTCTATCCCCTCCTTTTCTTGCAGCTTCCAGGACTCAGTTCTTAAATAAAAGCACTGTTAATTTGTTGAATCTGTGTGTGTGCCCAGTTTGTATAACCTGATTGAAGCATTTATTGGTGAAGGTAACAACTGTCTTAGTGGTCCCAAGGGGGTGGCAGTCCAGTGTAGGGAGATGGGAAGGTACTGCATCCCCGGGGGTGGTACTGCATGCAACGTCTGGCCCACTTATTATTTCTGGGTGGAGGCACTGTACTATTTCTTATTTATTCTGGGAGGAACCTCCCACTGCAGGAGAATGAATGAACCCAACCCCCTCAGCCAGGTGAGGCTTGTACAGTCAACAGGCAGGAATGTGAACCCAGCCACCATGACCCGCTGCGGGAGTCACACAAAGCTGAGGGGAATACCAGGGCTAGGAAAAAGAACAATACTGTTCATGTGACCATAACTGAGGAGATATTTAAAAGTCACCTCAGTGTCAAATCATAGGCCTTAGAAAGACTGTTCACATGACATGAGCCAATAATTTCCAACAATTCAGCCTTAAAGGATTTAGAAAAAGCAGGAAGATCTAAAAGTGCAAGATTCCTAGTTTGATATTCCCTTGGGGTAAACATCAGACAGGGAAGAGTACAATTATATCACACAATGTTATGCTCAGACTAAGGCACATCTAGTAGTTTGACTGTACCAGGCATATAGTATGGGGGGATTGCTAAATCTAGGCAATGTGCAGCAGAGTGCATGCACCCTGATTTTTGTTTAGAGAGACTAAAAGTGTCGAGCAACTCCAGAAAATGTTTTAACCGCAGGGGATGTAATAACCTCACAGTGGATATTGACGTCCATCCAAAAAACAGAAAGGCCATGTTTAGACAATACAGTGATTACATTTGCAAAATCTTCAATAAAATCAGTTGGGTAATCAGGAGGGCGATAAACAATAACAATAATGAACTTTTTAGGGTGAGAAATCTGTAAGCACTTAACGTTCAATGAAATCGTATGGAGAATGGGTCAACTGAGTAATTCTAAAACTAGAATGCAAGATAAGAGCCATGCCACCTCCTCTTTAGTCACTCTGAGTTCATGGCTAGAAAATTATAGCCATCATGACAGAGCTCAGTAGTCATAACAGAGTGATAACCTATTTGAGGTGACAACATTATTAATAAATACAGCTATATTGTAAACTGACTTCACATTCCAAAGGGTGCAATTTAAAAAAAAAATCAGGTGGATGGCAGGACTAAGTAAATATTTGAGCCTAAGATTATTAGGACGAACACCAGCAAAATGGTTTGTAACAGATGTAATAACATGAAAATGTTTTTTTTTTTTTTGCTATCTTACCTGTAAAATATTTCAGTTGTGGAATGCATAGAGAGAATTAAAACTTGCCTCCTATTGCAATCTCAGGCCTTTTGTGTGGGCATTTCTGGGTTCTCACAGATGTTGGGTGGGGACCACAAGAGTTAATGTCTTGTAAAGGTTCTTTAGTCTTACTTAAATATTAAGAGCTGAGCCCCTTTCCTCTAGAGAGGCTATGGTTTGACCATAAACAAATGACTGGTACACTCAGATGGCACCCTGCTGTTTAGCCAGCCAGTATAACAAAAAGACCAAGCTTTAATTATCAATTCCAGTTTCAACCAGTCTGGAAAGAAGGTGGTCCCCAGAGATCAAAAGCAGGTCCAGGATGTGATGTCAAAGAGGCATGTATTATGACGCAGGTGTAGTGGGATGGCCAGCTGAAGGTATTTCTGTGGTATATTTACAATGAGAGTTAATTATGTTTGGGGTTTTAAACTAGTAAGATCACATGCTGAAGTCTGCCATAACTCACGAGATCCCAGGTGGAGGTAAGATTCTTCTACTCTGCTTAGAATCTAGATAGCTTTGGGTTAGTTTTTCTTTGTAATATGTATCTTTTCAAATGTGCTTATTTTTAACTATGTAGAAAAGCTGTATTCTGCATAGTCATTAGTGTGTATTATCCTGTAACATGTAAATATCACAACGTGTTAAATGTTATTTCTATATGCTTCGTGCTTTTTGTGACTGAGTCATTTCAAGTATAGATAACCAGGGGTAAATGGTAGGTCTGTGATCTGTTTCTGAAGAGAGAGGCTAGAGTTACCATGGATCTACCATGCAGCAGCAGCAACATAGCTATTGACATCTGGCATTATGCCATCAGGATTAAAATGCTTTTTTGTGGTGGGCTTTGCACCCACACCCCTTTCTTTAAATAACAAACTCCAAGTCGGACTTGTTTTGGGGTGAGGCAAAATACTGGGAGAAACAATGCTGTGTACAGCAGGACCATTACAGCGACCTGGTGATATTAGTCACTGTAATGGTCTTCGCTGTGACAGTTTCATTGTGCTGATGGTATGTAGAGTTACCATACCTAAAGCAATGTGTTCTCAGCTTTAACAAAAGAGGTGGGACTTTTGCCCTTTGGGAAAGAGCAGTTTACTGTGCGAGCAGTAGCTCTAGTGGGATTTGGACCTAGAGATACCCTGAGTGAGACTACAGCTGAGTTGCGGCACCATACAAAGTTAAACCTTTCAGGAATCTGAAGGGTTGCGAAAACTGGTAGCAGTGCAGACTACATTCTGGGAGAGACCCAGTTTGTGACAAACTGCTTGGTAGCAGCTGGGATGTGAAACAGACTGTCAACAAAATGGTTATATGTTCAGTTACAGAAGAGGATATACAATGGGGATACTGTATATGCTACCATTTTTATTTTGTTGTAAGAATAGATAGTTTGAAGACACTGTCTATGCCAAATGAAAACTTGAAGCTGGCACACCTTGAGGAGTTGTGCAACAGGACAGGGCTTGTCTTTGAGGAAAGACAGCCATGGGCAGACCTCATAGACCTCTTTGAGAAAAGTTACCAGGGAAGTGGCACAAAAGGGTCACTGCTAGCCAAAGTTATGAGAGAGAAGCTAAGGAGAGTGTAAATGAGTCTGGGCCTGTAACTGAGGCAGCTGCTCAAGCAGACCAGATACCAATGTTACAGCTGGCGGTCGCCCTGGTTAAGCTGAAGGCAAAGGCTGAGAGGCAAAAGGCAGATGCTGGGCTGCAGGGAGTGAAAGTGGAGGCAGAGCTGCAAACACTGAGGCTGGAGACAGAGGGGCAAGAGAAGCAGTGCCAGCACAAGATCCAGATGACAGAGGAGAGAGGGAAAGAGCGAGAGGAGTGAGAGAAAGCGAGGAGTGAGAAAGGCTGTGTCAGTATGAGATCCAGCTGAGAGAAGAGCAAGAGCAGGAACATGAGAAGGCAATGGAGATTCTGCATCCGAAGGCAGCATCACACAAGTAATGGCATCGGGGGGTTGATCCAAGAAGCTAAAATGAATTCCAAAATGTTTCCCAAGTATCAAGATGGGGATGATCTTCCTTTGTTTTTAAAATCTTTTCAGAGAATTTGTGGGTAATTTGAATTGAACAGACCACTTGGTCAACTTACTTTTTGCCACTTTGTATCTGCAGGGCATTATGAGCCTTCACCAGGATGGACAGTGAGGACTGTATGGGCAATAACAAAGTAATAAATGCCTTGTTAAAATGTTTTTGACTGACTCCTGATGTCTATAGGCACTGAGGCAGTATGGTGCAGTATAGCGCAGTGGGTTAAGGCTCTGAGCTGCAGATCTGGAGACCTGAGTTTGAATCCCATAGCTGTCTAGGTGCATACTGTGTGATCCTGAGTAAGTCACTTAACTTCCTTGTGCTCCCAGGTTGCATCTGGAAACAAGCTTCAGCTTAGTGTGCTACTTCTGGTTAAACAATGTTCCCTTTCCCTTTTCTTTCCCTATAGACACAAATTTAGAGGTTTAAGGATGGCACCAGGAGATATATATACTAAAATGTATGTACATCTAGGCAATCTGTTAGAGTGATGGTTAAAGGGTACAAAGACTAGATCTGTGGAACAGATAAAAGATTTGTTCATCATGAAAGAGTTCTTAAAGATTGTACCAGAGGATGTTGAGAATGCGGTTGCTAGATAGGACTCTGAACTCCACAAAGGAGGCAGCTGAGAAAGCTGATCAGTCTGTATCCAGCTGACCATACTTTCAGCACAGAAGCAATTTGGGATGGACATCAGGCGGTTTGAGGGGAACATTGGGAGGCAACATAAGGGAAGCCAGCATGTGCCCCAACAAAAAGGGAAGCCAGATAGTTTCAAAAGTAAGGAATCAGGGAAACACAAGTGCTATATCTGCCAAATACTGGGACACCTGTTGTATGACTGTCCGAAAATATTGCAACATGGCTGAGTGCAGCTGGAGGAGGTAGCTCTGCGAAATCCCAGGAACTAGTGCCCTGTACCCAGATTGCAGGTCCCACTAACTTCACTGCATACATGCACTCTGTGTTAGCAAACGAGATGGTAACCCAGTGACTGAGGGACACTGTGGCCTCCATTTCAATGGCAAAACAGAATTTGAGTCACAAGGAGCCAGTCCTTTTTTTTTTTAACTTAATTTTATTGAGCAGTTAGGACACTGACAATTGTACAACAGCATGGTATTCATTAAATATATCTGGTATCAAAGCCATGTACATAAGGGTTACAGAGGACAAATTAGTTCACAATTGCTTAAGAAGGTTCTTATTAAAAAATGTCCTTGTGTTCTTTTCTAGGTCCAAATTGGCTGTACAGTTCAGATCTTTAAGTGGGATGAAATTTTCCCAGATATGGAAGTTCATGAATTTACTATAAGTCCATTAACTCATAAACCATTCCATTAGAACAAATGCATACTACCATCATGTTGTCTATAATAAAGGAATAAAACAAAATTAACATCGCTTGCTTCAGTTTATCTTATGTGTGTCCCTCTTTTCTCTTTTTCCCTTTGCTCATCATTCTATTATTGTTTGCAATGTGACCATGAGTCAGTTAATTCTTATACAATTTAAAAAAAAAAACCTTACTTTGTGTAATCTAAAATGAAACATAAAGAAAAATCATAAATAAGTGGTGCTGTGCCTACAGCTGCCCCCCCCCCCCAATCTGTCCCTCGACTGACATAAGGGACTCTGGTGTTCTACTTATATGCTTTTAATTCATCTAAATGAGACAATTACCCCTTAATGAATTTTCCCTTCTCCCCCATTCATTATATTTAGGCCTGAAGTAGTTGATCCAGTACAGGGGTACCCTCCCTTTCCTCTATATGGTTAAAAAAGGATAGCCATCCAGAGTTAAATTTCTCGGTAGATAACCTTAAATGGGCTGTGGTGGCCTCCATATTTTTAATTTGGTGGATATTGCTGTACCAGTTCATTATAGAGAGGTGTTCCCTGGATAGCCAATGCTGTGTTTTCACTTTGAGTGCCACTGCTATTAAAACTTAAAATAAGTATTTCCCTGTTTGAGAAATTAACCCCTCTGGTGGGAGTCCCAAAACTAAAGTTTCAAATTTTAATATAGATTCTGAGTTCAGTATAGATGTAATTATTCTTGCCACTTCTTTCCAGTAGGGATTAATCATTGGACACTCCCAGAATAAATGATAATGAGAACCTTTTAACACACAATTTTTCCAACATTTATTTGAAGGGTGGGTGGCATAGTGCTGGGATATTACCAGGGTTCTGAAAAATCTAATCACTACTTTCCATCGGAACTCCCACCAGAAAGGGGAGCTTGATGTTTTATGGATCCCCCTCTAAATTCTTTCCAATTTCCTTCCTGAATCTCTGCCCCTATTTCCATATGCCAACGATCCTCTATTTGTTGAATAGCCAATAACCCCCTCCCCGTCCTCTTGGAGGGCTCTGTATATCTAAGAGATATAGTTCTTAATGTCTCTTAAGTAACTTTTCTGTTGGGTGAGTAAAACAGGGGCTACTGGGTATGTGGATAAGGCTGTGAGTCTTTTATTTATTTTAATATAGTGAGAGCAGTAATCATATTGGAAAAATGTGTAGCTGGTAAATTAAATTATTGTTGCAACTGATTAAAGGATTTCATGTACTTCTCAGTTAGAAACTGACCTGGGTATCTTAGGCCTGAGACAGCCCATCTAGATAAACATGGATCTTCCCGAGAAGCTGAAAATGTCAGTGCGAGGGAGAAAGGAAGATACTTCCACACTGGCTGCACAATTTCTCAGTTTTGTCTGGCCCGTATCCACAGAGCTAATGTGTGCTTTGTTCATCTGTTACTTAATTTCTGTAAATCCCCTTGTACTACCAACCATGGGAGTACTGTAGAGGGGCCAGATGGCACTCCCAATCCTCCATTGCCACCCATCCCTCTTTTTTTTCCCGGTATCAACATTTTAATAACAGGCAATAGTTGGCACTGCCAAATAGTTTTTAAGGTCTGGGAGTCCTAGACCTCCTATCTCCTTTATCTCTGCCAGGGTCTCCCAGCATGCCCATGGTCTTTTACCTGCCTATATAAAATCTAATATTTTCTTTTTAAGATCCTTCCAGTCTTTCTTTGGGATTGGAATGGGTAATGTAGTGAAAAGAAATAAATAGCAGGGCAATATGTTCATTTTAATTATTTCCATTCCATTAAAGAATGTTAAGGGTAAAACTTTCCACCTGTGTAGGTCTGCATAGATTTGTTGTTTGAGAACATCATAATTATATTGACATAATTTAGATAAGTGAGTTGGGATTTGTATGCCAAGATATTTAATTTTATTTTTAACCCATTTAAAGGGGACCAATTTCCTGAATTCTGCAATTGGGGTTCCTCCTATTTGGAGTACTTCTCATTTTGTTTTGTTTATTAGAAAACCAGAAATCCTATTGTATGCATCCAATAGATCAAGGAGAAAAGGGAGAGAATTATGGGGACTCCCCAGAAATATCAAGATGTCATCAGTGTACATTGAAATCTTATGTACTGCAGGCTGGACTTCTATTCCTTCAATTTTTTCATTCTGTCTTATGGCTTGGGCCAGAGGTTCTACACTAATGGAAAATAACAGTTGGGAAAGGTGCACCCGTATCTGGTGCCTCTCCAAATATCAAAGGGTTGTGATATTGTGTCATTAACTTGAACACTAGCCCTTGGTTTCTGATAACACAGCTTGATCCATTTTAAAAAGTTCTCCTTTAATCCCATCATTTCCAGGACCAGAAACAGGTACAGCCAGTTCAGCCTATCAAAGGCCTTTTCAGCATTGAGGAAGATAGCTAGTTTAGGGAGGGCTCACGGGGATTTAGTGTTCATGATGTTAAGTAATCTTCTAATGTTGTCCCCAGGGTGATGATGGGGAATAAAGCCTGTCTGGTCTGAGTGAATCAGGAGCTCTATAAATTTTTGAAGGCAAGATGAGAGTATCTTTGTACTTAGTTATTATTTTATTTGCTCGACCTTCAGGTCATTACAAATTAACATCATAAAATTACAAATTTCACATCATGTACTCACATACAATAAAAATTTACAGATGATTTACTTACATAGACATAACCAGTTAGACATAATAATATAATAATGGGGGGTGGGGTAAGAAAACTGAGAACAGACACATATTTATTGCACTTCTCACTTAAGAATCCCAATGAAATCCTTCCCCAATCCAATTAGCAGTTTTTCATTTTTTTATAAATCCAGTTAAAGTACATTGCCATCTTATCTCTTTTTCCAGTAACTGATCTGTCTTGCAGTATGGGGATACTATTTTATTATGTAACTCTCCATACTTTGGACAGTGCAGCATCAGATGTGCTAATGTTTCCAGGCAATTCATACCACAATTACAATTTAGGTCCTGTAATTCTGATTTGCCCTTTGTGTATAGATATTGTCTATATTTGGATGGATATAATTCTAATCTGAATTTTGTAAATAAAAATCTTAATTTTTTTATCTGCTAAGAAGGATAAATATGGTTCCTTAATATGATTTATTTTATTTTGTGCATACCATTGATAAATGTTTAGTGACCTGACTTTCTGTATGTCCTCATTAGCTGAAACACTAAGCAATTTATTTTTGATCAACTGATTATATTTATTTGAAAATTTTATTCCCTTCTGTTGGTCAATCCATAAATGATTTAATCCTATTTGATTGAGAATATGGCTTATTTGATTTAACCATGGTGAAGCTAATCCCTGGCCTACCTAACTTGCTTTCTCCTTAAAACATTTAAAGGCCAATCTATTTGGTTCAAGATTGGAACATTTTATCCTGTACCTTATCTTTGTTAAATATGCTAAGTACTTAATTTGTGTTCTTCCCAAATCAGCCCTTACTACAACCACCAGAGTAGAGCCAGGTACTGCCAGTATATTTTTGTATAAATTATTAAATGGTTTCTCCAATTTTGCCACATTATCATCAAACCACATTTCAATGGCATACAGAGCAGTTGGATTTAATTTCATTTCCACTGCTTTAAGAATTGCATCAACACTGTACCCTCCAAATCTTGAATTGAATCTCAGTAATCCATTCTTGATTTGTGTCAATTTATTTAATGTACATATCCTTTGCTTTGTAAATTTACAACTGCTAGTTATCTGTAATCCAAAATATATGTATCCTGATACTAAATGAAGCTGAGTATCATTAATAAACCATTTACATTTTGACAATTTCTTTCCTATTATCATTATTTGGGTTTTGTCCATATTTATTTTTAACTCATTATCTTTGCAATATAATTGAAATTGCTTTAATTGTCTACACATTCCTATAGGAGAAAGAGAAATGAGAACCAAGTCATTAGCATACTCGAGAATTGGTACCAAAGTACCAGCCACTGCAGGTGCGTGGCTGGAAATGGATAGAAGTTTTTCTTGGAAATCATTTATGAATAAATTGAATAGTGTTGGGGCTAGGATGCAGCCTTGTTTAACACCTTGATTTGTTGAGAAAGCCTCTGTTGAATTTCCAGCCAAATCATACTGTATGTGTGTCCTGTTTTCTGAATATAATTGTATTATTATCCTTAATATAGTTTAATTCAACTTCATATCTTTAAGTTTTTGCCATAATAAATGCCTAATCACCCTATCAAAAGCTCCCTGAAAGTCTACAAATGCAACATAAATAGGAATTTTTTCCTGTAATTCTTCTCAGTAATATGTGTTAGTATAAAACACTGGTCCACTGTGGAGTAATTTTTCCTAAATCCTGCTTGATAATCACTCAATATAGTTGTCAGACTGGCAAATTTGTATTCTACCCAATAAAATTATTGTGAAAGTTTTGCTCAGACTATCCAGCAGACTAATAGGCCTGTAATTCTCTGGTAATTCAGGATTTCCTTTCTTGTGTAATGGTATTATTATATTAAACTTCCATGATCTCAGAATGATATTACTCTCAATTATTTTATCAAATAGTAGTGCTAATAGATTACTCCACCACTCCTGCTCTATTTTATGAAGAAAAGAGGGAACTTGATCCAAGCCTGGTGCTTTATTTAATTTAGTAGCTGATATTGCCCAGGAAACTTCATGAGGTGTTATATTCAATGAGGATTGTACCTTATTCAACTATGTTAAAAAGTTATCTTGTGTTCCCTCATCAGTTTCTTGCCAGAATAGTTTCTGGTAATATACAATCCAATTTGCTGCTGGAATGTGTGCTGTGATGTTCTGAGTGAAATTTCCCATCCCCTTTGCAACTTTAATCCAAAAACCTTTTATATCCCCATTTTCTATTGTTTGTAACATAGACTTCCACTGCTCTTGAATAAACGTATCAGATTGTTTAATTGTATTCCTTCCTTTGACTATTGAGATATTGTATATTTTCAATTGTCTTATTTTCTTGTTCATTTTTAATAATTTTATTAAGATGCCTTTTAAATTGTTGACATTCCCTATCATACCAGGAATAAACCTGCCTACATTTAAATTGTTTATATAATAAGGGTAATATCTTGTCTGTAATATCCTGTATTGAATTTTGAATCTCTGTTACTGTTTTTTTCTTCTGCAATATTTCCTGCAACAGTTTGAATTTCTGGAGAGTTTAACATTGTCCCAATAGCTATGTCCAACTTCACTGAATATTGGACCTGCCTTTGATTAATAATTTGTATCTCTTCGGAATCTTCCCTCTGTGTCCCCATGCTCCCATCTTTAATCTGTAATTCTACTTTTAATGGATAGTGATCACTTTCTGGACATGTTACCACCTCAACATTTTTTATGTTATAATACTGGCAAGGTAAAATACAAATATAATCTATTACACTTGCTCTTTTTCCACTCAAATATGTAAAATAGGAAGTATTCTTTCCCTTTAAACTACCGTTTAATGTAATTAAACCATGTTTCTCCAGAATACTAACCAAATTCCTCCCCTGAATATTACTTTTTCTATCCTTAGTGTGACTATGATATATTGAAGTACCCTTCAGCAATTTCCTTGTAAATTGGCCCAAGCTGGCATTAAAATCTCACATCAACATCACATTGCCACCTGGATATTTATTTATGACACTCCCCAGTGAGAATCTAATTCACCCCAGAATAAGTTCAAAAATTGCTTTGTGTTTA
This sequence comes from Neoceratodus forsteri, assembly GCA_016271365.2. Taxonomy (NCBI): domain Eukaryota; kingdom Metazoa; phylum Chordata; order Ceratodontiformes; family Ceratodontidae; genus Neoceratodus; species Neoceratodus forsteri. Next base: position 726,827,960 of record CM028137.1, on the reverse strand, counting down.
CTGGTGGGCAATACACATTAATAATTATATATAAATCCAGTTCCGTCTCAACCACGATTATTATAATATTGTCTGAGATAGGTTCTGTTGTTCTAATTTTAACAATCTCTGTTATTTTGATAAATGTTATTAACCCCCCTGAAGGCCTGCCATGTTTGATATTTTTGGGGGCTTTTGCTTCAAAAGAGGAAAGCCATTTAAATGCAACCCTTCTATTGCCCAAGTCTCTTGTAAACAAATTATGATAATTGCTGAAAGGAACTTCCTTACATTTTCATTCATCAACTTTTTAGAAAAGCCAGAAATGTTCCATGACATAATAGAAATCTGTTTTTTTATCCCCCCTCAGATACATTTTCCTATTCTTCAGTGTTTACCTCATGCAGTCATTCTTGTTCTTCCTATGTAAAATCTGAAATGTATTCTGTACAGTCACATCATATGCTACTTGCTGTTGTTCCAGATGGTTACTATCATCATTTTCCCATGTTCTCCCTGAAATTGATCTCAGGGAGTTTCCATACTGTTATACTTCCTCATGTGAATATATCCATATACCCATTTCATCTGTTTTTCTAACTGCTTTTAATATCAACTGCTGTAATATTTGATCTTTGACAGCAACATTTATTTGTCCTTGTTTTGTGTAACCAGTTTCTCTATATACCCATTTAACACCCAGTTTTCCCAATCTAATCCCCAAAACTTCAGAAATTATATAACACACTGTCTTCATAAGTAGGGCTCCAGTTTCATTTGCAAAATGGTCAAGCCCATGGATTGATAAAACATATTGTTTTTCTTCCACAACCTGAGTTTGTGAACAGCATTCCTGCATTGCCAGAGATAACTCTACTTCCATCATAAACACACTTTCTGGACTATCTTTAAACTCCTTTTTCAATATTTGTTCCACGTCCATAACCACTGTAAGTTCAATCCTTCCCTTTTTTTGCTTTTGTTTCCCAAGCCGCCTTGCAATTTGCTTGTCTGATAATAATATCAGCAAATTAAAGCAACCCTCTGTCTCAAATTTTGTTACTATAATTATGTTGCTTCTTCTTTTGGGGATCTCATAAATAGATTCAAGTAACTGTATGGCCATATCCCACAATACTTTTTCTGAAATATCAGTCCTATCTATCTCTAAGCAAACTATTATGGCTTCATTTCCTGAAAGCCATATTCCTGGATTAGTTCTGTAGGGCTGTTCCCAATTTTGGAACTGTATAGTACTTATATTGCCTCTGCCCACAATGTTGGCAGTATTGCCTCTGGTATTATTTATTTTTTCACTAAAGACCATATTTGCTGACATCTCTAAACTGTGTGGCTTTTTCTCTGTTATAATATCTGTCTTTTTCCCTCCTGCTTTCTTTGTTTCTCTTTTTTTCCTTTTTGGTTTTTAGCCTTTTAATCATACCTGTATTCTGATTGCTCCTGCCCTCTTGTATTGTTTGAGAGTCCCCCCCCCATCTTCTTGGACCTTTTCTAGTTCTTTAAACTTCTTTTCCTCTTTTCTCTTCTTTTTGCTGTAGTTTCTTTCCCTCACCATAGAACCTCACTCTGGTGAAAGGGTTTTTTTCCTGTTCCCCCTGTTTACTCATTTGACCTATAACCATACAATCTTCCTTACAGCCCATCTCTTTTTGAACTAATTCTCTAAATAAATTTCTTATCAGGGCTTCCTGATGCACCATTGTGGATTTTAGAGAGGTCACCTCATCTAGTAAAATATGTAATTGCCCTAACAGGAGGATATTAGCCATGTGCGGATCTTTAAGGGCTGTTAATAAACATGGTGTAAAGTGCATTTGATAATCCATTATCTTTTCTGGATCCTCCTTAACACAGTAATTTGAACTTTTATAATTTATTTCAGATAAATCAATCTCCTGTACTTGTTGCTTAGATTGGGCTTCCAGGGACAGCACTGAATAATCTTAACTTTGTTGTGTGAGTTCTGGGAATGGTTCCCAGTCAAACGCTGTTGAGTTAAGTAGGGAAATTTCATCCCTCAATTTGCACTTTACTTTTTCCATTTTCACAGACTCTCTAGGTTGTCTATCTAACTCAGGTACCAGATTCTCCTCCACCTGGTTTACCACTTTTATGCAATCGTATATAATTTTCTCCTTCATTTCTTTCTCTGTTTTGATCAATTCTAACTTCTGAGTTTCCTTATGGTAGTCTTTCTGAAGTTCTTTGTGAAGACTGGGTGTAGATGTACATAGAAACCTGTCGAAGGTGACCAGATTTTTCTTTTTCCCTATTTCTTGGTTAACTCTCTTAATGTCCTTTTTTACATCTGTTTTTCCCCCATTCCCTTCGTTCCCTATGCTTGGAAAATTTCTGAGTATGCCTTGAACAGTACAACTATTCTGGGAATCACTCTGTTCCCATTGTTTTTTGCATTTTACCTCCTTATTATTTTTCCTTTTAGACTTTTGCTGAGGCTGGTTACACTTTTTAATTTTTTATTTCTGAGACTCCCCATTGTTATTGTTCCCTCAATGCCCTAAATTGCCTCTGGTCACTACAACCATTTTCCCTTTAAAGTGATTACTGCCACCAACTTAATACTACAGCTAAATTTACTTAAATATCTAGACAGTATATGGTTAAATAATTAAACAATTAAACCATTAATAGACCAAAAAGGCAAATTAAAGAACCCCCAGTTACTTTCTTCAGAAAGCAAAAAATAAAACCAAATAACAGAGATCTAGTACATTCAAGTACAGAGAAGTTGATAAAACAACAGCAGTAAAGTTCTCTAATTCCTATTCAATAGTTCAAATCTTTAAATCTTCTCCCAGTAGTTTATCTTGTTATACTCTGTTCCTCTATTCCTTATTTGTTAAATTCGGCTCATTAGTAGATATCAATATTGTTCATAGTTCTTATTAAGTCCCTTCAAAATTCGCACCACAAATGTCAGGAAACTCTAAACCTCCTCTTAAGTTCAGTAAGGAAATAGAGCAAAAAAAGTGTTGATCCGTATCTTAAGCCGTTTCCCCTACTTCGCAATCCCAAATCACAAAAAGACACTTCACAATTCCAGTCAAGCCTGAAGATAGGTTTCCAATAGTTAGTCCTTTTTAAATTTTGCTGAAACCTCTTTATACTGTTCATTCTGTCCACTAAAATAAATTAAACTAAACAGATCAAGGTAGTAAAAAGGAAGACATGGACAGGGGAGATTTAAACACTACCTAATTACACTCAAAGCCTTACTTAAAAATAAATCTAAAATTAAAAATTTTAAAGCAAAATATGAAAAATATTTTGCATCTTTTAAAGGAGAAAAGATTACCCACAAAAGCTACTAGGAGCAACAGTACAGTTCTGTGGAGCATAAAGAGATATTTAAAAGTTCTTTACTTACTTTCCCAGCTATACTCAGATAGTATTCCTGGAGCGTAATGTGACTTTTGAGGTTCACAGACCACATGGGCTCTTAGCCTTTATAACACTTTGCTATCTCTCCCCTCGTTTAACTGAGCAGGGTTTTAATTTTATCATTTAAGGAAGCTTCCTCGAATTCTCCGGTACTTCCCGAAATAACTTAAGAAGCCAGTGAGGAGGGTACAAGCCCAGTTAACAAAACTCCAGGTAGAACAAATAATTAAATATAAAAATCTGCTGCAATAAACACTGTCACGGCTTGGGTCGAAGACAAATTTAATGCAAACTACAGAAAGAACAAATAAGTCTCAAGGAAGCCGCTAGAGAAACACTCTATTTGGGAAATAAAGATTAGTCAAAACTGCCTCTGATCTTTCCCTCTACAAATTCCAAACTTTCTGTTGCATGACACGGGGGAAATGGCACTTGAGGGAAAAGTACACCCACGCATGCACTTTAAGCTCCAGGATCATGTGAAAAAACAATCCAATAAGGGTGTACTTCCTGGTTTCAAGTTTCCCCAAAGTTTTTAAACTCCGAGTTTATTTAATTATTGTTCAAAATGTTTCCCCAAAAATAACAAAAAACTCTGTTTATGCCCATATGATGCTCCTGTAACTTATGATTGTGTTGCTATATATTTACTATATTTGTTGCTACATTTACTGCAATTACTATATTTATGAATCGCTGTATATTCTAAACTTTTAGCTAAAAAAATAAACTTCCCCACATAGAACAACGCAAATATTATAGCAGCATCGACATAATGTCAAATCAACAAGGGCACCAGTCCTTATGAAGTCTTGGTATATTCACTCAGATAGTACTGCAGTAGTATTTCAAATGGAGGCAGATAAGCAGAAACACAATATAAATTATATATTTTCTGGTAATGAGTAGATGTTAAACTGAGGGAAACCCTCTCAGTTCTCTGTTTAGGTTGCTTCTTTCATTTCTTCCATTTCTTGGCTTGGCGTTCTGGTCCGATAAGCTCCCACAGGCTCTTCTGGTTCTCCCAGTCCCTCAGCAGGCTTCTCCACCTTCAAACTCCTTACTGCTTGAATGGGAGGCCCAGAGGCCTTCAAACTCCACTCCACAAACCTTTGGCGAGCCCAAGCTTTTAGACGGACTGGAAAGGTCAGTGAAACATAAAACAATAAATATATAGTGGCAACGGTGGCATATTTTTTATAAAACTTTTTAATGCTTTTCACTGACTCCTGCTACAGATACTCCTCCTCAGCACCTTAGCGCACTGTTTGAGCTCTAGTATCTTTGTAAAGATTTTTAGATCCTGATTAATTAAAGCTATTGGACAAAAATATTTGCATAGCGATATTATCTTTACCAGATTTGGGTATCACTGTTATTAAGGAGTCCTTCCAGGTGTCTGGTGTGTTTTTTTCCTCCTTCAGGCACTGGTTAAAGACTTCTGCCAGAAGAGGGGCCATAGTAGGGGATAACTTTTTATAAAATTCTGCACTGAACCCATCTGGGCCAGGGGCCGTACCTGTAGGTAGTTGTGTTATGATTGCCTGTACCTCTGCTACCATGATAAGGGCGTTCAGGCAGGCCCTAGCAGATTCTGGTAGAGAGAGTTTAAAAATTCTATGGTTTTGGCTTGAACTACTTTGGGATCTTTATTCTCCGAGTAAAGTGTTTGATAGTACTATTGGAATTGGGAGGCAATGTCCCGAGGCCTCTCCCACTTCTCTCCAGGGTGCTCCTGTTTTTGAAGATATGGGATATATCTATCTGCTTGAGCTTTCTTGAGGTGAAAAGCTAATAATCTTGAGGCCTTACCCCCTCCATCTTGTGATATATTTGGTTGGCAAATCTCAGGAGCCCTTCTGCTCTTTTGTTTTCGAAGTCCTGCAGGGCCTCTCTAGCCTGCTATAGCTCTTTACATATTTATTTATCCCTGGTAGAGAGTTTATGTTACTTCTCCAGCCATATTACATCATTTGTGAGTCTTTCCTGGGTTAATTTGGAAAGCTTTTTGTGCTGAGGCAAACATATAATCTCCCTCAGAAACTGCTTTTGAGCATATCCCACTTAAGTAGGCTGAGTAACTCTGATTGATGGGTTATCTAGAAATCCTTAATGTTTTGTGCTAATTTTTTAACAAGGGTCTTATTTTGAGCAATGATACATTTAGTCTCCATAAGGATTGCTTATCCTGTGGAGGGATGGAGAGGTGGATAGAAATTGGGGAATGGTCAGACAAGGTAATGTTATGTATGTGAGAGCTTAAAATAGTATTAAGGTCTGATGTGTGTGTATAGAAAAGATCTGTTTGGGAATAAGATTGTTGAGAGTGCGAGAAGAAGTTGTAATCTTTCTCCCCTAAATGTTGTGTTTTTAAACTCCGAGTTTATTTAATTATTGTTTAAAATGTTTCCCCAAAAATAACAAAAAACTCTGTTTATGCCCATATGATGCTCCTGTAACTTATGATTGCGTTGCTATATATGTACTATATTTGTTGCTACATTTACTGCATTTACTAAATTTATGAATTGCTGTATACTCTAAACTTTTACCTAAAAAAAATAAACTTCTCCACATAGAACAATGCAAATATTATAGCAGCATCGACGTAATGTCAAATCAACAAGGGCACCAGTCCTTATGAAGTATTGGTATATTCACTCAGATAGTACTGTAATAGTATTTCAAATGGAGGCAGATAAGCAGAAACACAATATAAATAATATATATATATGTATTTTCTGGTAATGAGTAGATGTTAACTGAGGGGGAAACCCTCTCAGTTCTCTGTTTAGGTTGCTTCTTTCATTTCTTCCATTTCTTGGCTTGCCATTCTGGGCCGATAAGCCCCCGCAGGCTCTTCTGGTTCTCCCAGTCCCTCAGCAGGTTTCTCCACCTTCAAACTCCTTACTGCTTGAATGGGAGGCCCAGAGGCCTTCAAACGGCACTCCACAAACCTTTGGTGAGCCCAAGCTCTTAGATGGACTGGAAAGGTCAGTGAAACATAAAACAATAAATATATAGCGGCAACGGTGGCATATCTTTTATAAAACTTTTTTAACACTTTTCACTGACTCCTGCTACAGATACTCTTAAGATTTTCAGTGCAGGAAGAGTTTAAAGCACAGCTGACTTATTTTGGAGCTGACTGCTTTCACAGCACAAACCACAAGGCTGTTTTAGGGCTGGGAGGTTTACCTGTGTCTGACTTGGATGTCTGGATTTTTCTCTGTTTGATTAGCAGGGTATTTTCTCTGTCAAATTGTTGTGTAGGGCATCTTGCTGACAGGAAGGCACTCATCGCAGCGGTGCATCAGAGCTTTTAGCTGATTGTTTCGTGAGGGCTCAGTTTAGGCCCAACCCCTGCCCATCCCTCACCCCACCCACCCCTGGAAATAGTTCCTTTATACCTGGGGTTCTGACATCATTTCCTCAAAAGTGCAAGGCATATCACTGTCATATCCTCTCTAGCACACTGCACTGACAATATAAGCATACACATTGTATATATATATATTATATTTCTATATAACAAACCAATCACACACACACACACACACACACACACACACACACACACACACACAAGATAAACATGTGTGGAGTAGTGCAATGTAATGGCTGTGGGGCAGCAGTCTTCCGGGAGTCTTTCTGGAGGCTGAGATGCTGCCTTATTTGCAGACAACTCTCTGCCCTGAGGAAGTTGCCCGTCTTCAGGCCACACTGGACAGTAGTAAGGGAACCTTCACCCAGGCCACACTGGACAGTAAGAAGGGAACCTCCCCCATCCAGGGAGCACCAGAGCCACCACCACTACCTCAGAGGTTGTGAAGAAAGCACAGCAGTTGGAACACAGTGGGCTCAGGAGGTGAGGATGGTGGAACAGAGCACACCCAGTCAGTTGTTCCCTCCACAATCCATACACCATTCTGGGGAGCATAGCTCCCTATGGATGCACCCTCAGAGGAGACTAAGGAGGATGAGGACAACTGTCACAGGGAGGCCCACAGGAAGGAGGCAGAGGACACCACAGGAAGGAAGCAGCTCCTGGTGGAGACTCAATTATTAGGGGATAGAACTGGGGGAGCAGGGAAACTGAAGTAAGGTGCCTCTGGTGCCATGGCTTGGAGGGACAGGAAGCGCATCCTCAGGATCACAAAACAGCTACACGGAGTTCGAGTTGGACGCCATTGTCCACCTAGGGACAAATGACTTGGCTCATCATGAGATTAGAGCAGTGCAGGAGGTCTTTGTAGAGTTGGGAAGGGGCAGAAGACAAGTAGCACACACAGTATCCTTCTCAGAGGTGCTGCCTGTCAATGGCATGGGTGAGGCAAGGGTACTTTGCACCATGCAGTTTAATGAATGGTTGAAAGAATGGTGTGGAGCACAGGGGTTTGGCTTCATTGGGGACTGGGGTTCCACCTGAAGGGACACCAGCCTATACTGGCAGGATGGTCTGTATCTGTCCAGGAAGGGAACAAGTCTTTTGAGCAATCGGTTTAAATGCTTCATTGGCAAGCTTTTAAACTAGTCAAGGGGGAGGCACTGATAAGCAGCAGGAAAAATCCCAGCCTCTCCTACAAAACAGGGTACTAAATGAGAAAGACTGAGGTAGAAAGGTCAGTGGGGATGCTGCAACAGAAGGTAAAGCCATCAAAAATGGAGAGCAATGAGTACCAATGCCCGTAGTCTGAGTAACAAGCTTCCTGAATTAGTGGCCTTGATGGAGGAGGAACATCTGGATATCGTGGCAGTCACAGAAACATGGTACACACAAAACCATGACTGAGATGTAAACATACCAGGATACACTATCTACAGGAGGGACAGGGAGGGTAAAAGAGGAGGAGAAGTAGCTCTTTACATAAGGGAAGGAATCAAAGCAACAGAACAAAAGGGTAAACAGGAAGGAGAAGAAGCACTGTGGGTAAATTTGGAGACAGGCAATGGCACCACAATCCGCACAGGGTTGATACAGACCTTTCTCAGGGGAGGAAATGGACAAGGAAAATAGAAAGTATACTTAGAGTGGCAGAAAAAGGAGATATTGCTGATGGGTGATCTGAATATGCCAGATGTTAACTGGAGTGCAGTTGCAACAGCCACTCAAGAGTGGGGTTATTCTAGATGCCCCAACAGGGGGCATGCCCTAGGACAACTAGTATTGGAGCCCACCCAGAGGGAGGAATCTGAGACCTGGTTCTCTCAAATCGAGATGGAGAGAGATCACAGATGTAGAAGTGGGTAGCCATCTGGGAACTAGCGACCATCGAACAGTATGGTTCACAATTAACACAGCAATAGAGTCAAACCATACAAAGGTAAAAGTACTGGACTTTAGGAGGGCTGACTTTGCCAAAATGGGTGAGTGCCTAAGGAATGCACTAGCAAATGGGCAGGAAGAAGGGGGTGGAAGAACAATGGGGAATAATAAAAACTGCCATCACAGAGGTAACGAGCCTTTGTGTGAAGCAAATAAACAAAACGAAACGATGTAAGAAACCACTATGGTTCTCAAAGGAAGTGACAGTGAAGGTTCAAGAGAAAAGAAAGCATCCAGGAAGTACAAGGAATCACAGAAGGAGCAGGACAGAGAACTGTATCAAGTTAAAGCAAAAGGAAGCTGGGAAGGCAGTCAGAACAGCAAAGGCCCAAACTGAGGAAAAGATAGCCAACTCAATTAAGAAGGGGATAAAACCTTTATAGGTACATCAGGAGCGAAGGAAGACCAAGGAGGGATAGTGAGGCTTAATAAAGGGAGGGAGGGTGGGCAGAGGGTGACTGTGAAAGGCAGAGATACTAAACAAATATTTTTGCTCAGTATTTACAAATGAAGAGGGGATACCTAAAACAAACAGTAGAAACACTCCGGATACAGAAGTTGATACCAGTCCATTTACAGAAGAAAGGGTTCTGAAAGAACTCTTAAAACTGAAGGTGGAAAAGCAATGGGGCCTGATGAAATTCATCCCAGAATTCTAAAAGAACTAAGGGTAGAACTAGTGACACCATTGACTACCCTCTTTAGCAAATCATGGGAGGATGGGTGGTACCGAGGACTGGAGGAGGGCAGATGTGATTCCCTTCACAAAAGTGGGGCAAGGCAGAAGCAGGAAACTACAGACCTGTTAGTTTAACCTCAGTGGTAGGGAAAATGATGGAATCACTCTGAAGGAAAGAATTGTCAAGTATCTAGAGGCCAGAGGGGCACAGGACCCAAGGCAGCATGGATTCACAGTGGGAAGGTCATGCCAGATGAATCTGATAAATTTCCTTTGACTGGGTGACCAAAGTAGTAGATCAGGAGGGCTGTGGACATGGCCTACCTAGACTTTAGCAAGGCATTTGACACAGTCCCACACAAAGATTAATATACAAGTTAGCCAGCCTGGGAGTGGGTCCCAAGATGACAGCCTGGGTAAAAGAATTGGCTGGAGAATAGGACACAGAGAGTAATAGTAAATGGAGTCCACTCTGAAGAAAGGGGGTTACTAGTGGGGTACCTGAGGGTTCAGTATTAGGACTGGTCCTCTCAGTGTCTTTATAAGCGACATTGCAGAGGGACTGGAAGGAAAAGCATGTCTCTTTGCAGATGACACAAAGATCTGCAACAGAGTTGATGCACAAGGTGGGGTAGAAAGGATGAGAAGGACTTGGCAAGGTTAGAGGAATGGTCAAATGTATGGCAGCCTAGATTCAATGCTAAGAAGTGCAGGTAATGCACCTGGAAACAAAACCCAGGGAAGAGTACACAATGGGGGTGAGATACTAACAACAACAAAATGGAAAGGGACCTGGGGTAGTCATATCAGATGACCTAAAGGTGGGCAAGCAATGTGAGAGGGCAGCAAGGAGGGCTGGGGGGATACTGGGATGCATAGGGAGTGGCATCACCATTAGAAAACAGGAAGTTATTATCCCTCTGTACAGACAGCTGGTCAGACCCCATCTGGAGTACTGCGTGCAGTTCTGGAGACCCAATCTCCGCAAAGACATAGACAGGATGGAAGCTGTCCAGAGGAGGGCAACTAAAATGGTGCAGGGTCTGCACCGGAAGACATATGTAGAGAGACTTAAGGAGCTTAATATGTATAGCCTCGAGGAAAGGAGGGAGAGGGGGACATGATAGAAACTTTCAAGTACCTCAAGGGAATCAACAAAGTCCAAGAGGTAGCATCTTTCAAAAAAAGAGGTGTGCAAGAACAAGAGGGTACAATTTGAAGATAGAGGGGGCGGCTCAGAGGTAATTAAGGAGGTATTTTTCACAGAGAGGGTTGTGGATGCATGGAACGGCCTTCCGGAGGAGGTTGTGGAGTCAAAAACAGTGGTGGAATTCAAGCATGCATGGGACAGTCATAAGGCAATTCTAGGGGGTGGGGGTAGGAAGAAGTAGGCTGCTGGTTAACTAAGATCTGCAGCTTATCCATTAGGTAGGGAAATGGGCAGACTGGGTGGGCCAAGCGGTCCTTATCTGCCGTCAAATTCTGTGTTTCTATGTTTCTCCTCAGCACCTTAGCACCCTATTTGAGCTCTAGTATCTTTGTAAAGATTTTTAGATCCTGATTAAGTAAAGCTATTGGACAAAACGATTTGCATAGCGATATATCTTTACCGGATTTGGGTATCACTGTTATTAAGGAGTCCATCCAGGTAACTGGTGTATTTTTCCTCCTTCAGGCACTGGTTAAAGACTTCTGCCAGAAGAGGGGCCATAGTAGGGGATAACTTTTTTATAAAATTCTGCACTGAACCCATCTGGGCCAGGGGCCTTACCTGTAGGTAGTTGTGTTATTATTGCCTGTACCTCTGCTACCATGATAAGGGCGTTCAGGCAGGCCCTAGCAGATTCTGGTAGAACTGGTAATTTGAGAGAGTTTAAAAATTCTATGGTTTTGGCTGGAACTACTTTGGGATCTTTATTCTCTGAATAAAGTGTTTGATAGTAATATTGGAATTGGGAGGTAATGTCCCGAGGCCTCTCCCACTTCTCTCCAGGGTGCTCCCGTTTCTGAAGATATGGGATACACCTATCTGCTTCAGCTTTCTTGAGGTGAAAAGCTAATAATCTTGAGGCCTTACCCCCCCCCCCATCTTGTGATATGTTTGGTTGGCAAATCTCAGGATCCCTTCTGCTCTTTTGTTTTCAAAGTCCTGCAGGGCTTCTCTAGCCTGCTGTAACTCTTTACATATTTGTTTATCCCAGGTAGAGAGTTTAAGCTACTTCTCCAGCCATATTACATCATTTGTGAGTCTTTCCTGGGTTAACTTGGAAAGCTTTTTTTTGTGCTGAGTCAAAACATATAATCTCCCCCCATAAAACTGCTTTGAGCATATCCCACTTAAGTAGGGCTGAGTAACTCTCTGATTGATGGGTTATCTAGAAATCCTTAATGTTTTGTGCTAATTTTTTAACAAGGGCCTTATTGTTGAGCAATGATACATTTAGTCTCCATAAGGATTGCTTATCCTGTGGAGGGATGGAGAGGTGGATAGAGATTGGGAAATGATCAGACAAGGTAATGTTATGTATCCGAGAGCTTAAAATAGTATGAAGATCTGATGTGTGTGTATAGAAAAGATCTGTTTGGGAATAAGATTGTTGAGAGTGCGAGAAGAAGGTGTAATCTTTCTCCCCTAAATGTTGTGTTCTCCAAATATCCACCAATCCCATCTCTTTAGTTAGAGATGTTAAGGATTTGGATGCGGCTCTATTTGTAGAGGTTGCTCCTGTGGATCTGTCCCTGCCTGAATGGGGTGCAGTGTTAAAGTCTCCGCCGAGTATCAGCTGGCCTTGAGGCAGATCTGCACATTTTGAGAGGAGCACCTCAAAAGATTGTTCAGGATTTGTGTTTGGTGCATATATGTTAATAAAATGCACTGTCCTGCCATGTATTGTCCCAGAAATCCTTACATATCTACCCTGTAATCCTTCCTCTGATGATTCCACTTTCAGGTGTAGTCCCCTCTTTAATAAAATTGCCACTCCTTCTTTCTTGGCTTTTGGATGGGAGGCTGCCACCACTTGGAACACCCAGGATCGATGTAGATTTTGGTGTTCACCTGGGGATAGGTGAGTTTCTTGTAACATAACCACATCGCTGTTCAGTCTTTTCAGTTCCTGAAGTGCTTTACTTTGTTTGATGGGGGAATTGATTCCTCTTACATTATATGAGCAAATAGTTAGATAAGCTATTTTATATTTATCATTAAAAGTAGATAGTTCTGGGTAATGGGAACCCTCCCTTCCTCCCATCACTCAATCTGTTGAAACTATATAGTGATAGGGGTATGCCCTTCAGCATCTGCACAGCACCAACAATCTCAAAACTCAAACATTTGAACCAGAACCGTAAACTGTAAATTGCCCTTAACGTCCAAGGCAGTATCAACATACTTAGAGAACACAATGAGCCTCCTTAATGGGGGCTCGTGTAACAATCAAAGTTCAGAACTACACTTACTTGGTGATTTTCCAGGTGGGTCCAACACCCCGTCATCCCCCCGATTTCACTTAAGTGTATAGTGCGAAAACGCACTGTAGTCTTGTTGTACCTGAGACTTAGAGCAGAAACAATTTCTCACTGCCCTTTAATATGGGTACATCACCAAGTATGAGAAATCCGTATACCCTCTAATTCCTGCCCTCATAAAGTAAAAATTGTTTCCCCCCAGCATAATCTAGGTTCAATCCATATATTTCCCTGTAATGGTATAAAACAGTGGTTTTCAACCAGGGGTCCACGGCTCAAAAGGGATCCGTGAGCACAAGCCAGGGAGTCCGCGTAACAGTCACAGAAATTTAAAGCACAGTAAAGTTTTGATTTTTTTTGACAGTTTACAAAAATAACCGTGGCCACAAGAACCATCTCAACAAAAACATTACTTAGCACCATGTTTGCTTAGTAACCTGCTCTACTCACTTCACTAATTGAGCATTAATTGCAGTAATTACTTTAATTACTATCAGTCTGTAGGAGTTGACTTCAAAATGCACAAGAACCCCTTGCTTATGTATTTTTCTTATTGACCTGATTATTCCCCTGAATTGTCTCAGTTTGCCTCAGTTGCCTTTCTTAGCGGCTGAATTGTGGTCCAAGTTTAGTTTCTCCACTTAGTCATTATCTGCCCCAGCTCATAGATGCTGTTGTGTCTCTGCTCTCCTAACTCCATCAGTCTCCACTTGTCTGACTTGCCTGACTTAATTATTTCTGCAGGTCCTTATTCAATCTCTCCACTCATCACTGCACTAATTCTGTTCTTTTCTCCCTGCTCCTCACTACCAGTGCATTTGTTTTTCACACGAAGTCAGTCTCTACAGTCACCGCAACAGACAATTTGGTTTCTGTATTTCCCGCTCCTCGCTACTGATTAATCGTGTTAACTTTTTAAAAAATGATGCTACAACTTCACCCACTTCTGTTCTTGCCTGTGGACTCACGGAATTACAGTCTGGGTAAGCAAGTTATTCCAGGTTCTCAGTTACTTAGCAGAATAAGAACTACTGCTGACATAAAGCTGTTGTAGTTTCCATTGGCATTAATACAGTCAGTTGAATGCTTTAAGAAGTTTTCTTTTATTTATTTTCATATGGTTCAGTGGTTATGTGGCTCAGTTATTGTCACCCCCCCAGCACCATACAGCCATTGTAGTATCCCTTGATACTAATACAGTGATTTGAATGTATCACAATGATGCTTCTTAGATTTTTTTTTATATATATTGTTCAGTAGTTATATGGCTCAGTTACCACAGCAAGCAATTAAAGCAGGTTCTGAGTTATTTAGCAGAGTAAGAAGTACTGCAGAAATACAGCAATTGTATGGCTCAGTTAACACCGACAAGAATTATTCTCCCCCCAGCACCATACAGTACCTACATGACAGTAGCTCAATGAAGCAGTGGCATAGAATGATGCTAGTGGTATGCTAGTTATGTCATTGGTAATGTCCACTACTATTAAGTGCTTTTTTCTTTTGTTAATTTGCTTGCTGTTGTTTAGTGCTCTACCACTAAACGCGGTACAGTATATACATATTTTTGGTAGGGGTCCCCAACATGGCTGACAGGTGGCCAGGGTTCCCCAGACTGAAAAAGGTTGACAACCACTGGTATAAAACATATTTGTTGTGATTTCTCTTTCCTGGTATGTTTGCTTCTTTCATTATATTCCTCCTACCTCATCCCCCTTCCCTGGCTCTTTTCCTCTCATCGCTCCATGCAGCATTTAATTATTCCAATGCCTTTTGGCTTTCTGTTTGAGAACATATTCCTCCCCTTAGTTTTAGAAACACATGTATTAAAGAGGGGGACTGGCCCTTCTCTCTTTCTGTTCCCCTTTAAGCTTGGCAGAGCTAACAACCCCCTCACCATTCGCAGTGTCTTATGCTCTTTAGCATTAAGTTTTAAATATATCCCTTGAGGGCACCCCTATGCTGAAGAGGCAGAGAGGGGAAGAACCCTTCTCCTTAATTACCAGTGCATGGATGCATTTTGTCCCCTCAATTCTCCACAAGATCTCTGGTGTTAGCTTCAAGGGGTTAGTTTCTTCCCCGGGGGGAGGTCAATGTCAATGATTTGTGGGACTAAATTGACACAAGGCTTTATTGTCGAGAAGGAAAAATATCCTGTGCATGCCCTCTAGTGACTCGGGTGGTGCTCCTCCTGATATCTCCCTCAGATGTAGCTTTGTTATTAATTATAATTCTGAAGACAGGGAAAATAGGCACAACCCCCATGTCGCCATTTTTAGGTGATAAAGTGTTTAGCTCGCACATGCCTTGCATATTTATTACCATATCTTTCCTGCTTATATAGTGTTATTAAAAAGCAAAAGGCCTTTCTTCTATTGTTACCATTCCTATGCTGAACCATTCATCATTCGCACCCCACATTAGTAACATTAATCAGCTTGTTTTACTAATAATTGCCTCCCCCCTTCGATTGGAACCCCTTCCCTTCAGCAATTCCAGATTCAGCATTGAGCTAAGATATTATATAACTGTATTATCACCCCGTTGAAAGTTATAACTATAAAGTTCAACTGTGCAAAAACACAGGACCTCCTACTTTAAGGAGATATGAGATTTCCATCTTGCTCACCAGTCTGCAGCCAATGTATCAGCACTTTGGGGATGTTTGTGCTGCAATTTCGGAGTCTTTACCCCTCTTCTTTCTCGTGGTATGCTGCATGATCTGTAAAGCATCTTTAGTCAGCATTTTTGGGAGTGCCCCTGGGGAACTTCTCTTCTGCCCTCGGTTGACCACTTGCCAGGCATTTTTCATCAGTGTTCGTTCTAGTACATCTGCTTCAAAATCTGGTATATTAAGCTCCCATTCTTTTAATAGGGGCAGAGCTTCAGCCAAGTTGGCGAAAGTCTTAGGGCCGGAGTCCAAGTTTAGCCCAAGTCTAGCTGGAAATAGAAGTTGGCCTTTAATGCTTTTTTTCTCTTTTATTTCCTTGGGTACAGCTCTCACTGTTTGATGTTCTGTCTGGAGCGCTGGTGAGAAATCTTGTTCAAAAAATATGTTTGCATTCTGATATTTTAAATTGCAGTGTCTCCAGGCTTCCATGAGGGTACACTCTTTATTCTGAGAAAGGGTCATGCATATTACCCAGGATTTTGGTCTGGCAGTGGCACTGGTAGGCTTCGGTACTAGGGAGCGATGAGATCCAAATCATATTGAATGGGAGAACTGATCACAGTAATTGCTGAATAAAGTCCTGTTCTGCACCCTCCGGTACTCTGTATATGGAAATTGTTGCAGTGGGCCCCGTTTTTAATATCTTCCAGCCTGCCTTGCATTTCTCCATCTCGCTGGAGCAGATAAAGCAGTACATGCTCTTCTGTGTCCTGTGCCTCTGATATTTCCAATAGTCTGGTGGTGGTGTTGGTCGTTACTTTTTATCTAGGTTCCAGACATCTTGACAGAGGCCTGCCAGGGAGGATTCTATTTTTTGTACCGAGGAGAGACTCTTTTGCAAAGTTCTCTCCAATTTTGTGAAGAGCAATAAGTCATCTTCCTCCATATCTAGCAATGACTCAGAAGGTGAAAGGTCACAGTGGGAGTGGGCCTCGGAGCCCTCCATCTCGTCGTTTATGGTAAGCTGCTTCATTTTAGGGTCTGGTATTCTTCACTGCCATATTATCTCTCTTTCTGAGCAGTAAATGTTTAGGTTGGAGGCTTCTATGAGGAGGATTGCTGTAGATTAAACAGGCAGTTCTCAGAGCTCCAGAGACTACGTTTCCATTACTCTGGTGACATCACTGGAAGTCTCTCACAAGGAACTAATCCTGCCAGGCCAGTTTCCAAAATTAGAGGAGTGATGGGTCCTGCAGTCTCAGTGCCAATGTCCCAGATCTTTCTAATCTGGAAAGTGGCCAGTGCATACAGGAGGTGGGTGTTGTACAGATCCTGCCCATCGTCAGGCCAACATTGTGTGTGTCACTATGTATAGTAAGGTTAGGGAACCAGCTCCTGAGGACACAGAAGGGGTAGTACAGCTGGAAGCAAACCCTACATCAGAAGTAGGAGAAGTTGTAGCTGGTAAATGAGCTGGGAGCAGCAGTTTTGAGCCACAGCTACAGACTGGGAAAAGCCCAGTCATGGCAACTCTCCCAGAGCAGAGTGTGCTTTAGGAAAGTTCCATCATGCAGAGCTGGGGAGAGCTCAGCAAGCTGTTCCATCTCTACAGAAATTAAGGGAGTTAGCCACCAGGGTAGAAGGTGATTCACAGGGTTCAGAGAAAAGGGAGCGATACTGGGAGAATGAGTTTCTATATTGTGAGTGGGTTTAGAAGGGAGGAACAAAGGAAGGGGTACTCCTGCAGATTCCTAAGGAGTACACTGTAGGAGGCAGATTATGGCATTAGGCCATGATATACCTGTAACCTAAGGTCGGGGAGAACATGTCACTTGGCATATTGGCTAGGTTTGGCTACTCTGACTAGGGGTTCCCAAGTAATCCAAAAACTAGAAGCAATAACAGATTGTCCAATACCAGGAGATGGGATTCTGAAGTGTGGCTGTGCAGACTGTACATGGCTTTGTAATGCAGTAACTGTCTTTCTCTTGAAGACCCCCCCCACATACAACAGTCAGTGCATCTCACTGTTCCATCAGCCTCTTCCTTGGCTACTATAGTGCAGACTGTACATGGCTTTGTAATGCAGAATCTGTCTTTCCCTTGAAGACCCCCCACATACAACAGTCATTACATCTCACTGTTCCATAAGCCCTGGACTTGGCATTCTGACTGATCCACAGCCCCAGAGACTTATTTACTCACTGTTTTGGTGAATGGCACTGGCCTTTTGTCAAAGCTTCATCACCCTCCACATTGCAGGTGTCCAAACTCTGAATGAATCTCATTCCTCAAAAACTGTAGTGCCCCAGCACTCTCCATAAGACAGCCTCTTCCTTTTCCCAGGCCAGGGGGTTGCCCCTGGGAGTTAGTTCCTTGTGCCTCTCTTATGGTAGAAGCACACACCCTAAGGTAGCTCTGAGTCAGAGCTGAGGGCAGGGGGACCTGCCCCTGCAGGGCACCCCTCCCTCCACTGCACTGCAGGATCTACATCCTTCTCTCTCTTGAGCCTACTTCAGACTTCAGCAGACTGATTCAGACTGATTCAAAAAAAAAAAAAAAAAACAACGTTCTACCTAACTCTCAGCTGTAACATTCCAGTGTGGCTTATGCAGCTGTGACAGTTCTAAATGATGTCATAGCCCCAGCTCAGCAGAGACTGAAAACAGAGCAAGACATAGTGAAATCCATTTAACTGGAGTTTCACTAGCTGCCTGTCCCTGCCTGCCACTTTATCTAACTAGGGTTCTAGTAACCCCGGGTAACAGGAGGGTTACACTCACCCTGGGCCAGGAAAATGACTGTCCGCAGTCATTAGCCACATGGCTTAGGCCATCTCACCCTATGTGTTGACTACGGGGAGGTAGCGCTACTTTCTCCCCTACCATGTGCCAGTACAGGCAGACAACACTAAGGGCCTAGAGGCCTTTGGCTGATGCATCAGCCTCTACTCTACCCGCTGACTATGGGTACCTAGTGGTTCTGGTAGAATTGTCCAGACCATAGCCCTAATAGTTCAAACTGCAGCCCCTACTGCAGATCAGGACCACAGCCTGTCTATCCCCTCTAGTCCTCTAGGGAAATCCTATCTGCCTTTTTACCCAAACAAAACACTAAAGGGGACCTCCCCCCAACCCTGGACACCTGCAACCACACACCTGTGGAAGAAAACAAGTTAAAACACAGTTAACTTCTTACAACAGTACTTTAATTACTATAAACTAAAGCAAAACTGAACTCCGATGAGTTCCAATCCACTTCTTGTCTTGTCTTCATTGCTTCTCCAGGAGTACCTGCAAGACAAAAAGAAACATCCTCCCTAATCTGCAATTACAATCCTGTCTAACTAAGACAAAAACAAACCAACAAGCTCCATCCATCTAACACTGGAGAATCCCAAAAAAGCAATTTTTATTTTTTAGAAAAGGTAGAAAATAGAAACAGTATATACAGAATATTTACAACACACATTTAGCAGTTCTTTGGGGATGGAAGGCCCTATAAAGTCCCAACTAGTGACTAAATGCAGGCCCAAAGGCAAGTCCAATAAAGAGTCTCTCCTGGGCCGGAGCCCGGTGAAGCAAAGTTCTGCAGGCAAATGTCCCTTGGGGAGAGTCTTTGAGGACAGTCACAATGAATGTCTGCTGGTGTAGGATGTGTACTGCAAATGTCAGAAAAATTGAAAAAGTCTAGACTCACCACTCCCTTGTAGAATGGAAAACATAAGACACCTGTGTCCTTGATGAAGACTCTCCCTGGCAGCATTCTTCTGATACAGCTGGGCAGACATCTTCCAAAAAATGACAGAATGATGCCTCTGGAAAACAGCTGGCCTGATGTCATCTAGGAGATGGCACCTTTGGGCAAGAAAAAGAAGAAACACACAGCTGGACTAAAGTCATCTGATCCGGCAACAGCTGGGCTGGTGTCCTCTTTGGAGTTGACATCTTCTGGAATAGCCAGTTCATAACTTTATGGGCATGGGAGTTTATTGCATTTACTGAAGAATCTGGGCACCTTGGCCCTGGATGTCCAGACTGGGGGAACAACATAGGTACGGCAACTGCTGGAATGGCAGCACTGGCTACCATTGCTCTGCTCTTCATTTGGGGGACATGGGCACATTCGCAGGAAGGTCTTTGCATTGTGGAAAATAGCACAATGGTTCAGGTGCATGAATTATTACCCCATCAGGACAATCATAATTCACATCATGAAAGGATTCATGTCCCTTGCTGTCCACAATCCGAACAGTGTCAATAAACAGAGTCCTGCCCACCTTCCATTACTTGAACTTTTCTTGCAACATCCGATCTCTGACAAATTTACTTGTCCCAGGATGCACATGTTTCATGGCCTCTTCCATAATCCAGGATTTCCTGCACCTCTCTAGTTCTTTCCAGACTTTTCTATGAAAGGTAGGAAATGAAATTCTGAAGAGCTCATTCGCTTTCCTACGAACCAGTCTTTCCTCTTTGCTAGATTTGGTCAAATTGAGACCTCTGGCCTGGCTTGGGGGTGGTCAATCCTGGTTCTGCCAGTTTCACATGCTTAACAACACACAAAATGGATCCCTGGTTCTTTCTTGCTCAGCCAGGGCTGTGGAAACACCACTCTCTTCCGTGCGTCCCTCTAAACCAGGAACTTGAGGCTGTGATCCCACGCCTTCTTCTTCAGGCCAAATGGATTCCCCTCATCGTCTTCACTGAGAATCTGTGCCCAGGAGTGAGCAGTCATCCTCACTCTTGAGACTGTCCACTCCTCACTAGGCACAGAGGTCGAGACCTCCCACTCAAAGGCCTCTCTCAGTTCATCCTCTCCCAAGAGACTTGGACTA
Organism: Neoceratodus forsteri; assembly: GCA_016271365.2. NCBI lineage: Eukaryota > Metazoa > Chordata > Ceratodontiformes > Ceratodontidae > Neoceratodus > Neoceratodus forsteri. The sequence continues at coordinate 726,807,637 of CM028137.1, read as the reverse complement.
GGCCCCTTTATCCATGGGTCAGCTGATGCTCCCTCTCCACTGTCTCTTAGTGGCTCAGATACTGAGTCATCAGTTGTCTGTGCTGCCTGTACATCTGCACCCTCTAGCTTTTCACCACACTCCTCTGAACCTCCCATTTCAAGCTCTCCCTGGTGCTGCATGCTGCCAACTGCAGGTTCTTGTAATTTTGTCCATGTAGGAGCCAAACGAATCTTGGGGGCTGCTGTCAATCCATACTTTTCCAGGCACCCAGAGCAGTGAGGAACCACAAAGACATCTCTTCCAGCCCTTAAGCACATTACACACACTCTGACTGGATAACCAGGAATCGCCTCAAAAGGAGGCAGTTTTCCCCCATAGTGGTACTTCTCAATGTTTCTCAGTTTGTTTACTTCTTCAACTATCATAGCCCGGGCATGATCCGGGTAGTGGGCTGGTCCCGAAGCCATGACTGCAGAGAAAACAAACAATATGCTTGGTTATTTCAAGTCCCAAACATTGATCAGAAACTTTCTATAAAATGGCTTCTTTGCTGCTGTGTTTACATGCCTGCCCCACCCTATCATGGTGGCAACAGCACTCCTGATGCATCAACTCTCTGTAATTGGGTCAAGCCACTGCGCATCCAATTTACACACACTACTGATAACCTCTGCTCAAACTGCACAAACTTGCACTGTTCTCTTTCCTAGCACATTTATATGATTTACGTTAGACTTTCCACTCGCTGAAGACATTGCTATAGCTTACAGTCCCTTAAAGTCTCAGTATTTCAAGCACAGGATTGCCTGCATTTACATTGCATCTCTCATACAACTAACAGTCTCCCACTTGGCCTTAAAAATTATACTGACTCTGAACCTATCATTATGCTCACAGTCTGTTGCTCAGAATTCTTGCTTTTAGCTGGTTAAACTGGCACAGTCCTTCTTTACAAAGCATTTACACTGCTACACACAGATTCAGCTGGCTTTTGTTGTGAATCACACCAGTTTGAGCAATATTTTGGTTGGTACTCACTGTTAGCAGTAGCTGTTTGCTGCGATGGAAAAAACGGCCTGCAGCCGGTCGTGGAGGCCTCTGGAAGGAAGCGGGTTGGCAGTCCTACCGATTGTCTCTCTGAACACCACACTCATAGTCCAGTCGATTGAGATGTGGGTTGAGCCCGAATTTGAACAGAAAAGTCCGGTTTTTAAACTTCTACAGTGCTTTCAGTCACCGCGATGCTCCTCCTGGTAAGCCAGTTTGCACACTTCACTCAATCTCCCTCTCGAATGCTGTGCAGTCACTCTAGAGCTGGCTTGGGGGCAGGACTGATTGCAGTCTCACCAATCGCTCAATGCCATGCAAATGAGCCTCTTTCCTCTCATGCTCGTTTCCTCATGGCGATCGTCAAGCAGGCAAAATTTAAACTGCAAAACCACACTTTTTTTTTCTTCAATGACTCCTCGGTGGGATCCCATTTTAACCATTTATCCTGGCCATTAAGCACAACAGGTCTCTCAGTCCACACAGAAAGCATTTCCAACATCTAGGGCACAATTTTGCCTTTTGCTACCCACAGTTTTCCACACTTTTCTTTCTCACAATTACTTTTAAAATCTGGCAAACGCTGTAATTTGATGCAAGACAAGGGCATACACTCTCAGGCTTTACTGCTCCTTGGTAAACAGTTGGCATTTTAATGGCAGCACATGGATAACAGCACATAGCGGCACATTAGTTAAACATTGCTTCAGTTGTTTTGGGCTACCCACTGCCATATAACCAAAATGCTAGGCACTACCCAGGTAACTTTTCTTGCTATTCTCCCAAAATTCCAAACCCAATCCTCAGCGGTGCCTCCATTTTGTAACCTAGGGTCGGGTAGAACATGTCACTTGGCATATTGGCTAGGTTTGGCTACTCTGACCAGGAGTACCCAAGTAATCCAGAGACTAGAAGCAATAACAGATTGTCCAATACCAGGAGATGGGATTCTGAAGTGTGGCTTTATTCAACAAGACTCTGAATAAAAACATAGACGGACCCCCAACGGGCTTAACTCCTAGTAATGCAGATAAGGTGATGACACAGACACAATCCATTCTTGGATCCTAAACTTTCATATGTCATGGACTCATTAACTAGTGGCACTCTACCACCCTCTACTCCATCCCAACGTCTGGGCACCCTCTTCAGGCACTGGCCAATACCTGACAGAAAGGTATCTGGTGTCTCAAAGTGAATCCGTAGAGGTGAGCTCTGTTACGCCAGGTGGGGGGTCTCCCACCTTTTGTTCCATAGACCCATACCCGGCCATTCCTTTGTTTACACACACACATCCTTGGCTACTATAGTGCAGACTGTACATGGCTTTGTAATGCAGTAACTGTCTTTCTCTTGAAGACCTACCACATACAACAGTCATTACATCTCACTGTTCCATAATCCTCTTCCTTGGCTACTATAGTGCAGACTGTACATGGCTTTGTAATGCAGAAACTTTCTTTCCCTTGAAGACCCCCCACATACAACAGTCATTACATCTCACTGTTCCATAAGCCCTGGACTTGGCATTCTGACTGACCCACAGCCCCAGAGACTTATTTACTCACTGTTTTGGTGAATGACACTGGCCTTTTGTCAAAGCTTCATCACCCTCCACATTGCAGGTATCCAAACTCTGAATGAATCTCATTCCTCAAAAACTGTTGTGCCCCAGCACTCTCCATAAGGCAGCCTCTTCCTTTTCCCAGGCCAGGGGGTTGCCCCTAGGAGTTGGTTCCTTGTGCCTCTCTTATGGTGGAAGCACACATCCTAAGGTAGCTCTGAGTCAGAGCTGAGGGCAGGGGGGCCTGCCCCTGCAGGGCACCCCCTCCCTCCTCTGCACTGCATGATCTACATCCTTCTCTCTCTTGAGCCTACTCCAGACTTCAGCAGACTGATTGACTGATTCAAAAAAAAAAACAATGTTCTAGCCTAACTCCCAGCTGCAACATTCCAGTGTGGCTTATGCAGCTGCGACAGTTCTAAATGATGTCATAGCCCGAGCTCAGCAGAGACTGAAAGCAGAGCAAGACATAGTGAAATCCATTTAACTTGAGTTTCACTAGCTGCCTGTCCCTGCCTGCCACTAGATCTAACTAGGGTTCTAGTAACCCTGGGTACCGGGGGGGTTACATACCCTTTTCTGGACACTTAGAAGTAAGCTGTGCAAAAAGGTAGCTGACTAACAATTTTTACTGGCCCAGTATCTTTAAGGACTTGGCAAATTACTGAGGGACTTGTCCACAGTGCCAGAGGATGGGAAAAGTTGGGGAAAAGGCTAAGGCAGCTTTGATTCCCCTACCTATAATTCAAGAGCTATTTCAGTTAGTTGCTGTGGACATTGTGAGGCCACTCAGCACCTAACGTTGTACAGGTAAAAGGTACATTTTGGTGGTTGAAGATTATGCCATGAGGTACCCAGAAATTGTGCCCTTGTCATCCACTGAGGCAGAAAAAAGTGGCTGACAAACTGCTGGGGATATTCAGTAGAGTGGTTTTCTCCAGAAGATTGTTAGACTACAGCACCAATTTCACATCTGCCATAATGGCTAGCCTTTAAAAGAAGCTTGCGGTGAGACAGTTTAGGGCCGCCACCCCATACTACCCAAGACTAACAGTCTGATCAAGTGATTTAATGCATCATTTAAATATATGTTAAAGGTATTCATCAACCAGCATGTGACAGAGTGGGACAAGTACTTACCCCATGTCTTATTTGCATAGTGAGAAGTCCCCTAGGAGTCTACAGGGTCCTCACCCTTTGAGCTCCTGTTTGGCCATAGGGTAAGGGGTCCCCTTGATTTGGAAAGGGATGAATGGGAGTATGAGCTTGCTCCCCAGTGAGAATCTCATGTGGAGTATGTCCTGAATTTCAGGTCATGCCTCAAGGAGCTCATGAAGTTTGCCCTGGAGCACCTAGCCACTGCTCAACAGAGACAGAAGATGTAGTACGACTATAGGGCCAGAGCCTGGGAGTACGAAGTCAGGCAACAGCTGATGGTACTTATCACTGTCTGACAGAATAAATTACAGGCAGTTTGGAAGGCGCCTTATTCTGTAGTTAGGAGAGTGAATGATGTTAATTACATGGTGGAGCTACTTGACGGGAGACACAAGTAGCAAATCTACCACCTAAACTTGATGAATCTCTCCCATGAATGAGATGAGATGGTCCTGACTGTATGAAGCTATCTGAAGGAAGAGGCAGAAGCAAACCCACTGGTGCATCTCCTTGGAGAGGTCAAGGGAGAATCCTCAGTTAATGCTGTCACTCAGCTGAAGCGGCCGACACTGGCCCAAGCTGTTGAAATGTGAGCAGTACTGCATACATTTGTGGAAATGTTCAGGAGAAAACTGCACTTGCATTTGCCCCTAGCACCCCCCTTTCTTGTCTCACCCCCTGTCTGTTGCTCTATCTGGCTAGCTTCAACCCAATTCGATGCACTTATAGTCTCGGAGTCTATCCTGGCTCATGTTGTGTATAGCTGCTTCTTATCCTCTCTCTTTCTCTCCCCCTCCCTCCCTCTCTATATTGGTTTATCTCCTTAGCCTGCTGACCTAGCCTTGGGCCCTGGCTCACCTCTCTGCCACTTTTCTACCTCTCCATCACTTGTTTGCTCTGTGCCATTCTTAATCTGAAGCGTGTAAGGCCTTAGGTCCCCTTTGCTGCTACTCTACCTGTCATTCTGTCTCACCTCTAGTTGATAGCCTCAGGATCTTAATCTACTCTACCCTGCAATTATTTGCTTTCTTGCTAATATATTGTTCACTTACAACCTATGTTTTTTATGCTATTGGATAATTGTGTGCGTACTCATTGATATTATGTAACTCTCATCACCCTTTCCCCCAGGTCGTACCGGGAGATGAGCAACTTGTTGTTCAGTGTACCTTACCTGGTGAAACTTTTCAATAAATAAATAAAAAAAAACAGGGTATACCATGCTGGAGGAGCACCACGTGGATACAGGGTCCTAAGCCCCATTGAGGCAGCCACCCTACGAGGTCCCCAAGGGAATAAAATATGCCATTAAGGGGGGATCAAGGAAATGCTGGCTCTTAGGGTAATCCAGGAGTCCAGTAGTCCTTGGGCCTCTCTGGTGGTACTGATCTTCAAGAAGGATGGGACCATGAAGTTCAGCATTGACTGCCTCAAGCTTAACAGCTGTATGGAGTTAGGTGCAAACCCCATGCCCAGGACAAATGAGATCCTAGAAAGATTAGAAGGAGTCATGTACCTGACCACCCTAGACCTGACAAAGGGCTATTGGCAGGTACCTCTTACACCTGAACCAGAGAGCGGTCAGCCTTCATTACTTTGTTTGGCCTATTCAAATTTCCAGTAAATGCCATTCAGGATGAAAAATGCATCACCCACCTTTTAGCCGCTGGTGAACCACATTCTGTCTGGGGCAGTAGACTTTGTTCTGGTGTACATGGATGACACTGTCAACTACAGCCAGACATGGGCAGATCAGATCAGACACATGACTGAGGTACTCTGCTGACTTAAGGCTGCAGGACTGACAGTCAAGTTGGAGAAGTGCCAAATAGGGATGGCAGGGGTTTAATACCTTGTGCACGGTGTGGAGAGTGAGTGCATCTGACCTAAGCCAGTCAAAATTGAGGTCCTACAGGGATGGGTCATGCCCACAACAAAGCAAAAAGTACAGGCATGCTGGTCCACCAGCGCAGCAGTAGCACTACCGCTTGCGACACTGATGACCTGGGTTCGGGAACATGCCCATGAAATTGGAGGACCAGCTGGGGGAGAAGGCTGAGCATTCTGAGGACTGCTTGTCTTCTCCAGGGAGGGAGGGAGGGAGGAAGTGACTCAGTACTTGACTGGCCCTAGGCAGAGGCCCGAGGTACAGCAAGCACCGAGTTGAACACAGGGAGAGGACATGACGGACGTTGGCCATCACACCTTGACATCCAGGGCACAAGTTAGGTCCACAGAAAAGAGAAAAATCCTTTCCAAGTTCACAAGAAGTGTTCAGGGTGTAGCCATCCCACCTAGTCCCTGCCTAGGGGGGAACAACCGCGGCTCCATGGGGGAGCTGGGAAGACTGAGATAAGGTGGCAGAAGTGGGGGCAAGACTCAGCTGGTGCTCCTGATGATGCGGAGCTTGGGGAGATGGGAAGGATAAAAAAAAAGTACAGGCATTCCAAGGATGGCAGGTTACTATCAAATGTTTGTGCCAAACTTCAGTAACATGGACAAACCTCTGTCCAGTCTCACAAGGGAGGACATTCCAGAAAAGTTTCCATGGCCAGATTACTGTGAGACATTGTTCCAGCAATTGAAGGAGCCATGGTGTCAGGCCCCTCTGCTTGTGAGCACTAATTATGCTCTAAAATTCATTGTGTATCATGATGCATCTGATCATGGGCTAGGGGTGGCTCTGAGTCATGTCATGCACACAGGGAAGGAACAATCAGTCATGTACCTGACCAGGAAGTTGTTGTCCAGAGAAGAGGCCTATGCCGCAACTGAGAAAGAGCGTTTGAGTATTATCTGGGCTCTGCAGAAGCTGCAACCATATTTGTATGAGAGGGCATTCACACTGGTCACTGATGACAACCTCCTCATATGGGTGCACAGAACCAGTGGGCACAACCCTAAATTGTTAAGCTGGAGCCTGATGCTGCAGTCCAGTAACATGAAGATTAGGCACCACGGTGGGTCATCACTTGGCAATGCAGATGGTTTGTCACTAGACAATAACCAGTCGCACAGTATAAGAAGAAGAGGTGTCTTAAAGAATTAATAAATTGTTGAACCAGACAGAGAAGTGGGGACACAGCAGGTAGAGCAAGCCTGCAAACATGTCACCCCCAAATTTAGGGTCACTAAAAGATTTTTCAGTACGGAAGGTAATAATGTCCTCCTATTGTAGTCCCTGACCTCTTGTACGTGCATTTCTGGGTTCTCACAGCGGTTTGGTGGGGACAGCAACAGTTTCTGTTCTGTAAAGGCTCTTTTGTGTTACTTAAACATCAAGGGGTGAGCCCCTTTTCCTCTAAAGAGGCCATGTTTTGACAATAAACAAATGACTGGAACATCCAGAAGGCACCCTGCTATTTAACCAGCCAGAATAACAAAAGGGCCAAGCTCTAATAAACAAATCCAGTTTTAACCAGTCTGGGAAAAGTGGTGGTCTACAGAAATCAAAAGCAGGTCCAGGATGTGATGTCACAGAGGTCTTTATGATGGTGAAGTAGGTCAGCCAGCCAAATACATTTCTGTTGCATGTTTACAATGAGGGTTAGTTATGTTTGGGATTTTGAACTAGCAACATCACGAGTCATTTCAAGTATAGATAACCAGGGGTAAATTGGCAAGTCTGTGATCCAATTCCAAAGAGACAGGCCACGGTTAGCATATCTAAAGCAAAGTGTTCTCCTCTGTGACAAAAGGGGTGGGTCATTTGCCCTTTGGGAAAGAGCACCATACTATGTAAGCAGTGGCTTTATTGGGATTCGGACCTAGAAATACCCCAAGTGAGATTGCAGTTGGGTGGTGGTGGCAGCATACAAAGGTAACCTTTTCAGTTGTCTGAAGGGTTGTGAAAACTGGCAGTAATGCAGTCTGCATTCTGGAGGAGAACCAGTCTGAGGCAGGGTTAAAACGGCAATGAGGTTGAATAGAAAAAATGCTAGATAACTCATCACAGAACACTCAGATGGGACTGTAGCAGGGGAAGGCAGAGAGCTCATGGGGGGATCCTAATTAAATAATTTGAATTTGCCCCACCACAAGCTGTATATATAGGAATGAGGGCTGATCAATCAAGCAACCTAGTGACCACTGTATGAATACTGGAGTACATTGGATCAGCAGTACAAAATACTGTATAATGAAAGAGCAAAGAAAGGCCATACAATGAGGCTGAGGGTGCAATGAAGCAATTTGCTTACAATGCAGGAAAATTATACAGGACACCAACTGGAATACCCCTATATATTGCTAGCTAGGGCTTCATCAGGAGGCCCCCTGACAAAGCCCTAAAGCCCCCAACCAGTGATACATAGGAGTATTCCAGTCAGTGTCCTGTATTATAATCCTGCATTTATTTATTTTTGTTTGTGCCTCCTCTGCCAAGCTTCAGCCACTTGACTGACCATACTCCACCTTGCTGCCATCTCCTGCCACCAGACTCCCCTAGCTTCACCGACATCCCCCGATATTCCCGCTTATCCCTGCCTGGAGGCCTCCTGCTGCCACCAGGGGAGAAGTGCCTGTCATTGGGGGTGACGTCTGGGTGGTGTAAAGATGGTGCGCTGGGAGGATGGTGGCATAGGGGACTCTATAGGGGGCTGTCACCTGGCACTCTAGGATGGTCTATTTTCTGTTTTCTCCCTCAGTCCCTCCCCCCATGTGACGATCACATGCTTGCGCCATCCAGGGAAGGATGAACAGTGGTGCACGGTCACTCACACCACCAAGTGCACCTCCACTGGTGGACCACCAGGAGTCGCTCGAAGAGCAGTGCAGTCTGAACCCTTCCTCCCAGGGAGGAGAGTGTCAGTGTGGATGCTCCTAACCCTCCCGCCAGTTTCTGCTCCTGTCATCCTGGGCATAGGGTGTGAACCCAGGTCACCAACATCCCAAGTGATCTCCCATCATTTGGTACCATGCAGCTGGCCCTCTTGCATTGTTAATAAATTGCCACATTTCACCTCTAGCATCATTGTGTCCGCCATCTTTGTATTTATTTTTATTTTACAAAGTTTTCTGTTTTGTCAGCAGCACCTTTAAGGGATGAGTTGTGCACTTCTTTGTACATTTGCGAGCACAAAATATACTGGAGAATAAAAGTAAACAATAAATCTAATGAACTTGGCTCTTCCCCTTCCCCCCACCTTTCCCCTCCCTCTCCTTTCCCTCCTTTTCTTTCACATAAGCACTTGTTTACTTATTAACCTGGCACTTATTATTGTCCACTCTTCTACCTATTATGCACAACACTGTTGTAACACTGCTTGTAACACCTGCCTTACAACTGTATTTTAATGTTGATCTTGTAACTTGTCTCACTCCTATTGTACCCCTTCCCCCCAGGTTGCACCGAGAGACGAGTGACTTGTCGTTCAGTGTGCCTTCCTGGTGAAACATTTCAATAAATAAATACATACATAAAATGAACAAATCAAGACTGAATAAGACCAGCTGAGCAAACAGTGAAATTATCTGACTATGGAATACATTGTAATAACATTAAAAGCCCAAAATGACATTTATAAAGTATTTACTGTCAATAAATATGATGGTAAACTAGATCTGACAAAGAAATCCAGGAGGAAACCTTACTAAAGAAACTATCTGACTTAAGAAAATAACAGCTACCACTCAATGTTTCACAGGACTCCCGCTTGCTCATAAGCTATGGTCCCGTGCTTCAAAATTCTTTAAACTGTGCTTCATATGCAGGCCTTTGATGTGGCTACCAGGCTGATTAAAAAAGTGTTATCCATATGATTTCATATTTATCTGCTTTTGTCCAGGGTTCCATGAGGTGTCCTGATTGGCAACCCCCATATCCCATCATTCTCCAGTACAGCTGCCTAATGAAAACTAGGGGCACACTACACCCATTGGATGTCTGGTCCATGGCCAACCTCACCTTCCCATCTATCCCCTGCCCTTCTGCAGAGCTCTGTAACTGAGGAAAGGAAGTGGGAGGGGTTGGCCAGTGGTTGTGAGCACCAAATGACTTTTACACAGTAAGGGGCATAGAGCTCCAGGGGCTAGCTACAGTATGTGCAAAAAATAAAGAAAATAACAGACAGGGAACCATAAATTACAAGGCTATTGTTACTGGCAGACTTTCGTAGTACAGTATTTGTTTTGTCAGGGTTTTCAAACTCTGTAATACAAGGGTTTTGCCATAATAAGTAGCCATGAATTATGGCATTATTTTCTATACAACTGCTGATCCTTATAAGCCATACGTGTCACTCAAGTTTGCTGCTCCTCCTATGCACTGCATGTTGCAAGCCTCAGCCTGCTCTTCTGACCACACTTCTGGTTTTGCTTGGGTGGGTTCTCCCACTTGCACTCCAAGCCTACTCAACACCAACATCATCTGGGAAATCCGCTGTAGTAAGGTAGCACTTTTCACTCATAAGTGCTCCTTACAGAACAGCGTGATTAACATTGCATCAACGCTGCTGATTCTTAGCATTAATTTTAAGTTGCAGCTGTTTCAAAACTAGGTACCAGATATATTTGTTTAATACCAATAATATGAAATATCACATAAAATATGGAGAGCTGTATGGGGATTTAATTTCATCCTGATTTGCATAAATAGTTTAAACAAGAAATGATAAAATATAGAATAATATATGGGGAAGTGTGTGTAATAAGGATTTTATGCACACCAACGATGTGCATAAAATTCAAGTTGACACACACTTCCCCATATTTTATTTTTTATAATAACTGGTTCCATTGATTTTTTTTTTTTTTGTCAGACAGGTAATTGTTGAACAGCTCAATGTCGGTCTTGGTTTTTCTTAAGAGTGTTTCCGTTTTCTTGGTACTCCTATAAATATTTGTCTTTCTAGGTCACTAGGTTGCTGACATGGTGATGAACATGTATAAGAGTTTGACAGCTTCTACCCACAGTTGATAATCACCACTAACCAGTTAATATAAATAAATTAGTGGGTGTTGTACATTTCCAGTTTTTTACACACCCTCAGTGTACGGTCTGTATAAAAACTACTTGTACTTGCCACTTGTGGTTTATGTGGTATTACACACCTCTGCTGTGTGTAAAAAAAAAAAAAAAAAAAAAAAAAAAACTCAAGAGTGTACAACACCCCATACAATACTCTATACATAATTCCATACAGAGAATCTGACATGATAATCATGAGAATGAAGCTCGAGTGGTTCGTTCATGGCAACAAAGGCTCAAGGTAGAGTTTTAACTAAGTAATTCATGGTGCCCTATTTATTTTTTGCAGTGGATGGAACTAGGTTGTTTAGAAATCCAGTTTGTGTTTCCATTGCTGCTTCTCCTGGAATTTTCTCTGTTGTTCTTTTTGCTTTTGAAGTATAGTATTGCAAAAAAATATTCTCCCAACTGCTGCTGCACAGCTATCCATATGTAACCCTGGTGCCATTATACCAAGAGCTACTGCCTGCTTCTCTGATTGCAGGTTGAGGGGCCTGGGTTTGGGTTTAACGTTCACTGTGTCTGCCCTACAAGCAGCACAACTGTGATTATGGTGCCTCCACCCAGAGTAATGATTAAGTAGATAAGTTGCCAATCTAGTACAGCCCTCTGGGAAGCTGTACCTACCCACAACCTCAGCTAGTGGCCCAGTGCACAGACTGGCATTAAACACTGTACTCTGGCTGCAATACCACATTTAATGGCTAGCAGTAATAACATGCTCACAAGCTTCACACTTACCAATAGGGTCTGGACTTCTGGCATACACCCTGTGTTCCCTGCAAAAAAACAGTTAACCAGCAACCACAGCACAGCTTTACTTTTCCCCACACTTGACTCACAAAAATAATGTGCTCACAGACGCAGTTAACATGCAAAATAAATCAGGTTTATTCAGGGGACTGAACACAGGGAGAGGGAGAAAATTTAGGTTAACTACTGTGGCACTGTAATTAAGCAGGTAGCAATTAATGATAATTAAATCTGTTCCTGAATTACTCAGTTTATCAAGCTGCTGGGCACCCAGCATAAGGTTAACAAGCAAGCAATCTTTATTTATTAAGTGCCATTCCAGAGTCAAGATCATAGTGTTGTACATAAAAACTCTAAAAAGCATATTTAAAACCAGAAACAATTCTAAAACAAATAAGCATAGGCAGCCAGGTTCAGAACTTCAAACAAATGTCAAACTAAATAAATAGGTTTTCAAGGCAGACTTAAAGGCCTCAATGGTTGAGCGCACTCTAATTCAACGAGGAAGAGACTTCCACAGGGTCGGAGCCACAAATGAAAATGATCTAGCTCCCAAAGTTTTTAAACAGACCCTGGGAACCTCCAGCAATCCCTCGCTGGCGGAGTGGAGAGGATGGAGGGGGCAGTAAGGGCAAAGGAGATCTTGAAAATACCACAGACCCTGTCCGTATAGAGCCTTATAGGTCAGTAACCTGACCTTGAAGATGATCCTTCACTGAACCGGCAGCCAGTGCAGTCTACAGACACAGGTGTGATATGACAGGATCTCAGTAAGCCAGTCAGCAACCTGGCAGCCACATTCTTCACCAGCTGCAGGCAGTGAAGTTCCACCCCCACTAGCCCTACTTATAGGGCGTTGCAATAATCTAGGTGGGAGGTCACAAAGGAGTGGATCAACGTTGGAAGATCATTGGGCGGGACAAGGTGTTTTATCCGGGCGATATTCCTCAGATGGTAAAAATAGGTCTTGATGACGGCCGACACCTGAGACTTAAGTGTCAGCCCAGCATCAAGTGTAATGCCCAGATTTAGTACCTGGTCAGAGGTCATCAGTTGGCTATCCCCAACCATAACCCGGATGGCTGACCAGCAGACAACCCCTCTACTTGATGACCTGGGTCCACAACCAACACCTCAGCCTCATCCAGATTTGACCTTAACCAGTTGCCACTTATCCAATCCTGAATCTCAGAGGCAGTTGTTTAAGACCGAGACAGCTTCACCCTGCTCAGACACAAAGGACATGTACAGCTGAATATCATCTGTGTAGCAGGGAAAACTCATCCTGTACTGCCTTATAATGTCTCCTAACGGCAGCATGTACACAGTGAACACGGGTGACAGTACAAAACCCTGCAACACCCCACAGGACAGGAGGAGTGGGGCAGAGGAAAACAATTCCTGACTCCACTTTCTGAGTCCTGCCCATAAGGAAGGAATGAAACCATCTGAGAACTGTCCCAGACAGACCACAGATCAGCTGCAGGTGCTCCAACAACACACCATGGTCCACAGTGTCAAATTCCGCAGAGAGATCAAGGAGAACCAAGACTGAGTAGCTCCTCTGATCTCTCGCTATTAGGAGATCATTAAGTACCCGAACCAGCACTGTCTTGGTACTATGCCTCTTCCTGAAACCAGACTGGAGAGGATCATAGACATTGGGGTTGGTAAGATGATCCTCCAGTTGCAACGTGACTGTCTTCTCAATAACCTTGCCCACAAAAGGCAGGTTAAAGGCAGACCTGTAGTTAGTGAGACAGTCAGGGTCGAGAGAAGATTTCTTCAGAAGGGGACATACCACAGCCTCCTTCAGGGTGTCTGGGAACTCCTACATCTCCAACACACACCTAACTGTCTCAGCCAGGACTGGTCTGATGGCCTCCACACACCCCACCAGAAGGTGCGTTGGACCTGGGTCCAAACTACAGTAAGTCAGTCGCAAACCCTGGGTGATCTTCACGACGTCCGTGACTGCCTCCCAGTCAAAGTTAGAACAGACAAACTGGACACCTGTAATCTCCCACCGATCACTGCATCACTCATTTGAGCTAGCTGCACAGATCTCTGACCTGATGGTGCCAACCTTATCTGTGAAAACGTTAGCTAACACCTCAAACTTATTCTGTGAAAAAGCTCCCTGATTCTGGAGACAGGCTGGATTGCACAGCCTGTCCACAGTATGGAAGAACTGAGCCAGTCAATTTCTTACAGCGGCAATCTCCCTGGACAGGAACTCTGGTTAGGTATAGGCCTGAAGCGTTGCCACGGATAGGCCAGCATTGCAGCTGGTTGGTGTCCTGGATGGAGAAAAGCCTGTTAGTAGACAAACCGAAACACTTGCAAACAGTAAAATATTTGTAATCCTGGGCTGGATGGCCTGTAATCATATTCAACACCCGTGGACTTATGGGGCAAATCAGATGACACAAAACATTTATGTGGTTGTTGCAGGGGGCTACCCTGATTGTACTCACTGCACCCAGACCAGTTGGAGAAAAGAATGAAGACACCATAGATCTGCTGGCTTGCCAGGATGATGGTGGGGACTGGGGCTGGCATGACTCACCCCCACTTCATGGCCTTTCCCTGTAGGTGGCCACAACCTGCGACTTGCTTCTTTGCAGAGGCTGACTCCACGATGCTCGTTTCTGGCCAGGCAGATGTTGGATCTGATGCAGGAACAGTTTTTGGAGCCACAGTTGGTACAGGCCCAAGACATGAAGTTCGGCTTGGTATGCAGTTTGGAAGACTAACTTAACTTGCAATTCACAGACTGGCTTAACTTTATCAGGAAACAAACAGGACCAGCTAGCAACAGGTTTCCCCCTTCATTGAATGTGGCAGGAGATAAATGCAACATCCACTGACTCCAAATCTCACCAGAGTCCTTAACTCAAAAGGTTCTCTCACAGTTCCTTCAGTTGCCCTTTCTCCGGCAAAACACTCCTTATACAGCATCAAGTCTCTGAACTCAGTCAGGATAGCTGAGGATTGCATTCTCCGGTTCTGCGTTACGGCAGTGTAAGTCCTGCAGAGTGGCAAGGCAGGCCGAGTTCCCCACGACTGTTTTCAGTTCACCAGACAGGCTCCTTCCTTCTCTCTGCTTTTAGGCAGTATACAGTGCTTTCAAGTCCTGCAGGGAGGCAAAACAGACTCTTCCCCTGCAGTTCTCTCAGCTCACCACACAGGCTCCTTTCTTCTCGGTGGCTTGAGCTGAACTCCCCCTTATTCAAACACAGTCCCAACTGAAACCCAGGATCTCTGTATTCTGGTTGCCTGCCTTTACTGTCTATCACAGTCCAAGAGCTGTCATAGGTTAATTTAGGTACCAACAAGAAAGTTCACAGCTTTTTCTACAAGTCACTGTAATTAGGGCCCCGTGAGGACTTCTTGGTTCCGATTGCTCCAACCACCGACTGCCAGACTGAACATGGCAACTCCCATAGTGGAGGAATGAATAGTCAATGTTAACAGCTCATTTATACAATAACAAGAAGGATTTATAGATAAACATTTACAGGGCATTGAAGGGCTCCCTCAGTGCTGTTGAGCGACTGCTGAATGGAGTTAATTGGGGTTGTGCCCAGCTGGTCACAAGCTTTGATTTACTCAGACCCAGCCCGGGCTATGTACAACACTATACACAGACTGATCTTCTTAAAGAGACAGCGTGGTGGCACACTATGGCATCCACATGCAGGACCACAGCATAACATTATTATACCTGGATTTCCCTTCCCTCACTGGATGTCAGCCAGACAGTGGGCATTTCTGGAGCCCAGGGAGACACTCAAGGTAACTCCCCCCCAATTTGGGGGGGGTTACACTTTCCCCTGCCCAGGAAACTTGCTATCCATGTCAAGCCAATAATACAAGAAACAGTTCCCATTAAAACCTTTTGTTATATACAGATTTGGACCATACGTTATGATATACAACATCTGCACAGATATACTATAACTATGTACAATATAGCATGCTTTAACTTTTACTGGTACTTTTCATACATTTTGCATAGGTCCGTTATTTAGCACATTGTCATGACACCTTGAATCTATTTAGCATATATCGTTTCAGACATTTACCCTCCATGAAATAACATTTGACCTTTGGAAACCCTTAAGCATTGACCCATTTATATTGTAAAACAGTATATTTCAAATAATTCCCCTGACTTTGTACCTTTGACCCCCATTATACTGGGTGGAGGTTTTGATTTTGATTTTTGAGGAGGCAATGAATGCCATTTTTGGCAAAGAGTTGGCTATGATGTACACTCCCTTGGGAACAACATTCATGGACAAGTCAACAGGCTTTCCTGGTGTGTCATGTGAGCTGAACCACAGATTTTACAGTTCTTTTGGATCTTCTAGACATAGGGAGCATAGGACTTTGCACTTTGCCATTAGCATTCAGGTTCACAACTCCTGGCTCATTGTCCAGAAACAAGACAGCTTCTAACAAAAGAGTACCACTGCACTCTCTTGAGGATCAGAACTTGTAGGCTCATCACTTTGTACATTACCATCATTCTCTGGTTCTTGCGGCTCATCCTTATCGGGCAGAGGTATGTCAACAAAGTTAGAATCATCTAACACACAGCTAACATTTTCAGGAACAGCAGTGCTCTCTTTGGAATGGAACAGTTCACTTAGGACACTTAGTTCAGCATCACTTTTGGGTTCACTTGCATGCTCACCACCGGTTTCCTCTGATTCAGGTGCATTGAGTCAAGTTAACTCCACCATACAAAGGGAATCAGCAAATTCAGATAGAAACATAAAAACATAGACTTTGACAGCAGATAAGGACCGCTTGGCCCACCTAGTCTGCCCATTTTCCTACCTACAGGATAGGTCGCAGATCCTGGTTAACCAACAGCCTATTTCTTCCTACCCCCCACAAGAATTGCCTTATGTCTGTCCCATGAATTCTTGAATTCTCCCACAGTTTTAGACCCCACAACCTTCTCAGGAAGACTGTTCCATGCATCCACTACCCTCTATGTGAAAAAATACTTCCTCACATTGCCCCTGAACCGCCCCCCCATTATCTATAAATTGTGTCCCCTTGTTCATGCACGCCTCTTTTTCTGAAAGATGCTACCCTCTTGGACTTTGTTGATTCCACTGAGGTACTTAAAACTTTCTATCATGTCCCCCTCTCCCTTCTTTCCTCAAGGGTATACATATTAAGCTCCTTTAGTCTCTCCTCATATGGCTTCTCTTGCAGACCCTGCACCATTTTAGTTGCCCTCCTCTGGACTGCCTCTATCCTGTCTATGTCCTTGTGAAGATGGGGTCTCCAGAACTGGACGCAGTACTCCAGATGGGGTCTCACCAACTGTCTGTACAGAGGGATAACAACTTCCTGTTTTCTGCTGGTGATGTCTCTCCCTATGCATCCCAGTGTACCCCCAGCCCTCCCTACTGCCTTCTCACATTGCTTGCTAACCTTAAGGTCATCTGATATGATTACCCCCGGTCCCTTTCCTTTTTTGTTGTTGTTACTACCTCTCCCCCCGTTGTGTAATCTTCCCCTGGGTTCTGTTTTCCCAGGTGCATTATTTTGCGCTTCTTTGCATTGAATCCTAGCTGCCGTCTTATACTTTGGACATAACTATCTGGAGTGTCAGGAACAACTGAGAGTTCAGGATTGTCAGAAGTCACAGGGCTATTAGCAACATTACTAGAGGTGGAGGTGTGGGTTCCCTGAAACAATTGAGCCAATTCAAGAGATGGGTGATAAGCAGCACCAAACTCACTTGCATCATCTTCAGAATTGGTATCATTGTCATCTGTAGCATTACTGGCTAAGGGCTCTGACTATGGGGCAGCAGGAGAAAGATTAAAGAAATCTACCAGGTTAGCATTATGCATCACTTAGTTTGGTGCCTTACCTCCTGAAATGCTGCTGCTGTTTATGTGGCCCCAAATTTTTGAATCATTATCAAGATACAGCACTCGTAAAATGTAATTTACCAGGTGTCCTGTACTTCCCAGTTCGAAGATCCACCCCTACGCCATCCCCGTGCTCAGCAAAGTTATGACGTGATCCCAGGGAGAGCGCGGGGATGAGCTCCATTATAGTCTATGGGGGATACTTTAACATCATGTTTATGTATTACAGTGACCATCTGGTGATTAATTAAGAGCACCGGGTGACTAACAAGGCTCATGTTAGTCACCCGGTGCCTGGTGTCACCAGCTAATCACTGTAATACATAAACATGATGTTAAATGCTATAATGGGCTCATCCCCATGCTCTCCCTGGGATCGTATAACTTTGCTAGTCTGCAAGATGGCGATGAGATAGATCTTCAAACCGGGAAGTACAGGAGACCCGGTAAATTAAATTTTATGAGTGTCTTATCTTGATAACGATTCAAAAATTTGGGGTCACATAAACAGCAGCAGCATTTCAGGAGGTAAGGCACCGAACTAGGTGGTGCAAATCTCCCTAGTTTTAACTTGGTGAATCTCTTTAAGTTGCTTGTTATGAGTAGCAGATCTAGTGACAGGGAGTGTTGGAGCTGCAGCTTGTGGCACTGGGTACATGACTATTTGCCCAATAGGTAAAAGATGATTTCTGTGAATGATTTAGACAGCACTAGGATCCCCTTCTGGATGCACACTGTACAAGAGCAAATCATCCAGTTTACTGACTACAGTATATGGGGTGTGACTCCAGCGGTCAGCTATTTTATGCTTACCTTGAAATACTAAGTTGCGCATGAGCACACGAACTCCTGTTTTGAGTTCTTGGGCCTTGACACGTTTATCATGGCGAGCTTTGTTGGCCAAATTTCTCTTTGCAGCCATAGTATTCATAAGCTGAAATGCATGGTTCAACTGTGCTTTTAGCATCTTCACATATTGAAGGTAGTTTTCTGATCGAGTACCATCAGGAGACACTCCAAAACACACATCTAATGGGGGACAAGCTTCTCTACCAAACATAAGGTGGTACGGTGAAAAAACAGTAGCATCATTTTTTGGGCTTGTGTTTTGGGAGCAGGGTGCCAAGCATATCTAATAGAGTGCGGTTAAATCTCTCCAGTTGATGATCTTCTTGAGGATGATAGGGGATAGTTCTGGATTTTCTGACACCCCAGATAGATAACAGTTCATTTATGAGCCTGCTCTCAAAATCTCAGCCTTGATCAGAATGAATGAATGCACTGAGGGGTGCCATAGTGCACAAAAAACTTTTCTACAAGAACTTTCGCCACGGTTAAGGCCTTTTGGTCTTTAGTAGGATAAGCCTGTGCATACCTAGTGAAGTGATCAGTTACTACCAACACATTTGCAATGTTCTTTGAATCTGGCTGTAAACTAAGAAAGTCAATACATACAAGCTCCATTGGGGCACTTGTAGTTATATTGACCAGTGGGGCTGCTCTCTGAGGCTGGGCTTTCCTCTGAAGACACCTGCTGAACATTTTACAGTATTGTTCAATGTCTATACCCATTTTGGTAAGTAAGTAAAAATGTATTTCTTTCAAGCGCCCTTCCCAAGCTCAGGGTGTTTTACAACAACTCAAAACCACTTTAAAACACATTGCACAAACACTAAATACAGCATTCATAAATAACACCCACTTATTACATCCCAGCAAATGCTTGGGTAAAAAGGAAAGTCTTTAGCGTTTTTTTAAAACATTCCACAGTCAGGCCAATATGCATGTTCTAGCCAGGTCCAGGGTTCTTTCACTTCCCAAATGTCCCATGTTATCATGTAGGGCCTTTAGCACAACACTTTTAAACTTGGTAGGCAATACTAGCTGTTTTTTGACAATCTCTCCTTGGCTATCAGTCAGTTCTGGGTACAATAATTGCTTATGTAATTTGAGTTTAGGCCCATCTCGCAATAATAAAACAGTGTTGGGGTCATTTGGACCACAAGTTAGAGATGTCTTCTCCACTTTTCAAGGCATTAACCACTTGTCTTATCATCGGATCATAGTGCTGTTCTTTTTGAATGTCAGCTGGGGTTTACTGGGATAAAGAACTTAAGTCTAGAGCTGCGAACTTACAGTAAGCCACGGGTATGTAAGTATCTGGAGATCCCAAGCAATTTGCCTAACAGTTAGCCTCTGAAGATGGAGATTCATCTCTGTCGAATTTGTGACATAGGGCTTTTACTGACTGTTCAGGAATATGCACCCACTGCTCATTTGAGGCAGGTCTATGTGAAAGAGCATTGGCATCAATGTAATTCAATCCTGCATGATACTCTACTGTGTAATCGCACATTGAGAGAGCTGAAAGCCATCTGTGTCCGGTGGCATCTAGTTTGACAGAGGTCTGGACATATGTCAACAAGTTGTTGTAAGTCTTGACCAGGATCTTTGCACCGTACAAATATTTGTGAAACTGCTTCACTATTGCCCATTTGAGAGCAAGAAATTCCAATTTATGTACTGGATAATTTTTTTCTGAAGGTGTTATAGGAAAAGCTGCTGGGCGTAATCCCTCCATGTATTCTTGGTAAAGTATGGCCCCTAGTCCACTCAGGCTGGCATCTGTATGTAACACGAAAGGTTTTGAAGGATCAGTATAAGCAAGTGCAACAGCATGAGTCGATTGATAAATGAATTCTTCAAAAGCTGTGTCGTAATCAGGGGTCCATCTCTGACCAAATGGTTCATGGGGTCTAAAATATGTCTTTACAGTCTCTTTGTTAGTGCCTTTCTTGAACTTTTTGTGAGTAGGTGGGTACCCTTGAGTTAAGTTTAGCAATGGGCGTACTACCTTGGTGTAGTTTTTGACAAAATGGCAGTAATAGCCACAAAATCCAAGAAACCTTTTAAGTTCTTTTACGTTGTTGGGCTTGGGCCAGTCAGTTAAAGCTTCCACCTTGCTGAGGTCTGTTTGTATACCCTCAGGAGACACAATGTGACCTACATACTTTACAGAGCTCTGGAAAAATTTATATTTATCTACAGATAATTTCAGACCAAACTCATCAAGCCTCTCAAGCACCTTAAACAGGGGAGCCTCATGCTGTTCAGGAGTCTTTCCAAAGACAATAACATCATTGAGGTGCACCAGGCATTCAAGGAGATTCATGTTGCCCATAGCACACTCCATAAGTCTCTGAAAGGGTGCGGGTGCAGCTGAAATTCCTTGCGGCATATGGAGGACTTCGTAGAATCCTAAGGGACGGATAAATGCTGTTTTCTCCCTATCTTCGGGGGCCATTGGGATCAGGCAGTATCCACTGTGGAGACTGAGGACAGAAAACCACTTACTCCCATTCAGACAGCCCAATGCATCCTGTATTAGTTACATGGTATATTGATTGGGAACAGTTCTTTTATTAAGGGTTCTGTAGTCTACACACATTCAGACAGAGCCATTTTTCTTCTGCACCACAACAATCAGAGAGGCATATGGGCTCCATGATTCTTCTATTATGCTAGTTGCTAACATCTTTTGCAGCTGACGCTGCACATCGTCAATGTTGGCAGGAGTTAGATGTCTGGATCTTTCTGGCATGGCTGGCCTTAGCTATGTGCAAACTGTGCCCCTGCACCTTGGGGGCCCATACTTTATGCCTACATTTTTTTAGAGATGAAAATGTTTACCAGCAAATGAAAGTGGAAGACAACTGGCTCTGTTACTGTTACAAAAGGTGGGGGCAGCTTTGCTGCAGTGGAAAGATTAGGTTAAGTAAGTGCTAACGGTGTTAATGACCATACTTTACATCTCCCAGGTTGACTGCTTTCACAAACAAAGGGCTAGATTGATAAGATAACTTGTCTACAACCTGGACATGTAGCTGAAGCAATGAATTATATGACAAAATCTGTATCAAAAGTATGTGAGCACTCAAAATGGCTCAAAAATCTGCCCAGTCCAGAGCAAAACTGGATTTCCTGATGGGGACCCTGAAAACTGATCACCAGGTAAAAAAAACTGACAGGTGGCAACCTTACTGGTGTCCCATGATAATCCTCTCTGTTCGCTCTCATTCACAGCTCCAGAAAAGTTAAGTTGTTTAACTTGTTTGCAAATCAGAGTATCAGAAGTGTGAATGTCCAGTGATGATGTCCCTCTCCTTACAGAAATGAATATGGCAGTAGTACCGCACTTACTTGAGTTCTTGCTCCAGGCTCAGTCAAATTCATTTCCAGTGGTGAAGTAAAATAATTCATTGCAGTCAATGGCACGAATTAAAAGATGCTGGTTAAACTAGCAGACTTGGTACTGCTTTATTAATACAGGACAGGATGGTAAGTTAGGTGTAAATGTTGGATGTGGGACGGGGCCACAGGGAATGGAGTGGTGGGGCACGGCAGGGGACCGCACAAGGGCTCAGAACGGTTAAGGCCGGCCCTGCTTTCCTGGAAGGGTCACTCATCATTCAGTCAGATGTGGTGTTCAGCACCAGTAACACAGCCAACATCTCACTCCTTGAGGGAGAATACTTTGGTTCACTGAACCAGTTTCTGGCTAATTCTGTCCCTCTAGCTATTTGGGATGGGAGACTCTTCAAAGTCAAACATGCCGGGTGATACTTCACCTTCTTCTCCAGTTTGGCACTTAGATGGCAGGACAGCAGTGTCAGCACAATAAACTTTCGCCAGAGTGCAGCCTCAGTTCAACTTAATATCTTGGTTGGTAGCATTCTGAATTTGGACCATCACTCTTCTGGTGTAAGTGTGAGCATGGACAGGATGTATACTAGGCTTAACCAGCAGTCCTTCGGGCAATTTACCCTCTTCTGAGGCATCCAGTATCAGTATTTTATTGGTCATATCTCTTCTCAGCAGCACTTCTCCAATAACACTGCATTCAACGTTTGGGGGGAGAATAATTGCAGAGGAATCTTTCTTCCAAACAGTTCCCACAGGTTCATCCTTGTCACTCTTTTCAGGGTGCATTTACATCTCATAGGTTCATTTGAACATGGCATGAACATGCAGGGCCCTTCCAGTCTTCTTTTTCTGCCTTTCTTGACATAGCTGGGCAAGGCAGCCAAACATATACACATTGATACTGATTAACACAGGAATACCATCGTATAATCCGGAAGGCAGACAGACCAGGGCTAGTGACTCCACAGGGTCTTCCACATCTTCCACAGAGGATGGAAAAGAAAGCCATGCTTTCTGATAACTGAGATAAGGGTACGACTTATTACTCAACCCCCATACATATAATCCATCGAGAGGTCAGAAAACGCTGATCACACCAGTCTTTAAAGAGTATTGTAACTTGGGACCCACTGTCTAGTACTGCTCTAGCAGGAATTACATCCACATACACAGTGGTTTCCATAGAAGGACCTACTAAGTTGGACCAGTCAGGAGGGGGAATTATTAGCAGGAGCTTTGACAGATGTCTTGTCAACAAAAGGCTTGAATAAAGGCTTGGCAGAAAGTTTGGGGTTGTTTTGTCTAACTTGGTTTAACAATTTAGTGTTCACCTTTCTTAAGTCTTCAGGTGCCTGGCATGTCCTTCTGGTATGGCCGTCTTCCCCACAGAAGTAGCAGAAAATATCAGGCCTAGAATTTCATGAATGAGCAGGTTCTTCAGTTAGCTTACGACTAGGGTATTTCAAAGGCTTAGGTTCCTCTGGTTGCTTATAGGGATGCTCATACCCCACCATGCCTTTGCCAAGGTGTGTTTTGACTGGAAGATTTAGCAGGGTCATCTACTAGGGATCTCAATTCTCTCACCTCCCTCAACATGTCATTATTAGCCTCCTCTCTAGGGACTTGAACACTGACACTGTTTGTAGAGGACTGAGCCTCACTGGACACTCCAGCAGCATTAATTAGGGTGGTCTGACCTTTTACCATCGTTACAACACTTTGAGCACTTACTTTTAACTCTCTCAATTCATTTAACACATTTTTCAACTGCTGTGAATCAGTAACAGTCTCTCTATGCTCCATTGGTCTCACATCACACCCTTGAACTTAAATTGCCTGCATCCCATCAATGGCATGGGCTACAGCTGCAGTGGCAGAATAGGATCCCCAGCAGTCCTCCTCTGTCAGTTTGACTTTACAGACTTCCCTTATTAATACTCAGTAGGGAAGTGGGTTGTCTCTTTTCACCTCCAAATGCAACTTAAGGATTAGTATAGTAGACTGGCAAGCAGCCTCAAGTATATGCTCCAGCCACATTTGGTTCAGATCCTGGGGGGCCATGCCTCCCCTGCGGAACACTTGCTGCAAAGCCCTCTCTACCTGATCCAGAAAAGCATACAAGGGCTCTCCCTGCCACTGGTGAGTAAGTTTAAATTTCAACCAAAGGTCCACACTAGATTCTGTTCATCCAAACACATCTTCCAAAGTGACCAAATACTCTTTGGCAGGTGTATCTGGGTCAGTGGCTTGGAAGATCCAAATGGCATCCAAGGTGGGGCCTCAGAGGCTTTCCATAATTCTCTTTATTTTCTTAGCCTCGCTACACTGCCATTCTTGCACAAGGAGTGAGGCACAGTCCATCCATGTTTTTAGATAATCTTCACCATTAGGCGTGGCAAGGGTGCCAGAAAACACTCGCAGTCTGTGGTAAGAGTCGTGACTGACCAGAGGTATATAAACAGGTGCCGGTACTGGTGTAGGCACAGGGGCTGGTACAGGTACAGAGGATGGTGCAGTTGTACGTGCAGGCACCGAGGGAGGGGTACCCCAAGGGGTCTCAAACAACTTCTTCAAGTCCTCGAAGGTTTGACCCTCAGCCTGTAACAGTTTATCAAGCCTTTCTCTTAGTCTTTCAACTTTAGTGGACCCATCAGATACGGATGTTACACTATGCATGGTGACTATATTCCCAACCCACTGGGGACTCATCAGGGGTAATGACACCGGGTACCCTCTCACTGTCCACCAGGGTGCTACATTCTACCAGGACCATTACATTTTGAGTAATTAAATCAGCAATTCACTTTTTTTACTGTAGCTTTACCCAGGCATTTAACCTTATTTAGGGCTCCCTCAATATTTTTATTGGTGCACAGTGAAATATCTAGCAGCAACAGAGCCTTTTGGGGGTCAACCTCCTCAGCTTCACACCACCCCAATAAATGATGTACAGCCATTTTATTAGTAGGTAACTCAAGATTAGAGATAGTAACTCTCTCCATTTTAGTATCAGTGTTCATCGAAAACCCACGTGCAATTTTTTGTTTTGACCACTAGGGGGCAGTAATCCCAGAGGTGTCTCCACAAATGTAACCCTAGTGCAGTTATCCTAAGGGCTACTACTCCTGCCTGCTTCTCTGATTGCAGGTTGAGGGGCCCAGGTTTGGGTTTAATGCTTACTGTGTCTGCCCTACAAGCAGCACAACTATGATTATGGTGCCTCCACCCAGAGTAATGATTAAGAGGGTAAGTTGCAAAACTAGTACAGCCCTCTGGGAAGCTGTACCTACCCACAACCCCAGCTAGTGGCCCAATGCAGAGACTGGCAATAAACACTGTACTCTGCCTGCAATACCACATTTAATGGCGAGCACTAATAATATGCTCACAAGCTTCACACTTACCAATAGGGTATGAACTTTTGGAATACACCCTGTGTTCCCTGCAAAAGAACAGTTAACCAACAACCACAGTGCAGCTTTACTTTTCCCCACATTTGACTCTACAACAATAATGTGCTCACAGACCCAGTTAACATGCAAAACAGACGGCCTGGGGGGAGCTGAGGATTGAGGCACTGGATGCCACACCTCACACCATGCCGGTGACCCAGGTTCAGAAACTGACTCGGGTTGGCGGGGGGGGAGGGGATCGAGCATCCGGAGGACTGCTCTTCCCTCCTGGGGTGGGTATTGGGGCATACCTCGCTCCCCAGTGGCCCCTGATGGAGATCAGGGACCCTACAGGGAGTAATGCCAAAGATTACTGGGCGGAGCAGCGGTGGACATCTACACGTAGGTGCGCTGACATCATTGCATGTCCACACTTCAAGGGGGAAACCAACAAGCAGACAACTCCCAGAGGACCAGGAAGGCAACAGAGATCTCAGGAGCCAGCGCCCACATCCCACCGCTGGACCAACCCCTCCACCAGTCACCCCAGGATTCCTTGACCTGACCCAGGACCACAGAAAGGATGCCAGGTAGGTGGTGCCGACCCTCCCCAGGGGGTAATCCGGGAGCTGAGCGAGTCTGTTGGTTCAGGGCAGGGGTAGGGAGGGTAGTTTCAGGCCAGGAGTAGAAGCGTTAGTTGAGTGGGTACTCCTGAGAGATGCCCTGGTCCACTGGAGCCAGAAAAATAGTTCACAAAAAAAAAAGGCAAAACAAGTCAGGTTTATTCAGGGGATGAAACACAGGGAAGGGATGACAACTTAGGTTAACTATTGTGGCACTGTAATTAAGCAGATAGCAATTAATGATCATTAAATATGTCCCTGAATCACTCAGTTTATCAAGCTGTTGGATACCCAGTATATGGCTAGGTGCAGGCCTGAAGCGTTTCCCCAGGTAGGCCGGCGTTGCAGCTGATTGGGCCCCAGGATGGAGAAAAGCCTGTTAGTAGACAGATTGAAACACTTGCAAACAATAAAATATTTGTAACCCCGGGTCAGATGGCCTGTAATCACATTCAACACCCGAGGACTTATAGTGCAAATCAGATGATACAAAACATTTATTTGGTTGTTGCAGTGGGCTACTCTGCTTGTACTTACTGCACCCAGACCAGTTGGAGAAAAGGATGAAGACACCATGGATCTGCTGGCTTGCCAGGATGATGGTGGGGACAGGGGCCAGCACGACTCACCTCCACTTCACGGCTTTTCCCTGTAGGTGGCTGTAACCTGTAACTTGCTTCTTCACAGGGGCTGACCACCCAGTGCTAATTTCTAGCCAAGCAGATTTGGGATTTAATGCAGGAACAGTTTTTGGGGCCGTAGTTGGTGCAGGCCCAAGACATGAAGTTTGTCTTGGTATGCATTTTGGAAAACTCACTCAGCTTGCAATTCACAGACTGGCTTAACTTTATCAGGAAACAAATAGGAACAACTAGCAACAGGTCTCCCCTTTATTGAACATGGCTGGAGACAAACACAGCATCCACTGTTTCCAAATGGCACCAGAGTCTTCAACTCGAAAGGTCCTCTCACAGTTCCTTCAGCTGCCCTTTCTTAGGCAAAATGCCCCTTATTCAGCATCAAGTCTCTGAACTCAGAGTAGCTGAGGATTGCTTTTTCCAGTTCTGCGTTTTGGCAATGTAAGTCCAGCAGGGTGGCAAGGCAGGCCGAATTCCCTGCGACTGTTTTCAGCTCACCACACAGGCTCCTTCCTTCCTGGTGGCTTGAGCTGAACTGCTCTGTTTGCTTTTAGGCAGTCTACAATGCTTTCAAGTCCTGCAGGGAGGCAAAACAGGCCTATCCCCTGCACTTCTCTCAGCTCACCACACAGGCTCATTTCTTCTTGGTGGCTTAAGCTGAACTGCCCCTTGTTCAAACACAGTCCCAACTGAAGACTGGGATCTCTATTCTGTTTACTGTCTAACACAGTCTGAGAGCATTCATAGGATAATTAAGATGCTAACAAGAAAGTTCACAGCTTTTCCCAGAAGTCACTGTAATTAGGAGCCCTTGAGGACTCCTTGCTTCTGATTGGTCCAACCACTGAATCCCGGACCAAACATGGTGGCTCCCATAGTGGAGGAATAAATAGTCAATGTAAACTGCTCGTTTATATAATAACAAGAAGGATTTAGAGACATAGAGAATAATGCCTTTGCAGGTTTGTGTCATGAGGATTTTTCACACACCTGAGGTGTGTGATAATCCATAAACCCCAAGAGCGAAGCTCAAGAGGTTTATGAGATTTTCACACACTGAGGGTATGTGAAAAATCCTCAATAACACACATCTTGCACAGGCTTTATTTTTTATAATTACTGGTGCAAGGAAATCACTGTGAAAAAGGCTGTTACTGAAATGCTGAGATACCTGCTGCTACTGAGTCCCCCTTAGACACACACACACACACACTCTCTTACTGTCCAGCTTTCCCTCTTAAGTATGCTAATTCATTTCTTTTTACTTTTCTTTATTTATTTTGTATTTTTTTTAAATTGCACCGAGGAGTTGCAAGTAAAACTTAAAGCAGTCAGCCATGGGCCGTTTCCAGTATAATCCCTTTTTGCTGAAGCCACGCCCGAAGAGTTAGAATAGCTGCAGGACATACTAGATAGATTTTTTAACATATAAAGGCAGCATAAACTTGATAAGTATTTTAAACCGTAGAAAGTTACCTGAACTCACCGTGTCAGGCAAACAATCCATGTAGGTCCTCGCGTATGAAGAAACATAACCACCATCTTTGTTACGGTGTTTGGCCCACCCACTATCACAATAAGAGCCAATGAGGTGGAGCACAAACTATGAGTGACACAGAATGCCATAATAACTGGTTCTACCAGTTATTACGGCGTCTAAAACATAGTTTGGCCCAGTGCATTAAAGGGGATCACCAGTAATTATAAACATTTACAGGGCATTGAAGGGCTCTCTCAGTGCTGTTGAGCGACTGCTGAATGGAGTTAATTGGAGTTGTGCGTGGCTGGTCATGAGCCTTGATTTACTCGGACCCAGCCCGAGCTATGTACACTATACACAGGCTGAACTTCTTAAAGAGACAGCGTGGTGGCACACTATGGCACCCACACGCAGGACCACAGCATAACATTACTGTACCTGGATTTACCTTCCCTCACCGGACATCAGCCAGACAATGGGCATTACTGGAGCCCAGAGAGACACTCAAGGTAAGCCCCCCAATTTGGGGGGGGGGTTACACATAGCTTATGGAGTGTACGTCAAATTTTAATGAAAACATTACCTAAATTAAGCTCCATCTGTGTTTTGACTTTCTGAGGTGCTCAATAGTGTCTTTTGGCTAAAGGCTTGAACTGCAGTGTCATATTGTTCAAATGTTTAGCCAAAAGAAGATATGAGCACCTCAGGAATTGAAAGCACTCACTGAGTTCAATTTCAATAAAGTGTTTATTAAAATCTGAATTTTTGAGTTTGAGATGCAGAGGTGGCCGAAGTGGTCCCGCTTCACTACATGGAGCACTTTGAGCATTGTTCCTTAATCCACGTAGTGCTCCACAATGCGAAGGGTATTACTCCGCCTTCATAATGAGGAATGCGAAGTGCATTGTTTTAATGGACTTTGCACTATTTCGCCTTGTATTACAGCCTTCGCCTTAATTTTTTTTTTGAAATTTAATATACTTTATTAAGATCCAATAATACCATACCATACATATATCAACAGAATATCTGTATAGTTGGTACAGTACAGGTAACCAAAGAAATACAATTTTTATTATTTAAAGACACTCCCCTATTCCCCCATGGCTCACCCCACCCTCCCACCACCAATAAACCCTTCCACCACCCCCAAGCCCACCCTGAAAGCTAATGGTCACACAGAGCACACAATGCAGAAAGTACCCATAATCTGAGCGCCTGTTGGGTCCAGTCTAAATACACCAACTAAGGGTGAGCATTTCAGTGTTCAATATATAGGAGCCAAACAACAGATTCAGTGGGGCCTTCCCCTTAATTTAAACGTGAAGTGCCATTGATTTGAATGGACTTCACTTTGCTTTGCCTGCTTATTGCTATGTGAGGCGAATTTTGTATTGATTCATGGGTTGGCAGGTCACATGGGCTCTATATTGTCTTGCACAGCCTCTGTTCTGTGTAGTGGAAAGCTGGATACAGTTTTCTCTCAGAGCTCTGAGAATCAAACCATCGAAAAAGCTTTAAAAAATCACTTTTGATCCAATTATTTTGGTCCAAGTTTAGTGCATCGACTATAGGAAACCCTCCTGTGCTTAGTTCATCGAGTGTTAATTGTTTTTGTGTGCCGTTTGAATGTTAATTTAGAACATTCAGTCTGTGTGCTGCTGACAGACACTGTTGAAGTGTGCTTTGGGGGATGGGTGTATCTGTGGTTGAGTGAGATTCACATGAGAAAGGCAGTCTTTCTAACTGTTTTGTACTAGTGTGTGTCAGATTTGTGTGTTCATGTACACACGATAATACTTGAATTCATTTTTGATTATTTTCTGTTTGTTGTGGTGCAGTGCATATTTTCATTCTGTTTAAAAGCTTTGGTTATCTAGTGTACTGCACCGTTAAATTTTCTGCACATTATCTCACTGTAGTGTGTGTGAGTGTCATCAAGTCAGACACATTTTATTGTGCCACACAGTAATTGCCGCACTCTGAATCGGTTACCCGTCTGAGGTATTTTTTTACTGCTTCCTTCTATCTAGATAGTGAACTGCTACTGCAGCAACCCCCGTCCAACTGGCAAAATGCATAATTTATTTTTCCAGTTTTTGATTTGTGTGAACACTGGTTCAGTTGTTTTGTACCTGTGTGGCTGCAACTCTTTATAGTGTGCAACCTGTGTCCATGCGTTTGCATCTGTTTAGTGCCAAAGCAGTATCTGTAAGCCACAGTTGTTGTTTTTTTGGCTTCCCATCCACCACAAATTTTAGAACTCTCAATTTGTTGTGAATTTTCTGTGTAATCCCAAAAAATGCCTGCAAACTGACATGCATGCAAAGATGCTTCTGCCCATGGCACTGCTGCCAGTGGCAAGAGTGACCATGGGCATGGTAGTAGTACGCAGCAGAAGTGCATAGTTGATGCCAGTAAAGGGATTTCTCCGACTATGTTTTTCACAGTGCAATCAGTAGCTTCAATTATGATTGGAGATGCTGTTGCCCCCGCTGGTGATAGTGGATTTGCTGATGACATGAATATTGCCCCATGTTCAGCCTATGCCAATGGCAACAAGTTAACTGGTTTCCCAAATATTGTGGAGTCTAAAGGCGTGACCATGAGTCAGAGTGTAGTAAATGTCACATTCCCCAATGTCCACATCCCCGTCCCCACATTGGTTGAACATGATTCTGATGCTGATGAAGTCATTGCAATCTCATTTTTCCAGTGCTGTTGATGACGTCATGCCTGTGCCATCCAACCCTTCAAATGTTGTTGAAAAAATATTGTATGATCATAATGATGTTGCAGTTGGTATTTGTTCTCTACAGAACAGCATCCAAGCTGACACTGTGGATGTGGATGAGGAATATAATGATGGTTTTAGTGACCACATTTGGGAGCTGGAGAAAAAGAAATTAAAGGTGGATGTGTTTAAACAGTCTCAGTCTGTCAGTGTTAAATCACCCCCTCTTCAAAGTTGTGATGTGGCGGTTTCTGTTGCTGATGATGACCCAGTAGTAGTCGTCATAGACAGTGATAGGACGGTAGAGACCAAGTGTGGCCAGCAACAGAAATCATGTAGTACACCCCCATGTCATTGTCTAAAAAAATGGAGTCCAATATGCAGTATCAGGGACCTGTGAAAACTAAAAGTAGGGGATCCAAATGCCTTATTTGGGATTTTTTTGTACAAGATCCAAGTGATGAAGCAGTGGCATTCTGCCAGCTTTGCGAAGCGTGTGTCAGATGTAGTAAAAAGGGTAGTCATCTGGGCATGGGGGGGCCAGCAGGCACATTTGAAGAACAGGCACATGGCACTGTGGACTCGGCACCAGAGGGGAGCTAATGCCATAGTGGGGTGTTCACCCTCATCCACCTTATTAAACATGTTAACCCCTTCCATGACTGTAAGTAGCCCAAGTAGCCATGTATGTAGTAGTGGTGAAATAACAGCTGAGAATTACTACAGGCATGAGGAGGAGGATGATTTTGAATTGTGATCAAGTGGTGGTCAGAGTAGCAGCAGCAGTGGTGGTGGTGGTCTATGCAGCAGTATTTCTAGTCCAACATCAATCCCTGTGCTTAAAACAGGTAAAATAACATCATGTGTGGACTTGTCAGTGTCACCTGTGCACCCCTCGTCATCACAAGACAAAAGCACCACACCCATGGCTGTTCGCAGAGTAAAGTCATTTGGCACACCATGTGCAAAACAGGTAACAACTCAGCCCACGTTGTACAGTCTTTTTGCCTGGAACATGAAATACCCACCCAATCATGCGGTGTCACGTGAACTGAATGCTGTTGTTGCGGAAATGCTGGCAATTGACCTGTTGCCCTTCTCCTTTGTGGAGAATTCTGGATTCCGGCATTTTGTGGCACATGCCTGTCCCAAATGGAAAGTCCCGTCCAGGACATACTTTTCCACCCATACTGTCTTGGAGTTATACCGGACTGTGACAGAGTCTGTAAGACATGCCCTCCAACATTCCTCTTCACCATTTATCCACTTAAGTAGGGATATGTGGACAAGTGACAAAATGGCAGGCAGTTCATATTTGTGTATTACTGCACATTGGGCGCAGGTACCGGGGGTTGTCTGTGCTGGCATATTGGAAATCAGTGTAGTAAGGTAGACTGTCACGGAAGCAACCTTCCTGGAATATGACAGCATGCAACGCTTGCAATGCGCAGTGTGGCCGGTTCTCACACTGGTGAACACATGTTTGACTTGCTACTGACCGAAATTGATGAGTGGCTAAACTCCCTGTCCCTGAAAGCTGGCTTTATAGCCAATGACAATGGCTCAAACGTTGTGAAATGTATCATAGATGGTGGATTTGTTCGGGTTCCATGCATGGCCCACTGTTTATATCTCATGGTCCAGGAGTTTCTGCAGCGCTCTGACATCAAGGAAATGTTGACAGTTGCATGCCACATCTGTGCACACTTTTTACACTCTGGAAAGGCCCGTGACCAGCTTTGGCAGCTGCAGATTCAAAACAGCCTCCCTCAGCACCACCTCAAGCTGGAAGTTGTCACGTGCTGGAACTCAACTCTTTACATGGCAGAGAGGTTGTATGAACAGTACAATGCCATTTCAGAATACCTAGTTATGCACACTAGCCATGACACTTCCATGACCTCGATGTCTATGACAACAGAACAGTGGTGCCTCATGGACTCAGTGATATCAATTTTGAGGCCCTTTGAACATGCTACACAGGCAGTGAGTGGCAACACTGCCTCCATAAGCCAAGCCATTCCACTGCTGCAGGTGCTGAGGCAGACTTTGTTGAATCTGCAGCATAGCCTTGATATTTCCAGAGATTGTTCAAGCAGTGTATTGCTTAAACACATTATGACAGTATTGGACTGCAATCACATCGCAAGTATTCTGCAAAGTTACAAATTCGGAATAGCAACAATGCTGGACCCACGATACAAACGCAGAATTACATCCTCACTGGAGGGAGGGCCTGAACAGGTTAAAAATCTCAGTGCGATTGGTTCATGGGGCACAGAAGTCAAGTGGCAAGTTCAGCAAACCACAGCATGACAAGGCTGAAGGTCACTGTGGGCTACTACTAGACATATTCAGTAAGGCGGTTGTGGGTCCAGCTGGGATATCAGAAAAACCGGTTGCCATTAACCCACTTTGTGGTGCCTTGTCCCAAGTGGGAATCTGTGACATCAATGAATCCGGTGAACCGGAGGATGAGTCAACAACAGGACTGTGTGCAGCACAGAGAATGGTTGACTCATATTTGTCTGAAAAAAGGCATCTGTCAGTAATTGACGATCCACTGCTGTACTGGAGTGGAAGGGTGATGAATGGCCAGAGCTGACTTCAGTGGCACTGAAGTACCTGATCAGCCCACTCTCCAGTGTAAGTGTGGAGAGGGTTTTCAGTTCTGCGGGGGTAATAGTTCATGACCGTCATACCAACCTCTCGCCAACAAATGTCAGCATGCTGACATTCATAAAAATGAATTAAGGTCACATCCCACCTCAAACTACCACATCTGTGTTCGTACCCCGTCTCATTGATGGTTATGCTGATGATGTTGGAGAAGCAGACCATCCTGGTGGCAGCATCAAATGGCCGACCATTGAGGCTGACAATGCAAACATGGACAAAGACTTCCCTACTGGGCACAATTCTGACCTTGATGACTGCGAGGGCAGCTTCCTGTTTAATGAGGATGAGGTGGATGTTGGTGGTATTTAAGTTAATGGTTTGAAAGGCTGTCACATTTTCTTAATGGTACATTTTTTTTGTTTTCATAAAATAAAACCAGTGTCCTTGACTCACTTGCATTCCATATTTCAGACTGGCACAAATGATGCCCCATCACAATCATTCCATTTTACCTTCCCCTTGGTATATCCTCTGATTGAACTTAAAGAGCAGGCACCCACTGTCAGGTACCCAGACCCCCTCTCACATATATAATAGCCAACCTGCTGCACTAGTGAGTGCTATAATAAGAATTTTATGTTCATCCCTCCAGTTAAAAGAAGAAGAAGAATCAGCATTTATATAGTGCTTTTCATACACAGTGTATCCCAAAGTGTTTTACAAGCAGTGCTAGACTGGTAGTGAAGTGACTGAATGTGTAGTGGCAGCCATATCACACATCAACACCCACACACAGCCTGGATAATTGCATGAAACGGTTTTATGGGAAGGGAAATGTTGGCCAGGACACCGTGAATGTAACCTACTCTTGGCAAAGAGTGCCCTGAGTTCTTTTACTTCCACCTGGACACCCATCAGGACAACACCAGGATAGGTAGAAGGGACCTCGGTTTAATGTCTCATCCGAAGGACGGCACACCCCAGCAGTACAGCCCCCCCCCCAAATACAGCACTCAGATGCCAGCATTTTAGGTGCAAGTCCAGTCTTGGTGTGGGACAAGAACACACAACCTTCTAGTCCAGAGGCAGATGTGCTACCAACTGAGCCACGCTGACACAAAAAGTTATGGCACCCTCAATGTGCACCCCCATAAAAACAGAGCCGTGCCCGACATGCCTCCAGTGATGTACCTCCAGCCTCCTTTTGTGACAGTCAGAAAATGAAGGCTGTGTGTATACTCCATAGACCTGTAATGGCGCCACGTTTTCAACAACATTTACTACTATTTAGAGTTGCCACTTGGAAAAATAAAAGCGACCACTCCAGTAAACAGTGACTGTTACTACAGAGACTGCTTTAATTTTCATACATGGCATTGCTAAATAGTACTAAAAGCCACATAAATAGCACATACATACAGGTTAATACAATGCACACTCAGTATTCAGTTTCTGACATCACAAAAGGGGTCTGGGGGTACATCTGTGGTGTCGTGTCAGGCACGGTTCTGTTTTTATGGGGGTGCACATTTGGGGTGCTATAACTTTTAACTGGAGTGAAGCGCATGGAATGTTTAATACCACTCAATACTGGAGCAGGTCGGCTATTATATATGTGTTAGGTGGGCTGGGTACCTGACAATGGTGGTTACTTGCTGTTTAACAGAATGTTTGCTGTCATTAGCAAACACAGTCAGCCTCTTAAACAGAACTGTCCATTTGCAGTAGACGGTAGCCACTTAAATTCTACCGTTTAAAGGTATCTTCCTCCTGAGTGACACTGAAATACTGTAACACACCATATCCAGCCACTCATCCATCCATCTGTCTGAAAGTGAGCAAGAATATGTTCCTGTGCCACAAGTAACCCACAGCCAGCCAAAGCCACCAGTCAGTATTCCAGTGAGAGAGAATGTGTTCCTGTGCCACAAGTAACCCACAGCCAGCCAAAGCCACCAGTCAGTATGCCAGTGAGAGAGAATGTGTTCCTGTGCCACAAGTAACCCACAGCCAGCCAAAGCCACCTGTCAGTATGCCAGTGAGAGGGAATGTGTTCCTATGCCCATGTCCACAAGTAACCCGCAGCCAGCCAAAGCCATCAGTCGCTATGCCAGTGAGAGGGAATGTGTTCCTGTGACCATAACCACAAGTAAACCGCAGCCAGCCAAAGCTACCAATCACTATGCCAGTGAGAGGGAATGTGTTCCTGTGACCATGACCACAAATATCCTGCAGCCAGCCAAAGCCACCAGTTGCTATGCCAGTGAGAGGGAATGTGTTCCTGTGCCCATGACCACAAGTAACCCACAGCCAGCCAAAGCCACCAGTCAGTATGCCAGTGAGAGGGAATGTGCTCCTGTGCCCATGACCACAAGTAACCCGCAGCCAGCCAAAGCCACCAGTCACTATGCCAGTGAGAGGGAATGTGTCCCTGTGACCATAACCACAAGTAACCCGCAGCCAGCCAAAGCTACCAATCACTATGCCAGTGAGAGGGAATGTGTTCTTGTGCCCATCCCCACAAGTAACCCGCAGCCAGCCAAAGCCACCAGTCGCTATGCCAGTGAGAGGGAATGTGTTCCTGTGCCCATGACCACAAGTAACCTGCAGCCAGCCAAAGCCACCAGTCACTATGCCAGTGAGAGGGAATGTGTTCTTGTGCCCATGACCACAAGTAACCCACAGCCAGCCAAAGCCACCAGTCGCTATGCCAGTGAGAGGGAATGTGTACCTGTGACCATAACCACAAGTAACCCGCAGCCAGGCAAAGCTACCAATCACTATGTCAGTGAGAGGGAATGTGTTCCTGTGACCATGACCACAAGTAACCCGCAGCCAGCCAAAGTCACCAGTCACTATGCCAGTGAGAGGGAATGTGTTCCTGTGCCCATGACCACAAGTAACCCACAGCCAGCCAAAGCCACCAGTCACTATGCTAGTGAGAGGGAATGTGTTCCTGTGACTATAACCACAAGTAACCCACAGCCAGCCAAAGCTACTAATCACTATGCCAGTGAGAGGGAATGTGTTCCTGTGCCCATGTCCACAAGTAACCCACAGCCAGCCAAAGCCACCAGTTGCTATGCTAGTGAGAGGGAATGTGTTCATGTGCCCATGACCACAAGTAACCCACAGCCAGCCAAAGCTACCAATCACTATGCCAGTGAGAGGGAATGTGTTCCTGTGACCATGACCACAAGTAACCCGCAGCCAGCCAAAGTCACCGGTCACTATGCCAGTGAGAGGGAATGTGTTCCTGTGCCCATGACCACAAGTAACCCGCAGCCAGCCAAAGCCACCAGTCGCTATGCCAGTGAGAGGGAATGTGTTCCTGTGACCATGTCCACAAGTAACCTGCAGCCAGCCAAAGCTACCAATGACTATGCCAGTGAGAGGGAATGTGTTCCTGTGACCATAACCACAAGTAACCCACAGCCAGCCAAAGCTACCAATCTCTATGCCAGTGAGAGGCAATGTGTTCCTGTGCCCATGTCCACAAGTAACCCACAGCCAGCCAAAGCTGCCAATCACTATGCCAGTGAGAGGGAATGTGTTCCTGTGACCATGTTCACAAGTAACCCGCAGCCAGCCAAAGCTACCAATCACTATGCCAGTGAGAGGGAATGTGTTCCTGTGCCCATGACCACAAGTAACTCACAGCCAGCCAAAGCTACCAATCACTATGCCCGTGAGAGGTAATGTGTTCCTATGACCATGTTCACAAGTAACCCGCAGCCAGCCAAAGCTACTAATCACTATACCAGTGAGAGGGAATGTGTTCCTGTGACCATGTTCACAAGTAACCCGCAGCCAGCCAAAGCTGCCAATCACTATGCCAGTGAGAGGGAATGTGTTCCTGTGACCATGTTCACAAGTAACCCGCAGCCAGCCAAAGCTACCAATCACTATGCCAGTGAGAGGGAATGTGTTCCTGTGCCCATGACCACAAGTAACTCACAGCCAGCCAAAGCTACCAATCACTATGCCCGTGAGAGGTAATGTGTTCCTATGACCATGACCACAAGTAACCCGCAGCCCGCCAAAGTCACCGGTCAGTATGCCAGTGAGAGGGAATTTGTTCCTGCGACCAGGACCTGCCAGAAGGAGCCCGCATCTAGCCACAGCCACCATGCTTCTTATTATCAGTAGCTTATAGTGAGTATGTACTAATTTGTCATACTATGGAATTTCCTTGAGCTGTGTGAATGCTTCCTTTAACATTTTAAAGATGCACTTAAGAAGCATATACAGTAAAAAAAAAAAAAAAATCTTTTTTTTACAGGTTTATAGTTTCAAACAGTGTAACGGACTAGAAGACAGGAGTACTGCAGTACTGTCTACTACCACCAATAGGATATCAGTTTCAGGTAAGTATATCAATCTTATTTCATCACTTGTTTGAGGTATTTCATTTTTTTAAGCCAGTGTAAATCATACAAAGTAGGTGACAGGTATGGCAGATAATATATTTTTCATGCACATCAGTCACTGGCTTACTTCAGCATACCATGGGGTTGAACAAAGTTTAATCCGGGTAATGACAAGACGTCTTGGAATGTAACTTAAGTTAAGACACTGGGACAGTGCATGCCACACTCACTAAAGTTGTTATTGGTCTTAGTGTGGCTTACTAATAGCTTGGTATCTGTTAAGCAGGATATAATGGACAGTAACTGCCATACTTAGTTAGAACAGAATACTTTGAGCTGGACGCAAATCATTTGCACAGGGTTTGCGCCGGGTTTGCACAGGTCTGCTATTTTCAAAAGGTCGAATAGTGTGGGCAAACTGCATTAGCGCTGGGCAAAAGTATAATGTATGCAGGGGTTAAAAAGAGGGGGCATGTACATGAATACAGGTGCAATGCTATATTTAGTGCATTCATGCTGTGCAAAGTGTTTTTGCGTGACTTAGCACAACACTTTCTATGGTGCAAATTACCTCCCAGGAAAAGGTAGTCTTAACTCTGGACAAACCAGCTTTGCACAACTTTGTGGCTTTGTGCGGTGTTGCATGACTTTTGCGTGGCTTTGTGTGACCCTAACCAGTAAATATTAAGCATAGAAAGAATCCAGACATGGAAGAAACATGCTGCACATGGATGGCATCTCCTATGTTGCAATCATCTGCCACCAGTCCCAACCATGCCAGGCATTAATTGGTGACCCAGTGCCCAGTGAACACCATGGCAGTGTGTCCATACTGCACACACCTGCAGACCACACTTCGGTGGAAACCAACAGAATCCAGCACACACATGCAACACTGGGAGCATGGAGGGTGTTGAGGGGAGGGTGTACTGGTGGCCAGTCTGCACCACATACTGGGTACTGCCACAAGGCTGAGACAATCCACGCAGTGCAAATGGTCAAGTGTAGGGAATACCCCAACACCAGTGTGCCTGTCTGATGGTATGTGCCCTCCCAGTCACATACCACACATCTGTACAGACACCTCAGCACACACAGCCAGCCATGTATATGAATATGTCACTGTGAGTATCCCATGCCAGTGGTGCAGCATCTATGGGTCGCACAACAGCATAACAGTAATGTCCACTGTCAGTACACACCTGCAAGATTGGCCTGTCACTGTGTAAAGTGCAGCAGCCACTGATGCCCTACACACCATAGGCATTGCTGTGTCCCTCACAATACTGGCCACCTTGTTATTGTAGTGTCTGCTGTGCACTGTAGCAGGACTTATAGTTTGACTATTGCATGCAGAACCACCACCTGTGCCTGTGCTGTGTAGTCCCCTGGGGCACAATATTCAATGTTGTTCTGTACAAATGTAGCCTGCAGCTACCATCATGCACTTCCAGACTGACCTACAGGTGGAGCTGTGGCAGACCCAGCCAGCCCCTGTACTTCCAGACTGATCTACAGGTGGAGCTGTGGGATCCTGCAATAGCACTGGGCAAACTGCATGCAAATCAGGACATAATGAGATGCTAATCTGGATGTTTGCCCACAGACTGCCTAAGTAGGCTCATTTGCATGTCACTATGAAAATAGCACATTTTAGCCCCGGGCAAACATGATAGCGATGGACAAACAGCTTAGCTCCGCACAAAACCTGCACAAATGTGTTTGCGCCATGCAAGCGTTTAGAAAACTTGGCACATTTCTGTAGAATTACAGATGTGCTGGTGCTTGCAGCTTTAATGAATCTTCTCCTTTGCTAGCACACACATTGGCTACATAGTTTATCTTTACCTTCCTTCATGCTGCTGTGCACTGGGCTGCTCTTGTGGTTTGTACTTCCTGGGTGCTATATTCAGAGCTGTCTTTTTCCCAGGCTATTTTTGCACTGCACTCCCAGCCCAGTTTGTCCGGCTTCCTTAGCACGCTATATTCAGCAGGTTTAGCACCAGGGCTATCCCTTTTGAATATAGCGGACTATTGGTTCGGGGCTAATTTAGCCTCGGCAAAGTTTTGAATATTTGTCCCAATGTATTAGTGAAAATTAAATGAAATAAGAATTATTTCTTCTTCATCTGTTTGCAGATAACATTTCAGTGCTGTGTGCTGCCATCGTCGCTTTCTTCAAATAAGAACACATGATGCAAGTGGTATGAATCCGGAGCCTTGGAGGATGCACAGAAAACCTGTAAAGAAGTCAAAACAAAACCATTCATGAAATTTGCTTCCAAATTATCCTCCCCCAAAATTAAAATACTTACCATTCATGGCTTGACAGTTTTCCTACAGCAAATTCCTCAGCAAGCCAAAAAAATGCACAACCAAAGTATGACTGGGTGACCTGTGAGAGAAAAAACAGCAATGATTACATGTATGTGTATGTGTATATATATATATATATATATATATATACAGTGTGTATATATATATATATTATATACATTCTACTTCTGCTTCTGTGTATAAACATGAGCATGCAAGATACAGTAACTTACCAATAGTAGTATGAGTACGCACACACATAGGGCATCATGTTACAGCCAGCGCAGCAGACTTTCTGACAAACATTGCATCATCACATCATTGTTCACACAATGGTCATCCGTGGCTATCATCAAAAACAAGACATTGTTCATCAGCCCAGGCATCACAGGCAGCAGAAGATCGAAGTACAGCAGCAGCAGCAGGTGCAATAGTTGTTGTGGGAGTGTGTGCACACATACATCAGTGCATCAGGAAATAATTGAGAATTTTCTGAATATTTGATCATGTAGTTTCTCTTCATCTGGACTTTGGCATTTTCGGTGCACTGTGACAGCAGCAATTTCTGGGGTCACACTTATGCAGAGTGGGTGCACTTATACATCAGTGTGTCAGGAAATAATTGAGAATTTTCTGAACATTTGATCATGTAATTTCTCTTTATCTGGATTTTGGCATTTTTGGAACACTGTGACAGCAGTCAAGAAATTGTAAGAACACCGGCCAAAAACAGTTTAAAGAAAATAAAAAAAATATTGTGTCCTTCCCTTTCTTATATTCATACTTAATAGTCTCTGTTTACCAACAGGAAATATATTTTTGTGCTCAGTAATGTTTTCTTCCTTTCGTGGGGTGTTTCGGGAAAAGCAGCAATGACTTTGAGCAGTTCAATAATCTGATAAACAGCATGAGCACACTGTCAGGGTCCCACTGCATAGTCCCCTGAAAACATGTATGATGGCTGACTTGGTCCACTTTTGATGGTATAAATGATATATACTGTATATATTATTTATATCATCATCAACAGTGTATTTGAGTAATCAATCATATCTGTTTTCATGGGGATAGGCAGTGGGCACTTGACAGTGCGCACATGCTGTTTAGCAGATTATTGCACTGCTCAGTGCTGCTTTTACACAAACACCCCACAACAGGAAGAAAACATTACTGAGCACAAACATATATTTCTTGTTGGTAAACAGAGATTATTAAGCTGGAATGTAAGGAAGGGAAGGACACATTTTTTTAAGTCGTTTTCTTTAAACTGTTTTTGGGTGGTGTTCTTACAGTTTTTGGGGGCTAAACAAGGTTATGAGACAGAAAGATGGAACACAAACTTAAAATTGTACACCAAACAGTGCACAAATGGGGGAAGGGGATTTGCACCAACAACAACAAAAATGGAAAGTGACCTGTAGCAGATGACATAAAGGTAGGCAAGAAATGAGAGAAGGCAGTAAGGAAGGCTAGGGGGATACTGGAATGCATTGGAGTGGCATCACCTTAAAATCAAGTACAAAACTGGAAATTCAAATCACTCTGTACAGATATTTGGTGAGACCTCATCTGGAGTACAGCGTGCAGTTTCGGAGACAGAGCATATCTCTGCAAAGACATAGATAGGATGGAGGCTGTACAAAGGAGGGCAATTAAAATGCTGAAGGGTATGCACCAGAAGCCAGAAGAAGAGACACTAAAGGACATTACATATAAACACAAGGAAGGGGGGGCACGATGAAACTATCAAGTACCGACAGGGACTCAACAACATACAAGAGGGTAGCATCATCCAGAAAAAGAGATGTGCATGAAGAAGGGCATGCAATTTGAAGATAGAAGGGGGGATGGATCAGGGGCAATATCAGGAACTATTTTTTCACACAGAGTATGGTGGGTGCAAGGACAAACTAAAACTAATGATCAACATTCTGATGGGACAGCAGCAGTTGAAGCATCCTCATAATTTGTAGCTGGTGCCCCTCAATTTGCTCCAACTGCTGCTCAACATTATCAAGACGGTGGTTAACAGCCTCCAACTCACTTCACATCAGGCCCAAATTGACCTATGTGGCAGGAAGTTGGACAGGGCTGCCACCGTCACCTGCTGCAGGTTGTGATGGTGGAGTAGCTCCTTGATCCATGGCCCTTCCCTGCTTCACACCACCATGTGCAGGTGAACGCTGTGCTGCCCCCTCTTCCCCAGCAGGGCCAGTAGGCACATTACTGCCCTGTTCTGCAACCTTGGCCTGCCACTGTACACGGTGGTGGTTGTACAGGTGAGTGTGCTGACCACCTGTGCCAAGGTAAGTTCCTTTGGGGCCACGGTGCACCTCCACACCACACAGATTACATTTCACTACACTGCTGTCCCCAGGCAGTGTAGTAAAGAACTCCCACACTAATGAGGTGCGAGGAGGATCAGGCACAAGCGGGGGGGCAGGTGTTGTTGGAGCCAGGGGCTGCTGCACAATTGGGGCTGAAGGTGTGGAAACCTTCTGCTGCTGCGACTGCTGCAGCTTCTCCTTCCTGACTTCCTGCTGCTGAGCCACTGGCGCAGTGGCCATAGCAGGTGGTGGCACTGGTGGGGGCACTGGTAGGTGCCACAGGAGGTGGTGCTTCCATGGCACCAAGTCCACTACCTCCTGCTTCGGTGGGGGGAGACACTACTCAAGATGGTGCTCTGGTCCTAACACAGCCTGCCACCATGTGTGTGTACACCAATGCGACCTCCTCCACTATGTCTGTGAAAACCACCTCTCTCCCCCTCCATTCTGGTCTCTCTCTCTCTTTCTCTCTGTCTCACATACACACACACAGACATGCAAAAACAATTAACAAATACTAAACTGAGATACTGCACAAGCACAAATCCAGACAACAAATAGGCTTTCAAAAATACAAAAAAAAATCAGCTACTTAGCAAAAACAATTAAAAGGTTTATGGTAGTTTTAGTTTCTAGATTTAGTCTCTTCTCTAACTCTCTGTTCAACCAGCTTTTTCTCCTCCTACAAGATGAAAGTGAAACTTTCTTTCAAGCATGATTTACTTCCTGCCTGAAGCATGTGACCCAGACTGTGTAAGCCATGTGATGTGTGTGGGCTGCCTGTAAATTCTCACTCTGTCTTTAAAGCAAAGTAAGGCGGAATGAGCAACTCAGTCATTACCACCATTATTACAAGACAAAGTGGCGAAGTAGCAGTTTTCAATGGGCGCTTCACGTAGCCTGGTAATAATGCAAAGTGGGCTACTTCATGTCTACTTCACGGGTGGAATTTAACTTTGCTACATCTCTAGTGAGATGTGATTATCTGTATGATGGGGAAAGGGGTATGTTGTTGTTGCAAAACTTCATTAAAACAAGCATTTGTCAATGCTGAATGTTGTCTTCCTGGCATTGGATTTGGTAGTGCAGGAGTTAGAGAGATGCATAATAGGAATGGCAGTGAAGTATTGAACTGATGCCAACCCAACCCCACCCTGTAGAGACAGACAGGTGTTGGGGTGTGCCTTTGGGTCATCAGCCATAACGCTCAC
This sequence comes from Neoceratodus forsteri, assembly GCA_016271365.2. NCBI lineage: Eukaryota > Metazoa > Chordata > Ceratodontiformes > Ceratodontidae > Neoceratodus > Neoceratodus forsteri. The sequence goes on along the minus strand of CM028137.1, from coordinate 726,764,350 downwards.
ACCATTTTACCTCACCCTACCCTGCAGACACTGACAAGTGTTGCGGTGTGCCTTGGGGTCTTCAGGCCTTACGCTTAACCCATTCCATAAGCAAATAATCTGAGATGGGTGCAGTATAGGAAAACGGGATGAACTTTGGGGCCAAAGACTCCAAGGCACATCTCGATGCCTGTCACCGGCTGCAGGGTGGGAGTGGGGGTGGAATGGCATGAGCATTACAGCCGACAATCCCAAGTCACACCCCTGATGCCTGTCAATCTCTACAGGGTGGGGCATTATGGTTGAAATCTTAGCATCACGGGCATTTGTTGGTATTTTCAGTCCAAATTTTCAACATGGGCTTTTTGTGACCCCACCTCATGAAGAGTGGCACTAGCAGTTCGTTAGCTGAAAGGTGATTTTGCTCAACGACTACGCCATTTGGCTCCACGGGTGCAAAAACACATTTCAGGCAGGATGTGAAAAGTGACAAATGTACTGTTCATGAAGAGGTGTAGAAAAATGGCAATGTTGACATTCTGGAGTGAAAATATGAAAAATTGGTGAAGTCATGAGCATGCGTAAAAACTGCATAACGCTCGCCAATAACCCAATTATTTTTGGGATTTTTTAACCACATTTTCAACATAGGGATTTTGGGACCTCCCCTCTTGAACAGTGGCACTGTGATTTTGTTAATCTGTCCTGAAAGTTGATTTCCCACAGTGACTGCGCCCTTGTGACCCACAGGTGCTAAAACACATTTTGGGCAGGATGTGAAAAATGACAGCTGTACTGTTCATAAGGAGGTGTAAAAAATGGCAATGTTGAAAATCTGGAGTGAAAATGTAAAAAATTGTTGAAGTTACGAGCATGCGTGGAAACTGCGCAACACATGCTTGTAATGCAGTCATTTTTTTTGAATATATTCACCAAATTTGCAACATGGACTTTTTGGGACACCACCTCATGGACAGTGGCACTGTCATTTCATTAATTGGTCCCCAAAGGTGTTTCCACATAGTGACCACAAAATCACCTTTCGGGACCAAGTAACGAGATGACAGTGCATGTGTTCATGAGGTGGGGTCCCAAGAACCCCATGTGGAAAATCTGATACTAAATTTCCCAAAAATGGTTGAGATATCCACCTAAGTTGAAACCCACCATTGCCTGACATTATAAAGCTTACCACGTTTTGTTTGGTTCCGGTTGGCTTTTAAAGAGTTCAAACGTGTTCCCGCTCTACAGAAGATTGCAGCACTGGCCCTCCGGAGGTAAGTATGGGGGTGCGGGGAGGTGGGGTGCACAGAGAGTGGGTTTGGGTTGAGGGAGGGGGCGTGGCTGGACGATGAGGGACCGGTTTTTTTTCCACAGGTAAAAAAAAAACAGGCTTCTGAGGACTGCTTTCTTTATTTACAGGTAAAATGACAATGATTTTTGGGGCACACTGGGATGGGCTCCCAGTGTGCCATGAGTGTTTTGGGGGGACATGATGCCAATGAGGATTGGGCAGCCCTGTCGGCAAAGAAAGTATCTGTGTGTGTGTGGGGGGGGGGGGGCATGATGCCAATGTGGATTGGGCTCCCCCATCAGCAAACAAATTGAACCAGAAGGACATGCCGACATGGGGACTGGGCACCCCTGATATCAGCTTTGTGGGGATTGTGTAGCAGGTGGCAGGAGCCACCATATTTATTGGAATGTTTCACCAGGAAAGGCATGTAGCGGAGCCTTGTCATCTGACACTCCAGTGAGGACACTACACCTCATTGGAGTGGCAGGTTTCTTTCAACTCCATGGCTCTCTCTGATACTTCTGTCATTGCCAGCATGCTCGCTAATTGGTGGTTGAGATACACACCCACTAAAGCGTTCCCTGCATTTGCCACAGCAGTGACATACCTCTGAACACTTCTGAATGTGCTACTACTGCAAGACAACATAAAAAGGATTGAGATGGAGAAAGACAACAGACTTGAATGTTCAAGTCAGTTGATAATACTATGGTTCTGATGTTGCATCGATAGTATTATCAGCTGATGATGTCACATCAATGAAATTCTTGGGGTTGAATGTCATTGTTTCCTTATGGGAAAATGTGAGCATCTGTGTATCCCTTTACCAATTTTAATATAGCATCTTTCATCAAAGCAACCATAAACCCTTCACTAGGCAGTGGGCAAATAAAACAAAACAATCAATCAGAGCAGAATTATAATACAAGGCTGTCTACAGAGTAAAATAATATAAAATGATTGAAACATTGTGGGTTACAGTAACTTTCTAGGAAAGCAGTAGTTTATAGTTTTTATACTGCAAAATAATTTTTCAGAGTGCAAGGTGATTTAGAGGGGCATTCCAAGACATCATTTTGTTGGATCAAAACAAAGAGGTCAGGAAGGAGAAGGATGTACAGCCTTATTTTAAAGTTTAGAAAATACATACTTATGTACTAAACAAAATACTAAGATATTCCGGTACTATCACTTGTGTGTAGCAAATACGTGTAGTGTATTTTTTTTATTGATTTATTCTGTATGTATATAAGACTGCACTAAATCATAAAAGTACTTTCTTGAAGGGTGTGGGCACTAAATAAAATGGTACTTCAACTATCCTCTATACTGTAGCTGTGGTTTGCCTTTTGGGAAAAAAGTATCTTAGGACTGTGCAAATCTGGTGCGTGCATGCATATTTTATAACACCTCTTGCTGGTCTTACATTATTATCAGAATGTGCTAATATATCAAACCATTAGGTGGCACAAGAGGATTACAAAGAGAACAGTGATTTCATTTTAACCTCATTTATTCCATTTGTGGGTTATTACACTAGGAAAACACAGTTTTCAAGAATAAACTTTCAAAAACATGTTTTTTTTTCCATTATAAAAGGACACGAGCCATCCTTGTAGTTTTAAAAAGTTTGCCGAGGCTCCACTTGGAACAGAACCACTCAGCAGACATACCAAAAGCATGCTCTGCATTTAAAACTGAGGGAGGGGATTTTTAAACAAAATGATGAATTTCTTTTTACATGATGAAGAAATCAATTAATTTATGCCTGGGAGGTGGAATGCTATAATTAAAAAGATTAAGATAAGTATATATTTGCATTTCATTCAAATAGGCAGAGTACTTCTGCTCAAAAATATTTTAATTAAAACTGGCAGGCATGCCAAATGGAAACCACGCAGATAAGAATATTGGCTTATTCCCTATGAAAATGTCAGACATGGCTTCAGAAAACACTTGCTTTATCTGAGCACATCTCTCAAGTTATCAAAACGAGGCCCAAATAAGTGATCATCTTGTTTTCTACTTAGCTTGCACTGGCAGTGCCAGTGTTACTAGTGGATATTGCTATGTAGTGAAGTAACACTTGTTTCTCCCATATATCAGCAAACAGTAGCTGTTTAGCACGATCAGAGTTTTACAATGCAACATTTGACATTTTTCAGTGGAAGTGCTGTCCCCTTGACAGTTGTAACCCCCTTAAAAAAATTCTAGAGCCACCCTTGCCCAGGGCAGACTACTTTTTAACAAAATGTTTCCTCCTTGTAGCAAAAATCAGGGATAGGAAAGAGTACTGGCAGGGTTTGTATAACAGAACTCAGTTAAATGAATAATACTTAAATGGTCAGATACATTTTTAATTTTTATATATATATAATTGTCATTTAGTGATCAGGAAAGGCACACTGAGACAAATCCCATTTTCAGATACATCCTAGGGGAAAGGGAGCAGGAAGAAATACAAAACAATCATAATAATCAACAAAATTGCCAATGAAGTACAAGGTGCCTCTGGGCATACCAAGAAAGAATACTAAAATACTACATGGGAAGATAAGGTACAGTGCAAGGGTAAAAACAGTAATAATTTCAGCTACTAATCATGAGGTATAATGTGCACAGTGGCAGACTAAAACTGTATAATTTAAGGTGCATGACGACAGTGAAACTGTGAACACAGCCACGGGACAACTAGCCAATACCAACCTTAAGTCGAAGACATAAGAAGAGGCTAAGGGCAGGAACAGGAATGGGCTGTGTGGGCTCAGAGAAGAGGTTTCAGAGAAAACAGAGAAGAGGCTGAGCAAAGTGTGATGAGAGGTTGTTCCAGAGAGTGACAAATCTGAAGGAAAAAGAGGCATGCCTGCAAAAATATTATGGAATGGGAGAATGGATGGAGAGAGAGTTAGAGTTCCTGAGGGAGTAAGTTTTGGGGGGGGGGGTGTGGTGGAGGAAGGGGAGGTAGCAGAGAGCAAGAAGAATCAGAACTTGTCTATAAGGGCAGCAGAGTGGTAGAGATACCTGTCAGTGAGGAAGGAGTAGGCGAGATCTTAATAAAGTGAACAGTGATGGGTGGGGGAGGGCAGCTCAAGGCAAACCAGCAGAAAGAGTGGAAGAGGAGGTCCAGTACGACTTGGGGGGTGGTGTTGGTGGCTGCACCATAAAATACATCCCCATAATCAAAGGAAAGGAGGATCAGTTTAAGAATGATCTCATGGTGGGCTGGGAGGAAACTACAGGATTTATACTTATATAGTTTGCTTTATTTCAAGAAGATCTTAGGGTGGATAGCATCAATTGGTGTGGTGAAGCTGAGGTGGGTATCTGAGTAAACCCCAATGTACAATACTTGAAGACAGCGACTGCTTCCAGTGATGAGTCATTCAATACTGTGAAACTGGGATGTATGGGAAACATGGACACAAGCCTCTGGTTCCAAAGGTCATTGAAACCATATTTTTCACATCCTGAGAGAGTTGGTATGACTGGAGTCAAAGCTGGCCCTTCTAATAGTCACTAAGGAGAACAATTTTAAGCTCTGGGGTAGAGGGACCACTGAGAAAAATTACTGTGTAATCTGAATACATGTATACGTGCACAGCTAGGCATGCTTGTAGGAGAATGTTTAGAAAAATGCAGAAATGTAGGGGACCTAGGACAGAACCCTGTGGGGCTTGATTAGCTGTTAGAAGGGGTAGAGAAAGATCACTATCTATGCTAATTGACCAAACTCTTTTAATTAAGTAGGCATGGATCCAGCCAACAGCAAAGTCAGAAAGGCTTCAGTCATCTATCTTGGCCAGGAGTGGGGTTGGGCCATAGTGTCAAAGGCTTTTGCCAGACTGAGAAAGATAGTTGAGTTCAGAAAAGCCTCATCAATCCCTTTCAGTGTGTGGTAAGCTGAAGGAGTGAAGAGACTGTTTAATTTACATTTTTGGAAGCCCAGCTGTAAGGGGCTAAGAAAGGAGACTGGGTCAAGGAAGGAGCCTAATTGAGAGAGAAGCAGAGTAGAGAGAGTGGAGATAGGCCAGTAGTTGCTAGGGGATGTAGTATTGTCACCATTCAGAAGCAAGTGGACTTTAATATTGTTCCAGGAGATAGGGATCTTCTTTGAGGAGAAAGATAAGCTAATGAAGGAGAAATGGGTCATGCCAAACAAACTTGACAAACTTTTTTGATGATGTTAGCAAGGAACCGGACCAGGAACAGCCAGTAGACATCATCTTCCTTGAGTACAGTAAGGCCTTCAATATTATGTCTGACCCACAGCTGATGCAAAGACTGCATGGCATGGGAACAACAACAGATTAGTGAACTAGCTGGAATCTTGGTTAACAGATAGAGAACAACAGATCATAGTAAGGGGGATAAATCAAAATGGTCAGCAGTGATGAGTAGGGTGGTCAGTGCTGGCACCCAGCCTATACAACATTTATGTGTCATTAATAGCAAGTGAGGATGGAGTATGGCTCTCTAAGTTTGCTGATAACACAAAAGTGAGATCAGTGGTTAACACTGACTCAGCAATAGAACATCTAAACAAGCATATGTCAATGCTGAATGTTGTCTTGCTGGCATTGGTAGTGTAGGAGTTAGAGAGATGCATAATAGGAATGGCAGTGAAGTATTGAGCTGAAGCCAACCCCACCACCCTGCAGAGACTGACAGGCGCTGGGGTGTGCCTTTGGGTCATCAGGCATAACGGCCATGCCATTTCACTACACCCTACCCTGCAGACACCGACAAGTGTCACAGTGTGCCTTGGAGTCTTTGGGCCTTATACTCACCCCATTCCATAAGAAATATGGTGAGATTGGTGCAGTAAAAGAGAATGGGGTGAACTGTGGGGCCAAATAGTCCAAGGCACACCTTGATGCCTGTCACTGGCTGCAGGGTGTGGGTGGGGGTGAAGTGGCAGGAGTATTACAGGCGGCAATCCCAAGTCGCATCCCTAATGCCTGTCAAGTCTCTACAGAGTGGGGCGTTATGGTCAGAAACCCTAACGTCCCAGGCATTCGTTGGTATTTTTGCTCCAAATTTTAAACATGTTTTTTTGTGACCCCCACCTCATGAACAGTGGCAATATCAGTTATTTAGCGGAGAGCTGATTTTGCACAGTGACTACGCAATTTGGCACCACTGGTGCGAAAACACATTTCAAACAGGATGTGAAAAATGACAGCTGTACTGTTCATGGGGAGGTGTACAAAATGGCAATGTTGAAAATCTGGAGGGAAAATATAAAAAAACTGGTGAAGTCACGGGCGTGCATAGAAACTGCACAACACACACCCGTAATATAATTAGTTTGGGGATTTTTTACAGCAGATTGTCAACACAGGTATTTTGGGACCTCCGCTCATGAACAATGTCACTGTAATTTTCTTAATCTGTCCTGAACACTGATTTCCCACAGCGACCATGCATTTCTATGCTGGAAGTGCGAAAACACATTTTGGCCAAGGTGTGAAAAATGACAGCAGTATTCTTCATAAGGAGGTGTTAAAAAATGCTAGTGTTGACAATCTGGACTGAAAATATTACAAATTCGTGAACTTCTGTGGGTGCGTGGAAACTGCGCAATGCACACTTGCAACACTGTCATTTTAAGGACTTTTGTCACCAAATTTTCAACATAGCCATTTTAAGACTTCTGCTCATGAATAGTATCACTGTGATTTTCTTAATCTGTCCCAAACATTGATTTCGCACACCAACTGCGCCATTGTGAGCTACATGTGTGAAAACACATTTTGGGCAAGATATGAAAAATGACAGCTGTACTGCTCATAAGGAGGTATGGTAAAATGGCAATGTTAATATGGAGTGAAAATATTAAATTTAGGAAGTTACGAGGCATAGAACAGCTCAATGCACAGAAATAAATATTTTGGGAATTTGTTCACCAAATTTAGACATAGTTTTAGCCCTACCTCATGAACTGTGGCACTGTCTTTCATTACTGGGTCTCAAAGGTGGTTCCGCGCAGTGACCGCGAAATCATCTTTCAGGACGGAATAACAAAATGACTGTGACTGAGTTCATGAGGCGGGGCCCCAAGAACCTTATGTGGAAAATTTGGTGAAAAAATTCCCCAAAATGGCCGAGTTAGGGATCAAAGTTAAAAAAAAAACAAAAAACAACTGTTTATGCCATTATACAGCTTACCGGCATTTCTTCAGTTCGCAGTCGGCTTTGAAGAGTGCAGATGTGTTCCCGGTCCACCAAAGATTGTCGCACCAGCCTCCAGAGGTAAGTATGGGATCGGGGGGTGTGTGGGGAGGTGAATGCGCAGAGGGTGGGCACGGCTTGAGGGGGCAAGACAATCAACGAGGGACCATTTTTTGTTTTTAGGTCTTTTTTTTTTCTTTTAGGAAGACGATGCGGGACTTTTGCCACGCTGGGGTGGGCTCCTAGCATGGCAACTGGAAGATTTTTTTTTGGGGGGCAGTGGAGCCGACGGGGGATTGGGCACCCCCATTGGCCATACAGAGGTTTGCCATGATGGGCTCCCAGTGTGGCACCTGGAAGTGTGTTGGGGGCAACAGATGGATGTTTGCCATGCTGGGGTGGGCTCCCAGCGTGGCATCTGGAAGTGTGTTGGTGGAGGCACAGAGCTGACGGGGGATTGGGCACCCCCGTCAGCCATATGCTGTAGGAGGGAGTGCATGAGCATGCTGGGGTGGGCTGCCAGCTTGCATCTATGTGTTCGTGGGGGGGGGGGACTGTCTATGACAGGCAGTTCAGATGCAGTGCCGACGTAGGCAATTTGCATACTGCTGTACACCACTGCAGCTGAATGGCCGTCATAGGCAGCTCGGACATTCATTGGCGCAGTGCAGCCACGCCTGCAAAAGGGAGCAGGGCATTGAAAGTGAGGGAGGCACACCTATGAAAACTCGTATGGTGGCAGTATGTTTCTTGAACATGCGTGCAAGCAAACATAAAAATGAGTTGTTGAAATTGGAATGCTGGGCCCATAGACAAAAGCTGGACTTTAATGCAGTGAAGTGCTCAGTAATGCACCAAAGAAATAGCAACAAAAGAGGAAAATATGTACTTCAGGGTCAGGAATTAAGGGAGACAAGAAAAGAATGGGATTTGAGATTTCTGGTAACAGAAGATCTTCATTTCTACAAACACTGCATGAAAACATCAAAAAGTGCTATGGAATTTTAGGCTGTATAAATAGAAACATTAGCAGCAGAACCAAAAGGATGTTAATGCCACTGTATGACTCACTGGTGAGGCCGCATAAGGATAATTGCAGCCAGTTTTGGGCACCACATATTAAAAGAGGGATTAGAACCTTGGTGGGTCTCCAATGCAGAGCCACTAGAATGTTAGCAGGTAATAATAAGCTAACGTACATGGAAAGGCTGAAAGAACTGGGAATGTTCACACTGGAATACCGGAAATTGGGAGGAGGTCTTTGTTTAATCTACAGAGCTTTTAATAATAGTGGCCCATGGGACTGCTTGAGGTTAGAAATGAGGGGCACACATTATGATGCAAGATCACACATGGGCCCGATTCCAAGAGGGGCTACGCTGGCGTAATGCGAGTTATGCCACACCCCATGGCATATCCCGTGACTTACGCCATGCGATATGCCAGCCCTTATTCTGAGTTGCAACTTGTGCCATGGCAGCTGCGGGCTATGACGTTCGTGGGTTACGCCACCCACTATGCCGCAGCCTGCAACGCCTAGCACAAGTGTGGGTTATGCCCAGTTCTAGCAGGGTGGCTGTTGTAAACCCACAAGTGCCATTCCAGAAGAGGCACTGGTGGAGCTAACCTAGGACAACCGAGAGCTGCTCTAAGTGGCAGCCGACAGTGCTGTCCATTGGCTGCCTGCCCATGGTGCCGCAACACCGGAGCAGCAGTGTTTCCCATGCCCTCATAGGCATAACCCAGCCCCCCACCCCTCCAAATGTCAGAGAGACCGAGGGTCCATTTCTGGTGCCTCCCTGGATGCCTGTGCCTTCTGTCGTGCCCCACCATGCCCCCTGGTGTGTGCCAAGGTGGTCTGGGGCAGGGGGGCTTTGGGGGGGTTGCCTGTCACTGGCCATGATTTGCGACATGTGGGTTCCATACGCCATGCGTGTGGTGGTAGCCTACGCCTGGTGTATCCTGCATGTCAAAAATGTTGGGACCCTGCCACTCTTGGAATGTGGCATAGGTTCCCTGGTGGAGCAGCAAATGGCGTAACTTGCAACTGCATGCAAGTTATGCCATTCATTCTGGAATTGGGTCCCTGGACTCCAATTTAAGGAGGAACTGTTCAATATTAAAAGGAGAGGCATATGGATCTCTCAAAGGGTGGTGTTCTTATGGAACAACCTGCCATTCAACATAGTGGGAATTGATAGCATAGATTCCTTTAAGACTCAACTGGACAAATACTGTATCAGTAGGAACACAATGGGATGCAACCTTTGAGAGGAGGGAAAATTGCCTATTTGGCTTGTATGTAACCTATGATAGTAGGAGTATCTAGGCAGAGGAGGTTGGAATACAGGCCATCAGGGCTGTTTTCTTCGTCTGGGTCAAAAACTAGAAGGACGGCTAATGCCTATTTTGTGTCATAGAGGAAAAAGAAGGCAGGATGATGGGTAGAAGGGTAGGGGAATGTGGGAGGTGGGGAGGATGGGGGTCAGCCATCAAATACACAGAGATTATTGAAGACAGTAGCAACCTCAAGGTTATTAGAGACCAAGGAGCCACCAGTATTGAGCACGGGGAAGGGGGGCAGTCTGAGAGGTGGTTGACATGAGAGTGAACAACTTTCCACAACTTGGTCAGGCTGTGGAGAAAGTAGAGGCAAAAAAGTCTTATCTTTAGTTGAGCAGATTGCTTTAGTGCAGGCATTTTGAAGCTGCATATATCTAGTGTGTTCCTCTTGTAGACCCAAGTACTTATGCAAGTGCCAGGCAGCAACACAAGCCTTGAGGTGGACCAGCAGTTCAACTATAATCCATGGGAGGTGGGAGTCTTTGATCCTAACACTTTTAGAAGGGTGTGAGAGTCTCAGACATAGTCTGAAAGTAGGCAACCACTTCATCCACATCTGTGGCAGCTGGCATGGGAGACCAGCCAATGGAGTTTAGGTCATCCAGGATGGATTGCATGTTAAACAGGTTGAGGGAGCACCAAAAGATGACTTTCAGGGGAAGATAGCTCCTACGTCTCATTCCTCCTCTGTAGCACTAATCCTTCCCCACCCATCCAGTACTCTGTCCTGGGGTTCCTTTTTGCCAGGTGCATTACCTTGCACTTTTTGGTGATGAATTCTAACTGCCAGTCCTTTGACCACTCCACGAGCATTTGTAGTTCCCTCTGCATATCCCTTATTCCCTCTCACTATCCACCCTCCCACACAGTTTTGTGTTATCTGCGAAGAGACATAACCTTTGTTTTTTTTAACTTTTCCAACCAGGATAACCCCATGAGAAGCAACATCTCATTTTCATACTTAATCCAGGGAGGGCAACAACAGCATGTAGAAGTATAACTTTGCACAGCAGAAAAGCAGTAATGTACAATACACAGATTTAAAGTACCTGTTTAAATACAATGTAATTTAGCAAGTAGGTTGTATAATGTAGTTTCATTACAGTATGAATAGCAGCAGTGAAAAAGAAACAGGTCTTAAATGTATCATATACTGTGACTGGGTATGGACAACATTAGACCAAAACAGGTGCAAAGTTTCTTAGGTTGTGGGAGAGACTGGTTTTTCGTTTGCTAGTAGGCTTGGGACATTTCTAAGTGAAAGGAGAAGGTTAATTCAGAAATCTAGGGTAGAATATACAAAGACCTTTTGAGTAGAATATCACTTCATTCTCGGAGTTGAAAAGCTGGACACTGCAGATGAATAAAGTGAGTAGGCATTCTTTGTTGCTTAAATTAAGTGAAGAGATAAGCAGAGGATCTCCCAGTACACAGTTATATAACAAAGAGAACCAGTCATAGTCACGTCTGCCTGAGGTACTTACCCAGTTGATCGAGTACAGTGACGGGGGGCATGTCACATGAGAGTATAGACCACATAGCTTATTACACAGACAATCTAGGGCTAGAAGAGTGGATTTTGTTTGGCTGGTCTGTATATGGTGACCCCATAGGCATCAAGCTATAACCTCAGATATCTAAAAACATTGATTTTGTGAATGGGATTCCTGTCTAGTGTCCTGATATCGAGAGGTTTTACTGAACACCTTATAATGTGTGGAACCAAATACCACTGCCTTACTTTTGGTTGCGTTTAGGACCAGGTGATTGTTGAACAACCAGTAGGAGATCATTTCAAAGTCATATTGTAGTACTGCATTGACCTGGGACATGGATGGTGTACTGTGGTAAAAGATGATATTGCCTGCATACATATGAAGATGGCATCGCCCCCTATGCCTTGGAAGATAATTTACAAAAATGGAGAACAGTAGAGGGCTGAATATTGAACCTTGTGGTACTCCATCTTAATGTCAGCTAGATCCAAGTTAGTACATTGTATAAACACTAACCGGGTACAGCTACTCTGACAGTTCTCAAACCATTTGATGGATGTTAGGCTGAGACCTAGGTTCCTGACTTTCTGTGAAAGAATTACATGATCCAGCAACTCAGAGGTCTTGGAGAGGTCTGTAATGATGGTTCCTGTAAGGAGACCTTTATCCATGGCTGAGGGCAAATCAATTATCATAGTGAGCAGGGCAGCATTGAATGGAATGTCTCTTTCTGAAACCAGATTGCAAGGATGAGAGACGGTGGTGCTGGCTGAGTTAATTTGTTAGCTGTGAATAGATGTATTTCTCAAGCACCTTGGAGAGCATGAAGGATATATATAGGTTTATATTGGTTTTGGTCATACTTGTCCCCTTCTGCTTAATGAGAGGAACAGCTCTTGCACACTTTCAGAGAGATGGTATGTTAACTGAAGGATGGAATAGATTTAACAGTGCAACAACAGGTATTCAGATGTGATACATAGGGAGATAACAAATCTTTGGATGCAGGGAGTCTGCACCTGCACTTTTACTTGGAGTCAGGCCAGGTAGCACTTTGTGGACTTCCACAGGAGTGATATGCCTGAAGATAAATGGTGGTAGGCTCAGCAAATTAGACCCTGAGGTTTATGATGAGCGACTATTTGGGGGAGAAACCAAGGAGCCCAGCAAAAAGATCCCCAGAGTAATTACTGATATAGTCAATTTGATGTTAATGATCCATCTCAAACAGGTTTCTAACTCTAGACCAGAATTTACTGGAAATATGCTTGTATCCTTCCAATAGTTGTGATAGTAGTCAGCCATAACTTTTGTTACTTTGGTTCCACGCACACCTATACTATATGCCATCACTGATAAATCTGTATTTCCAGAATCTGTCCCAGGCAGCATCACTGTGGGAAAATAAGTCAATAATCTCCTCTGAGACCCACAGGTAGTGGCAGCATTTTACCTTGTATGTCAATTAAAGCAAGTTTATTGTGAACTTGAAGGAATTCTCTGACGTACAAGTCTCAATGTTCTGCTATGGAAGGGATCTGGTGTATTTACCCTCTTCTTAAGGCTGACAGGTCTACACAGCAGCACTTTCAGTTTAAAAGCCTGTATAATCATGCTATGATTAGTTTTGGAGAAGATTTTTTGCATTTAATTTTCCAGATGCAGAGAGTAATAGCGTGGTTGCTAAAACAACATGCAAGTACAGTGCTCCCTCCTTTATCTGCCCCCCATATTATCTACCACCCTCACTTATTGCCATTGTAAGCACCTGTCCTATATTCCAGAAACATCACTTCTCCCTTTAACTGCTACCTTCTGTTATCTGTCACCTTCTTTTATCTGCCAAAATGTAGGATGTACAGAGGTTGGTGGATAAAAGAGGGAGCACTGTACTGAATACCAACAACTCTGACTAAATGATTAACAGAAATCCAAATGAGAAGAGTTAATTGGTTTCCTTCAGGGGAAGGGGCATTACTATGAGTTTACTGGGGCCATATCTCTTTTAAGGTGGGGTATTCTTTGGCATTCTATAAAAGAATTGGCTGGACCCAAGCTGCAGTAGTGGGGACAGCCTCATATGAAAAAGAACTCTTCTTAGACAGTTTTCAGCAAGTTTTCATTTATTTATTTTTTTAAAAGATCTAGTGTAATACGTAAAACTAATAGAAGCTTTTAAAACCAGTAAACTATTATCTTATATAGCTGAGGTACTTTTTCTTTTACCTTTGTTTAATTACAAGATTATACATCTGATGTCAGTAGGTGTGATATGTGGGACAGCACTCTGCCTGGAAATTGACATATCTATCTCTGTTCCTTCCCCACTACATCGTCAGCATTGTGACCTCACTGACTGTAACATCACTTCTGCGTAGGAAGAGTCACTCAATAGTTGCCAGGTCAGTCACCTGTGATGTCACTGTCAGTGTGTCAGCTGCCAGGCTAAGAGCTGTTCTGTATATCCAGTACAATATTATCATATAGCAGACTTTCTAATGAGCAAAAGGAAAATGAAAAATACTTCAGAAATAAAAAGTTAAAACTGACTACTTCTTAAAATTTGTATTATTTTCCTGTCAGCCTGTTTTGGCTCCACTAGCTCTTTAAGTTTAAAAGAGAGATTGCTATGCTAATATAGACATACTATATAATGTAGTATATCTATATTAGTATAGCATTTACCCCAATAGGTTTCTGCTGTGAATTGGGGTGGATGGCGGCCCTCTTTTCCATCTTGTCATTCCATCTCTCCTTACAGAAGTCATGCCTGTCCACTATCAGTTACTGTACCAATTACTGTCAATCATTGCTCAATTCAGTCTCTGTCTGTTATCAGTCATCACTAGCTACTGCCAATCTGTCCTCACTCAGTCTCTGTGTTCACCACTTGCTGCTCAGTACTTTTGCCTCCTTCCTAAGGTACCTTTAGCCTAAAGGAATTCTGTTCCCGTGGCACCTCTAAGGGTGTCAGTTGGCATTCATCTGTATCTACCCCCCCCACTTGCTGCGGAGAATATTTAACTTTTAAGACCTTTGGCATGGAGGAGAAAAAACACTATGAGGAGGAAACCTTTTGGGGATCCAAGGCTTTGGTTGCCTTCCCTCCAGGCTAGGGATAACATTAGTGACAGCTCAGCTACCATAATTTAGAGACCCAATTCAAAGTGGAAATTTTTAGAGGAAGTGTTCTCATTCTGCCTCTCTAACAGGAACACTGTGGGGGTGCTGCAGTCTGACCTCTGCAGCTAAAAGAGGTTCCCCATGAAGGAAGCCCCCCCCTCCCGCTAAGGCAGAAGGAGAAAGGAAACAACCACTGAAAAGCACTCACCTGGCCTCCACTGAGGGGAGGCCTAGTGAGGAAGCCAAACTCTTATTTATTTAGTTTTTGTTGACCGGACAAGGAGGACCAGGCAGTTCTGCCTATTTTCAGCCTTGTCCCTGGGAACAGATGAATGCCAACTGACATTGAACCAGACTAAGCTGTTGGAAGGATTTTTAGTAAATGGGGGAAATTTGGCCAGGACACTGGGAAATTTCCCTACTGTTCAGTAGAGGGCGCTGCTAGTGAGTGGATGGCCACTTTCTCAGTGCTGCCAATGGAGACAGATGCACAGAGACACAGGAGATGGTCTCCCTCTTCTGCCACTCTACAGGTCGAGACTGATAAGTTTTTTGACACTCCCAGGATGTTTGAAGCCGGTAAAGGGCTAACAGACATATCGGTGGCAATCCCCTCAGCTGTAGCAGAGATGGAGCATAACCAGAATACAAGCCGAGGATCAGTGTGGTAACAGATTCAACAGACCTTGAACAACAACTTCAGAATGAAGAAAGATCCTTGGAGAAGGCAGGCAGAATTAGCTGTGATTGCTCAACAGAAAACTACTATCATACCTCTCGATAACCAAAAGCAACATCTGATGGAGAAAGAGACATCAAAGGCCGAGCAGCAGACAGCTGACACAGCTGGAGCCACACCTTCCATGGCTCTGTCAATTCCAGATGATTTCGCATTGGAACTTCCCAGTGGGGCAAACACGGACTTTGTAGCTCAAGCAAACACAATGGCAGCGCTGCTGTTTATATTTCAAGGGCAAACGAATGCTAAAACGTTAGTTGGGGCCTCACCAGGAATAGCAAACACAGAGAGGAAACTCTCTGGCCTAAGATGTGACCCCGCGCTGCCTGATAATAATATTGCTGACTGGTCTGTGGAATCGGCTCTTACAGGAGCAGGGTTGGAACAAAGCATGGATGGACAATTGATATCGGGCACCTCAGAAATCTCAGAGACAAGTAGAGAAGAGCTGAAAAATAAATTGGGGCCCCACAAAAAGATCCAAATACTAGACTTGGAATGCACTGATGAAAACCCAGTGCAAACCTGCCCCCTGCATCTGCTGAAGGTATTGCAACTTACTCAAAACCCTCAAATGAATTTGGTTGTTATTACTGAACAAACACCAACTCACCCATCAAACGTCCAAGAGGAGGGCCCCCTGCCTCCACCGGTACAAATCACACTCACCACCCCGAGGCCTACTAGCCCAGATAGGCCACCTGGAATTACACATGAAGGCCCACAACATAGAAACAATAGCAGGTCCAATGTTTCCTTCTTCAGGAAACCAACCTATCCAGCCAAACATCATAATGCAGTATGGTTAATCTATAAAGGTGGCATGGACGTCTTCCCAGACTGCTAGTTTCTCGCTAAGACCCTACTTAAAGGTTCCATGGGTTCACAGCAGCTGAGATATACACCTTAATCCATGTCTCAGGAGAACAAACTTTCGATGTTAGTTTTAAATTCACCAGTGGGCTGCAAAAATTCTGGGAACTGTTTCAGACTCTTAAATCCACTCCTGTATGGGCACCATTCAAAGCAGTGTCACTAACGAAACCAACTACCAGAATAGTAACCGTCCTCTTCCATAATGAAGGGGTCAGCATTACAGATCTCCTGTATTGGTTGAAGCAGTGGTATTCGGTCTTAGGGTACCCAGAAGTCATATTTGACAAAGAAAAAATATGGACTGGGGGATGGAAGATATGAGTAATGTTACATTCCACAGCTGCTCGGCTGCAGCATCTGCCAAACTGTTTTTTCTGTGGCGGGATGGGAGGGTCCTGTTCTATGCAGGCCAATCTAAGGCTTGCTACAGATGTGGAGAAACAGGTTACATAAGCAGCAAAGTGATACACTGAAGTGTGTGTTATGTGGGGAATTGGGTTATACAAGTGGGCATTGCAGGAATGACCAGATAAGTAATCTGTGTGACACGGAGGGACATTCTTATCACACTTGCCCCTGGATGGCCCATAACCAGCCCAACCAATCAGATAGTGAGGAACAAAGACTGTTCATTGCAGTAGCACAACGCACTAGAGGTAGATCCTTTCCCTCCACTAACACCCCCCAGTCTCTGATCCAGTGCATGGGCCTCCTGACGCTGGAGAAGGCCTTTCCCATCCCCCCCAGCAGTGCCAGAACCCCTGCCAGTGCCTGCAACACCATCTGAGGAACGAGGCCAACATTATGACAGACTTCGCCATGCAGGTAAACATGCTCCCTCCTTCCCATGCCCACAAGGACCAATCTGGACACAGCCAAACCCCAAAATTCTGAAAACAACAGGGATACCCTTGGTTAACAGGTTCAAGGCCTTAAAGGACAACCCTGATGTTTCAGGGAATGAGACGATTCTTCAGTATGGTCTTCCCTCCCTGACATCACATCAGATAGAGATGATCCCCTCCCTCCGGACACTCAAGCCTACTGACAGCCAAGTCCCTTCCAAGGTTAAAGCTAAACTCAAACATGCCAGAATAACTAGAAGCTCCACAAAACAGCCACCTTGTGTGGGAGAAGTAGCACTCTTACATACTCATGGATCCTCTCATTCCCATCTATACCTTCAATGTGAACAGCAACAAAAATCATAGGAAGAAGACAGCAGTCTTTTCTTACTTAATATCCTTTAATGAAGGTATCTTTTTTTACAGGACACCCGGCTACACACATTAGCTGACCTTAAGACAGCCATTTCACAGTGGTATGTGGGCCCCTCCTACTGGTCCCTATGTCAGGACCCCTGCTCAGGTGTCGCTGTTTTATTTTTAAATATTTCCTTTCATTTCATTAAACTTACTGATTTTGTGTCTGGTAGGGCTCTTTTACTAGAAGTCAAAATCTAAAACACCTTGTACAGACTAATCAACGTTTATGCTGCACAGACTAAGGCTGAAAGAATTTATTTATTCAAAACAATACAATCTTATTTATATTCCTCACAGAATGTGATATTGTGGTTGGGGGGGGATTTTAACTGTGGTCTGTCATTGTCTGATGGGTAAAACCACCAAAATGACAAAAGTGTTTTGTGACATGGCATATTTAAAACAAATGATTCAGTCAACTGATCTAAAGGAAGCTTGTTTATTGGTAACCCGTGAAGTGGGTGCATGAGGAAGGGCGCCGTCCGTTATGGCGACACCTTCCTTCTGCAATCCACTCATGGCGACCGACGGGTAGGGCGACCGGATGAAGGGGTGGGCGAACTAGGGCAACAGGATGTCGCTCATACTGCACTGCCGTAAGGGAGAGCGAAGCGAGCGTGGGCTGGGGGATGGAGAGGCTGTAGGGGTGGCGCTGCAGTCATCAGTCGAGCTGTGGCATGGCGTTGGGGGTTGGGCAATGGCTGGGGTGGCTGAGGTACTGGGTTTGGGTCTGGGCGCTGGTGCGATTTTATTGCGCTCGGCCCAAACCTTTTATTTTTACTACTTTCACCCCCCCGACATGCACCCCCCTGGAGTTGAGAAGCCTTAAGTAGGGGGTGCTGTAGGCATGAGTGTGACCAATAGTTAGAGACAATAGGCCATCTTTTCTTTACACAAAGTAGTAAAATATGTCCTGGCACCATTGTGCTGGTGTGACAGGGTTGTCAGAGTGCCGAAAATGTGTTTGGCACTCTGACTGAGCGATAACAGCGATCGCCTTTAGGCATTCACCATTATCACATAGACCCTTGTTTGTCTCATACAGGTACAGTAGAACCTACTTTCCAGAAAGGCCTTCTGGCCACAAGAATTGATTATTTTTTCATCACTGCCTCTATACATATTCTTATAGCTAAGGTTCTTGTTACTGAATTTTCAGGCTATCAAATCATACAATTACACTTAGGGAAACCATCCATGGCTTCTTTTGGCCCAGGAGTGTGAAAGCTCAATTTCTCCCTACTTGTAACCATAGGCTTACAACATGGATTAGGGTCCTATGTCACAGCATGGAAATCAGTGTACATTATATATGAAAACCCAATGATCTGGTGGGGAAGACATGATACATGATATGCAAGCCTTACTAAAAAAGTATAGTAAAACTTCCAGGTTTACGGTTTACACATAATATTTGATGAATAGGCAACAACTACAAAAGTTGTTATCCTTGGCTCATATGACAGGTCATGATTTTAGTACACAAATTGGGAACATTAGGCACCAGATGGTACAATTCCATCAAACCCAAGAACGAAACTTACATAATCAACAAAGATTTGGAACCACTGGGCATAAAGCATACATGTGTCCATATGAATCCTGCTATAAATCTAGCAAGCAGAAACATATGGAGGGTTTAATAGATAATTCAGGAACACTAAGCACTGGAGTACACGCAATGATCAATATTGCTCACAACATGCACAGCAATTACTTAGTAGATGACAGATGGAAGCTGGTACTATGAATTCTTACCTATCTACCCCTCACCCAACGTACACCACAGAACATAAGGACATGCTTATAGGCCCTATCCAATCGACCAAGGTGGAGGCAACTATTGCCTTGATCTCTAATAATAAATCTCCTGGCAATGATGGTCTTACTGGTGAGCTCTGTAAACATATAGAAGCAGCAATATCCCAAGAATTAGCTCTAGTATATACCTACATCCTAGAGAACCAGATACCTTCCCATAGAATGACCAGTGGTCAGCTAATTTTTATTTAGAAAAAGGGGATGAAGAGAATATACAGAATTGGACACCCATATGTTTTCTTAACTTAGACTTAAGATACTGGCAAAAATTTTAAATTCCAGACTGCTGAAAACAGCACAGTATCTCATTAGCCTAGCACAGACTTGTCCTGTGCCTAATAGGAAAATCTTGGACCACCTGATCCTCTTAAGGGAATTGTTTGCACTTGGACAGAGAGAGGTTTTCCAAGGGGTAGTTCTGTCTCTAGACCAAAGGAGAGCCTTTGACTCCATAGCTCATGATTTCTTATGGTCAGTCTTGGCTTCCCATGACATACCTTCCCAGTATGTGGACTGGATTAAATTCTTGTACCGTCACGCCACGGTTACACCCATCATCCAGGGATAGAAAGGACCACTGATTCCAGTTCATAGGGGTGTCAGACAATGATGCCCTATGAGTCCATTGCTGTATGCCTTTTGCATAGACCAGTTGTTGCATAAATTAAATGAGGCAACCACAATACACACCATATCTTTAAATGACTATAACATACCATGGTCTGCTATAGCGTATGCAGATGATGTGTGTCTGTTAACTAGGGATAAAACATCAGCAGAACAAGCATTAGAGATTTGTGCAGAGTATGGTAGGACTTCTGGTACTTTCTTAAACCTTGACAAATGTATTGGCACATGCCTGGGAGGCATATGCCCTGACACATTCAGTATAGCAGGCATCAGAATTACAACTGAACCTATCACAATTCTAGGTATTACCTATGGTACAGATCAGGCTGATAGTCTTAACTGGGAACCCCAAATATAAAACGGCCAACTGTTGGCCTCAGGATGAAAAAGATGGCAACATAGCAAAAAGAGAGAATATACCTGATTAAAACTTTTTTGATGCCCCTTTTTCTTTATATCAGTACTATACCCCCCCTCCAAGTGATTAGAATCCCAAATTTTAAGTATCTTCTTCCAGACAGTTTGGGGCAGCAGGCTCAACCCATTAAAAAGAAACATTACATACCTTTCAATAGAATCAGGAGGACTCGGGATGATAAATCTCATTACCTTTCTGTATAGCCACTTTATGACGAACAACCTGAAACCCCTCCTAGTATATACAGGTCAATGTTGGATTGCATTAGTTATGTCCTGTTGTACCTCATGGTTTCACCAATGGGGACAAGGAAATTTAAGGATATTGCAGAAATCCAGTGCAGTCCCAGAATATATTAGAGAAACCTTCTTAAAATTAAAACAGTGGAGAATTCCTAGCTTAATGATTGCGACTAAACACAGGAAAGAACTCTACACATGGATACAGGCAACACATTTCCAAGAGGCTGTCACCTTCCCTCTCTGCCCTGGTGCTTATTATCATTCTTTACTACACTTATCTAAAGAAAAAAGGATACCTGCTATTAAGCTATGGGATCTACACTGGCTTAGCTGTCATGAGAAAATCAATATAAAAAGTAATCACAAACACAAGCAGATGGAGGACAGATATTACAGTAGGCATGAGTGTGACCAATAGTTAGAGACAATAGGTCATCTTTTCTTTACATGCTCCTATATTACTGGCTTCTGCAACGTTTAATCACAAACATGGAATGAACCGTGGTTTACTTCCCTAAGCTATGGGGCTTTAATATAAGGCCATTATACAGGTAGAGCATCTCAATGGAATAAAAGCACCTTACATATACTGTAGTTCTTCTAGCCATAACATGGTATATTTATAACAGTAGACGTTTATACACACTACAACAGAAATACATGGATCATCTAGAGCTCATTCTTAAAACTGAAAATGAATTGCAGATAATTCACCATGCTTAAGCTAGGCAGTTGATGCAAAAGAATCTTACTGCACACTGGAGGAATATGCCCTGGGTGACCACTTTGGATGCACCAATTATCTGAATTGACATATAAGTATTCATTAAGATAAGACAAGTTTTCCTAGTCATTATGTATTGAAGAAAGGTATATAATCTTACCTGTGCTATGACAACAAATGGTCAGGTCTTATTTATAATTACTATATAATGATTATTTAGTTTATTTTACTCTGATATATGCATTTTGTTTTTTGGTTTTCTACTCATTTCTTTTTCTGTGTTAGCTTAATTTAGATTTATTATATGACTATAGAATATAATTTGACACCTTGCTTTCTGTGTTTTTCTATTGACTGTATAAAGGTTTGAAGCAATTATGTACAAGATGTATGTATGTATGAACAATTGTTGGTGAAGTATTTTTGTTTGATTTATATTCCTTCAATAAACTCCCCTACTCTGTAGGCAGAGGGCCCTGTCCTCCTGTGGAGCAGAGATGGAAGAGTCCAGTCCTGGATCACCAGCGGTTGGAGAAGGAGGTGCTGCACAAGGCACTGCAATGGTCTGAAACGCTACTGAAGGGATGTCTGGAGCGCACCCATTGGGTGGCCAGCAACACATTCTGGGTACTACCAGAATCTTACATAGAACCTGAGATTGCGGACAGGGAGAGTGGAACTCAGAAAATGTAAGTACCTTTAGAAATATCTCCCTAAGTAGAAGCAA
Source organism: Neoceratodus forsteri (assembly GCA_016271365.2). NCBI lineage: Eukaryota > Metazoa > Chordata > Ceratodontiformes > Ceratodontidae > Neoceratodus > Neoceratodus forsteri. Next base: position 726,742,499 of record CM028137.1, on the reverse strand, counting down.
GAGAATTGCTCTTGCAAAATCAAATGATGGAACAGAAAAAAGCACTACAACAACAGTTAGAAATCTTGGATAAGGATTACCAGGCAGCGCAGCATTTACTAAAGGAGGAAAAAAAGAGGAAATGGATTTCAGAACACTCACCAAACTCCCAGATGAAAATCATTGTGTTTCGGGCTGGGGAAACTCCTCCCAATGGCATGACAGAGCAGGAAGAAGAATGGAGGCAACAGGAGGTGGACCAGGAACCAGGAAGCTCATGTTGGTCCCCGGAGCTAGCACTATGCAACATGGGTTGGAAGCAGAAGGAGGACGGTAGTTGGCAGTGGGCTATGCCCCTGCTACAGTTTTGGAGCAACAGAATCACATGGAAGGACACAAATACAGCCCCAACTGATGCAGGTAACATTTCTTATTCACCCAGGGGTTCTCAAGGGGGCCAAGGGACACAACCAGATATGGGGCAGGATGATGGGAAAGGAGCACCCAAACAGGGTCAAAACCAAAGGCCCACTTTTACAGAACTCTTTCATAAACCTGTGGAACTTGCAAAACAGTGTAATGCCATCTGCCTACACTTCCTGGGGGGGGCTTGACCATTTACCAGACCTGTATTATATAGGCTGTATTTTATTAAAACAATCTTTGGGCTTTACACCAGCAGATGTATACACTTCAATTCATACCCAAGGGGGACACACCTTTGATGTGAGTTTTAGAACTCCTGAACTATTAGAACATTTCTGGGTAAAGCATATGTTGGTTAAAATGAATCCCCTATGGACACCCTTTCCAAGTAATCCCCTTGACCAAGCAACCCTTTCGAGTTATCACTATCCTGTTTAGAAATGAAGGGGTAAATGTATCAGACATTCTGTACTGGTTGGACAGACACTGCAATATACAAGGCACACCTGACCCTATCCTGGACAGGGAGGGATTCTGGAATGGAGGGTGGAAAATTAAAGTAAAGCTTTTTCAGACAGACACAGGGCTACAGCATTTACTGAACTGTTTTTATATTGGGAGGGATAAAGGTTTTATTTTTTATCCTGGTCAGCCAAAGAAATGTTACAAATGTGGGTCGATAAGGCATATCAGTTCAGCTCACAAAATCATCCAATGCACTCAATATGGGGAACATGGTCATTCGGGATTTGAGTGTGACAACACTCCAAAGTGTAATTTATGTGACAAGGGGGGTCACACTTTCACAGAGTGCCCCTGGGCAACACGCAACACAGAAGAAGCGGATTATGGTATACAGGATTATTATATTAATAGAGCGGCTAGGATGGCATCAGATCCAACAGGAGGGAGACCCCCTCCAGGCCCTCAACTGCAGAGGAGACCAGAAATACGAAGGACCCCGCAAGCTCAAATATACCCTAGAACGGCTCCGACCAGGACTACCCCACAATACCTGCCAGGGGTCCAGACCTGGGTCTACAGTCTCAGTACTTCAGTCCCAGCCACAGACAGCAGAAGACACAGTCAAGGTAGCATCTATGCCTCCACCCCCACCCCTCCCCCACAAGCAGAACAACCTGGCTTTCAAACCCCAAAGAAAAAAGGTGCTGCACCTTTAACTACAACCTTGGACAATATTACAATATTCCATTTGAGACCCCCATAGATAATAGAGACTCAGTACTGTTAATGAAAATGAGGGAGGAAGACAATGACTCTGTCACAGTCTCCAAAACATCTTTCTAGATGGATGTTGTCTCAGATACTGAGGCGGCAGTGGCAGTGGAGAGTAAAGTGAAGAAAAAATGACGGATGGGCCAAGTGTGGGACTCAGAAAAAGCTCCAGAAAAATGGTTGCCACTACCTAAACTACTTCACCTTCACAAGAACAGAGCTATGAGCTATCAATAGCTAGTTTAAACACTAACAGCATTCGTTCAGATATGAAAATGCTTCCTACGTATGATTTATTTCTGTCTCACAATTTTGACATTGTGTAACAACAGATTAAACCGACCATGGGTCATTTTTATAACTTAATATCAGCATGTTCACAAGGAAAACTCCGATCTGGAGTGCCCTCTAATGGAGAAGGGGTGTTGCCCACCACAGTTCGGGAAATAAGCCCTTAGAAAGTAAGAATGAAGTAAAGCATCTGGTGCCTATAAGAGAAAGCTTCCTCTCGCACCAAGACCGGCTCGTGCCTTTGGTTAATTTGATATTGGCACCAAAAAGGGGAGAACATGTCTCCAGGGCTCCCTGAACTAACAACAATAACGTTCACTTAGAACTGTGTTTAGGCAAAAACATCTCCTTCCCCTGTTAATAATTCAGAACACAGAACATTAGATTATAAAACGTGTAATTCGAAGGTAATAAAAAAAAAAGTCGCTGATGATGAGGAGCATCTAATACACGCACAATTCAGAAATTAACTGTCCCATCACACTGAAATAAATTGAAGATGTTCACTAATCAAAATTCGCTTGAAGACTCTGTTCAGTGCTTTAAAAATGGGAAACTACATGAATTGACCACATAAAGAAAACCAGTGCAACTCAGATACCAAGTTCAGCCAGGCTCACTGTCCCTTAGAGACAAATCAGTCCTTATCAGTTTCTTCTCCTGCCGAGGAGGGTTCCTCACGATGCCATTTAGCAATCAGTCTCTTTACACAATCCCCTGCTTCTTTAGGATCTATGAAGCAGTACTGACGATGGTCCACCATGAAACACAGTCTTGCAGGAAAGGCCTGGGAGTAGGTGACATCCAATTCCCTAAGGCGTTGCTTCACTCCATCGAAGGCCTTCCTCCTCATGCGAGTTGCGAAGGACACATCAGGGAAAAACAGAATCTGGGCCTTCTAGATGAACTGGACCCCTATTTCTCAGAGCACCCAACAACTGATCTCTTTCTCCCAATGAACGCAATGTCAAAAGAATAGTACGAGGGTTAGACAGTCCATTGGAGGGTCGTCTGAGTGTAATACGGTAGGCTTTGATAATTTTAAATTCAGAGATCTCAATCGGACCCTCCAGCCAAGATTGGAGATAAAATGATAGGGAGTCACCTTCAGTTCCCTCAGGTACTCCGAGAATCCTGACATTGGCAGCTCGTGTTGCGTTCTCGAGTTGTTCCACGCGGCTTCTCAGGGCCGCTTGTTCCTTCAAGGATGTGGCCTTGGCAGTGAAAGCCTTACCTGCTGTTGTCTCCACTGATCTTGTGGTTTCCCCCATGTCATCCGATCTGTGTTCCATCGAGAGAAACTTTTCAGAGAAATTGTCCAGTTTCTGATCCATTTGCTGGACTGTTTTAGTAAGAGCTTGTACCGCTATTTGCAATGTCGACAGGGTAGCTGCATTAGAGTTGGAGTTTAACACTTGAGTCGGGCCTAGTGGGTTTTCTGGCGGTTTGGCGTTGGAGGAGCACGGGTGAAAAAAGACTTGCTTAGTTGTTTTTGTGGGCCCCATTTCACCTTAAATTGGTGTTCTCGATGTAAAATCTCCTCTTCTATCAGCGACTTGTAATTAGTAATGATCTTAGGTTCTGAACTATATATTAAATTAGTTTAGTTAACATCTGAGTAGGGAGCTCCAGAAATCTGCTGCTGCAGGCTGGGCTGCTAGCTCTGCCCCCCCTAATGTGTTTTCTTATTGTGTTAAAAATAATTTGAGATGAGAGACTCGATAGGAGTATGATTGAAATACTTATTTAACTTTTTTGAATAAGAAATTAATATGTAAGTTAGTTTTTAAATACCTTTCCGTACCAAGCAGTCTGTACCTTTTCTATTTGAACAGTATGACTGAAATACTTTTTGTTTGATTTTTTCCTTTTTTCGTATATTATTTGATGGCATCCATCATTGTTCAGTATTATTATTATTTTTCTGAGATAGTAAAAACAAATTTCCCTACTCTTCTCCTATTCGGGGGGGGGGGCATGCAATAATACTTATTTACTTTGTGTTTTCTTTGTCTTAAGAACTTATTGTAGTTTTGCATTATTTTTCAAAAAAGGGGAATGTGTGCCTTAATACTTATTTACTTTACTGTTTTCTTAAATTTTCTTTATAACATTTGTGTTACATAATTGTATGGAAACATTTTTTAGTTGAAAGAAAAAAAAAAACATTCTCCTAACCATTACTTTGGGATCTTCTGTTATGATTTAAGATTTTATTATAGTTTTGCATTATTATTTCAAAAAAGGGGAATGTATACCTTAATACTTATTTACTTTAATGTTTTCTTAAATTTTCTTTATAACATTTGTGTTACGTAATTGTATGGAACATTTTTGTAGTTGAAAGAAAAAAAAATCCCCAAATCATTACTTTGGGATCTTCTGTTATGATTTAAGATTTTATTATTGTTTTTTATTATTATTTCAAAAAAGGGGAATGTATGCTTTAATACTTATTTACTTTAATGTTTTCCAACTTTTTTTATACCATTTGTATTAAATATTGTATGAATATTTTTTTTAGTTTGAATAAAAAACTTCCCCTACTCTTTTTTCGAGAAGTGCCATGGGATCTTTAACATCCTTCATCTACCACCAGAACAGGCAGACAAGACCTTGATTTAACGTATCATCTGAAAGACAGCACCTCAGGAGTGTAGCATTCCCCTCATGCTGCACTTAGAGTGTCAGTATTGGGATTTAACCCAAGTACTTGGTGTGGGGATAGAACCCACAGCCTTCTAATCTTCCAGCCTCAGAGGCAAGTGTACGACCTTCTGAGCCACTGACACTGCTACAGGGGTAAGGCACAGGAGTTGGGCCATTGAGTGATCAGGACTTACATAGTTGTATGATCTTCACCCTTGAGGGGCAGAGGAAGGGAAGTAAGTGGAGACCAGGTGAACCTTAAGTGGTAGTAGGGGGATTAGCTTTTGAAGTTGCTGCCGACATGGTTTGCACAGCTATGTAGAGTTACAGGCCCCAGCCTCCAGCAGCTGAAGTCTTAAATACTACATCAAGAAGTGCCGCTGAGTTGATGTGCATGGCCATAGTTTCCCTCACAGCATAGGACACTCTCATCAAAGGGCAGAAAGAGAAGGACACCACCCGAGTCAAGGGACCCACCCTCAATATGTGGATTTCGAGGGAGCAGAGTAAGATTGTCAGCATAGAGGGCAGGGAGCCCTGGAAATCATGCTATGGTCATGGCTGGCATGCATCTGAGTCCAAAAGTATTGTGAGACAGATGGCAAAGCCTGATGGCCAGGAGCAGAAGGTAGAAACAAAGTGTGGGCAAGACTGAATGACTGACTGAGACATCAAATGACAACTAAGACATTGTATGAGACTGAATGATATATGCCTGGCTCAATGGTGAATGCATGCCAACCAATTCCGTAAGGGAGATCAGTGTTAGTTGCTGATGCACTGGAGGCCAGGTAAGCTGAGGCAGTAGAAAACAACAAAAGAAACTGCTAGGGAAAAAGAGGAACACATGAGAATGGAAAACTAGGAAGCAGCATGCTGCTGAACTGAACAACTAATTAAATGACCAGAACACAAAAGGGAATGGCTGCCTTGCTAGGTGCCAGGTGTAAACAGTTAAGGATTGTAGTTGAACTGGGAGATTGCAAATAGTATGGAAGAAAGAACAAAATAGGAGCCGGAAATAGCACAAGTCAGAACAAGAATGACAAAGGCAGGACATAGTGGAAACTAGAAGCACAAGAGATACATGAGAACAGGAATGCAGCATGAACAGTCGACTCAGAGAAGCACAAACTGTAGCCAGGGAAGTAGAAAGCAAAATACTGACCTAGAAAGCTGGTGGAGGCACAAACCAAACAGAAAGCCCTAAAGCACAACTGGAAAGCAGGAGACAAACACCGGGGGGGGAGGGACCTCCTGCTGTAGCAAAGAAACAGTGCTTCTGAGTGAGACTGAATGAAACTGGCTTAAATAGCTCAAGAAGTGATGTGGCTCTTTGATCTCACCCATTGAACTGTGCCAGGCATCAGGAATCAATTTTGTTTGAAATTCCTTTTTGTAGAACTTGTTTTGGTCAAAGAGTTTTTGACTTTATTATAATTATTTATACTTGCTTTATTCTACAGCCTGAGCAGCCCTCCATCTCACCGACCCTCCAGCTCTGTCCCCTGTTCACAGTTCACCTTCTTTTTCCTCCATGCCTTACCCCATGTGGCAGGGTGGTGGGGATCCCTTGACCCACCGAACATGGATCCAGTACAGGAGGTGCCTGCCATTCACAGGAGCGGCACCTGCAAGGGTGGCATCATCCAGCCATGCCCAGGACAATTTTTCTCCTCCTCCTTTTGCTCCCTCCTGCCCTGCCCAGAGGTGGAGCAATGTTGGTGCCAGCAATGGCTGAGCGGTGTACACTTCCACACATGGCATGCCAGCCAACTACTCCGCCCCCATCCCCTACATATGGAACCCAGGCACTCTTTCACCCAGCCACCACTAGGTGTCAGAAATGCGCCAACCTCCATGTCCCTCCCTCCCCAGGAAAGAAGAGCTGTCCTTTGGATACTCGACCCTCTCACACCCCAGCTGACCCCCAGCAGCCTGCTCACATGGGTCGCCAGCATGGCAGGAGGTAAGGCAAGATACCTCAGCCCTCCACGCCAAAGGGCTGGCCTAGTTTTTGACTTTATTAGAAAAAAGTGTTTATAATCAGCTACCAGAATCGATCAAGACTAGAAGATCAATATATATTTTTAAGAAACAGTTGTCTAGTCGTGTAGATGATCTGTCTTGTTGCTGTAAATAACTTTATTGTTACTATGTGATTTTATTTTCTGTATTGTAGTTTGTAAATCCTACTTGCACTTGAAAAAGGGCAGTTCTGTTCAATGTGCTTTTCCAGGGTAAACAATAGAATGAATGAATGAATGAATGAACTGCAGGCATACCTTTAAGAATCTTCAATCTTTGTCTCTGGAACTCGGTGATCTTTTTGACCCAATCCTCCAGTCTCCATGCCAGATCCTGCATTGTAACCAGAATATCTGCCAGCTATCATGAAACAATGAATTAGGTCTAGACAGTCAACAAACTCTTCCATGCAAGCCCTTTCTTCAGTTACTATTGCAAAATGGATCACCTGCAGTGACACAATACTTACTCCAATAGAATAGAAACATAGAATTTGATGGCAGATAAGGACCGTTTGGCCCACCTAGTCTGCCCATTTCCCTACCTAACGGATAAGCTGCAGATCCTAGTTAACCAACAGCCTACTTCCTCCTACCCCCCACTAGAATTGCCTTATGTCTGTCCCATGCATTACTGAATTCCCCCACTGTTTTTGACTTTACGACCTCCTCAGGAAGGCCATTCCATGCATCTACAATCCTCTCTGTGAAGAAATACTTCCTCACATTGCCTCTGAGCTGTCCCCCCTCTATCTTCAAATAGTGCCCTTTGTTCTTGCACATCTCATTTTCTGAAAGTTGCTACCCTCTTGGACTTTGTTGATTCCCTTGAGGTATTTGAAAGTTTCTATCATGTCCCCCCTCTCCCTCCTTTCCTCGAGGCTATACATCTTAAGCTCCTTTAGTCTTTCTTCATATGTCTTCTGGTGCAGACCCTGCACCATTGTGGTTGCCCTCCTCTGGACAGCCTCCACCCTGTCTATGTCTTTGCAGAGATGGGGTCGTCCAGAACTGTACACAGTACTCCAGATGTGGTCTTACCAACTGTCTGTACAGAGGGCCAACAACTTCTTGTTTTCTACTGGTGATGCCTCTCCCTATGCATCCCAGTATCCCCCCAGCCATCCTTACTGCCTTCTCACATTGCTGGCCCACCTTTAGGTCATCTGATTTGACTACCCCCAGGTCCCTTTCCATTTTTGTTTTTGTCAGTATCTCACCTCCCATTGTGTACTCTTTCCCTGGGTTTTTGTTTCCCAGGTGCATTACTTTGCACTTCTTTGCGTTGAATCTAAGCTGCCATACATTTGACCATTCCTCCAACCTTGCCAAGTCCCTTTTCATCCTTTCCACCTCACCTTGCATATCAATGCTGTAGCAGATCTTTGTGTCATCTGCAAAGAGACATACTTTCCCTTCCAGTCCCTCTGCAATGTCACTTATAAAGACATTAAAAAGGACCAGCCCCAGTACGGAACCCTGCGGTACCCCACTAGTAACCCCCCTTTCTTCACTGTGGACTCCATTTACTATTACCTGCTGTGTCCTGTTGTCCAGCCAGTGTTTTGCCCAGGCTACCACCATGGGACCCACTCCCAGGCTGGCTAATTTTTTTATTAATCTTTTGTGCAGGACTGTGTCAAATGCCTTGTTAAAGTCTAGGTAGGCCATGTCCACAGCCCCTCCTTGGTCTACTACTTTGGTCACCCAGTCAAAGAAATCAATTAGATTTGTCTGACATGACATTCCTGCTGTGAATCCATGCTGCCTTGGGTCCTGTGCCCCACTGGCCTCTAGGTACTCAACAATTCTTTCCTTCAGAAGTGATTCCATCATTTTCCCTACTACTGAGGTCAAACTGACAGGTCTATAGTTTCCTGCCTCTGTCTTGCTCCCACATTTGTGAAGGGGAATCACATCCACCCTCCTCCAGTCCTCAGGTACCACACCATCCTCCCATGATTTATTAAAAAGGGTAGTCAGTGGTGTTCTTCCCTTAGTTCTTTTAGAATTCTGGGGTGAATCCATCAGGCCCCATTGCTTTATCCACCCTTAGTTTTAAGAGTTCTTTCAGAACTCTTTCTTCTGTGAAAGGACTAATATCAACCCCCTATCCAGAGTGCTTCTATTGACCGGATTAGGTATCTCCCCCTGCTTTTCCATTGTGAATACTGAGCAGAAGTATTCGTTCAGTATCCCTACTTTTTCACTGTTGCTCTCTGCCCAACCACCTGCCTCTTTATTCAGCCTCAGTATCCCTGCCTTAGTCTTTCTTTGCTCCCTAATGTACCTGTAAAAGGTTTTATCCCCTTCTTAACCGAGCTGGCTACCTTTTCCTCAGTTTGAGCCTTTGCTATTCTGATTGCCTTACCCACTTCCTTCTGCTTTAACTGATGCAGTTCTCTGTCTTGCTCCTTCTGTGTTTCCTTATACTTCTTGAATGCTATCGTTTCTCCCTTACCTTCCCCGCCACTTCTTTTGAGAACCATAGTGTTTTTTTCTTTCATTTTGATTTGTTTATTTGCTTCACAGAACGGCTTGTTGCCTCTGTGATGGTGGTTCTGATGTTTCCCCATTGTTGCTCCACCCCACCTTCTTGCCTGTTTGCTAGTGCTTTTCTGAGGCACTCTCCCATTTTGACAAAATCAGCCCTCCTGAAGTTCAGTACCTTCACTTTTGTATGGCTTGACTCTTCAGCTAAGTTTATCATGAACCACACTGGTGGTCACGTGTTCCCAGATGACTACCCACTTCTAGATCGGAGATTCTTTCCCTGTCCCCATTTGAGAGTACCAGGTCTAAGATTGCTCACTCCCGAGTGGGTTCCAAAACTAGCTGTATGAGGCATGCCCCCTGTAGGGCATCAAGAATGGACCTGCTCTTGGGTGTGGCTGTAGCAAAGGTGCTGCAGTTAACATCTGGCATATTCAGGTCCCCCATCAGCAATATCTCCCCTTTCTCTGCCATCCCAAGGATGCCTTCTATCATCTCCTTGTCCATTTCTTCCCCCTGAGATGGGGGTCTGTATACAACCCCTGTGCAGATTGTGGTGCCATTTCCAGTCTCCAGGGTGACCCACAGTGCCTCCTCTCCTCCCTGTTTACCCTTTAGTTCTGTTGCTTTGATCCCTTCCTTTACATAGAGAGCTACTCCTCCTCCTCTTCTTCCCTCCCTGTCCCTCCTGTAGATTGTGTACCCTGGTATGTTGAAATCCCAGTCATGGTTCTCTGTGTACCATGCTTCTGTGACTGCCATGATATCCAGGCCTCCCTCTTCCATCAAGGCCACAATTTCAGGGAGCTTTTTACCTAGACTACGGGCATTGGTACTCATTACTCTCCATTTTGTTATGGCTTTATTTCTTTTTTCCCCATCCCTATCCTTACTGCTTTTGTCTTTTTCTCCATTTACCCCGCCCTTCTCCCTATCAACTACTCTATCTTGATGTTTACCTCACTAACTACCCTGATTGTTTTGGGGGGGCTAGTATTTCCCTTCTCCTTTTCAGTGTCTTTCCCTTGGCTAGTTTAAATGCTTGCCAATGAAGCATTTAAACCTATTACCTAGGATCCTGGTTCCCCTCCTGGATAGATGCAGACCATCGCACCTGTGTAGGCCTGCATCCCTCCAGGTGGAGCCCCAGTCCCCAATGAAGCCAAATCCCTGAGCTCTGCACCAGTTTTTCAACCAGTCATTGAATCCCATGGTGCATTGTACCCTAGTCTCATCCATGCCATAGACAGGTAGCACTTCTGAGAAAGTTACCGTGTGTGCTACTTGTCTAAGGCCCTTCCCCAACTCCACAAACTCCTGTTGCACTGCACTGATCCCATTCTCAGCCAGGTCATTTGTCCTAAGGTAGATAATGACATCCAGCTCACTCCCCCTTGCAGCTGCTCCCACAATCCTGACGATTCATTTCCTGTCCCTCCAAGCCATGGCTCCAGGCAGGCACCTTACCTCCCTTTCCCTTCCCCTCTCCCAGTTCTACCCCCTAACAATTGAGTCCCCTTCACCAGGAGTTATTTTCTTCCCCTGTGGGGTCCTGTGCCACCCTCCTGGGGGTCTCCACTGTGGAGATTCCAAGCATCCTCCTTGGTCTCCACTGTGGGTGCCTCCATAGAGGAACCATGCTCCACCAGAGTGGTGAATGAATTGTGGAGAGGCACAACTGAAGGGATGTGCCTCTGTTCCACCACCCTCACCCTCCCTGAGCCCACTGTGATCCAACCACTTCTCTTTCTTGGCAACCTCTGAGGTAGTGGCAGTGGCCTGGGTGGTCCCTGGGTGGGGTAGCAGGTTTCCCGAATCCTTGCCAGGTCAGCATGGAGATGAACAACCTCCTCCCTCAGACCAGAGAGGTACCTGCAAATAGGGCAGCAACGCAGTCTCCAGAATGTCTTCCGGAAGACTTCTACTCCACAGCCAGTGCATTGCACCACTCCCCACATGTCTGTGTCCCTTCCTGTTATAGATGTTTTTCTTTTCTTTTTTTATCTTGTTTTAGTGTGTGCAAGCTTGTGAGTGTCTCTACCCCCTATTCAGTGTGATGTACCTTTAATGATATGAACAGGTGTATATTGTTAGCAGTTTTGGAGAAGTGATGTCAGAACCCCTGCCATAAAGGAAGTTATGCACTTGGGGTAGATGGGGTGAGGGGTAGGTGGTGGGAGTAAACCCATGTCTTCCAGAAACAATCAATTTCAACTCTGACCCTCCACCCTGGGGAGTGCCTTCCTTCCTTTCAGACACCCATTTCACAGAGGTTAAGTAACAGGTCTAGTCACAAAAGACTGCAAATATCTCCCAGCTACAGTTCCTCTCCAGTTCTCTGACAAATTAAAGTTAAACTAAGAAAAGTCAACCCCAGAAACAGAATCAAGACTAGTTATTTACACAGGTCCAAAAAGTAATAATTCAATTCAGTGTAGTCTAGAAAATAACCTCCTTGATTTAAGGAAGCCTTGGCTGCTTTATCTCTCTCTCTCTCTGTCTCAGCAGACAGAGACCACAAACAACTCCTGTTTTAAATCCACAGTTCAACTAGGCCCCTTTCAGCTCCTCCCCATAACAGACACCTATTTCACAGAGGTTAAGTAACAGGTCTAGTCACAAATGACTGCAAATATCTCCCAGCTACAGTTCCACCCGGGCAAATTAAAGTTAAACTAAGAAAAGTCAACCCCAAAAGCAGAATCAATATTAGTTACTTACGCAGGTCCAAAAAGTAATAATTCAATTCAGTGTAGTCTAGAAAATAACCTCCTTGATTTAAGGAAGCTTTGGCTGCTTTCTCTCTCTCTCTCTCTCTCTCTCTCTGTCTCAGCAGCAATGTATTCCAGATTTCCTCAAAGCTGCCTAATTTCCTACAATCCAGGTTTCTACCATTTCAGCTTATTCGCTCAGTAGACCTTTGCCTTTCTAGGGGGCCTCCTCCTTCTCTGCCACCTAGGGATTTCATGCTGCACATGACCCCCTGACAGAGTTTACAATTCAGGTCAGTGGTGGGCAACCTGTGGCCTGTGGGCTGCATGCAGCCTCCGGCAGGTTAAGCTGTGGCCTCCAAGAATATTTCTGCCTTAAAAAAACTGCTTAAGAAAAAAAACACTGTAACTTTAAATCAGCCATTGCGCTGCCATTCCACTGCTCTTGCCACAGACTGCTGTAATCCTCTGTAATTATTTCATTGACACTTCATCTCTGATTGCCAGTACACCTACAATAGCCTGTTAATTAGGTGTACTTGGCAAATTCAAAGAACTATATTTGTGTAGGATAGCTGAAGTAGAAGAATGGACGAGCCGTGGAACTCTGTGGGAAGCAAAGCTGCACAACAACAATTGGTTACTGACGTGCAGTCCAATTTAACAAGTTGCTGCTATTTTAATAAAAGATAAATATTTCTCATGTTTTAAGATTATTATAATTACTGAACATTTTCAGAGGGAGCTTTCAGAGAGCTGAACACACTATCATGGGCGTTTGAATGATAAAATAATGAACAGTGCACTTTGCATATTTGCATTTAACAATACCGCCCCCCCATCCCCCAGTTGTGTTTGGTCATGCGGCCCTCATGGGGGTTCGAAGGCTGCACGTGCAGCCCTTGGGGTATTCTAGGTTGCCCACCACTAATCTAGGTCTTGTGCAGTCCATTATCTGTGAACTCGGCTTCACCCTCCATCTTCCTGCAGCCTTTGCTTCTCTGTTTCTTTTGATCAACATTTTCAAATTTAGTGTACATCTGATCTTTGCCATCATGGCCCAAGGAGAATTGTTACCTCTCTGAAACTCTTCCACTAAATCCACCTCAGCTGTTACTACTATACGATATACTGCAATGCAATACAATAGAATACAACAGAACAGAATACAATACAATACAATACAGTACAGTACAATACAGTACAAAACAATGTATTTGTGTATGGTGCATTTCATACAGATTGTATCCTAAAGTGCTTCAACTGAAAATGAAAATAAAATTAAATAGTAAGCCACAGTGTAGAATTATACAGACATATAAATGTAAACATATATCATTTACCTTGCATATACTGTATGATATTAGATGCAAAGCAGTTTCAGCATCATGGAATTTGATGACAGTTCAATAGCCAATTAAACAGATAAGACATTTAAATGGGACGAGAAAAAAGAGACAGAAAAATAATAGAAAGCAAAAGAGAATACACATTTTAGGTGCTATTTAGAAAGCAAGGGCACAGTACTTAACTGAATTCAATTACAAGAGAATAAAAGACCACCATCAAAAGAATGGTATCCATACTTCAATAAATGATAATAAGTACTTTACAGTCAACACACAGCTCAACCCTGAGCAGTCACTAAAAGTGCACCCACATCTGGGGTGAAGCACAGCAGCCATTCCACACCTTTCAGTTTCAGATTACTGTGCATCTCTAATGGCCTCTATGACTTCCTTCAGTTGACATTTCTAAACCCCACTTGTCTCTTCAGTTGCCACACAGACCTCAGTGACTCTCGGCTGAGCATCCCACTCCCTGTCTGTCTGAGCTGATGTGTTGTGAGGGTGATCGCTTTTAAAAAAAGGTGTTCCATAGCCTGTCCAATGGTGTGGATGGCTGATGTGCTGGATGCCTCTCCTCCTGGTTCAGGAACGGAGCAGGGTCGTGTGTGGGCTAACCAGGGGATGGAGAATTAAGCATCCCCAGGGCACCTCTCCTCCCTCAAGGAGGGGGTTGACTGTGTCCCACTATCGACTCCTGCCTAGAGGACTCTGGATGGTAGCACAGAGGAACCATACAGTGGGCAGGATCCGATGTGCAGGAGACAGTGGCATCTCTGTAGAGGCAGGGCATCCACATCTTGTTCAATGCACAAGCAATGGGACTGGAACAGAAAAATGGAGGGGAACCCCTGATCACAGGATGAAGCTACTCAATCCCCAGCAGGCCTACATCGGTGACTGGGCACCACCAGGAAAGTCCTGTGGCAAGGACAAATGGAGCAAGGTATGCCCTGCAGAAGCCAGGACATGCGTCTGGGTTGGACCTGTCTGACAAGAGTGGTTGGATGAATGGGCAGCAAAATCTACCAAAAAAAGAAAAGCAAGATGTTTGGCCATGTGCTTTACTACTCTGGCATGTTTGTATGGGCCATGTGTTCTGAGCATGTAAGCAACTATGTATAAGGTTGTAATAGATGGTTTCCGTCTCATCCTCATTAGATTTGTGATTGAAGAACACTCATAATAGTAGTGTTCTAAAAGGTTCCAAGGTGTAATATTATGACTTAGAACCTTAGAAACAGCTGCACGTGCAGCAACTGTCAAACGGCACTGAGGAAATCCTGTCCACGATGGCTGCTTTGTCACACTGAGATTGAAAGTGCTCTGTGACACAAAATTAATGGCAGCTGTAAATTTAAAAAAATGCAAATGAGGAGAGGCTCTGATTCCTGAATGATCAGGAAAACAGGAATACAATAAGAAAAACAAAATTTGTTTTACATCTGTTGAAGTCTTTGGTAGAGAAAGTAAATGAGGTAAGAGAATTCCAGGAATTACACTAACAAGAGCTTTACAGTCACTTGGCCAATTTTGTGTTTACATTAAAGAAGGCTGATGGTAGCGATTATGAGCCTGGCACAGTCTGAGGGACACTGGATAGCGTAGACCAAGTTTTACAGAAAGCAGACTACTCTCATTCCATCTATCATGGCAGTAGTCAAGATCCCTTCACACCTGAATTAAATAGAACTCAAAGCAATGTGAGCCACAAAAGTGAAGCGTAGATGTGAGGGGGAAACATTTGCTACCATGTCATTCAAGCAAAAATTAAAAAAAAAATGAAATAGGCAATCGGCCACTGAAAGCAGAGGAACTCAGTGACAAAAGACAGAGCTTTGCTTTATAGTACTGAAACCACTGATACTGAAAACCTCACAGCACTTCTGTACATATATTTTGCATTATGGACTACTGAACAGTACTGCCTAAGATCAGGTGACATGACTCTTTGCACAGACTCTGCTAGCTCTCAATATCTTGAATACAATGAGCGCTAAACACTAGAACTGGTACAAATACAAGAGATGTCAGATCAGTAAAACCGAGGATGTATACCAGTCTACAAGAAACATAGATTTTGATGGCCGATAAGGACTGCCTGGCCCACTTAGTCTGCTCATTTCCCTACCTACTTAAATTCCAGATCCGAAATGATCAGCAGCTTACCCTCTCTTTCCTATCACTAGTATCCCATACATTCTTGAACTTACCAATAATTTTAGCCTGTACGACCCCCACTGGGAGGCTGTTCCATGCATCCACCACTCTTTCTGTGAAAAAATACTTCCTCACATTCTCTTTGAGTCCCCAGCCTCATATTGTGACCCCTTGTTCTTGCACAACACTTTTTTTTACAAAGTCCTGCTTGAGGTCCAGTTGCAGCATATTTAAAGTATGCCTCTCTCAGACCACCACAAATGCAAGTGCCAGATGTACCCTTTTATCTTGTGTCAATGTCAGTTACAAGTCCGGTGTATCATTGTGGTAGCCTGCCATGAAAATTGGGGAAAACAAAATCAGGGCAATAATGAAGTTGCTGAAAGTGAGTGCAGGATTGACCCCTGAGAAGTGAATAACAAATCGCAGCACATGTAAAACAACCATTCAGAAAATGATTGACTGTGATGTTCTAAAAGAAATGGCACAAATACCAGGGCACCACAACATCCAGTCAATTAATAATTACTCTTGTCTCTTGGAAAACAAGCAGAAACCTATCTTCACCATCCTCTCCACCAGCACTACTGTCAGTGAGGTGCCTCAGTCTGTGTCAGGTGCTATACCCAGTACTTCAAGATTGGCTGTTATTGAACAGCAGAACAATGTTAGCCTCCAGCAAGTCTATGCAACAAATGATGACCTGTTTGATGATGGATTACCAGGATCAACACTCCCTGGACTATACTGTGTTTTCAGTGGAGACATACACATCAATCTCCACAGCAATGCTGCCACCAAAACACAACATATTCGTGTAATTGAATCAGACTGAGTCCATTAAAAACTGCAATGAACTGGAAAAAAGTTCTGGGACTTTAAAGTTTGAAATATTTGTTTTTCAAGTTCACTGAGTTCTGCTATCCCCATGTTGCACCCTCCTGCCCTTTATTTATATATTCCACCCCAGCACCCGAATACTCCTCTAACATTCCTACCCCAACCCTAAACCCCTCCCAAAATATGTATTTAATAAAGAGTTTGACAGTTTGAATTTGCAGTGCCACTGTGATATCTTCCTGTTAACAAGTGTGCCTGTGTATATGTGTGGGTGGGGTGGAGGGGGCAGGTTGAGACAAGCAATAACAGTCACGCAATGTCAGAACAGAAGACACACTTAAATTTGTGTCAGTAGCCACTTTCAAGATGCAGGCATACTTTCTTTTTGTAAATATATCTAAATAAATAAAAAGCCACCTGAACTCCTTCCTGTGAGAAGATCTGCTTCTGAGATGGTAGCCATAGTGACCACCAGATGTGAATGATGTGCCGCTGAAGATTCTGATGGGACGTCTTCCTGACTACTGATGCATGCATGCATGACTGCCATAGCATCATAGAGAGTGAAAGTGACTGAATAGCAAGTGAGGCCACGGTGGTGGGTGTAGTTTACAAAAATTGATGTAATTTCTGATGAGACTGAAACCATCTATTACAAAAAATACTGTATGGCATTTCATATGTTATGGCACCTGTAACACCATTGAGGGGATCCAAGATGTCAGACACCTCTCAAGCTTCACTCTCAAGGTGTATGACATTATGGATCCCCTCAATGGTGTTACAGTGCGATAACATATGGAGCACCATACAGAATTCCATTTATTCTGGTCATCCGCACATGGGTACTCAGGTGGTACAGAAAGTCAGAACTTCCCATATAAGGTTGAGTCAAAAGGTGCATACAAAATGGAAGGATGGGGCCGGGATCCATATGTAGCGTGCTCATTATGTAAGCTTACATTCATTCTTCCACATCCCCCTTGAACGTAGTACCTTTACCAGATTACAAACGTACATAACTGTATGGTGAGGTGTGAATGTAACCTGAGACTTACACATCACAGAAGCCAATTATGGTATATGGTCAAATGTGATTGCTGATAGAAATCAGTTAGTTAGTTAGTGGAATCCGCTTGTTTTGCTGCACTGGCTGCGTCATGATGTTGTTGTGCTGCTAGCTATATCACCAGTGCAGCACAACAACATAGAATATCTTCACACATGTGCGATAGGAACCCTTCAAACTCCAGTGAGCAACGGTGAGAGCTGGCCCTGGAAATGATTGCCAATGAAGAAAACGGCACAATAAGGACTCTGATTTTATCAGAAATGGTGCCCATACACTATACAAGATTGTGTATGAGCTATCATACACAACAAGGCTCAGTTTCAATCTCGAGGTTTCGGTGGGAATGAGACCTAGCGAGCTGTGCTCTTGAGGTCTTTTGTTACCACAGTAACCTCTTGACTGAAACATAGCCTTGTTGTGTATGATAGCTCATACACAATTATCTGTGTGTAGATCTTTCAGAATCAGGCTTTTTGCTACCTACACTTTTCTAGTTAACATGAATAACAGCCAAGCATTTTGAGGTTCTGTACAGACCTCATCCTAAGTGAAATTTCCATTGATCAAAAGTACTGGAAGTATTATATTAAAGTATAATAAAACTATTATTGCACAAACATGCCAATCCAATAGAAGCTACACCAAAGAGGCTTGCCCAGATCAGACTTTGAAAAATGTGCACCCCTTAAGCTGTTAACTGTTGCACAATTTTATATTCCCAAACATCATTACTGCTTTATTTTATTTATTTACTGAGTGACACTGTTGCATTGCTGTTCCTCTTTAATCCCCATGCACCCTTAATTAAAGCTGGGTTGTCCCAGGGTCTTGGTATGTTTATGGTTACAATTTCTACACACTGGGCTCTCTGGTAGAACAAACTCAGTATTCGAGGATGAAACCTGTACTGCAGCATGGTGCTAGGGATAGAATCCAAGGACAAAAGACTTCACTTGGCTTCATTTGCTCCCCTAATTGATGTTTTGCTGTAGGAGAGGCCCCCTCTTTTAAGGGCAGACCATCAGAATGATGGGGAGTTGCTATTGACCTGCCATATTTCCTTACACACACACACACACACGCGCACACACACACACACACACTCACTTTCTCCTTTTGTCTAGGGCATCCATCATTTCCACATAGTTCTATACAGCAATCAGATGTGGACCCTCTCTTTGGAGTATGACAGTGTTATCCAGTTTGAAAAGGTGTACTGAGTCATTTATGGTGTCCATGTAAGGGTTTGCTGAAACTAGAGTATAGCTTTTAAAAAGCAAGAGTAGGATTTTGAAAGGATCCAGCCATTTTGCATATTTTCCAAATGGAAATGCATCCAGACTATTACACCATCTGGTAAATGGTCCAACAATGTCTGAATATAGTGTCCAAAAAAAATAAGCATATGTGGGAAAAACGTATGCAAACTGCATTTGTGTCAACTTCTTAGCCCTAATTGTGACTTTCTGTTGCAAACAGACACATCAATTGAAAACAGCAGCTGGGCTGATTTGACACAATTGGGTGGACACAGAGGCAGGTATTGCATGCATTTGTGTCTGTGTCCAGCCCCCTTCCTCAGTGTCTTCTAAAATAAAAGGCTAAAAACTGCAATATTTATAATAATTATGTTTGACTTCAATGGTTTCTATTTTTTTACTTGCCCTATTTTTAGTCAGCCTATTGTTTCAGATAATATAGCAGTATTTTCACTGTGCCATTCACTAACCTGGGAGTATCTTGGGTCTTTACTGATACCTTTTCTTTGAGTTTACAAATTCATGGGGAAATAGATTAAACAGTTTACCCTAATCTTAATCATCTAAAGAAAATGAATGTTATAACAAGTGGCACAAGCTTTTTTTTGCCAACTGGGAGAGGCTATCTACTACTAAAATGTTAATCCTTGCAGGGGTATGTTGTCTTTAACTATGATACCGGTTGTTATTCCCAAGAAATGGTTTATGTAAGCAATAAGACACGATTGGGTGTGGGCTGTTGTCTGATAAATGCACCCCCAGGTGTGTAGTGAGGCACAAGGCACTTGCACTAATTGCCTTCAGCACCTGGGAAGTGCATTTATCAGACAATCAACCCACATCCTCAGAGTGTCTTATTGCTCTTATAAAATGGATTCCACAAGTTAATATTTTAAGATAAAAAAGAAATAAAAAAGCTGCAAAAGGTTTTTAAAAGTGTGTCTTTGTTGGTTTTTAATGTGAAGTAGTTCACCTTTGAAAGTAATGTATTCTTTGTGTAGTACTGTCAAGTTGCTGCTAAAGGACACCTGTATTGTGTATTGTATAGTATACTGTGGAAATGACACCTCTATTTGCACATGCCTCTCCTACCATCCCCTTCCCAACACTCCAAGGGTTTTCTGATGGCAGGATTTTATGAGGGTAGGTTTAGAGAGTGAACATGTTAGGGAACAGACAACTATATCAGTGGGAGTGACCATCAGCTTTTAGTGAGCAAGTGTGTAAGCAAGACAGACTGTATGAGTAGTTCTTCACTCCTTCTTTCCTTATGCCTTAACAGCTCCAGGGGTTGCAGTATTGACTTGCGCTATTCTACCCACTTCGCTGTCAAGGCAGATGTGTTTTTTGCAGCATTGTTTTGACAGTGCTATTCTTGAAACTCTGTTCTGACCAGGTATGTTAGTGGCATATGCAGTGCTTTTTTGGGAGGGGGGGTGTGGATGAGCAGAGAGTGAGCTAGTGAGTGGGTTGACCACAGAGGGAAGGGGCTGTGGTGTGTACCTGCCTTAAAGGCAATCAGTATGGGAACCAAGGATTAAAAGCTGACAGAAAAGTTTCCCAAAAGGAAATTAAACCTGAGGTCAAATGGTGGATTTTTATATATTTTTTACACTAAATTTCTGTTTGTTAGTTGTGGTGTGTGTGGGAGGAGTGATTCCAAAATGTGAAAAAAGTGTTTTTTTCTATGTTAGGGCAAATAGTGGGTGTTCTGTGTTTTTACAGCACTAAAATTGCTGCCAAAATTCAGAAATTGCTTTAAGGCATGGATATGTGCCATGCGTGCATCCTCATTGCCAATAAAATGCCACCCTCAGGGTTGTTACTCTATAAATGCCCCCCCCCCCACTCAGTGCCCCCTACTCTCCTTTCTGGATAGCTGCTTACTGTCTTTTAACTGACAATGCCACCTAGGCTGCTTCTGTTACTTGAATTATCCTAGTGTTAAAACCATCTCTGTTTCCTATTTACAATGTATTTTTCTCTATGTTTACTTATCTAGCTAGATACTCCTAAACCCACAATGTGTGTATACCCACCCTTTATGACATGGAACCTTTGTAAAATAGCGGTCTCCCGCTCAAAGGTATTGTAATCCAAGACTGAATAAATAAAATAAAATAAAAATAAATAAATAAATGCACTCCTGGGGGTTGCTTTTGACCAATCAGGATACGGCATTTCTCTACCCATTTTATAAGCAAGCAATAATACCCTCCAGGGTGGGTGGTATTGGGAAATAACAGACCGCCCAGGGGTGTAATCAGGTCTGACACCACAGGGGGAGGTCCTTATAGCCTCTGGAATGTCTGGTATTGCCCATACCGCCCACCCTTGAGGGTATTATTGTGCTTAGAAAATGGGCTATATGTGATATTTTATGTATTATGTATTTTTTATAAAATAAAATAAGAAAATAAAAAAAAATGTTCACAAAGTAATTAGTTATTTTGTTGCAAAATAGTCCCTCTACTGGTATACGTGCCAGTAGAGGGCACTGCAGACTTTCATAGTTGTTTTACTGGTACTGTACTGCAGAGTTTAGTTCTGTGTGTTTCTTTTCATGTCATTGCTTGCCAGTGCTGCAGTTTTACTTCTTGTGGGTGTTTGATTCTGCAGTATATGGACACGGACTGTGAGAATGGGGGTGCGGAGCACAGTGTGAACGGAGGCAAAGGATGGGGGAACAGACTGTGAGAATGGGGGCAGGATAATGGAAGCAGACTGAAGCAGATATGATGGATTACACAAGAAGCCTGATCAGTTGAGGAATTTAAGACATGACTGTGCATAAAAAAGGAAAAAAGACTTATTTGTTTTGTGCATTTGTGTCAGTGGGGGATGAAACATGCCAGTCTCGTAGTAGCAGTGAGCATGCGATGTGCTACTGATATTGTTTCAGATAAGAGGCTGATTTTTATTTTATTTTATTTTTTTGTTTATAAAAAAAGACAGGAATTTTTTATTTATTTATTTTATTGAGAACTAGGATTAAAATAACCTTTGAACCAGAGGTTTTTTTACAAGGATTCCACGTTAAACAAGGAGTGGTAGAACAACTAACGGTACAGACAAGGTAGTTGCAGTAAAAAAACCACAAAGTTACAAGGATTAGAGAAACTGCATGTGCCTTAAGCTGTCAGAGGTATGACCTAATCAAAATAAGTGCAAGGAGGTGGGCTGTAAGTGCAGGGCGAGGGGGTGGGCTGTAAGTGCAGGGCGAGGGGGTGGAAGAGATGACAAGGAGTGGAGGATGGGATGCAAAACAGCAGAAAAGAGGCAGAGTGGGATTCCAGTGAACCTGGAGAGTCAGGGAGGGCGATGAGGAGTGAGGCACAGGGATAAGGGGGGATAGGGTCAAGGGGATAGGGAAATGACAGGAGGGGGTGTAAACAGGGAGTGAAACTGCAAGCAGGAGGCTAGAGAAAGGTGAAACATAGAAACATAGAAGTTGACAGCAGATAATGACTGCAAGGCCCATCCAGTCTGCCCATTTATTTTTCTACCTTATGAATGTGCCATCGGCCTTTGCTCTGTCAATGGCCTATCTATTCATACTCATCTGTATTGCTCCCTTATGCCTATCCCATGCCTGTTTAAAGCCCTGCACTGTATTCATATCCACCACTTCCTGAGGTAAGCTGTTCCATGCATCCACCACCCTTTCTGTGAAAAATAACTTTCTCACATTACCCCTTAATTGGCCTCCCTCTAATCTCATGCTGTGTCCTCTTGTCCTGCTATTTTTCTTATATTGAAACATGTTAGACTCTTTCACCTTGTTAATGCCCTTAAGATGTTTGAATGTTTTTTTTTTTTTAACTTTTCTATTAGCAGATTGTATCTTCTAGCCACTAGAGGGCTGTACAGTGCTGAACTTACTCTATCAGTCCATTCCACCATCTACTCGTTATGCAACTCTGCCACTAGAGGGCTTTGATAACCACACCAAAGCTGCTAAGATTTACATAGTGTCTGCTCGCTCCTACACCAAAATTGCTGGCCCTATAAAGTGGATATACTTTAATGTCTCTGGGCTTAATCCAAAGGTAATACCAAGACAAAAGTTGCTAAACTTTATAAAGTTTCTTTCACCCCTACACCTAAATTGCTGGCCTTATGAAAGTGAATCTGATTGCAGGACCCTTGCTCTAACACCTTTCTTCTGTTTGTTTTAAACTAATGATGGCCAGTCAAGCCCTGTTAGTGATGACTCTCAGCCTGGTTCTACTATCCCTGAGCGTACTTACAATCGGTGTTTCACCGGACCTACATCTGCAAAGGAGTATAGACCCTGATGACTTCACTTACTCAAACATAATAATCCAGCCAGATAGGTACACTGAGGTTACCCCAGCACTCCTTCCAGGATTCCTTATCTATTCCACCATGGCGTCAGTAGCAAAACAGTGGTGCCTCCATGGTTATCTAATCCCTCCTTTTGTGCCTCGTAAAGTATGGTACCTGGTATTATTAGCCCTTATGCTGTCTGGAGACGTTGAGCTAAACCCGGGTCCTATACCCAGCTAAGTATCCATAAGCAATGGCACTAAGAGTTTGCGCATAGTTCACCTAAATGTTAGAAGTCTGCTCCACAACCATGCAGAACTTGATGCTTGGGTCGACAGCTACCAGCCTGATGTCCTATGTATATCAGAGACATGGCTAAAGCCCTCGATACCTGATACCTGCTGCCTACTCCCTACTTACAACTTTCTAAGGTGGGATAGGCCACCCCCTAAATACGCTGGGGGAGGGGTGGAAGTCTATTGCAAAAGCCAACTTAATCTGTCCCTAGTGGCTGATAACTATACTTCTACATGTGAGTCACCACATATCATCCTAACCCTAGGGGCAAAGAAGCTTCACATTTCATGTGCTTACAATCCTCCCAAAGGTGGACAATCTGGCCTGGAGGATTTACTGAACTACAGTACCTCAACAGCTAAGCAGAATGAACTACCCATCCTCAGGGACATGAATATAAATTGGTTGAGTAAATCCCATGGTACCCTTCAATCCCTGGTGCAGAGTTATAATTTACAACAGGTCATAACTGATGTGACAAGTGTCACAAAATAATGGTTCTAGCACTCTCATTGATTGGGTCATGACGAATTGCATAGGTAGAGTTGCAGCTGCTGGCACTCTGCCAGACACAATAAGTGATCACTCCCCGGTCTTCTGTGTATGGAGTCACTCAGTATTCCCATATCTCCCCCATGCTATATATTATTCAGGAACTATGCAGATCTAAAACAGGCTCACTTTCTAGATGATGTCACTATGATTGACTGGTCCCCTATCTACCTGGCCCATAACACTGATGTCACCCTCAACCTTTTTCTAAGTGAGTTTTAAGCATACCCCTCTTCACACTCACCGGGTAAGCAGTCCAAATGGTTGCACAAGGACTTAATCACATCACTCAAAGCTAGGGACAAATGCTGGAGAAAATTTAAATGTTCGGGCCTCCAAGCAGACTTTTATTTCTATAGGGAACAGCGCACAAAGTGCAAGAAGCAAATCAGGCTTGTAAAAAGCCAATACTGTAGGGGATTATTGGTGGATGCAGCTGATGACCCCAGGAAATGTTGGTCACACATAAAAACCTTCCTTGGAGCCAAGCAATCCCACACTACAAATGACATGATACTGAATAGAGTCCACTGCTCAGATCCATGCACAATAGCAAACACTTTCAACAATCACTTCTCAGACCTCTCCAAATATACTACTGCCTTCTCCACTGCACCCTCTACTCCTGATATCTCCTCCCCAAAAGGTATGCCAGTGGGACCATCATTCTGCTTTAAAGCTGTCTCCAAAACAGATGTACTCAAGTTACTCCATGCCATATCGGACAGCACTGCGGTTGAGTCTGACTGCCTGGAATCTAAGCTCCTCAAGCTGGCTGCCCCCTTCATTGCAGGGCCACTATCTAAAAATCTTCACTATGTCCCTTAGTGAAGGAGTAGTGCCAGATATCTAGAAAATGGCCAGAGTAACGCTGGCCTTTAAAAAAGGTGACAAGAAGGATTTAGCGGACTATAGCTCAATAGCAATATTATCTGTCTTAAAATCCTGGAGAAGCTCGTCACGAGACAGGTAACGGGGGTGCTAGAGAGCCACGTTCAAGACTGGCAGCTTTTCCCTAAGCTCTGCACCCCATGCTCCTGAACAACATCAAAAAACCATACTTTAAAGTATTTTTTTGAAACAAAATTCTTTTGGATTTCGATAACTTACAGCCCAAGGAACAAGTAGGTACTAAACTCGATATGGGCAGATGCAAAGGAGCAGCTATGGGATCGTCCCAAAAGTTGGAGCCCCTACTAACTTCTAACCAACCAGGAGGGCCGGGACAAGCAGCGGGCCTGAGTTGAGGGAAAGATACTCCCCCCTAGGAAACAGTACTGAGTGCAGTGCGAGACATGGACCAAAAGCTGGAACAGGTCCTGGAGCGCCTGGGTGCACAAGATACAAAAATTGAAACAACTGCTAAAATGGTTCAAGAGGCAGATAACCAATCTCAACATACCCAGGCAGCTCTGGTAAAATCAACCTCGGAGATTAGCCATCTGCATGCCCGCATGGAGAGGCTTGAAAACTCTGAACAGGCCATGAAGTTAAGGTTGGTGGGGGTCCCTGAACATATTGAAGGAGCCGATTTATTATCCTACTTGAAGAACTGGCTAATAACTTCTGTACCCCTGGACCTGCAAATTGAGGTAGATTCCCTCAAGCAAGCATTCCGAATTAATTTCAGGAGAGCCCAACTAGACCGCGAGACTCCACGCATGATCCTGTTAATAACAGATGGACCCGCAACTAGGGACAAATTACTTCAATGGGCAAGGGCACTCTACCCGGCCGAGATGGAGGGCCAAGAGATCAAGATATTTCCAGACTGGTCCTATGCTACCAGGACTAGGAGAAAAACGTTCGATCCACTTCAGAAGCAGCTATGGAGCCTGGGGGTGGCTCATTCCTTGCTGGCACTGGCTTGCCTTCGTCTGACCTATGGAGGGAAGACCTATCAACACAACGACCCAGATGAAGCTAAGAAAAAGGTGGAAGCTATTGCCCAAGAATTTCGAGCAAGACCTTCGGAGAACTCGGGACTGCCTTTGGAATCTGATGAAGATGAGGACTAAATATAGCTGGTAACTGTGGTAATTTACTGTGCATATCACTTTCTTTAAGACGACTATGAGGCCGACTGGTGCTTCAGAACTCAGTTCAGGACTCTAGTTTCTCTGTTTTTTCTTTCCCGCTCTGAATCTCCCTTTAAGGGAGATTATACCTATAATGAGTGTTAAGTCCTGCATTTTGAAAAGCTTATAAGTCTGCTTAGGGTCAGCAGGAGGGGTGATCCTTCTATGTGACTTGGGAGGCCTTAGTTTGGGCTGTGAGTAATAAACGTTTAATGCAAAATCTCTACATGTTCAGTATAAGAATGCTGATGTCTGGAGAGGGGAGTGTTAGAGTAGAAGGGGGAATAATATTCCTTAATTAGATGGGTAATTAAGTGGAGATAGTAGCCTAGGGCTATGGTATGTATCCTTTAAATAATAATGGACTTCATCTTTACCCCACTAGTTTAATGTGGCTTTGCCTTCCTAAATGTTTTGAGTGTGTACACTCAGTAGGAGCGCTATTGGAAGTACCCCTTATGATGTAACCCATGGCAATTGATTATTAATCCTGATGCTAATATGTTTAAGTGTATGTAACCTAATTCAGTTTTATGTACCACTTTCTTTGGAAACATTGAAAAATGAATAAAAGAAAGTTTAAAAAAAAAAAGACAGGTAACAGAGCACCTCACCAAGTATAACCTCCTATCCACAAATCACCATGACTTTAGAAAGGGTCATAGCACCCAAATTGCCCTGCTACAGCTAATCAATGATATACTACATGCTGTAGATCAGGGTCTTCTAACAGGAGCAGTTTTTATAGATCTCATGAAGGCGCTTGATCTCGTTGATCACCCCCTCCTGCTAGCTAACCTCCTATCCCTGGGTTTCTTGGCACAGTTCATGAACTGGTTTAATGGCTACCTATCCAACAGGATGCAAGTTGTAAAGTTCAACTCTGCAACCTCTGACAAAACAGTCATTGACGTTGGGGTACCACAAGGATCCATCCTAGGACCTCTTCTCTTCTTCATCTTCATTAATAATAAAATGAGAAATGCCTCCTCCTGCTCATCGCTGCTGTACTCTATGATCTCATTCTCTATACCAGTTCTGATAACATGCTTACTCTCAACCACAATCTATCGGGGTATTTCCTAAATGTACAATCCTGGATCACTAGCCATAGGCTGGTTCTCAGCGTTAGCAAGACTCAGGCTATGCTTTTTGGCTCACTTGCCAAAGTAAAAAATAATCTTGATCTCTTCAAAATAATAAGTGTGAATGGTAAACTCATTTAAATACTTGGGGGTTCTACTCAATGGATCCTTTAACAGTGAGATCCATATTACTACTGTGTGTAAGGCGGTCAATGCTAAGCTAGAGTTAGCTTACAGAACTAGCCATGTTCTCACCCCTTCCAGTGAGGTTGGCCATTGCCAGAGGAATTCTTCTCCCATCCCTTGCATACGGAACTTCAATCTACGGCAATGCATCTAAAACCTCCCTACACAAATGGGACATAACCTATAATAATATATGTCGTTATGCCTCTGCATCCCATAAGTTAAAACATTACTGTCTGCTCTATGTGGACTTTAATTGGCCCTATCCTATGGTCCACCAGCTCCTTGCTCTTGGGGCCATCCTGGACAGAATCCTGAGGTCCAGTGTGTGTAGCTCTCTTGCCGCTGCACTCACCCCACAGACCACCTCCTGAGGTCTCCATTCTGCTGATCTTTCCTTACTCCACATTCCCAGATGTAACACTTCCAAAGAGAAAACAGGTTTTTCCTATGTGGCCCCCGGTTACTGGAACTCGCTGCCCCTTGAAATACACCAGTCACCTAGCCATGCCTTGTTTAAAAGGAGGCATCACTCTCAACTTATTGAGAGTACACAGTAAAATTGTTTTAAACCACCCTAGATTCTCGACTTCCTAGCTATTACTGTCTTGGTGTCCTCCTACGGTACTTATACCTCATAGTTTCTACTTGTCTTACCACCCCTTTCCTACCCCACCTCTTACAAATCTCTTCCCCCCCAAACTTTCTCCCTGCGAGGTCTTACTACCTCAGTTCTTCTACCTACTTGCTCCCACTTTGGTGTCATATTCATTATGCTATAGTCTGTTTTGTAGAACAGAGTTGATGCCTAGATTGATAATCAACTGTTATATGTGCACTTACCTTTGCTGTGCTTTGATATGTGAAATGTCTGTACTGTGTCCTGGTTACACCAATTGCTGAAACCATTATCCATTTTTACTATATCCTTAAATGCTATAGTATAATAGGCACTTACTTTCACTTCTGATATGAAGTACATCGGAATGTTTCTCCAGTCACCTCAAATTGCTCAAATTGTTATCCATTTTAATTGTATCCCTAATATGTTGCACTCCTATATTGTACTGTATCATCACTGTTTTTTCCTGTTGATGTTGTAACCTCCCAGGTTGTGCCTGAAAATAGTCACTTTTGTGTCTAGTGCACTTACCCGGTTATCAAAAACTAAATAAATAAAAATTATGAAATGTTTTGATCATATCACCTCTCTCCTTCCTTTGCTCTAGGGTATACATATTGAGCTCAGTTAATCTGTCCTCATATGTTTTCTGATGCTGTCCCTGCACCATTTTGGTTACCCTTCTCTGGACTGCCTCCATTTTGTTAATGTCCTTGTGCAGGTGCGGCCTCCAGTACTGGATGCAGTACTCCAGATGAGGCCTAACCAGTGTCTTGTAAAGGGGGATTATTACCTCCCTCTTATGACTTGTGATACCCCTACTAATACACCCCAACATCCCTCTAGCCTTACCTACTGCTTTAGTGGTCTGCTTGGATGATTTCAGGTCATCTGTGATAATGATGATGATGATGCCCAAGTCTCTTTCTTCCCTTGTGACTGCCAGCAACTCCCCACCCAACCTACAGGTAGCTTCAGGGTTTCTCTTCCCTATGTGCATGATCTTGCACTTCTTTGTGTTAAACCCCAGTTGCCACTCTTCCAACCATTTTGCCAGTTTTTCCAGATCTCTTCTCATTCTGCCCACCCGTCTGGATCATCTACTCTGTTGCAGATCTTGGTGTCATCTGCAAACAGACACACCTTAGCCTCCAGTCCATCTGCAATGTCACTGATGAAGATATTGAAGAGGACTGGCCCCAGGACTGATCCCTGAGGTACCCCACTTGTGACATGCATCTCTTCTGATTGTATACCATTTACCAACACTCTTGCCAACCAGTTTGCCACCCAGTTGATCAACCTCTGATCCACCCTGAGCCTACCCAGCTTATTAATCAATCTTCTATGTGGAACAGTATTGAAAGCTTTGCTGAAGTCAAGATAGGCAACATCAACTGCACCCCCTTGGTCCACCACCTTGGTTACCCAGTCAAAGAAATCTGTGAAGTTAGTTTGACAGGACCTTCCTGTTGTAAATCTATGCTGCCTTGGATCCTGCACTCCTATGGATTCTAGGTGCTGTGCTATCCTTCCTTTAAGGAGTGCCTCCATAATCTTGCCCACTACTGAGGTAAGACTGACTGGTCTGTAGTTCCCTGCCTCATCCCTGCTGCCACTCTTGTGGAGTGGGATTACATGAGCCCTTCTCCAGTTTTCTGGGACCTCTCCTGTGCTCAGAGGCTCTATAAACAGTTCTGATAATGGCTCTGCTAGTTCCACCCTTAGCTCTTTTAGTACCTTGGGATGTATGCCATCAGGTCCTATTGCATTGTCCACCCTGAGTTTAGTGAGCTCTTGTAGGATACTTTCTGTTGTGCAGGGACTTGTGCACACCTCCTCTCCCTCCTGTGTCTATGGTGATGAGCTGTGGACCCTGCCCTACCTTCTCTTCAGTAAATACTGAGCAGAAGTATCTATTTAGGATAGATGCTTTTTCTTAGTCCTCCTCCACACACTCCCCCTTATCCCCTTTGATCTTAGCAATAACCCCCTCTGGACTTTCTCCTTTCACTAATGTATCTATAGAAAGTGTTTGTGCTAGTGTTTCCTCGGTTTGGGCCTTTGCCTGCCTTACTGCCTTCCCTACTTCCCTTAGGGAAGTTTGGTATGCCTCCCTATCCTTGTCCCGCTGCATTCCCTTATATTTCCTGAAGGCCAGCTTTTTGACTCTGATCTTTTCTGCTACTGTTTTTGAGAACCAAAGTGGTTTCCTCCTCCTCCTTTTGCTCTTGCTTTTCTCCCTAACACAATAGGATGTTGCTTCAGGTATTGCATCTTTAATGCTTGCCCACTTTGCCTGTATCCCCTCACCTGTATTTCTTCTTGCCAGGACTAGTTTAACTCTGTTGGCCATCTTATCAAAGTCAGCTCCTCTGAAGTGGGTGGTGGGCAGGAGAGAGAGGTGTTGGAGGAGGAGTGGTGGGGGGACAGGAGGGAAGAGAAAGCAGAGGGAGGGAAGCGGATGGGGAGACATGGAGGGAAGAGAAAGCAGAGGGAGGAAGGGAAGGTTGAAGGGGGCAGGGCAAGAAGCAGGCCTAGGTAAAGCAGTCACAGCTTCTGTTAAGAAACAAGAGAATGAATCTTAGAGCTGGTAGCTGTTGTCATCTAAGTTTGTCTTTTTTTGGGGGGAGGGACTTGCACGCTCGCTTGCTCAGTAAGAGATCTGAAAATAAATGTGACTTGAAGTAGGATGTGGGCACGAGGATACCATAGGGTGATGGGTACTGTCAGCTGGATCTTGTTTTTTACAGGGCTCTACGTGAGCAATAACGGACAACAGAGTGTGCTGTTATTGGGGATTAATGCACACCCGGGTGCATTGTGAGGTAAGAGGCAACAGGCCAAATGTGTTCCCACAGCACGTGGGTGTGTGTTAATCCCCAATAACAGCACACCCTGTTGTGAGCTATTGCTTACTTATAACAAGGGGCAGGGAATGTCGGCAAATGATTGGATGAGCAGCACCACAGGACTGTGCGTTTCAATGCATGTAAATAGCACAGTAACTAAAATGCACCTCCAAAGGAGATCCCTGGGCAGATCTGCACTTGTTGTGTAGGGGAAAATAATTTTACAAAGGCAGCCATTTGCAATCCTCACTAAGCAACTCCCACTATTGTTACACAGGTAAGGCAGTGCGCTCTGGACAAGGACAATTGGTGCACACAAGGGTATCAAACCCAAGAACAATCACAAAAAAGATAAAGTGTGTGAACTCATAGGTAGCCAGAATTCCATGAAGCTTTTCTAGTTGAAAATTCAAGCTTTTTATTCGCCACAATGGTAGATGCTACAATAGAAACTCCAGCGCTTCGACTGCAAGGTCTTCCTTAAAAGGCGTGTCACTCTTCTTTTGATCCTAAAGAAATAACTTCAGAATATTGGATCAAATAATACTGTTAGCAGGAAACATTTTTATATATAAAAATATTTTTGAATATTTTTGAATATCCTTAAATAAATATTTTTGAGAGAGAAAATGTTTTGAAATATAATTAATTCTGATATAAATGAAATATATGCTCCACATATGCTCTCTTTCCCTTAATTGTTTAGACATTTATAGTGATTTCAAAATATTTGTTTATTTACTTTACAGTAAGATTATATTGGTATAGGTTACAACATATTGTTGGTATATACTATATACTTGGGCCCAGATATTCAAAAGGGTTGCACATGGCGCAACAGTGTTGCACCATGCACAACTCACTGATGCACCCTGGTGCAATATTTAAAAGGGAAAAGTGCGCCTGCACAAATCCTGATGCGCCGGGGTACATCAGTAATGTATGCAGGCACGGGTGGGGGGGGCGTGCCCATGCATAAACTGCACAGCCCGATATTCAGCCTGGGCCGTGCAGAGTTATGCAGGTGCAACCCCTACCTGCACCTGCACAAGTTGCAGATTCACATATCTGGACTGACTTGTGCGGTATGGGCTGTACACCCATTGGCTCATGCTCTGAACCAATGGGCATGCAGCCCTACCGAGCTGTCAGTCAGCGGTGACGGGGCGGCAGGCAGGTGGGTGCTGCTACCCACCGCTGACGGGGGAGAGGGTGGTGGGGCTCTGTGGGTGGGTGAGGTGGGGGCCACTACATCACCAGGGATTTGGACGTGGGGAGGATGCCGCCCGCTGACTGGCTACTATGTCCACTGGACCACCAGGGATTTTGGACTTGGGGGTCTGCTGCCTGTGATCGGGCTACCGGGGTGGGGAAGAATATCATTATGCTCGCAACGGGCTACCTCGGGGAAGTTTCAGTTATGCCCGCGATCGGGCTGCTGGGGGAAGAATACTGTTCTGCCCGGATTGGGCTGCTGGGGGACACTACTGTTCTGCCCACGATCGGGCTGCAGGGGGCATTGGTCCCCCATGGCTGCTGCCTGGCAGGGCGCCAGGCACAAGTCATCAGGGATCAGTGCACCTGCATGCTAATGGCATGCAAATGGGGCTATAATCAGATTCAAATGGCCCCCGTGTGCCTTGCATTAATTATGGCCCCATTTGCATGTCACCCTTTGAATATCGCAGGTGCTATGCATGGCGCAATGGAACTTGTGCCACCGCATCTCAATGCTCCACTCTGACCACTTGCACTGGCGCAGTTCCACTGCACCATGCACAGTGGGTGTGGCCAGGGGGCGATATTCAAAGATGTTGAGCCATAGCACAACTCCATTGAATATCACCCTGGCCACACCCCTTCGCAACTATTTTGAGCGGCGAAGGGGCTTGCGCCTCATAATGACACAGTTTGAATATCTGGGCCACGATGCTTTTGTTCATTATTTTTATTATTCCTTTTTTCAATTAAGTTATTTGAAATGATGAACTGTTTGTGATGTCATGATGACATGTGATGTTATAACAGTACAAATTGGGGTTGTCCCCTTTTTTGTGACATGTCCACTGAGGAAGACCTTGCGGTCGAAGCACTGGGGTTGTTATTATGGTGTCTGCCATCGTGGAGAATAAAAAGCAAGAATTTTCAGCTAGAATAGCTTCATGGAATTCTGTCTACCTATGAGTGCACACACCTTATCTTTTTTGTGACTCCCACTATTGTATCTTTGCAAAATTATTGTCCCCTACAGAAGAACTGCAGGTCTGGTGCAGTCTCACAGAGGGTGATCTGTCTTCCTCTGCCTTGTCCTCCCACCCACCCACCCCATGGATCACTGGTAACTGCACAATGTTTTGCTGTGTTAAGAAAAAAGTGTAAGTGATTAGACAGTAAGCGTACAGGCAGCAGTACAGTGAAACCCACAGCATGGGTATATTGAGCTTGGAATGTAAAGTTAAACTGTGCAGCAGTGTCATGTGTCTTCCCACTGTCTGTGGTTCGAGATGCATTGTCCTTCAGAGACACAGGGAGAAGGTGGCTGTCCTATCCCCCCTCCCATGAGAGTGTTATGCACTGTCAGTCCCCGTAAGGTGTAGAGGAGAGAGAGAGAGAGAGAGAGAGAGAAAGATAGGGAGACACAGTGAGACTTGGCAGTGTCCTGTGTCTTGCTGCAGTCTGTGCAATTGAGCACTGCCATTATTACACACTCAGTAGAGAGGAAAGGAGCAGTCTGAGATAGTGATGGCTTTTGCAGCACTGCTGTGTGCCGCCCAGTCTGTGTTTCTCTCTGTATGCATCCCACTGTGACCTAGCATGTCTCCTGACACATCTGTGCACCTGCCCTTGTTGATTGGCCCTGCATTTACTGAAGCAGTTGTAAATCTGCGCTGCCCTATGAGGTTGCTCTTGTGGCACTTGACAGCTGCAGAGTCCATGCCGGAGCCCATGGGAATTCCCATCCCCCCTCTGAGAAAGAGAGAGAGACAGAGAGAGAGAGAGAGAGAGAGTGGGAGCTGTGGTCATGATTGCAGGATAAGTGTGCTTTCAATGAAGCACAGAGTCAGGCAGTGACACATCGCGAGTGGAAAGGGAAACAGACAGGGAGAGAGAAACGGACAGTAAGAGAGAGAGTGCACCACAGGGAGAAAGTGACTGCACTGCAGTGTATATTGAGAAAGAAAGAGATATCACTGTATGTGGTTGTTCTTTTTTTTTGAAATTCAAATTTTATTAAGAGTTCAGTAAACAAAAATATACAAGTAAATAAGTAAAAGCAGACAAGATATTACAAACATATAATAGTATCCATTTATCCAGCAGAGAATTAGAAAATGGATAAGGAATTGGATATTGCTACATTACAATATGTAATCATGTCCAACATTAAACAGAACTATTGGTTCAAACCTTTTTGCAAAACCCAGAATGTAGAAAAGGGTTCCAGATGTCTAAAAATTTCTCTATACGATCACTACAGACAAACGCTAATCTTTCAAAACTGACTCTAGTAGCAATGTCATCTACCCAGTCTGTCAATGTAGGGGGAGTATTTTGTTTCCAATGTCTAAGGATTAAATTCTTAGCTGAAATCAATGCAACTATTAACCATAGGATATTAGCTTAAGACCACCCTACACACTCCAATGTGATGCCTAACATTAGTAATTTTCCATAAGCTTTAATCTTTTTATTCAGAATTTTTTCACATGCTCTGAAAACTTCATCCCAGAAGTTAATTATTAATGGACATGACCAAATAATATGTGAAATAGTACCAGTATCATTAAGGCACCTCCCGCATGTATTATTATCTAATAGTCCCAATTTGAACAGTTTATTTTGTGTATGGTGCCCCCTATGAACTATTTTATAATGTGTTAATCCACCTTTAGCTTCTTTACAAGCCTTGAAGATATTTATCCAACTGAGATCCCATTCCTCAGGAATAATGTTAATACCTAATTCCAACTCCCACTTTGTATTTAAGGTATGAAGTGGATCTTCTCTAAAATCTAAAATAATTTTGTAAATAGTTTTACTACCCTTGTTGCAGTGAATATTGTATCCAATAAGTGGGTAGTAGACAATGTGACTGAATCATTGACTGTTTCTTTTAAGATTTGCCTAGGCTGTAAATATTTAAAAAATTCTGTCCTAGGCAACTTAAATTTACCAGACAAATCTGCAAAAGACATCAAAGTGGCTGTGCCCTGATCTAACAAATCTTTTAGGTATAAAATGCCCTTTTCTTTCCAAATCTGCCAATTTAAGGTCTTTCCTTATATTTGGAATATTTTATTATTCCAAATGGGGCAGTGTGGAGAAGTAGCTGGATTCCAGTCTAAGTATTTTGTGATCTTAGACCAGACCTTTGAGGTTACACTTAAAATGGGGTGAGATTTAATTTCTTTTGGGAGTTCTGTAAACAAAATAACCCTAGGATTAGCTCCGTTCATTAGACGCTTTTCAACATCCACCCATCCTGGGATTAAATTTGAATCTTGCAACCATAGAGATTGAATGTTCTGTGAAACAATAAAAGTGTCATGTCTTGTTTTGAAATCTGGATAATTAAAACCGCCTTTGTACCTGGGTTGTTGTAATCTGAATTTTTAAATTCTGGTAGGTTTGTCTTCCCATAGACATTTTAAAAGAGCAGAGTCCAACAGTTTATAATATTTTTCTGGCAAATGTAATGGAATGTGATGCAATAAATAAAAAACCTTAGGGGCCAGAATCATGTTTATTGCCTGAATTTTTCCCAAAAAAGATATAAGCATTGGTCTCCACCTCTGCAGATCTAATTTAATTGAATTCAACAGGTTGTTAAAATTATAATGACATATATTTTTAATGTCTCCACATATTTCAAGACCTAGGCATTTAATTGTGGATGTAGCAATTTTGAACTTGTGTTGACTGAGGTCTGTAGCACAAAAATCTTTTGAAATTGGAAGAATTTCAGATTTTTCAAAATTTACTTTAAAACCTGAGATTAAAGAAAAAGAATGAATGATTTCCAAAAAAAGGTCTTATTGTACTTCTTGGATTTGTCAGAGTAAGTAATAAATCATCTGCATAGGCCAACATTTTATTATGTTTACCATTTCCAATGCCTGTAATCTCCTTTGTGGACCTGAATTTAACTAGTAGAGGTTCTAAGGCCAATATAAACAATATCGGTGAGAGGGAGCATCCTTGTCTCTCTATGTCCTCTATGAATAGCAAAACTATCTGGAAAAAAAACATTAACTTTAATTCTGCCCGAAATGTGGTTATATAAAATGTGCACCCATCCACAAAACTGTTCCCCTAAGTTATATCTGGATAAAATACTTTGTAAGTAACCCCACTCCAGTCGATCAAAGGCTTTGTTTGCATCCAATGAAAGAAGAAAGGGTTTATTAGCGGAGTTTTTGGCACTATGAATAATGTGAAGGACCTTCTTGATCAAAGCAGCACTATTACGTCCTTTCACAAAGCCAACTTGATCCGGGTGCATTAACTGGGGAATAAAATTGTTTAGACGATTAGCAAGCATCTTAGCCAGAAACTTGCAGTCGACATTAATCAAAGAAATAGGCCTGTAATTATCACAACTCATAGGGTCTTTGTCTTTTTTTGGAAGTATACTTATAGCTGCTTCCCTCATAGTGTCGGGCAATGTACCTGATTCCAGAGATTCAGAGTACACTCTGTTTAGCAAAGGACCAATATGTTGTATGGTGGCTTTATATAATTCCCCTGAAAACCCATCTAGGCCTGGTGCTTTACCTGAGGGCATGGACATAGTTGCTTTGATTAATTCCTCCTTTGTAAAGGGTTTATTGACTGCCTCTTTATCTATCTCAGAAATACAAGGTAGTTTGATATCTTCCATAAAAGAATCGAACAGCATTTTATCATGAGACACCTCAGATTTGCATAGATTAGAATAGAATTGTTCAAAACATTTAGCAATCTGGTTCGCTGAATGAGCAACCAAACTTCTGTTAGTTCTTATCGAGGCAATTTTAGAAATGTCTGTACTTTTACGAAGTCGATATGCTAACAACTTCCTCTGTGCTTCACCAGACTCCCAGTATTTCTGCTTCAAACGAAAAAGTGCAAATTCAGCTTTTTTATTATAAATAGTATTGATATCATATTTATATCCCACTATTTCTGACAGCAATTGAGAGTCAAAACACCCAGAAATTACATATTGTGCCTCTTTACCCTTCAGATCATTTTCCAGCCTAGACAGTATTTTATTTTGTAGTTTTTTCTTATGGCTGGCAAATGACATAATCCAACCTCTCAAGCAGGCCTTTAAGGCATCCCACAGGATCCCATTGGATACTTCCCCATTATCATTTGACTCAAGGTATTATTTGATTTCTGTGTTTAACATCTTTACAAAATACTTATCAGTCAGCAGACCGCTGTTAAATCTCCATAACCCCATGGAACTCGAAATGTCTGCTATTTGTAAGCCAACAGACACTGGCACATGATCAGAAATAATCATGTTACCTATGTGACTACTAGCCAGACCATCTAATAGGTGTTTTAGATATTAGTATGTAGTCCAGTCTACAATAGGAATTGTGTCTATTTGACCTAAAAGAGAAATCCCTATCCTCTGGATGTACTACCCTCCATGTATCTATGAGCCCCATTTCAGAACAGAATTTAGCCAGGGCCTTAGATGAAATTATTTGTTCAGCAGATATGCCTGAATTTCTAAGAAATTATCAAGTGTCGAATTCATATCCCCTGCCAAGATAATAGATTCTAGATCAACTGAACCCAGCTTATCTGCAATGCTTGCAAAAAATTCCCCTTGGTTAGTATTTAGGGCATATAAATTAACTAAAGTAATGTCCACCCCATCTATTTGTGCTCTTACAATAACAAACCTGCCCTCAGGATCTTCCAGTTTACATTTAATCACTAGATTTAAGTTTTTATTAAAGAGAATACCCACCCCTCTACTTTTAGAATTGTAAGAACTGCCTATCATAGTACCCACCCAAGTTTTTCTCAATTTCTGCAGTTCATCCTCTGTAAGGTGCATTTCTTGAATAAATGCAATGTCTGTGCATAATGATTTTAGAAAAACTAGAACTTTAGTCCGTTTAATAGGACTATGACACCCTTTAATATTCCATGAAACTATATTAAACATTTTCTTATCTATTGACATCTTAGTACAATCTATCAGATAATAAACTATATGCTGAAACCTAAACCCCCCAAAAAATGCAATAAACAACTATTAACTTAGGCCAAGTTTATATACAGTAGTAATAAAGTTTAAATCAGCTAAAAATCAAACTAACCTTCTATGTTAATCGGTTTAGTCAAAAAACATAGAAACATGGAAACATAGAAGTTGACGGCAGATAAGGACCGCAAGGCCCATCCAGTCTGCCCATTTCTTTTTCTACCTTATAAATGTGCCTCCGGCCTTTGCTCTGTCAGTGACCTATCTATTCATAGTCATTTGTATTGCTCCCTTATGCCTATCCCATGCCTGTTTGAAGCCCTGCACTGTATTCATAGCCACCACTTCTTGTGGTAAGCCATTCCATGCATCCACCACCCTTTCTGTGAAAAGAATTTCCTCATTCCCCCTTAATCGGCCTCCTCTAATCTCATGCTGTGTCCTCTTGTCCTGCTATTTTTCTTATATTTAAACATGTTAGACTCTTTCACCTTTTTTATGCCCTTAAGGTGTTTGAATGCCTCGATCATATCACCTCTCTCCTCCTTTACTCAAGGGTATACATATTGAGCTCCGTTAATCTGTCCTCATATGTCTTCTGATGCAGTCCCTGCACCATTTTGGTTGCCCTTCTCTGGACTGCCTCAATTTGGTTAATGTCCTTGTGAAGGTGTGGCTCAATACTGCACAGTACTCCAGATGGGGCCTAACCAGTGTCTTGTACAGAGGGATTATTACCTCCCTCTTACGACTTGTGATACCCCTACTAATACACCCTAACACCCCACTAGCCTTACCTACTGCTTTAGAGGTCTGCTTGGATGATTTTAGGTCATCAGTGATGATGATGCCCAAGTCTCTTTCTTCCTTTGTGACTGCTAGCAACTCCCCTCCCAGCCTATAGGTGGCTTCAGGGTTCCTCTTCCCTATGTACATGATTTTGCACTTCTTTGCATTAAATCCCAGTTGCCACTTTTCTGACCATTCTGCTAGTTTATCCAGATCTCTTCTCATTCTGCCCACCCCATCTGGATCATCTACTCTGTTGCAGATCTTGGTGTCATCTGCAAACAGACAAGCCTTACCCTCTAGTCCATCTGCAAGGTCACTAATGAAGATGTTGAAGAGGACTGGCCTCAGGACTGATCCCTGAGGTACCCCACTTGTGACTTGCATCTCTTCTGACTGTATACCATTTACCACCACTCTGTTTTCTGCCCGACAACCAGTTTGCCACTCAGTTGACCAACTTCTGACCCACCCGAGCCTACCCAGCTTATTTATCAATCTTCTATGTGGAACAGTGTCAAAGCTTTGCTGAAGTCAAGGTAGGCGACATCAACTGCTCCCCTTGGTCCACCACTCTGGTTACCCAGTCAAAGAAATCTATGAGATTAGTTTGACAGACCTTCCTTTGTAAACCCATGCTGTCTTGGATCCTGTGCCCCTATGGATTCCAGGTGTTGCACTATCCTTTCCTTAAGGAGTGCCTCCATAATCTTGCCCACTACTGAGGTAAGACTGACCGTCTGTAGTTCTCGCCTCCTCCCTGCTACCACTCTTGTGGAGCGGGATCACATGAGCCCTTCTCCAGTCTTCTGGGACCTCTCCTGTGCTCAGAGACTCACTAAACAATTCTGCTAATGGCTCTGCTAGTTCCTCCTTTAGCTCCTTAAGTACCCTGGGATGTATGCCATCAGGTCCCATTGCCTTATCCACCCTGAGCTTAGCAAGCTCTTGTAGGACCCTTTCTTTTGTGAAGGGAGTAGTGCTCACCTCCCTCCCCGTGTCCATGATGCTGAGCTGTGGGCCCTGTCCTACCTTCTCTTCAGTAAATACTGAGCAAAAGTATCTATTTAGGATAGATGCCTTTACAGGGTCCTCCTCCTCACATGCTCCCCTTTTCTCCATTAAGCTTAGCAATACCCCCCTCTGGACTTTCTCCTTTCACTAATGTATCTATAGAAAGTCTTGTCACCTTCTTTTATTGTTCGTGCTAGTGTTTCCTCAGTTTGGGACTTTGCCTGCCTTACTGCCTTACCTGCTTCCCTTAGGGCAGTTTGGTATGCCTCCCTATCTTCATCCCGCTGTGTTCCCTTATATTTCCTGAAGGCCAGCCTTTTGGCTCTGACCTTTTCTGCTACTGTATTTGAGAACCAAAGTGGTTTCTCTTCTTTGCACTTCCTTTTCTGTCTAACACAATGGGATGTTGCTTCAAGTATTGCATCCTTAATGCTTGCCCACTTTGCCTGTACCCTCACCTGTTTGTTTTTGCCAGGGCTAGCTTAACTCTGTAGGCCATCTTATCAAAGTCAGCTCCTCTGAAGTCCCATATTTTTGCCTTGGAATGGGATGATTTAGATGTAGTAACCAAACTGAACCATACCATGTGATGGTCACTGGCCCCCAGGTGACCTTCTACCTGGAGATCTGTGATCCCTTCTTTGTTAGTCAGTACTAGATCAAGGATAGCCCTGTCTCTTGTGGGTTGCTGTACCAGTTGTTTGAGGCCCTCCCCCTGCAGGGAATCCACTATGAGTCTAGTTCTGGCAGATGTTCCTGCTGGTGTTGACCAATCTGTATCTGGCATGTTGAAGTCTCCCATTATCAGAACCTCCCCTTTAGCTGTCATGTTTTGTATATCTTCTAACAGTAATGTATCTATGTCCTCCCTTTGGTCTGGGGGCCTGTAGACAACCCCAGTTCTTATGGCTGTCCCATTTCCTGTTTCCAGGGTGACCCACAGTTCTTCTGGCTCTTTATGTGTATTCTGAATTTCTGTAGCTTTGATATTTTCATTAACATACAGGCCACTCCTCCTCTTTTGCACCTCGGTCTCTTCTGAACAATACATAGCCAGGTACTGAAGTCTCCCAAGTGTGGTTACTGGTAAACCACGTCTCACTAATTGCTACTATGTCCAGTTTAGCCTCTGACATTATTGCCTGCAGGTCTGGGATCTTATTTCCCAGGCTGTGAGCATTGTGTACATGATTTTCCATTGGCCAGATTTTGGTGTGTTAGTTGTTGGGTGAAGTTTGGCATTACCCCTGTGCATCGTATGGGGAGACAAACCTTTTTTCTTACCTGGTGATGCAAATGAACGGCAAACATGCTGAATTCCTGTTTGACCACTAGCTGAGGGGGGAGGGGTGTTCTTCCCATTCGACGTATGGGGTGCTGCACCCCTCTCCCCATTTGCTAGTTTAAATATTCTGCAAAGACGTCAAACTTCTGCCCCAATGCACTGACTCCCTCTTTAGTCAGATGCAGTCCATCAAATTTAAAGAACTTTCGCTCCCAGAACTGTTGCCAGTTCCCTACAAATCTGTGTCCTTTTTCCTGGCACCAGTCCTTGAGCCACGTGTTTAGCTCCCTATCTCCCTTCTTTGACCTTCCGTCCATCTGCTCCCTCTCCAGACTGGCAGGATCTCAGAGAAGGAGATGCCAGATGAAATAGATGATAGTTTGTCACCCAGCCTAGTCAGGTGTTCCTTGGTCTCCACAACTGACCGGGTGGCGATCATTAGTCCCTATGTGTACTAGGACATCAATGTTTTCTCCTGCCTTGTGAACAGTTTTAGCAATGCGGTCAGTGTCTCTCCATGCTGATGTACCTGGGAGACATCTGACCATCACCCCTGGCTGGAGATGGGTATCAACTCCCCGAATCATGGAGTCTCCTATGATCAGAAGTTTTTTGGATTTCCTTTGTGCTTGTTTAGTTTTGGTTCCTGATTTGGGTGAGTTTTGTTGTGCTAGCTCCTGTGCTGCAGTGTCCTTCTCTGCAGTGTCTTCTGCCTCTTTATTTGATTTCAGAGATAGAGGCAGATACCTGTTTGTAGTGTTTATATGGTTTTTGGAGGTAATGTGTTGGAGAGCAGAGAGTGATGGGGCACCTGATTTGCTCCTCCTAACCACCTGCCAACCTCCTGGACCAACTACCCTCTCTGTCGAGGTTTTCTGTTGGATGCTGGGGAAATGGCGGGTGGTTCTTATAATGTATTTCCTCTTCAATATGAAATTTGAGGCATGCAATCTCTGCCCATGCTGCCCGGAGCTGAGCCCTAAGATCTCCAAAGGCCCAGCATGTAGGACAGTGTCCTAAATCCTGTAAGACTGTCCTTCTGAAAATTGTTCCACAGTACCTGCAGTTAATGAAATCCATTCCAAATAAGTTGCCGGGTTTGTAACCTAGTCAGAGTAATTAGAAGGAAAAAAAAGGAAAAAATGCAAGTAATGGTTTAATTGTGCTTTGTTTAACTTGTTATAACAAGTTAAATTACTAGTGCCCTTGTAAATGATATCACCTTGTGGAGGCCCCACTGATCCGCTTCTTCCTGCTCTGCCACAGGATATGTCACAACTGTGGTACCTATAAAAGGAGTGTAGCTGGGGTGGTTGGGGATGGGGTGGTGGCTGGGCCCTTCCCTGCCTAAAAGAAGAACCACGGACGAAAGAACAAGGAGGTAAGAGCAGAAACAATCAGTCAACAACAAATGCAGTAACCCTGAAAGCTTATCCTAATGTTAGATAAAACTGTAAAACCTGTAAAGCACCACCTGTAATAATTTCAGAGAAGATATACCCTGTAAGAAACACTTTGCTCCAGAGAAAAATAAAGCAGTAACAGAAGATATACCTTGCAAAAGACAATTTGAATCAGAAGATTACAGCAGTAATCTGTTAGCACTACCTGTAGGCACACCTTATAGAAGAAGGTATACCAGCAACAACAATTTGAATCAGAGAAAAAATAAAGCAATGAAATGTTAGCAACAAACAGTAGCAATCCCTGTGAGTAAAAAATAAAAACACCACCACACAGTAAATCTGCTTAGCCAAACTAAGTCTTAATACTTCTCCCTTGCTCTGGTAAGTTTCTCTACTCTGCCTTTCAAGCAGTCTTAGAAGGAAAGAGCTCAGGTGAAGCTAGGTGCCTTGGCCAGCAAACCAAGTCTTCTACCTCAAGATATCAACTAACCTGACTTTTTAACCCTTCTTTCTGTTGGAAATTACTGACTAGTTTGCCAGCTCCACCCACATACACACCTAATCCTTTGGAAGAGCTGTGGGAGGAAAGCAATTAGCTCCTTCAATGTGAGAAGGAGACTGAAACACCTCTGAGACAACAAACGTTTTCAACAAACAAGAATAAAATAAAACACAGTGTCAAACAGTAATTTTGCTTAGCCCAATGATAAAAAAGTCACAAAAATGTAAGCTCCACCTGTAATACAGTAATTTCAGAAAAATTCCTCTATTAATAAATTATAACAAACCATTGGAGTGTAATGAGACCAGAAAACTCTACCTCTCTGTGAACTCTCTTTTCTTTTGTAGTGGACTCCCAATGAAGCCACCTCACCACTTTGTTTACGAACATTACCCGCATCATGTTTTAATCAGGATTATACTGAGACACTGTTAAACCAGTATAACAAATAAGCAGAATTAATCTAGCCAACCAAGAAAACAATATCTATATGTTTTATAGTACATTTAGTAAAACTCTGTGATTAAATAGATCCAGCACTCAAGCGCTCCTCTAATATTAAAAAGAATTAAAATTAAAAAGTAATTTGCTTACTAGCATGTAGAAACAAGTAATAAAATCAGAACAAGCCACAAATCACAAATATGCACCACTGCTAGGCCTTTCCTTATGCTTGCTCTTATTGATTGCATATCACTAAACATGCTCAGGTCTAACATTTAGTATTATGTTGCAGCTCCCCACAACCAATATAAAGCCAAATGACCATTATGCATATATGGATTATGCCATCTAAAAGTTTACTTTGTATTCTGTAAAGTCTTCTGATCCAAATGCTGCCATACCTCCCTATAACCCAGCTGGCATAGGCTGACTCTATTGTATTGGCCAGTTTTAAGGTCACATAATCTGTATGCTGTCACAGCTCCCTGTGATTCACATATTGCCGACTGACCTTTCTTGTAGCTTCAGAAAAGTAGTTTGTCTATTATTTAGATGAGCAGAGGCATTATTAGGGTACCATAACAGTGTATACAACAACAACGAGCATATAACTATACAGATATATAAATACCAGAGTCCACATGCTGTAAACCCAAAAGGTTGATATTTAATAGAATGGTCCTTAAAAATCATAGCTATTATCCACATAATGACCAGGTATTAGGTGCATGTTATTCTTAATTTAGCTATAATGCGCAGATGAATTTTGGCCCATTTGTTATAAATTAGCATAGTCTGACATATTTCAATAGTCCCGTTCTGAATAACAAACTAAGAATGTAGTAAAGTATGTTGACGTTTTGTTTGTCTTTTCCTGTAACTGCACCATAATATAAAAGCTAAATCTACAGTCATTATTTAGCCTGTTCCTAATAAAAACAGAAAAAAAACAGGCCTACCTGCTCTTTGACTGTTTCTACTATGCAGACGAAAGAATAATGATCCAATCTTAGCAAAAAAAAAGGTATAATTCTATAAATTATAAAAATACAACAAATTCTATAAATTATAAAAATACAACATTTTGCATAGAAGCATTAAGAAAAAAAGGAAATATAGGTTGTATAGGGTCCAGTTTGTGATATCCAGCTTGGTGCTAGGAGAACCTTCGTGTGTAGGCACCAGAAATCAATAAAGAAAACAATCCCAGACTGCTTCGCTCTTAACCTTTGACATCACCTGACCTGGCTCAGCTTGTTATCATTTTAAGAGAATGTTCCTCACTAGTGTCCCAGTCCTTAATGGAGTTATCCTTTGCTTTAGTTAGATGGAAGATAAATGACTTGAATCAATGACAGAGCTTTTATTCCATTTTTTAGGAGTGAACCCTGGTTACATTTGGCGGAGAGTGAAATATTGTTTTGTTGGTGGCTTGCTTTTCCTTCTGATTTTTGTTAGAAAAGCAGTCTTAGGAGTATTTGAGATTTTGGCCCTCAATACTGAGGCATAGGGGAGAGGTGTACAATCTTTAATCTGCTTTAGTACTTGTTTATCACTTGGAACCGTTTGCCCAGCAGTAGGAAGAACATGTGTGGTGACTGGCTCCTCGGGATTCTGTAACTGCAGTCTGGATGAGGGAGCTCGTGGATGATTCAGTTGAATAGTTTCATTTGTAACTGAGATGGCAGTTTGGACTG
Organism: Neoceratodus forsteri; assembly: GCA_016271365.2. Taxonomy (NCBI): domain Eukaryota; kingdom Metazoa; phylum Chordata; order Ceratodontiformes; family Ceratodontidae; genus Neoceratodus; species Neoceratodus forsteri. The sequence continues at coordinate 726,697,701 of CM028137.1, read as the reverse complement.
GATGTTTTCCTGAAAAGGTTTTAATAATGTCCTCAACCTGTTCAGGGTACACACAACTCTGAGATCGACCCCCTGGAACCATCACAACCAAAATCGCAGGATAATTAAAATGGTGGTGAATGTCCAGTTTCTGTAGTTGCGATTTAACATCATAAAATGCCTGTCTTTTTTCTACCACTTCATTAGAGAAATCCTGAAAGAAATATATCCTGTTCTCCTTCCAGTTCAAGGCTTTACAGTCCTTGGCAATTCTCATGATCTCATCCTTAACTGAGTACCTCAGGAAATTAGCAATAACAGCTCTTGATTTACCCCCGGGTTGTGGTTTAGCTGTCAGAACCTGATGTGCCCTCTCAATTTCAAGGGACCAAGACCAATGATAATCCAGTACTTCTGGGATAAACTGCTTTAAAAATACTGCCATATTATTGCCTTCTGCCTCCTCCGGGATCCCCACTATTCTAATATTATTTTTCTCCCTCTGTTTTCAATGTCATCAATTTTTTGTAACAAGTAATGGATTTGGTCACTTTGATGCTCTGTTTTCTCCTCAAGGTAATTAATGGTAGATTCTAACTGGGCAATTTTCTGTTCTGAGGCATTCATTTTCTCATTTATTTTTTCTGTGTCCTTTTTTAAATGTCCTATGCCTTCCCTCATATCTGCTAAATCCAGTTTTAAGCTAGCAAATAAATCTTTTATTTCTTGTATGTCCCCTTTAGTAGCAATATTGGCACCATTACTGTTGGCGGCCATAGCATGTTTAAAACTGTCCGTACCTGGTTTGACAGTTGGCGGAGCCATTGACCTTCAGCAGTGGTAGACTTTGAAGTGAAGAAAAAGTGGTTACCATAAATAAACTGAAATGAATTAGCACACTGTTCGTTTGGCTAGTAAATTAGACAATGAATAAACTTATTTTCTTTGCTACAGAATAAAAAATAGTGAGATTATAATGTTTTGTAACGCGGTGAGGTAGAGACTCGCAATCAGGCATCCATTCTCATCAGCGCCTGACTCGCGCTCCTGTATGTGGTTGTTCAATGTTTTCTGTCAGGGTTTTTTTTGTGTGTGTGTCTCTCTCTGTCTCCCTCTGTATCTGGATGTACTGAGCCCTCCTCCATACCAGCGTCAGAACATAATGAGAGAGTGACAGCAAGAGTGCCAAGATGCGCACAGAGAGCACAGCCCTGCAGAGATCTGCTGTTGGCAGTTAGGGGCAGAGGTCAGTGGTGCTCACTATGTCCTTTTAGGCAGTGGTCCAGAGACCACAGCAACCAAGCAACAGGCGATCCCATAACAGAGAGAGAGAAAGAAGAGAGAGAGAGTCCATACTGCAGGGCCAGACAGACGAAGAGAGAGAGAGAGAGAGAGAGCGATAGAGAGAAAACCAGAGAGACGCAAAGAAAGAAAACAAATCCCACATTGTCCTGTTTGTCTCTGACTGTATCACTGTATCGGAGTGCTCCCTGTGTGGCAGTTCCCTCTATGAGCCCTAAAGTTGTGCTGTCATGTCAATGCATGCTGAAATGTTCAAGGCAGCACTGCTGCTGGCGGCAGGACACATAACAAAATTCCTTTGGTTTTCTGAACATTTTCATGCATTTCTCGAGTTTCCTTGTGTTGTACAACACAGGGTTTTCCCTACGCTTTTTTTTCCAGCCTTCTTTATGCCCCCTACTCACTGGACTCCTGGCCTCTCTCTGGTGTGGTCTCTTGGGTACAACCTTTCTCCCGCACTCCTGAAGCCCTCTGATCGACTCATGGCTTGGGCCCATCTCCTCTCTGGCTCCTCTGGCCACCCAGCCCTCCGGCTCTGAGCCCCCCAGGGTGGGATCACCGACTCCTACTGGTGTGCTATCTATAATCTAGTAGAGCAATGAGGGAATGGAGGGAGAGCCAATCGTTGGTTGGCAGGACTCAGAACTGTGCATGGGGCCATCCCATGGGACCCACCTTCGCCTACAAGGCGACCAGGCATTTTTCCACTTTTTCTTTCCCTCCATTGGCTCGGCTGTGCAATGTGCACCAGCGTGAAATGTACACACTCCTGAGCACATTCACAGGAGTGCCACCATAGCTCATCCCCTTACTGGAGTTCCTGACTGCTGCTGCACCCCCAGTCCCCACTGGAGGTCGCCAGACAATGGGATCTGGTACCCCTCTCTCACCTAGAAACCCAAGTCCACTTCCAAACCTGGGTCACCGGAGTGGCTCGAGGTAAGGCGTCCTGTGCCTCAGCCCTCTGCGCCACTGGGCCGACTGGTTTGCCCCATGTTATAAGCACAATAACCCACTCCAGGGTGTGCTGTTATGCTATAATAGTAGTTAATGTACTCCCTTGTCATGAGTGGCAAGCAATCAGAAAGTTCACATTTTGAAGCCCATTTTCTAAGAAGACACAAAGTATTGTCCCTTAATATTGGTGGGCACAATATGCAAATTACAAAATAGCTAGCACACTGAATAGAGGAATGAGAACACTAGATTTTACCTCTATCACTTAACATGTAAGACCCTGCTCATCATGGAAATTTGTATTATTTTTTTATTCTTTGGCAACCTGGTAAGGCCCATTAGGTACAGGTGCCTGTTTTCAGGGTGACCCGGGAGCACTGGGGAGGTTAAGTTACTTGCTTAGAGTCACACAGTACACAGGTGGAGGTTGTGGGAAGCAAACCCAGGTCTGTCTGCTGGATATACCAAGTTCATTCACCACTCATTACTCTAACCTCTAGGCTATACTGCCAGCCCCATTTATTATATTAGCCCCCAAATTATTTTTCTGGTGGAGGGCATATAGATATAAAGCCAAACAGGCTGACTGTCCCCAACAGACCTCCTTATTTTTGTTTGTGACATCACAATCTGCAGTCACAGTAAGCGCAACATCATGAACAAAAGCACTGTGAGGTCAGCTAGAGACAGCTTCATACTTTTTATACAGACTTCTTAGACGGACTACAAAGATGTGTTATAAACTCTGGAAAGGAAAACTGTAAGTTACATGTTTTGTTTCTTGTGACTTGCAATAGATGAAATATCATGTATTATTCAGTACATACTGAAGTGCAGCATTGCTCTCTAAAGAACTAGTACTTCCACTAAAAAGACCAAGACTTTTAAAAGTAGCCAGCTGTTTATATTTTTTATTTAAAGAACTGTATGCATTGGAGCATGAGCCAGCACTAATGGTGAATGGCAGGCTGAGCATATAGCTCTGGAACATTGCCAGCGTATTTGAGATAATTTTTAGCCTAATGCTGCTTAATTAATGATCAGAGTGACAGATCTAATAGGCAAGAATAAGAGCTGCAAATAGATATAAAAATTTTAGTGAGGAGACATTCCGTTTTCCAGGTATCAGTCAAATTCAAGTTTCGGCTTTCAGTGCTTTTGCCACAATGCAGGCTACTTCTGCCAGGATCCAGGAATCAAGGAGACATGCAACTAATGCAGAACTATTGATGGAACAACTCAATACCATGGCTAATAAGGATGATATACAGTAGCACAAAGAAATGCTAGCAGATCTGCAACTGGATGTTACAGACATTAAAGCTTCTACCTCAGCCCTCACAAGGAACACAGAGGAGCTATCTGCCAGAATGGACACTAATGACTGTAAAATTACTGAACTTACTAATTCAGTAAGCTTTCTCGAGCAGTTTATGCAGAAACAGAGTACAAAAATCTCCTATTTATTAGAAAAAGTTGATGACCTCAAGAATAGAGGTTGCCGTAATAATATAAGAATCTTAGGAGTCCCTGATGGGCTGGAGGGTCCCAACATGATCTGTTTCTGCAAAACTTCCTACCAGAAATACTTCGTCATCAGTGGCCCTGGCCCTTAGAGATAGCGAGGGCACATTGGTCACTGGGACCAAAGCACAAAAACAGGAAGCTGAGACCTATAATTGCTTACTTACTTTATTTTACTGCAAAGGAGGAAATATTATGTTTGGCAAGAAGGAAGAAAACTATTGATTGGAGGAATGAGCACATTTCTATTTTTCAGGACTTCTCTACTGATATTATCAATAAAAGGAAAGTTTATTATGATGTTAGACAACAGCTACAGAGGTATGGTGTGCCCTATCATTTCAAATATTCTGTGACACTGGTAATCTAGCAGGATGTGGGTAGGTTTCTTAAATGTGAGACTGTTGGTGAGGCCTAGAACTTTGTTCAGGAATTTCAAAACTCAAGGCCTTTGACAAGAATACTGCCTCTGCTAACCACCAGTTTGATTTAAAGTTAACGCGAGGGTCTAACAGTCCTGTTCATTCAGACCCTTGCGCACCCTCTGCAAAGACCCATGATCAGAACATTGAGTGACTGCTCTAACATTCTCAAACAGCTCCCAGTCTGCAACCCTTAACTCCGCACTCTTATGCTGCTGCTGTCAATATTCAGGAACACCCCTCGAGCCTACCTGGGATCCAATGAAAATCTGGAGCTGCAAGTCATCCTTCTGACACCCCAAGAATGACTTCCTCTGCACTGAGCCCTAGAAAACATGGCCGAAGTAGGGAAAGTCTGCAATCAACATCCTCTCGGATTACCCCAAAGCCGGAATAATGAATGCGTGTTGATGTAATTTCAACAGAGTACTGCACTATTTCAAGTCCTCCTGCAACAGCCTTTAAACATGGAACTTTTATTCATGAAGATACTCTTCCAGCACCAGTATTTCAAGCCAGGGTACAAGCTTCCTTGCATGACTTGAATACTGAGCTTTCAGCCCAATATCACTGGCAACCAGACTGACAGGCCCTCCCCCTGATTTTACTCAGCTTTTGTTTTGCGCATCTGTTATGTGCTGTTTCTCCCCTTCTCTTTCTCTTTCTCTCCCCAGGATCAGCCCTGAACAGGCTCCTTCTGGTGCCTGCGGCCGTGGGACTGGACTTGGCTGGGTGGGCAGCCCTTCAATGCCCGCCTGCTGCCAACATTAGATCTAGGTGTGCCGCAGATATCAGGACGTTTCTTGGCTTCTAAGCCAGCAATTTGATTGGCTCCCACATGCTGTAGCTTGTCTCCTCATTGGCCACAGCTAACATTAATTGGAAGAGCACTTGGCACTCTTTTGTTTTAACTGCTTCTCCTATAATTTTCTTGCCCCTGCCTGACCCGAAACCAGCATCTATTAAATGCTCTTTCCCAAGCACTAACTCCTCCTCCTCCCCATTCTCTAGCTGGTGAATATCACTGACAGCCCTCCCTCTTAAAGGGGCTTCCTTTCTTCACCTGTCTGCAAGTCAGTGGGGCTGTCTTCATCTCCTAATCAAGCTGCCCTCACCTTCCCTGTAATACCTCCTAAATAGACTGTCCCCACTCCCTGAGTTGTACATCCCTCAGTTGCCTGCTCTCACTTTCAGCTGTACTCTCTATCCAGCCAGAGCTAATCTGCTGCCCATTACCTATACCTAGCAAGAAAAATGCCATTAATGTCTTTCAGTTTCTTTCCTGCTTCTTAGAGTTGCTCTGCTCCCACAAAACTCAGTACCACCCTATCATAGCAGTTACTCACACAGCATAAAAATGTATGCCCATACCACCACATCTACCCTAATCTCTCATAAGCTATTATGGGGACTGCTTATTATTATGCTGCCCGTACTGTTTGAAGTCAGAGATGGCACAGCTAGGCTAGAAACCCACCCTGACCCACCTAAAGCATGCTCTTCCATAGCACCACCCTTAGGTAAAATAGGAATGCTGAATGATACTCACCTCTGCCTAACTACACTGTTTCCCTTGGTACAACAGGGCTGGCCTCCTTCCCTCATGCTAACACCTGTTTTACTTAGGGCACACTTCCACATAGCCAGCGAATCCATGACCAAGCCCCTGAAGGGTAGCCACACTCTTAGACTCGGAAAAATTTTGAAACATTACCTAAAAAAAGGTTAATTATCTTACTTCTTTTACTTTTGAGAAATGTACACTCAAATCCTGGCCCTATGGGCCCAATAATTAAACAAGTCCATAGTCATATTAATATCGCTTACATCAATATCTGCAGCCTGCTACCAAAACTCCCTCAGCTCCAGGTTCTGATTGCCCAATGCAATCCAAACATTATCGCTATCACTGAAACTTGGTACTCCCCAAAAATACCTGACTCAGCAGTTTTCATGCAGGGATATAACATCTTCTGGATAGACAGGCTAACCAAGCGCAGGGGTGGCTGCCTGGTATACCTTAGAAAAAACATCAAAGGACAGGAAATATAAAATCACACATGCCACAATAATGCAAGGCATCATGTGCTATATATGCAAATCACCACAAAATATTATGCTGGTTCAACTTTAAGCAGAATTGCATGGTGCCGAAAGGCATCTCACACAGTCTGCAAAGAGTGCCAACAGAAGACACAGACACGTGTTTCATCCTACCAGGTACTGTCAAAGGACAGGTACTGGCTAATAACATTAATTCAGATGGAGCCCAAATTCTCTCCATCAACCTTACTATCATTTGTCACTGTAAAACTTTGATGCTCTCCACAGTCTATATTCCACCAGGAAAGCAGGCTCCCGGTATGGAACAGTTGTATGGGCACCTTAACCAACTGAAGCATGACTGTGAACAGGTGATCCTAGGTCACTTTAGTACAAACTGGTTGGTTCAGGATACCGTTGCCATAAGAGACAAAATGAACAGTCTATACCTCATGCAGCCGGTCACCCAAGCTACCAGACTGAACTATCATACAGGGACCAGCACCCTCATTGATTGGCTCCTTACCAACTGCCCTGAACATATAACCAAGGTGTCTGTCTTACCAAATACACTAAGTGACCATTCGCCGATCATCTGCTCCTGGTCTAACAGGGGTCCTAGGGAATCCCCTATTCACACCAAACACCGGTCCCTAAGAAAAGGGCAACTAGAATATCTTGAACAACACCTAAAGAGTTGTAATTGGACCTCCTGGATGTACTAGATGATGCTGAAAAGGTCCTAGACTACTTCATTACATCCTTCAACAATGCCTGCAACCTAGTTGCCCCGTACAAAAAATCTAAAATCAAAGGCACTGTTAACCCGTGGCTCACAGGCTCCCTTAAGGAGCAGTTGAACATCCAAAATAACCTCTGGCATAAGGCCAGAGCAACGGGAAAACAATCAAATTATTGTACTTACAAAGCAGCAAGAAATAGATGTACTGTACTAGGATGATAAGAAATGCAAAAGCAAGCTATTACAAAGAACAGATGGAAAAAAGCTGGGGTAACGGGAAGGAATTCCGGAATACCACTAAATCCTTGGCAGGTAGAGACTCCAGAGCCCCACCAGACCTCATAGTCACCACATCTGGCAGCTTACAAGAGCCTACTGATATTGAAAATGTCTTTAACTATGCAATTACCAACTTAAGCTTGGTTCTACCCACCTGTTACTTAAAACCCCTACCCAAATATTCGACCCGCCACATCGATCCACAAACTAAACAAAACCCGGGCCATCCCCTTTTCTATTTCAAACAAGTAACTAGAACTCAAATGATTAAGTACATTAGGAGGGTCATTGGCAAAATCAGGATGGCAAGTGACATGTTAGATATGAAGATCTTAGCCCTTACCCTCGACGAACTAGCACTCCCCCTCACTAGGCTTTTCAACATCTCCTTAAGAACGGGGGTATTCCCTGCAAAATGAAAAACAGCCTTTGTTACCCCAGTGTTTAAAAGTGGGGACAAAACCAACCTAGGCAACTACCAGCCTACCTCTATACTTTCAGCACTCTCCAAAGCCCTAGAAAGGATTGTCTCCGATCAGCTCATGGAGCACCTTAACAAATACAACTCACTCTGTCCCCAGCAGCATGGTTTCTGCAGAAACCACAGTACTGTCACTGCTCTTATTGCCTTCACCTCCCAGTTATAGGATGCCCTAGACACTGGTATGCTGGTGGGGTCAATACTCATTGACCTCACCAAGGCATTTGACACTGGGAACCACCAGATACTACTCAACAACCTCCTGACTCTTGACTTGTCTCAAGACACTGTCTTCTGGTTCTGTAGCTATCTGTTCCACAGATCTCAAAGGATGAAAATAAATGCAGCCATGACTGAGCCCAGGGCCATATCCTTAGGGTTCCACAAGGATCTGTCTTAGTCCCGTTATTATTCAGCCTATTTATTAACTGTCTCCCATCCGCTTGTCCAGCCCAAATGTTGCTACACGCCGATGATGCCGTGATCTTTGCACCCGGCAATCATCCCTCTGAAATTACAGCTGCTCTGCAGCACGGTTTTAAACAACTCAAGGTTCTCAACCATAGACTACTACTGAACTACAAAAAAACTAAGGTAATGTATTTCGCTATGCTCCACAACAAGAAAAAATCCAGTTCTCTATCCATCCTAAGCCAAAATGGAGATTTCTTAGAACAAGTACCCTCCTTCAAATACTTTTTTTATGCATCACGCATAGATTATATGTAGTCAGAATAGCCAACACCAAGCTTGGTATACTCTACTGTCACAGGCAAGCTGTGTCTCAAATGTCCCTTAGTCTGGTCACTCAGAGCTCAATTTTGTCAACTATTGACTATGGGCTCATTATCTATGGTGCCGGTACTGAAACTGCTCTGAAAATAATTAAAGTACTACTAAACAAAGCCTGCAGGCGAGTTCTAGGTGCACATTGATGCACCCATTCCTGCAGTCAAAACAGGTTGGCTCCCACTGCATCTCTGTATCAAATAGCCAGGCATGCCTACCCGGGAAGAAGGCAATGCTTCATTTGACCCCTAACTCAACTGCAGCATTTTTCCAATGCTTTGCAACTTCTCAGATTACAAGAAGTACAAAGGTGCCCTCAAAATCCCTTTTAAACACACCTAATTTGCTCAGCGTGCCCTCGCGTACCGTGGTCAACAGTAGATAAACGAACTGCTGGCCCCACTCCTTGAATGTGAAAAAATTGGTCCCTTTAAAAGAGGCCTCTGCCTCCTTCTAGCTGGGACCCATCACTGTGACTGTTCACCTTAGACAGCAGCCCTCACTCCATTAGACAGCTGCCCTCAGTCTACTGGTTGCCCTCCTTCCCCTCACTTCCACTAATCTCCCCCCACCAATCCGCAGTTTGACAAGGCCTACTGGGCTGCTATAACCTCAGCTTCCCACCCCTCGCCCTGCTGTCTCACTATTACCCCTCCTACCAACTCTCCACTCCCCCCCTTCCTGAAACTATGCATACTTGGGCTGCACCTGCCCCTGAATTGCTTTCTTCATCCACTTACACGCTCATTCATGCTACCCCTGCCACTCTTCTCCTCCTGGACTATGCCCTGTTGGACAGCTACAATCCTCAACTTCTTGCACTTAGCAACACTTTGGTATCCAGCTAGCAAAGAAGCTGCTATGATATTTTTACCAGCATACTACACTTATTGTAATGGACTGTGTACTTGTACCTCCTGGTATTTGTAACACTTTAGTATATCCTTTCTACCATGTAATGTCTATTGACCTCTTAGCTTTGTTCTCTGTATTGTGTATTGTCTTCTGGACTTGGAACCTTTATAAAGGAGCCTTGCGGCTCAAACATTGTAATCCAAAATTGAAATAAAAAAATAAATAAATACATAAAACCGTTTCTCCTCATAGTGTGGAGCAGGTGAGAATACAAGTGCAATTTATTGCTGGAATCTGGTGTTGAGTCTGCAGGATAATACTGTTAGCTTTCAACTTGCAGTTCTATGGTAGTCCTAGACTTTGAATCTGCTGCAGCATTTTTATCTCTGCAGTTCTGATATGAGTATTTTAAAATCCCACAAATGAGCTCTTATATCACTTTTGTTTACTTTAAGCCTATGCCTCATCGAGCCGCATGGTGTGATAGTGCTGATATGCTGTTGAATTATTTAGTGTGGCCATACTGTTTGATGAATGTTTTTTTCTTTTCTAAGGATCCCTAATTACTTGTTCACCCTCCCCATACATACACACACATCTGACCTTACCCTTCCTGTTATGATAGTTGTACTTTTGTGTACGTAATGGTGCTGTGTCAAGAATTAAGGTGTGATCTCCCACCTTTAACTGCTATGAATGTTAAAAATGCAGTAAGTGCTTGTTGGCACACATTTACATTCATCTTGCAAGGGAGTTCAGTCTTTATTTATTTATTTATTTATTTAAGAGTTCCACCAGAAAGGGCACACTGAACAAGTTGCTCGTCTCACGGTGCGTCCTGGGGGAGTTGGAAGGTACACAATAAAACATAATCAACACAACAGTATACGTTGCAAATATATGGGAGCTGGAAGACATACAAATAAGTCATAGGCAAACAACAAAACAGTATACAGTGCCAATTATGCATAGGGTACATTACCAAGTATTTATTTATTTTATTTATTTAGCTTTAGTTGACCAGGTAGGTACACTAGACAATCTGTATGCCTATTTTTAGGTATGACCCGGGAGAGTACAATGAAAATACAGGTTCAAACAAGGTACATAACAACAAGAGGGGCAATGTACAGAGTTACAAGAGAGCAAGATAAACATAGATAGTATACAGTGAGCAGTAATAGGTAAAATATACATATACATATACATATACATACAGAATTAATAGACTAACACATTCAGTGGTAATTACATTGCATGAGTGACCCTATTTACCAGGGCCACTTAATACATAAGCAGATGGCGATCAATCTCATGCTACACAGAGATTAAAGGACAGTAGGCAGTGGACCAGAAAGGGACCAATTTGGAGACCTGGTTAGGGTGGCTTGGGACACCCACACACTGAGGACAGTTTTAAGTGCTCCCACAGGGAATTCTGTACACACAGTTGGGGGAGAACGTACATGGTCAGGAAGGGAGTTCCATAGCCTCGGAGTACATGTAGCAAAGTCCCTATCCCCCATTAGGGTTTGAGTATATGGAACTTTGAACACTGCCAGACCCTGAGACCTGAGGGAGTAGGAGGAGGATACAGCAGGCAGAAGAAGCTGCGCAAGCCCCAGTGGGGTGCCAGTTCTGAGCACCTTTCCTACGAAGCAGCCCGACCCATATTTCAAGTGATTGGCTGGGGAAAGCCAGCTCAGTTTGTCATATAATTGACAATGGTGGGTGAGACGTGGAACAGCCAGCGCAAAGCAACAGATGTTGTTATAGGTCGTGTTCCACCTGGCAAGGTGGACCTTGGAGGTGCCAGAGAACAAGAGAAGGCCATAGCTTAGTGAAGGGAGCAGCACACCTCTGGCCACTGCCAAGCGAGCTGCAGACGTCAAGTTTTTCTTTGCCCTGTATGCAAGACCCAGTTTGCAGTTTACGGTTCTACAAACATTTAGGATGTGACTCCCCAGGTCGAGTTGGGGGTCAAGTGTAACCCTAAGGTATTTTATTGAAACTGTGGTTAGGAGGGGAGAGCCATCCACACCACTGACACATAGAGGGACAGGGGAGACCTTGATCTTGGCTGCTGACCCAAAGAGCATGGCCTGAGTTTTTTTCAGATTGAGGATCAGCTTGTGGGATGTTACCCGGCTTGAGTATTCTTAAAGGCCTCACTCAGCTGAAGGTTAAGAACCCCAATGTCTCGGGAATGTGCAAGGATTACAAGATCATCTGCATAAAGGGTGGCACTACAGTTGGAAGCAGCAGCAGGGAGGGTGTTAACAAATGCGGAAAAGAGAAGGGGCCCCAAAACTGATCCCTGTTAGACACCAGAGGTCACCAGAGTGGGGTCAGAGAGGACCTTGTTGAATTTAGTCTGCTGTGTTCTGCCCTGGAGGTAGTTTCTCAGCCAACTCAAGGCAGTGGGGGACAGGCCTAAGGACTGCATCTGTGAGCAGAGTAATGCATGGTCTACAAGGTCAAAGGCCTTGGATAAGTCAATGAATATGGCCCCAGAGAGTTTGCCCTGGTCCATGGCTGCCCTGATGCTGGAAGAGACAGAGACAAGGGCAGTGGTCATGCTGTACCCTTTTCAATATCCATGCTGTGCAGGGGACAGCAACTGATGAGTCTGAATATACTCTGTAAGCTGTTCAGCCACAGTTTTCTCTAGGAGTTTACTAATGGCCGACAGGATGACAATTGGACGATAGTTGTCTAGGACTTTGGGGTTACCTTGCTTTGGAACAGGGACAATCCTTGCTACTTTCCAAATACCAGGGATAACACCAGTGGCAAGGGACAGATTGAAGATATGTGCCACTGGGATGGCAATGTAGGGAGCACCCAGGTTCAGAAGCTTGGGTTCCATGTTATCATGGCCAGTGCTGGAGTGTGGGGAGAGACCAGAGAGAAGTCTCTGTGTCTCCTTGACAGACACAGCCCTGAGAGAAAATAATGGGTGAGAGGGGTGAGCCCCCTGAGGGACAGCGGCCGAGGGGCCTCTAATATCCCCTACAGCAGGGAAAGAGGAGGTAAGAACGGATAAGTCCAAAAAGTGGGAATTTAAAGCATTAGCAGTCGTGAGTGGATTATTACAACTTGACCTTCCAATGATCATGTCAGAAACTCCCAAGTTGGAGGAGCCACTGACTAAGTTTTTTATGTTCCTCCAGAACCTTCCTGGGTCCTTAGCAGAGCAGATTTACAATATTCACTTTTTGCCACCCTGATGGCATTTTTGCACTTGTTTCTGAGCTTTCTATACTGTTGGAAGATGGACTGATCCAACGTGCATTTGAAGTGAGCCCAACACTTGTCCCGTGCACACATAAGGGCTAGGAGACTCCCATGCAGCCATTTTGTGGCAGTCCCCCTCACTCTCCATCTAATAAAGGAGAACAATTAACAATCGGTAACAGGCAGCAAGAAATTACAGTTGGTATGCATATTTCATTAAATCATAGTGAACAGAAGGACTGCAAGTGTGGTAATAGGATAACTATTACAGCCCATTTAGATGCAACATGGTCTGTTCAGTTGCAGTTGCAGTTCAGATAGGTAATTGTGTAAGGCTGAGGAGATAGGGGAAGGGGTAGAAGAAAGGCAAATCTGGTGGTTAAGGGAATTCCACAGTTTAGGAAAGTGGTACGAGAAGGCTACCTGGATGACAGTAGTCGTATGGCACAGGACACCTAAAGTATGGGAAACTGAGGACCTAAGTGACTGGGTGGATGTTGGGGGGATTGTTAGGGAAGAGTTAAGTAGGGAGGGAGCCAAACCAAAATTTGGAGATGAATTTAGCACAGTGGAGGAGACATCTGTTGTCAAAAGATGAGAAAGCCAAAGTGTGTTAAAGTTGACAGTGGTGAGTGAGGGTATGAGCATCGAGTGCGAAGTGGCAGAAGGAGTTAAGGGGGGTGTTCAGTCTGGCTAGGGAGGTCTTAGGCATGACATTGTAGACTATGTTGCAGTAGTTAAAGATGGGGAGAATAATCTTCTGGACAAGTTCACACCTAGCTGGGAGAGGGAGGCAGTTCCAGTTCCTAAATAGAACACCTAACTAGGGGTGCAGCTTTTTAAGGACGGTGTCCATGTGACCAGAGAAGGTGAGGTATTGGTCAAGCCAAACCCCCAGATATCTGAATGAGGAGGTGTCCTCAAGGACCGTCCCATTGAGAATGTGGAAAGTGGGTAGGAAGGGGAGCCTTAAAAGTCTTTGCCTAGTGCCGAAGGTCATGGAGACAGTCTTCTTGACATTTAGGAAAAGCTGATGTGAGCAAAACCAGCGCTGAACGTTGTTGAAATTGTTCTGAAGTCTGGTTGCAACATTGGTGGGGGATTGGCAGGAGGTGTAAAGGACCGTGTTGTCAGCATACCTATGAATAGAGGTAGATGTGCAGACAGATGGCACGTCATTTAGAAAGATGGAGAAGAGTATGGGGCCCAACACTGGTCACTGTGGGACACCTGTGTCGATAGGGAGGGGTGAGGATATAGAATCCGCTATTCTAACTGACTGAATCTGACCAACCAGGTAGGCATGGAACCAGTTTGTGGTGGCAGCTGACAAGCCTTCAACGGAGGGAGAGTGTAACAGGATAGGATAACTAAGGCATTCATGACTTGATCAAGTTTTAATGCAACCTTGCTATATGGACCCGATATGCCACTTCAATCAACCAATCAATCAAGCAATCATTTGTATTTATAAAAAGTGCAATTCCATGACATCAAAGCACTTGTAGAAAAGCAAATACATAAAAACAATAAAATAAATACAAACAGAGCCACTTTAAAAATACAGCAATTATTAAAAACCCTATCAACACGTTTAGGCAGGATCCGGAAAAGCCTGCCCAAATAAATAAGTCTTAACCCTTAGGCTGCAAACAGAATTAGAACATATAGGAATTTTTGACTGCTATATCAGTCCATGGCACAGCAAGGGCTAAGAGCAGACTTAAAACCCTCGATGGTCAGGCACTCTCTCACCCAATGAGGTAGAGAGCTTCACAGGATAGGGGCCATAAAAGCAAAAGAACAGGTCCCCGATGTCTTTAAATGAATGCTGGGAACCTCAAGCAATCCCTCAACAGAGGAGTGGATTAAGCGGTAGGGACAGAGGAGATCTTGCAAGTACTGCGGTCCCTGTCCATGTAGGGCAGGGTCCTCCTTTCTTCTGTTAGCATCTTGGGTCCTCCTTGCCTCTATTAGACAGAAGCTTTCTGATCTAAAAAAATTACAGAAAATATTCATTGCTGTCAGCACCGTCTACCTGTTTTCCTCACCCCTCCATTCCCATATTGTGTCACCTATGCATCTTTAACCCCCCCCGTGTGTCTTAGGGTTTCCTGCACTCATCCACTTCTAAGCTATGATGATAGCCAGTTTGCCTATACCACTACGACATCTAAGATGCCAACATCCCTGACAGCGACAGACACAATGCTGAGTGTTGGCATTGTACTGTCAGGGATGTTGGCATGTTTTATTAATGGGCCTGTGCCCCCCGACCCCCATGTGGGGGGCCCTGCCTCCCACAGCCCCCGGTCCCTCAATATACAACTATGAATGGGAGTTGTCTCAGGAAGGGGACGTAACACCAGAAGATGCAGTGTCTGCAGGAACCATCACAGCGACCCGGCGCTTTTGGGCAAATTCTGTCACTGTGATGGTCTTCATGGTGGTGGTGCCAATGTGTGGTCGGTACACCATAATGGCCATAACACTGCACCCCATGTGGTCTGTCTCTGGTTAACTAAATACTTAACATGAGCTAATTCATATTCTACAAATGGCTGGTATGCTCTGGATGGCTCTCCTTTATCAACTTCATTGTCAACCATGCCTAAACCGCCTTGGACTGTTTCTAATTTGGTGGACGTGAGGTTTTGCATTAGATTTCATCCTACTGCTATTAACTTGCTTGATTTTACTTAGTGTTAGCATATTTTTGCCATATTAAGTGTAACTGTCCTATTTACCATTGTTTAACTGTATAATCTTCGTAGTCAATTGTCATTTTTTAGAGTTGATTTTACCTGCTACTGAATTGTACAGTGCATAAGATTATTACAGCATAGTTATATCTTGTTAGTCTTGCTTTTAGGTTTTTCCATCTGTATCATTCATTGATCACATTGCTTAATTAGTTAGTTTTTGTTTATTACTTTAGTCAGCATATTGTCTTGGTTATAACATTTTAATTATAAATAACAGTATATTAACTTGCCATACCAAAAAAAAAAAACTCATCTTAAGATATATACTTCTTGTTCTATTTGCTGTCTGTAGCTAGTTATGCACCCCTACAAAATCATTTCCTTGAACATTAATAGGCTATGGACTCCAATTAAAAGGAAGAAGGTTTTAACTTATCTTAACCATAAAGGAGCTGATATTTTACTGTTGCAAGAAACTCATCTAGATGTTTCTGAATCAGCTAAACTATGTGGATCTTGGGTTGCTCAGGTTGAATATAGCTCCTTCAATAGCAAGCAAAGGGGAACTGTAATCCTGATTAGGCTTTGTCAAAACTACGCTTATAGCTTATCCAGAGGGTAGGTACCAAATCTTGGCTGGCTCAGTGGATGGCCTAAAAGTGATGTTTTGTAATGTGTATGCATCTAACTTAGGGCAGTATGAATTCTTTGGCTTAATTTCTGCCATGCTTTCCAACTACATGGACCACAAAATAATCATAGGTGTGGACTTCAGTGAGGTTATGGATCCTCTCCTAGAGAGACACCTCCCCCCCCAAGTTAGTTTATATTCCCACTAAGGCACGTTGGTTACTTCATAACTTAGCAGGGTCATTGTTGCTATCTGATGTCTAGAGGTTGGTTCACCTCTAAGGCAAGGACTATACCTTTTTTCCAACTGACATTCTACATACAGTAGAATAGATCATATTTTTGTCTGAACTGATCTTGTAAAT
This sequence comes from Neoceratodus forsteri, assembly GCA_016271365.2. Lineage (NCBI taxonomy): Eukaryota > Metazoa > Chordata > Ceratodontiformes > Ceratodontidae > Neoceratodus > Neoceratodus forsteri. The sequence continues at coordinate 726,681,391 of CM028137.1, read as the reverse complement.
TCAATTTTGGATTCAGAGATTGATAATATTGTAATATCAGACCATGCTCTAATCTCATTAAATGTTGTCTTGGGGGAAGGCTGGCCAAAGGAGTTCAGATGGAAGCTTAACACATTCCTGCTAGAAGATAAGAATTTCATAGACTGGGTCACTAAAGAATGAACAATTACTTTCTGAATAATGATACAGGTGATGTTTCATGTGCCTGCCTATGGAAGGCCTACAAAGCTTATACCCAGGGTAGGATAATAAGTTTCTTTGCATTCAGAAAAAGAGAAAAGGCTAAACTAATTGTAGACAAGCAGGCTAGTCTAAAGAATCTGGAAACATGGATAAGAAATGCAGGTTCCTTAGATCACTCAGTTCTATATGAGATTAGAGATTACCCTGGTTAAATTTGACATTAATAAAGTACTCTCTGCTCATGTGGAGTATACTTTATTTCGTACCAAGCAGGGTTATTTGGAATCAGGAGAAAAAACTGGGAAGTTGCTGGCCTATAGGCTCAAGAAGCTATAGGACCAAACCATTGTCTCAGGGGTTCGAAGTGTAACTGGGAAAGTAGTTAATAAGAACAAAGAGATCATTATTGTCTTTAGAGATTTTTATTCTCAAATCTATGCCCAGGAGCCAGTGGATACTGAGGCAGTAAACAAATTCCTTTCCTCCATTGAAACTCCCAAGCTAAAAAATGACAAGAAGAGATCAATAAGGACTTGTCCTTGGAGGAAGTCTCTCTAGCTGTCAACTCATTACCCAATGGCAAAACCCCAGGGTTGGATGGGCTCCCAGGGGAATATTTCAAACTTTTGAACCCTACGTTATCTTCATATCTGCTGAATAATGTTTAGAGAGTCCTGGGATCATGACATCCTCCTCCATCACTTATCCAATATCTTGTTACTCTCATTCATAAGAAAAACAAGGACCCCTTGTGCTGTGATAGTTACCGCCCTATATCATTAATGAACTTGAATTACAAAATACTTACTAAAGCCCTAACTGCTCGTATTCAAAAACTTATTTGTGACTTAGTCGGAAAAGAGCAGGTAGGATTCATTCAAGGCAGATCAGGGAGGATTGCGTCCAAAGGCTTCTAAGTGTGTTGTGGCATGCTAATAAGGCTAAGGAGGTGCCTTATCTTGTATTGTCCCTGGTCCTGTTTAAAGAGATTCACCAAGTTACATAGTTATGGTATTGCACCCGATATATGGGTGCCTTACCTCAAGGGGAATCTTTGTAGCTTCACGTGTTGTTACATAGTGCAACACTTTTCTTGGAAAAAAGCTCATAATTTTGGTAAACTGGGTCCCGGAGGACTTCGGTCTGAAGACCTGGTTTACTGAAATTATGGCATTTACGAAGTGATTGCACTATTTAACGACATGTGGAGCTACAAATATTCTGAGGTAAGGCACCCATATTGGGTGCAATATCATAACTTGGTGAATCTCTTTAAAGCATCTGATTCTTTGTTCTTAGACTACATGTTCCTAGCCTTAAATCATTTTGGTTGTGGGAGCAACTTCAGTACCCGGATTCCCCTTTTATATAAGAACTCCTGTGCTCAGATACTCACAAACAGCCTAATTTTTAAATGTATCCCCTTGGCCTGTGATACTAGCCAAGGTTGTCCCCATCCCCCTACCTGTTTATCCTTGCCACTGAACCTTTGATTAGAGCTATTGCTGAACATCCAGGTATTTCAGGCTTTAAAATGAACACATATGTACATAAGACTTTTGCATTTTCAGATAACCTTCTTTTAACTTTACCCAAACTGGTGCAATCTTATGTTGCCCTCAAAAAACTCCTGAGTTTGGATCACTCTCAGGTCTTCATGTAAACTGGGATAAATCCCAAGCCTTATGCCCGAGCTCCACACCCTTTATCCTACAGAGCCGTAAAGAGATATTTGATAATAACTGGGTAAAGAACCAATTTACATATCTAGGCCTGCAAATTTCCAGAAACCTAGCTTCTCTAGTGGATATAAACTATCTGCCCCTGTTATGTGGTATAGAGCTGGACCTTAATCGCTGGGGGCATCTCAGTCTATCGCTGCTGGGCAAGGTAAACTCAGTTAAAATGATTATTGCCCCAAAATTATTTTACCTATTTCAGAACATACAAATGTTACTTACTAAAAAACTTATTGGTAAATTAAATTCACTTGTAAGGACCTTCCTCTGGGATTCTAAGCCGCTATGTTTCAATATAAATCAGCTTCGGGCACCTTATGAGCTAGGAGGGCTAGCACTTCCACACTGGGAATGGTACCAGTGGGCCTTCAAGTTCAAGCAAGCATCAGGTCATATGCAGCTGAGACCTGATGATGCACCACTCACCTCACTATGGCTGCTAATGGAAAAATCACTTTTAAAACCCAACCAACTCACTGACTTTATTTACTTACCTACTACTTTGAACTTAAAAATTAACCCTTGTTTAAGTAACACTTTTAGGGTGCTCAGAAAACTTATCAAAGCCATCAATCCTGCCTTCCTACCTTTGAAAATAATGCCTCTCTGGTCTTACACACATTTTACGAGAGGTGGTACTCCATTGTCCAATAATGCCTGGGCTCAGGCGGGCATCAACCATATTAATGATCTTCTGTCCAGAGATTCTTCCATGTTAATGCCTTTGTTGGAAATCAAGGGAAAATGTTGCCTTTCTTGGCTTCATTTTCATTACTAAATACAATTAAGGTCCATGCATACTTAACACCTCCTACAAGTGGACTTCACCTTCCCCAGTAATGGTGAATGGGATCAGCTTGTGAAAATAGGACCCCTTAAAACGGGTGCCAGTCACATGTACAAATCATTCACTTACTCTCTTACTTCTCCATCTCTCATTTCTTCTGCCAGACAGAAATGGGAAGCGGAGCTGGGAATTGACATAAATGAACAAGGGAATAAAGACCTCCAAGGCAAGCTTATTCAATAAAAGATACTGCATCGGTTTTATATGTCCCCCACAAAACTTTTTGAACTTGGTCTTTCATCCAATACTGACTGTTGGAAATGTAATACTACATGTGCCAATATGCTACATATGCTGTGGGACTGCCCCAACCTTAACAAATTCTGGGCTGAGGTACAAAAGACTTGTGAAATCTCTCTCTCCACTGTCTTACCTCACTCTCCACTCTCCACTCATATTTATCCAGGGAATATTCCCACCCATTGTTACCCTTACGCATTATCAGAAGCTATGGCTCTTAGTGGCTGCTGTCTGTGCCAGATACTTAATACTTAAGTATTGGAAGGATCCCTAGGTGCCCTCCTTATCTGAATGGCTAAATATGATGAGTTACATGGCTAATAATGAGCGACTTTCTTACATGCTTTCTGACACGTTAGATAAGTTCATAGATATATCGGGGGCCCTTTCTTCAGGTAACCACTCTCTATGGTACTAGATTAGGTGTGCAGACATAGAATAGATTTGATAACTATTAATTAGTGTTTCAGATAACCCTATGGCTGTTACTAAGGTTGTTACCTATTGATAAAGTAAGTGCTTTGGATTTTTAAATGCTCTGTGGTGAGGTTTAGGGGTTATATTGAAGATAAAACACATTTCTGTGTCAGGTTCCCTACCCCTGAATCCACTTAACAGTGGCTGGTAGTATGTGCTGCTAATTCTTATAATTTAGCAGCACATACTGCTGGGAGTGGCACCCCACAATCACAGGTATCAGGTGCCGGATACACAGACGTTTACATCTCCTTTAGAGCAATTTCAAAAACCTTCATATAAAGATTGGCCTCCCTCCCTATGGACACTGGCTGCACTGAACCTTTGCTCAAAAGCATGTTCTGCTTTCCTGTGTCAATTTACTATACTTGTACACAAAATACACTGTATGTATCTGCAGCATTCCATACTGTATACACTCACTCACTTGCCAGTTTTCTGATAAATGAAACAACAGTGACACACCTCTGATACCTGCATGGCCTGCTGCAGCCACCAGAAAGTGGCCAGCAAACACCTACTCTGCCTAGCATTCAGCCTGTGTGTGTGTGTGTGTGTGTGTGTGTGTGTGTGTGTGTTGGAGGGGGATACTTTCAGCAGGCTAGCACATGAGCCTGCTGCTCAGTCTTCAACATACTTAGCTAAACCCACTGCTTCATGTTTGTTTAAAACATTTTATAAGTCTAACCTCTGCCCACAGCCACTCTCACAAAAATATCATACCCCCCTTTCATTTTTTCTAGTCTATATCCACCTGTCTTGAAAACTGGGGAGCAGTATTCTACCCCCCTAACTGAGGTTATTTATTATTCTCATCCCCTGGCAGTGGGTATTTTTTGCTATACTCCCTTCCCTGATTTCATTAGATCAAATTCACCCGACCAGCCAGGCCACCTGACCCACAACAAGTGCACTGTGCAGCAGACAGTCAAGTGAGAACTCTCTCTCTCTTGCTTCACTCACTCTTCAGCTCTCAGGCACAATGCTGAAAATGTAATGGTCATTACTCTCCTGATGTACTGAGACTGTCAGACTGACAATGACCTACCTCCTTACCAGCAGCGCACTAGTCTTCTCTCCAGTCCTAGCTGGCTCTGTGTGACTCCTGCTCCCGACACTCCTCCTGGCTCCTTTCTCCAAGTTCGAACATGACCGGTGTCGGCGGGCCCGCTCACTCAAGTAGCTACTGTCTTGTCATGGCCCTTGAACTGACCAGCCAATCAGGTGGAGGGGGGGAATCGGTGACTAGGAGTGGTAAGGTAACAGACGGACTAACACCATAGACTGCAGCAAGAGACAGAGTCACAAACGGCTGGGAAACCAAACAGCGTTGGTCAGCAGGAAGAGATCCTCACAGGACCGCTGGAGGATAGATCGATTGGGATTTGATGCACTGCACTGCTCTGAGCCAAGTTCTCACACTAGGGGTCAGTCACCATCAAAAATAAATCCATCTAGCGACAGCAAGCAAGCACAAGTTGGCTGCACAGAGATGAGCGATCACATTATAGCTCCTTCCAGTCCTTCCAATCCTCCTCATCATTCCTCGAGTAAGTCACTAACTGCAGTGCGAGTGAAGTGCGTGCCATCAAGTGCCACCACATTCAAGCTACCGTGCACTTCTGATTGGCTCACAATGGAGAGGAGGAGGAGGAGCAGACTCGTCTGGCGATCAATCAGGCCTGACTTGAGTACTCTGTAGCCCCTAGCCTCCTTCCAATCCTCCTCATCATTCCTTGAGTCACTGACTGCAGTGCGACAGTGCATGCCGTCAAGCGCCACCACATTTAAGCTGCTGTGCACTTCTGATTGGCTCAGAAGGGAGAGGAGGAGGAGTGGACTTGTCTGGCGATCAATCAGGCCCGACTTGAGTAGTTACTTGTTTCTTCTCTAGCTCAGCTTTGAACTCTGTGAGTGCTGCTGCTGCATATTTAATTTAAACTAAATAAAGTCAAATATCAGAGAGAAGAGGTGCTGGGGCTGAGCCCCGGAATGAAAAGAGGTGCCGGGGCTGAGCCCCGGCTAGCACCGGCACAAATTAAGCACTGCTTGTGGAGTTCTATGACTGGGTGACGTGTGCCTTGGACCTGGGTAGACCAGTGGACATCCTCTTTCTAGACTTCAGCAAGGCATTTGACTTGGTTCCTCACGTGGGCCTGTTGGATAATCTGGGAGAAATTGGGGTGGAGAACCAGATGATCAGGTGGATAGGCAATTGGCTCCAGGACTGGACCCAGAGGGTCGTAGTTGGTGGGATAGTCTCATCCCCAAGGAGGGTCATTAGTGGGGTCCCACAGGGATCAGTCCTTGGGCCCCTCCTGTTCAACGCCTACGTCTCTGACATAAAGGACAGGTATCAGGAGTGAGATGAGTCTCTTTGCGGATGACTCAAAACTGGGGAAGGTGGTGGATGGGGAGGAGGGGAGGGTGGCCCTACAGGGGGACCTGGAGGCTCTGGAAAGATGGTCTAGAAAGTGGAAGCTGAGGTTCAGTGCAGGGAAATGCAAGGTACTGCACCTGGGAGCCAGAAACCTGGGCCAAGTGTACACCTGGGGGGGGAATGCTACAAGTCTCGATGGCTGAGAGGGACCTGGGGTGGTGGTGGATGTCAAGATGAACAACTCGGAGACTTGTAGGAGGGCAGCAGCCAAGGCCAACAGGATGCTGGGATGCATGCTGGGATCACTTCCAGAGGAAGTGATACTCCCTCTGTATAACTGCTTGGTGAGGCCGCACCTCGAGTACTGTGTGCAGTTTTGGAGGCCACACTTAAAGAGGGACATTAAAATCCTGGAGAGGGTCCAGAGAAGGGCAACCAAAATGATTTGGGGCTTGGGGGACAGGACCTATGAGAAGAGGCTCGAAGAGCTAAGTATGTATGCACTGGAAGAGAGAAGGGACCAGGGGGACATGATAGAGGTCTTTAGGTATATGAATGGGGTAAATAGGGGAGGAACAGTCAGGGTGCTTCAAAGGAAGGAGGAGGGGGCCACTAGAGGGCATGAGTGGAAGCTGGAGGCAGTAGCGGAGCCAGGTTTGGGTGCCGGGGGGGGGCATTCAGTCAATCATAGGCTCCACAGTGGGTACTAAACATTGAATAATGAAGGTGGTGGGGCACCACTACTCACACTGGGGTTGCCAGGAGGGGAGACCGTTCCCCATCCCCCCCAACTTCTCCACTGGCTGGAGGGGGGGGAAGATTCTGGGGAGAAAGGAGGAGGTGCTACTTCACTAAGAGGGTGGTGGAGCCATGGAATGCGCTGTCTAGGGGGCTGGTGGAGGCAGAGATGGTGGAGGGGTTCAAGAGGGGGTGGAACAGGTACAGGGAAGGGTACTGGAAGCAAAATCCAATGCAGCGAGAATATCCAGAACTGGGAAGGGAGAAGCCAGAGAAGGTGAGGGGAGCAGCAAGGTCAGCTCCCAGGATGGGGGCTGACCAAATGAGCAGACAAAAAAGACCATTATGCCTATTCTGCTGGCATTTTAGTATGTTAGTATGGGAAACAAAAACCCAGGGAATAATTACACAGGGGGAGGGGGTAGTAACAATAACAAACATGGAAAGGGACCTGGGGATAATCATATCAGATGACTTTAAGATTAGCATGCAATGTGATAAGGCAGTGGGGAGGGCTGGGGGAATACTGGCATGTGTAGGGAGAGGCATCACCAGCAGAAAACAGGAAGTTGTCATCCCTCTTTATAGACAGTTGGTGAGACCCCATCTGGAGTACTGCATCCAGTTCTGGTGACCCCATCTCCGCAAGGACATAGACAGGTTGGAGGCAGTCCAGAGGAGGGCAACTAAAATGGTGCAGGGTCTGCAAGAGAAGCCATATGAGGATAGACTAAAGGAGCTCAGTATGTATACCCTTGAGGAAAGGAGGGGGACGGGTGACATGATAAAAACTTTTAAGTACCTCAGTGGAATCAACAAAGTCCAAGGTGGTAGCATCTTTCAGAAAAAGAGATGTGCAAGAACAAGGGGACACAATTTGAAGATGGGGGGGGGGGACGATTCAGCTGCAATGTGAGGAAACATTTTTCACAGAGAGGGTGTTGGACGCATGGAACAGCCTTCCTGAGGAAGTTGTGGGGTCTAAAACTGTGGGAGAATTCAAGAATGCATGGGACAGACAGGCAATTCTTGGGCGGGGGGTGAGGAAACAGGCTGTTGATTAACTAGGATCCGCAGCTTAGGCTGTGGTAGAGAAATGGGCAGACTAGGTGGGCCAAGCGATCCTTATCTTCCGTCAAAGTCTACGTTTCTATGACGGTGGTCCCTCCTGCTGTGGACAGCTGAGAAACAGGGTGCTCCTGCAACACATCCCAGCCAGAGAAACGGTTTACTAGACAGCGCAAGGGTTTAATTAACCGTGTTCATACTGGTGACAATCGGCACTAGATTAGCGGTGGCGGCAGCAGCAGCAGGTTGGGATAGCCCTCCCCTGTTTCGGAAGTGGTTTGTCAAGTCTCTAAACCCATTGGCTAAAAGTTTTCCGCTAACTTTTTTTTCCTCTTGTCTGAGCCGCTATAAAACGGTTCTCAGCACTACATTTACAGCAGCTGCAATTTGTACTTGGAAAGAGTGAAGCGGTTGCATGAATTTGGCTAAAGGTTTAATGAAACGCGTAAAACATAATAAGAAAAACAGGAAATATTGTATAAACAGGATTTGGATTTTGGAGGAATAATTTGTCCGTTTTACAGTACATAAGGCGCTGCGACTGGATGTTCCTGAAGACACAGCTTTTGAAAGATGTATTAGCCTAGATTTTCTCGTGGGTCCTGCAGTGGTGTTTGTGGGATACAGCTGCTGCGGCTCGCCTTGCTTCAACTGCGGACACTAGTTTGCCTGGCCCCAACTTGAGGCTCGAGTCAGAGTAGTTGCTGCTTGTCGATCGTGTCCGGCTGAGCTGAGGTCAGCACCACAATGACCACCTCTTGCATGCAGTGCCTGGGCTGCCTGGCAAGCGTACTGGGCTGGATTGCGCTCCCTGGTCGCCACTTGCACCAACGATTGGGTCGTCACCTGCAACAACCTGAGCGGCAGCAGCGCTACTTGCGCCAAGCTGGACGAGCTCGGCTTCAGGGGCATGTGGGCGGACTGCGTGCACTCGACGGGCATCTACCACTGCAGGGTGCTCACCGACACCCTCAACCTGCCCGGTACCGTAACACTACCGCGCATTTGCGCTCCTTTCTATATCATTGTTTTATCCTGCCTTTAGTAGTGTCCCTGATTTGAATAAATTGCAGTCGAATGTCCCTAAATATACTTGGATTTAGTTGTTGCTTGTTAGGGTGTTGTGAAAAGCTGCTTGGTTCTTTCTCACTTATGCCTAGCCTTGCTATATTCGCTCATCTCAGCTGCAATAACTATTTCAAGTTTGAATCTTTTTTTTTTATTTAAGCAATATTCACTGATGCGACTTCTAATCGTTAATCTGGGAAGTGGTCTCTTTGTCTTGCCAGGGTATCGCCAAAGTACATAGAGCTAAACAAGGATAGGGGTATTTTCCGGATAAAAACAAATCATAGTTATTTTAAGTCAGAATACACAGCTGGATTTGAATTTAACCCAATTCCACCTGTTCGAGTTGGGATAAAGCCATTATTATTGCAGAAAAGCAGCAGTATTGGTGTATTTTATGAGTACACCTTTAGAAGACTGACCTTTCCAGTTGCACGTACCGATTTTTTTTCTGTCAAAAGCATGAGCTGATGAACATCTGGCATTAAAACGCGTATTATTTTCAGTTTCACAGTAGGCCTATAGCATAACTATCAGAGTAACTAGCTTTGAATGCGCCGGGTACATCCAGCAGACCTGGCTGGGCACGATTTCCAAACCCTTCACATGCATACTGTGACCAAATGGAACTAACTTTATCAAGAGAGCTCAGCTTCCAGTGAGGATGATCCCCCACAGCTGTACAGTAGTACTGTACTTTGTCAGTGCGGTACCTAGGAGCGCATTCTCTTAGATTCTCTCTCTCTCAAAAGGTTCTGTGGGGTTCCAGTAAACAGTTTTGTCCTTGCTATAATGTCTTACTTTAAACGCCACTGTGTGCAGTCACGTTTTCTAAGTGAGCACATGTCAGTATTCAACAGTTATGTGGCCAGATGGGCTCTCTCATCACTGTGTGCACAGAGGCTCTTGACCATCTGCCGATACCAATTACGGTGATCTTGGCTCAGTCTCAGGAGCTGCAAGTCTTTTTACTCACACTTTTGGTCAGCCAAAAATGTCTGTATACCTACATTTTATAATCATTTCGTTAGTCGCTAATTCCTTGCAAATCCAACAAGAGAGACCTAAAACGTTTATTTCATTTCGTTGGTGTTTTGTACAGTTTTGTAATGTTTTTTTTAATTATAAAGCCTTTTTTTTTTTTTTTGGAGGGAATAATCTGCAAACTAGCAGTGACCTAGTGGTACATGCAGTTGACACCATTATGCTACACCCTGCTACACTACGGACTTTGCCTGTAACTGATATTTATTACAATATTTTAACCAGGTATTTCACAAAAACAATAAAACCTGACTTATTTTGTTTGTTCACGTTGATGCAGACTTAAAGAACTGGTGGCAGTTATGGGGAACTTTAACAAAACCTAATATTTAGGCACAGTCCAGCTTGCATTTCCCTTTAGTGCTGTATTCCTCCTCCCCATTATTTATTAGTGAGGTCATTTGTATGAAAACAGGATCTTTGCTCTTGCAGATTTTATCTATTCCTGCTGCTTTCTTCCTACCTGAAGTCATAAAGCACTGCCTGTGATATCACAGTTACTCCTATAGCAACAGATTGTGATGGTCACAACAGAGGATTATGACATGGAGTAGGGAGTAATCTATAGAGGTTGATGAATTCTTAAAGGAACTTTAAGGGATAAGATCATATATTCATGCAAATTTCCCTAGTAATAAGTACTGGAGAAAAGAAATGTATTAAATTATAAATGGAATGCAGGCAGAATTGTACCTAATTATGATGTTTTTTAAAGTTTTCTTTGAGGAGTCAGTAGCTCTTTAAGGAATCACATTCAGTGCTTTTTGTAAATTCATGTGATTGTTCTTTAGAAAATAGTAATCTCAGTTATTACCCAGTGTCAGCAATATGCAAACAGTTGACATATGCCTGTTTATATGTTGTTGACATTCAATGCCAATTGCAATGAGTGCTTTTTTTTCCCCGAAAAGTGAAGTCATACACAAAACATTAAAAGGTGATTCTATCTGAAAAACTGTATCAATAGCAACAAAAAAAGTGAGGAGTGAAACTAGTTTTTAAATCTTTCTATAAACTCTACTTTTTTTGACAACTATCAGCTACTGTACATGTAGACCCTGAAGTGTACCATGGTGTAGTGCAGTGCATTACCTTCAGCACACTACCATTTTCAAGACCATGCTGCTATTGAAACATGTGAAGAGAACTATCTGTGTGGGTCTTTACCTCCACCCAAACCAAAAAAAATGTGCATGCAAGTAATTACAGTAAAACCCCAGTGATCCCAGCCCCAATTAACCAAAAGATTCATTTATGGAGCCGCGTAATCAAGTGCATTGCAAATCATTAGCATACTGTGAACATTGTAATTCAGTAATCTAGTGATGTTTTCAGTGGCCAAATTACAATATGCAGTCTAGGATCAGTTATTCTTGCCTGGTAAACACATTGGATTTGATTTACTAACATTTTTCATTGTGCAAAAAAAAAAAAAAGATTTTTTTTAAATAAAAATAAAATGCAAATGTAGCATTCTCCCTTCACATGCAAATTGCATTTGGTAACCATGGCTTATTCATGGAAAATTGATTCAATGTTACAGTGGGTCTAGCAAGTGAATGGAACATGCATCAGCAAAGAGCTTGAAAAAAAAAATGAGATTATAATTTTGCAGTCATACCATGTTGTTAGATATTGAAACTGTTACATTTGTATTGGTATTTCCAAATGCCACCCAATGAATGAAGCAGTGTGTGTGATCCAATGGTTAGACAAAAAACAGAACTGATTTGAAAGCCAGCTTATCTGTTTGCTCACAGTGAGACCTTGGGTTACTCTCATAACATTCTAGTGCTAATCATCCACATTTTGTACTTCTCAGCCTTTTTTTCTTGCGGCTGTGGGGGTACTGTGTTGTCCACCAATGTGTGGGAGCAAGAGAAAAAATATGGGGCACACCATTATGTCTTAGAAGTAGAAGCTCATAACTTTCTGGAAATTCGCATTTTCATCTTTACAAAATGTGCTGTGTGCACACAGATTTTATACAAAATTCTACTTTAAAAATCTTAATTGGCAATTTGGGACAGTACCCTCTCCCATGTGAGACATGGGAGCTGGTTCTGGGTCATAAAACTGAGAGATGTCCCTCCTAATATAGGACAGTTGAGAGGTATTGTCCTCCATAGCAGGGACCCACCTCAGTTGAGTTAACCTCAGATCGTCGATGAATGCATTTAAAATAGCTAAATTAATGGGGAAAATGCTAATGGGCTACATGATTTCATATATTTTATTTAGATATGGCAGTCAAAAACCTTCATACGTCTAAACTTGGAAGTTGTGACAGTTTTTGGGAAACTTAAAATGCTTCCCAGAACAAAAATTTTGGAAGTCAGTATTCTAAGTAACACATGTTTGGTCTCTATTAATATTACTGGAACAAATAAATTGCTACTCCTTTTCAGAAACGCAGTCATGTTTGACTTCCATGCCTGAAAGAATGGAAGTCACAAGATTTTTCTTTTTGGGGTCAGATACTCCCTTCCCCTTTATTAAGTTGATTACTTCCAAAATGGAGTTAATGACACCCAGAGTACTATGCAAACAATAATACCTGATAGGGGGGCAGTATTGGGCAATACCGGACTGTCCAGGGGCGTAATGAGGCCCGACAGCACAGGTGGAGGGCCTTATAGTCCCTGGAGGGTCTGGTATTGCCCAATACTTCCCACCCTGGAGGATATTATTGTGTTTAGAAACTGGGCAATGTGACATTATAATATGGGATTTAAAAAATTTAAAAATAATATTGAGAATGAAGTTTAAGTATTTTTGTTGTAAAGTAGTCTCTCTCGTCCCGCTCTTTCTGTGCTGTTCCTTCTCCTGTCACCCCCCCACAGAGCCATTCTCTTGTACTTACCTGCCCCCTCCCCCTCCGTACCGACTCCACAAGAAGATGTGGAGTTTCTAGTAAATTTCTTTGGAGCAGTTTCCTGGTATCATTTTTATGTTTAGAAAACCAGTTCTCTGCCCTTTCTTGAAGACTCTTCATAAGAAAGATACAGTGGCTACTTCACATATCATGTGTGTCCACATGACTAGAGATGCAGCAAATTTAAAATCTGCTGGTGAAGTGAATGCAAAGTGGTCACTTTGCATTGGCACTTCACTGTGTGGAGTGCCCGATAGGAAAGGCTCACTTCACCTTGTTATTGTTACTTTGCATTGTCATTTTGCCTTAAACGCTAAGTAAGGCAAAGTGACAACAATACTGGCAGCATCCCACCCACACAGTCACCAGAATGAATGTGCATCCCCAAAGTGCTACAGTCTTGTGTCCAGAAAACTCCCCAGTGCTGATGAAGTGAAATGAGAGTGTAAAAAGAAATGCAAAGTCTCCCAGAATTAATGGTGCACTCAGTCATGCATGCAGTGGTCAGGTCACACACAGAGTCACCAGAATTAATGTGCATCCCCAAAATGCTACTGTCTTGTGTCCAGAAAATTCCCCAGTGCTGACAAAGTGAAATGAGAGGGTAACAAGAAATGCAGTCTCCCAGAATTAATGGTGCCATGCAAGTGCACAGACAGATTAAGATTGCACTGCACACTCAAGGGATGCATATGAAAAGGCACAACACCACCTAACCAGTGCTCACAAGTCACAAATCCAAATCTGGAAAGGAATACGTTTTGCCAGTTGTGGGATTAGTGCATGGCAGTAACAATCCACTACCAGTAAAGATACCACAAAGTAGTATAAAAAAATTCATGCAGGTGCAGTGGCTAGCAGGTTCACACTAGAGCTGCAGCGAATTTAAATTCCGCTGGCGAAGTGTCCGCGAAGTGGGCACCTCGCATTGCCACTCCAATGCAAAGTGCTCACTCTGCCTTGTCATTACCACTTCGTGTTATGGAGGAAGGACAATGTGAAGTGAGGGGAAGTTGTTGTTTTCAATAGACTTCGCCCTGTTCTTTAGCCATAGCCAGGCAGGAAAAGGAAGGAAGCGAGTCATGCAAGCAGACACTTTTACTTTCTCCTGTGCAGACAGAGACGGAGAGAGAGGGGAGTGTGTTGTTTTGTCACTGCTGAGACTTGGAGATCAGAGCGAGGAGGAGATTTAAACTTTGATTTATAGACCCAACAGCTTTTTTTTATAACTAAGCTACTTTTTTTGTCTTTTCTGTACTTTTTTTTACTCAATGTGTCCTTTCTGTAAATGTATTTTTCCTACCTTTATAAGTAGTTAGTTGTTTGACTGTGTCTGTGTGACTGTGTGAGTAGTCATTGCTCAGACTGAGGGAGCGCAGTAGGAGAGATGGACCAGGGTGAGGGTGTGAGGGAATGTCTTGGGTGGGGGGCAGCTCTGGGAGAGCGTGGTACTGGTAGGTGTCGTACTGTGCGGATGCATGGTGAGCATGGCCACTAGTTCCTGTTGGACCGATCAAAAATTCTGAGTGTTCCCCCCCCAGAAGCAGGACAAGCACTGCCTCCTAACTGTGAGGCAGTTGAACCACCACCACCACGTCCAGCACCAGCTCCAGCACCAAGTCCTCTGGAGCAGGATGTCTATGTGCCCCTGGGCCCAGGTATGGATCCCAACCCTGCTGGGCACCATGATCAGCCAGCTGCCAGTTCATCTTGCCCTCCCCTGCCTGTGCCTGGTCCTCCCCTCACCTCCATTATTTGGCAGTTTTTTGACTGTGTCGGGGAGGACAGTAGTGTGCTCAGGTGCCACCTATGTGAGGTGGAGGTGCAGCGTGGCCCCCAGAAGACTCACCTGGGGACTGGGGGCCATTGCACCCTGACTCATATGCTCAATCACCACCAGTTGGAGTGACAGGCTGCAACAGAATGGGCAATGCCTGCACCTGCTGGACCTTCTGTGGCAGAGGGTGCAGCTGTGCATGGCGGTGGCCCTAAGAAGAGGAGGGCAAGAGCAGCACCTGCTACTCCACCAGCACCCAAACCACCGCCACCACCATCTGGTCAGCCTGTAGAATATGTGGACCCCAGAGAACTGCGTGTGACACAGGCTGACTTAGCAGTTCTCTGGAGTGCTGTTGAGGAGAACAATGAGAGGTTGAGTGCTGTCGAGCAGCAGTTGGATCACATAGAGGAACATCAGTTGCAAATTATGTTCATGCTGGAACTGCTGCTGGATCACCATGGGATCCTAAATTAGTTTTTTTTTCCCTCACACGTGTGCCCCCCACACCTTCCTTGCTGTGTTATAAAATTTATTCCTCCACCATCCCCATTTGTTGTCTTCCTTATGCGTGACACTTTGTATTCTGAGCAGTGCAAGTATACTGTGTGCTAAACTGCATGTGTGCAGTCAGTCTTCTTTCCAGTCTGTGTATGTACTGCAGACACTATCCAACTCCCCTAGTCAAAACCACTTATTAATGAATACAATGGTGGGATGGTGAAGCCTGGAGAGGTACTACAAAACAGGCTTACCAAGTTACAATACATCCAAGTAACCAGTAAAAAAAAATTATGTTGTGATTCGTGATGTGATCGTAAATCATGATTTGTGACTGCATTTGTAACCATGATGATGAAGAAACACGAATGCCTATGGCTGTACTTCCCCGGGCCCCAATGAGGTGTGGCACAAAACTCCCTGACTTGAAAACACTCATTAATGAGTACAATGGTGGCGGGGTGGTGAAGCATGGAGACATACTACAAAACAGGCTTACAAAAGTTACAATACATCCAAGTAATCAGTAAAAAAAAATTATGTTGTGATTCGTGACGTGATCGTAAATTGTGATTTGTGACTGCATTTGTGACCGTGATGATGAAGAATGTGAATTATATCATTCACAAGTGACTCATGAATGTGTGATGGTCCTGACTTAAAAATGCATATTAATGAGTGCAATGTTTATGCAGAATTATGCACCACACCAGTCCAGTACTCTAAAGGGAAGCCAAAGAAACAACTGTGACTTAAGTTACAGATGGAGATTGGGCCCTACAGAGATGCAAATGCACAGACAGATTAAGATTGCGCTGCTCACTGAAGAGAGATGCAGGTGCAAAGGCACACCTAACCAGTGCTCACCATCAGAAATTCAAATCTGGAAAAGAATACCTTTGCCGGTTGGGGCGAGCCACGGGGTAGGGGGGGAGTATACTGCACTGCTGCAGTAGCAGTCACTAGTACTAGTACCAGTACCAGTAAAGATATCACAAAGAAGTACAAAAATCACACAGCTGCAGTAGATAGCAGATTCACATTACTGAAATTACTATGTGGCACAATAAGAGGTGTGTGATTTGAGGACACGCGTCACACTCACACTCACAAACATATTAAGTAATGCGTAGCAAATTGAAAACTTCAGTAATATAACCAAGTATTTTAACCAAACTAAAATTATGCACTGCTGCTCCACAACAATCAGCAAAAAAATGGCAAGAATTATTGAAAATATTACTGTGTGTACATTAACACAGTTATTATACAAGAAAAATATCACCAAAACAGACAGAACTGTCTTTCTGTCCAAGTTAATCTACCTACACCACCACACAGATACATCCTCCCCCAAAGCACTCTTTCACTGTCTCCTACTACACAGCCCCAATGTTGTACATTAACATTCAAAATCCACACACAAACAATAAACGCTCAATGATATGAGCACAGGAGGGTTTCCTACAATCAATAAACTAAGTTTGAGCAAAAAAAAAAATACTCAAAAAGGCTTTTTGAACAGCTTTTAGAAGGTTTGAATCACAGAGATGTCTCAGTGCATTGTCTCCTATAGCTTCCTACACACACTACCCTGAACTGAGGCTGTGCAGAACAATATAGAGCCCATGTGACCTGAAATCCCATGAATCACTGCAAAATTCACCTTTGGAGCTTAAAAACAAGGTGAAGTATGGCGAAGTACATTGCTTTCAATGTACTTTGCCTTAAGATTTAGCAGAGAAGTGGTTTGGGAAGGTGGCGTAATGCAAAGTCATCGTTCTCAATGGACTTCACGTTACTCATCATAACGTGAAGTACTCCGCGGATCCGCCTTTGCTTCTCAATTCACTTCGCAAAGCGGATTGGGGCCACTTTGTCCATCTCTACACATGACATCAGACCCGGACATATGGAAGAAAGAGAAGAGGCATCAGAATCCTATATTTATTTTTTCCCCGTTATTTTTACATGCAGTTGTGGCTTTGCATTTATTTTTTATGCCACCTTTTCATTTCTTTATGATTTGATTGGAAGTGGTTGGTGGTGAATGTGTATGGGATTGAAGAGCAAGCCAGAAATCATGACTGGTACTGGCGATCAGCTGGGAGTGTGGACAGTACTGTGGCTGCTGTTAGCTACTGTTTTATTGGAATATTAAAGTAAAAAAAATTAGGATTGTTATTTTTTCTGTTTGTTTAAATGTCACGTATTGGGTGGGCCAACAAATTGCCCACACAGAGTGTGTGTGTGTGTGTGTGTGTGTGTGTGTGGGGGGGGGGGTCTTCAGTTGGGTAGCATGCTAGCTGAGGAAAAAAAATGAAGGGTTTTCATTTTAAATTTGGAAGGTGGTTCCGAGCCACCTGTCACAGGGTTGGCATGCCTGGCACTTGTTTTTTTACCAGGGCTTTAACTGCTAGTTAATGTACTCCCTGACATGCCTGGTAGCCTATCAGATTGCTTACATTTTTAATCCCATGTTTTAATGAAACATACTGTATGCTGTTGGTTGCTCTTCCATGTTTAGAGTACCTGATATGAGCTTGAAAGCAGGCATGCAGTTTGTTGGGCTGCAGTTATTCATTACACTGTACTGTGCAAACATATTTTTTTATCACAATATTCTTTTCTCTCCTACCTCTGCAGAGCGAACGGCAAGTCGTCCGGCCACCGACACCCACACCCTCACACAAGGTCTGGCCAGCGACATCCTCTCCTCCATGCAGAGCCCCCCCCTCAGGAGACCTGGATCCTGATACCCAGGAGGCACACCTCTTATGTCCGGGGGTGCAGCACATGACCATCAGCTGCCACAACCGCCCTACAATTTTCCACCTGGATTTTCTCCCCCCTTGGAGCCAGACATGCAATGTCATCCATGCACAACATGCCAACACCTGCTGCACTCCAACCTTCAACTGTGTGCCACTGCTAGCAGTGCCCCTGGCTTTCACCAGTTGCCACTGCAGAGCGATGTGGACCCCTTCCCCACCCCAGAGGGAGGAGAGCTGTCATGGGACGCTTGATCCTCCCTCTCCCCTGCCAACTCCCGAAGACCTGAGTCTGCTTCCGAACCCGGGTCGCCGGCATGCTGCGAGGTGTGGCATCCAGCACCTCAACCCTCAGTACCATTGGGCCGGCCACTGTGCAGACTTATTAAATGCAATGTAATGGTATGGTATGGTGGTTTGGGAACATCTTTATAATTACTGGTAAGATATGATTACAACCTAAAACTAGTATGCGTAAATCTCCACAGCACCCCCACCTCCCATTACAGATGTATATGTGAAATGGAATTTAGCTTTGTGACCAAGTAAGTAATTTGGCCCACCTTTTTGGGGGAATGTCCAAACATATTGCATGGTGGTAAATGACCAGAGTAGAGCTGATTTTTGTTGTCACTATGCTTTATGAGAAGTAAAATACTGCATACACACATCTCGGTGTAAGTTTGCTCTTTTTAGGTTGTTTGGCAGGGGTGAGTGCTCTTCACTAAAGCTGAGTAGAGCTTAAAAATGTTAAATATATCAATAGTGATGGAATTTAGCATTTCCATTTTTAATGATTTTTCTGGTTTACAACTAAATGCCAAGCTCCAGATAGTTATGGCTATAGCAAACACAACCACCAAAAGACTCATCTTGGGGAACTGAAATAATCCCACACCACCTGATTTCAACATTAAAAAGTGACAATCCAAATTTTAAGATGTTCTGTCTATTGAAAAGCTATTAATACTTTTCTCAGAACCCACTGATAAATTATCATTCACATGGAAGGATGGAGGGAAATAATTAGAATCCTACCACCACCATTGAGAATCTGAAAAGTTTTTAGTCTGTCTGAGTAGAGTTAATGAATGTATGTTTAAAACCTCTCTAAAATTCATCTTATAAGTTCACTAAGTGATTTATACAGGCATAGAAAACAGATGTTCTGTGATACTGAATGGAGGTATGAAATAATATTGTTTAAGTGTAAATGCCAAAAAACTATAAAACATGATTTCTAACTGTAATTCAGTGGCTTATGCAACCAGAATAATGTTACGCTTGTGCAACTGTAAACATCTGTGGCCATTTGCACTCTCTATTCCATTAGGAATTACGACCCTGTAGGGGTACTGAAAGCAAGGAACCATGTAAGAGGGTTTCACCCCTAGAGGTGCCATGGGAAGGGTCCCTTGGCTATAACTACCTAAGGAAGAAACCCCAAAAGAATTGTAGCAGCAATTGACGACTAGGAGTTAGAGAAGCAGATTGAAAGCAACAGGTAGCTCGATGAAACATAAATGAGATGCACGAGTTAGAATGATAGCTCCAATAAAATAACTTGAGCTGATAACAGCAGGGGCTTCCTAAGGAGAGAGGGAGCAGCTCGAAGGGTCACCATCTATCTCCCTCCAACAACGGAACCTACCTAAGTGAGCTAGGGAAGATTATTAAAACTAACTGGTATTAGGACTTGCGGCACAGAGGAGAGAAGAAAAAACCCTTTGAGGAGGAACTCTCTGGGGATCCAAGGCTGAGATCGCCTTCCCTCCAGGCTTGGGATGTTGTATTCAGTGACGGCTCTGCTACTGCCATTTAGAAACCCAAACAAGGGGAGCAGAAAATATTCCAGTTTTGAGGAAACTCTCACTCTTTCCCTCTAACAGGAACACCGTGGAGGGTTGCAAGTACTGCCCTCTGCAACAAACTGCCTCGAAGGCAGGAGAAGGAGAGAACAACCACTGAGGCACTCGCTTGACCTACCAATCTGCTATTTAGATCAAGCGAACCAAGGGCGGTTGTAGGGAGAATGCATTGAAGGCGTCTTGGCAGTTGATATTACAGCTCAAGGATAGCAATATATCCTCCCTTCGCAGCTAGTCATAAATTCTACAGCAAGAGGCGCCACTGCGCACAAACAGCTAAAGCTCCACCTGGAGTAAGGACATTCTCACTATGGGCACAGGTTGTCAGGACTGCACTGATAGAATAGATTGCACTGATGATATCAGGGGGCCAGAAGGAAGGCTCTTTACTCCAGTTATCATATGCTCAGAATGCAGACTAGGGTGCAGAGCGAGGCCATCAGCTGAGAGCGAGCTTAGAGCCAATAAATTGATGGGCATGGTGGGCTAATCTCTTCCAGCAATGTAACAGGATATGCAAGATAATGCAGAGAATATCAGGTAATATGCAGCAAAGTAAACACCTTTAGTAATGATACAGGCCATACATGGTAAAGCAGGGAGTAACAGGCAATGAGTAGCATGGTAAACACCTGTAGCAATGGGCCTGGTAAACAAATAGTACACAAAAGCATGATAGCTTAACCTACCAATCTACTAGCATAGGAATTGCACATCCAGCCCAGGGCAAACTGGGCCTTTTGTCAGTGTGAGGCTAGCCAACCAGTCCATCAATGAGTTCCAATTAAAGGTGACAAATACCTGGAGGATTTTAGTGGTCGAGGAAGTATACAAACATGAGGTAACTGAACCACATAGGGCCACAACTCTCCACTATAACCCCCAGTCCTCCGCCATAGGAAAAACAAAGAAGCCACAGTAAAGCACTATGACCTACATGCAGATTTTAAAACTAGTTTACAGGGACAGCTGTAGTTGAGCTGACCTCAAGAGTATAATGAAGCAGTGTATATAATGAAGCAGTGTACAATTAGTGAATAGCATCCAGCATTACCTGAGCTTAGCAAGCATGGGACTTTGTAGGCATGGGTAGTAATGCGCTGTAACAACAAGAATAATTGCTTGGTACAAATGCATATAAGCAGGTTTGAATGATATGGTGAAAGTAATATAGAATTGCATTAGATTCTGGTTTGAGTCCCACTAAGTACAAATAAACATGTTTGAGCAGATTAAAAACCCCAAAAGGGCTGTATGCAAGCAAAAGCTCCGTGAGACAAAGCAAAGGCGACAGTGAAGCAACATAAGGACTCGGGCCAAGATAGGTACAGTACATTTTGAAACATTCTGTTAAAAGGCCTGCAGCTGGAGCGGAGATCAAGGAGCCACTGGTAAATTGCATAGAAGCAGGTACTGAATCCCATGGAGAAGTAATATAGAACTGGAGTAGACTCAGGCTTGATTCCCACTGAGTGCTAAATATGTTGCATAGCTAGTAGCACTGAATGGCCAAGCAAATTGAAATAGGTTTGTATGCACAAATAATAATGAACTGCATGCTGATTAAATACGGCAGCAGCTGAGTGAATATATTGATAAAAAAGGGAACTGGTACGTTTGAACAGGCAAAATGATCTTTTAAACATGATGAAGATTGGAGCGAGAAATCCCCAAATAAATGAAGGAAGGAGCAAAAGCAACACAAATTACCTGGAATTGCAACAGAAATGCAGCAGTACCTGCTGCCAAGCCCTGCTGTCGCTAGCTGAGACCAACAGCTTAGACCAGGTGCAGGTAATTAAGTGGAAGCAGCAGCAGAGGGCAGCTATGGGAGCTGAAACATACAACAAATGCAAGAAAACTAAGTCTGCCAGGTAGCTGGGGAGGAAAAGGAGCTGGAGTACTGCAAAGGAGTAACACAGCACAAATAAAGGGCAACTAGAAAGCCCAAAAAGAAAACACAAAACCAAAGCCCACACATAGTAGAATAGAAAAACAAGCACACAGGAGCTGGAAGCAAAACAAATATAAACCAAAGCAGGAGAGACACAGGAACACAACCAGCAGAAACCAAGCAGAGTCCAGAGCACAAACAAACTGGGAGGGGGGCAAGGCCGCAGCAGGCCCAGAGTGAGAAGAGGGACCAACAGAGCCTCCGTCTGGCAAAGGGAAAGTGCTTCAGATGGAGGCAGAGAAGAACTACTTATATAGTTTAGGAAGTAGGCGTGGCTGGTTGTGCACCCTTTGAACTGCAGGCATGCCTTTCAATAATGCTTACTACTTCACTATATATATATATATATATATATATTAGAAGCAAAAACTCAGTTTAATGCATCAGTTAGGGTTGTCACAGTGACAAAAAGGTCGGTGTTAGGGTTGAAAACCCTTGGACCCCCCAACCCACCCCCAACCAGAATCGGGTGCTATTTGGTTGTCGGCCCTAACTCTCACCCCATCACATGTGTAAAAAGCAGAGGTATGGAGAATGGGGTGAGAGTTGGGACAAAGACCCAACGCGCACTCGATGCCGCTTGGGGATGGGTTGGGTCCAAGGGGTTTCAACCCCTAACACCGAATTTCCCTCTTTGTCACTGTGGAACAACCCTAACTGATGCATTAAATGGATTTTTTTGCCTCTAATTTCCCTTCTTTTTGAGAATGGTGACGAGAAATAGTGAATGTAATGTGGCGGTGGGAGCTTGGGGCCCTTTGGGCCCTGCACTCCTGCCATGTGATGTCTTGTCACATAGTAACACGGTGCCCGCAAACGCAAATGGTAATGCTCATGGTGATGCAAAGCGAAACAGAAAGAGAAACAGTACTGTAGACACAAATGGTAAAAATAACGCAAACCAAGTGCAAATGAAAACGCAAAGGATAACGCACATGGTGGCGTAGACGGGAAAGGTAAGTGAAACGGGCACGGAACCACAAGCAGAAGTGGTAACGGTAACAGTAATGCAAGCACACAGGCTGGTTTTCCCCAAAAGCTGCATACAGAAAGACAGTGAGTACAAAGAATGTATGCATAATCATGGGTCTCGGAGCAGAAAATGAGGAGTTGGAATACTAAATTGCTTATATCTCAGGAACCGTACGATGTAGAAAAAAAATTAAAAAGTCGTATGATTTATGACTTTCCTGGCTAGTTTTGTACTTAAGTGTTTTTCTGACAAAAAGTCCGTATCTCGCACCGTTTCCGAGATACAGGCCCTGAAAGGCGTAGCGAACGCCATAATGTTATCCTATGGGAAAAAAAGAAAAGTTTGGAGTGCCATAACTTTGCTGCCCTGTAATATTTTTCCACCAAACCACCAAAAGGCACATCTGTGGGATGTTGGCTTTCTTCCTTCCAAATGTCAGTGTAAAAGACCAAACCGTTATTTTGCAGCAGGGTGGCAAAGAATTCCTGTCATGCAGCGGACGCCACAATGTTAGTCTATGGGAAAAAGTGTCAACTTTGGAGTACTGTAACTTTGCATACATGCAATATTTTGTCACCAAACTACCAAAGAGCACATCTGTGAGATGTTGGCTGCCTTCCCTCCAAATTTCAGCCCAAAAGACCTAACCTTTATTTTGCAGCAGGGCGGCATAGTATTCCTGTAATGCAGCGGACGCCGTAATGTTATCCTATGGGGAAAAAAAGGAAAGTTTGGAGTGCCATAACTTTGCCGCTCTGTAATATTTTTCCACCAAACCACCAAAAGGCACATCTGTGGGATGTTGGCTTTCTTCCTTCCAAATTTCAGTGTAAAAGACCAAACCGTTATTTTGCAGCAGGGTGGCAAAGAATTCCTGTCATGCAGCGGATGCTGCAACGTTAGTCTATGGGAAAAAGTGTCAACTTCGGAGTACTTTAACTTTGCATACATACAATATTTTGTCACCAAACTACTAAAGAGCACATCTGTGTGATGTTGGCTGCCTTCCCTCCAAATTTCAGCCCAAAAGACCTAACCATTATTTTGCAGCAGGGCAGCAAAGTATTCCTGTAATGCAGTGGACGCCGTAATGTTATCCTATGGGAAAAAATGTCAACGTTGGAGTGCTGTAACTTTACTGCCCTGTAATATTTTTTCACCAAAGCATAGAAAGGCACATCTGTGAGATGTTGGCTGCGTTCCTTCCAAATTTCAGGCCAAAAGACCTAACCGTTCTTTTGCAGCAAGGTGGCAAAAAACTCCTGTCATTTTAGCCATAGTGTTTACCAAAATACTGTGATGATTTGCAAAAGCTTACGCTGAATTTGCGAAAGTGTCATGAGCATGAAAGTACTTTGTGAAAGCACTTTTTCCAGAACTTTGAAAAACATATTTATTGGGTGTTTAACCCCAAAATAAAGACATGGCTAGCATCATCAGGCTCTGACTAGGTGAACACAAAAAGAATGGTGTCCCTAGATGGTCCCAAATTTAAATGCCAAGCATTTTTCTGATCACCAATTGAAAACAAAATGGTGGATTTGCGAAAGTACTAGGGCCATTTGCGAAAGTAAAAGTGCATTTGCGAAAGTGTTGCACTTTTTGTTAACTTTTCCCATTGACTTATAATGGGAACTTGTTTTTTGAATAACTTTTGAACCATTTAATATTTTTTCATGAAATCTTTGAAAGGCACATCGGGGACCGACCATAAGTTCCCTGAAGATTTCAGACCGGTCGCACTAAACCGTGCAACCTGTAAAGCGACGTAGAATTCCATAAAAAGCGAAATGCACGCCAAGAGATCATGCTTAATAACTTCCACAGCCGTGTATCTGACCAGTACGAAACTTGGCAGATCCTGAGAGGTGTATAGCTCTTGATCATGTATTCCAAATTTCAGGCAAATCCGCTGAATGGTTGCAAAGTTATTAAGGTGCAAAATTTGGGTTTTAACATGTAAATGGCTCCTCAACCCTAACTATGGTAGCACTACCATGCTACCATAATATATATATATGCAAGAAGTATAATAAAAAATATTTTGGAAAAAAAGAAATGGGATTTTCTTTGCACTCCAACTCAGCTGATTTGAGGCATGAAGTAAACTGCTTTTGCTTCATTGCATGAGGAAACACAAAATCAGTAACTATGTAAAATAAAATGTGGGCAACAATAAAACTTGTTTTTGTACACACCCTTGGCATGTGATGCCTAAACAAACCACTCAGCTTTCAGTCTCATGGTATTTCAGGTATCATACACCCCGGTTTCGTATGCCCATACATTATTCTCTATATTTTTTTAAAATGACTTAGACTACAGTATTAGGGAAATGTCCCGTTTTCAAAATTGTCCTGATACATAGTAAAATTATTTATGTTAAAAATCTCAACAGGTGATACAATTGTACTAATACACAATTTAACAAAAATGCACATTTATTGAGAAAGTGTGATTAAAGGAAAGATGTTAGACAGACAAGGATGCATGGTGCAGTGTGGGCTTTACTTGGAAAATACATTTACACTCTATATCAGGGTTGATCTGATGCTTATCCTTGGAAATGTATATAATTGGATTTAGGTGTTTAGGTATCTTTTTTTGTGGATTTAGGATTTTCAGTATTCAAGGGCAAGAATTCAACCCCCCCCCCAAAAAAAAAGATTGGATTCTGAATCTGATTTTGATTTTTTTATCAGACACATAGTTAAACCCCCAACCCATCTGGTCAAACACAACAAATATGGTAAAAGAGCAAGACTTCTCCCACCATTGTTTACACTTCTCTTATCTTAACAGGCCTGTCTTCCTTGCATCAAGGCTGCAGAGGGAACAATGTACAATAATCCTCCCCCTAGGTCCAACTCCAGGTCAGTCCTGTGAGTACTGGTCTGGAAGGACGGGAGGAGAAGTTGTAGAAGCTGTCTCTGTGGCCCCTACCTCCCATCAACTGATCCCATTCACCCTGCCCTGCTTTCCCCCAATGGCAACTGCATTTCTGCCACAGAAGCTAATAGCTGCCTCCCTCCTTAGCCAGCCTGGTCTCCCTCACTCTTGAGTAAGACTCCTTCCCCCCTGCCTTTCAACTGAGTCTGTCTGACCAAGCTCATCCCAAGAGTAGCAAAAGAGAAATGCTGACTCTCCAGGCCTGTACATCACTGTCCCTGTGTGATCTGGGTATAAAGGTGAGGCGGCTGACAGAAACAGAACCCTGTGTAAGCAAATAAGACAGACACTGCTTTGAATAAGTCATCTGGGTGGTTACTCAGGGGGGTTTGTTCTGAATGGCCACCTCTGCTGTTTTACAGAGATCACACAGGGACAAAGATGGCTGAGCAGGGATAGTTAGTTGATTGTTTTTGTTGCCCCTAAGACGAGTGTGCAGGGATATAATCAGGAGGGAGTCTGCCTCAAGAGGAAGGGGGACTGGGCTGGCTAGTGAAGGGGTTGCACTGTCTACTGGCTTCTGTGGTAGAAGTGTGGTTACCAGTCAAGGCAAGACAGGCCATGGCCAATGAGATTAGTTGCTGGGGAGGGGGGGGGCCTCAGAGGTGTCTTCCTCAGCTCATCCTCCTCTCTGTCCAAATCAGTACCCATAGAACTGACATGGATGTGGGACTGGGGGGAGGATTATTGCCTTCTGTGCCCTCTGCAACCCTAATGCCCAGAAGGAAGGCCTGTTAAGGTGAAAGAGGCGTGAATATGGGGGAGGGGAAGGGGTCTTTTTTTTTTGTTTACAATATTTAGTGTGTTTTACTGGGAGGTGTAGGTTTAATAAGGTATTTGATACAGAATTAGAAAATCTGATTCTGGGTCTGGTTATAATGTCTTAAGTGGTATCGAATTGGAAATGGAACTGGAATCAGATTTTCCGATAATTCATTGGATGTCAACAACAGACACCACCAAATCTAATTAACCTTACTCTATACAGATGTACATCCAGACACTGTGACAACCAAACCTATTAAAGTACTAATACTTCATTATGTAATAAAGCTTATGCAAACCAATCAGAAATATCTAAAGTCTTAAATGAAACATATTTAAAAACCACAAGTAGCACAGCTATAACTAAGTCTGCAGCTAGAAACATTGCTGTAGCAGACTTGTGTAGTTTAGTCTCATTTGCCTGTTTTTTGGTCTTTGCTCACATTTGTACACCTTTATTAACATCAGTGAAATGCCCATAGACAAAAATATCCCCTAAGACAAAAAATGCACTATGCTAGGTAAAAACTGATATGTGCAGTTCATCAGTGAACATGTTGTACTTAAAATCAGCTTTATTAACCTAGCTGGAATTAAACTTTCTTTGCCTGTGTGAAGTTATAATCCTTTTAAAGCATATAGTAGCTTTATCCATTTCTTGAGGTGATTACATGTGCAATACTTTCTGTTTTTTATGGTATATTCTGTGCATTAAAGCACCATGCTCTCAGTGTGACCCTCTCTAGCTTCTACTTATTTTACAGTCTCACTGAGTCAGTTTTTCATAACACATGAAGGTGCAGGGCTACATTTGAGAGTACAATACTTACATCATTGGTTACGCTTGTTCTACTTTCATGGTATTTTTTTAATAGAAAGAATTTGGTTTTATGTGTCACCTTTCACAAAATTGTATCTCAAAGAGCTTTACTGTCCAATGAGGTCAATACTGGTAGTGCAAGGACTGTATGTAGACAAGCATGGGGGCCATGGGGCCCTCTTCAAAATCTACACACTGCCAGGGGTAGAACCTGCTTTACTGAGGGTGGGATGTTGGCTCAAAGAGCCTCGGGTCCTTTAAGTTCTTCCCGGACAACCACCAGAGATGGAAAGAAGGGACTCTGGGTTAATGACAAATGTCAAGAATGGTGCCTCAAACAGCATAACACCCCTTATTACAGCATTTATGTGTCAGATTGGCTTGAACCCATGACATTCTGGCTCAGAAGTGAGAGTGCTATAACTAAGCCACAGTGACACTTACTCATACCTAATTCTTACAGAATGTTTTCTGGAAAACAAAAACATCCACAACTATTTCCATCCTTGCACAACCATTCTGATATCTGTAGCTCTCTGCAGATGTAGTACGGTTGCATCTCTGTGAACAATGATTTCATCTTTTATCTTTGAAAATGAAATAAAATGGCAAAATAGGTGACATTGTTTTCTTTTACAAATTACAATAAGCACATAGCATATGATATACAGTAGGGCCCGGATATTCAAACTGCGCCATTCTGAGGCGCAAGCCCTTGCATTGCTCAAAATAGTTGAGCAGGGGTGTGGCCGGGGCGATATTCAAAGGAGTTGCGCTATTGAGCAACTCCTTTGACTATCACCCAGCCACAGCCACTGTGCATAAGCGCCCAGTGGAATTTGCGCCACCGCAAGTTGTCAGAGTTGAGCATTAAACTTGCGGTGGCGCAAGTACCATTAATGCCATCGCCAAATTTCCGATATTCAAAAGGTGACATGCAAATGGGGCCATAATTCATGCAAGGTACAGGGGCCATTTGCATCTGATTATGCCCCATTGCATGCCATTAGCATGTAGATGCGCCCGATCCCGAGGACTTGCAGCCTGGCGCCCTGCCAGGCAGCAACCGTCGAGGACCGATACCTGCAGCTTCGTGGGCGGGGCGTAAAAACAACCCGCCAAACATCTCCCAATGCCCGATGCATTGGGCAGTGTAATGACAACCCCTGCCCAAACATCTCCCAATGCCCGATCGCGGGCAGAGCGTATACAACAACCCCCAAACATCTCCCAATGCCCGATCGCGGGCAGTATATATAATGACAACCCCCAACATCTCCCAATGCCCGATCGCGGGCAGAGCGTGGAAACAATCCCCAGTGCCCGATCGCGGGCAGAATGTAAAAGACCCACCAACCCGAATATCTCCCATGTGGTCCAGTGGACCGTAATGCCCGATCGCGGGCAGAATGTCAGTGACAACCCCAAACATCTCCCTGGTGTCTAGTTTCCCCCACCCACCCACGGCGCCCCACCACCTGCTCCCCTCCGGCGGCGGCGGGCGGCAACTCCCACCGCCTGCCGCCCGCCCGACTGACTATCGATAAGACTGCACACCCATTGGTGCAGAGCTAGAGCCAATGGGCATGCAGCCATTGGCTCTAACTCTGCACCAATGGAAATGTCACAACTACGGACAATCAATCTTGACGCGAAGCCAAGTGGAACGCTACCGCTCACCGCCCGGCTGCGGGAAGAGGAAGCAGGGTAGTGGGGCGTCAAATGAAGTGGGTGGGGTGGGGGACACTGAGCACCAGAGAGATGTTTGAAAGTGTCACTGGACATTCTGCCAGCGATCGCATTACGTCCACCACCACACCAGGGAGATATTCGGGTTGGTGGGGTCTTTACATTCTTGCCCACAATCGGGCAACTGGGGGGTTGTTTCACATTCTGCCCAGCGATCGGACATTGGGAGATGTTTGGGGTTGTTGTATACGTTCTGCCCACGATCGGGCATTGGGAGATGTTTAAGCGGGGTTGTTATTATATACTGCCAGCGATCGGGCATTGGGAGATGTTGGGGGTTGTCATTATACATTCTGCCCGTGATCGGGCACTGGGGGTTGTCAGTATACATTCTGCCCGCGATCGGGCACTGGAGGTTGTCAGTATACATTCTGCCCGTGATCGGGCACTGGGGAAGTTGTCAGTATACATTCTGCCAGCGATCGGGCATTAGGGAGATGTTTGGGCGGGGGTTCTTTTCATGTTCTGCCCGCAATCGGGCTGGTGGGGGGGCACAGGGACTGAGTTGGGGGCCAGCCACGGGTGGCAGCTGCTGTGTTGCGCCCTGTAATGCAGCAGCTCACCTGTGGGTGGCCCTCAACTTGATCCTTTTTTGTTTGGCTCAAAGTTGTGCAGGCGCAGGTTGGGGGTTGCGCCATGCACAACTCTGCACAACCTGACTGAATATCGGGTTGTGCAGTTTATGCATGGTTCCTCCCCCTCCTGTTGAGCATGCATTCATTTGCATTGCGCTGTTGCTCAACCTGTTTTCAGTGGCGCAACTGCCTCCTGCTGAGTATCGCAGAATGGCGCAATGTAGGACTTGCGCATGGCGCAACCCTTTTGAATATCTGGGCCTATATAGATAGATAGACAGACAGGTAAGTAGATAGATATATATTTTATATAGAAATTAGACTGTTCAGAAATCCTGTTGGTCATGGCAAATGTTCATTGTGTAATGCTCAAAAGTAATTGTATGTATAAGGTCAGAAGTCAAAACAGCTGTTGTGTATGGGCAATAGTTCATTGTGTAATGTGTGTATGGGGTCAGAAATTAAAAAAGCTGTTGTGTATGGGCAAATGTTCATTGTGTAATGTATGTATAGGGTCAGAAGTCAAAAAAGCTGTTGTGAATGGGAAAATGTTCATTGTATTATGTATGTATAGGGTCAGAAGTCAAAAAAGTTGTTGTGTATGGCCAAATGTTCATTGTGTAATGTATGTGTAGTCAGAAGTCAAAAAAGCTGTTGTGTATGGGCAAAAGTTCATTGTGTAATATATGTGTAGGGTCAGAAGTAAAAAAAACTGTTATGTCTAGGCAAACGTTCATTGTGTGATGTATGTATAGGATCATAAGTCAAAGAAGCTGTTGTGTATGGGCAAACGTTCACTGTGTAATATATGCATAGGGTCAGAAGTCACAAAGCTGTTTTGTATGGGCAAACGTTCATTGTGTAGTGTACGCATAGGGTCAGAAGTCAAAAAAGCGGTTGTGTATTGGCAAACGTTCATTGTGTGATGTATGCATAGGGTCAGAAGTCACAAAAGCTGTTGTGTATGGGCAAAAGTTCATTGTGTGATGTACACATAGGGTCAGAAGTCACAAAAGCTGTTTTGTATGGGCAAACGTTCATTGTGTGGTGTATGCATAGGGTCAGAAGCCAAAAAAGCTGTTGTGTATGGGCAAACGTTCATTGTGTGATGTATGTATAGGGTCAGAAGTCAATAAAGCAGCTGTATATGTGCAAAAGTTCATTGTGTAATGTATGTATAGGGTCAGAAGTCAAAAAAGCTGTTGTGAATGGGCAAATGTTCATTGTATGATGTATGTATAGGGTCAGAAGTCAAAAGAGCTGTAGTGTATGGGTAGACGTTCATTGTGTGACGTATGTATAGGGTCAGAAGTCAATAAAGCTGTTGTATATGGGCAAAAGTTCATTGTGTAATGTATGTATAGGGTCAGAAGTCAAAAAAGCTGTTGTATATGGGCAAAAGTTAATTGTGTAATGTATGTATAGGGTCAGAAGTCAAAAAAGCTGTTGTACAGTATGTGGGCAAAAGTTCATTGTGTAATGTATATATAAGGTCAGAAGTCAAAAAAGCTGTTGTATATGCGTAAAAGTTCATTATCATAGTATCATAGTAAAAGCCAGCAGAATAGGCCCCATGGTCTATCGTGTCTGCTCGGAAGCTAGCCCCCTACTGGGAGCTCACTCCTCCACCCCCGCCCAGCCCCAGAGGTGGCCCTCCCTGGCCTCAGCTTCCCCCTGTACTTGTCCCAACTGTTCTTGAATCCTTCCACTGTGGTCTCTTCCACCAGGTTCCTGGGCAGTGCGGTCCATGGTTTCACCACCCTCTCTGTGAAGGAATGTCTCCTGCGCTCCCCTCTGTACTTCCCCCCCCTTCCAGCTTCCACTCGTGCCCCCCTGGTAGCTCCCCCCTTCTTAAGCCTGAACTCTTCCCTGGCTCCACACTTATTTATCCCCTTTACATACTTGAACGTCTCTATCATGTTCCCTCTGTCCCTCCTCTCCTCCAATGCATACAGATTGAGTTCATCCAGTCTTTCCTCATAGGTCCTACTCTCCATGCCCTGAATCATCCTGGTCGCCCTCCTCTGGACCCTCTCCAGCAGCGCTATGTCCCTCTTAAGACGGAGTCTTCGGAACTGCACACAGTACTCAAGATACGGCCTAACCAGGGCATTATACAGAGGGAGGATCACCTTCCTCCTCCTGAAGGTAATCCCCCTGGTTATGCAGCCCAGTATCCTGTTTGCTTTTGCTGCAGCTCTTCAGCAGTTCTCTGTGTTATTCATTTTGCTGTCCACCACTATCCCTAAATCCCTTTCGCCCGATGTGACTTGCAGTGTGGTCCCCCCAGGGTGTATGCATGTCCTGGGTTTCTGACCCCCAGATGCAGCACCCTACATTTCCCTGCATTGAACTTCAACCCCCACTTCCTTGCCAACCCCCCAGGGTATCCAGATCCCCCTGCAGGGCCTCTCTCCCCTTCTGCCAGTGCTCCCAGTTTTTGAGTCATCCGCAAAGAGACTCAGCCTACTCCTAACACCCCACCCTATGTCCGAGACATAGGAATTGAACAGGAGTGGCCCCAGGACTGAACCCTGGGGGCCCCACTGATGACCCTCCTGGGGAGGAGACTATCCCTCCAACCACCACTCGCTGTATTCACCCCGTAAGCCAGTTTTCCACCCACCTGAGCAACTGCCCCCCACCCCCATACCCCCAGCTTTGTTAGTAGGCCGCTGTGGGGTACCGAATCGAACGCCTTACTGAAATCCAGATAGAGGGTGTCCACTGGCCTATGTCGGTCCAGGGCACCTGTCACCCAGTCATAAAACTCCACCAGGTTAGTCTGGTATGACCTCCCTGGAACAAAACCATACTGCCTGTCATCCAGATGCCCCAACCTTTCCAGCTGCCCCCCCAGCCTCTCCTTGATAATGCCCTCCATAACCTTGCCTACCACAGACGTTAGGCTAATGGGCCTATAATTCCCCATCTCCTCTCCTCTATGTAAGACACAGAGGTAGAGATGCTGTAAAGTTTTACTTTGTTTGTGAAGTTTTGGCAAAGTTGGGAAATTCGCCTTCACAAATTACTTTGTGAATTGCCCACTTTGTCACTTTGCCACTTCACATTGCGTTTTCCTGAAGAAATGGCACTTTTTCAGGTGAAGTTAGGTGAAGTTAAGGCGAAGTTGCATCTTGGCTAGTAAATTAGTATAATTTCTCTTGAGAAAGTGCTACTTCACCTGCTAAAAACTTTGTGAAGACGGCACTTTGCACTTCATGACTGTGGCAAACTTTGCAAATTATTTCATGGAGGTAAGTTTGTTTACTTTGCACATCTCTACAGAAAAGTGATTGTTTTTGGGGTCAATAGTCAAAACGTTGTTGTTTATGTGGTTTTATACATGGTTTATACATCACAACCATACACAACACTTTTCTTCATTTCTGTACTCCTTCTATTCTAATAGCCTCTCTGTCTTTAACTGCAGCTGCCCCAATAACTGTACTCCTCTTTGCATTTCACAATGCTAACAAGTAACATATAAATACAGAAATTGATGGCAGATAAGGGTTTCCATGCCCACCAGTCTGCCCATTTTCTCTACATGCTGCAGAAACCATAGACCCTACTTGGTCTCCAGCTTTGATCTCGTTCCTCTCACTAGGGTTCCTCTATGCTATCCCATGCATTTTTGAACTTCCCTACCGAATTTTCCCTCACCACCTCTGCTGAAAGGCTGTTCCATGCATCCACCACCCTTTCTGTGAACAAGTACGTCTTCATGTTGCACCTTAGGCGACCCCCTTCCAGCCTCATGTCATAATCCAGTGTTCTAGAACGTCTCTTTTTACGAAAGATGCTACTCTCCTGTACCTTATTTATGCCCTTCATATATTTGAAGGTCTCTGTCATATACTCCCTCTCCCTCCTCTCCTCCAGGGCATACATCTTGAGGTCCTCCAGTCTCTCCACATATGACTTATGGTGCAGGCCCTGCACCATTTTTGTTGCTCTCCTCTGAACTGCTTCCACCCTGTCTGCGTCCTTATGAAGATGCGGCCTCCAGAACTGGACACAGTACTCCAAATAAGATCTCACTAATGATTTGTACAGAGGCATCACCACCTCATTCCTCCTGCTGGTGATACCTCTCCCTGTGCACCCCAGTACCCCACTGCTCATTGGCACATTGTTTGGCCACCTTTAGGTCCTCTGATATGATTACCCCCAGATCCCGTTCCTGTTTTGTTGCTGTCAGTATCTCTCACCCATCATGTAAGTCTCCCTGGGTTCCTGTGCCTCAAGTGCATGATTTTACACTGTTTTGCATTGAATCTTTGTTACCACGCGCTTCACCAGTTAACTTGGTATAACTTGGTAGAGTAAGATAAAGTAGGCGCAGGCCCATTTAATTGTCTCCCACTCATAGTGGGCTTACATCCCTAGATTATGGTTTCGTAGGAACTCGTCCAAAGGTTTTTTAAAGATCTCGAATGTGGAAGCATTAACTATAGCATTTGGCAGTTTGTTCCATGATCTTGCAACACGTATATTGTAATAATCCTCTAATTTTCCTAGGTCCTTCCTAATTTTTTCCACCCCTCCCAGAGTGTCTACCCAGTTGCAGATCTTAGTGTCATCTGCAAAGAGGCACACCTTTCCTTTCGGCTCCTCCGCAGTGTCACTTATGAAGACATTGAATAGGACTGGCTCCAGAACTGTTCCCTGTGGCACCCCACCAGTCACTCTCCTTTCCTCAGAATGAGCTCGATTTACTGCCACCCTCTGTGTTCTATTCCTCAATTAGTTCCATTTCCAAGCTGCCTAGCTTGTTTACAACCTTCTTATGTGGAACGGTGTTGAAGGCCTTGCTGAAATCCAGGTAGGCCACATCCACTGCTCCTCCCTGATCCACTTCCCTGGTTACCCAGTCAAAGAAATCTGTCAGATTAGTTTGACATGACCTTCCCGCTGTGAATCCATGCTGCCTCAGATCCTGTGCACTCCTGGATTCAAGATGTTCCATAAACCTTTCTGTTAGCAGTGATTCCATTATTTTCCCCACCACCAAGGTCAGGCTGACTGGTCTATAGTTTTCAGCCTCCTCCTCCTAGCTCCCACTTTTGTGTAGAGGGACTACATCTGCTCTCCTCCAGTCCTCTGGAACCACTCTTCTTTCCAGCGATTCATTGAACAGGGCTGCCAGTGGTGCTTCTTGCACCTCCCTAAGCTACTTTAATATTCTAGGATGAATCCCATCTGGTCCCATTGCCTTGTCCACTTTCAGCTTTGCGAGTTCCTTTAGAACTCTCTCCTCTTTAAATGGACAAGTGTCCACCTCCCTCTCCTTGTTGCTCCTGCCATTTAATTGTGGTCGCTGACCTTCTCCGTCTTCTGAGAACACTGAACAAAAATGATTGTTCAGAACTGTTGCTTTTTACAAGTCCCCCTCTGCATACTCCCCTTCTTCCCCCTTAAGCCTTTCAATCCCACCCCTTGTCTTCTCCTTTCACTAACATACCTATAAAATATCTTGTTCCTTTTCTTTACTGCCTGTACTTTTTTTCCCCCCATTTGCACATCTGCACTACTGACTGCCTTCCCTGCCTCCTTTGCTTGTCCAGATACACTACCTTGTCCTCCTTCTTCTGTGTTTCCTTGTACTTCCTGAAAGCCAACTTTTTCACTCTTACCTTCCTGGTCACTTCCTTTGAGAACCATAGTGGTTTTCTTTTTCTCTTGCCATTCTTTATTTGCCTAATGCAAAGGTATGCTGCCTCCACTCTGCCTCCTTTTAGATGGGCCCATTGTTCCTCAACTGCCCGCCCCACATTCCCTCCCTGCTAGGGCTTTCCTGAGACATGCCCTCATCTTTTCGAAGTCTTCCCTCCTGAAGTCCAGGACCCTTGCCTTTGTGTGGCTTGACTCTGCCACTGTACTCATATTGAACTACACTGTGTGATGATTAATGGACCCCAGATGTCCACCCACCATGACATCTGCAGTTCTGTCCCAATTGGTGAGTACCAGGTCCAAAATCGCACCCTTAAGGGTGGGCTCTAGTACTAGCTATCTGAGGCATGGCCCTTGCAGGGAATCTGGTATGTCACTGCTCCTGGTTGAGGCTGTGGTTGGGATGCTCTAATCAATAGCTGGCAGACTGAAGTCACCCACCAGCAGCACTTCCCCTTTAGCTGCCATCTTATGGATGGCTTCCACTAGAACCTTGTCCAACTCTTTCCCTTGTACTGGAGGTCTGTAGATCATGCCTGTTCAAATAGCACTGCAATTGCCTCACTCTAGGGTGACCCATAGGGCCTCTGCCCCCCCCACAGACCCTGTACCTCAGTTGCTTTTATACCCTCCCTGACATAAAGAGCTACCCCTCCTCTCTTTTTACTCCCCTGCCTTTCCTGAATAGAGTATAAGAACCTGGTATAGCTACATCCCAGTCATTGTTCTCATTGTACTATGTCTTGGTAACAGTGACAATGTCCAGGTCAGCCTCTGCCATCAAGGCCACCAGATCTGGGATTTTATTTCCCAGACTGCAAGCCTTCACACACATGGCCTTCCATATTTTATTACTTCCCCTCCTGTCATCTCCTCTTACATCCTCCTGCCTTCCCTCAAGTAACTCCAAGTTGTCTGCTCCTCACTTTGTTTTCATAGCTATGTTAATAATTAAAGAAAAATAGACCTAACATACAAGCTCTCTCACTTGTATACACAGGCCCAGATATTCAAACTGCGCCCAAAAAGTGCGCAATAGCAGGAGCAAGTGCAAGTCTATTGCACCCATGCGCAAGAGACGCGATATTCAAAAAAGGAGCAGGCCAAATTGCACCTACAGCCAACGACTGAATATCGCACCACCTGCGCCATAGCGCAACTAGGGAGGGGAAACTGAGCAGATCTGATGCGCCATAGCGCAACAAGGGATGTTCAGCTGAGCAGTCCAGAGGTGCCATAGCACAAGCAGGGAGCCCCCCAGCTGCAGAGCAATGTAACTGCACCAATCAGGGAGTGGGGCCCACCACCCATGCACACAGATGGGCACAGGAACACACAGAAGAACAGACATTGTCCCCACCCCAAGCACATCACAACCAGGGAGGGCTGGAATAACCACTGGTCCATGAGACAAGCAACCAACCCACAGCCTGGCCATGGTGCCCCATCACACACACTGCTAAGCTGTGACTGGCACACAAGGAGGGCAGACCACCTGTGCCACACCATCCCCCCCAGTGCACAGCACACCCTGCACCATGACCCCCAGACATCCCCCCACGAGCAGTGACCACCACAGCAGGAAATCCCAGCATGCCACCACCCCACAGTGTCAATGCAACCCTGTGCACCACCAGAACCACCTAACCAGCCCCACCACGAGCACCCATCAGCAGGTTGCAGCACACGGCAATGCAACAACGGCAGACAAAGTGCCACCAGCACAGTCCCCGAGGTACTGCTGAGAGACCGACCATGCGTTGGCACAAGAGTTACCCATATGAGGACGGTCGTGTCCTTGACACCACCACCAGTGGTACAGTGCTCTGCACAGTATTTCAGTGACACACCCAGCCACACTGGCCCCCAACAGCCAGCACAGACACCACAGTAGTGCGTGGAAGCATGCACCACACGGATATCACCACAGGGTCTGGACAGACACCCACCCATACCAAGGCGGCACAACAACACAGGGACGAGTGGTGGGGGCAACCAAGCCCCATTGTGGGGCCCATGTAAGCTGTACACACAACCCAATAGCACACCATGGCACTGGGTGCCAACCACCCCTGCGAGGCACCATGGACCCATACACCACCAGTAGTCACCGGAGCACAAGCCACAGACAGTGGGGCATCCCCTGCAACACACACAAGTCACAGCATGGAGGTGGGACAATGACCGTGTCACCTACAGTGCCATCTGAGCCAGGCATGCACCACACCAGTGACATGGGCAGCCCAGCAAAGCGGCAGGTACAGTGTCCGCCCTGCAGAGAATGCCACCACTGACATGCCAGCGGAACCATGCAGGTCACAGACAGGCATGTGTGTTTGGCCTACACAGGCCATGGAGGCCAATGGAAGTACCATGGACACAGACGCAACGCCATGGACCACTGCACACAGTCATCCAGTGCAAGGGAACAACACACACACAACACAGACACGACTGATATCTACCCCCACACCATAGACACCTCCACACGGACACACACACATACCCATGACTGCACCACCCCTGATGCCATGCACACCACTGCAGCTGAGCACCTATAGCCTGCTGCAAATCAGAGACCACCACGGTATTCATATAAAAGTCAAATGTATTGTAAAAATAGAAAATTAAACTATGTACAACAAAAAACTATTTACAGGTTTGTGGTGGGGGACACAAAAAAGGTGAGGTGGGCAGGGGAAGGGGTGGACAAATGGGATGGGATAGGAGGGATGTGAGGGTGGGTCTAGGGGGGTAGGGGAAGTCATGGACCAAGGGACTATTAAAGGCTCCACCATTCCTGGCTCTGGTTCCTCTGGCTCTGTGTCGCAGAAGAACCCCGACTCGTCCAGCCTCCTCAGTATTGCCACTGTCTCATGGGCCAGATTCAGGAGCTCCCCGCATGGTGTCCTCGATTTCCTCAGATGTCGCACCTGGGACAAGGGAGCACAGTCAACAGGTGTGAATGCACAATCCCATACAGCCGCCCACTAGCCATGGCATACGGCCATGGGATATACCACTGGGATGGTGTGTGACCACCCGCGTGATCACGATCCACAGGACCTGCCCACCAGGCACATACAGCCATGGGGCAGCTGCACACCCCCACGGCCAAGTCCACACAGCACCACCCGTGGCCGTCCTAGTGACATGGCTATGTGGTCAAAGGCAGTGGCACAGCCATGCACCTGGTGCATGCATGGACCATCAGTGGCGCACACCCAGACATGCATTGCCACTGGACAGTGTTGACTGCTAACAAGTGGCGTGCATGGCAGTGATGTCAATGAATGGTGGCCATGCCCCACTGCCCACCTTGTCACACAACATGCAATACTAATCATGGATGTCTGGCACTCACCCACATCGGACTGGTCAGGTGGGCGTTGCTGGTCCTCGGCCTGCCTGG
Organism: Neoceratodus forsteri; assembly: GCA_016271365.2. Taxonomy (NCBI): domain Eukaryota; kingdom Metazoa; phylum Chordata; order Ceratodontiformes; family Ceratodontidae; genus Neoceratodus; species Neoceratodus forsteri. The sequence continues at coordinate 726,642,939 of CM028137.1, read as the reverse complement.
CTGCAGTTTCCACTCCCCTCCGCTGCTCTGCCCGCACTCTGTGTAGTTCTTCCAGGCCTGTGGGGACAAAAAGGAGAGAAGAACATCAGTAAATTCCTGAAGCAAAGTCCCCCTGCCCCAAGGAGTGTGTCCTCCCACCCAGCCAGACCCACCCACCCCACACCTGTGAACACCGCCCGGCCAACCCATACGGTCCCTCCCCTATCTGCTGGACACATACAACACTGTGACTCATATGGGCGATAAAGTGTGTTGACAGAACCCCTACCTGGACGTGGGACCGTGCCCCTCCTGGCACGTGACCTCAGTCGGGCCAGTAGCTCCGGCTCCCTCCTGCGCAGGTCACCATAGCGGTGCCTGCACTGCACGGCCAAGCACCCTGCCTGTTGTCTCCTCCAGGGCAGTGGCCATCTCCTGCCACACCTGGGTCCTTGCCCTATCCGGGGGGGCCTCCCCAAGTGTGGCTCGACTATGGCCTCCAGATTTGCCAGCTCAATGGCTGTCCAAGGAGCAGCTCTTCTACGCGCCATTGCAATAGCTATAGTAGGCAATATGGTGCTCTGCAGCGCGGTTCCCCATGTGCAGATGCTGCGCGGTACAGTGCTGCCATTCCCTATTGTGCTGTTACCGAACAGCGCGATAGGGGTGCACCTATGCCTGATGCATGGCACCAAGGGGGAAAAGTTCGGGCACAGGGTCAAGGGTCTCTGGCACAAGGCCACACACAGCACCATCAGATGAAAATGTGTGTAGTGCGATTGGCTGCCTGTGTGCCAGCGCCACAGCGGACTATCGGGCAGTTGGGCCATTGTGCCTATGAAGGCCCAGTGCCACAGTGCCATGTAGTGACCATTGCTATAGCGCCACTGACACAATGGTGGCCATGCCCTGCATTGCCTACCATGCACAGCACGTCATCAGTGTGGCAGACACCTGCGTCCGCTTAAACCCGGAGCATGCGCGGTGAGGTGCTTTTCGCGTGACACAGAACTGCGCCATTGCCTCCAGCACGTTTAACACAATTGCGCAGCGTGCAACAGCGTGATATTCAGCCGTCATATGCAAATCATCTGATCAGCCATTCAATGGTGCAGCAATGCAATTTGCATCTAATTAAAGTTGCTCCTCACCTCATTTGCATGGGTTACGCTTATAAAGGTGCGACAATGTGCTGCAGTGGCCATGAGTCGGTTACTGCAGTTTATTGAGTGAAGTTGCATGCTGTTTGGGAATGTGGACTGTGGATTTTGGGACATGCATAGGACTGCACAGTCACAAGTAACAACTGCCATTCTTATAGGCTACATAATGACTGACAGCACGTTGTTGGAGAGGAGGACAACAGTGGTGGGAGGAAGAGGAGGCCGAATTTTACCAAGGCTGAAACCGAGGCCCTTTTTGAGGCCTACCTGGATCAGGAGCCACTGCTCAGTGGACGGCGGGGAACCCCTCAGGCCCGTGCTGCTGCATGGGAGGAGGTGGCATGTGCCATGAACCTGCATGGCAGCCACCAGCGCTCTGTGCAGGAGTGTAAGAAGAAGATGGGCACAGACAGGAGGAGGGTGAAGGAGAAGGTGGCTGCCATCAGGGCAGCATGTGCTGCAACAGGTGGGGGACAGCCGGAGATGGTACAGCTGACCCCAGTGGAGGACAGGCTTGCTGCAAGCATGCACCGAAGTGCCATTGAGGGTGTTCCGGGTGGTGGCTTCCAGACAGGTGGTGGCCCATCACTGCATGGTAAGTCATGGTCTGTCTGGGGGGGCAGGGTAGGTCACACACAGTAACACAACTTTGCTTTCCCTTACAGATCCTGAGCATCTGCATAGGTCAGCGGTGTTGGGCCTGTCCACGGCGGACAGTTGGATGGAGTCGGAGGTGGGATGATCCACCTCCACAGGTATTTGTGAATCAGTACAACAGTGGGGCCGCCTGGCTGTCCACACTGATGTCGTTGAGACAGGTGTGGAGGAAGCCCAGCCTGTGTCCCAGCGTGCTGGCGTCCATGGATGCCAGCACACTTTGGCTATTGCCAGGGCAGAGTCTGGCACCAGTGATGATGACACAACCGTCTTGGGCAGTGACACATGTGTGCCACAGGATGGACACACAGCAGGGCAATTCGAGCCCATGGCTGTTGGTGGTGCCACCGTGGAGGCCTGCGTATCAGCACAGTCCCAGGCTGTGCCTGTCAGCACCCGTGGGGCAGCACTGGTGTCTGTTCAGGACAGTGGGACTGTTGCGGCTACTGCGGCGGCACCACTGAGCCCTGAGGTGCAGCAGCCGGAGGGGTAGCAACAGCAGTCGCCCACTGGGCTTGGGGGTACAGGGTTCAGTGGCGGCATCTGTGCACCACCTGTGGACATGTCCAGACCTGGTCCTGGTGCACAGCACCCACCCTCAAGGGGTGCTGAACATCAGGCCCTTGCACACCCTGAGAGACAGGATGCTGAGGAGGCGGATGACCTTTTGGATGAGCACACCCACCTACTGCGAGCATTGGTCCAGCAGCAGATGCAGCTTGCGACATCCGTGGATGCACTGTGTGTGTCTCTGGAGCATGCAGGGGAGCGTCGCAGCAGGGACGCCGACATGATCATGGCACAGATGGACCGTTTGCGGGAGGATGTGACCGCTGCCATTGACAGGCATGCACAGATGTTTATTGCTGTCATGGCCACAATGGACACACAGTCAAGTGCCCATGTATTGCGGACACCACGCAGTGCACTATCCACCCCCCATTCCCAGCATCGTGCGACTCCCACCCTGTCGACGCCGGGTTCAGCTGTGGGCATCCCAAGCACTCCTGGTGCAGGCATGTTCGGTGTGCTGCAGACCCCTGCACGGGCATGGTCGCGTTCACGCAGTGGAACCCCTGGGGGACCATCAGTGCCACCCCATGATGCCAGTGGTCAGCCTGCCAGTGTTGGCGGGTCTCGGCGGGGCCACCCACGCATCCGCAGTGGCCATGGCACTGTGTCGCAGGAATGACCTGTCTCCTAGCATGGCTACTGTCTGGTGCTGCCCTGTGTGCATTGTGTGTTTCAGTGAGCAGTGCACGGGTGGGTACCCGGCCCTGCATGCGGACACACGGTCCACCTGCACACCCTCCCAGCTGCTGTCTGCAGTTACGTGTGCATGATGATTCCTGCATTGCGCTGTACACCAATGTGCAATGGTGCTCAGCATCTGACACACGCACATGGACAGGCAGTGGGCGTGGTGGCCTGTGGACATGTGTGTTGCTAGGGTGTGCGTTGTGGGTCGGTGTGCCTTATGCCCTCTGTGCACGTTTGTTGCATTGTGTGTGTGTGTGTGTGTGCGTGTGTGTGTGTGTGTGTGTGTGTCCTTCGGTGTGGCATGTTAATCCTCACCCATCCCTGGCTGTGTGTGTGTGCCTCTGTGCCCTGCCACTTCCTTCGGCAGCATGCACCCCCAGTGTGGGTTCCTGCGTGTTGTGCCTTGGCCACTGGTGGTTGCGCATGGCCCCATGACTTACCTGGGTTGGCTGAAGTGCTCCTCCATGATGGTGTCCTAGTGCAGATGTGCCAGCCGTAGCAGTCGGGGGTCCCATCGGCCAAGGGGGGGGCTGCCCATCACCATCGTCCCCATCGCTGTCCCCCTCTTGGACCTGTACAGCTATCCCACATTCGTTGGCCATGTTGTGCAGGATGCAACAGGCCAGGAATATCCCACAGGCCTTTGAGGGGCTGTACTGTAGGGCACTGCCAGAGGTGTCCAGACAATGGAAACGTGCCTTCAGCATCCTGAACACCTGCTCGATGACATTCCATGTGGTGGCGTGTGCCTCATTGTAGCATTGCTGCGATGGGGTCATGGGCCGCTGGTAGGGTGTGAGCAGCCAGGGATGGAGTGGGTATCCACTGTCACCTGTGTGTAGAGGGTGGAGGTTAGTTTGGTGATCAGCATTGCCCTGCCCCAGGCCATGTAGGCCACTACCCATGGCATCTCTGGCCATGTCCCCCCAGGCCCCATATTTGTCCATGTGGTTTGCATACTCACCCACTAGGTGGCCAGTGGGGATGTCCTTACTCTCGAATCTGTGGCACAGTGCTGACTGGTGCCAGATGTAAGAATCGTGTGCTCCCCCAGGGTGCGTGGCACAGACATTGATGATGTGCCCCCTGGCATCGCACACCACCTGGCAGTTGATGCTGGCATAGCCCTTTTGATTTATGTATGCAGCCCCCTCGGGGCCAGGTGGTGTGCGTATAGCCACATGGGTGCAGTCTATTGCCCCTAGCATGCCAGGCATACGTGCTACCCTGTGGAACTCCTGTATGTTTGCTGTGCTCTCCACCACTGTGCTGGGGAAATGGATGTATTCCTCAGCATGTGGCAGCAGTGTGCTGAGGAATTGGGTGAGGTGGCGTGACGTGGCCGACTGGGTTATGCCTGTGGTGTCCCCAATTGGTCTCTGGAAGGTACCCATGGTGAGCAAGCACATGCAGGCTGTTACACTGGTCTCCACTGACAGGGCATGGCTCTGTCGTGTGGGTGCCTGCATCACATCACTGCACAGCTCACAGAGCCTCCTCAGAATTGCCCTGTTCAGGCGGTACTGGCCCACAATCTCAGTATCTGTGTACAGCTCAAGGCTGGTGCAGGCTCGGTACTGCCTGCTGGGGGCATACCATCGACGGGCCCTTCCACGGCCATGCCCCCTGCTGCCTGCCTTTTCACCCCCCTCATTACAGCCTCCATGTGGAACGTGGCACTGGCCATGTCTCTGGCTTGCGTTCACCTCCCCTGGCAGCTTTTACTGTATTCCCCGTACTGTCCTGGCTGCTACCTCCTCTGCACCAGGTACACCTGCCTGTGCTGGCCTCTGTGCTGTGTGGCTCCCCACACCTTCCCTGTGCCTGGCTTTAACTGTAGCCTTTCCCTGGCTTGCCCTGTTCCTGCCACTTGCCCTGTCTGTGTGCCTCTGCCTCATGTGGCTTCCCTGTAGCGTTCTTGTGCCTCTTCCTTGCTCCTATTTATTTTGGCTCATTTCCGCTATGGCGCAACTTCCGCTTACTCCACTGTTGCGCATTGCGCAAGTCTTTGAATATCACACTGCGCCATTTATACATGGTTCCTCCCCCTTCGGTGCGCATGCCTTCATTATCATTGAGCTGTTGCTCAGCATGATTTCGGGGGTGCAACTGCCTCCTGCTGAATATTGCAGAATGGCGCAATATCTGACTTGCACAGGCGCAACCCTATTGCGCATGGCTCAACTCTTTTGAATATCTGGGCCACAGTGTTTAAATCATATTTTAAACAGTTTGTACAGAAATAATATTTACTTGTTAAAAAGATGTTCCCTGACTCCTCCATGAAAGTGCTTCCATTATTAAATGGAAGTGCTTTCACATAGAAGTTAGCACTCAGAAAGCACACATTTTTTTTAAAGAAAAAGTATTTCAGCACAAACAAATTTAATGAGCTAGTGTACTGCCTAACACTAATATCAGATTTTTAAAGCAGCCAACCATTACCTTTAGTATCAGAGGTACTTTTTCTTTTCCCTTTGTTTAATTAGAAGATTGTTTACCTGATGTTAGAAGGTGTGATGTGTGGGACAGCACTCTGCCTGGCAGCTGACTTAACTAGCTCTAATGTCCCCCGCTACATCATCAGCATTGTGACCCCGAAAGCTGTGACATCACTGCTGCTTAGGAACAGCCACTCAGTAGCTGCCAGGTCATTCACCTTTGATGTCACTGTCCATGAGGTCACAATGCTGATGATGTAGTGGGGGCCAGTAGTGCTAGATATGTCAGCTGCCAGGCAGAGTGCTGTTCCACTCATTCAGTACAGTATTATCACATAGAAGACTTTCTGATGAGCAAAGGGAAAAAGAAAATATACCTCAGAAATAAAAAGTTACAACTGACTGCTTATTACAATTTGTATTATTTTCCTGTCTACATGTTTTGGCTCAAGTAGCCCTTTAAATATAATTTAAATGCTGGGTCTACTAGTTAGAACTTGGGTGTTGAATATGTTTGGTTTAATTTATTAATATAGTTAAGAAAATAAATCCAGATGCAATATAGCCTAGAGGTTAGAGTAACAAGCTATAAATGAACTTGGAACATGCAGCAGAGCAGGATTTGATTCTGCTGCCTCCACTTGCATACTGTGTGAACCTGACCAAGTCACTTAACCTGTCCAGTACTCCTGGGTTGCCCCTGAGAACAAGCCTTGTGCCTAGTGGGCGATACCCAGTTACCAAAAGAATAAAATAAAAAAGGAAATAAAAAAGGAAGCAGGTGGTCTGGAGTTGCATGCTACATGGGGGAAAATTCAATTTAGTTTTTATGAAACTATATATTATAAAAATAAGATACTGATGATCATGCCCAACTCAACTTGTGTTTCCGTTTTAGGGTTGAGATGACATCATGGACCTCTAAAGCTTTGCTGTCAAGGTCGATATGATGTCATCTTAACCCCTCAATAGCAATACAATTTTGTTTTGTATGGTCACTCATACATTATTTACTGTTATAAAATGGGTCTCGAAAATCCTGTAGCCTCATTGGTGAAAACAGTCACATGACTGTGTAAATCCAGCAACAGACAACCAGTAAAGATCCCGCTGATCAAATGTTTGCTTTCTTTTTAACCTAATTCATTTAAAACATTTTTTTATAACAGATCCATTTTATAATCGCAATAATGCTCTTCAGGGCATTTGTAGTAGTGGGATTTATATACTTCTTATGTGGTTAAAGTCACTCGGCTGCTCCTCATGACACACCACACAAGGCGTGTGTAAATCCCACAACAACACATGCCCTGTCATGCATTATTGCTTAATTACACTCCATTACAATGTGGATTTTAATCAAAGGTGATTGTACATTGCATTGAATACCAGTTGCACTGAGGCCTGTTATAATTATGTTTTTATACTGTGCAGAGTGCTGGAGTCTAAAGAACTGTGAGAAACAGAGAGAGAGAGTCTCTACAGAAGATTGCATTTTCATACGGTCCTGTGAAATGCCGTGCTTTGAACTTTAAAACTATGAAAAATGCTCAGAGAATATTTAAGAAATAACACACAATAGGGTGTGCTTTATGTTCTGATAAATGCATGACTGGGGTGTAGTGAGGCACAAGGCTGCAGGCCAAATGCATCACTGCCCACAGAAGTGCATTTATTGAGCAGAAAGCACACCTCAGATTGCGTTATTGAACTTATAAAATGGGTGCATGTTGGGAAACTGTGATAGTTAAAAAAAAATTACTAAGATAAAAAGAAAGACTGATTTCATGTGAAATAGTCCCCCCACTTTCCATAAATTACTAGGGGTACTGTTGTATTAATTGCTGTCACTAGGAGCATTAAGGAGAGCCATCGGGTCACTACCTTAGGCCACTAGCAAGACCTTTTATATTGTTTTAGTCTTGCCAGCAGCATGCTATCATCTGCAGTACCAGCTTTCAAGAAAATGTCAGTATTTTAATGCTAGCTCCAGGTTGGGATGCAAGTACCTTTTGGGGGGTTCTCAGCTTTCTAACACTTCAACATCAGCCTGGGCTTCTTTCAGTGTAATACTGAGAAGATTTGACTAGTCAAATATGTCAAAAGAGACAGGCAAGTAGCCTATTATCTTTTACTTTATCTCAGTGGTCAAGTTACTGAGTTGATAAATAGCGGCTGATCTAGTTCGAACATTTGCACAAGGATTTAAGTAGTAAGGTGACAAATCAGTGCTGGTACATTTTCTCCATGCCATACAGGGAAAAAGGTATGGCTGGGATCCTGTTTCAACCAATCAGCTTCCTTTACTGCCTCTACTCATTTTATAAATGGTTAGAATTTGCCATGTTTTTCTCAAAAAAAATTGACCAGCAGTGACATCTTGTGGAAACAGAATTGGTCATTATTTGGGGGAAAAATGCAACTGGCCATTTTTTTTAGCGTTGTGCCACATTTAAAGTTTTGTACCCTAACATTTTGTGCCAAATGATTTTGCATAAAACCCACCTAGCACCAATTGTTTGTAGAATGAAACTAATTTTTTTGACAGTTTGTAGTGCAAAACATATTAATTTGTACTATGTATTAGGAGAAAACTAAAATTTTTTATTTAATTATTTTCCCAAACAAAATTGGACATTTTTGACAACAGGCAATTAGTGGTCTGACAAGAACAACTGAAATTGCTGTATAGTTTCCTAGCCCACTAATATGTACAGTGTGCTTGGGGGATTAAATTTAGATATGTATCTTCCTTGTGGAAACCTAAACTATGCCCTCTGGCCAATTTTCTTTTTTCTGCATGGCACAGAAAAGTTTGGAAAATACAGATTTTCATAGTGATGCTGAAAACATAAGCAATAAACCACAACAGGGTATGTGGTTATTGGGATTTAATCCACACCCCAGGTGCATTATGAAGTATAAGGCCACAGGCCGAATGCCCTCACAGCACCCAAGGTGTGGATTAAATCCCAATATCCTGTCATGGGTTATTGCACTTATAACATGTGTTATGTTTTAAAAATAGATACAGAATGGTGTTTTTTTCCACTTTAAATAGGAAAAAGTGTACTGTATGCTGCTGCCTTGAAAAGTAGTCGGGGGGGAGGTGCCAACAAGCTCCAAACAGTCTCCTGGGCTTCCCGGCTCCCAGCACTACCTACTGGTCACACTCCAACCTGTCCACCTTTTCTTTTACCATATCTGTGGAGCACAGTCTGCTCTGTGAGTGAGTTATTTTATGAACATACAAATGCCAGACATAGAGTCCTGAAATGATTTCTGACATTTGTTGTTCATAAAATATGCCTAGTTCACTCACTCTGTTTTTGTCCTGATGAGTTTTGTAGCAGCTCTCTCTCTCTCTGTTTCTCTCTCTCTCTCGCTCTGTGTCAGTTTGTGAGGTTTCTTCTAGTGGCGTGGCTCTTGTTAAATGTCCTCTGCGGTGCCAGCCAGAAAGAACACAAACCAGACTGGAGAGAGTGAAACATCCCTTTCACTGACTGCATGGCTGAAAAGTCGAGAGAGAGAGAGAGACAGGAGACTGCAGAAATTCTGAATTAAATGTCCCGGTCTCTCTTTCACTGTTAGTGTGTGTCTCTCTCTCGCTGTCAGAGGAGGTGCAGGGCTCAGTGCAGGTGGTCAGTGATGTGAAGAAACAGTTCCCTGCTCAGTCTTGCAGCTCTAGTCCTACTACCGCCTGTAATTGACTATGGAGGGGTGCAAGGCTGCAACAGAAATGCCCCACAGGGTGAAATATATGAGTGGGGACACATGTACCAGATGTTGAAATGTATGGATGGGAAGGGGGCTGCCAACAAGCTCCAAACAGTTCCCTGGGCTCCCAGTCTCTCCCAACTTTCAGCACCACCTCCCAGTCACACTCCGACCTGTCCACCTTTTCTTTTGCTGTATCTTATTGAACTTATAAAATGGGTGCATGTTGGGAAACTGTGATAGTCTGCTCCATGTCACTCCTGCTACTTCAACTCACTGCCTCATGCTTCACGACTTTTAAATGGCTGCGCTTGTGTTTTGGTTTCTGCCGGGGGTTATGAGTCCCGACTGCACTTTCCCTGAGTCACTCCATGAAACTGTGGATTAAATAGGGGATTTAATCCATGGACATGTACTGCTAGTTGACCAGTTGGGTAACACATTTTTGCCAACCTATGTTATAAAACAGAATTAATCAAACATATGCTTCTACAGTGCTCAAACAGTAAGCAAGTGGCAGAGCAATCAGGTATAACAAGAAAAAACAACAAAAATGTAGTGTGGCAAAGCAATCAGAAAGCTCCTGTATTGTTCAAAGATATTCCAATGCTAATTCATGAAATCCATTTTGCTGTTATGTAAATATCTGACTTAAAACAAAATATCTGGTATGAAAAAAAAATTATTACTTAAATTATAAATTTTGAAAAATAATGTTGCTGAATGTTAGAATACTGTATATTGGGCAGAGTTCTAGAATGAAGATTGCAGAATTTTCAAAATCTGCAGTGCAGAAAACAGGTTCAGTGACTGTTCACCATTCTGTTTTGCAGCTTATATCCTGGCTTGTCGTGCCCTGATGATCTTTGCCTCGATCATGGGACTGCCTGCCGTTTTGATGGTCCTGACAACCCAACCATGTGTAAAACTGGGAAGTGAACTGGAGTCTGCTAAACATGCAAGGACTATAGCAGGAGGAGTCCTTGTATTACTGATGGGTAAGGTGATAGTATAGTAGGCAATAATATTCTTTCTGAACTTGAGACTTTTTGTTTCTAGAACAATGATTTTGTACAGAGGCTTTTGCTGCACGCTTTTTAACAAGAACAAACCAATGATTAAGCCACCTAAATATGCTGAAGTGGTAGCTTGGGTAACATTCTGCCTTACCTGGTTTAGTAATGTTGTAATCGGGCAGGGACATTTTAAATTACCCAACCTGATTACAACATTACTAATACCCTTCCTATGTTGAAAATTTCATAACGTCTAATTTAAAAAAAAAATAAAGTTTACTAGTGTTCCTCATCCCTGTTTCAGCTTGTCAGGGCTCCCAGATCTACAATGATTTCAGTATTTCACAGGGATTTGGAACCATCTACAGGGAAATTCTTCCCATAGACTTCCACTGGTTATACAGGAAAACAGAAGAATTCAGCTTCCATAGGAAATAATATAATCTACAGGAAAATTGCCCTGGAGTTACAGTGAAAATGTGAAATCAATGTGGGAGCACTGGCTGTGAAGTGTTAACAGATTTCATTCAGAGAAGACAGACAGAATAAATATTACAAGGGTTGGTGTTTATTCTTTGCAGGGAGCTCAGTGTTCCCTGTCCTTGCAATTTACAGATTTTTCTGCAACTACAAAGTTTTGAAATATTGAGCACCCGGCAAATAATAAATGCCAAGCATTGCAACATTTATTTATGTCTGTCTTTTCCGACTGAAAACTGTTAACTCTTTACCAGCTGAGGCAGAAATGAGGATCACTAGTAACCCTTTCGTTAAAAGGGTTGTTACAGGTAGGTAGAAACTGGGATGCTCTGGCTATGTTAAATTCATAAAGAAATGTTGCGGTGTCTCATAATGACTCTATAGGTAAAATGCATTGGCAGTAAGAGCCCTCACTTCTCTTTCACATTTATTATGTACGTGATAAAGCAGTGTAGTGAAACGTCAGGGTAGTAGGGTGATAAACCAATCAGGGTAGTAACTACCCTATCATTACCAACTACCTGTTTTGCATTAAGGTATTTTTAGGGTAATTTAGGGTAGTTTGGAAGTATCTGCAGGTAATGTTTAGGATAGGATATAATATTTCACTACCCATCCCTACTCGAATGGGGTGGGACACATAATCAGACATCGAGATGCAAGTTCAGAACATAGTTGAAAATGATGTCTTTACTCATGCAAGTTTAATAATGCTTTATTAATATAGTGTTATTAATAAAATTCCTCTTTAAAGTCTGAATGTATAGCACCTTCTGTGCATGGGTGTAAGGTAAAGATCCTCGGCACTTATCATAAGAGTAGGGAATTTCCACAGTGTTCTGGTGAACCTTCTCCCAATCGAAAAAAACAAACAAACAAATCAGAAGCCCATGTAACACACTTCTCAGGATGCACCTGGAATGTAGAGCTATCACAACTCAGTATATAGAAAGAGTTCCTAGTGTTTCTGTGTTTTGTGATTTTTTTTCTGGTTTTATTATGAATTCCGTAAAGGCTCTGTTATGAATCAGAACTAATCAGGACCTTCTTTGCATGTGTTTATAGTAAATATCTCAAGGCCCTTATCATGAGAGTAGGGGAGTTTCCACAGTGTTTTGGTGAACATTCTCCCAGTCAATTAAAAAAAGTCCTTGTAATCCACTTCTCAGGATGTGCCTGGAATGGAGCTGCCACAGCTCATCATGTAGAAAAAGTTCCTAGTGCTTTGTCTTGTGATTATTTATTTTGGTTTTATTATGAATTCCCCAAAGGCTTTGGTATGAATCAGAACTAATCTGGTACCTGACCTCAACCCCTCATCCTGTTTATAATGGTTAAGACCTTTTTAGGTTTGCCCATCCCTTTGGGGCACAAATAAGGAAAAACACAGAAAGCACGCAGACATCAGTAAAACTACAATATACACTTCATTAAAACTTCTTTTAGTTTGGCTGTTTTTTGCTCATGTGCCTAATGTTTGATTATGTTGAACTTCGTCTCTTGCAAGCTATGAATCCATATCGTGCGCAGTGTTACAGCACAGATTAGGTTCAAGTTACTTAGTTGCAGAGAGAGAAGGGGGGGCCTGATACAAAGCATTACTAATCTAATGGTGTAATGCAACATTGCTCCATGCTACTAAAGTTACAAAAGAGGGTACAAGAGTTGCTAAAGAAGACTATTGTAACTTCTGCCACCTCTGTGAAAGTTGGTTTTACTTATTTATTTATTTGAAAAGTTTCACCAGGAAAGGCATACTGATCTAAAACAGCTCGTCTCCTGATGCATCCTGGAGGAAGGGGACAGGGGAAGTACAATTTGATTTTACAACAGAGTAAGGCTTAACAAAAATAAACTTCATACAGCAATTAAATACCATTGAAACAGCTATGTACAATATGTAGGTATGTGAATTAAACAGTGTAATGCAAATAAATCCTTAGCCACAAGGTATGCTGTTAGGCAGCATGTCCAAAAGTGAGCAGTGTGTGTGTGTGTGTGGGGGGGGGGGGTAGCAATAGTGAGAAATGAAAAAGAAAAAGAAGAAAAGGAGAGGGGAGTAGAGAAATGTGATGGAATGTAATAGGAAAGGAGGAGTAGGTTGAGATGGAGAAGCTAAGTCATCATGCCTCTGGGGTGAAAATCCCATAAAGGCCAGTCATGACTGGGTGGAAGAAGAAGGAGGAAAAGGAAGAGGAGGATTAGGCTGAGATAGAGAGGCAAGCCATTGTCCCTCTCGGGTGAAATCCCCCAAAGGGCCAGACAGACTCATGACTGGGTGCACACTAGCACACCAGAACATAGCTGATAGTATTGAAGAAACACCTTCTACTCATAAACAAGAAGAGGACTTGGATATCACTGCAAGCCACATTGTAAATACCATAGTACAGAGCTGCAGCAAATAAAGCAAATCAAACCTGTGCCTATATTATGAGAAATGTTATTATCAGATCAAGAAATATAATTATGCCATTGTATTTAGAAATGTTTGGAGAAGATATGATTAACTGTTTTTAAACCACTAACAAGACTTACTGTATATTATTAGATAAAGCCACTAAAGTATATCTTTAGAGGAGAGAATTAGAGGACATAAATAGGTAATAAAGGGAGGAAAATTTGGAAATATTATTTCACAGAAAGAGTTATAGATTGATGAATCAGATTTTTGTTTAAAGTACTATCAACTGAAACACCCAGCTGAAAAGATGATAATATTATAATGATGTATCATAAATGATTATTATCAACTATGCTCAAAAGTCATGCTTAAGCTTCAGAAACCATCACTGTGATCTCGACTAACGATAATTAAACATGAACATTACATAGCCACCGGTCACAAACCACGATGATATGGAAATGGTGATTACTGATCATCTCATATCATCAGGATTGCCCATGATTAAGATTACTGTAATAAATTAAAAAAAAAACATATTTTTTATCTGCTTGAAATCTATTATGTCTTCTATTTAAACATCTTTATTTGAATCATCAGTTATGATGCATCTTCTATAAAAATATATGGCTTTCAATTATAACTACCCTGACACCTCACTTCATAGTAGCATTATAAAGCTTAAACTGGTTTATATAGCTGTTTTAAATGATTCCTTTTATGGTTGTGGTGAGTTACTACAAGTACCTGGTTTGTGCTCAAAACCTTTCCTGATGGCCTGCAAATTAATACTGTCAAAGCAAAATTAATTTAAAAATAGAAATTGCCATTGTTTTACTCCATAAACTATGTTATTGAAATATGCAAATTAGTTATACTATACCTAACATTTCATGTACTCTTCCTAAAGGGATTAAAACTTGACTCCACATGATTACATAATAATTAATATGCTTTTGCTGATATTTGACATTCATATTTTAATATTATTAACAAATAAAACTGAGTTAAGTATTACTCATATGACTTAAGTCTTACAATATAGAACTAAAATAATCATCAGTGATCATAAATGATCATCACTTGATCATCCACAGATCTTCAAAAACCATAATGCTGTTTAAGCTTACAAAAATAATCAATAATCATCAGTTGAAAATGTGAAAGTTAAATCATGATCTAGATCATCTTATATCATAAACTCCCTTGATGATCACATGGTAACAGTTGATGATTAACAATGATCAGTCATGATGTATGACCTTCAAAAAGCATGAGTGATTTACTTATTCGCCTTCAATATTTTCAAATGAAGGCTAGATAAGTATCCAGTGTAAAATGTATTGCATGATTATGTCCCACTGAGTTGCTGGGAAAAAGTATTTCATGAGGCAAAGGTCTTCTTTCTTTTATATATAGGTGTTTTACCCTCCTTTTCAATGACATGCCCCTTCAGACCAGCGCTTCCAGCTGTGTCACCCCACATCCTAGGTACTTACCTCACTCTCCAAACTCTCATGCCTTGCCCCCCATGGTGGAGTGGATAAGATTCCCCAGGCCTGAATAGAGACAGGGCCCAGTTGAGGGTGGGAGTGTGGTTGGCAGGGCAGGGCCTGTTTGGGGCTGGTCCGTATTCTGCTGACTGGGATTTTTCCTCCTGCTTTTTCTTCCTTCTGAATAGTCCTCCCATCTCCCTAACATCAGGTACAGCCCTCTGGTGACCTCACCTGATGCAAAACTAACATGTGCAAAGTGCCACCTCCTGCAAGAAAGCAGACTCCCTGGCTGACTGCAAGAGGTTTCTGTGCCAGCAGACGCCAACACCATCCCTCCTTGGACCAGGTCACATTGCTGTTGGTGGCACTCACCAGACCTAGCTGCACTGATCCTGGCTCCCTGAATTCACTCCCGAACTTGAGTCTCCGGCATGGAATCACAATGTGCTCCTGCTAGGCTATCAGGCTGCAACTTCTTATTTTATACAGTATGTTTGTGAGGTTTTAGAAACTAAGGGAATGACCTTCAGATGGATGTCACCTCCCTTACTGTATTTATGCATATCTGTGAACTTTTTAAATGGTTGCATACTATGCATCTGTTTGACATTGGTGGCATGTCATTTATGTTGTTTAGTCATTCACACTTTTGGATAGCCTTGTTTAGGTTAGTCAACTATTTTCCAAGAGGGTCCTTGGAGACACATTTAGCAGCAGAGTTGGTCCTTAAAAGTTATATGTGTTTTTTTTAAAACTCTGCTTTATTTCAACATAAAGAATACTTTTTATGCATTGTACAATAAAAAGTGAAGCAGAACAGTACTCCCAATTAAACTTGAGGACAAAATAATAATAAAAATATTACATTTGTCCATTTCAGTTGTAAGAGTTTTGATGTTTCCAAAGGGATTTTGAGTCCTTAGATTTATCAGATTTCATGTTGTCAATAGGGGTTCAGCAATCTCTGACTGTTCTGCTGACATTCCAACCTGTTTGTGTATTCTCATCCTATGCCCAGTAAATGTTCCATGGTTGCAGAGATACAAAAACGTTTCCCTTCTGTGGTTTACATCAGCAGTGATCTTTTTTATGCTTCTGATTTCTGATTCTTTTCGCTATCAGGATTTGTGCCTTGGAGAAATATCTGACAGCCAAAGCATCATAATTCATTTATGGACTGCTGTTAACATGATAAGTAAAAGCTTGCTTAGCTGTTTAGGCACTGACCACACTGCTGATAGTCTCAAAATTATATTCCTAAATGTAAAGGGGGCATTTCCTCCCTAGCACCTTTTGAATGTCTGCATATACATGTCCCCAAGTTCTGGATACCCTTTGGCACCTCCAAAAGATATAAACATAACTCTGTATTCTCACATTTCAACCAGCATTTGTCTATACTGTATGTGTGGACCCAAAATGTGTGATGGTAGAGGGAGTTCAGAAAAACAAACAAACCAGCATATTCCATGTGAACCCTTTGAGTGTTGGGGTGGGGGGTGACTTTCTGTCTATATTTTAGACATTTGAGCCAGGCATCCCTGTGGACAATATCTACCTCTGCCTGTTCCACTTCTTCCTGATATACAGTACTCTAAGGGTGCTTCTGTTCTATTGCCCTTAAGGAGTATATCTCTACTCCACTGCTGTTTGGAGGGGAGGCTATAGAGCAGCAGGATAGCCACAAGGTGGGAAATCTATTTGAATGGGTGGAAATGAGTCAGGTGGTGCCTACACAAGTGATCCAGGTCCTGGAATCTAAACTGGGGTGGGATGACCAACAAAACCGACAGGCTGGCACTAACATTAACAGAGGCTAAACAGGCTCATGAAAGTTTAGAAGTGGGTGACCAACTTAAAGGATACCACAAGGCTACTGGCAATGCACATAGCATGCCTGGAACAAAACATGCGGTTGTTCCAACAGGGGCTGGGTGACCAGAAATCAGGGCAGAAGGCACGCATTGCATTTCACTGGCCTTCCTAAGGGCTGTGAGGGTAAAGACCCTTTGATCTCCATTACCTGTTTACTGTCAGAACACCGCCGGCTGCAAACGAAAGCTTGTACCATCAAGTTCGACAGAGTTCTCTTAAATAATTAAATAAAAAAATGCATTTGCAGAGCCAGCTTGTATTTAGGATGCTTTGAAATCTCAAGCCTTAGCTTCTAGGGTTGAATACCTTTTATTGAACACTCAGCAAGTATTCATACAGGGAAATCCCAGGTACTCTGTATTCAGTACTCAGTATTCATACTCACAGCCAGACAACATGAAAACATTTTTTAAACTCTCAAACCCTCTCTAGATAGAGCTAGTCCCTTGGATAACCTCTCAGCATCCCAATAATTTTCTTCTCTCCATCCACCTTCCCCCTTCTCCCACATAGTTTTTTTTTAAACTGCATGCCAACTTTTTTTTTTTTTTTTTAAGCTTTTGTTGACTGGGTAAGTGCACTAGGCAGATTCTGCCTATTTTCAGGCATGACCTGGGGGAGGGGGATACAGATGAATGCCAACTGACCTTGAACCAGATTAAGCTGTTGGTGGTATTTTTAGTGAATGAGGGAAATTTGGCCAGGACACCGTGAAACTTCCTCACTCTTTTCTCGAGAAGTGTCATGGGATCTTTAACATCCACCTGAACTACCACCAGGACAGGCAGATGGGACCTCGGTTTAACGTCTCATCCGAAAGACGGCACTTCAGGAGTGCAGCACCCGCCTCATGCTGCACTACAGTGTCAGTATTGGGATATTAACCGAAGTGAACATGTGGCACTATGCCAGGAGCTGACATATTTTTTACATTTGTACTTCTCTGCCAAGCCCATTCCTCATTCCACTTCCCAAACTATCATTTTTAGGACATGACCTCCGAGCTATGATTCTGGGGGAAGGAAGTTAGAAGTCCACATCCAAGCTAACTCAGTTACCACAGCCGCCAGCCCCAATCCATTGAACGGTACAGTATTAGTATGTAGTTGGAGAGAATGAGAATATACAATTTTGGAACTGAACAGAAATGTGCCTCTTTTTTTGTATGTGGCAGGGATGCACAGTTTGGGAATTTAGTGGGGATATGCAATTTTGGAATGCAGTAGGGATGTGTAATTTTGCAATGTGGTGGAAATTTTGCTGTTTTGGAATGTGGCAAAGACAGGCGTTTTTTAAAATGTGGCAGGTTATCTTCAGGTGTGGTTACAAAGGTAATGACTGTCTGGAGTCTGAGCTCTATTACCCCTTAAGGTTTTTTTTCCCCTGTTACAGTTTGAAATTCTTCTTCAAAAACACATCATTTCAACAAATGGAGGAATCTCAATAAAATGATGAAGCTGAATAAAGGAAGAACAGCCCCTCAACCTGTGGATGACAACAGATCCTGCCCCGAATAGTCCAGCTCTGAGCTATCTCAGGCCTGTGAAGCTATGCAGGTGACACTTGACTCCTCACAGAAAGTTTAATAAACCCTTGGGAAAAAGAAGATAAAATTAGATACAGTGTATGAAGAAATATTTGCCTTCCAGGCAGACATCAAAGAGGCAATGTGGGAGAGTCGGAAGTGGGTGGATGATATTGAAACTTCCTTCAAAGACACAATCAAAACATAAGCCTAGATCAATGCCAGGCAGGAGGCTGCCGAAAACAGGGTAAGACACAAAAAGATTAGACTTTACGACCTCCCTGAGAACTCAGAGGGAACAGACCTATCTGAGGTTTTGGACTCTTTTTTCGGACTGCCCATGATCTTGGCCTGGAGTTTCCGAATTGTCATTAAGCATACACATCACACACTTGGACCAGAACCAACTGCTCCCAATGCACAGTCAAGTTCTGTGATAGCGTGCTTCCTGAACTATACTACAAAGGACAAAATGCTACAACTGGCATGGAGAAAGAAAATTGTGCACTGTGGACAGATTCGCATGTATTTTGATATTTTGATCATGATTATGCACCAGATACCATGCATTAGCGACAGGCGTGTGCTGCCATGTGTGCCGCCATACTTCAAGCCCTGCATCTATAGCAAATCAAATTTCACATATCATACCCAGCCCGCCTTCTGCTACAGTTCGCAAATGGCCAAAAGGAGTTCTTAATGGCAGAAGAAGTTCGGGTGGCTCTGTTAACAAGTAACATCCCCATACCTGACAATGGCTCAACACACTCAGCTCTTCCGGCACTGCCCCAATGTGTTCTTGCAGTTAAAGTGCAAAGCAGCACTGTAGATAGGTGGCAGCAACCATGGCCTCTATAATGTTGCATTACAGTCCTTTCATCAAGCACAGGCCACTCCCTGACTGTGTTATAATATGTAGAGTGTTGCTGCCTCTGCCATGGACTCGATGAGGTGAGTGAGATCCTGGGGGAGGGGGGACAGGCCGCCCCACAGCTTTGGTTGGCGGGGGGTCAGGATTGATTATCCCCTCTCCTTAGCCTTTGTTATCAGCCTTAAGCCCCCTTGGGATACTTTCTCTTAGTAATATCTAACACTATTGTCTTGAGCCAGCTGACTATTCTTAATGCTGATCCTGCATGCCATCCACAGGGAGGGATGCCTTCAATTAGCGGGCCCCTTTCACTGAGGGTTATGCAGCCACACAGTCTGAGGAATCTCCTAGCTAAAAGTGAGCCAAGGTATATCCTCTAAGGGGACGTTGATCTACCCAAGTTCCTCCCTAACCTCTACTGCCAAAAATGTTTTCCTGTATTTTCACTTTTGGTGGGTTTCACTTATGGGCATTTCCCCCAACCTCTTTCCTACTCTCCTTACATTCTGGACACCTTGAAGCGCTACCTTACTACACTTGCTCTGGGACAGAGGCTTCTCCCTCATTGTAGAGTGGCCTTCTGCTGCTGCCTGCTGGTAGTGCGATTGGACTGCCATGGTGAACACAAAACAATAGATAAGTTACTAGTTGCAGTACTCTGTGAAGGCTTTTTATTAGGTTGAACTGCAGGACTTGATATGTGGTTGGGTAATTCCACTAACCACAGGAAAGTGTACAGTCACTACAATTTGAGTTGGCCTGAATGTGGGTCTGTGAGTATTCATAGACACACTAGCTGGTGTTTCAGCACTGATAGCTGTGTTTAATGATGGGATACTTGCAACACCTCTTTAAGACTAACTCTGCATTCAATGTTACAATTTGACTGTAAGGCAGTTATGCAGGGTTTGTCATTGAACTTTAGTATTTGTTTTATTACATTTTTGATATCAACTGTCTGTATGCTCGCACCTGAGCAGGTTACATGTTTTGTAGTTCCTACAGTTTAATGAGGGTCCTTTTCCTTATTTCTTTTCAGGACAAATCATTCCCTTCCTACTCAGGTCCCCTCCACATGCTTAAGAGGGATGGGGAAGTACCATTCCTCCCTACCCTAGGATTTACAGTCAGACTGGGATCACCCATATTTTGCTCTCTCTGTCTGACAGTGACTTTAATGTAGAGTTTGCCCAGTTACCCCCACCAACAGATGGAGTCTGTGGTTATTCCAGCTGCATTACTTCCAGAGGGCACCGTGTTGCCCACTCTCATCGAGGGGGCTACTTTACACTTTATATGGTTTCTGTCATGGGTGCCAGTCACCAGCTGAGGCTACCAAGCAGGTACTGGCACTGTATTTCTTGGGGGGAACAGCTCGGAATGGTTGATGAGAACCCCTGGTGACACTGTCTATTTTAGCCCACATCCCATTTTTATGTTGGCTCACGCATGTGCGCCAGCAAACATATTGCATTAGTGACAGATTTGGAGGCGTGGCCACTGTTGGGCGAATGCAAGGCACGCATCAGTAGGTGCGTCCCTCATTCCCCAATAAGCCAACATGCAGGCACCACACCAGGAATACATAATGTGTGGTGAGCACATCAAACTGAAGGTCCATTGCAATGACAGCCAAGCTCGTCATGCAGCAGCACCAAAACACGCCCTCCCTACATGCCTTTCCTGGTGAAGCCCTTCAACAAAACATGGTGGTGCTGACT
This sequence comes from Neoceratodus forsteri, assembly GCA_016271365.2. NCBI lineage: Eukaryota > Metazoa > Chordata > Ceratodontiformes > Ceratodontidae > Neoceratodus > Neoceratodus forsteri. Next base: position 726,622,334 of record CM028137.1, on the reverse strand, counting down.
GCCACCACAGGGAGAGTCGACTTCAGGGGTGCACAATTCCCCCTGTTGACATGCCGTCCTCAGTTCATGCGACAGACAGAAGTCCACTCCCATCAGCATAATGACCCCCATTTGTTCTGCTGCTGCGGGGGGTGCTCAATCCCCTCGGCTCTTGCCCCTCTCCCTTCACTACTATTGCCAATGGGGGTGCCCAATTCCCCATCGGCTAATCCCCCTAACACTCAGGTGGCATGCTGGGCCACTGGCACCCCAAATGAACCTAAGAAAAAAAAAATCCTGCAATATTTTTTTTGTTTGTCCCTGAAAAGAAAAAAACAGTCCTGTGGAGTCTGTCCTGCTCCTCCCAACCTGCGCCCACCCTCTGCGCACCTGCCTCCCCATACCCTCCCTCACCCGATACTTACCTCCGAGTCTGGCGCAATAATCTTCGGTAGACCGGGAACATGTCTGCACTCTTCAAAGCTGACTGCGAACTGAAGAAATGTTGATAAGCTGTATAATGGCATAAATAGGGTTTTTTCAACTTTGGTGCATATCTCGGGCATTTTGGGGAATTTTGGCATCAAATTTTCAACATGGGGTTCTTGGGACCCCTCCTCATTAATTCAGTCAGTCATGGCGTTATTCAGTCCTGAAAGGTGAGTTCCTGGTCACCCACAGGAGGGTGGTAGGGGACCCCACAGGGGAAGGAAACAAGGAAACAACTCCGGGTGGGGAACTCAATCATTAGGGGGGGTTGAAGTGGGGGAGGAAGGGGAGAGGGAGGTAAGGTGCCTGCCTGCCTGGCACCACGGCTTGGAGGGACAGGAAGCGAATCCTCAGGATCGAGGCAGCAGCTGCACGAGGGAGGGAGCTGGATGTCATTGTCCACTTAGGGATAAATGACCTGGCTAGGAATGGGATCAGAGCAGTGCAACAGGAGTTTGTAGAGTTGGGGAGGGGTCTTAGACAAGTAGTGCATACGATAACCTTCTCGGAGGTGCTGTCTGTCTATGGCAAGGGTGATGCTAGGGTACTCCTCACCAGGGAATTCAATGAATGGTTGAAAAACTGGTGTGGAGCTCAGGATTTTGGCTTCATTGGGGACTGGGGAGCCACCTGGAGGGACGCAGACCTATACTGGTGTGATGGTCTGCATCTGTGCCGGGGGGAACCAGGATCCTAGGTGAGAGGTTTAAATGCTTCATTGGCAAGCATTTAAACTAGCCAAGGGGGGGAGGCACTGAAAAAGAGCAGGGAAACCCCAGCCTCCCCCCACAAATCACGGTAATTAGTGAGGTAAACACCAAGGTAAAGAAGTCATTAGGGAGCAGGACAGAGGTGAATGTAAAAAAAGGCAAAGGCAGTAAGGACAGTGATGGGGTAAGGCCATCAAAAAGTGGAGGGTGATGAGTACCAATGCCTGTAGTCTGAACTAGTGGTCTTGTTGGAAGAGGGTTGCCTGGATATTGTGGCAGTCACAGAAACATGGTACACAGAGAACCGTGACTGGGATGTCAACATACCAGGATACACAATCTACAGGAGGGGCAGGGAGGGTAAAAGAGGAGGAGGAGGAGTAGCTCTCTATGTAAAGGAAGGGATCAAAGCAACAGAACTAAGGAGAGAACAGGGAGCAAATGAGGCACTCTGGGTCACCCTGGAGACAGGAAATGGCACCACAATCCGCATGGGGGTTGTATATAGACCCCCATCTCAGGGGGAGGGAATGGACAAGGAAATGATAGAAGGCATCCTTAGAATGGCAGAAAAAGGAGAGATATTGTTGACGGGGGACCTGAATATGCCAGATGTTAACTGGAACACCTTTTCTGCAGGCACATCCAAGAGCAGGGTCATTCTTGATGCCCTACAAGGGGTATACCTCAGACAGCTAGTATTGGAACCCACTTGGGAGGGAGCAATCTAAGATCTGGTACTCTCAAATGGGGACGGAGAAAGAATCTCATATTTAGAAGTGGGTAGCCATCTGGGAACACGCGACCACCAAACAGTGTGGTTCACGATAAACACAGCCATACAATCAAGCCATACAAAAGCAAGAGTATTGGACTTTAGAAGGGCTGACTTTGGGAAAATGAGAGAGTGCCTCAGAAAAGCACCAGCAAACAGGCAAGAAGGAGGGTGGAAGAAAATGGGGAGTAATCAAAACAGCCATCACAGAGGCAACACGCCTTTGTGTAAAGCAAATCAACAAAACACAACGAAGGAAAAAAACGCTATGGTTCTCAAAAGAGGTGGCAGGGAAGGTTAAGGAGAAAAGGAAAGCATTCAGGAAATATAAGGAAACACAGAAGGATCAGGACAGAGAACTTTATCACTTAAAGCAGAAAGAGGTAGGGAAGGCAGTCAGAATAGCAAAGGCCCAAACCGAGGCAAGGATAGCCAACTCTGTTAAGAAGGGGGATAAGACCTTTTATAGGTACATTAGGGAGCGAAGAAAGACCAAAGGAGGGATACTGAGGCTTAATAAAGGGGAGGGAATGTGGACAGAAGGTGACAGTGAAAAAGCAAGGATACTGAATGAATATTTCTGCTCAGTATTCACAAAGAAAGAGGAGGGGGAGGTACCTAAACCAAACAAGAGAAACACTCTGAAGACGGAGGTCGATACCAGTCCATTTACAGAAGAAAGGGTTCTGAAAGAACTAATAAAATTGGGGCCTGATGGGATTCACCCAAGAATTCTAAAAGAACTAAGGGTAGAACTAGTGACACCGCTAACTACTCTCTTTAACAAATCATGGGAGGATGGAGTGGTACCTGAGGACTGGAGGAGGGCGGATGTGATTCCTCTTCACAAAAGTGGGAGTAGGACAGAGGCAGGAAGCTACAGATCAGTTAGTTTGACCTCAGTCATAGGGAAAATGATGGAATCACTTCTGAAGAAAAGAATTGTTACCTAGAGGCCAGTGGGGCACAAGACCCAAGGCAGCAGGGATTCACGATGGGAAGGTCATTTCAGACAAATCTAATAGATTTCTTTGACTGGGTGACCAAAGTAGTAGACCAGGGAGGGGCTGTGGACATGGCCTACCTAGATTTTAGCAAGGCATTTGATACAGTCCCACACAAAAGATTAATACACAAGTTAACCAGCCTTGGATTGGGTCCCAAGGTGGTAGCCTGGATAAAAAATTTGCTAGACAACAGGACGCAAAGGGTAGTAGTAAATGGAGTCCACAGTGAAGAAAGGAGGGTTACTAGCGGGGTACCGCAGGGTTCAGTATTTGGACCGGTCCTTTTTAATGTCTTTATAAGTGACATTGCAGAGGAACTGGAAGGAAAAGTATGTCTCTTTGCAGATGACACAAAGATCTGCAACAGGGCTGATACACAAGATGGAGTGGAAAGGATGAGAAGGGACTTGGCAAGGTTGGAGGAATGGTCAAATGTATGGCAGCTCAGATTCAATGCAAAGAAGTGCAAGGTAATGCACCTGGGAAACAAAAACCCAGGGGAAGAGTACACAATGGGGGTGAGATACTAACAACAGTAAAAATGGAAAGGGACCTGGGGGTAATTATATCAGATGACCTAAAGATGGGCAAGCAATGTGAGAAGGCAGTAAGGAAGGCTAGGGCGATTCTGGGATGCATACAGAGAGGCATCAATAGTAGAAAACAGGAAGTTGTTATCCCTCTGTACAGACAGTTGGTGAGACCCCATCTGGAGTACTTTGTGCAGTTCTGGAGACCCCATCTCCACAAAGACATAGACAGAGTGGAGGCTGTCCAGAGGAGGGCAACCAAAATGGTGCTGGGTCTGCACCAGAAGACATACGAAGAAAGACTAAGGGAGCTTAATATGTATACCCTTGAGGAAAGAAGGGAGAGAGGGACATGGTAGAAACTTTCAAGTACCTCAAGGGAATCAACAAAGTCCAAGAGGGTAGCATCTTTCAGAAAAAGAGATGTGCAAGAACAAGGGGGCACAATTTGAAGATAGATGGGGGACGGCTCAGAGGTAATGTGAGGAAGTATTTTTTCACAGAGAGGGTTGTGGATGCATGGAACAGCCTCCCTGAGGAGGTCGTGGAGTCAAGAACAGTGGGGGAATTCAAGAATGCATGGGACAGACATAAGGCAGTCCTAATGGGGGGTAGGAGGAAGTAAGCTGTTGGTTAACTAGGACCTGCAGCTTATCCATTAGGTAGGAAAATGGGCAGACTAGGTGGGCCAAGCGTTCCTTATCTGCCATCAAATTCTATGTTTCTAATGCGTGGAATCACCTTTCAGGACCAATTAACGAAATGACAGTGCCACTGTTCATGAAGTGGGCTCTCAAAAAGCCTATGTTGCAAATTTGGCGAACAAAATCCTAAAAATGACTGTTTTACAAGTGCGCGTTGCACAGTTTCCACGCACGCTCATAACTTCATGAATTTGTAATATTTTCACTCTAGATTTTCAAAATTGGCATTTTTACACACCTTCTTATGAACAGTACAGCTGTCATTTTACATATCCTGGCTGAAATGTGTTTTTGCACATCTGGCGCAGAATTCCACGGTCACTGTGCGAAATCAGTTTTTGGGACAGTTTGAGAAAATGATGGCGACACTGTTCATGAGCAGAGGTCCTAAAATGCCTGTGTTGAAAATTTGGTGATGAAAGTCCTTAAAATGACTGTGTTACAAGCATGCGATGCGCAGTTTCCAGGCACCCTTGTAACTTCGGAAATTTACAATATTTTCATGCCAGATTTTCAACACTGGCATTTTTTCACACCTCCTTATGAACAGTACAGCTGTCATTTTTCACAGCCTGCCCAAAATGTGTTCCTCCACTTGTGGCACACAATGGCATGGTCGCTCTGGGAAATCAACTTTTGGGACAGATTAACAAAATCACAGTGCCACTGTTCATGAGGGGAGGTCCCAAAATGCCTATGTTGAAAATGTGGCTAAAAAAATTCCCAAAATAATTGGGTTATGGATGTGTGTTGTGTAGTTCCTATGCATGCTCATGACTTCACCAATTTTTCATATTTTCACTCCAGATTTTCAACATTGCCATTTTTTACACTTCCTCATGAACAATACAGTTGTCATTTTTCACATCCTGCCCAAAATGTGCTTTCATCCCTGTGTCACCAAATGGCATAGTCGCTGTGCAAAACCACCTTTCAGCTAACAAACTGATTGTGCCGCTCTTCATGAGGTGGGGTCACAAAAAGCCTATGTTGAAAATTTGGTGTGAAAATACCAACAAATGTCTACGACGTTAAGGTTTCCATCTGTAACACCCCACCCTGTAGAGACTGACAAGCGTCAGGGGTGTGACTTGGGATCACTGGCTATAATTCTCATGCCATTCCACCACCACCCCCACCCTGTAGCCAGTGACAGGCATCGAGGTTTGTCTTGGAGTGTTTGGCCCTAAAGTTCTCTCCATTCTCCTATGCTGCACCCATCTATGCGTATTTCCTTATGGAATGGGGTAAGTATAAGGCCCAAAGACCCCAAAGCACACCATGACACTTGTCAGTGTCTACAGGGTAGGGTGAGGTAAAATGGCATGAGTGTTATAGCTGTCGACCCAAAGGCACACCCCAACGCCTGTCAGTCTCTGCAGGGTGGGGGTGGGGTTGGCATCAGTTCACTACTTCACTGCCATTCCTTTTATGCATCTCTAACTCCTGCACTACCAATGCCAATGCCAGGGAGACAACATTTGGCATTGACAAATGCTTGTTTCTTTTCCCCCTACGTATAACAGCTTCTTTTCTTTTGGGACATTGATGTCCCATTGGAGGCCTGGGACCCCACTGAACCTGGCTTTCCTTCCTGCTCTGGAGCAGGTTCCCAGGATGTGAGCCTCCTTCAGGTGCTGCATGTGCAGGTATTGTACCTTGCCCTTTCCTTGGAAGCCACTCTATACATAGTTTCATGTTCCAGAGGGACCCAATTCGATGGGTCCTCCCCAGTTGACTCCCAGGTGCTCCCAGCTGGAGTCTGGGACATCTACCAGAGGTTTTTACAAGGATGTCATACTTAGATTTCTACCCTTCTTCCCAATACCCTACTTTTTCCTGTACTTGGGGTAAGTGGGTTATGTTCTATGTTTTGTAAAAAATGAAGCAGTGACAGATGGTAAACATGCATGATTTTACTGATACAGGACATGGACACTCAATGGGGGAAGGGGTTCTTGGATGTGAATTCCATGGGCTGGCTGTTCTGTTGCACTGGATCTTACGGGATATGCAGTTTGCCTGTGGGTCTCTCCTGGGAGCCTCTCTTCTGGGGACTGCCTCTTTCTTTGTAGGGCATGCCTGCCCTGTCTCTCAGCCACAGACTCTGTTCTTTCTCCTGGTTAAATGGCAATGACTCTGGTAGTGATTTTCTCCCAAATGATTAATGGGTAGAACAACCCTGTAAAGAGGACCAGGTTTATTCAGTATTTGAGACAGCACCCACCTGATATTTATTTTATTCAGGAAACCCACTTGACTGCCTCAAAACATTTGAAACTAAGCAGTGGGGGTCAGTACATGGTCCATGCTTCCTCTCATCCCATGGGTAAACATTGAGGCGTGATTATCATAACCCCCTCCACAACTCCGTTTAAACTAGAACAGGGCTAGAGTGATCCACAGGGCTGCTATGTCATACTGCAGAGACAGCTGTTTCAAACTGATGTCACCCTAGCCAGTGTATATTTTGCCCCAAACACTACCACTTCAGTATTAAAAATGTTCTTTGGTAAACTGATTGTCCTACTCCAGGGACAGCTGATACTTGGAGGTGACCTGAATTAAGTAATATCACTGGATTTGGACACCTCACACCCAGTGAAGCATCGTCCATCTTTATCTCAGTGCTATCTTTGCTCAAATCTCTCTAACCTGGGGATAGTTGACATTTGTCGTCACCTTTTCCCCTCTCAGAGAGTGTACACATACGTCTCCTCTAGACATCACAGTTATTCCTTTATTGATTACTTTTGCACAACATGTGAACATTTCTCAAATATCCAAGATACAAACTGTGGCCCCCAACTGTTGTCAGACTACAGCTCTGTCTCTTTGAAAATAGCCCTGGGGAAGGAAAGGCAAACATCATTCTTGCATCTTAATTTTTCACTGCTCAAAGATGAGCAGTTTCTCTCTTTTATCTCTGAATGAATTCCCCAGATTGTAAAGGGCAATGAGGCTCAGACTATAATTGCCCTGATCCTTTGGAATGCACTGAAAATGGTCCTGAGATGAGATATGATTTATTATGCTTCTCTCAAGAAATGAAGGCAAAATGAGAAGTATAATTTTCTGAGAGTCACGTGATGCGGGACGCCGAGTAGCTGGGTCTCCGCGGAGCTCCGTCCCTCGCCCGTCGTTTTTGGCTAAAATCTCCGATTTCAGCGATATTTTTCGTCCTGGTTGGTGTTGTATTGAGGGAAGAACTACTGTGTCAGCGCTGTATGGAGGTAGACATGAAAAAACAGCTGCCGAAACACACGCCGCCAGCGACTCCCGAGAAGGCAGCGAAAAAATCAAGGGCCTCGGCCTCTGCGCTAGGTCATGGGGCTAGCGAGGGGAGTATAGCTGAAGAGCCGCTTACCATATCTCACTTCCTTGAAGAGATCGGGCCTTTAAAATCGACTATTTTAGAAGTGGCAGGAGAGATAAAAAATATGAATAAAGCGATCGATGATCTTTCGAGGAGAACCACGGATAATGAAGCGCGTTTAAAATCTCTGGAAAGGAGCAGGGAGATGACAGAGACCTCGGTGACTAAATGCTACCAGAAAATCCAGAAGCTAGAAGCCAAGGTGGAAGATCTAGAAGGCCAGAGTCGGCGAAATAATGTGGTTTTTATTGGTCTCCCTGAAAAAGCTGAAGCAAATGAACCGCTCTTATTTGCACAGAGGATGGCAGAAAAAATTGCAGGGCCCTCGCCCTTTGGGCCTAAATATATAGTGGAGCATGCCCATAGGTCGTTGAGACCATTGCCATCTCCGGATCGCCCACCCAGGCCTTTTATCATTAAATTTTTGAACTATCAAGAACAACAACTGATTATTGATAAAGCCAAGGAAGATAAAGATATATTTTGGGAATGGGCAAGGATCAGAGTGGTCCAGGATTTACCATTGTCTGTCAGGCAGAAGCGCGCCACTTTTCACCCACTCGTTAAATGTCTGATCGCTGCAGAGGTTAAATTTAGAATGGGATACCCTGCAAGGCTGCAAGTTTCCATAAATAATGGCTGGAAGTCCTTTGAGTCAGTGAACACTGCTACTACAGCTCTGAAAGAGGCTTTTCCGGATCTTTTCAGGAATCCATGAAGCGGATGGGGGACACTGCTACTATAATCATAGAGTCTCTGGATTTCTTAGGCTCTGATTTGCTTCAAATCTGTGGTCTGAGGGAGGTGACTCAGACTGGGACTCTTTTGACTGTTTGAATTTAGAGATCTAATGACTCTACCGTGTGGTTTGTAGGGTATTTAATTATCCAATTATCGTGGACTAAACTCCATTTGTGGGTTTAATTTTGAATGATACAGTCTGTATGGGATAACACATGTGGGTAGATTGTTTACATCCGGACTCGGGAATCAATTTTATATGGGGTTCCTGATGTTGGGACTTATTTAAGCAATCTCGCGGCTCGGGCATCTGAGCTGGAGCTCGATCTGTTGGAATGCGAGAGGTCGAGCTTACTGGCTCGGGCATCCGGACCGGGGAACTGTTATGTGAACCCTTCAGGGCATTTGCATAATATAGATTTTAGTTGATACAGGGTCATAAGCTTTTACGTGACACCTTATTGTGGATATTACAATCTCATATATTGTCTTTGACCCTTTCCTTATTTTTATCTACTTTGGATATTTTCGAAATCGGGTACTTGGTTGTATTGTTAAATAGATAACTATTACAGGAAGTGGAATTAGTTTACCTCTGTAGAAGTTACAATTTGGATCTCTCGCCTCTGAAAGGCATCCATTCTTATCCTCAACTCGGTAGGATTGTTACTTGGGTCATGGGGCCTTAATTTTTTTTCCTCTTTGTTCTTTTCTTTTATAGCGGGATTAGACAAGGATTGTAGGGGGTGTTCTCTCAGTTATAGGCGTTTTTATATGTTGGAATAGTCACTGGATGATAGAAGCTGACATCATAGTCTGATATTTAGATTAATGCAAGGAGATTATTATTAAGGTTGGATATTACGAGGCGTTGAGGAGGGGAGGTGGTGAGGGCTGGTATCCTGATATCATGGGCCATAGTACGTAATTGGTGGGTTTGGGGAAGGGAGGGGGTTCTAGGGGTTATATAGATCGGGGGGGTCTTGTTGTGCGTTGTGGGTGGGGTATATGGGGAGGTAGTATTTTGGGGAGGAAGGGGGGTATTTTGTTTGTTCCGGGGGTGGGTGGCACAAGGTTGCTGGTTTCTTTTGACACAATGGGATCAAGATATGCATGCTTTGTTTTGCAAGTTTCTAGCTAGGTATGGGGCCTGATACTCTCATTAAGTTTTGCACATGGAATGTGAAGGGGGCTAGGCATAAAGTAAAGCAATATAGAATACTGAAATATTTAGAAACAGCTAAGGTCAAGATTGCTTTTTTATAAGAAACCCATTTGTTACACGATGAGAGTAGAGCTTTGAGTAGAATGAAATATGGGGTGGCTTTCTCATCACATGGCACCTCAAAGAGTAAAGGGGTTTTGATTTTGCTTCACAGATCGCTTCCATTCGTCCCTGTAAAGGTCATTCCCGATAAAGAAGGTAGGTTTGTCTTAGTGGTTGGAAAGCTGTATAAGAAGGAGGTGTTGTTAGGGGCAGTCTATGGGCCTAATTCTGACAGCCAGGAGTTCCTGATAAGTTTGCTTAAGGTATTGCTACCTTTCAATCACCTTCCCATGATTATAGGGGGGGATTTCAACCTGGCTATAGACCCTTTGTTGGACAGGTCCTCAGGATCACACATCCACGCTACACCAGCCTCTCTGGCCCTAACAGATCTATTGGATCGTATAGGCTTGGCAGATGTTTGGAGGGTTTTCCATCCACAAGTAAAGGAATATACCTTTTTTTCTCCAACGCATAAGTCAGGATCGAGAATTGACTATGTTTTTATTTCTCGTTCTTTGCTTGAGGGGGTTACCTACACTGAAATAGTGGCAGCCCCATTGTCAGATCATTTGGTGATGGAGGTTGAGCTCTCTTTTCCCTCTGTGTTGGGCAAGGGAGGCAGGTGGAAAGTGAACAATCAACTTCTCAGAATGCCCAAGTTAGTTCAGACCCTGGCGGAGCAAATAAAGGAATTTATCTCTCTTAATGAGAGGGAGGGAACCAGGCCGGACATTCTATGGTCAGCGTTAAAGGCCTATATGAGGGGTCTCCTAATAAGTCAGACCACCAGGAGGAAGAAGGTGAGGAATGCCGTTATGGTAGAGTTGTTGAGGCAAATTAAGGAATTGCAGACAACATTAATTTCTAATCCGCTTGAAGAGATTGAGCTGAAATTGATTAAGACTAGGGATGCGTATCTTAAAATTTGGGGGGAACGGGCCGAATTGGCTATTATTAAAACCAAAGCCATTTACTCTGATCAAGGGGAGAAACCCGGTAAGCTTCTGGCTAGGAGGTTGGCACAGCTAGAAGCTTCTCGGTTAATTGAAGGAGTTCGGTCGGAGGAAGATGGGTCTATTAAGACAACCCCGGAGGATATTGTTCTCGTCTTCCGTAACTACTATGAGTCGTAGTATAGTGGAATGCAGTCTCCACCTCATTTAAAGGATATCCAGGAATACCTTGAACGGGTACCACTTCCTAAACTGGAAGAGGCAGACTGCAAATCCCTTACTGCTGAGATTACTTATATAGAGGTAGAGGCTGCTATTAAAGCCTTGCCTAAAGACAAGACGCCTGGTCTGGATGGCTTCTCATCTAACTTTTATAAAACCTTCTCTTCCCAGTTATACTTTGGTTAACAAGGGTACTATCGGCATATTTTATCTGAGGCAGATACGGATAAGTATCTGTTTGAAGCTCTAATTGTGCTAATACCTAAGCCCAATAAACCCCCGGAGAACCCAGGTAGCTACCGGCCCATATCTTTGTTAAATTACGATATAAAAATTTTAACTAAAGTGTTGGCTGAGAGAATTAGTATTTTGATGCCAAACTTAATAGGCCCGGAACAAGTTGGTTTTATGAGGGGTAGATCCTCATCGGATCATTTTAGGACGTTGTCGCATGTCTTCTCGGCATCTGAAGAGGTGGGTCTCCCCTTGGCACTGATTTCTTTGGATGCTGAGAAGGCATTCGATAGGGTCCATTGGGCCTTCCTATTCCAGACAATGGAAAAGGTGGGTTTTCCGGGAAAGTTTGTCGGGTGGATTAGGGCTATCTACTCAAATACGTCGGCGAGAGTGGCATGTAATGGGGCTATTTCGACGCCCTTTGTTTTGCAGGTTGGGACGAGGCAGGGATGCCCTCTATCCCCCTTGCTCTTTAATCTCTATTTAGAACCTCTGATTAGGTACATAGTATTTAACCATAGGATTGAGGGGATCAGCATCAGGGGCCAGGTAATCAAGGTCACTGCTTTTGCAGATGACCTGCTGATTTATGTGTCGAACCCTGCTTCTTCAGTTCCAGTTTTATTGGACGCAATTAAGGAATTTAGCTCATTAGCCAATTATAAATTGAACCAGGAGAAATCAGTGGTCTTTCCCTTGAATAGTAGGGTATTTAAGAAAGATATCATTAGCCTGGGGCTGGGTTGGAATTCTAAATCCCTCAACTACTTGGGTCTTATTCTAACAAACAATCCGGTTCGTCTACGTCAGCTTAATCTTGATGCTTTAATTCGAAAGATAGACCTAGATATGAAAAGGTGGGCGCAACTCCCCTTGTCACTCTGGGGTAGGATAAATGTGGTAAAAATGAATATTTTTCCCAGGCTCTTTTACCCATTATCTATGCTCAATATTTGGATTCCTCTGACATGGTTTAATAGACTGCATAAGATGATAGCCAACTTTATATGGAATTTTAAGAAAGCGAGAATGTCGTATGTTAAATTAGCGGCGCCCAAAGCCTTAGAGGGATTGAGGTTGCCACATTTTGCGCTTTATTCTTGGGCAGCACAGGTTAATAAATATGGCAGATGGGTTGGAGCATTGACATCAACTAATAGTAAAGATTATGTACCGCTTTGGTTCAATCTGGAGATTACTTTATTTAAAAAAGTGGGTCTTAATCCTGAGGCCTTGCTTTTTACTCCCCCTAAGCGTACCCCTTTCTCAAAGGACTCCCTGATAGGAGTCTCTCTAGGGATACATAACCAACTCTGCAGTTATTTAAAATATGATTATTGCAAAGATGGTTATCAACCAATGTTGGGCAACCCTCATTGGCTGATAGGAACGAAAGTTATAGCTAAAAACTGGTTATCTAACTTGGGTGAATGTAGGCTAAAAGACTTGTTAGATGAAGAGGGCAAGCCCAGGACGGTTCAGCAGATACTTAACAAATTTAACTTATCCCTAAAAGAGAGTTTCAAGGTATTTCAGTTATGTCACCTTCTTATTCAAAGAATGGGTAGTAATGGGAGCACTCCGTCTGGTATTGATTTTTGGGGAGAGGTAAAGCCCTTAATAGGTATCCCTCATGCAGTTTCAAGAATTTATCAGGTGTTACTGCATTGGGCATTTTCTGACAAATTTGTCCCCTCATCTTACTGGACTAGGGCCTTTCCAAATGTTAATTTGGATTGGTCGTACATTTAGAAGAGTTGTCATAAATTTTTAAAGCAAGACTCTCTCAAATTGGTGCAGTTTAAGATCTTGCACAACATTTACTACTCTCCTCAAAAGTTAATCGCTATAAAGTTGATGCATGATCCCAAGTGCTATAGGTGTGGCCAAGGGGAAGGGGATTTGTTTCATATCTTTTGGAAGTGTCCGAAGGTTGCTCCTTTATGGGCCGATATTAAAGATAAGTCTAGTCCTTTACTGGGCCTAGAAGAGATGTTTAACCCGGAGGTTTGTCTCCTAGGAATAATGTCTGACTTCCCGGTTACTCTGAGGAAATATCACATGTCATTTAAAGCATTGGAAGGATTCCACTAGGATTTCCTATTCTGAATGGCTAGCAGAACTGTTGGCTTCTCTGAGGATAGAAAATAGGATAGCTATTCTGCATGACCAACTGCATCATTTTGAGAGAATCTGGTCCCCACTGTCTATTGCTTACTCATGATTATTGGGGGCATAGGTCCCAGGGTACCGTTCTTAACACAGCACCTTGTGTCTGGGGTGGGTTTTAGGGTGTGGGGGGGTTGGGGGGAGAGACTCTTGGGGGGTTGGGGGTTGCGGAGGCTCATGGTTAAGGTGTGAATTTTCTTTGTATTCATTTCCGAGACAATAAGCGTTTGTACACCATGTAAGTTTCTCATGTTTATTGTTTGCCTCTGTATATGGGTTGTATTAAACTCAATAAAAAGTGAATGGCAAAAAAGAAGTGTAATTTTCTTTTAGAACAGTTACAAACCTACCTGCTTCTCTATTCCAAGGGTGACAAGATCATAGCCAACAGAATTAAAGCCTTGAAGAGCAAACTCCAAGGCCCTTATGGACTACCATGTCCAGTAGGATTTGTCTTACTTAAAGCAATCATATTATGAAAGGAGGAACTAGGGGCTCCAGCATTTTGGCTGAAAGGTTTTGGGCTTGTTGCCGCATGGCTTCTGCCCTGCAGCTACGAGACCCTCCTTTTGGGAACCTGACCCACAACACTAATCAGCTCAGGGCTATTTTTAAAGAATTCTACCAACAACTTTTGTAGACGCCTCCCCTTCAGACCCAGACACTCTTGCCAAATACTTTTGAAATTTAAATCTCCTTCAGCTTACTGACTCTCATAAAACAACCCTGTTTTCTCTAGTACAACTTGAGGAAGTCCTTACCCAGCTTAAATCAGAAAAAATGCAAAAATGCCCCAGCCCTGATGGGTTTCCCACTGAATGGCATAAAAACATCTTGGAATATCTTCTGTCGCATACCCTGCAGGCATACAAGGTGGTGTCCCCCGGTGAACTTCCCCTTCCTCCTGGTCATATGCTACTCTAGGGACTATCTCCAAACCAGGAAAAGATCCATCTGCACCCTCCTCCTAGCATCCCAGTTCCATTCTAAATGTTCATTACCAAGTGATTTCATTAGACCATGTCAAATGATGGACAACATTAGATGCATCCTTCTTCTGGTAGAACATGTACAGAGCAGACAGAGCCCCACTACCCTACTCAGTTTAGATGCTGAAAAGGCTCTTGACAGGGTGTCCTGGAAATGACTCTTGGGCACCCAGTCAGCCTTTGGCTTATTTATTTATTTATTAGAATTTTGGATGAATACCTTTGAGCCAATGGCTCTTTTACAAAGGTTCCACGTCAGTATACAAAGAATAGAAGTACAGTTTGTGTGAGATTAGCAGGCAAGCAGTTTGAATACAAAATTCAGTACAGGGTATACATGGTCTAAGATTCAGGTGATATAAGTAACAGTTAGAACAACATAATCAGGTATACATTTAAGAATGATGAGTCACAACAAATAATATTTGCATGAATTAAAGCTGCCAGAAGGGCATTGTCAAAGGGAAAGGTAGAGTGGAAAAAACTGAGTTGCTGCCAATTGTGCCATGTAGCAGAGGAAAGTGGAAGAGAGAGTGGGTATAACTGGGAGGGAGGTAGAAAGAGAGGTGAGTTGGCGGCAAGAATCAGGGAACAAGTGCAACATTGGGTGGGGTGAGCAGATTAGAAAAGAGAAAGAGGAAGGGAGTTGAAGGAGGGTAATAGAGGAAGGTGGTGGACCTGGGCAAGGGAGAGAGGCAGGGGTAGACATGGGGAGAGGGGAGGATGGTGGCAGGCAGAGGTGGTGACAGTAGAGAGACATTTGTTGTATGACTTCAGCTCATATACCTCAATCCCCAAGCCTACATCAGGGTAAACGGCTAACTTTCTTCCTCGTACTACTATAGAGAGGAACCCATCAGGGGTGTCCTCTGCCACCACTCATTTTTGCTCTTTAAAATGAACACTTATCCATAGCTTTAAGGGCAAACCTGAGGGTAGAAAGTATCCTGCTTGGGGGTACAGAATATAAGGCCACCCTTTATGCAGACAATGTCCTTACCCTACTTAACTGGGACAGTTCCATCCCAGCAGTGTTGTCCGTCTTACAGGATTTTGGCTGATTCACCAGGTTCAGGCTGAATTTTCATAAAACAGAAGTCGTTCTCCTCCACTATTCCCCATCTTCCTCACTTAAACGCAAGCTGCTCTTGAAGTGGCATAGTGCTAGGATAAAGTATCTTATATACTTGGGCATATATATCCACAAAGACCTAAACAGTCTAAATGTTTTAGATTATATGAGCCTCTTACAGTAGCTGTGTTGGTAGGTTTGCTTAAAAAGTGACAACTACCACTGACTTTGTTTGCCAGAATCAAAGTAATTTGGATGAACTTCCTTCCTCGTTTGCTGTATCTTTTTCAAACCCTCCCACTGTTTCCTGCACATTACTACTTCACCTCATGGAACAAGTTAATATCAAGATTCATATGAGGGACCAATGGCCTTGTATTCATTATTCTCTTTTACAATTACCATTGTCCAAAGATGGGGTCAACCTTCCATATTCAATAAATTATGCCAGGACTTCTCATACGCAAACCATATTATTCTGAATCTTTCTTCAAGCTTCCCCCCCATGGAAGAATATTGAGTTTGCGATTAATGACCCATGTGATATTGTCCCACTCATTCCAGCTAGTCAGACAGCTTCAACCCCTTTGGCACACTACACCGATTTGACGGCTCAAACGCTTAGAGTATTGTTTGAGCTTAAACAACATTTGAAGTTGGCCCAGATATTCTACTTTTGCAGAGCCCTGGAGGTGAACGAGGAATTCCTCCCCATTCAAACTGATCCAACCTTCCAAAGGTGGAGATGGTTAGGACTGACTTGCACAGTATATACCAGTTTTTAGATTCTAGGGGTGTTCTTCCCTTTGAGACCCTTCAGCAAACATATGGCCTTACAGGCTGTGAAAACCATCAACAACTTCACGTACGTACCTATCTCCTACACAAACAAGATGACCAGACTCAGCTTCCTGAACTAGCCCCACTATTATTTACAATGGTTTTAGATGCCCTAAGAGACATATCTTGGAGGCATATGATAGGTAACTTATATCGATGACTGCAGGACCTCTTAGGTGATTCGACCCAGTCAGTTCTGGACAGATGGAACAAAGAATTAAATGTGCTGTCCCCTTGGCTTAAATTTGCATTGCCAGCACTGAAGATTACTTCTTCCACATCATGGAGGGAATTTGTCTGGGAGTATAGGTATAGATATTTTAGAACCCTGACAGTGCTAATGAAGTATGTGTCATTGAGACATGGGCAATGCTGGAGAGGTTGTAGTCAAACCCAGGCTGACCACTTACATATTTTCTGGTCTTGTCCAGTTCTTTTACCTTATTGGGAGAACATAGCAGATCAAGTGGAGAAACTGTCAGGTTCTCAAACCTTCTTTTCTCCAATGCTGGTTCTATTATCTATCCCTCTTTCAGATGCCCCCCCCCCCAGGTCTTTGATATATACATATACTCTTGCAGCCTTTAAGGCAATGACATGCCTTTGGATGACACTAACTGCCTAAAGAGTACCTACATAGTGCACAATAGTCAGAGAGATTTATGCTATGGAGAGAATGATGGCAGCTCTTCATGAAATGAATGAGCAATTTCCCCCAGGTGGCAATGCTGGGTGTTGCATATTTCAAATATAGACTTGGCCTTTGACCCATAGTGGGGTGCCTTGAATCATCCTCTAAATTAAAGTGTTCATATGGATAGCACTTTTGAGTGCTACTCGGCTGAGTTTCAACCTATACTGCATTTAAGGTAAAGTGGCTGTGGGGGCATTGCTTGATTATTCATTGCTGAAGTGTGTAACCCTGTGGATAACAGGTGTGGCCCTATGCTTGTAATAGTAACAGTGATATGCTTTGATATCCTGTGAATACATGGTGTGGAAATGTACTTGTTTAAGCAAGGTGATGCAAGTCTCACTTTATGCTTTAATAAAAATTTTAAATAAAAAAAAATGTGTCAGGACATGCAATGTCAGAATGTGGCACATTCTTCTTTTTTTTTTTTTGCCCTCCACAGTCATGTCACTGCTCCCAGTCCTATCACTAACTTTCTCCCAAGATTTATCCCTGCCTTCTTGTTCCTCCCTTGTTTATCGCCAGGGTCAAGTCAACAGGTGGGCGCCGTCCCTGCCAAATGTAAATGCTCGGTCTGGAAGTGGGTGCCAAGAGTGGTGGTGTGGGACTTGTGGGTCAGGAGTGCTGTCATTCTGTAGTGACTGGGGGTTCTTTCCTCTTTTCTTGGTCCCTTGTCCTTGAGACACCAACGTGCCATGAACTGAGTGACATGTGCACCTGGAAATGTGTCATGCATCAATCTCCACTGGTGTCTACCCTCCCTGATGCCGAGCTCCTGCCTCTACCACCACCTGTAGTCATCCCGGTGGTGATCCTGAGGCAGCAACAACAGCCCTCCCTCCATAGAAGACAGCATCCTGTGGGATGCTCAGTCCTTCTTCTGGACTTCAGTGACTTGCACTTGTTCCTGAACTCCAGTCACCGGATCATGAGCAGTAGCACCAGCACTGTGCTGATGGGCCAGCTCTAAAATGTGGCACATTCTGAAATTGCATGTCCCTGTCACCTTGTGACATTGTCCCTCCCCACCTTGCAAAACTGCTTATTCCTGCCACATTCCAAAATAGTACATTCCCACCCCATTCCGAAATTGTGCATTGAACCCATATTCTGGAACTGCAAGTTGCCACCACAATCTGAAATTGAGCATCACCACCACATTGCAAAATTGTGCTCCTCGCCACATTCTGAAATTGTATGTCCCCACCACATTTTGAAATTCTGTGTCCCTACCATAGTCTAAAGCAGGACATCCATGTCACATTTCAAAGCTGTGTCCCCCTACCACATTCCCAAAATGTGCATCCCCACTACATACTTAGGAGGCTGTGTGGTCTTCTGGTTAGAGCACCTGCTGGGAGACCAGGAGAGCACAGGTTAATATCCTTATAGCAATTATAACATGAGTAAGAACACTCTATCCACCTGATTAGCTAAAAGTCATGAAAACGAGTGTAATTCTTGGGCCATAATTACACGCTTATGCTTGTTTAGTCTGTACTCTAGGTTTGACTGCAATATCAAAATGCTTGAACTGTAACTGTGTTTTTGCCTTTTCCTCCTATTTCAGAAAGAAAACTAGATGTTCTTATTCAAAATAATAAAATAAACTTTTGAAAAGCAATTTTAAGGAGAACCCATGTTATAAGTGCAATAAGACACTTCAGGGATATGTAATTATGGTCAATAATCATACTTTCCTCTTGTGCATTTAAGGACATTCAGTGCAGGTGCCTCATACCTAACAACACACTTGAGGTTTGAAATTAGTGACCTATAATTACACCATGGTGTGTCTCATTGCATACATACTTTGTGACCTTGGACAAGTCGCTTAACCTCCCAGTGCTCCAGTCCACCCTGTTGTGGTAATGCGTAGACGTAGGAGCCCATTAGAAATTTAATGTTTCATCTCAGCTGGGCTATCCTGGGTAAATACATTGCACAATATACAATGAATAAATAAATTACTGACATTGTACATTTTCATCACATTCTAAATTCACATGGCCTCTCCACAGTCTGAAATTGCACATCTCTGCCACATTCATAAATTCTGCTTTCCCAGCACATTTTAAAATTGTGCGGCTGCGTCACATTCTGAGATTGTGCCACCCTACCACATTTTGAAACTGCTTATCCCTGTCACACTTTAAAATTTTGCACCCTTACTACATTCTAAAATTGCATGTCCCCACCACATTCCAAAAGTGTGCATCTCTCATTCCAAAATTGTACATCCCCACAACATTCCACAATTGTCCCCTCCTCCGCACACATTTTGGTATTGTGTCCTTGCTGCATTTTAACAATTTGCAGCCCTTCCACGTTTCAGATTACAGTATCCCTTCCACATTTCAAAACTGTGTATCAGTGCTGCATTCTGAGATTTTGACCCTACTGCATTGCAAACTTGTGACCTTGACACATTCTGAAATCCCAACACTGCAGTATTCTGAAATCATACACAACAATGGCATTCTAAAACAATGTCTGCTGCTGCACTTCAAAATCACCTACACCACTACATTGAGAAGTACCATGCATTTGCACATTCTAGCAATTCGTGTACCTCGCTAAACCCAGTAGCAGATCTACCATGTGTGTGAATGATAGAAGTCTAGGAGATAAGATTCCAGACATAGAGGTCATCATGGCAGAGGCCGAGCTGGATAGTGTAGCCATTACTGAGTCATGGTGCACTGAAAACCATGAGTGGGACATGGCCATACAAGGCTAAACTCTGTTCAGGAAGGACTGGCTGGGAAGGAAAGGAGGGGGTATGGTGATTTATGTAAGGGAAAGCATAAAAGCAACAAAGATACAGGGACTACAGAGGGAGGTAGAGGTACTGTGGGTCACCCTAGAGATGGGAAATGGAGCCACTATTCACCCTGGAGTGATCTACAGACCTCCAGCACAGATAAGGCACTGGTGGAAGCCATTAGCAAGATAGCAGAAAAGGGGCAGTTGCTGCTGTTGGGGGACTTCAACCTTCCAGATGTGGATTGGAGCTTCCCAGCAACAGCTTCAGCTAGAAGAAGGAACATCCTGGACTCTCTGCAGTGGGGCATTCTTCAGGCAACTAGCCAGTGAACCCACTTTTGAGGGGGTAATACTGGACCTGGTACTCACTAACAGGGACAGATTGCAGACATCAAGGTGCGAGGCCACCTGTGGAGTTATTGCAGATGTCAAGGTGCGAGGCCACCTGGAGACCAGTGATCACCATACGGTGTGGTTCAATATAAGAACAGCTGTAGAATGGAGCCACACAAGTGTGAAGGTCCTGGACTTCAGGAAAGCAGATTTTATAAAGATGGGTGAATGCCTCAGGGATGACCTGGCAGGGGGGCATGGCCTGAGAAGGGTAGAGGAAGAGTGGGAAAAGCCAAAAGGAGCATAGTAAAGGCAACAAGTCTCTGCATCAAACAAGTGAGCAAAAGCAAGAGGAAAAAGAGACTGCTATGGTTCTCAAAAGAGGTGGCTGAAAAGATAAAGGCAAAAATGGTAGTATTCAGAAGCTATAAGGAGATGTAGAGGGAGGAGGATAGAGAGGTGTGTCAGGGGACACAGAGGGAAGCAGGGAAAGCAGTAAGGAGTGCAAAAGTATAAACTGAAGAGAGAATAGCCCAAGAGGTAACAAAAGGGGATACGACATTTTTTAGGTATATAAGCAAAAAGATGAAGACCAGGGGTGGTATTCTAAGGTTAAAAAGGAAAGCAGGGGACTGTCCAGAGGGGGGCCAGGAAAAGGCAGACATCCTGAACAAACACTTTTGCTCAGTGTTCACAGAAGAAGGACAAGGAGAGGGGCCACATAAAAGTAACACAAGATTTGGAGGAATGGAGGTAGACACTAGTCTTGTTTTGGAGGAGAGAGTCCTGAAGGAACTTGCTAATCTGAGGGTAGACAAAGCAATGGGACCAGATGGGATGTATCCAAGAGTATTGATGGAGCTCAGGGAAACACTAGCTGCACCTCTGACAGTCCTGTTTAACATCTCATTGGAAACAGGAGTGGTTCCAGAGGACTAGAGGAAGTGGTAGCAGAGAGGAGGCTGACATTTATAGGTCAGTCATCCTGACATTGGTGGTGGGAAAATTAATGGAATGACTACTGAAGAAAAGGATTGTGGAATATCTTGAATCCAGTGGGTTACAAGACCCGAGGCAGTATGGTTTCACGGGGGGAGGTCATGTCAAATGAATCTGATAGATTTCCTTGACTGGGTGACAAAGGAGTTAGATCAGGGTGGAGCGGTGGACGTGGCCTACTTAGATTTCAGTAAGGCTTTCGACACCATTCCACATAAGAGGCTAGTAAGCAAGCTGGGTAGCTTTGGATGGGTCCAAAGGTGGTAAACTGGGTAAGAAATTGACCACAGGATATGTGACATAGGGTAGTGGTGGTAAATGGAATTCACTCCAAAGAAGGGAGAGTGACCAGTGGGGTGCCTCAGGGACCAGTGCTGAGACCAGTTGTCTTTAATGTCTTTATAAGTGATATTGCAGAGGAGCTGGATGAAAAGGTGTGCCTCTTTGTGGATGGCACCAAAATCTGCAATAGGGTGGACACTCCAGTGGGAGTGGAAATGATGTGCAGAGACCTGAGGGTCCTAGAGGAGTAGTCAAGGGTATGGTAGCTGGATTTCGATGCAAAAAAGAACAAAATAATGCACTTAGGGTACAGAAACAGAGAGGCAGAGTACAAAATGGGTGGAGTGGTATTGTCAACCACTAAGTAGGAAAGAGAATCAGGGTAATTATATCAGATGACCTAAACATGTCCAGGCAGTGCAACAAGGCAGTTGAGAGAGCTAGTGGGATGCTGAGATGCATAGGGAGAGGTATCAGCAGGGAGGTGGTGTTAGTTCTGTATAGATCTCTGGTAAGACCCTACCTAGAGTACTGTGTGCACTTTTGGAGACCACATATCTGGAAAGATAAGACAGAGTGGAGGCTGTCCAGAAGAGGGCAACTAAAATGATGGAGGGTCTGCATCAAAAGCTCTATGAGAAAAGACTAAAGGACCTCAATATGTACACCCTGGAAGGAGAAGATATGACAGAAACCTTTAAATACCACACAGGGGTAAATAAAGAACAGGAGGGAAGTATTTTTCAGAACAAAAGGTCCTCAAGAACAATAAGGCATGCTATGAAGCTGGAGGGGGGTTGATTCAGGAGAGATGTTAGGAAGTACTTCTTCACAGAAAGAGTGGTGGATTCCTGGAACAATCTTCCAGTGGAGGTGGTGAGGAAAAAACAGTGGCAGGGTTCAAGAATGCATAGGATAGGCACAAGGAAATCATAGTTGAAAGGAAGGGGGAGGGAGAAAGAGAGGTAGATCAAGTACAGTCTGCAGTAACGATGTATGTAGGGCAAAAAAGGGCAGACAGGGTGGGACAAGTTGTCCTTATCTGCCATCAGATTATATGTTTCTATTCATGAACATACAGTATGGTCGTTATACTTTTTTCTGTTTTCTGTGTCACCTCTGCGGCTGGAAGAATGTGCTGGCTGGGGTCATGTGATGGCTGCCTAGGAGTTTGGACATGTTCTGAGCTGGCATCTGCACCACTGTCTCAACTCAATTGATTTACCCATCTTTGACCTGCTTCGAACTGATTCTCTTGCTGGTATTTACACTTACAGCATCGGGGTACAAGTAAAATCGGTAAAATTAGTAAAAAGTACCTGTATGGAGTCGGAAATGAGAGAGCTCCCACCACGCCATGCACTGCAGACTACCCTGACAAGAGACAAGCAGGCCAAGCGGGCGAAGGTGCAACCGGCTGCTGCCTCATCCCAATTGACATCTTGGACTGCACTTACCGAGGACAAATTCCAGGAGGGCCTTGATTCTTTAAAGGAAATGATGACTAATCTGTCACATGACCTTCGCACTATGAATACCACAGTGGAACAACTTGCAATCCGCATGGGTGACAGTGAGGCCAGGATTTCATCACTCGATGACTGGCATAACTGGATGGACACAGAATTGCACCAAAGGATCAAAAAAATCGAAGAAAAAATGGAGGACCTAGAGGGTAGGTCCAGAAGGAACAACTTAGTGATTCTTGGTTTACCTGAGAGGGAAGAGGGCCGAGATGTTATTTCTTTTGTCCAAAAGTTATGTGAAAAGCTCGCTGGTCCCTCTCCTAATGGGCCTACCTATATTGTAGAACGAGCTCATAGGGATCTCTGCACAGCTCCCCGCCAGGAACCCCCCCCCCCGACCACTGATTTTTTGCTTGTTAAATTTTTTAGATAAACAACATATTCTGAGTGCAATCAAGGATATTAAGGAGGTTCAGTGGGAGGGCAAGACCCTTAGAATAGCTCAGGATCTACCCTATATAGTCCGGCAGAAGAGGTCTGCACTTCACCCAGTTATTGCTAAAATCATAGTAGCTAGCATAAAGTTCAGAGTTCAATATCCTGCTGTTCTTCAAGTTTACCTGAAAAACCAGTGGTACTCCTATGACATGCTCGAACAAGCAAGAATGGACCTCCGGGAGTTATTACCAGAACTATTCAAGTGATGAATATATAATAGACATGGATCTCTGATCTTTCAACTGGTGAGACAGTGATTATTTTGCAGTAAGATTGCTAGCTTAAATTCGGGCGTTATTGAAGGGACAATTGGCGGTGCATACTTGATCCTTGGGGGAAAGTACTTTAATTAGTGCTCTTTTCTAACTTGGCTAATGTCAGTACCAAGTACTGAAAGGTATCCTCCTCCCACAGAATTGTGTTTTGATCGCATCCTACTTGGATACGTGGCGGTTATATTTTCTTATTTTGGATCTTAGACCTCCTGATGAAGGAACATTAATTTTTTTATGTTTTATTTCACTGAGTGTCTCTGCTCGCTATTATGAATCAAAAGATGCATGGACTACGACTTTGTTTATGAATCGAAAGATGCATGGACTATGACTTTGTTCGATAATATGAAGATCGGGCGACATCTAGTGATTGAGTAATATTATCGCTCCATGGCTAAATATGTTGCTTGGATATTTTGTTATTATAATGCCCATAATTTTTACAACTAATAGGTCTGAGTTAAATATGAAGGGGCATGACTACTGGATCCACAATCGTTCTGATTGAACTCATATGATGTGTGTGTTCCCTTTTGGGAACAGTCATACTTCCAGGCATTTTGTAAAAGTATTTTAGAAAACCCCACAGTCTTTAGCAGGGGATTTGCCTAACAAGATTACTTGGACTGTTTTTTTATCATTAAGCAACATTTCATTTATTAATTATTTACCTTAGATAATTACTTCTCCACTGTGTTAATATTTACAGCTTAATTTATTTGAGGGAGTGTCTTCAGGGAGAAGTGGTCCCTTTATCCCTTAATCCTTCCTCCCCCCTTTTTTTTGTTTTTATTTCAACTGTTTATTCTTGGCAGCACTGCCTAAGGTTTCTTCGATACGATGTTGGATTGGGACAGGGGGAGGACGAAGTACATGCTCCGGGCAGTTATTTTGGAATCACGTCCCAGATTATCTGGCGTGTCAGTCGTTAGGACTAAGGTTGTAGTAAGTGGGATAGGAGGGTGTTATAATGAGAATGTCTTTTTGTCTGACTATATGTTTAGTATTGTTGATGTGGATGTTTATAGTTAGAGGGATTGTATTTAGGGGGTATGGGAGGGGGTTGGGGATACTACCATTCTTTGAAAAATTTATTGTGCAGAACATTTCTTTATATATTAGCTAATATGAGGGTGGGGGGTAGATATGGCTGTTATGTCGAGGAGTCATGGTTTATTTTTCTGTTTTGTCTGGGACAGTCACAAAGGGTAAGCTAGGAGTAGTTATGGTCCCTCCTTGCAGCACATTACTTAACAGGTGCTATGGGTGGTCAATATAACTTTATTAGCTGGAAAATTAAAGGTGCCCAAGACAGACGTAAACGTCTAACCATCCTAAGACATCTCCAACACTTGAAAGCCCACGTTGTTTGTCTGCAGGAAACATATCTTAAGAGAGAAGGTGTTTCACTACTACGGAGGCTCTGGGTGGGACAAGCCTACAGTGCTGGAGTCTCCTCTAGACGGGGATGCACAGCAATTCTTGTGGCCAGATCAGTCCCATTTATGACACAAGAAAGTTGGCACCCACAGGGAAGATATGTTATCCTCCAGGGCACACTCGAATTCTTCCCTATAGTAATAGGCTCGGCTTATGGCCCAAATGTAGAGACACCGCAGTTCCTCATTGATTTGATCTCAGTGGTAGTAGCCAACCCCCCTGTACTAACTATCTTAGAAGGAGACTGGAATGTTGTTCCACAGTCCGAAATTGATCATTTGGACAGTAGAGGAGTGGGTCTTTCCCCAGCCCAGAGAGCACTAAAAGACCTCATGACAACTACAGGGACACTGGATGTGTGGAGAGTCTTTAGCCCCAGAGACCATCAATATACTTTTCCCGTCCACATAAAACTTTATCCCATATAGATTACTTCTTATTAAGTGCAGCTCCCTTCCGGAAGTGATAGATATAGATATAGATATTCACCCTAGGGTTCTATCAGACCATTCTCTGGTTAGGGTTTCCTTTCTCCTAGGACCGGGCCTTAAAAGAGACACCCTTTGGCGCCTCAACACACAGTTACTACAGAAAGCCTTTCTAGTGGAACATACTCAAAACTTGATCTCCGCTTTCCTAGAGACAAATGTAGGAACTATGACCCGGGTGGATCTCATTTGGGCAGCGCTTAAATGTGCACTCTGGGGAGATTTCTTTCGTTTAGCATCTACACAAGCAAGACAGAGTAAAGCTCAGTTAGATTCAATTCTACGAGACATAAGAAGTTTAGAACTTTCCCTACATCGTACTTATCCAGGGTACAATTGGGCCAAGCTGTATCTCCTCCAGTCTCAATATACAGACATTATGGCTCAAAAAGCAGAGCTCTCTTTACGCCGCACTAAAATGCGGTATTTGGAGTCAGGGGAACGAGCCGGGGAACTTCTGGCCCTCAGACTCAGGCAGGTTGAAACTGCCAAATTCATGGCTAGTCTGTGCCCCTCACCTGAGGAGGATATTATTTCTGATCCGAAGGAAATTACAGCAATCTTTGACAGTTACTATCAATCACTGTATTTAGCCGATAACCCTTCTACCTCTGGGGGCTGCGCTATAACGGAATATCTAGATTTGATACCCCTTCCCAATCTCTCATCCCTCCGGACAATTGACCTAGGCTCCCCAATTACTACAGCAGAGATAGAACATGCTATTAAACTGCTTTCCTCAGATAAGGCCCCCAGGCCAGATGGTCTCCCATATAACCTCTACAAGATTTGTTGTGCCCAGTTGGCTCCATTTCTAGTGAAGATATATAATTTCTGGTTTGACAAAGGGATGAGTGAATGTTCTTTCCTTGAGGCCTTGATAACTTTGATTCCCAAGCCCAGTAAGGACCCTTTACATCCCAGCAACTATCGACCAATTTCCCTTCTCAACTCTGATGTTAAAATATTGGCCAAAATTTTAGCCACTCATCTTGCACCTCTTATGTGAGAAGTCATCAGGCATGACCAGGTAGGTTTCATGGCGGGCCGCTCCTTGGGAGACCATGTGAGGAAACTCTTGCATCTAATCTTGGCATCATGGGAGTCCGATGTACCTTCTGCGTTGGTCTTCCTCAATGCTGAGAAAGCTTTTGATAGGGTTTCTTGGGACTTTCTATTCACCTCCCTTCATAAGTTCGGAGTCCCCGAAAACTTTGTCCAATGGGTCAAGATTCTGTACTTCAACCCTACAGCTAAGGTTTGGTGCAACGGTTACCTTTCGACCTCATTTCCCCTACAACGAGGAACCCATCAGGGCAACCCGCTTTCCCCACTTTTGTTTAATTTCTATTTAGAACCCCTTATCTGTAGATTAATTAGTTCTACTAGCATAACAGGTATTCAACTTGAAGGCAGTAGATATCTCCTCTCGGCTTATGCAGATGACTTACTCTTGCACTTGGAAAACCCCATTTCCACTGTGCCTGCCCTGCTTGAAGAACTGAGTATTTCCTCACGTGTCTTCTCCTATAAACTCAATATCGCCAAATCCCAGATTTTCTACCTTAATCACCACCTTACTAAGTCTGAATTTTCAGACTTGGGCTTGACATGGGCTCCCCAAACTTTGATTTATTTAGGGATTAAAGTAACCAGAGATGTGCCTTCCATAATAACAGAGAACCTTAGTAAGTTGATTTCTACACTTACAGCTGACCTAACTAGGTGGGGTGCTCTACCGATGACTATCTGGGGCAGCATAAATGTCCTTAAAATGAACGTGCTCCCATGGATCTTATATCCAATGGGAATGTTGGGCCTTTTTCTTCCTAAATCCTGGTTCGGCCAATTGCGGAGTATGGTTACTAAGTTTCTATGGAGAAACAAGGGAGTCCGAAGAGGCTACAGTAAACTTACCGCCCCCAAAATGAGAGGCGGCCTTGCCCTCCCAGATCTTTTTACCTACTGTGGGGCCCAGCATCTTAGTAAGATGGCTAGAAGAACAGATGAGCCTACTAGGCCTCAGGCCAATTCCTGTACTCCTACATGGGTTGAAATTGAGAGAGCCTTAGTAAAATGATTCCATTGTTCCCTTCTGGCAATAATATACCAAACCCTTTCCTGTCTCCCAGGTTCTCTCAAAAATTCCCCTGTTGGCTGGTCCCTTCGTGCACTGTGTCAGATGCAGATACACCTATCTCTTAACTGGCGCAGCTCGCTAAGTCAACCCCTTTTTAATAACCCTCATTTTTTGACAAACAAGTACACCATCCTACCCTCTTTCTGCCCTCAGTTACAACATAGTGTGCTAGGGGACTTCTGCAGTGAGGGCGTTATATTGCCCCTTTCCTCTCTTCAAGAGAAATTTCAGTTGACCAATAATGAGGTTTTTAAGTACTGGCAAATTAGACTTGCTATTTTAGCCTTCTTAGGGCCCAAACCTTGGACCTCCCCACTGCGGGATGATTTACCTGCAGTACTCAATGCAGCAAAACAACAGCACTCTGTTTCTGTTACATATAAACTCTTGCAACTTCTCGATGTTGTACTCCTGTCAGGGACTTGTTACTACTGGACTCACACACTCTCCCTCCCAGATACCCCTGACTACTGGAATACAATTTGGAAAACCATATACAAATTCATTAAACAGGACAGATTGAGACTTACTCAATTTAATGTTATGCACAATTTGTATTATACCCCTTTGAGACTGCATACCATTGGAAAATTGGCACCCCCAATTTGCCATCGGTGTGGAGAGAATCTGGGCTCTCTATTCCACATGTTGTGGGAATGTTCAAAGGCTAAAAAATTCTGGAGTTTCATTAAAGGCATTTTGGACCCGATTTGGGGACTGGAATCTTTATTTACTCCAGAGTCTTGCCTTCAGGCTTCTTTCCCACAAGGCACACCCAACACCAGGAAAGCTTATATGACCTTAGTGGCTGCAATAGCTAAGTTGATTATACTTAGGCATTGGAAGGACGATTCCCTGCCTTCGTTCATAGAATGGTACCGTGAGATGTTAATGGCCATCCAACTTCAAAAACACATCGCTGCCATGCGACATAGGATGGAGGCTTATCGGTCACTATGGGAACCTCTCCTGGCTTTATTATCACTCCGGAAACCTTAGTTGGACACCTTTGTGTCCCTCCCCTTTTTTGTGCTTCTGGCATGCAGGCTTTGGGGGGGGCGGTGGAGGATTATAAGGTGGGTGGGAGGTTTATGTGATAGGGGTGTATTAGGTATTGTAATTGTTAGTTGATACCTGTTGCATTGTTTGTTTTTTAATTTTCTTTGCAGCTATACTGGATTCACAGTGCTTTCTTATGTATCTTGCTGCCAAAAATCAATAAAGTATATTGAATTAAAAAAAAGAATGTGCTGAGTACACACAATACACAGCTGGGGCAAGTGTCAGTGACTGAAGAACATTTCTATTATCAACTAATGTAGATCTGGCATAGCAAAAACAGTTTTGCTTACTGCCATAGAATGATCTACACAACAAGAACAAACAAATGGCAGAGAGAGGATGAGACAGTCAGTCATTGTGCCAATGACTCCAATTTATATACGTATGCAGACAGTGACAATGTAAACTGAAATCTGAACTCTGGATTCCTCTACTGTCTATCTGATCACCAAGGAACACTACCACTTACAACTAATGTTGGTCAGTTAGAACTGTGATTGCAGTATGTCAGAATGATCCCTATCATCAAGAAACCAGTTCAGACCATAATACAAAGGCAATAACACATAGTGTTCACTCTATTATGGTGCTGTAACACCATCAAGGCATTCCATAACATCTTAAATCTTGAGTGCATGGCTTGAGAGGTTTATGATGTCATGGAATCCAAATATGGTGTTACCAGCACTGTAACAAATGGAGCCCCATGTGCTGTTTTTTTTTTTTTTGTAATACATGGACTGTTTTTTAAAAATTCCTTATTTTTTTTAGTACTGTATATAATCCACTGCCATGACACTTGAAGCAGGTGCCCTCTCATTCTCACTTGAACCGCATGAGCTCTCATGATTATCTTGGTTACCACTGTGATACTCAGCATAACAGCAGCTCCAGCAGGGCAATGGCCGATGTTCAAACACATGTGCCAGCCTCCACACTGTTCATGGCAACTGCCAAAGTTTACCAGGATTTTAAGTCATAAAACCATCGATCTGATGTTTGGTGGATGGTATTATGACTTAGAATCCTCAGAACTGTACTATTTTGAGTTCTACTTTTACCAGAGTTCCCACAGACAAAAAATGCTACCCATGTATTAAAAGTAATTACACTGCTTTGCATCAGAATAGATTAAAAAAAGGACACATACAGTATGGGTGGCTGATACCTTTTATTTGACTAGTAACTCATGAAAGCTAGTCTCAAAAACAATGTTGTTAGTCCAATACAAGGTATTACCTGCAACATATTTTTTTTTCTACATCATAGACTAAACTAACATGGCTGACACATTTCTCCATCAAAATAGACCAAACTGTTTTTCTTTGCTTCCATTAAGATACTAATGCTGAAGTCACATCTTCATTTGGGTCCATATTATTATGCAGAAATCAGTGATGGTCGGGGAAGGGTAAAGAAAGATAAAAAAGTGAGTGCAATACATTTTTGTGAGGGAAAGTGTACTTCAGCACCTGCTTCTTAATAGAAGAGCAAACCCAGTTTAACTTGTTGCAAAACAACATATTAATTCTTGACATCTCATGAACTTTGCTCTTGCACCTAGCTACTGAAGCTTGCTTACTATAACAGTAAGTGGTTCTGGTGGGATTTAAATATGAACATGCCAGTTCCCAAGCCTGAGATCTAACAGCTAGTTCCCAGTGCCATCCTTCTGTCACATTTTAAGGCTATTTAGTGAAGCTTACAGCAGACAGTAGTGGAAATGGGAGGGAACTCGGCAGAACTCAGATCTGGGAGTGAAATTAACTGGCTCAGTTCCAGGAATAAAATGAGGAAGGACTTCTTCTATGTAAAATAAACACAGTGACTAAAGAAAATGTAAACATGCAACATACAATGAAGTAACATATCTCTAGACCCCTGTCAGATATGTTCACTACTAGATCATATGTGAAGGGGTTCCCTCAGTGAATCCTTTTCATTTCCAAAGCTGAAAGCAACCTTCTTGATAGTGTTCTGCTGGGTGTGGCCAAAAGTGGAAAAGGTGAACCTTTGCTGTTTTATGCCCTTCAAGAAAATATGTTGGTGGGTGGCGACCACAGAGCTGTAATGCAATATTATAGATTGCATAGGAATATATATACTTATGCATATCAGCTTGCCCCCCCATTTCAAGTTCCTGGGAGCAAATGCATGCCCATAAATGTTTCCCCTGTTGTCCAGTATATGTGAGATTTTTTTCATCAGAATAATACAACAAGTAAATTACAACTAAACCACACATTATTCTATATCCCTTATCAGGCTAATGCATTAACAGACATATTAGCTCTGACCAGAACTTGTTATAATGTTTATTGCAATGTTAAGCATAATTTTGCTAGCAGTAATGACTTGGCTGATATTTGTGGTGTTGACATCAATGACTTTCACCAAAATCATATTTGTTTTTGTACAGTAAAGTGAAATGAGGTTTGCAGAAAAACTTACAACTTTTGAACAAAGTAACTTAGGGGTCTCATTGTTTTCCTACGATGCTTATTGAGGCTATGCTTATCTTAATTCTGCAATTTATTGCTTTTGACCAGAACCCCTCTTTAAACTAAGGAGGAGCTGGTGGAGGAGGTAAGAACTGGACGCTCTTGTACGTTGGGATTTTTACAACCATACCCTCTCATGTAGTGGACTTGGAGATGGAGGTGACTATTAGGCACCCCAGTGTACTAACTAACATACTAAAATGCCAGCAGAATAGGCCTAATGGTCTTTCATGTCTGCTCGTTTGGTCAGCCCCCACCCTGGGAGCTGACCTTGCTGCCCCCCTCGCCTTCTCTGTCTTCTCCCTTCCCAGTCCTGGATATTCCAGCTGCACAGGACTTTGCTTCCAGAACCCTTTCCCCTGTACCTGTCCCACCCCCTCTTGAACCCCTCCACCATCTCTGCCTCCACCAGCCCCCAGGGCAGCACATTCCATGGCTCCACCACCCTCTCAGTGAAGTAGCACCTCTTTCTTTCTCCCCTGAATCTCCCCCCTCCAGCTTCCACCTATGCCCTTTAGTTGCCCCCTCCTTCCTTTGGAGCACCCTGACTGCTCCTCCCCTATTTAACCCCTTCATGTACTTGAAGACCTCTATCATGTCCCCCCGGTCCCTTCTCTCTTCCAATGTGTACATTTAACTCTTCGAGCCTCTCCCATAGATCCTGTCCCCAAGCCCCAGATCATTTTGGTTGCCCTCCTCTGGACCCTCTCCAGGAGTTCAATGTCCCTCTTAAGTGGCCTCAAACTGCACACAGTACTCGAGGTGCGGCCTCACCAAGCAGTTATACAGGGGAGTATCACTTCCTCCTTCTGGAGGTGATCCCCTAGCTATGCATCCCAGCATCCTGTTGGCCTTGGCCGCTGCCCTCTTACAAGTCTCAGAGTTGTTCATCTTGACATCCACCACCACCCCCAGGTCCCTCTCAGCCACTGAGACTTGTAGCATTCCCCCCCAGAGTGTACTCTGGGCCTGGGTTTCTGGCTCCCAGATGCAGTACCTTGCATTTCCTTGCATTAATCCTCAGCTTCCACTTTCTAGACCATCTTTTCAGAGCCTCCTGGTCCCCCTGTAGGGTCACCCTTCCCTCCTCCCCATCCACCACCACCCCCAGTTTTGAGTCATCTGCAAAGAGACTCATCTCACTCCTGATACCCTTCATTATGTCAGAGATGTAGGCATTGAACAGGAGGGGCCCAAGGACTGATCCCTGAGGGACCCCACTAATGACCCTCCTTGGGGATGAGACTATCCCGCCAACCATCCGGTCCTGGAGCCAATTGCCTATCCATCTGATCATCTGGTTCCCCACCCCCATTTCTTCCAGCTTATTCAACAAGCCCCCATGAGGAACAGAGTCAAACACCTTGCTGAAGTCAAGATAGAGGACGTCCACTGGTCTACCCAGGTCCAAGGCTCTCATCACCCAGTCATAGAACTCCACAAGGTTTGTCTGATATGATTTCCCCAGGATGAATCCGTGCTGTCTATCGTCCAGACACCCCGAGTTTTCCAGGCCCCCCCCCAGCCTCTCCTTGACAATGCCCTCCATCACCTTGCCCACCACCGATGTCAGGCTGATGGGTCTGTAGTTCCCTGCCACCTCCCTTGATCCCCCCTTGTGGATAGGCACTATATGCGCCACCTTCCAGTCCTGGGGCACCCACTCTGTCCTCAGAGAGATGCTGAAAAGCTCCACCAGGGGTTTCGCCAGGACATCCGCCAGTTCCTTCAGCACTGTGGGATGTAATTTATCCAGCCCCGGTGCTTTCTTTGTCTTAAGGGACCTGAGAGCTTCCCTCACTCTCTCTGCCATGATTTCTACTTCCACTACCTTGTTCCCCTGCTTTGCCTTCCCCCTCCTCCCAGTGATGGCCCACCCTCTCCCTAGACCCAACAATCGGCAAGGGTCCCCCCCACAGTTTCACCATCTCCTCCCATGTATGATGCAGCTCCCCCATTTTCCTTGCTGAAAACAGAGGTGAAGTACTCATTTAGTACCTCAGCCAGTTCCCCTGGATCTTGTGCCCATCCCTCCCCTGTTTTAATCCTGCTAATCTGCCCCTTCACCCTTCATTTTTCCCCAATGTATCTAAAGAACCCCTTGTTCCCTCTCCTAATTTCCCTGGCCAGGTTCTGTTCCTTCCTTGCCTTAGCCACCCTCACCACCCTAGTGGCCCTTCTGGCCATCAGCTATTACTCCCCTCAATCCCTTTCACTTCTTGAGCACTTGAAATGTCTATAAGCTACCTTCTTTCCCCTCACCACCTCCTGAACCTCCCTGGTCCACCAGCAGGGTTTACGGGCCCTACTGCATTTTCGTCTTACTCTTGCACAGATGCTGGTAGCATTCTGCACCCCCCTCCTGATGATTTCCCACCTACTGTCAGCGTTCATGTCTGGCCCAATCCCATCCAAATGCTTCTTAAGGATCCTTCCCATTTCCTTGAAATCCGCCCCCCTGAAGTCAGTTACCTCCATCTTTGTGCAGCCTTCTAGCCTTCCTAGGTCCAGGCAGAACCAGACCATGCCATGGTCACTCCCCGCCAATGGGTCCCTTACCTCCAGGCCCCCAATCTGGTCACTGTCTGCCAGGACCACATCCAGTATCTGCGCCTCCCTGGTCGGTTCCCCCACCTGCTGAGTTAGGAACGCATCCTGAAAAACATCCAACAACCTCTGTTCCCTGGCCACCGAGGATGTCATAGTCTCCCAGGCCATTCCTGGCATGTTTAAGTCCCCCAACACCACCACCCTTCACCTGCCCAATTTGCAGTGTCTCTCAACATCTGCCACCAGACTCTCCTCCCACTCCTGCGCCAGTGCAGGAGGTCTATACACCACTCCTATTTTTACTCTTTTGTCCCCATTTGGTGACCCAAATCACCTCCACAGTTCCCTCCACCTCCTCCACTCCTCCTATGCCAATGCAGTTTTTGACTATTATTGCTACCCCTCCTCCCCTTCCCTCCCCCCTGTCCTTAAAGAGGAGGACCAGCTGGAAGGGCTCTGACAAGTGCTATGTGATCTGGATCCAGTGGACATTTAGAAATGTTTGGAGAAGTTTTAACCCAAGTACAGTACTAGGGAGGATACAGTTCACTCAACCCATGAACACCCAGTCATGCATTTGTTATATATTGTAAATTCACCTCAAAATCGGTTCCCCACTGTACATGCAGTGGGCACTTAACAGTGATATTGAACCATATTATGATAACATGTGTAATCTACCCTCCATACAGAGAAAAAACAAATGACAAATAGTGACTCCCTACACACATGCTCACTGACAGACACTTTATAGCCTACCTCAAGGACAAATGGGCAAAATATAAGGAAACTAGTGCAGTGACAACATCCTCTAATGCGCTTTATTAAGGAAGCTGGGAAAGGGTATCTGAGAAGTATGATTCAGTGTTTGGTGAATAGTGTATAGTGCTTGTAAATACTTAAAGGGACACTGTCAACCCATTTTTCATCATATTATTTCTAGCTGAAAACCCACATTTTATGATTGCTTACCTTCTATGAAATTCATTGATGTTGCTGGTTGTTTTATCTGCCTCCTTGCTTAGTAGAACTGAAATGCATGGTAATAGTATATTTATACCCAACCTTGTTGAGTTTCAAATGCTTCATTTACTCTTATTACGTACTTACTTAATATTATGAACACCCCCAAACAGTGCAGTCACCCATGATGCAAGAGGCTCCAGTCATCCCACTCCATGTTGAGTGTCTAGACAGTGTTGAAGGTGTTCCCAAGTCCAGGAAAGATGCATTAAGAGTTGTTCAAGGAATGTAAGCAAACATGTTTAGGTGTGGTAACACCAATATGGCTGGCAACCAGCTTTTCATGGTTAAAAAGAAAAAAGGAATGTGAACCAAACTAGCAGGAACTAAAGCAACGTCAACAGAATGTGAGCAGTGATGAAAGGTGTTTTCTAAATTACGGACAATCTGAGGTCTAAGGGGGTTGACAGTGTCTCTTTAACATTGGCCTTTCTTTATTCCCACCCTCAGTAAAGGAGCCAGGCAGTGATAGGGAATAGAAAGCACAGTACTAAGGGTGAGAAGAGTGCTGGAGGAGGAGGAGGCGGAGAGGATGGTGAGTGTTCGAAAACACTCTGAGCATGGGTAGCTGGGAAAGGATGGCTTATACATGGACTGTGGGAGGAGTTTATTTCCCCACATTGAATCTGAGGCAAAGCCCTCCCATTCAATGTTTGGTGAATAGTGTATAGTACTTGTGTATACTTAGCTTTGGCCTTTCCTTATTCCCACCCTCAGTAGAGGAGCCAGGCAGTGATAGGGAACAGAAGGCCCAAAAGAAATTACCTCTTCCAGCTCATGGAAAATGTGAACAGTAGCATGACAGGAGAGAAAACCCCACCCTGTGGAGGAAACCTCTGAGGACCCATAGCTACTGAACTGTCTGTCTTCTGGGCATACTGACAGGAGGTGATCCCAAATGACAGACTGGTTCTGGATTGGAGAAATATGTTTCTAGGCATGAAGAGATCTATCTTCCAAGTCTCTTGATGATGAAGAGGAATGATGTTTGGATGTTGATGCTTTTTCAATCCACAGAAATGTCCTGAAAAGCATAAGGATTCAGTCCAAGCTATTCAAGGAGAGTTCTCAGATGCTCTGTGAATCAGTTGGTAAACCTTGCTGATGAATGACAGAAGTCAGAAAAGGATAAAGACTTGACGTGAATATGATATTGATGAGTTGATAGAAAAGAGCTACTGGCACCAGTTATGAATCGGTAATATGTAATCAGATTTCCTGTGTGAAGTTTGATGATCTTTGGATTTGGAAGCAATTTTTAGCAGAAAGTTGATGAAATAGTCAACTCCACAGGGCGGTTAAGCAAGACACATAGCTTATAAGACCAGAATGTTCAATATAGACTTAAAAGTAATGGTGTGTAGCAAGTCCAACAAGTTTCAGAATGAAGGTATATCAATGGGAAGTCGGTTCAGAACTTGAGGATGATGCTCAATAGACTTTAAAGCAAGCATGTGATAGATTTGGTGGAAAAGCCTTCAGTTCTTGCTAAATATTGCTTATAGTCCTATGAGACGATTTTGAGGTTTCATAGCAGAGGTTATGAATGCAAGGACATGATCAATAGAGGGAGAATTCTTCTTCAAGCGGTGATGTGCTTGGATAGCAGATGCTAAAGTGGACCACAGGAGAGTATCAGCTTGCTGACAATCAGAAGGACATCATTAAATCGAGAAGGAGAGTCATGACTGAGTATGATATGATAAAGATATGATGGAAGTTCTCAAACTAACATCGAGATGCAGGATCAGTTGCTTCGTTGTGTAACCAGGAGATGACAACAACCTGAGTAAACTAAGGTATGGAGAACCAAGTCAGCCTCCATATAAAAAACAATGTAATGAAATAAGGTTAAGATCTGCCCTATCGGTGATGTCCAATGTTGGTTGATTGTTTGAAAGGATTGAGATGGTCTCCATACAATGCAGCAGCTTCTAATGATGGATTTCAATGAGAGGAGATGTGAAGTCTCAAAAGGTAGATCTGTATGAAGCCAGAAAGTGGTGATTCAAGAACACTTGAGATAGCAGGATATCCATGAATTAGAGTCATATTAGAATATTTTCCAGGAGGTAAGATAGGAGGAGGGTCTTGTAAAATGTACTACATCAATTACAGGAGCAGGACGATGAAATGAAGTGATTGCCATAATCTACAACAAACACTTTTGGATGCATGAATTAAGAGGAGTGCTCCCATGAATGCAGACATGCAGAAACAGAGCCAGACTGGGCAACCTTGGTCATTAAAGTTCTTGCAACTGGTTGTTTCCTGCAAACTTATGGGGTCTGCCTCATATATCCAAGTTAAGCAGAAGGAAGTATTAGAAGAAACAAGATGCAGACAACTTTGAAGAGAAAAGCACTTGAAGTAGTGCTGTGCGGAATGCAGAATCCGCCAGCAGAATTAGCGTGGAATGACCATTCCACCAGCGGAATGTTCATCAGAATTTCACTGGTTCTTCTGTGGAATTCCACCTACTGTGATCCCTGGAAGAACACCATTTTGTTTCTGCTGAAAACTATTCTGCAACAATTTCCGCAGAAAATATTGAGATCTGCAGAATAATATTCCACAGAACAGCATTTTTTCTGTGGAAAATAATTCCGCAACTTATTGGTGCTGCAGAATTGCACCATTCCATTTCTGGCAGAATTTTGGTGGAATTTTGAAAATTCTGAGGAATTTCGTTCCACCAGAATTGGAAAATTCCGCACAGCACTAATGTGAAGCATGCTGTCTACCTAATATGGAGATGACAAAACTATTTGCTGGTCTGATTCAGAATGTATTAAAAGTTCATGTAGCTGTAGCTGAGGAGAAGGAAAATCATAATCATAGAATTGATGCTTATCTACCAAGAGGTAGGAATACCAGTCCAGTTTCTCTTGTATAGACTGCAATGTAAAGTAACACACATCAGGACATGAGCTGAAACAAGTCAGAATAGATGATAAACATAAAAAATCCAGCACTCAAGCTTTGATAAAGGGGTTTGCTTCCGAAACACATCAGGTTGGGCACTTTTTAACTTTTTTTCTGCACCTGCAATACAGTTTGGCACCTATTTTGATATTACTCCTGAGAGCAGTGTTTCCTATTCATGAGGTCTGAGTGCTGAATTTTTTTGTGCTTATTGACTTACTTCTTTTATCCCAAGCACCACATCCAAGTGCAGTTTCTTTTGTGTTTTTAAACTCAGGATAGAGTATGTCTTCATTAATCTGGGAATTTTTGACAGTGAAAGGATGGCAACGTCTACAGAAATCTGTTCTGATTTCGAAGGTACTGTAGGACAAGATGATGGGATATCAGTTTACTTCCTTTCTACTAAGGTAGTCCTGTGGAGGGGATGGGGGATAAGTAGAATGGAACAGCTAAATTGAGACAGAGTGGTATATGAAGAAGGAGTAGCTGAATTATGTCAAGTTGGCAGCTCTGAATTGGATGGAGAGTTTTTAGTTGGCAAAGTATAGCAGAGCATAATATCTGATGGAGGAATGACAGCATATATTGCAGCTGGAGTGAGTGATGAGGAAGGCATGTTATGAGAGAAGTGATACACGATTGCAGCTGTGATGAACCATTACAAGCAAAGCCATGAAGTTTGGATGTGGCAGTAGAGGGTAGTTGAAATGAGCAGGGTAACTGCATAATCTCTAGCAGGCTGAGAGTAAGCATTATGCATGAATTGAACAGTCCTGTTTCTGGGCTGGAACTGAAGGTGAAGTACAGAAGGTTGTTAAAGCAGAAAAGGTGTTGGACAGTCCAGTCCTATGGAGTATGAAGGAAGGTCTGAACCAAATGGATTCAAAATGGAGACATCCAAGGAGAACCCTGAGGACCGTCATCTGACTCTGGAGAGTAGAACTAGGTGAAGTAGAAACTTCTTGGAGTGTAAATTTCCAGGAAGAATACTTGACTGAAGAAGTCCAAGGGGAACCCTGAGGACTTTCTTCAGAATATGAACATGATGAATGAGTAAGAGTAGTATCAACTTCATGGAGTGTAGATGTAAGGATCCTTATGAACGATGTATGGCTGAAGAAATCCGAAGGGAACCCTGAGGACTTTCTTGGGACTTCTAGATGTAGGACCAGTAGGAGTGGTAGAGGCTTCATGGAAATAGATGTGAAGGTCTTTACACAACTGATGCATGTTTGAAAAAGTCTAAGACGAATCATGAGGACTTTCTTCAGAATCTGATGATAAGAATGAGTAGAAGCTGAGAGGCTGTAGAGACAATACGTCAATTCATAGTGCAGTTCGTAGGAGCAAATCCTGAGCAGAGAAGCTTGAGACGTTTATGAACTTTGGAGAAATAGGGGACAGGGTACTCCTTCATGAGTTCAAGGAGAAGTGTTACCGTTGGTGGCATCGAGAAGGAGGGAAAAAAAGGCAGCTAGGACCAATTAATGGACACTGTCATGAACAGACATTCCAGTGGGCTGCATTTATTTCAGCTTTGCAGGTTGCAGAGTCTCATCTCTAGTGGATGAAGTTGAGCCCTGAATCTCATATAAGTGGAAGAACTGTGAGTGCAAGATGTTGTTGATGAATTGGAGGTTGCAGTATCACAAGTCTGGCAGAGGAATTGGGACCTTGGTGTGCGTTAGGTACACTGGATGGAGTGAAAGTTGCAGAATCATACTTCTGGCAGACAAAGTCAAGCCCTGAGATGTGCTAAGTTGGAAAAGTGCTTGGATTCGGAATGAGAGTAAATTTGATATGCTACTGATTGATTGAAAACTGCAGACTCCTGCCTCTGGTGGACGAAGTCGAACCTTATCTACACTGTAGGGCTTTGAAAGTACAAGTTACGGAAGCAGAGTCTGGTAGTGTTGCTGATAAGCTGTTGAAGGATAGGAGAGGTAGCAGACTGGCTTCTTAGAGCTACAGTGTTCTCAAGTGGGAGCCTTCTGTATAAGTAAATGAAATGGTAAGAAGATCTAAAACGGAATGTTTTCTTTGGTTTGAGGCTAGAATGAGTAAAAACTTGTGCCAGCACACAGTCTTAGGGTTATTTGTCATAGAATAGAGTAGGTTAAGAGTAGGTACTTGCTTCTAATGTACGATGGCAGTTAAGGTGACGTGAGAAAATGCAAGTAATTCATAGGCAGAACTATGCGGCTGCATGGGTAAGCTGCTTTAAGTCTCCTCCTAGCTGTCTAGTATTGCTTCAGCTGCTCAGATAATAAAAGAGCTACATCCAATAGGACTGAGCGGTGGCAAACAATATGGGGTTAGCACTGTGAGCGATGCTCAAAGAGAATGCTGAACGATTGTTCTGTTAGTGGCTGCAGATCGAGATGTAGGGAACCGAGTTTGGCAGCTGCTTATTATCTATGGGTATGAGTACACTCATTAGAGGAAAGTTCTGTTGCTAATTTGGGCTGTATAGCTTAATGTTTGTGAGAACAGAGTGAGGAATAATCTTTTTGTCACCAATGCATGAATTCAGAGCTGCCACCACTTTCCTCCAGGAGAGTTAAGGATGATAAACAAGACTGGTAGATGTGGCTGGAGCTGACGATTGGTAATGAAGTGGAGGATAGAGTAAGTTTACCCTTTGTCATCCTGCTGTGAACTCTGGTAATGCCTCAGCACTCTTGGATGTCTAATAATTGTCAAGGGGTAGCAGGATAATGTAGATTCCATAGTTGATGTTTAGGAGTCGAATATTATGAGACATTGTAGCTTTAAGCCAGGTGGACGCAGGCTGCAACTCAAGCCCAAAAGCAGGAAGGTGGCTCCAAACTGAACTAAACAGCTCCTAGTATGGAGCGAATATGGAGAGAGAGGCCCCCCCCAAAAAAAGAAACAGGAGAGAAAACCAATAAGGGGAAGCAGGACAACACAAGGAAGAGCAAACACAGATGAGCCAGAGGAAGAAGGAGGTATGGGGGCAGGAGTGGCAGAGGACCACTGACAGAAACACTGTGGAGGTGGCCAAGGGGCGGGAACAAGCAGCAAGGGAGAGGAAAAGGGAAAAAGGGGGTAAGCAAGAAAATTGGGGAAGCACAGGAGAGAAGGGCAGGACAGAGGTGGTGGGGAAACTGCTGAGAAGGAGTTGCAGCATGGCAGGAGAAGGCGAATAGGAAAGAGCAGGGAGGCAGCAACAAGGAGTGGTAAAAACAAGCAAAGGGTGGAAGGAAGAGCCTGCTATATGGACCACGCAGCACGGTGTTCAAAAACACTCTGAGCGTAGGTAGCTGGGAGAGGTTGGCTTATATGTGGACTGTGGGAGGAGTTTATTCCCCAAGATTGAATCTCAGGCAAAGCCTTCTCATTATAACATACAGGACCTCTAAGAAAAAGAATGCCAAGGTTAGACAGGTAGACCTTGTAATCAGTAACAGTATGAATCAAGCCCAAATATTTATGTTCTCTGCTGGACAATGTCTCTGTGAGCGGGACAACAAACCAGGCCCCTCCCACCCTTGTTTAGCCAGACCCCTTGAGAGGTATTCTGGGCCCCGGGAAAAGTTCAGACTCTGGGGCCCCTACCAACTCACAACCCCCTTTCCTGCATATAGTATGCTGCGTGGCCTGGGCCCCTCTTGGTGATGGACCTTGGGAGTTATCCCGTGCTCCCCCACTCTCTCAAGGGCCCTGTGTTTAGCTTATAAAACTTACTGTCTTAGCTATCATTTCCATGTAGAAAAGTGATTTTCATGGAACTTCACTCGGAGAAAATATGTGCGAGACCAAGAAGAATCTAAAAAGAAGGGCCCCAAACTATTCCAAAAAAAAATCCTGATTGGAGCCTGGACAATTCCAGGCTATTCCAATGTCTGGTCAGATACGATGAGCTTCAACCTTCCACATAAACACTTAACTCCACATCAAGATCAAAGTGGTTTACATAAGCAATAATACTCAACAGGGTGGGTGGTATTGGGCTACACTGGACTGCCCAGGTGAGTAATGAGGCTCCACTCAGTAGGCGGAAGGCCTTATAGCCCTGAAAGATCTGGTGTAGCCCAATACCACCCACCCTGGGGGGTATTATTGCACTTAGAAAATAATAATAAACTTCATATATTCAGTATCCCATCCTGGAGGCTCTGGGCCTTGTACAGGGTGGGCAGTAATTAAAATTACATAAACTATATGTAACCCCTAGATGGCGCTATCCCAGGGGCTACTACCCCTGCCTGATTTGCCACTAACAGGTTGAGGGGCCTGGATCCAATGGCGGGTGCCTCCACCCAGAGGTCAGGGTTTGCAATATTTAAACTAACTTGGTCACAGCCCTCTGGGACACTGCAACCCCCCTTTCTTCCCACTAGTGGCCCACACAATATATCAGAATTACCTTCACAGTATACACTTACCCCCAGGTCTGGTTCCGGCACTGGGACCTCCTGTGAAATGAGATACAGTGCAACAATCACAGTACAGTACTTTAACATAGACAAATACCTCAGGCAGTATAACTTTGCTGAAACAAGCAGCTCTGATTTATTTAGGGGATATAACAAGGACAGGGAAATCAGGTTAATTAGCTTATCACTCTAATAATCTACCTATGGCTCTGTGCACAGGCCTATCCCTATCAGTTACTGTCCCTGGGTACCCAAGCCCTAGTGGCTAGTCCAAACCGTGGCAGCTGGTAGGGGCCCTTTCACACAGAGAAAAGGAGAATTAAACAGTCAGCAGTACAGTAATTCCATTTGGATTTAATGTGGCAATTCAACAGGGGCGACCCTGAATTAGTACTCACGACCTCCAAATAAGATAGGGTCCTTCAATGTCAGCAGGGCTCACTTGAGGTACACAAACCTCTTCACACATCCATATAAAAGAAAGCACTATACCAGGCAGGCTGCATCTGTATCCCGATCGCAATTACTGCACAATACCCGGGAGAACACACAGCAGATTCAGTTCCTGACAGACCGAGTGCAATTTTCAGCAATTCCTCCAGTCTTCTACAGGATGAGCCTGGTTTCTACTCTTCAGAGATCCTTTGATTCTTTTCACAGGACGGATTCAGTCCTAACAAGCTGTTACACAAGCTGCAGACCGGAACTCTGGGCCTTACACGTTTTTGACTAAAACTGCACACTGAAAAAGCACAGGGCTCCTTCCTTCTTCACTGCCAAAGCTCAACTGAAACTCCAACCGACAAAACTGGCACTTCCTTTGAGTTCCTCCCAGTTCTTGACTGATTGGCTGTCACTCACAATAGACTGCTGCTGTTGGTCCAAAAAGGCACTGAAGTCTAAACTACATCTCCCAGAGTCACTGCCCATACAATCCTCTTGTGGCTGGCTCAGATTATGAGTCCAAGTTCTGATTAGTCCAAGGCACCATTTTAGAGCTAGCTTACCCCACACTGATTGGTCCAGTTCAGCAGTTCAAAACCAGAATGGGGAACTAGCAGACACAGTTCTGACTGCAAGAAAGCAGGTTAGACAAACTGTAATTTCATTATTACTCTAAATAATTTCTGGCAAACAGTTACATCTTTCAGATAGGTTCCCTTTGCACTCCTAGTGACTGCAAAATGAAGTGAATTGGCAGCAGCTTGAGTGGTACTCAATCAAAGAAACACACAGTCCCCCATACAAACTAATTATGTCTGCAAGCAGACAGCTCTTAAAGAGACAGTACCAGAGGTTCTAAAAACACTCACTGATAAATGGCTTAAATGCCAAACACCATTCAGGCTTGGAGCATTCAAGCAAGCTCCTGGAAGTCTTTTGGGAACCCCCATTTGCAGGGGGTTACATATAGATCTAAAGACATACAGACAATTAAACAGATAATTACAAATAAAATACAATCTATGATACCCATCAACAACTCAGCAGTCTGTTCTTTCAGGAGATCAAGGACAATTCCCAAATGCCTGTCTAAAAATATATGCTTTCAGACCCTACTTAAACATCTCCACCAATGGGGCCTCCATCAAAGATCTTGGGAGCGAGTTCTACAGGGCTGGCAAGCCACCTCGAATGACCAGTCTCCCGAGATCTTTAGCTGTGCCCTGGGAACCACTAGGAAGCCCTCAGTGGAGGAGTGGAGCAAATGCACAGGGTGAACAGGGGTCAGAATGGCACTCAGGTAGCCAGGACCCAGTTCATATAGGGCCTTAAAGGTGAGCAAGCCCACCCTGAAGATGATTCTCCATCACACTGGTAGCCAGTGCAGGTCATGCAGGACCGGGGTCACATGACAAGACCTTAGAAGGTCGGTCAGTAACCTGACCGCTGCACTCTGCACCAGCTGCAAATGATGGAGAACCCCTCTGCTGACCCAGAGGTAAAGAGCGTTGCCAGTAGTTGAGTCTAGATGTAACAAAGGCATATACCAGTGAGGGCAGGTCATCAGGTGGAATAAAGGCTTTAATCCTGGTGATATTTCTAAATTGGTAGAAATCACTCTGGACAATAGATGACATCTAATCCTCAAGTGTCAATCCTTCATCAAAGGTAATGCCCATTTTTTTCACCTTACTAGATGCAGCCAAGGGGATGGGGCCAAGGAATAACCCTGTTCCCATCCCAGCAGCACCCATATCCTGACGATGACCAGGCTTAATCACTAGCACCTCTGTCTTGTCAGGATTGAGTCTCAGCCAGCTAAAGGACATTCAGTCCTGGATCTTGGCCAGACACTTATTAAGCACTTCCACAGCATTGTTCATCCTGGGTGCAAATGATATATACAGCTGGGTAACATCTGCATAACAGTGAAAACCCAAGCTGTACTGTCTAATGATCTCACCCAGGGGAATCATGTACACTGGGAACAACATCGGCAACAGGATTGAACCCCAGGGAACTCTACATGGCAGGAGCTTCGGGCAGGAGGAGGAGAAACTCCCCATCACTACCTTCTGCATTCTGCCTGTGAGAAAAGACTCAAAACAGTTGATGATGGTACCGGTGAGTCCACAGAGCTCCCAGAAATGGAGTGTAGGTAACAGTTTAATAAAATATTACAAAATAAAATAAACTATTAAAAATTAGTAAAAATTAATAAAACAATCCATTTTCTTGTAAAGTAGTCCCTTTACTGGTATACTAACCAGTAGAGGGAACTGCTGTGTTTGAGAGACTATTTTATTATGTTTCCACTTTTTTTTTGTAGCTTTGTTGCTTGCTGTTCTGCTCCCACCATAGCAATTCATTGTGCCCCCCCCCCCAGCAGTCCATTTATTTATAGATTTACAGTGAACTGCTGCCCCACCTTTTATATGCCATGGGGGAAGGATGAATGTGGTGAACATGAGCATGAGGGACCAAAGAGCA
Organism: Neoceratodus forsteri; assembly: GCA_016271365.2. Lineage (NCBI taxonomy): Eukaryota > Metazoa > Chordata > Ceratodontiformes > Ceratodontidae > Neoceratodus > Neoceratodus forsteri. The sequence continues at coordinate 726,577,492 of CM028137.1, read as the reverse complement.
TGAGAGCTATCGCTGGTTGGGACTTGGGACAGGGAAAGAAAACCACTAGCTTTTCATATTAAACTTCACTCCTCACACCCCTTATAGTGCATGTAGTCATGTTTGACAGGTCTTTTATCTACTTGTCTTATTGCGGTTCCAGTAATCGGGATGATGGCAGAGTGGCAGAGTGAGCAGCTAACATGAAGGACAAGATACACGGTCTTCCCCCACAGATTTCTCTAGTTGAAGGTTAGTTCTGAATACTGCATAGTCTGTCATCTTGCCCCCCCCCCCATCAGTCTTGTTTGAATTTTGTTTTTTTCTCCCCAATTTTTTAGTTACTTAGTTTATTGAGTGTGATCACTCTGGATTGCCTGAGACAGAAATGATGGCAAGTGACACATGACCGCTTGAGATGGGCACGGTGTGTGCAGTCCCATTATGCAATCCTCACTTTCATGTTCTTGTTTTAGAATAAAAAAAAAGATTTCATGTCCCAGTTATAAGAGTTACAGAGATTTGGTCAGATGTCTGGGTAGAAGTGAGTGCAGTCATAAGCTGGAGATACAGCACTGAAGTTAAGCAGAGTACATGTCATTTGTGGGATGGGCAGATGCACATTAGGAGCACTATCAGAGGTCAGCAAGACTATTTTGTCAGCTGCAAGGACCAAAAAATGAGAACAAATCAGTGATGTAGCTTTAAAATATATATATATATAATGACTTTGATAACATCGGAGTTGTTTAATGATGGTTGCTTGGACTGGCTTGTTGGGTACCTCATTCACAAAGTGAGGGGAAGAATGGCTTCTTTTGAGTTTTGTAAAATTCTATGGCCACAGTGATTTTTATAGTGAAAAGGAAGGCTGGCACAGGGACTTGTTATTTCTCAGTTTCTGACATATAAATGTCCACCCTAGCAATGTACTCAGCCAGTCAGTGGCTAGGAAATTTCAAACCCATTTTCTACCGGACCATATATTCCAGCCCACATTGTTCACATCCACGGGCTAGCAGGGGGAAGCTATGCATTGGCAGGAGACACATGCCCTTTCCAAGACAGGCACAGTCAGTATCCTACTAGAGTGTCTTACCTCTCTGTCTGTGGTTGAAATCCTAAGCTTAGTATAGAAACCTGGATCTCGTGTCTGGTAAGTAAATGTGCTACCACTAAGCCAAGCCAAGGATAAACCTCAATGTCATTCTTATACATACCCAAGTTCACCAAATCACACTGATTAGTCACAGCTATATGTTGTTATTAATATTTTATTCATCAGTCCCAAGTCCCAATGGCTTCTGGACCCAGAATGCAAAAGTGAAGAATTCTTGTTTGCACCAGCAAAGTATATTTCACTCTCTGGGAAGTGTGTCACACTGGTAAAACTTGCATTTACCAGACACTGCAGTCCAAGGAATTCAGTTTCATTCAGCACTGCTATTGCCTCTAGTGATGTCACAATATCAAATTGTGTGTATCATGATAGCTGTGTAAATAAATGTCACAATATTTTGATTATCATGATAATCTGCAGCGTGTATAACTTTAATCAAAATAGTAAAAATCTGACTAGGTGAAGGTAGGGAAATGGGAGTCTCGGTCACACTTTGAGAAGGGCATGCTGCTAGAGCAGCAAGTTAAGACAGTTTACCATGGTATATGTACAGTACTCCTGATCTGAGCAACTGATATTCTACTCTACTTTAGACACCTTGTTCATTGTATTTACTCTGCTTTAGATTTTTGCTTGCACAACTGCTTATTTATTAATTTGTACTTACTGCAACTTATTATTTTGTGTACTATCTCTCCCATGACTCCCAAGGGGCTAGAGGTGTGCAAAAAAAAAAAAACTTATGCTGGTGGAATTTCCGTGAAAGTCAAATTTTCTCTTCCATGAAGGTGCAGAAATCAAACTAGCAACTTTTGCAGAAATTCCAACTTAGAACAGTGGAATAAATGTATACATTGTGGATTATTGTATTAAACTGTGGAGACAAAAGTCTGCAGAACTGATCATTGAACTGCGGAATAATTACATGTACTGAGAAATAATTCATTTAACTGTGGGAAAAAAAATCCTCAGAACTGTTATTCCACAGTTCATATGTATTATTTCACAGTTCAGCCAAACAATTATGTGGGACAGGGCGAAAATCCACCAAACATGTTTGGAAGATTTCGATCTCGCCAGTGGCAAAAGTTCCGAAAATTTCTTGACATTTCTGACTTTTCGTGAAAGTTCAGCGAAAGCAGAATTTGCAAATTTTCACCCACCTGTACAAGAGGCGCATCTGTAAATGGCTATTACCAGCTCAGTATGTCTTTTCTGGTAAACCTTTTGCAACAAATAAATAATAACTTTTGAAATAAATAAACAAATGTTTTCAAAAGGCAGGCAGCCATAAATATTGTAATCACTAATGTTAATAAATCAAAAGTGAGGGTACCATTAAATGAGCAAATAAATGCTTCTTTCACATATTACTTTAACAATTTAACATCCAAATGCACAGGCATGTTTAGACAGACTACAAAAACACATGTGTAGGATGAAAATGTGTAGACACCGGCATCCATGATCACATTGGTCTGTTCATTCATTTACAGTAAGAAGGTTAAAGGTGAGTGCCTGTGAACCAGATGACTCACTGACCAGATATTTCAAAGAGCAAGGGGAAAATGTAACCATAGTCTTATAGGCCACCTACAGTGAAAAGAGAAAGAATGAAACTCTGCCGAGTACCTATTATGAGGCCCTAATCATAATTATATCTAAACAAGCATTTGTCAGTGCCAAATGTTGATTGCTTTGCTCCGTTGAGCTCGCTCACTTCCCCTCTCTCACTCACTCATTCTGTTTCTCCTGGTGCTGCAGGCTGCCCTTTTGTACAGGGCTCCTGCATGTGTCTGTACCATTTTCTGCCCGCAAAGAAATCCGCAGCTGTCCCAACAGAGCTCCATTGAGGTCGCTCACTCCCCCGCTGTCACATGCTCATTATGTTTCTCCTGATGCTGCAGGCTGCCCTTTCATACTGGGCTCCTGCCTCTGTTGGTGCCTTTTTCTGCCCACAAAGAAATCTGCAGCAGTCCCAACAGAGCTCCCTTGAGCTTGCTCAGTCCCCCTCTCTCACTCACTTGTTCTGTTTCTGCTGGCGCTGCAGGCTGCCCTTTTAAACTGGACTCCTGCCTGCATTGCTGCCGGTTTATGCCCACAAAGAAATCCACAGCAGTCACGATAGAGCTTCGTTGAGCTTGCTCACTCCCCCCTCTCACTCGCTCATTCTGTTTGCCCCACCGCTGCAGGCTGCCCTTTTCTACTGGGCCCCTGCCTGCATTGCTGCCTTTTTCTGCCCACAAAGAAATCCACAGCAGTCCCAACAGAGCTCTGTTGAGCTCACTCACTCCCCCTCCCTCACCCGCTCATTCTGTTTCTCCCAGCGCTGCAGGCTGCCCTTTTGTACTGGGCTCCTGCCTGCGTTGGCCCCTTTTTCTGCCCAGAAAGAAATCCACAGCAGTCCCGACAGAGCTCAGTCGAGCTTGGTCACTCCCCCTCTCTCACTCGCTCAATCCTAATCTGTCCCAAACACTGATTTCAGAAAGATACTGCGGTATTCTGCGCCGGAAATGCAAAAACACATTTCGGCCAGGATGTGAAAAATGACAGCTGCACTGTTCATAAGGAGGTGTGAAGAAATGCCAGTGTTGAAAATCAGATGTGAAAATATTACTAATTTGCGAAGTTACAAGGGTGCATGGAAACTGCACAATGCACACTTGTAACACAGTCATTTTATGGAGTTTCATCACAAAATTTTCAACATAGGCATTTTAGGACCTCTGCTCCTGAACAGTATCACTGTGATTTTCGTAATGCATCCCAAACACTGATTTCCCACAGCACCCTCGCTATTCTGCACCGGAAGTGTGAAAACACATTTCAGCCAGGATGTGAAAAATGACAGCTGCACTGTTCATAAAGAGGTGCAAAAAATGGCAATGTTGAAAATCTGGAGTGCAAATATTGCAAACTTGAGAAGTTATGAGTGTGCATGGAACCTGTGCAACACACGCTCATAACACTCTCATTTTAGGGACTTTCATCACAAAATTGTCAACATAGGCATTTTAGGACCTCTGCTAATGAACTGTTTTACTGTGATTTTCTTAATGTGTCCTGAACACTGATTTCTCACAGCGACCGTGTTATTCTGCGCCGGAATTGCGAAAACCCGTCAGCCAGGATGTGAAAAATGACAGCTGTACTGTTCATAAGGAGGTGCATAAAAATGGCAATGTTGAAAATCTGGAGTGAAAATATTGCAAATTTGCAAATTTACGAGCGTGCGTAGCAACTGCGCAACACATGCTCATAAAACAGTCATTTTTTGGATTTTTCCCACGAAATATGCAATATAGACTTTTTGAGAGCCCACCTTAACACTGGCACTGTCATTTTGTTAATCGGTCCCGAAAGGTGATTCCGTGCAGTGACCGCAAAATCACCTTTCGGGGCAGAATAACGCCATGACAGTGCCTGAATTCATGAGGAGGGGTCCCAAAAACCCCATGTTGAAAATTCGGTGCAAAAATTCCAAAAAATGCCTGAGATATGCATCAAAGTTGAAAAAACCCTATTTATGCCATTATACAGCTTACCGGCATTTCCTCAGTTCGTGGTCGACTTTAAAGAGTGCAGATGTGTTCCCGGTCCACCAAAGATCGTCACGCCAGGCTCCAGAGGTAAGTATGGGGTGAGGGGGTGTGGGGAGGCAGGGTGCGCAGAGCATGGGCGCTGGTTGGGATGGGGCCGACGGACTCGACGAGGGATCGTTGTTTCTTTACAGGTGAAAATAAAAAAAAAAAAGACATCGCGGGGCAGTTTGTTTTTTTACAGGGGTATTTCTGGATATTTGGCATGCTGGGTGAGCTTCCAGCAGCCAACCTACTGTTTTGTGGGGCCACTGTAGCTAACAATGGGGATTGGGCAACTTCGCCGCATATAATGGGGTGCAATAGCTGAGTGGGATTGGCACCCCCCATCACACACTTAGGTTTCTTCATGAGAGGGACATGATGCTGATGGGGAGGGCTCCCCGTCAGCAAATCAAACTGGGAGGGGGGAGATAATACTGACAGGGAGTGGGCTCCCCCGTCGGCAACCTGAACGTGTGCAGGGGAGTGAAGCCGACGGGGATTAAGGCCCCCGTCAGCAAACAACCACTGTTGGGGGGGCACATGCTGCTGAGGGGGATTGGGCACCCCCTCGGCACTGGGGGCTCACTAATATTGTTTGTGAACATGGCGGCAAGCCGCTTCCATGTTCACCAACAATATCATGGTACCAAGGTTCCACCTAGCAATGACGGGTCGCTCCCTCTTTGCAGTAATAGCTTACGCTGCAATGATGAGGCGGACCCTGATTGCAGCAGCTAAAACCTTACAAGGTTGTGGCACGCTGGCTGAACTAGTGTCAGCAGCAGCGTGACACCCCATTGGGAAAAGCGGACCAAGCCTCCAAAGGCTGTGGGGGCATTGGCCACAACAGTGCTGTGCCTCCACATCCTGCTTCTGCAGCAAGCTGCCACAATATGTTTCTTGCACATGTGCGCAATCAACATAAAAGTAATCATGAGACAGTTTGTTCCTTATATTTACCTATCTCTATACTAAATGTGGAAGCAAAAGTTTTTGCTAATATTCTAACAACCTAATTATATACACTATTTCTCCAATGTATCCATCGGGGTCAAACTGGGTTTATAATTGGGAGGGAGGCATATAATAATACAAGAAGGCTGCTAAGTACAGTATCATCCACAGAGGGGTATTGCATGGCAACTATCCAGTTGTCCTGTTCATGCATGAAAAAAAAAGTATTTGACAGGATAAAAAAGACATATAGTATGTTTGCTGCATTGCTGAAAGTCAGTCTTGGGGCCAGTTAAAACCCATGGGTCAGATCTCAAGCCATCCTGTTTACTACAGGTACCTTGTAGGTTTACCCACTATTCACACTTTTTCGCACTGGTATTGGATTCTTAACTCTGGCCATCAGCACCGTCCCACAGATAACAGGCATAAGATCTAAGCTGGGGGAGATAAAATAATCTTATATGCCAGAGATGTTCTGTTATCTATTTCTAGACCTAAATGCTCTTTTATGAGGTGGGGTATCCCTATAATGTAATACAAATTTGTATGACATATTTATCAAAGCGGTGCTTGAAAACTGAGGGGGGGGGCAGGCCTGATGGATCTACAATTTCATACAACCTTAGACTACTCAGTTATTATGTAAATTTTTTCCTTTTTCTTCTATTAAGGTTTTTATCTGTCTTGAGGTCAGAGATGACAACTTTTCAGTGTCTGTCCCTGCCTCCTTCCACTGGCATCCATTGCCCCAGGAGCATCCTGACCCTCCAAATCTCCCCTGGATTGCTCCCTCAGTGAGGCCAGGGGTGAGGTCCATCCTACCCCCCAGAGTTACTCATCCAGACGAGAGCTCAGGATCCCTATAGTAATGTGGGCAGATGGCTGGCATGGAGATCATCAAGGAGTCAACCCCAACATTTCTCAGCCAATCTTCTCCCCGTTACCCTGCTGCAGTGTGCTCATCAGCGCATATGTGTAGAGGCACACAATGCACCGTGAGAGTCCCACAGCTCCCTCCCTCCCTTATGTACCATGCCAACCTGCACTGCCACCCAGCCTCCATGAGTGGCACTGGAATGGTGAAGATGACAACCCTCCCTCCCCAGAAGAGGACAGCAGCACACTGGGTGCTCAATCATCTCCCTCCCCAGTCGATGCCAGTGACCTAAGTCTGTTCCCAAACTGAGTCACCGGTGTGGTGTGAGGTGTGGCATCCAGTGACTCAATCCTGAGCACCACTTGGCTGGCAGTTACTGTCATATTATGAGGTCAGAAGCCCCACTGAGGCATTATCATGGTTTTCAGGTTCATAATAAAGAACTTGTCTGGGGAGGAAAGGGATTCTCTGTGGGATACTTGAGGACACTGCAGTTCAACATGTCACATATCTTGGAGTTAATGTTAATAAACATATCCAAGAACTTTATGAAGTGAGTCATACCCTTATCATATTGAAGGTTTCATGGTATTTGGAAAAATGGGTAGTACTTCCAGTATTATTGATGGGGTCAACAAATGTAATCAAAATGAACATTCTCCTTAGGATTTAGCATCCTCTGCTGATACTTCTAGTATTGCTGTCAATGGGAACTGCATACATGTTGGCAAGGGCTCCTTACAAAGTATTTTTGACTGGGAAAAGACCTTGAGTAATTTTGGCTAGACTATAGTCCCTGCAAACAAGGACTGGGAAGGAGGCTAGCTGTTTGAATTTTGAATTGTTTTACAGAGCCTTCCAATTGTTATATGTCACTGACTGGATATGAGTGAGCCTGACAGTATGTGACTGGTTCTGGTGCAGGAAAATTCTCCCCTGAAATCTCAAGTGTACCTGGATCAAAGGGCTCAAGGCATACTGACAGCTGATGATCCACAATACTCTGACCCCAAGTACTCTGGTAGCGTGGTCTAAGGTGAGGTGGGAGAATGGCATGGTGGAAGCTGCTTCACTCTTAGAACTGGTTGCAGGCTGCAGGCAACCCCAACTTCACATCTGGGGCCACAAGACCAAGGAGGTTTTTCCTGGGTCTTCACAGGATTTTTCCATGCTGGGGACCTGTATTCGAGGGAGTGATTCTTACTTTTCTCCAAGCTGAAGAAAAAGAGGGACATTGCATCACAACAATATTTCTCATACTTCCACATAAGGAACTATCCAAGAGCCAGCCCAGTGGCACTGAGGGTTGAGGTGCTGGACTCCACACCTCGCACCATGCCAGTGACCCAAGGTTGGGAGTGAGCTTGGGTTGCCAGGGGTTGGCCAGGGGAGAGAGGATTGAGCATTTGGAGGACTGATTTCCTCTCTTGGGGAGGGTGGACTGTGGCATCTTTGCTATCAGCGACTCCCAATGGAGACTGGCTGTGCAATAGCAGGAACCACCTTGGAAAGGGGTGAAGGTGATGGCAGACATCAGCGGACTGGTGCTGAAGTATGCCCATCTCATGTTGGACTTCATTGCACATCCACACCTCTGGTGGGGGAACCAAGAAAGTAGGAAACACCCCACCACCTGGAATGTAAATGTCGCCTGTCCCTACATCCATCACCGGATCCTGCTCTCCTGGGATCTGCACAAACCTCGATCTTCATCTCCTCCTGAGGGACTCTGATTGTAAGGTAGGTGCTGCGGAGCTGAAGGTGGGCCCCCTGGTGGGTAATGACTGGGGGATCCCTGATGGTGTGTCATGGGTGGATCGTGGGAGCAGGTCCCTTGGAACAGAGGATCTCGGTGGATGGGAAAAGGCAGGTCAACTGAAGGGGCTCCAGGCAGTGGTGACTGGAGTTAAAGAAAGTTGAAAATAAATATGAGGAACTATCTGAAAACAGCCACAGAAGGGCCCAATGGTGGACAACCACCCACAGAGTAGCTATTAGTCCTGGTCGAACAAGTGAATCCCAATGGACTGATCTCCCCAGTGTACCATGCCTTGATGGAGATGGGGAATGATCCTCCAGTCAAATGCCTATCTGCAAGATCTCCTGGTCCCTTACCGTCCAATCTGAATGCTCTGTTCTGCCAAGGGAGGCTCCTTGGGGTTCCCAGGGTTAGGTTGCGGCATTTGGGAGATAGAGCATTTGCGGTGGCCTTGCCAACCCTGTGGAACTCCTTACCTGATTATTTGAGGGGGGCTCCCTCGGCAGAAGCCTTTAAAAGGGGACTAAAAACATATCTGTTCCAAGTAGCTTTTATTGAGTGATGTTGCTTTAAAAAGATAAATAGGAGTTTAGCTATCTGTATTTAAAATGTTTTTATTATATATGTGTTTTTGTTGTTTTTAAAAAAATTGTGTCTTGTGTTATGGTTTTATTGTACAGTGCTCAGAGTTCAGGAATTGGGGCTTGATAAATAAAATATCTATCTATCTATCTATCTATATGATGATAGGCTTCGGAAAGGGTCCTGAATGACAACATAGATGATAACATGTGGCATGAAATTCAGAATCGCCAACTCAATCTGCTGTTATGTATTAAATTCAAGGGGACAGAATGAAACTTTTTAGATAGATTATTCTGTTATCCAAATATTGTATTTCTGTTTCACAAGAAAGTGTCAACAGTGAGGTAATCAACACACTAACACATGCAGTGGTGTAACCAGCCTTTAAAAAAGTGTATGCACAAAGTTCAAAAATTATAACTATAGGCGGGGAGCTGGAGGACATCTAGGCCCTCAGAAAATTTGGGAGTTTTGGTGAATTGTAGTGCGTTTTGGAGGTCATTTATAACAAGATTTGATACCCTACTACGACTCCTCCAGCCCAGTAAGTTGCACCCTAGCCCCTTTCCCAAAGTTCCCACAGTCTTGCATGTTGCCCTGAACCCCTCCATAGCCTAGCCAGCTGCTCTAGAGCGAGGCCTTAGTCCACCCTCAGCCTAGCAAGATTCACCATAGCTCCCTGCTCTCACCCTAGAATTCATAGCCCTCCCCTCAGCCTAGTAGGTTGCACCCTAGCTCCCAGCCTTTTCCCTAGAATCTGCAGCCCTTCTCCCAGCCCAGCAAGTTACATCTTAGCTCCGGGGCCCCGCTCTAGAATCTACAGCCCTCTGAACAGTCCAGCAATTTGCACACTAGCCACAGCCCCCCTCCCTAGACTCCACATCCCTCCCCTCTGGCCCTAGCCCAGCAAATTGCACCCTAGCCCCTCGCTAAAATTCATGGTCTTCCACACAAGTCCAGCAATTTGCACCCTAGCCCTCCTCACTAAAATCTCCAGCTCACCCCATCATTGTGCACCTTCCTAGCTCAATGTCAACTTGATGGAATGATTAAAATCCTCCAGCCCTCGCTAGGCCCAGTTGCCCCCCCTGACCACAGAACAGTTCAGGATGCCAAACAGCCCCACAGCCACTGAAAGTTCAGTACATACACTCCTCCACAACCTCCTGCACCCACCTCTGGCAACACATACAGTATGTGTTGCCAGAGTACACAACAACATCACTAACAGGCTGCCACCAGCACAAGCAAGTTAGCATTCTACTCCAAGTGGGTGAACTGGTGGCCTGCTGAAAAAAATATATAATTTATTTCATAGCCCCAAATTAAATATGGTTTCAAACAGAAGCATGTTTTACTTACCTCCTGTTCCCAAAGAGTTGGAGTCAGACAAAACAGAGGACTTGACTTGAAGGGTGTGATGAGGAGTCAGTGTGAGCTGCACTGGGAGCCAATCTTGGGACAGCAGGAGAAAATGTTCCACTGGACACCATGCTGTGCACTACTGATAAAGTGTGTGAGATAAGAAGGAGGAGCCTGGACCACAGGAGAAGAGGTCAGAGCTGTGGGTCTGTTTCCAAGATCCCCCTGCCCAAGTCGCCCAACTGCTGTGTTATCTTACCTCCAGGATGCCCGCAACTAAAAAAAAAAGCACACTTTTTCCCCCCAGTCCTGGCAGTGGCCACTTAACTCAAGCTGCGGGCTGATTACTCTGTGTATACCTGTGCGCTTGGGAAGTATGCCTAGTTACACCCCAGAACACTTCATTGCCATTCCCTTTCCATTTGTAGCCTAACACAAGTGGGTCAGCTAGCAGTGCTAGCATAATCCACACAATCGTCCTACAAGTGCTGCCACCCGACATGCTGGTGTTAGGTTACCAACAGAGCAGGAATAGAAATTACACATTAGCATGTAAATTGCCCCAACTTGTGGCAAATGCACAGTGATGTTGAGCACATACCTACACTATTTCTGGTACTACTCCATATTTTTTGCTTTTTGGAGGGTCATCTGACAGGTGAGGGGGGAATCTGGGGAATTGCTATCCTAAAACATCTAAGTAGTAGACTCCTGGATGGTGAAAAAGACAGTGGATGACACATTGCAAACCCTCCCTAGAACTATTTGGATATTTCTTGTCATGGCCAAAATGAGCATCCTCTGCATGTACAGTAAGTTAGCAAGTTATACCACACCTATGAACACTGGGTCTCACTACTACTAGATACCATACCTTTGGAGTGATTGACATTGGACTTCAAAGAGAGGGGAGGTGTGTTCAACTCATTATTAGAACCCTTGTTATAATGGTTACAATCACTTATGGGGCAATCAGAATGTTTAGAGGAGGGAGAACGATGAATGACAGACTACAATAACATGTCCCCTGGCCCCCCTACACTCACAGAGCACAATTACTTCTCCAGGTATGAATTCAGATTACTGTATGTCAAAGTGCATATGACCCCTGACGTGCATTAAGAAATTGATTAATCTCTAATTGTATCAGTTCCTCAACCTAGAAAATTTCCTTAGTTTGATGGTTTTCATGTTTTAGTTTACTGCTATTTTAAATGGAATGATGTGCCAATGCAGAAACCCAAATTATCATCACAGGCGAACTATCAAGATATGGAATCATATACCTGCCTTAGATAGCCAAACACAGCAAGTAATGTAAAAGCACGAAAGTGTCCATTTTATGTACAATGGTGGAAATCTTAAATTTTATTTTGCTGAATCTAATTGTATCATAGTTCGTGGAAAATCAATAAATCAATTGGTAAAAAAACCTTCAAAATACAGGAGAGGAAAAATGTGAATTCCAAAAGGCATAAAAGAAAATTAAGTAATATCCAATCTTGCAGATATGGAAGTGAAACATGATTGTTTTGTCTAAAGAAAGAATATTCTACCAGCAATGTTTATGTTACCTTCCAAAGGTTGTTCTGTATCTGAATATTGACTTCCCAAATGTTGAGCCTGGGAAGGATTTTAAATTCCAAATACTGCATCTGGAATGTCTTCTGAATTTGGACTCTTGGAAGTTTTGACTTCCACCCAGAAAAAAAAAATCACCACAGCCTTTAGGTTTGCAGGACTGTACTGTTTCAGAAAATAATAATTCCGGTGCATCCAGTCTGAAAATTAAAATAAAGCAATGTTTAATATTATGAGCATATTAATAAAAGTTAAGTTTTACAAATGTTGGGGGCTATGCACGAAGGCAAGCCAGGCACATGCAATTTGCATGTACCCAGCCTGCATAGCTACTCACCTGTGGACAGGGTGCATGATATGCACAACCGCATGCCCATGCGGGGGGCTTGTTTACAACTCTGCCCCCCCCAGGCACGCAGTTGTGCCCAGGGTGGTTCAAGGGACACAGGTGGTCATCCAATTGGATGCCCATCCTGTGTCCTGTGGTGGATCCCCTGCTCTGCACAAGCAAGGGGTTCTGGGACATTGCAGGAGGGACAATTGCAGAAGGATAGTACAATGCCCAAATGGCTGCCCCCAACCCTCTCTTTCTAACCAGAGAGATGCAATAGCAGTATTGGTGGGGGGGTTGATGTCCCGCAGCCTGCAGGGTTTTTCTGGGGGAGGCATGCAATGGATATGGCAGGGTTCCTGCTGCTATATCCTGCAACCCCCTCACTCAGCACTCCACACAGTTGTGAATGGTGCAGAGTAGAATGCCCCCGGATTGTTCATGCATGTAGCTGCACAAAAGGCTAGATGATCAGGTGTGGAAAGGATGCACATTGCTTCCATGCATGCCACTAAATATCTATGGGATCCCAGATGCATGGCACAGGGTCTTGGGGTTGCCTATGTGCCACGGATTCATAGTGCATAGGAGGCCCACACCTTAATGCACAGGGCCCATTTTCATTGTTCATATAAGATAGTATAGTCTGGTGTTTAGCATGCAGTGAAGTAGGGCACAGGAGATTCTAGATTTGAATCCTTGGGCCCCTTTTTACTGTACTTCAATCAACCCAGGTGTAATCCTGGGCAAAAGAAGGCAGTGCTAATAATGAGATGTTGCCTCTCAGTCACACTATCCTAGATACATAAATTCTAAAATTAAAAGAAAACAATTCTTCTATCATACCATATACAGTACCTTGATGATTTTCATATAAATGTTCAGGGGGGTTGGGAGAAGACTTTTGTTGCCCCTAGATAATGACTGTTGGCACTTCCACAAATAATAGATAATCCTTTCAACAGATCAGTGAGAAAACCCATGTGTGTTTTTCTCAAAAAGATGATTTAGAATATATGCAGTATCAGGCTCCCTACCCTGTCTTCAAACATTTTAAGGCTTACAGGATCCTGTGTGAATAACAAGCGGTTATAATCATCTGGAAGACAATGTTAATTCTCAGTCATATTTGATTTGTTTTAAACATTGCTGTCATTTAATCTTTTCTTTCCCAATGAATTGTTATCACTGGGTTGAACATAAAAGTCTGTATTGTACCTTGAATGATGCTCTTTTCATGAAATCTGTTTTCTTTATTTTGTAGACCATTACAACTACGTGATCTCCAGGAGAAATGCATATTTCATCATGTGGATAAAGGCTGATCTGGATCTTCTGTAAAAGAACGGGGGGTGATATTTTTCTAAAATCGATGCTCATCAGACAGCTTGTCAAACCCAACTGAAATATTACAACAACAACTGTTTTCTGCTGACATATTGCTGTTACAATGAGTGGCTTCTTTTCATACCTGGACCCAAGGCGAATCCAATGGGGCGCTACCTGGAATGCCTTTAACTCACGCATTTTGCGTACAAAACCTGTGGAATCTATGTTGGAAGGAGCAGGTTCTGGTGCCTCTCAGAGCTCTAAACTGGCCCGAATACTCACTACTGTGGATTTGGTTTCACTAGGAGTCGGCAGCTGTGTTGGTACTGGAATGTATGTGGTATCCGGGCTGGTTGCTAAAGAGATGGCAGGACCAGGGGTTATTGTTTCTTTTATCATTGCAGCTGTGGCTTCCATTTTATCGGGTAAGTGTTATAGTCACAGAAAAGGTCAGAAAGAATGTTCTCCCAGCAGGCTTTCATGAATAATAAATGCCATTATATTTGCAAGACTTATGGGCACTACCTTTGTACTTGTTTCTGTGATTTTATCAACTCTTTGGTTGCTATCCCGTTGAGTATGAATGTTATAACAAGTTAATGTGTGTACTGCCCTCCCTGGGACCCTCATGGAAATGAGATGCTGCATCTTGTGAGGCTAACCTGGTGAGGAGAATAATAAATAAAAATACTTTTACCCTCTAGGTTACAAGAACTACAGCTAAATGACAGAGCAGCAAGATGATTTCTGAGCTGCCTCTTACTGAATGTTTTTTTTTTTCAGTGCAGAGAATGGTGTATATCACAGTCAAAGTAAAACCTTTCCTTTTCAAAACTGCATTTATGCAATAAACATTAATTTTTTTAGGCTAGACAAAATGCTAACTGTTTCAGAGAACGCCAACTAGGTAGATACATTTTTTTTATCTGCACAGTAGAGTATGCTGTACATTTATTTAGCTAGTTGGGTACATCACAAAGTACCTTTTCAGCCACCTGTGTCTAGTCATCGATAGATCTGCAGGCTCCAGCCAGCACAAGCTACCTCTAAAAAAACAGTGATTGGCAGCTGTCATTGCTTCAAATCTCTTATGCTATAGGAAACTTTCATTTATAAATATAATAAAAGTAGCTTAGAAATGCTCATGTATAGTGCATAAACCAGACATGTGATGGGCGCTTCTGAGATATGACATTTATCTTCACTCATGGTCAGTGACCTCTTCTGACCTCACTGGTGGCTTCAAAACTTGTGAAGGTCAAGAGGTCACTGATCACTCATGAAGATAAATATCATATGTTATAAGCACTCATCACATATTCCCTATTTATTGTACATCACAGCCTGCCTCAAATAAGGAAGAAACAAAGAAAACAAGTAATCAGTTTTTGAGCTGGGTAACAGAAAGAAGATTGTTGTATTTTCAGCTCACTTATCACACCTTTGGCCTTTTCTGTATGTTATAATTGGAACCACCCTCGCTGGGTGTCCATCAGTGGTGCAATAATTGCACTTCCTGAGTTCTTCAAGGCTTTTGATTATGCCTCATGCCACACAGCCGGGCCAGGGCTTGCCGTTATTGCAACATCGCCACATACCAAGAGTGGATTTTCCTTGCTTCTTAACACAGTCATATATGCGTGCACAGTGACAGGCTCTGGGGACAAATGAGGTGAGAACTGAGTTGTTCTCTGAACTTGTGAGAAAAGCCAAAGGAATCTCTTTCTCTTCTTTAAACTAGAGTTGGTCTACAGTTCAGATTACTTTTAGCTGATTTGAAGGTCTTCATAGACATTATTCCTCTAATATGAGTAATTTATTAAATGTTATTGCATCTAATTCTTCCTAACCTACAGTAGTTATAGAGATGATTCTGTTACTGTTCCAAGTCTCCCTGATGCACATTCATCAGTTTGTCAAAGATACTGACAAAATGTTCTTATTGCTGTATTTCAGGGAGTGCTTTTCTGTTAGGACACACATCAATTATTCATGTTTTTACATTTCTGTGTGAGTTAGTGTAGGAGTCGATATATGTGTGAGCTATAAAACAGTAGCAACATTTCTTTAATTGCTTAGATAAAATGCAAAATGCCAAAAAAAAAAAATTAGCATGATTTATAAATTACTGCTCTCATCATTTTCTTTTTTAAGAATTCCACAATGCTAAGTCACCTTCTGAGAATCCAGTGCTTAGCTTCTGGGCTCATTTAGACAGCATCTTGATATTGTGGAATTTGACATGAATGCTATTGTTTAAAGAGCTACTGAAGCCTAAAAGAAAACTTTGAAAAACATAATAAGTAGGTACAATTCTGCTTGTATTCCATATGTATTCTAGATTTCTCCTCTCCATTATTTATTACTGAGGAAATATGCATGAATACATGATTTTTATCCCTTACATTTACTTTGAAGTTAATCTGCCCCATAGCTAACTCCCTACTTCAAGTCATAATGCTATGTTGTGACATCACAATCTATTTCCATGAGAGTAATTGTGATGTCACAAGCAGTGCATTATGACCTCAAGTAGGGAGACAGCAACAGAAATAGATGAAATCTTCAGGAGCAAAAATCGTGTTTTCATGCAATTGATCTCAGCAATAAATAATGGGGAAGAGGAATAAAGAACTAATGTGAAATACAAGCTGCACTGTTTTGCTAAAGTTCTCCTGAAGTTGTCAGCTGCTCTTTGATGACAATACTCTACAAGTATAAAAATGTTAAAAACAGTTTTGTGGGCTCAAACTAGAATGAATCACTCCTTCCTTCCCTCCCTGCCCTCCCCCTCCCTCTGCCTCCCTGCCCTCCCCTCTGCCTCTCTGATCCCTAACCCCTCCCTTTCTTTCTCTCTCTGTCTCTGTCCCTTTTATAATTAAAAACTAATTTATTTATGCTAAATACACAGATTTGTGTTTTAACTAACAAAGGAGCACTCCAAATCAGTGTCCATCCATGATTTAATATGTCTTTTTATAGTAAACAATTTGTAGAAGGCATTTGTAGCAGTTCAACTTGAAAATCTAATGGCAGAATTCCCAAGCTGCAATAATCAGATTGGACAGCAACTTGTGACATTTTGCATTTTGTAATGGGGCAGTTTATCCTATTGTAACCCCTAGATGGCGCTATCCCAGGGGCTACTACCCCTGCCTGATTTGCCACTAACAGGTTGAGGGGCCTGGATCCAATGGCGGGTGCCTCCACCCAGAGGTCAGGGTTTGCAATAGTTAAACTAACTTGGTCACAGCCCTCTGGGACACTGCAACCTCCCTTTCTTCCCACTAGTGGCCCACACAATATATCAGAATTACCTTCACAGTATACTTCACTTCCCCAGGTCTGGTTCCGCACTGGGACCTCCTGTGAAATGAGATACAGTGCAACAATCATACAGTACAGTACTTTAACATAGACAAATACCTCAGGCAGTATAACTTTGCTGAAACAAGCAGCTCTGATTTATTTAGGGGAATATAACAAGGACAGGGGAAATTCAGGTTAATTAGCTTATCACTCTAATAATCTACCTATGGCTCTGTGCACAGGCCTATCCCTATCAGTTACTGTCCCTGGGTACCTAAGCCCTAGTGGCTAGTCAAACCGTGGCAGCTATTGGGGGCCCTTTCACAGAGAAAAGGAGAATTAAACAGTCAGCAGTACAGTAATTCCATTTGGATTTAATGTGGCAATTCAACAGGAGCGACCCTGAATTAGTACTCACGACCTCCAAATAAGATAGGGTCCTTCAATGTCAGCAGGGCTCACTTGAGGTGCACAAACCCTTCACACATCCATATAAAAGAAAGCACTATACCAGGCAGGCTGCATCTGTATCCCGATCGCACTACTGCA
This sequence comes from Neoceratodus forsteri, assembly GCA_016271365.2. Classification (NCBI taxonomy): domain Eukaryota; kingdom Metazoa; phylum Chordata; order Ceratodontiformes; family Ceratodontidae; genus Neoceratodus; species Neoceratodus forsteri. Next base: position 726,560,170 of record CM028137.1, on the reverse strand, counting down.
CAATACCTGGGAGAACACACAGCAGATTCAGTTCCTGACAGACCGAGTGTAATTTTCAGCAATTCCTCCAGTCTTCTACAGGGTGAGCCTGGTTTCTACTTCAGAGATCCTTTGATTCTTTTCACAGGACGGATTCAGTCCTAACAAGCTGCAGACCGAACTCTGGGCCTTACACACTTTTTGACTAAAACTGCACACTGAAAAGCACAGGGCTCCTTCCTTCTTCACTGCCAAAGCTCAACTCAAACTCCAACCGACAAAACTGGCACTTCCTTTGAGTTCCTCCAGTTCTTGACTGGATTGGCTGTCACTCACAATAGACTGCTGCTGTTGGTCCAAAAAGGCACTGAAGTCTAAACTACATCTCCCAGAGTCACTGCCCATACAATCCTCTTGTGGCTGGCTCAGATTATGAGTCCAAGTTCTGATTCGTCCAAGACACCATTTTAGAGCTAGCTTACCCCACACTGATTGGTCCAGTTCAGCAGTTCAAAACTAGAATGGGGAACTAGCAGACACAGTTCTGACTGCAAAGAAAGCAGGTTAGACAAACTGTAATTTCATTATTACCTAAATAATTTCTGGCAAACAGTTACATCTTTCAGATAGGTTCCTTTGCACTCCTAGTGACTGCAAAATGAAGTGAATTGGCAGCAGCTCAAGTGGTACTCAGAGAAGCACACAGTCCCCCATACAAACTAATTATGTCTGCAAGCAGACAGCTCTTAAAGAGACAGTACCAGAGGCTCTAAAACACTCACTGATAAATGGCTTAAATGCCAAACACCATTCAGGCTTGAGCATTCAAGCAAGCTCCTGAAGTCTTTTGGAACCCCCATTTGCAGGGGTTACACCTTCCTGGTTTGGGAAAGCTTGACGTCTGCACAAGCAAGTACTCTATAAGTTTTAACTGCAACCATATACATTTGCATTAGGTCGCATATGTAATCATCAGTCAATATATCATTTTACCAAGAACACATTTCTGAAACATTGCAGTACGTCACTTTACACAGTATTACAAACACATTGTACCATAACTCAAGTTATTACCTCTTGTACATGAAACCTGAAGAGAGGGGCCCTTCCTATCAGTTACCTTGGGGCTGGATGGGGCAAGGGCACCATACTTAGAGGGCAACACAAGTAACTTGGAGCTAGCACTGATGCTCAGTTTGGGCAATGAGCTCGGGGACACATACACCTTTATGGACAACATTGAGAGGCAAGTCCACAGGCCTCCCAAGTGAATCATAACTGAGGTGCACCACAGGCTTTACAGCTCGACCAGTCTTTCTAGGGGAACTGTTATAGTCTCTGCACTCTGAGCCTCATTTTCAGCATTGTCCTCACTTGTCAGGGAGTCTCCATGGGGGTAGAGAGGCTAGAACTTGGGGCACTTTCAGCTCCAGGAGTTACAGTTTCTGAGTCCACAACATTTGGCTCATGTGGAGAGCTTTGGACACTGGCAGTGGACTGTCAGGGCACTCAAAATACTCTCTCTTGTTCGGGTGTATCACCAGTCTGCCCTAATCTATCATTTTCCTCCCTGAAAGCTCAAACAGTTCAACCATGCACAATGATTCCATTTCATCTGATCTGATGCTTTGCACTTCACTTTCTGGGAGCATTGCTCCAGGGATGAAGTTGGGGCTTAGACAGTCCAGAAGGCCCAGCTTCATCTCCAGTATTGACTAGGGATTGCCCGAAACAATTGACTCAGTTCGTAAGAAGGATAGTATTCAAAGTCACTTCACTTTCTTCCGATATGGACTGACAGTCATGCTCAACTGGGACTTGTGGAGGAACACTTTAACTTTGCTTCTGTAGGTGCAGACTTTCTGATCTTTTCTTAGCAGCAGCTCTAGTCACTGGTCCAGAGGGGCATCTTCTAGGGGCTCAGACTCATTAAGATTTGTCCAATGGGCAGTAAATGATTTCTATGCAATGTTTTTACATCTTTTGAATTATTCTCAGGCCTTACTTTGTACACTGGCAGATCATCTAGTTTGCCCACTACAATGTGAGGGAGATGGTGCCATCTGTCAGCAATCTTGTGCTTGCTATGCAGTCCCAGATTTCTTAGCAATACCCGATCTCCTCCTGGAGTTCCTGTGCTTTCACCTTTTATCATACCTTTCTTTGTTGGCCAGATTTCTTTGGCAGCCATGGTTTGAGCCAAGTTGGTACGCATGAGTTAGCTGGGCCTTTAACTTTTGCACATACTGTAAATAGTTGTCAGCTTGAACCCCATCAGAGAGACCCCAAAACACACATCTACTGGTAGTCGAGCTTCTCTTCCAAACATCAGGCGGTAGGGGAGAATCCAGTGGCATCACTTTTGGTGCAGTTATAAGCATGTACCAGGGTGCTAATTTGTTGGCTCCATCTAGGCTTGTCCTTTGGGTGCAGGGTGCCTAGCATATCTAGCAAAGTGCTGAAACGCTCAGGCTGTGGGTCCCCTGGGGTGGTAAGGAGGGTTCTGGACTTTCGCACCCACAGAGAAAGCATCTCTTTGATCAGACGACTCTCAAAGTCTCTCCCTTGATCAGAATGGATTCTTTGTGGAGCCCCATAGTGAACAAAAAGTTTTCTACAAGTACTTTGGCCACAGTGGATGCTTTCTGGTCTTGTGGGAAAGCTTGGGCATATCTCGTGAAATGGTCAGTGACCACCAGCACATTACTGATATTTCTTCGATCTGACTCCAAACTCAGAAAATCATCAGACCAGCTCCATGGGTGCACTGGTGGTGATGTTAACAAGGGGCAGCCCTCTGGGGCAAAGCTTTCCTCTGTAAGCAGCGACTACAAGTTCGAATGTGTTGCTCACATCAGCCCCCATCTTAGGCCAATAGAATCTGGATCTCACCAAGTCAAGTGTTCTGTCTATACCAAGGTGCCCCATGTGGTTGTGCAAGGACCTCAGTACTGAGTCTCAAAGGCAGTGGGCAGCACTAGTTGTTGTTTGTCTACTTGTCCCCTCTCTGTCTACTGTTTCTCTGTATAACAGTTTATTGATCAGTTTCAACTTAGGACCTTCTTTGTATAACAGTGCAGTTCTCAAATCAGTGGAGCGTAATTTGGACACATCTTTTCCTGCATAGAGGGCTTCTAAAGCTGCTTTGATCATGGGATCGCGGATTGAGCTCACGAATACTGTCATTGTCCAGCTGAGGCAGTGCACCAATGTCTATTTTAGAAAAGTGGCAATAAGCAGCAGGTATGCAATTCTCAGAGGCTCCCAAGCAATCCACTATGCAGTCCACTCGCCGTGGACATTTGTTCCTCCCTGTCAAACTTGGCACAGTGCCCGAATGTCAGGTTCTGCTAATCGGACCCAATCATTCTGGGGAACAGGCCTCGGAGAGAGAGCATCAGCATCTATGTGGTTCAGACCTGCTCGGTATTCGAGAGCATAGTCATATGTAGATAATGCAGAAAGCCACCTATGGCCAGTGGCATCCAACTTAGCTGAGGTCTGCACATAGGTCAAAGGATTATTGTCAGTTTTACTAGTATTTTAGCCCCATACAGTACTCATGGAATTGGTCAACAATAGCCTACTCAAAGCTAGGAACTCTAACTTATGTACAGGATAGTTCTTTCGGATGGGGTCAGGCTTTACTGGCAAAGGCCACTGGTCCAGGCCATTCTCGTGCTCTTGGTACAACACAGCCCCAACCCTTGCAAGCTAGCATCAGTGTGCAGGACGTAAGGTTTTCTTGGATCGGCATAGGCCAGCACTGGAGCATGGGTAAGTTGATATATGATCTCATGAAAGCAGTCTCATAATCAGGAGTCCAGCGGGCCCCAAATACTTCACTGGATGAAAATACACTCTTTCAGTCTTGAGGGACGCTGACTTTTGTTATTTTGTGGGTTGGGATACCCTTGAGTAGGTTAAGTAAAGGGCGGATCACTCTTGAATAGTCCTTGATGAAGCGCCGATAATAACCACAGAATCCCAGGAATCTTTGCAGTTCTTTAGATTTTGGGCTGTGGCCAGGTGGTCAAGGCCTCAACTTTACTTGGGTCGGTCTCTATTCCTCGGTGGATACTATGTGTCCCACATACTTTACTGATGTTTGAAAGAATTGACACTTATCAATGGACAGTTTAAGGCCAAAGTCCTCCAGTCGGTCCAATACCTTAAATAATCTGCTCTCATGTTCCTCCAGTGAGCTGCCAAACACAACAACATCATCTAGGTATACCAGGCACTCTAGTAAGTTCATGTCCCCACTGCACGCCCATCAATCGTTGAAAAGTGGCTGGGGCACCTGAAATCCTTGAGGCATCCTCATGAATTCATAGAAGCCAAGCGGGACAGATAAGGCCGTCTTCTCACGGTCCTCTGGGGCCATCGGGATCTGTAGTACCCATCGGAGATCCAGCACAGAGAACCACTTGCTCCCGCTTAGGCAGTCCAAAGCATCCTGAATGCGGGCATTGTGTACTGATCAGGATAGTCCGCGTTTAAGGTGCGATAATCCACACACATCCTACTGTTCCATTCTTTTCCTCACTACACAATGGGGAAGCATAAGGGCTTCTGGATTCTTGTATTACACCAGCAGCTAACATCTCTTGCAGATGCCGCTCACATCATCTATGTCAGGTGCCAGGCGTCGAGACTCTCACGAAATGGTCTTTCGCATGCAGCCGGATATTGTGCTCAGCTCCTTGCACGCATCCTACATCCCATTCCTTTAAAGAAAACACCTGGTCTCTCTGGGCAAGCTTCACTGATCCTCACTTTCCATTCAGCTGGCAGCGGGGAGTACGAAATCAAACAAGTCAGGCGTTACTCTGTCATTCTTCCTTGAACTCTTGCTGCTGGGTAGCACTGCAGTGTCTGCACAATGCACATTAGCCAGGATGCAACCTCTGTTTACTCGAATGTCTCTTTCAGACACATTATGAACTTGGACCATTACCCTTCTGGCATAAGTATGGGCTCTAGCGGGCAAAATACTAGGCTTGACCAGCAGTCCCTCTGGCAATTTTCCATCGCCTGGTGCATCCAACATTAATATTTTATTCTTAACATCCTTTCTGATACGGACCTCCCTGTAAGGTACACTGGGCATTTGGTGCCAGGATCAGAGACTCAGGATCCTTCTTCCATACAATTCCCGACCGGTTCCTCTGGTTCTGTTTTTCAGCATCTCTCTGTGCCCATAGGCCTTCTTAATTAAAGCCGGAACCTTAAAGCTCTACTAGTCTTTGACCCCTGTTTTCATAACACAACTGTGCCAGCCTTCCGAACATATGAGCATTTGTTCCAATCAACAAAGGGACACCATCATACAGTCCAGTGGGGGACACACTAAGGCTAGGGTCTCTACTTGTTCCACTCCAGCCACGGAGGTGGGGAAAGACAGCCAAATTCGGATATACCCGAATAGGGTAGGCCTTCTCACTTAACCCCCATACATGCAGTCCTTCTAATGGTTGTAAGGGTATGTCTGACAAATGCTTCTTGATACCAATCCTGGAACATAATTGTCACTTGGGAGCCACTGTCTAATACAGCTCTTGTAGACACTCCATTCACCTTTACAGTGGTCTCCATGGAGGGACCCACTATTCTGGACCAGTCTGGAGAGGCGGTGTGGGGACCTGGGCAACTGACCTTGCCACAAAGGACGTGAATTAGCATTTTGGTGCCCTCACTGGGATCATGTCGTGCACCTCTTAACCACCACTGATTTGTTCTCCAAGCTCTCCTTGTAGCCTATATGCAACTTTGTCAGTGTCTTTTGGGGACTGGCATTCCTTTTCATGTGCCCATCTTTCCCACAATTATAGCAAAACATACTTTCTGGAGTTTGAGCTGGCGAGGCGCCACACTGGGAGCCAGGGCGGGGTATTACTAACTGGAAACCTGGGTGCCATTCTGTCTGCGGCGTGATAAGCATTTGGAGACATCTTGTCAGTTTCTCCACTTCCATGGTCAAGGAATTGAGTTTGGAGCTGTTATCAGCAGGAGATACATGGGTGGGTACCCCACCCCATAGCAGATGCAGTCGGATATAGGTCAGGGCCCGTACTTGCAGGCGTGGCCTTCATAAAGGACTGTTTTGAATTCGGATCTCTCTCAACAGTTCGCTCATTGTGGCATATCTTTTCCTTGTCAGAGCACTCATTGACTGTCAACCTCTGCCCCTGAACTTCACTTGATGGGTCACCTCAGTCACTCGGGTCGTAGCTACAGCTGTTGGTGCAGGTACCTCCCGAGGTCGCCTTTTTCAACTCCTCGAATTTCTCTCATTAACTCATCATAGGAGGTGGGGATTCCAGTCGATTTGCCAGGCGTAACTGAAGCAACAGCAGTTCTGAGAAGGGGCAGACTTAAGATTCTGTCCAGTCTGGTTCGGTCCAGTTCAATCGCTGGCAAACTACCCTTTCTGAGGCATTCTTGCAACAATTTTTCCAGCGGGAGACATACACAGACAACAACTCCCTTGGTACTGTTGTGCATTTCTTACTCTCCACCATAGGTCCTCATCAGAATCTGGGCTCCCATACACATTCTCCAAGGGCCTCAAGATAGGCCTGTGCAGTCGCTTCAGGGTTACTGGCCCGTTTAGCACGGATGGTAGCCAGGGCAGGACCTCGGAGGCTCTCACTAACCTCTTTTCGCCTTCTCCCGAGCATTGCCATTCTAGCACTTGGGGGCAACATAGTCTATCCAGGTCTCCCAGTCATCCTCCCTTGGGGGTGGGGAGGGTGCCAGAGAAGATCCTCAACCTTCGGTAAGAGTCGTGACTAATGGCAGGTGCAGAAATAGGAGTCTGCATTGGTTCAGCCACCATTACGGGCACTGGAGCAGGAGAGGGTGTTGGGGGAGGAACACCCCCAGGTGGCAAGAATAGTTTCTTCAAGTCCTCCACAGTTTTCCCCTCTCCCAGCAACCATTCAGCAAATTTCTCCTCAAAAGTTTCAGATAGTGGTGGGGGCTGATTCCCCCCCGGGTCTTTACTGTCCTTAGTTATCACTCTCCAAGCAGTGAGGGCTCCCTCTGGGGTAATGGTCTGTGGCACTTTGGAGCTATCTATGGGATCCTTAAACTCTACTAGGCCAGGAAAGTGTGGGTGAGCAGATTAGCATGCCGACCCACCACCACAGGGTTTTGTAAACCTTCCACCTTGAAAGTACTCCTGCACAGTGTCCGTATTGATACCCAGGGGATGTCCAGGATAAGCATAGCATTTTGGGGTTCGATCTCCTCCCAGTACACCACTCCACCAGCCGTGCACAGCCACTTCTGTCGGGTACCCATTTTTTCTTAACAGTGGTTCAAATATGGCCACCAGAGGACACACAATCCCAGCGGTGAGCCTCCAAGATGTAACCCCTAGATGGCGCTATCCCAGGGGCTACTACCCCTGCCTGATTTGCCACTAACAGGTTGAGGGGCCTGGATCCAATGGCGGGTGCCTCCACCCAGAGGTCAGGGTTGCAATAGTTAAACTAACTTGGTCACAGCCTCTGGGACACTGCAACCCCTTTCTTCCCACTAGTGGCCCACACAATATATCAGAATTACCTTCACAGTATACACTTACCCCCAGGTCTGGTTCCGCACTGGACCTCCTGTGAAATGAGATAGAGTGCAACAATCACAGTACAGTACTTTAACATAGACAAATACCTCAGGCAGTATAACTTTGCTGAAACAAGCAGCTCTGATTTATTTAGGGGAATATAACAAGGACAGGGGAAATCAGGTTAATTAGCTTATCACTCTAATAATTCATTTATGGCTCTGTGCACAGGCCTATCCCTATCAGTTACTGTCCTGGGTACCTAAGCCCTAGTGGCTAGTCCAAACTGTGGCAGCTGGTAGGGCCCTTTCACACAGAGAAAGGAGAATTAAACAGTCAGCAGTACAGTAATTCCATTTGGATTTAATGTGGCAATTCAACAGGGAGCGACCTGAATTAGTACTCACGACCTCCAAATAAGATAGGGTCCTTCAATGTCAGCAGGGCTCACTTGAGGTGCACAAACCTCTTCACACATCCATATAAAAGAAAGCACTATACCAGGCAGGCTGCATCTGTATCCCGATCGCAATTACTGCACAATACCCGGAGAACACACAGCAGATTCAGTTCCTGACAGACCGAGTGTAATTTTCAGCAATTCCTCCAGTCTTCTACAGGGTGAGCCTGGTTTCTACTTTCAGAGATCCTTTGATTCTTTTCACAGGACGGATTCAGTCCTAACAAGCTGCAGACCGGAACTCTGGGCCTTACACACGTTTTTTGACTAAAACTGCACACTGAAAAAGCACAGGGCTCCTTCCTTCTTCACTGCCAAAGCTCAACTCAAACTCCAACCGACAAAACTGGGCACTTCCTTTGAGTTCCTCCCAGTTCTTGACTGGATTGGCTGTCACTCACAATAGACTGCTGCTGTTGGTCCAAAAAGGCACTGAAGTCTAAACTACATCTCCCAGAGTCACTGCCCATACAATCCTCTTGGTGGCTGGCTCAGATTATGAGTCCAAGTTCTGATTCGTCCAAGACACCATTTTAGAGCTAGCTTACCCACACTGATTGGTCCAGTTCAGCAGTTCAAAACTAGAATGGGGAACTAGCAGACACAGTTCTGACTGCAAAGAAAGCAGGTTAGACAAACTGTAATTTCATTATTACTCTAAATAATTTGCAAACAGTTACATCTTTCAGATAGGTTCCTTTGCACCCTAGTGACTGCAAAATGAAGTGAATTGGCAGCAGCTCAAGTGGTACTCAGAGAAGCACACAGTCCCCCCATACAAACTAATTATGTCTGCAAGCAGACAGCTCTTAAAGAGACAGTACCAGAGGCTCTAAAAACACTCACTGATAAATGGCTTAAATGCCAAACACCATTCAGGCTTGGAGCATTCAAGCAAGCTCCTGGAAGTCTTTTGGGAACCCCCATTTGCAGGGGGGTTACACTATGGAGAGAGTTAAAATTTATTTAAGGTGCACCATGTCCCCTTTTTCAAGAATAGTTGGCATGTCCACTGATAAATTGTATTAATCAGTGTAAAGTGTGATCATTTCTAATTGTAATTTTATAAATTCCTCTGACCTATTTAATATGAGGAGATAGTCTCATATTTAGATGCAGGTATTTTCATAAACAGGTTCTTGAGAATGTGCTTATTTGTAACAACAGACATGATAATGTTCTTTTGTGTCCTTGTCCATATTTCTAAGCCTCATAATATTCTGATGGCATTGCCCTGCAGGCATATGGTAAATGTAGTGCTCTATTGTTATAGTGTATAATCATGAGTAAATCAAATCTTCAGTTGTCTATTTGTGTGTGTGTGCCATGACAGTCCATTACCCATTGTCTTAGCTCCTGGCCCCCGCTCTAGACTCTACAGCCCTCTGGACAGTCCAGCAATTTGCACACTAGCCACAGCCCCCCTCTCTAGACTCCACATCCCACCCCCCTGGCTCTAGCCCAGCAATATCTCTGATTAGAAAGAGAGGGTTGGGGCAGCCATTTGGGAAGTCTACTATCCTTGTGCAATTGTCCTTCCTGCAATGTCCCAGAAGCCCTTGCTTGTGCAGCTTGTGTGTTGGCGTTAAACTGTATGAGTTGAGACCCCCCTCCTGACATACCCACAAACACTTGCAGTAATTACAGCCACTGTAAAATATAAGAATTATTTACAGTTTATGCATATTAAATTTAAAACAAACATTTATATTTTACAGAGGCCTTATCTAGTTAACAAGATTTAGAAACTATGATTTACTGCTTGAAAAAGATGACACTATGATTAAATATACTGCTAAGCTGTAAATCTAAATGAGTAGCATTTTTATTAGAAGACTGCTTCTGAGTGACTCATGCATAGTCATTACTTGAAAGCAATCTCTTCACATGCCTGCAACACTTTTTCATGTTACAGCATATTGCTTATAACATACAAGATAGATTGCTTTTCCTTTTACTGGTGGATCCATTTGGGAGAAGAATGGTACACCATGAGATCTGTACTTCATTTGTAGTGTTGACATGTAGCTGAAGGTAGATATTTATTTTTAAAATATTGAAACATAATAAGGTGTTTGCAGAAAAAGACCTGTAGTCCATCATGTCTGCTCATTTTGCTACCTGAGCCATAGCAACCTACCCTCGAATGAAGATTGAAGTCCATGGAAAATAACATTTTCTAGCACAATACAGAAAGATATTACACTTTGAAGTATTCAATGACTGTCATTCATGATGTTAAGAAGCAACATTCTGGGGCTGTCCCAGAGGCATGACAGGCTGATTCGCTGGTAGTCTTACCACCTGCCACACCGATGACCTGGGTTTGGGAACAGACTAGAGTTGCTGAGGGGCCATCTGGGTGAATAAAGATCCAATGTCCCGCTATGACTCTCCTCCTTATGGGAGGGGACAGGGTATGATGGTAAATTTTCCTCTGAGGACTGAGAGTCTCCCATCAGGAAATTTTCCTGTCAAGAATGTCATTCTTCTCTTAGGAATGAGATTGTCCTGTCAGGAACCTCCTGGCATGGTTTTAACCTCTACAACTTAAGACCCGAGCTTCATTGCCATGTCATATTTGTGGTATACTGGAAAGGTCTACAGCCTCATAAACAAGCGGTTGTGGGTTTGAATCCAGACAACATCCCCTCACTTTTCTTTTCTCAGAATTTCACTTGAGTGGTGATCCATGGCAGCATGGTGTTAGAATAATAAATCTATATGGGAAAAGGGTCTTACATGGTAGAAACATTAGGTGCAATGAGTGGGTCATCACAGGTGTCCTGTCAGGACAATTTCCCTGATAGGAGAATCTCATGACACATTTACCATCCTTGCAAAGAGACAGCACATACCACTGCTTGGCTGCCACCTAGCAGAGGCTAGGTGGCCAAGCAGTTACCATGTTTGACAGCTTGGCATGGGTATTGAGGCATGCATCATTTATTTAGTGCATGACCATCATGGCACACTTTTCAGCCCTGGATTGGTGAGAACCAGGGCACAAAATCTTCTCTTTCAGACAGGATGATGCCAGTGACCATGCAGGCTCCTCACAACCTACCAGGCACCCACTCAACCATTGTGGTAAGTACTGTAGATGGGAGTAAATCCAAGGGATTGTGGGTGGCAAGGCTGAGGGTCACTAGCAGAAGAGGGTCACAGTGGGAAGGAATAGGAGGATAAACAACATTGTGAAAGAAAAAAGCAAACCTTTAAGAAGCATTATTATTTAAATGTGTATTTAATCTATGTAAATGTATTCCAGCAGAGCTATATTTGAGCAATTGCTGCATTTTTTGTTTGATGCAGTAAGGATGTAATGAACCGGTATCTGTTTTTCTGTCCATACCCTACATTGATGCCTCCTTAAAAAATGTTTGACTTCTAATGGTCATTTTTTTTTTGGACAATAATAACTAAAAATTACAAGATTATAAACTTTTAATTAATAGTGCAATAAAACCAGAGTGCTGTTGTAATGGGTGCACACCCCCTGGAGCCCAGATTCCCATACGGAGACCCACAGTCATGGACCCCAGCCCTCCTCCATGCCACAGAGGGCTGGATGGTGGATGATAGCTGAGGGGTACAATTAACAGGACCCAGAAAAAAACACCAGTAGACTGTAAGAGACATGGCAGTCATTACATGGACCACCATGTCCCATGATCACTTTTCCTGTGGAGCAGGGGATCTACTGTGAGGTCAGTTGGGGCCTCCAATTGAAAGCCCACAGTCTGGCCCAGGTCCAACCCCCCACCAGCCTTACCCCATACATCGACTTATGTGGCCACACATCAGGCCAGCTGGGTGTCATGCATTCAAGTCCCATGCATATGGCAGGGGCCAGGTAGACAGTGGACAGTTGTGTGGCCTGCAATGTGCCCTTACCAGCATGTATCAGGCTCCTTAGTGCATAAGGCCCTATATTAGTGGATGTTATTCCATCAGGTTTTTTCATGATGCATTTACAGAGGTTGCTTGGTTAATGTGAAGGGAGGAGGAGGATCTTCAGAAGTTTTAAAATCTAGCCTGAAATGTATGATTTGGCTATTCAGTAACAATGTGACCTGTTGGTATATGGCTATCTGATGTACTGGGTTGAAAACAGCAGGTTGACTTTCTTCCAGGCATATCAATTAGGGTTGCTCAGAATCTGTATCAGATTCATTGGATTCCAACTTGATTTTTAGATTTAGAATTTTCTGATTTGTACCCTGAAAATCTTAAATCCCAGACTGAATCCTAAAGCCTAGTTTTACATGTGCAGTTAGTATTTAGGATTTTAAATCTGAATTTAAATCCAGTTTTAGGTCCTTTTAGGATCTGATATAGAATCAGATGAGGATTTAGACGTTCCTATAATCACAAAGCTGAAAATCGGATAGGAATCAGCCGATTCACATCATCCCTAATATCAACCACCTTGCTATCCAAGAGGCTTATTGGAAGAGTTTCCTATTGTAGACTTATTCATTACTTTTTTATTATTATTATTTGTATACAGTCTTGGAATTTACAACCCTTTGAGTCAGGAACTCATTTACAAAGGCTCCATGTCATACATTTAGTGAGGACATATACAGAATAATATACGGTACAGTAACAAGTACAGAGAAAACAGTGGGATAAAACATGTACAGAGCATCACCAAAGGTGCAAAAGATCTTCAGCAATATTATTTACAGAGTTTTATTTAGCAACAAAAGAAGCCTAAGCCCTATAGAGGAGTTTATGAGCAATCACAGTAACCGTTTAACAAAATATGGGTACGCAGCACTGGTTTAAATGACCCTAGCCTTGGGATTGAGAAGGCAGTATCGGGGAGGAAGTTCATCCAGTGTGGTGCCCTGCAGTAAAAGGATCTTTGGCTTGCAGTGGTCCTTGCAAAAGGGATGCGGAAGGTATTAGTATTAGAGCGTCTTGTGGCACTTGTCAGGAAGCACGTTTGAAGGAGTGATAGACAGCCAGGAGGGACTAACCCTAGTTGTATTTTTTTGGCCAATAGGCAGGTCTGATAGAGAAGTCACCCCTGGAAATTTAGCCATGATGACTGTTGGTAGAGGTCACAGGTGTGTGTGAGGTGATCACAGCCTGGGGCCATCCGGCATGCTTTGTTAAGAGTGTGTTTTATGCTGGACAGGGCAGTGTCGGAGGCGGCACCATATATGATTATGCCATAGTCTATTAGGGAAAGGATGGAGCTAGAGATGGCTAAGCAGAGGGCATCAGGAGGGAGATAGGGCCTATATTTGTACAGGAGGCTGATTCTAATATTTATAGCAGAGCTAGTCAATGCTATATACTCACAGAAAGTAAGGGCCGAGTCTAGTGTGACCCCTAGATATTTAAAATTGGAAACTGCATCCAACATGGCACCCTGTGAGTTTAGTATGGATAATTTGGTCATGCTGTTTTTATGTTGAGGGTGGGCAAATAGCATGACCTTTGTTTTGTTGTAGTTGAGGACAAGTTTGTGGGAGGTGAACCATGATTCTATTTCTGTGAAGGAGCCCTGTAAGGATTTTTGAAGCTGGGTAGGGTCTGGGTGCTGGTTGAAGATCACAGCATCATCTGCGTAAAGGAGCAGGTGCTCAGTGGAGGCCACAGGGAGGGAGTTTAAGTATAGGGAGAAAAGAAGAAGGCCAAGGATGGACCCTTGTGGGACACACGATCGGACTGTGAGGCTGGCAGAAAGGGTGCTATTTATTTTTACTTGCTGGGTATGGCCATAAAGATAGCTGGAGAACCAGACTGCAGTTTCTTGGGAGACACCAACAGAGAGGATGGAGTTTATTAGTATGCTGTGGTTGACGGTATCAAAGACCTTGGAAAGATCAATGTAGACAGATCCGGCCAGGGCTTCCTGGTCAAGAACTTCATGGATAAAGGAGGTAAACTCAGGCAGGGCAGTGGTGGTATTGTGCCCTTTCCTGAAACCATGCTGCTGTTTGCACAGTAGGTGGTGTGTGCCCAAATAGTCAGTAAGTTGATCTGCAGCTATTTTTTCCAGTGCTTTAGAGAAGGGAGGACATATAGAGATGGGCCTATAGTTACTAGTAGAGGTATGGTCACCATTTTTGTGAACAGGAGTGATGACTGCTTTTTTCCATAGGGTGGGGAACTGTCCAAGGCATAGGGACATGTTTAATATTTTTGTTAGGGGGGCAAGGACTTCATCAAGGGTTAAAGAGAGCATCTTAGCATTGAGTGAGTCTCCACTATGTCTTGTCTTTCCAAGGAATTTGGCTAGATATGTGCGAGCGACACTAGGGGAGATTGTTTTGAATTAAAAAGGTGGAGCACTGGGGGGCAGTGGAAAATGTCCAGTAGATGCAGTAGAGAAGTCAGGAGGGAGGATAGAGCTGAGGTCTGAGAAAGACACATTTAAGGCATTAGTTATCTTGCCAGGGTCTTTGGTGGAGACACCGTCTATGATAATTATGGATGGAGGAGTGGAGGGAGACTTGCCACTAAGTTCCTTCATATTGTCCAAGAACCTCTTCCCATTGCCTCAGGTGGCAGTAAGGTTGGACTGATAGAAAGCTGCCTTAACCTTGCGGATTGCCCAGGTGCATGAGTTTCGGGCAGCGCGATACAGTTGACAATCAGGAGAGCGACCAGACTCAATGGCACAGTACCATAGGTTATCACGAGCCTTCATTTGGTCGAGCAGGGACCGATTTACCCAAGGAGAGGATTTTGTTTTTTCTAGTTGCTTAACAAAGGGGGCAAAGATGTCACAGGCGGCTTTGCAATCATTAAGATTCTTATAACTAGGTAGTGTCAACTTTAGGATTGATGGCAGTACTAGTAGTTTTCCTTGGGAATATATTGACATTATCTCCCCTTTTGGCCTGGTACAAAATGTTCCAATGTTGTATCAGACCCAGTACTCTCAATGGTGCTAAGTATTAACGAATTCAGTGTGTCCTCAGTTCCACGGTCTGATCACCACCTTATGCAACTCACTGTTGGAGCAACTTGAAGTGTGTCCCATCCATAATAGATTTTCTACCTTTGATCAAATCATCTCTTGATTCTGACCAACTTCCAGGATAAGATAATGGTCCTGGACCTCACTATTGCCTGCACCAGTAGAGCTTCAATTCTGTAGATCTGGAGGCTTATCATAATTATATTATATATAAATCTTATTGTAGGCTAGATCTCCCATGGACTATTTTGACACAGACTTTATGGTCAGACAAAAATGCAATGTCCAGCAAAAGTATCAAGTTAAGCTGCAATATCAGCAAAACAGTGACTTAAATATCCATTGTAAGTGTCCATATATAATTAAATGATTTATATTGCTGCATGTCTATTTATATGTTCCATCATCTCTGTATTAATGGAAAAAACACACACAGGCACTAAAACGAAATCCATAGTCTGATAGAAAAATATAAATTGAAAACTCCAATTCAGAACTTGAATTCCTGCAGTAGTCAGTGGTGCAGGCAATTTGAGTGATAAGATAAAAAGGGGGAGATATGAGCACATATCATAATAACTTAAACACCAAAAACTGCAGCTGTAAGGCAAAGGTTCATTTTGGGTATTTATCATTGTTGATTTTAGACTGCAGATTGAAAGGAGCTCTGGCTCTGTTTTTTGTCAAATCAAGCAAAGCGTGATCTTAGCATTAATTCTCAGGCTGCAATTGTTGGACTTGACTCTTTGTAGTGTGAATAAGAAAAATGAGTCTGCAGAGTGGTAACGATGTTAAATATGCAAAAAAAGGGAAAAAATTGCAAACTGACATGCTCCTTATACAGTAACAACACGAACTGCCAGCTGCGTGGCAACCCTTGTTTAAAATATGTATCTAACATGGGTAATCCACCCCTTCCCCCACACATCCCGAATACATGCACAGTCACTAAAACTATAACTAGAGTCTGATAGATTTCAAAAAAGGGGGAAAACGCTCAGATTCAAATGATTCAAATCATCAATGAAAGCAGTTATCAGTGGCACAGCCAGTATAAGTGTTAAAGATGGGAGACACAGGCACACGTCATAAAATAAACACCAAGTCTGATTTTCCAGCACAAATTAGTGTAACTATCACTATTCTTTCCTGACCCATGCATTTTTTTGTCTTAGAATTTAATAACTTTTCTGAAATGTGTTTACATTACCCCTTTCATTTCAGATCACGCATGGATGGTTCTGTTTAGGCAGCTCAAAGTAAAAAAGAAACGGTTTGTTGTCAGTGGCTGGGGGGGGCGAGGATATCAAAAGAGAAAAGTAAACAAGACACTTCCTAGAGATTAACATTCATTTCAATTCAGTCTGGACATGCCACCTGTCACATTGAATTATGATTCTGCAGGTACATCAATGACTGTTGGTGGGTACAAGTAACTGATCAATAGTGAGTAAGGCTAGAACAAAATCAGATAGTGAGCTGGTAAAATGATCAGTAAGACAGTTCATCAATGGTATTTCTATTTAGATATCAATGTTATTAATCACATTTGAGTTTCATTCACATTTTCACTAGTCTGTGCCCTTTAGTTTTGACCTTATCAATTATGAATGGCATTTCTTCTGACTGAGCTAGACTAACTGAGTTGTTGTCAACACAGTAATGGCTCTTGCACTTGCGCTCATAATGTTTTCTGCTTATGTTTTAAATAAAAAGCACTTTAACATCATGACTTGTATGAAATGAGAGCAGTCTGGAAATACAGCTGGAGTGGGCAGCAGACGCACTGTGTTTTTCCTATGCAAGGTCTAGCCTGTAAATCAAAGCAATCATTTCCCCTGACAGTATTGAGAAAAGACACTGACACCATTGTTTAAATTATTTTATTTATGTTCATTTTATGTAAAATCCAATAACCTAGCTGAAAAAACAGAAAGAACACATTTGCCATTGATATTTAATGGAGATAGGAAAAGGACTGCCATTTTCTATGAATTTGTTATATTGTTATATAAAAGATTATTTTATGCTGTCGACCCATTGTGGCAATTTTTGGCAGCAAAAAAGTGTAAAGAAGAAAGTGTTTTTACCTGCAGCCTGTTCTGTGCTGTGATAGACATTCATCCAAGTAGCACGTGCAGCTGTTCTGAGCTGCACATAGACATATCCTTATGTCATTACCAGCCCAGAGAAAATGCAGCTGTATCCTCTGCTGATTTTTCTGATCATGAGCAGATGTATGTGACACAAGGAACCTGAAGACACTCAGTTGTATGTTTTCGAAGGGAGGGAGAGACTCATTCAACTATATATATACAAGCCTCTCCCTTATTCTACACAAAGTGTTTTCTTTCAAATGCAACTGTCCCGCAAGTCCCACAACAGATTATAACCACTGGTGAGGATGATGTTACAGTGCTGTCTATGGGTTCAATGACAGCAGTAGCGATAGAAGTGGATATGTCAATTGCACACATATAGTTAGGTCAGCTACAACATGAAAAGGTCAACAGGGATACTTGTCCTAACCTAATATATTTGCATTAGTAAGAAAATATAGTAGATTCAAAATACATTTTTAAATAAATCAGTATTCTCTGGTTTATGGCGGCCATAGTACTGCAGAAAACCCAAATCTGAGTAACTTCACTGATACATAGGGGACTCAAATTAGTATCAATTACATAGCTACAATATACTGTAGCTATCCCGCACATGATACAATGAAAATCTCCCAAAATGATTAAATTAAAAGAATGCCTGCTGTCAGTTAACACAATGTCAGACACTGGATGCATAAAGCAGACTTGCCCAATACTAGGCTAAATCAATCAATCAATCAATCAATCAATCAATCAAAATCTTTATTTATTCAGGCGAACATCATTGAGCAAAGCTCATTTACAAGATGGACCTGAGTGGTCATCCAAATGAGGATACAAGTATTATTACATAGACAAGAATAGCATAAACAGCAATACAATGACATGAAATGATTATATACAACAATTTACATATATACAAGGAACAGTAGAACCATTTAGCCTGTAAGAAAAAAGGGGACAAAGGTATAGCAGGCATAAAATATAAATTATAGGTCTAACTAGTTTTATGAGAATATAATAGGTGATTTGGAAGATAGAAATTGAATTAATATAATGGACGGAAAAGGAAGGTGGGTCAGGCAGGGTAGGGGATTAGGCTTTATAAAAGCAATTGCAGAGCTCTGGAAAAGGGCGGAGAACAATCTTTTGAAAGATGCCAGAGGTAGTAGGCTATCTAGCTTCATGGATTTTTGAGAGAGTTCCATGCAGCTGCTAAGGTATAGTGAAGCAGCCCTCCCAAACCGGGTGCAGGCATTGGGGACCTTTAATATGATGAGTTTACTGATCCTTAAGGTGTATGGCCTAGTTGTAATTTGGGTAAAGCAATCAGTGATATAGGTAGTAGTTTGCCTGTTAACGCTTTGAATATCCAGATAGCAGCATTCCTATTTCTTCTGTGTTGTAATGATGTCCAGTTGACTGTCATATAAAGGGAGCAATGATGGGTGCTGGAGGGAAGGTCAGTAATAAATCTTATGGACCTGTGATACAGGGTGTCCAGTTTATGTAAGAGATGACGTGAGCAATGGCAGTAGAGAAAATCAGCATAATCAATGAGGGATAGGAATGAGGCCTGAATTAACCTTTTTTTGGAATCACTGTTTAGGTAATGTTTTATTCTAAAAAATAGTCCAAGCCTCTGTCTTAGCTTTTTAAGTAGCTCTTCAATATGGACAGAATAGTCAAGCCTGTTATCTATCCAGACTCCAAGGTATTTGAAGTTATCAACAAATTCCAGTTTCTCTCCAAGTAAGGTGGATAATTGTAGGGTGGTGGATGCTGGGGTAGTGGTAGAGCAACTCTTTGTGGCAAAGAACATAGCTTTTGTTGTTTTGGCATTTAGAAGTAGTTTTTTGTCAAGTAGATTGTGCTGCAGAATGGAGAATTCAGATTGTAACAGGTCACAGGCTTTAGAAGGTGAGGGATTGCTGACATATAATACAGTATCAGCAAACAGATGAATGTTAGATTGAGTGAGGTTGGCATCAATATTGTTTATATAAATGGCAAAGAGGATAGGCCAAGAATAAAGCCTTTGTGGTACACCCTTAGCAGTGGTTTTGAGGTGGATAGGTAATTTCCATTTTTAACCAGTTGTGACCTATCTGAAAGGTAATCCTTAAACCAGTTGAGTGATAGGAATCCAGGCCTAGTGAGTTAAGGAGGTGATTAATAAGTCATGATCCACTGTGTCAAAGGCTTTACTCAAATCCAGGAACACAGCACAGGTATAATTTTTCTTATCCAAGGCAGTCTGTCAATCTTGGTTACCTTGGCTAAGGCAGTAATGAATGTTATGCTTTGATCTAAATCCAGATTGTGCAGAATTTAGAAGGTTGTTGTTATCCAGATAGTCCCTTAATTGAGAGTTTACTAGTTTTTCGAGCATCTTGGATAGTACTGGTAGGATGGAGATAGGCCTGTAATTGTTGAGATCCCTAGTATCACCAGATTTGAGTAATGGAACTACTTGAGCTGTTTTCCAAGTAGAGGGAATGGATCCAGTAGTTAGGGAAAGATTGAAGAGATGAGTGAGGGGGGCAGATAAGACATGTGAAGCAATTTTCAGGAAATAGGGATCCAGGGAGTCTGCACCTGCACTCTTAGTAGTGTCTAAATTAGAGAGGAGATCTTCCACTTCTTTCACGGATATTGGGATGAAGGAAAAGTTGAAGTGGCCATTTGTCCACAGTAGTTTGAGGTTCAAGGAAGATCTCAGGATATTTGCAGGTGATGAGTCAAATGCTAGGCCAGCTGTGGTGAAGTGAACATTGAAGGTATTTAAGATTTCTTGTTTACCTGTAATTTCTGTATCATTTAGTAGCAGTTTGGAGGTTAAGGCAGGAGTAGAATTTTGGCCCAGAAGTCCTTTTATTGTACCCCAGAGTCTGATGGGTTATTGTAGGAGGCATCCAATTCAGCTGTATAATAGGCAGTTTTGGCAGTTATTTTTTTTGTACATGAATTCCTTGCTTTTCTGAAATTTAGCCAATCTCTGGTGTCCTTTGTTTTTCTTGCATTTTTCCACAGTTTGTCTCTGGTTCTCAAGGCTGTTTTAAGCTCAGAGGTGAACCAAGGGCAGGATTTTACCTTAGTTCTGATACTGGTGATAGGTGCATGAATATTGAGAGCATTAGTGACAATATCCTTTAAAGTCTGGAGAGCTGTTTCAACAGAGGTTGTAAGATAGAAATCTTGCCAATATATTGTATTACTCAGGTCATGGAGGTAACCTGAGATATTGAAATTCTTTTTTGACCTTTTGAGGACAAATTCTGCAGGATTTGGTGGTTTGAGTGTGAATCTTATGCCAGCTATAGGGTAATGGTCACCACATCACTCGGCAGTACTCCTGCACATGTGAATATAAGTGAGGCTTGTTTACCAACATAATATCCAGGAGTGAGCTGTTGCTGGAATTTTAGGTTGATCCTAGTTGGGTCTTTAATTAGCTGTGTGAATCCATAGGTGTCACAAAGGTTATCAAAGGTGCAGATACATTAGACAGCCAGTTTAAATTCAAATCACCAAGGATGATGGTATCTTCAGGGCCTAGGTTGAGAATTGACCCAGGTGAGAAAGCAGTTTAAGGCCTGCAGAGGGGAGTTCTATAGCATCCAATCAGTTTTAAATGAAGACGAATTAGGAAGAGATATTTTGATTGATAAACATTCAAATTGCTTGGCTCGGATGTGTTGATGAGGCAGGTTGCAGAGATGGTGTCCTTAATGTATATGGCCACCCCACCACCCCTGAAGGCGATCTGCTCTGAAGAGCTGATAATTGGGAAGGTTTACAACACTGTCTTTGTTGTAGGCCTGAGCCAAGATTCAGAGATGACCAGGAAATCTGGAAGAGTATGTGCCACCCAAGCCTGTATTAAGATGAACTTTTTAGGAGGCTGCAAGCATTGAAGTGTATGAAGCTTAGGCCTTTATGGAAGTCAGATCAGCAGGGAAGATAAACTTATAATGGGGTCAGGATTAATCTCATAAGTGCCAATGCAGAAAAGGAGGTAGAAGATTAATTTGAGTAGGGCACCAAGGGATAGGGATAGAGAGTGATCAGAGCGTTTCCTCTTAGTCCTAGGTGCCCACTGTGTAGTGGGAGATGGTCCTGTTATATAGGTGTGACTTTTATCATAACATAGGAGTCTGATGGACAGGCATAGTGGGTTATTATAAAGCCAGGATACATGTAAGGGGCTAGGGGGTGCTGGATTGTTAGAGAGGCTTTATGTGGGATACCCAGGGTTGCAGTGAAGCGGTTCAAAGTGAATAAGAATAGATGGTTGTACATTGTGGATGGCAGTGGAGAGCAGAACATACTCATTAACTTATTCGTCATGACAGGGGGTATAATATGATTATCATAATGGATTGGGGAGATGAGAGGCTAAGGCGAAAGGAAGCAAGTTAGCATTGTGCAGGGTAGGTATGGGTTAATAAAGAAGGAATTAGATGGGCGTGGATTAGAGAAATGGCGGAAAAGAGTGTATAAATACAATCAACCAAGAGAGGGAGGGGGCGGGCAAATTTTTGCGGCTTTGTTCAGCATTTCACACTGCTTCTCCCGGCCTCCTGGATCTCTTGGTCGGCTGGAGGCTGACTCGGCCGGCTGGCTCGGAGCCCCTGCGGCTGGAGCTGGAGGGCTGTGCCGGCTGCAAGGCAGGGGACTGAGGAGAAGGCAGTGAGAAAGCTACTTTATTGCAGGCAATCTGCAATTAGGTGCAAGGATCAAAATCTGCACAACAAAAGACTGGGAGGGTTTGGGGTTAGCTCAAGCCGCCTAGCCCACACAGATCACCAGAAAAAGGCTGAATCACTAGCAAACATCACATCAATACAATGTTTAAATTGCCCACAATTTTAAGTAAACAGCTCTTTTAAGATTACTTAATAAAAGTTACAGCTAGCAGAAAATCCCATCCAGAATAGTGTTGCAGAGTCCAGCTAAAGTCAATGGGAAAGGGCACCAATCGGAAGCAAGGCAGAGACAGCGGTCGCCTCGATTGGTTGCGAGCTGTCTGCATTTTCTACACTGCTTCTCCTGGCCTCCTGATCTTTAGTCGGCTGGAGGTCACCGCTTGGCCCGCTGGGCGCTCGGAGCCCCTTCTGCAGCTGGAGCTGAGGGCGCAGCTGGCTGCAAGGCAGGGGACAGAGGAGAAGGCAGTGAGAAAGCTACTTTATTGCAGGCAATCTGCAATTAGGTGCAAGGATCAAAATCTGCACAACAAAAGACTGGGAGGGTTTGGGGGGGGTTAGGCACCTAAGTGTCTAGCCCACACAGATCACCAGAAAAAGGCTGAATCACTAGCAAACATCACATCAATACAATGTTTAAATTGCCCACAATTTTAAGTTAAAACAGCTCTCTTTAAGATTACTTAATAAAAGTTACAGCTAAGCAGAAAATCCCATCCAGAATAGTGTTGCAGAGTCCAGCTAAAGTCAATGGGAAAGGCGCACCAATCGGAAGCAAGGCAGAGACAGCGGTCACTTCCCGATTGGTTGTGGCTTTGCCTGTACCTTTCACACTGCTTCTCCTGGCCTCCTGGATCTCTTGGTCGGCTGGAGGTCGCCGACGGCCCGCTGGCGGCTCGGAGCCCCTTCTGTGGCTGGAGCTGGAGGGCTGTGCCGGCTGCAAGGCAGGGGACAGAGGAGAAGGCAGTGAGAAAGCTACTTTATTGCAGGCAATCTGCAATTAGGTGCAAGGATCAAAATCTGCACAACAAAAGACTGGGAGGGTTTGGGGGGGGTTAGGCGCCTAAGCGTCTAGCCCACACAGATCACCAGAAAAAGGCTGAATCACTAGCAAACATCACATCAATACAATGTTTAAATTGCCCACAATTTTAAGCTAAAACAGCTCTTTTTGCCCGTACCTTTCACATGCTGATGCTGATATCGCAACTTTCCAATGCTGTTTAAATCAAAACCCAATATACAGAGCCCTTGTGTATCTCAGTAATCACATATGATAACATTTCTTATGAAAAATGTACAGTAACTACAAGCAGATTTAGAGCTATGTGTGGGTAAAACTGCAAATTGAATGAAACTGCTGGTTGTTTCAGTATGGTGAAGCATGCTAGAGTGATCTACATCATTGCTCAGAATCGACAGCACATGTTGCTGTATGGAGCTCGGCTTTCAACAGAAGGTGGGCCAAGAGATAAAATGTTTTAAAACTAGTTCTGAGATACAGTCATTGTAGAAACTCAAAGAAAACAACACACAGATCACCAGAAAAAGGCTGAATCACTAGCAAACATCACATCAATACAATGTTTAAATTGCCCACAATTTTAAGCTAAAACAGCTCTTTTTGCCCATACCTTTCACATGCTGATGCTGATATCACAACTTTCCAATGCTGTTTAAATCAAAACCCAATATACAGAGCCCTTGTGTATCTCAGTAATCACATATGATAACATTTCTTATGAAAAATGTACAGTAACTACAAGCAGATTTAGAGCTATGTGTGGGTAAAACTGCAAATTGAATGAAACTGCTGGTTGTTTCAGTATGGTGAAGCATGCTAGAGTGATCTACATCATTGCTCAGAATCGACAGCACATGTTGCTGTATGGAGCTCGGCTTTCAACAGAAGGTGGGCCAAGAGATAAAATGTTTTAAAACTAGTTCTGAGATACAGTCATTGTAGAAACTCAAAGAAAACAACACACTTTGTTTCCTATACAGTCTGTAACTTCTCTTGATCCCCTCTTCCCTGCAGGTCGCCTGCCCCAGTTCACTTTATGCACATGATGGCACTGGGGTGCCAACCCCTGGTGCCACTAAACGCAAGCCCAACACTGGGGGTGCCCAATCCCCAGTGTCAGAATATGCTGAAATAAAGAAAGCCATCCTTTGATATTTTTTAACCCTATACATGTGAAGGTGGTCTCTCGCTGATCTGACCCCACTCATGCCCCCCACCCATGCCATCCTGACTTCCCACTCGGCACTCATTAACCCACACACCACCAACACACCCTCATTCCCCTAATGTATCCCACCAAAAACAGCGACTGAAATTGAGCAACTTGAATATGAGCGACTCAGTTTTAGTGCTCATCATGTGAGCTACCCTGAAAGGGTAGCGAGGAGCAAACAACAAGTTGACTGACCAGAAGAATAGGAATGGGAACAGAACAGGATGGAAGGTATGTGGGAGGTAGTACAGCAAGAGGCTACTGAGCTGGCTGTGTGGTGTGGTTTGGTGGTGAGGGTGGCTGGTTACAGGGCTGGGGTGGCACACAGTATTTTGTGTTTTGCAGGCTGGAGTAATTTTTTTTATAAGATTCTCCCCCTTCCCGACATGCACCCCCTGGAGTTGAGAATCTTTACTAAGGGGGTTGTGGGGATCACAGCCCCCCACATAAAAAAACATTTGTTTTCATCTGCGTGTCTTTGCTGGGAGTGTACATCGCCATTTTGGTTTTTCAGCTATGTACACCTGCTATAACAGTGATTGCTATTTAGCAATCGCTGTTTTGACATAGAACCTTCACCTAAACATGCCCCACAGCGTAGATCCATCTCCGATCCAAGACATGCCTTGCTGCTGGAACCGGCAACCAAGATCTTACAAAATCAGATAAGTGTGGTTCAATGTATTGTATTTCAAAGGGATTTTGAACTTTGATTCATACCTTTGTCATTTTTGCATATTTTGACACCAGATTTTTAAAATGGCCTTTTTGGGATCCCACCTCATGGCAGTGGAATTACGCAAATCTGGCCTGAAAGGCGATATTACAGTCGCTTTGCAAAATCACCTTTTGGGTGGTATTTGAAAATTCTCACCAGCCTTGCTCAGGTGGGTCATAAAAGTTATGTTGAAAATTTTGGGTTGAAATATGTAAAACTGCCAAAGTTATGAGCGTACATTGAACATTTTCAATGCTTGCTCATAACTTTGTCATTTTTAATATTTTAACCACAAATTTTTAACATAGCCATTTTTTCACACCACCTCATGAATGTGATAGCAGTCATTTTTGAAATTCTGGCCAAAATGTATTTTTGCACCTGAAGCATGGAATGACGTTTTGGGGGCGGGATTTTAACATTTTCACTTACCGTGTTCATCAGGTAGGATAATAAGAAGGATATGCCGAAAATGTGATGTACAGTTATGGCAAATGACTCAAGTTAAGGAGTTAACTTTACAATATAACAACATTCACTCATAACTTCACTAAGTTTTGATATTTTAACTCCAAAATTTCAACATAGCTATTTTTCACCAGTACCTTTAAAATCTGACGTCAAAATCCAAAAAAAAAAATTATAATTATTAAGAAACTTTGTGTGTAGTCCCAGTCTTCACCTGAGTGGGTGTACTTTGTGATCCAGTGACAGTGAGCTGAGTTAGGGGGTGAACTCAGTGACCCAGCTACATGGGGTGAGGGGGCTGGGATGATGCTATTACGTGACATCCTCCTCCCATCCTGAAAAGGAAAGCTGTAGGACTGCCTGCATGGGCCTGGGTACCATATAGTGAAGAAAGCTCTTTTCTTGGCATGGGAACCTGCGCCTCTGCACCCATGTTGGCAGAGGGCCTGTACATTGGCTGACAGATGGACTGTTTGTCCTTTTCATCTGTATCTTTGGCCACAAGCAAGCACAGGGCCCCTGTGAAGTGTGTGAATGAGGATATGATTCCACTATCTCAAAAAGAAAGGAAATTCTTTGCAAAAAACTACATTAATGCATCAGTTAAGGTTCAGTTTAATGCCAAAAATGTCAGGAAATGTGATGTTGGGGGTTTCCAACCCTAACTCCCCACCCCCACACCAAGCAGCAAGATGAAATAAATTAGGGATTTGGGTCTACAGAGTCTTGCACAATCAGTGATAGGGGCTTCCTTGGGGTTGTCAACCCTAATGCCCACCCCATTCCCTGAACAAACAATTTCACATGTGATGTCCTTTCTTCATACAAGGAAGACCCCACAACTGATTCGCCAAGACGCTGGAGACCCAAAACTCTGTTTTTTTTCCTTTTGCTGCTTGTTGGTGGGGATTGGGAGTTAGTGTTAGGAATCCTAAGACCATTTTTTTTGGCATTAGGTTGAACCTGAACTGGTGCATTAACATAGTTTTTTGCAAAGAATATTATATATGACTCACTGCCACCACTCTTCCCATGCTGTTGAATCGCCCTATATTGTACCTTGGTGCAATGGTGAGCTGCATTAATTGAAACATAAGTGATGGACATGAAAGCACAGCTCAGGCAGCCCAGTCCAGTCTCAGAAGGAACAACCATGCTGATTGCAGAAGATGTAGATGTGGGTGTGAGTTGGAATGAATCTATAGAGGGAGTGAAGTATAGTCTGCCTTTTGGGCAAGTTGAGAAATAAAGCAGCACCATAGATCATGTCTCTATGATCAAGTATGGGAAGATCATGTTAAAAACTAAATTGCTTTTATGCAGTGGGGGACAGTCTAGTTTTTGGTAGAAAGCACCATGCTTGAGTTAAAGATTGCCAAACGTTGGTCTATATGTGCAGAGAAGTCAGATAGGGATCTAACCAATGATCAAGGTACTTGAACTTGATCACAGCCTCCAGAGGGGACCCAGGCAGAGTACTGAGGCTAAGGCTTTTGGGGTCCTTAGGTAAAGTTTGATTTAATCTTAAAAGAATGGCTGCAGTATTTTGAAGTTATAGTAAGAGCAGACAGGTTTTCCAGAAACAACCTGTGTATCTCCCCCAGGTCATTTTACAGGCTGGGCCACAATTCAGTACTGGTAGGTCCACTGCTATAGAGTACGATATCATCTGCACACATGTGGATAGACACCACCTAACAAACACTGGGGAGGTAATTAAAGAAAATGGAGAAGAGCAGGGTACCCAGGACTGAGCCCTGGATGACCTCTGTACTGATCTGGATGGGTGAGGAAATAGTGTCACTCATGTGCTCTGTTTAAAGGCAATTGGGTATGATTAGAGCCACTGGATGTCTCAGTGGGGGAGGCATGCTTGTAGTCATTTTAAAAGCTGGAGGTGACTGGCAGTATCAAATGCTTTTGCTAGGTGCTCCTGTCAGGTTTCCTTAGTCCACACCACTGTGGGTAGCATTGTCAGTCTGAGAAGAGATGTGATTGTAAACTAATCTATATGCCTGGAATAGGCTAATGAAATTTGAGCTGCTCAGGAACTTGGTAGCTTGTAACTGAGGTTGGTGCTCAGGAAACTTTGAATAAGCTGGCAAGAGTGAGTTGGGATAATAGCCAACATTAAGGGAGTCTCCCCTTTGTGAAGTATGACCACACTGGTCAGTTTCCTGGTAGATGGAATCTTACCCAGTGAATATGGACTGATTGAGTATGGTGAAAACTGGACTGGCCAGGGAGGGGCAGCCAGGAAGATTAGTCTGATGTTTAATTCATCAGGATTGCAGTTCTTGAGGTTTAGTGACTGTAATACCTTTTGTACCTCTATGCAGGGCACTGGTGAAATGCTAAAGGATGATATTCTACTGAACTGAGAAGGAACACAAAATGTAGGGTCCTTTGGAGGCAGGATGCATGATATTCATGGCACAGTTTGCAAAGTAATTGTTTAATGTAGATGCTACCACTAGGGGATGGGTTCAAAGGGTAGTACTGCAGATGAGGGCATGGTATATATGTTTAGCCAGCGAGGGTCAAAGAGGTTGTGCAACAACTTCCAGAAATTGGGAGGGTCTGGTACACTAGTCTGATACCGAGACTTGAAATAGGTGACTTGCCCTGTTTTGTAGCCTTAGTGCACCTTTTCTAAACTACGTATTATCAAAACATCTCAGGATCTGGAGAGACTATGTGCAAGCATCAAAGGGCATCCCTCTGGTCAAAACTGGTAAAAGGGAAGATGTGCCCCTTTTATCTTGGTTCTCCTTAAGGGGGATATGCCTTTCACATAATATCTTACAAGCAGAGTGCAAGTACTATAGGACAGTATCCAGATTAGTGGCAAAATCAAGGAGGAACCAGTTAATGACAAAAAAGGTCAGCAAGGGAGGTCTTAGCATTCAGGTTGTTCAGGGACTTTGCCTTTATTGATCTGAGGTACTTCACCTTCCTTCTACAATAGACCATATAGTGGTCATTGAAAAGGCCAGGTTAGAAACCAACATCAGTGATCCTGTGTGGGGAAGGGGGAAGAGAGAACACAGCCAGTGAGTGAGTGGCTCTGAGAAGATGTGTTAGTTTGGAAAGGGTCACAGAAATACTGATTAATGTTTTGAGTATGTACCTGGGGTTTGTGTTTCTTTCCAGCAGTCAAGTCAGTTTGCAATGATTCCACCTATGATTAACTTTTCCCTTTGCTTGGGAGGCAGTGCTCATTGTTGCACTAAGGGTGTTTGGTAGGGAGCTGGGAGAATAACAGGGTAGAAGTACAGACTGCAGAAGAAAATGGGTCAGCATTTACACAAATTGATAGCATTACAAACATATAAAAGGTGCAATGTATTATTTAAGGATGTGTCTATTTCTTTTGAAAACAAGGAATTAAATCTAGTTTTGCACTGAAATGCTTTGTGCTCCTGAGCAGGGATTTTCTGACAACACAATACCTGTACCAAAATTTTCTTAAATTCTAACAGCAGATTGAAAAGTAAAAGCAAAAACTTGCTAGTCACTGAACAAAGCAATTATAAAAGTAGAGTCAGCTACAACCCTGTGATAATCAAAATAGCCAATTGCCTATTCCACAGAAGTGAACACCTGCTCTTTATGCACAGCTTGTCCAAACAGTAACATCTCTTTCTGTTTTGCGTTTCCATGATATGACTTCTGCTTTGTTTTAATTTATGGCTCACTTAGATATGAACATCTCTGGACTAATTAAGCATAGTATCTCATTTGAAGGAGGTTTATTTGGGCTTTCAGAGATTAAATTAAGAGGTCCTACAATCATCCCCTTTAATATGTTACTTACACTGAACATTATTTATAATATACAGTAAATGTTCCGTATATACACCATTAAGAATTACAAATGTCTACACAGTAAGCTAAAAAGACAAAGAACCTTAGCATGAAAGCACTCAGGCAAGGGTTATTCAAAAAGGGTACCATTTGTAGATTACATTAGAGGCCCTTTGGCACCATGCATTCTTGCTTAAAACAGAACCAGCCTAAATTCTAAGGGTGATTTGCATATATAGAAACATGGAAACACAGACTGTGTCAGCAGAAAAGGACCAGTGGGCCCATCTAGTCTGCCCCTTTTCCCTGCCTATTCTGATGCCTCTGACACTATTTTGTCACTGCTGTCCCTCCGTCCCCTCTTCCTCTACCTAATTTGCCCTTGTGCCTATCCCACCCATGCTTGACGCTTCCCACAGTCTTTGGCCTCATTGTCTCCTCTGGCAGGCTGTTCCAGTCCTCCAACACTGTCTAGTTATCCACCATTCATTCCATGATGAAGTATTTCCTCACAACTCTCCTATCCCCCCCCCCTTTAGCTTCATTGCATGCCCCTTGTTCTAGTGCCTTCTTTTCTCTGAGACACCCCACCTGCACCTTACTCAGCCGTGTGAGGTGTTTGTATTTCTCTGTCATGTCTCCTCCTGCTCTCCTCTTCTCTCCTCCAAGGAGTAGATCTTGAGTTCCTGCAGCCTTTCCCTTATATGGTTTTTCACACAGCCCTCACACCATTTTGGTTACCTTCTTCTGTACTGCCTCCACCCTGAGACTGTCCTTGCAGAGGTGTGGCTTCCAGAACTGGACACAGTATTCAAGGTGGGACCTCACTAGTGAGCGATACAGTGTCAGCTCCAACTCTCTCTTCCTGCTAGAAATACCCTTCTCAATGCACCCCATCATCCTATTAGCCTTTCCCATTGCCATGTCACACTGATCAGGTACCTTCAGGTAATCAGATATGATGACCCCTTGGTTTCTTTCTTGCTTGGTGACTGTAAGTACCTCTTCTCTCATGTTATACATAGCTCATGGGTCTACCCAGCCCAGGTGCATAACCTTGTACATTTTGGCACTGAAACCCAGCTACCGCACCCTAGATATATGTCCCATGATGCTTTGCATTATAGGGACATGTGTGATTTTTCTACAGCATATACTCTTTTCCAAATAAATAGTTTTTTTTTAATAAATAACATTTTTTACATTCAATAAGCAATATCTATCTATATTCAGTTCATATTACATATTTTGCATTAAATATGCATTTCAGAAAAATCTTTTTAATTGAACATATAGTCACTCAACATGTTAAATCAGACTGACAAAGAAACAATAGATGCTTCTAAGCTGAAATCAGAATGCATCCAGATGTTAAAGCATTTGGAGCAATATTTAGAAAAGGAAATCAAGTTGTCTCAAATTTTCTTCACTTATTCAGCAGTGAATAGCTATTTCTTTCATTGTTTGCTGTATTGCTCATGTAGTTGTACCATTCTTCTATGGATGGCATTTGATCTGTTTTCCAATAACATAAAATAAAAAGTTTTAGTCCTAGTACAGCTGCAAGAATCCATATCTTTTGGTTTCCCAAACTAAAAAGGTGCAGCCGGGATATGGGTGCAGACCAGTTAACTGCATATCCAACAAAAGAAAAACCATGGCACACACCAAAGCAAGACAAGACAAGCATTTGTCAATGCCAAATGCTTGCTTGCTGGTATTAGCATTGGAAGTGCATAAGTTAGATAGTTGCAGAATAGGAATGGGCTGGCAGTGAAGTACTGTAGTGACATCAACCCCACCCCCACCCTGCAGAGATGGACAGGCACTGGGGTGTGCCTTTAGATTGTCGACCATAATACTCACGCCATTTCACCTCACTCAATCCTGCAGACATCAACAAGTGCTGAGGTGTGCCTTGGGGTGTTCGGCTTTACAGTCATTCCGTTTCATAAGGAGATACACTGAAATGGGTGCAGTATAGGAGAATGGGGTGAAATTTGGGGCTGAAGAGCCTAAGGCACACCTCGATGCCTGTCACTGGCTGCAAGGTGGGGGGGTAGAATGGCATCAGCATTACAGCTGGCAGTCCAAAGACACACCTTCTAATGCCTGTCAGTCTGTACAGGATGGGATGTTATGGTTAGAAACCCTAATGCCCTGGGCATTTGCTGGTATTTGCACTACAGATTTTCAATATGATCTTTTTGTGACCCCCAGCTCATAAACACATTTGGAACCTCTACTCATGAACAGTGGCACTGTGATTTTGTTAATCTGTCCTGAATGTTGATTTCCCACAGCGACCATGCCATTCTGCATCACATGGGCGAAAACACAGTTTGGACAGGATGTGAAAAATGACAGCTGTACTGTTCATAAGGAGGTGCGCAAAAATGGCAATGTTGAAAATCTGGAGTGAAAATATTACAAATTCTCGAGGTTACAAGTGTGCATGGAAACTACGCAATGCACACTCGTAACATAGTCATTTTGTGGACTTTAGTCAGCAAATTTTCAAAGTAGGCATTTTGGGACCTCTGCTCATGAACAGTTTCACTGTGATTTTTGTAATCTGTCCTGAACATTGATTTCCCACAGCAATCGCGCCATTGTGCACCGGATGTGCAAAAATATATTTTGGGTAGGATGTGAAAAATGACAGCTGTACTGTTCATAATGAAGTGTGAAAAAATGCCAATGTTGAAAATCTGGAGTAAAAATATTACAAATTCTCGAAGTGACAAGTGTGCATGGAAACTGCACAATGCACACTCGTAACGCAGTCATTTTTTGGAATTTGTTTACCAAATTTGCAACATAGGCTTTTTGGGTCCCCACCTCATGAACAGTGGCACTCTCATTTCATTAGTCAGTACTGAAGGGTGATTCTGTGCAGTAATTTTAAAATCACCTTTCCGGACCGGGTAATGAAATGACAGCGATAGTGTGCATGAGGTGAGGTCCCAAAAACCCCATGTTGAAAATGTGGGACCAGGGGCGTGGCCTGACCAGGCAGAAGATGGCAGCATAGTTCAGAATCTCTGCAGGAATGCCTGCAATCTAACCTCATCTAGCCTTCACCAGACCCTTCTTTGGTACCAACTCCTGTGACTTTCCTGTAATCTTACTGCATGACACAGTTTGTAAGTCATTTTTGATCCATCATCTACTTATATTCAATTATTCTACACTGTACTGCAGCATACTAGCCTCATCCTTCAGCATTATGGCAGATCTCCAAGTACAGCAAAGCTCACTTGCTAGAGTGGAA
This sequence comes from Neoceratodus forsteri, assembly GCA_016271365.2. Classification (NCBI taxonomy): domain Eukaryota; kingdom Metazoa; phylum Chordata; order Ceratodontiformes; family Ceratodontidae; genus Neoceratodus; species Neoceratodus forsteri. The sequence continues at coordinate 726,527,903 of CM028137.1, read as the reverse complement.
GTAATGTTTTCCAAACTGATGGCTGAGATTAATGATCTTAAAACCTCTACCCAATTGAATGCGACCACTCTTGAAACTTTTAGCCAGAAAATTGCATTTAATGAGAAAGCAATGACCTGTAACACCACTACTATTCATGGCCTCCTGGCTACTGTCTGCAATCAAGATCGAACTATTAAATCCCTACAAGCCAAAATTGATGATATTGAAAATCGTAATCGTCGCAACAATTTACGATTTTTTGACTTCCCTGAAGGTGTAGCATTAGGAGACACTACTGCGCTTTTATTACATGTGCTGCCTGCAATGCTTAAACTGCCTCCTGACCTAACGTTAATCATTGAGCGGTCTCACTGCACTCTGGGTCCCAAGCCAACATCAGACCAGCGACCAAGGCCTATCATTGCTCGCTTCTTGAACTATTCCCACACAGAATTAATACTGAAACGAGTGAGAGAAATGGGGAAACTTCAGTGGTAAGAGTTTAATATTTCCATCTACAGAGACTTTTCAAAAAATTTAACCATCAGAAGGAAGGAAGGCCTACAATCCACTTAAACAAATCCTCCACCAAAGAAGCATTAAATTTGCTCTACTTTACCCCGCGACACTACACCTTTTCTCAGTCTCTTCCTTCAAGGATTTTGAAACCCCTGATGCCTTAGCCAACTATCTGGAGGTCTCTCTCTGCAATCTTACCCTGGGAGATTCAACAGCAATTGGCAACCTGAACACAGCTTTGGTATCCACACGGAGGGTGGACAACGAGGTACAGGAACGTGGGGAAAGTGTTGCAGAACTCGCAGCCCCAAGCAGCAACGCCGCAACTGATTTGACCCCAAGGCAATCAACACGGCTGCAAGAGAAGCTTCCGTCGGGGCATTATTCTTCAAGACTTTCATGCTGTTCTAGCAAGGTTTCACCTCAAACACCCCAAGCTGCAGCCTCTCACCTTCAAATCAACCCCTCTATTCCCTTGAGCAATAATTTTGCTCTCTTGGAGGATGACATGCACTCCTTGCAGGAAGATCTTTTCCAGCAAATTTCAGATGAACATCCCTCTAATTTGGGCCCTGTGCCTCAGGGATGTATTTCTGCCAATACTTCATGGGCAGAAGTTGTTGCAAGTTCCCCACTCAAATCTTTAGAGCCGCCCAAAAAGAAACATAGGGCAAAGACGAAAAGCAAGAACATCAGTAGTCACAATCCTGCGAATAAGTCTAAGGTGTCATGAGCTTATATGGTCAGTAATATGGTCACAATTGTTATAGCTTGGTAGGTTTTGCTTCCAGGATACTTAAACGGAGTGCCAGTACCCTTTTTCTGCCTAGCCACCTGCTCTACAGTCTATGCTACCTGGTTGCTTTCACTCCCAGTGGGTGCAGAAAGCAAAGGCTGTACATCGCAGTGCGATCAATTTACTTTTTGTTGCAGTGTTTAAATTAGCAGCTTAAAGGTCTTCAAGGGAACTTTGGTATACCAGCAGTGCTTTTCTAACCCATTATTTTAGTGTAAGATCTTATACATTACCTCATTAAACAAGCTCTCTGTATCTAGCCTTGTACTCTCCAATTTAGCAGTGCATCAGGGTTATAGTCTTTTGGCTGTTCAGTTGCATATCTTCAATCGGTATGCATCCTGATTATTGCTTTTTCTTTTTCCATATGTGAATTATTATATATTACAAGGCAACTTACCCCTTCCCTCTCCTGATGACAGGTTCTAGGCATTATTGGCAACTACATTTAATCCATCTCCTTCCCTACGCCCCATTTTTCTTACTACCTCCTGTTTACAATATGGAACTATCATTAGCACTCAGAGAGGTGGGCTATGTTTGTGTACTGTTGCAAAGGATTGTCAATCTACATCTTCCTTATGCTCCTTTATTTTGCTTGAAGCCTACAGATATTATAGAAATCCACTGCTGTGGTCCTCCTGTTTTGGGGCTCACTAGGCCTAGTCTTCTAGACCTAGTCACCCCATATAACACCTATTTAGGTGATTTTCGAGTAATCGGAGCTGATCTTTACTATGACTATCTCTTCTGTCTACAGTTATCACCGAAGCCTATACCTCACCACATGATCCTCATTTGCATTTGGCTTAGGCCATAAGGGCTTAAATTGACCTCCCCTTTCTTCTTTCCCTCCCAATATTGTATTTATTATGTACTTATTCTGTTGCACTGCAAAGCATACTCAGAGTCACTCTAATGTGGTAATGATCTACTTTTCCTTTTATATTTGTTCATTTGCATTCCACCTGGCTCCCTGAATTCCTTGCTGTATGTCTAGGCTGTACTGGCATCTCGTATATGGTTCTTTAACTTACTGTTATTTTGAGTTGGTATATCTTGTACTATTACTACTAATGTTTATAAATAAGTTCTGGTATTTAGCTTTATCCTTATACCTTGTCCTGTTAGCTTAGAATTAAGCTGAGGTTATTACAGTCCCCTGCCTTTCTTGGTATTATTCCTTCAGTTTAGCTTATCAGGAATACTTACTTTATTATATTACTGGGATCAGACTTAGGTTTGGGCCGATATTTATAACCGGTCCGCCCTAGTCTCCTCCCTACATCGACGCCCCAGAGTGTGGTGAGACAGTATCTTAGCCAGTTGGCTGACTCATATCTCCTCACTCCCATAAAATGTTTTCTTTGTTATTTAGCTTACTAGTGTTGTTGTTGTTGTTAATGACTTTTCTCCTTCCCCATCTCTATTCTAACGTTAATAAAATATCTGTGCTACTCATGTATCATGCATCTCACTTTTTTTGGCTTGAATGTTCCTGCCACTCTCTGCATATATGTAAGCTCTCTATATTGTATTCTAATCATCCTCCACCTCATTTATTTGTCCCTTCACACTCCAGCGATTATTCCCTTTCTTTAACACTAACAATATGAGTGACATACTTTTATATGCATGGAATGTGAAGGGACTTAATTCTCCTTGTAAGCGGAAGCAAATTCTTTCACATCTCAAAAAAACATAAAACACAAATTGCTTTCTTTCAAGAAACAAAATTATTAGCAGAGGATGTTAAAAAGATTGGGTCGGTCAGATCTACGAATCATCCTATACCTCAAAAAAAAGAGGAGTTGCTATTCTTATTCATAAGAGTCTCAAATGGTCTCTTGTAAACTCTGTTTCCAATACTGACGGCAGATGGGTGATGGTCAAACTGAATACCAATTCTGGTCCTCTTCTGCTTGTTAATGTCTATGCACCCAGCTCTGATTCCCCTGAGTTTTTTCATAATTTAGCTCAACAGATAATACACCAGTTAATCTTGGAGGTAATCTTAACTTAGCTTTAGAAGCCAGCATTCACAGAAGTAGCCCCATTACAGAGGCCCACCCTAGAGTATTAAAGCCCCCTCATTACTAATGCAAGATGTTGGATTAGCTGATGTATGGCGCCTCCTTCACCCCCGTGATCGAGAATTTACTTTTTACTCCTCTCTACATAAGACATACAGTAGAATTGACTACTGCTTAGCCTCTCCTGTTATAATGGAAAAATCTATTGATTCATCCATCTCTCCCATCATAATTCCGGACTGGTCCTCTGTCAAATTGCAACTTTTGTGGGGCCCATTAGCACCTAAATCTTCTTACTGGTGGCTGGACCCTCTCCTTCTCAGGGATCCCAATTTCTTACCCATGATCAAAGCACAAATTCAGGACTTTCTCTTTCACAATACCCCAACTGAACCTTCTATGTCCTCTGTATGGGAAGCTCTTAAAGGTACAATTCGAGGGAAAATTATCAGTTATGCTGCGCATAGGAAAAGAGTAAGGGAACAACAGCTGGCTGACTTGGAAAAATCTCTATTATATTTATACTTTTCTTCTAAAAAGCACTGTCCAGATTCTCAACTTCATCTTGAAATTCTTCAGCTTAGAGTTAAAATTAATGAATTCATTTCTCGAAAAACCAAACTGGCCTTGTTTAAACTTAAATATAAGTTTTGGGAACACGGCGAAAAAAATGGGAAACTCCTCTCTTACCAGCTCAAAGCACAACTAATGGAACGACACATCCTAAGCCTAAAAGATGAACAGGGTACGATTCACTCCGAGAACCCCTCTATAAATCGTATCATGAAAACCTTTTATCAAAAATTATACTCTAACATAAATCCTCCATCTACTTTACAAATTCAACAGTTCCTTAAATCGTTACATCTTCCTCATCTTTCTACTCTTGAAACAAATTCTTTAGATGAAAATCCAGAAAGCTTTGTCTTCCTTGAAATCTGGCAAATCCCCTGGGGGTGACGGATTCCCTGTCGATTTCTATAAAATGTTTTCCGACACCTTATGTCCTCTTCTTCTTAATGTTTATCAAGAAGCTTCCAATACTGGCAAGCTTCCCCCATCTTGCACCGAAGCAATCATAACCCTAATCCCTAAGAAAGAAAAAGACCCTACTCACCCCGCAAGTTACAGGCCCATCTCTTTATTAAACACGGATGGGAAGATATTTGCTAAACTACTAACTTCTCGACTTGAATCCTTGATTCCCAAGCTAACTCATTGTTTGCAAGCTGGTTTTATTAAACATAGATCCGGTTCTGATCACCTACGTTCCTTATTTAATTTAATTCACAAAGCCAAATCCCTCAAGACACCAGCTGCAGCCATAGCTATTGATTTCAAGAAGGCCTTTGATTCCTTAAACTGGGACTACCTTCATCAAGTTTTATCTTATTTTGGTCTTTCTCATACCTTTTGCTCCTGGATCAAGCTACTATACAACTCCCCTGTTGCTAAAGTACTTACTAATTCCACCCTTTCCTCTTACTTTCATCTAGCAAGGGGAACTAGACAAGGCTGTCCCCTGTCACCTTCCATGTTTATTTTAGCCATGGAACCCCTGACTGCTTGTTTACGTCAATCTTCTGGCATTATGGGCATACCTGTGAGCAATTCAAGATATGTTTTTCTCTCCTACACGGATGACCTCTTAATCTTAATCTTACTTGAAAACCTGAATGAGGCTGGGCCTCTGTTGGTTGATTTGCTTAATAATTTTACTAAAATTTCTGGTCTTGCTTTGAATTATGGCAAATCACAAACTATGCCCCTTAATGACCACTGTAAAGCCTTTATGAACATACCTCTTGGATTCCGCTGGTCACCGCAGGGTATAACATATCTAGGAATCAAAATTACTAGTAACTTGGGAAGATATGGGACATTAACTTTAACCCCTTATTTGATAACATCAGAACAATTCTGGACAGATGGAAGCTTCTTAATCTCTCTTTCATGGGCAAAACTGCAGCCATTAAGATGTCCATTTCTCCCAAGATTCTTTACCTGTTTGCCAATATTCCTTTAGTCTTACCATCCTCCTTTTTTGCTAAAATTGATAAATTAATAGGTAACTTTATCTGGGATGGGAAACCACCGAGATTTAACCACAATAAACTTCGATCACATTGGAAAAAAGGGAGATTCGGACTCCCCTGGTTCAAAGGCTACCTCTGGGCTTTCCGAGTGGCCCAAACATTAAATGGTTTCAGAAACCCTTCCCTCACTCACCACTATGGATTGCAATGGAATCCGCAATGTGCCCAGGAGGAGTTCCCACTTCCTTCATTTTTAATCCCATTTCCTCTAAACTAAGATCTCACCCGACTATATCATCCTCTGTTCTTTATTGGAAACTAACCCACAAATTCCTGAAATCCAATCCAACACCCTGGTTTTATGCCCCCTTATGGGTCAATCCACTGCTCACTCTAGAAGATCACTCAATTTTCTGTTGTACATGGAGGAACAAAGGCATTTTCTTTCTCGGAGATATCTTGGACAAGAATTCACTCACTCTTAGATCATTCTCAGATTTGCAGGTCACATGGAAACTTCCTAAACAGGACTTCTGGAAGTTTTTACAAATTCGGGCAGCTTATAACTCTCTCTCTCTCTCTCTCTCTCTCATTTATTGTGTAGGCATACTTTTCTAAACCCATACATCTCGCACTGGACTAATTTATCAGTAAAATTAAATAGCTCCATTTACAAAGACATTATTGATAATCTACCTGATCAGTCTATACAGGCCAAAAATAAATGGAGTGCTCTTCTTAACTACAATATTTCAGAAGCACAATGGGTAATTGTTGACGTATTGCACATAATACCTTTAATGATGCACGTAGTTCTTTAATACAAACTAAAATCCTACATCTTTGGTATAGAACCTCCTCTGTGCTTCAATGAATGGGCCTATTAAATAATAATAATTGCTGGCACTGCAGTTTGGCCAACGGGGATCTACTTCATATCTTGTGGTCTTGTGCTCCCATTAATAAGCTCTGGCATAAAGTCTGTTTACTTACCTCCAGAGTAACAGGACAAAAACTACCTTTTGACCCCAAGCTATCCCTTCCAGGCATCCTTATCCCCACTAGCTCTCTCCTCTCACATGCACATTTTAGATGGCTAAACATACTTTCTCTTCTGGTCAAACATCTGATTCTTATGAAATGGAAATCAACTCTGGTGCCTTCTCTTTCTGATGTTCTTCAAAGCCTCTCTCAGTATGCCTCCCTAGACCAATTATCTCATGTTACTCATAATCGACTCACTGTATATGACAGATGTTGGCAGGATTACTTCAAGTACATCGAACCTAGTTCTTCTAGACCCTAATTTCTTAGGGATATTTAGCCCTCCTTCTTTTTTTGCTCTCAGATTAGGTTTTCTCGAAACTTTTGTGCACAGATTTCTCCTCTTTTTTCCCTTCTTCCCAGTTTTCTCCCTCCCTCTCTCCTGCCCTTCTTCCATGCTTTTTTCTCTCATTTTTCTTTCCTCGCACATGTTTCTGTTATCGTTCACCTCTCCATTACTGAACATTGTTCATATTACCACATTTATCACTTTTTGCAATTTACTGAATGCCTTGCCATAGCCTGCCCTAGCATGTATTTCTTACCTGGTTGCTATTTCTGATCCTATAATACCCTTTTGATTGTAACCCTTCTGCTCTCCACTTACATCCTGTCTAGGTTTGTGTTTTATTATCAATACATGTATATAAGGCTTCTCCGATATGTTTACCCTAAATACTGTGTTTTGTTAAGTGATATTTTATATCTTACATGGAGGATCATCTTCTATTGTATTAGATGTGTGCTTTCTTATATACTCGAGTTTCAATAAAAAGATAAAGTGAAAAGAAAAAGAAAATGTGGGGCCAAAATTCCTAACACTGGCTGAGATATTAACCAAAGTTGAAACCCCCATTGAGTCCCATTATGAGGTTTACCATGATTTGTCAGTTTGTTGGTCACCTTTGAAGACTGCAGACATGTCCCAGTGCAAAGAAGATGACAGCACCAACCTCCAGAGGTAAGTATGGGGTAAGGAGGGGTGCAGGAAGGTGGGTGCTCAGTGGGAGAGTGGGGAGGGGGGACTTGGACAATTACGAGGGACCGTTTTCTTTTTTACAGATAAAAAAAGATGGTGGGGGACTGTTTTCTTTATTTGGGCACTCTGGGGTGGGCTACCAGTGTGACACATCAGTGCGGTGGATGGGCATCATGCCAACACAGGGATTGGGAATCCTGATGTTTGTAGGGGGAATGAATAAAAGAAAAATTGGGCACATTGGGGTGGGTTCCCAGTGTGCAACAAGTTGGAGTGTGTGATGCCAACATGGGATTGGGCACCTTGATGTCAGAGCATGAGACAAACAAAAAGAAAACATAAATTTGGGCACACTGGGATGGGCTTCCAGTGTGCCACATGCATTGGGGGGGCACATGACTGCAACAGTGGGAGGGAGTGAGGGGGTTTCATTATCCACTGGTGGTGGGAGGGAACAGAGGGAGCAGGGAGGGCAGGAGCACTGGGAGAGTGTGGGAGGAGTGCCATCCGCAAGATGGCGGTGGTGACAGAACTGCACATGGGTGGCATTCATGTATGCATATTTCTAGTTCACAAGATGGTGGTGCCAGGAATACAGACGTAACAGTCAAAATAGTGTGGCTGTTACTCCATAGCAGTCGATCATGGCAGAGTGCTACAAGCTCCATTGGACTTTCAGAAAGGATACTTCCAAGTGTCCCAATGGAAGGTGTCATGATCGGTCATTTTAGGAGCAACAGATTGATCGCAAAACAGCTATAGGCTCATCCTACAGCCATAAAAACTGGAACTGATTTCCCTCCCTCAAACACAGTATACAAAGAATAATGGGGCGGCATCTCATACAGAGGTCCATTCAGATGGAATAATCCTTCTTAACCTGTACCACTTTGGAGACTGAGTTTTCTATACACATGCTCTACAGTAGGTCAAAAAAGCTTGTCTTTCATCTGGATCTGGGAATGTTTTGTATCTTCAATGAATGATTGCTTGAAGAATTACTGAAATGTGTCTGCTTATTTATTTACTTATTTGTGTATTTATGTATTTAAAATGTTTCATCAGGAAAGGCTCATTGAGCTGAGTAAATGCCTACAAGTTCTTGAAGATGTTTGCAAATGGTTTGCCCCTAGGGTTAGGTTAACAAGGGAAATACGACCACTGCAGTGTCTTAATGTCATTTTTAAAATATATGATTTTAATTTTTATAATTAATGTTTTAAAGCTTAATTATACAGTGCGTGCCACTGTGAAAATGGGTCTACAGTTTTATTCTGTTGTAGGTTGCCCTTGTGCTTCTGTGTGTCCATGTTTTCTCATAGTGAGTTGACTATAGCAGTTTTTAGCTTTGCAATAACTAACGAAGCATTTTTTTTATAATATGGCTAGTCATACATTTTCATTTGTATTCCCAGCTGCAATTTTAAGAACTTACAGGCATTTACTCAGCTCAATGAGCCATTCCTGAGTAAACATTTTAAATAACTAAATAAATAAAAACACACATAAATAAGCAGGCATATTTCAGTAGTTTTCCAAGCAATCATTCTTTGAAGATACAAAACATTCCAGATCCAATCAATCAATCAATCAATCAAACTTTATTTAACCAGGCAGTTACATCATTGAGCGAGCTCATTTGCTAGATGGTCCTGGACACACAGAACAAATTCCATTTACAGTTTACGACAACATATCAAGACATATCATGCAGGAAAATAGTACAATTATAAATAACATTACCTAATAGGTGATATCAGGAACAAATCTTAGATAGCAAAGGTTGTATACATACACAGATACTTCATCATAGAATGTTTGGGAGCAGTAGGTGAGCGAGGCATGAGTAGATGGCAGCGGCTCATAGGATACAGTGGGAAGGGGGATAGAAACCACCCAAGGGGGTGGAGGGGTAACCATGCTATGTTAGAGTCCCCAGAGGGTGTTGCCACAGTGAGAGAAGTGGGGAAGGAGCTAGGGGCGGTGTAGTTACCCTAGGGGCTGCCGGTCTACAGGGGGAATAGGGAGGCCAGGAGGATCCATGAGCTAAGGATATGTTCAAATTGTGTATCAAAGATTACCTGAGACAGTCACACACAGTTTTCAGGCATCTAAGAAGCAGTTGTTTGAATACATAAGGGCTGGGCAGGTGGGAGAGTTTAAGAACTTTTTGTGAATTATTCCAGAGTGATGGTAGGAAGGAGCTGATGTCAGTTGTGCCAAGATGAGTCCTTGTTCATGGCACCTTGAGGAGGACAAGGGAGGAATTCCATAGGACATATATGCCTGTTGACCGTTCAAACAGATTACAGATGTAGGGTGGGAGTTTGTTGGAGAGCACTGTGAAGATCCACGTAAGGGCATTTATTTGCCTTCTCAGAAGGATCCAGATGAAAGACAAGCTTTTTTGACCTACTGTAGAGCATGTGTATAGAAAACTCAGGGCAGGAGTCACGAAGCATGCCATTTCAAAGTCCCACTCCACAACTGCTGATGCAGACTGTAATCGCCCGCAGCTGCGGCAGTTGTGATTCACAGCCGCAGCAGTTGCGGAGTGTGTTACGGCTGCTTCCACCAGCCGTAGCCCATTCCCGCAGTTGCGGCCATCACCCTGGTGACACCACCCGCAAGCGACCAAAACTCGTGGAGCCAGTCGTAATCTGGCTCCACCTTTGTGACTACCAACCGCTGCAGGTAACCTGCGGCTCCGCAAGTGGCAACCCACTTGCGTAGCAGTTTACCCGCAGCTGCAGGTCTTTTGAAAGCTTCGTGAATCCTTCCCTCAGTCTCCAAAGTGGTGCAGGTTAAAAGGGATTATTCCAAGCGAATGGACCTCCGTATGAGATGCCGCACCACTATTCTTTATATACTGTATTTGAGGAAACTCAATTCTAGTTTTTAAACAAGCCACAGAGAGTAACAAACAGAAGTTGTGTGTGATGTTTGGAAGATGCCCGGGAGTGGTGGGAGGCTGGGAGCGAGTGCTGAGTGTGATGTCATATCCTGGAAGTGCTGAGGGAGCAACAGTGCGATGGATACCGAGAGGACTGAAACAAGCAATGGTGGGGAAGGGAGCAGACAAGAAAACTGGGGAAGCCTGGAAACATGCAGGGAGCAGACAAAACACCAGAGGGAAAACTGGACAAGCGGAGGGGGGGTAGAGGAGGAGACCAGGAGAGCACAAGGGGGGAAAAGAATAACACTGGGGAGACAAAACAAGCAGGCATACCATACAGAGAAGGGAGGAAAAGAAATATGGGAGGGTAAAATGGGCAGAAGAGTGGGAGGCACAGGCAAAAGGCAACAAAAAAAAATGGTTTGGCATTCAACTGTTTGCTGGGCGATGTTATGTAAATGAAAGGAGTTAGTCGCGTTCACGTAGGAGCAGCTGATTTCTTTCAAGTACACAAAGTTGCCACTCAACAAGCAGTGAGTAGTGTCAAGACCAGTGTTGCTGCTCATTGGTTTGCACTGCTGAGTCCCTTGGAGCTTTCGCTGCAATTGGCTCTGTGGTGACACACCTCTGAAATGCAGTTTCTTGTAGCAAGATGTTCCTTGTGCAAGTGGACATAACAATAAACAAGCAGCAGCACTTAAGAACACAAAATAGGCACCAAGAAAGACAGTTTTTCTGAAAGTATTGTTTTTTTTTTTTTCTGTCTCACAGGGCCACGAATAGAAGGGAGCAACTGACACAGTTGCAACTGGGCCTGGATTGCCAGGGGACCTGAGCCTCCAAGCTTTGCGTCTTGTATCTTGGTCAATTACTGCAACATTTTCAATTCACACAGCACTGAAACATTCCATTTCACACAGTATGCTAAAGTTTTCTTATTCCAAGGTAGGCAGCCAATCTGTCATGCTGATTCCCTGGCCCCCACCCCAAACAACTATCTCTCACATTACACCCTCACACAGCATTTCTGCTAAATCCTGCTTGGCTTGGCTGTAGGTGGGTGCACTCCTGTATGTACCCCCCAGTCAGCAATTAAACAAAACAACCCAACAAAAAACAAAACAAACAAAAGCAGATGAGCAGCACCAGCACAGTACTGGCAGCGCTACACTGGAGCCCTCTGGTGGCAGTCCTTCAGCAGAGGGACTATATTACCAAAAATTGTCACATTTCTATAATTTTTCAGTAGCCTTGTAAATATCTGTTTAATTTCCATGAAAAAAAATTTAGAAGCTCAAGTAGACACTCAAGGGTACTAAGAGTTGTTTCACTTTCATAAGCGAAGAAGGCTAACTATGCCCTTGGTAACTCTTCAAATCAAAAAGTTGAGTTCCCAGATCCTAAACATTAGGCTGCTTGATACCAAAGCCTGGTACTGAAGCCGGATCCTAAAGCCTAATACTGAAGTCTGGTACTGAAGCCCGGTACTGAAGTATGATACTTGAAGCTTCTACTGAAGCTTGATACTGAAGCCTGATACTGAAACTTGGTACTGAAGCCGAGTACGGAAGCCTGGTACTGAAGCGTGGTACTGCAGCCTGATAATGAAGCCCAGTACCGAAGCTTGATACCAAAGACTGGTACTGAAGCTGATACTGAAGCTTGGTTCTGAAGCCAGATACCGAAGTCCTGTACTGAGGTTGATACTGAAGCCTGGTTCTGAGGCATGATACTGAAGCCCTGTACTGAGGCCTGATGCTGAAGCCTGGCACTTAAACCTGATACTGAACTCTCATACTGCCTGGTACTGAAGTCCAACACTGAAGCCCGATACTGAAGTAAGACACTAAAGCTCAGTAGTGAAATCAGATATAGAAGCCTGATACTGAAACCCAGTACTGCGGCCTGGTACTGATATTTGATCCTGAAGTCTGATAATGAAGCACAGTACTGAAGCACGATACTGAAGTTCGGTACTAAAGCTTGATACTAAAGTTCAGTACTGAAACCTGGTTCTGAAACCCAATTCTGAAGCTCGATGCTAAAGCCTGGTACTAAATTCTGATACTGAAGCCCGATACTGAAGCTTGGTACTGAGGCCCTATACTGCAGGCTAGTACTGAAGACTGCTACTGAAGACTTGTACTGAAGCTGATACTGAAGCCTGGTAGTGAAGCAGGATACCGAAGCCTAGTACTGAAGTTCTGTACTGAAGCCCGATACTGAAGTCCAGTACTGACACCTGGTACTGAAGCCCTGTAAGTAAGTCTAATACTGAGGCCCTATACTGAAGCTCAGTACTAAAGCCCTGTACTGAAACATGATACTGAAGCCTGGCACTGAAGCCCATTACTTGAGCCTGATACTGAAGCTTGATGCTGAAGCCAGGTACTGAAGCCCATTACTTGAGCCTGATACTGAAGCTTGATGCTGAAGCCAGGTACTGAAGCCCATTACTTGAGCCTGATACTGAAGCTTGATGCTGAAGCCAGGTACTGAAGACTGATACTGAAGGTCAGTGTTGAAGCCAGATACTGAATCCTAATACTAATGCAAAGTACTGAAGCCTGATAACTAAGCTGGAACTGAAGCCCGGTACTGAAACCTGATATTGAAGGCCAGCAGTGAAACTCAGTACTGAAGCCAGGCATTGAAGCCCGATACTTAAGTCTAGTACTGAAGCTCTGTTTTAAAGCCCAGTACTGTAGCCGTGTACTGGTCAAGCTCTGCACTAAAGCCTGATACCATGGCTCACTGCTGTTTGCAACTGCAATAACTCTTATAACGTTCGGCACTCCCCCCAATATTCACCTGTGCATCTCAGCTCCTGGTAGATAATATTGTTTGAAAAGTCTTGAACCATCCTTGCAGATTTTTGAGGGTCCCACACAAAAGTTTAGGCATCCTGCTCAGGTGAAAAATAAACTCTTATTTGCAAGGAAATGATGGACTGGGAAAAAAGTTGAGGTGAAAAAAAGCTAGCTTATTAGAGGACTCGGGCTGTTCTTAACCAAAAGTCTCAAGCTAACAGGGGCGCCAGGCACAATCCAGTTGATTAGTGCTACCTGGTCACAACTACCAAGCACTGGTCATTCCATGGGTATGCAGTTGTGCAATCTGTGTGGTCAGTGAGTTACTTGAGACCACACAGGGGAAGGGGTGGGGACAGCATGTTAATAAGGCAGTAGGCAATGCTGTCATTAGGGTTAGTTTGCTGGCCCACCACGCACCTGCTCGCAAGCCACAGCACACCCAAGTTATGTAGAACTGTTTCACACAGTTTTGTGGGGAGGAAGCGGGGTACAGGCTTCCTTGCTGGACTTTGAATTCCATCAGGGACAGAGATCAGTGAAGGACCTGCGTGCAGAATGCGGCATGCGAGGCAAAGGGGTCGTGGAGATGTGGCCAGTAGGTCACTTGAGAAGAATGGAGGCTGCCAGGATAAAATCAACTTTCTCATGCTCAGAAGTGGGACTAGAGGTGGGCTGGTCCTGGTGGCACAGCAGTAACACTACCACTCATGGTGCTGGTGACCCCCGATCAGGAGCCATCTCGGTTTATTGGGGGCCAGCCAGGGGAAGGAGGAGGATTGAGTGCCCATGCAGACATTCTCCTCCTCTGGGGAGGGAGGGATGTGCACTCTGCTATGCTAATGCCACCTAGGTTACTATAGGTGGTGGCAAAAGTGGAGCCCTGAAAGGGAGGGTGGGCATTTCCTGATTGCAATGGGAGCAGACATGTGTGCTCACATCACCGGAATCCACACCCATGAAGCACCCAGGAGAAGGGAGAACATGGGGAAAAGACTTCTGGCTTAGGCAGTATGATTTAATGTCCTCCCATAGACCCTGTACCACCTACTGGGCTACCCTGCCTAGTACATCCAGGCTAAACTCTCCCCGAAGTTTGGTGAACCTCAGGGAGCTCCGCCATAGTGATAAACTGCGGGGCACTGTAAAAGGCTGGTGAGCAAGTCTCAGAGATGGGGGGGTGACAGGGCTGAAGAGGACACTGTGGGGGGGGTGCAGCTGAGCAGACAGGAAGGGAAAAAAAGGGGGCCTAAAAGTGAGAGGCACAGGGGAAGACTATGGTGCTAGCACCATTTGACTAGGTCTCGAGTCACAGCAAAGACATATAACTGCCCCTATCCCATCCCCAGACACCTGAGCCTGTCACAAGTCAGCTTGTAAGTGACCCCAAACCTTGTCTGCACCAACTAACATCTGGCCAACTGATTGTGGCTGTGTGAGGCCCCAGGGGTCATGAGTTCCTTATTACAGGATCAGTAGTTCTGTATCCTGGCTTATTATGAAAAAGTCCCACCATTGCAGACATCTCTACCTGTTATTGTATAACCAGTCTGGAAGGAAATAATTGGGTTTTAGAGCAGCTGTGCATGTTACAGTGAACATTCCGTCCTATACTTTTTATCCATTTTTCGATTGCCCTTTGTCTGCAGTCTTGCACAGTACGATTCTTTCCCAAGTCTGCTTCAGCAACTTTTTTTTTTTACATTTGAAATAATAACATTAGCCCTTCCTATATGGCTCAGATCAGTGTTATATTAAAAGGAGTGCTCAAAATGAGGAAAATTCTTGAATTCCCATTTAGCTAAAAATGGGAATCGGAAAGAAAGAAGAATGTAATAAACAGGCCAGTACACAACTTTAATTTTAAACAGGCTGTTCACTGCACTGCTGCTGGTTTAATAGAGCGTATTACATTTCGCAAGCACATGGGCAGTAGGAGAATCGGGCTCCAGTTTGTGGTCAGATGCACAATGCAGCCCCTGCACTGCCTAGACAGCAGGGGAGGAGGAGTTCTCCAGTGGCTCCATGTGTGACCCTCAGGGGGGCCTTTCTCAACTGACAACACACTCTGGTACCAAAAAGCACCAAGTTCACAGTGCATTTAACCCACTAATACACACATACACACCACCGCAGTTACTTTTTCTCTTTTTAAATACGGTCCCAGTCACTTTATCCACAATGCGTGACCTTCAGAGACACGTCTTCTTCACATGCTTGGAGATCTCAATTCAAAATCCCTAAAAACTGCAATTAATTTCTTATCAAACCCCCCCTCCCAGAGACTCTCACTACTGCTGTATTAATGGCTGGTTCTGAGCGACTGATGGAGAAAAAACACAAGTTGTTTTTTATAGTTACCTCACTCAAGTGCTGTGTGCATTCCCTCTTCGCTCAGTACCAAAGCTGGAAAGTGACGTTGGCCATCCACCCATTGCAGAACTGCAGTCTCCAGACAGAGCATGTCTACATAGTGTACTTAACAGAACTAGAAACCAGACAATGCAGCTGTAATTGACTGCTGCATTCAGGGACTGCCCCGCAGCAAAAACAGCTGATTGCGAAGTGACAGGGTGCTCCCTGATTGCAGTGGCCTGTTTCTTTGAGTATAGTGGCATGCTCATTAACTGCCATCATTGACAGCATGCTTCTCTATTCACCGCAGCAGAGACCAGCCCCAGAACGGACTGCTGCCATTCGGCACAACACTGCCACGCCTCCACAACTCAGTTATGAAGGAAGCTGATGCAATGTGTTTCTTGCACATGCATGCAAGCAAACACAAAAAATGATATATTATGCATTGGTAAACCCAGATCAACATACAAATAAGTTTTAATGTTATCAGTCACTAAACAGGAATTTTGCTATGGCTGGATATCTAATAAATATCAATAATGTAAAGCACATACAAATAGAGGCAAAATATAGAGTCAGTGACCATAAATGTGTAACACAACAAAGTTGACAAAAACAGAATTGGAAAGCAGAAGAAAACAGGCTGTGTAGCCAGTGCCACGTGGGTCAAATTGAGAAAATGAGATCAATTTTCTTTTACATTTTGCCAAATATGCCGATACAGACACTACTATTTTTAGACTTCTCAGAAAGATGCTACATTTAGTACACTGAATGATGAGGTAAGATGCGTATAATTCTGGGTGAAAATATGGAAACAGTGAAGTTAGCTGCAGAGTATCTAACAAATGTCACAGTACCACACATTCTGAGGCAACACCCTGCCCCTAGCAGTATTCTTTTTGTTTTATCAGTACTATCAGATTTGATATATATTGTATGAATTAGACACTACGTTTCAAAATATAAAATCCCCTTGACTCTAGATCCTCTGAAAGGGGGATGAGTGTCAAGTGGGAGGAGTTACCCAACATGTAAGCTTGTATCAAGTGTGTGTGTGTGTGTGTTTGTGCGTGAGCGAGTGTGCATGCATGTGAAATGTGACAGAATTTCAGTATATTCTGATGTAATATGTTATTGGGGAACATATCGCTCAACTGCTAGGAATTTGGTATAGCGCTATGATTTTTACATTGAATTTTACCCTTGCTCTGCAAAGGCTTACTGATGTTCTTAATAATGTTAAGAGTTATTTCTGGACACACACCCTATTAAATCATTGAACTAACTTGATAGAAATATCCCTTAACACTAAATATATATTGTCCACTATTTGTAGACATATTATTCTTTAAAATAAGAAAGTGCTACATATTTTGGCAATTTGCTCTTAATTCTGAAGGCCAGTGCTATGAATTTTAATGCTGAGAGGTTTATAAGTATGTAGGGGACAAGAATCCAGGGGAATAATTACTTGTTAATGTAGTAAACAGCAGCACAGCGACAGTCAATGAGTACACAGAGATAAAAGGGAGAGGTTAAAAGCAAACATTAATACTGCGTGAGATAGTTAAAAGGGGAACATTTAGGAACAGAGGTCATCATAGTTTGAAAGCCATTTCTTTTATATGAGGTATTGAGCTTCCCAGACCCTGCAGCTGGCAGCAGTCTGAAGATATTGATGATTAAGGCTGCCCCATATTGGTACTATTACTACATTGCCACCAGTTTTAGAACCTTGTGATGCCACGGAAGGTGAATGTGTGCCTGTAGTTAGGTGCGCATTCACCCAAAGTGGCACCACAAAGTTCTAAAAATAGCGACAATGTAGTATCAATACAGGGCATACCTAGTCATCAGTATCTCCAGATTGCTGCCAGCTGCAGGTAAGGGATCAAGGCTCAGATAAGGGAGATTTTCATGGGGCTTTCAAACCATGATGGCTAAAAAATGTTCCCTTTAACAGACATATGGAAAGGATGGGGAAATAATTTGTTTGCATGCAATGTTTCATACAGTCTCCTGCAGTAGGCTGCTGACCATCGCCTTGGACAAGGTACCCTAACTCTTGTCCCATTCCCTCCAGTTGGGCTCATGCTGTTTTATCTTCCCCCACCCCACCTGGATACTGTAAACTGTATGTGACTTATTCAGTGTGTTATTACTGCCAGTGCCTGCTGATCTGCACAGCATTGTGCTTTGTTGGATTAATAGGTTTGATTCTGGGTTTTTAATTAGTATTGCTTTGCACCACCATTGTTTATTCACTGTTACATTCTATCATAGAAACATAGACGTTGACGGCATATAAGGACCGCAAGGCCCATCCAGTCTGCCCATTTTTCTACCTTATGAGTGTGCCATAGGCCTTTACTCTGTCAATGGCCTATCTATTCATACTCATCTGTATTGCTCCCTTATGCCTATCCCATGCCTGTTTGAGGCCCTGCACTGCTTTCATATCCACCACCTCCTGAGGTAGGCCATTCCATGCATCCACCACCCTTTCTGTGAAAAAGAACTTCCTCACATTACACGTTAATCAGCATCCCTCTAATCTCATGCTGTGTCCTCCTGTCCTGCTATTTTTCTTAAATTTATATAATCCCCCATATACTCTTCTGCAGGTCTAGAACAAGCATGGAAACGAGCTGCTTACAGCTCAGTGTGCCCTGCTGGCCAACTCTTTCCAATAAATTAAATTAATTCTGTAAATCAATAAATGAATACAAACTGTATCCCAAAGCACTTTGCAGTCCTGGAGAGGGAGTGAAGAGAATTTAGCTGCCCTATCTGTACACTGGGACATTCAAATATTGCAAGGATAGATTAGAAAGATTACAGAGGGCTTACTGGTGAACGTAAAACTTGTTTTTGTTCATTCTTTTTAGTAGGGATGTGGGTGAGTGTAAAATATGTTAGCTCTCCCTGGTGCTTTGTTTCTATGTGTTCATTTTGATACAGCCATTTTCCCTAATGCGTGGTTCCTCGTGGAAGCTGCTATGTTTCTGCCCAATATTTATGTTGTTAATTATATATTAATTTACAAAACTTGGCGAGGTTGGTTACCTGCACCCTGCATGGAAAGCTTAATTCTCGGCTCCCCACCCTAATGGTTGTCACTGTGTTCTGCAACTCAAGAACAATAACAAAAATTAATATTGTGGGGGGGGGGGGGATACAGCAATGAGTGGTGGAAATGAAGGGGGGCATCATTTCCAACAGTTAAATTAAAAGGCTGACTCAGTTTCGGGAGCAAAATGGAAAAGGTCTCTCCCTTTATAAAATGTAGAGAGCCATAAAGGCATAAATGATAAAGCGGACTAAATTAAGTGTTAACATGCAACAACATAAAATGACACAAAGACCCCAGACCCCTGTCACCTATGCTTGACCCTACATCAAAGGAGGTGCCCTCTACCATGATTTTCTTTTCCTATTTTCAACACTGCAGCATTAACGTGGGACCCCATAAGGAAAAAATTGTCTATTTCAAAACAGACACAGGAAACCATGCACTGAGGATATTAAACAGAGTATTGCACGTCCACATTTTCACTGCATTGAAAAATGTAACATCAAAAAAATACAAACGATTTATGTTCCCATTAAGCAAAGAGGGGGGTATCTGATTTGACGAGTCAGTCACACACTTCCTAAGTGGCCATTACAGGACGCATGGGTCTTCAGAGACCATACTATACCGAACAACATCCCCTATATTATAGACTTCCATGAGACTACCATGCATCCTGGCTGGCTGGTAGGCGGGTAGAGGGCGGGGGGATCTGGCCACATGTCACAAATCAGACAGAGAAGCTGAGAAGCCGAGAGGCAGTTAAGTCCAAAACAAGCAGCAGAATGTTTTAAGGGTGAGTCATAAACTTGCAGAATCAGAAGGGAAATTGCAATACTTAGCCACCGAGTTGTGCTACAGAAGCAGTCAGATCATATTGATAAACAGGGCTGCCGAAACTTGCAGACAGACCAGCAGGGAGCGAACCGAGGCAAACTAACACTGCTAGTTTAAGTGCACACTGATACATGGGACACACAGGATTAACTCTGACTTTTAATGCTGAACAGCTGAAGTTAATTAAATTGCTCAGTAAGTGTTAATTTTATTGGAGTGATAAATTAGTCACTTCAGTGAGTGCACTACTGCATAGACGTTTCGTTTCAATTGCAATGTTGCACTGTGAGGGTTACAGAGCCACAATTAACAAGGGGCTAATTACAAACTTTAAATGCTTATTGTGTCTCCCAGCAAAAGATTATGTAAATCAGAGGTGTTAGCACGCCTTGTTCATGAAGAAGCTGAAGTAAAACCACACTGAATGTGGCCAGGCAAAGACTCAATATTGAAACCACAATAGTTTACCTTTTCAGCACAGTTGTGATATTCAGCGGGTGATCTGCAGACCCCCCAGGAGTTTATCGAGGAACCCCTGGGGGCTGCAGATCCCCGGTTGAAAACCACTGCCCTATAATGAGACAGAACAACAACCTTAGATAACATTGACCATGTAATCACTGTAAACATAAGTGGGTTAAGCACTTTGATAGTAGATAACCTGTGAATTAAGGAATGTTTCGATAGGTTTAGTCAAGGCTTTTTTACATTAATGTTTGTGTGTCCAGATATAGATCTAACAAACACAAGGTGGAGCGTTGGTATTTATTTGTGGAGGGAAAGTGCAGTGTGAAATGTGTACTGCTAGCACTTAAAACTGGGTCTGGAAAGGATTTCAAGCACAGGCAACCTATCTAGAAACAAATAAGACTTTTTTTCTGCCTCTTTCATGTCTCTAATGGGTCAGGTCTCCATCCACAGCAAACACTTGCAGCTGAGATAAGTGAGTGCCGCTGGGCGAGCAGATTCTATTGCTAAAGAGGGCAATTAAAATGAAGCAGTGCTCAGGAGGTCCTTTTAATCAGCAGTCGGGGTTTACTGGGGGGCACTTGGAGACTGATGGCAGGAGCAACTTCCACCTTATCTGACATCAATACCTTGCACAATGATCTCTTTTTTTATCTGACAGCAATACCTTGCACAATGATCTCTTTTTTATCTGACAGCAATACCTTGCACAATGATCTCTTTTTTATCCGACAGCAATACCTTGCACAATGATCTCTTTTTTTATCTGACAGCAATACCTTGCACAATGATCTCTTTTTTTATCCGACAGCAATACCTTGCACAATGATCTCTTTTTTTTATCTGACAACAATACCTTGCACAATGATCTCTTTTTTATCCGACAGCAATACCTTGCACAATGATCTCTTTTTTATCCAACAGCAATACCTTGCACAATGATCTCTTTTTTATCTGACAACAATACCTTGCACAATGATCTCTTTTTTATCCAACAGCAGTACCTTGCACAATGAACTCTGTTTTATCTGACAGCAATACCTTGCACAATGGTCTCTCTTTCTTTCTCTTAGGTAGATCAGGAATGGCAAAATAAAACTAAGCCACTTAAATAGTGGCTTCTCTTAAAGGCACAGTAACAAGAAACCATCAGTATAATGAATGTGAAACTTACACACATAGAAACATAGACTTTGATGGCAGTTAAGGACCACTTGGCCCACCCAGGCCAGCACCCACCCACCACACCACGCAGCCAGCTCGGCAGCTGACCATGGCACCACCCCTCACAAACCCTCCTTCCCCTCACTCGGCATGCTCGCCTCCCCATGCGCATGTACATATAGCGACATCCCATCGCCATTCACGAACCCTCCCCATCTGTTCACCCTCCCTACTCCCTCACCGTCTGGGTATTCACCTCAAGTGGGTCACCATTTCGGTAGGTGCCCACTTGTGACTAGCTCAGATCACAGGATACCAGAATCATGTATATGTGGGCCTTAAAGGGGGTGGAACTGATAAAAAACTGGAAAACTTCATTATCAATAACACCCTTTTCCATAGCACTCATGAGAATGGAGTCAATTTTGTTTTTAAGGGGAAGTGTGGGTGCACTTTAATAAAAATTTTTGACACTTATCTACAGTGTCTTTGCCATTTTCTTTTCTTGCTCCGGTGTATGTCGCAGTTTTTCTTTTGTTGGATCTTTTGGTTTCCCTTGATGT
The DNA here is from genome assembly GCA_016271365.2 of Neoceratodus forsteri. Classification (NCBI taxonomy): domain Eukaryota; kingdom Metazoa; phylum Chordata; order Ceratodontiformes; family Ceratodontidae; genus Neoceratodus; species Neoceratodus forsteri. The sequence continues at coordinate 726,506,342 of CM028137.1, read as the reverse complement.
GAGCAAAGTAGGTAGTCATTCCCAGTATAAGGAGGGGAGGAGATAACGACACTTTCTGTCCAACAATATTGGAACAAACTGTATATTTTTGGTTCCATAAATGATTAATTTTTGGGAAGGACCATAATAAATTTCTCAAATCTGTGTGTGAATCCCCACATAGCCAGCTGGTGCCCCTGATAGGAAGTCAATTTCTCCCAAGTTTTGCAGTGTGTAATAATAGTGAACGATTTTGAACTTAATTTCTCCACTGTTTACCTAATAGATTTACGTGCATTCACCCAGGTAGTTGCTGAAGCCTCTGAGGAAATTTCTTTGTTAAATTATTTTTCCCATGTTTTGCTTGTGGCTTCTGTTAGAGATGTTTCACTAATTTTGAAAGATTTTGTATACATAATTATCCCCCTTTTTCATCAGAGCTAATTTAATTATTGGTTCCATCCTGCACATTCGGCAAGTGAAAAGTCCATAAGATTCCATTGCTTAGTGCTTCTCTCTTGCAAAAATGTGTACAATTGAAACCTATGTACTCCAAATGTATGTACTCTTGATCCTATTTTCCAAATTGGCATTGAGTTAAAGGTAATGGTCCCCACTAAAAGTGACTACCCACCTTACCTTAATATTATTTCTACTTTTCTTTACTTAAATGCAAGTCTCTCAGAAGTTTAACCCTCTAGTTAACTTTTCCAGTATACTTTAAACTTCCCCCAAAATGGGCTGGCCCTGAAAGAAGTAGTCCTAGTTCCTCAAGGAACATTACTGCATTCTAATAGGCCCATGTAACGTGTACAGTTTTAAAAACAGTGCACTCATTTTCATGTTTTTGTGCATGTTTTTGTATACTTACAAGTTTTATTGAACAAAACCAGCTCACTACTAGGACATCCGCTTGCTTATCACTGAGGATGAATAAAACAACAGACATCTATTCAGTGTCTGGCTTGTCTGGTCAACAGATAGCACGCCCTTTTTGGGTGGGTCTAGCTTTCTACCCTTTTTGGTTTAGATGCAACAAGTGACATCTCTAGGCCACCACCTATGCTGCATCTCCCTCTGCAAACAATCTCATCCCTATCCACCTCTCTTCAACCATTCACCTTCAGTGGTATTCATTTTTGTTGCAGCCTATCCTCCATGATCCAATGATGAACATGTCATGACATCCAGAATTTATACTTCCACTTTTACACAATGACTACCCAATGTCAGCACGTGCAAGCCGGGGGGGGGGACTGAGAACCCACTTAGTTTTCAGGCAAAATGCATTCCCCAGAATACATTATGAGTACTTGCCAGGCTGCAGCCAGGATTAATAAAATTGAAGGTGAGTGCTGGAGAGGCGTGTAGTGGAATGAGATTGCTGTGATTGGGAGGCGGGGCTCACAAAGGCCATTTTTTTAAAATGAAAACTAAAAACAGGCCCAATTCAAATTAGATAGCAAGTATTGACTTGACACCCACAACCCAGATTGGAAACTGGACTGGGCATTGGATTTAGGGTATCATTTGACTCATACATATCACAAATACATAGTAGTACAAATTAAAAGGACAACTCTAACCTCTAGGAAAACTTTGAGAAGCATAATATTTAAACAAAATATAGCTAATATCTGACTGAGAGCACTACTACTCACTATGCTAGCCATCTGGGTTCAGAAGTGAACTTGTGCAACCAAGGATCAACCAGTGGATGATAGGATTGTGCATCTGTTGGACTGCTCTCCTCTCATAGGGTGGGATGGTTGTTCTTCCCACAGTGTTCCTGACACTTGGTGAAAGCTGGGTGTTAAGGTACTCTGAAGGCCCAGAAAGGCATGGGACATTGATGGATACTCCAGGCCATGCATGTTGATGTCATGGGGCAGAAAACATTGGAGTAATATCCATTGCAGAGCAGGATAAAGGACACTCCCACAGGCCTGGTACCACTGATTGGGTACTCACTTACATCCTGCTTCAGAGAGGCAAGGGAAAGCCCCTATGACCCCCACCATGAGAGAGAGGTAAGTCATGGGGAAACAGCAATAATTCCCAGAGATGGTCAGTGGCTGGGCTTTGAGGGGGGTCATCGAAACTGGAACCAGCAAAGAGCAAGGTGGATAAACAGCAAGTGAAACAAATGTACAGTTTATATTTCAGATCTTTTTAGTATTGCATTCATTACTCATCTTATTCTTTATTACTAAGGACATTTATATATAAACTGGGTCCTTCTGCCTCAGCGTTCATTACTGTTGCTGCTATGTGCTCTCTTGAACTTTGTGGAACTCTCTTTAGAACAGATATCACTTTAGACATGACTCTCTGGATCATAAATGGCTTCAAGTGGTAAAATAAACAAATTCACATCTAGCTGATCAAAACCAGTAGCTATGAATTGTTTTTCTAGTTAAATAGTTAATGGTAGGCACTTTATCACATGTTGGCTGTGGTCAGCTCTGGTTAAGATAATGCTCTGGATAAGATGGCTAAAGAAAAGCTGCAGAGGACCCTGGAATAGTTTCACATCTTTGAAAATGTTCAAAGTTTTGGAAAGGTCATCATACTGAGATCATATTGATTAATGTAGAAAATGACCATCTCTATGAGTTGGATAAAGGGAACATCTCCATGCTGATACTTCTTGATTGCTATCTAAGAGAAATAGTTTTAGGGTACTGTACTGCATTGTGATTTAATTTACATTTTGTGTCCTGTACTAAATGTCTACATATGCTGCGGTAACTGCTAATCTGCACTATAAACTGGAATCTACAAATATGTGTTTGAAGGAGTACATGCCTTGAATGGCAGTATCTTTCTGTGTGATCCTGTCACCTGGAACCTACCAGGTCAAAAGTGCACAACTCCAAGCGCGCTGCTAGAACAGCATGGTCTAAAGTGCATTTCCCTTCAACAGAGACAGGGGCAGAATAGTGAACAGTACTAACCGCTACCCTTGTGGATGTGAAGGGAAGGTTGTAGAAGTAGCAGGAAAATGTGGAAGCTGGATGAGCTATACCTGTGGTACAGAGGACTGAGGCACCAGCAGCTCAGCCAGCACATGCAGCCCAAGAAACCAGGGTTCTGTTCCTGGTCTCCTGGTATGCGTAATAATTTTTTTCACCTTGGTCAAAGTTAGGTTTTTGATTTTTTTCTCGGTCAGAAATTCCTCGTATCCCTAAATTTCCCCTTTATTCCGGGGTCCACCTCTATTGGAGTTGGTTATTTTAATTATGGGAGGTGTGGGGGGCATATCCTCCTGTGTTGGAGGATGTGGGGGTGGAGCCCCCCAAAAAATAAAGTATATAACAGGTTGTTTTTTGATGGTAGTGGTCATTGGTGTGGTTTCCAACTGCTACCACTGGCGCTGTTGCATTGTGCAGCATTTTGCACTGCCATTGTAGAGGTCAGCACTGTTTATCCTGTGCTGTTTGGGATGGCGCTGTTATTGTCAATTTGCTTGTGACCTAGTGCCACCTGGAATGAGAACCAGAACCAGAACTGGTACCAGAACTAGAAGCTGATGTCAGGGCTCACATGATATAACAGCACGAGTACTCAGTTTACATGTATGTTATAAAACAGGTCTGAGGCATGGTGGCACAACTCCGGCAATTTTAATTATAAGAATAATTTCATATCCCTAACCTACATATGTTGGGGGGATGCTAGAAAGGGAAAGCAGGTAGGGAGTGGGGGGAAGGAAACAGGTGGAAGGTGGTAACCTTGAATGCTAGGAGCCTGGGGAGCAAAACATCAGAGTTACAGGCTGTCATGGTAGATGGAGAGGTGGACATGGTGGTCATCATTGAGACATTGGCCACCCATTACCATGACTGGGATCTGGCAGTACCAGGGTATAGGATATTTCACAGGGATAGGGTAAAAGGGAAAGGTGGGGGTGGTGCTCTATGTGAGAGAAGGACTGAAGTGTGTTCAGGAGGAGGGAGAGGAGGGCAGTACGGAGTCATTATGGATGCAGCTCCAAGATTCAAAAAACAGAACTCTCAGGATGGGAGTGGTGTACAGGCCACCCTCTCAGTCAGAGTAGTTGACAGGGAACTAGTGGGACAGATCAGAAGGACCTGCGGGAAGGGTATCACAGTGATTGTGGGTGACTTCAACCTGTCAGGAGTGGATTGGGGTACCCCAGCCATCAAAAATAGAAGGGATCAGGTACTTCTGGATGCCTTCCAGAACAGCTTCCTATTACACATGATCAGCAAGCTAACCAGGTTAAGAAACACCCTAGACCTCATGCTGGCTAATGGGGAGTTTGTGAGGGAGCTGGGGGTGGAGAGACTGCTGGCAGGAAGTGACCACCATATAGTGTGGTTCCTGATAAATATGGGCAAGGAAGGAGTAGTAACAGCTACAAGGGTGTTAGACTGCAGAAGGACCGACTTCAGGAGGATGGGTGGAAATAGTAATGGGGGTATCTGGCCAGAATCAATCCAAATATGGACACTAACCAGAAGTGGGAGGTCATCAAACTGGGGATTGAGGCGGCAACCACAACCTGTACCAAGGTCCAAAGTAAGAGGGCTGGGGCTATGAAACCTAGCTGGGTGAGGAAAGGAGTCATGGAAAAAGTAAGAAAGAAAAGGGCCACCTTTAGAAGGTTCAAAAACATAGGGAGGACAGAAACTATTACTTTAAAGAGTCAAAGGAGGTGACAAGGGCAGTCAAGGCAGCCAAGGCATCTAGGGAGCGCAGACTGGCACAGGGCATTAAGAAGGGAGAGAAGGACTTCTTCAGGTACAGCAGGGAGAAAAGGAGTTGTAAGGACCAAATCGTAAGGGTTAAGAGTGATGGGGGTGAGTTGAAACAGGGGTACAGCAGGCAGAAGCACTAAACAAATACTTCTGCTCAGTATTTACTAAGGAGAAAGATGGGGTTGTACCCAAGGGGATGGGAGGGTAGGCATGGGGAAGGAGGTGACAGATGGGGAAATCACAGTGGGTAGAGTACTGGAGGGTGTGAGGGCACTGAGGGTGGACAAGGCACCAGGGCCAGATGGCATATACCCCAGGATGCTGAAGGAACCAGCAGAAGTCCTGGCAGAGCCCTTGGCAGACCTATTCAGTGCTTTCCTGGACTCAGGGAGTGTACCCTAAGAACTGGAGCATGGCTCACATGGTACCCCCTCCATAAGAGTGGCCCCAAGGATGAACCAAGGAACTACAGGCTGGTAAGTCTCACAACCATTGTGGGAAAGCTGATGGAGTCAATCCTGAAGGAGAGGCTAGTTTCCTTTCTGGAGACTAATGGACTGAAGGATGGTAGACAGCATGGGTTTGTCTCAGGCAGATCCTGTCAGACCAGCCTGGTGGATTACTATGACTGTGTAACTAGGCAATTAGACATGGGCCATGCAGTAGATGTCCTGTACCTGGACTTCAGCAAGGCATTTGATTCAGTGTTACATGCGAGACTAGGAAGTAAGCTGGAAGGGACAGGGCTGGGGGCAAAGATCGTGAGATGGGTAGTGAACTGGCTGTAGTGGAGACAACAGAGGGTGGTGGTGGGAGGGAAGCTCTCATCTCCAAGGGTGGTGACAAGCAGGGTGCTGGAAGGCTCTGTGCTGGGCCGGTGTTTGGGATATTCATAGCAGACATCTCAATAGGCATCAAGAGCAAGATCAGTCTGTTTGCAGATGACACCAAGATGAGAGCAGTAGTGGATGACCTAGGAGGGTGGCAGGGGTAGCAGGATGATCTGTTAAAATTGGAGACCTGGTCAGACACTTGGCAGCTGGGGTTTAATGCCAGAAAGTGCAAGGTGCTGCATTTCAGTGTAAACAAAACCAAGGAGGAGCTATCAGTGTGGGGGGGATTCAGTTAGCCAAGACAGTGAAAGAGAAGGATCTTGGGGTGACCATAATGGGCTCAATGAATAACGGTACCGGATTAAGATAGCACGGATAAAACCTTTCATGAAATACAGCACTGTAAGAAGTGCTAATGGCTGTACAGTGATGGGTTTTTACAGCGTGTGGTAGAAACCACTACCCCTGTCAACTATAAGCTGCCAGAAGGGAAGGTGAAGGAGGCCATCAGGGTGGTGCCTGGCTGAGCTGTTCCCATGGTGGAGCAGCTAGAGCACCTGCCTCTGGTGGCATCGGGGACCTGGGGCTATGATTCGGTTTTCCCCAGGTCCCACTCTGCTGTCATTTATTTTTTGGCCAAAAAGCAAAAATTTACCCACATGAGTTTTTTTTTATCCCCAACATCTACAACTCCCTTGAGTTGATTATAATTAATCCAGGGGGTGTGGGGGCCAAGTCCCCCACAAAAACTAAGTTGTTGCTGTGGTGTGCACTGGTCGGCTTATTGTGCTGATGTTATTTTGCTGCACGATGCTTTGGTGTGGCATTGTTGCAGTGCACATTTTTTTCCGCAACATTATGACCCCATGCCATGAATAACACAGCATAATGTAGGAAGACAGCTGCAAAGGCCAACAGGATGCTGGGTTGTATTGCCTAGGGTATATCATCCAGGAGGGGGGAGGTGATCCTGCCTCTTTATAGGTCACTGGTTAGGCCACACCTGGACTACTGCGTGCAGTACTGGCGCCCATACCTGAAGAAGGACATTAGGTTGCTGGAGGGGGTGCAGTGCAGAGCAACAAAGATGATCCGGGTGCTACGGGGCGTGCCTTATAGGATCAGGCTGAGGGAATTGAACATGTACTCCCTGGAGGAGAGGAGAGAGAGGGGAGATATGAATGAAACCTTCAAGTACTTGAAAGGAATAAACAAGACAGGCATTCAAGCTGAGGGGAGGAGGAGGAGAGACACCTGAGGCCATGATCAGAGATTGGAGGGGGGAAGGTTCAAGAGGGAAATGAGAAAACACTTTTTTATGGAGAGGGTGATGTCTGGGTGGAACACATTGCTTGTGGAAGTGGTATCCTGTAGAACAGTGGGGTGCATCTAAAGGGAATGAGAAAGGGGAAGGGTCACGGGAGGGGGGAGAGGAGGGAGTGGCAGCTGCAGTATAAGGGATGCTAGCTGCACAATCGAGCAGACTTGATAGACCATAAGGCTTTATCAGCTGGCAATTTCTTTTGTTCGTATGTTCGTGTATGTGTAAATTGTATGTAAAACATGTTTGCAATTTCTTATTAGAAATATTCCTTAGAAATTTATGGACAATATCATTTTCTTCTTTACCCAGTGAAAGCAATGAGAAGATAACTGTTTATAAGTCCAGCAGCCTTGGTTTCTAAGACAAATTCATGGTCTGAGAAATGGTGTAAGCTAACGTAACTAAATTACATAAGAGTACTATTCCTATCACAAACGATTACTCAAAAACTATACCCTAATAAATCTATTGCATAAATATTGAAATCCCGCGCATGCATGAGAGTGAGAGCTTTCTCCTCGCACTCTTGCTCATGCACAGGATTTTGGCGACAGAGTTTAAATTCATTTTGCAGCTCAAGGAGTGCTCGGTTTTGCATTAATGATAAAGCAAATGGCTCAGTATGCCACACTCTTCTAGAGTAAAAGCTAGGTCCAATGTGGATGTAAAAAATCAATCTTTGGGATTGTGCTCCATGGTAGAGGTGCGTTCTCGGTGCCACTGTGCTTCAGGGGTACAGGGGATTTACTTGCAGACCGCTCCTACAGACATTAAGTCAAAATGCACAAATATAAGTAAATTGGTTACTTTGATGTTAGACATTGGCATTGACTTGCTTTATTAGTATGAGCCTGTGGGGACACTGCTTCATTTTAAGACAGAAACTAGGGGGAAAAGCTGACAGTGCCCCTTTAACCAACAGCCTATATATTGTTTAACCTCCTTCAACATCATTATGCAGGCATTTATGAGAAGATTTTCCTGACAGTAGCTATAGAGTATCCAGAGCTATTGCAAATGAGGTAGCTCTTTGACAAGTGCTTGCATGCATCATAAAGAGTACAGTATAAAAAAGCTGCAAGCTGTAGCAACACAAACCAGAGCTTCCTGCAGTTTTGAGGCCCTTTGAACGTAAGGCACATAGCTTGAGGATTTGGTGGCACAGCAGATAAAATAAACTTTTTCTCCACTAATAGACTGTCACTATAGCTTGGATTAGGCCACAAGCAAATTGAGGTTGTAATGCTCATCCTAGTCTGAAGCAGTCAGTGGTCCACGTCACTACATCATCACATGCTATTTAGTGGGCTTGACAGACTTTTCTCAGAGAAACCCTAGACTGCCCGAACATATACATTCAATTATCATTCTACCCATGAAATGAGGTTCTCCCTACTCAGTGCAAAGGTGCATTGGAGGAGCAACATGAGGGAACACATGCTCTGCAGACACCTTCTGATGTCTAAAATTAGGGTTTCAATTTTTAATAAAATCAGTCTCTCACTGTAGTGAACACTTAATTTGCCATTCAAATTAAAAACAATGGATTAAAAAGCTATTGATGTGCTCTACCCCAGTAAAGACTGCAGTGCCGTGTGCTTAATAATGAGTATCTTTCTCATCATGATTACAGCACCATGTATGCTTTTCTCTATTAATCAAATACTTAGACGTTCCTTAGGAATTTTGGCATGGCTACCAACACTGAAAAACATAGCAACCATTAAAAAAGTAACTAATGATTTATATGGCAGAAAAAATAATGCAAAAACATCTGGGAGACATTATGGGAAACTGATGTACAGAAAAGTCTTCCCAGCCAGCTTGCACCAAAATACAATAAAATACCCACACCATGTGAAAAATGTAATGATCCAAAGCACAAAGTTAAGAAACTGATGTTTACATTTATTGTGTATGTCAGTACTAGCATTGTGAGGAACTTGTGTGGTGATTTGCACTCAAAGCAGATTAAGAACCATTTAATCCAGCCTTCATGGAAGTAAGTGACGTTTTTCTTGTATGAAGTATTGAACAGAAACAGACAGCTTTAAAAAGTATACTGGTAGTCTCTTCCATAAAGTATCTGCAGATGTTTCATTTGTGCATTGCAAACGCTTACATTTAAAAAGAAGAAAAGCAGATTAGTAACATTCTGTACTGTGTCACAGGGCTTGTGGTGTACTGATATCATTGAGGGCTGGGTGGAACAGCAAATGTACCACTACTTTTTGTTTGTTTGTTTGTGTGCTGGGTACAACAGCAAATGTACCACCATTATTTTTGTTTTGTTTTTGCTGGCTGGAGCAGCAAATGCACCACTTTTTTTTCTTTTATGGCAGGAGACTAGGACTTGGATACTGGTTTGGGTAAGAAGAAGACAAAGAATAAATTTGCATGTATTAGCGCTGTTCAAACATACATGCACACATACACTATATTGCAAGTTGCTTCACAAGCATTGAGAGAGACTGGTAGTATAATGACTGTATGAGTAGTGATGGCCAGTTTACCTATAGGACTGCGACAGTGTGGATGCTGACATCCCTCACAGCGACAGACACAATGCAGAGTGTTGGCATTGTTTTGTCAGGGATGTCGGCATGGTTTCATCGGGGGCTGTACCCCCGCGAATCCCCCACACCCCCCAGTCTCTATATATACAACTCCGAGTTGGAGTTGTCTTGGAGTGAAGGTGCAACACCTGGAGATGCACTGCCAGTGTCTGCAGGGACCAGCACAGCGACCCAACAATTTTGGATGAAATCTGTTGCTGTGCTGGTCTTCGAGGTCGTGGTGTCGCTCTCCAGTTGGTACACTGTGACAGCCATTGTGTTCATCAACACTCACAAACAGCCACAGATAATTTCCTGAACCAGTTATAATAGAAAGATAAATTTTGCCAAGACACAATAGACATTGGTTTAAGATCTCTTCCCAAAACAATGGCACACACCAACAATGTAGCAACCCCCACCACTGCTAATACTTCACTGGCATGCCAGTACTTGGGGTATGAACCCAGATTCTGGTGTTGGACTAGAATGCTCAAGCTTCTAGCTCAGAGGAAGGTGTGCTAATAATGGAACCATGTGGACACTGTTCAGGGTGACCGACCAAAACATTAGAACAGTGCAAGTTGTTAGCTACTGTAGGTATCTGCTCACTTCTGCCTCAACAGTTGTGCACATCATGAACCTATGCTTAGGTTACTACTTTCAAGTGAAAACTATCAGTGGAGGCAGCAACTTAAACTATGACTGGAGCTATGATGTTGGAGTCATTGTTAGATAACACAAAAAGAGTTGGCCATCATGATCTACCAAAAGAGGACCTAAAGCGATAGGTTCTGTTAAAAATACATTTATTGTAAGTTAAAATGAAAAAGAACACACAGCAGCACCCTCCCCACTTGCACCAATGTTTCACGTATTACTTTAGGTCTTCTTTCTGTAGATTGTGATACCGACTCTTTTTGTTTTTACTACTTTTTTTTAACTTTTTTCTCCCAGGACTGTTGGCAGGTGGGCTTTCAGCTCTCTCCTTCAGAGGACTTGCATCCACCATGGGAGCTGTGTTGCTCTCTCCTGACCACAGCCCATGTCTTGGTGACCCCCCCACAGATTACCCTGTGGCGGCACCAGGTGGAGGACCATCCTCCTTCCCCAGTATGTAAATCCAGTTTTGCCAGGGGTTGAGGCATGAGTCAGGAGTGCGGTCCAGGCATCATGCTGCCTGCCAATGATCCTGCCATTTTTCTTCTCCATCCCTCCACCATTGCTGGGGTATGCATGTCAGCACGCACATGTGGAGGTGCACACATGCTGTGTGGTCCTGCACCACCTTCCTGTTGTTTTGGTGTCCCTGACCTATACTACCCTCAGGCCTCCACCTGAAGGTAGTCGTTTGGCAGGACTGCCAAGCCATCCTCCCCAGGAGAAGAAGGCTGTTCTCCAGGTGTTGGGTCTTCTCCCTCCCTTCCTGGCTGACCCCCAGCAACCCATGTTCGCCACCAAATGCAGGTCGCTGGTGTGGCAGGAGGTAAAGCACAATGCCTCAGCCCTCCAGGCTGATGACCGCAATGCACACCCCGATGCCAGTTGGGGGGTGGGCTAGAGGGGGTCCAGGGGGGATTTCAACCCTAACAGTGAATTTCCTTGCTTTTGTCACTGTGGAGCAACCCTAACTGATGCATTAAACTGAGTTTTTTGCCTCTAATATATATATATATATATATATATATATATATATATATATATATATATATGTGTATATGTGTGTATATATATGTGGTACTTGTAAGTATACCTTTAAGTACACTTATAACCTACCACTAAAGGAAGACTGGCCACAGACATGCCCCCTTAAATTGGGGAACCCCACTATACAGAAATGTACAAGGGCCAGAAGAGTGCCTGTAACCAGAATGCTGCTACACTACAGAAACACTATTAACCAAAACAGTAAGAGCAATCACTAAAATGGCCCTGACCACAGAACAGATGATAGTCAGTGAAAAGGTATGAAACCAAGCCATCTTAATGTATTAGAGCAAATAAATGATAGGCAACTGAGGCATCCAAGTCTACATACCTATCTCAGGGACTAATTAGGGCAATAATGTTACTCGCCCTTCAGGCTCATGGCTTATAACCCTAATTTTCCCCTGTGATGGATATGTACCCTTGTATATAGCAGTTGCCTGTCATTTATTCCATATATATACACAGACACATACAGTGCCACTATAGTTAATGTTGAGTAGGCTCTTAAAGGAAAACTAAAGTCAAAATGTACAAAACAATATGTTGCACAGAGTGTTTTGATTTATAGGTGTACAACTAGTAAGTCCTTCCCTTTATTTATTGAAATTAGTTTTTCCAAATTTGCTTGCTGTTTTTATGGGGACCTCCATATCAACATTTTTAATGGCCTATATTGTTCCTACAATGCTTCCTGTCTCATGTGACAGCGATGCCTCTAGGACCATTAATTCAACAGGAGCTGATCTTTTTGTTTCTCAAGTTTACAGTAGTAGAGCTGTGTTGTTTATTAATTCTCCTTGTCCAGGCAGCTCTAATGAAGGCTACGTTTACAGATGGCAAATGCTTGAGGGATAATTGAGTGGGCTATTCATCAAGGAAACAGCTAGAGCCTTCATTAATTTTGGCACCCATGACCTTAAGTGATTTTTATGCTTTTTTAACAGTTGTATGTAGTTTGATAAAATAAAGAGCTTTAAAAACAAAGCATTCATTTCTGCTGACTAGACCTAGATACATATCTAGAAAACAGAAAGTTTGGATTAGACATAGTTATTTAGTTGAAGCCAGAATATCAGGTTTCTAATATTAGCTTGCTGCTGAAGCAGTCAGTACTCTGAATCAATGGTCCTGGACACATCACTGTCACATGGAACAGGAGGCATTGTGGGGACAAGAATGACCATAACAAATGCTAACATGGAGATCCCAGGGGCCATAAAATCAGCAAGCAAATTTAGAAAAAACTCATTTCAGCAAATCTAGGGGAGGATTTACCAGGAGTACACCTACAAATCAGAACACCCTGCACAACACATTTGTTTGTAAATTTTGACTTTAGTTTCTTTTTAAATGTGAAACCCCAATTTTCAGTCATTTTTAACTTGCCGTCTTTAGGTTTACGGATCTGATAATAGGCATGCACATCCTTTTTGGTAACAGTTCATGACGTGCCCTAAGTGATCAATTTCAATTTATCCCTTTCTAGTTACAATTTGTTAAAACCATGAAAAGTATATTTTAAGACTTTTTTGTTCATTATAGTTAAGCATTGGCCAATACCTTAATATTTGCATTCAAGTTGTATTAATGAAATTGCTATGCTTAGTTAGTGACAGTGTGTAAATCAATGCAAATAAGAATTTATCTACTGATGAAGCATGTGCTTGATTAGCTGGTGGCCACGCATGACCTATTGTCCACATGAAAGAATCCCCTGTGAGCAGTATCATCTTAAGAAATTTTCTAATAGAATAAAATAAGAGATTATCCAGATAAGACATGTGAAATAGAAGCATATAAGAGCAACAATAAAAAAATCAACAAATGTACTAACAGTAGTGGTGTGTGAAACTGGACAAATTCACAAATTCACTGCAATTTGTGAAGTCAATCCACTTTGTGAAGTGTCAATTCACTGTTTAGAGATAAACTTTTTTAATTTCAAATTTGATAACTTGGCCAGCAAAGTGGAGCCCACAGATAAAGTTTGCTATGTACTATGGGAATGGAGGTCACAGTACTGAAATGAGCTGTATGCTGTGTGGAGGCAGTGTTGAGTGCAGTCTTCTGAAGAGAGCTGGACAAAAGTCTGTCCCTCCTTCCATGAGCAAAAATCAAACAAACTTTAAAATCAATCCAAAAATCGAGTCTTATAAAAATAATCACTCACAAAAAGATCTAGAGGGCATTGAGTAGCTAGATTAGTGTTGTTTGTTTCTGGTTTTGCTTTTTTATTAAGTTAAGGTAGTGGTTTTGTTTTGTCTAATGAAGCACTGCTGTGTAGGGAAGGAGAGGTGTTTCAGTTAGCAAGGTAGTCCATAAAGACCAGTGATTATTTATTTTTTTTACTTTCTGTTTATGCCCTGGCATCACCACATCTGGTCCTTCCCTTGAGGTCCCCCAATGCACCACACGGGCTGTGCTGTTAGGACCAGAGGAACCTGCTGTGTTAGTGCCCCACTACAGTATTCTCAGCATCCAAGATGACCCCCAAGTGGAGCAGAGGGGTCCCCCTTTTACCTCCAAAACCTCAGGGGGAGCATGCACCTGGAGCTGCACCCACAGCTCCTCTTGGTCACTGGTGCAGGAGCCCATCACCTGGCCCAGATGTGGGGGTTTCCTGTATTCTGGTCCCTGCCACCTGGAGGCATCAGCACTTGGGAAGGACCAATGAGATGGAGACATGCAGAGACGTGCCTTTGCTCCAGTCCTCAGTTGAAGTCTGCCCCTCCCTGCCATTCTGCATCCTCTGCTGCACCACCACCCATGGCCATTCAGGTGGTGGTATGGCAGCAAGGACCGCAGCTCACCCCTTCCCACAGAAGAAGAGCAGCCAGTCGGTGCTCAGTCATTCTTCCCCCTGGCCTGCCCTCCAGCAACCCAGGCTTACTACTGAACCCAGGTCACCGGCATCACAAGAGGTAGCTCTACCACTGTGCCAGTGGACCAGCCCAAAGATCAGTGATTTTGGATGTTTTCTACTATGAGCACTGATCTGCGTGCAGCAGATATCTCATATTTATTTTTCTCAGTCTTTCTTATTATTTTTTGTCTGTGGTGTGTGATTTCTCATTTAATTTCTGTAGTACAGTTTACAGTAGTAGTAGTTTTTATTTGTAATTATTGGCACCCTTCCCCTGAGGCACAGGATGCGATTACAATAAAAGCAAATATGGGTAGGAATACAACATAAACAACAAGTAAGGAATAAAGAATAGGTGCCCATACACAATGAGTCTATGTTTCCATCGAAGGGTTGAGATACCAACGTATGGACCTTGAGAGTGAAGCTCAAGAGGTCCCTGCTGGTATGTCAGCCCCAAGATAAAACACAGGGTGAGTTGCGTTTGGGCACCCATACTTTATTTGTGATAGTATATGGTTCCCTTAGATTTTTTTTAAGAAGTTATTTCTGAACTTTTTAGCTTCACAAGGTTTCCTACCTTGTGTTCTCGCTCCTGCTTGTTGTTGACAGCTCAGCCTGCTGCAATGTTTTTTTGGCCCCGGTCTTCACTGCAGTCCTGTTCCAGTCCTGAGCCTTGAACTATTTGGGCAGGACTTCATTTATTTAAAAAAAAGTTGAATTATTGCGGTTTAGTAACATGGAGCCGACTACGGAACTCCATGTCCAAATCATCCCTGTGAATCGCTTTGCCTGGCAGTGCCGATATGTTTGTCTGGATTTCTCATTTGAAGAGCTTGGTCTCATCCGGTCAGGTGGTGGATATTGTGGGGCCTGATTTACAGACTGATGAATATTAATTATAGAATGTGCACAATAACTTTTAGAATGCGCACAAGTTTTAGAACATGCACAACAATGTTTAGAATGTGCACAACAACTTTTCCACAGCTACTGATTTTTATACATAATAGGGCCAAACAATATACTATATAATAACTAAATACATCCCACATCAATAATAAATAAATACACTAGATAATTGTAGCTGGTATTATAATAAAAACTTTCCAATAAATAATTAAATAAGCAGAAAAATATGTAAGTAACAGACTGGGGTGTCAAGATGAAACAGAATTATTCCCTCAAAGCCTGCATAGCATTTCTAGTCCCTTTTTAAAGGCCTCCACCATGGGGGCCTCCATCAGGGCTCTCGGAAATGAATTCCACAAGACTTGTCCTGTCATCTCAAAGGCCCGGTCACCAGAGGTTTTTAACCTCACCCTGGGTTTCACAAGGAGGCCCTTCTCAGTGGAGCAGAGAGGGGGTGAAGACACAAAAAGATGCAGCAGGTCTGCCAAATTGTCCAGGCTCAACCCATGTAGGGTCTTGTGAGTTAGCAAGTCAACTTTAAAAGAGATATGCCACTTAATCAGTAGCCAGTGCAGATCGCACAGTGCTGGAGAGACATGGCACAACCTTGTCAGCAACCTAGCAGCTGCAGTCTGCACCAGCTACAGGTGCCACAGCATACCTCCAATGACTTTGAGGTACAGAGCCTTGCAGGAGTCAAGCCTTGAAGTAACAAACATGTGTACAAGTGTCACCAAGTCTCCAGAGGATACAGGATTTAATCTGGATTTTGTTCCTTAGATGATAAACCACTCTGGACCATTGCCAATACCTGAGCTTCAAATGTCAGCCCCACCTAGAATGGCCACCAGATGTTTCACCTCCATGGTGTCCAAAAGCCCAGAGAAGCAGAGCTGTAGCCCTGTCTCCCTCTCGGTAGCTGCCACTCTACCCCTTCAACTCAGCTCACTCGCCAGCATTTCAGTCTTATTTGGTTTGAGTCTTAACCAGCTCAGTGACATCCAGGTTTGGATTTCTGCCAGGCACCTATTTAGCACATCGACTGCAACCAGAGTCTCAGTTGTAATGGACAGGTAAAGTTGGTTGTCATCTACATAAGAGTGGCATCCAAGTCCATACTGCCTAATGATCCTCCCTAGGAGCAGAATGTACACTGAACAACATGGGAAAAAGAACTGAGTGCTGGGGTATCCACCATGCATAATAACTGGGGATGAGGAAAACCTTCCCAACATCAGCCTCTGAGTCCTGCTACTGAGACAGGACTTGAACCAGCAGATTCATTTGCTGGTGAACCCTACATACTCCATAAGCCAGTCCAATAACAGTCCATGATCAATGGTGTCAAAGGCTGAAGAGAGATCTAGGAGGATGAGAACTGACTGCTCCACTTCATCTCTCACACTGAGTGGGTCATTGTGCACCCTGACCAGTACAGTTTCTGTGCTATGTCTCAGCCTAAAATCAGACTGGAGAGGCTCATTGATGCCAAAAGCAGCAAGTTGTACCTCTGTCTGCTGTGCAACCACCTTCTCAACAGCAGCAGCAAAAACTGTTCCATTGAATATAGTGTGCTTGGTAGAAATATTACACTGAGAGGAAAGCAAACATCGTGTTTGTTTCGTTGTCAGTTAAAGGTTTTAATTACAAAAGTTTTAACAACAAACAGCCCGGTCTTTATAAAATCTTCGACTGGTTTGCATCCACTGCATCATCAGAGGATCCATTTCAGATGATGCAGTAGATGCAAAACCAATCGGGGTTCTCCAGGCGACCCAGTCTGTTTACTAGCTAGTTTGTTGTTATAAAATTTTGTAATTAAAAGCCTTTTTAACTGACAGCAGAGTGGTGCCGGTGTTTGCTTTCCTCTCACCTTCACAATAACCTTCCCCAAAAAGTGTAAGGTAGAAACATGTCGGCCATTCACCAAGACATCTGGGTCCAAAGATGCCTTTTTCAGGAGGGGCTTCACCAGTACATCTTTCAATGCCACTGGGAAGACCCATTCTGATAGGAAACATTGGACAATCTCTGCAGACACTGGGCCCAACTGACCAAAGCAACTCACTAGCAATTGCATCAGACCTTGACCCAGTTTACAAAACATTGGCCTTAGCTCTGAGATCGCCTCACTACCCTCTTCCATCATCACCGGTATGAATTCTCCCCATGACCACAAAATGCACTAGAGACATGAAGGCTCGAATCTGCTGGACTATAATGGCCCACTTGGTGAGATCCAGCCCAAATGAAGGACACCCTTTCTGAGAAAAATCAAGCAAATTCTTTGCATTTAGCAAGTAAGAATGCCTTCATGGGCTCCAGACAAGCCATATGGAAAAGCCTGTCCACAGTTCAAAAAAGCTGAGTTGGTCAATTCTTCCCAGCAGCGATCCCCCTAGATAGAAAGCCTGCCTTTTACCAAGTTATTGCCATTTAGTACTATCCATAGTGAGTAACCAAAATCAGTTTGTCCTCTGGAGCCCTGGAGGTACTCCAACAATGCAACAAACTCCATCCTTTTACCTTCATGTCTCTTAGCTCACTGTCGTACCATGGTGAGCCAAGGCATGAAACCAATGGATGTACATGATTAGCTGTTTTGAGATCAAAAGCCACCCTGATGACCTTTGGTCAGCATGGATTCCTCTGATTCCATAGTACATACTGTCATCATACCCAATGCATCCATTTCTGCCAAGTGTCCCTCTGGCTATAACCCAGGTAAAGGTCAGTACTGGGTCATCGCTACAGGAGATGGACTACAAGGGGGGCCCCAAAAGAGAGCCTGATAGTGCAGTGATCCAACCAGTTGGCCAGATTAATCTCAAGATCAGTGAACATGAACCCCAAAGAGAGAATATCAACTCCAAGACATGACCATGTTGATGGATTGCAGAAGCAACACCTTGTGAGAAGCCCAGTTGCTCCATAAGCCTGATAAAATCTTGGCCAAAATACAGGAGTTTGTCATCAACCAAAGTGTTAAAATAACCAAGAAAAAGCAAAATAGGCAATTTCAACATTCTGTTGGTGATGAGGTCCATAATTTCCAGCACAAAATCCCCCTTTTTCTCCTGAAGGCTGGTACATGAGTAGGATTTTGCAACTTGAATCTGGACCCCCATGCACAGCAATTAATTAAAACAACAAGGTATTCCCAAATGGGTGCACCATTAGATTCAGTTTGGATCTAAAACAGATGTTGATTCCTTGGGCAGTACATCATAGAGAATCTAGCTGGGATGGCTGACTCCAATACCAGACCAGCATTGTCGACAAGCTAGGTCTCCATGATGCAAGACTGATTGACCAAGGAATCAGTTTGGTGTGGTTAAGTGAAATATGTGTCAGACTCTTTCTATATTAGTGGTAGTTATTTTAAGTTCTGAAAGTGATGGTGTTACTCACAGTAACAGTTACTTGAAGCAGTCCTCTGCATATGGCTGTCCTAAACCGCCATAACTAATCTTGGTCCCCTGCACTGGACTTACATGTCCTTCTTTTGGTACCCTTGTGCAGGTCCTGCTGATGCATCCTGCCTGTTTGGGTTCTGCTCTGTGTATAATGTATTTACTTTCTGTTTCAGCTGATGCTTTGACTGTGGCTCTGCTTTTGGGGCTCTGAGCTATATAGAATTGTATAATACACTGTCCATAGCCTTGGTGACTCTATGTACATATTTTGCTCCTATTTTAACTGTGTTTACTGACTGCTTGTGTTATGTTCATCTGGTTCTACCTGATTCTGTATAATGCCTAACTTGTATCGTGTTGTCCTATGTATGAACTCGTATTTCATTGTACTCTTCCAGATCGTACCTGAAAATAGGCAAATATCTTGTCTAGTGTACTTACCTGGTCAACAAAAGCTAAATAAATAAATAAATAACCCTGTCTTGTGTACCTAGTTAACCCCCATCATAATAAAAAAATAAAACTTTTTTGGGGTAATTTTACTGAACTTACTATTAGTTAAGTAAATTTATTTATTTATTGAAAATGTTTTACTGTTCAGAATCAGATCACATTGCTAATCCCTTGGAGAAGATGTTGTCTTCTGCTGCTATTTAGTTTTACTGCAGGTTTCATTATTTTTTCCCTCACAGCATTCTAAATCTAAATGATGTATATAAAATAATTGGAAAGAGACACTTGATGAAAGAGAGAGGTGTTGCGGGGGTGGCAAAGAAGTGTGTAAGTTCTGTGGATCAAAAGGGTGTTGCAACTAACAAAACTATATCTGCATCAGCATCATCTATGGGATCCAGGATCAAACATAGCAGTAAAGGAGTAGTTGGTAGCAGTGGCAGTGCCCTTAGCATGGCCAAATGTTTATTAGCCACATCTGTGGCATCCATGCTGTTGGGGGCTAGGGAGGCAGTGACAAGAGGAGCAGTCAAAGAGTTAGCAGAATGTCTGTCTTACGCACAGTGGTCTAGGAAGAGGCTGTTGGTGTCCCCGTAACTCTTGGTAGTGGCATTGAGCCTGATCTTGATAATTTACCATCCCCATATGAGATTATATAGCTTGACCATGAGTCAGAGCCTGAGGAGGGAGATTTGACTGTTGTGCAGTCAAAACAGACTAAATTGAAAAATGTGTCTCTGACTATCGATGATGAGAGGGAGAAAGAGCCTCGAGAAAGTGAAGATAAGGAGGACAGCGCTCAGGAGGTGGAAGATATTAGCGACAGTGGGGATGATGATTTGGTTCTGCTATCGGAACTGGAAAAGAAAAAAGGAAGGGTGCTGCTGCTGAACATGTGGGCTTTGCACACTAGTGTCATAGAACTATCAAAGTCCCCCTCAATACTACAACAGTTGTTCCTCTTACAAGTGTTGAGCAGTGCCCATTACACCCACTGAGTCACCCAGTGTCAAGGTGCATAAATAATCCCCAAAAACACCCTTTTCCATCCCTCCCATGTCCCACTCCAACCACTATGTAACATCAAGGGATAAAAAAATTCCTAGTTTTGGATTTTTATATACTGGACCTAGCTGATGAAACAGTTGCTATCTATCAGCTGTGTCAAGTGTGAACTAGTATGGAAAGGGCAGCCACTAGAACTGTGTGAAATATACAATTTTGCTGCCAAAATGTCCATGGAATTAGTATTCTGATTCCATGGAATTTTGCAGAATTTGTATGAAAATGCTGTTGAATTTGGCCAAATTTTAAATTTCAGATATACTGTGGCCTAGCATCTGTGTCTCTGACAACAGACCAGTGGTGACTAATGGATGGCCTGATCATGATTCTAAGGCCATTTGAACAGGCACCACAGGCAGTGAGTGGGGACACTGCCTGTATCAGTCAGGCCACCTCACTTCTATGGGTGCTGAGGTAGATGCTGTTGAATGTGCAGCGGGCAGATAAAGGCTGAAGGCTGTGCCTTAATGGAACACAAGCTCAATGTATTGGACTGAAATGCCCATATTACTGGCATTTTGCAGTCTGATCATTTTATGATTGCAACCATGCCAGATCCACATTATAAATTAGGCCTTTCATCAATACTTGAAGGTTGGTATGAACAGGTCCAAAATTTAATTGATCTTCTGATAAGATGGGCACTTGGGGGACAGATGTTAAAATCGCAATTATGTTAGGCACAACATGAAACTGAACAGAGCATGGGTGTTGCTACCACCTCACATGGTAAATGATCTAATAAAACATGAAGGGTACAAGAAAAAAATAACAGCAAACCCACTTTGGGATGTTTTGTACCAGATGAGAATTTTAGATGTGGAGGAAAAGGAGGAGGAGGCTGATGAAGCACAGTATTGTAGGCAGTGCAACACGTGGTGGATGCATACTGGGTAGACACCAGGCTCCTTCCTATCATGGAAGAGCCCTTGCTTTACTGAAGTAGCAAGGTCACTGACTGGCCAGCCCTAACTTCTGTAGCAATCAAATACCTTAGTTGTCCACCCTCAGATGTCACTGTGGAGAGGTTATTCAGTTTGGCAAGGACCATTGTGTGGGACAAGTGTACAAACCTATCCTTTAGATATCTTGGCATGCTAACATTTATTAAAATGAATGCTGGGCACATTCCATGTAACATGATCATGTCTTTATTCCCATCCCATGAAAGTGGCAATGGTAGTGAAGATGAACCTGAAGAGCCTAATGCTGTCAGCACTGGCAAATTGCCTTCTCATGAGGTACAGTAGATGAAGCATCGATGGAGAAAGAATTCCCATGTGGGGAGAACTCCAGTCAGGAAGACTGTGTTTGCTGCTTCCTTGATGAAGATTAGTGAAGCAATGAGGCATAAAAAGAAGTGTGTTCTGTCCATCCTTTCCTCCTCATTAGTTGAATCCATTTCTCCCCAAATTGTGCTGCTGTTTCATACATACATCTGATTACCTGCCTCCGCCCTCTGCTATGTGATGGCTGCAGACAAATTAAAGAACAGTGAACACTACATCATTGAATGCCATGTTTGCCAACAATAACATTGGTTACTACTGCCTCCACCGCGTGCATCTAGACTGAAAATCCTGACTCTCAAGCCAACATAAATTATTATGCTAACCTATTAAGGGACCAATTAAGCTCCCACTACATTGGTGATCAAAGAGTTGACTCTTCCTTTAGCTTCAAACCTATACTGTTGAAACAAGTTGAGGATCTTTTATGGCATCTGGATACCAAAAAAAGTGCAGGAGCAGACCTTTTGGACCCCTTCTTTCTAAAGATTGCATGCCATGTGCTTGCAGTCCCCCTAACACACCTCTTTAACCTTTCCTTAAACGCTGGCTCTATTCCCACACTGTGGAAGACAGCCCAAGTAGTCCCCCTTCTAAAATCAGGGGACCCTATGGATCTTAATAACTACAGGCCCATTTCCATTCTACCTGTGCTCTCCAAGATGCTGGAGAAATTAGTGAGTATTCGGTTAAGGGAATATCTGGACAATACTAACCTATTAAACCCAGCTCAATCTGGATTCAGGGCCAAACACAGCACTATCACTGCATTAGCCAAGGTCACAAATGATTGGCAAACCGAACTGGATAAAAAGAACAATGTCTGTGCAGTATTTCTGGACCTGAGTAAAGCATTCAACACCGTGGACCATGAACTGCTACTCTCATCCCTACACTCCACTGGCCTAGATCCATCCTCCCTTAAGTGGTTCAGATGCTACCTTTCCGGTAGATCACAGCAGGTAAAAGCTGAAGGTGACCTATCCCCATTAAGACCACCGTCAAGAGGAGTCCCCCAAGGCTCTATTCTGGGTCCTATCCTTTTTGCCATTTATATAAACAAAATTGATTCAACCCTTACCAAGTCCTCAGTACACCTCTTTGCTGATGACACTGTTCTGCATGTCAGCAACCCTTTGCCTACAGTTGCTCATGAAATCCTACAAACAGAATTCTCCCTGTTACAACATCAGCTACTCAAGAAAAAGCTTCTGCTAAATGCAAAGAAAACCAAAGCAATGATGTTCACAACTCAAAACTCCACCAACACATCCTCTTCAATCAATCTCCCCCAGCTATGCACTATATTTGGAGAAAATCTGGAGTATGTTGAAAATTTAAAATACCTAGGTGTGTGGATTGAAAACAGACTTGACTTCACTCAGCATCTAGAACAACTGTTAAAAAAGCTCCGCCTAAGGCTTGGCCTCCTCTATAGATTAAAACCCTTCCTTAACAGAGGCTCAAAGATGAGATTAGTCCAGGCCATCTTTCTATCAGTCATTGACTATGCAGACTTCCTCTATAGTCACTGCCCCATTTCCTACCTTCAAAAGCTGGATACCTTATATCATAGAGCTATAAGGTTCATTACAGACCTGCCATATAATACCCACCATTGTTCTCTCTATGACGCAATTGGATGGATTTCCCTTCATGTCAGGAGGAGCAGAAATGCAGCTCTATGGATCTATAGAGCTTTATCAAAAAACTCCCAAGCTATATCATGGACTGCTTCAACCAGAACACTCCTAGCTCCTATGCCCTAAGAAGCAACAATATCATCCTGCTCAAATTGCCCAAAGTCAACACCAAAATAGGGAGGGCAGCAATCAGCTATTCTCTAGCTATAGCATGGAACACCCTACAAAAATCCCTAAAACTGTCCATTATCATTCCATTTACATCCTTTAAGCAGCACTGTACAGCCTTCTTCACAGAGAAGTGCAGTTGCTACCACTAGAGATAGAATAGTCATCCCACAAAACTATATTCCAATCACATATGGCATATTCCTTCCAGTCAGACACCCCAGTATATGGCATCCAATATTCCCTTCACCATCCTTGTACTCATTATGTGTGTGACTGTCATGACCCTCATTGGGATATATATGTACTGTACATATTGTAGATATTAGTTTAACCTTCTCTTAACCGAGTTTCAACATGTGAATTCACTGTATATTATTGTGTTTTAAACATCATTTTTTTCTGTATGTATAACTGTCTTATAAGTATGTGATGTAATTGCTGTGTATCAACTCGAACCTTGACCTTATCAGGTCCATCTTGTAAATGAGCCTTGCTCAATGATGATCGCCTGAATAAATAAAGATTTGATTGATTGATTGATAAATGCCATTGCCAGCCATGCAGACCATGCATCCTCCAGCAATCAAGACACTGCCTCATCCTCCTCTGGCCTGCTTGTGTCCTCCACATCCACCAACAAAATAGGCCACCACCGCCTCCACTACATGCATCCTGACTGAAAAAACAGTGCTCTTAAAGATCAGCTGACACCACTAGAAAAACTTTGAAAAACATAGTACTTAGACACAATTCAGTTGACATTTCACATATCTTCTATAGATTTATCATCTCCATTTATTATTGAAGAAATCCCCACACAAACAAGATCTTTATCCCTCAGAGTTCATGTGTCCCTATAGGTTTTTTCCTACTTGAAATTATAATGCTCTGTTGATGAGACATATAAGATGCTTTGTGTCAGAATATTATGTTTTTAAAGTTCTGCTTGTGACATCAGTGGTTCATTAAGCTAGCATACATGCCATTGCCAGCTATGCAAACCATGCATCCTGCAGGAATCAAGACACTGTCTCCTCCTCCTCTGGCCTGCTTGTATCCTTCATGTCCACCAACAATATGAGCCACCATCACATCCACTGCATGAATCCAGACTGAGAAACCTGGACTCTTAAGCCAGTGCTTGCCAAGTGGTCCTCCAGCCAGCCAGCCCTCAAAATGAGCCCCCGGCTAGCCAGCCCATCAAGGCAGCAAGGCCAGAACTGCAGCAAGGCCCAACTTTCTCTGCTGTGATGGTAAGTTACTTCCACTATTGTTTGCACTCCTTATCCTCATTGTTTATTTATATATGCTTGGTTTATGCCTCCTTGATGCCACTAACTCCAGTATCCCTCTGGCTCCCAAGGTGCCAGGATCTGTCTGTCTTTGGTCCCCTGCTGTGACCTACCTCCATGTATACTGACATTAGACCCCTCCAGGTTGGGAAGAAGGGGCACATCCCACCTCCTATCTGTAAGAACTCCCATCAGGCAGTCACTGAGGGTTCATGGATTGGTCTGTGTTCAGTCCACTGGGGCTATTGTCAGTTTCAGTAGCAGGATCTTTCCTTTTTCTCCGTCCCCAGAGACCTAGGCATGCAGGGATGTCCAAGGAGTTTATGCACACTATTCCATGATGCCACTCACAATTTCCAACCTGCATCTGTCCCTCCCATTGTGCCCTTGACTGTATTCCACCTGTGGTCACCCAGGTAACAGTATTGCACCAAGGATGGTGACCCACCCACTGTGGTGGAGGAGGGCATCCCTTGAGATGCTTGATTCTCTTCCCCCTAGCTATCCCTCAATGATCTGAGCATGTTTCTCAACTCAGGTCACTGGTGTCGCAAGCAATAATGCTACCACTGTGTTGGCTTCTTATTGTCATCATTGGTGATAATGCTATCCTTTCACATAAGGGGCTTCCACTTTGCTTGCCAAACATTAAAATGTGTTTCTTTCTTTCCCTTTGTCTCCCTGTCTCTGCAGGTTTGACCATTCACTGGGATGATTGGTAAGTAATTTGCAAAGCCAAACAGCTGGCAAGGTACAGACTTAAGTTGCTTCTTCCTCCACCACCCCTTGCATCACCCTCACTAATTTGATAGTAAGTAATATTATATGATTTAAAAAAACACATATTTTAAGTTTCCCTTTCACTAGTACACAGTGACACAGTGGCCAAGTGAGGATAAATAATGTCTCTTTTTTCTTCACAGGTGACAGGTATAGTAAAACTTGGAGTGGACAATGTATATACCATCTGTGCAGTCACCCATAGTGGCTAATTAAGTAGAGTCTAACTAATTGTCTCTTGCCTTCACATGTCTTCTGTCCTGCTGCCTTCTCATCCATCAAGCAAGACTTCTCCACCTTTATCTGCTCTGTTTGGGGAATCTTCATGCCATTTCAAGGCATGGTCATCACCAATGTGATGGCAAATATTCTTTCCAAAAGTAATTTTTTATTTTAATTGATTTGTTTCCTTTCACAGGTGCAGCATAATAGGAAGTGTACCAGTTTATATAATTTATATCTTGTATTTGCAGGTCTCTTTTATTCTGTCATGAATGCCTTCTCCTCTAGCAAGCAAGTGATCGCCATTTTCTCCACCAGATAATTGGTGCTGTCAACATTTCAGACTTGTGCTTGGATCTGTTTCTACTCCTCCTCACCGTCATCCCTTTACTCCTCAGCTGTGCGTGGTCTTGTTAAAGTCAACTCATTCTCAGTTTCCAGCATGAATATCAGTCATCAAACCAATGCTGCTGCCTAATTCTGCATTGTCACACAGCTGAAAAATACCTGAAACAAGAAAAACCGTAGCAGAAAACAGAGTGACATAGAAACAAAATTTAAGAATTTGAAAACAAAAATGGAAAAAAATGAATACTTCCCTTCCCTTGTAGGAAACACTGCTAAATTAAATTACCAGGTTTGGGCCAGACCCATGCAGCAACAGGATTTCATTACCCTACTGATAAATACCTGAAAATATAGTGATAGGAACAAAAGACGGTTAGAAAGACACTGTTTCCACCCCCCAACCCCATAGCCAAAAGAAAATAAATACTTATGTTATCGGGTAGGACACACAGAGCAACTCAAAGATCATCAACCAGATCTGTGCCCTAAACAGGAATTACAATTTTATGAGAAAATGTACAGAATTTTTGGTCACTATACTCATCAGGACAGGTGTTATAGTGGGAGACTGACACAGCACAGAAACAGCACATTAGTTCAGGGAGCCCATCTAATTTCATTCCCTCATGTGAAAATTTCCTGACAAGAGAATTTAATAGGCAGAGAATTTCTGGGCACTAAAGTTCATCCCCTAATGTGCATTACTAGAACTGTGTTGGTGGCACTGACACACAGCATGGCACCATGTAGCAGCATGCATTAACCTGGTTTATTGCTTCTTGTCATTGAGAAAAAGTTTTAAAGGACAGATTTTCTGTATATTCTACTTGTCACATCATTTTCCCTAAAGTGCATTACAATAAGTCTGGCAGATGTGCAGTGGTACTGACACACAGTGTAGCACCATGTAGCAGCACACAGCAGCCTGACATATTTATTCTGATAGTTGTTAAAAATTCTGAGAGTACAGAATTTATGTATATTGTGTTTTTCTCACAATTTTCCCTGAAAAGTGCCTTACAAGAACTGTGGCAGGGGGACGTACACACAACACCACACCTTGGAGCAGCATGGAGGAGCCTGATGCATTTATTCTGGTATTTTAAAAAAATTCTGGGAGCACATAATTTATGTAGGTTGAGCTATGCTCACCATTCCCCTAAAGTGTATTACAAGAACTGCGGTGGGGAGGACTGACACACAGTGCAGAATCTTGTAGTGGCATGCAGGAGCCTGACATATTTATTCTGGTAGTTGAAAAAAATTCTGGGAGCACAGAAATTCTGCATGTTGTACTTTTCTCACAATTTCCCCTGAAGTGTGACAAGAACTGTGGTGGGGGGCTGACACAGTGCAGCACATTGTAGCAGAATGCAAGAGTCTGACATATTTATTCTGGTAGCTGAGAAAAAGCCTGGATATTTATTTATGTTGTACTTTCTCACAATTCTCCCTAAAGTACAATACAAGAACTAGGGCAGAGGAAATGACACACAGTGCAGCATCTTGTAGCAGCATGAAGCAGCCTGATGTATTTATTCTGGTAGTTGAGAAAAATTCTGGGAGCACAGAATTTAGGTGTTTTATGCTTTTCTCACAATTCCCCTAAAGTGCATTACAAGAATTGTGGCAGGAGGACTGAAATACAGTGCAACCCTTGTAGCAGCATGACATGCAATATTTATTCTGGTAGTTTAGAAAAATAGTGAGAGAAGAAGACAGTGATTGCACAAAGACTGCATAGTTGCACAATAAAGAGAATGGTTTGGAGAGAAAAGTAGATTTTTTTAACTGCTAAGCTGGAGGAGGATAGCTGACAGCAGAATTTAAACAGATAAAATTAATCAGTACCAGAAATAAGGACAGAGATAAAGATGTACAAACATTTTTTGTAGTCTTTCTTTTTCTTTTTTAACTTTTTTTGGTTTTTATAACAGGTAAAGACAAGAATAAAGGAGACAGTCACTCTGATAGTAATTATTTAATCAAGGAGCACAGAGTCTGAGAAAATAAGGCTATGGTCTGGGGACAGAGGGTGTGGTGCCACTACAGAATTCTGCCAGACTGCTGGCCCAGTGGCGCTGAGGGCTAAGGCACTGGATGCCTTACCTCATGCTGTACTGGTGACCCTGGTTTGGGAATGATCTCTGGTCATCAGGGAACTGGCATGGGGGGAGGGATGGAGCGGGATTGAGCAGCTGCAGGGCAGCTCTCCTCTCCCAAGGTGGACACCCACACCCTCCATAGTTCCTCTCCCACTGGGTGGAGGTCTAGTGAGAAGTGTAGGCATGAGGGTGTGGCAGCAGTGGCCAGGGGTGGGGTGGAAGGGGCCAAGCCGGTACCCAGCGTATGCCTTCATGCACATACACATATGTGTCTGCCAGGGTCTTGGGTGCAGGATAAAAAAAGGGAAAAATCAATAAAGTTCTAAGTAAAAAAAAAAAAAAAAGAATTCTGCCAGACCCTCAAGAATGCACCACTGCTTTTGGAGCAACATCTCCAAAGTTTCTTTCATGGCCACAGCTTGGTGGGAGAGTGTCTCCATATCCCTGTTCAAATGCTCCACTTTCACGTGGATGGATGTAGGAGGAGGATCTGAGGTTGGCCTCTCAGAGGTGACCCCCTGCAGCCCCAGAGTCCAGCTGCAGCTCCCTCTTCTAGTCTCCTCCCTCCCCTCTGTGTCCCTTTCTGGGACTTGTACACCACCTGACAATCTGCAGTATGGCAGGGGGACTGACACACAGCTTGGTACCATGTAACAATATGCAGCAGCATGACATATGCTACATAGTGCTAAGCTGTGTGTCAGTCCACCTGCCCCACTGCAGGCTGTTCAGTATGAGAACAGTGGCAGAGTCAAACCACACGAAAGTGAGGGTCCTGGACTCAGGAGAGCCAACTTTGCAAAGTTGGGGAAATGTCTCAGGAAAGCCCTGGCAGGATGGGAGGACTGAGGGGAGAGTAGAGGAACAGTGGGTAAATCTCAAAGGAGCCATAGTGGAGGCAACAGACCTTTCCATTAGGCAATTAAACAAAAGCAAGAGGAAAAAGAAAACACTATGATTCTCAAAGGAAGTGGCCGGGAAGGTAACAGTGAAAAGGCTGGCATTCAGGAAGTGCAAGTAAACACAGAAGGAGTGGGACAGGGTAGTGTATCTGTAAAATCAGAGGGAGGCAGGGAAAGCAGACAGGAGCACAAAGGTGCAAACAGAGGAAAAAATAGCCCAGGCAGTAAGAAAAGGGGACAAGATATTTTACAGGTACGTTAGCGAAAGGAGAAAGACTGGGGTGGGACTGTAAGGCTAAAGAGGAAAGAGGGGAGTATGCAGAGGGGGACCTAGAAAAAGCAGCAATCCTAAATGAATATTTCTGTTCAGTATTCAAGAAGTAGAAGGTGAGGGACTGCAGTTATATGACAGGATGGAACATTAATGGAAGGGAGGTGGACACCAGTCCATTTACAGAGGAGAGAGTCCTAAAGGAACTCGCAAAACTGAAAGTGGACAAAACAATGGGGTCAGACAGGATACATTCAAGAATATTAAAGAAGCATAGAGATGTGCTGGCTGTACCACTGACAACCTTGTTCAACCAATCGTTGAAAACAGGAATGGTTTCAGGGGACTGGAGGAGGGCAGATGTAGTCCCTCTTCACAAAAGTGGGAGGAGGTTGGCAACTACAGGCCAGTCAGCCTAATCTCAGTAGTGGAGAAATTAATGGGATCACTAAAAGAAAGGATTGCAGAATATCTTGAATCCAGTGGATCACAGGATCTGAGGCAGCATTGTTTCACAGTGGGAAGGTTATGTCAAACAAAACTGATAGTTTTCTTTGACTGGCTGACCAGGGAACTAGAAATCAGGGACGAGTGGGGGATGTGGCCTACCTGGATCTCAGCAAAGCCTTCTACACCATTCCACATACTGTAGGAGGCTTGTAAACAAGCTGGGCAGCCTGGGAGTGGGTCCCATGGTGGTAAACGGGGTTAGAAATTGGCTGAGGGATAGAACACAGATGGTGGTGGTAAACGGAGTTCGATCCAAGGAGAGGGTGACCAGTGGGGTGCCACAAGGATCAGTTCTGGGGCCAGTCCTCTTTAATGTTTTCATAAGCAACATTTCAGAAGGGGCTGAAAGGGAAGGTATGCCTCTTTGCAGATGACACTAAGATCTACAACAGGGTTGATACTCCAGCAGGGGTGGAAAAAATGAGGAGGGACCTAAGTAAGTTTGAGGAGTGGTCAAGAGTGTGGCAGTTAAGTTTCAGTGCAAACAAGTGCATATCATGCATTTTGGGCACAGAAATCCAGGGAAGGAGTATCTGATGGGGGAAGGTACTGTACTGATGACCATCAAACAGGAAATGGACCTGGGGATAATTATATCTGATGACCTAAAGGTGGCCAAGCAATGTGACAAGGCTGTTGGGAGAGCCAGCGGGATGCTGGGGTGCATAGGGAGAGGCGTCACCAGCAGAAAAAGGGAGGTGGTGATACCCCTGTCCAAATTATTAGTGAGACCTCATCTAGAGTACTGTGTCCAGTTCTGGAGACCGCATCTCTGGAAAGACATAGACAGAGTAGAGGCAGTTCAGAGAAGGGCAACAAAAATGGTGTAGTGTCTGCAACAAAAGTCATATGAGGAAAGGCTAGAGGACCTCAATATGTATACTCTGAAAGGGGGGGATATGACAGAGACACTCAAATACCTCAAGGGCATAAATAAGGTACAAGAGGGTAGCATATTTCAGAAAAAAGATGTTCAAGAACAAGTGGTCATGATACGAGGCTGGGAGGGTAGACTCAGGGATAATATAAAAAAGTATTTTTTCATGGAAAGGGTAGTGAATGCATGGAACAACCTCCCAGCGGAGATGATGGGGGCCAAAACAGTGAGGAAATTAAAAAATTCATGGGATAGGCATAGGGGAATCATAGCAATAGAAAAGAGAGGGTAAAGCTGGAGAGCAGGTGGGGTCTGCGGTTTTGCAGTAGGCAGGGTAAGTGAGAAGAAAAAGTGGGGCAAGCGGTCCTTATCTGCCATCAATTTCTATGTTTTTATGTAACCTCTTTTTGCACTGCCTACTCTGCTGCATGGAAGGAACATTAGGATGCCATTATCTCCATCCCTCCCAGCTGTTTTGGTCTTTCTCCTCCTTACATGCTACTACCACTCCTGGTGGTACTTCACCATAAGGTGGGTGTGCTGCTCACCTGTGCTTAAGTGGCTGCCCCATTTCCCATGCCGGACAAAGGTGTGACACAAGGTGCATGTCACCACACTGTTATTGGGATCAATTACAAAAAAGTCCCAAACAAGGGACTTCTGCTGCTGATAAGGGAGAAGCCAGCTGGTTCAGAGTGGGACTCCACCTCATGAGGCTCAGGTGGTAGCACAATCATGGGGAGGGGCACAAGGGAAGGTGTTGCAGCAGGTACAAGAAATACTGGAGTAGAGACAACTGGTGGTGGTAAAAAGCACATTGAAATGACATGCTACACATAGTGGGTGCAGCTTGTAAAAAACAGCAGAAGTCTAAATGAAAATGCAGAAGTTTAGCACACTCCCAAAAGTGGATGCAAAATCTTTATTAGAAAAATTCTAGCAGCATACAATTCCCTTGCTCTTCAAGGAATTTCTGCCTCTTCAACTGGTGCTGGTGCCACTGAATGCTGCTACTAGTGCTGCATTGTATGGGGAGGTTCCACTTCCTGTGATCCTAGTGCCAAAGCTAGCATTTTCAGATAGGTGGTACAGAGTGTCCCTTCCATGGACTGCATACTCCTTTCTTTGCTGGGACTGGTCCCAGTCCCAGTCCTTCCAGTCTCCTCACCAGTCCAACCCATTTTAAGTTGGAAAAGAAACAGATTAAAATCAAGAAAAATAGAACAAATAAAAATTGGGAACACAAAGACAAATGCACCAAAATAACAACTAAATAAATCCACACAAACTGCTAGGTGAACAGAAGATAGTGAGAAAAGCAAAAATAGGTTGTTTTCTTTTCTTTCTTTTTTTTTTAACCTTTTGAAAGTAGCAGATCTTACCTCCTCCACTAACGGACTCAGACTGCAAAATTAATCTAATGTTCAGTCTGTACATAGAAAATTGGCATATGACCTGCAGGAGCTGTTTCCATGTGACCTACAGGCACTTGTTTACTAGAAGCTTCAAGCTGAGCAAACTGTCATCAAATGCACCCCAAAGTCAAAGTTGCCATCAAAGTTACAAATGGTGAATTTGCTAGAAAATGGCAACAATTTGTGAATTGCTCCATGAAGGCAAAATTGGTGACTTCACCAGAAATTTGCCAGTGAATTTAAACATCTCTAACTATCAGTAAGAAATAGACTCTCTTTTACCTGTTACCTCCCCATTCTATTTTAGTTTTGCATTTTTTATAGAAATATTTACTCTTTGGATGCTTGTCTGTAGGGAAATGTGGTATTATAAGAAGGGATATTGCACTGTCACTTTAAAAATGTTGATGGGTATACAGAGTGACCAGCATGCCTTGAGAAATGGATTATGTGCGAAACATTGGCATTTGTTATGGCTTGCTGCTGCTTGTAGGTATTAACCTGATTTTATGCTTGAGATATTAATAAAATATGTATGTACTCTCTTTGTTCAAATGCACTTGTGATGCGTCATAGTGAGTCCAGACTTTGTAGTTAATTTTTTTGTATAGCATTTTAGGCCTGGCTATTCCCCTAGCAGCTGATTTTGATCCCAGTGTATCACAATAAGCCCATTCAGTGAACATAGGAAATAGCCATGGTGGGTGTCATTAGAAGGAGCCCACTCACCTCTGGTGGCGTGGCATTAGACAGAGCCTGAAAGGAGCCACTGCAGGCTGCATTACAAAGAGGTTGCTCAGTAGGAATGGAAGGAGAGGCCATAGGAGGCATCACAAGGTGCTTGCTTGGAGGCATGAAAGGAGCCACTGAAGGTGGCATCTAAAGAAGCCTGCTTGGTGGACATGAAAGTAGCTGTCATAGGCAGCATCACAAGAAGCTTACAGGCATGAAAGTAGCTGCCACAGGTGGCATCACAAGGTGCCTCCTCAGTAGCCATGAAAGGAGTTTCTAGAGGTGGCATTACAAGGAGCTTGCTCAGGGGGCATGAAAGGTGATACCATGGGTGATATTACAAGGATCCCACTGAGAAGACATGAAAGGAGCTGCCAAGACTGACATCACAGGGAACCCATTTGGCAGGCATGAAAGGAGCCACTACAGGTGGCATCACAAGGATTCTGTTTAGCAGCATGAAAGAAGCCACCATGAGCAGCATCACAAGAAGCTGGCAGGCAGGAAAGTAGCTGCCTCAGGTGGCAGTGCAAGGAGCTCACTGGGTAGGCATTAAAGGAGCGACCACAAGTGTATCACAAGAAGCCCACTTGGCAGGCATGAAAGGAGCCACCACGGGTGGTATCACAAGGAGCCTACTCAGCTAGCATGAAAGGAGCTGCCACAGGCAGCATCACAAGGAGCCCACTTGGTGGGCTCAAAAGCTGCTGCCATGGTTGGCATCAGAATGAGCCCTTTCATCAGGCATGAAAGGAGCCATTGTGGGTGGCATCAGAAGTTGTCCAAAGTAATGCCCAGGATGCCCACTATCAATGCAGGATGTGAAGAGTATATGAGAGAGTTCCTGTCCAGTGACTACTGTCCAGTAAAGAGGTGGACAAATATGAAAATCTATGTAATTTTAATAAAATATTTTTTTATTTATTTAATGGCCACAATAAAGCTCAAAGTTTTGTAGAGATCGCCTTAATCATGAGGTGTGATCCTAGTGTTAAATCTTCCAGTCTTGTAAAATCTGCTAAGTATTTCTGGTAGCTTTTGCTAGTTTTTCATCTTCATGGCCAACTACATGTACCTCATTCATTTATAAGGAGTTTGTTACTAGTATAGTATCGTCTTTGTACTGGTAGCCACTGGGAATTTTCATTACTTCCTTTCAAGTTTGATGTCTGATGAAGTTCTGTGCCTTCAAGGCATGAAGAAAGTGTCTGTGGGTGGCATCACAAGAAGCCCACTCGGTAGGCATGAAAGCAGCCACTGTGGGCAGCATCACAAAAAGCAGAATGCACCTCCAGCTATACCCGAGGCATAAGAAAGACTCACATCAGGGAGTAGTCCATTCCTATGAGGGCCAATTACAAATTGCAAAGTGCACAGGAAAAGGGACCACTCAACAAAAAAGATTTAAGCATTTAAAAGATTTATTTGTGATGCAAGCCATAAAACACCCCAAATCCCACCAACATTTTGAGGTGTCCACAATACCCCTTCCTCAGAGTGCAAGGAGTTTCATATGGCCAACAGAGTAACACAATCTCATATATTCTCTTTAGGATGCCTTATTTAATTGTTTTAGTTCATTGTGTTCCTTATTCAGATTGCTATATAATATTTCAAATTGCTTAACTTTTAGAGAATATGTGTCATCTCCTTGTTGCATACAAGCGAATCACACTCTGAGCAAGGGGTATTGTGGACACCCCAAACATTTCTGGTGAGTAGTCACTTGTTCCTGTGCACTGTGCAGCATCACAAAGAGCCTGACCAGCATGTACAAAAGAATCATCACAGGAAGTATTGCAAGGAGCTTGTTTGAGGGCATGAAAGGAGCCCCCATGGGCTGCATCATAAGATGTCTACTGGGGAGCATGTAAGGAGTGACTGTGGGCAGCACCAAAAGAAGCTGACAGGCATGAAAGATACCATCAAAGGCTGCTTCCAAAGGAGCCCATGTGGCAAATAAAAAGGAGTCTCTGCTGAAAGAGCCCATTCTGGGGGGCATAAAAGGAGCCCCTGGGAGCTGTTCTATAAGAAGCCTTCTCAGCTGGCATGAAAGGAGCAACTAGAGTGATATCAAAAAAAGCCAGTGAGCACAAAAAAAGCAGTTGTGGTTGGCATCACATGGAGCCTGCTTAGCAGGTGAGAAAGGAAATACCGGGAGCCCACTCAGTGGGCATGAAAGAAGAAATCACAAGCTGGTTAATAAGGAGCCCACTTGATGACTGTGAAAAGCTCCATTACAGGCAGTATCACAAGGAGGCTGCTCTGTGGGCATGAAAGGAGCTGCCATGGGTGGTATCACAAGGTGTCTGCTTGGCAGGCATGAAAGGAGCTGCCATGAGCAACATCACAAGGAGCCCACTTGGCAGGCATGAATAGAGCCACATCACAAGGGCACAAAGGAGCTCCCATGGGCAGCATCAGGAGCTCCTACAGCAGTCATGAAGGAGCCACCAGGGGCAGCATCAAAAGGAGTATGTTCAGTGGGCATGAAAGTAGCCCCCACTCGGCAGCCACAAAAGGAGCAGCATTGAGCAGCATCAAAATAAGCTGGGGGGGATGAAAGGAGTGGTTGTGATTGGAATTACAAGGAGCCTGCACAGCAGGGGTGAATAAAGCTGCTGTAGGCAGGATTACAAGAAGCCTGTTCAGAGAGGAAGAAAGGAGCCACTGCAGGTTGCTTCACTCGGAGCCTACCTACCTGGTGTGAAATGGGCTGCCACCTGTAGTAGTACAAGGATTCCAGTCGGTGAGCAAGAGAGGGGCCACTGCAGCAGGATCACAAGGTGCTAGGTCAGTGGGCATGAAAAAAGCCACAGACACTGCTCCACTGTTAGAAGACGATAAAAACTGGTGTTAAAGGAGCATCATAAGGAGCCCATTCAGCGGACATGAAAAAAGCAAGGGCAACATCACAAGGAGCCCACTTGGTGATCACAAATAGAGTTCCCACAGGTGTATCACAAGAGGGCACCTGTGCAGGTAGCATCACAAGGAGCCTGATCAGTAGGAATGAAAAGCCCCAGAGGAGGAGCATCACAGAAAGCCCACTCAGTTGGCATGGAAGGAATGGTTGTGAGTGGCAACAAAAGAATCAGGGGGACATGAAAGGATGGGCTTTGAGTAGAATCACAAGGAGACTGCATGGCAGGCATGAAAGGAATTGCTGTGGGTGGCATTACATGGAGTCTTCTCAGTGGCCATCAAATGGGATGCAGTGGGAAGTATCACAAGGAACCTGCTCGGTGGACATGAAAGGAGCCACTGTGGGTGACATCACTGAGATCCCAATTTGCAGATCTGCAAAGAGCTGCCATGGGCTGCATCACATGGAGCATGCTCAGTGTGAAAGGAGACACATCACAAGGAGCCCACTCAGTAGGTGTGAAAGGATCCACCACAGGTGGCATCAGAAGGAGCCCACCTGGGCATGAAGGCAGCCACTGTAGACAGCCTCAGAAGGAGTCAAATCAGTGGGCATGAAAAAAGCTGCTATGGGCAGCATCACAAGGAGCCCACTCAGCTGGCATGAAAGGAATCACTGTGGGTATTGTTAGAAGCACATTCAGCAGGTATTAAAGGAGCGAACACAGAGCTCACACTGCAGGGTATAGACTAGAACAAGGCAGATTTGAGAGGCACAAGAAATCACACTCCAAAGGGCAGCAATATTCCAAATGTTTATTGCCAAATAGATAGTAACCAACATGAGAGTGTGGCATCAGTAACCCCAGCACTTCAGTAACACTAACAAAGCACATTTCATCAGAGACCCTGACAATTAAGAAGCCATTGGGTATTACATAGAAAATAATAATACATCAATTTATGGACCAGATAAATGGTTCATTCAGTTAAGAATGAAAACTAACAATATTTATTTATTTGAAATTTGTTAACCAGGTAGGACCCCAAAACAATAGATACCTGTTTTCAAGGGGGACCTAGAGAGGTATAAAAAGCAACAATACAGAATAAATATGCAATACATTAGTGTACACAGTAATCAGATAACATTAAACTTGTGCATTGACATATCCAGACAGTGTTTTTAACAACATTTTAAACATATTCTGCAAACCAATAGAGTGAAAAAGGGCAAGTAAATTGTTCCAAAATGTAATGGCTTTACAAATAAAAGAATGTTGGCCAAGGGAGGAATTGTAGATTGGGTTGGTAAGCTGGTGACCAGGGTGCACCAGATCACATGCTTTAGAAAGATCCAGAAAGAGAACACTGACTGTGTTTGTGTTGCTCAAGCCCTATGAAGATCATTAGTGACTTCGTGCACAGCTGCCCACATGATGGGGTTATCTCAAAAACCATGCTGGCAAGGTGATAACAAATTGTCAGTATCCCAGAACTCCTAAAATTAGTCAAAAGCAATCCTCTCGAGAACCCTAGACAGCAGGGCAAATAGGGCTATTGATCAATAGTTTTTGGTCAGGGTGTGCTCTCTGGATTTAAAAATAGGGACCATGATCACCTGCATTCACCACCTTGGAACCTCACCAGTAGCTAACAAATTGTTGTAGAGAATGTACAGAGAATGAGCCAGTATATCAATAACAAAGGAAAAGAGTTTTAGCCCAGTATTGTCCAACCCATTCCGGTTTCTGAGTTTATATTTCAAAGTACTTTAAAGTTTCAGCTACCATTAGTGATCTAAACTTAAAATCAGCATCAGTGGGGCCCAAGTGTGGGGCTGATCCCAATGTGAACTTTGAGTGCAAAACATATTTGTTTACTTACTGTTAACTGTAGTATAGTAGATTTTATCAGACTAATTTTGTTTACTTCTAGACTGACATCTTTTGTTACTAAAAATCCCAGAATCCCCTGCAGATGACATCAGAGCAGTAGGCAGCAGTGGGAGATTCAATAGGCTGTAGTGCATGTTAGAGCTGATATATATTCTCCAATCAGATGTTTTGCAGTTCTGCTTTTCTCCAGGAGCTGAGAACAGTCCTCTGTGATGGTACTTAGCCCAGGAAGGACAGCGGGACCAGTAAACAAAAGATCAGACCTTATATAAACTCTAACATGCACTGTATGCTATTGAATTTCCCGTTACTGCCTACTGCTCCGATGTCAGCAGCTGGGGATTCTGGGATTGTAGTAACAGAAGATGTCAGCCTAGAAGTAAACAAACTTAGTGTGATACAATCTACTATACTGCTGTAAACAGCAAGTAGGCCCAAATGTTTTTGCACAAAGTGCACATTGGGACCAGCTGCACACTTGAGTGTGGGGCCCTTTGAGGTGCCTGCTACCATTTAAAAACTCAGCATCAGCTTTGTAAATTAGTTTGGTAGCTAAGGAGATCAATTATCAAGCTCTCAAGGTGGTCTCTACATTTCCAATTTTCCTTATCATTCCAATTAATATTATCATCACCCAGGGAGAAGGATTTATTTTGTGCCATGTTTGGATTGCTTAAACTCATGCAATAAAGTCATTCCTCAGTATAATCCAGAGGAAAGTAAACTGTAGCTAATGATAGGCGATTAGCACCTCCTCCCCAAACATTACATGGCAGGAAGAAAATATTGTCATATAGTTCAGTGAATCTTCAAAAATAATCTGGAGGTTCCTCCTTTTCATATGGCACTAGAACATTTTCTAAAACAAAACTTGAAAAATGTATTAAAGCCCAGTACCTGATAGAGCACATTCTGTCTCTTAAAAACAGGTTTCAATTGTGAAAACACCTAAAATAAATGATTTGGATATATATCAATTCAGTGAAATTAAAAATAAATTTGAAAACATTTATTATTACATAAGGTATCGTAGTTTGTATAGTGATCGAGATATTTGTCGTATCTCATTGTGCTCTAAAATGATAAAATCCTTCACAAAATGGCACAAAATATAAATGCTAAGCACCACGTATTGTTACTTAAGAATAAAGCCTTTTGACCATCTAACAACAATGTTTATTCTCTGGGATTTATACAATTACCAAGATTATGCATTTCAAATTTGTATTTGGTCATTATTTGTAGTTTAAATATTATATTGCATGCTAAAATATAAATTAACTGCTAACTTACCAGCAATAATTTATCCTGATGCTCAGTGTACTGCAACTAGAGTTAGTGCTTTTAGAAATTAACTAACTTTACAGTGGCTACCTCTTATGCTTGAGCTAAAGAATGTAGAGATGGTAAAAAGTATTTTCTGTTATGTATTTTAATCCCCTTCTGACACAGAGACACCATTTCTGGTGTCATAGTTCTGTTAATTAATTTAAAAAAAAGTGATGTGACCACTGGGAGCCTATAACCAGTGGCACATGGGTGACTCCCCCCAACATGATTCAGATACCAGGATCCCATCCACGGGGTTGGAGCCTTGTTAATTAATTAAAAAACTCCCTGGTGGTGTGCTACTGCTCCAACTCCACTCCCCATGGTAACACTGGGACCCCCTCACTTGTGGCCCTGATGATCCTTTTACAGAAACACACTAACTGCACGCTACACAATTACTGGAAGGTTGTGCTGCTGTAAAGGTGGGCAGACAGATACATCCAGACACAGAAAAACAGCGCTCACCAAGCACGCAATTTATAATCAAAAACACCTGTTTATTAAGCCAAACTCCAGGCAGGTTGTAACCCTGGTGCTTCAAAGATGCAATGTCTCTTCGTCAGGGGTGAGGAAGAGGCAATGCATCCTCAAATTGCCGGGGTTACAACCTGCTTGGAGTTTGGCTTAATAAACAGAATTTTCTGATTATAAGTCTCATGCTATGGTGAGTGCTGTTTTTCTGTGTCTGGATGAAGAGCCCTTCAACTCCAATAATGGCTGGCAATAACCTTTTACTGACCTCATTGGATTTCTAGCATTTTATCAGTTTCATAATTGCAATCTTGGTAATATTATTTAGACAGTGGTCAGCCAAGGAGGTGAGAGAAGAGTTATTGTTAGCCACCATAAGTAGAGGGGCAGAGTGAGGGGAGGGTGTACAGCTGGTTTCAAGGACTATAGCATCAAGACAGGGTGAGGGCAGTACCACTTCATGCCACAGAATGATGTTTTGGGGCAGGGTGAGTGAAGAGGTTATCACTGACAGCCAGGAATATTTACCTTTGGGCAGGGTGAAGAAAAGTTCACAAATGGATGCCATGAACTGATTGTTTGGGGCGAGGGTGAGGGAGGGGAACCACTGAATACCAGAGCCCCATGGTTTGGGACAGGGTGAGGGAAGGGTACCACTGGGTGCCATGAGCTATAGCTTCAGGTCAGGGTGAAGAGGTACCACTGGATGCTAGGGAATGATAGTTTGGATCAGGGTGAGGGGGGAGCAACTGGACACCTGAAACTTATGGTTTGGGGCAAGTTGAGAGAGGGGGTGCCACTGGACATCAGGGACAGATGGTTTGGGGCAGGGAGATGGAGGGCATACCACTGGATGCCAAGGACTGATTGGAGTGGAGCACAGTGAGGGAGAAGGGTGCCACAGGATGTCAGAGGCTGCTTGATGCTATGGCAAAGTGAGAATGGGGTGACACTGGGTGCCAGGGACTGCTTGGCACATGGTGGAGTGAGGGTGAGTTGTTGCACTGAACACAAGGTACTGCTCTCCGTTCTGTAGCCACAGATGTCAATGCAAAGTAACTTATATCTGTTACTAACTTTTCTTGTAAACATGTAAGGATACTTATTGCAAAAAACTGCATTTAGGCATCAATTTAGATAAGGCAAATGATGCATCACACAGTCATTCAAATCCGATGGAATGGCATACCACAGATTCAACAACAATCCAGGGACTTTTTCTTTTACTCTGTTGTTTCATTTCCCTACTTTTGAGGCTTTGTCTTTCAACCCAAACTAATGGCTAATGATTGATCTTTGCAATGCATATGCAAGTAATAGCACAAGACATGGTGTGTGATCATGCTGTGTATATCAGTGCATGACAGCACAACCTGAAGTGCTAATCACATTGATAAAATGAGCACAAAATTAATATATAGTGAAAAAAGAACACATGAAAAAAAAAATTCAGGCATACAGTTGGTGAATAATGTATGGCCAAGCAATGTCTTTGCATCTATAGTGAAGAGGGGATATTTTTACCCATTTTATAAATAATAAAGTTGTTCTGTTTTTTAACTCATTTTATCCTCTTTCTCTGGCTCCATAAGATTCTCTCCAGTGTGGTCACGGGTTCCTGGCCATTTCCCGTTCTGCCTGAAATCTCCTCCAGTCTAGCCTCCTTCCCAGGATTCTCTCCCACTGCACTTGCCGACCTCCCAACCCCCCAGCTCTGAGCCCCCCGAGGTGGGATCACCA
Source organism: Neoceratodus forsteri (assembly GCA_016271365.2). Taxonomy (NCBI): domain Eukaryota; kingdom Metazoa; phylum Chordata; order Ceratodontiformes; family Ceratodontidae; genus Neoceratodus; species Neoceratodus forsteri. Next base: position 726,465,645 of record CM028137.1, on the reverse strand, counting down.
CTCCTACCAGCACTCTATCTATAATATAATAGGGCAGCTGGAGTGGGTAGGAGATCGGAGGCTGGCTGGAGGCAGACCTGACGATGAGTGTGGGGGCTGACCGCTGGACCCGCCTTCACCTTCCTGGGTGCCAGGGCTTTTTTCTTGTTATGTAGTCCTGCAGTCATGGACATGCAGTGACATCCAGCATGGGATGGGCACACTCCCACACCCACCCGCAGGATGTTCGCAGTCACCCCATGTGTAGAACTGAGGTGTTACAATATGTGTGCTGTTTTGAAGAGATGCACTAAATGAAAACAATATGGCTGTTGTCTCCTTCAATCACTTTATGGATCCAATGTATTACTTATCCTGTTAACTTCCTCTTCAGTATGTTAGCAGTAAGTGTACTCAGTGCGCTCGACATTAGCATACTGAGTGCATGGTGTTAGCATACTACGTGCACTCAGTGCCAGTTTCTACTTCTTCTGTCACTCGCTGATTGCACAGGTATCGGGGTCCCATGGGGAACATCATGCTGCAGCATGTACTGTCCGACAGAGAGAATCGGTGGGTACCTTTCAATAAGTGTGAATCCTTATGTCGTTTCGGGGCTGGTAAATGGAAAGTTCAGCATTCTGGAAATTCATGAAAGCCAGCCACAGATCTCATGTAGTCAAAAGTTATTTATTGTAGTTTTGCTTTAACACAATGATCCCCTGATCATGCCCAATGTTTCACCCAGTATGGGCTCCCTCAGGGGCTTAGTGTGGTAGATGGCATGGCATCCAGTACCCCAGCCTGCCTCACCATTGGACCAGCCATATACATCCCTCCTTTTACTGCCATAGAAGGATGAGACAGTGGCTGTACAGATGGGACAGGCGGATAGACTGGTATTAGCAGTAATAGTAGTAGTAGTGGTGGTGGTGGCGGTACTAATAATATTAACCCCACTTCAACTTTTGCTGGAGCCAGAACACTTATTAGAGAAAACAAACCACACTGGAGCTGTGTGGCAATAAGCAGCCAGAGAGGGGTGACAGCAAACTGTCCTCCTAGTCCCTGTTAATGAGCCCAAGTACTAAAAAAGGCACTCAAAAAGTCAAGTGTGCATTTTTTGACACTGATCAAAGAAAAATACTGATTAAATAAAAGCCTGTGGAGCAACTACAGATCTCTTTACTGGCACATTTCAGGTCTCTGAAGTATTGCAAAGTTATCACTCAGAAACAACTATTTCCTGTCCTCAACCAACTCAGAGTGATGAGGTTATGTGATGAGCTTGCCTGTGACCCACAGAAATAACCTCCTATTGGCCAGTGAAGATCTGCAAGGCTTGAAAATCTCACTGAATAATCTTTCCCAAATAGCAGACAAACAGGACGTGGTAGGCATCTGGATATTTGGGCAGCCTAATATTTGTTGTATTTGTGAAATACAGTACTGTTCTGCCCATGCACCACACTAATAGATAGATAGATAACTGATTTGATTGACAAGTAGAAAATGCAGTTGCTGAATGCATGAATGGAGTGCCATTATTCTGATAAATGACAGTCACACTAACTAGTTTCTCAAATTTATAAAGCCAGACTTATGAATAATACTTTTGATTGCTGAATAACTATGCTAAAATAATTACAGATATGTACGGCATCAAAGTGGAAAACAGAAGGCAAAACAAAGCAAGATAATCAAAACAGTATGATAAACTAGGCAAACACATAGCTAAAATTAATGTCTCAGTCAGTATGCTTTTATCAGGAAGCACCTGTGGAAACACTAATAAGCATTTATTATGATTCTCCCTCTGCATTTCCTGATTAAGCCTTTTATCCTATATAACACCAGTTCTAATCTTCTTTCCCTCTCAGTTCACTTTTCATAACAGTCCTTTGGTTGAACTTCTGGTTGAAGTAACTCAGTATTAGATTAGAGTAGAACAGAACAGAACAAAATAAAACGGAGTGGAGTGCAATCGAATAGAATATTTTGATATACATAAGGCCTTTTATACACAAAGTATCAAAGCATATTACACATACACTTGAAAAACTAATATAATAAACACTGGCAATGAAGTTCACACACACACAAGTACACACACTATATATATTCTTTGCAACAAATTACATTAATGCACCAGTTAGGGTTCAGCTCGAGCAGCAAAAATTAGGGAAATGTGGCATTAGGGTTTGCAACCCTAACTCCCCCTTCCCCAGCAGCACAAGGTAAAGAACATACAAGCAACCATAGACAGCCATCATCAGGTAAGACAAACATTATACAGCTGTTTCCAGGTGACACAAATGCAGTAGCACTGATGTGCTGCCTTCATAAATTTGCATCAGTGTCATACACACTGCAAGACATACACATTTACTCTCGACTTCAGATAAAAATCCACAATACTGAAGCTGCATTAGCACTTCAGTATGCAGAAGCACAAGACCCTGCAGGCTGCAACAGATACAAATCAACAACATAAGCAACAATACCCAAATTATATGAGTTCTTTTATCTGCAGAAGTGCATACTCCTATGGTGCCAGTACTTCTATAGCCTCAGGTACTCAGGCACACTGTAAAACATACACACACTTGACAGGTCTGGGCTTCTGCAGCCAGAGGTGTAAGACCTCTGGGTGCAGAAGCGCAGGTGCCACAAAATCCATGATACGAACATTGCAACACTACTTCTGTCTTCAGAAGCACAGGCCCCCAGCCACAGGTGTAAGAAATACACACTGACTTTTAGCTTCAGAAGGACAGGGCCCTATGGTCCCTGTGGTTATACAGACAGACGTACTGTTGCAATTTGGGTATATGGTTTCAGCAGCTGATCTAGAAATTGTTCAAGGGGATAGCAGTTTTTCAGCTATAGAAACATAGAAACATAGAAGTTGATGGCAGACAAGGAATGCAAGGCCCATCCAGTCTACCCATTTATTTTTCTACCCTATAAATGTGCCATCAGCCTTTGCTCTGTCAATGGCCTATCTACTCATACTCATCTGTATTGCTCCCTTATGCCTATCCCATGCCTGTTTGAAGCCCTGCACTGTATTCATAGCCACCACTTCCTGAGGTATGCTGTTCCATGCATCCACCACCCTTTCTGTGAAAAAGAACTTCCTCACATTACCCCTTAATCGGCCTCCCTCTAATCTCATGCTGTGTCCTCTTGTCCTGCTATTTTTCTTATATTGAAACATGTTAGACTCTTTCACCTTGTTAATGCCCTTAAGGTGTTTGTATGTTTCGATCATATCACCTCTCTCCCTCCTTTGCTCTAGGGTATACATATTGAACTCTGTTAATCTGTCCTCTTATGCAGATGGAAAATCATGCACTAACAGATCATGCTATCTAACCAGTTACCCCATAATTCATGCATGAGTACAGCAGAGCCATCCATGATACAGTGCAATACCTTGCTGTAAATGACATATCACAAAATACTTCAGTAAACAAACTCTGGTCAGACCCAATATGGCTATGGAGAGCTTTTAGATGTGGCAAGAGCAGTGAAAAGAATATGTGGTGCTCTCATGGCACCAGAGTCAGCCATAATACTGCAGTGATTACAGTACTGCTCATGTGTGATACCCGTACATGTGCAGTTTGCCCTGGAGTCAGTCTTGTGCAACATGGCGGTGCTGACATAACTACGAGTAACAACCCAGTCCCCTCAGGTTACTAGAATACCATTAATACTAGTCTTAGGCAGGTAGGAAAAGGCAGCTGGTGGGGAGCTCATTAGGGGCTTTCTACATAATGACATCATTGTTTACTCAGCTAGCCTGAGAGAAGGATGATTATGTCATTTAGAACTCTCACAGCAGCATAGCCATTTTAGAGTCAGTTGCTCTCAGGGAGCTTAGAATTTTCATCAGTAAGTTCAAGTGTGGCAATCAGAGTGGCAGGAGGTCTGCCATTGGGGCTCTGTCAAAGGAGACCTGGTATTTCTCACCCTAGTTTGGTACAATCTTCAGTTTGCCTGCAAGACTCTAGTTTCACTCCAGGGGGAGTGAGAGGGAAGGCAACTCTTGTGGATCCAAGGGGCAATCCTCTGAAGTTCACAGCTGCCTTTAGGAAGAACAATGAGTAGACTCTGACAGCTACCAGAGAAACAAAGGTGCCTTTTGTTCTTTCTGTGACTGGGAGGAAGGAACAACTAATCTGTGAGAACAGAACTTGAGACTGTTCTCTGAGGGAGTTGTCTGAGGTGTGTGTACCCTAAATAAGGCTAGATCATACCGGTCAGGATCCCTTTCACCACAGCTGTGCTGAATTTAAAGTTAAAGTTGAGAGTCTTTAGCAATTCATTAGGGATTGGAGACTCATTTGGTGTAACCCTGAAGGAATGGCAGAGGCTGTTTGGGGCAAAGGGTGGGAGGAATGACATCTGGAGTTTCAGGCATGGTTAAGTGGTTCATGGATGGGCACCACTGTTCTCTGGGTAAAGACCATGCACAAGGACAATTTTAAAGTGTGTGGCACATCCCACAGATGTACAATTTGGAAATGAAAATGTGTGAAAAATGGCTAAAGTGTGTGGCACATTCCACAGATATACACTTTGGAAGAGAGATAGATAAGTTTTTGTGGAAAACAGTACTGCCTAGCAAAGTGTCCTACAAAAGAGAATGTGCCTGTATTGCAATAACAAACCTTTGGAGGATATCTGTAAATAAAGCCATACTGCAAAATCCCAGTTACTGCTTTGGACATTCCACTTGTTGCTTCTAGCGTGAATGTTATTGGGGCCCCTAAGCAGTTAGGTCTAGCAAATGCCTAGCATCCTCTCCCCTTGACCTGGTTGTAAATAAAAAGGTTCATTTTAGTATGTACCCCCAACCCCCCATCTTTTAGATAATGAGCCTGGTATACACTCCAATGCTAGGGGTGGTACCATGAGTGTAGTTCTGCCAAAGAAAATTGTATGTCATGTAGTTGGCAGTAGTTCTTTTAAGTGGGGGTGCCAGCTAGCCAAAGGTGGCATGGGGGTTACATACGTATGGACGATACTTGTGCATGCACACTTTAAGCCAGTGCCACCATGTTGCACATGGCAGCCGTTGCTTCGAAGGTAGTGCACCAAGAAGTGGATATGTTAATTCGGCCCACAGAAGGGAACGGCTGCATAAACAGAAACATTGGAAACTACACTGGAGCACTGTGGCAGAACATCAGACAGCGGTCCAATTACATGTTTCTACAGTGCTCTCATGCAAATCTGATGATGGCATAACATCTGTAGAGCTTGTCCCACACAGCAATAAAAATCAGACTCAGGAGGAGACTATTAAACTAGAGATCTGGTCTGGGATTTGCTCATCATCACAGTCACTTTCTCATTCTTTTTTAAGCAGTAATTTCTGGTAAATGTGCCTTAACCACATTAATCTCAGTGCTGGTAGGCTACTTCAGGTTTTCCCCTGATTGTATTAGGTGTGGGTAGTAGCAGTCTTGACGTGTTAGTTGCCAGTGGTGGCATGCTCTGAAAAAAAGTGGTCCCCATGATTGCTCATTTTAGAAATTACCCCTTTCCTTATTTTTGCTGTAAAAAAACAGACACCTTTAACACAAAAACAAGGAGTCGGTTATGGCCTCCACCACCACTCCTTTTCGCTTCAAGTGAGGAATGTGATTATGGGTTTGCATCAGATGTACAGTGGCAGCCATATATGCATAATATTGTCAAACATTAATCAACTGTATGTAAAAGGTTTTATTTTTGAATGTGTGCTTTCTTAATGTTACATAGATACATAGATACATAGACAGTGTCGGCAGATAAGGGCCTATGGCCCACCCAGTCTGCCCATTTGAGCTTGTAAGTTCAGTTTGTTTTCCTAGAAGTCTGTTGCCCCTTACCCCTGACCTCCAGAATTCCTTTATGTCTATCCCATGCATTCTTAAATCCCGCGATTGTTTCAGCCCCCACCACTTCCTCTGGCAGGGTGTTCCACTTGTCCACCACCCATTCTGTGAAGAAATTCTTTCTCATGTTTCCTCTGAATCGTCCTCCCTCCAACTTCATCCCATGCCCTCTAGTCCTGGAACATCTTTTTCGCTTAAAAATAGTGTTTTCCTGCACCCTGTTCCTCCCTGTAAGATACTTGTATGTCTCTATCATATCCCCTCTCTCCCTCCTCTCCTCCAGGGAGTACATGTTCAGTTCCTTCAACCTGTCTTCATAGGACTTGTGATGCAATCCATGCACCATCTTTGTTGCCCTTCTCTGAACCTTCTCTACCCTATCTATGTCCTTTCGTAGGTATGGTCTCCAGAACTGTACACTGTACTCCAGGTGGGGCCTCACTAGTATCTTGTATAGTGGAATTATGACCTCCCTTTTCCTGCTGGTGATGCCCCTGACTATACATCCCAGCATCCTATTTGCTTTACCTGCAGCCTTGCCACACTGTTTCCCTACCTTGAGGTCATCAGAGATGATAACCCCAAGATCCCTTTCCTGCTTGGTGCATGCTATATCCTCACCCCCAACTGATATATTGTGCCAGGGTTTTGTGCCCCATATGCATTATCTTGCACTTTTGCATTGAATTTCAACTGCCAAACCCCTGCCATTCTTCAAGTTTCTGCAGGTTGCTTCTCATTCTGTCTACACCCTCTGGTGTGTCTACTCTGTTACAGAGCTTTGTGTCATCTGCAAACAGTGAAATTCTGCCTCTAGGTCCCAAGAATGTCACTGATGAAGATCTTGAATAGGACCGGTCCCAGCACTGATCCCTGTGGTACCCCACTGGTCACTCTTCCCTCTGTGGAGTGACAGCCATTTACCACCACCCTCTGTGTCCTGCCACCCAGCCAGTTACTTACCCACCACACTGCTGTCCTGCCCACACCCATATTCCCCAGTTTATGTAATAGTCTTCTATGTGGCACAGTGTCAAAGGCCTTGCTGAAGTCCAGATAGGCCATGTCCACTGCCCTCCCCTGATCCACCTCCCTAGTCACCCAGTCAAAAATTCAACGAGGTTGGTCTGACATGACCTCCCCTGGTGAAACCATGCTGCCTTGGGTCCTGTAGTCCATTGACAACCAGATGTTCTACCAATCTCCTTCAGTAGTGCTTCCATGATCTTCCCCACTACTGAGGTGAGGCTGACTGGTCTGTAGTTCCCTGCTTCCTCTTTGTTCCCACTTTTGTATAAGGGGACTACATCTGCTGTCCTCCAGTCTTTGGGTACCTCCCCTGTTTCCAGTGATCGGCTAAACAGGATAGCCAGAGGTTCAGCCACCACCTCTTAGTTCTTTAAGGACCCTGGGGTGCACCCCATCTGGCCCCATTGCTTTATCAACTCTTATTACTTCCAGTTCCTTCAGGACCCTTTCTCATGTAAAGGGACTTGTGTCCATTTCTGTACCATTCTCACCCCTTGTACTCCCTTCAGACCCATTACCCCTCCTCTTCCTCAGTAAAGACTGAGCAGAAATACCTGTTCAATATGTCAGCTTTACTGTTGTCATCCTCCACGCGGCCCCCATCCTCCCCCTTCAGTCTCACTATCCCTCCCTTTGTCTTTCTTTTCTCACTCATGTACCTGTAAAAGGTTTTGTCCCCTCTACCCACTGATTTTGCAATGTGTTCTTCTGTCTGAGCTTTGGCTTCCCTTACTGACCTCCCTGCCTCCCTTTGCTTCTCCTGGTACTTCTCCCTATCCCCTTCTGCAAAGTTGTCAATACTGCTCCACCCATTTTGTACTCTGCCCCTTGATTTCTGTGCCCCAAGTGTATTATTTTACATTTTTGTGTTCTGGACAAAAAGTTTATTCAAATGAGGGTAGTCACTAATCTAAATTCTTTATCGTTTTTTTGAAATTGCCATCAGTAATGTGAATTTTATAAAAACCAAAATGGAAATACAGGTAATAAGATTACCATATTTTACAAAATATAAGAAATTCAGATTAGTGACTACCCTCATTTGAAAGGTCTTTTGTCCTGAACAATTTTAAGACTGGCTATTTCTGTGCACCTGGAATAGTTTTAAAGATATTTAGATTTGTTTGGAATGTGTGCACATTTGCTAAGAATTCTGCACAATGCCTTAGGAAGATTCTCAATGAAAAGCAATTTGGAGTTCTGTCTCCAATGTTCTAAACACACAATAGGTCTGAATGAGTTAAAGGGGACAGGAATTGATTATTTATGTGCAGGTGTTTGAAATGTCTTTATTTTCATAAATTATATTCTTACGTCTAAAGGATCCCTGTTTAATTGTGCCTGAATAAAAGCTGAAGCTGTCAGTTGTGTTTGGTTTTGGTTTTAGATTTATAGAACTGTTATTTAATACAACAGCAGATTAGGTACATATGGACACATGTTGATACATGGACATATTAAGATAACAATATCTCAGTTACAAAGGGGTCTATGTTAGGTTTGGGTTTTGAATATACACATACACTGGTCATGTGTTACAGAATTGCAGATATATCATGTTTAAGACAATATACATTTAACTATTCATGAGTAATATGGACTTATTGTACACAGAGTTTAAGAAAAATGTATCTGAGCAGTACACTGTGTAAAATTTGATTGACACCACTGTGTGAAACTGCTGGTGAATGCTTAATTTAACTAGGGCAGGTTGTCTTCTAAACTATTTTTTACTTAACACATAGATATTTTTATATGAATAAGACTTTTAATATTATTTACTATGTATTGCTGAAAGAGCTGCTGATGCCTGAAAGCAAACTTTGAAAAACATAATAAGTAGGTAAAATTCTACTTGTATTCCATATATATTCTAGATCTCTTCTCCCTATTATTTATTACTGAGGAAATGTGTATGAATACATGATTGTTATCCCTTACAGTTACTTTAAAGTTAATCTGCCTCTATAGCTTACTCCCTACTTCAAGTCATAATGCTCTGTTGTGACATCACAATCTGTTGCCATGAGGGTAACTGTGATGTCACAAGCAGTGTATTATGACCTCAGGTAGGGAGAAAGCAACAGAAATAGATGAACTCTTCAGGAGCAAAAATCATGTTTACGACCTCAGCAATAAATAATGAGGAGGAAGAATAAAGAATTAATATGAAATACAAGCTGAACTTTATCTAAATATGTTTCAGATTCATAAATTCATAGACATGTGACAGCAGAAAATTGCCTTCCTGGCTCATCGAGTCTGCCCATTGCCCTAAGATTCCCCTCGTCCTCCCCTTGACAATCCTCTGTGTTTGGCCCAGGACCTCTTGAAATCCCTCCACTGTACTGGCATTCATCACCTCCTCTGGCAGTCTGTTCCAGGGCTCAACCACTCTCTCTGTGAAGTAATACTTCCTAACATTTCCCCTAAACCTTCCCCCTTCACCTTCAGTCCATGCCCCTAGTTCTTGTATCTACCTTCCCTGTAAATAAGTTCTTCCCCACTTTATTGCTCCCTTTCACATACTTGAATGTTTCAATCAAGTCCTCTCTTTCCCTTATCTCCAGAGGATACAAATCCAGTTCCCCCAACCTCTCCTCATATGTCATCCCTCTTAGCTGATGCACCATTTTAGTGGCCCTTCTCTGCACTCTTTCCATGCCAGCTATGTTGTTTCTTAGATGGGGCCTCCAGAACTGTACCCCATACTCCAGGTGTCGCCTCACCATGGAGCTGTAAAATGGCATCAGCACCTCCCTCTTTCTGCAGGTTATCCCTCTGTCTATGCACGCCAGCATCCTGTTAGCCTTGCCCACTGCTTTACTGCACTGGGTCCCCACCTTAAAGTAATTTGTGATTACAATCCCTAGATCCTTCTCCTGCCTGGTTGCTGCCATTTTCTCCCCTCCCCCCTCCAAGTATGTATATGGTATTTGGATTCCTCCTCCAGAACAGCTCAGACACAAAGGGCAACCCTAGGAAGCATAAGGTTGGAAAATGCGATATAAAACCAAATTGCAGAACAAACATTGGAATACCTCCTACATACGCATCAAATAAATATGCAACGCTGTCTTCAATGCAACTGGAAAACAAGGAGGACATAGAGCAGATCAGGAAACCTGCACCACACAAGGTTGTGCGCACTGCAAAGGAAAAGACAAAACAAAACATTGAAAAAGCAGTACTCCTAATTGGAGACTCTGTGATTAGGAAGGTGGAGTCTCAACTTTTGCATTATGACCAGGAGAGGATCAAGGTTAAGTTCCTCCCTGGGACATCGGCATGGTGGGACACAGACTGCATAGAAGATACTGTGCACAATAGGGAACCCGACACTAAGGTCATTCTCCACATAGGAACAAATGACCCAGCCAGTAGGTCAGTGGAGGAAACAAAACAAAATCTAATGAAACTTAGCAACAAGATGGCTTCCCTTTTGTCCAGTGCATCTTTCTCAGAGAGTCTGCCTGTCTGGGAGGGGGGCATAGCAGGCAGAGGATCAGAGAGAAAGACATACAGTAACTGAACTTAACAACTGGCTAAAAATTTGGTGTAAAGAAAAAGGACATCACTATATAGGGGACTGGCACATCTTCTGGGAGAGAGATTTTGTTGCTTTCGACAGCCTACACCTCACAATGCGAGGAACTCAAGTGCTCGGTCAGAAGTTCAACATCCATTTCTCTCAGTTAATCTAGAGGACGGGGAGGGAGCAAAGGTGCCCATCGTATCAGAGGAAGTGCCAGCTGCCCCTTCCCCATTCTCAGCTAGTACGACATCACAGCACCATAAGGTTAGCGTAACTTTAGATCAGAAGGATGATCCACCAAGGAAAAGCAGTGGGAGTATGAAACACAAACATTGTAAATTGAAACTGCATAGCCAGACATTACAAAGGCAGACCCAGGGATGGCAGACAACGTACATTAATGCTCGTAGCCTACTGAACAAGATATCAGAGCTCATAGCCATGTTGGCAGAGACACAGCTAGACTGTGCTGCAGTCACAGAAATGTGGTTCACCATGAACCACACCTAGAATCTAGTCATATCAGGTTACACACTTTTCAGGAGGGACCGCGAGGGAAGGAAGGGAGGGGTGGCTCTGTATGTAAGGGAAGGGATCAATGCAACAGAGATCCAAGGAAAACACAGGAATACAGAGGACCTGTGAGTTACCCTAGGAGCTGGGGACAAGGACCCCATCAGAGTGGGGATTATATACAGACTCCCAACCTAGGAACTAGAAATTGACAAGGAACTCGCAGAAACCATCTCAATGATGGCCGACAAAGGTGAGCTGTTAATAGTTGGGGACTTCCATCTGTACAATGTAGATTGGACCTCATACACTGCATCCTCTGAAAGGAGTAGGGAGTTCCTGTTCACACTTAAAGGGGCAGGGCTCAACCAACTGATGAACTCCCCCACTAGAGACCACACTACCCTTGACCTAGTGTTCACAAACAGCTCAAGGGTTTCAAATGTTCAGTTGGGTGTAAACCTAGGGGTCAGCAACCACAGGTCAGTCTGGCTATCAATCAACAAGGCAGAAGAAATATGTCACACAAAAATCAAGATCCTGGATTTCCGTAGGGCAAACTTTCCAGAGATGAGATCAAGAATCAAATCATTACTAGCTAGGGGAAGCATGGGGGATGTGGAATTTGATTGGGAGCATTTTAAGGCCATAACAACAGTTACTGAACAATGTACACATCAAATCAGTAAATCAAAAAGAAGGAAGAAACCTCTCTGGTTCACCAGAGACTTAGCAGCAATAACAAGGGATAAGAAGAGGGCCTTTAAGCAATTCAAGGTATCACAGAAGGAAGCCGACATGGACAAATACGGGAATAAGCTCAGGAAGGCAAGAAGAGCCATTCGAAGGGCCAAAGCACACAAAGAGGAAAAATAGCACAGGGAGTTAAGAAGGGAGATAAAACCTTCTATAGGTACATGACAGAAAAAAGGAAGACTAAGGGGGGAATAGTCAGACTAATAGCACAAGATGGCCAGATGGCAGAGGATGAGTCACAAACCAGAGGTGTTAAACAAGTTCTTCTGCTCCATTTTCACAATAGAGGACAGTGGAAAAGGTCATCCACCAAAGAAGATGGAACACAATATCAAGAAGGCAGACATGAGCCCCTTCACAAGGGAAACAGCCCCTTCACAGGGATCCAGCAAGCCTTGATCAGTCCAGGAACCCCTCAATTTCTTGAACCTAGACAGTGGTTCAGTAATCCTCTATGAGCTACAGCTCAGCTGACTCTGCAAGGTACTAGCCCTGACTTTTGGATTTGATGCTAGTGGAAGCTGATCTCCAAGTGGCCCACACTATCTCCTGCTGAACACATCTCTTGCTACTGTATTTCCCTCTGTCTCTCTAGTTGAACTTATGTGCCAGGGTTTAATAATCTGTTTAATTCTTACAGTCATTTTAAGTACTGAATTGATATTAGAAGAGAATTTTGAGCCTTGACTGTGTAAATCCTTCTCCTGCTCTCTGGCCTGCACATCTTTCTCTCTCTGTCTTTCCCACAACCTCCTGCTGTGATTTCTGTCCCTGCCCACTTCTTTTGTCCTCTTTTTTTTTTTTTTTTAAGTTGTTTAACCAGGAGTAGCACACTAAGCTGAAAACTTTTTTACAGGTGCCACCTGGGAGTACAGGGAAGTTAAGTGACTTGCTCAGGATCACACAGTATGCAAGTAGAAGCTGTGGGATTCAAACCCAGGTCTGGTCTGTTGGATGTCACCAGATTTGCAGCTCAGAGCCTTAAACCACTGCGCTATACTGCCTCTTTGTTCTGATGTAACAAGCCTCCTCTTTCAACCTTTAAAAAAATCCTGTTTTTCTACTTTATTTCACGGATCCAGGGAGCCTTGATCAGGCCAGGGACCCCTCAATTTCTTGAACCTAAACAGTGGTTCAGAAATCTTTTTTTTTTGTGCTGACTTTTTCATTGGCAAATTATATCTTCTAGCCACTAGAGGGCTATATCTCTGGTAGCAGTGACATTTTCTGTGTCTACTCCACTATTACCAGGTTATATGCAGCTGCCACTAGGGGCTCCTCTCCTATCTGGCACATCACACATTTTGTTCCCCAGCTGTTATTATCACAACTTTGTGTACATTTGCCTGCTTCCTCTGCCTCCTTTGAAACCAGGGCTACATGCGAACTCTTTCTCCTATGAACATGGGCTATGTCCAGCTCCTCCAATCTCTCTCTTTCATACTGCTGTTGATTCTAAGCAATGGCACTGCACAAAGTGATATGCCAGTTCCTCTATCCCATATAAAGCATAATACCCATTATGACACTGGCTTTATCACAGGAAATTTTAAACTTTTAATCAAGGGTCACTGGTCATGCCACTGGCTCCTGCTACCTCCACAGGGGTGGCTTACCACTGGGGTCCCTGACTCATATCCTACCCTAATTACTCCACTTAAGCTCATGGTACTGTGCTCAGAACACAGAAGGTGCCTCAGCCCCAGAAGATCCAATAAACTTTTTCACAAACAACTTCAAGGAAGCTTGCTCAGAATCATCCTACTTTTACTGCTTATGTCAGGCAATGTTCACCCTAATCCTGGCCCTGCTGGATATGCATCCACACACAGCCTCCCTAAAAAATGAACTATTAAGTCCTGGAAACCTTCTCCTGACTCCTGGACAAGCTCATGAATGGACACCCCACATATTGTCCCCAGGACCACAGGCCTAAATATTCCTCCTTAATCTGGCACATCCATGGATTCCTTGCCTGCTACATCTCCTCTAAAATGCTGATATCAGGGACACAGCTATGCTCAAGAAGCTACAGACTCCATCTGAACCAACTTACCTGCCTACTACCTGTACTACTAATGCTATCGGGTAACATACACCCCAACCCTGGCCCTCCTCGCTCTCAGAATAGCCCACAACAACAATCTACAGGATTCACCATTGCCACCTTAAACATCTGCAGTCTGCTGCCTAAACTGGACAACCTAAAGGTATGGATTACCAAACATAACCCCGATATCCTCTCAATCATGGAAATGTGGCTATCGCCCAAGGTACCAGACTCTACCATCGTGCTGCCTGGATACACCCTTTTTAGACAGAACCATACCTCAAAAAAAGGAGGGGGTTGCATAGTCTATGTAAAGGAAACACTTCAGGGGCATATCCTTCCCACCCATCAAAGTCCTACTGGGTGCTCACAACAAGGCGCTCACGATCCTCACAGTCTACATCCCACCTAAAACAACAATTCCTGGTGCTAGTGACCTTATGGACTTTATTACCACCCTGCATCTTAATTCCGAGATCATTCTTCTCAGAGATTTCAACATCAATTGGCCCTCTCTAGCAGCTGCCATGGTGAGAGATGCCCAAGTGACTATCCACTTTTCCTAGATGGTGGCAACCCCAGCTAAGGTCAACTGCAAAACTGGTATTAGTACACTGCTGGACTGTATCCTCTCAAACTGATCAGACCACATCACCAACACCACTGTCCTCCCTGACTCACTGAGTGATCATTCACCCGTTACCTGCACCTGGCAAAACAAATTCAGCAAGCCCCCACTCAGAACCATAACCAGCCATGTACTCCTTAAAGGGCACCTACCACAACTCAAGGCAGACCGTCAATGCCTAGACTGGTCTGACCTACATGAAACAAATGATGTAGACATTGCAGTTGGATGCTTTATCACAAAATTTAATGCCACTTGCGATAAACATGCCCCCCTGAAAACAAGAACATCTAAAGCTCCCTGCAACCCCTGGATAATGCCAGAACTCCTGCTACAACTCAATGCTCGTGATCAACTCTGGATAAAGGCATGCGCATATGGTACAGCTGCCAATATCCAACTATATAAAAAAGCTAGAAACAAGTACACAAAAGCTATCCACCTAGCAAAATGTTCCTGCTGTAAGGAAACTCTCTCTCCAATACCTGGAACTACAGCAAATCCTTCTGGGTCAACCTCAGCGATATTACTGGCAAGGATCCCAAAACAGCCCCCTCCATGCTCCTGGTCAACAATGTACCAACAGTGGATCCACTCCAAATAGCAAATGCCCTAAATACTGCCTTCATAGACCTAAGTGGAGTGCTTCCAGCAGACCACTTTGACCCTATAGTCCAGAAGAACCCAGTGGGTGATCAATCCCCTATGGGGAACCATCCGCTTTTTTACTTTAAAGAAGTCAGAGCTACTGAGGCTACAAAGTACCCTGAGAAGGTGCTGGGCAAGTTGAGGCATAGTGGAGACTCCCTGGATCTTAAGTTCATCACTATGGCACTTGCGGAAGTACTAAGCCCCCTGACCACCATCATCAATTTATCCCTCATCCACTCTCAGTTCCCCCAGCTCTGGAATTTGGTTTCTATAACACCAGTTCACAAAAGTGGAGACCGGGCACTACAGAACAACTACAGACCAATCTCCATGCTCCCACCACTCTCCAAAGCACTTGAACAGATAGTGACAGATCAGCTTGTGGAAAACCTAAACATGCACCAACTTCTATGCCAGAACGACATGGGTTCCAAGCGGGACACAGCACTATCACAACCATGTTGGAATTCACTGGTTATATCCACCATGTCCTGGATCAAGGGCAGCTAGTGGGGGCTACCTTCATCGACCTATCAAAAGCTTTTTATACGGTTCACCACGCACTCTTCCTTGAACAGCTAGCTGACATCCTTCTCTCTTCTGATACAGTTCTATGGTTTAAAAGCTATCTCAGCAATTGCTCACAGTGGGTCAAGATTGGGGACATTGTCTCGTATAGCAAACCTGTTCACTCAGGGGTTCCCCAGGGATCAATACTGGGACCCCTTCTCTTCAGTATCTTCTTAACTAAACTTTCAGGCTCTTGCACCAGTCACATGCTATTGTATGCTGATGACGCCGCCATTTTCACCTGCAACCCCAATCCCAAACTACTTCAAAATGACCTCCAAATAGGATTTACTGCTGCTGAAACATGGTTTAAGAAGCACAGACTAATCCTTAACTACAAGAAAACTAAGACTATGATCTATTCCAGCACCCACAGCAAACACAAGACCTTCCCACTATCCATCCTGGACAACAGTGCTGTTGTGCTGGACCTCGTGCAGTACTTTTAAGTACCTGGGTATCTCCCCTGACTCCACCTTGTCCTGTGCACAGCATATAGACAACACAGCCAAGGCCATCAGTTCCAGAATCGGGATACTCCACCACCACAAGCACAGCCTTACATATGAAGCACTTAACGTGGCCATCACCAGCTCAGTTGTTACCCTCATTGAATATGGCGTAGCAGTTTATGGTTATGCACCAGACTCAGCTCTCCATCGCATCTCTCTGGCCCTTAATAAGGCTCTGCTGACTCCTCACAGGTGCTGCAAGGCTTACTCACACCTGTGAGCTCTATTCACAGGCAGGGTGGCTCCAACTAAAGAGCAGAGTTAACTACCATACCTGTCTACTGGCCAAAAAAGTCACACTAAATCTGATGCCACCAGGAGTCCAGAATCTGCTCACGCACCATTTAAGTGCCAGGCTGACTAAAAGCACCCACAGCCAAATTTTCAGTGAACCTAGATGCCGCACTGCACAGGGCCAATGTGCATTCTACTACTGTGCACCACACTGGACCAATACCCTTCCTTCAGACATCTCTGATACCACAACCATTGGTGCTTTCAAGTGAAAGCTCAGGCAGCACTTTGCCACAGATAACAATTGAGACTCCATTGGCCATTCATGATGACCAAAACAACTCTTCTACATCTGGACCACCATAAAGCAGTAGCACATAGTGTTCCACCTAATCCTAGGGGCACCTACCTCTACAGCACTTCATTGTCCCACCCCCCCATCTACCTCCTCCCCTCCCTACTGGGCACCCATTCCCCTCTCTGACCCAGCCTTCATGCCCCCTCCATCTGCTGTTCTCCTAGCCCACTCTCTCCAACCTTCCTTAAATCTGTTCTTAACCCCGTATGCAGGCATACTCTTCACTATGCCACAGCTGTGCCTGTTTTCCACTCTGTCTCTCCCCCCACAACTAGGCTTAACCCTCTGACACAGGACCTTCTCACCAATGCTGAAGCAATGTCTAATTGTTATATGGTAAGCTATATGCTATCCCAATCTTGTAATCCACACCAATTTATTATCTACCCAGCTTGTAATGTACTGTTTTGTACAATTTTGTACTTGCTTGTAACGTAATGCCTTGTATGTAATGCTATGTGCCCGTTCACTTTCTTGTTGTAACTGACATGGAACCTACAAATGAGCATCCACTCACAGGTGTTCTCCAAGATATCATTAAATAAAAATAAAATAAAAAAAGAGTCCTAGAAGAGCTAAACAAACTTAGAGTTGATAAAGCAATGGGGTCAGATGGAATTTACCCGAGGGTGTTGAAGGAACTACGGGAAGAAATTGCAGAACCACCAACAGAATTATTCAGTAGATCACTAGAGAGTGGCACAGTACCTCAGGATTGGAGAACAGCAATAGTAGTGCCCCTGCACAAGGGAGGAAGTAAGGAGGATACTCGGAACTATCACCCAGTCAGCCTAACCTCAATAGCGGGAAAAATGATGGAAGCACTACTAAAGGAGAGAATAGTGGAATATCCAAGGGAAAATAGAAAACTAGACACCCAGGCAACATGGTTTCATGCCAGGAGGATCATATCAGACAAACATGACACATTTCTTTGATTGGGTTACCAAAACAATGGACTAGGGTGGCTTGATGGACATAGTGTACCTAGACTTCAGTAAAGCTTTTGACACGTCCCCCACAGGAGGCTGGGAAATAAGCTGGAACACACAGGGTTAGGGCATAATGTAGTCAACTGGGTTAGGAATTGGCTATGGAATAGAAAACAGACAGTCTTGGAAAATGGAGCTATGTCACAGGAAGGAGAGGTGACCAGTGGTGTGCCACAGGGGTCAGTGCTGGGTTCAATACTCTTCAACATATTCATCAGTGATATTGCAGAGGAATTGGAGGGAAAGTTATGCCTGTTTGCAGATGATACAAGGCTCTGCAACAGGATCAACACACAGGAGGGGGCCACAAGTATGGTGGCCGACCTCAGGAAACTAGAGAAGTGGTCAGAACTATGGCAGTTAAAGTTTAATGCCAAAAAATGCAAGGT
This sequence comes from Neoceratodus forsteri, assembly GCA_016271365.2. Taxonomy (NCBI): domain Eukaryota; kingdom Metazoa; phylum Chordata; order Ceratodontiformes; family Ceratodontidae; genus Neoceratodus; species Neoceratodus forsteri. Next base: position 726,447,558 of record CM028137.1, on the reverse strand, counting down.
CATGCACCTAGGAAAGCGAAACCCAGAAGTGAAGTACACACTGGATGGGCACCAATTGGAGGTAACAAAGATGGAAAGGGACCTGGGTGTACTCATTACCAATGATTTAAAAGTCACAAAACAGTATGAAAAAGCAGCACAGAGAGCAAGTGGCATCCTAGGATGTATAGGTAGGGGCATTACAAGCAGAAAGCAAGATGTAATCATGCCACTGTACAAATCCTTGGTGAGGCCGCACCTGTAGTTCTCTGTCCAGTTCTGGAGGCCACACCTGAAAAAGGACAAAGACAAATTAGAGACAGTGCAGAGAAGGGCCACTAAAATGGTGCAGGGGCTGCACCATGAGACATATGAAACTAGGCTCAAGGAACTGAAGTTGTACTCACTAGAACAGAGAAGAAATGGAGATGACATGAAATAAATTGTCAAATACATCAAGGGAATAAACAAGATGGAGAACCTCTTCCAAGAAAACATGGGGCCTCGAACAAGGGGCACAACTTGTGTCTGGTGGGAGGCAAGTTCAGGAGCAACTATAGAAAGTACTTCTTCAAGAAGCGGGTGATAGAGCCATGGAACGGCCTGCCAGCACAGGGGGTGGCAGCTAAAGCAGTAAGAGAATTTAAGCTAGCGTGGGACAGACAGTATGGACAGATTCCAGTAACCTTATATCATTCTTCATTGCCTCCACCCCCCCCATGGTGTCCACCCTGTCACTGAGTTTTGTGTCATCTGTGAAAAGGTAGACTTTCCCCTAAAGCCTCTCTGCTATGTCACAGACATGTATGTTAAACAGAATGGGCCCCAGTACTGACCACTGAGGAACCCCGCTTGACACCCCAGTCTCCCTAGAGTGCACCCCATTGATCACCACCCTCTGGCTTCTCCCCATCAGCCAGCTCTCCACCCATCTTACTATTGTCTGCCCCACCCCTAGACTCCCCAGCTTATTAACCAGCCTTCTGTGGGGCACCATGTGAAAGGCCTTCCCAAATTCCAGGTAGGTCACGTCCATTGCCCCACCCTGATCAACCACCCTCATCACCTCATCGAAGAATTCAGTCAAGTTTGTCTGACATGACCATCTCAAATGAAGCCATTCTGCTGAATGTCTTGCTGCCCCCTCTTCTAAATATCTAACCATCCTTTGTTTCAATATTGCCTTTATTACTTTACTCACCATCGATGTGAGACTGACCAGATGATAATTGCCTGCTTTCTCCCTGCTGCCACTTTTATGAATTGGCACCTTGTCTGCCTTCTTCCAGTCCTCTGGTACCCACCCTGTATTCAGGGACAAGTTAAACAACCCCACCAGTGGTTCCGCCAATATCTCCCTTAATTCCATGAGCACCCTAGAGTGAAGACCATCTGGTCCCATGGCCTTGTCCACCCTCAACTTACCTAATTCCTCCTTTACCTCTTCCACACTGATTGGGCTAGGATTCACCCCCTCCCCCTTTCCCTTCCCACTTAGCTCTGGTCCCCTTCAGTCCCCCTCCATCATAATAACTGAGCTGAAATAATCATTCTGCACTTCAGCTTTCTCAAAAATCCCTTTCCACCTGCAATCCCCCTCCCCCTTAATTCTTTCTATCCCCTGTCTTGCCGTCCTCCTTTCCCTAATGTACTGAAAGAACGTCTTGTCCCCCCTTTTGGCCTGCCTAGCAATTCTTTCCTCAGTTTCTGCTTTAGCCATCCTAATCCTTTGCCCTGCCACCCTCCACTTTTCTTCGTAAGTTTCCCCATCCAACTTTCCCTGCATCCTCTTATATTCCCTGAATGCCATTTTCTTCTCCCCAATTGCCCCCTCACTTCCCTATTGAACCACGGTGGCCTCTTCCTTCTCTTGTTGTTCCTCACTCCTGTTACACATACCTCTATTGCTTTAAGGAGCCACCTTGATATTTTTCCATAGATCCTCAGCCCCTCCCCCATCACCCCCCACCCTCTCACTACCTCCGGGAAAATCTCCCTCATCCTGGGAAAATCTGCCCATCTGAAGTCTAGTACCGTCATGGTGGTATGACTAGTCTCATATCCTGCTCTGACCTTGAAGCTAATGGTGCTGTGGTTACTATCTCCCAGGCTGACCCCTACCTCCACTCCCTCCACACTGTCTGCATTGGTAAGGACCACATCAAGTATGTTACCCTCTCTTGTGGGCTCCCTAACCAGCTGATGCAGAAATGCATCTTGGAGTGTCTCTAGGATCTCCCCACTCCTAGTCAACCTAGCTGATGGGATATCCCAGTCTATATCTGGGAGATTCAGCTCTCCCACCACTAGAATAGCCCTCTTTTGGGCCATTCTTTGAACCTCCTGCAGCATCTGTATGTCCTGTTCCTCACTCTGTGAAGGGGGTCTGTATGTCATCCCTAGTCTTAATGCTGTCCCAACCTTCCTCTCCAGCATGACCCATAAGCTTTCCACTTCACTCTGGTCCTCCTTCCCTTTCATGACATTAATTTCCTCCCTAATGTATAGCACCACTACTCCCCGTTTCCTGCCTATCCCTCCTGAACAGCTTGTACCCCAGGACCCCCACCTCCCAGTCTTGAAGCTTGAACAACCAGGTCTCCATTACTGCTATAATATCCAAACCCTCCCACTCCATTAATGCTTCTAAATCTACCATCTTATTTCCCAGGCTTCTGGGATTTGTGGAAAGCTTCTTCCACCAATTACCCTCCCCTTCCCACCCTTATCTCTAGGCATGTTATTGCATAACAATTCTGCATTTTCCTGGGGGGGGCTGAATATCCTCCAACATGCCTATCTTTTAGCATTTCAACTTGTGTGTCATTTTCCCTACCTCCCCCCCTCCCCAGATTTAGTTTCAATTGTATGTTTGCTCTCTGAATTCCTTAAATTTGAATTTCGTTAAAGTTCTCCTGAAGTTGTCAGCTGCTCTTTAAGCATATTTTTCCTTGTGGTTTGTAATCATTGTCATTTATTAATGCTAGCACAGACACACACACACACACACACACACACACACACACACAGATGGTTTTAAAATGAAACTTCATTTGGTTTATAGCTTTTCTCAGGGAGTGAACTTTCATGTCAGTTTTATTTGACCTTGGGATAGCTTTCTTTTGATGGAACTTTTAGTGTCTTTATATGGGTATGTTGTTTTTTGAATGCAATTTTATTCAATGGTGTCCTTAACAACTTTTTTTTTGTAAGTTGTGGGTTTTGAGACAGTATGTTCTTCTAAAACACACTTATGGAGAATGGCCTTCTTGGAAAGTTAAATGTATTGTAAAATGTGTGAAATTTTATTGTAATTTATTATGTTTTTATCATATATTTTGTAATGTTTATGGTCTTTGATGCTTTGTATTGTATGTTGAAGTTTTTATTAACTTGTTCAGCACCTTGATACAGTGAAAGGCGCTATATAAATAAAATTATTATTATTATTATTATAAAACAACTGGCAGTGTGTTCTGACTAAGGATTCTGTGTAATCCAAAAGCTAAAATCACCTGTGTTCTTTTGTAACAACTCTGTTGGTCCAATAAAAGGTATCAAATCATCTGTTTCTGTGGATCTTGTGTTACAAGGACCAATATGGCAACACGTTTTTCTGTGGCTTCACAGTTTCAGAAATGTTAGCAGGAACTTATCAGTACAGTGACCACGGTTCTGAAACCATGAAGTGACATAGTCAAAACTCAATTCTTGATTCCATGAAAAGAACTACACAGAATGTTGTCCATAATGAGATATAAAAGTAATTTATGAAAATAGAGACATTTTAGATAGCTGCACATAAGTAATCAATTCCTGTCCACTTTAAAATAGGCATGACAAGAGATGAACAAGGTGGTCTATTTTAGAATTTCACTTGTCTGGCATAGTTATTTGCAAAACTGAGGATGTTTAGAAGTGCAATAGGAGTTATCCTAAACAAAAGTAAATATCTCTAAAAGTTTACAAGTTACAGATAAAAAAAACAGTATGGAAATTGTTCAGGACAAAAATATCTTTCAAATGAGCATATTCATTAAGCTGCACTAATTATATTTTTTAAACTATAGCCATCTGATATACCTCAATTTTCATTTTTTGTAGGAGTCATGCTAAACAAATGTAAATATCTCTGAAAGTATATGCGTTCCACATAAACCATCATTATATAAGTTGTTCAGGACAAAAATACTTTTCCAATGAGCCTATCCATTAAGCTGTACTTATTATATTTTTTAAACTATGGCCATTTGATTACCTGAATTTTGATTTTTCTTCACAATTTTCACCTTTCAGATGGCTATATTTAAAAAAATCTAACGCATTCAGATTAGTGATTACCCTCATTTGAAAGGTCATTTTGTTCTGAACAACTTTCCTGTTGGTTGTATATTGATAACTTGCATACTTTCCGAGATATTTACATTTGTTTGGCATGACTCCTACCATGTTCGCTCAGAAAAAAATGAGGTTGTTTAGAAGATCATATTTTACAAAATATAAAGAATTTGGATTAGTGACTACCCTCATGTGAAAGGTCTTTTTGTCCTGAAAAACTTTCACACTTTTTTTTTTATTATGGTGTACCTTGAATAGTTTTAAAGATATTTAGATTTGTTTGGAAGGTGTGCACGTTTGCTTTCAGAGAAAAGCAGCTGGAAGTTATGTGACCATTATTCTAAAAAAAAAGAAGGGAGTATGTTTTAACTGCTATAGGGATTTGCAGTGTTATGGAAGATTATACTGAAAACTACTAAAAACTGTGTTCCACGGAAACCCCTTTTGAAGTTAAAGTGATATGGCTGTAGGCTCTGCCCACAGCCATAAAAAGGACTTATTTGCCAATGACTTACACTGTTCCCTGCAGTATACTCCAGCATTTTTGTGATATACTGCAGTATTTCTGCATTGCATTCTGGCTGGCACTGCTGTACCTCTGGTTGCAGAGGTGTAGGCCTCATGGGGCATTCTTCTCTCAGGCTAGCTGAGTAAACAATGATGTAATTGTGTAAGAAGCCCCTAATGAGCTCCCTACTAGCTGCCTGCTACTTGCCTAACACTAATTCTGATAGGATTCTAGTAACCCCAAGGGACTGGGTGGTTACACTTGCATGGTCTATAGCTTATCACTCTATGCATACATGACTTTAACACTGATGTTTACTTACATATAATACGTTCCCATTTACAAGTAAACTCTCTCCCTATTGAGTTACAGTACTGAAATGTTCTTACTGTATCTAAATGATGCTCACCAAAACTGGAAAAAAAGAAACTAAGATGCTCCTGGAGTGAGGCAGTGGTCCCTTTCAGAGGTGCCCTTTGCAGGTTCTTCCAGGTTCTTCTTTGTTGCTGTGGAAGAAATACAGGTATGTGCAGTGAAGTAAATGGCTATTCTTGTCTTAAGCTCATCCACTGTCCTAGTGTCCCTGCTCTGGGATACATGAAATCCCCTTATTCCTATTCTTACTTGTTCCCAGCAGCAGCTAGCATAAGGTGACAAATTGTTCTTTAGGCCACACCATAGCTGGCTGGTCACCTAATGTCTGGTCTGATCCTGTTCGCTCCTTGCCTTCATACATCCTGTTTACTGTCTATGCAACCTCTTTTATATCCAAAACATATATATTATTTTTTTAATTGTTTAACCAGGAGTGGCACACTAAGCTGGAAGTTTTTACAGGTGCAACCTGGGAGCATAGGGAAGTTAAGTGAGTTGCTCGGGGTCACATAGTATGCAAGTGGGGGCTGTAGGATTCAAACCCAGGTCTCCAGATTTGCAGCTCACAGCTTTAAACCACTGTGCTATACTGCATATTGTATTCCACTCTCTCTGAATTGTAAGATCTGGCTATTCTGGCTACCTGTGCAATTTATGAGAATCAATGCAGTTGCCCCAGGTACAGACAGTGGTATTATAGCTACCACCCATATCTTACAATTTTCCTTCAATTCTCTCATAATACTCATACAGCATTATGACCCTCATTGGAAAGTTCACTTGGTATGCTGGAGGTTCTGCTCTCCATTTGACTCTGTTCCTTTTCTGACCCTAAGAAAATGGCTAAATTCTGTTTGATTCACTTTGAATATTAAAACTAATTTTTATTTAAATGTTTTATTATCACCAATGCATTGGACAGAAAACATTAAGCCTTGGCTATATGGTTTATTTGTTTTTGTAGAAAAAAAGACTATGGGAACCCCAATACATTTTTGTCCCCACCCAGTTACTGTTCTGAGTGAAAATCCCCACAGTGGCTGCCATAAATTTCCCACAAAAAACACTGTATTTCCACTATCTATGCATCTCTGTGTTGCTTTCAAGCTCTCTATGCATTTAAAACACAGAAATAGACAATATCGGCAAAAAATACCATCAGTCAATCCAGTCTACCCAGTTTTACCCCACCCTAGCTTGTTACCTATTGAGCCTTGTTAGTCAAGCAGTGCTCTTGATTCATCTCAAAACAGTCATTATCATGCATGAAAAGTAATTAAATCTAGTCCCCATTGGCTTTAATGGGTCATGCCCCCAAGTTCTTCCTGGGCTTATGTGATGACATCCCTGAGATGGGGTGGAGTGGCTAGGTTGGGAAGTGAAAGGGATCCACTGTCCACCTTGCTAAGGCCAAATTATAACCCTCCTTTCATGCAGACTTAATAAAAATTAAAATGGCAAGAATTTCTTTTTTTGAAAACCTAAGTTTCCAGAATATATAAATAATAGAGTGGGGACAAAATATTGGAGACACGCTTTAAAGTATTGCTTATCTTTATGCATATGGATCTAGTAGTGGGTGTCTTTTATAGAGTAAGAAGGGTATCCCTCACGTGGGTGGGTACGAGACCATAAAAGCAGCTTAGCAGTTTTGTCTGCCCAACTGGCATGAAAGACTTTCTTTCACTATGAAAGGCACCACTACTAGATCATGTTATATGTCAATGGAATGCCTGTAATATGCACAGTATATGTACTGTTTTTATAAGGATTTAATTTTTAGTTTTTCATTTTCTGCTTCCCCCATATCTTTTTGGTATGTTCTGATGCCACGGCCATAGTGCAGATACAAATGTCACATAGATTTAGCGTGGTGATATGGAGGCCATAAAACAGGAAATTAATGTTTGTTTTTAGTTTTTGGGGCTCCAGATATGATTCTGTTGACCATGTTTTTGGTGTGGTGGTGCAGAGACTGCTAAGTATTACAAAAAATGGTACACTGAGCGATCTGCACTCTGAAGCAGACCATGAAAACAGAAATGAGTACATCAAACATGCAGCACCAGGCGACAACTATACACAGAATAAGAGATACAGTTGTTCTCCACACAGATTGGTTGATGGCCTTCCATTGCCAAATAATAACTACAGATGTGGTCTTCTTAACTCTGGTATAGTATATGGACAGTGAATGTATCCTCAAAACAGCTAGAATGAAGTCACTTCTAATGCCCCCCTCTCCTGAATCTTTCACTAAGAAAATACCTTGCCTACCTACTTGTATCTTCTACCAAGATAATCCTGACTTCCCTCTAAATGCATACGTGTTCTCCACTATGATCTGTAGTCATGAACCTCATTGTTTTGCACTGCATATTAATTACATTGTACCCTACTTGTACCAAGGGACACCCATAAAAATGAGATATTGCACCTCATGGGGTCATCTGGTCAGCTGTAATGTATGATTTGAGTTTGAAATAAATTGATAGGCACATCCGCACAACTGAGGAAAAAAATCTAGGCCTAATTGTGGACCATAAACTGAAGCCAGACAGGCGGCATGCTGCTCCAGTCAAGAAATCAAATGCAATTCCAGGATGCAGTAGGAGGGGGACAGGAATAGGTTAAGAAAGGTGAGCCATTCCCTGAAAAGGTCTTGTTTATAACACACTTGGAGTACCACATCCAGTTCTGATCACCACAGTACAGAAAGGAAATTGAAGAGACTGAGAGGGTTTAACCCAGGGCCACCATGCTGATTGGTGGACTGGGTGGCAAGAGTTATAAGGAGAGACTGGGAATAGTGAACATGTTACATTTATAGAAGAGATGGGTGAGATGAACGGGACCATAGTATTCTGAATACTAAAGAGATAGATGAGGTAGCGTATGGACAGGACCATAGTGTTCTGAATACTAAAGAGGTAGACAAGGTATCGTGTAGAAGGGGTGCAGATAATGAAGAGGGATCTGGATAAGCTTAAAAAATGATCAGAGGTGTGGCAACTGAGGTTCAATGCAAAAAAGTGCAAGATAATGTACCTGGGTAGGGGGAACCCTGGGGAGACCTACAGGATGGAGGGGGGGAGGTGCTGACTGTCACCAAAGAGAAGAGAGACCTAGGGGATATCATATCTGATGACCTGAAGGTATCAAAGCAGTGTGCAAAGGCTGCAGGGAGGGCCAGTGATATGCTAGGGTGCATAGGTAGAGGTATTACTAGTAGAAGGCAGGAAGTGGTGATGCCATTGTATAAAACACTAGTAAGGCCTCACCTGGAGTACTGTGTGCAGTACTGGAGACCACACATGCATAAGGACATAAACATGGTGGAAGCTGTCCACAGAAGGACGACAAAGATGGTGCATGGCTTGCACCACAGAACATATCACGAGAGACTAAGAGACCTCAATATTTACTCACTGGAGGAGAGGAAAGAAAGGGGCAACATGATAGAAACTTTCAAGTACCTCAAGGGCATAAACAAGGTGCAGTTGGGAGATCTTTTCCAATGTAGAAAAGATACCAGAACAAGGGGGCACGATATGAAATTGGAGAGAGATTAAGAGGTAACGTGAGGAAGTTTTTCTACACAGAGAGGATGATGAATGCTTGGAATAGTCTGCCACAAGAGGTGGTAGGGGCAAGCACAGTAGAGGGGTTTAAACATGCCTGGGACAAGCACAGGGAAACCTTGGGTGGGAAGGGAGTGATGAAAAGCCATTGACCACTTAGGGTGAGTGGCTGCATACATGTATAGGGCCTATGGGCGGACTGGATGGGCCTAGTGGTCCTTATCTGCCAACAGTTTCTATGTTTACAAGATAGCATTTGGACAGCTGTGGGCACAGCCATTTGTGGCCTAGCTCTGATCCAGCTTATGTGCTGGGTGGATGCAGGCAGGCACTAGGCAGATGTGATGTGCTGCTGTGCCTTTTTTTCCTGTTGGCATGTACTGTATGAGATCGTGAGTGCAAGCAGAACAAGAACTCAGACTGTGGGGTGGGGGCAGAATAAGGGAAAGCATTAAATGCATTATTTCACACAGAGGGTGGTTGACATGTGTAATGGCCTACTCAATGAGGTTATGGAAATTGGAACTGCTCAGGCTTTTAAAGCAGTACTAGACAGATTATTGACTGACAATTGCTTTGAAGGTTACACACCTTGAGTAGCGGTAACATTCTGGTTGTTAAACTTGGATGTGTAGCCATTCTCAAGTTGGACAGTATCACTAATATGCTACTGGAGGGATAGACATGATGGGCCATAAGTCTCTTCTGTTGCTATAATATTATGTTACAGTACTATGTTTAAATACATAAATGTATGAACAATGGAGCTAAGCTTATATTTCCATACATCTCCTGAACCACACAAGCATGCAGGTGCCAACCTTTACAATACCATAAGTTGGAAGTGCCATACTTTTGTTGTACCCAGGCACCTGTCTTGTAATCTGGAAGGGGGATAATATGTACTTTTTAATACCAATCATTTAGCCCATTTTATCTGATAAAATCTGACTAATCTTCAGTTGGATGCATCTTCAGCTACTGAATCACAGGATTCTAATCCCAATATGGATATAGCAAATTTGGATAACTTGAGTCCCCTTTGTGGTAAAGGGAAGTTTAAATTATTTGTATGTAGAACACAGAAAGGTTCTCAGATAAATCATGCAAAAAAAACTAAGAAGTAAGAGCCTCCTCCATAGAATTAAGTTTGAGACTCATGCAATTTAAAATTCTAAACAGGATGTGCTGGACACCTAGGCAGATGTAGAGGTGGGAATTAGGGATACAGGCACTTGCTGGCATTGCCTGGGGAATCAGATGCATTAGCACAATATGCTTTGGACATACTCAGAGGTACACGCATTTTGAATAGGAATGAAACTCATGAACATAACATTAGGCTTGGAAACTGAAACCCTTAACTATGCAATTCTGGCATACCTGGAGACCAGATTCCCCAACCTCACACAGAGCTTGGCTCTCTAAAGCCCTTTTAGCCACAGAGAAGCTAATTATAATGACCTGGAAGGATACCCAACCCCCATTCAGACAAGAATAAAAAAAAACAATTTGAAGAACTAACCCTTTTGAAGAATATTACATACAGATGTCAATAAAATGAAAATAAATATAAGCAACTTTGGGTCCCTTTCCTAGCAAATATGGAGATAACCACAGCAGGAGAATAGCCACTAGAAGAGCAATGGTAGTGGCATGGGGTATTTGCACTGTGAAATAGCATAGTCCCGAACACAAGTAAAGACTTAGAACTAGATAGTGTCGACTGGCCCCTACTAAGGGATCATATGTGTCATTGTGTATCTTGTTATGTTTTTCTGGATAAATTGTATCTAAAAGAAGTATCTGTAAAACATAAAAAAAAAGTCTAGTAAAGAAATGTACTGTATTTAAAGAGCTAGGGTACTGCCTAAAACTAATTCTATAGTTTAAAAGCAGCCAACCATTATCTTTTATATCTAAGGTACTTTTTCTTTTCCCTTTAATTAGAAGATTGTTTACCTGATGTTAGTAGGTGTGATGTGTGGAACAGCTCTTAGCCTGGCAGCTGATTTATCTGACTCTACTGCCACACACTGCATCATCAGCATTGTGACCTCATTGGCTGTGACATTACTGCTGCTTAGGAACAGCAAGTGAGTGACTGCCAGTTCATTCACTTGTGATGTCACTGTCAGTGAGACCATAATGCTGATGATGTAGTGTGGGACAGTAGGGTTAGATATGTCAGCTGCCAGGCTAAGAGCTGTTCTACACATCCAGCACAATATTATCACATAGAAGACTTTCTAATGAGTAAAAGGAAAATTAAAAATACTTCAGAAATAAAAAGTTACAAGTAACTACTACTTAAAATTTTTATTATTTTCCTGTCTGCCCGTTTTGCCTCCACTAGCTCTTTAAACAGCTAGTGTACTGCCTAAAACCAATAATAGTTTTTTAAAGTAGTCTACCATTACCTTATATATCTGAGGTACTTTTTCTTTTACCTTTGGTTAATAAGATTGTTTACCTGATGTTAATGGGTGTGATGTGTGGAACAGCACTCTACCTGGCAGCTCCCATATCTAGCTCTGTTCCCCCCATTAAAAATTCAGCACTGTGACTTCACTGACTGTGACATCACTGCTGCTTAGGAACAGCCACTCAGTAGTTGCCAGGTGAGTCACCTGTGATGTCACTGTCTGTGAGCTGACAATGCTGATGATGTAGTGGGGGGGATTAGAGATAAGTATGTCAGCTGCCAGGCTGAGAGCTTTTCCACACATCCAACACAATATTATTGCATAGAAAACTTTCTAATGAGCAAAAGGAAAAACATAGAAACATAGAATTTGATGTCAGATAAGGACCGCTTGGCCCACCTAGTCTACCCATTTCCCTACCTAATGCATAGGCTGTAGATCCTAGTTAACCAACAGCCTACTTCCTCCTACCCCCCCCCACAGAATTGCTTATGTCTGTCCCATGCATTCTTGAATTCCCCCACTGTTTTTTGAGTCCACTACCTCCTCAAGAAGGCTGTTCCATGTATCCACAACCCTTTCTGTGAAAAACTACTTCTTCACATTACCTTTGAGCCGTCCCCCCTCTATTTTCAAATTGTGCCCCTTTGTTCTTGCACATCTCTTTTTCTGAAAGATGCTACCCACTTGGACTTTGTTGATTCCCTTGATGTACTTGAAAGTTTCTATCATGTCCACCCCCCCTCGAGTGTATACATATGAAGCTTCTTTAATCTCTCTTCGTATGTCTTCTGGTGCAGACCCTGCAGCATTTTAGTTGCCCTCCTCTGGATAGCCTTCATCCTGTCTATGTCCTTGCAGAGATGAGGTCTCCAGAGCTGGATGCAGAACTCCAGATGGGGTCTCACCAACTGTCTGTACAGAGGGATAACAACTTCCTGTTTTCTACTGCTGATGCCTCTCCCTATGCATCCCAGTATCCCACCAGCCCTCCTTACTGCCTCCTCACATTGCTTGCCCACCTTAAGGTCATCTGATATGACTACCCCCAGGTCCCTTTCCATTTCTGTTGTTGTTATTATCTCATCCCCCATTGTGTACTCTTCCCCTGGAATTTTGTTTCCAGGTGCATTACTTTTGCACATCTTTGCATTGAATCTAAGCTGCCATATATTTGACCATTCCTCCAATCTTGCCAAGTCCCTTTGCATCCTCTCCACCCCACCTTCTGTATCAACCCTCTTGCAGATCTTTATGTCATCTGCAAAGAGACATACTTTTCCTTCCAGTCCCTCTGTAATGTTACTTATAAAGACATTAAAGAGGACTGGTCCCAGTACTGAACCCTGTGGTACCCCACTAGTAACCCCCTTTCTTCAGAGTAAACTCTCTTTACTATTACCCTCTGTATCCTGTTGTCCAGCCAATTTTTAACCCAGGTTGCCACCTTGGGACCCACTCCGAGGCTAGCTAACTTGTTTATTAATCTTTTTTGTGGGACTGTGTCAAATGCCTTGCTAAAGTCTAGGTAGAAAAAAGGAAAACACTTCAGAAATAAACAGTTAAAACTGACAACTTCTTAAAAGTTGTAGCAATTTTCTGTCAGTCTCTTTTGGTTCCAGTAGCTCTTTGACATCCCTGGGGTTAGAGAGAACAAATGCCAAGCCACTCCTCAGAGGAAGGGCCCACAAAATTCCTATAGGCAATGCATCATAGCAGGAATAGAGCTATATTGGGCCCAGTTTTAAAATGGCCCTGGATTGCCGCAAGGGACTTGTGTCAGAGAGTCGGACGTAAGGGACAATTTGTAGCAATCCTTTCAGTGATTGCAATTTTGCAAATGTGCCTGCGACAAATCCCAACACAAGTCCCTTGCATCAAACACACCAAGTCAGACCAGCTATCCCCTGGTCTAACTGTGCACCATTGGGGTGCCAGTTTATTTATTTTTTTTTACTTTCTATTTTTGCCTATTTCTCTGTACCGGAACCCCACTCCATCAGGAGATGCTCAAGGGCCACCCTGCTTCACCTCTTTACCTGGTTCTGTGGTGGACCCCCCATGGAGCCATGGCTATACCCCCCAGGGGGGTATGAGGTGAGGCCAGGACACCCCGATGCTTCTTGTTTTATTGGGTCCCCATTAGTCCAGGCAGGAGGAAACCATTAGAGTCTGCAGTGGTGCTCCTTCCCCCCGGCATTCTGGTGCTGTTTTTCCAATGTTCTGTGGGTATTGCATGAGCCCCTGATGTCAAGGTGCATAGTGCTGACATCCCCAATGTCCTCCCCTTTCTTGTCTCTGTGCATGCTGTGCTCCAGACCTCTGCCTCGGGCCAGTCTTGCACCTGAACCTTATCCTCCCTCCCTCCCTGGAGAAGGCAAGCTGTCCTGAGGATGCTCAAGCCTTCTCCTCTCGGCCAGCCCTCCAGCTCCCGGGCTCATTCCCAAACCTGGGTCACTGGCATCACAAGTGGAAATCCAACTACTAAGCCGGTGGGTATACCTCTCAACTGCTATGAATTTCGCATAGCGCTATGATTTTCACACTCAAATTTGCCCATGCTCCACATAGGTTTACTGATATTTTTAATGTTAGAGCTATTTCTGTACACACAAACTATTGAATCATTGAACTAAGTTGATAGAAGCATTCCTTATCACTAACTATATGGGGTTCACTATTTTTAGATATATTATTGTTTAAAATAAGAAAGTGCTACACATTCTGGCCCTTTGCTATGATTTTTGAAGGCCAGTGCTATGATTTTTAATGCTGAGGGGTTGAAAGGTATGCCGATGGGCCAGTTACCGGGGGGGGGAGGGTGCCAGTTTATGGGGCTTGCACCAAAACTTTGGTGCAAACTGCAGTAACCTGTGAAAACTGTCATAACTGTGCAGAATGTTATAACATTGGACACAGTTGCTGTAGATGCATTCGGTGCAGTTGCGCCAAACATTGGAATTGACGCAAGGCTTGATGCAAGCCTTGCATCACCCTTTTAGAATCGGGCCCCATTACGTCAAGGAGAGTTACAGCAAAATGCATGCTCTTTTGTATCAATGGGACTTGTGACTCCTAGGCTATTAAAAGAGATAATCAAATCCACAAAAGAAAATATTTTATAGTTGATACATATGAACTGTAACATGTTCTAATGCATGAAATATTGTAAACTAAAACAGATTTAATAAAAAGCAATTATTAATAAAGTTATTTGTATGTACCCATGAAGATGACCAACAACACAAACAGATGTAGAAAGCTTGGTTTGACTAATGAATATCTTCTTTTTCTCTGTTGGCATGAATGTTAATTTATATATTTGTCATCACACTTTTCCGCCTAACCACTTGTGCTTCCTCTCATCAACTGTCCTTCTGACATGTCTGCTTGTACCATGGGCCACGTAAGCAATAAGACATGATGCAGTGTGCTTGGAACAGATTTTACCACATACACAGGAGTGTAATGAGGCACTAGGCCACAGGCTGACTGCCTTCAGCCCCTGGAAGTGTAGTAAAATCTGTTCCTTGCACACCCACGGAGTGTCTTGTTGCGCTTATAAAATAGGCTACATTTTTTTAAAGCATTTCTAAAATTAGATAAATAGGTTTAGCTATGAAAAAAGGCTGTCATTTGATGAATTTATGATAAAATACTCCTGCCTGGTTTGCTATTGGACTTTTGTCCTTTGGCAGCATCCATAGTTGTATTTTTTTCTTTAATGAGAGCATGACTGATGGTGACTCCTCCCTCCCCCACCCAACAGAGATATGTTCAGTGGTAGAATTTAATGTGATACATATATATATATATATATATATATATTAATATTAGCTGTGTGGTAATGCAGTTATAGTTAGGATTGAGTAGCCACTTCCATGTTAAACCCAAATTTTGCACTTTAATAACTTTGCAACCATTTGTCCAATTTGCCTGAAACTCTGCATGTGTTGTCTTCTTCCATGGATCTCTGGATTTGGTAAGTTTCATCCCAATCGGATGTGCAGTTGTGGAGCTTCAGAGTGCCAAACAAAAGTACTAAAACAACACTTTTTTGGCAATTTTGGCAAATTCTTTGCTCTCCTCTACAGCCCAAATGGTTTATCTGTCTGGTCTGAAATTATCCGGGTACATGGGGACTGTGTCAGGCAAGTGCCTTTTGAAGGTTTGGTAAAAAAATATTAATCCGTTCAAAAGTTATTAAAGTTTCAAAATTCCCATTATAGCCTATGGGAAAAAATATATGTTCTGAAAGTGAAAGCCGATAAACAGCCCCAAAAATCAATTTCTTTGCTACACCATAGCAAGAAAACAGTTACGACATTTGGGCTGAAATTTGCAGGGTGGTAAGCCCTTGCACCACAGATGTGCCCTTTGTAGGCTTGGTGAAGACATTGATACTGGTTCCATAAATACAGCACTCCAAAGTTGTGAGTTTTTGCATAGGATAACATTGTGGTAGTTGGGTGCCTTTTAGCAGCTATATCTCAAAATGATTTGAGATATGGATTTTTCGCTAAGTGCAGCTTAGTACATCTTTAGGTGTACTAAACAAGCATGAAGGTGGTCAGGTCATGAATGCAACTGCAAAGGAATGTTTTCCAAAGTAGCTATGGTTACTGAGATATTGCCACATTTGCAGTACAAGGGTTACTTGGAATGTCTCTAGACCTGCGCTATGTGTCTGTACTTATGGGCAGGTGGAAGCACAGGGCCCAAAGGGCCTGCATGCCCACCTATGCATACCATTTATGCTAAACTGGGAGCAGAGGGCCCTCCTGCGCTATGTCTCTACAATTATGGGTGAGTGGGTGGGAGCGCAGGGCCCAGAGAACCAGCACTCCCCCTTATGGATCCAAATATGCAAAACTGGGAGCACAGGGCCCTGTTGTGCTATGTCTCTATACTTATGGGTGGGTGGTAGTGCAGAGCCCAGAGGGTCCACACTCCCACATATGGATACCATTATGCAAAACTGGGAGCACAGGGCTCACAAAAAGGGATTTTTAACATTCTCTGTTTCTTTCCCACTTCACTGCAAAGAAAATGTTAGGACTTTTGGCCTCAGATTTGCAGGGTACAAAGTGGTTATCCCACAGATGTGACTTATGGTGGTTTGGTGACAACATTTACATTGGTTCTGTAGTTATAGCATTACAAAATTGATAAATTTCCTGTTGGATATCATTATGGTGGCACTTTGTGCATTAATAACCTTGCAGCTGTTCTTGCAATTGACATCCAATTTGGAATGTGCCCTCATAGACAAATGGTCTCTTGATATGCAAAGTTTCAGTTTTATTGGGAGTGCACCTCTGGAGAGGTACAGCTCCAAAATGTGTATATCCCCATTTTTTGTCAAATTCTTCAATTGTTTCACTTTGTGCATTATTGACTAAGCAGTTGTTCTTGCAATTTGTATTAAATGTGGCAAGTACCCTCAAAGACTAATGGTCTCTTGATATACTAAGTTTCATTTTGATTATGAGTGCACGTCTGGAGATATGCAGTCCCACAATGTGTACACCACCATTTCTTGCCAAATTCTTTCTTCGATTGTTTCACTGTGTGCATTAATAACTTCACATTTGTTCTTGCATTTCACGTCAAATTTGGAATGTGCCCTCAAAGACAAGTGGTCTCTTGATGTACCAAGTTTCATTTTGATTGGGAGTGCACATCTTGAGATATGCAGCCCCAAAATGTGTACATCACCATTTTTTGTCAAATTATTTTTGTTTCACAATTTGCACTTTAATACCTTCACAGATTTTCTTGTTATTTGCATGACATTCGGCATGCACTCTCAAGGACTAATGGTCTCTTGGGTAGCCTGTGAGGATGGTGACCATGATTCAGCACCTTCAAAAAGGGCGACTCAATCAGGGCACCTGTGCTACTGAGCAGGGAGGGTGACCATGCTGGGGGGGTCAGCGAATATTGTGACAAGATGTTGCTATATATACATGCACATGGGGGGGGGACCACATCATGCAATGGGTGGAATGGGGAGGGAGGGTTTATACTATGTAGTGCGGTGGTGGGCTGCCGAGCTGGTCGTGTGGCATGGTGGGTTGGGAGGGTGCCTGGTTTGGTTCTGGGTGCACACTAGTTTTTTGCACTGGTCCAGGAATTTTTTTTTGTCTTTTGCACCCCTCCGGAGTTGAGAATCCTTTAGTGGGGGTGGGTGGGGAGGAGTGCAGCCCCAGCATAAAAAAAATGACTAAGTCTCCAGCACCTATTTGTTGTACGCCATGAGTGTACATCACCAACACTGATTTTCGATGATGTACACTCGCCCAAATGGCGATCGCCTTTCTGCAATCACTGTTATGACATGGAGCCATCTCTTGACGTATCAAGTTTAATTTTGATTGGATGTGCACGTCTGGAGAAATGCAGTCCCAAAATGTGTAGATCACCATTTGTTGTCAAATTATTTCTTCACTTTTATGTTACACTAAATGGTTTGTGCTTCAATAACTTTGAAAAGGTTTCGCTGATATACATGAAATTTGCCATGCCCCATCATGAAGCAGACGCCTCGTGAAGTTGTAAGTTTTGTTTCAGTTGCATGTGAGAGCATTGAGATTTAGTGTCCCAAAATATGTAAATCACCATTTTTTTTATACATTGTACTGACATGGTAGTGGCAGTATAGTTAGGGTTGCCCGGCCACTTCTATGTTAAACCCAAATGTTTGCACTTCAATAACTTTGCAACCATATAACAGATGTGCCCGAAAGTTTGCATGCATGGTCAGGTACCATAGATCTCTGGATCTGGCAAGTGTTTTCCAGTCAGACGTGTGGTTGCGGAGCTGTGGAGCACCAAAAAACGTGCAAAAAATTCACTTTTTGGTTATTTATTTGCTCAGGGTGACAGCTCAAATGGTTAGCCTGTCTGGTCTGAAATTGTCAGGAAATATGCAGTCTAGGTCATTTATGTGCCTTTTGAAGATTTGGTGAAAAAATATTAATTCATTCAAAAGTTATTCAAATTTAAAGTTTCCCATTATAGTCAAGGGGGAAAATGTATGTGCCTCTCGAAAGCACCCGGTAGTGTCGCAACAGCACATTTTACTGTCGCGAGTGCCCTCTGTACTGTTGTGCTGCCACTTGTTTTCAGTTAGCGGCAGAGAAAAGGGGCTGTAATTTAAAAGTTACTCACCATAGGTAAACACCAACAGTTGTGTTTACCTAATCGAGGGCCAAAGAACATGATCCTGCCATTGGATTTAAAAAATAATGGCCAGAAATATGTTTTTGCACTTCGGTCATTAGAAGTGCCACAAATTTGCAAAAGTTCTTGGTGAAACTTTTGCAAATTTGTGATATTAATGTGGCCCCTTTGAAAAGGTCAAAACCTTTTTTGACCATTATTTTACAAAAATTAGGGCAGGATCATGTTCCTCATCCCCGTTTAGGTAAACACCTGTTGGTGTTTACCTAAATAAAGGATGTTTTATCCTTTATGCACCTCCAAGGGGGCCAAGGTATGTATAAATGTATTGCTTTTGTTTTTAAAGTATACAGCCCTCCTGCTCCCTCCCTCTGTATGCTGTACCACCCTCCACCATCCTTTGCCAGTGTCCAGTCTGACACTGGGGTTCCCAACACCCATGTTGGCATATTTCACTAATGGTCACCCCCCACCTCCAATGCTCATAGACACTGGGGAGCCCACTCCCAGTGTCTGGAATCATGCATACACCTGTGGAAAAAAAAAGTCCCCAACATCTTTTTGTTTTGTTTTGTTTTGTTCCGGCAAAGAAGAAAACGGTCCTTTGTCATCTCCCTTCATTCCCTCCCCATCCCCACCCTCAATCTGGACACCCACCTCCCCGCATCCCCCCTTACCCCATACTTACATCTGGAAGTTGAGCGCTGTCATCTTCTCTGGACTGGAACACATCTGCACTCTTCAAAGCCGAACCCTGAACTGAGGAATCAAGGTAAGAGCTCTATAATGGCTGTCAATGGGTTTTTCAACTTATGTTGATATCTCAGCCATTTTTAGGAATTTTGGACCCAAATTTTCAACATGGGGTACTTGGGACCCCACCTCACGAACACTGACACTGTCATCTCATTAATCAGATGAAAAGGTGATTTCTCAGTCATTACACAGAATCACGTTTTGTGACCAATGAATGAAATGACAGTGCCACTGTTCATGAGGTGAGGTCCCAAAAAGCCCATGTTGAAAATTTAGTGCAAACATTCCAAATAAATAACTGCATTATGAGTGTGTGTTGTGCAGTTTCTGTGCACACTTGTAACTTTTCCAATTTTTTATATTTCCAGTCCAGATTCTCAAGATTGCCATTTTTGCACACCTCCTCATGAACAGTAGAGCTGTCATTTCTCACATCCTGCCCAAAATGTATTTTCACACCTGTAGCACAGAATGGCATGGTTGCTGTGTGAAATCAACTTTCGGGATGGATTAAGAAAATTACAGTGCCAGTGTTCATCTGGGGAGGTCACAGAAAGCCCATGTTAAAAATCTGGTTAAAATATTCCAAGAAATGCCTATGTTACGAACATGCGTTGTGCAGTTTCTGCGCACACTCGTAACTTCACCAATTTTTCAGATTTTCACTCCAGATTTTCATTATTACCATTTTTTACACCTCCTTATGAACAGTATACTTCTTCCATTTTTCACACCCTGCTCCCAAACATGTTTTTGCACCTGTGGCACAAAATGCCACAGTCGCTGTGTGAACTCAACTTTCAAGACAGATTAACGAAATGACAGTGCCATTGTTCATTAGGTGGTGTCCTCAAAAGGCCATGTTGAAAACTGGAGGAAAAAAATTCCTGAAAATGCCAGAGTTTTGTGTGTCCATTGAATTTATTCTACGTACGTGCATAACTTTGCAGGATTGGAGCTCCCACTGTAAAATAATGATACTGTTATACTATCTCAAAACGAAGGGAAATCCATTGCAAAAAACTCCATTAATGTATCATTTAGGGTTCATAGTACAGCAACAAAAGTTTGGAAATTCGATGTTAGGGTTCCCACCCCTACCACCTCCGAACCCCCACCCTCTACACACCAACAAGCGTTGGGGTGTTCCATGGGGTCATCAGGCCTAACTCTCACCCCATTCTCCTATACCGTACCATGTCAGCTTGTTTACATATGGAATGGGGTGAGACTTTGGTCTGATGACCCCATGGCACACCCCGACACCTGTTGGTGTATGGAGGGTAGGGGTGGGAGGCTGGTAGGAGTGGGAACCCTAACATCGAATTTCCAAACCTTTGTTGCTGTACTATGAACCTTAACTGATGTGTTAATGGAGTTGTTTGTACGTAAAATATATATGTATATATTTATTTATTTATACCATGGGGGTGAGAGCTTTCTCAGTAGAATATGCAAGCAATAATGCCCAACAGGGTGGGCAGTATTGGAAAATACTGGACTGCCTAGGGGCATAATGAGGCCCAACACCACAGGTGGAGGGTCTTATAGCCCCTGGAAGGTCCAGTGTTGCCCATACCACCCACCCTGGAGGGCATTATTTCACTTAGAAAATGGGCACTGTGTCAATTTTATGTTGGATTCAAAAACTTATAAAAAAATAGTTGACAAATGTATTAATTATAATGTTGAAATGTTTGTGTGATGAAGTAGTCCCTGTCTTTGTGCTGTTGCATGTTTCTGGATGTGTTGTCCCCCCCCCCCAACACACACACACACACACACACACACACACACAGGGATTCTCTTGTTCTTAACCATGAACACCACTCTCCAGATGAAAAGACTGAGTTTTTCCTGTGATACTGTGAAAAAAAACTGCCGGACTGTACCTACACAGGGTCTTAGAGGAGTAGTTTGTGATCTGCATGGTGATTCAGGGTGCCTCCCGTCATTTATCACACGCTGTATTGTGAAATGCTTGTCATGATTCAGGTATCAGATGAGCACAATTGCATGTTACAAAATTTAAATAGCAAAATAAATAGATTTCTTGATTGGGTACTTCACAGCAGTTTGAGCGTTCCAGTGATGTCACACCCGAAGTAGGATAGAAACGGAAGAAAAGTACTGGATCGAGAAATTATTTTTTTGGAGGAGGAAGTATGGTGTTTGCTTTGAGCTTTATAGGTGGTGCCAAGAGGTTCATCAGCGGAGACAGGTACAAGTATTTTGGGAGCTGTGCAGGCAGGTTCATTTCGGGAGTGAGTGGCGTATTCGGGGCTCGTATCTCACTAAGCGACAGAATAAAATGGCAGGGATTATAAATGAAATCGGGTTGTTTTGTCCAATAGGGAAGCAAGCTGGGAACAAGGATAAGGTGTGTGGGTGAATGGACACTTGGGCCAGTGCTTTTTATTTCCTGGGCATCTGTTGAAAGTCAGGGTGCCACTCTGGCAAGGGTACTGGCTAATCAGATACCAGGAAATAAAAAGCCCATTTTCTAACCTGTATTATTTCCACTGCAGTAAGGATAAATCAATCAATCAATCAATCAAAATCTTTATTTAATCAGGCGAACATCATTGAGCATAGCTCATTTACAAGATGGACCTGAGTGGTCAAGAAGTGCAAGTGTTATTACATTGACAAGGGTATCATAAACAGTAATACAATGACATGGGTAACAAAAACAGTAATACAATGACATAAGTGCTAGTATATAACAATATACGTATATACGAGGCATTAACACTTTTAATCTGGGAGACAGTAGGCAGTTGGCACATCAGAGTTAATATGTAGATTATAGGACCTAGCAGGCATTTTGAGGGTGAATCTTGGGACTAGGAACTGGAGTTTTCAGCATATAGAAACACGAGCAGAAAGGGGGTGGATAGGGCCATGAATTAGGCCTTGTGGAAGCAGTTGCAGAGTTCTGGGAATAGGTGGTGAATAATCTTTGAAGGATATTAAGGGTGGAGGTTATTTAGCTTCATGGTTTTTGGAGTGAGTTCCAAACAATTGCTAGTGAGTAGCTGATAGCAGCCCTTCCAAGCTGGGTGCAGGCAATGGGGACCTTAAGAATGATAATTTTGCTGATCCTTAGGTTGTATGGCCTAGAAGTGATTTGAGTAAACAGTCCGAGATGGTAGGTATTTGCCTGATAAGGCTTTGAAAATCCAAATTGCAGCATTCCTGTTTCTTCTGTGTTGTAATGATGACCAGTTAACTGCCTTATAAAGGGAACAATGGTGGGTGCTGAAAGGAAGGTCAGTAATGAATCTGATGGACCGTGGTATAGGGTGTCCAGTTTATTTAAGAGGGGAGGAACAGTGTCCATACAGAAAGTCAGCATAGTCAATGAGGGATAGGAATGAAGCCTGGATTAATCTTTTTGGAGTCTCTGTTGAGGTAGTGCTTTATTCTAAAAATAAACCAAGCCTTTGTCTCAGTTTCTTTAGTAGCTCCTCAATATGTACAGAAAAGTCAAGTTTGTTATCAATCCAGACACCAAGATATTTGAAGTTATCAACGTATTCCAGCTTCTCTCCAAGTAAGGTGGTTAGTTGTAGGTGAGTAGATGATGGGGTAGTGGCAGAGCAACTTTGTGAGGAAAAGAGCATAGCTTTGTTTTTTTGGCATTTTGAAGTAGTTTTTATCCAGTGTTGTGTTGTAGGATGGAGAATTCAGATTGTAGCAGTTCACAGGCTTTAGACAATGAAGGATTGCTAACATATAGCACAGTATCATCAGCAAACAGATGGATGTTTGATTGAGTGAGGTTAGCATCAATATTATTAATATAGATGGCAAAGAGGATGGGGCCAAGAATAGAGCCTTGGTACACCTCTTAGCAGTGGTTTTAAAGTGGATAGGTAGTTTCCATTTTTACCAGTTGTGATCTGTCTGATAGATAGCACTTGAACCAATTGAGTGAAGGAATCCAACCCTATTGAACCAAGGGAGGTGATCAGTGATTCATGATCCACTGTGTCAAATGCTTTGCTCAAATCCAGGAACACAGCACAGGTACTATTCTTCTTATCCATAGCAGTCTGCCAGTCGTTGGTTACTTTGGCTAGGGCTGAAATGGTGCTGTGCCTTGATCTAAATCCTGATTGTGCTGTGTTTAGGAGGTTATTGTTATCCAGGTAGACCCTTAATTGTGAGTTTACTAACTTTTCGAGCATCTTGGACAGAACTGATGGATGGAAATGGGCCTGTAATTATTAAGATCCATGGGATCACCAGATTTGAGTAAAGGAACTACTTGAGCTGTTTTCCAAATGGAGGGAATGGATCCAGTGGTGAGGGAAAGATTGAAGAGATGAGTGAGGGGGGCAGATAAGACTTGAGATGCAATCTTGAGGAAGTAGGGGTCCAGGGAGTCTGTACCTGCACTTTTTGAAGTAGCCAAGTTGGAGAGGAGATCTTCCACTTCTTTCAATGTTATTGGGTTGAAAGAGAAGGTTGATGTAGCCTTTTGGCCCACGGTGGATTGAAGATTCAAGGAAGATCTCAGGAGATTTGTAGGTGAAGAGTCAAATGCTAGTCCAGCTGTGGTGAAGTGGTCATTGAAGGTATTTAGAATTTCTTGTTTATCCGTAATTTCTGTGTTATTTAGTAGCAATTTGCAGGTTAAGGCAGGAGTAGAGTTTTGGCCCAAGATACCCTTTTATAGTTCCCCAGAGCCTGGTAGGGTTATTATAGGAGGCATCCAATTCAGCTCTATAATAGGCCGCTTAGCAGATCTTATTTGTGTTGTACATGAATTTCTTGCTTTTCTGAAATTTAGCCAATCTATGGAGTCCTTAGTTTTTCTTGCCTTTCCACAGTTTGTCTCTGGATAGCAAGGCTGTTTTAAGATCAGTGGTGAACCAGGGCAGGACCTTGCTTTAGTTCTGATATTGGTGAATGGTGCATGAATATTTAGAGCATTAGTGATAATGTCCTTTAAGATCTGGAGAGCTATTTCCACTGAGGTTGTAAGGTAGAAATCTTGCCAATATATTGTGTTACTCAGGTCATGGAGGTAACCTGGTATGTTGAACTTCTTTTTTGACCTTTTGGGGACAAATTCAGCAGGGTTGGATGGTTTGGGTGAATATCTTATGCCAGTTATGGGACAATGGTCACTTACATCGTTCGGTAGTACTCCTGCATGAGTATATAAGTGAGGCTTATTTACCAACATAATATCCAGGAGTGAGCTGTTGCTGGAATTTTTTAGGTTAACCCTGGTTGGTCTTTATTAGCTGTGTAAAGCCATAGGTGTCACAGAAGGTTACCAATGGAGCAGATGCATTAGATAGCCAGTTTAAATTCAAATCACCAAGGATGATGGTATCTTCAGGGCCTAGATTGGTTATTGACCCCAGATGAGATAGTAATTTGAGGCCTGCTGAGGGGGCCTATAGCAGCCAATCAATTTAAATGGAGACAAGTTTGAAGGGATATTTTGATTGATAAACATTCAAATTCCTTTGGTCTGGATGTGATGATGAGGCAGGTAGCAGAGATGGTGTCCTTAATGTATATGGCCACCCCACCACCCCCTGGAAGGGCGATCTGCTCTGAAGAGCTGATAGTTGGTAAGGTTTACAACACTGTCTTTGGTCGATGGTCTGAGCCAAGATTCAGAGATGACCAGAAAGTCAGGCAGGGTATGTGCCACCCAGGCCTGTATTACGGAGAATTTTTTAAAAGGCTGCAGGCATTGATATGTAGGAAGCTTAGGCCATTTATAGAGGATAAATCAGCAGGGGAAAAATACTTCAATGGGGCCAGGATTTATTTCAATGGTACCAAAACAGATCAGAAGGTAGAAGATTAATTTGAGGAGGGCACCAAGGGACAAGGATAGTGAGTGGTCAGAGCGTTTCCTCCTAATCCTGGGTGCCTGCTGTGAGCTGAGTGATGGTCCTGATATATGGATGCAAAATTTTTCAGCATAATATTTTAATGGACAGGCATAGTGGGTTAATAAAAAGCCATGATACAAGTAGGGTGCCAGGGCTGTGCTGAATTGATAGGGTGGCCTTATGGATATGCCAGAGGTTGCATTGCAAACGTGGTTCAGGATGAATAAGGAACTGCGGGTTGGCCCTTGTGGATGGTAGAGATGGGCAGGTCGTATTAACTGAGTTATTTATCTTGACACTGGGTAAGCATTGATATCATAAGGGATTGGGTGAGATATAAGGCTCAGGAGCAAAGGGAGCAAAGTAGCATTGTGGAGGTTAGGTATGGGTTAAGGGTGGAAGGAAGGGATGTGGGTGTGGATTAAGAAATGGCGGGAGAAAGTGTATAAAAGGAATCAGCCAGGAGGCGGGCAAAAATTTTTGCGGCTTTGCCCATTACTCTCTGCCTGCTTCTCCCGGCCTCCTGGAACCCTTGGTCGGCTGCACAGGTGCCGCTGACCCGCCGGCGTCTCGGAGCCCCTCCGCTCTTTGGATCTCGAGGGCTGCGCCTTCTTCTGCCTGCTTCTCCCGGCCTCCTGGAACCCTTGGTCCTGAGGACATCTTCACGGCAGGTTCATTCTAAATGAATCTGCTTCAGAAAACAGTTTCTCTTTTTCACTGAAGCTGCAGCTTACTCAATTAGCTTTGTAAAACACTCTCACCTGTGTCCCATTGTGTTTCTAACACTCCTAACCCATTGCTGTGCTGCTCTTCTCTTCAAAACAACCTGAATTCTAAATGAAACTCCTTCACAAAGCAGTTTCTCTTTCTCAGTGCTACCTGTTATAGTTTCTGTTTCTCACTGAGATCTACAACTTACTCAATTAGCTTTGTAAAACACACTCACCTGTCCCATTGTGTTTTAATTCCCAGTCCATTCAGAATAACACACACACACACACACACACACCACACCACACCCAGAATGAGCAGAAAACACACAGAAATAGAAAAAATTTTCCTTAAGCTCTCACCCCCATAGTATAAATTGCACACATGATGTGCAGATCATGAGATATGGAAAATATTCTCAGTCTTGCAGAGTGAGCTGTGCATTCTCATTTGTGCCTTCAACACTCGTGAGAATACAGAGCTCACTCTGCAGGAGTGAGAATGTTTTCCATATCCCACTCCTGCCCATCATGTAGCCCTTATTTATATATTCTGGGCCAGTAATATCTTTTTATATATATATATATATATATATATATATATTACTGACCCAGAAGGGCCAGTATAGTTAGGGTTGCGCAGCCACTTCTATGTTAAACCCCAAATTTGAAGTTCAATAAGTTTGCAACTGTTTGTCCGATCTCTATGAAATTTTGCATGTGTGGTATGGCACTATACTTTTATGGATATGGAAAGTTTCATTCTGGTTTGATTTTCAGTTGCAGAGCATGAAAAAGTGTGAAAAATCCAAACTTTTTTGAATTCTTTGCTCGTCTCAACAGTCCAAATGGTTTGTCCATCTGCTCTGACATTTTCAGGGTATATGGGGACTGGGTCCGAGAAATGCCTTTTGAAGGCTTGGTGAAAAAATATTAATCTGTTCAAAAGTTAGTAAACTTTAAAGTTTCCCATTATAGCCTATGTGAAAAATATATATGCACCACAAAAGCTTTTAAAAGCTTTCGCAGAAGCAAAATTTGCTTTTGAGCACTGGTGTTTTGTTTTTGAGCTGCCACCATCTTGTTTTCAGTTAGCAGTAGACAAAAATGACTGTCGTTTAAATTTGGATGCCCCTAGGTAAACACTGACAGTTGTGTTTACCTAGTCAGGACATGAGTAACACAGCACAGTTCTTTTGGGGGGGAACCCCCCAGAAATGCCTTTTCTGTGCTCATTCTGCCGTAGTGTTGCAAATCACAAGAGAACGGATGCGTCAGTTTCAGAAAAGTGTTGTGCCTGTTCTTTTGCTAATTTGTGTCACTACTGCATCAGAAAACAGGAATTCTTTGTCACCTCACTGTACCTAAGTGGTTGTGGCTTTTGAATTGAAATTTGCAGGGTGGCAAGCTCTGGCCCCACAGATGTGCCTTTTGGTGGTTTGGTCTCAAACTATTTTATGGTCCCATTGTTACAGCATTCTGAAGTTGAGAAGTTTCCTATAGGATAACTTTGAGGTGCCCACGTCACCTTTTGGTGCCTGTATCTTGAAAACAGTTTGAGACATGGATTTTTTGCTCCGGGTGTCTTAGTTCATCTGAGGTTGTGAAGTCCTGATTAGAAATGCAATGGATGTTTTTCATAGTTGCTACTGTTCCTGAGATTTTTTCAGAGGGCCTGCACTCCCACATAAGCATACTATTATGCAAAAATGGACAGCGTGAAGGGAGCGCAGGGCCTGGAGGACCCGCACTCCCACAACCACACACCACTTCCATTACACTGTCTCAAAAAGAAGCTAAATTAATTACAAAAATCTCAGTTAATGCATCAGTTAGGGTTGATAGCTCAGTGACAAAAGTTTGGAAATTCAATGTTAGGGTTACAACCCATACCACCCCCCCCAACCTCCACACACCAGCAGACATTGGGGTGTGCTATAGGGTCATCAGGCCTAACTCTCACCCCATTCTCCTATACTGTAGCATGTCAACTTGTTTACATGTGGAATGGGGCAAGAGTTGGGCATGATGACCCCATGGCACACCCCAGCATCTGTTGGTGTGTGGAGAGTGGAGGGGTGGAGTAGTAACCCTAACATCGAATTTCCAAACTTTTGTTGCTGTGCTATCAACACTAAGTGATGCATTAATGGAGATGTTTACACTATGTGTGTGTGTGTGTGTGTGTGTGTGTGTGTGTATATATATATATATATATAGTGTTCTTTAGAGTGATGCTCCTTTGCTTTGCTGTTTTAAGTTTTAATGTATCAGGAGAGCTGTCTGACCTTCCCCTCCACATTGTCATCTCGAGTTTAGAAAATAAAAATTGTTGCTTCTGATTTTTTTTGCTTAGTGAAGTGGAAAGGCAACATAGAAGTGCAGACACTATACTAAAGGCTGAGTCTCTCTCTCTCAATCCATGTAACCTTGGTCTCCTGATACATTAAAAGTTCAACAGCAAAGCAAAGGTGCATCACTCAAAAGAACAAGAAAATAACTTGTTTTCCCACCTTTTCTCTTTGCTTATAAAATATTATTGTCTACTTTCTTCATTCTGTTTTTCTTTTTTTTTTTTTTTCTCACATTCAAGATATGGAGTGTTTATCACAGAATGTTTACCATGGAATACAGGGATTCAAAATTATGCTCAGTTCCACTGGCAGAATGTTCCTCTCCTAATACACTGTATAAACGCACACAGTATAAAGGATTGTGTAGGAGCAATCATGCACGACAAGGCAGTTTTACAATCGGGAGGTTTCCATGGTAACCTGAGACCTCAATAGCGCAGCTCGAAGGGTCCATTACCATGGAAACCTCAAGATCACAGAACTGCCTTATTTATATATTAGTGCTCAAAGACAGTCTTTTATAGTGTATAGGCAATCATATTTTGGCTCCATTTCTCAAAAAAAAGGTCCCCACAAAGCTCAAACGTACCTTCATTGTGGTGGTTCATTCAAGCTCCGCTTGCTTCCAGGTCTGCTGTCACAGTTGTGTCCCTACATCATGCATGTGTGAATGCATTCAGTTTTGTTGTCCTGCACTGGTGACATACTCAGTGCAGCACAATAACATTGTGATGTACTGAATGCAGCGCAACAAAGCTGTTCTGAGCATGTATTTTCTATGCTCAACAGCATTCTACCATACACTATAAAGGCCTCTTCTACAGCCAAAGACTCAGTTATCTCACTATTATGGCAAGCAGAAGAGATGTCCCTGATGAGCAGGCAAATACAGAAAGGGGAATTTTCATTGCCAGCAAAAAAACAGTTGTAATACAAACTATAAACAATACTTAATGTTTCTAATTTGTTTGTGTGTAAGGAGAGTGTGATGATCAGGGAAACATTTACATTTTTTTATTTAAAGTAGTTTTATTTTTAGGGCCCATTTGAAGGATTTTACTGTGTAATGGTAGCATTTCAAACTTGTGTATTCTAATGGCACAGTGATTTTGTCTGAGTAATGCAGTCCTGCTTTTAAGAAATTATCACCTGTACATGAAACAGATTTCATGCACAGCTAATAACCAATCAGAAAGCAGGATTGTCTTGCCATGTTATAACTATCCAGATCCAGATCCTCTCTCGTCTCTGGCACCCCCATAGTGAGTCCCCTTTCAGACTGAGTCTGCTTTCCTGGCCTACTGGGGGAAGCTAGAACCAGAAGAAAAGCAGAGAGGAGAGGAGAGGAGAGACCCAGGACTGTCAACAGCAGTGCAGTGGGTGGGCTGGCAGCAAGCCTTACATCCACAGGATGGAATTTCTGCCATATGTAAGGTAGACTTTCCCATCACCCAAATACATAGAATGTTTACATGCTGTGATGATTTTACAGAAGGGGGGTGGCTCATGTCTTGTGGTCACCCACAATACCAATACTATCCAGAATTGCTTAAAAGAAAGTGCTGTAAGAGCATATAGGCCTACTTTATCCACTTGGGCTCAGTGCACTATGTCTTCATGTGAAATCCTGGACCCACCAGCCAGAACTGGAAAGATGAGGGTGAGAATTGATCCCAGTCACTCCACATGGTAGTATAGTGGACTGCCAGCCAGCTCCAGCAGTCTAGGTGACTTAACATATCTTCCTCTATACCCCGCTTCTCACATTGCAGCTGGAGAAAATAAGTGTTCCCAGGTCAGCATGCTTTACCTAGTCAAAAGGGTTAGTTAAGTAATTTAATAGTCAAGTGTAACAACTGGTCTTTAGGATATGGCTTAAGTGGGTATTAGAGGAGTGCAGCCACATCTCTGAGATCTTGATTTTAGCACTTTTGATGATTGTAGATATTTACATAGATGTTAGAGGACAGATAAAAAGTAAAAGTCCATCCAGTCTGCTCTGTTATTTCTACCTAGCTTTTCTTCCCAGATTTCTTTCTTTCATTTCATTTCAGAGTGCCCCCCCTTTGATTAGCTTCCTCCCCATAGTCTCTACCAGCATGTCATGCTCTCCCTTGTTTGCCTTTTGTTTTACTATTGTCCAGTGCTTTCACAGGCTATGCCTGTGAACGCAAAAGAAGAGTAGGATTACTGGGGGGAAGTGTGAAATGTTTGCAATGACATTAAGAAGATACGATGAATGAATATAAGGTTGCATATTATACAGTTCCAAGTCAAAAAAGGTACAATATGCCACAATTCAGAAAAGTGAAAAAAAAAACATTTAAAATTTTTTTAACATCTCACTTTTTTAATATTAATCTATAACATTAGTATATCAATATAGTACTTTATGCATCAATATAAGAAAATAGCATAGATTTCCCTTTATTGATAGAAAAAAAAATATTTATTCTGTCTTTAAAAAGTGAAAAAAGTAGTATCACCATACTGTATATGGGACCTATGCATTAAATGTATCCCTTTTACATGACACATAGGGCTGGGATATACACATCCTAAGTGTCCAGTGGACACCCTCAGATGTATTGCTGCAATGCATCCACCCCATGGCCCTGCCCAGGACCATACATGGGGGATTTGCACAACAATGCGGCCAGTCGAGGCAGGGGGTGGGGAGGAGATGTGCCTGCAGAGGCCTGGAGGAGCACAGCATGCACAATGCAGTTTGCACTCTGCTGGGTCATTGTCAGGGGGCTTTCCATTATGCCAGTCAGTGGGCTGCCAAAATGGCTATGCATCCACTGACCTATCGACGCAGGGTGAGATGGCACCCAACAGCCACAGATCCCAGTTCTCTCAATGCTACAGAGGGTTAGGGGGTGGCTGTAAGCTGCAGGGCACTGATATTCAGAAATGTGTATTTGGTTCGGGGTAGTTGGAAACATGGCAGCTGCTATGTGAGCTAATACAGATACAGATTAGATATAGAACTCAGATAACTCAAGGAGTATCAAAAGGAGACAAGACTTTTTCCACTATATCAGTTCATTTTGTGTACACAAGTTAGTTCTGAGTTATGCTTCTGCATCTTCATTCATAGTCTGATAGTATTTGAATGCTTATGTTGTGACTGAGATAACTAGATCCTTTGACCATTTGCACTCTCTGTTGCATTGGGAACTACCACCCGTCAGGGTACCATGAAAACAAAGGAACCCTCTTGAGTAAGGTTCCACCCCTAGAGGTGCTGAGGGAATATAATTCCTTTAGGCGAAAGGAACCTTAGGAAGAAGCCCCAAAAACATCAGCAGCAAGTGATGAATGCAGAAACTGGATGAGTATGGACTGAGAGCAGTAGTGATGACTTGTAACAGACATAGGCAGAATTGTGCAATGACTGATGATATTGGTATTGATAGCAGAAGGGGTATGACTTCCATAAAGAGAAAGGGAATGGTAAAAGAGAAATAAGGCCACCATCCAACCCCAGTTCAACAGCATAAACCTACCTGGGTTAGCATGTACTATATAGATATACTACTTGAGAACTACCTTCTACGGACTATGCAACCTTTATGACCTTTGGCATGGAGGAGAGAAAAAACCCTATCAGCGGGAAACCTCTAGGGATCCAAGGCCATGGTCACCCCCCCAGGCTTGGGGTGAATTAATAATAGCTCATTACTGCAATTTAGAGACTTTTTAGAGGAATTTTTAGAGGAAGCCTCTCACTCTATCCCTCTAATGGGAAAGCTATAGAGGTGCTGCAAGTTGATGGCTTCTGCAGCTAAAGGGGAACCCTGCTGGAGCCCACCTCCCTGGCAGAGTAGGAGAGTGACAGCCACTGAAAGGCACTCACCTTGCCTTCAAGTGAAGGCCTAGAGGAGAAACCGAACCCAGGAGGGGTAAGGCCAAAGCCAAACCCAGGAGAGGTAAGGCCAAGCCCTGGAGGGTCAAGAACAGGAGGATTGTAGTCTTCACTTTTGAGGGACAGAAAGGACAAGGGAGGGTACAGAGTGGAGACCAGTTGAATCTTTAGGTGACTGTAGGGAGCATAGCTTTCAAAGATGCTGCCGATGCTCTCAGCAGCCAAGGGAGCCCCTTAGGACTTGGAGGCCCCACCCTCTGGCAGCTGAAGTCTTAAATGCTACGTCAAGAGGTGCTGCTGATGCTGTCTGCATGTTATTGAAAGACTTTCCCCAGAGTGGAGGACTTTCTCACCCT
Organism: Neoceratodus forsteri; assembly: GCA_016271365.2. NCBI lineage: Eukaryota > Metazoa > Chordata > Ceratodontiformes > Ceratodontidae > Neoceratodus > Neoceratodus forsteri. Next base: position 726,415,255 of record CM028137.1, on the reverse strand, counting down.
AAAGATAGAAAGAGAAGGATCTCTTTCTGGTAAGGGACCCACCAACAAGATGTGGACTTGAAGGGGGCAGGGGCAAGCTAGATAGAGAGAGGCTGGGATGTGACTGAATGTGCAGGATTGGGAGTGCAACTGGTAGTATTGACAACAACAATAGACAGCATGAGTGAGAGTGGAACTGTTAGTACTGAGTTCATCATGAGAACGCATGAATGGAAGTGCAACTGTTAGCACAGACTAAGAGACTGCATGAGTGGGAGTGGAACTGTTAGCACTGAGTGTATGAGACTACTGTACATGAGATGAAATACAACTGTTAGCACTCAGGACATCGAGACAGCATGAGATTGGGAGCAACTGTTAGCACTGAGTCTGGTAAGAGACAGTATGCTGAAGCTGTAGAGAACAAATAAATAAGGAATGCAAAGGCATATGGAATGCAGTAGCATGGGGGAATCAAACCAGGAAGCAGTGTACTGCTGGAGCGAGTAATGAAACCACTGAACCCAAAAGGGAGTGGCTGCAGGTATAAGCATAGAAACATAGAATTTGATGCCAGATAAGGACTGTGTGGCACACTCAGTCTGCCCATTTCCCTACCTTCTGTATAAGCTGCAGATCCTAGTTCACCAGCAGCCTACTTCCTCCTACCCCCCCCACTATAATTGCCTTATGTCTGTCCCATGTATTCTTGAATTTCCCCACTGTTTTTGACCCCATGACCTCCTCAGGAAGGTTGTTCCATGTGTCCAAAACCCTCTCCATGAAAAAATACTTCATGTTGCCCCTGAGCCGACCCTCCTCTATCTTCAAATTGTGCCCCCTTGTTCGTGCACACCTCTTTTTCTGAAGGATGCTACCCTCTTGGACTTTGTTGATTCCCTTGAGATACTTGAAAGTTTCTATCATGTCCCCCCTCTCCCTCCTTTCCCAAGAGTATACATATTAAGCTCCTTTAGTCTGTCTTTGTATGTCTTCTGGTATAGACCCTGCACAATTTTAGTTGCCCTCCTCTTGACTGCCTCCATCCTGTCTATGTCCATGTGGAGATGGGACCTCAAGAACTGCACGCAGTACTCCAGATGGGGTTTCACCAACTGTCTGTACAGAGGGATAACAGTTTCCTGTTTTCTATTGGTGATGCTTCTCCCTATGAATCCCAATATCCCCCAGCCCTCCTTATTGCCTTCTTACATTGCTTGCCTACCTTTAGTTCATCTGATATGACTACCCCAGGTCCTTTTCCATTTTGTTGTTGTTAGTATCCTCCCCCCCCCCCAACATTGTGTACTCTTCCCCTGGGCTTTTGTTTCCCAGGTGTATTACTTTCCGCTTCTTTGCTTTGAATCTAAGCTGACATACTTTTGACCATTCCTTCAACCTTGCCAAGTCTCTTCTCATCCTTTCCACCCTCCCTTGTGTATCAACCATGTTGCAGAGCTTTGTGTCATCTGCAAAAAGTCATACTTTTCCTTCCAGTTCCTCTGCAATGTTACCTATAAAAATAATAAAAAGGACCGGTCCCAGTACTGAACCCTGCGGTACCCCACTCGTAACCCCCTTTTCTTTGGCATGGGCTCTATTTACTATTACCCTCTGTATCCTGTTCAGCCAATTTTTTACCCAGGCTATCACCCTGGGACCCACTCCCAGGCTAGCTAACTTGTTTATTAATCTTTTGTGTGGGACTGTGTCAAATGCCTTGCTAACATCTATGTAGGCCATGTCCACAGCCCCTTCTTGGTCTACTACTTTGGTCACCAAGTCAATAAAATCTATTAGATTTGTCTGACATGACCTTCCCACTGTGAATCCATGTTGCCTTGGGTTCTGTGCCCCGCTGTCCTCTAGGTACCCAACAATTCTTTCTTTCAGAAGTGATTCCATCATTTTCCCCACCACTGAGGTCAAACTAACAGGTCTGTAGTTTCCTGTCTCTGCCTTGCTCTCACTTTTGTAAAGGGGAATCACATCCACCCTCCTCCAGTTCTCAGGTACCACACCATCCTCCCATGATTTGTTCAAAAGGGTAGTCAGCGGTGTCACTAGTTCTCCCCTTAGTTCTTTTAGAATTATTTGGTGAATCCCATCAGGCCCCATTGGTTTGTCCACCTTCAGTTTTAGGAGTTCTTTCAGGACCCTTTCTTCTGTGAATGAACTGATATCGACCCCCCTATCCAGAGTGCTTCTATTGTTTAGTTTAAGTACCTCCCCTCCTCTTCTTTTGTGAATACTGAGCAGAAGTTCTCATTTAGTATCCCTGCTTTTTCATTGTCACTTTCTGCCCACCCTCCTCCCATTATTAAGCCTCACTATCCTCCCTTGCTCTTTCTTCACTCCCTACTGTACCAATAAAAGGTTTTATCCCTCTTCTTCATTGAGTTGGCTATCTTTTCCTCGGTTTGGGCTTTTGCTATTCTGACTGCCTTCCCTACTTCCTTCTGCTATAACTGATATAGTTCTCTGTCCTGCTCCTTCTGTGTTTCCTTATGCTTCCTGAATGTTATCTTTTTCTCCCTAACCTTCCCCAACACCTCTTTTGAGAACCATAGTGGCTTTTTCCTTTGTTTGTTTTGTTTATTTACTTCATTGTTGCCTCATGATGGCAGTTCTGATTTTTCCCCATTGTTCCTCCACCACTCCTTCTTGCCCATTAGCTAGTGCTTTTCTGAGGCACTCTCCCATTTTGCCAAAGTCAGCCCTCCTAGAGCCCAATACCCTTGCTGTTGTATGGCTTAACTCTATGGCTGTGTTTATTGTGAGCCACACTGTTTGGTGGTTGCTTGTTCCCAGATGGCTACCCACTTCTAAACTGGAGATCATCTCTCTATCCACTTTTGAGAGTACCTGGTCTAAGATTGCTCCCTCCTGAGGAGGTTCCAGCACTAGCTGTCTGGGGCATGCCCCCTGTAGGGCATCAATAATGACCCTGCTCTTGGATGTGGCTGCAGCAAAGGTGCTCTAGTTACCGTATGGTATATTCAGGTCCCCCATCAACAATATCTCCCCTTTTTCTGCCATCCTAAGGATGCCTTCTGTCATTTCCTTGTCCATTTTCTCCCCCTGAGACAGGAGTCTGCATACAATCCCTGTGCAGATTGTGGTGCAATTTCCTGTCTCCAGGGTGACCCACGGTGCCTCCTCTCCTCCCTGTTTACCCATTAGTTCTGCTGCTTTTATCCCTTCCCTTACATAGAGAGCTACTCCTCCTCCTCTTTTACCCTCCCTGTCCCTCCTGTAGGTTGTGTACCCTGATATGTTGACATCCCAGTCATGGTTCTCTGTGTACCATGTTTCTGTGACTGCCACGATATCCAGACAGCCCTCTTCCATCAAGAACACTAGTTCAGGGAGCTTGTTACCCAGACTAGGGGCATTGGTACTCATTGCCCTCCATTTTGTGATGGCCTCTTCCCTTTTAGCCCCATCCCTGTCTTTACTGCCTTTGACTTTTTCTACATTTACCCCTGTTCTGCTCCTTATCAACTTCTCTACCTTGGTGTTTATCACGCTAACTACCCTACTTTGTGGAGGAGGGGCTGGGATTCCCCTGCTCCTTTTCACTGCCTCCTCCCTTGTCTAGTTTAAATGCTTGCCAATGAAGCATTTAAACCTATCACCTATGATCTTGGTTCCCCTCCTGGACAGATGCAGACCATCACACCAGTATAGGCTTGCATTCCTTCAGGTGGACCCCCAGTCCCCCCAGTGAAGCCAAAACCCTGAGCTCCACACCAGTTTTTCAACCATTCATTGAATCCCAGGGTGCAGAGTACCCTAGTCTCACCCATGCCATAGACAGGCAGCACCTCTGAGAAGGTTACCATGCATGGTACTTGTCTAAGGCCCCTCCCCAACTCCACAAACTCCTTCTGCACTGCTCTGATCCTTTTCACAGACAGGTCATTTGTCCCTAGGTGGAAAATGATGTTCAGCTCCCTCTCCCATGCTGCTGCTTCCATGATCCTGAGGATTCGCTTCCTGTTTTCCAAGCCATGGTGCCAGGCAGGCACCTTGCCTCCCTCTCCCCTCCCCTCCCTCCCCTTCCCTAGTTCTACCTCCCTAACAGTCGAGTCCTCCACCAGGAGCTGTTTTCTTCTCCTGTGGGGTCCTGTGCCACCCTCCTGTGGGTCTCCTTTCTGGAGGTTCCCAGCATCCTCCTTGATCTCCATTGTTGGTGCCTCCATGGAGGAACCATGATCTGTCAGAATGGCATATGAATTGTGGAGATGTACAGCTGGAGGGATACACCTCTGTTCCTCCACCCTTACCCTCTCTGAGCCCACCATGGTTCAACTGCTCCTCTTTCTTGGCAACCTCTGAAGAAGCAGCAATGGCCCTGGTGGTCCTTGGGTGGGGGAGAAGGTTTCCCAAATTCTTGTCAGGTCGGCCTGGAGATGGGCAACCTCCTCCCTCAGATCGGAGAGGTGCCTGAAAATAGTGCAGCATCGCAGCCTCCAGAATGTTTCCCAGAAGACTACCACCCCATAGCCAGTGCATTGCACCACTCCCCACATGTCTCTCTCTCCCTTTCTGTTTACATTTTTTTTCTTTTTTGTTAGTGTGTGCGAATGTGTGTGTGTGCATTTACCCCCTATGCAGCATGCTGGGCTGTTAAGGATATGACAGGTGTATGTCCTTTGCCCCTTTGGGGAAGGGATGTCAGAACTCCTGGCATAAAGGAAATGACGCTCTTGGAGCATGGGCAGGAAGTGTGGACGAAAGGAAAAAGAGTATTTTGTTAAAAAGACAATACAGTACCTTCTCCTGTACTTGGACAGAACATGTGGACAAAAGAATTAAGACTGTTTGTTAAAATGACAATATAGTACCCTGTTCTGTACTTGGGCAGGAAGTGTGGTTGAAAGGAAGAAGCAGGTTAAGTAAGACAAGACAGACTACACATATAATGTAGTATCTCTCCTGTTCTTGGGAGGAAGTATGGGTGAGAAAGATGGAAGGTCCTGTGTTAGATAGTAAAAAGAAATGGAAAACAATTTTTTTGAGAGATGAGGTGTGGATGAAAGTAAATAGATGGTCCTGTGTAAGAGCTGTTATCTAGTGCCTCCTCCTGTTGTTTTGCAGGAAGTGTGGACAACAGAATTAGAAGGTCTTGTGCAATAGAGAAATACTATATAGTTCTTCCTATGTTTGAGAGGAAGTTTTGTCGAAATGTAGTGGAGATCCTTTGCAAGAAATAGTAGAAAAACAGTATGTACTGCCTCTTCTGGTGTCCCTGCAGGAAGTGGGAGGCTTAGGTTGGTTATAAATGTGAATGCCCTGGTGGAGGGTGGGATTTGGGGAGGGATAGAGGATGGGTGGGTGTTTCAGTGTGTTCCTGGATAAGGAGAAAAGCAATCAGTAAGAAACTGCAGAAATGAGTTAAAGAACAAAGTTCCCTAGTACAATAGTAAAAGAGCAGCAGTTCTGCTTACTACAGCAGTCCCCTTTCCTGGCTACTAAGAATTACAGAACAGTAAACAAAAACAGAACACAAAAAAACCTAATCCAAAGCCCTTCTGCTTATTCACTTACACAAACCCTGCAAGTTTGAACTGAAATAAAATAAATCGCCTCTGCTGTGTAATTCTTTTCAATTAAGAAGTTTAGATGAACAAGAGACTGAATATGGTACAAAATCAGTGTATGTAAGCAGGGAGATTGCAACTGGTACAGAACAAAATAGCAAACTTTAGAGCCTGAATAAGCACAAAGCAAAATACAATGACAGAGGCAGGATGCTGACAACTAGGAACCCCAAAAAAGAAATAAAAGCAGAGACAAATACACAAACTGAGAAAGAAAGCTCTGCAGGAATAGGGGACTAAAAAAAGCAAAACAGCAGCCAGGAGGCAAAAGCAAAATACAGACCTAGAAGTGGTGGAGGCTCAAGGCAGCAGAAATACCCAAAAGTATGAAGTAAGCAGGAGACAAACACCAAGAGAAAGGAGGGGCCTCCAGCAGAGCCTCCAGCTGCAGCAAAGGAAGAGTACATCTGATTGAGACTGCAGGGATCTGACATAGATAGCTCTGGCAGGGGGCATAGCTAATTGCTCCTACCCATTGAACTGCAGTCATAGCCTTTGATGAAGAGAAGAAAAACAAAAAAATGGCATTGTGAGGCTAAAGAAAGATGAAAGCTGGGAAAAGAGGGACAAGGAAAAGGCAAATATCCTAAATGGGTATTTCTGCTCAGCATTTATGGTAGAGGAAAATGGTCCATCACCAGATTGTAAATTGCAGGAAAAAAGGAGTGCAATGTGGGTGTTCAGTGTGGACAAATAACAGTAGAAAAAGTATTAAAGGGCCCTTAATAATTTAAAGGTGAATAAAATCATGAATCCTGATTACATACATCCAAGAATGCAAAAGGAACTGGGACTGATACTAGCTGCACCACTAACAGACCTTTACAGTTATTCATTAGCGACAGCTGTAGTTCCAGGGTACTGGAGAACAGCAAACATGATACCTCTATATAAGAGTGGGACTAAGGATGAGTCAGGAAATTATAGGCTGACAAGCCTATTTATAATGTGCAAGGTGCCAGAGTCAATTATAATTATAAATTATAAGATGCCAGAGTCAATTATAAATTATAATTTATATACAGGATGACAGACAGCATGGATTCGCAAATGGGAGGTCATGCCAGACAAACCTAACAGAGTTTTTCAATTGAGTGATGAAGGCAGTTGATCAGGGAGGGGTGGTGGACATGGCCTATCGGGACTTCAGTAAGGCTTTTGACACCATCCCTCACAGAAGGCTGGTAAATAAGCTGGAAAGCATAGGGTTAGGACAGAAAATAACTAGGTGGGTGGAAAACTGGTTGAAGGACAGAAGCCAAAGGGTGGTGGTAAATGGGATGCATTCCAGGGAGAAGGGGATGATGAGCGGAGTGCCCCAGGAGTCAGTACTGGGACCCCTCCTTTTTAATATCTATATCAGTGATATAACAGAGGGACTAGAGTGGAGGGTGAGCCTATTTGCAGATTATATGAAGATCTGCAATAGGGTGGACACCCCGGGGCCGGGGGAGAGGCCACAAGTGAGAACCTAAAGATTCTGGAAAGGTGGGTGGAAACCTGGCAGCTAAAATTCAGTGCTAAAAAATGTACAGTAGTGCACATGGGGCATAATAACCCACAAGCACTCTACACACTGTGGGGAAGGGGGATTAAGCCAGCAGAGCAGGAGAGGGATCTGGGGATTATAATTTCAAATAACCTTAAAGTGGGAAACCAATGCAGCAAGGCGGTGGGTACAGCAAATAAAATGCTGGCATGCATAGGGTGAGGCATAACAAGCAGGAGGAGGGAGGTGCCAATGCCTCTTTATAAAACAATGGTGAGACTGCACCTGGAGTACAGGGTATAGTTCTGGAGAACTCACCTACCCAAGGACATAGATGGGATTGAAAGGGTTCAGAGAAGGGCAACCAAGATGGTGCAGGGTATGCATGGGAAGACCTATGAGGAGAGGAGGAGGGAATTGGATCTGTACCCATTGGAGATCAAAAGGGATAGGGGGAACATAATAGAAACATTTAAGTATGTGAAAGGGATTAATAAAGTAAGGGAGAGGAGCTTATTTACAGAGAAAGTGGGTGCTAAAACTAGAGGTCATAGTCATAGATTAGTAGGAGGAAGATTTAAGGGCAGTGGCCCCTATGCACGAAGTGCAGGTTATGCGTGCCTGAGGCATGTAACCTAACTGTGAACCTGTATGGCCCTGGACAGGTGCAGGGAGCATGACATGCACAAAGGTAAGCACTCCTGCAGTGCCTGTCCATGGCCACACCCCCTCTGCATGCATGGTTGCGCAGATGGTCGGTGTGGACCTGCGGACCTGGGTGGGCATCCAGTCGGATGCCTGTATCAAGTCCAACAGTAGATCCCCTGCTCCCATGTGTAGGGAGCAGAGAAAAAGTTGTGTGCCACATATAGTGGTGAGGGGACACAAAACTTCCGGTCATCACCCTAGCCACTGCCTCAGCCCTCTACTGCTGCCTAGTGGGCTGGGGCAGCACACAGTCCTGTATCCCATTGCCACTGTGCCTGGCGGACAGTGCAAATGGGGGTACGTACCGGGATACGCCTGGTCCAGGCTGGCATACCCAGTGCACCTCCACCTGGCACTATGCAGCATAGTGAATGCTGTGTAGTGCAGGCACACTCCTGACACACCCCCAGTAGGATTCTGCATCAGGGGCTAGAGCATCAGGCACACAAGTGCTTGCGCACCTTTGGTGAATGTCACCAGGGGTCTGCGGGACCTCCTCTGCTTGGCATTCTTACTTAAGGTTGTCTATGTACCTCAGATACGAGGCATGTAGGCAACTTAATTATTAATGCATAGGGCCCAATATGAGGGGGTGTTACTTCATGGAGAGGGAGGGAGGTAGAGCCCTGGAATGAATTACCTGATGAGGTGGTGGGGGCCGAAAATGTGGAGAGATTCAAGAAGGCATGGGACAAATATAAGGGGTTGGTCAGGGGGAAGGGGATGTCCCTTGATGAAGGTGACGAGTGGGGGGGAAGGGCAGACTCGATGGGCCAGAGAAGTCCTTTTCTGCCATCAGATTTCTATGATTATATGATAAGAAAGATTAATAGACATTTTAGAGTCAAATGGGCTGCAGGATGAGAAACAACGTGGCTTCACAAAGGGAAGGTTATGTCAAAGGGGCAACAGACTTCTAGAAAAACTTAAAGGGAACTTACAAGCCCTAAGGGGCAGACTGGGTGGGCTATAGGCCCTTATTTGCTGACAGTGTCTATGTATCTATGTAGAAAGAAACCTAATTGGTATTTTTAATCTGGTCACAAAGTCGGTTAATAAAGTTCAGGCAGTGGATGTACTGTACTTGAATTTTAGCAAGCCTTTTGACTCAGTGCCTCATGAGAGACTAATTAAAAAACTAAATGACTTGGGGGTTGAGAAAAATATGATTCAATGGATTAGAAATTGGTTATGCAGAAGGACGCTTAGAGTTATTCTTAATGGAGAAGCCTCAGACATGAGGGATGTCACTAGTGGAGTTCCCCAAGGATCAATTTTAGGCCCAGTTATTTTTAATATTTGTATATGTGATATAGATAATAGAATAAATTCAAACATGAGTCTCTTTGCAGATGATACCAAGATCTGTGGCAGAGTAGCTAATGATGGGGACATAAGGTGACTTAGGGAGGATCTAGAAAAATGTGAGAAATGGTCTAAGGTTTGGCAACTGAAATTCAAGGCAAAAAAAAAAAGTAAGGTTATGCATATTGGAACAAAATAGCCAATAGTAACATACATGATGGATGGCATAAAAAAAAGATGAAATGGACAAGGAAAGAGATTTAGGAGTGTGAATAAATGAGAGCTTAAAGCAATCATCACAATGTAATAAGGCAGTGGGGAAGGCAAATAAAAGACTGGCTTGTATAGGTAGCGGAATCAGTAGTGGATAAAAGGAGGTAATATTACCCTTATACAAATCCCTGGTGAGGCCACACAGAGTATGGGTACAATTCTGGAATCCACACTTGAAAAAATGTTGGGATAAAGCTGAGACAGTGCAGAGGAGAGCACCAAAAATGATACAAGGCAACTGGGCAAGTCCCACAAGGAAGGAATATTAGACCTGAATCTATATACATTGGGTGACAGAAGGAAGAGGGTGGCATAATAGAGACAAAGTTTTTAAATGGAATAAACAAAATGGAATGCAAGGATTTATTTAAAATTAAAGCAGACACTAGCACAAGAGGAAAGTCTATGAAGTTAGTGGGAGGAATGTCAAAGAAAGATGTTGCGGAGTATTATTTCACAGAGAAGGTGGAGGAAAACTGGAACAGGCTTGTGAAGGAAGCAGTGTGTTCTAACACTGTAAATAAATTTAAGCATAGGTGAGATAGTGTAGTACCCCAGAGTTAGGGGGAACAGCAGAAAATGGGGACCCTTTCTCCAAGGTAAACATATTATTTATTTTTTCTCCTTGCTAGTCCCCCCCACCTCCAGTCCTACCTACCCCACCCAGTCCCTTTGTCCTTGTTTGTGCCATTCGACGCTGAGGAGGGGTCAGGGGCAGAAGACCTTCCTTGTTGGGCTAGCAGTGCCCAATCCCCTGGCCTAAAGCCAGGACCTCCCGTGCCCTACAAGAGGGCCTGGGAGTGGTCGGAGGCTTGGTAAGGATGGTGGCAGACATGGAGGGCACAGCTTTGAAAAGCTTACTATAGTGTGGTCCGTGGCTCCTCCAGCATTGCTCTCCTCCATGAAAAGGCAGCAGCAGCATGGTCAGTCAGGTTATAGCGCGGCTCCCTGAAGCAATCTCACCTTCTCCCTTGGATCTCGAGGTGTAGGGGAAGCACTTTGAGAGCAGGCCAAAGTGGGGTCACAAAAAGTGTGCCCGGGTGGAAACAACTGCCCCAGATTCTCTGGTTCTGCCTGCAGCCATGGACAAGCAGTAACAATTTTGGGTGGGAGCACGGCTCCCCGGCTACCCCATTTATACCATCAATGATCTTTTTGGCCACCAGAGAACCCGGGCCAGGTGATGAGTGGGCAGCAAACCCAAAATGTATTTTTACTTCATGCTGGAGGCACCTAAGAGGGTCAATAAGGATCTGAGAGGGTCAGATTGGGCAGAGCACCCACAAGAGGGAAACAAGGGGCATCGTGGTTTTAAAAGCCCCAGGAAGACAAGGATAGAAAGGGGTGCTCTAACAGCCTCTGACCAAGGAAGGGGAGCAGACAAGGGACCCAGTGAGCTGACAGCCTCTTTGTTCCGCTTTGGCACCATTTCGCACCAGAGGCAAGGACAGAGAGCACAGGCACTAATTATCACTAAGGAGGATGGGCTGTAGCAGCAGGCTCTCATTGATACACATCACCAAGGGAGGACCTGGCACTGGAAAAGGGGAGGGTCAGCAACCCAAGCCCTTACTAGTATTCATAAGGAGGGTGGAACCATGTCTGGGAGCCCCTTAGACTCAGGCATGGGGTAGTTTAAGGGGAAGTCACTTAAGGGTATAGCACCCTCTAGGGAGAGGAGGAGATGGTCCTATTGCCTGAGTGGCCCAGCACCCAAACTGAACTGTACTGTTGTCCGCCTAGCACCCCCTAGAGACTGTATTTCCTGCAAAAACTGAACTGTCTGTTTAAAAATCCAAACTGTTTGCTTGCTACTGAACTGTGTTATTGAATTGCGCCTTGGTGTACCAGACATTCAGCTTCACCCTTACTGCCCAGACCAGCTTCACCAGAACCTGAGGATGACCCAGGGAGGTCCCCGGCCAATCCGCCATCTGCAGCAGAACCATTTCCAGTGATGGTAGCTGGTTCAAAAGTTCTGCCACAAGTGCTCCAGCATCAGCCCTGAAACAGTAAGTGGTAGAGAGCCGCTAATGAGGTATCCAGTAGTGAGTCAGCATAAGCACTGCCCTAGCTCAAGCTTGAGGGACCACAGTTAATGTTGTGCATGCCCCTTTCTTATTTTGCCGGCTGCCCATAAGTGTGTCCGTGCCCATGTCGCTCTGCTGAGGCCGTCAGAGGGTCACATCACCAGCAGTCTTCTTCTTGGGAGGTGTCTTGGGTGCCAGGAACCTGCCAATGGTTATTGCTACTGATCATCCAGAAAATCATCGGCTGACCAGAAGTCTTCAGCTTCTTGCCCGGAACTGCAGAGGATCACCACCTTCCTCCTTGTTCAGCTAACAGTGTTCCTCTTTGTGTGTTGTTCATCTGGGGACACCCCATTATGGCTTGTTTGTAACAAGCGCTTTGTGGGGTCAATGCCCACCTGCTGATCAGCCAATGCTTAGGAATGCCTAAGCTTGGTTTGTCTGTAGTAGCATTATCTCGGCCAAGTGCACATGGGACTTGGACTAAAAGGGGTTAACCCCCTGTTCTTGGTTCGACCAATTGTGGGTCCCAATCACATGGTGGTGGTGTTTATTTTTTTTTTCCTGTAGTATTGTAAAACACAGTTATCTTGTTTTTTATTGTCCCTGGTAAATAAACCTCTTGCATCTTGGTCACTGAGTAAGCTTCCTGCCTTTCCTTCCAGATTTGTCTGGCCTGTCCTGAGATTTTTAGGGAACCTTTCCGCCTGCCACAACTGACATATAGATATTATGAAAATGAATGGAGGGTTTAAACATTGGAAATGAATGACTGTCCAATAGGGGACTATTCACAAATTAGATAGAATCTGGCAGACTCGATGGGTCATGAGGTCTTTATCTGCTGTAAATTCCTATGAAACTATGTCCCACGATTCCCTGATCCCATGGAGTAGGGCATCCATTGTGAGGCCAAGTAAGGGCTTCTGATGGGAAATCCCCCAGTCTTGCCCACTTCATCCCCCAACCAACTCTGCCTCTGGTGCAGAGCTACACAGCCATGCTCAGGCAGCTCAGGGCCCACCCAGAGGTATATTTATATTGACCCTAAGCCTCCGAGTGTGGCTGGCTACATGGTGCCCAACTGTGTGACCCAGTACATGCCCCTACACTAGTGCATACTGGACCAGTCAGTGCATAGGGCCTTATGTCTTCACTGATATATTATATTGATGTACTTTACATATATTGACACATGAAAACCATATGCACATGATCAAGTCATGTTGATTTGACTCTAGGCTGTCATTTAATAAAACACCTTTTTTGTACCAATGGTTCAAAAATTAGGACTTTCAAAATATAATTTTGTTTAAGATGCACAAGCTATGGAACTACTTGGGCTAGTCACTTAATGTTTTTTTTTTAAGAAAGCTTGGAGTCATGGTATATAGTTATATAGGGCAAGATTGTCAAAGAATCACACCCAAGAAATTAGACCACAAGAAGTTGGTCTTAGTCCTGGAACAGAATTCCACAGTTGCATCTAAAAAATGTGATGAGAGTCCTCCAGTTGCAACATAAATTGCTGTAAACTGTGGGAGTTGTCACAAATGCATCCAGGTATACGTGAATAGGATTCATACATATGGATGCATCTGCATGGACACAGCACACATCCAAACTACAGAAGGGAGTGCTGCATCTGCCCTTTTAAAAATCCCACCCAAAATGTTTCTATGACTTCCATATCGATATATAAAAATGGAAACTGATTTAAAAATGCTTTAAAGGAGAACTGTGCTGAACCTACAGTATTAATCTTTTTCCCCATTATAACATATTTTATTAATACTGGTTCCAGTTCTGGTATTGCACCATCTCTAAAAGTCTATTAGTAACCTGAGTGGGTGTTTTCTGATTTACGCTCTGGTGTTAAGTGCCATTTTAGAACTGCATGATGTAGTTCATTTCCCTCTCAACCACAGAATTCTGTAGTAGAACATGGATGCATTGTACTAACAGTGGAATAGCTGAGCAAGGGACATACACTAATTTATATTGTTCTAAAATGCCACTTACTACCTGTGTGTAAATCAGAGACACACACTAGGGTAAAAAGAAGCCTGTAGAGATTGAACAGTAACAGAACTGGAATCAGTATTTGAAAATCAGTTTCTAAAGGGAAAAATGACTTACAGGCTCAGTGCAGTTGAATCCTGTTATTTTTAGAAACATGTCACAGCAACAGTAAGATTGAAAATTGAGGAACTGTGATATGTACAGCTAGACTCTAGGTATAGACCAGTCATAGCTGGAAGATACTGGTGGTTGTTCTATCAAATAACAAGCATACCCTTTTTTAGTTTCATGTTCTCACTTATCAATGGGATATCTAATTTCAAATGAAACTCTCTTCTCCTAGATAATAATAATAATTTTAGCATATAAAAAAAGAAACAGACTTGTTTATGGCAATTCTACAAAGTCAAAATATGGTGATGGGATTTCAACTTGAGATCATTAATAGTGCAAAAGGAGATGACCAAGTATGGTGGTATTGCAAATTATTATAGAATTGAATTACTATAAGCCTCTAAGCCCCCAACGCCGACTATTGGGTCTGATTGTACATGTTAAATGATTTAACAATAATCTTGATTTTAGCTTTGGTTTCATTTGCATGGAGAGTTATGGGGATGGGCTATTTACTTGGAAGTTTAGTAATTTATACAGCATGTACTGTTAACTGATTTTTAATTTTATGTTAGGAATTGCAAGTCAAAAGTTACATAAATAAAAAGGTAAACATAATAAATAAGAAAGGATTGGGATCAGAACTTGCAGCACTTCTGACAGAGCTATTTGGGTACTCCATAGAAACAGGGGAGGGTCTATGGACTGGACGTCTGCTGATGTACTCCCACTGCACAAGGGTGGAGATAGGGAAGACCCAGGTAACTACAGGCCAGTCAGTCTTACCTCGATTGTTGGTAAGCTTCCAGAGATCTAAGCAAAGGAAGAAAATAGTGGAATACCTGGAGCTAATGGTTTGCAGGACAGTAAAGAACATAGCTTTATGGTGAGAAGATTATGCCATACCAACCTGATTGTTAGGCAACCAGACATGACAGGGTGTGCATTGTGGTGGGGTAACGGCACACCAAGGTGTGTGTTGTGAGGCATGAGGCATCGCTGAGTGCCTTCAGCAACCCAAGAAGTGCCATTATCCCACCACAAAGCACACATTGGAATGTCTTACTGTGATTATAAAATAAATCCAAGATTTATTTGGGGGGTGAAAAAACAAACGAAATAAAATCGTGTTAAGCATTTTGATGATTTTCATCCACTCCACCAAAATAATCCCAGTGCATTCCAGCATTTGGCATGCCATCTCAGTTTCAAATATAATACACAGCTAAACATGTTTATTTTTTCAAATGTGCCCTTAAAATCTCTATTTTTTCAAATTCTCCCCCATTTAACGGTTTATCCACCTTTATATTATTTCCTCCCTTTCATGACAGGGTGTGCATTGGAGGGACTTTAGTGCAAGGGGGACCTTAGGCTAAGGGGTGGGGGTAAGGCCGCAGATCAAGTAGGATCTGCAGTGACACATTAGGTAGGATATTTTTAGGGCAGACTGAATGGGCCAAGGGGTCCTTTTTTGCCAACAACTTCTGTGTTTTCCCCACCTTGTTTCTGTTCTAGCTTTCCTACTCTCAATAGATGGAAAGTTACTATGAATGGAATACAAGAATTCAAATCTCTGCTCAGTTCTACTTACAGAATGTCCACCCCTCACTGACACAAAAGAAGACCTTAGTTGGAATCAAGACTTCTGTCATATCTATAACAGGTTAAACAGCAGAGCTTTCCCTGGTAAGCAAGTAAGGACAGAAGGGGGAATTTTCATGGTCAGCAAAGAAATACCAGAAATTGAAACTGTAAGTACTGTGGTACTTTATTTTTAAATGTATATACATGAGAGTAAGAAGAGGATTATGAGGGCAAATAACATTTAACTGTTTTTTTTTATTTAAGGCAGTTTTATTTTTAGGGCCAAGATGAAGGCTTTATGTGAGTAAAGGTAGCAGCCATATTTGTGATGGCAGTTTGGATGTGTGCTTAGTATTCATTTGATTGTAAGGAAGCTGCTAGGTCTTTATCCAGTGCTGTGGTACTTACATAATAGCAGAGGTAAAGATGGCTCTCAGCCAGTCTGGCATCATGATTTTTCAAACCCATTTTATAATATAATTGACTGGGTTACAAAGGCTGTGAATTGGGAACAAGTAGATAACATGCTTTATTTCGACTTCAGTGAGGCCTTTGATTGGTTCTACGTAGGAGGACGATTAAAATGCTACAGGATCTTGGGCTTAGGGAAGGGCTTTAAATGTGGCTTGGAAACCAGTTGAGGGGAAGGAAACAGATGGTAGTCAAGAAGATTAAATCAGAGGCCAGGAAGGTCACGTGTGGTGCCACAGGGGTCAGTTCTGGATATGGTCCTGTTCAACATGTTCATCACTGACACTGGAGAGAATATCCAGAGCAAGATGTTTCTTTCTGCAGATGACACAAAACTCTGTGGCAGGGTGGACAGTGAAGGCAGGGTCAGGAAACTGCAGAGAGACCTGGAGAAACTGGAATGGTGATCCAAACTATGACGGTTGAGGTTCAATACCAAAAAGTGCAAACTGATGCACATTGGTTAGAAGAATCCACACACAAAGAACAGGACAGGAGGGGTACAGATAGCAACAATGGCAGAAGAGAGACATCTATGGGTTTTCATCAGCAACAGTCTCAAAATTTCAGATCAGTGCAATAAGTCATACAGCAAAGTGCCCAAGATATTGGGACATATAAGAAGGGGATTCAATAGCAGGAGGAGGGAGGTAATATATCTTTTATATACTGTACGTCCCTGGTGAGACCCCACCTGGAGTACTGTGCTCAGTTCTGGAGCCTGTATCTAATGATAGCTGTGGACAGGCTGATAAGAGTTCTGCAGAGGGTCACCATAATGATCCAGGGTAAATAAGGCAGAGCATATGCAGAAATACTGGCAGACCTCAACATGTACATGCTGGAGGCCAGGAGGATGAGTCAGGATATGATTGAGACTGTAAGTTCCTGAGGGGGAAAAACATAGTTGGCAGTGAGCACCTATTCACTAAGAATGGAAGTATGACAATTAGAGGGCATGGGTGGAGACTGGGAAGGATTTTAAGAAGGATGTTAGGATAACCTGGCCAGTTGCACATTTGTAGTGTTACTGCCTTCTACATCAGTGATCCAGGTTTAGTAATAAACATGATTTGCAATGTATCAGACTGGGTGGAAAGGATCATGTATATAAGGGACTGCTGTCCTTTTCTAGGGTGGTGGGTCGTACCTCCCACAATGCACCTGACACCTTGCAGAGTCTGGGTGTCAAGGCAGACAGGAGGCCCAGAAGGGTGTGGGATGTCAGTGGAGGTTTTGTGTCTTTGCACATCAATGTCCCAAGGGAAAAACTGGAGGATAGACCTCCCTTGCCATGGGAGGATGAAGGATGGCCACCTACAGGCTGGCACCAATGACTGGGCAGCCATCTGGATCCTGCTTCAGAGGGACGAGATCAAGCCCCTCCTATCCTGCCACGAGAGATAATTCATGAATGTAAAAGGCAAGTCCCAGGGATGGTGGGGACTGGGCTGAGGGGCAATCCAGATAGGGACTTACAAGGGGGAAGGGCAAAAATACCAAGTGAAAAATAGAGGTACATTAGGAAGTTCTTCACTGAAAGAACAGTGGAATAATAGAATGCATTTTTTAAAACAGGTGATGGAGGCAGGGTATATAAATGGGTTCATTGTTGGTAGGGACAGATTTAGAGACCTTGTGGCTTGAAAATGTGGGATAAGGAGAGATAAGGTGGGGGGGGGGGCAGCTGAAGAAACTGAGGGACAGAGCCAGAGGTAAAATATTATTTGACAGTGTGTCAATAGGAATAGAAAGGAAAAGTGGTCCAAATGAATCGATACTGGGTCTTTTTTCTACATAATTTTCTGTAGTCCATGTTTCTTAAAGGATTATGACATTCTAGGGGTATATTTGAGTAAATAGGGTAGGCTAGGTGAAATTAAAAAAACAAGTTACAGTTTGTGGATACATTCTAGCGGTACATTCCTTTTACATATGTCCTGTGATATTCCTGTAACTACTGACTGAATTCAGTAATTCACAAAAATTAGAACTCAACATTCTCTGTTATACATAGATATAATGCATAATGCTCATACCAGCAAACGGTTGATGCCAAAATTAATTTAATTTATTTATTTAAAATTTGGTGACCAGGAAAGGCACACTGAGCCAAGGCTCATTTCCAAGTGTGACCATGGTACAGAGGTGTACAAAGAAGTTATCCAGAAAAAATAAGAACAATTTCATTTTTACAGACAGATTGCTCAAACAGTTCTGGATTACAGGCAGTAGGTGCAACAGCTAAAGCTTACAATTGGAAAAGATGATGGTTTTATAAATAGGACTTAGCTGTTGAAATACCAATCAGCAGATGCTGGCATTTGAAAAAGATGGTGCAGATAAGCTGTTTTTTATGATTTCAGAAAATAAGGTTGCAAATGGTGCATTTTGAGCTAATTCCAGGAAATGATCTTATCTATCAACTTAATAAGAAACTACAAGAAACAAAAAGCATAAGAGCTTTTCACAGAGGCAGTCAGTACCACAGGCTAATTAGAAATGGCTATATGGTAGGAAACCAGTATTTATAAACAATAAAACAGCGGAGAACTGTCAAAACTCATTTTATATATATCGTTGGTTTGTGATGATCATATAAAGCACAAGGGTGCTTATGAGGTCATCAAAAACTTATAAAACTAAACTCATTATATACAGCTCCCCATACATTATTTTATATTTATTACATGTATATATTATACTTTTAGAAGAAAAAAATACAAGTTTATTTTTGCATAGAATCTTTCAAACAAACATATTACAAAAATGTTTTACATCACAGAATGAATCCCAAAACATCAATTTCAACATAGTATACATGATAATTAGAATGTACTGTATGGCTCTAGGCCTTAAACATCCATGATGATGCAGGCAAATACCCATTTCTGAAACAGCTTGCAACACGGGGAATGTGCCAAAACACTTGCAGTTTACATGTAAACATTCTGACATATTTGCAGTGTATTCTTCACTTTCTAGCTCAATAATGATGGTTTTATGTGATAACGGTGATCGCCGATGGGCGATCGGCGTTATGTAAATCACATCAGCGAAAGTTTTTGGTGATGGACTCCCTATTTTACCACAGCAACATGGCACTGAGGACATAGATTTTTATTGTTTACGCGGGGCTGCACCCCTACACCACCACCCACAGTGGACTTTGCCCCCACACCCTCCTACTTAAGGATTCTCAACTCCAGAGGGGTGCATTTCGGGGGGCTCAAGTTGGAGAAAAAAAGATTCAGGCTGGGCACAAAAAAAGGCACCCACACCCAGACCCGAACCCGGTACCACACCTGCCACAGCCACGGACCAACCCCGATGCCATGACCCAGCTCGGCAGCCCACCAGAGCGCCACCCCCTACCGCTCTTCCATTCCCTCCCAACCCATGCTCAGCATGCTTACTCCCCCCAACGAGCATAGACATACAGTGACATCCAATTGATATTTCACCCACCCCCACCATTCAGTCACCCAGCTCCCCCAATTGCCCCATCCACAGGCGCCATGATTGTGTCACCCTTTCAGAGATCGCCCATTGGTTATCGCCAGCATCATGGGATACCAATAATTTATGCATCAGTTTTGGAGTGCATCTCATGGCACTTGTGACATGAAGTTGAACCATGTTTTTTGTGGTCTAATAGTCATGTTGCAATTACCACAAATGTACAGCAATCATGCTCCAAATCTTTAAAAATACAGTTTAAGTTTTAGAGCATACAAAGTAAAAACCAAAGGTACCATTAAGTCCTTTTTACAGCTGCAGCAGGCAGTGCCCTGCAGATGTTTTACTGTCAAAATAGAGAGGGAGATTCCTAACAGACTTAATAAAATTGGAGTTTTCCTAGAATTACTACACTAGAGTAGTTTGGCTTTGGTGTCTCCCTGCTCCACACTATTTTAATAGGGTTACCACCTGTCCCATTTCATGTGGGACAGTCCCATTTTTGCACTCCCATCCCATCACCCATATCAAGTATCAGTGGGACAGCAAATGTCCCACTTTTGTAGAGGCAGATAAACAGAGTTAGAGCTGCACTACTTAACTCCTTTCGGCTCGGGCTGTCAGTTCACACAGTTCACACAATCACGTAGCTCAGCTTGAGAAACCTGCAGCATTCCCTGTAACTGTTACCAGATCCACTATCCCACACATACATTATGACCTTCCGAGTCTGAGAGGAGAGTTTATTGCCTGTTTTATTACCTAAAGGTATTTCAGTTATCTAAAGCAGTGACATACCCCTGCCCCCTTGATGCTGACCTGTGCATACACATAGCAACAGCACCAGTGGAATTGAAGGGGTCAGATGATAGTGGAGCTTTTAATGTGTGTGGCAGAGAATGGGGGTGTATATAAAAAGGGGGACCTCCGTGCACAGTTTGCAATGCCCAAGAACTACAATATGCTGCAATATATTGTACTTTTAAGGCAATCTGGAGGTATCTTTAAAAATATATTTCTTCAAAGCATAAAAGCATTTGAATGGGAAAAACAACTAGTGAGCTGCCTACCAGTTCATTTTTAGTAGGGTCCCAGCAATAGGGTAGTGAAATATACAACAAGGCTGCCAAAAATTATACAAACACCTCCTGAGTTTTAAGAGCATGTTATCAAAATTGTTGAATGGGACTTTCTTTTTGAGTGTATGTATAGCAGTCAAGTGAAAAGCCTAGATTGTTATGACGAAAAAGATAGTCTTCCCTTCAGATGGCAAACAGAACTTATAGTGCATACAGAAGCTGCTTTAAAGAGCTGCTGACACTTCAAAGGAAACTTTGAAAAATATAATCATTAGGTACAATTCAGCTTGCATTCTGTATATGTAGATTTCTCCTCCCAATTATTTATTACTGAGGAAGTTTGCATGAATACATGATCATCCCTTTTAGTTCATCTGCCTCTGCAGCTTACTCCCTATGTCAAGTCATAATCCTGTATTGTAACATCAAAATCTATTGCCATGAAAGTAACTGTGATGTCACAAGCAGTGTCTTATGACCTCGGGTAGGGAGAAAGCAGCAGGAATAGATAAACTTTTCAGGAGCAAATATCCTGTTTTCATGCAAATGACCTCAGTAAAAATTAATGGGCAGGAGAAATATGGAACTAATGTGAAATACAAGCTGGACAGTGTCTAAAGGAAGCATTGGTTCAATCAAAGGATGGTATCTACTTGGAATTCACTCCCACAAGAGATTACAGGCAGTAGGACTATGGAAGAGTTTAAACAAAAATTAGATGCTTACTATAAATCTGTACATCTAAAGGAATATAATAAATAGGCTTATGGCAAGCTACATGGACCCTCATCTACTAAGCTCTGTGGGCCTGATTCAAAGTCACATGGTGCAACTCATGGCGTATACAAGTTGCGCCATGTGGAGCTATGCCGGGGAACCCTGCACCCTATTCCAAGACAGGCAGGGTCCCCGGCACCTATGACCCGTGACTTGTGGCAGCTGCAGGCTTGCGCCACAGGACTAGCACAATGAACCTGGGTGCTGCAAGTCATGACCCACATATAACTGCCCCCCGAAGCCCCCCACCCCATACAACTACCACAAGCCTCAGGGGGCCATGGAGGGTGTTGGCTGGTTGGCACGGCTGCAAGGGGGGCACGTGCACCAAGGACCTGGGTGGCACCCCGAAATAGGGGGAGTGTGGGGCATCACTGTGCTGGGGGGTGGCAGGGGTGCAAGGCAATGTGAGATTTGTGGCACTGCAGGGGGCATCCATCGTTTCGCCAGGACGGAAGCCCCTTAGATCAGCTAAGTGCTGGTCTAATCCCACAGTGCTATACGGGGACCTGGAATGGTGTGAGCAGGTTACAGAACCCATCTTCTTGGAATATGGTGCAGGTGCTGCCGTAACCCACCCTTGTGCCATGCCACTGTGGGTTGTGGGTATAGTAGGTGGCGGAGCCCACCTTTGGTGCAAGCTACCTCTTGTAATTGCAACTTGAGTTATGCCTGGTGCAAGGTGTTATTTGCACCATAGGGTTTGGTGTAAATCACCTTGCACCAGGCGTATCCTGACTTGGAATCAGACCCAGTATGTCCAAATATGTTCAAAAAATATGTTCCAAATATTATGTGTCATTAAAGCTCTCCTGAAGGCATCAGCTGCTCTTTAAATTCCTGATTTGAAATCCTGTTGGTGGATAAAGTTAGTCATTATATTTGAGGAACTATTGAACAAACCTCATATGTAGTGAAATAGTGTTATAATGTGTGTAGCAGTAGTGATCTTTGATAAACAGCTGTATATATACTGTACTTGAGAAGTGTGACACAGTTTATTGGCCTAACATAATAGAGACTGTACATAGCATTCAAGCTTTTGGGACAATAATCCCAGGCACCTGATGCTAGGGTCTTTGTGGTCTCAAAGCTTGTGCACTGTAACATGCCTGTGGTGTAGTGATAGAGCATTGACTTGGGTACCAGCAAATTGCAGGTTCAAACCCTGCTAGTGCAAAATACTCTCTGTGTGACCTTAGGCAAATCTCTTAAATTTTGTGTGCTCCACCCCATGCAGTAAATGGGTAGCAGCAAGACCCCATGGGATAAATAAATTGCAAACAAACACCCCCACCTGTCCAGTACAATTTAATATAGTCATAATGGGAGGCATCCAAGGGTGCATGGCAACATAATGACATTGGGCACTGTAGACAGAGGCTGAATATAGCCATTTGAAATACATGAATCCTGAGAATTTGAATTATTATTGTTTATAAAAAGAGATGGAGCTAGGGGAGGGATTGGTTTATTGTCCCATTTTCACCACATCCAAAAGTGGCAAGCCAGTTTTGGCTGAAATTGTTTGATTCATTCACAAATCTCTTCTACATGGAACATACTCATGCCAGCTTAAATTACAGTCAATGGATGCTCTCAGTGTATTAACAGCTGTGTTTTATTATCAGTTCAGGAGGGAGATCTACAAGAGTTGTGTGTGTGCGTGTGTGTGTGCCTGTGCAACTCTGTTGACCCTTTCCTGGTACATTAAACCATTTCCTAGTCAGCTTGCAAATGGCTGCAATGCAATATGTTAGCAGTCCACAGTTCAGACGATGAAGCAGTGCATGTGTGTTACTTGGTCTGTGTATGGCACTTTGTTCTAGTTGCCTCCAGGAGATTCTTGTGTCTATCCCATGCCTTCTTAAATTCTGTGACTGTTTTAGCCCCAACCACGACCTCTGGTAGTCTATTCCAGGCATCCACCACCTTCTCCATGAAAAAATATTTCCTCACATTTCCCCAGAGTCTTCCCCCCCAACTTCATTTTGTGCCCCCTTGACTTGGAGCATCTCTTACTTTGGAAGATGCTTCTTTCCTGTACTCTGTTGATACCAGTGATGTATTTGTATGTCTCAATCATGTCCCCTCCACCCTTTCCTCCAGGAAATACATATTTAACTCCTTTAGTCTTTCCCCATAGGTCTTATCTCGCAGGCCCTGCACCATTGTAGTTGCCCTCCACTGCACTGCCTCTACCTGTATATGTTCTTTCTCAGATGGGGCCTCCAGAACTGGATGCAGTAATCCAGGTGCAGTCTCACAAGTGTCTTATGCAGGGGAAAGATAACCTCCTTCTTTCTACTCATGATACCCCTCCCTATGCATCCAGGCATCTGGCTAGCCTTTCCAGCCACCTTACCACACTACCTAGTTTCTCTTAGATCCTTCAAGATGATAACCCTCGGGTTCGTTTCCTGATTTGTGACTGTCAGTACCTCCCCACCTAGTTCTTACTTTGCCCCTTGGTTCTTGTGCCCTATGTGCACGATCTTGCACTTGTTTGCATTGAATCCCAGCTGCCATTCTTCAGACCATATTTCTGTTTTCTTTAGGTCGTCCCTCATTCTTTGAACACCCACTGGCATGCCATCCCTATTGCATACCTTTGTATCATCTGTGAAGAGGCATACCTTCCCCTTCAGTCCATCTGCAATGTCCCCAATAAAGATACTGAAGAGGACAGACCCCTGCAGTACCCTTCTTTTCATCTCTCTCTCTCTCTCTCTCTCTCTCTCCAGAGAACTCTATTTACCACAACCCTCTGACTCCTGTCATTTAGCCAGTTCTTCACCCACAGAACTGTTTTAGGATCCATACCTAGGCTGTGCAGTTTGTTAATCAGCATTCTATGGGGTGAAGGGGTTGAAGGCCTTTCTAAAGTCCAGATAGGCCACATTCACTGCACCTCCCCGGTACACTACCTTAGTTACCCAATCATGCCATAGAGTAGTACAATGAGTTAGAGCAAAACATAGTGCTTATCCTAAATACAGTAAAAGTTAGAATTAGATGTATAAGTAAATAAATGCCAAATAAGGCAGTGTATTGTGTTAGTGTGTGGCAATGCTCTGTGTAAACAGTGCACTGCTATATTATACTGGAATATATATGCATATATGTGTATATGTATTAGTCAGTGTGTGTGTATCATAACAATTAGAAAGTGCAGTTAGGTGGGTCAGTGGTTAGTGCAAAACCTGATAGTTTACATTTCCCCACTATCTAGATCAGTTTCAGCCTTATGCATGTCATTGCTGATTTAAATAAGGGTGTCTAGTGGCAATCTCATCCCCACCACCCTCAGATGTCTCGCAGATCCTGAAAAGAAGAAAACAGTCCCTCAATGTCTTTTTTTCATCTGTAAAAATGTGTGTAGACAGTGCACTGCTATGGTATACTGGAATATATATGCATATATGTGTATATGTATTAGTCAGTATGTATGAGTATCTCAACAATTAGAAAGAGCAGTTAGGTGGCTCAATGGTTAGTGCAAAAATTGCTAGTCTAAATTCCCTCACTATCTAGATTAGTTTCAGCTTTATGCATGTCATTGCTAATTTAAATGAGGTGTCTAGTGGCAACCCCCACCCTTCCTTGTCCCTTGGATCCTGAAAAGAAGATAATGGTCCCTTGATATATTTTCTAATCTGTAAAATTTTGTGTAGACAGTTCACTGCTATGTTATACTGGAATATATATATGCATGTGTATATGTATTAGTCAGTGTGTGTATATCACAACAATTAGAAAGTGCAGTTAGGTGGCTCAGTGGTTAGTGCAAAAATTACTAGTTCACATTTCTCACTGTCCACAATATCATTATTCTGCAACTGTATTGGCTCTTACTAGAGTTTGTTTCTACTTATTTTCCTGCCTTACCCAATTGATTACTTTTACTTTCATCCCATTCATAAATCCTCTTGATCCCTTCTTTACTTGTCCACTGCCTATCCCCTTATATATTGTCATATGTTGTCCCAGATATACCCTGCCAGGTGCAGCCAGCCAGCAAGGAGTATATCCTATATGACATTTATAATCAGGGAGGACTCAGATGTCCCCTAAAACAGGGCAGGGAGAACATGACACTGGATGCACGAGTGCCCACAGACACTTGCTGCCATAGGACAGGACAAATGACATCACCATGTAATACAGTATGTCTGTGTCCTGCACCATGTCAGTGGTAGGATTCCCCCCTCCCAATCTGGAATTGTGTTTGCCTGCCAAAATAATCCCCTCCCCTGGGCTACTAGGGGGCAACTGTGCAAAATGGTAAGAGACACCCTCTCTAAAGCAGAAGGCATCTCAGATGGATGCTCAGCACTAAGTCTACTGCGCAATGTGTGACTATCAAGGCTCAGGACTTTAATTTGTTTGTCAACATGTTAAGTCACACTACTAGTCATTAAGACATAGGGCAGCCACAGAAAAAAGCATATTGTCAAAAGGCTAAAAGCAAAGTAAATCAGGTGGCAATTAGGAGAGGAACAAGTCATGGTTGAGCATTTCTTTCAATTCTGTGATTATGAAATCTCCAGCCATTAGTATCAGATACTAGCGGAATGCAATATGCATTTACTAACTTATGATTTCTTGACATGTTGGAGTACCGTATGTCTTTCTGATGGGTTGATTTTATTGCTGTGGCACCAGTGTTTTACTGTAAGAGCTTTTGAACTAGTTTTACATGGCACTTGGATTTAGTGAACAGTGACTATTTCGCCCTAAGAACAGAGAATAAACTGACAGGACATTGTATTTCTTTTGTATTGAGAAGGATGTGGTCATTAAAAAGTGAACTTTGAAAGTACTTGATGGTTGACCTATTGTATGCCATTATACACCATGCACCCATTTCTGGAAGAACAAAAGAGAGAGTCAAGTACTGTTGAACATGACTTCATGTAATTACTTATTTATATTAAAAGGTGTCAGGAGAGCTATAAGGTTTATCAGTTTAAATCGGTGTGGCTATATACTCCCTGAAGAAGCTCTAAATAAAGCAGTTATCTCTGAAGAAAGCATGAGAGTGGTGTAGCAGGTGCACCAGGTCCTTGACTCCATAAGATGTTCATTAGTGGTGCATTTCCTTTATTATTTTTTTGCTAAATGTTGGCAGTTTGAACAGTGTAGCACTTACCTTAATATGATTGGAAGCAATGACAGCCAAGTCTGTTTATGCATCTGTGCATAGTGTACAGAAATTGTTTTTCCCTATCTCTGGCTTTCTTCATAGAGTTTTCAGTATCTCTGCTTTCTAACATGTTATTTATACAAGTCTTAAATTACTTGCATTCTTTCATATTTGGGGACAATCCATTATACCACCACTTGTATTTAACAAGTGTGTGTGTTATTTTTCTTTAATTATGATGTACTTGGTTCAAATAAATTTTTTATTCAAACAGCAGTATATGCATAGTGGGTGTATAACAGTGTTAGCATCCTACTGTAAGTTTGAAGAACATTTAGGAAGTGATGCTCAGAGTACAGCGATGGCACTGTGCTGAAGGTCAAATGGGATATGTGCCCAGAAGAAAATATGTTGTGCCTACTGTACCTTGTACCCTTTTGCTTTTAAGGGATATAAATATATAAAAAACAATGTGCTAGTCTCAAAAAATTGGTGACAAAGTCCAACAAATATCAGCACTCCTCAGTGTGGTTCCATACAAAAGCATACTGAGGGGTTCTCGGTAACTACAGCCTGACTGACATTAATTGGCGGCATGTTTTAAACTATTAAAATAAAGTATGCTTTTGTATGGAACCATGCTGAGGAGTGTTGATATTAGCTGGACTTTGTTGTTGTTTTTTATCTTGAGCACCCTCTTGCAGCAGTTGAGCTGTTTTTGCATGCCATGTAGTCAAATAATTGGCGCCTCATTTATGAATGCCTGTGTATCTGTTATTTCTGAATCTGATATTGTTGTTATCCTCTTTTATTCTTTCTTGTTAAAAACTGTTGATCCATAACAGAGTTCAGTACTAATCAGTTGATGACAATATTTAATAAGAGGAATGGCAAATAACTGAGTAATCCATTTACAGTAACTAACAGTTTTAAAGCATGTGACCTACTGCATGGAAGAGCTAATAGCACCCAAAACAGAAATATGATTACTTTTTAAAAGTTTACTGCATTTTGTTTTATTCCTGCAATATGTTTCTTTTTTCTTTTTGCAAATTAGAAGGTCTTCCACCATACAGTAGTGTGATACATACAATAGCACTCTCCCTGCATGCAAACATATCTAATGCTATTCCCTTTCGTAACTCATCCAAATTGTGACTTCACTCATTTTGACATCACTGATTACGCAATCTGGGAGGAGGCAAGTGACTCTATTTGGTCAATTGGGATGTCAAAGTCAGTGAAATCTCAATGATGAGGTATGAAAGGCAATAGAACTAAATATGTCAGCTTCAAGGTAATGTTTCAAACATCACATCTAGTAGTGTCAAATAGAAAATATTCTAATTAACAAAGAAAATAAAATATATGTGTGTGTGTGTGTGTGTGTATATATATATATATATATATATATATATATATATATATATAGTTGTCATTGTTGTAAATGGGGATGAAACCCCAACAATTTGTATCTTGTATAAAATAATTTTTAATCAAATCAAATATATATGTCACAACTTTTGAAAGTAAATTTTAATTGCAGGTAGTGTTCACGCTCTTTAAATCACATGCTGCTTTTAAAATTAAACATTATTTTATTATCTTGATGCAAATTTCCTAGTAAGTCCATTAAATATTCTTTGTTAAATATGATATGTGCCCCGAATCGGACATGGCATTTCAAAGAAACATTTCCAGTTAGCTGGCATGATTTAAAAAGTGGCAATAAAAACAGCTGCGCTAGTTGTTGGAGAAGGATGAAATTTGGAGAGTAACTAGCTATTCATTCACTCAGGTGCGGGAGCTAGTTACAAAGATTAAACTAACAGAAGGGGGCAGATCTTGATGAACGGTTTTGTCTATGCCCATTTCCAAAACTTCCTAAGTTCCTACATACATATCACTCACCATACCTTGGTGCAGATGCTAAGACAACAACTTACTCAGCAGTATTTCTGAAATGCTCTGCACAGTTGCCATTTCAGTGATAAAATAGTTTACCATAAAAAAGATCTGATGCAGCTGGCTCAGTGATGTAGAGGGCTGGGGCACTATATACTTCAGCTCTCACCACAGCAGTGACCCGGGTTCAAGAATGAGCTTGTGTCACTGGGGGGGTCAGCCAGGGAGGGAGGGAGAGGATTGAGCATTCAATGGACAGCTCTCTTCTCCTAGGATGGGGAGGTTTGCTGACTTGGCCCTTGGCTACCCCTGGGTGGAGGCCTGGGGTAATGCCAGCAGCCTGAGTGACACAAAGAGAGGGAAATGTGGTTTTGTAGTGTACATATGCTCCATGTGCACATGCTTATGTGCCACTGCAGTGAGCGGAGACAAAGGGCGGAAACAGAAAATCAGCTGGCACAGGTTACATGAAGCTCTGTCTGCCCACCTTCACTCCATGCCGCTGCTGATCTGCCTGGCCACAAAGATGGATTGTGTCTCTGGGTGGGGGAGGACAGACCTCCCCTTCCCAGCCCTGACACTGGGGGAATCCATGGGAGATACGGGGCTCGGTGGACTGGGTGGTGGATTCCAGGTGACAGGGGTTTGGTCCAGGGCTAAGAGCCCCACCTGTGCTGACTCACTGGGGAAAAAAAGCTATGTGAAAAAAAAGATGATTTGTTATTTATTTATTTATTGAATTAGGAGAAAATTGGAGACTGGGAAAGGTGCATTGAGCCAACGTTTTATTTTTTTTCTGAGCATGACCCAGGGTAGGGGTGTAACAGGAGATAAGAACAGGTACAAGCAGGGCAGAGTGAGGCGAGTCAGGTACTAGCAAGCATAACTGTGGTAACAGCAACAGTACTAGCAAAGAAATGTTTAAAGTTATGATATGTCCCACATGTAAGGGATACACAGTAAATAGTTAAAATCAGACAATTGAACAGCAATAAATTATTAGAGATATAAAATATGGAAAAGGAAAACAAATTCATATTGCACTAGAAGAAAAAGAGAGCAGAGATAAGCAAGGGCAAGGGACAGTAAATTGAGGACAGGAGCAACATGAAGGAAAATAGGACCACTGGAGTGGTTTGAGAGAAAAGAAAGAAGCAGCCAGATGAAGACAGGATGAGAGAGAGTTCCAAAGGGATGGCAGCTGTACAGAACACATAGATTAGCCTGCAAACATCAAGCAACAGGGGATAGAGAAGGAATGGGTGTTGGAGGAGTAAAGGCAATAGGAGGAAAGAATAGAGAGAGAGAAAGTCAGAAAGAGGAGGACAAGGATGCAGACAATGATTTAGAGAGGAAGGATGCACTATGAGAAAGGCACCAAAAAAAAAGAGAGTGAACAGAGACATTTGAGGAAATAGAACAGTGATGAGTGAGAGAAGGGGAATTTGTAGCAGAGCAGCAAAAGGAGTAAAAGAGGAGTGATTTTAAACAGCTTTTTGTATAAGGCTTTTAAATTTAATTGCTAGCTTTGTTATACTTTGTCTTACTTTAAAACAACCTTTAGATCAAAAATGGGCAAATTCCACTTCTAGTTATTCAAAATGATAGCTGGACAGGAATGCTTGATTAATCTATATGTTTCCATATTTCTATAGGTGTATGCTATGCTGAGTTCGGAATACGTGTCCCTAAAACCACAGGCTCTGCATACACTTACAGTTATGTCACAGTCGGTGAATTTGTGGCATTTTTCATTGGTTGGAACCTGATTCTGGAATATCTCATTGGTACAGCTGCCGGGGCAAGTGCTCTCAGCAGTATGTTTGACTCACTAGCCAATCACACCATCAGTCGATGGATGATCAACAATGTTGGCACTTTGAACGGATTGGGTAAGTATTGTATAAAAACTCTTACTGACAAAGCTATAAGGTTTATGGCTGTTCTTGCATAATTTGTAAAAATAACAATATTCTTCACGTCAAAATTCTATACGTTTTTGCATGACTGCAAGAATGTTATCAGATACAGAAACTGTAATTTTTCTTGCATTATATACATGTATGTTTACTGCAAGTCAACAAAGGGTTTTGCACGATCACAATTTAAGTGTTAACACTGGTTAAGAAATCTGCAAGTTCAAAATTCAGTATGGTACCAATATTGCTTTATTACATGTTTTTAAGAATAGGGTAGGAAAACAAAATCCTGTACTAACCCTAGTCAAGAAATATATAAGTATACAATGCAGTATTTTATGATTATGGCACATAATTATACTTTGTAAGAATTGTAAAATGAAGATTTCTTCACTCAGTATATGTACAATTAATATTGCTGTGCGGAAAATGGAATTCTGCCAGCAAAATTAGCGTGGAATGACCATTCTGCTGGCAGACTTTCCACCAGAATTTCGTTGGTTCTTCTGCAGAATTCCACCTGCTGTGATCCACAGAATAATAACAGCATTTTTTCCATGGAAAATCATTCAGCAACCATTTCTGTGGAAAATATTGAGATCTGCATAATGAAAGTTCATGGAAATGTTGCAGAAAAACTAATTCTGTGCTTTTCTGCCATGGAGTTCCACCATTCTGTTTCAAGTGAAATTTGATGGAATTTGGGAGGAATTTCAAAAATTCTGTGACATTTCATTCTGCAGGAATTTGAAAATTCTATACAGCACTAACAATTAAGAATGCATGTCTTCATGGTACTGTTACAAATCTGTGGGTACAATCTGAGCTGTAAGCTGCAGGCACCTAACTAACAACTTTAAGAAATGCACTGTTTAGTTACAATTCAGCTTATATTACATATACCTTCCTTAGATTTCCCTATCCTGTCATTTCTGAGGGCTCTATGATGCCAGTTTGACAAATATTTTGTCAACCAATGTTACAGTGAAGGATTTCTGTCACCCGCAATTGTGGTCAGCATAAATCCATCCTATAACACTTTGTTTTCTTCGGGGGGGCTTTGCCTCCCCCACCATTTGTACTTAATAAAATCAACTCGGTCTCAGAGTTGATTTAGGGGAGAGGATGCAAGACCCCGAGAAAGCAGTGCTGGGGTCCCACAGTGACACTACAGTGACCCGTTGCTATGTCGCTGCACTGTCATTTGTGGTAGAGGTGTCGATGTTCGATCGGCATACCATTTCTGAAGAAACTTGTATGAAAACAGGGTCCTGGTCCTTTATAGTTTATTTACTTTTGTTTGTTATTCCCAACTTGAATTCATACCCCTTTATAGCTACATCATAATTAGCCAAGGTAATGACTGAAACACCATAAGTAGAGTATGATAGTATAACTTCAGGTGTAAATACTGAAGATATCATTCTGGGAGCTGTAACAGTGGACTTCTGCATTCAAATCTGAAATATTTGGAGCAGAAGGAAAATATTTCCTTTTAAAAATGTAAGAAATAAATAACATGTTCTTTTGTTTGTGTGTCTGTTTATGTACTTTTTTTACAACACATTTGATCAACTAGGTGTCAGTGACTGAGCAGGTTACACGTCCTTGGCTGGGGCAAAAAGTTATGGGTTCTAGATTTACACCAGGAACATATAAAACCAATACTGACACTGTAGTGCAGCAACACACACAATTTTTCTTGCATGTCATAATATTGACAAGGAATTTTTCTTGCATACATTTTTTCATACAAATAAAGTGCCACAATCTTCATGTAGTCCTTCCATATAATTCTTAAATAGACATTTACATACACCTTGCATATACCAGCATATATCCTTGCATGTGGTACCAGTCACAATACTTAGTAAATTGTTGCCCTTTTTCCACTAGGAAAATAACCAATCATTTTAAATGTAGTGGCATCTAAAAACAATAAGCCATTGCTTTTGAAAGTTCAGTGCAGACATGTTTGTGAAGTCTAGCTAAGGCGACTCAAGGTTAATTAGCTAATAAATAACTTTGGACGGTATTTTAAGTATGAAATTATAATCAGTCATTTACCATTACCTAGTAAAAACATTTTATTCTAAATCATCATATAATTTTTAGTTAACTGATATAATTTGATTTTAAAATATTCACGTACTCTTTTAATTATAAGAAAGTGCCTCATGCTAAGAGTTTGAGCATTCTGAAGTGTTAAGTTCAGCTGGTATAGTCCATTTTCCACGCATGAGGTTCTTCTAATTTTCTGCAAAGTGAAACCTTTTTATTTTAAATTCAAGCTCTGTGAATAAAAATAACTATTCAACATGGCTTATTATTGTTTACATGTGCAGGCACTGTGGCCCAGATATTCAAAAGAGTTGTGCAGGGCGCAACAGTGTTGCACCGTGCGCAACCCACTGATGCGCCCTGGCATGATATTCAAATGGGGATTGTGTCTGGCACAAATCCCAAAGCGCCGGAACGCATCAGTGATGTATGCGGCGCAGGTGGGTGGGGGGCGTGCCCATGCATACTCTGCACATCCCGATATTCAGCTCAGGATGTGCTGAGTCCATGCATGCGCAACCCCTACTTGCGCCGCACACAGATGAGCCAAAAAAAAAAGGAACAATGGCTGGCCACCCACAGGTGAGCTGCCATATTTCAGGACACAACACGGCAGCTGCCACCTCTTGGTGGCCACCTGAGCTCCGGCTGCACCTGGTGGCACCCCCCATGCCTGATCATGGGCATATGTAGAAATATGATCCTCCAAAATCCCTGGTGGTCCAGTGGACCGCTTGCAGCCTGATCGCGGGCTGCAGTTAAAATAAAAGAGGTCCAATATCCCTGGTGGTCCAGTGGACCACTGTCAGCCCGATCGCGGGCATTTGTAAAATAAAATTAATTCCTATATCCCTGGTGGTCCAGTGGACCACTATCAGCACAATCGCAGGCATTTGTAAAATAAGATGAATTCCTATATCCCTGGTGGTCCAGTGGACTGCTGTCAGCCCGATCGTGGGTATTTGTAAAATAAAATTAATTCCTATATCCCTGGTGGTCCAGTGGACCGCTCGCAGCCCGATCGCGGGCTTAAGTGTTAATAAAATAAGTTCAAATATCTCTGGTGGTCCAGTGGACCGCTCGCAGCCCGATCGCGGGCTTAAGTGTTAATAAAATATGTTCAAATATCCCTGGTGGTCCAGTGGACCGCTCGCAGCCTGATCACAGGCAGCAGGTAGGTGGTGCTGCTGCTGACCGGGGAGTGGGGCGGTGGGGCTCAGTGGGCGGGTGGGAGGGGTACCACTGGATCACCAGGGATATTGGACGTCATTGTTTTAATACAAATGCCCGTGATCGACTGTTCACTGGACCACCAGGGATATTTGAACTTATTTTATTAATACTTAAGCCCGCGATCGGGCTGCGAGTGGTCCACTGGACCACCAGGGATATAGGAATTAATCTTATTTTATATAGCCCACGATCAGGCTGACAGCGATCCACTGGACCACCAGGGATATGGGAATTAATCTTATTTTACAGATGCCTGCGATTGGGCTGACAGCGGCCCACTGGACCACCAGGGATATGGGAATTAATCTTATTTTACAAATGCCCGCAATCGGACTGACAGCGGTCCACTGGACCACCAGGGATATGGGAATTAATCTTATTTTATAGATGCCCACGATCGGGCTGTGAGCAGTCCACTGGACCACCAGGGATATAGGATTTAATCTAATTTTACAAATGCCCATGATTGGGCTGTGAGCGGTTCCCTGGACCACCAGGGATATAGGAATTAATCTTATTTTACAAATGCCCGTGATCAGGCTGCGAGCGGTCCACTGTACCACCAGAGATCTAGGAATTAATCTTATTTTACAAATGCCCACGATCGGGCTGACAGCGGTCCACTGGACCACCAGGGATATAGGAATTAATATTATTTTACAGATGCCCGCAATTGGGCTGACAGCGGCCCACTGGACCACCAGGGATATAGGAATTAATATTATTTTACAAATGCCCGTGATCAGGCTGACAGTGGTCCACTGGACCACCAGGGATCTAGGAATTAATCTTATTTTACAGATGCCCGTGATCAGGCTGACAGTGGTCCACTGGACCACCAGGGATATTGGACTCGATTTATAGTTACTGAAGCCTGCAATCGGGCTGTGGGGGCACATTGCCGCACTGTGCAGAGGGCGTCGGTCCCTGACGGCTGCTGCCTGGCAGGGCACCAGGCACAAGTCACTGGGGATTGGCGCACCTGCATGCAAATGGGGCCATAATGACATGCAAATGGCCCCATTTGTACCTTGCATACATTATGGCCCCATTTGCATGTGCACTTTTGAATTCACGGTTGCTGTGCATAGCCCAACGGAACTTGCGCTAGCACATCCCCCTGCTCCACTCTGGCCACTTGCGCTGGTGCAGTGCCACTGCGCCATGCACACTGCAGGTGTCCAGAGTGTGATATTCAACTATGCTGTGCCATGGTGCAGCTCCATTGAATATCACCCAGTCAATGCCCTGCGCAGCCAAGCTGTGCTGCACCCAGGCTTGCGCCACAGCCTGGCACAGTTTGAATATCTGGGCCTGTGTATCTTATGGTTGTAAGAGTTCAGAGGGGCTAGTGTGTCCTAGTGAATAGAGCACAGAATAGTAGCAGGATCTCACTGAAAAAGGATGCTGTATCTCAGCAGGGATATCCTGCATAAATAAGTTTATACAACATTAGTTGGGATAAAAATGGCAAGCTTACAAGTGATATTTTCATAGCTGTGTAGTTAATTACTAATGTACGTATGTATTTATTTCAAAATATTTACAAGGCAAGACATGTTGAGCTGAAATAGCTCATTTATAGATGTGTCCTGGGAATAAGAATTATGATATCATGTTGTTAGTGTTGTCACAACTGATATCTTGATAGTTAGGTTCATCACAATGGACTACTGAACCAATCAGTGAACAGTTTTCCTAATGCTCTTAACATCGCAATTGTCTAGTGCGGCACTGAAGCCAAAAGATGAAATGCAAGTGAAGCAGCTCAATCTTGAAATCAACAGCAGATTTAAAAACTGTAACCAGTAAACTAATGTTGTATAACTTGAATACGCAATAGTTTGATTCAAATCTGCAGTTTATCTTTAGTTATGAGGGGACAGGACTCCAATAACTCACTCTGCCACACATGAGTTATAGTCCTTCCACCCCAGACTTGAAGATAAAATGCATGTTTTGAGCTGGCTCATTGCATATCCCCTATAAGCTGTAAAGAGTCCTTTACTTTGCAGTTCTCTAACCAATAGAACTGGAGACGGTGCTTATGATAATGAGAGGCACACTGGAAAAAACAATTCTGGTGCTTTAACATAACGCTTCCTTACCTGTGTGGGAGTTTATACCATCTTCCTGTTTAGTTTTATATAAGTCCCTTTTTGGAAGGGAGGGGATCATGTGTGGATTCAAAGGAGCTGACTGCCCAATTCCTTCCACTCCCTGCTATGCTGAATCCACCCACCAGCTCAGACATTTTGTGACATCTGTATAGGGAGTGGGTGGGGGTTTGCATTATTCAAAGCAATGGTGAAGTCTTTTCAATACTTTTTTTTAAGATGTTTTAGAGGATTGCTTAAAGAAAACCAAAGCCACCTCTCAACTAATAAGAGCCTTATGTGAGCTGACCCAGTGGCGTAGAGGGCTGAGGTGCCTAGCACCTTACCTCTTACCACACCGGTAACCCGGGGTTACCTGGGGTAGGGAGCGAGCTCTGGTCACCAGGGGTTGATGAGAGGATTGAGTGTCCAGAGGTCATCTCTCCTCTTCTGGGGAGGTGAGGTTTGTCGGGTTGGCCCTTGGCTGCCCCTAGGTGGAGGCCTGGAGGTAGTGCTAGCAGCTAGAAAGGCAAAGGAAGGAGAAGCTGTGATTATGCAGCACATGCACACCTCCATGCACGTGCGCTATTGTGATGCCGTGACAGGGCAACCTGGGAGAAAAACTGAAAAACGTCAGTCATGGGCTCCATGAAATCCTGCCTGTCCACCTTCTCTCCGGACTGCCACTGGCTCACTGACCCATGAATCTGGATGTTGGATCTCCAGGTAGGGGGAGAACAGTCTTCCCCTTCCCAGCCTCACCATGGGGGGAAACTTTGGGAGATATAAGGACTTGGTGAGTTGGAGAGGCAGTTGCTGGGTGGGGGAGACAGGGACAGGATGGAGCAAGCCACCTGTAGTGTGCCCTGGCAGAAAAACCTTGATAAAAAAATAAGAGCCTTGTTACAAACAAAAGTCACTCTGAGTGACTGGCAGTGCTTGCAATAGCAAAGTAACAAGCAAAGAAAAAGAACTGCATATTCACCACACTTCAGACAGATGAGGACTCACACCTGAAAACTACAGTTGCTTAGGTGAGTGTATTCTATTTAAAATGTTTAGTGTATCATAACATACAGGAACGCTGGGAGCTGGGGTGCTATCTCAGTGTTTTGCAAGTGAACCTTGCTTGTCAGGAGACTTCAAGCATTCTCCCCCACCTTTAGCCTTTACAAAGGAATGATTGTACAGATGCAGGCTCAGCAGAGGCAATAAAATGTTTTACCACATAGTACAAAAACTGCTGTGCAAAATACAACAGTGCAAAGCAATGCTGTGCAACATGTGAGGCAAAAACATTTCAAAGATTAAAAACAGCAGACAGTACATAGCACTGAAAATATTCCATGCTCATTTTATAAGAAACATTTGGTGTCTTAGGATAATGCACAAAAGGCAGTTTTCAGTGTCTTCCAGACAGGGATCTATAAAATAGAAGGAAATTGTAGGTTAATAACATCTGATACTTAAATTCTTGCATACCATCATCTCATTTGCATGGGGTCCCGCATATCAAAAAATGTCTGGTACCAAAATGGTTGCTCCCAACCACATAATATCAGTGTGCAGGTATGGATCCCCACAGAAGATAATGTGGGATCTCCCAAACATCCCAAATGGGTGGTAGGGGATGGGGAGATTTGGGCAATGACATGTGTGGGCATACCATTGTGGTTCAGTGTCACAACGAAACAAAATCCTGAAACAACTCATTTACTAGGAGGTCTCATAAAAAGCAATGATATTTGTTGATACACTCACATATCTGTGAGACCCAATAATCAGTGCAAATAGTTATAAAAATGGAGTCAGCTCAGTTTTGTTATTGTGGCCCAGTGAAATGGAAGCCCTTAGTTTGACAATCCAATAGATTCTCTCCTAGCTAACATGGCTTTCACATACCCCACCCCCTTTGTCCAAATGAGACCCTCTCAATGCCATTGAAAGACCAACCATGTGTGGCTACACCACTGGGACAATTCAAAAGAGCAGCCAATGCAGATTCCAGGGTGCCATGCATAATTGCAAGCATATGATTCCCTACCCTTTCTTTAAAGTTTTTTTCCACATAATAAGCCCCACATTGGCAGGTGGCAAGATGAACAATGTGGGTTATGTCACAGTTAATGAATCATGAGATTTTATTTGATTCATCAATTGCAGGATCGGTGAAACAGTCCCCAGTGAATATTACCATGCATGTGAGATTTAGTATTTCTTTGAAACTTGGCTTTATTGCCAATGCCCTTTGGGGCAACCTTTGCCTCAGTGCTTCTGTACTGAGGTTTTTTGTCTTTTAGCTTGTTTTCTGGGGGGGGGGGCTCACCATGACCCAAACCCAGAAGACCAACTTGGGGCTCTGGTTCATTTCCCCTGGGGTGTGATATAGACAAGGCACACTGATGAGTTCTGGGTAGGAAGAAACAAGTGTCTGTGTCTTCTGTTTGCACACTTTATAGATTGTGTGAGAGGCCCTTTGGCACCACGCATTTTTGCTTAAAGTTGAACCAGCCTTAAATTTAATCATGATTTGCATATACATCCCATGATGCTTTTCACTATGAGGATATGTGTGATTTAGTATTTTTTTGGAACTTGGCTTTATTGCCAATGCCCTTTGGGGAAACCCTTGCATTTTTTGTCTTTTGCCATGTACTATTTGCATTATCCACAGAGATGTGCACCATTGGGCGGTGGTGGCAACAAAGTTGTGGGATATGTTGGGCATGGTTGCAAATGTCTGATAACATGATCACCAACATTCTGTGGTCTTTAAAAGACCATTATAGGGGTATCTATAACAAAGGTTTCAATTTGGCTCAGTTTGCAAAATACCCCAATGCTTTCCAATGATGTTCTCTGCTTCTGCAGCTTTTGTGCTGAATGTTGTGACAAAATGTATGCACCTAGAATCTTTTTCTATTCTCAGCCAAGGTGTAAGCAGAATTTCCCTGCAGTATTACTGTCTCTTAATTTGGTACTACTCATATCCTGCTCCCAGTAGCCCATTTGACAAAACCTCTCCTCTAGAATGTCACCTTGTTGATTAAACACATCAACCGACTCCCAGTTCCTTTGGATTTTTAGATATTGGCCCACAGAGATGTTCTGATGGTGTGGCGGGGGGTGGCAGGAAATGGTTTCCAAACTGTGGGTTATTGCAAATCTCAAATTTGGATTCATTTGTTACTTTCTTCCCAATTGCGGGGAACAATGGACCAACTGCTGGAATTTGTTAAATATTTAGAAGGAGCGAATCCAGATTTGAGATTTGCAGTAACTCACAGTTTGGAAACCCTTTTCTTCCTGGACAACATAATTCTTAATAACCAGGAATGTGGTTTTAATACTAATACCTTCAGAAAACCAACTAATAGGAACACTGTTCTTTTGGCTAGTTCCTGCCGTCCCAGTCATGCCAACAGGAGCATCCCTGTGGGCCAAGTCCTAAGACTCCAAAGGGACTGTGACTTGGATGATGTGTTTCACCAACAAGTTTACAATCTAGAAGATATATTTTGTCAAAGGGGCTGCAGGGAGCAGGGAGCAGGACACCAACAGTGCCAGATTAAGAGCCAATAATACTGGTAGGGAATCTCTGTTTACACCCAGACTGGGAATAGAGAGAGATTCTGGGTGCATGAATTTTCTCATAACATTCAGCACAAAAGCTGCAGAAGTAAAAAACATCACTAGAAAGTATTGGGGTGTTTTGCAAACTGAGCCTAAACCAAAACATTTTGTTAAAGATACCCTTAGAATGATCTTTTAAAGCCTGCAGAATGTTGGTGGTCATATTACCAGAAGTTTTCAACCATGTCCCCCACATCCCACAACTTGATTGCCACCTTGCTCAATGGTACACATCATCGTGGACATTGCAAATAGTGCAGGGTAATATACCCTGGGAACTGCTTCACCAATCCTGTCACTGGTGAATCAGTTAAAATCTCATGATTTATTGTGACATGACCCACATTGTTTATCTTGCCACCTGCCAATGTTGAGCTTATTAGGTGGGCCATATGAAAAGAAAATTTAAAGAATAGGTAGGGGATTATATGGTTGCAATTATGCATGGCAACTTGGAGTCTACATTGGCTCCTCATTTGAATTGCCCCAGCACTGTAGTCACACATTATTGGTCTTTCATTGTCATTGAGAGGGTTTCAGTTGGACCAGGGATGGGGGTAATATGGAAGCATTGTTAGTGAGAAGAGAATCCTATTGGATTTTCAAACTAAGGGCAGCCATTCCACTGTACCTCCATGACTATTCTGTATCATAGATACATGCGTGTATTAAGAAATATCATTGCTTTTTATGAGAGCTAGTGAATGAGTTATTGCATGATTTTTTTTTTTATTCCTGTGACACTGAGCTGCAACGTTAAGTCAACCTGTGTCATCTC
Organism: Neoceratodus forsteri; assembly: GCA_016271365.2. Lineage (NCBI taxonomy): Eukaryota > Metazoa > Chordata > Ceratodontiformes > Ceratodontidae > Neoceratodus > Neoceratodus forsteri. Next base: position 726,375,585 of record CM028137.1, on the reverse strand, counting down.
CCAGATCTCCCCAGCACCACCCCAACACCCAGTTTGGGTGTTTAAGGGAACTTCACATTATCTTCCATGGGGGTCTGCACCTGCACACCAATATTATGTGGTTGGGAGTATCCATTTTGGCACCAGACGTTTGATATATAGGACTCTCTTGTGAACGAAATGATGTTATGCAAGAATCTAAGTATCAAATGTTATTAGCCTGCAGTTTCCTTCCATTTTATTGATCCCTGTCTGGAAGACACAGAAAACAGCCTTTTGTGCCATTATCCTAAGGCACAAATTTATCTTAAATGATTTGAGCATGTAATCTTTTCAGTGCCAAGGACTGCCTGCTATTTTTAATCTTTGAAATGTTTTTGTTTCACATATTACAGCATTGTTTTGCACAGTTGTATTTTGCATAGCACCTATGCACTGTTTGGTAAAATGTTTTCTTGCCTCTCTTGAGCCTGTAGCTTTAAAATCAATATTATATGAAGGTAGCTGGGTGGAGGGCACCAGTTTCTTGATAAAGCAAGGTTCACATACAAAATATGGCACCCCCAGCTCCCAGCATTCCTGTTTGCCATGCTCCACTAATTTGTTTTAAATGGAATAAACTCACCTAAACAACCAACATTTTCAGGAGTGGGGAGTACAGAGTTATTTTCCTTTGCTTAACAAGAGCCTTGTTAGTTAAGCAATGGCTTTGATTTTTATCCAACACTCTATCTTAAAAAGCATTTGAAAAGACTTCTCTATTGTTTGAATGGTGCATACCTCTGCAATCTCCTAATACAGATGTCTCCAGATGTCAGAGTGTGGGGGTGGATCCATCATACCAAAAAGTGAAAGGAAATGGGCAGTTGGCTCCATGAAGTCCAAATATGATCCCTTCCATTCTAAAAATTGATCTACTTAAAACTGAACAACAAAAAAGGGCTGACCTCTTACACAGGTAAGGGAGCTTTGTGTGCTTGTGGACACTTTTTTTTTCTAAAATGGCATGACATATTCTATTTAATATAGTGTATGTATGGAATAGTGCATGGGGAAGCATGTAAAGCAGGTCTATGCTTCCATCACACCATTAAGAGAGAGAATTTTGGGTAGCGTTATGTCATCAAACTTCTGAGATGGAATCATAGTCCTGTTGTGCATTTTTTCCATCCACTGTTTTTATAGTGTATGATGGAACATTCTTTAAACAAAATGGAGAATAATGCATAGACGACAGTGTCTTATGAAGTTTTTTTACACACCCAAAGTGTGTGATGACCCATAAGCCTTGAGAGTAAAGCTCAAGAGGTTTATTAGGTCATCATACACCAAGGGTGTGTAAAAAAAACTTCATAACACACAGTCGCCTATGTTTTACTTTTTATAATTACTGGTGCAAGGAGTTCGTTCCTGGATACTTATTTTCCTGTGGTTTTGAACCCTTGCTACCCTATGGTTAGAGTCTGTCTTCCACACACAGGCACACACACACACAAACACACAAACACACACACACACACACACACTCTCTGTCTCATTGATGAGTGGGAACATTCTTTTTTTTTTTTTGTTGTTGTTGTTAATTTTCTGTTGAACCACAGGGACAGTTAGTGATGTGGATTGTCAGCCAATACCCAGTCCCAGATTGCACCGGTAGTCTGCTGAACCCAGTACACACGAGGATGAACCAGATTGTAAAGGCAGACTCAACCAGATAAAGGTAAAAAAGATAAATAAAATGAAAAAAAAAAACCAAAAAAACACTAGCGGCTCCGAATCCTCGCTAAGCAGGTGAAGTTCCTCCACTTGTTTAGGACGTGAGACAGTGGAGTGTGAGGACACTGATAGTGAAAGAAAGCTTAGAGAATGCCATAATTACCAATTTTCTGGTTATTACACTATTTGACAGGGGTCTGTTAACCGTGTGATAAAGGGGGTCACCAGTAATTATATAAATATTAAACATGTCAATTAACATGTTTTGTTGTAGACCAAACAGGGAGGGGAAAACAATTTAAGTTTTCCAGTTGTCAGACATTAATACAGTCAAACTACCTGCAATTAAATACACATGCAAAAACATAAAAGAATGGGTTAACTTGTGGCTGTGGAGCACTCTTACCACTATAAGAGAGTTTTCAGGTGCTTTCTTTGAAGGTGAGAACAGTAAATATATGTTTGCTTTGTAATTACATGTTGTTACATTTTGCAAAACTGAAACTACTGTATATTAAAACTACAACATAGCTACACATTTGATCCATATAAGTACCTTGTGTACTTTTCCAGCAGTTACATGGTACTTATACTGTAATTATAGTGTGGTTATAGAATGGTAAAGCGTAAAACTAAGCATACCATGCAACCACATATACACACACTATTAATCCCAATCATTGTAATTCAATCAGCAGTGCATCTTTTTCACAGTTTATTAATTTTCTGAAGTCTTGTTTAAAAATCCTTGTGTTATTTTCATGGAGATGTTGAGCTCCGTGCAAGAAACACTCTTCACTGTATGAGAGTGTGAGGCTATGGTATATCTGATTGACTGATACTGCTAAGAGTGATGCTCTTGATTTACTATTAAATATATATGTTTTGAATTTGTGGAATGTCTGACTAATCACCTGTTGTATGATTCTGGTTGGCTACAATGCCCATGCACAAGAACAACCTCTGCCATACACAGCAGATGACTGACAGCCTTTATACTTTTCGCAACAGTAATTTGCTGTCACTGAATTCTGTTGTAAGAATGTTCCACCGTGCACTATAATATACAAAGCCCTGAGATAGTACCAGTTTTCACTGAATGAGGACGATGCTAGCACTTGAGCTTACACCTGGGTTTTCCTTTCCAACACCACTACCTATCTGCTCAACAGAGTGGTGGATGATGTGATTTGATCAGATAATCAATCATCTTTTGCGTATTGTCTTTTTGCCTTTTACATAATCCCAAATTAACAGATTAAAATATATTAATATACTCAACCATGAATAAATATTAATACAACATAGGTAGGTGTTGCAGAATAAAGAATTAGTGAAGACAGACATTTGAGTGAAAGTAGCTGAGATAGACAAGTAAAATCATAATCAAGTTTCTCAAAGTCAATTGAGTGGTACACTGACTGAGTAGTCAGGTTTTATATGGAGGGAAGACTTAACCAGATAATTATTCTTATATCCTGTCCTTTCCAAATGGGTATGAAATGGAGCAAATACAATAACTCTTGGTCAATGGTGCTCTCCAGCACTGGGCACTAGGAACACATTATGCTAATTTCCCATCTCTGATATTTAGCTGTATTAATTTTTAATTATCTGCCTCTGTTACTTTTCCCATTTGTCCAATGATAAGAAGGACTGTGATTTGCAACGCCATTGCATTCTTGATTCAGATTTTATTAAAATGCCATAATGTTACACAGATCACCTCAGTTGAAAGGAATGACATTTGTGGCTCTTAGCATCACTTCTTTCTAGGTAAACAGTGTGTCTCTTCTCTTTTGTGTCTCCACAATAAAGGTATGTAGGTGCTTGCTGTCTTTACACTTTCCGGTTTCTCGTTTCACACATTACTATATCACAGTTGCCTATTTTTGTTTCTCACTGCCATTTTTCCTGTGTCTTCTAAACACAGTGCTAGGGCCAGCAGCCTCCAGTGCCAAGAGAGTTCATATTAAGAGTACAAGTGATATGAGGGGGGAGGAGGACATAAGAAATGGAAATGGATCTGAAAATGTTAGAGGAGTGGTCAAGGGTAGGGCAACTGGACTTCAATGCATAAAAAAGTGCAAAATCATGCAATTTAGGCACAGAAACCCAGGGGAAGATTACAGATTGGAAGGAGAGGTATTGAGGACCAACAAACAGGAAAGAGACCTGGAGGTTATCATATCTGATGACCTAAAGGTGGCTAGACAGTGTGACAAGGCAGTCAGGAGAGCTAACAGGATGCTGGGGTGTATAGGGAGGGGTATCACCAGCAGAAAGAGGGATGCAGTCTTACACCTGTATAGATCACTGGTGGGACCTCACCTTGAGTATCATGTCCAGTTCTAGAGACCTCATCTCTGGAAGGACATAGAATGAGTGGAGGCAGTCCAGAGGAGAGCAATGAAAATTGTGCAGGGTCTACATCAAAAGCCCTATGAGGAAAGACTAAAGGACCTCAGTATGTATATCCTGGAGGAAAGGAAGGATGGGGGGATATGATAGAAACGTTCAAATACCTCACAGGTATAAATAATGTTCAACAGAGAAGCATTGTACAGAAAAAAAGATGCTCAAGGAGGGGTCATGCTATGAAGCTGGAGGGGGATAGACTCAGGGGAGATGTGAGGAAGTACATCTTCACAGAGAGGGTGGTTGATGCCTGGAACAGCCTTCCAATAGAGGTAGTGGGGAATGCATTGTAACAGGGTTCAAGAAAACATGGAATAGGCATGAGGGAACCTTGGTGATAAGACAAGGGGTGATATGCCAGGGACCAAGTAGGGTCTGTGCTGATACAGTATATAGGGAAAAACAGGCAGATAAGGTGGGCCAAGCAGTCTTTATCTGCTATCAAATTCTATGTTTCTAAATGCTTACTAAATGCTAAGAGTCTTATGGACAAAATGAAGGTACTGTAGGTTATTCTGATAAAGTGCAGGAGGTATTACAGAAATATGATGGGGCTGGGGAAGGAAATAGATAGGTATAAACTTTTTAGGAGAGAGAGATGGAAAGCAGGAAGGGGAGGTATCAATGCATTTGAATAACTAATTCAAGGCATATGAGGCAGTGGGGATAAGAGAAAATGAGAGCCCCATATGATCATTATGGGTTACTTTAAAATGTGCTGGGGGAGAGAGATAGACTTTGGGAATATGTTGTAAATTACCCAAAAGTGAAGAGGAAAGACATAACAAAGATCTGGGAGAAATCATCAGGGCAAGTAAAATGGGTGGCGCAGTGGTTATGGGGATCTGAACAATAAAGGATATAAACTGGGGAGATCAGGTGTTGCATTCATTGGTAGTGAGAACAATCCAGGAGACAGTTAATGACTGTAAGCCTTACCATGTCAGAGGAGAAACCAGAGAGGGTGCATTACCTGATGTATTGTGCAATCTGGTGGGAGTCACTGGGGGCAGTGATTATAATGTGATACAGTTTGACATTAGGGGAGAATTAGTGATTGAAAATGTTAGGACTACATGTTTAGACTTTGAAGGAGCTAATTTTGGGAGGATGAGAACTGATCTGAGCAACTGGAACAGGACTAAGAATTTTAGAGAATAAACAGTTGAGGAAGTTGGGCAATTCTGAAGGATAAGCTTAAGCTCTTAGAGAAAAAGAATATTTTGAGAGCATGGTATAATTGAAAGGGGAGATAACCTGCATGGTTAACAAGGAAAAGTAAGAAGAAACTGGTGGCAAAACAGAGACCACATGAGAGGTATAAAAGAGAGGCAACACCACAGGCTAGAGAGGACTATGAAGCAGAGACAGTGAAAGAAGAGTATTAGAAAGGAAACAAGAATGAAGCTAAGGATACAGTGCAACTCAAGAGATAACTAGAAGCAATTTTATGAGTACATCAGAAGGAAGTGTCGAACAGTCAGGAAAGTAGGACCCATTCTGGTGGAAAACATAAAGATTGATAGTGAAAAGGAAATGGCAGAGATAATTAATGAGTACTTCTGTTTAGTGTATATTAACTATGGGGATTGATCAGACAATGAGGACAGTATAGGAAACAGGGAAACCAAGGATTGTGCAGTAAGCATGGAAATTGTTAGGAAGAGACTAGAGGGACTGAGCATTAACAAGACAGCTGGCCCAGATGATATCCATCTACAAGTGCTATCTGACATGATGAAGGGAGTTTAACTCTCAAGCAAGACTCAAAATTTTGTTAGCTCAATATATGGTATCACCTGCACCATATTTTTTTTTCCTTCTATGTCAGAATCAACTGGATTAACAAAGCTACCGCATTTCTTGGAGGATTGATATAATAGCAAAGGAACTGGCAGGTTCTGTTGTGGACATCTTCCTTCATACAATAAAGGTGGGCAGAGTACCAGGAGACTGGGAGGAACTAGATATGTTTAGCCTTAAGAATATGAAACTAATTTACAAGTTTCAAACAAAGACCATTCTTTCATTTAGACAAGGCCATATTTGATCAATGGGAGGTGATAGTGTCCCTTGAATTGCTCTGTCAATTCACAGATCTGCTTTAGTCATAGTAAAAGCCCAAATATCAGAGAGGAGACTGCCAGTACTGTAAGTAGCAGAATAATCTCATGAATTAATCTATAAACGCAAAGTTCATGTGAGAATGTTGAAATCTTCTCAGATTGCCATGTGCCCCTTTTGGCAAAAGGCAGGATAACTATGATTGGTTTGCCTTAGAGACAGCAGACAACTTCTGTGCCATTTACTATAAGCATACATTTTATTAAACAATTTCCCTACAGCAAGTGTAAGCTGGCTAGGACTGTCACTATTTTAGCAATTTTTAAAGAGTTACTGATGCCATATTGGAAACTTTGGAAAACATAATATTCAAGCCCAATTCAGATTGTATTTCATATATCTTCTGTAGCTTCCTCTTCCCATTATTTATTACTGAGGAAATTTGTACAAAAACAAGATATTAATTCCTTACAGTTCACTAGCTCTTGTGGCTCATTCCCTACTTGATGTCATAATTCTTGATAATAATACTTGATGTTATTTGTCACAGTTGTAAAAGAAAGTTCTCTCTCAATTTGTTTACCAATTAAAAACTTGATGATGATGAAAATGCTTTGTTGTGAGGACATAGTATGTTGATATGGAAATAATTGTGATGCCACAAGCAGAGTATTATGATCTTAAATCAGGAACAAGAAACAGGAACAGCTAAACTTTTAAGAAACAAAGATCCTGTTTTTATGCAAATTCCCTAGTAAATAATGTGGAAAAGTTACACAGAACTATTGCATCTAAATATTGTGCTTTTGAAGTTTCCCTAGCAGCATCAGTCACTCTTTAAAATGGCACATGTGGGGATGAAAATTGTTATATATAGATTGCATGTAAATACTATCCCACCAGATAAAGTTAGGGGAGCTACTGTATTTGAGGAGATGAACATTTGACCCACTAGTCTTCAAATCTTGTTACTGTGGTACACTTCTCTCACAGAGTACTAAATCCATAGAAACTGCACTCCCTCAGTTTTTAATGAAGACTTCACTTGTGGTTCTGTTCTTAAATCCAGTTTTTAGGTCTCTCAGTAGATCCAGTACCTAGTAGAGATAGAGATCTATGTGGTTGACTGCATTACTAAATGTGTGGAAATGATCTATGAATACCTCAGGCAAAATTCTTTTTTAAATTCATTAAAATTAATTGAATTTTGAAAACCATGGAATAAGGCTGAAACCACACATTTTTACAATTTTGATAAATGTTCTTTATGGAGGTTCAGTTAGAAAAGATTAATCACCACAGTCTTGTTATACATCCATATTGCAGTCTGATTAACCTGATTTACTGCTACTCAATAGCCTTTCCATCTCCATGACCTACGCTTCCTAAGTTAATAAATGTGCTATTTCAAACTGATGCTTCCAGTTGTAAACTTCACATTAGATGTCTTTTGTCATGCTTCTTGGTATGTCATTTATGGCAGTGTCAGTGAGCATGATGGACTGTATTTATTTAATTAATAAATTAAACGTTTAACCAGGAAATACATACTGAGCTTATAATAGCTTGTTTCCAGATGTGTCCTGGGGGAGAGGGGAGAAGGAAATAGCTAAACAATATAATTACTAAAAATACAAGAAGTCAAATACAATGTATAGAAATACAAGCAGAATCACAAATATTGGAGGCAATTTAGTAATGAATGCAATTAGAAAATATAACAATCACCTATATGTAAACAAGGGAAAAAGTAGTGAAACAGCAAGAATGGGGCAACATTATAGGATAGTAAGATTACCAGTAACAAGTAATGAGGAAGTAAAAGAGGAAGGGGTCATAGACAGTTGCACGAAGGATAACAAAAGTCATAAAAGAAGACTTTAGGGAGGAAGGAGAAGGGGCAGAATGAATAGAAAGGGGAAGAGAGGTGAGTACAAGGTGAGCTTTCTAAAGCAAAATGACACAAAGAATGAAAAGGGGTCTCAGCCTGGCAAGGGAAGATTTGGGGCACTACTATAGATTAATTCACTGTCATCAAAGATTTGAAGGATAATTTTGAATAAAGTTTCTCAGCGAGCAGGGAGTGGAATACCCACTTTATTCTTGTACAAAGGACCTAGCTTAGGGTGAAGCATATGGTAAATTGCATCAATATGCACTGAGAAATCAAGATTCTGGTCAAGGCAGACCCCAAGGTACTTCAAGGAGGAAGCATCTTCAATCTTAATACTATCAAGGATATTAAATAATGGGAGAGAAGTAAGTTTAGCAAGCCTCTGCTGGGTGCCAGAAGTCACTGAGACTGATTTTTTGGCATTAAGGGACAATTGGTTAGACTTGAACCAGTGCCGAATGTTGTCAAATGCAACTGTCGCTAAGAGGTAAGGTCATAGGGAGAGGAGCCAGATGCAAAAAGAAATGTGTCACCAGCATACATATGAATGGATGCAGATGAACAGACAGTGGGTAGGTCATTAAGGAATAAGGAAAAGAGACTAGGACCCAGGACAAACCATTGAGGGACATCTTAGCTAATGGGAAGTGAAGATGAAATGGATTTCCCTTTCCAGATAGCTTGAGACCTGCCTTCAATGTAAGAACAAAACCAACTTACAGAAGAGTCAGAAAGGCCCACAGCTCTAAGTTTATCCAGATTAGTGAATGTGCCACAGTGTCAAAAGCTTTAGCAATATCAACAAAAATGTCAGAAGTAATCAGACCTTGATCCATACCTGTAAGCATGGAGTCAGTGAGCCGAAGGAGAGAGGTGGAAGTGGAGTGGGATTTCCTAAAACCAGACTGGAAGGAAGTGAAAAAGGAGGAGTTATCAAGAAAGTAAGTGAGCTGAGATAAAACAATATGTTCCTGTAACTTAGCCAAGGTAAGAAGGAGAGATATTGGACAGAAGTTACCAGGAGAGTGGAATCACCACCTTTGTGCATAGATATGACAATATTCTATTTCCAAACATCAGGACTAATTGCAGAAGAGAAGGAAAGATTTAGGCAAGGTAAGGCAAATTTTATTTATATAGCACCCTTTCCAAAGGCTCAGAGTGCTGTACAGTAAAAAAAGGTTCCATGTCATAACGGTGACTGCGGAATGATGACCCGTGAAGAAGGCACAAATCCCACAGTGCGATGACAGGGAACAGGCTTTGCCCCCACACTCCCCTTTATTTAAGATACCAACTCTGGGGGAGTATACCTTGGGGATGGGGAGAACCGCCAGTCACCCAGAAGTGTTGGCAGTGTGGTTCCATCACCCTCTTCACGTGTCACCATTCCACAGTCACCGTATTGACAGGCTACCTAAAAAAAAATTCCCAAGAATTAAAATCAAATCCTTTCAGATAAAACTAAAGGCTTTCTCAAACAAAAATGTTTTTAAGGAGGCTTTGAAGGCGTCAGCTGAGTTGGCTGCACAAATGTAAGGTGGAAGAGAATTCCACAAAGATGGTGCAGCTGCACCAAAAGCTCGATCACCAGATCTCTTAAGATGAGAGGAGGGTACAACAAGCAAGCCAGCCTCAGTGGAACATAGGATGGGGCATAGAAGTAAAGTAATGATCAGAGCAATGGCACAAGCTGAAAGAATCAGATGATTAGGGCCAAGGCCATCAGGACTACCTCCTTTTAATAGATTTAGGGCAAGTAAAGACTTTAGGGAAACAGGGGGAGTGCTAGGAGAGAAAGAAAACAAAACAGGAGGAGAAGGCAGAGAGAGGGAAGGAAGGGGGTTGGGGAGAAAGGGATAAGAGAAGGGGCACAGGTAGTAAAGTAGGAGTTTAAAGACTTAGCAACAGCAGAAGAGTCATAGATAAGGGAGTCACCAACCTTAAGAGTAGGAAGGGGAGACTGGGTCTGAGGGGAGAAAAGGGAATGGATAACCTTTCAAAATTTGGAGTGGTTATTAATGTTATTTTGGAGCATGGAACCAAAGTACTCAGACTTCACAAGTCTGATGGCTTTGGTACAGGTGTTGCAAAAGCATCTATAGTTGGCCAAAGAAGACTGTGAGCCAGTGATTTTAAAACTACACCAGGCAAGGCCTCAGGAGTGGAGACAAGTAAGTACCTCAGTCAATATCCAGGGAAGATGTGAACCCCACATTCTGTTTTTTTTTTCTCCAGGGGTGCATGACTATCGCATACAGACAAGAATTTAGACGGAAAGTAATGTAGGGCAGAATTTACATTACTGGCTGCAGAGACAGGGGACCAATCAATAGACCAAAGATCAGCTAGGAGAGAGGCCAAGTCAAGTGATTTAAAGAATCTAAGAAATATGAATTTGGGGGGGGGGCTTTAGGATGATGTAGCTTGTGTGCACAGTAAACCATATGATGATCACTGAATGCATCAGGAAGGAAGTATTTACGTATTGGGTCGGCTTCTGCATGACTGCTGAATAGGACCTGGTCTAAATATACTGGCTATGCATTAAAGATCTGGGCTATGTGCTGTAGCCCCAAACAACCATGCTGCTCCATAAGCAAGCACTTACAGGTGGTGTTCACAATCCTCCCCCCATCTGCAGTCATGGAACTCAATGAAAAGAAAGGTGAGACAGAGGGGTGGGTTGCAGAGCTTGGCTTGACACTAGCCTTCCAATCAGATTCTAGAGTTGGGCTACCACTGGACCCCTCTTTCTGCAAAAGCAAGGGATTATGAACTATAGCAGTCTATGCTACCATGTCCTTTTGGAGGAATGTTTTTATACCAGAACATTAAAGGGGAACAGTCAGCACCCAGGGCACCACACTCATGTGTGGGGCTGGTCATAATATGTACTTTGTGTGAAAAACATTTTGGTTTCCATACGGTTTACTGTAGTATGGTGAATTCTATCAGACTAATATTACTTAGTTCTAGGCTCATATCTTCTGTAACTAGAACTCCCATAATCCCCTGCAGCTAACATCAGAGCAGTAGACAGCAATGGGAGATTAAATAGCTTGCAGTGCATGTTAGAGCTTTTACAATCACCAATCAGATGTTTTCTGGGTCTGCTTTTCTCCAGTGGTTAAGTACAGTCCTCTGTCAGTGTGCAGAGCCCAGAAAGGACAGCGAGACCAGCAAACAAAAGATCAGCGCTTATAGAAACCCTAACATGCAATATAGGCTATTGAATCTCTCACTACTGCCTACAGCTCTGATGTCACCTGCAGGGATTCTGGTATTTGTAGTAACAGAAGCTGTCAGCTTTGAACTAAGCATAAATTAGTCTGATAAATTTACTAGAGTGGAATCTGCTTAAGTGCATATCCATTTTGTCAGGCTAAAATGTGCACTTAAGCAGAATTTGCATTAAATCAAAATTACATATAGATATATGGCCACTATTGAAAAAGATATGGACACTAGTTTTGCCAGTCATCAAAGCTGGCATTTCCCTTCAAGTCTACTGATAGGGAAGCTGGTCTCCCGAGCTTCTCCCTGAGAAACAGTGTCAGACAGATGGGTGAATGGTAGTCTTTCAGTATCTGTGGCAGAACAGTGGTTATTCAGGTGTCTGCTACGTGTAAGTCAGCATTCTTTTTCTTGATGTGACACAGCGTAAACATAAATGTCATTTCTGTCTTTTCAGTAATTTACCCAAACACTTGGCGTAAACTCTAGCCCCATATTGTCAGCCAGCTGTACAGCTTTTTTTAAAAACTAGTCAGTTTATGGGGGCATCAGCTGTGTGTGTGGTGGAAAACCATCTTAATAATGGAGCTTCAACTTCATCACTTTTAACACCACATCAGCATTTGTTCTCTGACTTCTTAGCAGGCTGTGGATAAATCTATTCTGAAATTGGCAGCAACATCAGACCATTTTACATCTGGTAAAATGTGCTGTAGCAGCTCTAGTTGCTGGCCCAGGATGAGTGTTACCTTCTCCCCTCCCCCCCATTGTTTCTAACCCCCTCCTGGTGAAACTGAAGACAGGCTGTTAAGTATAGGTAACAATTACACCTGTTAGCACCTCATTGTGCACTTAACAGCAACGATTAATGCAGGGCTAGTGGTGTAGTGCTAGTGCGAACATGTGCTCTTAAATGAAATTTGCACTCAAGCAGTGTGCATGAAATCAAAATTATTAACATGGATCTCTGTGTAAAAAAATTGGGAAATGAAAAAGCATACACTTATCAAGAATGTGCACTTGTCAGGATTGCATTTAAGTGGAATCCACTGCACTGCAGTAAACAGTAAGTACACCCAACTATTTTTGCACATAAAGTGTACATTGACACAAGCCCCACACTTGAGTGTGGGGCCCCTTGTTGGTGACTGTTTCCTTTTTAATAGCATAGGGTGTCAATTCCCCTCTTTTATCTTTCTGTACCACGGAGGGGTGCTTGGGACAAGTGTAAATGAGGTTTCTATACCCTGCTCCTGCCTTGTGATGTGGCTGGGGGCATGCATAGGAGCTTCATTTGGCCTAAGGGTGAGCTGGTGCCAAGCTTCATTTGGCCTAAGGATGAGCTGATGCCAAATTTGAGTGTGATGGACCCACTGAAAATCATAATTTCTGACTCTGGTCAATGGAGTCTGAAAATTCTTAGTTACTTAGGCAGTGTCAATGGCTCAGTAGGTAGCACACTCACCTCTAAGGCCGGGAGATCAGAGGGCTGTGTGTTCAGTTCCCACATCTGGCAGTTGGGTTAATATCCCAGTATTGATACTGTAGTGCAGCATGAGAGGGGTGCTGCACTTCTGAGGTGCCGTCTTTCGGATGAGACGTTAAACCGAGGTCCCATCTGCCTGGATTGGTGGTAGTTCAGGTGGATGTTAAAGATCCCATGGCACTTATTGAAAAGAGTAGGGAAATTTCCCTGGTGTCCTGGCCAAATTTCCCTCATTCACTAAAAATACCACCAACAGCTTAATCTGGTTCAATTTCAGTTGCTTACCATCTGTATCCCCCTGGTCACCCCTGAAAAAGGGACTTCTAGGCCCAGTGGACTTACCGGGTCAGCAAAATTCAACAACAACTCTTTGGCTCACTGACAATTTTAATGGCATGATGTAGCATTTTTTTACAGGGATCACACACTGAGCTCATGCAAGTGACATGACCTGCAGTAGTCAATCAGTGATGCTGAAGACTGTGATATCCTCATACTGCACGTGTCATGCCATTTCCAGCTCTCTCTCTTGGGAGAAAAGATAGACATAAGGGAGCCCTGACTACAAAGGGCAATTAGATTGTCAAAATAGGTGTAAAACAAATGGGCAGACTAGATGGACCTAGTGGTCTCCTTCTTCCATCAACTTCTATGTTTCTATGTTTTTAAAAGAGCATGTGTGTACATGCGTGTGTGTGTGTGTGTGTGTGTGCGCGTGTGAGTGTGGGCGTGCACACTGAGAAGCAATGCTCTTCAGTTCTTTTACAAAAGTATTTTTGTGATCAAAAATCACTTTAAAATTGTCAGAGAATAATTATTTTTTAAAGTTAGTTAGCAGCAGATAACTAGTTTCTGTGCAGGGCAGACCAGTTAGTATATGTGCTGCTGTAGAGAGGAGTGCACAGTAAATACAGTGGGTGCTTGCTGCAGCTGAAGGCAGTGGTAGGGCATGGGGCACAGGATAACCATACGGGGAAAAGGACAAGAAAGGGAAGGGATTTTTTCAGGTTTTATTTTGCTTTTTTTTTTTTTTTGCTTTATTGACTGCCAGTAGTGCATGGTGCAAAATCCATCTTTTCATTTTTTTCCTTATGTGTGAGACAGCCAGTCAGTGAATAAACAGTGAGTAAAAGTGAAATTGACTTCTGAGTGGTACCTGAGAGTGTGTTAGGTCTCTCCTCATATCAGTGTCACTCAGTGAGTCTATCAGTGGGGTTGGGGGTGGTCTCACTTTTATTAATTGTCTCCCTCTCTGGGCTTGCAAGTCACATCATGTGGCCATCTAATTTCTTTTTTGCTTTTTATATAGGTTGTCTCCACCTTTGCACATCATGAGCAGCTGATATTAGCCCTGTCCCTGCCTCTCAGGTCTATCTATTGCCTGTCCTACTCTACCAAAGCCATGTTACCCCATGGATTCTCCTCCCGTGGGCCAGGAAGGGGAAGGCCATCCTTCCCACACCCAGGATTCACAATCCAGATTGGGGTATCAGCGAGCTGGCAGCAGAGCAGGATGAGGGCAGGTAGGCAGGGCATCTTGAAGCCCACAGTCACCGTTTTCCTCTGCTTTTCTCCCCAATGCCATGGTGCCATAAGTGTGTGTGCATGGAGGCACCCATACTCTATGTATCAGCAGACCCTACTTGCTTCTCGGTCTCCAGCGCTACCACCCAGCCTCCACAAGTTGGCAGTCAAAGAGCAAGACAGCTGACTCCCCCTCCTCAGGAGAGGAGAGCAGTCCATTGGACACTTAATCCTCTGCTGACTCCTGGCAACCTGTATTCATTCCCAAACACAAATCACCAGCGTGGCGCAAGGTGTGGTGTCCAGCACCTCAACCCTCAGTGCCACCAGGCTGGCCATCTAATTTTCAACATACACATTAGTGTCATCAGAGTTGATGCCATGTTCTGCTGCATCATAGTGTCATCTGTTATTTACTACAGAAAACATGAAGAAAACAAAGAGGAGAGTGAGATGCAGGGAGAAGGAAATGTGCAGGTAAAGGCCAAGTATGCCAGTTCTAAGTACAACTCCTGCAACTGATAGTGGAGATGATCGTGGTGGGATGTACTTGGGTTGTGGAGCTGTGAAGACTAGGGTTGGGCACTTGATAGAACAGTGAAAGATACACTGGTTCAGTGGTCCACTGACATCCACTGGATCCACTCCCAATCTTTCTGTAATGTTCTTCATGTCTTCCAGAACATCTGATCGTACCACCCTGAAAAAAGATTTCATGAAGTTAGGAGACAAAATAAAAGCTGAGGGCTGTGAAGTTGTTATTTCAGAAATATTACCTGTACCCCATGCAACTTACCAGAAGCAACAAACTATAAAACATTTAAATTCATGGCCACAAAACTGATCCAAAGAAATGGGTGTGGGGTTTTTAAGACAATGAGAGACTTTTCGGGGTAAACCTGATTTATAAAGCAGAGATGGTCTTCATCTAAACTTTAAAGGTAGCAGGACTTTTGGTACTAGATTTGAAAAATCCATTAGCTCAGCTTTAAACTAGAAATGAATGGGGAAAAAGGGGCAACTATTAACCCAAATCATAGACAGACAAAGTACAACAATAATAGGAAGGCAAACCCCTTAAATGTTTTGTTACTTAACGCCAGAAGTTTAAATAGTGACAAAAAATTAGAGCTAGAATCTTTAGGGATTTCACCTACAAGTTAGACATTATTGGTGTCACTAAAACGTGGTGGGATAATGCCAGTACTTGGAGTAAAAACAAATAATGGTTATCAGTTATTTAGTAAAGAGAGAAAAGGGAAAAGGGGGGGGGTGAGTTGCCATGCATATTAGCGACAACACAGAATGTCAGCAAGTACTTCCTTCTGATGAGCATAGTTCATGTGATTTGATCTGGATTACTGTTTCTGGTATAGGGGCCTATGTACAAATGGGCAGAGTGGCTCTGTGCCATGTATCTGTGGCACAGAGCCACTCCGTGGCCATTGCGCACCCCACACGGGATGCACATAGCAGACACACAGCCCCTATGCACCCAACACCCTGGCCACATGTTTAATTGTTTAATTTAATTGCTTAATTAGTATTTCGGAAAGACCTTTGAGCGTGAGCTCTTTTACAAAGGTTGCACTTTAGGGTGGACAATAAGACAATACACATATTCAGTGGTTACAGAGGCCTGATCATTAGGCATTAAAGAGCGATTACATGACAATTAGACAAATAGGAGAAAAAAAAAACTGAGCAGTTGTAATTGAATACTAAGCTATTTCTAATTGGTTGCCCTAGGTAGTACACCCCTGGAAACCTCCAAATCTGTTGACAGACTATGGCAAAGTAACTGCATAGGGTTTAACGCTATCCCAGATGGTGAGAGGCTGGGTGACAGTGAAACAAGGGGGATTGGGTTTGAAACCAACCGCAGACCACGACAGGTGGGAGGATAGTGAAATGGGGGGGCTGTGATGGGGGGAGCAGCTCCAGAGGGCTTTGTCGAGTATGGTGTGTGTGGGGGGGGGTTTGGAAGGGGCAGTATCAAGTGCATTTAAAGAGGACTGATAGCTTACTTAAGCTCTTGGCTAGGCTGGAATGGAGGCAGGGTTCTCTAGGTAGCTCTGCTGGGTGTTACCTTTGGGGGTAGGCCTGTCTATCAAGTGGGGCCTGAGAAGCAGGTGCATTTTGAGTTAGACATTCGGTGCTGTTTGAGGCCTACTTTGAATTGAGACAGGCTATTGTTTGTTTGTAATTTCATCGGGAGTTCATTTATCCAGAGGAGTGCCCGATAGGAGAAAGCACGCTGCCCTAGTGAGGTTCGGCAGAATGGTATGGACAGTGCTCCATTCTTCCTCCGTCTGGTTCATAGGTTGTATCAGAGCATAGAAGACATAAGTCCATATAGCTTGCCACTTTGCTAACAATACCCACATATGCCTTTCTTAATTAAATAAGAATCTAGCCTGTTTTTAAAGATATTCATAGTAGGACTTAACACTACTTCGTTTGGTAGTGCATTCCAAATTCCTGTTGTTCTTATACTAAACCAGTTTTCCCTTCTTTTAGTATTATATTTATCTTTATACAATTGATAGCAATGCATCCTGGTGTCATAAGTTTGTTTCCTTATTTTTAAATCTAGTTGCTCCCTTAATTGGTCATCACTAAGTGCTCTAAATATTTGGCACATGTCCCCACGTAATCTACGATACTCCAAAGAATATAATCCAAGTTTTTCTAATCTCTGTCCATAATTCAATCCCTGAACTTCCTTAATGTCCTTGGTTGCCCTTCTCTGCACCCTCTCCAAAGCAGCAACGTCCTTCCTGTAACCTGGTGCCCAAAACTGGGCACAATACTCTGTATGCGGGCATACCAATGAGGTGTATAATGGCAACAATACTGCCTTTTCATGACTTGTGATATGCTTATGTATACAATGTTGAATTCCACTTGCCTTCCTTACCACCTGGCTACAATTTAGTCCAAATTTTAGTTCATTGTCAACTTTTACTCCTAGGTCTTTTTCATCCTGTACTGTCCTCAACTCACTGTTACCTAGTTTGTATTTATAATGCAAGTTATTCTTGCCCATATGCATAACAACACATTTAGCAGTATTAAATGATGATCTCTTGATTTTTGCCCATTCTTCCAATCCTGTAAGTGCTGTTTGCAAGATAGTAGCCTCATTAATATTATTGACTGAGTATCCCAGCCGTGTGTCATCCGCAAACTTTGCTAGCCATACTCCATTATTTACATTCATACTAGAGATATATATATTGAAAAGGCACGGTCCCAACACTGAACCCTGAGGTATCCCACTTGACACCTCCAGCCACTCTGAGCATGCTCCTCTCACACATACTCTCTGCCTCCTATCCCCCAACCAAGTCTCCACCCAAGAAGAAACTTTGTCATGTATTCCCATATCGCTGAGTGCTCCTATTAATTCTACATGCGGCACCTTGTCAAATGCTTTTGCAAAATCAAGGAAGATAACATCCACTGAGTTGCCTGTATCCAAGGCTTTGTTGACCCTGCTATAAAATTCTAAAAGGTTTTCCGTGGCCTTAGTAAACCCGTGTTGTGACCTATCAATAATACCCTTGCTACTCAAAGAGTCAAGGATATGATCCTTGATTATAGTCTCCAAGATTTTTCCCAAGACCAAGGTCAGGCTGATTGGGCGATAATTTTCAACTTGTTAATGAGATCCTTTTTTATATATTGGTATGACCAGTGCCTGTCTCCAGTCAGCAGGCACTTCTGATGTATCCAGGGATTTTTGGAAGATGTAAGTTACTGGCCCTGCCAATTCTTGTGCCAGTTCCTTAATTACTCTTGGATGGATTCCATCCGGACCCTGTACTTTATTAGGATTTATATCCTGAAGCCTTTGAGCTACATCAAGGATGTTTAATGTAATGCTAGATCCCTGTGACATATTTCGCTATTTAGTTGGTATATATTGCTCTTTATTAAAGACTGATGCAAAATATACATTACACAAATCTGCCATTTCCTGATTATCTGAGGTTAGACGGCCAGCTGGATCTTTCAAGGATATAATGCTGCTATTGTTTCCTTTTTTAGAATTAATGTATGAATAAAATGATTTATAATTATTTTGTACTTTGGTTGCTAGTTTGTGTTCATATGTCATTTTTGCTAAGGTTATTGCTGCTTTGTTTTTTTTAAATGCTCTTTATATAGCTCCCAACAAATCTTGTTATTACTCTTTTCTGCCTTTAAGTATGTTATATTTTTTTGCTTAATTAGTTTCCTAACTGAGGGAGTCAACCATAAGGGAAGTGATTTTTTAAATCTGTTATATTTCTATTTAATTGGTACATGCCGATGGACCAATGTGCCAATTATATTACTCAATGTACTCCACATTTCTGATACTGTTAAGTTAGCAAATTCTTTTTGCCAGTTCCAAGCTGTCATCTCATTTTTCATTAACTTAAAATTTGCTTTATCATACATGTGGATAATTGTACTCCCTGAGTGATTTCCCAAGTTTCCCAAATATTCAAAGCTGACCATGGCATGATCGCTTGATCCCAATGGAGGTAGTGTTATACAGTTATGAAAGCATATTGCTTAACACCAAACCTTTGGAGTCTGGTGATGTGTGTTGAGAGAGATGCCTCAAGCAGGTTTCCTATACAGGGTGGAGTTTTTCTGAGGAGTGCCTTCTTTACCAGGATGCAAGTTTGGTATTTGATCCTGTCTTTTAGGTTAAGCCAGTTTGTATGCTCATACAAGGTGCAAGTATGAGTGTAGTGATCTGCACACAGGGTGAGGCAGCATGCCTTACTGAGTGCAATTTGGACCTTTTTGAGCACTGTATCAGTAGCAGCACCATAGACCACCAGCCTGTAGTCTATCATGGAGAGTATGGAGCTGGAGACTGAGATTCAGAGTGCTTCCCGGGGTGAGGGATTTCTTATGCCTATAGAGGACCCCGATCTTTGTGTTTACCACTTTGACAAGGGAGTCTACGTGGTGTGTATAAGTGAGAGAGTCATCAATGGTGACTCCAAGGTACTTGAACAAGTGCACCTACTCAATCTGCTCACCAGCCTTGTTGGTGATTACGAGGGGAGCATGCTTGTGTTTATTGTAGGGGCTGGATTGTAGCATGGCTTTGGTTTTCTTGTAATTTAGTAGCAGCTTTTGCCTACTGAAC
The DNA here is from genome assembly GCA_016271365.2 of Neoceratodus forsteri. Taxonomy (NCBI): domain Eukaryota; kingdom Metazoa; phylum Chordata; order Ceratodontiformes; family Ceratodontidae; genus Neoceratodus; species Neoceratodus forsteri. The sequence continues at coordinate 726,356,112 of CM028137.1, read as the reverse complement.
CAGTCCTCAAGTTTATTGAAAGAGTTCTTAGTTCTGTTTGTAGAGAAACCGGAGAGGTGCTGCTGCTCAGCAGCACGGGCATCGTCTGCATACAGAATAAGTTTGGTGTCACAGGCTGTGGGTAGGTCATTTACAAAGAGGCTGAAAAGCAGGGGCCCTAGAATTGATCCTTGAGGGACTCCTAGGAGTACATATCTGGAGCTGGATAACGTCTGCCTGATTTTGACTCACTGGCACCTGTGTGTTAGGTAGTCATTGAACCAATTCACAGCATTTGGTGCCACACACAATCTTTGGAGCTGGAGTACTAGTAGAAGATGGTTGATGGTGTCGAAGGCTTTGGTGAGGTCAATAAAGATGGACCCCACCAATTTGCCTTCATCCAGTGCCTTGTGCACATAGTCAGTGTATTCCAGCAGTGCCGTGGTGGTACTGTGTTTTTGCCTGAAACCATGTTGGTTTGGGCAGAACAGATTGTACTTATTGAAGTATTCTGTGAGTTGACTTGCTGTGATTTTTTTTCCAAAGCTTTGGATAGTGGGGAGAGGATAGATATTGGCCTGTAGTTTGACACCAGCACCTTGTCACTATTCTTATGTACTGGAGTTACCAGGGCTTGCTTCCATACCTCTAGAAATTGAGCTAGGTCCAAGGATTTATTAAATAGCATTGTTATGGGCATGATAAGAATATCAAGGGTGAGAGATAGTAACTTCATGTCTAGCCCATCGCTCCCCAATCTGGTTTTGCCTAGGACTTTCCTGATCATCGTTAGGGCCTCCTTCACCATCACCTTCTTAAAGTAGAAGGATGGGTGGTTAGTTATGAGCAGATTGGTGCAACCTTGGTCCTCCACAGGCAGAAAGGTAGTCTGGAGGCAGCACTGAGGACAGGTCTGTAAAGACCTGGTTAAAGGCATCAGCAATGGCTAGCGGATCTGAGGAGGATGAGTTATTAATGTTGAGCATCTTAGGGTGCTGCTTTTGATCTTTACCAAGGATGTTCCTGATGTTGTCCCAAAACCTCTTTCCATCTCCCCATGCATTGTTAAGCTGGGTCTTATGGAAATTGGCTTTTATGAGCCTGATAAGTTTGGTGCACTGATTTCTAGCTGTTTTGTAGCACTGTAGGTCATGCTTGCTGCCTGAGTTTAAGGCTTTTTCCCAGAGGCAGTTCCTCTCCTTTAGGAGGGAGAGGAGCCTGCCATCAATCCAGCCATTAACCGCCCCCCGAATTTTCGGTTTTGTGCATGGTGCATAGATATCACAGATGGAATTGAAGCCCTCAGTGAAAAAACTAAGGGCCTGGTCCAGCGTAGGTGCCTTGTTGATGGAGGACCAGTTGTAGGCAGACAGGGCCAATCTGAGGGATCCAAGTTTGCATTTCCGAAGAACCCTGCTCTCGATGAGGCGGGGTGGGCTTTTGTCAAGTTTAGTGGTCCATATAAAGGAGATTGGGGAGTGGTCACTTAGCACGTCCAGGAGAACCCTGAGTTCGGAGAATCGAGTCGGTGAGCTAGCTAAGACCCAGTCAATGAGGGTGCTGGTACCAGCCTTGTAGTTCTGCCTGGTGGGGTGAGTTACGAGTTGCGTGAGATTGTGGGAGGTGATTAGGTCTCTGGAGGGTGTTGCCTCCTTACATAACCAGTTAATATTAAAGTCACTGGTCAAGATGAGTTCTGAGCCCTTTCTGAGAGTGCTAATTTCTTCCATAACAAGAGGAAGGCCTTCCTTGGCTTTCTTGGGGGGCAGGTAGGTTGAGGCGATGGTAAGGGTCTTGCCTTTTAGGCCGACTTGTATTTTTACCACTAGTAGCTCATAATCCTCCACAACTTTGGAGATGTCGAGGATAGAGCAACTCAGTGAGTTTCTGGCATATAGGAGGCAGCCACCACCTTTCCTGCCTATTCTATCAAGTTGAAATGCTTAGAATCCTTTGATGGCCACCTCACCATCTTTGATCCTACCCCCACAGCCAGGTTTCAGTTAGGCAGAGTATGTCAGAGGCATGGATGGTCATCCAAGCCTGGAGCTGGTTGAATTTAGCAGTTAGGCTGCAGATGTTTAGTGATGCTATCTTTAGGCCGTTCACTGTATGGACCCCCCTGCTCCTCAGGGTTGTTGGTCCAGGATTTAGGTGAACATTTCCAGAGAGTAGCAGTAGCAGAAAGATAACCTTTGTGGCAGATAGGGTGATGTTTATCTTCCCTCGTGTCTTCCGTTGCCTGCGCTTAAGGTGGGGGAGGTGTCTATATGCCTGTGTTAAATTAGGGGGAAAGCTAACCATTAAGGTTATGGTTTGGAAGGTTGGCTTGGTGATAACTGTGTATGGGAGGTGCGGGAGGATAAAGAGCCTATCGTTACTGGAAGTGGTAGTGGCCATGTGTATGCTTTTCTTCCAGCTTGCACCCATTGAGGATTCAGAGTGGGGAGGTAGGGGTCTGAATTCGTATATGGTACCAGCAATGCCAAAAGAGGTAGTGAGGAGTAGTAGTAGGTGGTTGCACTCCATGGTAGTTTGGTTGGTGTTGCTGGCCTGCTTAACTGCTAGCTGGTATATAGCTGAAAGGGTATATAGTCGAATTAGGGTGAGGTCCCTAACAATAGGGCAGGTAGAGCAGTAATTGAGAGGAGTTAGATGGAGTGGCTGGAGAAAAAGTTGAGAGCATGTGTGTGATCCTGTGGGTGGGACTGCTTTAAAAAGGGGTGGTGAGAAAGTGGGTCAGGTCAGGTATTGAAGACAGGGAGGCCAATAACATGAAAATGTGCAGCAGTGGAGTGATCAATCAGCTGCTAGACTGAGGAAAGGGGCGGAGTAAGTTTCTATTTAATACTGTGAGGAGGAGGGGGAAGGGGTGGGAAAAATGTCAGTCCAGAACACAGCACAGAAAGAGATTTCCCTGAGATCAGGAAGTGCCAGGCATTGAAAAATCAGCCATGGGGCAAAGCTGCCAATTAGTGCCTGGCTCCTCCACTGGGCATCCAGTCAAAACAGCGGCATTCAAAACCACGAGTTTCAGAGGTCCGGTGCGTACCTGAAACTGTCCGGAGGTCAGTCGGGTGGTCTGTTAGCTGTGGCCTGCTCGGAGAGAGCCAAAGCCACAGGAGCAGCTTAGGAAGCCCGCAGATGGGCTGTCTGTGGAACAAGGAGGGAAACACAGAGGATTAAATACAGCTAGAGTACAATAGCAAGCTCAGTTGGGGGCAGGCAATGGGGTAGGACAAAGCATGAGGTAAAGAGGTGGTAAAATGCAGGGCAATTATTTAGAGCAAGAAGAGGAGTTAATGGGGGGGGGGGTCTATGCTTTGGCACCGGGACATCTGAAGAGGACAGCAGCTGTAAGGTGGTAAGGAGGTGTAAGGGAAGGGTTTGTAGGTAAGGCAGAGAAGAAAGTAAGGTGTTTAGAGAGACAGCATTACAAGTGGGGTAGAGAAATTAATAATTAGCAGAGTGACCAGTGTGGGGAAGGGGCAGGGTTTGTCAGTAGGGCAGAAATGGAAAACTGCAGCAGTCTTGCTCAGTAACTAGGTCCAGCAGTCAAACATCAGTATACAATGCAGTTTGTCCAGCACTAGATTGCACAGCACTAAGTATCACCCAGAGACTAAACTAGTGGCTTGTAATAGACATGCTAAGCTGGCAGGTAAAGTAAGACCAATTGATGCATAACTATGTAAATTACATTAACAAAAATGCAGTCCAGAACACAGCACAGAAAGAGATTTCCCTGAGATCAGGAAGTGCCAGGCGTTGGAAAAATCAACCAAGGAGCAAAGCTGCCAGTCAGTGCCTGGCTCCTCCACAGGGCATCCAGTCAAAACAGCGGCATTCAAAACCACAAGTTTGGGAGGCCCGGTGCATACCTGAATCTGTCTAGGGGTCAGTCGGGTGGTCTGTTAGCTATGGCCTGCTTGGAGAGAGCCAGAGCCACAGGAGCAGCTTAGGAAGCCCACAGATGGGCTGTCTGAATCTGTCCAGAACATGGATGGCAATGTGTTGGGGTAGATGGGGGGCATGTCCACAGTAAGCACCATGCACAATGGTGTGGTGTTCTGTGCACCAGGGGGTGTAGAAGGGCATTGATTACACCAGATAGAACCCTGCCATAAGCCACTGCGCATCCCCACAGACAATTCCCCCCAGTCATGGCAGCAGTGAGACCCAAAAATCCAAGTCCCCAGCACACTAGACAGATGGGGAAGGCTGAGGCAGTGGAATGGGTTAGCGCCCGTACATGTCCTTGGGACCACCAGATGCCATCTGACCCTCCCCCACAGGTAACCACCCCACCCCATGAATACTGAGGCCCCCCACACACACACAAATGACAGCCTGGTCATGGTGGGAACAGAGACAACCCCCATGCACACACTGGTGCCCCATTATAGTCCCAGGCCCCTGACCCAGTACCCCAGTGGAGGCATTGGTGGCAAGTGGCTGGTGAACCCCCCACTCACCCATGGCGCTGACACCAAGGCAAATGTGTGGTGGCCCTGCCTGGCCAGAGCAGTGATCTCCCATACTCCGATCCAATCCCATCACCCCCCACCCACATTGGTAATCAGTGGCACCCCCCACCCCCACAGCACTGACACCCCTTTGTACCTGCATAGTCAGTGCCATGGCCAGATGGCCAGTGGTACAGCTCTCTGCACATCTCCTCAGCTGCCAGCTGTCCAAGTGATGCTAGGAACATGCAGCCTATTTATAGGTGCATGATCCCAGCATTACTTGGATGGCCATCAGCCAAGGAGGTGTGCAGAGGGCTGTGCCACTGGCTGTCTGGCCACGGCACCGACTATGCAGGTATGGGGGTGTCATTGCTGGGAGGATGGGGGGCCACTGACTACCAATGCAGGTTGGGGGTGATGGGTTCAGATGTGTGGGATGGGATGATAGTGGGAGTGGGGCATGTGAGGCACCAGAGACAGGGCTGCTCTGGGTGGTGGGAGGAGGTCTTGCACACTGAGGACATGGGCAGGCATGTGTTTTGGGAAGGGTGATTATTCAGACACAGGGATGGGGTGAAATGTGTGTTGGGGGGCCTTGCTGCATGGCACCAGGCTACCATTGTGTTGGGGGAGGTGCGGCAGTGCGGCGTGTGGCCCCCATGCACCAGAGGCTTGGCCATGAGGTCTACCACCAGCCAGGGCATTGCTGTGCAGGTCTGGGTGTCTACTGGTGCAGTTCATGCACCCGTAGCCATGCTTGCCTGCATAAGGGAGCCACTGCGGGACCCATGCTAGGCATCATATTGGATGCCCAACTGGGTTTGCGACTCCACCCCTGGCCACATTGCTGAGTGCTAGGTGCCAGGAAGCATGCCCGTGGACAGGTCGTGGCTATTGGTGAATATCAGTGGTGTGCACCTGTCTGTAGATGCAGAGCTACACAGCTAGGTTATGCACCTCTGGCATGTAATTCCCACCCATTCATGCATAGGCACCATAGGGAGTAAAACACTAACAAAAGGACTCTTGTATAGGCCTCCAGATTGTATCACAGAGCCCACTGATATTTTGACACAACAAATTGCACATTTCTCTCATGGTAGAGATAGTATTATAATGGGAGATTTAAATTTGCCAAATATTCACTGGGGAGAAATGTCTGTTATGTCGTACCAAGGTTCAAAGATAATTGATCTTTTCTTTTGGTACATCTATGTTGGTCCAATAAAAGGTATCAAACCATTTGTTTCTGGATCTATTGATCTTTTAGACACTCATGATCTGAGCTAAATTGTCTATGCACCAACAAGATGGGCTAATATACTTGATGTGATTTTTACCAACATTAAGGATGACATCCATAATATCGGTGTCAGTAATCCATTAGGAAACACGATCATTATAGTTTATTATACCTTAATTATTGCAATAAGGAGGACAAAGGGGTACAACTTTTATTAAGAAGTACAATAGAGCAAATTATGATGCTATGAAATGTGAATTGAAAACATTAATTGGGACACTACCATGAAGATAATTGATGCTGAACAGGCATGGTCTTGCTTATTGCTAAAATTGATAATCTCATGGATAAATTTGTTCCCAGTAAAAAGGGCTACAACAGAAAGGGGAAGAATCCCCCTTGGTTTTGTGATAAGATCAAGAGGTTGACTAATAAGAAAAATAAGTTATTCTCATTAATGATGAGAACCCCCATCTAAAAGGAATATTAAGAACTACAAATCAGCATTAAGGGCTAACAAATTAGCCATTAGGATGAATAGAAGAAATATGGAATTTAGAGTGGCTCACTCAAAGGACAATCTTGAGTCTTTTGAGTCCTACATTGCTGCAATTCAACCTAAAGAAGCCCCAGAGTAATAGGACCATTAGTTATAGATAATATTACTTATAGCAAGCCAAATTATATGGCTAATCTTTTTAACAACTATTTTTGCTCAGTATTTAGCAAAGAAAAAGGTCAAATATCATCTGAGCCTCACGTTCTCTTGGTTAATACTTCACTTGTACTGACAGATATAGACACTGTTTACAATAAACTTTCGTTTCTGGACCAAAACAAATCTGCAAGCTCTGATGGGTTATATCCTAGACTACTGAAAGAGCTGAGTCAAGAACTGGCACCTATTCTAACAATAATATTTAATGAATCTTTATCAGAATCAGAAGGTAGTGTACCCATAGACTGGCATAAAGAATTAGTAATTCCATTGTATAGAAAAGGAAGTAAATCTACTGCAGATAATTACAGACCAATTACTGTAGTTTGATATTCAAGTTATGTAAAATCATGGAAATTATCATAAAAGATAGAATTATAGAAGATATGGCTGAATTGGGTAGGATTGATTATTCACAGCACGGATTTGTTGAGGGTAGATCCTGTAACACTAACCTTATTGATTTCTATGAGAAAGTTAGTGTTAAAGTAGATAATAATGATGTTGACGTCATCTGTTTAGATTTTAAAAAAGCATTCAGTACCATATGCCATGATATATTAATATCTAAGATGATTAATATGGGAATTAATAACCAACTGATTAAATGGGTTTAGGCTTGGTTATAAGCCAGGAGTCAGATGGTCAGAATGAATGGTTTTACATCTGGGGAAGATAGGGTAACCAGTGGTATCCCACAGGGGTCAGTCCTCAGTCCACTACTTTTTAACATCTATATGAATGATTTGCAAATAAATAGCAACAACTGTTTAATGAAATTTGCAGATGATACCAGCTTGGGCAGAGTTGTTACTCAGGTCCTTGATAGTATAAGGCTTTCTTCCAATCTTCAGTACATAGTTGAATCCCACAGCTTCCACTTACATACTGTGTGACCCTGAGCAAGTCACTTAACTTCCCTGTGCTCCCTGGTCACGCCTGTAAAAAAGCTTTCAGCTTAGTGTGCTAATCCTGGTTAAACAACTAAAAAAAATAAAAATAAAATGTGAGGTTATCCATTTTGGAAGCACTAATGCTTCTCAAGAATATTACATCAATGGCACTAAACTCAGATCTGTTAATAAGATCCTGGATTTAGGTATACTTATTAGTAGTAATCTTAAGACCAATGATCACTGCAAATAACTAGCCATAAAGGCAAATCATTTGGTTAATTGCATCAAATGTGCCTTTTCCAGCAGATCTGAGGTGGTTCTATTACCATTATACAGAACATATATACATCCCCACTTGGACTATCGCTCTTAATTTTGGAGTCCTTACTTAATGAAAAATATTAATCTTATCAAAAAACAAATTCAATGCAGATACACTAAACTGATCCTTTAATGTAAGGACAAACCATATGAAGACAGACTTCATGATTTAGGATTATTTTCTTTAAGGGACAGATGAACTAGGGGATATTTGCTGTTTTTATTTAAAAATGTACAGGATTAACACTTGTTTAATGAGATGGGTCTAGAATTCAAAATATTCCATCAGGATTTAAGAGGTCACAAACTGCAACGGGTTTAAAAACTTCCCAAAAGGGATATTAGGAAGTCTGCTTTTGTATCTCATTCAATCAGATTGTGGAACATGTTACCTCATGATATTGTGTATTCCAAGATGTCCCGTACCTTTAAAACTAAATTAGACAAACTGACAAAGAGACAGCAGTCACCTTGGCTGCATCCAATGAGACATGGGGGGGTAGGCCGTTATAAATGGGCTTGAAGCTTTCTACTGTCCTAACACCAAAGTACTGTATAAATCCAAGTATAAACAATCAAAAATGGTTTCCTTCTTTTCAAGTGCTGCTAGTTACAGTTTAACTTCCTGTAAAGGAGAACCAGATACAAATGATCCATCCATAAATTTAAAAGCAAGTACTCTCCTATATATCCCATATGAACAACATGATAACAGCTGCTACTGCCATCTATTTGTGACTGGTGACAATTGCCAGTCCACCAATAACTATTATATGATGCCCCCATATCAAAAAACATAAACCTAGGGATCTGCTCTCTTCTCTCGAGGAGGAGGGACACTATGCCACACTGCCTGCCTACCATCTAGCTGATGCTAGGTAGCAGCGCAGTATTCATACTCACTTGGGAGAGGGCCACAAGCCCACACTTGGATGTCGCTAGTGTGCATTCACACCTCTGCATGCGTGCATGTGTGTCATTGTATGCTGGTGGCCATTTTGGCAAAAAAAAGAGGAAACCCCACTGACCAGCAGGATGAAACTGGCATTGCTACGGGCCCTGCACCACCAACTGTGGCACTCAGCAACCACAACATGGTTCTACGCAAGTGGTGAGGCAAGTCCTGCAGAAGGTGGGTGTCAGGCTGGATGGTGCTGGCACATGGTGGCTGACTGGATGACTAGGGTGACAAACAAAGGATAAAAAACAAAATAAAAATGCCTGTTAGGCCTAACCCTCTTTAATAGTCTGTATCTCTCTAGTCTAGTGTCCAAGTCATTTTCTTCCCTCAGAAAATATCTGTGAGGGCTACTAAGTCCTAGTCTTCGAATTGCATTGAGCTCTCAAGTTCACTAGTGTTGCTCAGTGTGCTCCTCATGTTGCACTGTATGCAAATGAGGATTGTTTTCCCACCATGCTTTCTTAACCCCCGAGGGGTCTCTTTTCCTTGTGTTCAGCTGCGCTGTGGCCTTTCCCAGTATGATCCCTCATACCTAGCATTTGCCCATTGTGATACACTCTTCTTTATTCTCGTGTTTTAATGCTCCTGACTGCCCTGTCCATTCTAATGGCCAGTACCCCTACTTCTGGGTACAGATGCAGCCCATACTGGGCATAATGTTGTCCCTTGCCACAAAAGTCTCTCAGCCATTTGTCTTTCCAGTTTCCAGGGCTCAATGCTGCCCACCTTGAGAACCTTTTATACCTTGGCTTGAAGTTTGTGATTAATTGACAAACTCAATATCCACATTAAATATCCTGGGCAGAATTTTCAAAGTGAAATATAGTTGCAGCTCCCGATTTTAAGTTGTGACTGCATCCTCCGAAATGCACAAATATTGTTTTTTCCTATTTTTGAATATTGTGCGGCAGTTGTTCTGCTTGATGTCCATTAGCATCACAAACATGATACTTGCATCACTTTTTGGACATAAGCTGGCCCCCAAAGCCCAGCAGCTTACAGCATTTTAATAAGTTAAACCACTTTTTTGGTGGTCTACCTTATTGGCGCAGTGTACCCAGATGCAGGATAAACAAGCTGCACCTTGGGAGCACGTGTCTGTGAATGCTGCCCCCAGTATTTTGCCATTTTTGTAACCAACCCTCTCTCAGATATAGCAATGAATGCTTTTTTAATTTATTCATTCAAATAATGATTTGAATTGGTGTCATAATGGACAGAGATTTAGTTGAGATCACCCCTTATTGTACTTTAAAATCTGAGTTATATATTGAGTAATCTCAGTGGAGACATCACCCTTGATAAAGTTCCATTTTGAATGAAACCATAGTAATGTAGCAGTAATGAAGAATAAAAGGAATGTTACAGTATACTGAAGATTGATCAGATGTTATTTGAATTGTGTCCATATTTTGTTTTTAAAAGCTTTTCAGAAGTCTCAAACTCATTTTAATTAGTAGTAGTGTTTATTTATTTTGTGGCACCCTTCCCTGGAGGCTCAAGGCATCATTACGTAAAATAGGGCATAACTATAATCAGATCTGTACTACAGTCAATCTAAAATATAGAAATAAATAGATAATAAGAGTAATAAATAGCCTAAACACTTACAAAACTTTAAAAGCGGATATAGATGTTATAGATCTGCCCCACATGCCTGCTGAAATAAGTAAACTTTCAGGACCCTTTTGAGGGCCTCCACCAAGGGGGCCTCCCCTCAAAGCACCAGGTAGGGAGTTCCAAAAGACCAGAGCAGCTACTTCAAATGCCTGGTCCTCTAACATCTTCAGCCTAGACCTCAGCATTACCAGGAAGCCCTCCTCAGTGGAGCAGAGTGGGCAAGATGGCACATAGGGATGCAAGAGTTCAGTCAGGTAGCCTGGGCCCAATCTGTGTAGGGCTTCATAGATCAAAAGACCCAATTTAATGAAGATACACCTTCTGAGCAGCAGCCAGTGCAGATCATGCAGCACCGGTGAAATAGGGCATGGTGTTGAAAGGCCTGTTAGTAACCAGGCTGCGGCATTCTGCAGCAGCTGCAGGTGTCACAGCATATCTCCAATGACCCCAAGGTAAAGAGAAACATAGAAACATAGAAGTTGTCAGCAGATGAGGATCATTTGGCCCACCTAGTCTGCCCTATTTTTCCTACCTACAGTATCACCACAGACCCTGCTCGGTCTTCGGTCTTCACCCCCTGCCTTACTGCTATGATCCCTTTGTGTCTATCATATGCATTCTTGAATCCTGTAACCATTATAGCCCCCACCATCTCTGCTGGGAGGCTGTTCCATGTATCCACTATCCTCTCTGTGAAGAAGTATTTCCTCATATTTCTTCTGAGCCTTCTCCTTCCATCTTCACAGTACGACCCCCTTGTCCTCAAGCATCATTTTCTTTGGAAAATACTGCATTCCTGTACCTTGTTTTTACCTGTGAGGTGTTTGAATGTTTTTATTATATCCCCTTTCCCTCCTTTCCTCTAGTGAGTACATATTTAATTCCTTAAGCCTTTCTTTGAATGACTTTTGATGCAGGCACTGTACCGTTTTGGTTGCCCTCCTTTGTACCGCCTTTACCCTATGTATGTCCTTTTGGAGATAGGTCCTCCAGAACTGGACACAGTACTAACATACTAAAATGCCAGCAGAATAGGCCTAATGGTCTTTCGTGTCTGCTCGTTTGGTCAGCCCCCACCCTGGGTGCTGACCTTGCTGTCCCCCTCGCCTTCTCTGGCTTCTCCCTTCCCAGTTCCGGATATTCTTGCTGCATTGGATTTTGCTTCCAGAACCCTTCCCCTGTACCTGTCCCACCCCCTCTTGAACCCTCCACTGTCTCTGCCTCCACCAGCCCCTAGACAGTGCATTCCATGGCTCCCACCTCTCAGTGAAGTAGCACCTCCTTTCTCCCTGAATCTTCCCCTCCAGCTTCCACCCATGCCCTCTAGTGGCCCCTTCCTCCTTCCTTCGAGCACCCTGACTGTTCCTCCCTATTTACCCTCTTCATGTACCTGAAGACCTCTATCATGTCCCCCCGGTCCCTTCTCTCTTCCAATGTGTACATATTTAGCTCTTCGAGCCTCTCCTCATAGGTCCTGTCCCCCAAGCCCCAAATCATTTTGGTTGCCCTCCTCTGGACCCTCTCCAGGAGTTAATGTCCCTCTTTAAGTGTGGCCTCCAAAACTGCATGCAGTACTCAAGGTGTGGCCTCACCAAGCAGTTATACAGAGGGAGTATCAGTTCCCTCCTTCTGGAGGTGATCCCCCTAGCGATGCATCCCAGCATCCTGTTGGCCTTGGCTGCTGCCCTCCTACAAGTCTCAGAGTTGTTCATCTTGACATCCACCACCACCCCCAGGTCCCTCTCAGCCATCGAGACTTGTAGCATTTCCCCAGGGTGTACACTTGGCCTGGGTTTCTGGCCCCCAGGTGGAGTACCTTGCATTTTCCTGCATTGAACCTCAGCTTCCACTTTCTAGACCATCTTTCCAGAGCCTCCAGGTCCCCCTGTAGGGCCACCTCCCTCCTCCCCATCCACCACCGCCCCCAGTTTTGAGTCATCTGCAAAGAGACTCATCTCACTCCTGATTCCTGTCCTTATGTCAGATACGTAGGCGTTGAACAGAAGGGGCCCCAGGACTGATCCCTGTGGGACCCCACTAATGACCCTCCTTGGGGATGAGGCTATCCCACCAACTATGACCCTCTGGGTCTGGTCCTGGAGCCAATTGCCTATCCATCTGATCATCTGGTTTCCCACCCCATTTCTCCCAGCTTATCCAACAGGCCCACGTGAGGAACAGAGTCAAATGCCTTGCTGAAGTCTAGAAGAGGACATCCACTGGTCTACCCAGGTCCAAGGCACTTGTCACCCATCATAGAACTCCACCAGGTTTGTCTGACATGATTTCCCGGGATGAATCCATGCTGTCTATCATCCAGGCACCCTGACTTATCCAGGTCCCCCTAGCCTCTCCTTGACAATGCCCTCCATCACCTTGCCCACCACCGATGTCAGGCTGACAGGCCTGTAGTTCCCTGCCACCTCCCTTGATCCCCCTTGTGGATAGGCACTATATGCGCCACCTTCCAGTCTTGGGGCACCACCCTGTCCTCAGAGATGGTGAAAAGCTCTGCCAGGGGTTCCCAGGACATCTGCAAGTTCCTTCAGCACTCTGGGGTGTAATTTATCTGGCCCAGTGCTTTCTCCGTCTTAAGGGAGCTGAGGCTTCCTCCTCTCTCTGCTGTGATTTCCACTTCGGTACCTCTTCTCCTGCTTAGCCCTCCCCCACCTGCCAGTGATGCCTCCCCTCTCCCCAGACCTGCCAATCGGTAAGGCCCCCCCTCCTCAGTATCTCTGTCTCCTCCCATGTATGATGCAGCACCCCATTTTCCTGGTGAAAACTGAGGTGAAGTACTCATTTAGTACCTCAGCCTGCTCCCCGGGTCTTGTGCCCATCTCCCCCTGATTTAATCCTGCTAATCTGCCCCTTCACCCTTCGTTTTTCCCCAATGTATCTAAAGAACCCCTTGTTCCCTCTCCTAATTTCTTAAGGTACTTAAGGTGTGGTCTCACCAGTGATCTATGCAGGGGAATTATCTCCCCTTTTCTGCTGGTGATTCCCCTGCTTATGCATACCAGCATCCCACTAGTCTTCTCCACTGCCTTGTCATACTGTTAAGCTACCTTCAGGTCATCAGAAATGATTACCCCCAGGTCCCTTTCCTGCTTTGTGACTGCTAATACCTCTCCTCTCAGTTGGTACATTGCCTACAGATTTCTGTGCCCCAAGTGCATGATTTTGCACTTTTTTTGTTGCTGCCAGACCTGTGACCATTCTTCCAGCTTTTTTTGACCGTAAGAGCATTACAATAGTCGAGCCTTGAGGTCATAAATGCATGTACCAGTGTGGCCACTTAGCCAATTAGTTTTGATCATACTGCCACATAAAATGGACCACAAATGCACTGGTAGGAGGTGGTGGTATGTGTTGGGATTCCAAAACAGGCTGAAAGAGATGGAACAAAAACATTATAAAAATTATAGTAGTGCAAAAGTTCTGAATGCTGTAGCACATTTCATATATGAATAATAAAGTAAGTTACTAGATGCCAAGCATTATAAGTATATATGTATGAAGATAGTAAATATTGTTTATATGATGAATCTGGCTACATGATGGCATCCCCACTACTCAATGGTAGCAGTATGCAGCATGTACTTTGGCCTATGACAACAATAGCCAGACTTACGCATAGGCATCTTCTTCTTTTATTAAAGTGCTTTACAGGAACTCATCTCAAGCATCACACCTTGGAAAAGTGCAACATTTTTGTGTTCTAAAATAATGTTGCGGATAATGTTTAAATGAAATGTGTACTAATGCTGTTTTCTAATTCTGCATTTGAAATGCTAAAAAAAAGTGGATGTGAATTGAAATGTTGTATTATGTACTTGATGTACTATACTGGATATGCATTGTGGTAATGGCTTTTAAAGCTGATCAAATTAATTTGACTACTACTACTGCTGTGGCAGTACTACAGAGATGCATAAGAAAGCAGTGTATAATCCTTAAAGTGATTAACAGCACTTGTAGGATTATACCAGGGACACCTTATTATATTTAGAGTGCAGACCAAGAAGGGCAACCCTTAAAGCCCATTGTGTTCTTGACCTGCACTTGAGACTGAAACTCAGAAAAAGACTATTAGTTACTACTAAATATAACAAATTCTGGTCAGAGCCAATAGGGCTGCAAAATTATATTGGGTGGGGTGAGAAAGATGAGCAAAACACCTGGAAAAAAGTAATGAACAGACAAATGCCCAGAGAACTGTGTATCCTCTTGCAGCTAAATAACAACCTACCACTATACTTATTCCCAGCTCTGGTATGGACAAACTAGTTTATGTGCGTGATCACTTGTTATGGTGCCCCAGGTTGTGGTGTTATGGTGCCACCGATCCCCATTGCCCCGACCTGTGATGTAAAGGTGACTTGTTCTTGTGCATTACTGGTCATCATGGTGTAAGGCAGGTACTCTCCTGGATGAGATGCCATCTAATACCCCTAGATGCAAGAGGGTGGCCAGGCTCTTACATACCATTTATGTTAAATGTATATTTTATATATTTAATGCACAAACTCTGATTCCAATGATGCAGATTCTAGTATAGCCCTAAGGCTAGAACAATGAGCTGTGAAAGAGACTGGGACATGCAGCAGACCTGGGCCTGAACCCTGCAACCTCCATCTGCATACTGTGCAACCCTGCACAAGTCAGTCAACCACAACAGTGCCCCCAGGTCACCCCCAGAAACAGGCACCTGTGCCTAGTGGATCTTACCTGCTTACCAAAGAATAAAATAAAATAGAAATAAAAGAAATGACCCAGTCTCTATCCTGCAAGGTCAGAAATATAAACATCTTTATTGCTTATAATTAATATTATGTAAGCTGCCTCTGGCCATTTGCCATGTGGATGAATACAGGATTCACCTTCTAAAGTGTAATTATGCTGATACAATAACCCTTATGCTTTAACAATGTAAGTATGGTTGCCTCAGGACCAAATTTTCTCCAGATCCTGCCCCATGTTGCAGCTCAAGGAGTCAAAGTTTGGCAGGTGTGAACACAGCTGGTAGTACCTATGAGGCCGAATTCTCAGACATTGATGCAGAGCTGTCAGAAGCCATGGGTCAAACTCTGCTGTTGCACTGACCACATTAGTGCACTATGTGCCTGATTCTCAAAGGTCATGTACCTTTGTGACACTTTACCTGTTTTACGGTGGCTTGCACCAAATATAATGTGCAAGCCCCATAAAGAGGTCCACAAAGTTAAAACAGCAAAAGCTGGTCTAAGTCACAGCATGTGGTGCATGGGGGACTCTGGGATTGAGAATCCTGACTGCTGGCCACAGACTGCCACAAGCCCCATGCACCATGTGTTCAGCACACCTGGGGCTTGCAGCAGTTTAAAACACATGAGAATTGAGCCCAAGGAGTTTAGGCAACAGCGATTCGGCACTGCACAAAACATTCCACTTGTGGGACATGGGGGAGGGTGAAGTGGACCAAACAAAGTTTGATAAAAAAAGTTCTCTTGACCTAGTGTCTATAAAGATGTGGCAGAATACGGTCACACTTGTGACACGTGTCAGAGAGTGGGAAAGCAAGAGGACAAAGACTTTTTTCGTTAAAAAGTTTATTGATTTTTTTAAACAAAAGAAAAGAAAAAATACAATAAATTAAGTACATAATATAAACACTAGGTAATACATATTCAATATAGCAGCAGTATTGATTTTACCAATAGCATTGAACTAAACAATTAGATTAATAATTGTGCAGAAGGGTTGAGCAATAGTGTAACATAAAGTTATATTCAAATAAGTATACATAAAAAGACATTTAAGTAATCACCTATTAATTCATACTTACTAAAAGTATCAATCATGTTCTTATACTTGTTTGACCTTCATGGACCAAGCCAAGGTTGATACACAACTTATATTGGCCTGGTGTGTTTAAAGATGTGGCTGAGTACTGTCACACTTGTGACACATGCCAGAGAATAGGAAAGCAAGGGGACAAAGGCTTTTTTCTATTAAAAAGTTTATTGACTTTTTAAACAAAAGAAAAGAAAAAATATAATAAAATTAAGTACATAACATGAACACTAGCTAGTACATATTTCAGTAAAGTAGCAGTATGATTTTAACATTAGCATTGAACTAAACAAATAACTAATAATTCTGTAGGATTGAACAACATTGTAGCATAATTAAGTTATGCCCACTAAAGTGTACATAAGACATCTATGTCATCTACTAATTTGTACCTACTAAAAATTATCAATACTATGTTACTTTAACATAAGTCATTAAATTATTATACTTGTTTGACCTTTAAAAATGCTCTGTCTACATTTGTTTACATAAATAATTTGATTGAATCCCCCAACTCCATCCCATCTCACTGGTAAATATAAATCAGCTAAGTTAATCTCTTTCACTCATGACAAGTTTGATTAAGACCAGATGCTTGTTCCCCTCAGTAAGTGGGAGAGTCTGAATGAACTTAAATGAATGAATTATTACCAAGAATATAGTCCAGTGGTGGTGAGGATGGGAGAACACCACTGTGTCAAATGGAGATGACCTCATGTACTTCAGTTCTAACTGTGGAAGCAGACAGTCTGGGTACCCTGTCATGTGTTTTCTAGCTGCTCTCTCTCGCTCTATCTCTCTGTAATCACAAGACTGCATAGAATTTCTATGCAGCCCTAAAATGGGTTAAAGAGGTTAATTATGTTGTGTGTTGTGGGTCTTGAACTAATAAATTATTTTCTTGTATTGTAGTCACTCATCAACAGAGGGTGATGATAGTGACTACTCTTCTCATGAATCTCCATTTCACTGAAAACATCTCAAAAAGAAAGATTAAAGCATTTATTGGCACAGTGGTCTGAGTTTCTGTTCTTATGATGTAGTGATATGCCCACAGTATTTCTCTTTTTCACACATTTTCAAGAAGAATGCAGTACATTTTGATGGCAAAAACTGAAATATACTGTTTATATTCATGATTTAAAAGTTGCCCTCAAAACCTAAAGGGAAATTCAGCAGGATCGTATTGCAGTTTATAATCTACTACTTAGCCTCTTCTATACAACAGACTCAACCTGCATTCTGCATTCTTTGGCAATAAAAAACATATTTACCTTATTTTATACAAAATCAGAAAGGTTAACTGTTACATTGTTCTATGTTTGATTCTAGTATTCATACTAATTATGCTGTTGTTGAACTGTGTATTGTTTGCAGGAAAAGGAGAGGAGTCCTATCCTGACCTGCTAGCTTTGGTGATTGCAGCCATTGTGACAATCATTGTTGCCATAGGAGTAAAAAACTCGGTTGGATTTAATAATGTGCTGAATGTCATTAACCTGGCAGTGTGGGTCTTCATCATGATTGCAGGACTCTTCTTTGTCAGTGGTAACAACTGGTCAGCAGGGCAGTTTTTGCCATACGGATGGTCTGGGGTAAGTAACTTGTACCCAAGATGCATGTATACCTCACAAAGCTAAGATCAAGAATGTTGTGTTAATTTGCTGATGCCTTCTGACCAGATGCTAGTATATGTTTTCTGAAGTCCAGCTTACCTTGCAATCACTGGAAAAAAATAACTTCCAAGGATGTGGTATAGCATATTCAATAATGGATAGGGAAGTGTACTTTTCGCCCTCGGGGTTTATTAAAGCATCTAACACCTCGGGCAACCATTAAATTTGAATTTAAGCAAACTTCCCCATCTTTTATTATTTATAAATTGCCGGTCAGCAATTTTTTCCAACCCTCTAATTCATTAATGCAGATACACATGCACACACACACACACACTGTCTCTCTCTCTCTCTCTCTCTCTCTCTGTGACAGTCTTTTTTTACTGAGTTTTATTTTTATACTGCTGTCTTTTTTTTACTTTTAGTTTATCTTAGCTTCTGGTTTTGTGAAGAACAGTTAGAGTTTGATCGCAATCACAGCTTACCTGCAGTGAGCCAGGTCAGAGACGTTCCCTGGTGTCGATTGTTGTGCACTGTGGCTCCCGAATGGCAGGATCAACCAGATACATTTTCTTCTGTTTGTTTTTAAATGTTAGCTGTATTATTTTTTAAAAAAAGAATGAGAACTCTTTCTGTGGTGGCTCCTTGCTGCTTCTGGTGGCTCCTCGCTGCTTCGGATAAGGAGCTGCCATGCTTTCAGATACGATTAGCCCACCCAGAAGGAGGTGACAGCCAATAAGGGAGCGGCTGTTTTGACTAACTGGGCACGTGCTCGCCGTTATAACCCATGGGTTATAACAGCAAATTATATCAGGTTCAGCTCATTGAAAAAATTGCCGACCAGTTATTATATTACAGTAATGAATGGGCCCCCCTTTTGTTGTATATTTGTTTTACTGATAATGATAATAAGACAGAGTCAGGGGTCAAAGGAACACTCTGAATGTATTACCAAACCATATTCTGGGGGGTTAAAGCAACTTTGCTTTGAATTATTATTTAGTTATAAGTATTGTGGGGCAAAATCATATTGCCTACCATGTTCTGGGGTGACAAGGAAATGCAACAAGAACAGCAATAAGACAACAGTGCAGTACAATTGTCCATGTACTTAAAAAAATATTTGAAACACATATTTATTTACATGTATTGCAAAGAACTGCATTAATGCATCTATTAGGGTTGACACACAAAGCATACAAAGTGAAGAAATTAGACATTATGGTTAAAGACCCTGTAACACTGGAGAATTGGCAGTGTGGTGTCCCTTGGGATTTGAACGATCATGCATACAGTGTTGGCATGACTATGAAATCAGCACTGTCTTGTCAGACAAAGTAAATGGCATAGCAATGTTATATGTATAAGGGTAATGCAAACACTGCATTGCATGATTATTCAAACCCCAAGGAATGTCACTGATTTGCCAAGGCTCCAGAGACTTTTTGTTTTTAATTAAAATAACATTTTATTGCAATTGTTCTTTCATATTGGACATAGACTAGATTTTAAACTCAAGCTAAAGCTTTACAGAGAGTGTCTTGCAGTGTATTGAGATATCTTGTAAATTAGACATTAGAGCATATATATTGAGATGTCTTATGAATTAGACATTAGAGCATATATTTATTACATGTTATAAATGCTTGACTTCAAACCATTAAATAGCTAATAGCTGGCACTCATCTGTCTCAACCAAATAATTTAAAAGGGCAGCCACCTATATATCATTTTGAAGCCTCAACCTGTGGGTGATGCGCTTCATAAGTTGCATTTGTTTACAATGTTGCTTCTACATCTGCAAGGTTGGGGTCATATCAATTAACCATATGCATGTTAATGTTTTGGCTTCTGCCTCTATTAGGATATTATACAAGTCCTTTTGTCTATACATTACTATTCTTTGGGGGGATGCCTATGATAAAGTATGCTTCCCTTGTATTTTAAGGATCTTGATGATTTCATGTCCTACTTAGCCCATGATTGGGGTGATCAAGGGAAGTCCCAAAAACCATGATGCTGGTCAGTCTTTCCCTAACACTTCCTCCAGCATTGGTCCATGGAAGTGGGGCTACAGTGTTTCGTGATTGTTGGGCTTTGAAAGTAAAAGGCTATTACTTTCCACCTAAACTATTGCCAGCTATTACTCATGTTGTTGCTGTGGTCCCTTCTCAGGTCTCTTTCCACTGAGCTTCACAAGGGGAGTTCCCAGTTGTATGCTCCACCCATCTTGCACCTTCATGGGTTTACAGTTGGTTGGCATCCACTGGAGAATGCCAGCTAGGTGTGCTATCTGACCACCTCTAATTAGGTCATTTGCTATACCTACAGTGTATTGCATTAGGGGATTCACACACAGAGCCATGTGAGGACTTTATTGGGTCCTTGGAAACTTGGTCTCAGAGTTGGAGGAACCTGAAGTGGTCCTTTTGTCTCAGGCCAAGCTCTGTTAGTATATCTGAGAAGATTTTAACTACATGTCCTGAAAAGAGCTGCCCCAAACTCTTCAACACCCTTCCTTCCAACTAGCAAGACTGGGTCCCAACATGTTGGGGTGAAATCTGGGCAAGCTTCTATTGGGGTGACTCTTGAGGGAGAGATGACCAGGTGAAGTTTTTCCAGGATTTCCCTCCAGACTGACATATGCAGTCATTGTATTTTTAACCCACAGGCTAGATAAGTCCCTGATCTTCTATCTAGAGAAACCAGTCAGTGGCAAGGTTTGCAGTTTGGTTGTACCCCTCTGTTCTTCAATTGCCACCAATCCACCTTCTCATCCTGACTTAAGTAGCCTGTAAGAGTTTTGATCTGGGGGCATTCTGTAGTAGGTCTTCAGATCATGCACTCCCATTCATACCCGAGCTTTGGATGTCACTGCTAGGACCCACTGTGGGCCTTCTCCTCACCAGCAGAAACTGGGAGAACACACTCCAAAGTTCTTTCATTTGGGGGGATTCCAATGGGTTGGGAAGAAAACAGGAAGAAGAAGCATGGCAGTACGTTCATTCACAATGTCTCAACCCTTCCAAACAGTGAGAAGGGGAATAGAGACCACCTTGCCAAATCTGACCTTAATGTCTGGATGAGTGGGACATAGTTCCATTTATATAGGATATCTGGATTGTTTGTTATCCAAACTCCCTGGTAGCTGATAGGTTGCGGTGTCCAGATATAGCAGATAAAGGTTTGTGTCATCCCCCCACCCCCATCAGGACCTCTAATTTAATGTTATTTTTTCATGGACATTTTGCCCTATTTTTATTTTGTTTTCCCACTTTGAACTCTTTTTGCTTCAACCATAATAGATGCATTAACATATATATGTTTTTCTTTTGCAGTATCTATCTATCTATCTATCTAGCTGTCTGTCTCTGCATACACAGTAGAGCCCCCACCAGGATGTGGAATTCTGTAGAGGCAGTGCAAAAAATAGTGCATTTTCAATGACAGTTAATCCCTTTTGCCATATTATATTTGTCTTTGACACCAGCCAGTAACATACACTGGGTATACATATGCCTATTTTCAAGAATGACCCATGACAACT
Organism: Neoceratodus forsteri; assembly: GCA_016271365.2. Taxonomy (NCBI): domain Eukaryota; kingdom Metazoa; phylum Chordata; order Ceratodontiformes; family Ceratodontidae; genus Neoceratodus; species Neoceratodus forsteri. The sequence goes on along the minus strand of CM028137.1, from coordinate 726,334,907 downwards.
ACTGACTATATTATAGGATGTGGTAGTGCCCTTATAGTTAGGGTCGAGTAGGCTGTTAAATACTAAACCTCAGTTTCTGCACCTTAATAACCTTGGTGTCCTTTGACAAAAAAACACAAAATCTGGCACATGTAGTCAGGCTGTCAGAGTCTCAAGACTTGAAAAGTTTTAAGATGGCATTTTGTTCTGTTTCTGAGATTGAGTGCCAAAAACTGAACAAAAACTATAACATTGCATATTTCTTGCTCTCACCTACAGCCTAGACAGTGTGGAACTGTTTCAGGAAATCTTCAGGGTTGAAGCAGCCTGTGCCAAGAGTGTGCTTTTTCTAGGTTTCCTGAAAAAATATTATATGGTTAGAGTTATAAGGAGTTAACCATCAAATACAAATGGTAAAAAAAATATAATAATGAAAAAAAATTGTTGCGACTGCTTATTTTAATGATTTATTTGCTGTGGGATAAAAATACAGATCGTGTGGGGAAAAAACTGATTCAGTTGAAAAAAAATATGATTGAGACAGCTGCCACTTTTTTGTTCCTTTAAAATTCACAAACATTAAAAATACATAAAAATGATCTCTTAGAAAAAAAAACACCTGAACCTAGCTAAATGGCACCTGTTTAATTAGTTTCTGCTGTTTGTTTTTAAAAAAATATCTGAAATACCTTTCATGGGCACCCAAAAATTCAGAGTTCCCAGCTTAGCAAGAGGAGCTGTTCACTTGTGTTCTCTGTATGAGAACAGTGGGACTTTCCCGAGTTCTGCAGCTGCAGCTGGAAGTCATGCTGTGGGCTGCAGTGAGAGCAGTGAGTCACCAATCTGTCTGTCTGTCTGCCTATCTGTCTGCCTGTCTATCTACCTACCTATCTGTCTGCCTATCTATCTATCTGTCTCTCTGTCTGTCTATTTATACATCTATCTGTCTATCTGTCTACCAATGTAAACATCTATTTAATTGTTAAGTGGACCGGGGTGCTCATCCCTGGCACTGCTTCTTTCTGCCCTCTCTCCTCCAGGTCTTTCCCCCTCAGGGTGTCAGCGTGGCTCAGTTGGTAGCACATCCACCTCTGGACCAGAAGGTCATGGGTTCTCGTCCCACACCGGGATTGGACTTGCACCTAAAAATCGCTGGCATCCGAGTGCAGTATTGGGGGGTGCTGTACTGCTGGGGTGTGCCGTCTTTCGGATGAGACGTTAAATTGAGGTCCCTTCTGCCCATCCTGGTGTTGTCCTGGTGGGTGTCCAGGTGGAAGTAAAAGAACCCAGAGCACTCTTCGCAAAGAGTAGGAAACATTCCCGGTGTCCTGGCCAACATTCCCCTTCCCATAAAACCAGTTCATGCAATTATCCAGGCTGTGTGTGGGTGATGATGTGCGATATGGCCGCCACCACACATTCAGTCACTTCACTACCAGTCTTGCATTGCTTGTAAAGCGCTTTGGATGTATGAAAAGCGCTATATAAATGCTGATTCTTCTTCTTCTTCTCTTCCCAATTTTTTGTGATATTTTTCTATTTTATAAGTGGAGCAGGATGCCCACCCCCGGTACTGCTTGCCTTAACCCCCTCACCACAAGGTCTCCTGCTCCTGTTCCCATCTTCTAGGTGGCAACACAGGGGTGTCCACCCCTGGTGCTGCTAAACAGTTGCATGACATTGGACCACCCAATCCCCATATCAGTATATCAGTGTCATGTCCCCTGAAAAGAAGAAAGCTCCCTCATTGTTTTTTTCCTACATAAAAGAAAACTGTCCTTTGCCTATCTGAACCTCCACCCCCACCTCCCATTCACCACCCAACACCTCATACATCCTCACTCACCTGAACATGTCCCATGGTGTAGATCCACTCTCTGATTGAAGACGTATCTTGTCGTTGGAACCACCAATTGTAATATGAGAAAATAAAAGGGGGATTTGAACTTTGATACATAACTTTCTAATTTTTTCATATTTTGACCCCAAATTTTCAACTTTGCTTTTTTGGGACCCAACCTCATGACCAATGGAGGTGGAACTGTGCAAATCAGGCCCAAAGGTGAATTTGTAGTTGTTTGGTGAAATTACCTTTTGGGCAGGATTTAAAATTTTTCACAACCCTTATTCATGAGGTGGGACTATAAAAGGCTATATTGAAAATTTGGGGTCAAAATTTGAAAAAATAGCAAATTTATAAGTGTATATTGAAATTTTGACCCCATATTTTCAACATAGCCATTTTTATACCACTTCATGAACATGACAGCTGTCTTTTTTCAAATCCTGCCCAAAATATGTTTTCATGCCTCTGGCACCGAATGACATTTTGGTGGCAAGGAATGATGTTACAGCATGGATTTGAAAATTTTCACTTACTGGATCCAAGATGTGGGGTAATAAGAAGGCTATGCTGAAAATTTGGTGTATAAATACAGTAACAAGCCCAGGTTACGAGTTAACATTGCAGTATTTCAACATTCACTCATAACTTTGATAATTTTCAATATTTTGTCTCCAGACTTTCAACATAGCCATTTTTACACAACACCTCATAAACATGGTAGGTGTCATTTTTTAAATCCTGGCTGAGATGTGTTTTCACACTTCAGGTGTGAAATGACATTTTGGACAATATACTATAAATGCTACATGTCGTTTATAAGGGCAGTCATAAAATGACTATCTTGAAAATTTGGGATCAAAATTAACAAAAAAAAAATATAATTGTCAAGAAACTTTACATGTAATGCTGGTCTTGACCCCAGTGGGTATGTCTTGCGATCCCAGTGAGCTGAATTCAGGGGTGAGCTCAGCAACCCAGCTGGATGGGGTGAGGGTGAGGGGATGCCGCTGTTGATATGACACCCCACCAGCCAGGGAATGCAAGCTACAGCATTGTCAACATGGGCCCAGGCACCATACGGTGAAGACATCTGTCCTCATTCACTTTTTAAACATTCATTCATTCCACATTCACTCTTCACACATTCACTTTTTGTTCTTTCAGATTGCTTTGCCTCTTTAGATCTGAAAGAACAAAGAGTGAATGTGTGAACAGTGAATGTGTAAAGAGTGAATGTGTAAGAAGTGAATGTGGACAGTTGTCTTCACTATATGGTACATGGGCCTGTATGGACAACCCTGCAATTTGCATTCCCTGACTGGGGGAATGTGCCAGGCCCTGCACTTCTGTAAGCAGACAGAGTCTTCCCATGGCACGGTACCAAAAGAGCAATGTACCTGTTCATGCATGTCCCAAAGGGACCTTCGTGAATGAGGATAAGATTCTACTATCTCAAAAAGAAAGGAAATTATTTGCAAAAACCTTTGTTAATGCACCAATTAGGGTAAATTAATGACACAAAAGTAGAGAAATGTGGTGTTAGGGTTCACAAACTTAACTCCCCACCCCCTAGGCAGCCAAAGGAAAAAACATTAGAGTTTTGGGTCTCCAGGGTCTCGGTGAATCAGTTGTGGGGTCTTCCTTGGGGTTCTCAGCCCTAATGCACACCCCCTTCTCCAAGCAAACAACTCCACACATGATCTCATTTCTTTACACATGGCCTGTAGGACCCTTCATGAAGAAAGCTACAACAAATTGTGCTGGCAGCATGTGGCAAGACATACTTCTCTACCTTTGAAGAGTGTATCACTATAATGCACTGGCTTGGAGCTGTACCTTTTGCTTTGCACTGGAGGCTATAGGCTAGGGGGAGGGGTGGGCATTAGGGATGACATCCCCAAGGAAGTCCACACCACTGATTCACCAAGACTCTGGAGCCCAAAACCTTATTTTTTTTTTCCTTTTTCTGTTTGAGTGGTGGGGGTGGGAAATTAGGGTTGGAAACCCTAATGCCACATTTCTGTACTTTTGCAGTATTAACTTGAACCCTAACTGGTGCATTAACAAAGTTTTGTGCAAATAATTTCCTTTCTTTTTGAGATTTTGTATCATATCCTCATTCATGCAGGTCTCAAATGGACCTGCATGAACAGATGCAGATGCACAGGGCCCTTTGAAACCAGTGCCAAGAGAAGGCTCTGTCTGCCTACAGAAGTACAACAATGAATGTCAACAATTCAGGGACTGTCTGGTGGGCTGTGAAAGCACTGGACCCTCTGGTCCCTGAGCTTCCATGTGGCTACAGATATGGATGCACACTGCAAAAAGTCCATCTGTCAGCCAAATGCAAAGTGCCCTCTGCCACCCATGGGTGCAGAGGTAAAGAGTCCTATGCCAAGAGGACAGTTGTCTTCACTACATGGTATCCAGGCCCATGTGGACAACCCTGCAACTTTCATTCTCTGGATGGGGTGTCACATACCAGTGCCACCAACACACCCTCACCCCATCCAGCAGGGCCACTGAGCTTGCCCCCAAACTCAGCTCACCGGCACAGTATCACAAAGTATACCTGTTGGGGTCAAGACTGGCACTACACAAAATTTCTTAATTATATATTTTTTTTAATTTTGACCCCAAATTTTCAAGATAGTCATTTTATGACTCCCCTTATAAACATGACATGTAACATGTATACTGTTTTGGCTAAAATGAAATTTTTACACCACAAGTGTGAAAACATGCCTCATCCAGGATTAAAAAAATTACTTCTGTCATGTTTATGAGGTGGTGTGGAAAAATGTCTATGTTGAAAGTTTGGAGTCAAAATATTGAAAATTATTGAAGTTATGAATGAACCTTGAAATACTGCAACTTTCACAAATAACCTGAGCATTTTACCATATTTGTACACCAAATCTGCAACACAGCTTTCTTATTACTGACCCCTCTGAACCTGGTAGGTGAACATTTTCAAATCCCAGCTGAAACATCATTCTGCACCACTAAAACGTCATTCCATGGCACAGGTGCAAAAACACATTTTTGACCAGGATTTGAAAAATGACAGCTGTCATGCTCATGAGGTGTTGTCAAAAAATGGCAATGTTGAAAATTTGGGATCAAGATATTTAAAATTAAAAAAGTTATGAGCGAGCATAGAAAAATGTCAGTGTACTTTCATAACTTTGTCATTTTTGAATATTTTGACCCCAAATTTTCAGCATAGCCTTCTTATGACCCCACCTCATGAACAAGGGCAGCAAAAAATTTTAAATCCTGCCCAATAGGTGATTTTTCTAAAGCAACTATAAAATCACCTTTTGGGCCAGATTTACATAATTCTACTGCCATTGGTTATGAAGTGGGGTTGCAAAAAGGCCATATTGAAAATTTGATGTAGAAATATTCATTAATGACAAAGCTATGAATCTAAGTTCAGCCCCCCATTAAAATACATTATACCAGACTTGCCTTATTTTCTGATATCACAGTCACCGGTTCCAGCAGAAAGATGTGTCTTTGATCAAAGAGTGGATGTACACCATAGGACATGTTCAGGTGAATGAGGGTGTGTGTGGGGAGTACTGAATGGGACATCGGGGTGCAGTGGCTGGGGTGTGTGTGGGAGTCATATTGGTGAGGGACCATTTTCTTTTTTACAGGTGTTAAAAAAATTATTCAGGGTCAGTTTTCTTTATCTCAGCTGACATTCTGACACGGGATTGGACACTCCACAGTCAGGCTATTCTTTGGGGAACAGGGGTTGGTGGCCTGGAGTGGGGTCCAGAGATACAGTACTGGGGTAGGGACCCCAGTCTGCTTATATAGCAAAAGAAATGACATTGGGTAGGGTGGTGGATGACCTGGAGGGATGTAGAAGAAAAAAGTGGTACTAGGGGCAGGCACCCCAGTCTGCTTATTTATAAAATAAAATAAAAATAAATAAACAATGTGAAGAGAGGGTGGGTGGCCTGGAGGGGGGTGGGGGGAAAATATGGGGTACTGGGATGAGCACCCTGGTCTGCTTAACAAAAAAAAAAGGAAGGAGAGAGAGAAAGAAAGAAAGAAAGGAAGAAAGAAAGAAAGAAAGAAAGAAAGAAAGAAAGAAAGAAAGAAAGAAAGAAAGAAAAGAACGAACAGGGGATCGCCAGCTGACTGCTTCAGTTGAAACCAGCAGCATGACTTCCAACTGTGGCTTCAGCATTAAATAAACTCTCACTGTTCTTATACAGATGGCTTCTCTTGCTAAGCTGGACACTCTGGATTTTGAGATGCCCAGAAAAGCAGTCCATGGTGAACAGCACCTGCATAAGACCTCAGTCTTTCAGCTTTATAATAAAATGAAGGCTAAGAACATACCTTGTGTGGCAGTCTTCTTTATTCCAGTGCAAAAAATGTGCAACAATAAATAGGAATCCAAGCCAAATTCTATACATTCTCTGTTGGAATAGCACAGACATGCTAGATATGTCACCATCACATAACAGAGGAAGCTCCCCTCCACCTGCTCACATCATTATCACCTGAGGCATTTTGCACATGAGTGCTTTCTCAAAGGATGATGAGCATATCACTAATACCCCCTTATAAAAATTCTGGTTTAAAAAAAACAGTGTATTATTAAAGTGTAAGTGCAATTAAAAATGTACAAAACACTAATTAAAAATGATTGCATAAAACACTTCCAGTTGCTTCATGCTGAGGATACCAATAGATCCATACAACAATGAATTGCACTCTGAGATCAGTTAATTTAAACAAGCATTTGTCAATGCCAGATGTTTGCCACTGGTATTGCTGTTGTAACAGGAGGTCCCCTTCCTGGAAGACTAATGTAGGCTGGGCTTGGCTGGGGGGACAGTGATGGCAGGATGGCAACAGACATTGATGTTTTAATTTTTTATAGTGTTTAAAAAAAATTAACTATGAGGGAGGGTTTTCTGTATTTCAGGTGGAGACACTGGGGGATTGGGCACCCCAGTGTCAGTGTTATGAGTGGCCCCCAGATGCTCTGGGGTATTAGATGCTCTGTGGTGCATTTTAAGGCTGACGTGGATGATAAAGCAAAGTTCTATTAGGTCTTACCCCCACCCCTGACTCCAAGGAAAAAATATTCTATGGGTGGCCTCAGCTACGTAGAGACTACAGCTGGGCCTGACTGAGAACAGGACCATTTTGCAGCCACACACACACACACACACACACCCTTAGCATGAAACACACTGTAACTGGTCTGTGTAACTCTAACTGCAGTTGGGCCTGGCTGAGAGTAGGACCATTTCCATGATTTTACCATGGGATTTTTTTTCCTTCAAACAGAAAATTTGGCAGTCCCCCCATGAAAATGTTTAAATGCTTACATATTTGCAAGTTGTTATATGTTGAAGGGATAAACTAAACTCCAGTTTAATAAGTAGGGTTGCCACCTTTGGACGATGAGAAAATGACAACAAACCACACCCAAAACACCTCCCCTAGCTCCACCCTTTTTTATAACCAATAATTCAAATTCTCAGGTCTCATACCTTTAAAATGGCAATATTCAGCCTCTGTCTACAGTGCCCAGTGTCATTATGTTGCCATGCACCCTTGGATACCTCCCATTATGACTATATTAAATTGTACTGGACAGATGAGGGTGTTTGTTTACAATTTATTTATCCTATGGGGTATTGCTGATACCCATTTACTGCATGGACTGGAGCATGAAGAGGTCAAGAGATTTCCCCAAGATCACACAGTGAATATTTTGCTCTAGCAGGGGTTGAATCTGACACTTCCTGGTCCCCAAGTCAATGCTCTAACCACTACACTATAGGCAAGTTGCAGTGTGCAAGCTTTGAGACCACAAAGACTCTAGCATCAAGTGCCTGGGATTATTGTCCCAAAAGCTTAAATGCTATGTACAGTCTCTATTATGCTGGTCCAATAAACTGTGTCATACTTCTCAAGTACAGTAGATATGCTGCAGTTTATCAAAGATCACTACTGCTACAAACATTCTAACAATATTTCACTACATATAAAGTTTATTCAATAGTTCCCTCATGTGTAATGACTAACTGTAACCACCAACAGGATTTGAAATCATGAATTTAAAGAAGCTTCTGTATGCACTAAAAGCTCTGTTTGCCATTTGAATGGAAGACCATCTCTTTCTCCAGGAACAATTTTGGCATTTCACTTGACTGCTATACATGCAGTCAAAAAGAAATTCCCAAGCTGGCCTGCTGGTATGCAGTAGTAGCGCTACCACTTGTGATGCTGGCAACCCAGGTATCCGGCACAGCCTGTGCAGTTGCCTAGGAGAGCCCTGAGGACAGGAGCAGATGTGGTGCAGAGGGGGCATAAAGTAAAAAAAATAAGAAAGTCCCATTCAACAATTTTGATAACATGCTCTTAAAACTCAGGAAGTACTTGTATCATTTTTTGATAGCCTTGTTATATAGTCCATAACCCTGTTGCTGGGACCCTATTAAAAATTATCTCAAAGGTACTGGAGCTCACTAGTTATTTTCTCATTCAAATGTTTTTATGCTTTGAATAAATATATTTTTAATGATACCTCTGTATTGTCTTAAAAGTTCAATAGATAGCAGTATACTGTAGTTCTTAGGCATTCCAAACAGTGTAGGGAAGTCCCACTTTTGATATATACATAGCTATCCCATGCCACACATATGAAAAGCTCTTCTATCATCAACATCTGTCCCACCCTTCAGTTCCACTACTGCTGTTGCTATGGATACTTACAGGTCATCATTCATGGGGCAGGGGGTGTGTCTACTTAGATTACTGAAATACCTTTGGCAATAAAACAAAGGCCACAATGTGTGTGTGGGGGGGGAGAGCTGTCAACAGTTACAGCAAATGTTGCGGTTTTATGAGGCTAAGCTGTGTGGTTCAGGAAAGAGATCTGAGCTAGGAAGAGTTAAGTGCAGCTCCTGAAAGACAAGCACTTTTCCTGCTGTTTGTTTATGTGCAAAAGTGAGGCATTTGATGTCTCACTGATACTTGATATCGGTGACGAGATGGGAGTCCAGAAAATGGGACTGTCCTGCATGAAATGGAACAGGTGGTAACCCTATTTAATAGGCAACCAATATTTAACAAGCAGTTTCAGTTTCCACTACCATAATGTTGAGGGGGTAAGGAGCAGGCTGAGAACACGTCATGAGACCAGCTGTGCTGTGATTAAATAAAAGGTGGGCGTAACAATTTTTGTTGAAGGATGATTTTCTTTATTACAGCTGACATTCTGACACTGGGGATTGGGCACCAAAATGTCAGGCTATTCTTTGGAGAATGGGGGTTGGCAAGCAGAAGGAGAGAAGTCCTGAGAAGTGGTACCAGGGGTGGGCAGCCCAGTCGGCTTATATAGAAAAAAAGTAAACATTGGGAAGAGTGGTGGGCAATCTGGAGGAGAGGGAGGAGTAAGAAGTGGTACTGGGGGTGGGCACCCCAGTCTATTTATAAAATAAAAATAACTAAATATGGGGAAGAGAAGGTGGGCATCCTAGAGGGAAGAAGAGGGAGAAAGAAGCGGTACTGAGTGTGGGCACCCAAGGAAAGAAAGAAAGAAAGAAAGAAAGAAAGAAAGAAAGAAAGAAAGAGAGAACAGGGGTTCCCTCTAGGGAACAGTTGATCCCTGGCTCACTGCTTCAGCTGAAGCTGGCAGCACAACTTCCAGCTGTGGCGTCAGCATTTAATAAAGTCTTACTGTTCTCATACTGATGGCTCCTCTCGTTATGCTGAGCAGTCTGGATTTTGGGATGCCAAGAAAAGGTATTTCTGACCATTATTTAAAAAAAACAAACATCAAAATCCAGTAAACGGGTCTCATTTAGCTAGGTTCATGTGTTTGTTTTTTAATACTACACCAATTTTATGTAATTTCCATATTTTTAAGTTTGAGGGAAGAAAACAAGATGGTGGCTCTCACAGCAAACAAAAAATTATGCTGTGAGAAACAGGTCATGAGAAACCAAAAAAAATGGCCTTGCAACACACAATGTTTGGTGTTGCATCGGAACATTATCCCAAAAACCCAATTGAGCATACTCAGAACAGAAAAAACTAAATCTTTAGAAGTCTGGATCCATTTAATATTTTTTCACAAAACTTTCCAAAGGCACTACCTTGGCACAGCATGCTTCAACTCTGAAAGTTTTGGGAGACAGATCCATTCCATGTAGGCTGTATATGAGTGCAAACTCAAATCCTGTGTTAAATATACGGAAAAAAATTTGATATCTGCAGGAAAATTACATATGTGTATCTCAGAAACTGCACATGCTGCTGTCACGAAACTTTCCGTGGATTTTGATCCTGCCTCCTAGACAACACATACACAATTTCAACTAATTTTGTGAAATACTGCCAAAGCTATTAAGGTGCAGATTTAGGGGTTTAACATAGAACCTTTGCTGAACCGTAACTACAGAGGTGCTACTGCACCCCTATAGTTAGGGCTGAATGGGGTGCTTAATGTTAAACCACAATTTCTTCACTATCATAACTTTGGCAGTGTTTGACAAAATTGCTCAAAGTTGGACTTGCTTTGTCTTGGAGGCAAATTCTCAAGAAGTGCAATGTTTCATGATGGCAGCTTGTGTGGTTTCTAAGATACATAATGCAATTTTTTAACAAAACCCATTGTTAGCCGGCCCGGTGGTGCTGAGGGTTGAGGCGTTGGTTGTCACACCTCGCGCCACGCCAGTGACCTGTTTTCGGGAACGGGCATGGGTTGCCGTGGGTCAGCAGGGAGGAGATGGATTGAGCATCCAAGGGACTGCTCTCCATCTCTGGGGAGGGGGGATTTGGGTAGCCAGGCTTGCCTGACCCCTAGCGGAGGCTGGGGGTTGACAGCACGTAGCTGCAAGCTTGGGGTGGGTTGTGGCAGACGCTGATTGGGCACGACGGGAGTGTGCGGCACCCAGTCACTGGCGTCATTGCACGCCATGACCCGCTGGGAGGAAAACAGCGAAAAGCGAGCCCAGCAGCACGAAGTTGTTCCCCCGCGGCGTCATTCCTGGAAGGGTGCCTCCCTGGCATGGATCCGTTGGGATGAGTTGAGTCGCTCCCCACCACCCTGCCACGAAGGGTAAGTTGCGGGGTGCACAAGGGAGGGGGTCTGATGTCCAGGGATGGCACTGGGGGGAACAACGGAGGGCGGGGGTCATAGCCGGAGCTCTGGAGGAGAGAAAATAATACCCCCCCAAAAAAACATTGTTTTTTCCTATATTTATTACTTGTATTTTGCTCTCACCTTTGACCCATATGGTACAGAGTTATTTTACGAAACATTTACGGTAGAAGCAGCCTTGCCAAGGTAGTACCATTAGAAGGTTTTGTGAAAAAAATGTTAATCAGTCCCAGAGTTAGAAGGATTTTAAATTGTCTCAGCATCTTCAATAGGGTTTTATGATAACCCTCTGATATGAAAGATAAACTTACCTTTTGTGAGTATTTCCCTTTTACAAAATTAGTGCATTTCAGGTCATGAGGAAAAAAACAGGTTGTGACATCTGCCTTCTTGTCTTTTTAAACTAAAAACAGAAAACACATAAAAATGATGTATTTTTAAAAATCAGACACTGAACCTAGTTAAACAGGAGCTGTTTAGCCAGAGTCTGGTGTTTCTTTGTTTTTAATTGCACCTAAAAAATCTGTTTTCTGAGCATCACAAAATACTGGGTACCCAGCTTAGTGACAGGACCCATTTTTCACTTCTTCAGTTGACAATTCTCCTGTCCCATACAAAGCGTTGCAACAAGGGAATTTGTTTTTTGTCTTGCACTGAAAAAAACTCACATTTGCATGGTCTCTTCCCCCCCTTCCCCCAATCTCAGCGAGCCCTCCTTTATTATGCCTGTGGTCTTTATGTTTTCTGTAACTGGCAGCATCCCAATAAAATCAAGAGCAGAACATACTGCGCACTGCAAGAATGATCAAATACAAAAAGTCATCATGTCATCAATTCAGAAACATTTGTGACACCTCATTCTCTTTAATTTCAAAATACACCCTCCCCCTCCCAGCTCAGACAGACCTCCTTTTTGCTTCCTCATATGGCTTTTTCTTTAAGCAGACTGGGGTGCCCCCTTGATACTACTTTATACCACCCTTTCCCCAGATCATCCCTCAATGCATAGGTGATGGCACCAGGGTTCCCACCCCAGATGCTGCCAGAGACTATTCTGACACTGGGGTGTCCAATCCCACTGTTAGTTATGGTCCCCCCATAGCAAAAAAAAAAAACACCCCTAATTGATTTTAAGTTGTAACTTGAAAAGAAGCAAATGATCCCTTGTCTATTCTGGTCCCCAATGTGATCTAGTGCTATACTGTATTTCCCTAATTTCCAGGATCTGTGCTATCCCATGAGCTGAGGTTATTACAGGCTCAAAAAACTAAGCAAAGATCTTTGCAAAATCACTTTTGTGCAGAATTTGAAACATGCCATAGGGTCATAAGAAAGATATGTTCAAATCTGGAGCCAAAATATTAAAAAACAACAAAGTTATGAATGTACCTTGACATTTTTCTATGCTCGCTCATAACTTTGGTAATTTTCAAATTTATTCCATTCCAAACTTTCAACATAGCCATTTTTTCACACCACCTCATAAACATAATATATGTCAGTTTTCACATCATGGCCAAAATATGTTTTCACACTTGTGGCACAAATTATGTTTTGCCCACTATTCTATAAATGCCACATGTCATGTTTATAAGGGAGAGTCATAAAACAATCATGTTGGAAATTTGGAGTCAAAACTTAACAAAAAAAAATTATAAAGAAACATTGTGTGCAGTGCCAGCCTTTGGCCCAGTGGGTAGTGCTCTGTGATACTAAGCCAATGAGCTGAGTTCTTGGAGGAGATCTGTGAGCCAGCTGGATGGGCCAAGGCTTCTATAGCTTGCCAGACATCCCCAGATATTCTTGACAGCTGTTGCTGCACAGAAGTGCAGGGCACAGAGATAGTAGTAGTAAAATGCTTTCTTTTTATATAACAGAGAACTGTTAGGACTGAAAGTCCTATTTACAAAGTTGTCCTGTGTTCAAAGCATCAGTTACAGTGCAGGAAAAATATTGAAACCAAACAAACAAACCTAAAATAACATATGATTTAAACAAATATCAATACATTACATTGACATAACTCAGCATCAAAAATATTCAAATTCATTAAAAGCAGAATTCAAGAACAATCACAAATGTATGTAAACTCCTTTGGGATCTGATCCTGGAAAGACTTCAGTTTGTTTAGGGATCTCAGTGCTAACGCAAGTTGGTTCCAGGTTTTAGGTACCAATAATGTCTGAGAGGGTGCCCACCCTCATACGAATTCTTGGTGCCAAGTATCCCATATTGCCAGGGACACTGGTTTACCGGGATTGAGAAAGGGCATATTCCATTTTACACATTGTAAAAAATGGTATTGTCACCGGTGTCTGCTAAGCCAAAATCCGGTTTTACCAGTGTTTGGTTTTGTGTACTTTATTTAACAATTTTTATCTCTACTAACATGCGTCTTAGTAATGTTGACCTCCACTATTACACATCCTTCCATCCTTGTACCAATTTAAAGTTATTTTAGGTACAAGATGTGATAGCAACAACACTACAGCCTCCATCCCTAAGGTGTGATGGAAGCAGCGCTATGGCCCCATCCCTCAGTTGCGATGGCAGCACCAACAGTACTACGGCCCCATCCCTCTGGTGTGATGGCAGTAGCAACAGCACTATGACCTCCCTCCCTCAGGTGTGACAGAAGTAGCAGCACTGTGGCCCCCATCCCTTAGGTGTGATGGCAGCAGTACTACATTCACCATTCCTCGGGTGTGATGGCAGTATCAGCACTATGGCCCCCATCTGTCAGGTGGAATGACAGCAGTACTACATTCCCCATCCACCAGTGGTGATGGCAGAAGCACTACAGCCCCCACCCCTTCGGTGTGATGGCAGTAGCAACAATGCAGTCCACATCCCTCAGGAGTGATGGCAGTAGTGACAGCACTATGATCCCCTTTCTTCAACTCCCACAACCCACATGCACAAGTTACAAATGACTTAGTCTCTTTGCTTGTTAGAACTCAGCTGTGAATTAATCTGAACCATCACCGCTAAGGTGAACTACCTTTGTTTTTCCCTATCTATAATTTAACTGCCTGAATTGGATTTCTGCCTGTGACACTGCTGACCAGTTTTAAGGAACAGACTTGGGTGTTGGAGAGAGATAGCTGGTGAGTGAAGGCTTGAGTGTCCAATGACCACTCACCTTCTCTAGGGAGGGAGGGAGGGAGGGTGGGTTCATGGCTCAGCATTTGCTGACCTCTGGTTGAGGCCAGAGGCACAACAACATGTCAGCCCTCACTGCAGGAGGGAGCATGATGGATGCCGGCTTGTGCCTTGACATCATGTGGCCTGTCATGCTCCCAAGAAAATGGGAAAGCACCCACTGACTAACCGAAGGATGGCTGTTGGTCCCTCCATAAGCCAGAAGTCCCAGACATTTGTCCGTTCTGACCCTGCGATGCCCAGGATATACAGGAAGCTCTTTGGGGCAATTCTCCTCCCCTGGCAGCCACCCACATGGGTAGGGGCACACTCATTGAAGGGTTACTTTGGGTTACCTAGTAGCACAGCAGTAAGGGGCAGTGGATGGTGGTCAGGACGCAGCAGTGGTGGTAGGGGGCCTTGGCAGGCCTGAAAGAGTGGATGGCCAGGGGGTAGGAGGAGCAAAAAAAAAAAATGCTTGAATTTGCTTCTTTGAAATAAAGTGTCTTCACCAAAAAAAATCCACAAGTGATTAGTGGAGGACCTTCAAATGGATTCATGCATCTCCCAGACATGTGGATACCTTTTTTTTTTTTACTTGGTTTCCATGAAAAGGGTGTCTCCCAGTTTTCATGTTTCTGTTCAGATGTGAATTGAGCACTACTCTGCCCACCAGCATCATACAGCCCCTGGGTCTTACCTTCTGTATGCCATCGACTGTGCTTTCAAAATCCACTGACCAAACATAAGTGCACTTAAATAATTAACATTTGCTTTTTGCTGAAGCAGTCTATCAGAAAACTTTTTGTTGTCACAAAGACTGAAACAGCAGGTGGGAGAAAAGGTGCAAATGGTCCAATTCACCTAAATGGGGTACTAACTGTAAAGTCTTTTAATAAGTAGTAAGGCAGTTTCTTCTTTGTGAACATACTTTCATTCAGACTACTTTTCATTCAAACAACTGAGGATTTTGAATGGGCCTACTGATTATAAACTTGAATAAGCTAGTTAGTAACTGTAATCCTGCATTTAGAAATCTACAACCTAGATGCTCATATGCAAAGAATACAATAAAAACCTGTCTAAAATCTAAAAACAAGCTTATAATACACACAAAATGTATCTGAACATTTATCTTTACCTATACAAAATCATTGCAGCCCAAGTAAAACTCAGATAAATTACGTGGTACCCTGGCTACTATTCTATGATGTAGTAAACATATATTGGTATTTTTTTTTATATTCTTTGCAAAGCAAAGGTCCACTAGGCAGAACTGTCTGTTTTCAGGAGTGACCTAGAAACGCTGGGGAGGTTAAGTGACTTGTTTGGAGTCACACGGTATGCAAGTGGAGGTTGTGGGAATCAAATCCAGGTCTGCTGGATGTACCCAGTTCAATCACAGTTTGTTGCTCTAACCACTAGGCATGGGTGGTTAAACTGAATGGCTGATTACAATAAAGCAGTGCGGGTGATTTCCTTACTGACTCTATATGCAGCAAAACAGAAAGAATGCAAAGCACAGCAACATTCATTTTAAGATGCTGAAATCTTGGTTGGCCCACTGGTTCATTGGTAGCAATAATGCTTGCAATGCCAGCACCCCAGGGTCAGAAGCAAACTCGAGTTGATGGAGGTCTGGCCAGGGGAGTAGGATTGAGCACTTGGGGGACTGCTCTCCTCCTCCAGAGAGGGTGGGCTGCAGGTCCTGCTGCTTTACCACCACCTGTGTGGCCACGGGTGGTTGTGCAATGGTGCTGCAGACTGACCAGGAAAGGAGGACGCTAGCCAGGATCTGGAGCAGTGGCATGTCTCTATGTAACCTACCTCCTTGGGTCTCCTCTAGTGCCAGTGCCCTCAGGGACAGAGACCAGAAAACCAGGAACAATCACCCCACATTGGCCACTGGCAGAAAGGACCAGGTGCCCCAGACTTCATAACCAGACTCCATGAGGGACCCACTGAGCTGCCCAACACACACTAAGGGAGTATGGAGGGGTGAACTGAGGTCCCTTCCCTTCCCACCTGGGGTACAATCCAGGCAGGATGGGGCAGGCCCACAGAAGCTCCTGGGGGTGAAGCTATAGGATACGCAACCTAGGGGTCTCTGAAAAGTAGAGACTAATGCTGTGAGAAGGGGACATAGAAAAAGAAAATAAAAAAATGTTTAAAAATGCTGAAATCTTAGAGATTCTGTGCAGTGGCATGCAATTTCCGTGAGGCACCGTTACAAGAATTCAAAATCCGCAAACCAAGCAGGATTCCGTGATTGTTACTGGTGTTACCGGTAAAAATGGAAAACCAGGGTCCCTGCATATTGCTGGTATCTCTAAATTGATATCTACTGGGATTTGTTGGCACAATGTTAATACTTACACCAGATATGAAACCTTCGACAGTTTTATAAGCCATTATGTTTAGGGCTGCAGTGGGTGGAGTCCTGCAGTCCTTTTATGAACATTGAGAAAAGGACTCCGGATTCCTTCCGAATGAACAACATGTTGGATTGCATCACAGTCACCTCCGTGTCTGTGAAGCAGTCTGCTCATGTTGTCCCTACCAACTGCAGCACTGCACTATTTCACAGTGCCGGCAGCCACGGCAGAACACAGCACACTCCATCATGTCCAAGATGGCCACCGTACTGTACTGCACATGCAGTAGAAGTCTACCATGCAGTGGCCATCTTGGTCATGGCGGAGTGGGCAGTGTTCTGCCATGACTGCTGGCACTTTTTAATATATACCATATATCTTTGATCTGAAGCCACTCTCTATTACAAACTGCCCTTGAACTAAAGACGCAGCAGTAAACACAATAAGCTAACACAAGCCACCCTCTAACACAGGCCGCTATCGCTACAGAGAGAGTTTCGCATTAAACACAGTGAATAACTGAGGTATGAGTTTGCACATTCTGCAAATCCCTGTTTCCACTCAACTTTTGACTCTAACTAACACCCCATGTTTTACTGCGGTATCTGATGTCAGCAAGGAGCCAGTGTCTAGCAACGACCTTATCCTGGCAACATCTATCAACCTCTATTAACTAGGCAATGAGTAACAATAAACGAGCATAGAAGTGATGAAAGTTTGAAATAAAACTTCTTTTTATTCGAAAATCCCTAATCAGATAAAAATAAAAAAAGGATGGTTCGCAAAAGGATACAGAAGTTCATTCAATTTCGTCTGAGCTTGTTAGTTCACCCTCTGAGTTGTCTGGCTCACAGTTCTCCTGGCTCAGCTGGATCAGTCAATCACCACAATATTGGTTCAAGTCCCCCTCTGTGATTTTCTTGATGAACTCCTGTCTTGCATCTTGCAGTAGTCCTCCCTCTTTTAGGCAGCCAATCATATCTGGATCACAACTCGTAATAACGCAAACCTACAAAACAACAAAATTGGTCAAACACTGATTCACTTTTTTTTTTGTTATTAGGTTATATGTTGACACATTCGTACCTGGAATGATTTAATCCTTCGAAACACACTGCTAAGCAGTTTTTATCCATTCTAAGATTTTTTCTTTTCCCGGAGCCCGTGGGTTTCCACCCTTTGTTAGCTCCCTTTCTTCATTGGCAATCCAATTATCGTAGCACTCCCTATATGCTGCCTTAAAGGGTGCGTTCCAGCTGACATCTGCTGGTTGAAGAACTTTTGTGCATCCACCAGGAATGACTGAGATTATGGTCTTCTTTGAATTAGCACAAGTTTTCACTGAAGGGTAAATGTGGCACCTGAAGGCATCCCATACCAACGTTCGTTTTCTGAATGCCATGGACCCCTAGACCTTGTCAAGCCACTGAATTGTGATGGATTCATCCATAGAGCCATTGCATGACATGGCAACCACTACACCAGTAATGTCTAATGTCTCTTTGGGCACCCTTTTCCCCTTGATAACCACTAAAGGTGGGAGCTTACGCCCGTCGGCCATTGCAACAAGACATACGGTCACCCACTGTTTTTCATGCCCCATTGTTATCAGAGGGACAGAATGGACCCGCTAAGATCCACAGTTCTATTTCCAGGCATGTCAGCCCAAATTGCAGTCTCATCAATATTGCCTATCATGGATGGAGTGAGGTCAGAGGCTGCAATCTGTCACTTGCAGTAACATGCAAAGTCTATTATTTTGGGCACAAAATCTTTCCGCGGTCTCTGCCCAACAGTTGTCTTTAAACGTATGGTGAAGCCCCATCTCTACAAAAACGTGTCCACCCAACCTTGGCTGGCAGAAAATGATGGATCCTGCACTATCGACATCGCTTTTAAAGCAATGGCTTTTCTAGTTACCCTGTAGTGCTGCTCTCTTTGTTCTGTAATCCATGCAGCTAGAATCAATTCACTTTCAGGGTACTTGGGTCGCCAACTGCCACCATCAAGCCGTTGTCTCTTGCGATTGGAGCCCATGTATCCAGACACAGTCACTTTCTCTTCAAGAGAAGGCAGTTTCTTCCTTCAGTCCCACAACTGCTTCTCATCAATATGCTCTTCAAGCAGCTGCAACTTTAAATTCTAGGTCAAAAGACTTGCGCTTTGACATTGTGACTGTTGCTTGTTACAACAAGGCAAAGAAACCATAGTTTTTTTAATCGATTAATGAACTTATAAGCAGATCTATAAATTGATCAATTGATTACAGACTGCCCTCGATAATTAGCTGCCCTCTAACATGGACCGCAAGTGCAGCTGACAATTAACATTACTAGCCGCAGTTTTAAATCGAAGAGATCACGGTGTATTTTTTTCTGCTACAAAATTCCCCCCACCTGACCCTCCCTCTCAGCACCACCCCCAACCCTCAGAAACATTGAAATGACACTGGGGCACCCAATCCCCCAGTGTCACAATCAATCCCCAGAAATGTAACTGTGATATTGGGGTTACCCAATCCCCCAGTGCCACGATTGAATCCCAAAAATGTAACTGTGACACTGAGGGTGCCCAATTCCCCAGTGTCGCGATTGGGGGATCGTTGGTCTAATTTTTTTACCTGTGGAAAAAAGCTGTCCAGTAATGTCTTTTGCAGACGTTACTTACCCCCCTCACCCAACCCTCCCACTGAGAAGCCACCACCCCACACCCCCCCCAAGTCCTTACTTATCCATCGAAGGTCCAATACTGTAATCCTCTCTGGACTTCAGACACATCTTCACTCTTCAAAGCCAGACCATAAACTGAAGACAAACATATGCAGTTTAATGTATT
The DNA here is from genome assembly GCA_016271365.2 of Neoceratodus forsteri. Lineage (NCBI taxonomy): Eukaryota > Metazoa > Chordata > Ceratodontiformes > Ceratodontidae > Neoceratodus > Neoceratodus forsteri. The sequence goes on along the minus strand of CM028137.1, from coordinate 726,315,583 downwards.
TCAATGGAGTTTGAAACTTAATGGCATTTTTACATATTTTTGGACCAAATTTTCAACATGCCTTCTTTGGGAACCCACCTCATGAACAATGTCGCTGTCATCAGGCAGATCCATCCTGAAAGGTGATTTTGCAGTCCCTGCATGAAATCACCTTTTGGGCAGGAGTTAAAAGTTTTCTCTGCCCTTGTTCATGAGGTGGGGGTCATACGACTATGTTGGAAATTTGGTGTAAAAATATTGAAAAACAACAAAGTTATGAGCCTACTTAGATTTTTGCAAATGCAAGCTCATATCTTTGGTTCTTTTCAATATTTTTACCCTAGATTTAAAACATAGCCATATCTTTATAGCACCTCATGCCTGTAATAGCTATCTTTTTTTAAATCATGTCCAAAATGTTTTTTTTACATCCCGAAAGGTGATTTTATGGTCCCTATGTGAAATCAGCTGTTGGGCACCAGCTGAAAATTTGCATTGCCCTTGTTCATGAGGTGGGGTCATAAGAAGGCTATTTTGAAAATATGGGGCAAAAAATATTACAAAACAACCAAGGTATGAGCCCACTTAGAATTTTGCGAATGCAGGCTCATAACTTTGCTAATTTTAATATTTTTAACCCAAATTTACAACATAGCACCTCATGAATGGGACAGCTGTTATTTTTCAAATCCTGGCCAACATGTTTTTTTACATCCTGAAAGGTAATTTTGCGGTCCCTGCACAAAATCACCTTTCAGCCAGGAGTTGAACATTTTCTCTGCCATTGTTAATAAGGTGGGGTCATAAGAAGGCTATGTTGGAAATTTGGTGTAAAAACATTAAAAAACAAAGGTTATGAGCCTAAGTTAATTTTTGCGAAGGCAGGCTCATAAGATCAGTAATGTTCAATATTTTTTACACCAGATTTTCAACATAGCCATTTCTTTGCAGCACCTCATGAATGTGATAGCTGTCATGTGTTTTTTTCATATCCCGAAAGGTCATTTTGCGGTCCCCACACAAAATCACCTTTTGGCCAGGAGTTCGGAATTTTCTCTGCCCTTGTTAGTGAGGTGGGATCATAAGAAAGCTATGTTGGAAATTTGGTGTAAAAAATTAAAAAAAAAGGTATGCGCCTATGTTGATTTTTGTGAAGGCAGGCTCGTAAGTTTGGTAATATTCAATATTTTTACCCTAAATTTTCAATGCAGCCATTTCTTTACAGCACCTCATAAATGTGACAGCTGTCATTTTCCAACTTCTGCCCAAAATGTGTTTTTGTGTCCTGAAAACTGATTTTGCAGTCCCTGCACAGACACCTTTAAGGCAGGAGTTGAATATTTTGCCTGCCTGTCTTCATGAGGCAGGGTCATAACAAGGCTATGTTGAAAATTTGGTGTGCAAATATTGCAAACCAACACATGTATGAGCTTATGTTACATTTTGCAAATGCATGCTTGTAACTTTGCTAATTTACAATATTTTTACCCCAAATTCCTCAGCTGCAGCCCTATCAGCTCTGGCCAGAGTTTGTTTTATGTTTATCTCTCCTTACAGAGAAAGAGTCCAAGTTTAAAGCTTTATGAAGCTTTGTAAAGCTCACAATGATGGGTTTTTAGAGGTTTTCCTGAGACAAATTATGCCAGTTCATTTTAAGTTATATCAAGACAGTCTGAAATTTGTTTAGCTGCATCGCTATACACAGCACTATTCAATTCTAATACAAGTAGTATAAGCTGTATTATTATATTTTCTGTAGCTTTCCTGTTTAAGGCAGATTAATTTCTACATAGTGCTCCTATTCTGCTGTTTACTTTTTTCATGATATTTGCAAATGTTTGTCAAACTTTAAGGAGTTATCAGTTTGATCACATTTTTATACACAGTTACCATGTTGGTTGAGGCTCCATTTGATGATTTAATATTCAGTTTATTGTCATTTTCGTTTTTCCTTCCATTTATTGCAAAAGCATGGATTGAGTCTTCTTCTGTCTCAATACAAGCCATACATTTTTCAACCATGCTGCTAACCAGGGGAATCATTAAAATCTATTAAAATCTTCCTGGTTTGTTTCCACATTGTGTCTGTCATGTGATGAACATGTTAAAAGTGTATCATCTGCATATAATTTTATGCCCAAATTTTGTACTGACTTTGTCAGAACATTTATATATATTATTAACATTAGTGAGCCCAAAACTGACCCTTGTACAACCCCTCAAACTAGTTTCCCTACCTCAGTCTTAACATATTCCTATGTTAACAGCTGCAATCTGTCTGTAAGATAACTTTGAAATCATTTTTCAGTGCTGTATACTGAGGAGGTTCATTCAAACCATTTTTCTTTACAAAATTCACTTTGTCCTTAGTATCTTTAGTTGGATCAAAGTACCCTTAGCTGGATCAAAACTCTTAATTCAATTCCAATATGAAGAGGGATTTTTAGCGGAATCTATTTTCTTATTATGATAGACCTTTTTTGCTTTGGGAATCAGTTCATTACATTGATTTCTAAGTGTTTTGAATTTATTCCAGTCCTCTGAGTTAAGAGTTTTTCAAGCTTTTCTCCAAATTCTATCTTTAAATCTTATTGATGCTTTTATCAGCTCAGTGACGCAAGGCATATTTTTTTTTTTTAGTTTTTTACTTTTTAAAGTCGCACACTGGTTGCAGACATTTAAGAACATAGTGAATTCTTGTATTGTCCAGTCTAAATCCAGAATAAGATCCAGTCTATACCAATTCTCCTGAATTAATTTAGCTAACAAGAACTCACTGCTAAAGTTTTAAAAACATTATTTAGTAAAATATTACTGTGCTATCTGGGCCTTCATTTTTATTTTACTTCACAATATATTGGATTGTGGTTGATCAGACTTGGTGGCAATACTTTCTCATCATGAGATGGCCTTGCACTTCCACAGAGGGTTCTCAACCCAAGGCACAGGGCCCAGTGCATCTGCATCTGTTCACATAGGTCCCAAAGGGACCAGTGTGAATGAGGATATGATTCTGCTATCTCAAAAAGAAAGGAACTTTGTCAAAAAATGCATTACTGCACCAGTTAGGATTCAACTTACTGCCACAAAAGTAGATAAATGTGGCATTAGAGTTTCCAACCCTAACTTCCCAAGTACCAAGCAGCAAATAGACAAAACCACACACGCAACCATGGACAGCCATCATCTCGTCATCCCCTACCAGTGAATTCCTTCATGCCCTCCTCCTATTGGGTAACACAAAAAAGTTGCACCTAGTCTGTGCATATAACCCTACCAAAGATGTGTGTGAAAGAGCTTTCTTATCTTCTTGACAGTGTAAGTCCTAAAGTGTGTTCCAATGAATTACCAGTCTTCGGTGACCTCAACCTAAACTGGACAGGTTGTAATGTCAAACAATATGAACCCCTGTTGGCAGGCCTTGCTCTCACGCAACTCATTTCTGAGCCAACCAGGCTTCCAGCCACTGGGGGGAAAGGCACCCACCTTAATTGGATTCTGACCAATATGCCTGAGTAGATCATCTTATCTGGTATTTTCCCTGACTCTATCTCTGATCACAGCCCTACCTATTGTGCTTGTAGAGTCACCCCATCTAAAATTCCCTGCAAGGTCATCCAAATGAGGGACTTCTTCAAGTTTAATATAGAATCCTACCAAGCAGATCTGAAACACACAGACTAGTCCCCTGTCCTATCCACAAGGGGCTCTACAATGTCAATTCAACAACCCTTTTGCTGATCAGCATCTCGCTGACAGAATCATATTGACCACAAGTTGTGGTTTACATGATTCTTGTGTGACTCCTGGTCCATTTGTTTTATGAGGGGGCTTTGCCCACCAAACTCCCCATGCGGGGGGGGGCTCAGCTCCCCACCCCCCTATCTTTAGGATTATTAACTCCAGTCAGAGTTGATTCAGGGCGGGGGTGCAGGACCGGGAGACAGTGTGCCTCTGTCTCAGGCACACCAACACAGCGACTTGTCAGCAAAGTGTTGATTTTGCCGACAGGGTTGTAGTTTACTGTGTTGGTGTCACCGTACATGGGGCATACCACCACAAACAACGCCTCAGTTGCCCTTGACAACTTTCATGCTATATTCTCATCCCTGCAAGATAAGCATACCCCCATTACAAAAAAGGGGAGTGAGGGGTACAGTCACCAGATGGCTCCAAGGTGGATTGTTTTCCCTCATGAAGTCAAGGGACAAATGCCGGGGTAAATTTAAGGCCTCCCATGATGTGTCTGCCTTCCAAGAATTTAGACAACTCAGAAACATTTGCAAAAAAAAGCCACCTGTTCTGCCAAGAGTGAATTTTGTAAATCTGCCATGCTGTCCTCAACCAGAGACCAGAGGATCTTCTGGCAAAACATTAGGAGTATTATTAGTGGCTCCTCCAAAGCCTATGTTACTGATATGCTTGTTGGTGGTGTAAACTGCAACAACCCATTGACAATTGCAAATGCTTTTAACTCTCAGTTCTCAGACCTGTCTGCCTACACTTACCAGTTCCTCAACCATAATCAACTAGATCTAACCTGCAGTCCCCAGCCTGGGTCGCCTTCCCACCCTCCTTTCTATTTCAAGGCCATCTTAGCCAGTGAAATTCAGAGACTCCACAGAAGAAGTGGTAGAAAAATGTCAAGATAAAAAATACATGTTTATATGTATGGTTGCTGTGTCTCTTATTGTTATAAGAGTGCATTCTCAGGTTCTTTGGGTGAGAGAAGCATGAAGTGAAGCTGAGCTGTTCTGACACACAAAGGACATGAGAAGAAACTCTTGAGATCATGATTTAGAATGTGGCTAGCAACGTCAGTAATAGCAACATACAGTATCAAAAATGTAGTGATATTACTGTTGTCACTATGGATATTTTGAAGAATATTGCCATCACAGTGGAATACTGAACAAATCAGAGAACTGATTTCCCAATGCTGATGACATCACAATGCCTAGTACAGCACTGAAGTCAGCTGCTGAAATCAAAGAATAACTTGTAAATCTTCAGACAAACAGCTGATTTAAAAGTTATAACTAGTAAACTACCATTGTATATCTTGAACACACAATGGCCTGATTCAAAACAGGCAGTTTATCATCACTTTTGGGGTAGCAGGACTTTAAAGAGCCACTTTCTATTTAAAAGTATGGAGCCCCTCCAGAAGATATGTTATGTCTCATGTCGGCGATTCTTACCTGGGCTGAACATCTTAATTTATTTTTAGTCAGTCTTGTAGAAAATGAGCTTTTAATTTAGGGCCCCAAAGCTGACTGCTAAAATGTCAGCACTTCCAGATTCAGAGGACACCCCCTCGCATTGCACGTTTTGTGATGTCAGTCCCAGAACAGAGTGGGGGTGCACTCCATTGAAGTTAATGGGGGCATATTTTACTTTAAATTTATTAAATGTAGTGTATGGACTATGCAAAATCAAGACCACCGCTCAACAGACAATGACCTTGTCTGTTAAGTGGTGGTCTTGATTTTGACTAGTCCACACACTATATTTAAAGGAGAACTATGGGGTAACTGGAAGCCCCAACTGATGCACAGATCGGGGCTTCAGTACCCCATTTCTCCCTGCTGTCACCAGATGAGTAAGTTATTAGCTTACCCCATCCCTCATAAAATCTGAAGTTCTCCGGGCTGCAGCCGGTATATTGTAAGTGCTGTGGTGCTGGCTGGGTGCCCACCCCCAAAATCTGGCTAATTGAATCACAAGATGATGACGTGGTGTTGCCACAGCCTATAATGTGCCCCTATGTACGGAGTTTTAATAAACTCCATTTCAGCTGTGCCCAGCATTATTTTGCATAATATGATTATATGCCAAATGTATGCTTGGCATATAATCATATTATGTAAAAAAATCACTGAGCACAGCTGAAATGGAGTTTATTAAAACTCCGTACATAGGGGCACATTATAGGCTGCGGCAACACTTTGTCATTATCTCACAATTCAATTAGCAAGATCATGGGGCAGGCACCCAGCCAGCACCAGGGCACTTACAATATGCCGGCTGCAGCCCAGGGAACTTCTGTTTTTATGAGGGATGGAGTAAGCTAATAACTTGCTTATCTGCTGACAGCAGGGAGAAATGAGGTACTGAAGCCATGATCTGTGCATCAGTCCGGCTTCCAGTTACCCCGTAGTTCTCCTTTAATAAATTGGAAGTAAAATATGCCCCATTCACTTCAATGGAGCATGCCCCCATGCTGTTCAGGGACTTACATCACAAAATGTGCAGCACAGGGGCATGTCCACCAAATCTGTATGTGCCAGTGTTTTAGTGATCAGCCTTGGGGCCCTAAATTAAAAGTTCATTTTCTACAAAACTGGGCAAAAATAAATTTAGATCTTAAGCCCAGGTAAGAATGGCTGACCTGAGGCATAACATATCTTCTGGGGGGGGGGGGGATCGTACGTTTAGGTAGAAAGTTGCTCTTTAATAATTCACTCATCATGCGCTGTCACTCATGAGTTATAGTACTGACTCTTCACACTTGAAGATAAATTGCATATTTTGAGCAAGACCATTCCATATCCCTCCCATCCATCCATCCATCTATCTCTACACACATAGGGCTCAATTTTCAAAAGCCCTGATAATGCCACAAACCCGTGGTGCACCAATCATACAGCGCATGGGGATTGCAGCATTCTCCCAATGCTAATCGGGATTTTCATTCCTGTGCACCAAATGCCACAAGTTAGACCAGCTCCCCCTGGCCAGACTTGCGGCATTGAACAGACCATTTTTAGGTGGCTTGGCCAAATATTTGTCACAAGCTGCTGTAAAGTGTGGAAAGTGTTGCAACTGCACATGATGTACAAAAATGGGATGCAGTTGCAACAAAGAATCTTCATGCAGCTATGCTAAACAATGGGGTTGATGATGGGCTTCACATAAGCCCTGTGTTCCCCTTTGAAAATCAAATGCATAGTTTCTTACTGATCACAGGAGGTACTGCGGAATGAGCAGCCTTCAACACCCTGCCCCTGTGCTTGTTGGCACTGCCTCTGTGGCATGCCCAAGAGTCCACTGACCTAGATCATCAGAGTCAGGATCAGATTAGATCCCAGATGTGTACATGATGTAGTGCAAGGTGCACTGAAAACAAGCAGTCATAGCTTAGTGTTCCTTTCACAGTCAAAAATGACAAATAACTGTGCAACTGCTTTATGAGTGGTCTGCCAGAGCACCCATAACGCAAGTTACATGTTTGCCACAGACAGCATAATTATGCAACTGCTTTGTGAGTACTGTATCCTGCAGGGCCACTCTTAAAGCAAGCAACAGGTCTGACACAGTGAACTTCACTATGCATCTCCTTTGTGAGTGTCTCCCCCAGGACATTCTTGAAGCAAGCTACAGGCCTAGTGCACTGAGCATTACTGTGCAACTTCTCTGTAAGGGCCCACAAGCCATTTGTCAAACAAGCTTCAGGTCTGCCACAGGGAGCATCACTATGTAGTGTTCATCATAAGGTGTAAGAAAGGTGAGAATTAGATATTTATCCCCAAAGTACAGAATTTACTTACCCAAGTCACTACTGTTGTAGTACAGTCAAAGCTGCTTATAACTGACTACTGTGAGCAACTCTCTTTTGTTCATTATAAACCGCTGTCTGGAAGATCTAAAATTCCTTTTTAATAGGGTTTTGATTTGTGCGTATGCAGCACACTACGGTGCTGTCTGATCTTAGTGTCCTATGCCACCACAAGCTGTTTACATTAGCTAAAGAACATTATTCTGGTTTTACCTGTAATGTGCTTAAGCAGGTTTGAACTTGTTTTGAGCCACAAAGAAAAAGCTGCAATTTACTGATTAGGATTATCTCTGTTTCTGGATCAACTGTCCCCACTCACCCCACAGATGTGACCTCTATCCTTGCCCCATCTCAAGTTAGACAATTACAGGCAGGCATGGAAGGCACGAGATGCATTAGTCCTTTAAAATGACTTTTGTTCACTTGTTAATTATGTTAATGCTGGGATTGTGATTAGCTTGCTTTCTGCCTGCTTAATACTCACCCCTACAGAATCAGCCCGGCCAGCAGCATTACAGCCCTGCTAACCTCTAACTTTAACCTCACTGAAATTGACAAAAAAATGGGAAGACAGTTCAATAAAAGTAAAATGTTGACAAACCTCCTCTTGAACAAAAAATAAGGAACCCTTATACCCATATCTGTGCTCCGCTCTGCTTAGATGCTTGTTTACAACCCGCCTGGCACATAAACTCAAATACGAAAAAAAGGAAAGGAAATTAAAAGAAAAAAATGAGAATAAATTAAGTGATTTTAAAATTTAAATGAACAGCTTGAGAAGGGCTCTAACGGCTGAGAGTGAAGCGAACTCTCTCTCTGCCACTCACATCAAGCTTCCAGGATGGAAATGAGTGAGGGGGTGATTAACATCTCGTTAACTGGAACTGGGGCGTCCTATCAACACTTCCATTGCTTCAGTCAGAAAGGTGCTAGGAGGCCCATCAACACATTCCATGCCAGCTGAGCTGTCCAGTATAACAGACAACCATAATCCATTATATCAGGGCTGTTGTATCAAGTAGGTTTGTAATGAACCCCCTATGGCAATGGTTTCGAGTTTTGGTTTTGTCTGGTAAAAGCAGCTGTCCACGTGCATGTAAAGTGTATAAATATAGGGGATATACAATGGACTGTCTCAAAATATGCAAGTTATGTTCATGTGTGAGGGAGCAGAAACATAACTCATGAGTAGCAGAGCCACAAGTAAATTATGACAGTCCTGCCCCTTCACAAGTATTGAAAAACTGCATATTTTGAGCCAGGCGATTACATGTTCAATTTATCAATTTATGCAACATCAGGTTATTTGTTATAATTTTAAATATAATTTTTTGCCTGAAGATGTGTTTCTCATTGATTTCAACTGCTGGCTTCAGTTCTGTGCACAGAGTTACTGTGGTGTCATCAGCATGGTGAAAGCTGCTATCTGATTTTTCTTTTTGTACAGTTTCTTTATGATTCACTCAGTCAGGGCATCTCTCAGAAGTGCTCTCTCAGCCAGACACCTCTACTCCCCTGCCTGAGGCTCCTTCCCTTCACCACCCCAACGAGGACTTCCAGCCCCAGCTCACCCCCGGTGGCGCCATCTTTCTACCTGTTGGTCCTTTCTGAGATTTGAAGGTCCTTCCAGTGGGGGGCTCAGCCAGCCTTCAGGGAGAGAGCCCAACAGTGGGGATGTGGGTGTCCGCCACTGGAGCCCTCTTCGCCTCCCTTGATTGAGTGGGTATTTTCTTGTTGTGGTTGCCCCTTGGAGCTTGGACATGCAATGACATCAAAGGCACAATGTGCTGACGTCCACTGCAGTCCACCCCGTGTCTGCAGTGCTGCCTGTTCTTGGCACTGCCCCGACCACTATCAGGGGCCACCCCGGAGTGGTGCATTCCCCGGGACCCTTCCCAGGAAGGGAGAGCAGTCCTCCAGATGCTCAATCCCTTCCCTCCGCTGCTGACTCCCGGTGACCCGAGTTTGTTCCCGAACCCGGGTCACCAGCATGGCACGAGGTGTGGTGTCCAGCACCTCAACCCTCAGCACCACCAGGCCGGTTCTGCTATTTGATTTGTTAAATATTCCATTGTAATGTACCTAACTTCAAGTTATCAACTGTGACCCACCAGTTAGGTACAAAACTATCACTCATTATCTTGCCATTTTATCTCCATTATTGTACTTCTAAAATGGCAAGAAATAAAATCTATTCATTTCATTGGCCAAGAGATGCCGCCTGACTATGCATTAAGTATCTATAAATCTATGGTCAGGTGTTGAATTAAATTTTCCTCCCCTTTGAAATCTACTTAGAGCTATTTTATAGGTGTAACAGGTCCCTCCAGGGTGTGCATCATAGGATTTCTTTTGTTTGTCTTGTTTCTCTCCTGGCCCCTGGTTGGCTAATTCATTCCAGGCATCCTTGTCTCTGGCCGCCATTTGTCCCTGCACCTCCACATTATGGACCATTGCTGCTTATCCCCACAGCTTACCTTCCCCATGGCAGGGTGGTGAGGAGCCCCTCATCTTCCCCATCAGGACTGGATCCAGTATTGCAGCGATGTCCTCGGAGTTGCATGGTTGATGAACGGCCATTAAGCTACACAATCAGGGCCTTTTCCCTGATCTTCTCCCCTTGTGGAAGAGGCATGCAGGATGCCAGTGGAGGGAGCATGCACACATCCACACACACTCCTCCAGATGTCTGCTCCCTCTCTGCCCCTTATCTAGAGTATCAGTGCCCTGTCCCCCCAGCCACCACCAAGAGCCAGTACTGTGCTGAATACTGGCAACCCCCCTCCCCGGAAAAAGAGAGCAGCCCCTCGGATGCTCGATCCTTCTCCTTCCCTGCCAACCCCCCGCAGCCTGTGCTCATTCCCGAACATGGGTCACTGGCATGGCGTAGGGTGAGGTGTCCAGCACTTCAGCCTTCAGTGCCACCTGGCCAGCCCACATCATAGGATTTTAATGCACTTCCCAGGGATGTAAGGACACTCAAAATCACAAGACTGTAGTGTGCATATTTATGGAACACATACAAACAGAAGATAGAAAGAAATAAGTGCCTGAGCTGGGACTTGAACCTAGGCCACCCAGAATACCATTCCAGTTGCTCTACCAGATGCGCCACCAAGGTAACTGGAAACTAGGCCATCCCAGAGCACATTGTTCTTCTCCGATGCACAACCTGGTGCTGCAGAGATAATTACATTTTCAATCACAAGAGTGTGATGTGCATATTTATGGAACACATACTGTACAAACAGAAGACAGAAAGAAGTAAGTGCTTCAGCTGAGACTTGAACCCAGGCCACTCAGAACTGGTGGCACAGCTGGTAGCACAACCAGAATGGTATTCTGGGTGGCCTGGGTTCAAGTCCAAGCTGAGGCACTTACTTCTTTCTTGCTTCTGTCTGTATGTGTTCCATAAATATGCACACTGCACTCTTGTGATTGAAAATATAATTAGCTGTGCAGCACCAGGCTGTGCATCAGAGAAAGAGTAATGTGCTCCTGGATGGCCAAGTTTCCAGTTGCCTTGATGGCACAGCTGGTAGCACAACCAAAATTGTATTCTGGGCAGCCTTGGTTCAAGTCCCAGCTGAGGCACTTACTTCTTTCTATCTTCTGTATGTATGCGTCAGGACACTCAGCCTTTGGCTTCATGCCTTACTACACCCCTGGGGCATGCATTAAAATCATATATTGCGCAACCTGTCATGGCTTAATATATATATATATATATATATATATATATATACACACACACACATAAAAAGTATTGCATCTATTAGGGTTACAATGAAAAAAGGTAGGAAAATGTAACATTAAGATTAAAAGTCTGTGGAACCTTGGTAAATCTGTGGTCTGGTGTTCCTCGAGATTTGAACAATTATGCAGTGCAGTGTTGGGTTACCCTAATAATGCACCCTCTATGCAAGCACTGCTGTGTCACTTACTTGTGTGTACAGACAGTGCCAATATTATTGTATCCCCACACTGCATTGCATGATTGTTCAAACCCAGAGCAACACCACACAATAGATTCATCAATGTTCCAGGTTTTTTTTTATCCTAATGCTTCATTACCCTATTTGTGCTGTAAATCTAATACATGCACTAAAACAGAACAGCAGCTTGCTTCACGAGTAGCCTGTCAGTCAGTTCAGTCCACTCCAACATTTTCTATGCAGTGGTCATCCAAAGAGATCTAAGCACTGCAGAGCATAAAAATCTTAATACTATAATCACGCCATCAAACGTGCATTACTATACATTTGAAAATGCAAAAACATTATAAACAGTAACATTTAGATAAATAATTTAAATATATTAGATTCAAGTGGTCTCAAGTTCTTGTGCAAAAATGCTTGTGCTTTCAAAGCTGACTTAAACCATGTAGGGAATCAGTCAAAGGGTATGATGAAAGGCATTCCACAATAATGGAGCCTAACCGGAAATACCATACCACCTACAGTTTTTCAATGGTATTTGGGAACAGTTGTCACCTTTGAGTTAGCAGATCTCAAATGTCTTGCTGAACAATATTCAGTTAGCAAATTTGTGATGCATTTGGAACCATGCTTATGGAGGCTGTCTTGCATCGATGGAAGCACCTTACGATCAACTCAGAATTGGACTGGCAACCAATGAAGATCTCTGAGAATTGGAATAATATGATCCCAAACAGAAGAAGTCAAAATCATAACTGCTGCATTTAAAACATGCTGAAATTTGTTTAGTTTTTTATTTGGGCCACTCATGAAACAGTTGCATCATCACATACATTGTGCCAAATCTATTCTAGGCCAGGCAAGTGGGCCTTAAGACTTGCAAAGCAGCAACATAACCATCTGCATTGCCCCAGACCTGTAGCTTGCTTTGCACATGACCCTACAAAGCCATCTATACTTTTTCTCATTTTGAGATTGTCACGAAAGCAGAAAATTTATCTCATGAAAAGGAATTTGCAAGTCACAAAAACAGGTTTTCAAGTCATAAAAAACTGTCCCTGTTTTCATGGCACTGAATAACCTAATAAATTAAAAAGTATTGTTTTGTCAAAAATCAGTACTTGAAGAATCAACCTTATCCAGAATCAGATGACCACATCAGTTTCAGAACACAGCTTCAGTCAGTTTTAGTATTTTTAATATGCAAAGTTTTATTTTACCCACTTTTGTGTCTGCTTACAGTCTTGAAAATGGGTGTCACAGTCACAAAACCAGGTTTTTGACACATTGTGACAAGCTGGCCTATGGTATATGGAAAAGCAACACGCTGTGCTTCAGGTTCACAGAACACAATGCACTTTTATTGCTTCAAATGTTAGTTGTTACTCCAGAAAATCATAACCAGCCAGTTCAACTTCCCCAGCCTGGTCAAGTAACACAAAGTTTAACATAAAACAATTCTTGCAGGCTGACTTGACAAAGGAATCCTTGCACCACCTATGTAGGCCAGTAGTTTGTTCAAGATACAGTCTTAAATGAAGTACAAACAGTTTCCCCTTTAGCCTTATCTTTACCAAATTTTAAATAAAAATTAAATAAATGATTGCGGCACAAACATTTCCTTTCTTTTACCCACTTTTGTGACTGCTAAGACTCACAAAAATAGATTGCCTTCTTGAAAACAGAAACTACAATTGTCAAGAAAAACACTTTATGAAACATTTGTGAAACAATTACCTGTGCATGGGTGAAAATGGGATTTTATTTTCCTACTCATTTTAAAACTACACAGTTCTCAGTAAAACCACCTATAAAACAATTATCTTAGGGCCAAACTCAAACTAACCTGCCAATGCCAAGTTTAAATTTATAGCCATTTGTGCACTATCAATGAGCAAAAAGGTCTTAAGATATTTTTTTCACATTTCAACCTCCTAGAACTTTTAAATGCTGAACCAATCAATACAGCACCAAACATTCAGGATCCAGATATCCTGGCACTAAGAGTACACATGCCAAATTTCAAGTTATTCTATACAGGGATGAATGCATCATTAAGGGGCAAAAATAAGGATTTAACATAGAACAGCATTTGTAACCCTTATAAAAGGGTAATCACTGTGCTTTATCTATCTATCTATCTATCTGTATGTCTGTCTGTCTGTCTACCTATCCATACGCTTTATCGTCATGCTGTTATAGTAGACATAATAGACAGCTGGTAAATATAATCTCAGTAAACTAATTAAACTGAACTTCTCACTGAGTCAGTTTTCTAGTGGATATGTTAGAAAAGGACATTGTGCAATTCAGTCTTTTTGCATGAAAGTACTAGCCTTGAAACTGTTACAGTATATAGATAGTCCTTGAAAAGTGGTTGTCGTAATGTGAAAATCATAATTTTTAATAACCCTACCATCCCTTCCCATGTTATCTGTTTATTAAATGTCATCTGCATTTTATCTATTGCCAGTGTCAAGGGACAAACACCATATCATATTCACAACTTACATTTTTCAGTCTCTAATACTGAAAGTGAAGTTTAGACTTAGACCTAACAGATGTATAGTTAGGTTTAGAATACTGGAATACTAGGCTGGCAGGTCAGTTTCACTACTGGAGTCACCACCTGAGGACAAACTCATCTACACTGGTAGTGAGAGATATATCCCATTAAATATCTAGCTATTTCTGTATACATCACATGAAATCCCATTGAAATAAAATGGCATTTCCTTTGATATATATATATAGAGTATCATTAAATACATCTAGATATACTGGGACTTATTGTATCTCTAGCTAGCACAGAGGGGAGGAAGATAACCCTTCTAGTAATATTAAGTTGTCTCATGTTACTTAAGTAGAATTGGCATGTGTATGGTTCTGCAAATGAGATGCTTACAGTATTGCCTCAGTCCTACCACTACAAAGTATAGCTATGGGCAAAGGATGTGTGGACAATGGCAATTATAAGAAGGGTCTGAGAAATGGAGCTTTCTGATTGGCTGCAAACATTCTAACAGCCTTATGTTATTCTTTTATTAACATACATGTAGAGCTTAGCCATATACTGAACAAGGTTTAACACTGCTTAAAAACATTTTTATTATAATAGCAATAAGGCACTCCCAGGTATTATGTTAATGGTCAGTTAATCACCTTCTAGGGGCATGTGGCACTCGGCTACACCTCGTACCACAGTACACCCCTAGAAGGTGATTAACAGACCATTAACATATCCCTTGGTCATGCCTTATTGCTTAAATATGGGCTACATTCTACTGGCAAGCTCCTGATCTTATTTATTTTATTTTATTTAGTTTTTGTTGACCGGGTAAGTGCACTAGACAAATCCTGCCTATTTTCAGGCACGACCCGGGGAAGGGGATACAGATGAATGCCAACTGACCTTGAACCAGATAAAGCTGTTGGTGGTATTTTTAGTGAATGAGGGAAATTTGGCCAGGACACCAGGGAAATTCTCCTACTCTTTTCGATAAGTGCCACGGGATCTTTAACATCCACCTGAACTACCACCAGAACAGGCAGATGGGACCTGGGTTTAACGTCTCATCTGAAAGACATAACTCTCAAGTGCAGCACCTCTCATGCTGCACTACAGTGTCAGTACTGGGATACTAGCCCAAGTGCCAGATGTGGGAACTGAACCCACAGCCCTCTGATCTCTCGGCCTCAGAGGTGAGAGTGCTACTTACTGAGCCACTGACACTGCATCTGATACAATATAAAGTATTCTATGGTTTATTTTTCTGTTAAACTTTTATCATAAAACTACTCCATTTCTCAGCCATATACCATTCATAGACTATGCTGGCTTTTATATTAGCTGCATGAAAAAGCTAATTTACAGATAAGTCCTCTAGGATGAAACGCAGTGTCACAGGTGTACTGCATGACAAAAGGGATTAACTCCCTCCTACTGAAATTGCATTATTTACTGCAGTAACTCTACTGCAGAATTCTGCAGTGCTGTGCTTCATCCTGGAGGGCTTCACTGTACCTTGTTACTGTAGTCTATCAAATGGCATTGGAAAATCTATTAATGTGATTGGGTAAAATACACCAGCTGTCAATATGTTTAAATACGTTAAAGCATGGCCTGGTGTCAGATCCTGTTTATATGCTAAGAAAACCTGTGTAACATACAAAAATCAATGCATCTACAAAGTCAGTATCTGACACAGATAAATGCTATCTTACACTCCCCCAAAAGAGATATTCACCATTTCTAGTAAAAGGAACTTTGAGGTCTACTACAAATTTTCCATTTTAAACTGCTTATTTTGCTTCAAAAACAGTTCTTTTTGTAAATTATTTTTATTTTAATTAGCTCAGCCACAGTGAGTCATTTCATAAGTGCAACAGCATACTCCAGGGTGAACATTAAAGTATTTCAATGCACTTCCCAGTGGCATAAGGCATTTTGTAACACCTTGTTCCTTACAGAACCCCATTACATGAATCAGAATCCTTTAATGTACACACTGTCATCATGTATTATTGCTTACTTTTTATGTTGCCTCTTTCCTACAAAAATATCTCAAAACACTCAATAGATACACAATAATGGAAAATAATGGACAGGAGAGTAGACTGATAGCAAAAGATAGAAAGCAGCAGAAATATGAAACTTAAAATAGAAAGACTGGCCAATCTACCAGTGCATATGCAATATTACAGTTTGTGGTGCTGGTAGCCGGGGTTTCAGAATGAGCTGAGGAAGCTGGAGGGCTAGCAGTGAGGAGATTCAAGCATCCCAAATGATACCAACGCTCTCCAAGAAGGGAAGGTTCCCAATTCCACTATGCAGTCTTCACCTGGGTAAGCACTGATAGTAATGCAGGTAGAGTGGCTGGGGAGAAGGGCTATCATCTGGCTGTGTGCGAGCACACTTGAGTGCATGCATGCATGCATGTACCTTGGAGTCCACACCACTGACATCCCAGGGGTTGGGGAAACAACAGTGGAAGCCCGGGCCAATGGATAATGATGCTACTAGTATTCTTGAGTTGTGCACTATTGTAAGCCCCCAAAGAGCTTTAGGTTTTCACCTTGGAGGGACTTGGGGCACCCTGACAATGTCACCACAGGAAGTAAGCCATGGAAAGTAAACTCTGAGGGGCATGAATGGCTTACTGGACTAGGAGATAGCCAAGGGCTTAGAGGAAGGGTTCAAGCCAAAGGAGAACAAAAAAGAAAAACTTAACATAGAAAGAAAGATGAGGTTAAGATGCAAAGGCAAGGGAGAATAAAAGTCTTTAGATGAATATTAAAGGCATATGGCTAGTAATTGTGCTTCATGGCTAATTTCATTTCTGATTTTTCACTGGTGCCTAATCTCAGGCAGCCCAAAGGAGTCACAGTAACTGATCAAACTAATTTCAAAAGTTATCAGCTACATATGGAATTATTGTACAGTGTGCAAGTTTGCTTTTTGTGTTTAGGGACTCTGTAGATAAGCATATAACTGGACCAGTTGGCAGACATTTATCTGGGTTACATGAGTAAGCAAACAACAATTGGAACCTCCCCAAGCTTGAACAGTGCCTGAGGTCAGCAGCACAGTAAGGAAGCCAAAAGAACCTAGCACAGGGGTTTCCAGTAACTGCTGTGGTGGGAGTTTAGCACCTTTTCTGGTGATCTGACCTGGATTTTATATTTATGTAAGTTTTTTCCCAATAAACTATTTGTTATATTTTTGGTGTGGGAGATTTATGGGTTACATTAGTGAACCTAGCCATTTCATTTTTGATTCACTCCTGATACACATTTGTCTATGGTCAATTATGCAGAAACATTAATAACTTTTGTCTGTTTTGAACTTAATTATATTTTGTAACATAAACAGCTTAACATTATTCATTTCCTTCCCTTACAGCAGAAAAATATTTTTATTTGAATCTATGAATTTCATAAATGGATAGGAGGAATATAGCTCAACTGGCATGGAAAGGATGAAATGGGACTTGGCAAGGTTGGAGGAATGGTCAGACGTATGGCAGCTAGGATTCAATGCAAAAAAGTGCAAAATAATGCACCTGGGAAACAAGAACCCAGGGGAAGAATACACAATGGGTGGAGAGGTAGTAACAACAACAAAACAGGAAAGGGACCTGGGGGTAATCATATCAGATGACCTTAAGGTTAGCAAGCAATGTGAGAAAGCAGTAGGGAGGGCCAGGGGTATACTGGGATGTATAGGGAGAGGCATCAGCAGCAGAAAACAGGAAGTTGTTATCCCTCTGTACAGACAGTTGGTGAGACCCCATCTGGAATACTGTGTCCAGTTCTGGAGACCCCATCTCCACAAGGACATAGACAGGATAGAGGCAGTCCAGAGGAGGGCAACTAAAATGGTGCAGGGTCTGATAGAAGCCATAGGAGAGACTAAGGAGCTAATATGTATACCCTTGAGGAAAGAAGGAGAGGGGGGACATGATAGAAACTTTCAAGTACCTCAAGGGAATCAATAAAGTCAAGAGGGTAGCATCTTTCAGAAAAAGAGACTTACAAGAACAAGGGGACACAATTTAAAGATAGAAGGAGGGTGGTTCAGGGCAATGTGAGAAGTATTATTTCACAGAGAGGGTAGTGGATGCATGGAACAGCCTTCCTGAGGAAGTTGTGGGGTCTAAAACTGTGGGAGAATTCAAGAATGCATGGGACAGACATAAGGCAATTCTTGTGGGGGGCAGGAAGATATAGGCTGTTGGTTAACTAGGATCTGCGGCCTATCCTGTAGGTAGGGAAATGGGCAGACTAGATGGGCCTAGCGGTCCTTATCTGCCGTCAAAGTCTATGTTTCTATGTAACTATGTATGCAATCTTAAAGGGGGATTTTTCTGAATGATCATGTTTAAGAATTGAGGCCCCAGTTCTGAAGAGTTTTGCCACAAGTGCACAGTCAGTCTCTTCTGAAAATAATACTCTTATTTATCCATTATTTATCCATGATAACTCATTTAAGATGCAACATCTCCCTTAGTTGCAGCATCTCCCATTACAATGCAGTTTTACTTATGTCTAATTTTGCACATGAGAAACCTATACCACAAAAAGTCTATTAGCATGTTCATGAATAAATAGCGGCCACTGCCCAGTGGGTTTGTTAGAAATTCAGATTAGGATCTCCTGGCAAACAGTCAATTTTCGTAGTTACCGGATCCTACAAACGCAGGTGGTAATTCCATGACCCTTCTTTTCCACTGCAGTAACGATTACAAGCATTTAACAGCACATAAATCATGCAAAGGATGTATAATTGTTTATGTGAAACAGATAGATGTGCATGTGCGTGCATGCGCACACTCGCACAGTCCTTTGAAAATCAAATTCAGAGGCATGCTACAGTAAGTGAATTTAACCTAGTTTCATTTAGGGGCTCACATCCTAAAATTAAAAATCTATGAAATGTATCTGATCTCTCAGATTAGCTTAACACATGGTGACATGACAACTGAAACCTCACCTGAGTGAAGCAGAAATAAAGACTAACTCTAATGTTTTCAGTTGATATCTATTTAGGCATTTGAGTATAGAAATACAGACAGTTTATATACTGTAGTACAACATATCCAGGTATATCATATTTGCACAGTATGCTCTATGTTCTTGTATCTCTGTTAGTATTTTTATGCACATATCACTCTACCCACTGCATATTGTATTTTATTCTATCCCTATCCACCAAATTTTAATGTGTATTTTTTTATTTCAGTTTTACTCTCCTTACCTGCTCTTCCTTTGTAACCCCTCTCTGAGTTACATGAGGAAATGAGTATTAATTCAGGAGGTCTTTCCCAGTTACCAATCTTACCATTTATATGTCTATTAAATGATACTTTAACAAGCTATCCCAGTTAAGCTGGATAGCTTGGTTATGGTGGGATATGGCCTAGAAGATTGTTATAAATACAGTGCATTACACAGAGTATGTCAATACAGACACATTACACAGCACAACATACATACATACATACACAAATTATAAGGTGCTACTTGTCGTCAATGTGATGTTTGCTAATTCTTGACTACTTGTGTTCATAGATATCTGTTGTCCTATTTATAATGCAAGACTGTGTACTTTTTTACGTTGTAACTGATGCTTTCAGTATTTTTATATATTGTAATTGATGTTTGCTGTTCTAACAATTGGGACTTCATTGGAAATGAGCTATGCTCAATTGAAGGCTTCCCTTATTTTTATAAATAAAAAAGATTTAATACTACTACTTCATATAACACATTTCTGGGTTTACTGAGCACATTAGTAGGATTTAATTATTTTATGTTATGATAAGATGATAGCTACAGTGTTAAAATTTAACTTGAAAAATTGAAATGAAACAGATTTTTTCTATAAGTCAACATAACATGCACATTTATTTTTCGTTGTGTTTCTAATAAGAGTCTGTTATATGTAGGTGCTACAAGGTGCAGCAACATGTTTTTATGCATTCATTGGATTTGATATTATCGCTACAACTGGGGAGGAAGCCAAGAGCCCCAATACATCTATCCCATATGCTATTACAGCTTCACTAGTCACGTGCCTGACAGCATATGTGTCTGTAAGTAATGCATTACTTTGGGTTCTCATTTTTACGCTAAACTCTTTTATATGCATTTATTTTATTCCTTAAAGAGCAACTGAAACCTTTAAAAAAACTTAAAAAGGATATTTATACATCTTCACCTGTTAGACAGAAGCTATATGCAATAAGATCACTGAACAGCAATAATGGACAAACCACCTTTAATGGAGATCTGAGTAACATGTGATTTTGCTGCCCCTCTATTTTGTTTCAATTGTTCCCCATCTGGACATGCTTAGTACTATATCTTCCTTATGTTTTGTTAACACAGTGCTCAGGCAAGTTGATCTGTAACATCTAAGAATAATTCTGAAATGTAAATGGTCAGTAATTCTTCTGTAGTGTAACAATGTTTAATAATAGAATTGATGCATACAGACCCTGTGGCTGAAGTCATTTATTCACAGCCAGTCCTCTTGTCTATGTAAGTAAACTTTTAGTATAGGACTCATATCCTTGTTTTTTGTTTTCCTTGCAGTAAACTGCATTGATAAACCAAATTACACATTAGAAGACTTAGCCAACTTTGTAAATGATTAACTACTGTAATGTTACAGCTCTATGTTACCAGAGATTTATATGAGACAACTGAGAGTACTACAGTTGCTAAGCCCATTAATGGGGGGAGTTTGGGGATTTTATGTATGTATTAAATTCTAATTCCAAGCTGGTATTTATTGAATGGCATATGGATTTTGGTATAAATATGTTCATAAAGTAGTAGTGGGCAGTTAATATGTTCTGTGGACTTCAGAATACATTATGGGCCTGATGGGAAGTTATTTTAACACATTGTTTGTATTTGGAATGAGTGAAAATGAATTATGTGAGAAATGGAAATTTGTTTTTATTTGATTGTGGTGTTATGTAAAAATTGTATGGTGAAAGATGATTCATAAGCTTTAATGATGATGATATATCAGCTAACGTTTAATATGTTTTCTATAATTCTCCCTCATTGTTTACTACTAACTACATTTACATGAAACTAGGATCTTTGTCCTTTAGGATTCATCCCCTCCTGCTGCTTGTTCTGAAATCACAACCCTTCATTTTGATGTGATACTCTGTTGCCTTGGAAGGCACAGTGCTATCATATGCACAGGATTATGACTTCAGCAGAGAATAAACAGCCAGAGAAGATGAATCATGAGGCATATGACAACAAAATGGCATTCTAGATAGTGACTGTGTTTTTTCTATCTGTCTGTCTGTAGTTAGTTTTCTGTCTTTTTTGTGCTCCAAACTTGGAGTAGCAGTGAACACTACTTGAATCATCATCTTGAACAACATGGCACTGGTATGTGTATTTTTTTCTGGATTAACTTTTAACTTTTAAAGATTCTGCTCCAACAAAGAGATTTCAGTAATATCCTATGGCTTCAAGAAACCTCATGCCTGCTGTTGTATGACCAGTACATTCTCCAAATAATTAATTGCCCTCTTCTTATCTCCAACATTGCTGAGTAGCATTCCACAAACTTGATTCCTGCTTGTTGATGTCTAGTATCCTGTTTCCTCCTGGTTGCTTTCAGTCAACCATGCTTTCTCATCTGGCACAAATTAGTTGGTGTAGTGTTGCAGAACAGTGGTGACTGGTGACTGGCTCAAACTGGCTCAGGAGTGAAACGATTTATAGCTGAGGGTTTACATCTCCTGGGAAAAGAGTGATGTGTATATTCAGACAGTTTGTGGGACCCTCCTCGTTAATCTAGGAGGCTGGTCTGGGAATTCCTTATTTTCCATTTGGTCAGTGTTAACTCATCTGCTTGCTTTTAAGTCCTAAATCTGTGTCCTACCTGGACACACCTGTTCTGCCTCCAGAATTTTAACTCATGTGTTTCACCAGTTAGACTCAGACCTACAGGACACATACCAGGACCATTGTTTGCTAGCACTCCATTACCCATCTCCATATCTATTGAAAGGTTTACAATGTTATTTTCTACTGCCGTGTTTTGCCTGATGTGGGGTGGGTACTGTTACATCTGTTTTAAAGTGTTTTACTAGTCAAGCCCAGCCAGGCACTGAATTTCAGTCCTGCAACAAGAATTTATGAGGTATCTGCCAAAAAATGGTTTTGCTTTGCATTCCTTTTTTTTTTAACCAGGAGAGACACATTAAGCTGAAAGCTTGTTTACAGGAGTGACCTGGGAGCACAAGGAAGTTAAGTGACTTGCTCAGGATCACACAATATGCATGTGGGGACTGTGGGATTCAAACCCAGGTCTCCAGGTTTGCAGCTCAGAACCTTAAACCATTGCGCTGTACTGCCTCCTCAAATTTCCCCTCTCCCTTATAAATATTTGTCTTACTTCTATCATAGTATTGCGATCACCTCATCTGAGTGATCAGTACCAAATATAAGTATGGCTACAGTTCTGTCCGCTAATAGTGTTTCTTCTATATAATACTGGTTGCTACCACACTTATGTTTAAATTATTTGTTACTGGTGCTACCACCTACAATGATATTGTAATTTTGCTAACAACCCTTATGGTTGATTGTATCCTAGGGCTACAGGCCAGTAACCTACCTGTTTTGCTTGCAAACTGCTGGCACCCTTCCTCGCTGCAAACATATTTCTTGCATTATTAATGCTGTTGACCTGCTTACCCATAGCATGGTTACCTGAACCTACAGAGCCCTCAGAGATAAAGAGGGCTAGCTCCTCCTTTGATGCCATGCTGATACCAAGGCCTACCAATTGCCTTGAACAAAGCTACAGTACCCAAGCCCTCCAGTCATATGCCCCCCACATTGGATACCTACCCCTGATGACATATGGGCAGTGCTATGGGTTTTCCCAACATGCCATGTCTCCAGGACCATACACCTAACCCTCCTTCCTAGGAGTACAGCCTAGAGACTGAAGCACTAGTTCAGGGCCACTGGAGGCCTTATATTAATGTTATTCCTATTGTCTGGAAATGTCCTCCCCAGCCCAGGCCCTACTGGTAACTTCGGGTGTGGCACCAACAGCTAAGGGCTACAGAACATAGTTTCTCTAAATGTTGGTAGTCTCCTATCTAAATTTGCACAGTTTAAGGCCTAGGTCAAGTTAGGGCAACCAGATGTTATTTGCCTAACTGAAACATGGCTCAGTCCACACTTACCGTATGCTACAATCCCATTGCCAGGCTTCAATATCTTCAGGAATGATTGAATAGGCAAGCAAGGTGGGGGCTGCTTTATCTACCTTAGATCAGCCCTGCAAGCCTTTAAAAATTGTGATCAAAGATCTAACCAGGAACTGAGAATGCCTAGCAATAAAGCTTTTGATAGGGTGAGGGCACAAATCTCTTGTCATTCCACTGGGTAAACAGAATCTGGTTATACAATAACTCATACACTACTTCATGCAACTCAGTCAGAACTGGGAATATGTTGCTACTAGTGACTTTAACAACAATTGGAATGCAAAGTCCAGCACCGGTCATACGGATAAGATGTTCTGCCTATTTCTCACACAAATGGTCACTGAGCATACCAGGACCGATTATAAAACTGGCACCATGACACTACTCATAGAAACATAGAAACATAGAAGTTGAAGGTGGATAAGGACCGCAAGGCCCATCCAGTCATCCCATTTCTTTTTCTGCCTTATGAATGTGCCATCAACATTTGCTCTGTCAATGGCCTATCTAGTCATACTCTTCTGTATTGCTCCCTTATGCCTATCCCATGCCTGTTTGAAGCCCTGCACTATATTCATATCCACCACTTCCTGAAGTAGGCTGTTCCATGCATCCACCACCCTTTCTGTGAAAAACTTCCTCACATTACCCCTTAATCGGCCTTCCTCTAATCTCATGCTGTGTCCTCTTGTCCTGCTACTTTTCTCATATTGAAACATGTTAGACTCTTTCACCTTGTTAAAGTCCTTAAGGTGTTTGAATGTTTCGATCATATCACCTCTCTTCTTCCTTTGCTCTAGAGTATATATATTGAGCTCCGTTAATCTATCCTCATATGTTTTTTGATGTAGTCCCTGCACCATTTTGGTTGCCCTTCTCTGGGCTGCCTTAATTTGGTTAATGTCCTTGTGAAGATGTGGCCTCCAGTACTGCACGCAGTACTCAGATGGGCCTAACTAGTGTCTTGTAAAGAGGGATTATTACCTCCCTCTTACGACTTGTGATACCCCTACTAATACACCCCAAGAACCCTAGCCTTACCTACTGCTTTAGTGGTCTGCTTGGATGATTTCAGGTCATCGGTGATGATGACACCCAAGTCTTTTTCTTCCCTTGTGACTGCCAGCAACTCCCCCTCTAGCCTATAGGTGGCTTCAGGGTTTCTCTTCCCTATGTGCATGATCTTGCACTTCTTTGTGTTAAACTCCAGTTGCCACTCTTCTGACCATTTTGTTAGTTTATCCAGATCTCTTCTCATTCTGTCCACCCTATCTGGATCATCTACTTTGTTGCAGATTTTGGTGTCATCTGCAAACAGACAAACCTTACCCTCCAGTACTTCTGCAATGTCACTGATGAAGATATTGAAGAGGACTGGCCCCAGAACTGATTTCTGAGGTACTCCACTTGTGATTTGCATCTTTTCTGACTGTATGCCATTTACCACCACTCTCTGTTTTCTGCCCATCAACCAGTTTGTTACCCAGCTGACCAACTTCTGACCCACCCCGAGCCTACCCAGCTTATTAATCAATCTTCTATGTGGAACAGTATCAAAAGTGTTGCTGAAGTCAAGGGAGGCAACATCAACTGCTCCCCCTTGTTCCACCACTCTGGTTACCCAGTCAAAGAAATCTATGAGATTGGTTTGACAGGACCTTCCTTGTCTTGGATCCTGTGCTCCCATGAATTCCAGGTGTTGCACTATCCTTTCCTTAAGGAGTGCCTACATAATCTTGCCCATTACTAAGGTAAGACTGATTGGTCTGTAGTTCCCTGCTTCCTCCCTGCTACCACTGTTGTAGAGCGGGATCATATGAGCTCGTCTCCAGTCTTCTGGGGCCTCTCCTATGCTCAGAAACTCACTAAACAGTTCTGATAATGGCTCTACTAGTTCCACCCTTACCTCCTTTAGTACCCTAGGATGTATGCCATCAGGTCCCATTGCCTTGTCCACCCTGAGCTTATTGAGCTCTTGTAGTACCTTTTCTTTTGTGATGGGACTAGTGCTCACCTCCTTCCCCCATGTGTCCATGGTGCTGAGCTGTGGGCCCTGCCCTATCTTCTGTTCAGTAAATGCTGAGCAGAAGTATCTATTTAGGATAGATGCTTTTACATGGTCCTCCTCCCCACATGCCCCCTTATCCCCTTTGATCTTAGCAATACCCCCTCTGGAATTTCTCCCTTTCACTAATGTAACTATAGAAAGTCTTGTCACCTTCTTTTACTGTTTGTGCTAGTGTTTCCTCGGTTTGGGCCTTTGTCTGCCTTACTGCCTTCCCTGCTTCCCTTAAGGAAGTTTGGTATGCCTCCCTATCTTCATCCTGCTGTGTTCCCTTATATTTCCTGAAGGCCAGCCTTTTGACTCTGACCTTTTCTGCTACTGTTTTTGAGAACCAAAGTGGTTTCCTTCTTCTTTTGCACTTCCTTTTCTCTCTAACACAATGGGATGTTGCTTCAAGTATTGCATCTTTAATGCTTGCCCACTTTGCCTGTACCCCCTCACCTGTATTTCTTTTTGCCAGGGCTAGCTTAACTCATCTGGGTACTAGTCACACATACTGATAGGGTTAAAGTTGTGGAAGTTCTGCCAGCTACCCTAAGAGACCTCTTCCCAGGGCAATGTCTATGGGCAGTTAAACAGACTATATCATCTCTTGGATCACAGTCAGACAAATACTAAACAAAATGAAGGTGCCTGAATTTAAATCCTAATTTGCCCAAATTGATTGGAGCCTCCTAGATGCCATTCCCTATATTGACTTGGCCCTAGAATTCTTTATCTCTGAGTCCACACATGCCCATGATAAATTTGTACCTTTTAAAAAATGCAAGACAAGAGGAACACCATCTGTAAGGATCATCCCCAAATACCTTGCCTGCATGAGGAAGAGGGACAATCTGTAGAGACTGGCCAGGATAACAGGGTCACCTGTCCACCTGCAAAGCTACAAGGAAGCCTGAAATAATTCCTCCAGTATGATTATAAAGGCCAAATCTGACTACTATAAGAACTAGCAGATCCAGAACTGGAACAGTGGCAAAAGATTCTGGGAGAATGTCTTGGAGCTCCAAAGCAAAAGAGTTAAAACCTCTCCTCAAATACTCATGGTAGAGGATCTAGAGGTCCTTAATCCAAACAAAATTACCAATTACTTCAACACAGCATTTACTGTCCACAGTTTTTGTCATCCCCACTGAGCCTGCCCAGACCCCCTGCAGGGAACTATGTCCTGAAGCCTCTCAGATGGTGGGTTCTGAACCAGGGTATCCTAAATTCTACTTTAAAGAGAGAGTCTGGCCAAAAGTGTTACATTGCAAAATTAGAATTAGCATACCGTCATTAAATCTCATAGCAAAATTGTGGTTTCTATGTTACTTCATGTTAAAGTTATGAGCTATTTTGTAACCCTGATTTCACCACCTGTTCAAAAAAGCCAGTTTCAGTGAATAGCCAGTGACAGTGTCATAACATGAACTCACAGCCTAGTCCTCCCTGTCAGCAACCTTATAGGACCTGTTTCTCCAAAGCTGAAAGATCATGTGCAATGGTTTTCACAAGTAAAACATGCAGCACCATTCAACAAACATTGCTATAAAAACTGTGTGTTTCAGGTTTTGTAACAAAGTTGACACATTTGTATTTTTGAGCCTTTTTGGTGTGGTCCATTTCTCCAGGGTTGCTGGATGCTGAGTCAGCATGCCTCCAGGCTGTTGATGTCATTTGGGGTGCTACTCTACTGTATCTGTAAGGAAATTGTATTGCTACTAGTATTATATGGTTGGTAACTTTATTGCTGTTTGTCAGTGTCTGCTTTACAATAAGTTTTAATAGGAGCCTTATCTGTGTTAATTCTTGCAATGGACAGAAGTGTTAGCCCTGGTAAAATGATCATTTTAACGTGAAGTAATAAGCAGATGAGCCTGAATGTAGGTCAAGTAACAGCCTGCCAGGAAGAAAACACTGAGCTGGCTACTGCATAGAAACTCTTAGTAAGGTTTCAAAACAGCATTACCTCTCTCATATCCATTTACAGGGAGATGGGATAATTGCTTTAAAGTGCCATCCTGAGAAATTGCCTCAATTGAATGACAGGTGTGAATGATTACATCCTTTCACCATATCAGAATGTTATCCAATCTGCAAACCTCACAGCAATATGCTAGTCTCCCTGACATTCCTCACAGGCTAAAATTATCAATTTAAAGTGTTGCTATAGTTATCATTAAAAAAAACTGGGGTTGGCTGCAGTGCCTGTGTTTCTGGAATGCTCAGATGCATGGTACGGTACTTTAGAATGCTTCAAGAGGTGGTGTAATGAGGTGTAATGCAACATTGAACCAAGGTATATAATGTCAAAGTGGTGCACAGTTTCAAAATGTTTGGGGGGGCATGCAATCTCAGAATGTGGCAGGGGTGTGCCATCTCAAAATATAGTGGGACACTCAGTCTCAGAATGCAACAGGAACACACACTGAGGAATTTGGCAGTGACTGGCAATTTCAGAATATAGTGGGGATACACACTGTCAGAATGTGACAGGACACACTATTTATTCTAAAATTGCTTGTGCCTGCCACATTTCAGAGTTGCATGTACCCACCACATTTCAAATTTGTGTATCTTTGCCGCATTCTAAACATACATGACACCACCACATCATGAATTTTAGCATCCCTGCCACATTCCAAAATGATGTGTCCCACCTGCTTTCTGAGATTGTGTCATTGCTGCATTCTGCAATTGCAACCTGGTGACATTTCAAAATCTCATACCTGCAGTATTCTAAAAATTACACACAGCTTTGTCATTCTAAAGCCATGTTTTCTGCTGCATTCTGACCCCATGTTATATTCTGAAGTACTGTACCTTGCATCAGCACATTATAGAAATGCATGTGCTGACCCACCCAGGCACAGTTTTCCTTTTTCAGATGTTTACTACAACTGCAGTTTTATGCAGAATGGGAGAAATAAGTCATATAAGGTAGCTTGCAGGGAGGACTAGGTTGTGAGTTCAGGTTATGACATCAGCAGCAGTTCCTCACTGAAACTGGCTTTTTGAACAGGCACTGCATTTAGGGCTATAAAATGACTTTTAGCTTTTAAACAAAGTAACTTAGTGATCTTATTTTTGGCATGAGGCTGATTGGGACTATGCTGATCCAAATTCTGAATTTATTGATGCCAGAAATGTTGACCAGACTCCCTCTTTATGGCTGTTTCAGTCAATGGTTCCTGAAAATACATGGGTAGGGTACTTGGCAAAACTAGCTGTGGGACTGATTTGGTTGATATGAAACTTTTTGCCCTGGTGGTAGAGGTACTTTCCTACCCCATCCCTAGATTTTTTTTACTTTTCCCTGTACTACTTGCAGTTCCCTGAGAAGTAGAAATCTGCACTGGTTACACCAGTTTTCAAAAACGGAGACTGCACAATCCTTGCCAATTACAGACTCATTTCTATTCTCACCCCTGTCAAAGACCCTCAAGAGAATAGTCTTTGACCAACATTTCACATACCACACACACACAAAAAAAAAATACAGTGTTCAGTGTGTACAGCAGTATGGCTCCCAGAAGCGCCTCAGGACCAACACAGCACTGTTGGAAAACATTCCAACTTTCAACCATAAGCTCCTCCTTAAAACAATCATTGGCCTGAGTTTGTCATAGAACACATTTGACTGGTTCCACAGCTAACTCACCAATCACTCCCAGCCTGTGAAGATAGAGAAATTCTTTGTTTGACAGTAGGGAAGTATCTGTTGGTGTCCCCTAGGGATCCATCTTGGGTCCACTCCAATTTGGCCTCTTCATAAATCAACTGCATGATGCCTGTCAGACAGCAAACATACTCTTCTATGCCAATGATGCTGTCATGTATTCCAAAAACCCTTATATTGACAGCCTCACCACCACTCTCCAAAGTAACTTCAGGACACTAGAAAGCTGAGTCTCCAACAACAAACCGGTCCTCAACAAAAAAAAAAAAAAACAAAGATCATGCTTTGCTCTAGCCTTTCACAGAAGAGGAAAGTTCCACCCTTTGTGATCTGAACCCTTACAGAAATAATTATATGAAATGTTTTCATGCTGCACACTACCCAAGTGATATGTGTGCTGCAAGAATGATTTAAATGTTAAATTGGAACCAATTGCATGCATATGGCATACGTGCAGCAAGCAAGTGTGGAAATCATGATTTTTATGTTAAATTTGGAAAGACTGCATGCATGTGGCATACGTGCAAAAAAGCAAGTAGTCACTGATAATTGCACACGTAAAAGTTAAGTGACTTGCTCAGGATCACACCATACACAAGTAGGGACTGATGAGATTCAAACCCAGGTCTTCATGCCTCTAAGTCTCCTGGTTTGCAGTTCAGTGCCTTTAACCACTAAGCCATACTGTCTGCACACATATGGCTGACTTGTACTTAAATACAAACTGCATCTGAATACATCTACATGCATGCGGCGTGCTTGTAGCGACTGTTACACTTTTCAGTTTTCTTCTGTCCCTCATCTCATTTTACAGTTGAACTGTAGCACACATATCAATAGAAACACATGTTTTCCCATCCCAATACATAAACTTACCCACAAAATCACTTAATTACTTCTGTCTGGCCTATACTCCTGTTTTCTCACCATAGTTTTGAATGCTTACACACAAACAGACTTTAAGATGCAAACACAAAAGTAGAAATAACTTAACACACGCCCCCACATGGCCAGTCCCCCCCATGCACACACACACTGTAGCAGGTATGGCCATGCTGCTACAGACAACCCACCAAGTATAGATATAAGTAAAAAGTATCTTTCTTGAGTAGTAGTGAGCCAGAGGCAGGGGTCTCTAAGAGATGATGTACATGGGTCAGAATGCTGGGGTGTATCCCCTTGAAATGAATGGAGTTATTTTCTATTACTATGTTATACATTATGATGGTGAGCTGGAGAATAATGAAGGCCACTGTTCTACTAACAAGGCCCTTGTTAGTCGAGAGGTAGCCTTCATTAATCTCCAACTCCCCATCAATAATGTATAAAATAGTAATTAAAAAATACCCCCATTCATTTCAATGGTGCACAGCCCTGCAGTCTCCTTTGCTCTTTGTCAAAATGTGCTTGAACGTGGGGATGTGGATGTCAGCTTCACGGGGGGGGTGCATAATCCTGACTATAGTGGGGCTCCAATAGTCTGTGCATACCATACCGCTCAACTGTCTGTGAATACAAGGGACAGCTCTAGAATGTCTGTAACATCTCTAAAAGGCATAACTTATTTGGTTTGATTGAAACGTGATATGCAAATTAGGGAACATTCAAATGTGTAAAATTCATCCGTACCGACCCCTGAGCAGTGCGTCAGATTTGGGCTTAAACCCACCCAGTTACTAACCAATTTTTTCCTGGCTGAAGTTATGCCCCCCCCAAAGAACTTTGTCCCTGTTTTACTCTTTGACTCCATTCCATTCAATATTCATCCCCTATGGGTCATGCAGCCACCCAAAGGTGAAGAAACATGAAAAAACACATCAATATTTCAGTCTTTCCTCCTTCCCCCAATCCCCGTTAAAAAAAAAAAGTACTTTTACTTACCCAGCCATATGTCCAGAACCTGTAGTCTGGCATAGTGTGCCACAAGCCCAGTTTTCAGTCCACTCCCCCACTTTCCTTCACCAGAAGCTGGATACTAGTACAGACCATCACAGGTCCCCAACATGGTCTGCGACCAAGTCACCTCGTCATCCGAACCCACCCAACCTTGGGTTGCCTGCTTCTTGCTTGGTTGCTGCTGTGGCTGCAGGGCCTATCAAGGCCTATGTAGGCAACCCACACTGCTGTCGCCACTGCTGCTAAGCCTAGTTTGCTGCCATGGGGGTCTGTGCTGTTTTTGTTTCCAAGGCAAGTCTAGTAGAGTAAGTAGGTAGCCTAGTCTTGAGTTAGCTTCTAGATCACCCTCTGCCCCTTCAACCACCAGGGGATATGGAGACTCATTAAGTGTAGAACAACAAAAATATGCTGCCACAACACTGCTATTGAGAGTTCAGTGCTCACTGACTCCTCCAAGCTGTAGTGTGTAGTCTGTCTATTCTGTGAGGGGAAAGACAGTGCCGCACTTGCAAGGCTCATGCGCTCTTTCTTGGTTGTAGCTCATCCACATCACATGTGATTATGCCACCACTAATAAGTGGAGAGAGTGGACAACACAATACAGACACAGTCAAGTCTGTAGAGTACCTGCTGCACGATCGCACACAGGCTAGGTGGGCACTTATTGTGCAAAAGATTAAATCCAAATTTAAAGTCATTATTGCCACACCATAAGAACAGCCTAGGCACAAATATGGGGGGTGGGGACTGCCCCCCTCTACCCTACCAAAATGGCACCCCTACTTAATGGTAGAAATTCATTCTCAGGTGCTAATGCAATGGTTTCCATTGTGTTCTGAGATACTGTATCTCCATGTTTCATGATGTGTCCTGATTATCATGTGAGTTAGTGTCCCTCATTGTCCCTCATTTTGAGTGTCCATGTCCCTCATTTCAGTAGCAAAATGTGAGGTAGGGTGCATGCTTCCAAGACCCTACTCAGCACAGCGAGTGCTGAGCATGGCAATAGTGTATATGCTCAATGCAGAATGACAAAGGGAAAGTAAGTGAGATAAAACAGTCATGGAGAAACACATTTGTAGCACTAAATATGTGTAAGGGATTTGCATGATCTAAAACAGAAAGGATAGGCTTCACAACACAAAGGCCCCTCTTCATACATCTGGAATGGAAGATGTTGACTGGCTATATCCTAGGCATTTAATGCAGTAAGCAAATAATATTTTACAAATTAATGGCGATTTAATGACAAAAATCAAAAGCCATTAAACAACTTGCAAAAGGATAAGAATTAATGAGTTTACCTAATTTGGGGGGGATTCAAATAAAAATGTATTTTAATGACTCTAATTGCTAGCAGTAGTATAAGAAATAGAAACTGTTGTGTTTTTTAGATGAGATTTGCACCAGCTTAGCTGCTGCGCACATGGCAAGCATGCAGCGTGTGAACCTGATGTGATGTTTAAATGATGTCCACACCAGCTTAACTGCTGCACTCATGTCAAGCATATAACACGCAAACCTAATGTAATTTTTAGAAGATGTTCACACCAGCTTACCTGCTGCATACACATCAAACTTGCAGCATGCGAACCTGATTTGCTTTTTAGACCTGGTTGGCATAGGTTCACTTTGTGTATGCGAACCACATGCAAACATTGCACAATTAAGCATGTGGCATGCATTCTGCATATACACAGCACACCTGTATTTCTGTAAGGGAAATGCCCAGAGACAAAACTTTCAACAGCTGGAGATCTTCAAATACTTTCATTTAAATATTACGTTTTTACTGTAGGTAGATTCATGCTGTGTGACTTTATTGGTTCCACAGTATTTTTGCAGTGTGTATCTTTGCAATGTGACTTGGTGGTTCCACTACGAGCACAGTATGACTTGAGGCCCTACTGTACTCTTTTTTCTACAGTGTGACTTTAGGCTCCAGTGTATACCTTTTGTAGGTAGGTCAGTTATGTGGGAATTTTGCAGTGTGACTTGGTTCCCCATTGCTGTTATAATTGCAAGTTTGTGTCATTCATCCCCATTTTTCAGGTTGTTTTTCCCTTTTGTTGTTAGTGTTTCCTCCCCTTTCCCTCGTTGTTGTACAGTATGTTCCTTATATCTGGGTTCCACTATCTCACCTTAGTCTATTTTTCTGGTCTCCACTATTTCCCCTAGCTTCCTGTTTATTTCTGTTCTAGCCTCTCCATTTTAAGGAAGGCTTTATAAAGCACTCTTCACAGTGAGCACTTCATGCTCTGATAATAACGTGGTTGCACATTGATACGTAAGCATACCTCAGCTGCAGGCATGACCACCTAACACGCCCATCTTTTCTTTGAATTCTCTGATTTTGCTATTTTGGAATGCTTCTCTTCTATGAAGGTGTACTACAGTACTTTTGAATAGCAGACTGTGACACATTACATGGAGAGGTGTCCTGTGTCACACAGTGCCTCTGTGATAAAAAGGGGGCTTTAGAATTTGTGTTAGATATTTTCTTTTGGGTATTTGATTGTTGGGAAGTTTCCCCTTTAAGAGAGAGAAAAATCATATTTGAAGGGTAATCCCCCCCAGGTAAGTTTGGAGTTGGTAGAATTGATTTATTTTTATTTTTTTAACAAGATCCCTTGGTGGGATCCTTGGGGTTGTCAGGAAAAGAATTTATGTTGTTTGGACCTTGTGGGTAGATGCTCATGTTCATGGTTTGAACGATCGGTAAAACGGCACGTCCATGCAATCGTGCGCATGTTCATGCAGTTTAAAATAACATTCCGGTTTTTCGGTTTGCAAGCAGTAGCTTGTCAATTGGATTATAAAAGTAAATATCCCCCTAAAATCGCAGGTTTGGATGGATTGAATGTTGTTCTTGGTGAGGGGCTATGTGGGGCCAGCGCGGGACGCTGTGTGTACCTTAGTGAGGGGATTTCTGTTCTGGCTTTGTTGTTCCTGGTTGCTGAGGAAGGTTCTTCTCCCCCATGTTGTTGAGTAGTACTGTAGAGTCTGGAGCCTTAGGTAAAATGTATGTGTTTTGTTTCCTTTCTGTGTTCCTTGAATTATTTAGTTAGCTTTGTGTTAACTCCACCAAAGGGATTGAGAGTGGATTTTGTTTATTCAGGACAGGACCGGGGTTTGTTTGCAGCTTAAATAAAAGGTTTTATTTTATTTAGAAACCCTCAGTCTGTGCTTCTGTTTGGGCTCCAGATACAAATTCTAAACTTTGCCTGCTAATAATCCAGCCGTTTAGTACAAAGGCTGGTGTGTTGCAAAGTGGCATTTCCTCAGGTAGACAATTTTCTTTAGTTTACAGTGTAGTGCTGTTAACCCATTTTCCATTTGGATAAGCACACTGTTGCGAGGGTATTTAGCTTGTTAATTTACTTTAGATGCAAAGATTTAGATGGAATTGTACATACCCTCCTTAGTTGAGGTGAGGCGTTTTCCTGTTGTTTTGGGGAGTGAGGATAGTTTTTGTAGTTGGTGTTTTGGGAGTTCCTGGTGTCCAAACTCTTTGGCATTTGGTGCTGTTTTGGGAGTTGGCCGGCCGCTCCCTGAATTCCTTTATACTATTGTTAAAGGGGTGGTTCCTTTTCATGCTAGAAAATGAATACAAAAACATCTAAAACTATTATAATTCATTCTGGTGATAGCATGAAAGTAGTTAGAGTAACAAAGATGTGTTCAGGTTATGTAAACTAAATAATGATGCAGTGTTTAATGAAATTAATTTGAAAATGTGTTGCTGAGGTGGAGTTAAATAATCACATGACTCTTTTGGGGTATAAATTTAGATTGTGTGGGATGAGAGATTAGATTCTGCTTTGCTGTGGGACTGGAGGTATGCTCTGGAAACTGCTGAAAAGTGCTCTATGGAGTTATGATGAACTGTGGTATTTACTGCTGTGAAGTGAAGATTTAGAATTGTCAGAAGATTTTGTCTACTCTGGTATCTACTGTCTAAATGGAAGTGTGAGCTGGAAAATATTTAAAAGAACAAAAACACTGCCAATCTGAAATTCTCCTGTTGAAATAACATCTGAAAAAGAATAAATTGAATTCAAAATATCTACAAGGACTGGTGAGACATTTCTTTTCTATCTAATTGCCCACATATTCCTGCGCCCTACCACATTTGGTACCAGAAGTGGGGTGATGCTGTGTAGCGGGTCTGACCAAAGACCAAGTGGGCAGTGCCATCTGTGACACAGTGAGGTCAAGAGTTGGAGTTGTGAGTATTCTGACTGGAGAAGTTACGTTTTGTGTGCTGTCCAATGATGGATCCAGAGGCATCAAAGTTGATGGATGAAGAAAGGGCCTGGTGTATTTATGGACTGGCACAGGTGCAGTTATTTAGGTGGATGTTTTCCGTTGGAAGGATATGGAAGACAGGTGGAAAATTGTGGAACAACAGTTTCAGGAAATATTGAGATGCCTGGCAGTGTTTGCAGAAGTAACTAACCCTGAAGGGCTATAAATCTGGAGGAAGAGGGCCTGGTACAACTGGTGATGATCTCCTGTGTTACCCTTATTCGATGGATTATATTGGACAGAGGATGGAAAGAGAGCTGTGGATAAGTCCCCAGGTGAGACTATTTTGAACTTTGGGGTGAAGACAGAGAAGCAGACTGTAGCATGTGTGGAACTCCTGTTTTACCTCTATTTGATGGGATGTATTGGATAGAGGATGAAGGACAGCAGGATATATATAAGTCCCCAGGTGAGACTGGTTTGAATTATGGGGTGAAATTATCTATCAAGTCGGAAGAGGCAATAATTGCTGAAGGGACTTATGTTAAAACTGATGAAGGGACTCATGTTAAAATTGCTGAAGGGACTCATGTTAAAACTGATGAAGGGACTTATGTTAAAACTGATGAAGATAAAGGTGATTTTTTGAAGGTTGATTGGGGCTTCCTACAAAAAGGGGATCCTGAAATTACTCAGCTGAGCAAATATGCTGTTCAGAATTATGGGATTATAAGGGATAAACCCTTATGGTGGTATGAGGTTAAGGGAGGTACCCTCTACCATGTTAAACCAAACCCTCATACTAAACAGGTACAGGCAAGGGTGGTAGTACCGTATAAGTATAGAGAAGGGGTTTTAAATAATATTTCTAATAGAAGTAAGCAGTTAGAACATGGGAAACTTTTGGAACAACTTGTCCCCTACTACCACTGGCCGGGTATGTATCGGCAGGTGGCAATTTATGTATGGGAATGACGGGGGTTTATCAATAAGTATGGGAAAGGCAATATACAGAGGGATGATAGTTTAAATAAATGGTTACCATGGAGGAAATGGAGGCTGTTAGGTAGTATGGGTAGTAGATGGTAGTTATCCGAGGGTTAATGCCAGTTAGGATGGTGTGGGTTATCCTTCCGTAGAAGACAGGTATTATATCTTTGGATATCACTGGGGGAAGAAAGTATAAAGGATATTAAGGAATAAGTTGTTTTGTGGGATGTTAAAATACCATAGGTGGAAAAACTGTCTGAATAGTGATTAAAAGGATAAGACAAAAATGCTGAAGTTTGAAGGATGTGCTGCAATACTGTATGAATATAATAGGATTGTCAAACATTATTCATATATTTCTATTTCATTTTTATATTTCTATTCTGATGTAGCTTTATTGTTTTTGATGTATTCTGCTTAAGAAGTGGTAAATGTAGGAATGGAAATGAAATATACCAGTACAATACCTTATAAGTATCACTTATTATGGTGATTCTGTTACTTCTGTTTAAAATGTAACCCCAGGGTAGTGTACTGTATGACGTGGGGATAACATTGGTTTGCTATGGGAGCTGGGGATGGAGCCGCGGCGTGGGTGGTTTGGAGTTATATAAACTCCTTCCTCATAATATCACATGTAGTATTAGGGCACCCAAAAGAAATGGTTGCTATGGAGTGCCTTTGTAGTGGGACACGGTTAGGCTGTAGATGCCCTTTGCTGCCTTGTGTTTTGGGCATTTCTTCGCAATAGTGCGAGCGTTCGAGTGGTAATTCTTTGCCACTGCTCTGCACTGTCACTAACCCTGATATCACTATGCTTTTGCAAGTCTACAAAGGTAGATTAATAGTGGAGAAGGTGAGAGTTGGAGCTGAAATTCTCCCGTTCTGAAATAATGCGTGCACTCCCTTCTGGAATGTAATAGTAGTTAACAGAAGGAAGGATAGAACCCAGGGCTGGACTATAGTGTTGCGGTCGTTTGGGGCTGTTAAGTAGATTTGTTGTTCGGGGTGATCTAGAGCTCCATAAAATATTTCCCCTCATGAGTTTAAATGGGTTTGAAGAGGTAGGTCAACCAAAGGAATGGTTGCCCTCTTAGGTGGGGAGGAGTGTCACAGAGTGCCTCTGTGATAAAACGGGGCTTTAGAATTTGTGTTAGATATTTTCTTTTGGGTATTTGATTGTTGGGAAGTTTCCCCTTTAAGAGAGAGAAAAATCATATTTGAAGGGTAATCAGGCAGAACCCCCCCCCCCAGGTAAGTTTGGAGTTGGTAGAATTGATTTATTTTATTTTTTTAACAAGATCCTTGGTGGGGTCCTTGGGGTTGTCAGGAAAAGAATTTATGTTGTTTGGACCTTGTGGGTAGATGCTCATGTTCATGGTTGTTCATGGTTTGAACGATCGGTAAAATGGCACGTCCGTGCAATCGTGCGCACGTTCGTGCAGTTTAAAATAACATTCCAGTTTTTTCGGTTTGCAAGCAGTAGCTTGTCAATTGGATTATAAAAGTAAATATCCCCCTAAAATCACAGGTTTGGATGGATTGAATGTTGTTCTTGGTGAGGGGCTATGTGGGGCCAGCGCAGGACGCTGTGTGTACCTTAGTGAGGGGATTTCTGTTCTGGCTTTGTTGTTCCTGGTTGCTGAGGAAGGTTCTTTCCCCCCATGTTGTTGAGTAGTACTGTAGAGTCTGGAGCCTTAGGTAAAATGTATGTGTTTTGTTTCCTTTCTGTGTTCCTTGAATTATTTAGTTAGCTTTTGTGTTAACCCCCCCCCCCACCAAAGGGATTGGAGAGTGGATTTTTGTTTATTCAGGACAGGACCGGGGGGTTGTTTTGCGCTTAAATAAAAGGTTTTATTTTATTTAGAAACCCCTCAGTCTGTGCTTCTGTTTGTGGGCTCCAGATACAAATTCTAAACTTTTGCCTGCTAATAATCCAGCCGTTTAGTACAAAGGCTGGTGTGTTGCAAAGTGACATTTCTCAGGTAGACAGTTTTCTTTAGTTTACAGTGTAGTGCTGTTAACCCATTTTCCATTTGGATAAGCACACTGTTGCGAGGGTATTTAGCTTGTTAATTTACTTTAGATGCAAAGATTTAGATGGAATTGTAATACCCTCCTTAGTTGAGGTGAGAGTTTCCTGTTGTTTTGGGGAGTGAGGATAGTTTTGTAGTTGGTGTTTTGGGAGTTCCTGGTGTCCAAACTCTTTGGCATTTGGTGCTGTTTGGGAGTTGGCGGCCGCTCTGAATTCCTTTATACTATTGTTAGAGGGGTGGTTCCTTTAATGCTAGAAAATGAATACAAAAACATCTAAAACTATTATAATTCATTCTGGTGATAGCATGAAAGTAGTTAGAGTAACAAAGATGTGTTCAGGTTATGTAAACTAAATAATGATGCAGTGTTTAATGAAATTAATTTGAAAATGTGTTGCTGAGGTGGAGTTAAATAATCACATGACTCTTTTGGGGTATAAATTTAGATTGTGTGGGATGAGAGATTAGATTCTGCTTTGCTGTGGGACTGGAGGTATGCTCTGGAAACTGCTGAAAAGTGCTCTATGGAGTTATGATGAACTCGTGTATTTACTGCTGTGAAGTGAAGATTTAGAATTGTCAGAAGATTTTGTCTACTCTGGTATCTACTGTCTAAATGGAAGTGTGAGCTGGAAAATATTTAAAAGAACAAAAACACTGCCAATCTGAAATTCCCCTGTTGAAATAACATCTGAAAAAGAATAAATTGAATTCAAAATATCTACAAGGACTGGTGAGACATTTCTTTTCTATCTGATTGCCCACATATTCCTGCGCGCCCTACCACATCCTGGGTATGTAGTTCTGAAAGACATAGCCGTATCTCTTGTCAGACTGATGAGCCTGTTTCTCACTGTGTATGCTGCTTTTTGGATTCAAAAATTTGGAGTTTTAATTATGTCACTTCATGGTTTCAGAAATGTGCACATGAACTTATCAGTACAGTTTCCACAGTTCTGAAACCATGAAGTGACATAGTCAAAAACTCCGAATTCATGGTTTCATGAAAGGAACTGCACAAAATGTCGCCATACAAAGAAAACAATACAAAACACAACTGACAGTTTCAGCTTTTAGTTAGGCACAGTTAAATAGGGATCCTTTAGCGGTATTAATACAATTTATGAAAATAGAGACATTTCAAACAGCAGCACATAACTAATCAATTCTTGTCCCCTTTAATAAAAGTGGTTTTCTTGAGGTTAGACTGCTTGAGTGGTTTCCGTTCTGCTTACCACATTATTTTGCAGCACATATTCTGGAAAACAGGGATAGACCATATGTGGCCCCCCCTTATGGGTTTACTTTGGTACTGACCCTACCCTGCTTATCCAGAGGGCATTTTTGCATACCATGGAATGATTCTGGATGACACCTTATCCTATGTCCCCCATGTTGACAGTCTGGTGGCCATAGTTAACAGAAGACTAGGTGCCCTGTACCATAACCAGAACAATCTCACTAGGGATGCTAGATACCTTGTTGTGGCCAGCTCCATTCTGTCACTTACAGACTTTGGACTCCCTGTCTACACAGCTGCCTGTGATATATTGCTAAACAAAGTGAAGCTGATCTGTAATAAAGTGTGCCACTTAGTGCTTGGTGCAGATAACCACACTCACAGTTGTACCTTTACACACTCACTATCTGGCTACCTTTACCCAGCAGAATAAAACTCCAGACTTGTTTACTAGCCTAAAAGATGCTCCTGGGCATAACACCCCCTGCTTTAACAAATCGCTTCTACACTGTCTCCAACCAATTTAACACCAGGAACATGACCAGGAATATCCCTAAGCCTTCTTTCCAGTGTACCCAGCTGGGCAAGCAGTCATTTGCTGTCAGGGCTTCTAATTGGTTAAATGAACTGCCTGATATACTGCTGAATCTCCCCAACATTAATCAGTTTTAGAGATTTTTATGGATTGCCCTTGCAGTCCAATGAAATTTTAACCAGTAAACTGTTTTATTTGATTTCTTTGTACATATTCTGTGACTTTTTATACAACGATCAACGTGGATTTCTTAAAAACTGTATGTAATTGTTCTGTCTTAAGTATTTTGAGCCTGACTCAATTGCATTTCCTGCGAAACTGCTTATTGAACTTGTAATTTTTTATGACTATGTATTTGACATGGAGCTTTTGTAAATGAGCACTTGTGCTCAAAGGTAATCTCTGACGTTTTATTACATAAATAAATATGGTGACAAAGGCTTTGTTTTCTTGTAGATAATCTCCAAAGTTTTCATTAAATAAATAAATAAAATACATAAGGTGACAAAGGCCTTGATTTCTTGCAGAATGAGTGCAACATAAATAGAAAAAACTGACTGAATGTTCTGGGAATACGCTCTCAGGTACTAAAGGTGCATCACAAATCAGCAGTTTCCAGAACTACAAGAAAAGAGCACACTTACCCTGACATAGCCAGAAACAAAGCTGACTGGTGCTGAAATATGTGGATAAAACAAAACAAAACTTTATTTTATTTCAGCAAAAAGTCAGACATGCAAAGAGCAGGAACATAACCCCTGAACACTACAGCGTCCTACGAACACCATGAAGTTCTACCGGTCTATCATTTAATTCTCACACATGTGAACATCATCATAGATTGATAGCAGCCACAAGGCAACTACTGTTGGTTTTATATCCACAGTTTAAAGTGATGTGATCCATTTTTTCAAATTTGTTGCCCCAAAATCTATTTACAACAACCTACAGTGCTCCCTCTTTTATCCACCATCCTCTGTACATCCTAAATGTTGGTGGAAAAAAAGAGGGTGGCAGTTAAAGTGGGACATAACATTTCTGAAAAAGGGACAGGAGCTCATACTGGCAGTAAGCAAGGGTGGCAGATAAAGGGAGCAGATAAAGGAGGGAGCACTGCATGTAAAAGACACCTGTGAAACACAGAGTGACAGTGCTTTAAGTAGATATAAATGTTAAACAATATATACACATTTCAAATGTTAAAAACTATCAGTACTGTATTTTACATACAAAAATGTTACAATCCATGCACAGTAATGAAATCATAGATACAATGCAAAATTACTACCCATGGTTATCATAGATTATGCAAATTATGCAGGGCCCTCTCCATCTTCAGTGCCATACTCACCCACACCAGGAATACGCATGCCCCCCTTTAAAAAGTCCAGGGTCAAATGTTCCCACCACCTTTGGATTACTTCTGATCTAATCAATCTGTGCAAATCCCAGGATCAAGCATAGGCACGCTATAAATTCTCTCAATCCCTGTCTGCCTCCGAACTTACAGGTCTCAGAAATACCTGCACTAGGGCTGTCCATACTGTGAAGGCTCAGTATTTCAAGTCAAACCTCTGGTGCAACCAAAACTCCCCTTCA
This sequence comes from Neoceratodus forsteri, assembly GCA_016271365.2. Taxonomy (NCBI): domain Eukaryota; kingdom Metazoa; phylum Chordata; order Ceratodontiformes; family Ceratodontidae; genus Neoceratodus; species Neoceratodus forsteri. Next base: position 726,274,079 of record CM028137.1, on the reverse strand, counting down.
AACTTCTGGAAAGTTGTCCACTCCCTTTTTGACCCACCTGCACAATCCTCCACCCTGTCCTCCTGGTAGATGGCTCACTTGTCTCTGACCCCTACTCTGTTGCTGCTCATCTTAACAACTTTTTCACCACCTGTGCACTTCCTGCCCCTTCTTCCTCTGATCACTCGCCCCAAAAGCGCAGGACTGTCTCTTCCCCATCCCACTCCCCTGACAGTATCCACTTCTCTCCCATTTCCCCCGGGAAGCCTGCCTAGCCCTTATGTCTCATAACCCTCTTAAGTCCAGCCCTGACGGGCTGGACCCTAAACTCCCACGCATCTCTGTATCTGCAGCTGCCTCCCTGCTGCCTGCTTGAGTATCTCGCAATGTCTATCACATGCCCACCTGAATTTCCGCACTGTCATTGCCCCCATCATCCCCTCCATCAGGCTATTCCATGGTTTGATCACATACTCCATAAAAAAGAACTTCCTCATATTGCTCCTGAACCTCCCTCCCTTAAGGTGAAGGTCATGCCCTCTTGTCCTGTTATAATCTCTCACCTAAAAGAGATTTTGCACCTGCACCTTGTTGATACCCTTCAGGTATTTAAAAGTCTCTGTCATATCTCCCCGATTCCTGTGCTGCTTTGAGGAGTATATGTTGAGTTCACCCAGTCTTGCCTTGTACGGTTTCTGATGCAAGACCTGCATCATTTCTGTTGCCCTTCTCTGCACCATCTCCAGCCTATCTATATCCCCCTTGTGGTGTGGTCTTCAGAACTGAATACAGTACTCCAAGTGAGGCCTCACCAGGGGCTGATACAGAGGCATGATCACTTCTTGCCTCCTGCTCGTGATGCCCCATCCTGTGCATCTCAGGATGCCATTAACCTTCGGTGCTGCTTTCTCACATTGCTTGCTGACCTTCAGGTCATCTGAGATGATAACCCTCAGGTCATGCTTGTGCCTTGTAGCCACCAGCTGCTCCCCTTCCATTGATTACACTTTCCCTGAGTTATGTTTTCCTAGGTGCATGACCTTGTATTTTGTTGCATTGAATCTCAATTGCCAGTTCCTCACCTGCTCCTCAAGCTTTTGGAGATCAGATTCTGTACTTTGATGCCCCAATGGTGTATCAGCCCTGTTGCAGATTTTGGTGTCATCCACAAACAGGCACACTTTTCATTTCAGTCTGTCAGAAATTTGTTGATGAATACATTGAAAAGGATCAGCCCCAGATCTGAGCCCTGTGGCACACCACTGGTTACCCTACCCACTTCTGACATTGTGCCATTCACTAATGCCCTCTGTGTTCTCCCATTCAACCAGTTTCTAACTCAGCATGTTACTTTATGCACAACTCCCATGTTCATCAGTTTGTTGACCAAGGTTCTGCCTCTGCACAAAAGCACCCATCTTCCACCGGCAACTTCCAGACAATCTCATTCCTCTCCTCTCCTGCTAAGCTCCAGGAGAACTTGGTTTATTCTTGGCTTTCTGTGTTCCTCTACTCTTCCAACTTCCTCACTCCTTTCCAGTCTGGTTTTAAAAAGAACCACTCAACTGTCTCCTCCCTATTGCATGTAACTGGTGTTATCCTCTCAGGGATGGATCAGGGATATACTATCACAGTCATATTCATCAATCTGGACAAGGCTTTTGACTCAGTGTCCCACCCATTCCTCCTAATCAAGCTGAGCTCTACTGGCCTTTCAGCTGCCGCTGTGGACAGGTTCTATTCATACCTCATGGATCATCAACAGATTGTTCAGCTTGGTGGTGCCCAGTCCCCCCTCACTCCTGCAGTGGTTCCTCAGGGCTCAATCCTGGGTGTGATCCTCTTCTCCATTTTCCTAAATTACTTCCCTTCAGCCTGTACCTCTATGCATATCACATGTAGGCAGAAGACATGGTCATCTACAGCTCTGGGCCATCCATTTCCTCAGTGGAAGTACCACTCCAAATAGACTTCCACATGTGCTGTACTGGTTCCATGCCAACCAGCTCAGGAGCAACACCAAGAAAACTGTGTTGACACCAGACAGAAATTGGCTAAGCTCTCACCTCCCCCTGTTTTCTCTGTATTGGATGGTACCCACCTTGAGGTTTTCACTGCCTTCAAGTACCTTGGCACGAGGCTGGATATTAAGCTCAACTTCTCTACCCACATCAATGCCATCCATACCAAGCTATGCCCCAGACTTGTTGCCCTGTACAGCTATAAGGATTGTCTCTCAACCCAAGTTTGATGGGAGCTGGTTACCAAAATGGTGCTCCTGGTTTTGAACTATGAAGATGTGGTCTATGGCACTGCCCCCTCCTCTTCCCTTGCCAGAATGGACACCCTCTTTAATGCCTTCTGTTGCTTCACTATCGGCTCTCCAACCTGCACTTATCTCTGCTTCCTCTACTCTACCCTCTCAATCCCCCCCTCTACCTTCATGTTGCCAAACCCACTCTGCCTCCTTTATAGTCAAATATTGGTTTGGGTACCTTCCCTCATACCTTTCTTCATTCCTCTCCCCTGTCCTATCCTTTTCATACTCACTGCACTCCAGGGGTTCTCATACCTTCTCCATTAGCCGCCCTTTTTCTACTTCTGAAAAATCTGCTTTCTCCTTCTGCCTCCCATCCCTTTGCAATCTGCTACCTACCTACCTCCAACTCTTCACCTTATTCCCTGCCTTCAGATGCCTGCTAAGGCTTACTCCTATTCCCACCTGTACATGTCACTCCCACTCTTGACTCCTCCTAACCTGCTTCTCCTATCTCTACTTACCTTTCTGACAAGACCTCCCTAATGTATGAGAGGTTCTACACAGCATTGCATAATTGTTGCACCATTGCATGTATAGTACCATATTTATCTATTGTGAGCGTAATTAGTTCTTCACAGCTGATATTCTTGGATGTGACATATTTTTGTATTGTGCACTTTTTGTATGCTCTGATATACTGTTACTCTGTGTCTGCTTCACTTCCCACACCCCCCTTCCCCAGTTGCACCTGGAAAAGAGCCTCAGATCAGTGTGCCTTTCTTGGTTACCAATTTTAAAATAAATAAAAACACAGAATGTTTTTTTAAAGGAAAGCTGAGTTCTATGTAAATGTTATGCTTTTTCTATGTTTTCTGAGAAGCAGATCTTTGATGCTTCAAGTTATAATAGTGTAGTCTCTCCACTGACACTGTGACAAACACTTTATTATCCTATTTCTTATATAATTTACATAATACTTTGGCTGGATAAGTGGCTAGATTTCCAATAAAACACCTTTATTGTAAGAGAGACTGCATCTGACCTTATAAAATAACTGAAAACTGCGGGGAAGGGGCACTCCCTGAAAGAATTCTCTCTTCACACTGACTCAGTAGGGCAGTAATATTTTTATTTATTGCCATCACTGTGGCCTCAACTTTAGACTATATTTTATGGTTTCATCAGGGGAATTATTTTCATCACCTTTAAATAGAAATTTTAGAAAGCAAAATTCATCTCTAAAAATTCATACATACTTCAGTTTTTGTATGCATTAAAGTAAATCATCCTCAAAATGGTGCATTGCGCTATACCTTAATCTGCTTGTCTTTCATGGCGGTTTCCTTGCAAGAGTTATTTTTTATATCTGGTTGTCTATAAAATAAAATTTGCTATTAAGCATTAAAATCACTTTTTTATTCTAAATCACATATTGTACCTTTGTGAAACAACACACCTCCACCCGGACCACTTGTGCTCTCTGCTTACTCAGCTACAGTATACATTTAGCCTTTTTACTCTCCCATGCCACTATGCAGTCTCCTGTTACCTGTCTGTGTTGAAATTGTAATGTCCACAAAACATTTCTGCCCTTGTACTAGTTTGTCTCATTTAATAAGAGGTTATGTTTGTTTTAAATGTGAGAACACGATAAATCAATAATGCTGCTTCACATTGTGAAGTCTTCAAAACTTTGTGGGATTCCTACCAGAAGCTACTGAACGCCATTACCAGCCTGCAGGAAAGGTACACCAGACTGCATCCACATTCCTCTTAAGCCTGCAATGTGCCTGACACCATATCACATGTGATATCAGATGGTGTGCATGTGTGTTGATGCATGCTGGCTTTCCTGATACTGTAACACTCACAATGTTCCTTGAATAGCCTCTGTCAATGTTTCATATTGTGTCCCATTTACTGGTAGTATATTAAAATGTGTTTGTTAGGTTTATTTTAATTAGTCCTGAGTTTAAAAGGATGACTTGGACTACTGATGAGTCTTTCTTCCACATTTTTCTTGTTTTTATCTGCATGTTTTGATATTTGTTTGAGCTCTCACTATCTGGAATATCTCTTGACCTTATACACATCTACCCAACCCCTCCCATCTGTCAAGATGAGTCTGATTGCCATTCCTTAGTCAAGGTTGAAGCCATCAGGGAATAGAGCTTTCATGGTGGTTAAACTCTTACTATAGAACAGTCTGTTACTTAGGGCGTGGTATGCTACTTCGATAGACTCACCACTAAGATATATCCATTTACCTTGGCCTTTCCTGAAAATGCATAAAAATTGTTAATGTCTGGATGTATATTTAGTCTGGTTTAATTAATAAATTCTTCTGTTATTCTGACATTGTATGGCAGCCAGTGCTGTGTGGATTGGGCATCATATAAACATGCCTTGCCTTAAAAATCTTTTGTCTGAATGTGAAAGGCACTATAGTCATTAGGGATGGACACTTCTATAGCAGTGCTAGAGCAATATCTGTCCTTGGTCATCCACTTTAACAGTTGCTATCATGTAAACTCGTGTGATTACCACTCTTTGGTTCTCTGTAAGCCTGTTAGAAACCTAGGCAATGATGACAGAAAAAGATGAATGGCCAATCGACTCTGTCCATAACAACTATCACACCCCAAGACTAGGGATGGGCAAATGGGCTCTGCAGTACTTCTGAACTTCCCTGGACCTGGATGACTTGACTCAAGAATATCGAGCCACTCATGGCTCTACTTGAGTTGTCTGGTTCCGAAGTGGGGTCTGGTTCTTCCTCGAAGCAGCATGCCAATTCTGGAGTGAGAGTTGACACAGGGTGAAAGGGAAACAGCATGCCAGCAGCTTGCTACAGCAGGGAAATCAGGTCAGTGTCCTGGGATGTGAGTATGGTAGTGGAAGTATTTGCTTACTGCTGCTATGACACTGATATCCTTGGATACCGACCTGATCCCCTGCTATGGCAGGCTGCTGGCATGCAATTTTCCCATCACCCTGTGCCCACTCTCACTCTAGGATTGGCATACTGCTTTAAGGATGCATCTAAAAAAACTGTTAGCAAATAAAATGATGTAAAAAAAAAAATGAGCGGTATTAATTCTTAAGCATGGCCTGGTCTAGCACATGCTGCATTGCCATGAGGCACAGTTGATAAAGAAGTTCAGTGACTTTACTTAACTGTTTGAAAATTGTTCAGGTGATAGACTGATAGGCTGAAAACATGCTTTGGAAGAATGGCTATGTCCTTTGTGCTACCTTCCTTATGGAATACCCTACAAAAAACCCTGAAGCTTAGCTCCTCAATCAGTATATCCTCATTCAAGTCCTTATTTGACTGCCTAGTTAAAGAAATATGTAACTGCTTTCACCACCCATAAATTAAAATACCCCCCTGTACCCCTGGCTTGCTATGCCAACTAATAGACAGGACTAACCTACCCGAAACACCTCAGTACATGTCCCCCCTGAGTCATGGATAGGCACTTACTCTCAGCACTCAGATAGCCCCTTAGTTAACCCAGTCTGTACTTGTCCACCCCCTAAGGCCTTACCTATTCCTTGTATTGTACCTTTGCATCCCTTGTATTGTCTGTATTGCCAATATTGTATAATGTCTGGACTGTATTATTACTTGTATCTATGTCTCAGGTCCATCTTGTAAATGTGCTTGCTCAATGGTGTTCACCTGAATAAATAAAGACTTTGATTGATTGATAGGCTTTAGCACTCAACTTTTTGTTTTGAAAAATAATTAAAACATTTTGTTGATTAAAGGGACACTGTCAACCCCTTTAAGGCATCAAACTGTCCCTTGTTTAAAAAAAACACATTTTATGATTGTTTGCATTCTGTAGAGTGTGCTGATATAGTTGTAGTTTGACTCTGGTCCATCTTTGCTTGTTAAAACTGAAAAACAGCCTGCCCACCATACTAGTTTTTTCACACCAAAACAGGTTTGCTTACATTCCTTGACCAACTCCCACTGCATCTTCCCTGGACTCTGGAACACCCCCAATATAGTCTAGCCACTCAAGATGCAAGGGGAGGAGAAGAGAGGATAATATTGCATCTTGAGTGCCTGCTCTGTTTGGGGGTGTTCCTCATGTTCAGGATATACGGTATGTAAGGCAAGACAATTTTATTTATAAGGCGCCCAATCTTGGAGGCTCTGGGTGCTGAACAAGAATTAATACAGGAGACATGACTTAAAACACAAAAAGAAAAATGATAAAATACACACAGAGCTTTAAAAGAAATCACTTTAAAGAAGCTTCAGCATGCCACACCCGGGGACTGAACAAGGACGGAATCCGCAATCTGCAAGAGCCAAGGCAAACAGGTGGGCCTTCAGTCACCACTTAAACATCTCAATCAAGGAGGCCTCCTGGACTGCAGGTGGTAGTGAGTTCTACAGGGGTGGTCCCAAGATGCTAAAAGCATGATCTCCCGAGGTCCTGAGACAAACTCTGGGAACATCCAGGAGGCCCCTTGAAGAGGAGCAGAGGGAACGAAGAGAGGTCGCTGGTGTCAGGAGCTCTGACAGGTAACCAGAGCCCAGGCCATATAGGTCCTTCAAGGTGAGAAGACCCACCTTGAAAAGGACCCTCCACCTGACAGGCAGCCAATGCAGGATGTGCACCAGAGTCACATGACTGGACCTCAAAAGGCACGTCAGAAACTGGGGCGCTGCATTCTGTACTAGCTGCAGTCTGCACAGGGTCCCTCCCATTACCCTGAAGTACGGAGTTATAGTAGTTAAACCTAGAGGTCACAAAGGCGTGCACTAGCATCGGCAGGTCCTCGGACGGAATGAGGGGCTTAATCTGGGCAATGTTCCGCAAGTGATAAAAACCACTGCCGACAACGGATGACACCTGATCTTCAAAGGTCCTTCTGCTATCAAGGATCACGCCCAGATTTCACACCCTTGGGGAAGCCACCAACAGAGCTAAACCCAGAACAAGACCTGTATTGGTCCCAGGTGGCAACCCGTTATGACCATGACCAGGCTCGATCTCCAGTACCTCCATCTTTACTGGGTTTAGTCTAAGCCAGATGGAAGCCATCCAATCATTGATTTTAACCATACAGATGTTCAGCATGTCCACAGCTCCCAATGTTCCGGGGGCAAAAGACAGATATAGCTGGGTATCATCTGTATAGCAGTGAAACTCCATGCTGTACTGTTGAATGATCTCACCCAGGAGCAGCATATACACTGCAAACAACATTAGTGACAAGAGCGAGCCCTGTGGCACTCCACATGACAGAGGCACTGGGGAGGAGGAGAAATTCTTCATCACCACCCACTGCACCCAGTCAGAGAAGAAGAAGGACTCAGACCTCCTGATGACAGTCCCAGCAAGTCTACAAAACTTACAGAGCTGATCAAGAAGCATGACATGATCAACAGTGTCAAAATCTGAGGAGAGATCAAGGAGCACACAAATTGACCTGTCTCCTCTATCTCTAGCCCCCTGAACAGATCATTTTGCACCCTCACTAGAGCTGTTTCTGTGCTATGTCTGGCCTGAAAACCTGACTGAAATGGCTCATAGATGTCAAAGGATGCCAGGCAATCCTCGAGCTGCTGTGCCACTAACTTTTCAACAACCTTGCCCAAAAAGGGTAGGTTGGAGATAGGATGGTAATTCACCAGGACATCTAGGTCAAGGAAGGATTTCTTAAGGAGAGGCTTCACCAATGCTTTTTTCAGTGCTGCTGGGAAAACCCCCTTCAGCATTGAGCCCCTGGCAGTCCTGGTGAATACTGGGCCTACAGCCTTGATGCATCCCATTAAGAAACGCATCGAGTCTGGTTCACAAAAAGTGTGCTTCAGCTCTAAGATCACCTTAGTCGCTTCAGACACCTCCACTGGCCTAAACTCCTCCCAGACAAGTGGAGTGCCTCTGAGCCCCCTGGCTCAACTACTGTGAGGTGGATGCCTCCCTGGCGGAATCCCTGACCAGATGGTTGACACTCTGTCAGAGAAAAACAGAGCAAACTCCTCACATAAAATGAATGACAACACTTTTTTCAGCTGTAGGCAGGCAAGGTGTAAAAGCCTGTCAACAGTCTGAAAAAGCTGGGATGGTCAGTTTCTCCCTGTAGCAATTTCCCTGGACAGGAATACTGCCTTGTTATGGGAAATTGCAGCCTGGTACTCAACATAGTGAGCACGCAGGACCAGCCTGTCAGCCTCCAGCTGGGTCTTCCACCAGCAATGCTCCAACTTCTGACCCTTGATCTTCATCACCTTGGAATTCCCATCAAACCAGGGGTATCTCAAGTGAGAAGATCTGGGTCATATACAGACTGGTGCAATGGCATCCAGAGCTTCAGAGACCACCCTGTTATAGGTGGCCACCCCCTCTCCAGAGCCAATTCACATGCCGCATCAACCCTAGATAGGTCAGCTAGCACCAACAGTCCCTCTGGGTGCAAGCCCCTTAAGGGGCAATAGCTGACCATCTCCACAGGGGAGAGACAACTGGGGGGGCCCTAAATGTGAACTCCACTGTATAGTGATCAGACCAAGAGACCTGATCAATCTTGAGGTTATCAGCCTCTAGACCCAGCTGGAACACCAGATCGAATGTGTGGCCATGCTGGTGGGTCACAGAAGCAACAGCTTGTGACAGACCCAGTGAAAACATCAGCTGGAGGAGGTCATAACTGAAATGTGAGGATTTGTTGTCGATCCAAGCATTGAGTAAACACCTGGGGGACTACAGCACCTGGTCAATGACGAAGTCTGCCACCTCCTGCAGGAATTCTCCCCCACCCCATGAGGGCAGTAAATGAGGACAATACTGCAACCTGCACCCCCATGCACAGCGATGCACTCACAAGACTGGGTGGCACCAACTGGGTGCACCATACATCATGAAGCCCAGGCTGGATTGAAAAACAATGGCCACTCCCCCACCCTTGGGAGCTTTCCTCGGGCAGTGCACTATTGAATACCTGGTGGGGATGGCGGCCTCAAGAACTGGGCTAGCATCATTACCCAGCCAGGTTTCCATAATGCAAACCAGGTCGACAGAGGAAATCAAGTCTGCAAAAACTAGCGGTCTTGTTCCCTATCAACCTGGCATTGCATAGCACTGCCCAAAGAAGATTAGAGGATGTGGCCTGTCCTCTAGCCCTCTAGCCACCTGCCCACTCTGTCCGGTGGGAACCCTGGGTATGGAGATCAAACACATCTGGCCTCTTCCTAGGCTCTATTTACACCCAGGGCATCTCCTGGACTGGACAACCTCAATGCTGTTCACCATGCTGTTCATGTAATAAAAATAGATCAAGGAAATGAAACAAAACAAGGTTGAATCTACTTAACACCATTACCATGCATTTCAGTTCTATTATGAAAGGATACTGATTAAACAACCAGCAGCACCACTGAATTGTAGTGTAGGTAAGAAATCATAAAATGTGGGTTTTCAACTAGAAATAGTATGATGCAAAAATGGTTGACAGAGTTCCTGTAAGAAGAAAAGGGAGGGAAGGTATCATGTCTCAGACTCTGTGTTCCCTATCTCTGTGTCCAAACTATTACTAGGCCATAGTGGCTCACTGATTTTGAGGATGTGTGTAAAACAGTACACGTCAACTTTAAAACAAATTATGGTCAGAGCTGATAACGCTGCACCAAACTCTTACCTGTGCAGTGGCAGCACGGCTCTCAGATCGGCAGCGGCAATATCTGAGCAGCGGCAGTGGAGGTTTCTGAGCAGATGGCACAGCTGTCGGAGCTGCGACAGTGTGCCATTCACAAGATGGTGGCAGTGATCAAACTGCTCATGCGCGATACTCGCGCATGTATAGCATTCCTGGAAGTTTGTTCCCGAAGTAGTGCACCCATGGGGGGGATGACTGTGCTGCAGAGGGGAGCTCCATCGCAGAGGACAGCACTAATGGAGTCAGCGCTGTCCAGATGTTGCCACATCACTGTAAGAGAACACAGGGTCGCGTTCCAGTTGTGATCTTCTGTTTTACTACAGTGATGGCAAAACGTCTGTGGAGTTCCACCCACGCAGCCATAAAAATGTGCTGAAAAAATCTGAAAAGCACATACAGCAATAAATTTAATATACACCTCACAATAAGACATTTTTACTTGATCTTTCTGTTATGGTTTCTGAGGATAGCCCTCTGAATTCCCAAAAAATCATTAAATGTCATCATCATCATCTTGAAACACCGCAAAGGAAACACTCTTGTTATAAGACACCTATTGCAGCCATACATCATCATGGCCTTTATGTTCCCACCATTGTTCATTGACTTTCAGGAAGGTAAGGTGATGGACATTTTCAGGAATAAGCCTTGTGTGGCTATGAGAGATAACTTTTCTAGCTGTGCTAAACATACATTCACAGTAAACACTGGTAGGAGGCAGCAAACAAGCTTTATAGCAAAGCAGATAATACAGACCATATATTTTTTCTTTTCCATCCAGTATTCAAAAGGCTGGGCACTAATATTAATGAGTGGTTCTTCTAAATAGGCATCTACAATATCAAACAAAGAAGGCTGCACCATGACGTCTGCATCTGAATTATCAATTTCCGTGAGATTTGACCAAAAAGTGTGAGATTCATCTGTGTACTTTTTAGAATGACATACCTTTTTCAAGGGCCATTAAAGAGGACTTTCTTTGTGACTACTTGATGTTGATGAAGGAATAAATGGTGGCCCTAACAGGAAATAATTGCTGTCCCGACCAGTTGAAGATGCTGCATTATTAGCATTTGCATCATGGATGTTGTCCTTAGTGACATGGGTGACGTCACTGGTAATTGTCACACTACTGAGCCACTAAGGGATAGCGACCATCAGATGTCTCCCTCAACATTGACAGGCACATACCATGAAAGTCAGAAGATCTTCTACTGTAAAGTGCAAAAACATGACTAATGTTAGCCACATGAGGAAACAGCTGAGAGTTTGGAAATGGAAGGAGAAATTTGGTAACTCCAATGTGAATATAATGTGAGACATGCTGGTCAGGAAAATTAAAGATCTGGAGAAAATATGGGTGCCAGAGAGGAAAAAATATACAAAAAATGGGATTAAACCAATTTGATTGAGTAGGAAGGTATTGAATGCAGTAAGAATGAAAATAAAGTTATTCAAGAAAGCAAAGGTGTCTGGAATCAGAGATCACTGGGAAGACTATATTAAGCAGGCAAAAGAATGCAAATCACTTATTAGGTTGACCAAGAATGAACCATAGTTGTGCTGATTTTTAAGAAGGGCAGCAGGGCACTAAGAGAAAACTATAGGCCAGTTAGACTCACATCCATGCTGGCTAAAATCATGGAGGCATTACTAAGAAAATTTATTGAAAATCACCTGACTTTGAGGGGGTCTATGGGATAATAATCATCATGGCTTCAGAAGTGACAGATCATGTGAGACAAATCAGATTAGCTTCTTTGAAAAAGTGAGCAGGACTATGGGCAAAGGGAAGGGTGTCCCATTGAAATAGCAAGTCAAATATAGTGACTCAAAAACAGCAAGGTGAATACAGCACTCATCAATTGAGTGATCTGGTATTTGCAGCACATGTTAAGTTTATCTCTGTTGAGGGTATTGCTCTTGTGTTGTACTTTTTGTGGCTCAGAGATGATTATTTGTAGTTAGGGTGGTTTGGGGGTGAAGCCCCCAACAGGGGGAGCTGCAGAGGGCACAGCCCCCCACAAGTGACTTCTAAGAGGGGTTTTGCCATTGTTGTTCAGTGCTGTGTTGCAATGCACCATTGTGATTGTCCCTTTTTTTTGAGTCACTCATATTGCCCTGTGCAGTTTTGCAGGTGTGGCTTTAACATGGAACCAAAGGAGGCCAGTCAACGTGGTTTACTTGGATTTTCCAAGGCTTTTGATTCAGTCCCCCATGCTGAACTAATAAAATGTTTACAGGACAACAATCTGGACATTAGAATTATAAGACAGATTAAGGAATGGTTGAAAGATAGGTCACAAGTTATCAGGAAGGACATGGTAGGTAAGAAAGGGGGAGGAGTAGCTCTTTATGTGAGGGATAGCATAAAAGCAATGGAATTACAGGGAACACGGGGGAGGCAGAGGTACTACGGGTCACCCTAAAGACTGAGAAGAGAGTCAATATTCACACTAGTGTGATCTGCAGACCTCCAGCATGGGTGGGGGAGATGGACAAGGTTCTGGTGGAAGCCATCCAAAAGATGGCTAATAAGGGGAGGTGGTGCTGGTGGGGGACACCAGTCTGCCATATGTAGATTGGGGTATCCCAGCTGCAGCTTTAGCTCAGAGCAGGGACATACTAGACTCCCTACAGGGGGCATTCTTCAGGCAACTAGTAAAATAGCTCACTTGTCAGGGAGCAATATTGGACCTTGTACTCACCAACGGGGACAATGTTGCAGACAACATGGTGAGTGTCCACCTGGGGATCAGTGATCATCAGACAATGTGGTTCAATATAAGAACTATGGCAGAAGCAAGCCACACAAAGGTGAGGGTCCTGTACTTCAGGAGGGCCAGTTTTGCAAAGATGGGGGAATGCATCAGGGATGCCCTGGTGGGGGGAGGGGGGACTTGGGAGGGATGGAGAAACAGTGGGTAAAAATAAAAGCGGGGACAGGGAAGGCAACAACCCTCTGTGTTAGGCAGGAAAGCAAAAGCAAGATGAAAAGGAGGCAGCTATGGTTTTCAAAAGAGGTGGTTGAGAAGGTAAGGCAAAAAGTTAGCATTCAGAGGTATAATGAGACACAGAGGGAGGAGGATAGGGTGGTGTATCAGGAGAAACGTGGGAGGCTGGGAAAGCAGTCAGGACTGCAAAGGCACAAACGAAGGAGAAAATAGCCCAGGCAGTGAAAAGAGAGGTCAAGATACTTTGCAGGTATGTAAGTGAAAGAAGAAAGACCAAGGGGGATTGTAAGGCTAAGGAGGGAAGAGGGTAGTGAGTGGAAAGGAAAAATTAAAAAAGCAGACATCCTGAACAAATACTTTTATTCAGTGTTCCTGGAATAAAGGGTAGGAGAGGGACCACAAATAAGTTCCAGGGGCATTGAAGGAAGGGAGGTAGACACTAGTCTATTTACAGAGGAGAGACTCCTGAAGGCACTCACAAATCTGAAAGTGGACAAGGCAATGGGGCCAGATGAATACATCCAAGGATATTGAGGGAGCTCAGAGAGCTGCTGGCCACACTTCCGACAGTCCTGTTTAACCACTCACTGGAGGCGGGAATATGACTGGAGGACTGGAGGAGGGTGCATGTAATCACACTTCACAAAAGTGGTAACAGAGAGGAGGCTGGCAATAACAGGCCAGTGAGCCTGACTTTAGTGATGGGGAAATTAATGGAATTGCTACTGAAGGAAAGGACTGTGGAATATCTCAAATCCAGTGGTTTACAAGATCCAAGGCAGCATGGATTCACTGGGGGGAGGTCATGTCAAACAAATCTGATGGATTTCTTTGACTGGGTGACCAAAGAAGTAGATCAGGGTGGAGCGGTGGATGTGGCCTACCTAGATTTCAATAAGGTTTTCAACTCAGTTCCACATAGGAGACTCATTAACAAGCTGGCCAGGCTAGGAGTGGAGCCAAAGAGGGGGACCTGAGTAAGAAATTGGTTGGGGGAAAGGTGACAGAGGGTGATGGTAAATGGAGTCCACTCCGAAGAAGGAAAGGTGACCAGAGGGGTGCCACAGGGATCAGTACTGGGGCCAATCCTCTCTGATGTCTTTAGCAGCAACATTGTGTTGGGACTAAAAGAGAAGATACGCATTTTTGAAGATGACACTAAGATCTGCAAAAGGGTAGGCACTCCAGGAGGGGTGGAAAAGATGTATAGGGATCTAAGGAAGATTTAGTAATGGTCAAAAGTGTGGCAACTAAGTTTCAATGTGAAAAAAGTGCAAAATCATGCACTTGGGGCATACAAATCCAGGGACAGAGTAAAAAATATGGGGAGTGGTACTTGCAAACACAAAACAAGAAAGAGACCTGGGGGCAATCATATCTGATGACCTAAAGGTAGCCAAACAATGTGACAAGGCTGTGGACAGAGCCAGTGGGATGCTAGGTTGCATAGGGAGGGGTATCACCAGCATAAAGAGGGAGTTAGTGATGTTACTGTATAGATCATTAGTGAGACTTCACCTGGAGTATTGTGTCCAGTTCTGGAGACCACATCTCTGGAAGGTCTTAAATAGAGGGGAGGCAATCCAGAGGAGGGCTGCCAAAATGGAGCAGGGTCTGCATCAAAAGATCTACGAGGAGAGACTGAAGGATCTTAATCTGTGCACCCTGGAGGAAAGGAGGGAGGGGGGATATGACTGAGACTTCTAAATACATCACAGGTATAAACAAGGTTCAGGAGGGAAGCCTTAGTCAGAGAAAAAGATGCTCCAGAGCAGTGGGTCATGCTATGAAGAGGGTAGACTCAGGGGAGATGTGAGGAAGTACTTCTTCACAGAAAGAGTGGTGGATGCTTGGAACAGCCTCTCAGCGGAGGTGGTGGGGACAAAAACTATAACAGGATTCAAGAAGGCATGGGATAGACATAAAGGAACCTTAGTGGTAAGGAAAGGGGGTGGGAGTTGGAGATCAAATAGGGCCTGTGGTGTTACAGTAGGTAAGGAAATGGTCAGACTAAGTGGGCCAAACAGTCCTTATCTGCTGTCAAATTATATGCACCTATATCTCCATGTTTCTATGTGGGATAACTGGAGTTGACTCGGCAGAGGGGTGTGACAAGTGGGGGTTCCCCAGGGTTCTGTGTTGAGGCCTACTCTGTTTAACATCTATGTCACTAGTATAAATACCATGAAAGGAGGGTAGATAAGTAAGTTTGTGGGTGACTCTATAATAGGTCATTTAGTAGAATCTAGTGAGCAAATAAAGTATTTCCAAGAGGAATTAAATAATTTACACATGTGGTCAATGGATAACAAAATAAGGTTCAATCTGGAAAAGTGTGAGATGATGCACTTTAGCAAGAAAAATCTGGGGGCAAGGTACACACTCAGAAATCACACTCTAAGATCCACAGATAGTGAAAAGGATCTGGGGGTGATGGTGTCAAGAGACCTCAAGCCTGACAAACACTGTAATATGATCATTGCAAAATGCAATAATATCTTGGGATGTGCCTGGAGGAACATTACGAGTAGGGACAGAAATGTTGTTTTGCTTATTTATAGGTCCCTGGTGAGACCTCACTTGGAGTACTGCAGGCAGTTCTGGGCTCCCCAAGATGTGGGAAATACTCAAAAACTGGAGAGTGCTAAAGTAAACTACAAAAAAGATTACTGGTCTGAGACATGTAAACTATAATACCACACTGAGTCATTTCTCCTTGGAAATTAGGTGAATGAGAGGTGATCTAATAACAGTTTTTAAGTCTCTTAAAAACCATTACTTAAGGCAAAGTCTAGGTATTGAACTGAATGGTAGTAGTAGAGATACTAGGAAGCATAAGCTTCAAAACAAGGGTGAACATTTCAGGACAACTAAAAGGAAGGGTTGGTTCAGACAGAGAGAGAGAGAGGTGATTCACTGGAATGCATTATTGGAGGAAGTTGTTAATAGTTTAAGTTTAGCTTTAAAGGAAAACTGGATGGGTATCTACAGACATGTGAGTTTCTTAGAATTGCCCATCAATCATGTGGCAGACAGGCCATAGAAACATAGACTTTGATGGCAGATAAGGACTGCTTGGCCCATCTAGTTTGCCCATTTCCCTACCTACAGGATAAGCTGCAGATCCTAGTTAACCAACAGCATATTTTTTCCTATCCCCACAAGAACTGCCTTATGTCTGTCTCATGCATTCTTGAATTCTCCCACAGTTTTAGACCCCACAACCCCCTCAGGACGGCTGTTCCATGCATCCACCACCCTCTCTGTGAACAAATACTTACTCACATTGCCCCTGAGCTGTCCCCCCCATCTTAAAATTGTGTCCCCTTGTTCTTGCACATCTCTTTTTCTGAAAGATGCTATCCTCTTGGACTTTGTTGATTCCACTGAGGTACTTTAAAGTTTCAGTCATGTCCCCCCTCTCACTCCTTTCCTCAAGGGTATACATATTAAGTTCCTTTAGTCTCTCCTCGATGGCTTCTCTTGCAGACCCTGCACCATTTTAGTAGCCTCCTCTGGACTGCCTCCATCCTGTCTATGTCCTTGCAGAGATGGGGTCTACAGAACTGGACGTAGTACTCTAGATGGGGTCTCAGCAACTGTCTATACAAAGGGATAATAACTTCCTGGTTTCTGCTGGGGATGCCTCTCTCTATACCTCCCAGTATCCCCCCAGCCCTCCCTATTGCCTTCTCACATTGCTTGCCAACCTTTAGGTCATCTGATATGATTACCCCCAAGTCCCTTTCCATTTTTGTTGTTGTTACTACCCCTCCCCCCCATTGTGTACTCTTCCCCGGGGTTTTTGTTTCCCATGTACATTATTTTGCACTTCTTTGCATTGAATCCAAGTTGCCATACTTCTGACCATTTCTCCAACCTTTATTTATTTATTTATTGAAAAGTTTCACCAGGTAAGGTACACTGAACAACAAATTGCTTGTCTCACAGTACAACCTAGGGGAGAGGGATTATGAAATTGTAAAACACCGAAGATAATACACGTACTTTAAGCATAGCACATTAATACATAGCTACCAAAAAATAATTAGATAACATCATATGTGGTAGCCTTAGAGGATGAGCAATTGTTAGATAGAGGATACAGAATGCACCTATAACATATATGTGAGATATTATACAGATGGGTCAAAGACTGTCACTTTAGTAGTAGCAGGGGACAAATACTACTGGAAAATTAGCATAACATAAAACACAACTGACCTGGGCTTAGACTGGTATCCGAGAACAGACTGCGCAAACATTTCGTGATATCAATAAAGTGACAACAAAATTTATGAATAACGTCATCAATATCCTTAATGACATCTAGGAATGACCAATCAATTAAATGAACTTCATCTGAAAAGGACTACAGATGAAAATCAGTAACTTCACGATACTGAATCATTCTTTGAGGTTCTCTACAACATTTCACTGTCCACCCACAATAAACAGCACAATGGTCACTAAGACAGATTTAACTCCCGAAGTGACCACATGCTCAGTACAATTAGTAATGATCCAATCAATCAATGACTCATATTCAGTTCGATAATTATATCGAGTAGTATTTGTTACTAATTGAATCATTCCTAATCCTGAAACCAAATTCCTAACATCAATTGCTCGTTTTGAGGGCCAATCTAAATTGAAATCACCTGCAATCAGCAATTCTCTAGAAGAAGGAAAGGATAAATCATTAAAAAAGGCATCTATACCCATTTTAACATCCAAAGGAGGTACACATACACTAATTAAAGTTAACAGCTTGTTAGCTCCCAAAACTAAGTCTATTACCAATGACTCCTAATAATTACCATTAGAGCTTCCCTGATTTATACTTGCTGATAGATGGTTCTTAATATAGAATAAACAACCCCCCCTTTCCCTTTTCTATCCTTTCTAAAAACAGAATAGTCATCAATACCAACTTCATCATTAGTCACTTTCCCAGTTAACCAAGTCTCAGTCAATGCTAAGACATCAAATGAATTTTCAACTTTCCATCCTTCTAATAAATCCTTTTTAGGCAAAAGGCTCTGTATATTTAAATGGCCTATCTATAAAAGGGTGTTCACACCCCTCACAGTGGCAGACACAGCAGGCAGCATGTGCTGCCTGCTATGTCTGCCACTGCACCAGATCATCTGGATCAAGGACCTGCTGACCACATTCTGTCCCATCGATCATCTGGAGGAATGACTACTGCACTGTAAGCCCAATTGTGCCTTCCTTCTCCTCAGCAGGTATGTTGCTTTTTTGGACTGTAGAGATATGCTGGTGGTAGGGTGAAAGGAGGAGATATATATAGGGGTTTCCAGGAAGGCAAGGAGTGTATACTGTGTACCCATTAAACTCCAAAAATATCTGATATAGAGGTTGTGAATGTAACAATGGGGTGGCAGCAACGAAAGCAGTTTACAATATTGCCAAAAGTTGAGGAAGAGGCTGGAGTCAGGTAGAGTCAAAATGTAGGGGGAAGGTGGCAGTAAGGGCCTGCATGTCTGGGAAAGTGAGCGAAGGGCTGGAATGTCTGCTCAGAATGGCATAGAAACATAGAAGCTGACGGCAGATAAGGACCGCAAGGCCCATCCAGTCTGCCCATTTCTTTTTCTACCTTATAAATGTGCCATCGGCCTTTGCTCTGTCAGTGACCTATCTAGTCATAGTCATTTGTATTGCTCCCTTATGCCTATCCCATGCCTGTTTGAAGCCCTGCACTGTATTCATACTACACTTCTTGTGGTAAGCCATTCCATGCATCTACCACCTTTCTGTGAAAAAGAATTTCCTCACATTCCCCTTAATCGGCCTCCCTCTAATCTCATGCTGTGTCCTCTTGTCCTGCTATTTTCTTATATTTAAACATGTTAGACTCTTTCACCTTGTTTATGCCCTTAAGGTGTTTGAATGCCTCGATCATATCACCTCTCTCCCTCCTTTGCTCAAGGGCATACATATTGAGCTCCGTTAATCTGTCCTCATATGTCTTCTGATGCAGTCCCTGCACCATTTTGGTTGCCCTTCTCTGGACTGCCTCAATTTGGTTAATGTCCTTGTGAAGGTGTGGCCTCCAATACTGCACGCAGTACTCCAGATGGGGCCTAACCAATGTCTTGTACAGAGAGATTATTACCTCCCTCTTACGACTTGTGATACCCCTGCTATACACCTAACACCTTCTAGCCTTACCTCACTGCTTTAGAGGTCTGCTTGGATGATTTTAGGTCATCAGTGATGATGATGCCAAAGTCTCTTTCTTCCTTTGTGACTGCTAGCAACTCCCTCCCAGCCTATAAGTGGCTTTTAGGTTTCTCTTCCTATGTGCATGATTTTGCACTTCTTTGCATTAAATCCCAGTTGCCACTCTTCTGACCATTCTGCTAGTTTATCCAGATCTCTTCTCATTCTGCCCACCCCATCTGGATCATCTACCCTGTTGCAGATCTTGGTGTCATCTGCAAACAGACAAGCCTTACCCTCTAGTCCATCTGCAAGGTCACTAATGAAGATGTTGAATAGGACTGGCCCAGGACTGATCCCTGAAGTACCCCACTTGTGACTTGCATCTCTTCTGACTGTATACCATTTACCACCACTCTCTGTTTTCTGCCAGTCAACCAGTTTGCCACCCAGTTGACCAACTTCTGACCCACCCCGAGCCTACCCAGCTTATTTATCAATCTTCTATGTGGAACAGTGTCAAAAGCTTTGCTGAAGTCAAGGTAGGCGACATCAACTGCTCCCCCTTGGTCCACCACTCTGGTTACCCAGTCAAAGAAATCTATGAGATTAGTTTGACAGGACCTTCCTTTTGTAAACCCATGCTGTCTTGGATCCTGTGCCTTATGGATTCCAGGTGTTGCACTATCCTTTCCTTAAGGAGTGCCTCCATAATCTTGCCCACTACTGAGGTAAGACTGACTGGTCTGTAGTTCCCCGCCTCCTCCCTGCTATCACTCTTGTGGAGCGGGATCACATGAGCCCTTCTCCAGTCTTCTGGGACCTCTCCTGTGCTCAGAGACTCACTAAACAATTCTGCTAATGGCTCTGCCAGTTCCTCCTTTAGCTCCTTAAGTACCCTGGGATGTATGCCATCAGGTCCCATTGCCTTATCCACCCTGAGCTTAGCAATGTATTTAAGTAAAAAAAAATACTCACTAATGTCTGAAAGTTGACAGAGGGTGGGAATGTCCAAGCTTACTGGCAAATGTATAATCCAAGAATGGTGATGTGGGCCAAGCCGACTGGCCTCTGGTTAATGGTGATTGTATGTTTGGGCAGATCCTGGGCCATTGGTGGACCCAACTGGCACAGAACATTTTTTTTTTTTTTTAACATGTATGCCAATTAACTGGGTCCATCTCTGTTGTTCCCGTGATTTGTTGATGACAGATGTAGTCAGGGCAGACCGAGCCAACTGGCACACATGTTTAAAAAAAATTGTTCTGGCTAATGGTGGGTGGATCATGGGCCATGGGTGGAACCGACTGGCACAGAACAATTTTTTTAACATGTATGCCAGTCGACTGGGTCTGTCTCTTGCTCCTGTGGTTTGTTGTTGATGACGGATCTAGTCAGGGCAGGCCGAGCTGACTGGCACACTTTTATTTTATTCATTTATTTATTTATTTAGTTAAACATCAGTTTAGAAACCTTTGAGCCAGAGGCTCATTTACAAAGGTACCTCGTCACAAAGAGGACATCAGAACAGTAGTACAAGGGACACAGTACTTACAAACAAAAAAGTTACAGTTCAATTACAATTTTGTTACAATAGAATACAATCTCCAACGAAGCAAAAGATAAAAGGTGCAAAACTTATGGTGGGGGAGCTGGTGGGGAGTAGAAGGGAGGGAGATAGGGAGGAGGAATTAGTAGGGAAAGGAAGGGGGAGCAGCTCAGTGAGCATTGTCAAACAGAGTATATATATATATATATTTTTTTTTTTACACTAGGCTAGCGGCAGTTGCATTTGAGAGAGGTAAGCAGGAAGTTTCTGAGCCTGGGTTTAAAGCAAGCTAAGGTTAGTGAGTTTGAGACACTGGCAGGGAGGGAGTTATACCAGTGGGGCGCACATTTAAAAACATTGTTCTGGCTAATGGTGGGCAGATCGTGGGGAGGAGGCTTGAGTCAGGTAGGATCAAAATGTGGGGTGAAAGTGGCAGTAAGAAAGGGCATGCACATCTGGGAAAGCAGATGGAGGGTTAGAATGTCTGCACAGAGTGGCAATGTTATGTTTAAGTAAAAAAGAATGCTCATTAACGTCTGTGAATGTTGACAGAGGGTAGGAATGTCCAAGCTTACTGGCATATGTATAAGACTCCATCAAAGAATGGTGACACGGGCCAAGCCGACTGGCCTCTGGTTAATGGTGGGAGTATGTTTGAGCAGATTGAGGGCCATGGGTGGAACCAACTGGCACAGAACATTTTTTTTTAACATATATGCTAGTTGACTGGGTCCATCCCTTGCTCCTGTGGTTTGTTAATGCTTCATTCCTGTGGTTCCTTATTAATGGATGGTTGAGGGGTGAGCGCACACTGACACACATGTTGAACAAAATTGTTCTGGCCGCTGGTGATGGTGGAGGGTGTGGTGGTCAAGCAGGCTGGCACAGAACAATTGTCTTCAACATGTATGCCAGTGGACTGGGTCCATCCCTTGCTCCTCTGGTCTGTTCATGTTTCATTCCTGTGATTCCACATTGATGGAGGGTGGAGGGGTGGGCATAACACACTGGCATACATGTTGGACAAAATTGTCCTGGGCTCTGGTGATGGAGGAGAGTGTGGCAGTCAGGTAGGTTGGCACAGAATAATTGTCTTCAACATGTATGCCAATCAACTGGGACCATCCCTTGCTCCTGTGGTTTGCTCATGCTTCGTTCCTGTGGTTCCTCATTGATAGAGGGTGGGGAGTGGGACTTGCACACTGTCACACATATTGGACAACATTGTTCTTGCCTTTTGTGATGGTGGAGGGTGTGGCAGTCGAGCAGGTTGGCACAGAACAATTGTCTTCAACATGTATGCCACTCAACTGAGTCCATCCCTTGCTCCTGTGGTTAGTCCATGCGTCGCTCATGTGGTTAGTCCATGTGTCATTCCTGTGGTTAGTACGTGCATCGCTCTTGTGTTTTGTCCATGCATCACTCCTGCTGCTAGTCCATGTGACACTCCTATGGTTTGTCCATGTGTCACTCCTGTGGTTTGATGGAGAATGGATATGACTGAGCTGACGTGCACACATGCACCCTTACTCCAGTGGTCTATATAGTGCCCAGATTAAAAAAAAAATAATACAATTGAGAGGTAGCAAGAAAAAATAGAATTTCTAGAATAGAATTTCTGTAGTCTTTGGTTCCCTGGATACTAGTTGAGTCCATGGGCAAGCTCAGCTCCACTACAAGGCAACTCCAGGAGCTGAGGTTTTGAAACAAAACTGCCCATCTTAAAACATCATGGGATGCAAGCTAGTGGTGTGATATGAGAGGATCATGCATCCCAAGGAAAGCTCTCCTCCCTCTACGCAGTGACGCTCTCTTTCAACACTTAATTGTTTTTTATGGTATTTCTTTTTAGTTAATAAACTACACCATGTCCACATCAGCACCACCAAAGCGCTTTTGTCTTTCGTGCAAAGAGGCCAAGGAGCATCATGTCTCCTATTTTGTGTGTGCCCACAATTGGGTCAAGTTGTATCTGGAGGATTTCATGAGGATGGAGGACTGTTGTTTTGTTGTGTTTGCACCCACAGCATTGACTTTGTGTGGAAGCATACAGTTGACCTGCATAGGAAGTCACATCTGGAGAGAAAAGGTGCAGCAAAGAAAAACCTGCAAAGTAAGTATTACTCGCACAGATATTTGCAATTTATTTCATTTTTTCATATTTTGTTTTTCCCTCCTGCATGCAGCTTGGGTGGCTGGTATCTGCCCTTTCCCTGCCTCCCAAGTCCATCTCTCCTCTTTCCGGCACTGTGGAATCCCATTTCCTCCCCCCCCCGTGGCAAGGCCAGGAAGGGGAGGGCTGTCCTCCCCCTCTCCTAGTGCATATAATCCAGACTGGGGTCTCCTTGAGCCAGGGAGACAGCAGGGTAAGGACTGGGAAAGCAGGGCTTCAGGAAGCCCATGGTCACCATTGTTTGCCTCCGTTTTCTCCTGCTGCTTATGTGAGCTGTTGTGTGGGGAGGAGCACATGCGCCTCATGCCCATGACCGCTCTCCTTGTTGCTAGAGTTTAATACTACCACCTGGCCTCCAACAGGAAGCAGCCAAGAAGTAAGACAGCAGATCCCCACCCCCACTCAGGAGAGAAGAGCAGTCAGTCGGACACTCTCTCTCTTCTCTCCCACACTGAACCCTGATGACCTGAACTTGTTCTTGAACAGAGGTTGCCAGTGTGGCAGGAGGTAAGGCGCACACAGTGCCTCAGCTCTCCATGCCAATAGATTGGCCTGCAGTTTATTGTTCCCTGTAAAATGGTTTATCTTGAGTTGCCATTTTTTTTCTTTTTTTCCAGGTACACCTCTACACCAGCAGTCACTGACTTCTCGCATGGCAGAAGGTAAGTCTCACAGTGCCTCAGCCCTGCATGCCACTGGGCTGGCCTGCAGTTTATTTTTCCCTGTAAAATATTATATCGTGATTGTTTTTTTTCCCCCCCAGGTACACCTCTATGCCAGCAGTCATTGACTTCTTGTTCAGCCAAGCAATGGAATTATCCATTGAATGGAAAGAATTTGTGCTGGACTTCGTTCATTGTTTGACCCCTGCAGACATCCCACTGGAGAAGGCTTCCGGATTTCAAGACTTCTTAAAGAAGTACACTGAGCAAGGTGGTAGTCTTCCTGGATCCGCACAACTTCGGAGCACATAACTCCAAGAACTTTGGCCTGATCATGAATGGTCCCTGAAAGAGGCAGTGGAGGATCAGGATCTCTTCATTTTCCTGGATGAGACAACAGATGCCTGTGGACGTGGTGTGTTGGCTATTTTGGCCCATCCTTTGCTGAATGTTTCGGAACAGCCACTCCTAATTGGAACTGACTTTTTGAATCGTGTAAACACCACCACAGTATCCCAAGCCCTATTGAAAGTACTAAACACCAACTGAGTTAATCTGAAGAAAGTGTTTGCCATTGTCACGGACAGTTCAAGTTATATGCACAAAGCTTTTGGAACAGTTCTATTGTGTGTGTTACCAAGTGCAGTGCATTTAACCTGCATTGCACACTTCCTCAGTTTGGTCTTAGAGGTCTGGGCTGACACACTGGAGGATTTGAACACTGTGGTTTCCATGGTAAAAAAAATATTTTGCCAGAGCCCAATGCGTCGCCATCAGTACTTGGTATTTATGGAATCAAAGCAGAAAATTGTACCCAAAATGCCTGTTTACTCTGTGCAAACTCGATGGTGATCCTGGGTTAATGCAGTTCAATATTTGGCAGACTATTTGCCCAATGTTACAGAATCTGTTGGAACAGTGCCATCAGATGTAGCAATCTTCAAGCAACTGGTCCATATTACTCAGCAGAGGGACAGAGCTGGCAGCACAAGCTACTTTTATGTCTGAACTTTCGACAGAACTAGTGAACCTTATTGATGAATTACAATCTAACAGCAAGCCACAGGAACACAATATATTTGCAAGGGTTCAAAATGTCCATGTTTTTGGATTTCTGTGCCCCAGCAGGGGAAACTGAGTACAGACCACAGCCTGTCAAAATGTTGTCCAGATGTCTGTTTCAGGAAAAATTAGAATTGCATCAACCTGTTTCAGAAAGTGATGTTGGACAGCAGTGCGAAGTTGGAGCACAATTTAAAAATGCATCCCTCACTGAACACATTCAAAGCTGCTCGTATCTTTGACCCCAAGCAGCTGCCAACACTGGACAAAGAAAATTCCAAATATATGCAAGGAGCTCCCATCTCTTATCAGTGTGTCAAACTTTGAGTGGCATGGCTACAGAACTCTGACCCAATCTATACCAGATGATTTTAATATTGCTCAGTGGTGGGAAGCACAAGCTGATACACTGCCAAATCTTTCTGTTGTGGCCAAAAGATACATCTGGCTCCCTGTGAGTACAGCAGACGTTGAGCGGACTTTTTCAGTGTATTCTGATCTTTTAGAAGACAGTTGTCAAAGTATGATGGAAGACAATGTGAGGCTACTTCTTATGTTAACATATAATACGAAATTCAGTGGCTATTGATGGTGGTTGTCAGTTGCTCCTCTGTGTTTCAGAGAAAATACTTTTCTTATGTGGTGGTGGTTGGGGGGATGGTAATGGATGGTACTTTTTATACTGTAGTCTGTATGACTGATTTATTAGACTGATTGTTTTTATTATATTTCTGATTTTGCACAATGATGCTGCTATTATACTGTGGATTTTCAATTCACCTGTGTGTGTGTGTGTGTGTGTGTGTGCGCTTGTTTCACAAAGCTGATGTTATACTGTTTTGAGATCCATCCTTGTGTTGTTTGTGTTTGCTTTTTTACATAATGATGCTGCTATTATACTGTACACTATTACTGATGATTTTTTGACCGGTCCTTGTGGTGTTTGTTTTTTTAATAAAAAAATATTATTATACCTTTGCTTGGTGTCTTTAATGTGCAACATTCATGTGACTTCCACAAAGCAACTGAAACCCCATGTTTGTGCCCCACAGAGAGAAAAAATGTACAGATAGCAACCCGCAAAATCCCTGCAAAAAGACAGGGAAAATCCCACAAAATCCCCATAAAAAGACAGGGAAAATCCCACAAAATCCCCATAAAAAGACAGGGAAAATCCCACAAAATCCCTGCAAAATTTGCCAAAAAGTTCTGCAGTTTTTCAGTGGCCCTGGTCAAGAGTAATGTAGGATGCTCCATGAGGCCCCACTGGAATGAATTCAGCACCACCTGCTATGTTGTGTTCCATGGTATACTCATGGACTGCCATCTTTTAGATGAGACGTCTCTCACACATCTAAATCATTGAGTTCCATCTTGTAGGAACATCTTGTTTTAGCTGCTGTATTGGCAAGTTGTTTTTTTTTGCTGGAGGTCAGTCACAATACCGTGTGATTTTACACAGTGACTAACGTGGCCACAGATTTTCTTTGCCACTCCCTCTAGTGTTACTATACTGCTGTCATGGGAAAGGAAAGTTCAATAGATTTAATGAGTGTGCAAAGCACAGAATGTGAGTAAAACCATCACATTTCAATGCACTACCAGTATTGGCCCCATTGTCTGAAAATACAAGTTCAACATAGAGTCCCAGTGGCTCTAATTGCTCAAACATTTTGTCACGCATCTGTTCCAAAATATTGTCATTGATGTGATGCTTACCAAACATGCTGACACAAAGAGTTTCTTTGTTTTCTTTCCTGTACAGTGCTGCTTCTGGTGTGTTTGAATTCGATTGTGTCACCCAAAATAGTATATAGTTAGGGCTTTCTGTGTATGGAATTCAGTGGCTCTTGAAAAGTTGTTGTGCACATTCTAAAGATGTTGTTTTGCACATTTGCACATTCTATCATCAAGTGCACCTGTGTCCCTGCACGCCTTGACTCCTGCCTGGCACCAGCTTTCTTTTTCACAGAATGCTCCCTGGTCACACTGACTCCCACCTGGCAGCCTGCTTTCATTTTCTCAGAGCTCTCTCACTCTCTCTCTCTCTCACACACTCTCTCTCTCTCTATATATATATATATATACATATATATATAGATAGATAGATAGATAGATAGATATCTATATTTATACAATGTGTGTTTTGGGATAAACACAAGAATAAAAAGTGATATCTCAATCAGCCAGTGAAGATATCATTGATATCCCCATGTTCCTATACGTCCTTTTGACTTCTTCACACTCCTATACATCATATTGAAACTGATCCTGCCAGTCTCACACTGCCAACTTTCCCTTTTGTGCTCTAACGTAGGGTGACCAAGCGCTGTCAGTACTAGTAATCTGCTGCCTCACATTTAAAACCATGTACAATCTGTGTACATAATAGCAACATTTATTGTGTATGTTAAAACGTATCTGGTTGATCCTGCCATCTTCATTCTGCCCCCATTCATTGTCCCGAATTCAGTCACCGTGCCCAAAAAGTTCCATTACTATATCTACTGTAGCGTGACCAAGCGCTGACATCCTGACACAAATTCAAAGCAAAATACAGCACGTCACATTTATGTCTTATAAAAAGGCTCTCTCTTATCTTTTGATGGTATCCTTAGTTTCCTTGTATGAAAAGAACAGAGTCCGCATCTACACAGAGCGAGTGAGCAGTTTCATCTCAGGATGTAAGCATAAGCATGCGTTGCTATAGCAACACTCGCTCCTGCTGGCTTCTACTTCAGAAAGTGCTCACTCACTCTCTCTGCACAGCACGCACTCTGTTCTTTTCATATAAGGAAAGTAAGAATATGCTAAAAAGATAAGAGAGAGAGAGGCCTTTTACACTATATAAACCTGACATGCTGTATTTTTTTTTAATTTGCTTCAGGATAGCAGCACGGTCACAGCACTCGGTCATGCTACAGTAGTTATAGTAATGGAACTTTTAGTTTTGGGGCACAATGACTGAACTTGGGACAATAAATGGGGCAGAATGAATATGGCACGATCAACCAGATAACTTGCAATATATAAAAAAAACATATTTTCTCACTATTTGCACACATTCTGTTCATTTTAAATGTATGTCAGCAGCTCACTAACCAGTACTAATGCTCTGTCACCCTACAATTTTAAACATACATTTTTTATATCCCAAAACATGTAGTGCATAAACAGAACATGACATGGTCTGACTGAAGATATCATATTTATCTTCACTCGAGGCCAATGATATCAAGATATCTCACTCGTGGCTTCGTCACTCATGAGATATCATGATATCATTGGCCTCTCGAGAAGATAAATATCATATCTTCAGTCAGGCCATGTCATATTCATATCTATATATATATATATATATATATATATATACATACATACATACATACATACATACATACATACATACATACATACATACACACACATGCATATCAGTGTTTGGCACCGCTAGCTAGTTCCCTCTAAAAAAAACATATACTATAAAAAATAAAATATTGGTGACCATACACAACTTGCCTTGCGTTTCCATCTCAGGGTTAAGAAGATTAGTTATCGCTACCCCTTTATGGAAAGAGAGGCTTGCTGTGTATGGTTGCCCATACATTATTCCTTATGTGCTATGATGCACATAATAATCAGTGGCTTAAGAACTCATCCTCGTGTCTGTGGTCAGGTGCACAGTACCACTTTCACTCTCATTAAGAGCCAATTTTATTTTATTTTGCATACATTCATATATTTTGGGAACAGCCATGCATACATTCCTACATTTAGTTAACAGCCACAGTCGAGAAATATTTATGGCTTGGTATGTTGTAATGTGGGGCAAAATACAGTCAGAGGACTCAGAAATCCTCAGTTTCCATCACAAATACTGGCTGCAAGTCCTTGGCAATACATTCAATTATTAACTGCTTAATTTTAATGTTACTTGATGTGATCCACTGTAGGCAGTTTTTTGTTCGAGCATCAAAGTAATGGTCTGCTGTTTAGTTCGCACAGGGGAGCAAAAACCACAGGATTGCAGTGGCAAAGTTGTAGCTTGCTCAAATACTTTTGTTAATGAAGTGGAACATGTTTTTTTTTTTTGCTGCCCCGTCTCTCAGTCTCTTTACCATCACTATTGGGTGTAGGATTATTGCTCTGAACTGCTGCTCAGCTGAATGGTTGTATGTGCTCTCTGAAAATGCCTTTTTGGTGATGTTGTCCCAAACTGGCCCCTCACTTTCCCCTATCTTACTGATGCGAAAAGGTGCATGAAACACAGGCAACAACAGCACTCACAGGAAACCACAGTGGTTGCAAGCTGAAAACCAAGCCAAACCGAAAACCACAAGGAGTCACACTTATTTTGTAAAAAATGCAACTTACTCAGCAATTAAGAATGCCATCTGGTGTGTTTATTCCAAGTATCAAAAGTCACAGCACAAAACCCTTAGCACTTTACTTTGTACATGTGAGGAAGTGTCACAAAAGGTACAGACAGCAAAGAATTCATGTTTGGCACTTACAGGAAATAGCACCAGACAACTGAGGTAGAACGTTTGGTTGTCATGCCAGGAACTGCAGCAGTTTTTCGTGGTTGGTGCTTCCTACCCTGATTTACATACACTGTAGCTCTTCCCTGAAGAAATAGTATAACTGTTATTCTTTAGTTTAGACTGATTTTTTTCCCCACTATTGGCTAGTGATGGTACTTGCTGTATGTGTTGTTTCTGTTTGGTTCAGGTACCCAGGTGGCACTCGCTAACTCATCAGTATCACATTCTGCTTCATCAGCTTTGGATGAGCATAACTCTGATACATGATCTTGAACATGTACAACCTCTTCACCAGAAATCCTGCTTTCTGATGACAGAGTAGGATATGCATGAGTGACATGTCGTGGAGTGCCACATCTACTAGCGGTACTAGATAGTGTCTCTTGCTTAATCATTGACTTTCCAAGTCTGTTTTGGTAACTGTTCTTGTATATATATGACTTTTCTGGCAATGTTGACAGTGCTGCTTTACTTTAATCAAAGGATTCCACAACCTTTCTTTTCTTTTTCTGGTGCTGTTGTTTCATTTTTATCTGCAGCCATAAATTTATTTTTCTTTCTAAATTTATTTTCTGGGAATATGTTTCATTTACCAGTTTCCGCAGTACTGCTAGTAGTGGACACATGTTCCATAACAGATTCTGTATTCATTTTTGGGGTTTCACTTAATAGTTGGTAATACTTCAGGTACAGAGATGGGGAACTGAGAGGTGACACCCCTCTTTCAAAATCAGTGAGGCACTATGGCCTAGCAGCAGTTCAGGCACAAAGATGGGGAACACAGAGTCTGAGATATGACCACCTCACTCAAATCAGTGAGGCACTATGGCTAAGTAGTGCAAGGCATGCACAGAGCTGAAGAACACAGTCTAAGACCTAATCATCATTCCCCTCCAAAATCAATAAGGCACTCCTCAGATGGTGGGAGGGATAGCTAGGGCCCCATTACATCTCCTGCTCATGCTGTCTGTCTCCCGCCAAAGAGCATGCCTGACCCAGTTAAGGAAATTACATGAAAATACAGACACAAAAGATGTTTTTGAAAGTTGAATATTTTTTTTGTTTTAATAAGAGGATCCAAAATAATAATACTGATACATTCTGCATACTCAAATAGGCTAAAAAGAGGTCTAAAATTCATTAGAGTAACTCAGAGTAAATCAGAAACTTTTTGAGATAAATCAGATTTGGATCAGAATCAGGTCATAGCTGACTCTTCCATCCCTACCCGACACCTTTTGTTAATATGGGGGGTTTGTCTATACTGTCCACCTTCTTGCTCCCTGTCTTACTACTACCTCCTGATTAACTACTAAACCCTTAACTCCATCCCACCTGTGCTTGAAATGATTAAAGGTTTTATTGCTCACCGCCTCCATTAGAAGATTGTTCCATGACTCAACCACTCTCTCTGTAAAATAAAACTATTTAGTTCATGGTTGCACAGTTTCTCTACTGGAAGTTTCTAGGGGATCAGTCTAGCTACATTATTTATGTATTTGTTTACCGGGTAGGTGCACTGATCCAATGGACCATTTTCAGGCATGACCTGGGCCAGAAAGATGGCACATGGGTAAATACAGACAATGCAATTACATTAACTGAGAACTGTGCATGGAATAGAACAAAATAGAGTACATTGAATGCATTGAAAACAGTTGAATACAATTAAAGTGCAAGAATACATTAAAATGCAATAGATTGCAAATAAATGCAAGTGCGATATACACAATGTTTATTTATTTTATTTATTTATTGAAATTGTTTCAATAGGAAAGGCACACTGAGCAACAAGCTGCTCATCTCCTGGTGTGAGCTGGGGGGAAGGGTAACAGGGGTGGATAACACGCAGGTTATCAATTGAGTAACATTTAAGCAACAAAATACATATTATTGACACTTTGTGATGGTTACAGGTGAGTTAAATGAACAACCGTGTTACAGACAGGCACATAAAACACTTGGTATACATATAAGAAAAGACAGTAGTAGAGGTTACTCCGATTTTGCAGTTGCAGACATATACTCACAAGAAGCAGCTATCAAAACAAAAACATTAAGTGCCTAGGTACTAAGTGCGTCTGTTGAGCTAAAATAGTCTAGCTTCTTAGCATTTGCTAAAAGCCACTGGTCAGGCTTCACGAAAGGGGAAGATCTGAAGTCAAGCACAGGAGCAGTTTACCATGAAGTAGTTTGCCAGGGCAGTGGAGAGAGAATTGACAGAGGAGGAGTGATGGATTTGTGGAGGCAGCTCATTCCAGAGCTTAGGGAAGCGGTGAGAGAAGGCTGCCTGGCGAACAGTGGTCTTTCGCTGAGGGATTACAAGTTGGCGGGAGTCAATGGATCTGAGAGCATGAGAGGGGGTGGGGGCAGAAGAGAGCATAGTGAAGAGGAATAATGGGAGGGCGCCTAGCCAGAACTTAGAGGCAAATTTAGCGCAGTGAATAAGGTGTCGGTTTTCAAGGGATGGCAAGGTTAGAGAACAGTAGAGATCGCAGTTATGGGTGAGGGGAGGGGCATCAAGAGCAAAGCAGCAGAAGGCATTGAAGAGGGTATCTAGTTTGGTTAAGGTGGACTTTGGGGCAGTGCAATAAATGATGTTGCAGTAGTCAAAGGAGGGGAGTATCATCTTCTGGACTAGGTCACAGCGTACGGTTAGGGGGAGGCCTCTACAGTTTCTGTACAGGGCACCTAACATGGGGTGCAGCTTTTTTATGGCAGCATCAATGTAGTCACTAAAGGATAGATGCCGGTCAAGCCAGACCCCAAGGTATCGGAATGAGGTGACATCCTCAAGTACTTGCCTGTCTAGGGTGCGGAAGATAGGGATGGAAGGGAGTCTGGACAGGTGCTGTTGCGTGCTGAAGATCATGGTGACAGTTTTTTTAGTGTTGAGGGAGAGCTGGTGAGAGCTGAACGAGTGTTGGATATTGACGAAATCAGCTTGTAGATTGGCAGTTACCGCTTCTGGGGAGGTGCCTGAGGAGACTCAGCATACATGTGGATAGAGGAGGTAGAGCAGCTGAGTGGTAAGTCATTCAGAAAAATGGAGAACAAAATGGGTCCGATCACTGACCCCTGAGGGACACCGGTAGTTATGGGCAGGGGGGAAGATGTAGCATCAGAGATTCTTACGGATTGTGTTCTGCCAGTGAGGTAGGAGCTGAACCAGTTGGTGGCAGCAATGGAGAGACCAGATTCAGAGAGGCTAGAGAGAGAAGTAAGGTATGAGATACAGTGTCAAATGCTTTAGCTAAATCGACGAAGATGGCAGAGGTGATCTGCCCTCTATCCATACTGGTGAGTATTGCATCAGAGAGCCTAGTCAAGGAGGAGGCAGTGGAGTGACCCCTTCTGAACCCAGACTGAAAAGCCGTGAAGAAACTGGAGTCAGAGAGAAAGGAGGTAAGTTATGTGAGTACAAGGTGCTCTTGTAGTTTTGCAAGAGCCGGGAGGAGAGAGATAGGGCAGTAGTTTGAGGTGGAGGTAGGGGGGCCCCCTTTAGGGAGAGGGATAACTATGGCATGCTTCCATGCCTGGGGGACTGCTGCCACAGTGAAGGACTGATTTAGTAGGCTGGCAAGTGGGACAGCTATGGCAGGGGCCGAAAGGTAGAGGAGCTTGGGGTCCAGATCATCAGGGGATTTGCCTTTTGAAGGGTTGAGTGAAAGCAGGGCAACTAGGGCATCTGCTGGTGAGATAATTTTGAAGGAGAAGGTACGAGGCACATACGGCTTTTTGAATCCTTTGGTAGGTGCGAATGGAGCGGGAGTGGGCAGGGAGGAGAGGAGTGAAGCTGCACAAGTGGAGAAGTATGTGTTGAAATTGGCAGCAACAGTACTTGGATCTGAGAGAAGGGAGTTGCTAATATTTAGGAGCAGAGTGGGAGTTGCAGTGGGGGGGGAGAAGAGGGAGCGAATGACCTTCCAGAATTTTGAGGGATTATTCAAGTTTGTCTGAAGGGTAGAGTTGAAATACTCAGCTTTGCCCAGCCGAGTAGCTCTGGTACACTTATTTTGGAGCATCCGGTATATGGAGAGGTCTTGTGGGCTGCTTGAGGATTTATGGGCACTCCAGGCTTGGTCCTGGGTGCGATGTAATAGGCAGGCAGACATAAGAATGTTCAGCTTTGTACCATGGGACAGTTATGTCTTAGGTATGTAAGGAAGAGGAATCTCAATTCGTAGGATCACCTAGCTGAGCAAGTACAGCTGGATTTGGCCAGGAGCTAAGCTTTAAAGTGTGCTTTGAAGGTAGGGTGAGAGTGGATGGAGGTAGGTATGTCGTTCTGTAGTGTGGGGGCAGCGAAGGACAAGGCATCGCTACCCAGACAAGTGGAAATCCTGGGAACTTTTAATGGTGGGACTGTGGATTGCCAGAGGCAGTGGGACATAATTTTTTGCTTGAGCAGGGAGGAGAAAGGGGGCAGGTTACCACTTCTGATGCCATTGTCGATGATGCATCCAAGGGCATAGTTGTGTCTGGCTTGTAGGGGGAGCCAGCCCAGAGATTGGTATAGGGTGCAATGGTGTGTGGAGTAGGGTGCCAAAAGAATAATAAGAAGCAGCATTTATGTAGTGCTTTTCATACACAATGTATCTCAAAGCGCTTTACAAGCAATGCTAGATTGGTAGTGAAGTGACTGAACGTATAGTGGCAGCCATATCACACATCAATACCCACATACAGCCTGACAATTGCATGAACCAGTTTTATGAGTAGGGGAATATTTGCCAAGACACTGGGAATGTCCCCTACTCTTTGCAAAGAATGCCTTGGGTTCTTTTACTTCCACTTGGACACCCACCAGGACCACACCAGAATGGGTAGAAGGGACCTCGGTTTAATGTCTCATCCGAAGGACAGCACACCCCAACAGTACAGCATAGATACATAGATACATAGACAGTGTCGGCCTGTGGCCCACCCAGTCTGCCCATTTGAGCTTGTAAGTTCAGTTTATGTTTTCCTAGAAGTCTGTTGCCCCTTACCCCTGACCTCCAGAATTCCTTTATGTCTATCCCATGCATTCTTAAATTCCATGATTGTTTCAGCCCCACCACTTCCTCTGGCAGGGTGTTCCACTTGTCCACCACACGCTCTGTGAAGAAATTCTTCCTCACGCTTCCTCTGAATCGTCCTCCTCCAACTTCATCCCATGCCCTCTAGTCCTGGAACATCTTTTCACTTAAAAATAGTGTATTCCTGCACCCTGTTCCTCCCTGTAAGATATTTGTATGTCTCTATCATATCCCTCTCCTCCTCCCTCCTCCAGGGAGTAATATATTCAGTTCCTTCAACCTGTCCTCATAGGACTTGTGATGCAATCCTTGTTCCATCTTTTGTTGCCCTCCTCTGAACCTTCTCTACCCTGTCTATGTCCTTACGTGAGGTAAGGGTATCCAGAACTGTACACTGTACTCCAGGTGGGGCTTCACTAGTGTCTTGTAGTGGAATTATGACCCTTTTCCTGCTGGTGATGCCCCTGCCTATGCATCCCAGCATCCTATTTGCTTTACCTGCTGCCTTGTCACACTGTTTCCTACCTTGAGGTCATCAGAGATGATAACCCCAAGATCCCTTTCCTGCTTGGTGCATGCTATATCCTCACCCCCAACTGATATATTTGTGCCAGGGTTTTTGTGCCCCATATGCATTATCTTGCACTTTGCATTGAATTTCAACTGCCAAACCCCTGACCATTCTTCAAGTTTCGCAGGTCCCTTCTCATTCTGTCTACACCCTCTGGTGTCTACTCTGTTACAGAGCTTTGAGTCATCAGCGAACAGTGAAATTCTGCCTTCTAGGTCCTGCGCAATGTCACTGATGAAGATGTTGAATAGGACCGGTCCCAGCACCGATCCCTGTGATACCCCACTGGTCACTCTTCCCTCTGTGGAGTGACAGCCATTTACCACCACCCTCTGTGTCCTGCCGCCCAGCCAGTTACCTACCCACCACACTACTGTCCTGCCCACACCCATATTCCCTAGTTTGTGTAATAGTCTTCTATGTGGCACAGTGTCAAAGGCCTTGCTGAAGTCCAGATAAGCCATGTCCACTGCCCTCCCCTGATCTACCTCCCTAGTCACCCAGTCAAAAAATTCAATGAGGTTGGTCTGACATGACCGCCCCCTGGTGAAACCATGCTGCCTTGGGTCCTGTAGTCCATTGACAACCAGATGTTCTACCAGTCTCTCCTTCAGTAGTGCTTCCATGATCTTCCCCACTACCGAGGTGAGGCTGACTGGTCTGTAGTTTCCCGCTGCCTCTTTGTTCCTACTTTTGTATAAGGGGACTACATCTGCTGTCCTCCAGTCTTTGGGTACCTCCGCTGTTTCCAGTGATTGACTAAACAGGATAGCCAGAGGTTCAGCCACCACCTCTCTTAGTTCTTTAAGGACCCTGGGGTTCACCCCATCTGGCCCCATTGCTTTATCAACTCTTATTACTTCCAGTTCCTTCAGGACAAACTGAACTTACAAGCTCAAATGGGCAGACTGGGTGGGCCATAGGCCCTTATCTGCAGACACTGTCTATGTATCTATGTATCTATGTATCTATGACCCTTTCTCTAGTAAAGGGACTTGTGTCCATTTCTGCACCATTCTCACCCCTTGTACTCCCTTCAGACCCATTACCCTCCTCTTCCTCAGTAAAGACTGAGCAGAAATACCTGTTCAATATGTCAGCTTTACTGTTGTCATCCTCCACGCGGCCCCCATCCTCCCCCTTCAGTCTCACTACCCCTCCCTTTGCCTTTCTTTTTTCACTTATGTACCTGTAAAAGGTTTTGTCCCCTCTACCCACTGATTTTGCAATGTGTTCTTCTGTCTGAGCTTTGGCTTCCCTTACTGACCTCCCTGCCTCCCTTTGCTTCTCCTGGTTCTTCTCCCTATCCCCTTCTGCCTGTGTCTTTTTGTATTGCCTGAATGCAATCTTTTTGGCTTTCACTTTCTTCGCTACCTCTTTGGAAAACCATAATGGTATCCTCTTCCTTTTCCTCTTGCTAACCTGCTTAATGCATAATTCTGTTTCTCTTGTAATCCCCATTTTAAATACTGCCCACTGTTCCTCAACCCCTGATTCCTGCCCCATTCCCCTTAATGCCTCTTTCAAGTATCTCCCCATTTTCCCAAAGTCTGCCCCCCTAAAATCCAGAATACATGTTTTTGTGTGGTTTGGTTCTGCTCTTTCTGTGATTTCAAACCACAATGACTGGTGGTCACTGTTCCCCAGGTGCTCCCCCACTGTTACCCCCATCACACTGTCCCTGTTTGTGAGCACAAGGTCAGTATTGCCTTCTACCGAGTTGGTTCCATGACCAGTTGCTTGAGGAAGGCACCCTGAAGGGAGTCCAGGATAAATCTGCTCCTAGTTGATGCTGCTGCTGGGATGCTCCAGTCCACGTCTGGAACATTAAAGTCTCCAACCAGTACAACCTCATCCTTGTCTGCCATCCTTTGGATTGCTAGCATCAGCTCCCTATCTGTTTCTTCCTCCTGGGCTGGTGGTCTATAGACCACACCTGCGTGGATGGCTGGCCCCATTTTCCTTTCCAGCTTAACCCACAGTATCTCTCCCCCATTTTGTTCCTCCTGGATCTCTGTGGCCCTTATGTCATTTTTCACATACAGTGCCACTCCTCCTCCCTTTCTACCTGCCCTGTCTCTTCTGAATATGTTGTAGCCAGGTATGGCCATCTCCCAGTCATGGTTATCATTACACCAGGTTTCAGTGATGGCCACAATGTCCAGGTCTGACTGCACCATAACAGCCTCCAGATCTTCCATCTTGTTGCTAAGGCTCCTGGCATTGGCACACATGGCTTTCCATGATTTGACCTCCCTAGACTGTTTCGCTGTTCTACCCCCGTAATGTTGCACTCAGGTGCCAGCGTTTAGGTATGAGTCCAGTCCTAGTGTGGGATGAGAACCCATGACCTTCTGGTCCAGAGGCAGATGTGCTACCAACTGAGCCACACTGACACCTTAAAAGGGTAGATCTACAGATGCTATTGTAGGCAGTATTGAGTCTTGTGAGCAGAAGAGAGGAGGTATGTGTATATACAGTATATGGGTGCTGTAGTCTAACAGGGGAAGGAGGCTGCCTTGGGCTATGGCGAGGCAGGCCTCAGGGGTCAGACAGTGCTTGAGTCAAAAGCCTTCTTCCAGTTTCTGGTTAATGTGATGCACAGTGGTGTTGCTATGTAAGGCTAAAGAGTGACACCCAGGTACTTAAAACAGGGTACATTCTGCAGAGGGGAGCCATTGGGTGATAGGATAGTTAGGGTGGAATTGGTTTTGGAGAGTTTTAATACATTGAGTTTAGACCCCAGGAGCATAGCTTTGGCTTTATTTGTGTTTACTAGGAGCCTATTTGTCAGAAACCATTTATGGGCTGCCCCGTAGTTTTGGGTGAGGGTGGTGGATAGACTAGTCAAAGATTTGTCTGTGTGAAATAATACTAAGTTATCCACATATAGTAAAGCCTCACATGAGAGGTTGTCAGCAGGTAGGGAATTTATAAAAAGGGAAAATAGTAGGGGACCCAGGATTCAACCCTGGGGAATCCCAGTGCACACTGCCATAGCCATGGAGGTGGTGACCTTAACACTGTTTGCGATCGCCCTGAGAGGTAGCTGTGGAACCACTTAGATGTACCTTCCGAGCAACAGAGGTTCAACAGTTTGGGATGGAGTAGGTTGTGACTGACAAGGTCAAAGGCCTTAGTCAAGTCTATGAAGATGGCACCTATGACGTTACCAGTATCCATATTCCTGAAGACATGGTTGGTAAAGTGGGCCAGGGCAGATGTGGTACTATGATGTTTCCTGAAACTGTGTTGTTGTGGGCAGAGGAGGTTGTATTTGTTTCCATGTTCTGAAAGTTGGTAATGGATGACCTTTTCTAGGAGTTCGCTTAAATGAGGAAGGATAGAGATAAGCCTGTAGTTGTCAGGGGACAAATGGTCTTCTGACTTGAAAATGGGGACAACTTTGACATTTTTCCATATGGTGGCCATGGTAGATGTGACCAGGGCAAGGGTTAAAGACAAAGATCAGGAGTTTGAAGATGCAGACGGTGATGAGTTTGAGAAAGCAGGGGTATAGCCCGTCAGTACCTTGCCTGCCCCTGTTAGGGAGGCTCATCAGAAGTTTGAAGGTTTCTTTAGAAGAGATAGCTCTAAAGTAGAATGGAGGGTTGGGAGTGCCATCTAGATGAGAGTGTTCAGTCTGGTTTCCTGGGCAGGATGGATTGGAGATTGGCAGTCTTTCTGTATACAGTGCAAGCATTCTGAGATTAGAACCTCACATCAGGCCACCACATATAAAACTGTCACTAACTCAGTACCACAGAATCTACACTTGTCAGCTATTCTGTTTTAATTATACAAACAATATACTTTTGAAATGTTTATGAATTCATTCATGTCAGAAGATGTACATGGCTTCCCATTTGTGAGAATTTTAGGACTCAATGACTATTGGGTGACTAAATTATGATTATGTTACGGAATGGCTCATATGTGCATTAGAATTCACAGGCCATGTGACTGAATGAATGGAATTAGAACTGTACAAAATCCTTCTGCCGATACGAACTCTGGGGACCTACTCACTCTGTCCTGTGGAGGGGATGACCACTCTTCAAGGTGTAAGCAAACACTCTTGGAGGGTTCTATCTCCAGAGAAGCTGGAGGGATGGTACCCTTTCACTAATGGTCCCTTAGGAATAAAAGCTGTAAGGCCTGTATGCCAAGGAGATAGAGGAGAAGGGAGGTAGGATGGAGCCACAATAATAAAGATCATCCAAAACATGATTGGGCAAGCAGGTATAAGTGCAACCGGGTGGGCAGTGACATCACCCTCTGCCACCAAACTACAGGCTTGACTCACTAGCTATCGGACAACTTAATTATGATTGCTTATAAGGAATGGTTGTCATATGTTCATTAGAATGCTTAGATTAATGACTGACTGAATGAATGGAATTGGAATTCTATAAAATACTTCTGTAAATGCAGACTTTGGGGTCACTTTTACTCTGTTGCACAAAAGTACAACCTCATATCTAAGATCTGAGGGAACCCTTTTGTGGAGGGTTCCAACACTAGAGAGGCCAGAGGGATGGTACTCTCTGACTAAATGTCCCTTAAAAATAAAGACTCAAACTATGTTGATTGCTACTGGGGGACATCTGAAGGAGAAATGTTCTAAAGCATGCCTCATCCAACCTCAGCTCGAGGGATATAACCAGCAAGGGGAGGG
This sequence comes from Neoceratodus forsteri, assembly GCA_016271365.2. NCBI lineage: Eukaryota > Metazoa > Chordata > Ceratodontiformes > Ceratodontidae > Neoceratodus > Neoceratodus forsteri. The sequence continues at coordinate 726,234,760 of CM028137.1, read as the reverse complement.
GGGGATTTGTTTACCCAGGAAAGGCACACTAAACCACAGCTTGTTTCCAGGTGCAACCTGGGAGCACAAGGAAGTTAAGTGACTTGCTCAGGGTCACACAGTATGCAAGTGGGGGCTGATGGGATTCAACCCCAGGTCTCCAGGTTTGCAGATCAGTGCCCTTAACAACCACACTATACTGCCTCCTACACAGAAAAACCTATCCCCATCTGTAGGGGAACATTCCTTAACTGTAATAACCAACAGCACATGGAGAGGAGAGGAAAAATTCCTACTGGAGGAAACCTCTGAGGAAACAAGGCCTAGGTTCCTTCCGCTCTAGGTGGAAAATTTTAAATTTTTATAGATCCCTCCCCTCCTACACTACTGAACTCCGGCCAGCTGTACCAGCCATCTGGTCAAGATGGCTCAACCCCTCTCCCTCTTTTTGAAGCCCAAATACATATGGAGAAACCAAACCCTTGATGGTCCAGGCACACTTTACGATGGGCAGAGAGGTGATTTATTGAACCTGGAGGGCATGGAATGAATATCTGAAGCCTGGAATAACTGTAGCATGATGATAATAACACATTAAAGGGGGAACCCAGTATTGTTGGGGGTGTCTGACTTAGGTCAGCCACTGTAGTACAGAAAAGAAAATTCAGGAATGAGTAGAGGAGATACAGTAGGATGGGCCCCAAGGGGGAGTCCAGACCACAGAATGTGGACCAGCAGAGAAGAGGCCCAGCAGGTTAGGAAGGGGACCTTCTGGATTTATACTGCTAGTATTGGGCTACAGGATCCCAGGCTAGACCTCGGGCTAGAGAATAATGGCCAAGCAGGTGAAGCTGACTGCTGTAGTCCCTACAGTATGCTAGTCCATGTACTAGGCCCTAAACACTAGACCCCACTCTGACACAGAGGAGCCATAACACCTACCAGGAGGATGAATAAGCAGATGGCCATTCAGGAAGCCAAGCTGCATGTGGAGACTAGAAGCAGTGGCATAATAAAAGCAGTGGATGTGAGCCACAGGAGTGGAGAAACAGAAGCCAAAAGCCCAACAGCTGGTGGAAGCTACAGCCTAAGGCATCAGAGGTTGCAAGAAGCAAGAAAAGGAAGGCGGGATACCCCACAGTAGCTGTGAGGCTGGAAGCAAGGGACAGAAGGTTAAGCAGTGAAAAAAGAAAGCTTAAAGTCTAGAAGAAGAATCAGCACTTATTTAGCACTTTTCATATACGATGTATCCCAAAGCACTTCACAAGCAATGCCAGACTGGTAGTGAAGTGACTGAATGTGTAGTGGCAACCATATTGCATGTCAACACCCACAGACAGCCTGGACAATTGCATAAACCAGTTTTATGGGAAGGGAAATATTGGCCAGTACACCGGGAATGTCCCCTACTTTTTGCAAAGAATGCCTTGGGTTCTTTTACTTGTACCTGGACACCCACCAGGACAGCACCAGGATGGGTAGAAGGGACCTTGGTTTAATGTCTCATCTGTAAGACGGCACCCCCCCAATACTGCACTCGGGTGCCAGCATTTTAGGTATGAGTCCAATCCTGGTGTGGGAGGAGAACCCATGACCTTCCAGTCCAGAGGCGGATGTGCTACCAACTGAGCCACATTGACACCTTGCAACCACTGGAAAGAAATGAGCATGCTTAGAATGCTTGGGTATGGGTAGCATTAGTACCACTAAGTGGGGGGGTTGCAACATTGCCTTTTGCCACCAAACTACAGGCAAGACCTGTAGTGAAGCTTTCTGAATATTTGTCCCAAAGTTGGGGGGGGGAGACAGTGGGCAATGTATGCTCTACCTCACCTACAAGGAGTACAATTGAAAAATGCCTCTTCTGCATACATTGCAGATGCCTATTTTGATTGCAGACCATGTCTGCTATCTGCCTCTCAACTCAGATGATTCACCTACCTTTAACCATTTTTGTTCTCAAGCTGAGGCAACTTTGTCTGCATCATTCTGTGCTATCTGCTCCAGCCCTGCATTGCTGGAGTTTTGCTAAACTATGTATCCACTCACTTCTGGCTCTCTTCATCCACTGAGGTGAGTTCTGGGTGCTGGGAGGAGGCACCATGCCTCTCCCAATGTATTTTTTTTTAAACCAGGAGACACACTAAGCTGAAGCTTATTTACAGGTATGGCCTGGGAGCACAAGGAAGTTAAGTGACTTGCTCAGGGTCATACGGTATGCAAGTGGGGGCTGTGGGATTCAAACCCAGGTCTCCAGGTTTGCAGCTCAGAGCCTTCAACCACTGCACCATACTGCCTCCTAAACTACTACTGTACTTTACTACTGTGGTTATGTTTCTCTGCAGCATGCTCAGATGATATTCCCAGGGCTGAGTCCCTTCTGCCTTCACATGGCTCTGCATTACTGCTGCTACCATGGGCTCTGTGCCTCCTGTCCCTATTGGGTTCCGTACTCCTGCATCCATACTTTCCTCTCCTGGGGATGCCCTATATTCTTGTCCCCTGCTGCTGCCATAATCTAGGCCTGTGTTTGGGCCTGTTCTGCTGCCACATAGTGGTTCTGAATGCTTCCTGCTTCTATCTTACTAGTTTTGTTGCACCAGGCCTGTCTGCTCCGTGTTTTTCCCCTGCTACTCCCTCCTGAAGAGCTGTCCATTATTCCCTCTCTCTCTTCTTATCCACCATTATGCTTGTGCTCTTCTTTTTGCTCTTTGAAGCAGAGGTACAGGTATAACATCCCTTCAGCTGTTTTGACCCTGCCTCATTAAACCCCAACCTTAGCAGCTTGCCTTTACTAGTGAATCTCAGGAATTATGCGCCATTTTACAGTATCAGTTATACTGATGCTTGTACATATTAATGATTACTTGAAATTGTATCACTACAAGAACAACTTCTAAATAGCATTATTAGTATTTGTAATAGTATTATCTCTCTTTTTGGTATGCATCCGTCTTATTCTCCAAATATGTAATTTGCTAGGCTGAATCCCTTCAGGCACTTCCAAGAGTGTAACTCTTGCCGAAAGAGGTCCCTTTAGTTGTACTACCAAGCTAGCTATCTGCCACAAAATGAGGGTGCTAGTCCAGGTCATGGATCAAAGAGACTGAGCTGCCAAGCTATTCCTTCAGCTGTCACTGCTGGCGCAGGTGCATAGTTCTCTATCTTTTTGGGTTCTGCACTCCAAAGTTCCTTTAGCCACATGATCCGATCCCATGTTGTACCCCTAATGGGGGAGTCTTCATCAGCGGGGTCTAAGCTATGTGACACAGTATAGCCTAGTGGTTAGAAGCACAGAGCTGCAAAACTGGAAACCCAGCAGACCTGGATATAAATCCCACAAATGCCAGTTGCATACTGTATGAAAATGAACAAGTCCCTCAACCTACCAGGGCTTAATTCTCTTTCTCTTTCTGTCTCTCTGTCTCTCTGTCTCTCTGTCTCTCTCAGATTGCAACTGTAAATTAGGTTTCACTCAGTGTACCTTTCCTGGTCAAAAAACTCTAAAATCAAAAAATACAGCTGAGCAGCTTGTGGCACCTGGAGAGTGCAGTAGTATTCATCACAAACCAGAGAAAGTGGACAGCCAAATCATTCCTCTGCCATTTACTGAAAGCAGTGCATCCTTATTTTATAAATTTAATGGGCCCTACCATGCTATCAGTGCCGAACATTTGGGGAGATATTATTTTGTTTCTTTAAAGTATGAATAATTACAAGATGCCTGGAGGAATAGTAACCTAAAACCTTGGAGATACAGAGGTTTCCTCTACAGGGTGTTTACTCCCATGTATACAAAGGTAAAATGTCCACCATAGAGTCAGGTGTGGCAATGAGAAAGTTGGTTAGTAGTACATGGTTCTTTCTCCTGTAGGGAATTTCATATGAAATATTCCCCTAAAGTTCCCTTAGCCATAGGGCTGAGTCCTTTTGTTATCTCCGAGATTAAAACTTCATCACAGGATTCCTTTGCTCATATGGCCAAGCTGTGTGTCATCTTTGTTATGGTGGTACTGTAGTCTCAGTCATGAGATGGAGGGAGTAAATGGACAAAAGGAAGTTGCACATGCATTTGTGAATAGTTATCATTGCTATTTACATACTGAATTTAAGGGATAATTTTGCATGATTTGAGGAACAGTGGGCAGCTCATGCACCGTTAACTCTAAGGGCTATAAAAAGGCACCTGTTTTGCATCCATCACAGACGTTCATTTTTATTGTACTTTGTTTCCCCTCCTCCACTGGTGACTCTTTCTCCATCTCTCTCTCTCTCCCCCTCTTTCCTTCAGGGAATGGCTTTTAAAGCACTCCACTATGGTTCCTTTACCATGGGGCCACCGAGGATGGAACCCTTATTAAGGTGTTCTTTTTATCATGCAGTTGAGTTCTATGGCACCTTTTTGAGAGCGATGCAAGACATGGATAGAGAACAGCTAAACCAAATGTTGCACAAGTATTCAAACATACTCATGACTGTCCCCTGACCTAGCAAAGTACAAACCTGTTCTACCTCAGGGTTCTGAGAATCATAGCTATACCCTCAAACAGAGGTTTGCCTTCTGATTATGCACACTGAAACCTTCTGTCTTAAACAGGGTTCAACAAGTAAAGTTGTACCACCACTCTGGGCAGTGTTGGCATATAAGAAGGTGCTATAGAGGGCAATAAGGTGAAGGGGATAAAAAGAATTAACAAAAAGAGGTAAAGGTAGACAACTACATAGAACCACTAAAAAGTAATAACACAATAATAAAAGTGGATGAGGAAATAGCAGAGGTGCTCAACAATACGTCTGCACAGTCTATCAAAGGGACACATCGATGGCCAGTAAACAGAGTACACATGAAAGCATTACAGCCATTACTAGACAAGAGATTTTGTCAAAAGTAAAGAATGTGAATCCAGAAAACTCAGCAGGTCCTAATGATATTAGTCCCAGACTGATTAAAGAAACAGCAACAGAATTAGCATCCATACTGGAACACATTTATAATAAGTCACTTGACACTGGGGAAAATACCAAAAGATTGGAGGACAGCAAATGTTATCCCAATATTTAAAAAAGGGTGCAGAGAGTTAACTAGTAATTGTACTAACATACTAAGATGCCAGCAGAATAGGCCTAAAGGTCTATCGAGTCTGTAACATCTGCCTTATGCAAGGTAATGGAAGTATGTATCAAAACCAGAATTGAGGAGGATTGTACAATCAAGGGCATCATGGAACAGATGAACTACAACATGGCTTTAAATCCAGAAGATCTTGTATCACTAACTTATTAACGTGTTTTGAATACATGAGCAAAGAACTAGATGATGAAAATTCAGTAGACGTCATATATTTGCACATAAGCAGGACTTCTGATTTTGTGTCACATATGAATCTAACAGAAAAAAATGAATATCATTGAATTTAACAAGAAAATAATAAACTGGGTGACAAGCTGGTTAAATTGCAGAAGTCAAAGAGTAAGAGGGCATCTACTGAGTGAGGGCAGTGTTATGAATGTTGTGCCACAGAGCACCACTACTGGACAGCTGTTGTTTAGCCTATTCATGAATAATCTGGATGTGAATGTAAGACCAGTATGCAACAAATTGTCAGATGACTGCAAGCTTGGATGAGACCAAATACAACCATAGATGCACAAAATATTCAAAACATCCTCAGTAAAACTGTTGAATAGACTAATAAATTGAAAATGAAAATTTCAGTACCACAGAGTGTACTATAGTGTGTGATGGAATGTGGTTGTGTGTGGAAATCCATACACCGCAAAAAGTCATTCTGCTTCAGTAGTGACCTCCTCACTAATGCAGAATGACTTTTCATTGTGTGTTAGTGAGGATGTCACAATGCAACCATCCCCCACCAGCGCTGTTCATAGGACAGGAAGTGGTTGGCAAGTTGTATGTACGAGCTGGCCGGAGGGCTGGAGAGACAAGGAGTGTGGGTCTCTGGTGGCAGACACTGGCCAGGAAATGTAAGTGATCCTGTTTTGGGGCACCATACACTGTATAGAACAGTGTATGGCCTCCCAAACACCTCGGCAACTCTTCCTCCTTGTGTGTTCTATGATGGCATACAGACCTCTCGAGCTTCACTCTCAAGGTCTTCAGCATCATAGAAAATACTTGGGTGAAGAATTGCTTTGTTGTGTATGGGAGGCCATACACTATCCTATATGTTATGCACTTAGGGAAAAATTATCACAATAGTAAATACCACGTGGAAGGAGTAGAACTCAAAGAAATGAACTGCAAAAAAGATCAGGGGCTTTATATAGCTGCACCTGTCTATAACCGAGGAATAGCTCTCTGCCCTGACAATGCCCGCTCGGCGGCACCCACACCACACCTTTTTTCTTTTTTTTTTAATCCTCACCCTTTGCTGATTGAACTGCTATGATCATGCTGCTTGCTCATACCATCATGCAAGAAAGTGCCATTGTAACTAAACTGGCTATCTGTTTAACTGTTGTAAACACATGTGCTTGCTAACTTGCTTGCTAACTATGTAACCCATATGCTGTAACCAAAAGTCTGTTATGTACTTGTCCTCAATGATATGCTGTAACCAAAAAGTCTGTTTATGTATTTGACCTCAATGTGACGAGGTACCTTTGGAAATGAGCCTCTGGCTCAAAGGTTGTAAACCGATGTACAAATAAATAAATAACAAATTATTTAAAAAACAGGAAATAAGTTAACATAATATATGGAAAGACTACCTACCTATAAAACACAGAAAAATAACTTCATCCAAAGGTCCAAAACAATATTATTGCCTTTGTACCATTCCTATGTAAGACCACTCATCGATTATGGTTCTCAGTTCGGGGGGGGAGGTTAAACCTGGGGGGGGAATAGAAAAATAGAAAAAATACAACACATAGCTACAAAAATGATTAGGGGCCTGGAACACAAATCATATGAAGAAATAATGAATCACTTGGGGATACACACTTTAGAAAGGTGCAGAACAAACCTAGTCTGGTGGCACTAAGGGTTGAAGCACTGGACATCACACCTCATGCCATGCTGGCAACCAGGGCTCAGGAGTGACCTCGCGGTATCAGGGTCAGCAGGAGAGGGACAGGACTGAGCATCTGATGGACTGCTCTCTTCTCCTGGGGAGGGGAGTTGTCATCCCACTCCTTGGCTGCCTCCTAGTGGAGGCCAGAGGGCATCACTGGGAGTCAGGGAGGCACAGGAGCACAGATGTGTGATGTGCACATGCCTCCACACACACACACACCCTCATGCCATGAAGGGGAGGGGGACAGGGAGAGAAAAATGGAAAACCGCAGATCTGGCAGGCTCTGTGATATCCTGGTTAGTCCCTGATCCTTGCTCCACCCAGCATCTGGATTGTGCTCTGGAGAGGAGGGGGAGAGCTGGCACTCCTCTCTCCAGCCCTGCCATGGGGGTAATCCATGGGGGATCTGGTGGAATGAGCAGGATTGGGGAGACCAGGGCCCTGAAGACAAGCCCTATGAGAGGCGGTTGGAGTCACCTGCCATACCCGATGGAGGAAAGAAGTGCAGAACATGGGGTGTTTTACTGTTTCTATTCAATATTTTTAATGATAAAGAATTAATGAGTGACTTAAACCTAGCATAGGGACAAGACATATAGAAAACTCAGAAGGCATAAAAACAATTAAAAACTACATGTTACAAAATTAACGCTAGAAAATGTTTTTTTCCCAGGGAGTGGTTAACATTTGGAACAACTTATCAGCTAACTTACTATTCTGCACAAATATTGAAGCATTCAAAGATGGAATAGACAAATGGATGGAGGGAGAGAACTATATAGCATACGTTAATTAAGAGATGAACAAATGTGGGCATAAACTGACTTCTTCCATCTCTAATAAACCAAGTATTGATCTAAATATTAAACTGTCCTTTTTTTAAAATATAAACATTAGTTTTTCATGTAAAGTTATGTGTAATCTACAGTATGCCATAGAATATTAACCTCTGTGTCAACAGTATGCTTTCTTGTTTCTCCCAAAGGTTATCTTTGAAAATTACTTAGATTTATTTGAGATGGCTCACATAAAAAAGGTTAGTCATGTTGCCTGGCAGGATTAGGTAACACTCTTTGTCCTAATGGATTAACTGCTATGTGTTGAAACCAGGATATAGGCGCTGTGCACAGCATGCTTCCATGTGTAGCCCACAGCACCTCATTGTTTTCCATGCACTGCAGGAACTATAAACAAAGAAAACTGCCCCTATTTATACTTTTGATGACACATGGCACCTCAGAGTAATAAATGTTCACTTGGAAGAATTTCTGGCTTGACCAAAAAGCTTTGGGTTCTGTTTTAGTGTTTTGCTCTGGTTTTTTTGTGTCTAAGTTTTAGCACTGTTTTAGATCAGTGATCTCAACCTTGTGACCCACATCTGATGATTGCACTGAACTCAATTCCTGCTTATAATGTAAGCAGTGTTCAGTTACAGCATGCATCAGCAGTCTTTAGTGTTACACCAGTTGTCTCTGACCTCAAGGCATGCTGCAGTAAACCAGTCTTAAAGTTTCAAATCCTTTATTCTCTCCAGGACAGCATAATCTCAAAAACTTTCCTGTTTCTTTTACTAGTGTTTTCTGAAACCTTATGACTGCAGCAAAATGTGATACTTCATGTAATTTATTTTCAGTTTTGTCAGACTATGAAATTATTGATTCTGTGATAGTACAATATTAATTTACAATTGCTTCATTTAGTACTATTGCAAAAGAGGTTTGTACCAGAACAAGTTACTTTCCTGGTAGATTAAAATACAGTACATTTAAATGAATACTAAATTTCACCTAATTCTTGGCTTTCTTCTTCCCAAGAATAGCAGCTCCTGGTTAGCTTCTCTAATATACAGTATGCATACTGGACACTGGGGTGGGTTTTTTAAAGGCCTCCTCCAGGATCCACCTGTCTGCATTTTCAGAGATCGACATCCATTTGAACTGTAGAGGGTCTAACTCCATCTGCATTACAAACATATTCGTATCCCAAAAAATGATGCCAAGTGAATTTGGGTAATTTTCTTACATTCAGATTGTCATGGTTTGTGACAGATCATTTGAAAACAGCAATGAATAGGGTCGGATGCACATGGGTGCATAAGGGCACAGGTTGAGCTTTCACTGGCATCTCTATTCACCTGTTTTGAAAATCCAGCCCCAGGATAATTTTTATCATAAACTAAGACACTGATGTGTACTTTGGCTATAAAAGATTTCATAGGTAGGAAATTAGTTTGTGTATTTAAATCCTAAATCTAAAAGCATTAGAATCTTTTAGTTTTATAGTTAGCCTAGTTCTAGTAGAGTTGACCAAAGCCTGATAATTAGGGCCATATTTTCAAAGCAGGTGGACACAGGTGCAAATTCATGCTCCGCCTGCATCTGCAATCACTCCCTTGTCAAGGTATTACCAGTTCTTTATATAGGTCACTAGTGAGGTCACACCTGGAATACTGTGTTCAGTTCTGGAGTTGTTACCTATGAAAGGACAGGGACAGGCTAGAGGCAGTGCAACACAGGGTGACCAAGATGATTCATGGTCAGCAGGGCAGATCCTGCGAGGATCATATCAAGGCACTGAACATGTACTCACTTGATAGTAGGTGAGAGAAGAGGAATATGATAAAGATCTGCATGCTTCTGACAGGAATAAATAAGGTGAACTGTGGCAAACTATTTAACAGGATTACAGGCTCATAAAAACCCAAGATCTTGAGCTGAAACTGGTGAGGGAAAGTTTAAGAGGGATGTGAGGAAAGTCTAGTTTACAGAAAGGGTGGTGGAGCCATGGAACAGTCTGCTAGCTGATGAAGTGGGTGCCAATACCATAAATGGTTTCAAGTATGGTTGGGATAAAGTGAAGGGTTTGGTGGTTACTCAGGTTGGTAACAGTAGGGAGGGGAGTGGGGAGTTGACACAGAGGGATAGAACCCCCATGGATGCTAGTTCCTGGGGCAGATAGGGAACTATGAGCAGAGTATATGGACCCTTGGTCTTTTTCTGTCATCACTGTATATGGTTCTATGATATCAGCCTTTGAAAATATGGATAAATGGATCCTAGATGGGGTAACTGAAAAACAATCCCTTCTTAAACATTAACATGCGTATAACATTTCTATACATAGTTGTTTTAGCTATATTACTTTCATGATCCCAAATGTCTACACAAAAAAATATCCCAAGTGAAAGAACAGAACCTCAGAGCATATTAGGATTGTTCATAAGGCACACATTTTAAATTCTGCCTCCTTTAAAACACTGGCACCAGCTGTATTAACAGTAGATTATGTTCCCTCAATTCAGACTTCAGAGCTATGGAACCAGTGTTTCTTCCATTCATGTGTTTCATTCTGTTCTTTGCAAATACTTTATCCATCCACTAGTGTCTATATATTCTTCTGTAACACTGAATGTGGTAGCAGATAAGCTAGCACAGCAATTAATATGCTGCATAAAATAAATCTGTATTTGTTCTTGCTTCCTGCCATAGGACAGGCTTGGCTTCTGAGACCCCCCACCCACCCACTTCTTGTTATAGTGAGCTTCTCATAAACCAATGTATTGGCATGATACAACAAGATAAGTAGTATAATTAGAGTGTTTTAATTGGGGATTCCCTTTACTGCATATCAAGACTTATTAGATATAGACCAGAGATATAATTATAATTGCAAGTTTAAGAAAGGAGAAAGACATGTTGATGCAGGTTAATGTTTTAAATACCTCAGATTATGTCTCTGAAACAAAAAAATATGTGTGTGCTCTTGACAAAATGTTGTATGGGTTCCTCTAAATGTGTACCCTTTAAAGTAGTTAATTGATACCATAAGAAAAAACATGGAAGTATTTTCATATTTTCTTAAAGGGAAAATAAATATTTTTCTGTTACAATGTTTAATATGAAATCTGGACATGTTTAAAGTCTGCTTAATAACCCTGGTATATTGTTTCATGTGTTTGTTTTGAAATTAGCTGATTGTTTTTCTTATTTAGGGATCCATGTTAATGCTGCGATTTTCTGCCCAGTGTTGATGTTAATTACTTATCAGTTCCAGAACCCGGTGACATCTGTTGAGTGGAAGCCCTGCTCTGAAAGCTTTTTTGTAGGCTTCAGCATGACTGATATCATTGGGTTCTGTAACTCATAAGTAATTAAAAAATGAGCACTGGGCAGGGAAGAGGGGAAATTTAACATAGGGCACTAACTAAGGTAAAAAAAGACAATTTCAATTTCAATTACTGGTAGAAAAATCAAATACTGTAAGTATCATCAAACAACTAGATCAACAACTTTTACCCTTATTTGGAGAAAAATGGAGCATAACATCAGTGTTTTACAGTAGTTCCACTTGCCTTGGACATAAATACTGGTTGAGTAATTCTGAATCATGGACATTGGTTGGTTGGGGTTGGGTCATAGTTGACAGTTCTTATACATCATTTATCTATTTTATGAAATATTTGCTTTATTGATTGAATCTTTTCTTCAGTTTTTTTTAATTATGTGTTTATTCCCTCAGCTCCTTCCTTACCTCCAGTTTACCCTGATTTGGCAATGGTAAACAGCTCCTCTCCTATACCATTCCTGTTCTACCACCTCTCCAGAAGGCAACATAGGAAGAAAGCCCCCTTTTTCTCCACCTCCCCAACTGGGCCCTAGAGAGGTATGAGCCTTCTGGGTTTCAGAAGAGTTTATCTCCTGAGACAGGAAGAACTAGATGACTGGGGCTAGTGACGTGGAGATGTGTGTTGCCATAATTTCTGCAAATGATTGCATTTTCTTCCAGTATGTCCCCACCCACCTCTTACAATGCTCATTACATCCTTGAAGCACCATCTTGGGGGGGGAATTATAACACGTAGTCACCCATAACATCCCATGCCACCCTTAACCCCTCTCGGGGAGGTGCTGCAGGAGCAAAATCCCCCTGGCAAAGCCTGAGAGCTCTCCTCCACAATGCTCCCATGGCTCTATCAAACCAGAGCAGAGGCATAGAGTGAAACCAGGTCCCCCACAAGGAGCAGAGTGCACTCCACTGGGAGGTGCCACTGAGCCAGGCCTTACTTTAAATTTTGATATTATTTTCTAACCTGCCATATACTGTAGTTCCATCAGCCTTGGAGAAATGACAGACTATAATGTTTTAGGAATTATGGCAAAATGTTAAGTTCACATTAAGGATGTATTATAATTCTGTACTTATTGTCTAACAAAATAATTTCATGTTATAAAATGGCAAGGAGAAAAGAACGGGTGTGATTGGCCAAATACCTTACTTGTAACCAATTGACCATATGCTGTACCATTGCTTCTACTTCCCTGTAATATGTGCCCACTGTACCTTGCTTCTTACCTCTCTGTAATATGTACCAACTGTATTCCCTCATCTTGTCTTGCTGTTATTATGCGGTTGTGTCTTCAGTATTTTTCCTCCTATATTGCCCATGCTGTCAACTTGTATTTGATATGTTGTCTTTGTACTATTATGTTGTACTGTCCCGGGTCGTTCCTGAAAATAGGCATAATACTTGTCTAGTGTACTTACCCGGTAAACAAAAGCTAAATAAATAAAGAGTTACCTTACCTCACAACTGGCTGTCACTCAAGCTTAGCATTTTATTATTTTCTTTTCAAATCAAGTTTTTACACATTTATGAATTTTATTTTTTTTTTCAAATATAACATGTCTTGTTCAGTCATTTTATTAGCTAAATGAACCATTTCATAAAGGTGATATGATAACCTACTCAACCTACTCAAGGTCATGCAGTAAGGCAGATCATTTTCATACTTCCCTGGTGGTAACAGTCACTTGGGGAATGTACTCAGGGCATAAGGAAATATATATCTTACTCAAGAGCTAATTTCAAGCTGTCCTATCCCTACTATAAGCTATTCAAAAACCTAATCTTCCAGTATTATTAGCCACACTCTGTTTTTTGTGAAGTCCACAAAAATTAGAGTGCTGAAATTAACATGAAATTGCTTATTAGAAAATAAACTCAGAATTGTATTCTGTGTTTGATAGGTGTTGTAATTCCATTTTTAATTAAGATGTGACATAACAGGCCTGAGAAGGTTATGAAGTTCTCTATTTAAATTATTTGCTATCAGCACTAACTCACAGAGACTGTCTTTGACACAATTGTATTAATTCTTTCGATCCATTAATTATTACACCTACTGAAAAATTAGTAGCATTTACATTTTGGTGTCTCTATTAGGTGAGTGTCATTTTAACCCTGATGGTGCCCTACTATGCCATTGATGCTGAATCCCCTCTTATGGAGATGTTTGCAGTCCATGGATTCACTGCTGCAAAGTACATTGTCGCTATTGGATCTGTAGCAGGATTGACAGTCAGCTTGCTGGGATCACTCTTCCCATTGCCAAGGATCATTTACGCTATGGCTGGTGATGGGCTGCTTTTTAGGTCAGTTTCAATTTACTGATCATGGATTTTTAATTGTCTTTATACATTACTTTAAAGGAGACCATGTTGTAACTATTATATATCATAGTCAAGGCTACTGGTTTATGGTGACATACTGTAAATAATTTAAAAAATTCATTCAGGAATTGTTTACCCAGTGTTTTCTGCATTTCGGTTGCTGTAGATCAAGTGGTTTATTCCCATGATGCCAACATTCTGGAACCTGCCATGTAGTCATAGTTTTTTCTATTATACCAGCAAATGCCACACACCAATAGCTTTGATCATGGTTAAAAGATACAGTTGTCTATGTGTTAACATTTCTTTATTGGAAACTAAGCCAGCATTGTGTTCCATCTAACTCAAAGGAAACCAGTTTTTTTCATCTTAGCTTTGTTCCTCGCTGACAGCTCTCTATGTTCCCAAAACACCACACAAAAGATATCACTGCTTGGTTTATCTGTCAACTTTGCATAAAAATAAGATGTGCATGCTTGGCTCCCTTGCTGGCAGTGTGTGTTGTGCTCCTAAATGGGAGGCATGTGTTTGCACCATGATGCAACTCCCCTACTTAAAAGATAGAGAGTCTACTGTGCTACATGCTGTGGAGACAGTGTGCTCAGGTTCTGGGGGAGGGCTTCGCCCACCCACTATTAAAGTACCTCTGTGAACTGTGGAGTGCCTTGATGTTGAGATGTGTGGGATTTTTAAAGGGGCTAAAATCTTTGGTGAGAGTATGACCAGCCCCAATAACTCCTCCAAATCCCCATGCATCTCTAGAGATACACATGCCTACTTACTGGAGGGTTACCAATGGGGTACCTCCAGGAAGAAGTGGCTGCTGTTTGAAACCTTGGATGACAGGACTAGAGTCACAAATGGCATCAGAGGGGCTGGAACAGCCTCATGAAAGGAGATATGGAGCTGAGCATCTTGGTGGGGGGGATAAAAAAGAGAATAAAAAATGGAACTGTATAAAATAAGTATGATGGCTGGATTACTCCTTCATCACAGGAGAAGGATTGCCCTGCCTGGTTAGAAAGAATTATGTTGGTGAAGCCTAGATTACATATGACTGTGCTGTACAAGGCCTTTGAAAGTACATACAACACTAGTATATGTTATACAGTACACATACAGTATCTAGGAACTAAGGATTGCATTAGCCATACATTTATGAACAATGGCTAAAAGTTAGTATTACATACTAATGCCAGTGGTGGCGGTGGAGGCAGTTTGGGGCTTCAGGCATGCATGGAATTGATGGGAATATTAATAAATAGGCAGGGAGGGTCACCGGAGGCCTGTTAGGGTCTGTGGAGACAGACTAGGCAGGGACCATCTTGGCAGACTGAGTGGGCCAAGTGGTCCTTTTCTGCCAATAATTTTATGTTTCTATGCTGTATATACAGTATGTATTTTAATACATTTTTAGAACCATTATGCGCTGTTTTTAATTTTTGTTAATATTTATTTCCATAATGACTTACAATACATTCATTAAAACTAAAATATGCACCTCCTCAGTAGTTCGGCACTCTGCTCTGTCACCTGGAAGGCCCAAGTATGTGTTTGGACTCAGGGTTCAAACCTGGGATTAGCAGATGTTTTGCATGTTGCTGGTAGTTCCTTGGAGCATGAATGAACATTCTTATTTTCAAGCAACCCCTACTGGTCATCTAAAGAATGGCACTGACATCAGTTGCAGAAATCAAAGGTTGCAGTACACCTGCTCTCCTGACTGGGAAGAAAAGGTGTACCTCAGTAACCTCAATCAAAAGTGCAACAGGAGGGCCCAGTTTGGTGATGCAGGTGGAGTGTGTTGTTATCCCTTGCAAAATACTGTGTTTTGCATTTGAGTACCAGTGCCTAAGCCAGAGCTGAAAGAGTCTAGGGCAAGCAGTGAAGCAGTGCATTCTGGCAGTGTTGGGAAGGGAGTTCTTGTTCCATTCTTACAGTACCAGTGCTTCCTAGTAAACTGCAAGGATCACTAATGCCATAGGTGACTACACATAAACAACTGCCCCCCGCCCCCCCAGGCTGGTCTGAACAGATGGCATTGTGTGTGATGCATTGGAAGAAGGGTAAGCCTTCACAGTCTGAAAAATGCCTGGCTCTGCCATCAATGATGGCACCCCTGGCCACCATGTTATGAGGCACTGTTCTGCCCCCCAGCTGCTTCTCAGGCTGCAACAGGAACATGCACTCCCAGGATATGGCTTGAACCCTGCCATTAAATGGGGCATCCTTTAGGGTTGCTGCAGCCTAGCAGAGCTGTATAGAGCTGTGGAAGCAGACTGAAGACCTGGACAGGCAGCAATCCTAGCAGGGGTCTAAATGGAGTATAAGAGGAGGCAGCAGGGGAGAAGATAAGGAATAAATACCAAAAAGTGGGAGTGGGGAAAATAGGGCGCATTAGCCTCCTCCCCCAAAATTAAAATGTTCTATACAATTATACTCATTAATATACATTTTAAAACCCCATTCTTAAACTATGTTTTAGCTCAATAGTAATGGCTTAGAAGATAGCATTATAGTTTGCTGTAAATATTAGGAATGTGTGAACTCTCTATGCTTCAGTAGGTTTAGAATGCCAGTATGGTTTAGTATCTAAGCCCTATAAAAGAGTCTACTTCTTTGATTTCAGCATCATCTACTTGTATAAACTGATACTGCACCAACAAAAATTACAGAAATAGAACATCTTAAAAACATCCACGGCTAGCAGTTGGAGTTTTAATTGTGTTCAGTATAACTCATACATACCATTTCCCACCACAGTTCAGGAGTGTGAAATCTCTGTCAAATCCGAAATAATATTTCAATGAATGTTTATATTCATAATGAATTAATAGGGTGGGTAAAAAATGTTCATGCCACGCCATGTTGCACCGGTTGTATGTATTAAAGTCAAAGTTTATTGGCAGGAAAAACTCCATTGAGCAGGCTCATTTACGAGGAGGTCCTGGTACAGGAAGATACAATAATGCAATAAATATACAAGGTGATGAAACACAACACAAAAAGTGAACATATTTACATGGAGTGCAAGGTTTACATTGCATAAGTTTATCAGGTTATAATACATTGAGGTACCTCATTAAGGAGAATAACATGGTGAGTCAAGGAACAAACTTGAACGAGCTGGTGATGTACTTTACAGGAGGCAGTATTGAAGAACTGCAGAGATGAGGACCACAGTTGCAGGGCATGAAAGATCAGGAGGAGAGGAGAGGGCAGGGAAGGAGAAGGCAAATAGCTGGGGGAGGGATGGTTGGCAGTGTAGAGGTGACAGGGGGTTGGGGTTGGTGCATCAAGGAGAGTGGTATGGGAACAAGATAAAGGTAAGGCACAGAATGGTTCATGTAGGGAAAGTTGGGAAGAAAGTAGAGATGGTCGATGGTGACAGACAGAGTGGGTGCAGGTTGGAACCTTGAGGAGAGAGGTATACTCATTCTGGGAACCTTGCAGGTGATACATACTCATACTGGAATAAAAGAGTGTTTCAACAGTCCAATTGAGGTGTGATAGAAATCAGTGGCATGCACAGGAGTCACATAACTTACTAGCAAGTAGATGTCTGAAATTGCCCAGTGGGATTAGTTGTTGCAAACTGAGGATGGACTGGGCTTTGTCCTATGTGATTGCAAGAGCATGGCAAAGAGCCAATCTCCCAAAATGGGAGTGGGTGCAGGGGACATCCAGCATGATGGAGGTGTTGCTACATAATGTGTATATGGAGGTGGTGCACTGGAATAGGTTATTTAAGTATGGGGGGAGCTTTAACAAGAGGGCTTTGTATAACCAAATGAGGGAGTGAGTGAGTCATCTGGTGGCTAAGGATGACCAGCCTAGGGAGGCATATATGTCACAGTGGTGAGTACGATGGTGGGCATTTGAAATGACCCGTATTGCCTTATGGTATAAAGTATCCAACTTGCATAGTATGGAGTCTGAGCAATGGCTGTAAAAGATATCCGCATAGTCAAGGAGCGGTAAGATAGTTGTTTGTACCAATCGGAGTTTGGCATCATAGGTGAACAGGGATTTATTCCTATAAAAGAAACCTAGCCTTTGTCGTAACTTTGACATGAGGGAGGCAATATGGACAGAGAATGTTAGATGGTTGTCTAAATAGCAGCCTAAGTATTTAAATTTGGTAACTACCTCCAGGTTGTCATCAAGTAGGGTCTTAATGAGGGACAGGGACATAATTTCATTTTGCGTGGCAGTGTGGAGGTTGGAATGGAAATACATGACCTTTGGGGTTTTTTTTGCATTAAGGAGAAGTTTAGACCATGTAAGACTGAGCTGCAGGAGATCGAATTCTGACTGGAGCTCCTTGTGTATATTGTCAGCCACGAGTTTGGATGTGTATATTACTGCGTCATCCACAAAGTGGTGAAGTTTGGCTTTGTTGATGTTGCTACCAACTGGATTGATATAGAGCATAAACAGGAGGGTGCCAAGGATCGAGCCTTGTGGTACTCCTCTCAGGAGAAGAAGGAAGGGGAGAGGGAATCAGCTACTGTCACCTGTTGCAATCTATTAGACAGATACCAACTAAACCATGACAGCGCCGGTCCAGAGATGCCATGCCAGCAAAGTATGTCCAGGAGTAGAGCATGGTCGACAGCGTCGAATGCTTTGCTGAGGTCCAAAAAAACAGCTCCTGTAACTTGTTTCTTGTCCATGGCCATGAGCCAGTCATTAGTAACCGAGGCCAAGGCTGAAGTGGTGCTATGAGCTGGTCTGAAGCTGGACTGGATTGGATTTATTAGATTGTTTTTGTCAGGGTAGTTTCTTATTTGGTGATTTACTAGCTTCTCGAGTAGTCTAGAGAGCAGGGGGAGGATGGATATGGGCCAGTAATTATTCAGGTCCATGGGATCACCTGATTTAAATAGAGGGAGTACCTGGGCAATTTTTCATTGGTCAGGTTCTGTGCTGGAGCATATGGACAGGTTAAACAGGTGCAAGAGGGGGTCCGTTAGATACCTGACACCAGCTTTAATAAAGAGGGGTCCTATACCATCAACACCAGCACCTTTGTTGATATCTAGATAGAGTAGAAGGTCTTCCGCTTCTTTGAATTGAAAGGGGGTGAAGGAGAAGGTATTGTTTGTCGGCGATGGGGAGTGGCAGGGTAGGTCGGTCATTAGCGTTGCTGTTTTTGATGTGTCAAAAGCTAGGCCAGCAGTGAAGAAGTGGTCATTAAAACAATATAGAATGTCAGATTTATCAGAGAATGTCTGACCTTTGAAAGAGATCTGATCCGGTAGAGAGGAAGATGGTTTATTGCCTTCTACTGATTCGATGATACGCCAGAAATTGCTTGTATTCCCCTTTGCCGAATCGAAGGCTGCTAGGAAGTAAGAGGCTTTTGCAGCCTGAATCTGTTTGGTGCACTCATTTTGGCAGGCTCTGAAGGCTGCCCAGTCAGCTGGGAGTTTGGTCCTTCTGGCAGTTGCCCAGAGTCAATCTCTTGCTTTAAGTGCAGCCCTTAGTTCAGCTGTGAACCAAGGGCAGGAGAGTTTTCAGATTCTGCATTTTAGCATGGGGCATGTTTGTTGATGATTGCACCTAGAGTATTGTTGAAGAGGGAGGTTGCAATGTTGATGTTCGCAGCTAGATAAAAGTTAGTCCAATTCATGTCTCTGAGGTCAGCTAAGTAAAGGGATAGATTGAACTTGCAGAATAACCTTTTCCATGTAAATCTGTTTGATGAACTTGGTGATTACTGTCCTCTAACACACGCTACGGCACAATGATCACTGACATCATTGTGAAAAACTGCTATGTATGTAACTTTATGGGGTCTGTTCGTAAGTATGAGGTCAATCAGTGAGCCATTTGAGGGTGTTTGGGGGTTTAGATGGGTGTAATCTGATACCAATTGGGTGAAACCAGCTTCGCCACAGAAATGTTTAAGTTGTGAGCATTTGTTGCAGGTCTTATGCCAATCAGTGTTTAAATCTCCAAGGATGATGATTTTGTTCTGTCTAGAGTCAGATATATTGCACAGGTGGTTTATGGGTTCTAGGCCCCCAGAGGGTGGGCAGTAGCAACCGATTACCATTAAGGTTTCCATGGGGGATAGAGAGAGAGAGATTTATCAGAACAGATTCAAATTCCTTTGGAATGGTAGTAGGAACAAAGTCAGAAACAGAATATTTATCTTTGACAAAGATAGCTATGCCCCCTCCTCTGGTTGGTCTATCACTACGATAGATGTTATACGAAGGGAGTGATGTAGCAGAATCAGGGTGGATTGTTTCAACCAAGTTTCAGTTAGGACTAGGATGTCTGAGTCCATGTGGGAGATCCAGGCCTAGACAAGATCAACCTTTTTCAATAAACTGCACACGTTAAGGTACAGGCAATTCGATCCCTTAATGTCTGCGAGAGCGGTGGGCGAGGTTATGGTTTGTGGTGGACCAGGGTTTAATTCGACATTTCCCACAAAGATTAGCAGCAGAAAGATTATATTACTGATCCACCTACAGAGCAGCTTAAGTCTATAGGATTTGGGGCATCTGCGTGTGGGATAGGTAAGTGGTATGTTTGTACCACTGTAAAGAAGTCTGTGGGGCATAAGGCGTAGAGTAACCTTGATGCACAAAATGTTTTGGAGTGGGGGTAGCGAGGAATACTGCCAGTACAGAGGTGTGGGAATCCCACAGGGAGATTAGGTAATGGTGGAGGAGTGAAGGGGAAGGATGGGGGTGGAATCTGGGAGGTTCAAGCTCAGGGCTGTTGGGGGGATGATGCTAAATTTCAAAGCAGGGCAGGGTGGGGAGGGTTGTAGGCTGGGGTAAATAAGGTGCAGAGAAGTAGAACACCGGTGAAAGGGAATATAGCCATATGGAGATTGTACCTCAGCAGTGTAAAAATGCACTCGTTGTAGCTAAGAAGGAGTAAGCATACAGTCTTTGTGCTACTACTGGATCACAAATAAGGAGGGCACTAAATAAAATTGCAGAGGTAAGTAAGTAGGTAGCAGCAGCAGAGTGGAATTTGAGTGGTGCCACTACAGGATCACAAAACAAGGGTGCTTTATATAACTGCAGATGCAAGTAGGTAGCAGTGGGGTGGGAGGTTGCTTGTTTATCTGTGCAGCACTGAGATGACACTTTTGGTGGTTTTGGCTGGGTCTGTAGTATATGATAGAAATAGCTCTAAAATGTGGCCAGTATGTTAACCCTGAAACAGCTGGAGAACAGATCGAGTAAGTAGGAGAGTCAGAATCTGTGGTGACAGGAGATGCATGTTACTCTTGTGCAGAGAGGGAGTTGCTTGTCTGAAGGGAATGGCTAACAGCAAGGACCAATAAGGAGGGGGAAGGAGATTATGGGAGGAGTCAATGAGTATTTAATAGAGGCCAGGGTCAGGGAGGTAGGGCGGGAAATAATACCAATACAATAATTTTGCCAGTACAGTAATTTTAGCAATTGAATTTGGAGCTGGCTTCAGCACAGGGTTTTTGAGACAATGGCAGCAAGGGAGACTCGAGGAGCCACCAATGGTCTTCGGTGCTGAAGCTGAGCTAGCCAATTGGAGATATAGCTTTCAGCTTTGTAGAGACCGTACCTGGCTGGGAGGTGCTGCTTCATTTCAACAGGGATGGAGAGAATTCAACTGAGGGAG
The DNA here is from genome assembly GCA_016271365.2 of Neoceratodus forsteri. NCBI lineage: Eukaryota > Metazoa > Chordata > Ceratodontiformes > Ceratodontidae > Neoceratodus > Neoceratodus forsteri. The sequence continues at coordinate 726,213,662 of CM028137.1, read as the reverse complement.
TCCCGAACCACAGCCACTGCATGGCTGGATGCCTGATCAAGGGTTTTTACCTGAAAGGGAAGAGAGATGGAACTGGCGGCTGTATTGAAAAGCTAGTTCTAGAAACCAGCACAGTAGTGTGGAGGACTGAGGCACTAGGCACCTTACCTTCTGCCACACTGGTGACCCAAGGAATGGGAACAGACTCTGGTTGCTCAGGGGCCAGTGGGGAGAGGAAGGATTGTGTATCTCTAGACAGCTCTCCTTCCTTGGGGAGGGGGGTTAGTGTGGCTTACTGCCTGCCTGACACCCAACAGTGGCTGGGTACCAGAACATGCGCACCATCACATAGGGAAGGGATCCCACATTTGGGATGCTGGGACCATCTCTGTGGAGGCAGAGCTCAGACTTTGTGCCCATTGTATGTCTGTGGGCCCAGGGAGACAATCAGAGAAAACCATCCCTGTCAGCAGGATGATGACTGACAGTCCACAGGCCCCAAACTGGTGGCCGGGCACAACCACCGGCCTATGGCAGAGGACGCTGGTGAGGATAAGTCCTGGAGGAGCTGGTGACAGGGCTGAGGGGGTCAGTTACAAGGGGGCTGCCAGGGAGATCAGGAGATAAAATATACAGTATATGGATAAAAAGCTAGTTCTGAAGGCAGAGAGCCATGCATTGTTTCTCTGTATGGTTGTTCTTTTTCTCAATAAAGTTTTACCAATGATGTCTTGTCTTGCTGCTGGTACCAATGAAGCTTTTGGGGCCAAGCCTTTTGAGCTACTGATTTATGCTGAACTTAGCAAAGATCTGCATACATAGCCTTTTCTATATGGGAGCTATTTCATATTTCAAAATAACCAGTGGATACACAGGACAGATATGGTAAATACAGTAAGTTGGTGTGCCAGTCATTAGGTCTCTATGGTACTGTAATTGGGCATTATGAAATATGAGAATGGGACCTATATTCTTTGCACTAGCACAGCATATACCCATATCTTGCAAGCTCTTCTGCAGCTACACAATGTACAAAGACATGCTGTTGGAGTATTTCAGAAGTGTGCTATCTCATTCAGTGACATTCTCTGACGATCCCCTAAAATTATATCTGCTATGCAGTTCTAGGTTATAAGATTGAAGGCATAGCATGCCTGCATGAGGGGTTTCATCATCCAAGTCATTGTTCCTTTCATAATGTGTTTTGCTCATTCACCAGTCATTTAATCAAAAAGTTCCCCCCAAACACACACATTACCAACTACTTGTAAATTTTAGCTGAATCTAAGGGGTGCAACCACAGCCTCCAGTGTATTCACTCACACACTTAAATTGGACCATTTGTACATGCAGCTGGCCTGATTTACTTTTGAACACTGTGCCCCGTGTTTATTTTTTCTAAATGTACATACATGACAACAAATGCATTCCACTTGTAGATCAGTTCTTTAAGCTTTTCTTATCTGCAGCTACTTGATATCTCTATTGTTTGTTAACTATCTCTAATTAAAATATTAATAATTCTAGGCATCAAAATGAAACAATAGTATTTCTATTACAAAATAACCTGTTGAAATTTCTAAGTAGCAGAATTACCAGATGTGTAGCTGTTACATATTTATAATTTAAGAAGAGAGCTCAGCACCTGCCCTTATCAGAACAATTCTGTTGCGGATAAAGCATGTTTTCATAGGAGGGAGACGCACTGTTACCCAAGTTTCATATTTCTGCCATGATTGACAGATTTCTGTCTAATGCAACTTCCTATACAATATGCTTACTTTTTATTTTTTATATTTCACCGTATATTCTTTACACATTTATACAATAGTAAAAAGCCTAGACCATTGATAACTTACCACCTACAGCACATATAGATCAAGGGATTAAACACTGTGGGTACACTATGCATGTATCAGTTAAAGTTCAACATAAAGGGCATGCTACCTACATATATATGTTCATAGAACCCAACTTAATAATTAAATTGACTGAGTTTGCAGTTGCTGTATTATTGTATGGGTTATTAAGTCTAAATTTACATCTCCCTGTAGTGATCACTTAACAGGTACAGTACATGCCTCATGTTTGGTGAGCTTAGGGTGGAGCACTGTTGCAGGGTCATTTTTTCAAGTTCACTCAGTTGATAGTTCTGAACACTGAAATATATAAAATGTTTTATTTTCAGAATAACATAATTAAATACATGATTAGAAATTCTTCCATGCTTGTAGTTGTTGAAGCATTATCATTTTAGAAAGAAGTTTCGCATGTTGTATTTTTATCAAGAAAATCAATTGATGGAAAATGGTATTTTACAACAAGGATGCACTGTTTTACCTCATTTCCATTTTTTCCTTAGGTTTCTTTCCCATGTAAGTTCCTACACGGAGACCCCTGCTGTAGCTTGCATTGTCTCAGGGTTTCTAGCATCACTTCTTTCCTTGCTGGTCAGTCTTCGAGACCTGATAGAAATGATGTCCATTGGCACACTCCTGGCCTACACATTGGTCTCTGTTTGTGTCTTGCTCCTCCGGTACCAACCAGAGAGTGACATTGATGGCTTTGTCAAATTCCTGTCAGAGGAACACACAAAGAAAAAGGAAGGAATTATAGCCGATTGTGAGAAGGAAGCATGTTCTCCCATGAGTGAAGGTGAAGATTACAATGGCACACCAACTAACACTTGTGGTGCAAAAAATTTACCATCACTTGGGGACAATGAAATGCTAATAGGAAAAGCAGCAGATAAAAGCAAGTACAGTGTCAATCACCCAAATTATGGTACTGTTGACATGACATCCGGCATAGAAGCAGATGAGTCTGAAAACATTTACTTGATAAAGTTAAAGAAATTGATAGGACCTCGATATTATACACTGAGAATACGTCTTGGACTACCTGGGAAAATGGATCGCCCAACTATTGCCACTGGCCGCACTGTCACTATCTGCGTTCTCCTGCTTTTCATCTTAATGTTCATCTTCTGCTCTTTTATCATTTTTGGTGCAGATTATGTCTTTGACCAGAGTTGGTGGGCTGTCCTCTTGGTTATCCTGATGGTGCTGCTAATCTGTGCACTGATGTTTGTCATTCTACAGCAACCTGAGAACCCCAAAAAGCTACCATACATGGCACCTTGTGTTCCTTTTGTTCCAGCCTTTGCCATGATGGTGAATATTTATCTCATGTTAAAGCTGTCTACTGTGACTTGGATACGGTTTGCTGTTTGGTGCTTTGTGGGTAAGTCTGTTTCATTAACATTTTTTGTGTCTTACTTGTGAATAACTAGAGTTTCACAAAATAACAACAATAGGGAAGTTCCAGTCTGGTTGTAAAAACATCTGTCTGCAACAACATACAATCTTTATTTTAGTTCTTCTGTAAAATACTCTGAGCCTTATAGAGGGGGCACCATATCAAATAAACTTTGCCTTTCTGTTTAGCTATGTATTAAAATGCAGTTCATTTCAGTGACATGATGTACTTTAAACAAGCTCTATAATGTGAGGTCATTTGATTGCAGTTCTACTGAACAATAAAAATATTGACTGAACAGTTTATCACATATTATGTTAGGCTATATCTCTGGAGTAAAGAGTCAATGACAGATGTTAGAGATGTGTGTAGAGTGTGGTAGCTGGCAGAATTTCTTGCATATAGAGTAAGCAAATCCTTAAGTGTGGGTCATCCTAAACAGTTAGATGACTGGCAAAGCAATCAGGGCTCTCAGTCAGCACATGACTGATAAGATGCTTGATGAGTAATATTGACATCAGCGTTTCCTTGGAAGCCATAAGTTGTGTTGGCAGTTTTTCTTTGGGGTTTACAACTTCTACAGCTGGATGGACAAAATCTGATGTATAATGATTTTTTTTTTTCAAAATACTGCCCAAAACTTGCAATGTATTTGGAAGGCATCTGATAAGTATGTCCAAGAGAAATTTACAGAGGTAAAAATCAAAAGCTTATGCATCATTGTTTGGAACTAAAAGTGTTATTCCCATTTACCTCTCTCAGTTAAGCAATAGATAAAAGAAATATTGAAATGGTAGTGTGGTGTATTGGTTAAAGCACCAGCTTAGGAGCTGGGAGATCATACCCTACTAGAGCCAAATAATCACTTTGTGACTTTGGGAAGTAATTTAACCTTCCAGTGCTTTAGTCCACCAAGCTGTGGAAATAAATAGAAGTGGGACCCCACTGGCAAGGAGGTGTTGCATCTCAGCTGTGCTATCATGGAACAATTAATTCTAAACAAACAAACGAAAAAAAACAAGCAGTGGGCAGGGGCCAGATAGCAGATATTTTATATCCAGACTTCTGCAAAGCCTTTGACTCTGAACCCCTCAGAACACTCATGAAAAAGCTGGATGACTTTGGGGGTGAGGGACAAACTGACCAGGTGGATAGGAAATTCATTGGTTTGAAGGGCTCAGAAGGTTGTCCTGAACATGCAGTATCCAGGGGCCAGGAGAAAACTAGTGGGGTACCACAAGGATTGAACCTAGGACCGGTATTATTTAACATATTCATGTGTGACATAGAAGCTGGAATCCAGGGCAGGATCTGACTCTGTGCAGACAACACAAAGATTCTGTGACTGTTTGGATGCAAAGTATAAGGGACATGAAAAGGGATCTCAAAAAGTTAGAAAGATGGTCCAGGATATGGTAACTCAAATGTAATGCTAACATGTGCAAAGTTATGCATATAGCCAATAAAACCCCTAAATTAGAATATTGGATGACAGGGGTAGGGAAGGGTCAGACTTTTGAGGAAACAGACCTCAGTGTCCTCATTAGTGACAGCTTCAAATCTACTGCCCAATGCAACAGAGCAATTGAGAAAGCTAACAGGATGTTGTGGTGCATAGAAAGAGACTTTTCCAGTAGAAGCAGGGTGTTAATATTGCCGCTGTACAGCTCTTTATTGAGGCCATACCTCAAATACAGTGCAAATTCTGGAATCCACAGCTAAAGAAGGACAAAGACCAGCTAGAGTCTGGCTAGAGGAGGGTCTCAACAATAATCCAGTGCCAGGAGGAGAAATCATACAGTATGAGAAGAGGCTAGCAAGCCTCAAAATGTCCACACTAGTGGCCAGAAGGGAAAGGGGGTACATAATACAGACATATATGTACTTGGAGAGTATCAACAGGTTGGGCTGAAATGAACTATTCATGAGAATAATGTCATAAGTGGAAATAAATGGGTTAAGGCTCAAGAAGGATGTAAAGAAGTTTGTTTTTACAAATGAACCAGTGCAATAGATTGCCTAATGAGGTGGTTCATGCAGTGTCCATGATTGGTTCAAACATGGGTAGGATGGACAGACATAAAGAAATAGTATGAATTATGAGAAAAGGGGATGGGGTTATTCTAGAGAAGGGGTGTTGAAAGAACACTAAGTCTATCAGCTAATAGCTCCAGCCCAGTGTAGGCTACGTACGGCTTTAGGTAGGCATACAGGTAGGATAGATAGGACACTGGGTATTTTTCTGCTGTCAAAATAGTATGTATCTATTCTATTCCATTTATTTTCTTTCAAATTGTTTTTAAATAACTGCATATACAGTATGTAAACAAAGTGATTCAATTCTGCCCTGAAGCACAATAAGGTCTGAATTTTTAAAACTTTTTGAGCCTTACAGATCAAAATATTTGTCACAAATTCAACAAAAAAAAATCATTTTACAGTGTATTTTAAATGTTTCCTAATGCACCATAGCAAAAACAAGATTTGTGGGGAACAAAAGGTGGTGACATTGGATGTTGCACCTTTTCATGCCAGACACAAGGCTGATTTGACAGCAGTTACTGATTTAGGTTAGCTATACTATTCCTAAATATTCTAATTGTAACCACCCCCACCTGTTAGGTGTGTCAGCTGATCCTGGAGATGGTAAAGGCAAAGTTTATTTTGCCTTTGGGTGAATGGCACCTGAGTTTGTGGTTAGAAATGGGCTTGGAAAGTGGTGTGGTGCCTCCACATTTGTCAGAGAGCTGCCAGGGTGTTTCCCCACAGGAAATAAATACAACCCCTACCCTCTGTGACAAGGAACAAAATGACAAAATCCTCTCCCCAGTCATCACTCTAAGCATGCAAATAAACAGCAAGACATTAATGGCAAAATACATCAGCAGTTGAAAATAAATAACCAGTTGGTTCATTTTGGGGTTGGAGAACAAAATAGTGGACAAGGGAACCAAAGATAAAAAATAAACAAAGACAGCAGTTTGCATTCACCCCAACCCTAAGGTGTGTCTCAGCACCTCTCCCCCCCTTCACTGGTGCACCAGTTAGCCCCACAGTCCCTCTGGGAGTTCCCAATTACAGTTAAACTGTGCACAATGATGCTGTGATGCTTGGACATCGGTGCAGTACCATGTAAATTCTGTTGTTGGCTGCGGCTGCTGACTGGCAAATTACACCACAATTGGAAAGACAGTAAAACAGTTGCTGCTCACTGTAAGGTGTGGCTATGGGCTTGATTCTAAGGTCACACAGGAATGCCTAGAAAGTATCTAGCTAGCTAGCTAAACAATAAGAATGATAAGTTCTCTGGGTAAAACCCAGTACTCATAACCTTTAGATGACAAGTTGGTGCTGTTTCTGTGAGGATGTCTCCCCTGATTAAGTACAAGATGGCGGGATCATCTTTTCTGTAGGCTGGATACAGATGCAATGGACCCAACACACTCCTGGTGGCAAAGGAGACTGGCCATGATGACACTGGATGACAGGAACTCTGTTCTGTAAGCTGGTTACAGGTGCGGCAGACCCAGTGCACTCCTGGGTGGTGAGGGGTGCAGGTTATGATGTTCTGGACAATGATGATCCTATTTACCTCACAAGGGGACTCACCTTTACCCACCACAACAGGTGGGCAGTCACTTGGGACCTCAGCTCTTTTTGACCCCTACGTCAGGAATAAATCCTAACAGAGGTAGATGGCAGTGGCTCCCTACCTTCCCAAATGCAGAGCAGATTTCAAGGCAACCCCGTTCTAATTTGATGCCAAAGCCCAGGCTTGGCACTCTAGCTGCATCAATCCACTTTTCCATGGGTCTCAAGTCCACTTTGGACAAACTTTTTAGTCAGACAGGAATAGCTAGTGAGAGCTATTCACTAACACTCTCCACTGCTCAGAGGTTTTGTTTCAGATTAATCTGCTCTGTTTGCATGTCTCCCTCTTGTGCAGAAATCCAGGGATTAAGTCAGTGAATAGTATCTCATGTGTTATTCATTATATGAAATCCCTATCTCTTAGTGGCAGTCAGTTCCAGGGGAAGGGCAAACATACAAGTCCTAAGCCTGCTTGCAATTCAGAGCTGTTCTGCAGAGCTGAGCTCCAAATAGATGTCAGTTTCACAAGTACAGGATGTACTAATTTAGTTGTTTTGCACTTTGTGCAGCTTTGAGAGCTGTTTGAAACTGATGAGCCTCCTTGCTGTGGGCTCCCCAATCCTGCAGGCAGTATAGGGGTTGGTTAGACGAAGTGAGGAGGTGAGGATGGCACTGAACATGCCCATATAACAAATAACAGTGTCCAGTCCAGCCCCGGAGCCCTCAGCTGCAGTCTGGACCAGGACAAGCATGAAAGATCAGTGCAGGGGGAGCAGGTAGCAGTGCTCCAGAGAAAGCCAAAGGCAAGCCCCCTTTTAGGAGGGAGTTACATCCTCTTCTCGCTGAAATCCTTGACATCCTTATAAAGGCCTGTAAATTATAAAACATTGCAATATAACACAACATAACACAGGCTGTCTGATAACTATAACACAGGCTGTCTAATAACTCCCGATTACTATCTAAACATTTCTAACAACTACACCTGCATCCTATCTGAATGATATTAACAGTGTACTTCACAGAACACTGGGTAAACATTGGTATTAACATTTTCTCACCATAGTACATAATTACACCTCCCAAAAATGGCTTGGAATAGCATGTGAGAGGTGTTCACTAACAGTCTACTCTCCTCAGAGATTTTGCTTCAGAAAAACCTGCTCTATTTGCACATCTCCCCCTTGTGCAGAAACCCACAGATTAAATAACAGTGGTTAGCATCTTATGCACAATTCATTATGTCAAACCCCATCACTCAATGGCTGTCAGTTCCAGGGGAAAAGCATGCATATGAGTTGTAAGCCAGCTTGCAAGTTAGAGCGCTGTTTCACATTGCTGAGCTCCAACTAGATGTCAGTTTCACAGGGACATGATGTACTAACTTAGTTGTTTTACATTTTGTGCAACTTTGAGAGCTGCCTGAAACTGAGCAACCTCCTTGCTGTGGGCCTCCCATCCCTGAAGGCACTTTAGGGGATGGTTGAGTGAAGAGAGGTGGTGGCACACCAGCTACAGTGAAAAGGGCACTGAATAAGTCCACGGAACAAATTATAGTGTCCTGTCCAGCCCTAAGTCCCACAGCTGCAATCTGGACAAGGACCGGACCATGCAGGGGAAGGCAGCAGCTGTGCTCCAGAGAGAACCAAAGGCAAGCCTCCTTTTAGTAGAGGATTACATCATATTTTGGGAAAAGAGTTTTATTTCTAAAATGTTTTAGAAGGAAAAAATACCATATTAGAGACTTAGTTTTATTTTTTTAGAGATGCTCAGAACTGCAAAATCAGACTAAGAATCATTGGATTCACAACCATATTTTTGGTATTACAATATTTGCAACTGACAGATGAAAGCATATTACCAAAAAAGGTACTGGTATCTAATTCTGATTCTGTAACCTCAATCCATTTTAAATATTCCAACCCTTGAAGCACCTGAATCTCCCAACTTCCACACTCCTCCCCATGCACTATGTATTTAAAAAAAATCCCTCCTTCTCCCACCCTCAGAGCACAGTGATCTGCCCCCTACTCTCCCCCATGGGTGTAGTTAGTGAAAGCTATGTTTCTGCCATGCCAGTTAAATTATAATCAGATTTCTTTTCCCAGTACTTTATTTTAACTTCTTCCATTGTGGAATCAAATTCTGAATCTCCAGGTTTGGAGTCAAAGCATATCCAACTAATAGGTAAAGCAGTTGGCCAGGCAAGGCATAGGGCTGCCACAACCAGCACAAACCCCCCCTACCACCATGGCTGACCACTGTGTCTGAATAAATGAATAACTGAATGAATAAAAGGGCACTACAGAGTGAAGTCACTACATTATATGTGCCGTGCATGCTAGTGGCATTCACTCACCACAGCAGCTTCTATAAGAGTGTATAAAGCTCCATGAAGAAGGTAGGGCTGCCAAGAAGTGGAACTTTGCTCAGTAGAATACAACAAGGATATGAATTACCTGCTCCACAGCAGCAGGTCATGAAATATGGCATTATACAGTTAGTATTACATTCCTTGTTATAACATACACCCCCTGGTCAACAGCAGAAATGCACAAGTGACTTTTAAACTACAGCAAATTGCAGCCCCACCCTCAGCATACTCTGTGACCTGACCAGTAGTGTGCCTTCATGGGAGAACAAGGATCAGGTCAGGAAAGGAGAGGGAGATTTGTGACTGCCACAAGGCATTCCTGGCCACCGATTTTATAGTAAATTGTTGTAAGATAGCCTTCATGCTGCATTAGAGCAGAGCACAGGCTTCATGAATTGAGCCCTTAATCCCGGTGTGGACTTTTTTTACTATCGCATTTGTAAGTCTCCTAGGACTAATGTCATCAATTAAGCTTCAAACTGAATATGACAGGAAGGTTATGCTGAACTGATTTTGTGCTTTTGTTAGATTTAACAAAAAGGCAAAACCAGGTAATTAATTCCAGGAAGTGGTGAAAATGTGTTAATGTACGACATATGAAAACAGCTACTGTCATGTATTAGCTCTCTGCATTGGCAGCAAATAATATAATATTTGGTCATTGATATTTGATTTAAGATTTGATTAAGATAGAAATCTTAGTGGCAGTCTGGAACAGTGAATGTCATGTAGTTAACTGTATATGGGTGTACAGTATTTACTGTAGAAAGCTATTCACAGGTTGCACTTTTGCTATCTGCATTGCAGTATAGTTTTGTATGACTGTCTGGATATGAGACTGCATAGCAGTGCTCTTGAATTATAAATAATACTGCTGTATAATGATTTTTTTTCACTGCTTTCTTTCCACATGTGCCATAAATACCCTGGCTGTCTGGATCATGTTCAAAAAGTGTCTTTTTTAGTGTCATGTCACTGTCTCAGCCCTTCCAGTGAGCCCTGCTTGTTTTAGCATAGATAACAGTATGCCATCTAAGACTGAATTCTTTGAACAACACCCCACACCCTACAATTTCCTTTCATCATTTCCACTTCAAAACACTACAGTAAATGTTGTGTACCTCATTTGTTTCTGGGAGGCATTTACTTCAGTTTACAGACTTGCCAATGTCACAGTGTATTCAGCTTTGGAATAGTAGTAGTCAGGAAAGGTCAACCAGTCTGAGATGGTGTTCCCCTATTGCATGATGCCTGAGAAATTGAGGTTTGAACATTCCAGAGACTCAAATAAGGAACTTAGCAAACTGCCTTATGTTCTGTAAAAGGCAGAACTGCTCAGAACTGGAGAGAAGAATCTTAACAAAAGGTAATCCAGAAGTAACAGCTAGTAAATGTGAAATAATTTGATTATAAAATGGGCAAGGAGATTAACCCAGTATGACTGACTGACAAACCCTAAGTCAACTGCATGGGAAAAATACTGATGTACAGTCTCCTCACAGTGCAATATTTTTGTTTTATTTGAAATTTCTCTTACTACTATAAATTTATGATATGCTATTCTGCAAGGAGACCTTCCCCACAATTACTTAACCCCCACTTACAGTACCTTCTAAACCATACAAATTGTGTGGTTTTCCTACACTGGAAAACAACTTGTGTCTTTTGAAACCACAGTCTTCTACAGTATTTGAACTATACCCCCACCCAGTTATCCCCTGCTCGCCAACCACCCTTGCATTTTTCCATACTGTGATTCTGCAAACAAATGTTGCAAGCCTCTTGTAAGTGCCAGAACCAATGTTGTTTTTTCACTGAGCCTCCCCTCCCTACCTCACATCCCCTTCTAGCCCCAATTGGTTAACTTATTTGGTGTCCCTATTGCCCCAGTACATGATTTTAGATGTGGGGCCAGCATCAGCACAACTCCAAGCTAACTCACTGGGCACCCCCTCCCAAACCCACAGCGGGCTGCTTGTTAGTCACATTGTCTCGTGACAGCAGTTTGCATGCTAGGGAGGGATGGGGGAGGAGTGCCCCATGTCATTGATGATACTAAACCATCTGACCAGTCAGTGTTCCTAGCAATATCAATGACACAAGACCCCTCATCCCCTTTCTTCCCATACGCATGTGCTGCTGATGTCACATGACAGTCTGACTTGTGAAAAACACACTGCACATGAAGGCATACCGCTTAACTGCTATGAATTTCACATAGCATTATGATTTTTGCACTCAAATTTACCCTTGCTTTGCAAAAGTTAACTGATGTTCCTAAAAATGTTACAGCTATTTCCGGGCACACAAGCCATTCAAACTTAGAAAATAGGCAGAACATTTTCCAGCTTCTGACTGGATAAATCCCTTGCCAAAGGGTACATTTATCTGCCAGCAGAGACCAGTAAATAATGAGTGCCACTGCAGTCTGTCTTTTTACAAACTACATCCCTGTGCCAAATAGAAGTTTTTAAAGAAACCTGCCACCATGTTTTTTTCCCCCAGTTAGTGATAGAGTCCCCACATCATACAGACACTTTTTTTATAAAAACCAAAAGCATCTGGCACAATGGCACACACTGCGCCACTTTACTGAAAATGTTTCTGTCTCAAACTGTTCTAGCACTAACACATTGCATGCTCAGCGCTACTCCAGATGCGCACTTCTCAGTCTATGCCCCACTTTGTGCCTGTATGAAACTAATTGTTCAGGCAAATAATGTTACAGGTACAGACTGTAAATGATTGCAATGCAGGGGGGGTGTAACTACAACTAGGTAGGCTCCTACTTCCGCAGCCTTCAAGTAAGACTCACTAATTTGGAGGTGGGGTGACCATGACCTGCTGCCGTTGTGCTGACCACCTCCGCAGCCTTGTCAAGGGACTGCCAGCAACAGCCAGTGCCCACTTACCATAATGATGCAGGCAGCGCTACTCAAAAGTGATGGAGGGAAAAAGAGACGAACAAGAGCAAGGAGCTCGGAAACCTGTCTGCACGTGAGCTGGGTGATGAGGCAGTAACCCAACTACACTGCTACTACCGCACTGAAGAAAAGCGACTTGGGGGAGCAAAAATATGACACAGGCTCTCTAAAACAGCAGTACCCTCTACTGGCAAGTATACCAGTAGAGGGACTACTTTACAATGAAATGTGGTTTTATCCTTTTTTTCACTTTTACATGATTTGTTTTAATCTTATATTTAATTGCATTCAATATGTTACTTATAACCCATTTTCTAAGTGCAGTAATACCCTCCAGTGTGGGCAGTATTGGGCTATACTGGGCCTTCCATGGGCAATAATGCACCATGCACCTGCAGAATCAGACCTCAATTCATCTATGGGTGGTCTGGTATAGCTCAGTACCACCCACTCTGCTGGGTATCATTGCTTACATGGAACTAACTTGATAGAAACATTCCTGAACACTAAACATATGGGGCCCACTATTCTTAGACATATTATTCTTTAAAATAAGAAAGTTCTACGCATTCTGGCTATTTCCTCTGAATTTAGAAGGCCAGAACTATGCATTTTAATGCTGAGAGGTTTAGAGGTATGGGTAATGGAGAGAGATCTGCTGAGTTTGCCTGAATTTGGACTATTATTGACCCTCCCCCCCAAAAAATCATGGCTCAGTGGTCAAGGGGCAACTGATTGTCTCTTCCTTGGTTTCTTGCATTTGCAGTGCTGCACAGTGTAGCAAACAAATGAATAGATTCCACAAGAGGATTTTAGGGTTTAATTTGGTTTTAGGCAGATTGACACTTTCCCTGGCTCACACGACAATGTATACTGACCATCTGGCTCTACAAGCAGCATCATTTTTAAATAGCATTGTGTTTTCTGAAACTCAGATATCATGTTCTCAAACAGCATTCTCAAAAATACAGCTACAGTATGTAGAAAAAACTGTGCTTCTGTGGACATCATAGCAGTAACACATGATAACCACAAAATACATGCATAAAACAGACAAGTCATTGTGTGTGTGTGCAGATTAACAAGAAACTGTTCATCTGCATACAACTGAGTTAAACCCTTAAAATCCTCTTGTGAAGTATGTTGAATTGTTGACTATACTATTCAGCACTGCAAGTTCATGGAAGAAAAGAATGGGTCAATCAGTTGTAATTTGCTAAACCTTAGATACACACATATGAATAATGTTTTAAATGTATGCAGCAGTGGAACAACAAAATGTAGAGTGTACTTAAAGAGGAATCAATGGTGAAGAACATACTATATATCCAACCTATTAACAAGGTATAGAACATTAGGCTGCAGTATCTCTATGAAGCTGATACTGTAGTTCCTTATAAGAGACTGCAATAAAGAGTTGGGTCAAGGCCACTTGCACCATTATTTGTTTTACTACTGCATAGATGGGGTGTTATTAAATGTAACTGGACAGAATAAACAATTACAGCACCCATATAGAAATAGAATAATAAAGAGAGGGAATTATCTGTGACAAGGTTGTAATTCCACTGAGGAGTCTGGTGACATCAAAAACTATGAGAGCACACCTTGATGATTTTATGATGTCAACATATAAAATAGGAAGGGAAATCCTGTGTCCTGATTGGTTAGGACTCAAACATTTATTTATTTAAAAGTTGATAACCGGGAAAGGCACACTGAGCCGAGGCTCATTTCCAAGTGTGACCCAGGGCAAGGGCAAGGGTACATTTACAACTTGATACAAGAAAAGTACATGACACTTAAAAATAGGTCCAGATTACAATTAGTACAAGAATAGTGCATGACAGTTAAAATTGGTACAAGACTGCTAGAATAAAGGATAACAATTTAGAATTGGTGCATGTGCAGGTCACAGGGTAACCGTCCAGTGTTGCAGTGATACATGAGAATAAACAGTAGTCAGAGGACATGTGGTATACAACAGACTGAACTGGTACAGGTACATTTCAGAGGGCAAAAGCATTGCAGCGAAGCAATGTGCATGAGTATAAACAGTTGTGCAGAGGACAAGGAAGCAATTACAGGTGTGGAGGTTGATACACAGCTAGAGTACTTATATGCAGCAGTAAGAGCTTTTGTTGGGGCGGGATGAGTTGGGGGTGAGGGAGAGGGGGGCAAGGGGAGCAAACAAGGGATGGAGGGTTAAAGGTTGTATGAACACAGTGCACCATGAAAACAAAGTTCTGCCAACCAGGATGCATAACATTAAAAAATCCTGGTGTCAGTTCTATTAAAGCTGCTCTATAAAAAAGAATGTGCTTGTTCTGTGCCGAGCTGGTGAGCCACACTCCTTCCCACTCATTTGCTGCCTTCTCCCTCAGTCCCTGAGATGCCCTCACTGATCACATCAAACTATTGCAGTTTTTTTATTTAAAAAAACTAACATCATATGATAGAATGTGATAGGATTACTGATTTTTGTTTTCCCATTCCTCATAACTACCATCCTACTCACCTTCACTTAGTACACACTAACAAAAAAAGGCATTAGATGTCAGTTTGTTGAAACTCTTTCCTTCCCATCTTCCTCTGAATCAGAAAACCTCAGCCTATGCTCAAGCTGACAGAGCTGCTTACTCACTCAGCAAATTGCATTACTCATTTCACTCCCCAGCTGTGTGCCTTTCACTCCCTGAACTCATGCCTTTCAATCCCAACCACACTGTGCCTCACCCACCTAATCATTTGGAAGCAAGCAAAACCCCAACCTAATAAAACGCAGCACATTCAAAAGAGACAAGCAACCTTCCAGAAAGATACACCCTCACATTTGTTGGTAGTGGAGGGGGAGGGACAGCTCACACTAGACCAGAAAATCCCACATTACCAGTGCACCCCGGGGACACCTAGTGGTGAAGGATTTATTTGACATTTTTTTCCATGCATTGATAATTTTGTTTGCTCTTCTCTTTTAACATTCCCTAATTTTTTAATGTCGTGGTTACCCATCTTCTAAGCACCATAAGACACTTCAGCGTGTGGATTATGCTGCCATAAGCACTTTGAGGAGCTGAAGGCACTTAGCCTGCTGCTGCATGCCTTACTGTGCCTATGGACAATCGTTTATCTCAGCACAGTGCACACCTCATCGTGTCTTATTATACTGGAATCCTGAGATGCAATGACAAGCCTAGTTACTGATACTTTCCTTTTTATATTAGCTGCACTTGCATGCTAAACATTTTGTGGCAAGGATACTGGATTTTGGGGGGTGTATCACTGCCAAGCCCATGGAAGTTCACAAAAGCATGGGCTCGGCAGTCTACACCAATGACCATGTGCTGTGGTTCTGACATCACTCTCAGCCTGGTGGACTGAAACTTCGTGTACTTACTTCAAAGGACCAAAGCTGCTCCAATCAGAGAGGGCTTCAGTCCTTTGATTTGCATGAAGCCAATCAGCAAACAGCTGAGTGGCTTTCAACCTCAGCAGCCTGTCAGTCTTTGAAAAAAAGTCTATCAATGTCTGTTGCTGTTCGCAATAAATTGGGTAAGCTGTATAGGATAAATCAGTTTCTGGTCCCTGAGTCCTGTACATTATTGGCACACAGTCTGTTACTTTCAAAGTTTGACTACAGCAGCATTTTTTTTTTCTGACTGGTAAGTTGTTTAATTGATTAAATACACTTTATAATACCATGTGTAGGTTTGCAACAATTATGAGAGGTTCTACTCATCATTGTCACTTTTATAAGTCTGTGGGATGTCTTCCACTTACACAACACATTGAATATAAAGCTTCAGTCTTTCTTCACAAAACAGTGTTAGGCTTGATGCCTAGTACAGTGATTGAGGAATTTCCAAGAAATACTAATATGTTTTCCATTATATCCCAAGTTAGATTTGTTTTTTTTCTATTCCCATGTTCCTCTCATCTTTTGATCAAAGATCTTTTAACTATAAAGCAACTACCCATTATAATAATCTGCCCCAGGAGTAGTATTTTACTGCAGTGTTCCAATTGTTCATGTTTAATGTACTGTTTTAACTGTACCTGTCTAGTGTTTTGTGTACACTGAGCTCTGTGAAAAATGACAGTTTTGCTAATCTGGTCACCAATTTAAATGAAATGAAATGGAACTGCACAACTGGTACATGGCCAGCTCACTCACACTACAGGTAATATTTAGCTAAAAAAAAATTAAGATCAAAGTACCAAAAGTAACTATCAGCCCCTACAAAGTGATTTGTGGTATATATGTATAAATTAAATATACCTGCCTTGTTTTATGATATAAGTAAAAGGGGCTTAGAAGAAGTCCCTTAGTTAATCAAGAGTGTCTTCTTGCGACTCCTTAGGGTTTGAGAACCAAGAAGCAAAGCTGAGAGGCCCTGGAACTCAAATAAGTTAGATTGTGATGTTCTTAATTAGCCAAGCGATGTCTCCCAAGCCCTGTTTACTTTGTATGAGCTATTTCTTTTTTTCTTTCTTACTCCAATCCAAATTCTATTCCAATGGGAACCATGATCACTTTGGAGTAAACAGAAAAAAAGAATGCAAACTTAGATAACTTATACATCTGAAGAACAGGCTCATGTTCACTGATCACCTCGGGGCCTGGATTTATTTTTTGTGTCGATTTTTTTTTTTGGCGTTTTTATTTAGTAGGCTACCTTTTTTAATTTTGAAATATACACTGTCTTAAGTATCTAATTACAATAGCTAAACACCCAAATCTCCCAATAAAAATACAGTAGAGATCGAGACCCCCATATTCAGACTTGGCCACACAAATCACGCGTTAAATAGCATACAGTCATTAGGGAGGCACATCCATGAGGGAGTGTTTTCTGTTCAGTGTGTGCTGCCTGTATGAATATTGAGCTGTGGTAGCACCATGCAGTGTGCACTGGCGTGGCACACCACAACCCCATGCTGGCAACAGACACCCAGGAGCAAAGGGGGATAGCACATCCCACATAGATTTGTACCTTTTCTACTGGGTGTTATATTTAGAGGCCTGCATGTTGATGACTATATATGATATGCAACGTGCTAAGGGGCTATTTCTGTGCCATTATGTGGCCATTAGCAGCTCTGCACAATACCTCTATGTTTATATGTGCATGCAGGCATTGTGCAGAACTGCAGCCATTGCTCCCACTCTGACCCAATCCACATATACTAATATATAAATCCCTGGTAGACAAGTGGTACCCCCCAAGCCTCAATCCCCATTGTGAAATGAAATTACACAGTAGATTAGCTGTACCCCCCTCCTACCAAGTCCTTATCATGAAATGAAACAACTCTGGTAGTTCAGGGGTACCCCCTTACCCTGATCCCCATTATTAAAGGAAAATATGCTGATAGTCCAGTGGGACCCCCATCACCCCAGTCCCCATTATGAAAAAGTACTCTAGTAGGCCAGTGGTACCCCCTTCCACCCCAATCACTGTTGTAAACTGAATTCCCCCTCCCTGGCTCAATCCATCCACTCAGCACCCACCACACTCCTCCCCCATCTGTCACCTGACTCACCTCAAAAGCCTGTGGATATAGCAGGCAAACTGGTGGATGATGACCGGCCCAAATCATCCTCTCAACACCCAAGCTGGCCTCATATGAATGATAGGGACTGAGTAGGTATGTGCAGTGTTTCTACAGTATGTACACTCTTGGTTCCAGACATTCAGATGGTGATCAGCCACAATGGTGAGTGGAGGGTCTCTGCTAGTTGCATCCACTGCTCTGCCTGCTGTGTCAATGGTCTTTTTAGAGTGAGTCAGGTGTTGGATGGGGTGGGGGCTAGTGGGTGCCAAGTGGGTGGTCTTGAGAGATGGACATTGTTTTACAACAGGGATTGGGGTGGGTGGTAGGTACCACTGGAGTACAAGAGTACTTTAATTTCACAACATGGATCAAAACAGGAGGGTGCATCACTGGACTACCAGCGTAATTTTGTTTAACAATGAAAATCAGCAGAGCAGGGGGGAATGACATGCTTTATGTTGATAATAAGCCATGATTGGGCATGGGTGTATGCTGAATTAATGCAAGCCTTGACAGCATAGTAGGGTATGAGGCCAGCAGCTGAGTGCGTTATGCAGCTAGGCTGTGCATTATTTCACACACCCATTCCCTGGAGTAGCTTATTCTACTTATAACATTTTTTATTTATTTATTAGTTTGGAAAGCCCTTTGAGCGTAAGCTCTTTTACAAAGGTTCCACATCAGAGTAGACAATAAGAACAGAATACAACACAGTAGAATGATTACAATTACAAGAGCAAATAGGCATTTGAATGGAAGGTACATGACTGCACCCTCCAACAGTGAAGTGATGACAATTCAAATACAGTACTGCGGTAATTACATTGTCCTAGATAATTCTCCTCCTAAATTAACACAAGACATAGAGTTACAATGCCTAAACAATAGTTGCATGGGTTAGATACTGCATCTATGAGAGAGAAAAGGGGCAGTGGTGGTAGAAGGGGAAAGAGGGTAGCAGCCTCTTGGGGCTTTGTTGAGAAGAGAGGCGGTAGGTTGGGAGGTTAGGGTTACAGCGTGAGGAGAGAGAGTGGGGCAAGGCAATACTGTAGAGAAAAGCATGACTAGATCAGGGGGTGGGCATGCATGGCCAGGTTATTTGTGCTAACATGGCCTGTACAGTGATATGCTGGGCTAGGTGAAGGAGAGAGGGGTGGGGAAGGAAGTGCCGAAAGTGCAATAAATATGTTGAAAAAAAAAGGAAAAAATAAAGACAGAAACATTTTTTAACTGCTGAAAATTTTAAGAAATTGACTCAGTTACATCCACTTGTTAAAGTAGTTGCTGCTGTTTTAGCAGTTTTTGCATTTTAAACTACTGAACTCTTAAACTTATGAAAAGTAAAGACATAGGGTTGGATTTTCAAAGCTAGTGCAGGGCTTGTGGCAAGCCCTGCATCAAACCCTTGCATCAGCAAGGCTGCACCGGTCCCGATTGCTGCAACTGCACCTGATTTTCCAATCTCAGGCACAGTTGCGATAGTTTCTATGATTTACGGCAGCTTGCACCAAATATCTGGTGCGAGCTCTGTAAAAACCGCCCCTGGGATTCTCGCAAGCTAAACCAGAAAAGGTTGGTCTAACTTGCAGCAATTGCTGCTTGGGATAGGAAATTCCGGTTAGATTGCGCAAGCACTGTGTGTCATATCATTGGTGAACTTGGGGCTTGTGGTGATGTAAGCTGTCTGAAAATCCAGCCCATTTAGTTTAAAGAAAATAAAGGTGGCTTACATCAGTCCTATCCATACTTCCTGAGGTTTTTGTTCTCTGTCTGTTCCCAAGTGCATTGTTCCTTCCTAACTTGTTTCTCCAGAGTTGTGATGGATCATTTTCTTTTGTTTACTTTTTTATTTGAGGGTAGCTTGTTCAAGCTGCAGGTAGATATCTTGTCCTGCTTTTCTTTGATGTGCATCAGCCTGTAGTGTTCTCAGTCTCCCACTGGCATTTCAGAGAATGCCTAATTAGTATACCTACACAGATAGTATGGAATTCAGTAATTACAGAAACAAATCTTCTCAGAAGCACCATTCTCCCTTTGAAACAACCTATCCAGGAACACATAAGGGATATCAGGAAGGGCAACACTGAAAGCCCTGTAGCAGAACATTTCATGCCACACCATGACAGCAATATTTCTGAGGTCAAATTCATGGGGATTGAACAAATCAAAGTAGGGAGATGTGGTGGTGACAGACTTAAAAGATTGCTACAGAGGAAGAGTTATTAGATCTTGTTCCTCAACAATCAGCAACCTCATGGTCTGAACATCAATTACAATCAAAACCATTTTTGTAAGCAATTCTGCAGAGTGATTCAGGCAATATTTGGCATCGGTAGTGGTGCTATACTATCAGCCCCCCCCCCCACCAATACTATAACTTGCTCTCCTCTCCTCTATCTAAAGTTTAGGTTATTACCTAGAGGAATTAAGGTTATGATGTGTTTTTACTCTGCCTATGTTTATTTTTTCAAATATTATTTCTCTCTGTAACAGATGCTGGAGATGATTTGGAGAGCTCGGAATTCCTGTTTTTAAAAACAAACCCCCAGCCATGCAAGGTTCTGACGGATCACTGCATGCACTTCAGGGTTAGCACCCAACTCCAAGTATCCATTCATTCCATCTCTTTCACCTTTTTCTATTTATTTATTTTTTAATCTACAGTTTATGCCCTGACCCCTCCCCCATTGAGGTCTCGCATCTGTTCATGGCTGGCATCCCCATCACTGGGAATGCTGCCAGGACCATCATGGAGCCTGCCAGCTCCATTTGCTCCCCACCCTACTGTGGCTGCTCATGCACATGTGGAGGCATGTGCATGCTGCAGTCCCACAGTGCCCACCCTTCGTGTTGCTCTCCAGCCTGTGCTGCCCCCAGGCCTCAGCCTGGGGGCAGTTGTATATCAGGAGCAGCAAGTTCCCTTTCCAGGAGAGGAGAGCTGCCTTGCAGCTCCACAATCCAGCACTTGCCCTTCCCCCTGGCTGACCCCCCCCAATGACCCAGACTTGTTCCAGAACCCAGGTCACAAGTGTAGCATGAGGTGTGGCATCCAGCATCTCAATCCTCAGCACCACCAGGCCAACTTTCTTTCACCTTTCTCTATGGCTGGCCTTAAAATAGTTACATCTTTGGCGGCAGTTGCTAATATTATGAATTAATATCACATTTATGCTATGCATTTGCAATTTCGCTATGCCATTAATGTTGCATTTAATGTGAAGATGAGATGATGTAGGTTGCACATCTCCTGCTACCTGCAGTATTTTGAAAGATTCAGCATGTATTTGTCTTTTGTTAAAAAGATTGCTTTCTTTTTCTTAATTCTGCAGGCTGGCAGTCACATTGCATTTGTATGTTTTTTACACAGTTTCATTGTTTGAGTCCCACAGTGTATTCTGGTACCACAACATTTTTTTGTGACATGACTGATATATTTAGATAAGGCAGCTTATACTATTTGGTCAGCTGTGATGTCACCATGTTACCATTATATAAGGTATGTCATTCCACCCAGATGCCTGCCCCCTGATGAAGCTCCACTGAGTGAAGCGCCAGGGCACCTGACTTGCAGTTGGATTTGTTAAACAACACCAGCAGTAGCACTCTGTGACTCACTTTATTATTTTACTTTCTCATTTTGGCTAATAAAGTCAGCACCTTGCAATGTCTAAATCCTTTTCATGGACTCTTCATTTCTGGATAATTTGTGAGGTATTGACAGCTAAAATTACGCCATGGGAGTGCAGCCCCCTTTATGGTTTGGTTCAGGCTCTTTGTCTCGTGGGGTGTCTCTGTGATCTGCATTCAACTAAGCATGCTGAAGTTCACTCTGTGTCTTAGTGTCTCCCAGTTCATGTTGCAGCAGAAACTGTGCTCACTCCAAGTAGCGGAACATCAATTCAGTACCCATTTGCAGACCTAATATTCTTTCTTTATCTTCCTCCACCCCTTACCTGCCATCTCTGTGATCAGCTGCTGCACCATATACACTACACACACAACCTTCAGACCACTACCAACCCCACACTGAGCTGCCTTGGAGGAAGGAGGTTCCAAGTTCTGATCAGTTACAAGAGTCTTCTGATCTTCACCATACACATCTATTTCACCCAGCCTGCCAGTGTTAACCATACCCATATACTTTTTTCTGTGCTGTCTCTTGTCTCCACACATGTGCTGTCACACAAACTTAAACTTGTTGCCAGTCTTAATAAAACTGCCAAAAGAACAACTTTATTACTCAAAGACTCGCACCAATATGGAATTCCCTTCCTTCATTTGTAGTTTCAAGTGATAATATCAAGCAATTTAAATTCAGACTCGATCAACATATGGATGATAAAAAAATCTCCTTCCACCATTAGGATTAAATGTTTGCGAGTTCTATATGGGCTTGCCCTCGAACTTGTATGTACCTATGCCCAGACTGTGCTGTCTTGCCCCACTTCCTGATGCATAAACTCCTGTCCTGAGGCCTGACTCTTAAGTTTATGAGAGGATGAATGTTTAGCTAAGAAGTAATTGTGGGGAGGGGTCTGCCTCAACACTAACAGCCTTTAAAAAATGTTTTCAATGGTAGCTGTTTTCAAGGGTGGGCTGGGGCCAGGGTCAGCTCCCTCTGGTGTATGCCTATGTTTGTAAAGGTAAATTGCCTTCTGGGATTCGTTTCTATTCCCCAGTTGCCTGTTTTGCAGGTGTTACATAATCTCTACATCACAGGAACTTTAGCTCACTTACTTGTAGTTCAGTAGCACACTGAATGTGTGTTTGATTAGCAAGGAAAGGGTCAATTATTCAAATCTGAGCAGGGACTTAAGCATTTTTTTTCAAAATGTTTTTGTAAGATGGAAACACACTTAGCGTGATTCATGCTGGTGTGCAGTTGGAATAATAAATTATGTAATTACATTCAGCTAAGAACAACAATTTGTGAAGGTATACAGTAACACCTGCTGGGCTAAGATCCTCAGTCACCTGTTTTGCAGGTTGTGACATAACTTCTACATTATAGGAAATGCAGCTTTTTTCACCCACAGTTCAGTGGCATACTAAAAGTGTGTTTGATTAGCAGGCAAAGGATCAGTGGTTCAAATCCTTGCAGGGAACTATACATTTGTTTCATTTTTTTATGATGAAAACTCATTTGCATGGCAATTCATGATGATGTGGAGCTGGAATGATACATTATATGAGAAGTAAATCTAGTTAAGAGCAGCAATTTGTGAAGGTAAATCACCTTCTGAGATTAGATCTTAAGTTGCCTGTTTTGCAGGTTGTGACATAACCTCTACACCATAGGAACTGCACCTCACTTACCTGCAGCTCAGTGGAACACTGCATGTGTATTTGCTTAGCAGGCAAATTAGTTGTTCAAATCTTTTAATGACAAACATTTGTTTCAATATTTTTTTATAGGATGGAAACTCACTTGAGTGGTGATTCATACTGGTGTAGAGTTGGAATAATCAAGTATATGAGAAGTACATTTAGCTAAGAACAGCAATTTGCAAAGGTATTTCACCTGCTGGGATTAGATCCCAAGGCACCTGTTTTACAGGTTGTGACATACCTTTACACCACAGGAACTGTTCACTTGCATCCCAGTGGCACATTGAATGTGTGTTTGCTTAGTAGACAGAGAATGGGTGTTTACTCACCTGGTAAAGGTGATTGTGTTAGTTGTATCCATGACACTCCAGACATTACCTCATGGGTTCTCAACCCACCTGATAGGCTAGTGATGCACATGTGACCCAGGTCAAATTTCAGAGCATAGCCAGGTCCCAGGAGTCCCCATTCTCCAGTTTTGATTCTTCCACAGCTGAAATGCAGATGCTCTAAACAAACAAACCCTAACAGTTGTGACTCCCATTGTTGCTTAAATAAAAATGTAAGGAAAAAACACTGAGTATGGATTCATCACAATTTTATATTTATTTCCTATTCAATACAGTTCTAATTCGGTCCATAAGGGCTCTGACTAAGGAATATGGGACATTAAATTACAATACCAGTCATTCCTATTCTTTATATCAATTTGTAGCCACTGAGGTCACTCACCGCGAGACTGTGCCATAGTCACCCTGGTGGGTGGGTCGTGGAGTGTCATGGATACAACTAACACAATCACCTTTACAAGGTGAGTAAACACCCATTGTGTTATGTTGTATCCATGACACTCCAGATATTACCTCATGGGTTACTTCTAATAAGCAGTATAAAACAAACCCTTAGGGTGGGCCAGGGTGATCAGACGGACATGTCCTTGGAGCATGCTGAAGCTAAAACTCTTGTGGCCAAATCAGTTCTTTGCTTGTACGGGGACTCAAGTCTGTAATTCCTAGTGAATGTATGCACAGAAGTCCAGATTGCAGCCCTGCAAATGTCCTCCACTGATATGCTAGCTCTTTCTGCCCAGGAGGCAGCTATTGCTCTTGTTGAGTGGGTCTTTACTCCTTGTGGGGGAGTGAGACTGTTTGTCTTGTAGGCCTCCTGAATTGACCCTTTTATCCAGCTAGCGATGGTGGTCTTCGAAGCAGCCAACCCTTGCTTGTGGCCTTGCATAATGACAAACAGTTTCTCGGACCTACGTATGGCTCTTGTCCTCGTGATATACAGTGCTACTGTACTACCCACGTCTAGTGGGTGATGAGTACCTGTTCCCCCTTTACCTGCCTGTGTGTGTGTGTGAAACGTTGGCAACTCTAGCGCCTGTTCCTTATGGAATGTGGACATGATCTTTGGCAGGAATGCAGGCACAGTCTTCATAAAGACCCCTTGTGCCGTGAATATAGTGTAGGGCTCTTTGCACGATAGGGCTCCTAGCTCACTGATCCTACGAGTGGAGCAGACTGCAACCATGAAGCAGATTTTCAAACCTTACCAGTATAGAGGTATAGTGTGGTTGGGTTCGAATGGATCCTTCCCTAGGGCATCGAGCACCATGGTTAAATCTCAAGGGACTACTGGTGATCGAATGGGCGGTCGAATGTGTTGTGCTGCTCTGATGAATCTGATGGTATCAGGGTGTGCACCAGGTGGGGAGAGACCAACTCTTCCCATAGCTGCCCCTATGGCCGATAGTTGCACTCGCAGGGAGGAGGTGGATAATCCCTTATCTAACCCATGCTATAGATAAAGCAGGATCACGGACATATCTACTCACATCGGGTCGAGGTGTAATGACTTGCACCATTTGGTGAAAATGTTCCACTGTCTGTTATAAGTGGGTGTGGTAGACTGCTTCCTGGATTGTAGCATAGTTGATATGACCGACTCATGATATCCAGCCTTTAGCAGTCTATGCCTCTCAGGAGCCAGGCCGACAGCTTCAGGGAGTGGGGGGCTGGATGGAGTAACGGCCCCTGCAGTAACATGTCCCTCTGATATGGGAGGGACCAACTGTCCAGCGCCATGGATATCACTGCTGCAAACCATGGTCTCCTTGGCCAATAAGGTGCAATCAGAATGATCTGTAGCTGGGACTGCCTGACCTTCACTAGTACTTGTGGAATCAGTGGGATGGGAGGGAATATATATGACCGTTCCTGATCCCAGACTTGTGACAGGGCATCTGTTGCCATTGCCTGTTTCTCCTTGTATCTGGAAAAATAAGCTTTCACTTGTGTGTTTGTCTTGGATGCCATGAGGTCCATTGGGATATGGCCCCAGCTCTTCTGTACCATGGTGAAAAGGTCTGGGTGCAGCTGCCATTCTCCAGGATATACCCATTGTCTGCTTAACCAGTCTGCTCTGACATTCAACTTCCCTGCCAGGTGAACGGCATGGAGGTGAGACTGATTGGACTGTGCCCAGTTCAATACCTTGGTGGCCTCTCTGAGCATGGCTCTGCTGCGTATGCCACCTTGCTTTGCTACATAAGCAACTGTGACCTGATTGTCGGACTTCACCAGCACTGTCCAACCCACGATATCATTCCTGAATGCTCTCAGAGCATTGAACACTGCCCTCATCTCCAGAATGTTGATGGATAGTCGGGCTTCTGCTGATGTCCACTTACCTTGTGCAGTGGACTGGTGCAAGCACGCTCCCCAACCGATAAGGCTGGCATCGGTCTCCAATGTTACCTCATAGGACAGTTCTAGGGGGCACCCTCTCTGTAGGTTTGGAAGGTGTGTCTACCATTTCAGTGAATCTCTCACCATCCTTGGTAGATGGATCCTCTGTTTGAGGTCGTCCTCCGATGGGGAGCCCTGTTGCAGTACGCAGTATTGTAATGGGTGCATGTTCCATCTTGCCCACGGTACTAGGTCCAAGCAGGATGCCATTATGCCAAGGACTTGGGCTGCTTGGCCCAGTGTGGGCTTGGCTGATGACCTTAAGCTCCTTACCATCGACATTACTGAGTCGATGCGTTGTGTTGATGGTCTTGCCAGCCCCTCGGCCGTGTCTATTTCTGCACCCAGGTGTTCTATAAACTGTGCTGGGTGCAGTGAGCTCTTCTCGTGGTTGACTATCCAGCTGTGTTGGGCCAGGGTCGTCAAGACTATGTCCATGCTTATGTGAGATTGGGCACTGTTGCATGCCCTGATCAGCCAGTCATCCAAGTATGAAATAATATCCACACCCTGTTCCCGTAAGTGGGCTGCTAAAACCACCGACACCTTTGTAAACACCCGTGGTGCCGATGTGAGGCTGAACGGTAAGGCCTGATACTGTAGATGCTGATGCAGTATGTGAAATCGTAGGAAACGGTGGTGACTTGGCCTGATTGGGATGTGGGTGTATACATCCTTCAGGTCTACAGATGTGAGGTAGTCTCCCCACCCGTATGTTTCTTAAGGTGAATCGGAGTGTCTCCATTTTGAACCTTGGTGTGGACACGAGCCTGTTCAGGAACTTTAAGTCCAGGATCGGTCTGAGGTCTCCGTTCTTCTTTGGGACCATGAAGAACACATAGTAGACCCCTGTGCCAGCCTCGTCTGCTGGCACCAGTCTGATGGTACTGTTCAGTAACAGGTCCCAGAGAACCTCCTGTACCTGATGGGCAGTGGCCCGCTTTTTTGAAATGGGAGATAGTACCAATCTGTCTCTTGATGACATGCTTGAGAATTCGATCGCATAGCCTTGGGAAATGATTTCTAGGATCCATCTGTCTGATGTGGTCCATTGCCATTGCCATCCCACTGATGGAAAGGCCATCAGTCTCTGACCCACCGGTGGGTAATTTCCTACTGGGTTCAGAGTTGGGGACAAGTCGGTGGAATAGTCAGTACTGTCTTGAATTTCCTCCTCTGCCTCTGCTGTCAAATCGCCTACCTCATGATGCTGAGTATGCACCTTGTGAGGGGCCTCTGAAGCCATTGTTGCTGTTGCGGGGGCCTCTGCCTTGAAATGAATTGTTAGTGTAATTCTGCCTTCTGTTGTGTTGGAACCTGTTGTTCCCTCAAAACCTGCGCTGTGCAGAAGGTAAATATGTGGTTCTTTGTTTATCTTTTGTGAGGTCCTTGCCCTCTTCTTTTTGCTTTAGGAACTCCTTCAAGCCTTCTCCAACATGTTGTTCCCTTTGAAGGGCAAATTTTGTAGCAGCATCTTTGATTCATTGTCTGCATCCCATAATTTGAGCCATAGCACTCGTCTGGCTCTGTTTGTTAATGTGGCAGATCTGGCTTCTAGTTTTAATGTGTCCACAGCCATGTCCCCCAGGTATTTTGCTGTGTCCAGTGTACACTCTAATAGTTCTGCTTCCCTGGATTTGGGATCTGCTTTCTCCAGCAGTTCTTCCAACTAGCGGATCTGCGCTCTTGCTGAATAGACTGCTGTGACTGCTGCCTTAGCTGTCATGCCTGAAAAATTGAACAGTTTCTTCAGCATCTCCTCTACTTTTTTGTTGGTAGGATCTTTGAGTGAGATTGTGCCACAAGGCAACACTGTTTTCTTGCTAAGTGCTGCTACTTGAGGGTCTATAGCTGGTGCCATACACCACAATTGAACCTTGTCCTCTTGAACCGGGTACATCCTATCTAGATTTTGCTTCTCAGACATACGGCTCGGCTCTGAAGCCTCCCACTGTTTTGTGAAAATGTCATCTATAGCGGGACAGCTAGGGAATGTGTCCTTGGTTTTTTGGTTCTGCTGGATCATCGGATCAAGCTTGGACTCAGGCTTAGGGGTGTCGGCGTCAAACCCCATGGTTGACGTAATGGCGCTCACGAGGCCCGGGATCAAATCAAACAAACAAAGTTTTAAAGTTAGGGAAGGGGTATCTGGTATCGTGTCCATATCTTCCTCCCCTGAGTCGACATCTTCACAGTTGTCTGGTGCCCCACCCACATCCTCCTCCCCTGGTGGAGGTGATGCAGGCTCTTCATCAGCATGCGGTTGTAGAGGAATGCTTGGACCTAGAGTTTGGCCAGGGGCGGCAGGGTATGGTGTTCTCAACTTGGTCAGAGACTCAAGCTTTTCCATGACTTTCAGCATAAAGTTCTGCTGACTCTCCATCGTGGCCACCGTAGCCTGTTGTGTCTGGATGAGGAGGGCCCCTGGGTTCATCCATGCTGAAGCTGTAGGCCCTTACCCATCTAAGTCAGCGGTGGAGGGTTGGCCACTGGTTTGCTCCTCTTCATGCAAGCATGCTGGGCAGAGGGGTTCTTGGGTGTGGGGCATCATTGCAGTGCTGCAGGACATGCACT
Organism: Neoceratodus forsteri; assembly: GCA_016271365.2. Taxonomy (NCBI): domain Eukaryota; kingdom Metazoa; phylum Chordata; order Ceratodontiformes; family Ceratodontidae; genus Neoceratodus; species Neoceratodus forsteri. Next base: position 726,185,328 of record CM028137.1, on the reverse strand, counting down.
TTTTTGCCCTCACCATCTGAAAGAGATGAGAGAAAGGCATTCATCATATATATCGATATAACGGTTTATATATATATATATATATATATATATATATATATATATATATACACACACACACATACATACATACATATCTATATATATATATATATATATATACATACACACATGATTATTTTATTTTGGGCAAGCCGTTAATATTATATGCAGTAAAGCTTAATTGCATCTGTATGTTAAACCTATCCGGACAAGATAGCACTGGTTGTTATGATAGCAAGCTGAGGGTCTGCTTGCTAGTGAGAGAAAATGCCACGAGCAGTAAAGGGTCTGATCCCTCCAGCTTCCTCCCCTGTAATGGAGCTGTATTAACAGATAAGCCATTAGATTGCAAAACCAGCATGTCTGGTGATGAAAGAGAAGCTGTATGTTCTCAGTCTTCAGAAGCGTAGCTCAAAATGGCTGCTCCTGAAACAAAATGGCATCTGGCAAAGCTCCCTGTGTTTGGAGAGAGAGCCCTCCCAAGATGGTAGCAATAGTGGAGAGAATAACTTCCAAAAATGGTGCCCCAGGTACATGGTCTCAGTGGAACTGCGTGGGACTGAGTAGCAATGCTGAATGGAGCCCTTGTAGAACTCTGGCTTCTCCAAGTTCTCTAGAGGATTTTTGTCCTTTGCGTACCAGATGCTCTTATAGGGGCTGTAGCAGTGACCGCTCCTGCATTAGGCCCTGGTCTGATGAACACAGGGATCCTGTTCTCAAGGCAACCGTTAGGTAGGGGCTGCAATGGTGGCAGAGGGCTGGTCATATAATCGCTCAGCATTTTGCCATAATTAGGGAAAAAGACTAGGGACCATGTCCCCAGGGAGCCGCTTAGGTAGGGGCTACGATCCCCGAATAGGCAAGAAATTAGGGACAGAGTAATGGCAGTGTCTGGCATCCACTAGGGAGGGGATGCCATCGAGTCATTCAGTGGGCTGCACACAAGGCAGTAGAGTCACCAGACTATGTGCCCTGCCACGCCTGGATGGCCCCGCTTGGGAGGGGGACAAAGGCAGTGCATGGAGTTCCTTAAAATGCTGGGAGGCCCCACTTGGAAGGAAGGCCACCAGTGCGTAGAGTTGCTTTAAATGCTGGAAGGCCCCACTCGGAAGGAAGGCCGCCAGTCACAGAGCGAGTGCTAGAGCGCAGATTTTTTTTAAACTCCAGCGGAGGCGTGCAAACAGCATAGCCATTGAAAACTCATCAAATTATCGACTAAACGGCTAAAAACATGCCTAGAAACACTTCAAAAAGCTAAATACACCTTGTTATAAACAAGGAAGCTGTACCAATTACAATTTTTTAACTTTTAAACGCCACAAAAAAACAGCAGCTGGCCAGTGGCTTCCCTTTCAACTTTCAGTCTCAAGAATAAAATGAAAGCTTAACTCTTCCAATATAAGCCAAACTAGATTGGAAATCTTTCTTTCAAGCCTCTACTGTGTCTCTTTTACTACAGAATTAAACAGATGAAACCAATTAGCCCAGAACTGCAGCTAAATTGTAAGCCAGAAAAGAATTATTCATTTAAACAATCTCAGTGCTACTGAGGCCACAGTAAGCCATGCAGCATAACAGGTTTATACCACTAATCCAATTAAGTAAATTGCTGAGTGAGTCACTGACCTTATAAAGAAACAAGCTGACCTACCTTAGATAATTAGGTAACAGGGACTCCTAGAGTGCTTGTAGCCTTTGCAGATGCAAGGTTGAAACTGGAGAATGGGGACTCCTGGGACCTGGCTATGCTCTGAAATTTGATCTGGGTCACATGTGCATCACTAGCCTATCAGGTGGGTTGAGAACTCATGAGGTAATGTCTGGAGTGTCATGAATACAACATAACACAATCAACCATTTGAATCCTGGCAGAAACATAAAACATTTTTTCTCACATTTTATTGTAAGATGGAAACTCACTTTCGTGGCAATTCATGGCCATGTGGAATTGGAATAGTAAATTATGTATAATTTAAATTTAGCTAAGAACAGCAATTTGTGAAGGTAACTCACCTGCAGGGATTAGATTCCCAGACATCTGTTTTCCAGGTTGTGATGTACCCTGTATTCCACCAGAACTGTAATTCCCATACCTGTAGTTCAGTGGCACACTGAATGTGTGTTCGCTAAGCAGACAAAGCATTACTGGCTTGAAACCAGGTAAGCACACAATATACTGTATTTTAATACATACTTATTTTACACTTTATAGACCTTGTTTGGCACCTTTGGTACTTTAATTTCAATGTGTGTTCTCTCTATGCTTGAGATGGACAACTTCACCAGCAGATCCAAACAACAATACACTGCTCATTTGAAATTACTGCTTACAGTAAATGTATTATCACGATTAGTAGTAGTGATAGTAGATTTTAATTATGATTGTCACCCTTCCCCAGAGGCTCAAGCCGCCATGACAGTAAGTGCATAAGTAGAATAGATACAAAACAACAATCTACAAAACAATAAAATAAATACTTCACTAAATAAATAAGTAAATACCTAAATAAACTTCAGCAACATTAAAATCAGATAGATAAATAAATACATACATACATACATACCTGGGAATAAACAAATTATTTAAATTAATAAAATTGGTAGGTGAATTTAAAAAAAATAAATAAATAAACTGAGCAGTATTGACTTTTGTCTAACAAAAGTGACACCAGCATTTTACTTACACACGAAGTGAATCAGTAAGATCTGATCTAATCCCCATAAGTGCTTTCTCAATGGCTCTTATGAAGGTCAATCAAAACTGTATAATGTGTTCAATAGTGGTGGCTAATGTTCTTCATGAAGTAAAGCATATTTTACTCTCTTAAAAATCAAAATACTGCAAATTATGCATGTAAATGAGAACCGTGCTAAATCTAGTAGTCACTATTCCCAATAGAACTTGTTCAAATTCTGTTCTTGCTCTAGGTATACAGGCTTTTAGTTATCCTAGTATTTTTTTCTGCTTTACATACTGCTGGTTGAACCATTTTAGAACCATATGATGTAGTTTATGTCCCTGTTGTACTATTTTGTTGCTGGCACAATGTATTCATGTTCTACGATAGAACTAAATGGGTGACAGGGTCATAAACTATTTCATACAGATTGTAAAGCAGAAACACCCACTATGGTTACTAAAACACCTGTGTAGATGGAACAATAAAAGAATTTTAACCAACCCTTAAAAACACCATATTTTGGGAAAATGACTTACAGGTTCAGCCCAGTTCTCCTTTAGAGCAACAGTATGTGTTAGTCACCATATAGTTTTTTGGTTTTTTTTAGCCATAATGTTTGTCTGGCAAAAAATATCATGATACCAAGTTCCCTTTCCATTTTCTTTCATTCCTGAATCAAGATAGGGGATTTTGAAGTCCTATGCCATGCCCACTATGAATAAATTACATATCTTGGTGCACTGTTGTGCTGTTTACAATCGGAAACATGTGCTGACACCATTCTAATACATTCACTTTATGAATCAAGCATGTATATTCAACAGGCAACCTCAACAGAAGAGATTTCTAAAAATTGTGAGTGGTGGCCATCTTTAATGTGAGTCATTAATTAAAGAAAATAGCTATAAAAGCAGTTTTAACAGTGTCTGAGAAAACTAAAAACACAATGAAGATGAACCTAAGATGTTCAAATGACTTTGTTGCTAAAAAAAAACTATATGATGAAATTGTTTGCCAACTAACAGATACAACTGCTGCTATGTTCCAACACTTTACCTGCAGCAAATTAGGACAGTGAGAATGTTTGTAATGCAATCTGAGTATGAAGTACAAATTCACAGTCAAATAAAATTATTGCTCTGCTGGTTAGGTGCTCTGTCAAAGTATCTATAAGTTATTTAAAAAAAATCAAAAATGTTATGGGTCAAGTACAGCAGAATGCAGTTTTTAAATTCTATGTGTGTTGCCTTAGTTTCAAAGAGATATCATTACAGGATGTACTGTACATGTCAGTAAGATGCAAATATTTGGAAACATTTCATTTGACATTAGGAAATTAGAAAGAGTTCAACACAGAATAATTAAAGTTGTGAAAGAGTTGCATAATTGCTCCTTAGAAGAAAGATTGAAAAGACTTAACTTACACAATTGGGAGGTATGAAGAAAAAGGGGAGATTTATTATTACTATATGATATATTGCAGAATACCAGTCTGATAATGGAACTAAACATGGATTTTAAAAACATTAATTCAACATCACGGTGACACCCATTGCAGTTAAAAGGAAAAAGGTTTAATACAATAAAAAAGAAGCATTTCCTTACACAAAGAGTGGTGAATCTATGGAACAGACTGCCATTGGAAATAGTTTTAAGTAGAACTAAGGATGTAGTCAAAAAAGGACTAGATAATTACATTGCTAATTGTGGGGACATGACATACTATATGGAAATTTAAAAAGGAGGTACTAATGGGTCTTGTGCCTTTTTCTGCTCCTATACATTAGTGACATTTGTGGAATATAAGGAAATAATAGTTATGATGAACATTGATACATAGTTTGAACTGGATCTTACACAACATTTTCTAGAAAATATGTATGTGCTAATAGTTAGTTAACAATTAAGCAATAAGGCATGCCAGGGTGCGCATTATTGTGGGATAATTGCATACCTCGGTTGTCTCAGGCTTTACACACCCAAGAAGTGCCATTATCCCTTAATTATGCACACTCTGGAAAGCCATATTGTGATTATAAAATGGCTTCCCTGATTTTTTTTAATTTTAGGACCAAGTAATGAGGTTCAGAAAGTTGTGCTGTTGTGCTGGGAAAAAAGCAAGGTCATATTACTGGATTCCACCAATCACAGTATACTATTTCTCTTACCGATTTTATAATTAAGAAATAACACATGACAGGGCATGCTTTAGAAATATAAAATCATAGAATCTGGCAGCAGATAAGGACCACCAGACCCATCCAGTCTGCCCTTTTGTTCTTACCTACAAAAATGCCTCAGACCCTACTTGATCGATGGCATCACCTCCTCTTTTGAACCACCAGGGTACCCCATGTTTATTTCATGCAGTCTTGAATTACTCCAACAATTTTGCCTCCACCACCTCTGCTGGGAGGCTGTTCTATGTCTTCACTACTCTTTCCCTGAAGAAGTACTTTCTCACGTCTCCTCTTAGTCTACCTTCTTCCAGTCTCACGTCATGTCTCCTTGTTCTAGAGCATCTTTTCATCTGCAGAATGCTGCCCTTCTGTACCTTATTTATTCCTTCTAGGTATTTGAAAGTCTCAGTTATGTCATCCCTCTCTCCCCTCCTCCAAAGTATACACATTGAGTTTCTCCAGTCTCTCCTCATATGACCTCTGATGTATTCCCTGCACCATTTTTGTTGCCCTTCTTTGAACAGCCTCCACCCTATCTATGTCCTTTCAGAGATGCAGCCTCCAGAACTGGACATAGTACTTCAAATGAGGCCTCACCAATGACCTGTACAGTGACATCACCACCTCCTTTCTTCTGCTGGTGATACCTTTCCCTATGCACCCCAGCATCCCACTGGCTCTCCCCACCACCTTGGCACATTGTTTGGCCACCTTTAGGTCATCAGATATGATCACTCCTAGATCTCTTTCTTGCTGTGTGGCTTCTAACAACTCTCCCCCATCATGTATTCCTCCCCTGGATTCCTGAGCCCCAAGTGCATGATTTTTCACTTTTTTTGCATTGAATTTTAGCTGCCACACTCTGGACCATTCTTCCAGCTTAGCTAGGTGTCTTCTCATTTTCTCCACCCCTCCTGGACTGTCTACCCTATTGCAGATCTTGGTGTCATCCACAATGAGGCATACCTTCCCTTCCAGCCCCTCTGCAATGTCACTGATGAATATATTAAATAGTACTGGCCAAAGAACTGATCCCCTGTGACACCACGCTGGTCACCCTCCCTACCTCAGATTTAGCTCCATTTACCACCAACCTCTGTGTGCTGGCCCTCAACAAATTTCCAACCCAGTTCACCACCTTGTGACCTAATCCCAGGCTGCTCAGCTTGTTTACCAGCCTCCTGTATGGAATGGCCTTGCTGAAGTCAAGGTAGGCCACATCCATCACTCCCCTCTATCCACCTCCCTGGTCACCCAGTCAAAGAAATCAATCAGACTTGTTTGACATGATTTTCCTGTTATGAACCCATGTTGCCTCGGATCCTGTGTTCTGCTGGCTTCAAGGTATCCCACAATCCTTTCCTTTAGTAGCAATTCCATCAGTTTCCCAACCACTGAGGTTAGACTGACAGGCCTATAGTTATCAGCCTCTTTTCTGCTCCCACTTTAGTGGAGAGAAACCACATCGGCCCTCCTCCAGTCCTCTGGAACCTCTCCCATATCCAGTAACCTGTTGAACAGGGTTGTCAGTGGTGCAGTCAGTAACTCCCTTAATTCCTTTAATATCCTAGGGTGTATCCTGTCTGGTCTTATTGCCTTGTCCACCTTTAGTTTATTGAGTTCTTTTAGGACTCTCTCCTCCATAAATGGACTGCTGTCTACCTCCCTACCAGTCCTGAGTCTTAGCTATGGTCCCTCCCCTTCCCCTTTCTCTGTGAAAACTGAACATAAATATTTGTTTAGGATTGATGCTTTACCCTGGTCACCTTCCACTCCCTCTGCTTCCTCCCCTTTTAATCTAAGAATGCTACCCCCCCCCCCCGGTCTTCCTACATTCGCTAATGTACCAATAAAAAGTCTTGTCCCCTTTTTTAACCTCTTTTGCTATTTTCTCCTCTGTCCTCACCTTGGCACTTCTGACTGCTTTCTCTGCCTCCCTTTGATTTATCATATGATATCAGTACCTTGGGTGTGTTGTGAGGTATGAGGTTACAATCAGTTTTGTGTATAATCAATACCAGTTTCCTGTTAGCAAGAAATTAAAAAAAAATCTAACTGCTGTGAATGCTTCAGTAAGTTTTAATACTTTTTCAACCATTTTAAATAATTACTTTGGGACATTTTTACTGATAGCGGAAGTGGGCAACATTCTTTTTAATGTTAAATTATGGAAGTTAGTGTCTGTCTGTTGCTGTGCTGTTTTCTATGACAAAGGGTTTAGACAGGGCTTAGGGATATCAGTGTAGGTAAGCAGGTTCTACTAAGGGCTCTTCTTTTTAGCCATTCTTCTATAAGGGAATATAAGTAGGGGCTTAGAATGCTGCCATCCAATCAGCTTCTCAGATTTTTCCTGTCCAGTGCATGATTATCAATAAAAGGCTGCCTCAATGGCCCAGAGGCAGTGCAGATGACAGGTTCAGAAGTGATCAGGAGTCACTGCATTGGGAGGTAGGCCAGGGTGAGGTAGTGCCTCAGCCCGGGAGAGTTGATGGTAAGCTCCAGAGCCACAGCAACCCCTGCAGCTGAGCCAGGGAGCTTGCTTCTGCCACAGGGGACATGCTGCACATTTGCAAGGCCTGCAGAGTCTGCACTCACATTGAGGGTGGTGGTGGGGACTAGAAAATGGGGAAGAAAAACCCATAGCCATCTATATGACAGCCTGGACCCTGTGTGTTTCCCTGAGTCCTAGTGCCTGCTCTCACTAAACCTTAGTCCACACAGTGGACCACCTCGGGGGGGAAGATGACCCTTCCCCAGGAGCCCCTACCATGGGGTGAAGCCAGCAGGTTCCAGGTCCTGAAGGGGGACAAGTGCCACAGACCTAAACAGAGTATATAACTGGAACCATGGTATATCCCTGACCATGACATATGCAGCCATTAAGAAAAACCTCTATGGAAAAATAATAAAAGAGGCTGTCATTTCTGTTGGAGAGTGCATGGGTGGAATCCCAAGGTTCATGAGGGATACTTGTTTATTTTGGGGGGGCGTACTTGAATGCTACTAGAAAACAAAATGCTGCAAAACAGAAAAAAACACTCATGTTACTGTGTACCTCAATGTTATTTGAGGGTGTTTTCTGCATTTTACTGAATGGGGAGTCCTTATTGCTACCAGTCTGCCACACTGACAGTTGAACTTTAAAATAATTTCATTTTATTTTATCAATTGTTCTGGTGAGCATTGTGAGCAAAAATGTTGTCAGTTTCATAAGCAACAAGAGCGTACATAAAAGAGTAAAACCACATGGAATGTTTACATAGGTATACTATACAAACAGTACATTAGTTATTGCAATACATTAACTGTTAAAATTACATGTCGATATCATTTTGTACAAACAAGATCACTTAAACTTAAAAGAGTGTATGGATCTACACTGGGTAACCGTAAGTGGAAGCTTATTGTAAGGATGGGTGGCATAATATGTTAAAGATTTATGGCCCTGCATAGAGTGCCTAAATGGAATAAGGAACACCCTAAACTCAGTGGTGCATGTTTTCCTAACATTGTTTGATGGGAGAAAATGCTCAGAAAGTTTAGTTCCCTGCGTATCTCCCTCATGCTACCATCTTGCAAAGCTGCAAAAAATATCCTACTCTTCAGGCTACTGGTTGCATGTGTGTTGGGGGCTGCTTTGTGATTTGTGTGTGTTAGGGAGGCTAGGCTGCTTCTTGGCTAAGATGCTTAATTAGGGAGGGGCTTAAATTATTTACATGAACATGACCACTGGAAAACTAAATTCTGTACAACAAAAATGCTTCTTGATGCAAGGGGTGCTTTATTTGGATATGGCTTAGTGGTGCTTTGTGTATTGTGGGGTAAATGAATTTAATGTTTATGGGAGCCTAGGAGGCCATAGACCCCTGGTCATTCATTTAGACCCCCCAAATGAAGGTTGGCTCCATGTATGTGTCTACTCCATCATTTCTGTCCCCCTTAGTATTTGGAAAGCAGTGATCATGCCCCTTCTCATCCTTCTGTGCAAATAACTTAAGTAAGTACAATCTCTCCTCATAGCTCTTGTCCCTTAAGTCCCTGATCACCTTGATGACCCTGATCTGTACACTATTTATCTCCTCAATGGCTTTTTGTGCTGTAGGTAACCAGAACTAGACACAAAGTGTGGTTTAGCCAATACATATATGGGGGGAGATCATCTTCCTTGACATGTTTCATGCTGGGGGAAGGGATTATGTGCCCAGAGGAGGATTAGCTTGATTCTCTCTTTAACTGTTGCTGGCTGCTGGGGAGGGGGGGTCTTTGCCCAAAAACAGAGGAGCCAATCAAGCAGGAGTTGCTAGTTTGAATCTCTCTTTAACTGTTAATTCTGCTTGCTGCTGAGAGAGGTAAGAGTATATGTTTCAATCTGTCCAGGAGGCATTTTGACTCTGAGATTTACCTTTTGTCATTTTGTCTCTGAGATTTACTGGAGAGGGACATTTAACTGTTTAACTGTTGCTGACTGCTGGGGAAGGGGATTCTTTGCCCAGAAGAGGATTAGCTTGATTCTCTCTTTAACTGTTTAACTGTTGCTGGCTGCTGGGGAGGGGCTTCTTTGCCCAGAAACAGAGGAGCCAATCAAGCAGGAGTTGCTAGTTTGAATCTCTCTTTAACTGTTCATCCTGCTTACTTCTGGGAGAGGTAAGAGTATAAGTTTGAATCTATCCAGGAGGCATTCTGTCTCCAAGATTTGCCTTTTGTCTCTGAGATTTACTTGAGATGGACCTTTAACTGTTTAACTGTTGCTGGATGCTGGGGGAAGGGATTATGTGCCCAGAGGAGGATTAGCTTGATTCTCTCTAACTGTTGCTGGCTGCTGGGGAGGGGGGTCTTTGCCCAAAAACAGAGGAGCCAATCAAGCAGAAGTTGCTAATTTGAATCTCTCTTTAACTGTTCATTCTGCTTGCTGCTGGGAGAGGTAAGAGTGTAAGTTGGAATCTGTCCAGGATGAATTTTGTCTCTGAGATTTTTTGCCCTCCACCACTCCCTACCTCCACCTCCACACATTATTAAATGCTTAGTTAGTTGGAAGGAGTATATAGGCTCTTCCCAGGGGCGGGCTGATAGCTAAAGAACAAATAAAACAAAAGGAGGAGCTGCTGATTATATCATGTAAGTGGACATTTGTACATTTAAATTGCATGATCTTGTCAATTTCACTCTGTTAGGAATAGGATAAGTTTGACAGGGGCACAGAGCAGAAAGGGGCAAGGACTGCAGAAACATATCAGGGTCATAAACAAAGAAACTCAATAAAAGGGCAATTGTGACCAGGTTATGGGGGTAGGGTAAATGAGCGAGACAAAGACTCCAAGAATATGGTTAACACACCTTTTCTAGGCGTGATGTTTATTATCCAACTGGACTATTTTTTTGTAGAAAATAATATTTATGTACAAAAATAAGCATAAACCATGTTTGGCATAAGTCTTCAACTTCAGACTAAATGACCAAATAAATATAATAGAACAAAAAAAAGAAAACAGCTCTTTTTGAGCTCTCAGAACTACCCTTTCCTTGGTAGTTCTGCCACAGAGCAGATAATCTTTTTATCACAGTATCTACTGTACAATCATCTGTGTTTGAGATAACCTCTCCTTACTCACTCTCTGGTTTATCTGATTCTTCTAAGAACCAGGGGAGTTTATATAGTATGCACTGCTGCATCATCAGGTCAGCTGATCCGCCCCTTTTCTAAACAATAATCTTTCCTTCTCTAATACAGACATATAGGAAGATCAGCATGCTGGCATAGCCACATTAGTTTTATAAGCTTAGAATTACACTCATCTTTATTCCTTTATACTACTTAGAGCGTAATATAGACAGAAATATATGCTAAATGTCTGTCAGCCAAATAACTCTGCCCCTATTTCACCCTGAGTGACAGCTGTCACAGAGGATAAAATAGCATAATCATAGGGTGGCTGGCTCCTAAGCATTCATTTCTTTGGCTGGCTGTGCCCAGGTAAGAACAATTATTTATTTTTTCTTAATGCAGCATCATTTTGACTGTCTTTATTATATGTTGGACATTGGCATGTGAGGAAAAAAAAAATAAAAGAGGGGCAGGCAAGAGAGCAAAGAGATACCATTATGGGTAGCCTTCCCATAATGGTAGAGATAGATATAATTAGAGGGATAGAAAAGAAGAGTTTGCTACTGCAGTAGACTTATAGGAAAAAGAGGTATGCCTAAGTCTTTATTAACAAAACAAAAGGGGGGGATCAAACTATCACACACCCCCATGGTCAAGCGGAAACTAATGGATACCTTACTGGTTTCCAAGACAACCTACCCAAGTGTATCTGGGTAGGATAGAACTACTGCCCACCCTCGCTTGGTAGCTCCACCCCAGGGTTCCTTATCAAAATATCAACACATAGGCAATACTTTACAACAAGTATACCTGGTATACTTAAATATTACCCTGGAGTGTCTAAAACATTTTTTCCAAATATTATTTTACTTCTTAACAAAATATATCCTTCATGAACATACATTTTCATTTACCTGTGCAACAGGAGCCCCATATCTTGACAAGAAATCAGCATTAACATGTTGAGTACCAGCACGATGTTGTACAGTGAATCTATAGGGTTGCAGTGCCAAATACCACCTCATAATTGGATTATTATGATGCTTCATCTGATTAATAAAACAGAGTGGATTATGATCCATAATGAGGGTAAATGGCGCTCCCCATAGATAAACCCATAATGCCCCAATGGCCCACTTGGCTGCTAGGCATTCTTGTTCCACTGTGGAATATTTTTGCTCACGGTCATGAAGTTTCTGTGAAATATACAACACGGGATGTTCTTCACCCTCAGTGGTTTGGCTCAATACTGCCCTAATACCCATTCCAGAGGCATCCGTATGGACCACAAATGGATGATTAAAATCTGGACTATGGAGTACTGGGGAAGAACACAAAGCAACTTTAATGGTAACAAAGGCATTCTCACATTCCTGGGTCCATTTAACTTTGTTACCAAATTTCTTTTTGGTGAGATCTGTTAGAGGTGTGGCTATGGCTGCAAAATTAGGAATGAATCAGCGATAGTAGCCCGCCAAACCTAAGAAAGAACGTATGTGCTTTTTTGTCTCAGGTTGGGGACAATTGGCTACCACTTTGATTTTATTAATCTCTGATTTAATGGTGCCATTTTCTTCCATAAAACCAATATATCTGGTTTCAAACATAGCCAGTGCACTTTTTGGGGGGTTAATTGTAACTCCTGCCTTGGAAATGGAGGAAATAACAGCTCTTAAGTGTGCAGAGAGGGTGTTCCAATCCGGACTAAAAATTATGACATTGTACAAGTAGGCCACACAAAAATTACAGTGGGGTGCCAGCACCTGGTTCATGAACTTTTGGAACATTGCAGGAGCTCCATGCAGTCCAAAGGGCATTGATCAAAATTGGAACAAACCCATAGGCGTACTAAAGGCTGTTTTTTCTCATGATGTTACTTCAAGGGGTACCTGCCAATATCCTTTCGTCAGGTCTAATGTGGAAATATGTTTTGCATTACCCACTTTGTCAATTATGTCATCTACCCTGGGCATAGGGTAGGCATCAAACTGAGATACCGCATTTAACCCTCGGAAATCCAGACACAGACAAATACAACCCTCCTTTTTAGGTACAACAACAATAGGGGACCCCCAAGCACTATTCAAGGACTCAATTATATTCATTTTTAATAATTTTCTCACTTCCAGTTGAACCTTCTGTCTTACCCTTTCTGGTAGTCTATATGGCTTCTTCCTGATGGGGGGGAAGTGGTCCGGATTTCATGCTCTACTCCCTTTGCAAGGTCTGGTACATTGGTAAAAGTACTAGGATATTCTAATAACATATCCTGTAACACTTGTTTTTGCATGGGTTCTAGGGCAGGATTTATATTTACCTCCCTAATCCCTTTCCTAGTTTCTAGCCTTCCATAAGCCATCTCTAACTCTGTGTTGGGGCTTTCAGGCAGTACTAACATACTCATCCTTTTTGTAGGTTTCTCATGCCACTTTTTTAGTAAATTGGCATGGTAAATCTTTGTTTTCTGCTTCTTGTCAGGTGTCTCTATCTCAAATGTAACAGGGCCGGTCTGTCTTACTACAGTGTAGGGCCCCTGCCATTTCATTAAGAGTTTATTAGCAGTAGTGGGAAGTAGTAATAAAACTCTTTCTCCCACTTCAAATGTTTTTATCTGTTTACCCTGATCATGTATGCGTTTTTGAGTAGGTTGGGCCTGGATACTTATCTTGTGAGCTTTAGCGGAATATTTTACTAACCACTGTCAAAGTTGTTTTAGATAAGTAGCAATCCCCGGGTGCTTCATATCCTTGCCCTCCTCCCAACATTCTTTGATCACTTCTAAGGGTCCTCTGGGGTTTCTGCCAAAAAGAAGTTCAAATGGGGAGTGACCAGTAGATGCCTGGGGAACCTCTCTATATGTGAACAGGGCAAAAAGTAAGTACTTATCCCAGTCCTTACCCTCCTCATGAACAAACTTTTTAAGCATTTGTTTCAACGTCTGGTTGAAATGTTCCATTAAATCATCTGTCTGGGGATGATAGGGAGATGTACATACCGCCACTATAGCCAGCATGTGATAGAGCTCCCTCAATAGCTCAGCATTAAAGTTCATTCCCCGGTCTATTAATATCTCTTTGGGTATACCTACTCTACTGAAGAGTTTTACCAGTTCCTCAGCTATTTTGGGTGTCGTGACTGATCGCATGGGTATGGCATCTGGGTATTTTGTTGCATAAACACAAACAACAAGGATATACTGATTACCTTTGGAACATTTATTTTAAAGTCCCACTATGTCCATCCCTATTCATTCACATGGTGTGGTCACCAGAGGAACTTCATCCTTTTTCCCAACTGGGGCCACCAGTTGACAAGCCTCACATTCTCTACAATATTGGGCTACATTGTCATGGATCCTTGGCCAAAAAAAATGTTGTGTCAACCTGCCTAAGGTCCTATCTCTCCCTGCATGTTCTGCCCAAGGTAGATCATGACTGAGGTGCAATAAATCCTGTCTAAAACAAGAAGACACTAGTAGTTGTTCTACCTCTTACCTAGTTATTGGGTTTTCACATATTCTGTACAGCAATCCATTTTTCATTATTACTTTAGGGGCACCTGGGGTTTGGATCTTCCCAACCTGTTGGAAAAAGGTTTTAAACTAGCATCAGCTTTTTGTTCATCCACAATATTGGCTTTGACAAAAACATTATGTACAGTCTCTGGTGTTAAACCATTCTGCTTTACTTGCCATTGTCTTTGTATCTTCTTTCTCATATTGTGGGATAGTTTAATTCTCCCTGGTTGGTCAACCACATCTCATTGGAAAGGAAAAATGTCCCCCAGCTGTTGCTGTCTCTTTTCTTGAGCCCTGGTAGTTACTGCTGATATAGTTCCTTTATCAGGCATTAAGTTGGCAAAGTCAGAAAAATCATGCCTATTAACCATAGGTATGGGTAAATGTGGCACCAATCCTGTCATTAATGTGGTCTGTTTTTCTTTTACTATCTTGTCCACTGGTATGGAAGGGTATACTGTACATGGGGGTCCCCATGCACACAGACCACACTCATTGGTGGTCCCCCTTCCTTCTTAGTTACCAGTTCTGGTTGAATCAATGTTTGCTTACTACCAGAGTATATTAGGGCAGTCACATTCTTATTCTCCACTGTTACCTCAGTGAAAAAGTACCCAGGGTTTAATAATGCCAAGTGTGCTGCATCTCCTCTCTTAATGGGGCAATATCGGGCAATGTGTCCTTGTTCTTTACAATTTCGGCAGATAATGTCCACTGGGAAAGGCCATCTACCACCCTTGTTATCTTGATGACCTTCATACCTTCCTTATCTAGGTTGCTCATAGGTTGGTCTTACTACGGGGTTGGGTTTAACAGTCTCCCGGGGCCTATTCCCTCCTTTCTTTATAATCTGGTGGGCAGCGAGATAGTCATGAGCTAGTATAATGGCAGTTTCTACAGTTTCTGGGTTATGTTCTCTTACCCATATCTGTACATCTTGGGGTAAGATCCGTAAAAACTGTTCCCCCACTACAATATCAATTATATTATCTACTGTTTTCCTCTCAGGTTGTAGCCATTTATTACACAACTCCCTTAACCTTATAAAAGTTTCTCTAGGGGTATCATATGTCTGGTATTTCAATGCCCAGAACCTCTGCCGATATGTCTCAGTGTTAATATCATATCTTTTAAGTATTTCTTTCTTTACCAGATCATATGTATAAGCAGTCCTAGCATCCATATTACAGTATGCTAACTGTGCCTTCCCCATTAGATAAGGGGCTAACCGCACCACCCATTGTGTTTGAGGCCAAGCACAGGCCTGGGCAACCCTCTCAAATGTAGTGAGATATCCCTCTATGTCATCTGTTGTTGTCATTTTGGTTAACTTTATATCTTTGGGGTTTGGGTCTGGTCTACCCTCGTCCTGACTTCTACCTGCCCCCAAGTCATGTAAGGCCCTTAAAGTCTCTGCTCACCTGGTATCTTGTCTTCTCCTCTTAAGTGCTCTTTCTAGCTCCATATCTAGTTGTCTTATTGCCAATCATTTCATCAATTCGGGTAATCCCTCTGGTGGCTCATCAGGATACATACTTGATTCTTCCTTCCAATTCTCATACTCATCCTCATCACTCAGGTCCTTCGGTTTCCTAGGTCATGCTACTGGTCCTAATCCAGGCATCAGGGTCTCTGTTTTTTGCCACCTGTGTCCTGGTCTGGACACCAGCTGCCACCGCTCCCTTCTTCTTCTCATCTTCATCCGACATCCTCTCACTTTTTTCACCCTAGTACCAGGACTGGTACCAAAATTTGGTTTCCCACCTAGGCTGGACAACCAAATCCCACTTCTGACACCAATTTTCTGTGACCGGGTTATGTGGGTAGGGTAAATGAGCGAGACAAAGACTCCAAGAATATGGTTAACACACCTTTTCTAGGCATGATGTTTATTGTCCAACTGGGCTATTTTTTGTAGAAAATAATATTTATGTACAAAAATAGAAATAAACCATATTTGGCATAAGTCTTCAACTTCAGACTAAACGACCAAAGAAATATAATAGAATAAACAAAAGAAAACAGCTCTTTCTGAGCTCTCAGAACTACCCTTTCCCTGGTAGTTCTGCCACAGAGTAGACAATCTTTTTATCACAGTATCTACAATCATCTGTGTTAGAGATAACCTCTCCTTACTCACTCTCAGGCTTATCTGATTCTTCTAAGCACCAGGAGAGTTTATATAGTATGCACTGCTGCATCATCAGGTCAGCTGATTCACCCCTTTTCTAAACAATAATCATTCCTTCTCTAATACAAACGTATAGGAAGATCAGCATGATGGCATAGCCACATTAGTATTACAAGCTTAGAATTACATACATCTTCATTCCTTTATACTATTTAGAGCATAATATAGACAGAAATATACGCTAATTGTCTGTCAGCCTAATAACTGCACCTCTATTTCACCTTGAGTGACAGCTGTCACAGAGGATAAAATAGCATCATCATGGGGCAGCTGACTCCTAAGCATTAATTTCTTTGGCTGGCTATGCCCAGATAAGAACAATTATTTATTTTTTTCTTAATACAGCATCATTTTGACTGTCTTTATTATATGTTGGACATTGGCATGTGAGGAAAAGAAAAATAAAAGAGGGGCAGGCAAGAGAGCAAAGAGATACCATTATGGGTGGCCTTCCCATAATGGTAGAGATAGATATAATTAGAGGGATAGAAAAGAAGAGTTTGCTACTGCAGTAGACTTATAGGAAAAAAAGGTATGCCAAAGCCTTTATTAATGAAACAAAAGGGGGGATCAAACTATCACAGAGATAGACTGTAAAAAACACTAAAAGAGGGTAGAGGCATACTTAAGGAGTATGTAGGATGTCATAAGGAGTGGTGCAGTGCAGTGGATGTGGAGCAGTGGTGTTCAGAAGATCTTTCTTGGAATTGTAGTGCTGCTCTATTTGTAGGCACCTCTCTGGGCTGAGCGAGGAGGTTTCCAGGCTTCAAGGACAGTTGGCAGGAGTATTCAGGACCTTTGCCCCCACCCAGACACCATCATACCACCATCCACTGCCACAGATGGTACTCAGACAGAGGTCTAGATGGGCTATGGTGGGCTTAGGGAAGTTGAGGAAGGTGGAGCTCAAGCACTCCCCTCACTCAGTACAACTAAAGAACAAATATGATGTTCTCAAAGAGAGGAAGAGTCCTGAAAGGGTACCCAAGGTTGTGACCAGGGGTGAAGGGCAGGCCCACCAGGAGGGGGGGGAGCATGGGACACGGCCAGAGAATCTAAGGGGAGAAGGAAGCTTCTCCTAGTGGGGGACACAATAGTTTGGGGTATGGAGCTAGGATCAGGCATCAGGAGGGAGAGGGAGGTTATGTGTCTCCCAGGAGGCACAGCTCTCAGGGAGGGGGAGTGGATCCCAGTTAAGGGAAAAAAGGGTCTGGCTGTGGGAGTGGACATGGAGGTTACAGTACGGGGGGATGAAAGAGGGGTTCAGGGTGAAAGGTAGGGATGGCATTGAGAAGAGAGCTCCAGGTGGGAAGGGGGATGAGTCAGGTACAGAGAGTGTTAGGGGAAAGGACAGGACTGGTGAGGCATCTGGGGGTGGAGTTGAGGGTACAGATAGGGATACAAATGTGCAGGGTAGGATGGACTCTCAGGGCAGGCACTAGGAAAGAGAGTTTGGGGAGAGATGAGAAATGAGGGGGAACATGCTAGTGCTGGGTGATTCCATACTTAAAGGGGTCAGATGGGGGAGTAAAGGGGAAAGACATAGTCGCATATGTGTAGAGTCTGTACCTGGGTTGACGGCAGATAAAGCAGGACAGGCTATTCTCAAGTGTGCAAAGAGGGGATGGCATAAACCACATGTGGTGGTGCACATGGGTACAAATGACTTGGCTGGGGAAGTATCGCATCACAACAGCAATGGGAATATAGCGAAGACCATCACAGTGACATTTTTGGCAGTTTGCTGTTATGGTCTTCTGGGTTCCTGACACTGTTGCCTCAGGGGTGTTTTCCCCCTCCCCAAACCAAGTCTGAGTTGGAATTGGTTATTTAAAGTCTGGGGTGTGTGGGGGGCAGAGCACCGCACATAGGGGTGTGGGGGCAAAGCTCTACAGAAAAGACCAGTTTCCCCAGCAATGGCACAACACCAATATTTGGTGTTGTGCCATCACTATGCTAATGGTCAGCAAATTCCATGTCACCGCAGCATGGTGAAACCAGTAGGGGAAATGGTAGAGGTGGTTAGGGAGAGGTTCATGGAACTGGGTAAGTTGAGTGAGGAGGTAGGGAGCTCAGTGGCCTTCTCTAAGGTACTGCCAGTGCCCAAAGCAAGTGCAGCAAGGAAGGGTAGGATAGAGGAATTCAACAGTTGGATGGGAAATTGGTGTAGATCCAAGGGGTACAGGTTAGTGGGAGTCTGGGGCAGGGTCTGGAACAATAGGGATCTGTATGCAGGGGACAGACTACATTTGAGCAGGGAGGGGAAGGGGTGCTAAAACAAAGGTTAGAAAAATACAAAGAAACAAAGGTTAATTTAAACTAGGCAGGGGGGTGGTGAGTGGGTTGCTGAAGGGAAGGCTCTCCAGAGAGGGGAGAAAAATGAGCCTACCCTCCATACAAACTGGATTGGAAGCAGGGAGGGATCAAAGGGGGGGCTGAGAAGGATGGGAAACTGGGTAAGGAGTGTAAGGTAACATCCTGGAGGGTTGTTTCCTTGAATGCAAGCTGTCTGGGGAACAAAACTGCAGAACTACAGTCTCTGTTGGCAGAGGGGATGATAGACATAGCTGCCATCACAGAAAAATGGGCCAACCAATACCAGAACTGGGACCTGATGATCCCAGGCTATAGGATTTATAGGAAGGATAGGGGAAAATGGAAGGGGGAGGGGTAGCGATGTATGTAAGGGAAGGGATAAAGTGTGCAAGGGAAGAGGGGGAGAAGGGTAGGACAGAGGCCTTGTGAATGCAATTCCAGGACATGAGGAATAGGATTCTCAGGATGGGGTGGTATACAAGCCACTGACTCAAGGGGAAGACCTGGACAGGGAGCTGGTGGAGCAAATTAGGAAGGTGTGTGGGAAAGGTAATACAGTGATCATGAGGGACTTCAATCTACCAGGAGTGGATTGGGGTACCCCAGCCACCTCGAGTGCTAGGGAGCAAATACTCCTGGATGCCTTCCAGGACTGCTTCCTGGCACAGATGGTCACTGAGCTGACTAGGTTGTGGAATACACTGGATCTAGTTCTGTCCAATGGGGAGGCTGTAATGGAGGTGGGGGTGGAGGACCTGCTGGCTGGGAGTGACCACCACTCAGTACGGTTCACACTTAATATGAGTAGACAAGCAGTGGGTACAGGGACCAGGGTGGTGGACTTCAGACAGGCTGACTTTGGTAGGATGGGTGAAATCTTAAGGGGGCATCTGGAAGAAATACAGCCACACTGGGATGCAAATCAGAAATGGGAAAAAATCAATTGGGGATATTGGAAGCTATTGAGACACGTACCAGATTGCAGAGTAAAAAGGGAAGGGCTAAAAAAAATGAGCTGGTTAAATAGAAGAGTCTTAGAAATGGTGAGGGCTAAAAAAGCAGCATTCAAGAAATCCAGGAAGGAGAAGGATAGGGAGGAGTATGTGAAGAGGTCCAAGGAAGTTACCAGAGAAGTCAGAACAGCTAAGGCCTCCAGAGAATTAATATTGGTGCAGGGCATTAGGGATGGGGAAAAGGACTTCTTCAGATACATATGGGGAGAGAAGGAGCTGCAAGGACCAAATAGGATCAGGAAGGATGGGGTGGGTAGAGAAAGGGGTGGATCAGACCGAATCACTGAATGAGTACTTCTATTCTGTATTCATGAGGGAGAAAGGAGGGCAGCTATGGTAGGGGGTGGGCAGGGGGAGAAGGGGCAATGGATGGGGTGATCACTGAGGGTAGGATATTGGAGGGGTTAAGGGCTCTGAGGGTGGATAAGGCACCAGAATTGGACGGCATACACCCCAGGGTGTTGAGGGAAATGGCCAAGATTTTGGCTGGACCACTGGCAGAACTGTTTAATACCTCCCTGGACACAGGGTGCGTACTGCATGACTAGAGGATGGCCCACATTGTACCCATCCATAAAAGTGGACCAAAGGATGAGCTGGGTAATTACAAGCTGGTAAGCATAATTTCCATCGTGGGGAAGCTGATGGAGACAATACTTAAGGAAAGGATGGTGACCTTTATGGAAGACAATGGGCTCCTGGACAGTCACCAGCAAGGGTTTGTCTCCATAAAATCCTGCCAGACAAACCTAGCTGAGTATTACAACTGTGCCACGGGGAATTGGACAAGGGCCATGCGGTGGTATTTATATACTTAGACGTCAGTAAGCCTTTGATTCGGTGCCTCATGGGAGGTTGGGAGGGAAGTTGATATATGTGGCGGTGGGCAGTAAGATGGTTAAATGGATTGAGAATTGGCTGTAGGGGAGACAGCAGAAGGTACTGGTGGGGGGAACTCTCATCTCCAAGGGCTATGATGAGCGGGGTGCCACAGGGACTGGTACTGGAGCCAGTGCTGTTTGGAATATTCATAGCAGACATCTTGTATGGTGTCAGGAATAAGATCAGTCTATTCACTGATGATACCAAATTTGGGGAGGTGGTGGATAATATAGCAGGTTGGCAGGTGCTGCAGGATGACCTGACCAAACTGGTGGAGTGGACGGAAGCATGGCAGTTGGGGTTCGGTGTGAAAAAGTGTGAAGTCCTGCACTTTGGAGCAAAGAACCCAGGGAGGGGTTACCAGCTGGGAGGGGTGCAGCTAGGTTCCACGGAGGAGGAGAAGGAGAAGGATCTAGGGGTGGTTGTAATAGGGAAGATGAATAATACAGAGCAGTGTAGAAGGGTGGCAGTGAAAGCCAACAGGATGCTGGGTTGTATCACAAGAGGGAACTCCTCCCGGAGCAGGGAGGTGATCCTGCCTCTCTACAGGGCACTGGTCAGGCTGCACCTGGAGTACTGTGTGCAGTTCTTGTGCCCGTATCTGAAGAAGCATGTCAAGAAGGATGTGAAATTACTGGAAGGGGTACAATGCAGGGCAACAAGGATGATCCAGGGATTGGAGGACAGACCAAACGAGGAGAGGCTGAGAGAGTTGAACATGTACTCCTTGGAGGAGAGAAGGGACCAGGGGATATGATTGAGACCTTTAAGTACATAAAGGGGATAAACAAGGCAGGCACTGAGGGGATACTCAGGCTGAGGAGGGGGTCATCAGAGGGCATGGCCTTAGATTGGAAGAGGGAAGATTTAGGATGGAAATGAGGAGACACTTTTTAACAGAGGGTTGTGGCAGAATGGAATGCTCTACTGGAGGAGGTGGTAGCCTGTAAAACAGTGGGTAGTTTCAAAAGGGGATGGGACAAGGTGAGGGGGTGAAGGGGAAGGGGCCGGGCAGCTGCAAGGTGAGAGTGCTAGCTGCACACTCAAGCAGACTTGATAGACCAGGTGGCCCATTTCTGCTGGCAAATTCGTATGTTCATATGTTCAAAATAAGGCTTACTGGTCTGAAGTTGCCTGGGTATGATCATGCTCCTTTCTTGAAAAAGTAGATGACATTGACTGTTTCACAGTCCTTTTGGCATATCTCTCCTATTTTGCAGATGTTGCAGCGGCTGTCTATGAGGTGGCATGTCCCCTTAAAAATGGGTTTGTTAACATACAGAGCCCTATGTGATCTGGGCACAGGCTACCTGAAAGAACTCCTGTATCCATATGTTCTTGACTGCCCCTCCAATCCTCTGAGGTTAGCCTTCTGAGTGTTCCCAGATTGCCCCTGAAATTGTCTGGTGATCATGTGTTTGTAGTAGTGGTACCTGTTTTTTTTTTTTAATCAGCTGCCTCGCAATCTTAAGGAGACCCCTCTGTGGAATTGTCTAAACAGGGATTAAAACAATATCTATTTTAATAGCATACTTCTCTTACATCTGAGATACTGTATCAACATTAATTTTAGAATACATTGTTATTTATTGATTGGTAGTGCTGCAGTATTTTTTTTATTGATGTTCCTTTGTAAGGAACCCAGAGCCTGTGGGATTGGGCACCTAAGAGTTAAAACTACTACTAGTACCAAGGATGCTATGGAATATCTGTCCCGGTGCACAATAGAAGATGTGCATACCAGGCGATGCATCTACGTGCCATGCATGCAGCTCCAAACAAAAACATGGAGCAGGAATGCACTATCCCTGGCTGGCCTGATACATAGGCACTAAGCTACATGCTTAGGGATGTCAGCCAGGGAAAATAAAAATGAATGTGGAATAGTGTAGAACCTGGCCAAATGGGGTTAGCGTGGAGTAGTGGTCAGGATTTCACAAATCTTGGATGACATTTGTTAACCAAGCACTCCTGTTTAAAGTAGGAAAATAAGAAGTAATGTGTTAGGTAAAGATAAAAAAACCCTCAACTACAGGCCAGCTAGGGCAGTATCAGGTGGGAGGGTAGTGCACTGCACCTTGTTTGTTGTTTTTGATTAGACACTCACAGGAACATCCTAAAATATGACTATAATGATTAAAACTAGCTGGGTTGAGCAGGTTACATTTTGTATTTGTACTTTCTCATATGATCCATGAAATGGGGCCAGCAGTTGCACATGCCCATACATGTCAGGGTTGGGGAGGGCATGACTGGATAGCACCAGCATCTGTCCAATGAGCACACCAGTTTATGCACTGGGCTGCGACCTACCTCTTGGTTGCACATACAGCCTGATACTCCATGGAAATCCATGCTACTTTTACATCAGTTTTTTATGTAGTGTCAGCAGCTTTGTGGTGAGGACCTGTTTTTTGTTGCTCCACTAGGTGATGATTGGTGAGGCACTGCTTGATCTTCTTTGAGGCAATCTCTTGCAGCAGGCCATAACACATAGGATTACAGCCGCGGGCGTCATTTCCTCTGGATAACTTCTCAGCAGTCGACCCTGGGACCTCCCCTTAACACTACCATGTGGTATCTGACTGGTAGGTATAAAAGGGGGAGGTCCCAGCTACTCCTCAGTTTTTTTCAACTGTGACCTGCATGCAACAAGTCCTCCTTCAGAGCTCTGCTTACCTGTCATTGATGAAGAGTTCTACCAACCAAAATTTACTACAAACAAGTTTATATACTAGTGTCTTCAGATCCCTTATTCTGAAGGTGTTCCTGTGGTCACAGAATCGCTAAGGAAGACCTCCATGAAGTCTGTGTTCATTGCCTTTGTCCTGAACACAACTCCAGGGAGTGTGTCTTCTGCAACAGATTCAACAAGGCCACAAAATGTTGAAGACTTCAGCAGCTCCATGCTCCACCACCAGAGAATCCTCAACATCCTCCTCAGGGTCTCACCACTCTGCGAGGGCCCTGGTAAGAAACATGCACCCAAGACAAAGCACATTCCTACCGCTCCCTCATCATCAATGAAGGCATCTTCACAAAAAGTGAGTATGGAGAAGGCTGCCCCTATTACATCATCCTCTACACCGTCAATGATTGTGGGCTCCTCTCTTCCCTTGGTGATGGCTCCTCCATTGATGGTGGGTTCTGGGGTCTTACTACATCTGCCAAAGCTGCCTCCCATTTCAGTGCTGTCTAGCCATCATCCATCAGTGATGGCTTCAGGCCTATCGATGATACTACCATCATCGACTTTGGCTTCCAGCCCGTCGATGATCCTGTCATCACTGATGAGAGCTTGCAGCCTGTCGACGATCCTGTCATCAATGGCAGGAGCTTCAGGCCCGTCAACGATCCCTGTGACGATAGCCATCTGTTTGTTATTATTTGTATTATATTTTTGATAAATACATGTTAAGACTTCTGCTTAGAAACACAGGTGAAGCAGCAAAGCCACAGGGGATTTTTGAACAGAGAGAAAAAAAAGGGGATCTGCACTATCCCCGACCCAGTGGAAAATCTAATTAAGCACTTCCTTTAGACACCAGGGTGTAATAGATTGTAAATCCAGCATTTACTTTGAATGTAGGAAACTGGCCATAACAGATTTCATTTTATGACCTCTCAGGAGGAAAATAACTTCTGACAGATACCTGTGAAAATCCTCACACAGATAGGAGAAATAGCTTTCAGGATGTCCTTCTTAAGATCAAATGGGTAATTCTGACCTGTCATAAATCCTGCTCTGTCAGGCTCACTAATTAAAAAAGTATATGTATTTTTTTTAAGTGGGATGCTTAGTAATATGCAGATGCATGTGACTAATTTGGTATACAGGAATGTGAGTGACCTCACAGCCAGCAGCACCACAGAGCTTTGACCTCACAAGCTAGGTGGAACTTTTCTCCCCTTATGAGATTGTCAAGCTGCAGAGGGAACAATATATAATTGTGTTTGAACTTTGAAGAGGCACTTTTACTTCTGGAAGCACTTCTACCAAATATAGGTAACTTCAGCACCACTATTTACTAACTGAAGCTGGGGTAGGATCAGTTACTCAGTAAAAATGTGGTTTGTTTATACTTGTCCTTTTCTTTTTATGACTGTACCATTAATGTTATATGTTCTGTGTTTTGTATTTTATTTACTATTTTTAATTCTAGTAAACTCTGATTTTCTTGAAATTCTGCCGGAGCCTTTTTCTCATTTTGAGTGTGAATGCTGGGACAGTGTTGATAATTCTGACAGAACTGTTAAGCGCTTACAGTGTGTTACCATATGCAGCAAGGTAAGAAAAATACCAAGGTCTCAGCTGAGTCAGAAGGGGGATTGTGAACCAGGTGGTGTGCCCACTGGGTAAAGTATTGCACTGTATGTCTCTGAAGAGGTTGTGATATTTGGACCTGTTACTGGGACGTGCTAGTGGAAAAGGGTTTATATTTTACTCCAGGACTCAAGACTGGTAGTGATCGGACCCAAAACAGACAGGAGGGTTACATAGAAACATACATAGAAACATAGATGTTGTCAGCAGATGGGGACTGCATGATCCATCAAGTCTGCCCTTGGCTTCCTATCCCCTACTTAGCTGCCTGCTTGTGTATCCCACAGTGTCTGTCCCATGCCCGCTTGAATTCCCCCGTCTTGACTCCCACCACCCCCTACAGCAGGCTATTCCATGGTTCCACAACACGATCTGTGAAGAAGAATTTCCTCATATTGCTTCTGAACTTTCCTCCCTTAAGTCAAAGGTTGTGCCCTCTAGTCCTGCTGTAGTCCTTTACCCAAAAGACGTTCTGCACATAAACTCTGTTGTTGCCTTTAAGGTATTTGAATGTTTCTGTCATGTCCCTACAATTCCTGCATTGTTCTAGGGAGTATAAATTGAGGTCATCCAGTCTTGCCTTATATAATTTCTGATGCAAGCCCTGCACCATCTTTGTTGCTCTTCTCTGTACCGTCTCCAGCCTATGTCCTTCCTGAGGTGTGGCCTCCTGAACTGGACACAGTACTCCCGGTAAGACCCGACCAGGGACCGATACAGGTGCATGATTACTTCATACCTTCTGCTCATGATGCTCTTCCGTATGTATCCCAGAATACCACTAGCCTTTAGTGCTGCCTTTTCACATTGTCTACTGACCTTGAGGTCATCTGATATGATCACCCCTAGGTCTCGCTCCTGCCTGGTAGCCAACAGCTGCTCCCCTCCCATTGAGTACAGTTTCCCTTGGTTACGCTTTCCCAGGTGCATGACCTTGCATTTTTTGGCACTGAATTTCAATTGCCAGGTCTTGGACCACTCCTCCAGTTTTCAGAGATCAGTGTCCATGCTCTGTTGTGTCTACGCTGTTGCCAATTTTGGTGTCATCTGCAAACAGGCACACCTTTCTCACCAGTTCACCTGCAATGTCACTGATTAATATGTTGATGAGGATCAGCCCCAGAACTGAGCCCTGTGGGACCCCACTAGTCACCCTTCCCTCCTCAGACAGAGTGCCATTTTCTAATACTCTCTGAGTTCTCCCATGTACCCAGTTTCTGACCCAGTTGGTAACCTCAGGCCCAATTCCCATGTTCTCTAGTTTTTTTTTTTTTTTTTTAATTCTTTCTTTCTTTCTTTCCAGAGCTCCGGCTGCAAGCTTGCTATCTGTTGTCCCCGCAGCACCAGCCCCAGAAGATCAGACCCCCCTCCCTTATGCACCCCACAACTTACCCTTCACAGCAAGGCGGTGGGGAGTGACTCAACCCACCCCAACGGATCCATGCCAGGGAGGTACCTTTTCGGAGATGGTGCTGCGGGGCACAACTTCATTAAGCCAGGGCTCTTTTTGTGCTTTTCACCCTATGGGCCACGGCGTGCAATGATGCCAGTGACTGGGTGCACGCACACTCCCATGCATGCCCCAATCAAGCATCTGCAACATTCCATCCCCATGACTTGTGGCTAGGGGTCAGGCAAGCACCGGCCACCAGAACCCCCCAGAGATGGAAAGCAGTCCATCGGATGCTCAATCCATCTCCTCCCTGCTGACCCACGGCAACCCATGCCCATTCCTGAACATGGGTCACCGGCGTGGCGCGAGGTGTGGCATCCAGCATCTCAACCCTCAGCACCACCGGGCCGGCATGTTCTCTAGTTTTTTGACTAGTCTCCTGTGCTGAATGGAGTCAAAAGCTTTGCTGAAGTCCAGATAAACCACATCCACTACCCTACCCTGATCCACTGTTTTGGTGACCCAATTAAAAAAATCAACCAGGTTTGTCTGACAGGACCTCCCTGCCATGAAACAGTATTGATTTTTGTCAAGTTGACCAGTTTTCTCCAAAAAAAGCTATGATTCTTTCCTTCAGCAGGGACTCCATCAGTTTTCCCATGACTGACCTTAGACTAACCGGATGGTAGTTATCTGGCTATTCCTTGCTTCCACTCTTGTACAGTGGTACTACTGTTGCACTCTTCCAATCCTCTGGCACCTCCCACTCCTTAATGATTTGCACTGCTAAGGGGGCTGCCAGTTCCCTCCCTAGTTCTTTCAGTACTTTTGGGTGTATCCCATCTGGCCCCATAGCTTTATCTACCTTTAACTTGTCTACTTCCTCCAGGACCTTTTCTTCTGTGAAAGGACCCATGTCTATTCCTTCAACCAGACACTTCTTTATGCCTATTGTTGGTCCATTACCATCTGCTTCCTGTGTGAAGACTGAGCAGAAGTACTCATTGAGTGCCTCTGCCTTCTCCCTATCTTGCTCTGTGGTTTGTCCATCTTTTTTGGTGATTCTAACAATGCCCCCTTTGGTCTTCCTTTTTTCACATATGTACCTGTAGAAGGTTTTGTTACCCTTTTTTTACTTCCTGAGCTATCCTAACCTCTGTTTGAGCCTTTGCATTTCTAATCACTTTCCCTGTGTCTGTTAGTTTCTGTTTATATTCTGTTTTGTCTGCCTCGTTCCCTGATTCCTTGTACTTTCTGAAGGCTAAGTACTTTTCTCTCACCCTGGTTGCCACCTCCTTGGAAAAACATAGTGGGTTTTTCCTCCTTTTGTTCTTACTAACCTGACAGGCACACTGTGATGTGACCATGGTTATTACATCCTTCAACCTTGTCAAATATTCCTCAATGCTCCTTTCTGTCGAGTTACTAAGGTTACCCTGTTTGTCTCCTGTTCACATATTGCACTTCAAGGTTGGGCACTGTGGGAGCAGAGGACCTGACCTCCAGAGTGCTTAATGTTGGCATCCTCATCAATGATCCTGGGGTTATACATGGTGGACCTCCAGAGACAACTTAATGCAAGGCATGCTGTTCCGTTCTCTTGTCCTAAGTCTCATTCTGATTACAGACACCTCCTTGATGGGGTGGGGTACTCATCTCCTGCATGTCAGGTCCTAAGGATCTTGGATGCCAGTGGAGGCCCACCTCCAGATCAATGTCTTGGAGCTGAGGGCAGTTCTCCATGCCTTACAGGCATTCAATACTCATCTCCCCCCGGTTGCCTTCAAGTACAATCAGACAGTTCTACGGTGGTTCACTACCTAAGCAAGCAAGGAGGCACCCATTCCTACCCTCTCTGCAGAGAATCGATGAGGGTTTGGTATTGGGCAAGCCAAAGAAATATTCATCATCTGGCAGTTCACATCCCCGGGGTGTCCAACACCCTGGCAGATGCCCTGAGCAGATCCACTGCACAGGCCCACTAGTGGGAAATCTTATCTGACATTCTAAATGATGTCTTCCACCTGTGGAGCCAACCAGAGTTGGACCTATTTGCCTCTCCACAAAACGCAAAACTGCCGCTTTACTGCTCTCTCATGCAAGGTCCTGGAACTGTGTGATGGGATGCATTATCTCTTTCCTGGACAGGAAGATTTCTTTATGCCATCCCACCCTTTCCTCTCTTTCAGAGAGTACTACTCAAACTGGTCCAGGACGGGGCATCTATGATTCTCATACCACCATTCTGGCCAAGATAGATTTGGTTCTCTCTACTTCTAAAGCTCTCAGAACTGGATCCCATACCTATGCTGATTTTCTGGGCTTTACTTTCCCAGGCACAAGGCTCCTTGCTACACCCGGACCTCCGCCCCCTCCATCTGCACTCCTGGCTCCCAAGGACATAGTCCTCCCGTGCTTCCAGGTGTCCCCAAAGGTGACGGAAGTTCTCTAGGATGCTAGGAAGCTGTCTACTTGGTCTTCCTATTCCATGAAGTGGAAACACTTCTCTACTTGGGCATCTACACTGGACTTAGATCCTTATGAGTGTTCCCCTCAGTGCATCTTAGATTATTTGCTCGACTTGTCGGAGGGTGGACTGAAATATTCCTCTGTGAAAGTCCACCTTTTGGCCATTGCTGCATTTCATTTACCTGTGGGCACATCCCTTTTTCCCAGTTACCTTTAATTCAAATCTTTTTAAAAGGTATTCTACACCTTAACCCCCCCCCCCACCTATCTGAGATCCAGTCCCTGTGTGGGATTTGGATTTTGTGCTTGAAAAATTGCCTATGAATCCATTTATTTATTTTATTTAGTTTTTGTTGACCGGGTAAGTGCACTAGACAAATACTGCCTATTTTTAGGCACGACCCGGGGGAGGGGGATACAGATGAATGCCAACTGACCTTGAACCAGATTAAGCTGTTGGTGGCATTTTTGGTGAATGAGGTAAATTTCACCAGGACACCGGGAAAATTCCCCTACTCTTTTCGATAAGTGCCATGGGATCTTTAACATCCACCTAAACTACTACCAATCCAGGCAGAGGGACCTCAGTTTAACGCCTCATCCGAAAGATGGGTGGGACGCATTATATTATTTGAGCTCGCTGAATCCAGTGACCTCCATTATCTTTCTTGGAAACTATGTTTTTAGTTGCCATTACATCAGGCAGACGTGTCTCAGAGTTACAGGCACTAATGTGCAAACCTCCATGCCTGCAATTTCATAATGACCAGGTGTTTTTATGCACAAACCTGTCATTTTTGCCTAAGGTTGTTTCTGAATTTGAATCAGACCATTCAGTTACCAGTGTACTTTGTGGAGCCCACAAATTCAGGGAAAGCCCTGCTTCATATTCTTGATGTGCATAGAACATTGAGCATTTACCTTCTCTGCACTTCACAGTTGTGAAAAGCTGAGCAACTTTTTGTTTCTTTAGCCCCTGGAAACCAGGATATTACTGTATCAAAGCAGTGCTTGTCCACATGGTTAGCCAACTGCATTACGTATATCTATCAAGCACAGTGGAGGGGTTTAAACATGCCTGGGACAAGCACAGGGAAACCTGGGTCAGGAAGGGAGTGATGAAAAGCCATTGACCACTTAGTGTGAGTGGATGCATACATGTATAGGGCCTATGGGCAGACTGGATGGGCCTAGCGATCCTTATCTGCTGACTATTTCTGTGTTTCTATGCAAAATATGAAAAACCTCTCACAGGGGTTGTAAAACTCCATTCTACCAGAGGCATGGCTGCCTCTACAGTGTGTTTCTGCCTTGGATATTTGCGAATATGCTAGGTGGTCTACTGTACACACCTTCTCCAAGCATTACAGTCAAGACATCGCTTCTAAGAAGTGGACCATTTTTGGATGGGCCATCTACAAGGTCTCTTGTCCTA
This sequence comes from Neoceratodus forsteri, assembly GCA_016271365.2. Classification (NCBI taxonomy): domain Eukaryota; kingdom Metazoa; phylum Chordata; order Ceratodontiformes; family Ceratodontidae; genus Neoceratodus; species Neoceratodus forsteri. The sequence continues at coordinate 726,155,283 of CM028137.1, read as the reverse complement.
AGTCCTTATGATTCGCTTCCTCCTCCCACTGGGTATAGCTGTTTGGGAACCTTCCCATGTGTTATGACCTGCTGTAAGAGATTGCCTCAAAGAAGATAGTACAGTTGTGTAAGAACTTACTGTAACAGTAGATCTTCAAGAGTATCTCTTGCAGCAGGTCATGCAACCCCAACCCTCCTCCCCCTGCTGTTACTTCAGAAGGGTTCCTTTCTCCTGTCTTTTATGACTCCATGAGCTGCTGCCTTGATTTCACTCCTCAGTTCCCATCGAAGGCCTAGGATGTGTTTTCACATTCAATCGCCAGTATGGAAAAGAACTGAGGAGTAGCTGAGACATCCCTCTTTTATACCTACCAGGAAGACACCACATGGTAGTGTTAGTGAGAGGTCTCAGGGTCAACTACTAAGAAGTCATCCATAGCAAATGATTCCTGTGGTTGTAATCCCATGTGTTATGACCTGCTGCAAGAGATACTCTTGAAGATCTACTGTTACGGTAAGTTCTTACGCAACCATACTTTCTAGCTATTGGTGCATTCCTCAGATGAAGCCTGCACATTATTTCAATGAGTTACGCAAACTATTGCTGGCTTGTATTTGATTGACGGATCACAGTGTGACAGGATAGGACAGGAAAGTAAATATGCAATATGTGTTATCTGTTTGCTGTTCATATGATATAAGATGGTTGAAGCAGATGGGAAACAATCATTATTGGTAGAATTTATTCATAGGTACATAGGTAGAGTGAGACAGAGTTATATGATTGGTCCACTGAGTCCATATCCCTGTTGTCAGAACATTACTAGTCTTAAATACTGTTGTCCCCTATGGCTTTATCCAGTGTGGAAGTGGATGATACTGAAACTACCTCAAAGATTATGTCATGCCTCCAGCCCAGCAGCTCCCCCATCTGTGAGCCAAATCAATTCCCTACCCCTTCCAGCCTGTTGCTGTCTCCCCAACCCATACACATGCCTGCCTTACACTCTACATCCACCCTGTCCTGGTCACATATCCAGCCTCTCTTTCAAGCCTGTTGCTGCCAACCTCACCTGATCACTTATCCAGCCCCTTGCCCAGCAAGGCATTTCCCTCCTCGTGCCATTCCATTCCTAGTTTCTGCCCTGCTTTCAGACCCTCACAAATCACATCCTCACCCCTTACAAACTGGCCACTCCATCCAAAACCCTGACCTTGATCACAATCCTTGCCTTGTGACCAGTTTACTGTTGCCTCCCTGACCCATATCTCATCCCCGATCACATACCTATCACCAACCCATCTTGTTACTTGCTCCCAAATGATAAAACCAATAACAGTCCATGGTCCTGTGCTGCTTGATGCTCCCAACAACCGGCTTGAGTTAGCATTAGCCAACTCTTGTTTTCTAAACTGGAATGGTCCATAATAGGGGCCATTAAGTGATGCTGGATAGGGACCTCAATTTTTTATCCTGTAGATACAGAAAGTTAGAGTAACACTGTGGAGTGTCAACACTGTGGGTACAAAAGTGAGATTACTGGTAATAGTCAGGGAGTTTACTGGGGCCACAATTTTTACAAATTTGTGGTCAACTTTGTGCAAGTAGCATGCCATCAAGATGCTAGCCTTTGCCTACTATGGGATGTAGTGTTTTTTGTAACTCTTGGTTTCCCTTTTTTTTTTTAGAGTGTAAGATAAAGGCTGCCTGGCAACAAAAACATAACTTGTTGGTTTCCCCTGGCCCCCTTATCATGAGACATTGGCACTGGTGCTAGATGGGAGGAGTTTTCTGCAGCAACAGATGCCAGGCTGCAGTCTGCCAGAAAGTGAATACTGAGGAGAGCCAGAGATTGCCTGAACCTCTCTCTGTCCAGTGAGACTCTATGTCTCCATGAGGTGTGAGAAGACCTACCACCAGTGAAGTGAGAAATGCTGTTCCATATCAAGACCCTTGCTGGGAAGTAGACAGAAATAGAGACTCTGTCATCTAGCCTTTGAGTAAAATGTGGCTTTGTTCTAGTCCAAACATCAGGGCCATTAGCTATTGCTGCCAAGAGTACTTTGTCTCCAGGAAGACAAAAGTAACTGTAGTGAGTAGGTTTAAAATTAAAAAGAGTATGGACTGTTAATCTGAGGACTCCACTGGATCATCTGAAACCAATTTGAAGTGAGAAGGCCTAAGGCTTATAAATATGCAGGGCCATGAGAGTAGGAGGCAGTGTTCTATGGGGGTAGTCCAAGAAAAAGGAGAGGGAGTTAAAGAGAAATCCTCCTGTAAGTCATTGAGTTTTTCCAGTCAGGGCAATATATGTGTGCTAGCTCCACTACCATAGGAAATGTATTTTGCCCAGTGAGGTCCAAGAAAGTCCAACCTTAAGCTGAGCTAGGACTGAGGGTAGAGTACAATGGGACCTAGCCAGCAGTGCCATCTAAGTGTGCTGGGGTTTGAGAATGCAACTAGGGAAGCTGGAAATTTGTAGTCCCTGAAGTGTATCTCCAGTACTGAATTGAAGATAGAAAAGAGCTCTTTGGTCCCCTGCTGTTTAAAGTGTATTACCCCCTTTTGGGAGTCAGTTGAGGCAAAATGCTGATTAGTGGTGTCCTGAGAAGAAACAAGAATTCCCTACTGCTTGCCTCTATTAAAATGTGTGGTCAGTGACATTTTGGAGTGAAGAGTGATTTCTGTGGTGTTCCACATAGCCTCATACCTGTGGCCCCAAGTAGTCTTTTAACAATCCTAGCCAGTACCATCCATGGTGGAGGGCCCCACAGTAAGCAACTACCGGGAGTCTGTTACATTTGTTTTCTGGTTTTGTTTCAGAAAATTAATTTGTTTCCTTCCAATATTTTCAGCAGGTTCTTTCTGATGAAGGCTTAGTATCCAAAATGTCTTGTTTTCTGAGTTGTGTTATTTTTTCCTTTCAGCTAAAGATTATGAATCATTTGAATTGAATAATCCAGGTTGGCTTGGAAATAATACTTAGGGAGACAGCAATGTCTGTTGAGCACAAAAGCACCAATCCCCAACACTCACTGGGTGTTCAGGAACTGCCACTGGCACCAACTGCAGAAGCAACTAAACCTTTACTGTATTTCTTCAGTAGGAGGATCAGTGAAGCTGGGTGAATGCTAGTGAGGGAGGGTAGGATACAAGATGAGGATTTAAAACCATCACTCAACACCTTGTCTAATGCTTTATTTGGGCTGGACTCAGTTCCTTAGCATAAGGTTGCTTTCATAGTTTTGTGTGTTTCTTAACAGGTTTGCTAATCTACTTTGGCTATGGAATGTGGAACAGCACACTAGAGATCAGTACAAGAGAAGAGGCACTTCATCAAAGCACATACCAGCGATATGATGTAGATGATAATTTTTCTGCGGATGAAGGCTTCTCTTATCCTGCAGAGAGTGAAAACTATCCAGAGTGGGGAGATCCAGAAGAGAAAGGCTACTACCAACAGAAAATGCCTGATGTTGTGGAAAACAATAGGACAAGCAGCAAATCAAAAAGTAAAGGAAAACACAATCAGAAATCTGATGTCTTAATCACAAATGATGAGCTAGATTACTCACCAGAATAATAATGTTAACTGTACTTAACCCTTGGGCTAGAAAATGGAAGTTACGGTTGATCAAACATTAATACATATATTTTGAGAAATATTCTTTTCTTTGTGTTGAATTGGAGTTTGATAAAGAACAGTAGCACAAATTGAAATAGTCAACAGATACACTTCTGTCAAGGCTTTTTGTCAGTCATATAAGCTGCTATGTACCAATCAATGCATGTACCAGTCAATATCATTACGTGGGGTGTTGTGTGGCAAGTCTGAATCTGATCCTAAACACCCCCTGAATATTGGATATTCTAATATGTTGAACTACTATATATGCAAACTTTATGTATTATTTACTTATTCAGGGTTTGTCATGTTTGGTATCTATGCTCCAGATGAAACAAATTGATTTTTTAATTATAAAACAACATACTTTTTTTTTTAATTTACTCTGGTAGAAAGCATAAACTAAGAACTGAATAGTACTTTATGTCCCCTGTAATGCTCTGTTCAGGTTGGTCATGGGTGGCTGTCATGAGGGTACCACTCATGAACTCCCTACTCTAGAACTGACTGCTACCAACTAGTGCTGTGTGGAATTTTCATATTCAAGCAGAACAAAATTCCACGGAAATTTTCAAAATTCTGCTGAATTTTGCCAGAAAGAGAATGGTGGAATTCCACGGCAGAAAATAGTTGCCCAATGATTTTCCATGGGAAAAAATGCTATTCCACAGAATAATATTCCATGGAACTCAATATTTTCTGTGGAAATTGTTGTGGAATAATTTTTCACAGAAAAATGCTGTTCTGCAGAATATTATTCAGTGGATCACAGTAGGTGAAATTCCGCAGGAGAATCAGTGAAATTCTGGTGGAAATTCCACCAGCAGAATGGTCATTCTGTGCTAATTTCACCAGTGGAATTCTGCATTCTGCACAGCGCTACCACCAGCCCTCTGCACCCCAAAGGAAACCCATCTTGCAGTGCTGCTGGGAGTAGATGGAGGAGCAGAGAACATATATTCAACTGAGGGTTAGGGGAACCATTCAGCAGTCCTGGACTCAGTGATGTGGGTACCTACCAGCCATGGTCATTGGCTTGCAGCATAATTACTTTTCCCCCACCTCCCATAGCAGTAGTACTTCTGTGCGGATGGAGGCCTTGGGGGCAGGGTGATGCTGTATGATCACTCAGGATGCCAAGGGCTCTCTACAGTCCTCCCTCCCTATATTCTGAATGTACTGACTGTAGTGTACATGAAACTTTTTCTAGCCCAGGACATAGGAGTCAGGCTCAGACTTGAATGCTTTCTCTCACATTATAGAGCAACATTGATGCCACCAGGCCTAACTGAAAACTACTTTTTTAACCAAGATGAGAATTTGAATACAGTAAGGCACATAATTGGGTTCTGTTTATATTCTATAATGGATATTTCATTGAAAGATTATTAAATCTGTGAGCTACTACAGGCATGAACTTTTTGAACATTAACATGCTGAGTGCTGAACACGCAGATTTCACAAGCATGCAAACAATAATGGATTATTTGTGTTTTACATTAGCAAATGAAACGGGATGGAGTTTTTAACTTCTGCAGCCTATTGCTAGTGGGCTTCACCATAGGTGGTGTAATAGGACTCCGGTAGCTTCATGAGACTAGAAAGAAATAATTATATCTTTTCAATGGGAAAATATAAGGGGAAATGATTTGATGTTTCTATCAAAACTTTGAAAACATTTGAAACTTTTAGCTTGCATAATGTGCAGGGTTAAACAGTAGTACAATAACATTACAGTGTATAGAACAGACATTTGGAGATCAGATTCAGAGGCAGCTAGATATAAACATTACTGCAGAGCTCAGTCCTGGCCTCATCCCAAACTGCACTTCTATTGTACCCATCACAACTTCAATTAGTTGCCTCAAACTAACAGGTAGCACACCTACAGCAAGATTTAGAACAAGCACTTGATGAACACAAATCAATAAGTAGAAGAACTGAACTTTAGGGCAGCACAAATCAGAACGCAAAACAAATGCACAAGCTCAAAAATTCATTGTTGTCAAGGTTTGGCTGTGATTCTTGTGATATCTACAATATCCCACTTTATAAAATCACATGCAAAGTACAAAATAGCAATTTACTGAAGCCTTGTTTCTCATTGTAATTGTGGCCTGAATTTTCACATTTTGCTTAGTGCAGTTCTGTACATTTTCTGTATTAAATGTTTCCTTGATTGTAACATTTCCAACCTAATCGACAGGAATCCTTCCCTATCACCACCTGGAATTGCATCACACTTTAATGGCACTGCCAGACCACTGTTCCCATATATGAACCCCTTTTGGCCACTGTGAACCACCTATGCACTTGATATCCATAAATCATTGAAGACAACATGCTGTTTAAACCAGCATTCTTCATCTTTGTTGGGGTTTGGCTTTTTTTGCAGATCTACAGTTGGAAGGAACAAAGTACATGGAGATCAAATAGCTTGCTCATTGTCACAAAGTGAACCAGTGACCATAGTAGCACTTGAACAGGGATCTCTTGGTTCAAAGTCACATCCTTTAGCCACTAATTATGTAGAAATATTGAATTTGTTGGCTGAAAATGACCACTTGGCCCACCCAGTCTGCTCAGATGGTCCCTGCCTTGTTTGTCTCTGCAGACCCTAACTGATGTCCGGCAACCCTCCCTCCCTCCTCCCTGCCTATTTATTAATATTCCCCTGTTTCTGTCCAACACATTCTTGAAGCCCCGTACTGTTTTCACCTCCACCACTTGTACTGGAAGTCTGTTTCAGGTTCTTCACATCCCTCTTAACACCCACCCCACCCCCAGCTTCACTGCATGCTCTCTGGTACTGTTGTTCTTTTTCATTTGAAAGACATTTCTTTTTAGTGTCATGAAGGGACCTGATGCCTATTGCACTACCCACACCTTTCCCAACTGCACATTACTAGAGAGTAACATTGTTGCTTAGCAACAAATATATGCAACAATGGTTGACCTACCAACAAAACATATGTTGACCATACGGTCACTGAAATATGTAATGACCACATTTGATTTTTGAGTACCCAAAAACCATCTGATGAATGAAATTTGTTGATTATAATAGAAAGATATTCAAACAGCTTTATTAAGTCCATTATCTAGAAGTGTTTTCACCAGACGCTAACATTAATTTTAGATGCAAGGTACTTTAACACTTCATATCCAACAGGTCATACCAGTGTCAATGTGTTCATGCAATGCCATCATGTAGATAGTTTTTATTTACTTTTCTAAAAGGTCACCCTTTTTGTAAATGCACCTTTGGCAATTAGCAGTTAGAGCCATGCTGTCTTATTCATTGTTTTATGACCTAATATTTGGCAGATCTGTTGCTGCAGATCTTTTCAAGATCTGTCAAAGTTGGACATTTCCAGTAGTCCCATTGATTCATATGTATGCATTAGTCAATCAATCAATCAATAAATATATTTATTTATCCAGGCGGGCACCATTGAGCAAGCTCATTTACAAGGTGGACCTGCAGGTATGAATTGATACCTGCGGGTATGAATTAATAATTTCCTGTTTTATCGTGTGTATGGCATCTTGGACACTGCATGTCCTGTAAACAAGAAGAGACAGGAAAACAGTGCATACATTGGATACTTCAGATTTGACATTTATTGGTGCATAGTGGACAAAAACACTGACCAGCTACCCTTACGTATTGCATCAAGATGAGGTTTCCTCAGTGGGCCCCCTGAAGAAGCCTCCTCTTAAGGCAATACATAGAGGTAGCTGGGTGTTTTCTGTCCAGTATGCACCAATAAAGATCAGGTGTGAAGTATCTGATGTGTGCACTGTTTTCCTGTATCTCAGTGTTACTATATGCACAGTAACACCTTTGGGAGTGGGAAGTGCTCTCGTCTTCCCTTTTGTGCTTTACATCCTGTAAACAAGATACTGTGTTCTGGAGTAAACATTTAAACACCCACCTGGCTAACACCTATATCATGCTAGTCTCTCCTGAAACTATATGATTTACTTTCCCTTTTCATATATCTTTGAAAGAAGTTGTTGCATTCCAAGTAATTCTTTGATCTCCCATTATCATATCTTCCAAATGGATATGAGTTACTGGATTGGTACTATAGCAACACAGGATTGGTCAAATCAGGAAAATGGTTTATAGCAAAACATTTCTCCTTCTTTAAATTTCCATACCAATTCATACATTTTCATTTAAAATTGCCTTGTGGTCTTATATCTCTTGACTGCCTATGAATTTCATCAGTACCGAAGCAAACTCCCAGAGGGCCTGGGTGCAAGGGTATGTTATAGGGCCCCCTGGTTTTGAATAGACATCAAAATGATGATTTGGGCCCCTCATACCTCATGGGCCCAGGTTCGACTGCACCCCCTGCACCCTTGTAGCTACGCCCCTGAATTTCATCAGCAATATCCACAATCTCTTTGCTTTAGTCAAGGTAAAGTGTTGATTTTCCTTTAATGAAAAGCATTAACTTTTTATCCAGGTGTTATATAAGGGACAGAGAATGTGCAGACAAATGCCACCAGGAAATGCAAACATAATAATATGTAATTCTGTTAGACTATTGTGCTTAGAAAAAGTAACACATCTCACAAATAAGGACTGTGACCCACCCCCACAAAGCTTCATAAGCAATTATTTTCTAGTCACTAAATGGATGATTTGTGTGGCAGAAACTGTTCTTTCAACATTTCACCTATGAATAGACTTTTCTACCAAATAACTGAGAAAGCATCTAGATAACTTTGATGCTAAATACTCTATATTTCTTAGAAAGTATCATTTGTATTATAGAGGATGGAAATTCACTTACATCACATGAGACACTCTTTATATTTTTATTGTACCCAGATTTTAGTATAGCCTTTGATAAAATCATCCCCAATTCTTACAGCAAGATCACTTAAATTAAATATAACGTCATATAGGTTTCTTTGAGGGTTCTGTATACATGTTTTCATTTTTCATTCTTGTTGACATACTATACTCATATTTTGAGCGTAGTCAAAGAAACAAAATGGTAATTATTTCTAAATAAAATAGTAACATTTCAGATATCAGTAAAATAAATTTTTTTAAAAAGTTTAATAAACATTATTGCTGAATAGTTTGAAAAAAGTGTGCCTAGTATTAGAAACTCTATTCTACATGAGTCATTAACTAATAAAATCACAGAGTACGGTGATGATAAATGACAATAAAAAGTTTTCTTGAAATAATAAGAGTTCTAGAGTATGCCAGAACCAAGACATGGTAATTATTTCCCATCAAGCCCAAATATATAATCTGTAAATATTCACAATATGTTACAATTTTTGCTGAATAACTATATTATCTCCTCAGTAAAAAAAAAATCAATGTATTTTCCTCATAACAGATCCTTTAATTCTGCCATGCATTATGTACAGTAAATGGGAATATCTCATCCAGTGTAGGCAGTCAGAATTATCCTTACTGTGACTAAAAGGGAAAGTAAAAGCCTTAATTACATACTGTAGAACATAGAAACATAGAATCTGACAGTAGAAGGAGAATGATGGCCCATCAAGTCTTATTCACCCAGTCGGTCAAATTATTGCTAGATGCACTCTACAATCAATTCAAACTGGGAAGCTAGCTAGTTACTAGTAAGTAGTTTTCACTGCCTTTTATAGTTTAAGGTAAAGAAAGACTAAATTGCAACTTGAAAAATAGCTGATTTCTAACACAAGTTTTTTTTTTCAATTTCCAAAACTCCAAGAGGAGAGGACATCCTAGGAGGCATAATTTGAAGTTAGTTGTTACAGTCCCTTGGACACTTGACTTAGGAAATGTTACCCAAGTGAGGACATCTTCAGGGGTCAGAAAGTGCTGAAAACTTGGCCCTAATGATGCTATTAATGCTACTGAAAAATAAATGTATCCTTATTATCACAAGGTGGTAATAACACATGTATTCAGCACTTCTTTTTTCTTCAATTCTAGCCCAAGAGTAAAGTAATCAAATTGTGACTGCTGTTTTCAGTTAATGGTTCTTGAAGCCAAACTTGCCTATACCATGCTAGAGATGCGGTATTGAAATCCTATTGGCTATAATTTAATTGAAATCCTATTGGTTATAATTTGATTTCTAATTCTATTGTGTGGACAAGGAAGCAAAAACAAACAAAAAAATGCTTAGCCAGATAAATTATTTGCAACAGTATTGTGCAGTTTCTAGAACACGTCAGTGAACTGAAGATGATGGCAAATCCTAAGAATTATTGTGATTAAGGGAAATACAGTTATACAATTCTATAGGTTAATAAAATATGCTATTCTTCAGTACTACACTAAACTTGAAGTACAGTATTGTTGACAGATCCAAGTCTGTTACTAATACATATTTTGGCATGTGGATATTAAACAGATGTTGTGTCCACACACAAAACTATAGCTATGATCCCTAGTATGTTAGTGAAAGTTCCATAACAGTGCTATTTTATTGATTATCTCATTTTGTTTCTAGTCTTCAAAAAGTGCTTTTGACTTAAGAGTGTAAAGCCAATGGGATATGTATCGCATTACTTATATCTATAGCCTTTAAGGGACTTAGATTTTTAATTGCTTTATACATTTTGAAAAACTTTGAAAAACATGTTTTATCTATGATCCCAACAAGTTTCAATGAAACAGACACTGCAGCCTGAAGTAATGTATATTTATATAAGCAGCTTTCACAGTAAATAAAGTTAAAACTAAGTACCTTAATGGACACATTTTATAAATTATACAGGGTACTATTCAATGTTTTGATGGTATAATGTAATTCCTAAATGATTTGAAACAGTGCGAAAAAATCAACACTGGAAGAGAGGTACTGTATCCCTGCAAAGCTAAAATGTTCTTCTTGTATTCTAGTGCTGTTGCTGTTAAAAAGCAGTCAGTATTTGATCTGCATAAACTTATGACGCTGAGTCTGTATATTATCTTCAGTCATTCCACTTCCTTTGATCTTTGTCTTAAAAGCAGAAATTTCTTTTAAGGCAATTTTTCTGCTGTATATTTACATGTCTGGTATGAAGTTACTGTATTTGTTACACTTGGTTATTTTTGTGTGTTTTGGGCCCATTGGTGCACTATACAATGGGATATTGTGCCGTATCATGAAAAAAATATATTACAGATATATTATGGGGTGACTTTTATTTTCACTTTGTTTGTGTTAATAAAAATATATTATGACCTGTCAAGAGTCTAGCAAACAAGATACAAAATTTCACAGAATGTGTATATTTTAATAAATGCATAATGCTTTGATATGTGCCTTTGTTGATAATGGATGTAAGGGCAACCACAATAAGTGGTTCTGTAAAGCAAATTATGTGCTGTGAAACTGGGTTTAAAATCAACACAGTCTGAAATAAACATAGTTATTGTCTAATAAATATATATTAAATATCACAACTGGAAGGAAATCAGGTAGTAGGAGATAGGCTATGAACATGGGAGTACTGTGTGTCTTGTCTTATACAGCTATAAATTAGATTATGCTTTTTATTCTCCAGAACAGAAATGCTCAGTATTATGCCAAAGAATAATCAGCAGCTTTGCTACCATTACTCTATTTATACAGCTACACTAAAAGTTGGTCTTTATACCAACATATCCTAGATCTGTTGATATATGTTTCATATCATGTTCTAATGAAATTCGATCCACACTGGCATGTGCTGAGCTACCAATCCTACATTAATAAAGAATATGTAAATTCTTAATTTACATATTTCTTCCATATGTTGATGAAAATCATAGCTTCAAATCTGGACTAGTTCTTACAACGTAACACAAGAATTAGGAATTATTATTCAATCATTTTATTAAAGATCAGTTCTAGTCTTTATATAAAATGATTACATGGTGATTCTTTGTAAACTTACCTTTCTAATTTCACTGGCTTCAACTCTACAGTTCAACATATAACAGCTGAGTAACTTCAGGTCCAAAGTGGACTTTCTTTGGTAAGCTGTTATTCAATGTTGGAAACACACAGTTGTATATTATACTTAGGTTGAAAAACTGATTTAAAGCTCAACCACAGGCTGGTCACTACACACTAATAATAACAGTGTCACTAGCAATGTCACCTTGTGAAACTGTGACTAACTTTAGATTGCGAGAAGGATTTAAAGCAAGTCAGTGTTTCACTGATGCTAATCATCCATATTAACATGTGCCACAACACTCATGTAAATCAAGTGTATGTTTCAGTTCAGCATTTGAACACACAGAGTTTCACTTTATCTATAAAACAGGGGTCAGGCATAAGTGGCAACACAATTATCACTAGTGGTAGCATTCAATGGTGAAATATGTGTTAATAATACTGGATTTAAAAAATGTTAATCATTTGCCATATTTCCCCAAGGTACTGCACACAGTACTCCAACCTGGCATACTATGTGCATTTCAGTACTCCTCATACAAAAAGATTATTGAAGTAGTCAAAAGGATGAAACAGACTCACCAAAAGGAGCAAGGATATGGAGGATAATAGCTATTGGGAAAGGCTGGTGGCCCTTAACATGTTCACCTTGGAGAAAGCTGAGAAGGGATATCATCTCTGTCTTCCACATACTACAGGTATGGACAAGATTAAACAGATTGCAATGTCTAATCTATTGCCTTCCTGCAGGATGGTGGGAGGTGGTAAATTCAGATGTAACATTAAGAGCCACTTTTTCTCCCAGATGGTGGTGAACCTATATAACAGCCTACTAGCAGAGACAGTGGATATGAAAACAGTATAGACCTTCAGGGTATGCTGAACAAATGTTTGCTTATCAAGGGAATCACTGGGTATCTTTGGTAGTAGAGTGAGTAGGGAACCCATATAAATAAATATGTTTGTCCTGCATGGTTATTCATATCTACACATTACACAAAGGTGAGATAGCAGATAGGATGGACATGGCATCCTTTCTGAGCTCAAATTATTATCTGTGTGGGCCATTTTTCAGTAATTTGCATATACCAAAAAGCTAAGAAAAGCAGATTGTAGATGGATAGATTAGATGGAGAGAGAGACAGAGAGAGAGATAAATAGATAGAGTTGCAGCCATGATATGGTCAGATATTTCCAAATATTGTACGATATATCTAAAGAGATTCTCTCTAGTGGACCATAGTGGTACTGCAGGCAGGCAGGACATTTCTTCAGAGATATCAGAGAAATTTTATGAAATATAAGACCATGCCTATGGGAGCCACTGTGTTGCAGCCATAAATACGTTCAGATATTTCTGGATATTTTGTGATATATCAAAAGAGATTCTCTATGGTGGCCTATAGTGATACTGCAGGAAGGCAAGATATTTCTCCAGCGATATCACATAAATTTCAGGAAGTATCTGACCATGCCTATGGCTACCACAGATAGATAGATAGATAGATAGATAGATAGATAGATAGATAGATAGATAGATAGATAGATAGACAGACAGACACTATAATATACTATAATCGCTACATAGATTCAAAAAAGTGAAAAAGAAATTCTCATAGTTCAGCTAACATTCACATGTAGGTATCAATAGGTTGATATGGGGCAGTCAGCTACTGAGTGGAAACATGAAGAGACAAAGCATTGGGTTAGAGTTCTGATCCACCCATATCTCTTTTCATGTGATTATTTATCTTGCGTATGCTGAATACACATTGCATTCACTTATCATCATAAACATTAAAAGTGGTTTATTGACAACTAGTTACAGTACATAGTTTCGTGGTTGAAATGTCATTGTGTAAGCTGGCCATCAAAATGGCAAAGAGGGAGCATGTCACACAACTTCAGAAAAAGAATCTAGGGAACCCTAGACTTTTTTGGGCCCACATTAATGGGTTACTAAATGGGAGAGGCAATTCTGAACTTGGCCCCATCGAGGTCAACGGACAACTAATACATGACAACCCCCATATCACCATGTCACTTAACCACCACTTTACTAACTTAGACTCTTACAAGACTGGGCTACTACCCCTCTACTCTGACCCTAACACATGGTCACTTCCTAACCTCGACCACCCAACCTTCCATCTCAGACTGGTCAAACCAAAAGAAGTACTCTCACTTTTAATGACACTTAAAACTTCTGGCTCTGGGGGACCCGATGGGATTCACCCCAGGCTGCTGAAGGAAGGGGCCCAGTCCCTGGTCAGACCCCTGACCTGGCTCTTTAATCGATCCCTAAAAGAGGGTGAAGTCCTTGAACAATGGAAACAGGCCCATGTTGTCCCCATCCACAAGGGAGGCCATCAGGTGTCAATCAGCAATTACAGGCCAATCTCCCTGCTCTGCATCCTGGCAAAGTTACAGGAGAAGCTGATCTATGGGCAACTCCGAGATTACCTGGAGTACCATCAACTTCTGCCACCCTCCCAGCACGGCTTTAGAACCCGGCATGGGACAGACACTGTCCTTATCAAATTCTCAATGGACATACTCAGAAATCTGCATAAGGGGACCTCTACTGGTGCAGTCTTCATTGACCTATCCAAGACCTTCGACCTGGTCAGTCACAATCTGCTATTGACCAAATTGGGCAATGTAGGTCTTGACAGCCATTCTCTAAGGTGGTTCAAAAGCTACTTAACTGGTCGCACACAGAGGGTAAAATGGAAAGACTCCATTTCAGAGCCACTCCCACTAAAAGAGGGTGTGCCACAAGGGTCAATACTTGGCCCCCTCCTCTTTTCCCTTTTCACCAATGAACTGAGCGACCACTGTGGGGGGAGCTCTGTAGTCCAGTATGTGGATGATGCCATTATCTATCAACCCTCCATTACTCTGGGAGACCTCAGCCCCTTGCTCCTAGGTGACCTGTGTTCCCCTCGAGAACTGACTTGTTAACAATAGAATGGTCCTTAACATGGATAAGACCAAGGCCATGCTGTATGGTCCAAGATCCCTGGGACATGATAGAAAACAACACCTACACCTCACCTCCACGTCGGGTAGTAGCCTAGAGGTAGTGGTGTCACTAAAATACCTTGGACTCACCCTGGACCAGGGTTTCACCCTCCTCAAGAACCATGTGGACCAAGTTACTAAAACCTTACATGGGAAACTAGGCACCCTCTACTGACTGAAAAATCAGTTGATACCTGAAGCAACGGTCTCCATCGCCACCAGCATCCTCCTTCCGACAATCAATTATGCAGCCCCAATAGTCCATGGAGTAGCAAGGCTTGAGATGAACAGACTCCAAGCCCTGTACAATAAGGTGGCCTGGTTCACCACCCAGTCAAACCCCAGGAATCACCACTGTGACACGCTATCACAGCTAAACTGGCCCTCTTTGGACGCCCATCTCCAGTACCCTCTGCTATGCCAAACCTTCAAATTAATTAGCCTAACTCCCCCCTCCCAGCCTATTTGGACTCATTGCACTAAAGACTAATCCTGGGCTCCTCTGCACAACAGATCACACTCTCCTAGCTGTCCCCAGAGTAAGAACCAAGGTGGGAGGCAAGTCTTTTGGTCACACTGCACCCACCCTGTGGAACTCCCTCCCTCCTGGGATGCAGGAAGCACCGTCTATCAAAAGTTCCCGTGCTAGGCTTAAGGCTCACATGATTGCAACTTCCAAATGCTGCTGCTAGGCTCCTGGGACCACCTCACGGTCAACTGAATCTCACAGTCCTATACTACCCTCAGAGAGTAAGTCATATTCTGCAATGTGGCTCACACCCTCCTCTTTCATTCTTTGTGTCTATTCACTTACTCTGCTAAACTCCTGTACCCACACGAATGCTTTGTTCTCAGCACATGTAATCAGCTGACTGTACAATACTGTATAACTTGTATCTAACTGTATAATTTCATTATCATACTGTGATATTTACCAATGTTATATAATCCTGGGTCGCCCCTGAAAAAGGGACCTCTGGGGCCCAGTGGGCTTACCCTGTCACCAAAATTTAATAAATAAATAAATTTATGGAAAGAAGGTAAGTTGTATTGTACCAACATTTTTGATGTAGTATAAATGCAGTAAACCATACTCTAGTTATTTTGGTTTATGATGAGTAATTAAACTTCAGATAGCAGTGCTACACCAGTCATATTATGTTTGTATGCCTTACTGTAAACAGACATGCAAAACTATATACAAAATACAAAATTAAATAGTTTTGACAGTTTAGATGTAATTCCCATAATTATATTATCTAGGTACATTTTTATCTTAACTTTGAAATTACATACCACTAAGGGAACAGATGAGGTGAAATTTGCTTAAGGAAATGAGTCTATTGTTAAACTATTCTGACCTGCCTTTAATTTGAAATCCATATTCGTAACCATTAGGCTGCAAGTTAATTTTGAATGTATTGAAATGTAGAGCCAGTTTATATGTCCTTGATTTATGCACAAACTCAAGAAAATAGATGCAGCATGTTAGCTAAGAAATGCTTTTGTAAATTCTGACCCATTCTATTTAAAACTTGTTATGCACTGCAAACAGACCATGAAATCATGGTGACAAGTACAGTGGGAATAACTACCCCAGTTCAGTTTATGTCAAGAATACTGTAACTAGCATTCATGGGCTCAGTTTTCAAAGCCTGGGAATGATGCTCAGTGTTTGAGTAAAAAAGGATTGATGCAAAGGGCCCTGTGCACCGCATTGTGTATCATTTGCTATTTTCAAATGCAGCCAGTGCTGGATGGTGGGGCCACCTGCAGCAGCCAGGGTTGCCCTATCCTTGCAGCACCTGCATGGCTGCACCATGGCAGATGGGGAGTTGCACCACACCACAGCTGCAGGCAGTATCCCTACAGTGGAATTTTCAGTGCCCCTGGTGCTTAAACCAGCCAGGATTGGTCTAATGCCCCATGCACCACCACTGACCATAACTGGACAGCAGCTGTGATCAGCTCTAGGTAATGACAAGTCATGCATAGAAGCAGATTTTTAGCATGGCATAGCTGTTTACACCAACTAGGCACTATGCAGCATAGGGGTTAGTTTGATGAGGGACTACAGGAGGTGGCATGAGAGTACTGCATTGTGGCTCACAGTAGCATGTCAGCAGATGTCTCATGAACCATGGTGGCCAGGGTGACATACAGCTCAGAATGAATATGGCCACCAAGAAGCAGATGTGACCTGAACAAATACACATGTCCAGAACTTGAAGTGGTTGAAGTCCCTTTATGTCTTCCCCAGGTATTGTCAGTAAAGTGACCCCTGCAGCATCCAGTAGGACTATGCCTGTATGTCCTGAGATGGTACAGTAGTGCACACTAATGAATGCCCTGTGCAGTATAGCTGTCCACTGACTGAGTCACATGGCATCTACCATGACTTACAAGCCATTAGGCAGATAATATGTGGATGCTGGCTTTAATGCCAACCAGATGTGATATGCATAAGTGTAGGCACATCTACCTGTCACTGCAACCTTTGCACATGTAATACCAAGGTCCACGGTTGTATCAGTGTATGTTC
Source organism: Neoceratodus forsteri (assembly GCA_016271365.2). Lineage (NCBI taxonomy): Eukaryota > Metazoa > Chordata > Ceratodontiformes > Ceratodontidae > Neoceratodus > Neoceratodus forsteri. The sequence continues at coordinate 726,138,212 of CM028137.1, read as the reverse complement.
TGTAGAGTCACTGTACCACCTGTGTACTCCTGCACTCCTTACTGGTACCCCTTCCCCGGGCACCCCGGCATTGTGCCCACTGATGTGTGCCACACCTGCTCACCATACACCCCACTACTAAATAACATATATTACCGTGACTAATGTGGTGGTAGAACAAGCACAGGCACCATACAGTACAACCTATAAAACATCCTATACAGTTGCTCATACTCAGCACAGTCCTTAGGGTTTTGTGCTGTTCTGGTTGCATTGTGGTGCAATGGCATCCCCCATCCTGTACCATGTCCACTCACCGCATGGGTTGGTCCTATCACTGTCTTGCAGTGTTCAGCATGCTTGGTGTGCTAAGTGCCAGTGTTCTGCACCTAACTGCCACTCCGGCACTGCATCCTGCTGATCAGACCACAAAGTGCCCTCACTGAGGTGCCCATGCCCAGTGCTGTCCAACATCATCTTTGTTCCTGTACTTGTCATGTCCCCTTGCATGGGAGATCTGACATCACACGATGGTCAGTGGTGTGACACATGAACACTACACGAAGACTGTCACACATTGACCAACATTTGCAGGACTTTCAGACCTGTTCTATTGAGCACCCATTACACATGCTTAGGTGGATTCTGTGTTACTCCTCATAGTCTATGTAGCCTTGGCTTTTTGTAGTATCTCATATGTCAGCCATATACACCTGTTGCTGAGACTGTGCTTCACTTGCTTTGGAGCTGCTGACAAATATCCTTATTCTGGCACACCATTTGTAGACACATTACACCCAACTTCTTGTTTGTAGGTCCTTTCTCAGTACAGGATGGCATATTTTCATTTACTCACAACAATGTACTTGTGGGCTATACTGTACTTCTACTGTTTTATGGTATTGCTCGTGGATTATATGATGACAATGGTTGGTAGTTGCTTACATAGGCTGTCATAGCACTGTACTATAACTTGATATACAGTCTTGCTGCAGCATATTGTGCAGAAGTTTCACATGTCAGGGGGTGAGGGAAGCCTCCATCAATCCCTTCCATGCACCTACTGTGTGACACACCACTCCACCTGTGGCAACTTTGGGGACTTTGGCACTTGGACCCCACTTCTATCAAAATCTAGCACAGAGCCCCTGATGAACCAGAGTTTTCCAGAAGCGGGGTTTGGCACAACCTGTTTCATCCTAAGAGGCTCTTGAAAATCAGCCCCATGAGTCCACATCTTTTATAAGATTTCCTTGCAGTCCATGCTCAGCTATGATATTGAACTAAAGAAATTAAAAATGAAAATACCACTCTACCACCACAAAGAGAGAAATATTATATTACTGTAGCTTTCTCCTCTATTTACAAGCTGCTAAAAGTGCTTGCTATCCAAAATGACTGATGTGTCACCACTGTAATGACAGGACTGGCAAGCAGTAATTAACAAAAAAATTAAAGATCTGTGTTTAATTCTAGTTTTGAAAAGTATTTCCCATATAACCAATGATCACTACTAATCTGTGTTTTCTGTACCTGTGAGTACTCTGCAATTACTCTTGAATTCAAGATAATTACCTCAACTAATTAACTGCAAACAATAAACAGTATTTTTCACATTTGTAAAAAAATGCTATCAATTTATATCTTTTTTTTTTTTTCTTTTGCATCTGTACCTTTTCAGTGACGGTGCTGCAGTACACATATAACACTAAAATGTAGACACTTTATTTGGTGTTGATTAGGTTCCTAATATTATTTAGTACGGTATCAAGTTAAACAGCAAATGATAGTACCTAAAGTAAATTTTGTCAATTTAGGTGGCCGGGTGGTGCAGTGTGTAAGAGAGCTGGGTTTGATCCTGATGTTGAGATGCCCTGGTTTGGGCTGATGGAGCTCTAAATTAATGCACTCAAACTCTGGCAAGAAGTGGGAGGTACGGCACATTCACTCCCAGTTGCCAGGTCCAAGTAACACTGATGTGGGGGTACACACATTAACTATTACAAGAATACAGTGTGGCATGATAACTCACTCATAGATAGATTACAGGAAAATATAATGTTAAAATAGGTGCACCAGTTGAAGGGGCAAGTGAAAACCTGACACCCCTCCAGAACAGTCCCTAGACCATAGAGTTGAAATGAAATTGTCTTGATCACTGCTAGTCCCTCCATGTACAGATACCCATGCATTCCAAATAGCTCTGTGTAGATACCTATTTCTTGTGATGGTGCAGTTAAAATTCAGGACCACTATATTCAGTCCTAATTAGTGCTGGGACAAAACCAGGTTATAAAATGCTTCCCAACTGCATCACAAGCAAAAACTGCCATACACAAAAGAAAAATTAATTGTCAGGAGAGGAGTCTTCCCAGCAACTAAGTTGCAGTATAAATGATGGTCTCAAAATTTCAATGATTGCAAATGGAGTTTGAACTGCTAACATCTTAAATGCAACCACTGCATACATCTAGGTATAGTGCAGTGCCAGTCACACATTGCCATACCACACCTAGAGGTCAAGGAGTGAAGTACTACCATTTATGTCTTCCCCTCACCTGCCTAACATGTACCTTTTGCCCACTTACAGACCTCTTCAGTATTTATTAGTCTTTCTTATGCTTTTCATTCTGGTAGTCCAGTGCCTTAACCCCCTTCCACCCTAACTCAAACTGAAGTAGAGTCTTCAACATCTGGTGGATACACACCTCCCTTGCCCAGTCTTCAATGCCATTACTGTTAATCTTGGTCCTCCAACATCTCATCCCACCCATTGTGTTCCATGCCTGTGCCCCCCCCAGAACTGCTTAGAACAGTGTTTTATTTGCATGCTGGCTCCAACCTCTTTACCTGTGTTTTAGAAATGCCCATTGTGACAATGCAGTAAAAGGCTTTTTTTAGCTTACTTCTTTTCTCTCCACGTGGATCAGCCCCCTTCCTCTGGCCTCCCCAATCCTGTCACCCCGGCGTCCACTGGTACTTACCTCTGTCTTGAGGTGCCAGCTGGCCATGTGCAGCTCCTGCAGAGGGCCGGGATCATCCTGCCAGTCCATGGTATTTTCTTGCCTCCAGTTTTTCTCCCAATCCCCGAGTGCCTCCAGTTTTTCTCCCGATCCCCGAGTGCAGGACTAGGCATGCAATGACACCAATGGCTGAGCTGCACGTGCTCTTCCACACACAGCATGCCGGGCATCTGCTTTGTCTCTGCCCCCATCTAATGGGATCAGTGTGCTAGCCTCCAGCTATCACCAGGGGCCAGGCATGCACTGATCACCAGTCCCACCCCTCCCCAGGAGAGGAGAGCTATCTTCTGGAAGCTCAATCCTCTCCCACGCCAGCCAACCCCTGGCGACCTGCTTGCACCACGAACATGGGTCACTGACATGGCAGGAGGTAAGGCATGATGCCAAGGCATGATGCCTCAGCCCTCCACACCACTGAGCAGGCTACAGTGAAAGGCTTTGATGGCATTGTTTATAATACAACAGGTTACAATTGGAAAAAATGGCACCGACACCGTTGGGGAGACAAATGCTACTGAAAGCCCCAACCGGGTTTGCACATGTGCACTTCCCAAAGGAAGTGCGCATGTGTGAAACTGGCCAGGACTTTTAGTAGCATTTGTCTCCCCAATGGTGGCTGTATGGTGCTGGAGATGATACAATAAATTTAATAAAAATACGGTAATTTAACTTACGGTGTCAGTGCTGGATTTTTTTTCCAATTGCAAATTTATGTCTTTTTAACTGTGCATGACAGTGAGAAGAGCTGCTCCCTTTTGCTGAGGCTTAAAACACAACAGAGCACAGTCTTGAACTGTGTTACAAAGTGGCCATTGCAACCACTTTGCACCACAAATTGCATTTCTGTATAAGGCCCGTAATTTCATGACTCTGTCGGTCCAGACCTTTTGAATGCATCATCAACTTCTAAGTTCACTGTTGCTTTTATTATACCATGTGCTTTAAAGGGACATTGGCACAGTGGCATTGTTGCTGTTTGTAATGCGGGTGATCTGAGTTTTGAGGCAAACCAGGATACTGGCAGGCTGGTGGGGGAAGGAGGTTTGAGCATCCCACAGGACACTCACTCCATCCAGCGTGGGAGGTTGTCTGCTCCCACCACACTAGTGCTAACTCAAGCACCACAGATAGTGCTGCAGGTGTGAAAGCTGACAAGGTGAATACACATGGCTCCTTCACATGTACAGCTATTGTGTACTATGTGGAACAATTCTTAGTGGCTCAGGAAAGGGTAAAAATATCAGGGGAAAAACAGCTATCTTTGGGGTAAGACATGCTCTTTCAGGCCCTCCATCACCTACTGGTGCTGGAGTTATGTTGGATTCAGACACTGGAGGGGGACTGTTCCACCACTCAAAGCCCCACCATGGGGGGAATCCATAGGGGTTTCTGGATCCAGGTAAACCATGGAGATGGTAGCTGATGGGACTGAGGAGTTGAGCTGGAGGTAGGACATAATGGCTATATTGAGTGCATAAAATGTTTTTTAAGTGATTTTCTAGGTTTTTGCAAAACATTTTTAGTTGGCATTGGCCAAATTTAAATCCCATAGGATTGAAAAGAAGTTGAATTACTAAATATTCCATTTGTCATTACTGTAGACATCGGCATGAAGATATGCTTTTTGCACCTTAGACTTCATTTGTTCCTGTTGCATTTGCTGCTTTGACATCATTATCCTTTGCTTGAGATATAAGAATAATGTCCATTGAAACATGCTGTGATGTAATAAGTGGAAGGTTATGACTTCACTGCAGGCATAAGCAATGTGAAGAAAAGAAGTATAAATGAATAAGATCCTGTTTTAATGAAAATTGCTATAGCAGTAAGGGAAGGCAAGGCACCTATCCAAGACTCTAGGTACTGTATAGAACCACAGTAATACAAATTATAAAAAAAAACATACAATATAAAACAAGAAATATACAGAATAACAGAGTTTCAAAACCATTTTGTACTAAATCCATATCTCTAATAGCTTAAAACTTGAGTCTTAACTGGACCCAAAACATTGAACAGAGGGGGCTCCTCTAATAGAAGGTGGAAGTGAGTTCCACATCATAGGAGCCACAACATTAAGGACTCTGTCTCCTGAAGATTTAAGTTGGGAGCAAGGAACCGATAGCAGACCTGCCTCTGAGGAATGAAGAGAGAAGATGGGAGTGTATGTAGTGAAGAGGTCTTTAACGTAGCTTGGACCCAGATTGTGTGGGACCTTGTATACTAACAAGCAAATCTTAAAGCTGATGTGTCACCTCACTGGCAACCAGTCCAGTTCCCAGAGCACTGGTGTGATATGCTCAGACCACGAGGTCCTGGCTATCAGCCAGGCTGACAAATTCTGCACAAGCTGCAAGCACTGCACCAGCCCCACAGATAGCCTTAGGTAAAGGGCATTACAGTAATCCAAGCAGGAGGAGGCAAAAACATGCACTAGTGTCTCCAGGTCAGAGCGGACAAGATATGTTTGAATACGGGTGATGTTTTGCAGATGGTAGAAACCACTGCAAACCACAGCAGACACCTGATGTTCCAGTGTCAATCTATCATCCACAACAATGACCAAGTTCTTAACTCTATCCACAGCTCATAGCATGGTGCCACTTATCGAAGGCAACAAGGCATCATCACTATTCAGTGCCACAACTGCCCAACACAATTTCACCAGTAGCACCTCTGTCTTCAATGAGTTGAGACTAAGCCAGCTTAAAGTCATCCAGTTCTGGATCTCAGTAAGGCACTCATCCAGCACAGCTACTGCATTTTCCCTGTCAGGTGCACATGACAGGTAGATCTGGGTATCATCTGAACAACAGTGAAAACCCAGACCATACCACCTGATGATCTCTCCCAATGGCAACATGTACATGGCAAATAACATGAATGCCAGAATTGACCCTTGATGCACTCCACAACCAAATGCAACCACATCCAAGATGCTACCTGTTGCACTCTGCCTAATAGGTAGGACTCAAACCACTTCATCACTATACCTGAGAGTCTTACATAATGTCTCAGATGGAATAATAGCGCTCTATGGTCAACCATGTCAATTGCTGAGGATAGATCCAACAATACCAAGATGGAACAATGACTGCTGTCTCTAGACTGGAGAAGGTCATTGAACACCTTGACCAGAACGGTCTCCATACTATAATGAGACCTGAAACCAGACTGAAAGGACTCAAGGATCCCAAAACATTCCAAGCGGTTCTGAAGCTGCACTGCCACAACCTTCTCAATAATCTTCCCTATGAATGGGAGGTTCAAGGTGGGCCTGTACTACACCAGATCATCAGGGTTCAGTGATGGTTTCCTCAGAAGGAGTTTCACCACTGCCCTTTTCTGTTCTGTGGGGAACACACCCTCCTGAAGTGAACACCTGACAACATTGGCTATAAGCGGAGCCAGGATCAACCAGCAACTTCAGAGAAAACTGGTGGGCCGTGGATCCAAAATATAATACATGGGGTGCAACCCTAGGACCACTCAGGAGACCTCATCAACTGGGACTGGTTCAAATTCCTCTAAGGCAACAGAGTGCTCCAATCCCTCACCACCTGAGCACTACTGGCCCATGACAGGCCACCTGAGCAGACTGTCCCAGATGGCAGACAACCTGTTAAGGAAAAATTGATTAAACTCATTGCACTTTTCTGCAGTAAAAATTCTTTCCGACTGCAGACAGTGAGGATTTAACAGTCTGTCTATACTGTCAAAGAGTTGCGCTGGTCAGTTTTTACCTTCAGTTATCACATGTGACAGGAACACTGTCTTTTTCAGTGTGACAGTCCACTGATACTCCCCATAGTGAGCAAACAATGCCAGTTTGTCCTCCTCAGAGTCAGTCTTATCCAGATATGTTCCACCCTTCACTCTTTACTCTTCAGCTGCTCAGATCAACATCAAACCAAGGAGATCTGGGATGGGATGTCAGGAGGTGAACACAAAAAAGGCACCAGAGTCAAAGGCTGCTGTAAAAGCTTTATTTTAACCCCATGTCATTCTCTACACCCCTAGTACAGGTTGATACCATACTGGAGATATCCAGAGTCATCAAGAAACTACTAGGTTCCACATTTTTAAAAGGGTGGTATCTGACCATCTCCACAGAGGGGGATCAAAATGATGGACCCCAAAATAGAATTGAATTGCATGATGATCCAACCACCTGACAGGATCAACTCTGACATCAATAGCAAGACCCAATGCAAAAAAAAACCACACATCTAAGGTGTGGCCTTTTTGGTGGATCCCAGTGGCAACAGCCTGCACAAGACCCATTGAAGACATGCACTGGAGGAACAGTTGACCAAAGTGAGAGTCCTCATCATTGACCCAAGCATTGAAATCACACTTCAGTAAAAGTTTGGATGAGTTTACCACTAGGTTGGCAGTGAAGCCCTCCAGTTTCTGCTGGACATCATACCCATGCCCTGGTGTACATTAAATGAGGATGATTCTGCAACCTTTACCCAGACCACCTTGAACAGCCATGCATTCAAATGAAGTGGTTTCCACCGTGGTGTATGCCATCAGTCACACAATGAATCTAAAACAGATGGTCACCCCACCCCCTGCACCCCGTCTCATGCAATGCACCACCAAATAACATGGAGGGATAGAGGCCTCCAGCACAGGGCCAAATTCATCACCCAACAGCTCTCTGTGATGCATATTAAGTCCACAGTGAAGTCCACAATGAAAGCCTCCACCACTGCAGTATTATTCCTAAGGGACCTGGCATTAAAGAGTACTACATGAATGGGGAGTGGGTAATGCTGGCCCTCTCACTACCTCTTCCACTGTAAATTGAGAATCCCTTGGGACCAACACCAGACAGGAAGGTCCTCTGACCAGGGCCAATCTATGCCAAGGGCACCTTCTTAACCTCACATACCCAATCACACCCTTTTTCCATGACCCACACTGAGCCAGCTGACATCTCTGTCCATGCCACCAGAGGATTCCCAATCCCTGCAGCAATTGATGAACACCTCTGGTATACTACACTGACACCCCTGGAAAGGGCACTGTAGATGTAGCTCCTCTGAGGAGTAGGAGACAATGGGGCCACAACTACCTACACAGAATTTTAATTGTATAAAATCCTAACAACACCCATCCAACCCACCACAAGTATGTCACCCCATCAGATCACACACAACACACACACACCAAACACACACTCCAACACATTCAATAAATACAATTAACTCCTCCATTTGCAACCAGAAAACAATCACAATCCAGACACAAAACCCAAATAAAATAAAAGAACATAGAGAAGGGGGAAAAATGTTGAGTCATGCATGTAAAAACAATGGATTAGTTAAACCAGAGTTTTGCAGAGGCTCCTGCTAAGCATGCTGCCACCAGCTCTAGTGGAGACCTCAACAGAATCACAATAAAATGTTATTAAAGGTTAAAATGTATACTGGCCCAACACTTTGATGGTTCCAACGACCCTCCTCAGCCCCCCCAACCAACATGAAAATGGATAGACAGATCACTCACAGTTCAGCATGGATCTCACCTGAGCCACCTGCAAGGATCAGAAACAAAAGGTCACTAGAAGGGAAAACTGGCTTGCCCCACGCTCACTAGGAAAAACAGGAAAAGTAATCTCAGTATAATAAAAGTACTGCAAACCCAAAGCAATCTTGGCTGTCAACAAGCTGTGCCAAAATTATGGATTTCAGCTCCCAGAGATCTCTCTCAAGGCACCATGCCATTGGGCTCCCAACACAGGGTTTAATCGACACAAGAGAGTTTCCAGCTTTTCAGTTTACACAGTAAGTCTGCAACCACTCCACTAAAGTCCACACCCCTCCACTGGCATAGTAGAAGTAGTTCAGCAGCAGCTTGAGTCCTCCTGTGTTGCTATGGAATTCCAATCAGTCCGAAGGTAAAGTCGGGACTGAAAATGGGTCAGAGAAACTATCACAGCACTAGTGCCAGAAAGAATCCCATAAACAATAGCTGCCAGTAGAGATAAATAAACATCCACCTATTCCTCTCTGCCTCTAGCACATGTGACTGTAGGGGTGCAGTCATGCTCCTATAGTTAGGTTTGAGTAGGCAGTTTAATGTTAAACCCCACATAATATTAAACCTCTATAATATATACAGTATATATATATATATATATATATATATATATTCATGGCAAGAAAATCCGTTTAATGCATCAGTTAGGGTTGTTCCACAGCGACAAAGTGAGGAAATTCGATGTTAGGGTTGCCACCCCCCTTGCACCCCACCCCCACCAACAGGCATCAGGGTGTATGTTGGGGTCATCGGTCTAACTCTCATCCCATCCCATGTGTAAACAAGTGTACTAGAATGGGGTGAGAGTTGGATCAACTACTCCAACGCATATACCCGATGCCTGTTGATGAAGGTGGGTGAAATTTTGCCATGAATTTCTTCTTTGAGAATAAGGACTATAAATAGTGAACAGAATGTGATCTTTTTGTCACATAGTAGCAGTAACTATAATGCAAACGGAAGCGCAAATGGTAACGTACATAGTGACGCAAACATACACGGTAATGCAAACGGTAAGAGAACCACAAGCGCAAACATTAATGAAAACAGAAATGGTATGCAAACAGTAGTGCAAATGGTAACGGCAACAGAAACTCAAACGTTAACGAAAACAGTAACGTAAGCAGTAACGGCAATGGAAATGCAAACGGTAAAAGAAATGCAAATGGTAACAGAAAGGCAAACAGAAATGCAAACGGTTAAGGCTACGGCACCAAGGAAGGAAACAATAATGCAATCGACAATGGAAACGCAAGCAAAAATGCAAACGCTAAGGGCAACAAAAACGCAAACTGTGATGAACATGCAAACAATAACAATAACACAATTATAAATGCAAACAGTCACAGTAACAGCAATGATGATGGCAAAGTGAACAGTAACGAAAAACAGAAACGGAAGCGTAAGCGCATGCGGAAACGCAAATGGTAACACGCACAATCACAGTACCGCAATTGGAAATGTAAATGCTAATGGTAGCAGCAACAATAATGCCAAAGGAAACAGAAATGGAAACGCAAATGCAAGCGCATATAGAAACGTAAATCGTAACCTGCACGGTGATGGTAATGCAATTGGAAATGCAAATGGTAATGGTAACAGCAATGATGATGCCAAACGAAAGAGAAACACAAATGCAAAAGCAAACAGAAGGGCTGCCGCAAATGCAAATGGAAATGCACACGGTGATGCAAATTGAAATGCAAACAGAAACAGTAGTATAAATGCAAGTGGTAACAGTAATGCAAATGCAAGTGGAAACAAAAATGCAAAGGGTAACGTACACGGTGGACAACACGTGGACCTCTTTCTTGAAACCCATTTTGAAAGAGGTATACCGAGTCTATCAGCTTATGATGAGTTTACATGCCCTATCTCCTCTCCAGAGCTGTTTGGATTTTACTCCATATAAACTAGATGGCTCCTTTAGGGCCTGGCGCAGATTTGGTCTTGTAACTCTGGGACAGCTTCACTCTGGGGAGAGGTGTAAATCCTTCCAACAGTTGAGAGCAGAATTTGTTCTTCCACAATCAGATTTATTCTGATATCTTCAGTTGAGGCATTATTTAGTTACGGAAAACACAGGTGTACAAATGACACTGCCCCTCGGTCGCCTGCAAAGCTGTCTTGCGGGGCTTGCCCTGGCTCCAGGGGGGAAAGCTGTTTCTAAAATAGTGGTGGCTTTATCTTCATTAGAATCTGACCATCTGACTCATGTTAAAGAGCACTGGGAATTGAAAACGGGCACCAGGTTAAATGACCAACAATGGCAGGGGATCTGGAAGGGAATTCACAGCACTTCTTCAGCTCCTTTCTGGAGGGAGTTCCGATGGAGGGTTATTGTCAGATATTTCAGACCCCCAGTAGTTAATAAACATTTGGGTAAACACTCCGCAGACATTTGTTGGAGGGAGTGCCAAGGCAGAGGAACAATCTCCCACATTCTTTGGGACTCTCCGGTGTTGAAAAGTTACTGGAACTCGGGTAAAGTGGTTGGAAGGATGTTTGAAATCCCTCCTCCCTCGACAGTCCAGAATTGGCTGTTTGGCCTTCCACCAGATCACCTGAGGTCTAGACCTCAGAGATACTTATACTATATTGTAAACGCGGCGGCCCTAAAGGCCATTACTAGATGTTGGTTAACAGGCAAATCTCCTTCTACTGAGGATTGGTATTCCATCTGCTGCAAAATTGTGGATACGGAGCAACTTACTGCCAAGCTCTGGTTTCAATTGGATAAGTTCAAAAGCAAATGGTTACCTTTTCTTCATTATAAAGCATCTAGGGAGCCCAGGGATAAACTGGAGGTATTGGCCAAACTGGCTTAAAATGTTGGTCTGGATTATAAGAGGCTGTACTGTCTCTGTTCTTGGGACTCCCCAGAATCTCAATCCCCAGATTAGGTCCTGGGGCTGGCTTGGCATCCTGGGAGAGCTTAGTGGACCACATCGATTTACACATGAGCTTGCTTTTGCTGTAAGGCACTTTTAGAAATTATATTTAAATGCAAGAGTCAACCTTTCCCCCTTTTCCTTCTTTTCCCCCTTCCCTTAGCTCCTCAAATTAGTGATCCTATAGTTGTTTATTTGTGATTTGTATTAATGTATTTGAGTATCTGTCTATTGGATCCCCACCCTTGTTCTTTTTCTTTTGGAAATGAATGAGTTGGTGTTTAAAAATTTTGAAGTCATAAGGAATATTGTCTCCCCTTTTTGTTCTTTCTTCTGTATTTGTATGTTATGTATTGTTTATAAAAAATAAAAAAATTGAATAAAGTATGATTTCAAAAAAAAATGGGTGAAAAAAGCTCTTTTTACACTTTTTTTACCATACGTGGCGCAAAATCTGGACATCCGATCAAAATACTTGGCACATTAAAAGATGTACCCCCATGGAATGACACATACCAAATGTTGTGCAACTCCATTGAACAGTTGCAAAGTTATTAAAGTGCAAAATTTGGGGTTTAACATTAAACTGCCTACTCAGCACTAACTATAGTGGTGCTACCGTGACACTATAATATATATGTAATAGATAACCCACTCTACGGTGTGCGGTCACTCTCTGATATACGCACACCTTGGTGTGCGCTGTACACACAAGGCTGCAGGCTGAGTGCATTAACCACCCAAGGCGTGCATATATCAGAGCGCAACTGCACACCATAGAGTGGGTTATCTATCATATAAAATGGCAAAACATTTTTTAGAGGGGTAAAAATGCAGGTGTGCGGTCATGCTCTGACATACGCACGGTCATGTGATGGCATCTAATGAATTTGTAGACATAATTTTTCCTACCTATTTTATAAATATATATATATAGTTAGGGTTGAGTACCCCATTTAAGGTTAAAGTGTGACATTTTGCACCTTAATAACTTTGCCACTGTATAATGGATTTACCTGAAATTTGGCAGGCACGGAGCAGTAGCATAAATACTGGGGTCTGCCAAGTTTTGTACCAGTCAGATATACGGTTGAAGAGTTACAAAGTGAAATTCCGTAGCGCATTTACACTTTTTTGCACTTTCTTTGCTCACACCTACAGGTCACACAGTTTGCGCAACTAGTCTGAAAACTTCAGAAAACATGCGGCCAGGGTCCCTGATGTGCCTTTCGAAGATTTTGTAAAAAAATTATTCAAAAAACAAATTTTCCATTATAGTCAATGGGAAAAGTTAACAAAAAGTTTGATGGTGTCACAAATGCAGTTTTTAGTGTCGCAAATGACCCCTCTAGTGTCGTGAGTCAGCCATTTTTTTTTCAGTTACTGATCACAGAAATGCTTGGCATTTTAAAATTGGGACCCTCTAGGGACACAATTCTTTTTGTGTTTACCTACTTGAGCCCTGAGGATGCCAGCCATGTCTTTTTGGGGGGTTAAACACCCCAGAAATACGTTTTTGAAATTTTTGGGAAAAGTAGTGTCACAAAGTAGTGTTGCACCTGTGAAACTTTTGTGATTTCTTTTGCGAAAGTGTCATGTTTTGCGACACTACTTTGTGACACTATGGCTAAAATAACAGGAATTCTTTGCCACCCTGCTGCAAAACACTGGTATGCTCTATTGGGTTGAAATTTGGAGAGAAGAAAGCCACCATCCTGCAGATAAGTGCTTTGGTAGTTTGAATACAAAATATTGCAGGGATGCAAAGTTATGGTACTATGAAGTTGACACTTTTTCCCATTGACTAACATTGCGATGTCTGCCCTCCCCCTCGGGGCCCGTATCTCGGAAACAGTTTGAAATACGGACTTTTTGACAGAAAAATACTTAGCCCCCCACTAGGAGGCTAAGTACAAAACTAGCCAGAAAAGTAATAAATAATATGAAATTTAAATTTTTTTCTACGTCGTACGGTTCATAAGATATAAGCAATTTAGTATTCCAAGTGTTCATTTTCTGCTCTGAGGCCCATTATTAGGCATACATTCTTTGTACTCACTGTGTTTCTCTATGAAGCTGTTGGGGAAAACCAGGGTGTGCTCTTCCGTTACTGTTACAGTTAGCGTTTTCACTCCCGTTTCCGTACCCGTTTGTATTATCTGGGCGCATCTAACAGTAGGAGGTCTCCCTGACAAGCCAATTGTAAGGAATGTGTCTCAATTTCTACCCAGGTGGGGGGCCCTTCCCCTTTCATCAAGGGTATGAAAGTTTGTAGTTGGGCTGCCCAATAGTATTTACAAAAATCAGGGAGACCCATCCCCCTCTCTCTTTCGGGGATGTCAGAACCTTCCATCTAACCCTCAGAGCCTTGCTCCTCCATATAAATCTAGTCAGGTTTTTTTTAATTGTTTTCAGAACTCTCTGGGAGGTCTGAATGGAAGGGTGGAGAAGAGAAACAAAAACCTCAGGAGCACATTCATTCTGAGGGTCTCAATTCATCCCGATAAGGTCAGGGGAAGTTCTCCCCACCGATTGCAATCTGCCTGGACATCCAAGAGCAACTTAAAGTAATTGGTAAAATACAGTTTGCTCAGGTCCCTTGAGATCCACACCCCAAGATATCTGAAGCCGGTCTTCACCCACTTTAGTTGACCCAGGTCTGGAAGGGGACGGCCCTCGGTATGACCCACTGGGATAATCTCCATCTTTGAGTCATTGATTTTATATCCGAAAACTGACCCAAATTATCTTAATAGATTAAAAATTCTAGGAAGGGCTTGCACTGGGTTGGACACATACAGCAATGTATCATCGGCATGTAGGGATACTCCAAGTACCGATTCTCCCACTCTGGTACCCTCAAATAGTGGGGATTGCTGAAGGGCTGCTGCCATGGGCTCAATGCTCAGAGCGAAGAGGAGGGGAAAGAGCAGGCACCCCTGTCTCATCCCTCTACAAATTTTAAAGGAAGGTGAGATAATCCCATTCGCCCTCACCCTCGCCCTCGGTTGCCTATATAAATTGCTAATCCAGCCCCGGAACTTCTCACCAATCCTGAATTTGGCCAGAGTTTGATCTAAATATGCCCAGTCTAACTGATCAAAGGGCTTCTCTGCATCCAAGGACACCACTGCTTGTGTGGTCCTGACTAAAGAGGAGGATGGGGAGGTGAGGGTATTCAGGAAAAGACAGATGTCACTAATGTGCATCCTGGAATGAAGCCAGTCTGGTCAGGATGAACTAGAGAGGGTATGATTTTTTGGAGACAGAAACTGACAACCTTAGCAAAAATCTTGGCATCCTGATTCAACAGGGAGATTGGTCTGAAACTAGCGCAGAGAGAAGGATCCTTCCTTGATTTTGGTAACACCGTCACAAGAGCTTCACCCCAGGAATCGGAGGTTGTTCCCAGCTCCTGTGCCACATTACAGACCCTAGTGAGGAGGGGGACCAAGTTTGCCATAAAACATTTAAAGAACTCAGCGGGGAAGCCATCCAGGCTGGGTGCCTTGCCGGTCTTGAGAGTTTTTATCGCCTTTATTATCTCAGCCTCAGTGAAGCCCAATCCCAATGCCTCCCCCTGCTCTACTGACAGTTTTGGTAGATCTATTTTATCCAGAAAAGCACTAATTTTGGAGGCATGGTCTAGCCCCCTCTCCTCAGTATATAGGTCCCTGTAAAATCTCTGGAATTCATTTGTTATCTCTGTGGGTTGTGTAAGCTGAGATTGGGAGGAGTCGTTAGATCTAAATAAGGGAATGTATCTGTCCACCTCTTGTTTGCGAAGATGTAGGGCTAGAATTCTGCCCACTCTCGCTCCCCCCATAGTACCTCTGTTCCGTGAACCTAAGGATGTTCTCTGTGCGCCGTTGCATTAATTTATTATATTCATCCCGTCCTGCCCTCAGCTGCAGCAGAAGTGATTTGTAGCCCCTTGTCTTATGCTCCCATTCCAATATAGCTATTTCATCTAAGACTTTCTGAAGAGTGGCTTGATGTTGTTTATTTTTGTAAGATGAGTGAGAAATAGTGTGCCCCCCTTATTGCCGCCTTGAGCCCATCCCATTCAAATTTAACCGCCATCTCCCCACTGGAGTTTTCCTGAATATAATGTTTTATCACTTCTTTAGTAGACTTAACATACATTTTGTCATTGACAAGCCCCGGATCAAACCTCTAGAGCCCATCTTTGTGTGCGGAGTCCCAGCTGAGACAGGCCGAAACCATTGCATGATCAGAAAATGACACGGGATGGATCTCCACCTCTTTAAAATAGTGGGCCAAATTCTTTTGGGTATAAAAGCGGTCTAGCCTAGAGTAAGAGCCCGAGGCAGTGGAATTAAGAGTATAGTCTGCGTTTGATGGGTTTTGTAGGCGCCACGGGTCTACTAAATCCTTTTCTGTTGTCAGAGTTCTGAGCAACCTGGAGCAGGCTCTAGACCCTCCCACAGTCATCTTGCTCCTATCCAGTCTCAAATCTTCCACACAGTTCCAATCTCTGATGCAGACCACCTGGCCCTCCAATAGACCAGAAATTACCTTGAACAGGGACATTAGGAATTCTCCTGGGGGAGTAGGGGCATAAACTGAGATGATGTGTATTTTCCTTCCGTTATATACCCCAGATACTAACACCCACCTTCCGGAACCACCCGTATTGATCTTCTAGACCTGAAAAGGCAGACCACGGTGGATCAAAATGGCCAAGCCTGCTTTTTTAGCTTGGGGGTGGGAGTCCAAAAAAACAGAACCTACCCAAGATCTCCTTAATTTTGAATGTTCTATGTTAGACAATTTTGTCTCTTGGAGACAGGCGATATCACATTTCGCTCAGTGAAGCTCTAATAGAATCCTCATCCATTTTATGGGGTTATTAATTCCCTTTACATTTATTGAGCAAATTTTCAAGGAAGCCATGATGAGTAATGGCCTTGGGGGGATATCAATAGTCCTCCAGAAAACCAGTACTGCCGCGTTTACTAATTTTTAGCTCTTTTCCATTGTCCTATTACATGCTTGGTCAACCTTATAGGAAAGGAAAGAGGTAAACATTAATAACATCAGAACAAGAACCCCTTCAGGGGTATAAACAATCAAAAAGACTCCAAACCCATTAGGAGTCTTGAGTGTAACAACAACTGGTAAATGGGGTATAAGCCCCATGACAACAAAGACCACTAAGTCATGACCTTGCCCGCCTAGGGGCCAAAGGGAGGTAGTATTTGTCCCGAGGGAGAAGCCCACACTATCTGGGACAAGGTGCAGAGGTTCCTGCTTGTGCAGGAAGCACCACACCTGTTCCCTCCTATGGATTACAGTGAGGCCGCCCAAATGAGGACTGCCCAGGGTGATGTCAATCATCTGAACTGCTGGACTTCGAGTCTCTCCAACAACCTCTAGGAGTCAAAGTTCCAGACCCTCCCATGCCTTGTAGAACTGACAGTCTGTAGCAGCGAGGCCGACTCAGACCATAGCGCAGAGTACTTTCGTCAGCTTACAGTATGTAATATGTCAGGGCTCTGTCCAGAAAAATGAACCCTAACAACTTCGAATCACCATAACATAAAAGTATGAATCTGTAATTATAGTGTCTGCATTTACTAAGTGAGTCCCCAAACAATGATGCACCTGTAATAAAAACATACTGATTTTGCACAATTTCACTTAAGCGGCTGTGATAACCCCCCTATGTTTGACCCATTCAGGTGATTTGTCAGATTCTCTGGGGTACCGAGTCCCATGAATTTGTGCACCAGAGTATGTTTAGGTCTGTAACCCCCTTCCCTGAGACACCTTCAAAAACACAGTTTCTCTTGGCCTTGTCTATTAAGAGATTTTCACAGGAGTTAAACAAGGTCTGTGACTGACAAACTGACGCAAAGCCATAGTACTTGCATGTTGTGAACAGGAAAGGGTCCTGGTTATGAAACCACCTGCATCATGAGCCCTGATCCCAATCTGGGAAAAAATATCTCCCCCGGGGAAGTGAGCGAACAGGCCATAAGATAGGAAGCAATAGCATAGGGACAGCTCGTGTAATGCAGAGGCGGAAGTCCGGGTCGGGGAAATAAGTTCTGATCAAGGGTTCCTCTTGTTCCAGGGGATATAGTCCAAAGACCTCAACCACAAAACCAAGCTGAGCTCACCATGTAGATTCACTGGTAGGCAAACAGAATAAGTGAAGTTGCAGTGTCTGACTTTCACTCAGGATGGCTTCTTTTTTTGCAGCCACTTAGACAAACCGGCATGTAGTGGGAAGAGGGAGCCGGTTCTTGTAGTGCCGTTTCTTCTTCCACCCAGTGCCACTGACCAGAGGAGCTCCTCGATTTCATGTTCTGCCATGTCCTCCTTCATATCAGGGAGAGAAACGACCTTGGATTCCAGGAAGGGAACAGCTTCTAGTAGGGTGTCGAAAGATTTGGCACCATCTTCTCCTTCAATTCAAAGTTTAGTGGGATATCTAAGCTGGGCTCTCATACCCTTTTCCTGTAGTTGTTTGACCACAAATAACACCTTTTTCCATTTTGCCATCATTAATGGTGGGAAATCTTGATCAATGTAAACTCTTGTGCTGTCCAGATTATGATCTCTCTTTTTCCATGTAAGCTTAAGAATCTGATTCTTGACAGGGAATTTTAGGAATTTAATTATAATTGACCTCAGGGGTGCTCCTGGTCTGGGCTTGGGGTGCCATGGACCTGTGGGCTCTTTCTATGTCCAATTGGAAGTCTTTATCTAGACCCAGCTCTTTTTTAAGCCAGCAGTCCATGAATTGAGCAGTGTCTGCCTGTTCTGCACCCTCAGGGATACTAAATACTCTGATATTATTGTAGCGGGCCCTGGCCTCTGCATCTTCAGCTCTGAGAGTTATTGCTCTTTCCCTACAATGAAGAAATGCCAGCAATCTGCCAAAGGCCATGTGTTCCCCTTGCACAGTCTCTAATTGGTTTTCCACACTGGAGGTGCAGGCTTCCAGTTTTCGGAAGTCTTTCTGGATGTGAGAGACCTTGCTGTCAATTTAGTGCAGCAGCCTTATAATTTTATTACTGTCCACTCATGATGTGATTGAGCCCGAATCAGAGCCAGAGTCCTCTTCACCAGACCCCACTGTAATCGAGGATCAGGATAGAGATGGACTTAGGCCCATAGCCTGCTGATATTGAGAGTCTTGTTTTGGTGTTTGCAAGTGCGCAGAGGTCTTTTTTTTATGCATCCCATTGTCTGTAAAGGTTCCGATGCCAAGCCAAACAAGTAAATGATATGAATATTGTCGCTGGACCATGGATTGCTATAGATTAATTGCCCAGGGAACTGAGCTCTAGTCTAGGCTTCCATGTGATTTGCTGACATCACCGGAAGTCTCTTTTTCACCCATTTTTGCTGATTTTCCTCATCATGCTGTGGCCACACTGTTTGGAATGTTGGCCTGAAATTTTCAGGGTTGAAGAGCTTGCCACAAAGAACAAGCCAGCATTAGTTTGGTGAAAAAGTATTAATCCATTTCAAAGTTATTCAATTTTGAAATTTCAGGTTCTGAGCATGCTCAGTTCAGTCTTTTGGATAGCTGAACAGCTTCGAACAAGGATTTGGGCTTACAAACAGGGATTTGGGCTCACAAACAAGGATTTTGACTGCTCTCGAACAGGAATTCATTAAATCCCTGTTTGCATGAAAAAATCTCTGTTTGCAAGCCACCATCTTGTTTTCAATTTTGTTAAAAAACAAAACATTGTAACTTGCCCCACAATGTCTTCTGTAGAGAATGAAGTATGGGTTTTGTTCAGGGCAATGCCCTCTACAAATCCATGCCTTTTGTTCCTTTTAATCTAGTCAAAATCAGCCATTTTTACATTTGCAAATCCCTGTTCTTGACTCGCTTCCCATCCTTGTCTGTGAGGCATCAAAATCCCTGTTCACAAGCTGAATCCCTGTTTGTGAGCTGTCAAAATCCATTTGTGAGTGGATGACCAGATGGCCGTACCTCGTGAACAGGGATTTCTTACGAACAGGGATTTTGACAGCTCACAAACAGGGATTCGACTCGTGAACAGGGATTTTGACACCTCACAAACAGGGATTATAAAATGGTATCCCTGTTCATTAGCTGTTAAAATCCCTGTTCATGAGCTGTCAAACTCCCTGTTCATGAGGTGTCAAAATCCCTGTTCATGAGGGGATGATCAGATGGCCCTAGCTTGCAAACAGGTATTTCTCATGAACAGGGATTTTGACACCTCACAAATAGGGATTCAACTGACAAACAGGGATTTTGACTGCTCACAAACAGGGATTATAAAAACTAATCCATGTTCATGAGCTGTCAAAATCCCTGTTCATCAGAAATCCCTGTTCGTGAGCTGCCAAAATCCTTATTTGTGAGGGGGAGGACCAGATGGCCCTACCACGCAAACAGGGATTTCTCAAACAGGGATTTTGACTAGCTTACAAACAGGGATTCGGCTTGTGAACAGGATTTTGATAGCTCATGAACAGGGATTTGTTTAAAGGATGCTGTTTCATTGCCAGTTTACTGCAACCTACAAGTGTGCTTACTGTGATTAGTGAAAAATTCATATCTTGAAACATTTTTATAGATATAGGCACTGAAAGGCACCACGTTCACCACAGTGTTATCCTATGGGAAATTTTTCAACTTCGGAATGGCATAAGTATGAAACTGATGAAAATGTTTACACCAAACCAGCATAAATTACATCTGTGGGACAACCCCTTCATATCCTGCAAATTTCAAGCCAAACGTCCTAATGGTTTCATTGCAGTGAAGTGGCAAAGAAACAGCAACATTTAAAAACCCTGTTCATGAGCTTTCAAAATCCCTGTTCATGAGCCGAATCCCTGTTCATGAGGTGTCAGAGTCCTGGTTTGTGAGAAATCCCTGTTCGTGAGGTAGGGCCATCTAGTTGTCCCTTCATGAACAAGGATTTTGACAGCTCACAAACAAGGATTTCTCACAAACAGGGATTCTGACAGCTCATGAACAGGGATTTTGACAGCTCATGAACAGGGATTAGTATTTATAATCTCTGTTTGTGAGGAGTCAAAATTCCTGTTCATCTACTGAATCCCTTTTCATGAGCTGTCAAAATCCCTGTTCATGAGAAATCTGTTCATGAGGTAGGGCCATGTGGTTGTCCCCTCATGAACAATGATTATGACAGCTCATGAACAGGGATTTTGACACCTCACGAAAAGGAGTTCCTTTTTATAATCCGTGTTCGTGAGCTGTCAAAATCCCTGTTCGTGAGCCGAATCCCTGTTCGTGAGGTGTCAAAATCTCTGTTCATGAGAAATCCCTGTTTGTGAGATAGGGCCATCTAGTCATCCCCATACGAACAGGGATTTTGTCAGCTCATGAAAAGGGATTGGCTCACGAACAGGGATTTTGACACCTCACGAACAGGGATCGGAAGTGAGTAGCGAAAAGGGATTTTCAAATTTAAAAATGGATGTTTTTTGACTAAACTAAATGGAACCAAAGCCATGGGCTTGTAGAGGGTGTCGCCCTGAACAAAGCCCATATTTCAATCTCTACGGAAGACATCCCTGGTGCAAGTCACAAGGTTTTGTCTTTGAAGAAAATTGAAAACAAGATGGTGGCTTGCGAACAGGAATTTTTTTCATACAAACAGGGATTTAATGAATCCCTGTTTGTGAGCTGTCAAAATCCTTGTTTGTAAGCCAAAATCCTTGTTCAAAACTGTGCAACTATCCAAAAGACTGAACTGAGCATGCTCAGAACCCAAAATGTCAAAATTGAATAACTTTGGAATGGATAAACATTTTTTCACCTAACCAACATTAGCTTGTTCTTTGTGGCAAGCTCTTTCTACCCTGAAAATGTCAGGCCACAATTCTGAACATCGTGGTTGTGGCGTAATGAGGAATAATCAGCAAAATTAGGCAAAAAAGTGACTTTTACACTTTTTTCACTATGCACTGCACGAAATTCGCAAATCCAATCAAAACTAAACTTGGCATATCAAGAGATTTACCCCATGGGATGGAGCATACCAAATTTCATGCAAATCCATTGAACAGTTGCAACATTATTAAAGTGCAACATTGGAGGTTTAACAATAAACTGCCTACTCAACTGTAACTATAGTGGCGCTATTGCACCACTACAATATTAATATCTATATGTCTATATCTATATTCATTGCAAAAACTTTGTTAATGCATCAGTTAGGATGAATACCATAGCAACAAAAGCAGGGAAATGCGGCGTTACAGTTTCCAACCCTAATGCCCCACCCCAGGGTTCCACCCACCCCACCGTCCACACTAACAGGCATCAGGGTGTGCCATGGGGTCATCAGGCCCAACTCTCACCCCATTCC
The DNA here is from genome assembly GCA_016271365.2 of Neoceratodus forsteri. Lineage (NCBI taxonomy): Eukaryota > Metazoa > Chordata > Ceratodontiformes > Ceratodontidae > Neoceratodus > Neoceratodus forsteri. The sequence goes on along the minus strand of CM028137.1, from coordinate 726,116,408 downwards.
ATGTGTAAACAAGCATACACACTACAGTATAGGACAATGGGGTGAGAGTTGAGCCTGATGACCCTATGGCACACCCAGCAACTCAAATACTGTGTGTGGAGGGTAGAAGTGTGGGGTGGGGTGGGGTGGTAGGGTTAGGAACCCTGGGGTGGGGTGTTAGGGTTGGAAACCCTAATGCCTAATTTCCCTGCTTTTGCTGCTATGGTACTTACCCTAACTGATGCATTAACAACGTTTTTGCAATGAATTTCCCTTCTTTTTCAGATAGTATAATTCTATCCTCGTTTCACTGTGGAAGCACAGGGTCCTTTGAACCCTGCACTCCCATCCCTCCATCCAGATAGTACAACAGGACCCTGCGCTCCCATCCATACATCCAGATAGCAGAACAGTATCCATATGTCACAATGGTAGTGCAGGGTCCTTTGGACCGTGCGCTCCCATCTGTCCATCAAGATAGTACAATTTTGTACCTTCTTTCTGTTATATAAGCATCATTTGTTATTAAGAAATATCAGTAGCAGTCACATCAATAAAAAAAATTGGAAGAAATTACCTAAAAACAGGAATTTTGCCAGTGTTTAAATTAGGAAAAAAAGTGTAACTCATTAGATACAAACCCAGGATGTTTCAAACTGCAGCTCTGTGCACTACCTACCACACCACTGCAGCACTGTTGCTGATTTCTGCTTTTCTATGTATTAGTATCTGTCACTGTGGAAGCAGAGAAATGTTCAAAATAAACAGAATGGTTTTGAAAGCAGACCGGACAATTTTTGTAAGCAACACCACATCTTTGGAAATCTTGTGAAAATTGAAGAAAATAGTTGAAAAAGCACCTTTTTCTGCAAAAACAAAACAAAAATGTTTGAAAACACTCCCTCGCTTATGAAAATGGAACACTTTCATTTCCATAGACAGTACTTGATAATATGCGAAAATTGGAGAAAATGGTCAAAAAGCACCTTTTTTTCTGAAAACAATATGAAAATGTTTGAAAAGGCTCCCTGGCTTATGAAAATGGGAAGCTTCCATTTCCAGAAACAGTACTTTATAACATGCAAAAAGTGGAGAAAATGGCTGAAAAAGCAAGGTTTTTTCCAAAAACAACACGAAAATGTTCGCAAACATTTCCTCGCTTCTGAAAATGAGACGCTTCCATTTCTGCAAACAGTACTTCATTTTTTGAAAAGAATGCCCCATTTCCACAAAAAATCCCCCAATTTTGAAAAACTGTCCCATTTGCAAACAAAAATGCCCCATTTTCACAAAAAATGGCTCATTTTCAAACAAAAATGCCCCATTTTCACAATAAATGCCCCATTTTGAACAAAATGCCCTATTTTCATAACAAATTCCCCATTTTCGAAGAGAAATGCCCAATTTATGAACAAAAATGCCTCATTTTTGGAAAACTTTCCCCATTTTCAAACAAAAAATGCCCCATTTTGGCAAAAAATGCCCAATTTTCAAACAATAATGCCCCAATTTTGCAAAAATGCAAAATATTTGAACAAAAATGCCCCAGTTTTGCAGAAAATGTCCAATTCTTGAATAAAAATGAATAATTTTTGAACAAAAATGCTCAGTTTAAAAAAAAAACTTTTTTGGAAAAATTCCATTTTCGTGCTGAACACTTAACTTTTCCCATAGGAAATAATGGGAAATTAAAAGTTTAATAACTTTTGAACTGATTAATATTTTTTCACCAAACCTTCAAAAGGCACATATGAGACCCAGATCCTTCCTACCCTGAGCAGTTCAGCCTGCAACATAAAGCCATTTCTGAGCTCCAGGATGACAAACAAATGTAAACAATTCCTGATTCTTCTCTTTTTCCAGCACTTCATATCTCAGAAACCATTAAATACGTTCCCACCAAATTTGGTAGGTCATGGGAGCTATAACTAGAGATTATGTAAGCCAAATTTCATGCAGATGCATTGAAGAGTTGCAAAGTTATTAACCCTCAAAGTTGTAACTTTAACATAGAAGTTCACTTTCACCCTAACTACAAGTTATATAGATATATGACACCCTAACACCCCCAAACCCTACCACTCCACCCCACTGCCACCCACCACAGACCAATAGGTGATGGGGTGTGCCTTGGGGTCATCATGCCCAACTCTCACCCTATTCTCCTATACTGCATCATGTGAGGTTTGTTACACATGGAATGGGATGAGAGTTAGGACTCGATGACTCCAAGATACCACCTGTTCACCTGTTGGGCCTGTGGTGGTGGTAATATGAAGTGGGTAGTATGATTGGGGGTTGATAGTGTCAACCCTAATGCCTCATTTCCCCACTTTTGTCAGGTCAATCTAACTGATGCATTAACAAAGTGTTTTTGCCATGAATATATAACTATATATATATATATATATATTAATATTCATGGCAAAACACTCCATTAATGCATTGGTTGGGATGATCTAACAACAAAAACAAGGAGTTGATGTTAGGGTTCCCAACCCTTGCACCTCACCTCACCCCCACCAACCCGGCATCGGGTGTGCGTTGGGGTCATTAGACTTAACTGTCACCCCATCCCATATGCAAACAAGCTGAGGTGGTGCAGTATAGGAGAATGGGGTGAGAGTTAGGACCGACAACCTCCACACACACCCCGATGCCTGTTGGTGGGGGTGGGGTGCAAGGGAAGGGAACCCTAACATCGAATTTCCTCACTTTTTTTGCTGTAGAAGAACCCTAACTGATGCATTAAACAGAGTTTTTTGCCATGAATTTCCCTTCTTTCTGAGAATGTGCAGTATAAATAGTAAATGGAATGTGGTGGTGCGAGCACAGGGCCCTTTGGTAACAGTAATGCAATTGGAAACAGAAATGGTTATGGTAACAGCAAGGAGGATGCCAAAGGGAACAGTAACAAAAATGGAAGCGGAAACACAAGAGCATAAGCAAATGCAAATCGTTACGCGCACAGTCATGGTAACGCAATTGGAAACACAAATGCTTATGGTAACATCAACGATGACGACGAAGGAAACAGAAACGCAAACAGAAGCGTGTACGCAAACGGCAATGCACATGGTGATGGAAAAGGAAACACAAATGCAAAAAAACAGTAATGGAAATGCAAATAGTAACAGTAATGCAAACGCAAGTGCAAACGCAAACGGTAACACACATGGCGATGTAAACGGAGATGCTAACACAAACGGTCACAGAAACGCAAGCGGAAACACTAACTGTAACAGTAACGCAAACACGCCCACTTTTTGTCCCCAAAAAGTGCATTCAGAAGCACAGTGAATACAAAGAATGTATGCATAATAATGGCCCTCGGAGCAGAAAAATGAACAGTTGGAATACTAAATTGCTTATATCTCAGGAACCGTACGACGTAGAAAAAAAATTAAAATTTCATATTATTTATTACCTTCCATGCTAGTTTTGCACTTAGCCCCCTAGTCAGGGGCTAAACAATAGAGTAAGCCTGCAGTGGATTTTTTTTTTGTAAGCTGCAAAATTCGCAAAAAAAAATCACGAAAGTGTCATAAATGCGACACTACTTTGCAACACTACGGCTTATAAAAATTTTAAAAGCATATTTCTGGGGTGTTTAACCCCCATAAAAAGACATGACTAGCATCCTCAGGGCTCGACAAGGTGAACACAGAAAGAATTGTGTCCCTAGAGGGTCCCAAATTTAAATGCCAAGCATGTATGTGACCAGTAACTGAAAACAAAATGGTGGATTTGTGACACTGCAGGGGTCATTTGTGACACTAAAAACTACATTTGCAATACTGTTGAACTTTTTGTTAACTTTTCCCATTGACTATAATGGGAAATTTGGTTTTTGAATAACCTTTGAATCATTTAATATTTTTTCACAAAATCTTTGAAAGGCACATTGGGGACCCCGGCTGCATGTTCCCTGAAGTTTACGGACTGGTCGTGCAAACCATGTGACCTGTAGGCGTGAGCAAAGAATGCACAAAAAAATAAATATGACTTTCTACAGCGCTATATAACTCTGCAACTGTATAGCCGACCAATACAAAACTTGGCAGATCCAGAGATCTATAGTACCGCTCCATGCATGCCAAATTTCAGGCAAATCTGTTATACGGTGGCAAAGTTATTAAGCTGAAAAATTTCACACTTTAACCTTAAATGGGGTACTCAAACCTAACTATAGTGAATTCTATGCAAAAAACTGTGTGAATGCATCAGTTAGGGTTGAAGCGACAAAAGTCAGGAAATTCAATGTTAGGGGTGAGCACCCCACACACACACTCCCATCCTCCACAGACTGACAGATGCTGTGGTGTGGCATGGGGTCGTGAGACCCCAACTGTCACCCCATTCCATGTGTAACCAGGCTTACATGGTACAGTAAAGGGAAATGGGGTGACAGGCCCTCCTACCAGGCCACACCACGGTGTCTGTCAGTCTGTGGAGGGATGGGAGGCGGGGAGGCTCACCCAACGCGAATTTCTGACTTTGTCACTAAAACCTAACTGATGCATTAATGCAGTTTTTTGCATAGAATTTCCTTACTTTTTTGAAAAAGTGTAATATAAGTAGTAAAAAAAATGTATTGGTGTATCTCATTAACTGCAACCTACGAAAAAAAATCCCATTGCAGGTTTACTCTATGGTTTAAAATCTTTGGGCCTCGCATTCCCACCAACTTGTACATTTCTGCAAAGCATCACAATATAAGTACTGAATCACATGTATTGATAGGAGTGCGGGGCCCGCCCAGCACTGCATAACAATATACTTCTGCCATGCCTTTTGAGAGGGCCCTGCGTTCCCACCACATTGCCCAGCACTGCATAACAATATACTTCTACCACACCTTTTGAGCTGTCCTATACCTTATAATGAGATCTTCCTGTGCACCCAAAAATGTGCTCACCATGGTTTTCACAATGCACATATATACTTCCCCATTAAGTATAACGAATATGCACCACAATTTACCAACTATAACTCACATTGCCATCAAAATTGTCACAATCAAAGAACTATGATTAATCTTTCTACATTCCAAATTTCAGGCAAATCGGACACACGGTTCAAAAGTTATTAACACAGAATGAACCACATTTTCATTCATTGGAGTGGCATAATTCTACACCTGTTTAAGTTTTACACACCAAACCACTGAAATGCACCTCCGTGGCACTAGGGCTACCTACCCTATAAATTTCAAGCCAATAGCACTATGCATAAGCTTGGGGCAAAACATTAAGTATGTCACTCAATATCTCTGCAACAAATTAATTTTCCAACACCTAAAGAGTATCAGTCACATCTCTAGGACATTCCCTCAACACCCTCCACATTTCAAGTAAAAAGACCAAACCGTTTCAGAGATATTTAATTTTAAAGTTTTACCACCTTTAAAAATTCTTTGGTTGCAAGAATCGGCTGCGACCTCATGACCCAAGATCATTTTTGGCCATCAGGGGACATCTCATCATGAAATTTGGGCTAACTGGTCCCTCCCAGGCAGATCCGGTCCAGAAAAACCTGAATATCTGGTCGGGAAGTCACGAAAGAAGCTCGCGAATGAAAACAATCTCGCGACCAAAGAATTTGCAGGTTCATGATTGTGGAAGGCTCAGAGGTAGCAAGAAGGATGCTCTGCAAATCAACATGTACTTCAGTTCTTCATTTTCTTTTATTACAGGAACAACACGGCTCAAATAAAAAATAATTCGAACTTATCATAGAACAATATAAACCAGACGACAAAATAAAATAAAAATAGGTCAGTAGAAGACAAGGCTACTTCACCTCAGAGGTGTTCACAGTACAACACCCAGAATGCATATGATTTGAAGGGAACAGAGTTCTGGCTTATAATGGGAATACCAAGACATGATTGGTTCGTGAAAACACATTAATTAAATTGCATTATTTCTTGCTTTTTATGATAAGGCTTTTATCATAGGCAATCAGGATTTTTATGCTCCTTATTATTTGGAACACAGCTAACAAAAATAAACATTGTAAGGAAAAGTTTTGGAATGCTGATCTGCTCCACCTACTCCCTCTGTATAAAACAAAGACTGAAACGGCCAGCCGGCCCTTAGAGAAGCAGAGGAGTAGCTGTAAGCCGTGGCATCTCAAAACAGAAAGAGGGTTGCAAATACAGCATACTTCTTCATTATAACACTGGACAACCACTCGGTTCATTGTTCAGGTAAGAGACAGAAACTTCTGAAACGTAAAATCATGGGAAAGGGAAAAGAATTACATACGGCTATCTGCACGAATGTTCGCACATTCGTGCAGCAGGAAAAGCTGGAATATCAGACAAATTCCTGCCTGGCGGACAACCCGTAAATAAATCTCTTGTCCACGGGATTGTGCCGAAGCAGGGCATGTTTTTTATGCTTATAACACTACCTCCCGTAGCGGACAATAAACAGTGAAACTTTTACCATTGCGCCAAACAGACGCTACGATTTGGGACCTTCATACCCAGTTGCAATACTGAGACAAGCTGAGATGCAAACAGAACTAGACACCTGGGGCCAGATATTCAAAACTTTGCCCCGGGGCAAAATTAGCACTGCCCAGTGGGCAAACTTAGCCCGGAGCACAGAGCACACTATATTCAAAAGGAATAGCCCAGGGCAAACAGCTTCGAATATGGCATGGTAATGAGGCCATGCAAACTGGCTGGGAGTGCAGGGCAAAATAGCCCTGGAATAAGACACAGCACTGAATAAAGCAACCAGGAAGTGCAACCCACAACAACAACACAGTACACAGCAACATGAGGGCAGGTACAGGCAGACTTCGTGGCCAATGTGTGTGCCAGCAAATGCATGGACTCAGTACAGCTGCAGGAAGCAGCAGATGTGAAAGAACAGTGATCAAAACTGTATAATATTCCCCGTACCATTAGCGCGGCATTAGCGCGGAGCTAAGCAGTTAGCCCGGAGAAAACACGTTTGCCCGGGGCTAAAATGTGCCATATTCAAAAGTGCCATGCAAATGAGCCTACTTACTTAGTCTCTGGGCAAACAACCGGATTAGTATCTCATTATACCCTGATTTGCATGCAGTTTGCCCAGAGTTACTGCAGAGTCCCACAGAGCCACCTGTAGGTCAGTCTGGAAGTACAGGGGCTGACCAGGTCCAACCGCAGCTCCACCTGTACGTCAGTCTGGCAGTGCATGATGATAGCTGCAGGCTACATGTAAACAGTACAGCATAGCATAGCATATTATACCCCAGGGGACAGGACACCATAGGCACAGGTGGTGATGGTGCTGCATGCCACTGTCACATTGTAGGGCATGCTACAGTGCACAGCAGAAACTACAGTAGCAAGGGGGCCAGTGGTGCATGGACACAGCAATGCCTATGGTGTGTAGGGCAGTGATGATGACTGCACTATACACAGTGGAGCCCAACCTGCAGATGTTTTCTGGCACTGGACATTACTGTTACGCTGTTGTGTGACCCACAGATGCTGCACCTGTGGCATGGATGCTCACAGTAGCATGTACATTTCTGGCATGTGCTATGGCAGTTGTGCAGCTGTGAGGTATGTGGCGGGGCATATATTATCCGAAAGGCACACTGGTGTTGGGGTATTCCCAATACTGACCCATGTACACTGCATGATGTGTCCCAGCCTTGTGGCCAACGATCTGTAGCACAGCCTTGCCACCCATATATGCTCCCCTCAACATCCTCCATGCCCACAGTGCTGCATGTGTGTGCTGGCATCTGTTGGTGTCCACGGAAGTGTGGTCCACAGGTGTGTGCTGTATGGCCACACTGCCGTGCTGTCCACTGGTGGCAGGGTCACCACTTACTGCCTGGCATGGCTGGGACTGGTGGCAGATGATGGCATCATTGTGATGCGATCAGTTAGCAGCATGCTTCCTCTATGTTTGGCTTTATCTATGTGTCATATTTATTTGTTAGGGTCGCAAAACCTCGCTAAACCTGCGCAAACGCCGTGCAAAGCCATAATGTCGCGCAAAGCTGATTGCCCAGGATTAAGACCAGCTTTTCCTGGGCGGTAATGTGCACCGCGCTAAGTGTCACGCTAAGTCACGCAAAACCACTTAGTGTGGCGCTAGTCGCTGAATATAACATTGCACCTGTATTCATGTCAGTTTGCCCCTTGCATACATTATAATTTTGCCCGGCGCTAATGCAGTTTGCCTGCGCTATTTGGCCTTTTAGACTATAAGACCAGCTAATCCCAGCGCTGAAAAACCTGCTAAATGGTTTTTGCCCAGCGCAAAGTTTTGAATATCTGGACCCTGGTCTCTAAAGAGGGGGCTAACAATAACAGTAGCATTTTCTTTCCTTTGTACAAAATACAGTGCTCCTTTTCAAATATAAACAGAGGAAAAAACAGATATACAGATATGAGACATTAGTACAATTAAATGGGCGATGGATGGCCAGTCCAAACAGCCTCCTGCTCCACACAAAACATAACACCGACGACACAAGAGACAGCATTCATTCTACAAGACAAAGGACATACAAGAATACAAACAAATAACGGGGGGGCCTTTTATTTGAAAGACCCTCTCACAATGATCAAAGATCATTAGCAAGTCACAACCAAAGAATTTCAAACTTTAAAGCTTCATTTTTTGACATTCCATTAAACTACAGGCATGGGTCAATAGAGGTAAGCCACCTTAGCAAAACCCACCCTAGTTTTACTTCACAAGTCACCCCAGGGCTGAGATATTTGTTTTTTTTAACCCCAGACTGAAAACAAGATGGCGGGCATCACGAATGACAAATTTCTTGTGATCAAATTTTTTGAATGTGAGGAGTGACTAGATGGCCAAAATCCCATTCTTCTTTCGCAAAATAACCATATAAATTTTCCCATAGACTTATAAAGGGAGCTAAAAACTTTAATAACTTTTGAATGGGTTAATATTTGTTCACCAAACAAAAAGTGGCATGTTCCTTGACCCAAGCTCTTTCTAAGTGCCAAGTTACAGACTGGTAGACCATACAGTGGCTCTGCAGTGTTACAGAAAAAATCCAAAAAACTGCACACAAAAGTGGCAAAAAATAAGTCCGACCAAAACACAGCTTGGCAAATCAAGAGATCTGCCATGTCCTACCATGCATACCAAATGTCATGCAAATCTGTTGAATGGTCCAAAGTTATTAACGTGCAAAATTTCAAGTTTAACATTAAGGTGCCTTCTCAACCCTAACTATAGAGGCACAAATGCTCCCCTATAATATATATATATATATATATATATATATATATATATATCTTTTCATGGCAAAAAACTTTGTTAATACATCAGTTAGAGTTCATAGCACCTTAGCAGAAGGCATGGAAATGTGGTGCTTGGAGTTAACACCCTACCACCCACCACCACCCACACACCAACAGGCATCGGGGTGTGCATTGGGGTAGTCAGCCCAACTCTCACCCCATTCCATGTGTAAACAAGCTGAGGTGGTGCAGTATAGGAGAATGGGCTGAGAGTTAGACACGATGACCCCAATGCATACCCCGATGCCTATTAGCATGTGGGGGGTGTAGGGGGTGTTAAGGGTGGTAACCCTAACACCACATTTCCATGCTTTTGTCACTGTGTTATGAACCCTAACTGAAGCATTAATGGAGTTTTTTGCTATGAATTTCCCTTCTTTTTGAGAAAGTGTAATGTAACTGGTTAGTGGTATGTGTTAGCAGGAGCACAGGCACCCGGGCCCTGTGCCCTTCCATATTGCCCATTTTTTATACACGGGAAAGTGTCGGGAGGTAGGCCTCTGGGCCCTGTGCTCCCACTACACATAACTACAGAGCCATACAGCAGCCCCACAGGACAAGGAACCCTTGTAACACTAATTTGATAATATCTTAGCAACCATAGCAGCTAGGAAAAACATTCCAGTGCTGTTGTAATCATGAGAGTGAGTACTTCACACAGCATAAATCAACCAAATCTGTATCTCACATTGTTTACAAGATATGGGCACCGAAAGACCCTTGTGACAATAATGTGCCAATATCTCCATGATCATAGCAAGTAGGAAATAAATTCCACTGCTGGTGTAATCTATGATTTCCAAACTTGATTCTGCAGGTTAGTTAACCTAAAGATGATCTAAGCTGTGGGTAGTGAAAACTCTGTATCTCGCTTTGTTTTTAAGATACGGGTGCTGAAAGGCATCACGGACACCACAATGTTATCCTATGGGAAATTTCTCAACTTCAGAATGCTGTACCTTTTGGCCCATTGAATGTTTTGGGACCAAACCATGAAAAGGCACATCTGTGGGACCAGGGCTTGCCACTCTGCAAACTTTCAGCCCAAAAGGCCTAACTGTTTTGTTGCAGGGGGATGGCATACATTTCCAGTTTTTTGGCAAAGTTCTTTTGCAAATTGTGAAAGTTTTCACTAAAAATAGCACAAAACTTTCGCATTTGTGAATGTTTCACTGATGTTTTTTTCCACAATTTGTGAAAGTACTGGAGCTCTGACTTTTAAAATGGCATTTTTGGGGGGGGTTATCCCAAAATAAAGATAGGGCTGGCATCCTCAGGACCCGACTAGGTAAACCCAACAGTCAGTGTTTACCTAGAGGGTCCCAAATTTAAATGCCAGACATTTTTCTTTCTTGCTGACTGAAAATGAGATGGCAGCAGCACGAAAGTAAAAGGGCCATTTGCGAAAGGAAAATTGCAGCTGCGACACTTTCATGAGACACATTTTTTTTCCCCATTGACTATATTGGGATATTTGTTTTTTGAATAACTTTTGTTTAATATTTTAACACCAAATCTTCAAAAGGTGCATCAGTGACCCAGACTGCATCTTCCCTGAAGATTTCAGATCTCACCCCATCACATGTGGAAAGAAGCTGAGGAATAGGAGAATGGGGTGAGAGTTAGGACCGACGACCCCAAAGTGCACCCCAATGCCGGTTGGGTGGGTGGGCTGGAGGGGTGCAAGGGGGGTTTCAACCCTAACATCGAATTTCCTCGCTTTTGTCACTGTGGAACAAACCTAACTAATGCATTAAACAGAGTTTTTTGCCTCTAATTTCCCTTCTTTTTGAGAATGATAATGAGAAATAGTGAATGTAATGTGGCAGCGGGAGTGCGGGGTCCCACCACGTGATGTCTTGTCACATAGTAACATGGTGCCCGCAAACGCAAATGGTAGCGCATGGTGACACAAAGTGAAACAGAAAGAGAAACAGTACTGTAGACAGAAATGGTAAAAATAACGGAAACGCAAGCAATTGAAAACGCAAAGGGTAACACACATGGTGGCGTAGACGTGAACGGTAAGTTAAACGGGTATGGAACCACAAGCGGAAATGGTAACGGTAACAGTAACGTAAGCGCACAGGCTGGTTTTCCCCAAAAGCTGCATAGAGAAAGACAGTGAGTACAAAGAATGTATGCATAATAATGAGTCTCGGAGCAGAAAATGAGGAGTTGGACTACTAAGCTGCTTATATCTCAGGAACCATACGACGTAGAAAAACAAATTAAAAGTCATATGATTTATGACTTTTCTGGCTAGTTTTGTGCTTAGCCCCCATTAGGGGGCTAAGCATTTTTCTGATGAAAAGTCCATATCTCGCACCGTTTCCGAGATACGGGCCCTGAAAGGCGCGGCGAATGCCATAATGTTATCCTATGGGAAAAAAAGAGAAGTTCGTAGTGCCATAACTTCCGTTTCCTGTAATATTTTTTCACCAAACTACTGAAAGGCACATCTGTGGAATGTCATCTTTCTTCCCTCCAAATTTCATCCCAAAAGACCAAACTGTTATTTTGCAGCAGGGCGCCAAAGGATTCCAGTAGTGCGGCGGACACCGTAATGTTATCCTATGGGAAAAAGCATCAACTTTGGAGTGTCGTCAGTTTGCCGCCGTGTAATATTTTTTCACCGAAGCACTGAAGAGCACATCTGTGATATGTTGGCTGCATTCCCTCCAAATTTCAGCCCAAAAGACCAAACTGTTCTTTTGCAGCAGAGTGACAAAGAATTGCTGTCATTTTCACACAGCCTGGAAAAGTACTGTCGAACTTTATGAAAGCTTTCACAAATTCATTCGACAGTGTCGCACATTCAACAGTACTTTGCGAAAGTACTTTTTCCAGAAATGTGAAAAACATATTTCTGGGGTGTTTTACCCCAAAATAAAGACATGCCTAGCATCCTCATGGTCCGACTAGGTGAATACAAAAATAATTAGGTTGCTTGAGGGTCCCAAATTTAAATGCCAAGCATTTTTCTGATCGCTAACTGAAAACAAAATGGTGGATTTACGACAATAAAAGGGCCATTTGCGAAAGTAAAAACTGCATTTGCGACACTGTCAAACTTTTTGTTAACTTTTCCCATTGACTTATAATGGGAACTTGTTTTGAATAACTTTTGAACCTTTTAATATTTTTCACGAAATCTTCAAAGGCACATCAGGGACCCCGCGCCGCACGCTCCTCTGAGATTTTGTACCGTCGCATACAAAACCGTATACCTGTGGAGACGACTCAAAGAATTGCAAAAAGCTGTGAATGCGCGCGCAGATCACGCTTAATAACTCCGTAGCTGTATATCTGAACTGTACAAAAGTTGGCAGATCCCAAGATATATGGTTCTTGATCATGTATTCCAAATTTCAGGCAAATCTGTTGAACGGTTGCAAAGTTATTAAGGTGCAAAATTTTAGGTTTAACGTGTAAATGGCTCCTCAACCCTAACTATGGTAGCACTACCGTGCTACCATAATATATATTATAGTGCCACAGTAGTTAGGGTTGAGTAAGCACTTTAATGTTAAACCTCAAATTTTGCACCTTAATAACTTTGCCACCCTATGACAGATTTGCCTGATATTTTGCACGCGTGGTCTGGTACAATAGAACTCTGGATCTGACAAATTGCGTTACGGTCAGGTGTACGGTTGTGGAGCTGCAGAATTTCAAAAAATGCAAACATATTGACTTTTTGCGTGTTTCTTTGCTCGCACCCACAGCCTGCACGATTTGTCCATTCAGTCTGAAATCTGTAAGGAAGATGCAGTCTGGGTCACCGATGTGCCTTTCAAAGATTTGGTGTAAAAATATTAAACCATTCAAAAGTTATTCAAAAAACAAATTTCCCATTATAGTCAATGGGGAAAAATATATGTGTCTCACGAAAGTGTCAACTGCAATTTTCCTTTCACAAATGACCCTTTTACTTTCATCCTGCTGCCATCTTGTTTTCAGTTAGCGAGAGAGAAAAATGCCTGGTGTTTAAATTTGGGACCCTTTAGGTAAACACTGACTGCTGGATTTACCTACTGTAGTCGGGTTCTGAGGATGCCAGCCCTATCTTTTTTTTGAGATAAACCCCCCCAGAAAGTCTGTTTTAAAACTCAGAGCCCCAGTACTTTTGCAAATCATGGAAAAAACATTCATGAAACTTTCACAAATGCAAAAGTTTCATGCTGTTTTTTTGCGAAACTTTTGTGATTTGCAAAACAACTTTGCCCAAAAAACTTAAAATCTTTGCAATTCTCCTGCAACAAAACAGTTGGGTCTTTTGGGCTGAAATTTGCAGGATGGCAAGCCCTGGTCACAAAGATGTGCCTTTTTGTAGTTTGGTGCCAAAACATTCAAAGGGCCCAAAGATACAGCATTCTGAAGTTGAGAAATTTCCCATAGGATAACATTGTGGCACTCGTGATGCCTTTCGGCGCCAGTATCTCGAAAACAAAGAGCGATACGGATTTTTCACTAGCCACAGCTTAAATCACCTGTAGGTGAACTAATCTGCCAAAACAAGTTTGGAAATCATAGATTACACCAGCAGTGGAATTTTTTTCCTACTTTCTACGGTTAAGGAGATATTAGCACATTATTGTCACAAGAGTTCCAAGGGTGCCTTTTCAGTGTATTTTGGTGCCCATATCTTTGTAAACAATGCAAAATACAGATTTTGTTGATTTTTCTGGTGTGGACTACTCGCTGTCATAATTACATTGGCACTGGAATTTATTTTCTAGCTGTTACGGTTGCTGAGATAGTAGCAAATTAGTGTTACAAGGGTTCCTTGCCCTGTAGGGCTGCTGTATAGCTCCGTAGCTACGTGTAAGTGGGAGGGCAGGGCCCAGAGGGCCCACACTCCCACAGAGGCATATCATTATGCACAAATGGGCTGCTTGGTGGGAGCGTGGGACTTGGAGGGCCTGCGCTCCCCACCTTCTATGCCTTTCCAGGTACATTACACTTTCTCAAAAGAAGAAATTCATGGCAAAAAATCCATTAACGCATCAGTTAGGGTTCATAGCACAGCAACAGAAGCATGGAAATGTGGTGTTAGGGTTAACATCCCCACCACCCCACCCCCACTCCCCACACACCAACAGGCATCAGCGTGTGCATTGGGGTCATCAGTATAACTCTCACCCCATTCCATGTGCAGACAAGTTGAGGTGGAGCAGTACAGGAGGAATGGGGAGTTAGGCTTGATGACCCCAACAGACACCCCCGATGCCTGTTGGTGTTGAGGGGTGGGGACTGGTAGGGGTGTTAACCCTAACACCATATTTCCATGCTTTTTTCACTGTGCTATGAACCCTAACTGATGCATTAATGGAGTTTTTTGCCATGAATTTCCCTTCTTTTTGAGAAAGTGTAATGTACCTGGAAACTGCTATGTGTTGGTGGGAGCGCGGGCCCATATATTTTTTTATTATTATTTATTTAGTTTTTGTTGACCGGGTAAGTGCACTAGACAAATTCTGCCTATTTTTAGGCATGACCCGGGGGGGAGGGGGATACAGATGAATGCCAACTAACCTTGAACCAGATTAAGCTGTTGGTGGTATTTTTAGTGAATGGGGGAAATTTGACCAGGACACCGGGGAAACTTCCCCTACTCTGGGGATGGGTGGCACTGTCTGTCCGGTAGCAGAGATGGCGGACCTCAGTCGGTCGGAGATGGTGCCTGAGGAAGGATGTGTGCTTATTGAGGAGGAGATTTGCTCTGGGCTTGGAGCTTGGGAAGTTTCTACAGTTGCGGAGGCACTGGATACAGGGGGTTGTATGTGATGACGGTAATTCCCTGTTTATCTTTGATACTGTGGATACTGACTCTTGCTTGGATATGGATACTTCTGCTGAGATATTGTTGCAGGAAGAATTGGTTAAAAAGAAAGTGCACTTAATGGATTTGATTAATAAGGCCGAAAAGGACTTTCATATTTGTCAAATGGAATTGGAGGCTGAGCGCAATAAACATAAACGCTCCCAGACTAGTCCATTTCAGTCTGGAAGGAAACGCTTTGAGCAACACCATGCTACGCCTTCTCCTGGAAGGTCTTTGATACCTGATAATATTGGTCGGGATACTGTTTCTGAGTTGTCTTGCACTCTACCATTATGGTCTCCAGGAGAGGCTCTCACTCAGGTGGGCTGGAAGTGGGCGGGTGACAGGTGGATCCCTGACCCGCTTATTCCTATTCCTGGTGGTACACATCAGCATATTGTGGATGCACGGTTTACAGTGGTTGGTCCAAAGTCTAAGTCCCCGATGGTCATTGTTGCGGATGCGCAATCCCAGGGTGAGGCTGTTTTTTCGGTTGCGCCAGACGCTGGTGAAGCCTCGACTCCTTTGTCCGTTTCACCGGGTCACTGTCCCTCTACAGAACTTTCGGCATCTGCATCAAAAGTTGGTGGGCCTCCCTACGTAAGCTATTCACCTGCTCAAGATCCAAATGGCATTGAACATTCTTCTGTGAGTACTGTAAAGCCCGCCAAAATTGGCGTTTCTTCGTATGCAGGCTTATTTAGGAAACCTGCCGAATTTGTGAAATGCAGGTTTTTAGTACGGCTTAGATATTGTGGAACTGCTCCGGAGACTCCTGATAGACTTTGTGTGGGGAAAACGCTGCTCCTTGGTTCAATGGGTTTTTCCCCAGCTGAGGTCTATGCCTTTTTCCATCCTCCTGGTGAAGGTAACTATGACATTAGTTTCTGTTCTGTGGTTTCCCTTGATAAATTTTGGAGGCTGTATTATGACTTGAAAAACCATGCTGATTGGAAAGATTTTCAGGGTATTCCGATTACCAAACCTACAGTCAAGACTGTGACCATTCTTTTTCGGAACGAAGGCGTGAATATCGCAAACATTCTTTTTGGTTGGAGAAAAGGTGTCGGGTTCAAGACAAGCCTAAACCTATTATGGATGGGAATGGTTTTGGACTGGGGTTGGACTAATAAATGTACAATTACAACAATCTGATGAGGGCATTCAGCATTTGCAGAGTTCTTTTTTTGGGGGGAGGGATAGGGGTATCATATTTTATGTGAGTCAACCTAAAAGCTGTTTTAAGTGTGGTTCCTTAACTCACTTGAACACATCTTGTACTCAGATTAAATGCTTTCAATGTGGTACATTAGGTCATTCGATTGCTGACTGTGTGGCCCCCCCGTATGCAATTTATGTAATGAGGTTGATCACTCCTTTTCAGAATGTCCTTGGAATAATATTGATGTGGATGAGTCTTCTGATCAGGAATATTTTATATCACAAGCTAGAGCAGTTCATATGAGGAACGAAGGTTCTTTTACAGAGGATTTATTTAGGGGGCAAAGGAGAGGTAGAGGTAGGGGTGGGATGCATGCGGGTGTAAGGCACGTTGCTCCTTCTGCTACCCATGATTTAGTGCAGTCTAAGACAGTTCCTTCTGATTTAGTGTCTGCTAAGTCAAATGGTGTCTCTCCCTCAGAACCCCTGCTGGATCATGTCCGGGGGGAAAAAGAAACACCTTTTGTTACCCCTCTGGGGTCTCCCCAAAGGGTTTCTATCTTACAGAGCCCTGGTCAGCTTACTTTATCATCAGATGCTGTGTTCCCTGATGACCGAGATCGCGAATCTTTTCAAGACCTTGATGCTAATTTACCACCAGCACATGTGAAAGGTAAAGAGGGAGAATGCACCCCTGTTTCTCCTTTACCTTTGGGTAATCATTTTTCTGTGCTTGCATCATGGGGGGATCAAGTAGATATGGCACAGCCATTGATGGATTCACCTCCTGTTCTCTTTTCTCCTATGATGGCATTGTCTTGTCCTGTACAGGTTTCTGTACGTGACTTGCCGGCTGCCAGGAAGCATGTTACTCGATCAAGTAATAAATTGTTTAAACCCCCTCCTTGACCCTTCTCCATTATCGATTGTTTCTTTAAATGTCAATAGTTTAAAATCTCGCAGAAGGCGTCTTTCGACTTTTGGTATTCTCTCTAGTTTGCATTATGATATTTTTCTTTTACAGGACACGCGTTTGTCTACTTTACTTGATACCTCCAGTGCTATTAGAGACTGGCGTTGGGGTAAATCGTTTTGGTCCTTTGGGGAAGAGACATGTAGTGGGATAGGGATTTGTTTTGCAACTTCTGATGTTCGGCTGTTGCGTTTGGTGGATATAGAACCGGGTAGGGCTTTATTGGTGGATGTCATTGTACGTGATTTTCCTTGCAGACTGATTTCTATATATGGTCCCCAGATGAAAGCCCTCAGAATTTCTTTGCTGAAAAAGGTTCAGCCCTATTTGTATACTGGTAGGCAATTATTTTTTGGTGGGGACTTTAATATAAATTTTCTGCATAAGACTGATGTTGGGAAGCAATATTGCGATAAGATTTGTTTAAAATCAATTCTTTCACTAGCGGGTTTGAAAGATTCTCACTCATCTGGTCATGCTAAGGCAAGGCCTACCTTTTTTAAGGGGAGCTTATCCTCACGTATTGATTTTCTTTTTGTTAAAAAGGATTTGTTTATACCCCATTTACTTTATGTCCCCATTGAATCTTCTGATCATGTAATGATTGGTATTCAACTAGATACTCCTTTTTGCAGAATGAAAGGTCCGGGTTTTTGGAAGCTTAATGTTTCCCTTTTACGTGCTCCTGAAGTATTGCAAGATTTAGCTGTTATTATTAGTGACCGTGTTACAACGATAGTTTTACATGATGATTTGGTTAGTTGGTGGGAGGATTTTAAAGGGTGTTTGATTGGGTATTTTCAGGCGAAAGGTAGGTTAAGATCTGAAACGAATCAGGCTGCATATTTATCCTTACGGAAATCTTTGCAGTCCTTGATCTCTAGACAGACTGATTTGGGTACTGACTTATCTAAAGATATTGCATGTGTTAAACAACGGATGGTTCAGTTTCAGTATAGTTGGATGACCTCCCTGATACAGGAACAGTCCTTTGGGACACATGGTAAATCTGCTCAAGTGAACCCTTTCCCGGCATGCAGGGAGCGGATTGATAAAAGACTTTTTATGGAGTTGCAAGATATGGATCATAAGATACTTAAAGATAATGTGAGCATTATGGATTTTTTGAATAAACATGTGGATCGGTGTTTTGGGGAACCTGGTCTAGATTTTGATTGTGTGTCACAAGTTTTGAGGGCGGCTGACCTTCCTAGGTTGGAACACGGGGACCAGGTTTCGATGGTTCAGGCTTTCACTAAGCTGGAATTAGAGAATGTTATTATTTCCCTTAAGGATGAGATATCTCCTGGTTCTGATGGGCTGCCTGGAGAATTATATAAAGTTTTATGGCTCTTAATGCCTGATGTGTTGTTAGCATTATATAATACTCTGATTTCAGAGGTACTTTTACCTTCACAGATGTATGAAGGTTTATTGATTTTTATTTAAAAAAGGGGATCATTCTGATATTGGGAATTGGAGACCCCTAACATTGTTGAATGTTGATTTTAAGATTTTTTCCAAACTTCTTGGTAATCAGTTGTCATTGATTATGCCTACCTTGATTAGTGAATTTCAATTTTGTGCTGTTCCAAGGAGGAAGATTTTTGATGCTTTGATTTATATCAGGAAAATTATGGACTTGGGTACCTCAGGTGGTTTGGATGGTTATTTAGTGAGTTTGGACCAAGCTAAGGCTTTTGATGGGGTGACACATGATTATTTATGGGAATGTTTGAGAGCCTTTGGTATTCCGGATGTTTTTGTGCAATGGGTTCAGCTATGTTACGCTTTGGCGTATGTGATCCCACTGGATAATGGTTGGAGGGGTGGGATGCATAGGGTAATGAAAGGGGTCCGGCAGGGGTGCCTGCTTAGCCCTCTTTTGTATGTTTTTGCCCTTGATCCTTTGCTACGTAATATTCACAGGTCCCCCTTGATTCCTGCTATTTGCTTGGATGAGGGTTTTTTTTTAAAGTTATAGCTTACGCGGATGATTTGTGTCTTTTGTTGCTTGATATTGCATCTATGTCAACGGCTTGTAGGATTTTTTCTGAATTGGGCAAAGTTATGGGTGCTCGTATCAATACTTTGAAAACTCAATGTATTCCTATTTCTGGTTTACCTGAGTTTTCTTTTAAGGTAGGCGATATTAATATCGGAAATAAACCTTGTAAAATTTTGGGTATATATTTTGGTGGCCAGGATAGTGCGGTGGATAATTGGTCATTAGCATTGCAGGCTGGTAATTCTAAGGTACAATGTTGGAATAGAAACACTTTGTCTAAGAAGAAGCAGGTGTTTCTTATTCATATTTAGTTCGATTTTCTTTACCTTAGTAATGTTTATTTACTTCCTAAATCTTTGGAGGTGGCTCTGATGAGATTTTTTTTTTGTGGGATTTGGGGTAGTCGCTTGAACCCCATCAAACATAACATTTTGTATTTGGATTATAAAGCTGGGGGTTTGAGAATGTTGAACCCGATTCTTTTTTTTTATTTAATTTTTTTTTATTCAAATGTAGTACCTGTAGTTAGGAATGTTTCAAAGATTTGGAGCCTACTTGTTTCTGGCCCGTTACAAGGTGTTTTACAGGAATGGAAACATGCATCTTTTGTGCATAAGAATAAAAGATGCCCCCGACTGTCAGAATGATGGTGTGGGATTTTTGATAAAATCAAGAGTTGGGATATTAGCTGGGGGACCGCATTGAGATTTCCTAGGAAGACTCTGTATACATTTATCTTGGGGAATTTTTTTTATGATAATCCTTTTTTGTTGCTATCTGAAACTGCACAGTTACATATTTCTAGATACATTGTAAACCCCCGTATACCTTTGCACATGTGGGATGTTGTTTGGTTAGGTATCCATGGTAGGATTAATGTTAAGAGTAACCAAAAACACAAATCTCTGTCCGAACGTTTTTGTCCAAGAGTTTCATGTGCACCTATATTGGAAACTATGGATCATCTATATTTTCACTGTACATTTGCAATGGAATTTTGGGATATTGTTAAGCACCGTTGGAAGCCTGATTTTATACTTCCACCTTCCAGTGAGAGCCTTTATTATGGTTCCTTCACACCAGTGGGATTGGCGGGGGTTAATGATACCTTGCAAGTATTACACTCCTTTTTTCTGTATTAGATATGGATTTGTAGGTGTAGATTAGTATTGCAACAAAAATTTATTCTTCCTCTTACTTTAGTTTATATGGTGGAAACTGAAATTAGTAAACTGAGATTTGTGGAGAAATCTCGATTTTCTCACACCCAGTGGGAGGCTTTTTGGGGTTCCTTTGCTTATATTCCTTGATATGTATGTTATTTTGGGTTGATATGAAGTATTTAGGCCTTTTTTTTTGTGACGTTGCAATATGATTTAGTTATTGTTGCTATGGTATGAACTGTACTTAATTTTGTTTTAGGTTTTCTTGCATGGCAAACTATTTATTTATGTGCTTATTTTTTCTTTTTTATGCTTTTGTATGATATAATACGATATTATATAGGATTTGTTATACTTTTAATTAAATTCCCCTACTCATTTCATGGGGGGGCTGGTTATATTTCCTTTTTTGTATTTTGGGGTTTTTGTATGAATTAATACATATGTATGTTTTTTGAATTCTCCTTTTTCTGTTTTGTATTATGCAATGATGGATGTAATATAATTTGTTGTGTTTTCAATAAAATTCCCCTACTCTTTTCAAGAAGTGCCATGGGATCTTTAACATCCACCTGAACTACCACCAGAACAGGCAGATGGGACCTCGGTTTAACATCTCATCTGAAAAACGGCACCTCAGGAGTGCAGCACCCCCCTCATGCTGCACTACAGTGTAAGTATTGGGATTTAATCCAAGTACCTGGTGTGGGAATAGAACCCACAGCTTTCTGATCTCCCGGCCTCAGAGGTGAGTGCGCTACCTCCTGAGCCACTGACACTATATAGGTATAGTATATACATATATATATTATAGTGGCACTATAGTTAGGGTTGAGTAAGCACTTTAATGTTAAACCTCAGAGTTTGCACCTTAATAACTTTGCCACCGTATGACAAATTTGCCTGAAATTTTGCATGTGTGGTCTGGTACCATAGATCTCTGGATCTGGCAAGTTGCATTATGGTCAGGTGTATGTTTGTGGAGCTGCAGAATGCCAAAGAAACACTAAAAAATTGACTTTTTGCATGTTTCTTTGTTCACACCCACAGCCCGCATGATTTGTCTATTCAGTCTGAAATCTGTAGGGAAGATGCAGTTAACACCCTTACCACCCCACCCCTACACACCAACAGGCTTTGAGGTGTGCACTGGGGTCATCATGCCTAATTCACACCCCATTCTCCTGTATTGCACCACCTCAGCTTCTTTACACATGGAATGGGGTGACAGTTAGGCTGATGACCCCAATGCACACCCCAATACCTCTTGGTGTGTGGGGGTGGTGGTGGGGTGATAGGGGTGTTAACCCTAACACCACATTTCCATGCCTTTGTTGCTGTGCTATGAGCCCTAACTGATGCATTAAGAGTTTTTGCCATATGTATATATATATATATATATTTTGACTAAAACTTTGTTAATGCATCAGTTAGGGTTGAAGTGACAAAAGTGGGGAAATGAGGTATTAGGGTTGATACCCTAACACCCCCAACCCTACCACTCCACCCCACTTCTACCCACCACAGACCAACAGGTGACGGGGTGTACCTTGGGGTCATCAGCCCTAACTCTTACCCCATTCCATGTGTAACAAACCTCACATGATGCAGTATAGGAGAATAGGGTGAGAGTTAGGCCCAATGACCCCAAGGCACACCCCGTCACCTGTTGGTCTGTGGTGGGTGGCAGTGGGGTGGGGTGGTAGGGTTTGGGGATGTTAAGGTGTCAACCCTAATGCCTCATTTCCCTATGTTTGTCACTTCAACCCTAACTGATGCAATAATGAAGTTTTTTGCAATGAATTTCCTTACTTTTTTGAGAAAGTGTAATGCAACTAGTAACTGGTATGTGTTGGTGGGAGTGCAAGCCCTCCGGACCCCTTGCTCCCTTCAAGCTGCCCATTTTGCATAATTGTATGTGTAAATGGGAGTGTGGGCCCTCTGGGCCCTGCTCTCCCACTTACACATAACTATGGAGCCATACAGCAGTCCTATAGGGCTGAAAAGGAACCCTTGTAACACTCATTTGCCAATATCTCAGTAATCGTAGCAGCTATGAAAAAAATGTCACTGCAATTGCATTCATGACTTCAAAACCTCCATGTGTGCTCTCCTAAAGGTGAACTAAGCTGCCCAGAGTGAAAAATACATATCTCAAATTGTTTCCAAAATATGGGCACCGGAAGGTGCTGTGAGCACCGCAATGTTATCCTATGGGGAATATCTCAACTTTGTAAAGGCATAGCTATGGAACTGATAAACATTTTTGCACCTAAAGAGTATAATTCACATCTGTGGGACACCCCCTTTTTACCTGCAAATTTCAAGCTAAAAGACCAAATCATTTATTGGCAGTACTCTGGGAAAGTTTTAAATTCCTTGTTAATGAGGTGTCAAAATCCTGTTCACGAGGTCAATACCCATTCACGAGCTGTCAAAATCCTCATTTGTGAGAATTCCTTGTTTATCAGATATTGTCCATCTGGTCCTATCTCATGAACAACAATTTTGTCAGCTCATGAACAGGGATTGGCTCCCGAAAAGGGATTTTGACAGCTCGCGAAAGGTAATTTTGACAGCTGGCAAAAGAGGATTTAAAAAAACAAGCCCCTTTCGTGAGGTGTCAAAATCTCCTTTCATCACTTGATCCTTTTTCGTGAGGTGACAAAATCCCTGTTCGCAAGCCAATCTTTGTTCGTGAGATGGGCCATCTGGTCTGGAAATCGCGATCAAGGATTTTGTCAGCTCACAAAAGGGAATCGGCTCATGAAAGGGGATTTTGACAGCTCATGAAAGGGGATTTTGACAGCTCATGAAAAGGGATTCAAAAAAAAAACCTCATCCTCACCCCTCAATGTTTTCTTCCTCCCACTTCACCTTCTATGCTCACATTCCCTCCTCTTTCTCACCCTATTCACCCCCTAGTTGCATACGCATAACCTGATAGGCTACATTGCCTTGTTTCCATCCCCCAACCCCCTCTTCTTCTTATTACTCCTCCTTACCTCCCCTCTTCCCCCCTAACTGCCTGCTACCTGCTTCCTGCATCCTTCCTAATGTGCTCTATTACTGTCTTGTGCAGGAAGAGTACTCGGTACCTGGGAGGGATCAGTCACTCAATCTGCTACATGCTTCCCCCCTTCCTCCCCTCACTTTTTCATTACTCAGCCCTATTTCACAGTTGCCCAAATCTATTTTGCACCTCGAGATTACCTAGAACATTATACTGTCTGTGTTACTCCTCAGTACTTGTCCTAGCTAAATAACGATAATCCTTTCAGCCATTCCTAATCAGCTATGAGTTACTTGGTGTTTGCATTCTTTAGCAAAGGCTGAATTACTGTAATTATGTTCTGATGTTCATCATTCAGCTAACTGTTAGCATTCTGCTATTGTATTACTCTCTGTACAGTTTACTCACTTGTATTGTATGTATTTGTATGTAATTGTATGCAACTTTTGTGCTATATTATGTTATTGTACCATATCTCTGTTCATGTTTCTATGTGCCCCTACCCCCCAGGTCATACCAGGAGATGAGCAACTTGTTGCTCAGTGTGCCTTCCTGGTGAAACATTTCAATAAATAAATAAAATAAAATCCCCTTTCATGAGCTGATCCCCATCACAAGCTAACAAAATCCCTGTTCGTGAGCCAATCCTTATTCATGAGATAGGGCCATCTGGTCTGGAAATTGCTATCAAGGATTTTGACAGCTCAAGAACAAGGATTAGCTTGAGATCAAGGATTTTGTCACCTCACGAACAAGGATCAGAAGCGAGTGAAGAACAAGGATTTTTAATGGCTGTTTTTTTAAGAGAAACGAAGCAAAGAAAAGCCATGGGTTTGTAGCGGGTGTCCCCTGAACAAAACCTATGCTTCATTTACCACACAACACATCCATGGGGCAAGTTACAACATTTTGTTTGTGGGGAGAAAATGGAAAACAAGATGGTGGCTCAAAAGGGATGTTTTTTCTCATGAAGATGGATTTAAAAATTCCTTTTCGTAATCCCTTTTTGTGTGCACAAATGCCTCTTCACTGCTGTGAAGCTTTCAAAAAAACTGATCTGAAAATGCTCAGAACCTGGAATTTCAAAACTGAATAACTTTGTAATAGATTAATATTTTTTCACCAAACCAACGATGGCTTGCTCTGTGGGGCAAGCTTTCTACCCTGACAATTTCAGAGTAAAGTTCCAAATGGTGTGGAGGGGAGGGAACAGCAAGTGAGACATTTAGTGTATTGGTGACCACTAGTGGTCAAACAGTATAATCTGCAGGTGAGAAGGTGAGCTGATTAAAAAAAGGTGATTTGCACATTTTTGGACACTATATCTCCATGCCCTCACATGCAAGTGAAAACGAAACTTACATCTTCATGAGATATTTGCTTCATGCTGGGGCATGGCAAATTCCATGCATATCACCTGAACTAAATTGTATGTAAACTGCAGGAACAGCTGTGAAGTTTTTAATGCACAAAGTGAAACAAAACAAGAATTTGACAAGACATGGGGATGTACACATTTTGGGATTATATATCTCAGGACATGGACTCCCACTCAAACTGAAGCTCAGCTGATCAAGAGACCAACAGTTAGTGAGGGCACATGCCAAACTTCATGTAAACTGCTGGAACCGCTGCAAAGTTATTAATGCACAAAGTGAAACAATCAAAGCAAGAATTTGACAAAACATGCAGATGTACACATTTTGGGACTACATATCTCCAGATGTGCACTTTCTATCTAGCTGAAACTTGGCAGATGAAAGAAACAGTTGTCTGTGAGGGCATTTGCCAAATTTCGAGAAAAGTGCAGGAACAACTGTGATGTCATTAATGCACAAAGTGAATTTATGCACAAAGGGAAACAATCAAAAGAATGACAAAACATCCAGATGTACACATTTTGGGACACATATCTCCAGTTGTTCATGTGCTATCTTACTGACTCTTGGCAGATCAAAAGACCATTGATCATTGAGGATACCTAATAAATTTCATATAAATTGCTGGAACAGCTGCAAAGTAATTAATGCACAAGTGAAAGAATCGAAGCAAGACTTTGACAAAACATCCAGATGTACACATTTTGGGACAGTATAGCTTCAGCAGTATACATCCTATCTAAAAGAAGCTTGGCAGTTCAATAGACCTCTAGTTGCTAAGAGCACCTGCCAAACTTTATATTAATTGCAGGAAAAACTGAGAAGTTATTTATTTTATTTATTTATTTATTTATTTAAGAGTTTAACCAGGAGGGCATACTGAGCGGAGTACCGCTCGATTCCAGATGCGTCCTGGGGTTAAGGGAACTAGCAGTACAGAAAATAAACAGATAGATGCATAAAATATTAATACACAATGTAAAACAATCAAAGCAAGAATTTGACAAAACATGCAGATGTACACATTTTGGGACCGTACATCTCCAGCTGTGTACATCCCATATAAAAGAAACTTGGCAGATCTATTGACCTCCAGTTTGTAAGGGAGCATGCCAAATATCATGTAAATTGCTAGAACAGCTACAAAGGTATTAATGCACAAAGTGAAACAAAGAATTTGACAAAACATGCAGATGTTCACATTTTGGGAGTGAATATCTCCAGATATGCACTCCCAATCAACATGACACTTGTCAAGTGAATAGACCACAAGACTGTGTGGGCACATGCCAAATTGCCTGTAAATTGCAAGAACAGCTGAGAAGTTATTAATGCTCAAAGTGAACCCAATCTCTGTTCATAAGCTGGCAAAATCCCCTTTCATGAGCTGTCAAAATCTCCGTTTGTAAGCCAAATCCTCTTTCATAAAACATACATATATTTCAAAAGACTGAACTGAGCATGCTCAGAACCCAAAATTTCTAAACTGAATAACTTTGTAATGGATTAATAGTTTTTCAGCAAACCAATGCTGTCTTGTTCCTTGGGGCAGCCTTTTTCTACTCTGCAATTTCAAGCCAAAATTCCAAATGGTGTGGCCACGGTGCAATGGGCAAAAATCTGCAAAAATATATCAAGTGAAAACACATTTTTTCACCATGGGCACGTACAAGCACACATCCGATCAGAACGAAACATGGCATGTCAGGAGATCTGCCTGACAGGATGGAGCATACCAAATTTTATGCAAATCTTTTGAATGGTTGCAAAGATATTAAGGTGCAAAACTTGGGGCTTAACATTAAACTGCCTACTCAACCCTAACTATAGGGGTGCGACCTCGCACCTATAATATATATGTAAAAAAAGGTGATATGCACCTTTTTGGACACTATATCTTCATGCCCTCAAATGTAAGTGAAACAAAATTTACAACTTCATGAGACATCTGCTTCATAATGGGGCATGGCAAATCTGTTGAACAGTTGCAAAGTTAAGGTGCAAAATTTGGGATTTAACATTAAACTGCCTACACAACCCTAACTATAGGGCGTGACGCATCCGATTATATATATATATATATATATATATATATATATATATATATATATATATATATATATATGTGTGTGTGTTTAGCGTTCAATCTTCACTTCTATGTTAAGCTCAAAAGATTTGGTGAAAAAATATTAATCCATTCAAAAGTTATTAAATTTTAAAGGTTCCCATTATTTTTAATGGGAAAAGTTAGATGTCCCACTTGAAAAAGGATTCTTTGTCACAAATGGGTAGTCCTTTGTTGCAAGTGGGTAGTCCTTTGTCACAAATAGGAAATCTTTTTTGGGCTGCTGCCATCTTGTTTTTTCTTAGCAAGGAAAACAAAAGTAAAAAAAAGAAAATAATGTTTTCTGAAGTAACCAACACGTGTTCTGCTAATTGGGACCTGTTCTATTGGATTCTGCTGTTAGTATTTTTATAAATCACCTGGAAATGTGTTTTTTAAGATGCCAAAACCCTTTTTTGCAAATTGGGAAAAAATAAATCGGAAAAAAGGATCCTGTTTCACAATTTCTGAGAAGGGATTTTTTTTTTCCGCAAATTGTGAAAAATTAATCGCGGAAAAGGATTCTTTTTCACAATTTGTGAAGTAATGACTGGCCAGGTGGAATTTTGTCCCCCTCCACCCTTGTGTTCTCCAGTCACTGTCCCATTGTGTAAAAGATAATTCTCTAGTAGTCTAGTGGTCCCCCCACCCCCATTCTCTGATCACCGTCCCATTGTGTAAAAGAAATTTCCCCGGTAATCTAGTGGTCCCTTTCCCCTCCATCAATGTCCAATTGCCATCTCTATATCAAAATATATATTTCCCTGGTAGTCTAGTGGTCCCTCCCATTCTCCAATCGCTGTCCCAGTATAAAAATGATATTTCCCTGGTAGTCCAGTGGTCCCTCCCCCACCTCCTTTCTTTGATCGCAATCCCATTGTGTAAAAAATAATTTCCTGGTAGTCTAGTGGTCCCTCCCCAATGCCTGATCACCATCCCCATATAAAAATATATATTTCCCGGGTAGTCTAGTGGTCCCTCCCCATTCTCTGATCACTGTCCCTGTATAAAAAAAGATATTTCCCTGGTAGTCAAGTGGTCCCTCCCCCTTCCCCAATGTCCGATCACAGTCCCCGTATAAAAAAAAATGTCCCTGGTTGTCTAGTGGTCCCTCCCTCCCTTCTCCCCAATGTCCAATCACTGTTTCTGTATAAAAAATATATTTCCCTGGTAGTCCAGTGGTCCTTCCCCCCACCTCCTTTCTTTGATCGCAGTCCCATTGTGTAAAAAATAATTTCCTGGTAGTCTAGTGGTCCCTCCCCCAATGCCTGATCACCATCCCCATATAAAAATATATATTTCCTGGGTAGTCTAGTGGTCCCTCCCTGTATTCTGATCACTGTCCCTGTATAAAAAAAGATATTTCCCTGGTAGTCAAGAGGTCCCTCCCCCTCCCCAATGTCCGATCACAGTCCCTGTGTAAAAAAAAAATATTTCCCTGGTTGTCTAGTGGTCCCTTCCTCCTTCTCCAATGTCCAATCACTGTTCCTGTATAAAAAATATATTTCCCTGGTAGTCTAGTGGTCCCTCACCACTCCCCTGTTCATGATTGTTGATCCCAGGTAAAATAATATATTATTCTCTGGTGATCTATTGGTCTCTCCCCCCCTCCCCAAGGTCGATCCTGATCCCATAAATTCTTTTCAAATTTCCCTGGTAGTCTAGTGGTCCCTCATCTCTGATTTTCATCCCATGGGAACACAGTAACAGATCCCTGGTGGTCTAGTGGACCCCCCCACCATCTCAGGTAGTCTTCCACCACCTTTCTCTCCATCCCAACTCCCAGCCGGTGACCAATATAGCTCTCCTCTCACCACCACAACTGGCCATTGACTGAGCTGTGAATGAGCATGTACTGTATATTTGTGCTCATTCATAGCTCAGTCAGTGGCCAGTCATGGTGGTGAGAGGAGGGCTGTGCTAGTCACTGGCTGGGAGTCGGGATATGGGACAGTGGGTGGTGGGTGACTACATGACAGGGTGAGGGGTGGGGGGTCCATTAGACCACTAGAGATCTGTTACTGTGTTTTTATGGAACAGGGATTGGGGATGGGGAGGGACCACTAGACTACCAGGGAAATTTAAAAAGAATTAGCAGAACCGGGAGTGGGGAGGGACCACTACACTAACATGGAATAATATATTATTTTATCTGGGGCTGGTGATTGGTGCATAGGGGAGGGGTGAGAGATCACTAGACTACCAGGGAAGCTCCCATTTTATGTAAGGAGGGCAATCAGACATCGGGAGGACCACTAAACTACCAGGGAATTATTTTTTACACAACAGGACGGTGATCAGAGAATGGGGGAGAGGGAAGGACCACTAGACTACCATGGAATTGAGAAACTTTGGTAAATGCAGTTCAGTGCATTTGATTCACCCATGCTGCAGCAGCAAACATGTTCCTGACACCAATTATGGTGCAGGCAACATGCCACCTGGCATCACAGCACCAGACATTATGTCTACTGGGAGTTACAGCCCCTTTCACCGTCACCTTTGTTGCAGTGCCCTAATTGCAGTGGCAAAATTTACTCGGCAGCTTGACGGGATAGAAATGTATTTCATTGGGGTTTTCAACTTTGGTGCATAACTTTGTAATTTTTAAAGATTTTAGCACAAAATTTTCAACATAGCCTTTTTGACACCACTCCTTATGAAAAATGTTGGTGTCATTCTGCAAACCCTGCCTGAAAGATGTTTTCAAGGTTGGTTGTCAAAATCACCTTTCAGGACAGATTTCAAAATTTTAACCATGCCTGTTCATGAGGTGGGGTCATAAGAAAGGTATGTTAAAAATATGGGGTCAGAATATGTTAAAATAGCAAAGTTTTGCACATCTGTTGACATGTCACTACTCTCGCTCCTAACTTTCATATTTTTCACCCCAAATTTTCAACATAACCATTTTTTTACATCACCTCATGAATGTGACAGTTGTCAGTTTTCAGCTCTTGGCCAAAATGAGTTTTCTCACCTGTGGCATAGAATGACGTTGCAGTAGTATGGAATGATGTTTCTTTTATTTATTTCTTTATTTATTTTTTATTTATCAAGTCTAGGATTACAAATACCTTTGAGCCTTGGTTTTTTTACAAAGGTTCCACATCAGAGAAATACAAATTATGGGGAACATCAAGACAGACATTACAACAACGTGGACATTGCAAACAGAGTACAGATTAATACAATTCAAGGGTAGCATTGTAACAAGGCAGCCAGCAGCATTTGTCAGAGAAAATAGACAACAGATAAGAAGTGCCAGTGTCATAGGGAGAGGGAAGAGGGGAGGTGGGGAGAAGGAATGTAGGAAGGGTGGGGAGAGGGTGAAAAGTGCAGCATTGGGTATACCAAGATGTGAGGGTAGAATCCAGTGAGGAGGGGAGGGGGACCACTAGAGCAGGAAGGGAAGTGGCGAAACAAGATTAAGTTGGGCAGTCACAGGAGCTGTTGGTAGTGAGATAGTCCCGGAGCCTAGTTTTAAACATACCAATTGTTGGGGCAGAGGAGATGGTTGGGCTGAGGCCATTGAACCAGAGTGGCGCTCGATAAGCAAAAGAGCATTGTCCCTGTGAAGTGTGATAGTGGGGGAATTTCAGTAGCTGTAGTGTGGATCTCCTAAGGCACCATTTGTTAATTCAGTGTTGTAACAGAGTTGAGGCCCCAGAAGGTGAAAGGCCAAGGTAGATTTTTTTCGCCATGGAGCAGATGAGAAACTTTATGCAGTTTGATAGTTGGAGCCAGCCGGTCTGAGTGTACAGGTCACATGTGTGGGTGAGACGGTGAGCACCAGTGATGAGCCAACATGCCTCATTTAAGGCATTTGAGAGGCGTCTAAGGGTTGTGGTTGTGGCCGAGCCATAAATGATGAGACCATAGTCTATTACAGAGATCACAGAGCTCAGGACTGCAACCTTCAAAGCTTCTGGCATGAGTGTGGTCTGTGTTTGTAAAGGAGACCAAGCTGTGTGTTAGCAGCTCTAGCTACATTATCTACATGAAGTCCATAGGAGAGATTAGGGACAAGTTGTATCCCTAAGTATTTGAAGGACCCCACCTGATCTAGAGTGTTCCCCTGGGTGGTGGAGATAGCCAAGTGGTGTAACTTGTGTGGGTTATGAGAGCTGCAAAAGAGCATAGATTTGGTTTTCTTGTCATTGAGGACCAGTTTATGATTAAGAAACCATGCCTCTACAGAACTGAAACCAAGTTGAAGGTTGTGTTGAAGAGTTGCAGGATCTTTGTGAGTGGCGAATACAACAGCATCATCAGCATATAGTATGATCTGCTCAGAGAAGTGGTAAGGGAGGGAGTTTAAGAAAAGTCTAAAAAGGAGGGGGCCCAGTATGGATCCCTGTGGGACACCTGAGCAAACAGGCAGGGTGTCAGAAAGAGCGTCCGCAATTTTTACTGTCTGCGACCGGTTTTCTAAGTAGCTTTTAAACCAGAGAGAAGAGTCAGGTGATAGCCCGGCATTCAGTAGTTGGTGTATTAGTAGTCCATGGTGTACTGTATTGAAGGCCTTGGAGAGGTCGACGAAAACGGCCCCTGTGAGAAGGCCATTGTCAAGGGATATGTGCAAAGCTCCAGTGAACTCAAGAAGGGCTGTGGTGGTGCTGTGACCTTTCCGGAAGCTGTGTTGTTGTGGACAAGGTATATTGTATTTATCCAAGTAGTCGGTAAGTTGATCAGCCATGATGCGCTCGAGTGCCTTAGAGAGTGGGGGCAGTATGGATATAGGGCGATAATTTGAGTGATTCATCTTATCCCCACTTTTATGGACAGGTGTCACAGTGGCTGTTTTCCATAGGTCTGGGAATTTTCCACAGCTGAGAGAGAGGTTTAGGATTTTTGTTAATGGATGAATTACCTCATTGAGGGTGAGCAACAGAAGCTTAAGGTCCAAGGTGTCGCTACTAGATCTAGATTTAGAGATAGCTGCAGTAATATAGCGGTGAGCTTCATTCAGCCTTGCCTCCCTGAAGTAGAAGAGGGGATGGTTAGACTGAGGGGCTGAGGGATTTGGGGAGTAGGCCCTGTTTTCGAAAAAGTCATGGGGTAGAACAGCACTAAGGTCTGAAAAAGCCATGTTAAAGATGTTTGCGATCACCTTGGGGTCGAAGGTTGAGGATCCATCAACCATTAACATGGCCAGAGAGGTTTTTGGCTGCTTCCCTGTGGCATCCTTGATATTGTCCCAGAAAGCACAACCATTTCCCCATGTATTGGTGAGAGCATCTTTGTAATAGGTGGATTTCATTAGCTGTATGGCTTTTGTGCAGGTATTTCATGCTTGTTTGTAATTTTGGATGTCCAGTTGTTTGCCAGCGGCCCTGACAACTGCCCAGAGGTGATCCCTTAGTTTCAGCTGTGAGAGAAGAGCCGCGGTGACCCATGGGTTAGAGAGAGATTTTGTTTTGCGCCTTTTAGCAGGGGCAAAGAGGTCACAGGCTTTGTTGAAAATTGAGATGAAGTAATCAGGAGCCAAGTTAACATCTGTTGCTTCATAGATGGGTAGCCAGTCTTGTAGAAGCAGGTGTTGTTTGAGATGTGGAAGTTTTCCATGAGGAAGGACTCTGCTAGCAATAATTTTGGGAGAGGTCTTAAGGAATTTGTTAGACTATGCACACATGACTGGGGAGTGGTCACTGAGAGAGTCTGGGAGAATGGTCATATGAGAAATCCTTGTGGGGTGAGTGGTGAGGACCCAATCCAAGAGGGTACTGGTGCCAGTCTTGTAGTTAATCCTAGTAGGGGAGTTTACCATTTGCGTGAGGTTAGCAGCTGAGATGGAGTCTTTATAGGCACTGGTGCTCGATGCTAACCAGTTTATGTTGAAATCCCCAAGTAGAATAAGCTCAGCTTCAGAAGGATGAGAGTTGATAAAGTTTAGGACATCATTGAATCCATGTTTAGGGTCCCTGGGTGGGATGTATATGGAGACAATAGTCAGGGCTTTATGATTGGGACCTAGGACGATTTTTATTGGCAGAATCTGGGCCGAGGCAGAAAGTGATGGAGTTGCTACAGGGCGCCAAGACAGGGAGTCTTTGATATAGATTGCGCAACCACCGCCTTTTTTGGATATCCAGTCCAGCCTGTGGACATTGTAGCCCTGTATTGTTACTGCTGAGTCAGGAACTTTAGGTGTCAGCCAAGTTTCCACCACTGTAAGGATGTCAGGGTTGTGTTGGCATACAAAGGCTTGGAGTGCATCCAGCTTTGGTAGTAGGCTGCAGATATTAA
The DNA here is from genome assembly GCA_016271365.2 of Neoceratodus forsteri. Lineage (NCBI taxonomy): Eukaryota > Metazoa > Chordata > Ceratodontiformes > Ceratodontidae > Neoceratodus > Neoceratodus forsteri. The sequence goes on along the minus strand of CM028137.1, from coordinate 726,083,257 downwards.
TGGTTGCAAGGATAAGGGCACCTGGAGTTTGTGTGTGGCCTGAGCTTCAAGGGCCAGGATTGGGATGGATGCTGCCTGAGATGAGAAGGAGGAGGAGGAGGAGGAGTTTTAAGGAGCAGAGTCGCAGCTCTTTGAGAGATAGTTTTGATCATTGTTTCCAGGAGTAGAGGTTGCAAGGTTCCAGGCAGTATCCCATATGGACTACAAGGTGGTACAGTGTAGAGAGGTGGCCACACTTGTTGAGAGTAGTGGTTGGGTTAAGTAACCAGGAATATCCAAATGATGCACCAAGCACAAGTCTCGAGTGGAAGTGGAAAGTTCCCTTGGAGTAGCAGTGGAACCTAGAGTAGAGGGTGGCAGGTGTGGGGTGGGGTTGGGGGTGGCTAGGACCAGGGAGAGAGAAGAAAAGGGGCAGGGCAAGGAGGAGGAGGAGGAGAGGTGAGAGAAAGGCAGAGAGAACCCACGTGGCTTATGTACTAGATAGAGATAGAGATAGCGATATAGTCCTCTAGTGGTGAGAGGATATAATCTGCTAATGGAAAAGTCAACAGTTTAAAAAAAAAAAAAAAAAAGAAAAAAAAAGCTCTAAATTCACTTCTAATATCAACTCAGAACTTAAAATGACTGTAAGGATTAAACAAATTATTAAACCCTGGCACATAAATTCAACTAGAGACACAGAGGGAGATACAGTAATTAGAGATGTGTTCAGCAGGAGATAGTGTGGGCCACTTGGAAATCAGCTTCCACTGGTACCAAATCCAAAAGTCAGGGCTAGTACCTTGCAGTACAGAGGATTTCTGAAAAACTGTTTAGGTTCCAGAAATTGAGGGGTCCGTGGCCTGGTCAAGGCACGCTGGATCCCTTGCAGTACAGAGGATTTCTGAAAAACTGTTTAGGTTCCAGAAATTGAGGGATCCGTGGCCTGGTCAAGGCACGCTGGATACCTGGTTTCAGCAGGGATTTGAAAACTCTCAGCCCAGCATTCATGAGGTGGGGTAATAACAAAGCTATGCTGACAATTTGGTTTCTGTTTTTGCTGAAATGCTTCCACGGCAACATACATGTGCACATCTATGGAGGGACGGGAGCACAGGGTGCAGAGGGCACTGCGCTCCCACAGCCAAATGAGGATGTGATTATACTATCTCAAAAAGTAAGGAAATTCTTAGCAAAAACTTTAATATATCACTTAGGGTTCCAGTGACAAAAGTTGTGAAATGTGGTGTTAGGGTTTTCAACCTAAACACCCTATCCCCACACTGCATGCAGCCACAGGTGTGGGGGGGGTGCCTTGGGGTTGTCAACCCTAATGCTCACCCCATTCTCCTATACTTTACCAATCTTATCTTATTTACTGATGGAATGGGGTGAGCATTAGGGTTGACAACCCCAGGGCACACACCTCACCACAGTTGCTGCCTGCAGGGTGGGGGTGGGATGTTAGGGTTGGAAATCCTAACACCACATTGTCCAGCTTTTGTCACAGTAACCCTAACTGATGCATTAACAAAGTTTTTTTGCAAATATATATATACATATATATATATATATATATATATATATATATATATATATATATATATTTTCATATTCAGGGCCAGTAAATTATGTGCATAAAATGTAATCCAACAAATTAGGCTTCAAAGTTACAACATTATTGCTTTAAGCTTTCAACAATCGCTTGCTTAAAGTTCAAAGGAACAGGTGCCGGATGTAACTTAATGAATGCTAAAACTAGCTAAAAAATTAAAAACAAATACTGCCCTATAGTATCTCACTAAATAGAGCGCTAAATATGTAAACACTTATCTTACCTTACTTAACTACACTAGTTACAAAAGGAAGGAAAGGAAGGACTGAAAAAATTGGTAAAAACAAATGAATCTATAGTGAGATGCTCAGGACTAAGAGCACCTCAGCTGCACCTGCCCAGCTCGGTGACCATATTCCACCCATTGTCCTCTACCTCTAGGTGGGGTCTTACTAGAAATCTATACAGAGGCAACGCCAGCTCCCCAGCATAAAGATTGGAAGGTCCCGAAATTCAAATGTGGCTGGAATTATATGTAACTGAGCTTTACTGGTGCCAACTGTGCTATTGTTTGCTGGAAATCAGAAAAATTGCATTAATAATATTAATTCAGTCAATTTACTAAACCAAGTCAAAAGTCTATAATACTGCCCCCATATACTGAACAGAAAGGACCTGATTCCACAGGTTCTGTAGGAAACCAGCATGGAAACAGGTCTAATGTTATTTCCATTCCTTTAAGTCTTCCACAGTATTTTCAGTCAGAAATTTTCCACCAACATGACTGCAGAAGTCCAGAGGAGCTAGAAGACAGTGTATTGCCTGACTCAGGGATTTTTATCGGGAGTTCATGTTCAATCCACAAGTGGGTGCCTCGTGGCGGCATCCCAGGGGATTCGGGTGACTTTACTGGTCAGCTGTTACATCTCTTTGTGTTTTTTGCATAATTAAATTAAAATTGTACTACCAAAAGTCCTAGAGTGGAGAGTTTGTCTCCATGCACTTCAGAGAGGCTTTCTCTATTTTTATATTTAAAAAAAATTTAAATCTATGCCCCTAGATCTACCCTGACCCTGCCTCCAGATGGAATTTTGTAAACATCAATCAAAATTTATGGTTTCAGAAAAAAATGCAATGCCACTGCTCCATCAAAAGCAAATTATATCAGTACAGTCTAATGATTAGAGTGATGAACTGTGAAACAGGTGATCATAGGTCTGAATACCATCTTTCATTGGCTACAACACTGACAGTTTTGCTAAATGCTGATAATATACCACCAAAATAATTTTCCAGGGCATTACAACATTTTTCAGATTCTCTCTCTCTCACTCTCTCTCCAATGTGAACAAGGGCATCATCAAGCTAAATAATGCCACACCTAATCTGACCTAATCTAACACTAACTTGTTTTTTTTTTCTCTTTTAGATATTTCCTGAAGAAGACCTAAGGTTGAAACGTAGATTTTTAACTCTATTTTCTATTTTCAGCGTGCATTTAATATAACCATTTTGTTTTGCTAATCTGACCAGTGTCTTCTTTCATTGATAGGTGGTTATAGTGGACTTTAGCTGATTCTAGTTTTGTTTTTAATGGACAAGTCTAAATGTTACGACTATTAAAGAGTATGCTGTTCATATATAACTGGTGGAAGAGGAGATCCTTTTGAGCTTCTAGGATTGAATTGAACTTGATGTTTCCATTGACTAGACTAATGATTTTACTCTGGCAGGTAACAATAATAAATTTATTCTCCTCCCCCCATTTCTATTATGGAGAAAAATATATCTTCCCTCAAACTTACAATAGTCCAAAATGTCTGGATATACATTATAGTGGTGCGTTAGCGCCACTATATTTTAGGTTCAGCAGGGCTTTCTATGTTAAATCCCAAATTTTGCATTTTAATAACTTTGCAACTGTTCAATGGATTTGCACAAAATGCTGCAAGTGTGGTCTCATGGGGCAGGTCTCTTGATGTGCCAAGTTTGTTTCACTCGGATGTGTAGATTCCGAGCTGTTGATAGTGAAAAAACCACAAAAAAAGCACAATTATTTGCTGTTTTTTTGCCATTGTGTATCTCCCAAACAGTTTGGAATTTTGGTCTGAAATTGTAGGGTAGAAAGGGTTTGCCTCAGTAGGATTTCCTTTGCTGATTTGGTGAAAAAATATAAATTTGTTCCAAAGTTATTACATTTTAAAATTTTGGGTTCTGAGCATGCTTAGTCAGCATAAAAAAATAGCTGTATGACGTTTTCATATGGGGAATCATTTTCCTGAGGACAATAATCTTTTTTCGTTTCCCACCATCTTGTTTTTTTCCTTAAAAATTCAAATTTGGAAAACCACAAAAAGACACTCTGGAGAGTGATTAACACATGTAGCTTGCTTATTGGGACCCCCGTAGCTGGATTCTGCACATAACTCTTATGATATGCCCTGGAAATATTGTATTTTTAACATCATAAATCTTTTTTCATGACTCATGATATAAAAAAAAGATTATTTTTTTCATATCATGAGTCACAAAAAAAGATCCTTTTCCATGAGGGGAATGTCATTTTTCTTTGGTGGCATCTTTTCCCTGGTGTCTAGTGGCACCCCTCACCATCTGATCACCATCCCAATAATAACATTATATTTTCCTAGTGTCTAGTAGCACTCCCCACCCCACCCCACCCTCTGATTACCCTCCCCAGGTTTTTATATTATTAATATTTTTATTTCTCCCTGGTGTCTAGTGGCACCCCCAATGTACACTTAAACCCTGGTGTCTAGTGGCACCCACCATGCTCTGATGGCTGTCTCCCTTGATTATTCTGGTTGCCCTAGTGGCATCCTCACTCTCTGATGTCCATTGGACACTGAAAAAAAAAATGATCCCTCAGCATCTTTTTTAATTTGTAAAAGAAAAAGATCCAGCGTTGATGCAACCCCCCACCCCAACCTCCCACTGAGCACCCATCACCCTGCACCCCCAGACTCCCCCATATTTCCTCACTCACCTGAACAGGTCTCAGTGTGAAGATCCACTCTACGATCAAAGACATATCTTGCTGCTGGAGCCAGCGACTGCTATGTGAGAAATAAGGTAAGTGCGATTCAATGTATTTCTTTTTTTTTCCATACAGATTTTTATGGTGTTTTTGTCATTTTCTCCCTAATCCTGGCCCCCCACCTTTGGATGTGTGCATGTGGAGGCATGTGCAAGCTGCATCTCAAGGTGCCCTCCTGTTGTGTCGCTCCCACCACCTACGCTAACCACCAGACCTCCACCCGGTGACAGTGGGACTATGGGGGGGTGGCAACCACCTCCAGGAGAGGAGAGCTGCCTTCCAGCATGTTCAATCCTGCACAAGCATGTTCTTATTCATTGAAGCTCTCAGTCAGGCTGCCGGCCATGGAGGTGAGTGAAGGGCTGTGCCAGTGGCCCAATCGGGGAACTGGGGGGGAGCAGAGTGGATGCTATCTAACTGAAGACAGGGTGGGGTGGGGTCTACTAGACAACATGGACAGAGGAGGGATTTTTTTTTAAAGACTGGGGCCAGGGTCATGGCTGAGAGGGAAATGACTCAGGGGAGGGTTCTTCAATTCAGCCAGTGATCGGCTGGGGGATTCGCTAGACACCAGGGACAGGAGAGGGGATTATTTTTTTTAAAGATTGGGGCTGGGATCATGGCTGGGGGGAATAACTCAGGGTGACTCAGGGGGAGGGTTCTTCGATTCAGCTGATGATCAGCTGGGGAGTCCACTAGATACCAGGGACAGGGGAGGAGATTTTTTTTTGTTAAAGATTGGGGGCCAGGGTCATGGCTGGGGAAGAGACATACCTCAGGGTGACTCGGGGGGGAAGGTTCTTCAATTCAGCCAGTGATCAGCCGGGGGTGTCCACTAGACATTAGGGAGTCTTAATTAGTTGCATAATTGTGAAATTTCACCTGTGGGTGGTGACATTTCACCCATGAATAGCATATTTTGCCCATTCAAGGGCAAATTTCTGTCCACTCTACAAGTGAAATTTCACATTTTGCCCCACAAAATATTTTACAAAATGCGCAAATTCTGCAAAATATTTTGCCAGGCAAAATGTTCCAGTTTTGCACAACACTACATATAAGTTGTGATTTTGAGTAAAACTAAAGGGGTATTAGATGAGGACCATAGTGTTCTAACCTCTTTCTTTGGTTCAATCAACTTAAATAATGGGGAGCAGTCTTCAAGATTCATTATGTTATTTATAGAACAACCCAGGTTATATAAAAAATGTAACTAGGAGGTAATCATCCAAGTTCATTAAAAAGCAAACAACGATGAGTATTATAAGATTTTGCTGTGACAAAATAGCAGACTGCATTATTTGATTTGTTAACCAAATCCAAATAATTTCCTGCCAACATTGTAAACAAAAATGAATTATAGTACAGTATTGGTAAGAGAACACTATTAGCAACAGTTTCCTCAGCTTCTCTTGTTAATCAGTCCTTTATTTTATAAAGCCCACCTACTTTCTGGATTACTTGTTTAGCTGTTTTGTTTATATGAGATGTGAAGGGCAAATTCAGGTCCAATAGGACTCCTAAATATTTTGCCTCAGTAATCTGTTACAGCATTGTTACTGCTAAGTCAAATATTTGGAGAGGTTTACTCTTATTTAATTTACATTTGGAGCCAAAGAGAATCCACTATGTTTTTGTCATATTTAGCATCAGACGATGCAACTTCTGCCCTACATTTAAAGTAGAAAAATCATTGTTTAAAGATAAATTAATTTCATCTGCAGAAGTAGAATTGGTCAAAAGATTATCATCTGCATAAGCTAGACTTAGTTGGAATTTTTGATATGGGATCAATATATAATGAAAACAGGGGTCCTAATATGGACCCCTGAGGGACACCTTGTTTTAAAATATGTGCCTGTGATCATACACCACCAAAATTTACCCTCAGTGGGCAATTATATAAATAACTTTTAAACCACATATAAGGGCTTTCCCCTGAAATATAGTACTTCAGATGAAAAAGGGAATTAAGTGACAATGGTGATATCTCTGAAGGCAAAATGCACAATACTATTTCTTGTAACATGTAAATAGGCAGCAGGAAGTGCTTCTCACAATGAAGCCAACAGTAACTATTAGAAATACAGTATACAAATATTGACCAGCGTTGTGTGATATAGAGCAGAAATATTGACTCTGTGGGATGAACTATTGACTGCCAATGTTGATATTGCCTGAAGTCAAAGGCTGAGGGCAATATCACCATTGGGTGTCAATAGTTCATACCAAAGGGTCAAAATATTTCCACTATATCTTGAGAATGATGGTCAGTATCTGTTTTATTGAACCCTGATTCTCTAAACTCATGCACCCAAACCGGCCTTTTTTTAGGTTACTTTAGCTGATTTTATAATTGTTTACACCATCTATTTAGATTGTCATGTTCAGCCACTAATATGATGGGAAAATAATTTAGAAAACATTGTTATGCCTGCTAAGTACAAGAAAATTGCATCAGGGGCTAAGAAAGCAATCAGAAAATATACTAAAAAAATACAGAGAGGAAGATAACAAATTACCTTCTAACACTGGGCTTATACACTGAGATAGATAGATTAGTAAAAAAATGGTGGTTCACTGTTACCCCTAAACATTCTCACCTTTATCAAAGGGTGATTTGGAAAAACATAGAATCTGACGGCAGATAAGGACCGCCTGGCCCACCTAGTCTGCCCATTTCCCTACCTAATGGATAAACTGCAGATCCTAGTTAACCAACAGCCTACTTCCTCCTAACCCCCACTAGAATTGCCTTATGTATGTCACATGCATTCTTGAATTCCCCCCCAATTTTGACTCCACAACCTCCTCAGGAAGGCTGTTACATGCAGCATCCACAACCCTCTCTGTGAAAAAATACTTCCTTACATTATCTCTGAGCCGTTCCTCCTCTATCTTCAAATTGTGCCTCCTTGTTCCTGCACATCTCTTTTTCTGAAAGACGCTAACCTCTTCGACTTTGCTGATTCCCTTGAGGTACTTGAAAGTTTCTATCATGTCCCCCCATCCCTCCTTTCCTCAGAGGTACACATATTAAGCTCCTTTAGTCTCTCTTCGTATGTCTTCTGGTGCAGACCCTGCACCATTTTCATTACCCTCCTCTGGATAGCCTCCATCCTGTCTATGTCCTTGTGGAGATGGGGTCTCCAGAACTGCATGCAGTACTCCAGATGGGGTCTCACCAACTGTCTGTGCAGAGGGATAACAACTTCCTGTTTTCTATTGACGATGCCTCTTCCTATGCATCCCAGTATCCCTCAGCCCTCCTTATTGCCTTCTCACATTGCCTGCCCACCTTTAGGTCATCTGATAGAACTACCCCCAGGTCCCTTTCCATTTTTGTTGTTGTTAGTATCTCATCCCCCCATTGTGTACACTTTCCCTGGGTTTTTGTTTCCCAGGTGCATTACGTTTCACTTCTTTGTGTCGAATCTAAGCTGCCATACCATTGACCATTCCTCCAACCTTGCCAAGTTCCTTCTCATCCTTTTCACCCCATCCTTTTCACCCCACCTTGTGTATCAACCCTGTTGCAGATCTTTGCGTTGTCTGTAAAGAGTCATACTTTTCCTTCTAGTCCCTCCACAATGTCACTTATAAAGACATTAAAGAGGACTGGTCCCAGTACTGAACCCTGCAGTACCCTGCTAGTAACCCCCCTTTCTTCAGAGTGGACTCCGTTTACTATTACCCTCTGCGTCCTGTTGTCCAGTCAATATTTTACCCAGGCTACTACCTTGGGACCCACTCCAAGGCTGGCTAGCTTGTATATTAATTTTTTGTCTGGGACTGTGTCAAATGCTTTGCTAAAGTCTAGGTAGGCCATGTCCACATCCCCTCCCCTGGTCTACTACTTTGGTCACCCAGTCAAAGAAATCTATCAGATTTGTCTGACATGACCTTCCCACTGTGAATCCATGCTGCCTTGGGCTCTGTGCCCTGCTGGCCTCTAGGTACTCAACAATTCTTTCCTTCAGAAGTGATTCCATCATTTTCCCTACCACTGAGGTCAAACTAACTGGTCTGTAGTTTCCTGCCCTGCCTCGCTCCCACTTTTGTGAAGTGGAATCACATCCACCCTCTTCCAGTCCTCATGTACCACCCATCCTCCCATGATTTGTTAAAGAGGGTAGTCAGTGGTGTCACTAGTTCTACCCTTAGTTCTTTTAGAATTCTTGGGTGAATCCCATCAGGCCCCATTGCTTTGTCCACCTTCAATTTTAAGAGTTCTTTCAGAACCCTTTCTTCTGTGAATGGACTGGTATTGACCCCCTATCCAGAGTGCTTTTTATAGTTTGGTTTAGGTACCTCCCCCACCTTTTCTTTTGTGAATACTGAGCAGAAGTATTTGTTCAGTATCCCTGCTTTTTCACTGTCACTCTCTGCCCACATTCCCTTCCCTTTATTAAGCCTCAGTATCCCTCCCTTTGTCTTTCTTCACTCCCCAGTGTACCTATAAAAGGTTTTATCCCCTTTCAGAACAGAGTTGGCTATCTTTTCCTCAGTTTGGGCCTTTGCTATTCTGACTGCCTTCCCTGTCTCCTTCTGCTTTAACTGATATAGTTCTCTGTCCTGCTCCTTTTGTGTTTTCTTATATTTCCTTAATGCTATAATTTTCTCCTTAACCTTCACTGCCACCTCTTTTGAGAACCATAGTGGCTTTTTCCTTCATTTTGTTTTGTTGACTTGCTTTACACAAAGGCTTGTTGTCTCTGTGATGGCAGTTTTGATTTTTCTCCCACCCCCTCCTTCTTGTCTGTTTGCTAGTGCTTTTCTAAGGCACTCTCCCATTTTACCAAAGTCAGCCCTTCTAAAGTCCAACACCCTTTCTTTTGCATGGCTTGACTCTACAGCTGTGTTTATTGTGAACCACACTGTTTGATGGTCACTTGTTCTCAGATGGCAACCCACTTCTAAATCTGAGATCCTCTTTCCATCCCTGTTTGAGAGTACCAGGTCTAAGACTGCTTCCTCCCGAGTGGGTTCCAACACTAGCTGTCTAAGGCATGCCCCCTGTAGTGTATCGAGAATGACCCTGCTCTTGAATGTGGCTGCAGTAAAGATGTTTCAGTTAACATCTGGCATATTCAGGTCCCCCATCAACAATATCTCTTCTTTTTCTGCCATTCTAAGGATTCCTTCTATCACTTCCTTGTCCATTGCCTCCCCCTGAGACAGGGTTTGTAAAGAACCCCTGTGCAGATTGTGGTGCCATTTCCTGTCTCCAGGGTGACCCACAGTGCCTCCTCTCCTCCCTGTTTACCCTTTAGTTCTGTTGCTTTGGTTCATTCCCTTATGTAGAGAGCTACTCCTCCTCCTCTTTTACCCTCCCTGTCCCTTCTGTAGATTGTGTACCCTGGTATGCTGACATTCCAGTCACAGTTTTCTGTGTATCATGTTTCTGTGACTGCCATGATATCCAGGCATCCCTCTTCCATCAAGGCCACTAGTTCAGGAAGCTTGTTACCCAGACTAAGGGCATTGGTACTCATCACCTTCCATTTTTTGATGGCCCAACTCCATTTAGACCCATCCCTGTCCTTACTGCCTTTGCCTTTTTCTGGATTTACCCCTGTCCTGCTCCCTATTGACTTCTCTACCTTTGTGTCTACTTTGCTAACTACCCTGTTTTGTGGGAGGGCTGGGATTTTCCCACTTCTCTTCAGCACCTCCCCCTTGGCTAGTTTATGCCTCCCCCTTGGCTAATCCCCTTCTAGAAGAAAAAAGTTAGAAACACAAAAAGGCAAAGAGATGGATAAGAGACATATAAGAAGTTTTTACCTCTGTTCAGAAAGGTATTACAAATAAATGGGGGGGATGCAGCATGTTAAATTTTGGGCAGAAAAATCAGAGTCTGTCAAATTTCAAGCAAAGCTGACCCCTAGACATTTGAGGTTTCCTTCATCACCACAAGTGATTTTTTATAGCGCAGCAAATGGAATTGATTTGCCATCAGGACAATCTAATCATGAAAAAGTAGAAGAAACAGGGAACAGAGACAAACAAAATGCATTTCTATGTGGATTTAATGATTTTATTTTCTCTTACATTCAGAAATATAGTCTTGACCCCCTCCCCGACATCTTTTCCTCCAGATATTCCCTTCCTGTGGCCAGAGCATGGAAATGCAGAGGATGGATCAGCAAATATGGATAACTCTATATTGGACACTCAAAATGCTGAACATAAAGAGCAAACATAAGAGATGCCATTTTATTGGATATTAAATCAGAACTCATTAAGAATAGTTATTTATTAAAAGGGAGTTTGGATTGTTTAAGGAACAGGAACTGCACTAATTAGAATGACGTCTAAAATAGTGGCAAAAGCAGGAAAGATAAAACAATCAGTGATATACAAAAGAAGTTGCAGAAAAAGAGGCAAGAGAAGTAGAAAAGTTAGTTAAATGGCTAGGACACAGGCAAACAAGGGCTAAGGCTTGGAATGATATGAGTGGAAAACATGTGGGGATACATGTTTGGAAGCCAGAAAAGTCAGTGTGCACACTTTGGCTGGGACTCAGACATCAAAACAGGAACAGAAAATTACATACAGGGCATTAGAATCTGATAGCAATTCAACTCATAAGAATATGCATACAGCAAGAAGAGAGAGGACTGAGAGAAGATCGAGAACAGCAGCTTTGGACAAAGAGATTAGAGAGAAAATGTATGCATGTGAAAGGGAAGAGTTAAAGGACATAATAATTATACAAGGAGACTATTACCAACGGTGTATATGTGTGTATGTGTGTGTGTGTGTGTATATATATATATATATATATATATATATATATATATATATATATATGTGTGTGTGTGTGTGTGTGTGTGTGTGTATATATATATATATATATATATATATATCTTGCCAAAACGAAATGAAAATCAAACATCACTGAAAATCATGATATATATATAATGCCTGCAAAGGAGTGGTAAGGGCCAAATTTGGTTGGAAGGATATTATATCTGTGTATAGATACTGTGAAACCCCCAATAAAGGGTGGATATGTCTAGCCCTAGTTTTTGGGGATGTGAGAGATATTCTAGTCAAGTCAAGTCAAATCAAACTTTATTTTTATAGCACCTTTCCAAACCAAGGCGCTGTACATAAAACCAGATACAACCAGTATAAATAGAATTAAAAGAGAAACAATAAGTCAAATTATCCATATTCTGGGAAGGCTAGATCAAATAAATATGTTTTTAACTCAATTTTAAACCTATCAACTGTCAAGCATTCTCTCAACCGACGAAGTAGAGAATTCCACAGGGTTGGAGCCGAGAAAGAAAAAGCTCGAGAACCGGATGTCTTTGATCGTACCCTGGGAATCTCCAGCAACTCCTTGTTGGTGGAATGGAGGGGATGGAGGGGGCAGTGGGGTACCAGGAGACCTTGCAGGTAGCTGGGTTCCTGATCATGTAGGGCTTTAAAGGTTATCAAGCCGACCTTAAAGGTGATCCGTGACTGAACAGGCAGCCAGTGCAGTTCACGGAGCACAGGCGTAATATGACTGGTCCTAGAAGTCCCAGTCAGAAGACTGGCTGCCACATTCTGCTCCAGCTGCAAGCAGCAAATATTAACCCTTGGTAGCCCTAGGTAGAGGGAGTTGCAGTAATTAAGATGGGTAATGACAAAGGCATGGACCAATGTTGGGAAGATCATCTGGAGGAACCAGGTGTTTCACCTGTGCATTATTTATGAGAGGATAGAAAGATGATTTAATGACTGCTGAAACCTGAGGCTATAGAGTCAGACCATCATCAAAAATAATGCCCAGATTTTGCAATCGGTCTGAGGTTGTGAGCTGTATACCACCAAGCAACAAGCCTGATGGTTGTCCAGCCCCCAAACCCGCCCCCAGATGGCCTGGGTCCACTACCAACACTTCAGTCTTGTCTGGAATCAGTCACAACCAGCTGGAGCTCATCCAAGTTCTGATCTCAGTAAGGCAATTATTTAGCACGGGGAGTGCGTCATTCTGACCGGGCAGAAAGGACATATACAGGTGAGTGTCATCTGCATAGCAGTGAAAACTCAGACTGTATCACCAGATGATATCTCCCAATGGCAGCATGTACACTGCAAACAACATGGGGGCCAAAATGGAGCCCTGTGGCACCCCACAGAGCAGGAAGTGAGCATCAGAGGAATAAATTCCAGTGGCAACTCTCTGAGACCTGCCCGTGAGGAATGAGTGGAACCATTTAAGGACTGTACCAGACAGCCCACAAAAACAGCCACAGGCTGTTCAAATTCAGAACAAAATTCAAGGATACTGGTGTTAACCTGGACATCACAATTCTTGATTTAAAAAGGATGCCCAAAAAGAAGTAAAATTTGCAGAAGTCGTCAGTGAACAGGCAAGACCAATACATGTCAAGGAGAAAAATGCTAATAAATTACAACATAGAATAACTATTTAAAACCAGTAGAAATTGAATATTCTTTTGCAGCCCAGCAAAAATTCCAAAGCCATCTTTTAGGAATAGCACTAGGAAGGGAGTATGTATTAACAAAAGTGAAATTCTAGAGGATAGCATTAATGATAGGAACTTAATTGTGGTTCAATCTAAAACTCTGAACAACTCTACAATCTTTTTAAATATCTTTGAACAGTCTATTTGCGTGCTATCACATTGAGAAAAAAGTACTATCTACAAATCTGGAATATTCTTTCTTGGAACGTGTCAGGTCTACTAATAAAGATGGATGATAGAGACTGGTGGGAGAAAATTAAGGGACATGACATCCTCCTTTTCCAAGAAACATGGGTGTTGGAGAGGGATGATTTCTGTCTCAATGGCTACAAGCAGTGGAACATATATGCAAATAAAGGAAAGAAATTTGGCAGACCAGCAGGGAGTATTTCCACATTTATATCATGCCAACTAAACCTGTCAGTGCTGAAACTAAACATAGGTGATCCACTCTGCCTATGTCTTTTCTTACTAGACAAAGAACATCCAGTTCTAGTAATTACTAATAGTTATATCCTTCTTCAGAAAGGAGGGATGAATAAAAAAGTGCTATAAATAACAATGAATTTATAATTAAGAAAATACAGAAATCTCTGCAGGGAATATCTTTGGTAATACTAGGAGGCTTGAACACAAGGATGGGGAGAAAATAAGAAATAGAAATAGGTAACTGGTCAATTGATGACAACTTAGGCATCCCAATAAGGAATTCCAAGGGTAGTAAGCACAATGAACGTGGTTTGAGATTATTAAAAATAGCGGGAGAGTTAAATTTAAGAATACTAAATGGGTGAACCATAGGTGACAAACAAGGTGAAATAACATTCCCTACAATATATGAAGGAAGTGTCCTGGATTTATGTCTAATTGATATTTTTTCTTATAAGCAGGTTACAAGGTTGGAGGTTTTAGAATGGTGGGAGCATGATCATTTCCCCTTATCGCAAATTCTGGATTGAAAAAAAGACAGTCAAAATTATAAGTGTGCAATGGGTACTAAATCATGACCACATTTTATAAAGAATAAACACATAAAGAGAGGTAATATAGAGGATAATGTGTGGTCATCGATGATAAGAATAAACACATAAAGGGAGGTAATATAGAGGATAATGTATGGTCATCGATGGTTAACCAGCTTGTTAACCATCGAGAGGTTGCTAGGGCAACCATGTAAGCCTCGAGAGCAAAGTTTGAGAGGTTTATGTCGCCATGGCAACCTCAAGATTGGTTAAAAAAATGGTTAATCATTGATGTACAATACATTATATTTTATAGTGTATGGTACCATTTAGGTTTTTAAGAAAAGAAAGCAGTTCCTTACTGCAGTGTTTTTTAAGTCACTGCTGCTCTGCTCTCATCGCCATTGGCGTTTCAAGGCCATCCGATCCAGTTGCGCTCATGCCCAGACTGTTCCCGATTGTTAACCCATCGATGTGATGTACCATCGATGGGTTAACAGCATTGTGGCATCACATGATGGTAAAACGTTGTTACAAAAAGGTAGATTTCTACCTATAACAACGTTCTATCATACATTATATGTCAATTCACAATGCTAAAAGGATTAAATGGTCAGATGAAATAGATGTAAACATGTCAGAATTGCTCTGCTGTGAAAAAAAATGAATGTATTACATAGCAACATTTTGGAGATATCAGTTAACAATGAAGATGTCTTTTTCCTTTTTGAGTCCATATCTAAGTGTTTGACTGAATCTCTGATAAAAAGAAATCTATCTGTACAACCTATTAGGTATAATAAAAAGGGTGCAGTATGGTATGATAAGAGCTGTACATCCTTAAAAAAAGAAGTACAAAAAATTGATAGATTAGCAAAAAAGAGTGTCTCAGTAGAAGTCAGAATTGATATAGTAATATAAAAAGGGAATATATGCTGTTGATTAAGACCAAAAAGGGAAAACACAAGAAAAACTTATGGGGAACCTTACAAGAGGCTATTTATAATAAAGATACAAAAACATGTTGGACAATTTTGCAAATGGAACAAGTAACAACAGAAATATGCCTGTAGAATAATCCCTGCCTTCAAATGGATTTCACACTTTAATGCAATATATGTTAAAATAACCTTACAAGTAAATACTGAATTTGAAGTGTCAATACTCAGTATTAGTAATAACTTGGATGATATCTCTCCTGAAGAGATAAAATATATAATCAAGGCCCAAAAGAATAATAAAGCCCCTGGGCTTGATAGCCTTCTGGCTGAAATCTTTCAGCATAACATTGACTGGTGAGCTGTTATATTAGCCAAATTGTTTTCTGAAATAAATTCTTCTTTTAGAATACCAGATAAATAGAAGACCGGAATTATTGTGCCATTCTTTAAAAAAGGGGGACAGAGATTCTCCTACATGTTTCAGAGCTATCTGTTTATTGTGTGTACCTTTAAAAATGTATACTAGATGGATTTTAAGATTATTGGAAATATGGGTAGATGAAAAACAACTTCTATCCATCAGAGTGGTTTTAGAAAAGGTTTTGGTACTGTAGACCAAATTTTCACACTACAATATCTGATACACAAGTATGTGAAAAAAAAAATTGTTCTAAAAAAAAAGAGAATTGTACAGTATATTACATTCTTGGATACAAAATCAGCCTTCGACCTTCTTAACAGAGACACCTTAAGGCAGCTCTTGTATGATCTAGGCATTGACCATCAACTTTTGAAACTGCTTATTATGTTTCATAAAGATACAAATGTTATGGTAAGAATTGACAATAATGGAGCTCTGACAAACAAAATCAATATTAAAAATGGAGTAAGACAGGGATGTCTGCTTGCTCTGTGTCTGTTTAATATGTATATAGACATCATTGTCAAGGACCTTTACAAAATTGATATTTTTGCCTCTTCTATATCTGGGTATGCAGTCCCAAGGTTGTTATATGCAGATGAGATATGCAGGTGGCAATTTCTTCTACCCCATGGGTCTAAAAATGAGTCTTGATAAAATTCATTAAAAACTTTCAAAACTTAGCCTGGAGCTGAATTACAGTAAATCAAAAAAGTAATGGTTTGTTCAGAGAAGAAAAAAGGGTTTTGCAGAAATAGCCAGTTGGGGACCGGTATATAGAAGAGTCACACTCTTATAATTATTTGGGTATCCAAATTAATAGAATAGTAAACTTGAAAGAACATATTAAGGCAGCTACGCTATGGGCTGAAGTAAAACAAAAGGCATCCTGAGCTTTGCTTATAACTTTGCAGGACAATCTTTTAGTGCTCTGGGGAAATGCTTTTTGGCCAAAACAAATGCCCAACTGTTGTACGCTGCAGAAATCTGTGGCTATCATGATTCAGTCTTAGTACTGGAGATAGTCCAGAATAATTTTTTAAGGAAAGTTTTGGGCCTACCAAAGGACACTCCAGGGGCAGTGGTGAGAAGAGAAACAGGGTGGTTGAGCATTAAATTTGTAATTATAATAAGGATGTTGAATTATTGGATAAATATTGTAGATATGGAGAATTCCCATTTGCCTAAACTGTGCCTGCTTGAAGCAACTGAAGGAGGAACAACATTTTTGTGGCTTATAAAATTAAATAATATGCTTAAACAATTTGGTATAGAAGAGCTGGACACACCATTTGCGCTAAGTCAGTCAAAGTTATATAGAGATTGTGCACTTCAAAGGATTTGTGACCATCTTCTACAAGAAGACATGCCAAAATTAACGAGACTTGAATTGTCTTCATACAATACCTTTAAAATTATTTGGGGGATGGAGCCCTATTTTTTGATTTGTGACAAATTTCAACATAGAAGGATGTATTGCCGATTCAGATTAAATATAATAAATGATGCACAATTTGAATTTGCAAATAGATCAAAGCTACAATGTTCATGTTTCTTTGAAGGCACGGTAGTACAGCATATACTTTTGGAATGTACAAAGTTTGGCAGCCTAAGGAAAACATTTGTACTACCCATCGTTAATGAATTTAAACAACTCCCCAGACATACTGATAGAAACTTGTATTACAAGGAATTATTACACTATATGTCATTCTCTTCAAATCTAAAAGTTATATTTGGAGTTGTGTCATTTGCACATGTGGCCCTTTGTATACAAAATGATAAATAGGCTATTGTAACAGTTTGAATGAAGAAGGTTATTATAGACATACAGTAAGTTACCTATTGTACTGCTGCTCTTTTGCATACAGAAACTTTAAGCTGTAAATGAATATAATGGCAATCTAGAATGAAAGATGTAACACTATTTGTTATAAGACATGTATTGTATGAATTTAATTGTACAAAGATGTTTTCTGTGGATTTTATATATTTTTGAATGTGAAAACATATGGTTTTATACATTCTTTGAAATAAAGAAAATCTGAATCTGAGTGAGAAATATAGTACCTCAGTTGAACAAAGTGAATCAAGTGGCAATGGTGATATTTCTGGAGGCAAAATACACAACACTATTTCTTGTAACATGTAAATAGGTAGCAGGAAGTCCTTTTCACAATGAAGCTGACAATAAGTATTAGAAATACAGTATACAAATATTGACCAGAGTTGTGTGACACAGTGAGGAAATATTTACTCTGAGGGATGAACTATTGACTGCCAATGTTGATATTGTCTGAAGTTAAAAGCTGAGGGCAATATTACTGTTGGATGTTAATAGTTCATCTCAAAGGGTCAAAATATGTCCACTATATCTTGAGAACTATGGTTAATATCTGTTTTACTGAACCCTGATTCTCTAAACTCATGCACCCACACAGGCATCTTTAATTCATTACTTAGTGTCCCTCCCTCAAAAAAGTTGGTACTTACAGGCAGCAGTGCTCCCCAACCTCAGGACAAGCAGCATGACGCCTGACCACAGGATAGTCAGCAGGGTTGGGAGCGATCTTGGCTGTGTCTGCAATGCTCCTCCACCCCAGGAAAAATGATGGGGTCAGCAGCAATAATGGACATCTACAGTGGGACTTGGAATGAACACCATACTCTGTAGGAGTGCCTGTGTTGTCATGTAGACTTGTGCACTATACATAGCCGGCCAATAGTTTTCTGACTACTGTCCATAGCCATGAATAGACAGGGCGATACAGTCATCTCTTTGTGGTCATGTGACCAAATTACAACCAATCAAGAAGCACTATTACAATCCAGGTTT
Source organism: Neoceratodus forsteri (assembly GCA_016271365.2). Taxonomy (NCBI): domain Eukaryota; kingdom Metazoa; phylum Chordata; order Ceratodontiformes; family Ceratodontidae; genus Neoceratodus; species Neoceratodus forsteri. Next base: position 726,065,019 of record CM028137.1, on the reverse strand, counting down.
AATAATACATAGTATGGACCACAAAAGGGATTTCAGACTTACAGGCCTAATTTAACTAACACCCAACAACATTTACAAAATGTTTTTGTTTGTATTGCAGAAACGGCCTCAAATTTTGTGGGGATACAAACAAAATTTGTAACATTTCTAAATTATGGTAGTGTTGACTCCAGCAAGGCAATTTTCTGCCAAAATACTGTATTTAAAAATGTAAACATCACATTTTATAGTTAATTTAGATGTATATGTCTGAAATCGCTTTCAGTTATCATAAACAGTTCAGCACAAAGACTTCTATGGAGATAGCAGCTGGTCTTCCATTTCAGATATCTTGGAGGCCAAGCATTAAATAAGAGAAATACAAAATCACATATAACCTCCCATAATGCAAAGCATCATGGGATGAATACGTAAATCACCATGAGCATTTAGGTTGGTTCTGCTATAAGCAGGAATGCATGGTGCCAAAGGTCCTCTCACACAATTTGCATATGTTGAGAAGACACAGACATGTGTTTCATCCTGCACAGGACTCATTAGTGTGCCTCATCTGTATCTCACCCCAGGAGAAAAAACCGTTCAGCCCTTATGAGGTCTTACAAGTTTGGCCATGGTTTGCCCAAGGCTGTGTAAGAAGCCTTTGATAAATCAGATGCTGCTCCTTCAGATCATGCATTCAATACAAAGAAAAAGTGGAAAAGTAATACATGACAAAGTTCAAATAGCATAAAAAAGGTTACTCACATGTAATTGTATTTCTAGGAGTGGTATATGGTTCACATCCACACTCTGGCCATTCCACTGGAATAGTCTGATTTGCTGGACAACATTAAGGTACGCTCCTCCCACCACCTGGGTGGTATATCCCCAGAGTCCTCACTGTTACATCAAATATTTGCATGCTAGAAGCAGGGATCTGTGTGCCACTTACTGGGGAGGCCGGGTGGGTTGTGCAGATGTGAACCATATATCACTCCTAGAACTACAGTTACAGGTGAGTAACCTATTTTTCTAGGGACATAGATATGGTTCACTAGCCACATTCTGGCAGACTTCCAGCAGTTCTTGGAAGAAGGGGCAGGGAGCACACCCCTATTTGATGAACAGAGACTGAAGAATCAAGGTCCCAAAACCAGCATCCCAGTATGACTCAAGATCAATTCAGTAGTGGGAAATGAAGGTGTTCTGACTTCCAGGTAGCAGCCCTACAGATTCCTGTATAGGGACATCACTGGAAGCAGTGACTGAGGCAGCAATAGGTCTGGTGGAATGAGCTGTAAGCCCTAGAGGAGGCTCCCCACCAGCCAGCCTATAGCAGAGGTAAATACTGGATGTGATCTGCCTGCCAGTCATCTAATTTGCTGCCAGTCTGCCAGGTGCAGCTTCAGCATATGTGACTATCTGCTGGTCAGTCTCTCCCTGAAATCTAACTATGCACTGTACATAATAAGACAGCATCCTCCACAGGTCCAGAGTATGGAGCCTGCAGTCAACCTCTGAAGATAGGTTAGTAAAGTATACTGGTAAGTTAATCACCTTGTTAAGGTGAAACTCCAATACAACCTTTAGGAGGAACTTCAGGTTGGGGCAAATGACAACTTTGTACCTGCAGAAGATCAGGTGGGAGACTCCACCAAGATTGCCTGGAGCACCCTGAATCCTTCTGGCTGACATGATGGCCACCAAGAAAGCCATCGTCCATGACAGGTGTAATATCTCACCCTGTGCATTGGCTCAAAAGGCTTGCCATGAGTAGCCAACACCAGCAGTAAGTTCCATGGTGGAGGAGGTTCATACACTGGAGGAGACAGGCGGTCCAGGCTCTTGAAAAAGAACCCAGTCACCTTCTCCTGGGCCGCTACTGGCTTCCAAGCTCATGCCTGGCAATAGAAATGGCCACCAGGTGCACCTTAAGGGTCATCCCCCACAGTCCCAACTGAGAGGCATATTGCAGGTAGCCCAGGATGCTAGCCCTAAGGCAGGCAAGGGGATCAAGCTCCTTGCCCTAACATCAAATGGAAAATCTCTTCTCTTTAAAGGCATAGCATCTGCAAGTTGACTCTTTTCAGGAGGCCTCCACAATGTGGAACACATCATCCAAAAAACTCAAGGCCTCGAACTCTAGACACTCAGGAAACAGGCCATGAAGTGCCCAGACTGCAGGTCAAAAGTTGGTCAATGGGTGACAAACTGGTTGGTGGGCAGAAAACAGAGAGTGGTGGTAAATGGTATACAGTCAGAAGAGATGCAAGTTACACATGGGGTACCTCAGGGATCAGTCCTGGGGCCAGTCCTCTTCAATATCTTCATCAGTGGCATTGCAGATGTACTGGAGGATAAGGTTTGTCTGTTTGCAGATGACACCAAGATCTGCAACAGCGTAGATGATCCAGATGGGGTGAGCAGAATGAGAAGAGTTCTGGATAAACTGACAAACTGGTTGGAAGAGTGACAACTGGGGTTAAACGCAAAGAAGTGCAAGATCATACACATTGGGAAGAGAAATCCTGAAGCTACCTATAGGCTGGGAGGTGAGTTGCTGGCAATCACAAGGGAAGAGAGAGACTTGGGCGTCATCATCATCACAGATGACCTGAAATCATTCAAGCAGACCACTAAAGCAGTAGGTAAGGCTAGATGGATGTTGAGGTGTATTAGTAAGGGTATCACAAGTCGTAAGAGGGAGGTAATAATCCCTCTTAACAAGGCACTGGTTATGCCCCATCTGGAATACTGCGTGCAGTACTGGAGGCCACACCTATACAAGGACATTAACAAAATAGAGGCAGTCCAGAGAAGGGCAACCAAAATGGTGCAGGGACTGCATCAGAAAACATGAGGACAGATTAATGGAGCTCAATATGTACACCCTAAAGTAAAGGAGGGAGAGCAGTGATATGATTGAAACATTCAAACATCTTAAGGGCATTAGCAAGGTGAAAGAGTCTAACATGTTTCAATACAAGAAAAATAGCAGGACAAGAGGACACAGCATGAGATTAGAGGGTGGTCAGTTAAGGGGGTAATGTGAGGAAGTTCATTTTCACAGGAAGGTTGGTGGATGCATGGAACGGCCTTTCTCAGAAAGTGGTAGATATGAATACAGTGCAGGACTTCAAACAGGCATGGGATAGGCATAAGGGAGCAATACAGATGAGTATGAACAGATAGGCCATTGACAAAGTAAAGGCCTATGGCACATTCACAAGGTAGAAAAAATTGGCAGACCAGATGGGCCTTGCAGTCCTTATCTGCCGTCAACTTCTATGTTTCTATGTTTCTGTGAGGGAGGGGATTGAGTTCCACCCTGCCTGTTCAGGTAGAGCATACTCATGGTGTTGTCCATCTAGTCCTAATTGACCTGACCCCTGACTAGAAAAGTGAATTCCACCAGCAGCAGAGATACTGCACAGAGCTCCAGCAGGATCATGTAGTGTTATAAAATGGGCATCTAAAATCCTGTTCTCTGATTGGTCATTTGGCATGCATCAAATATGTACCGTGCATGCAAACTTAAAAGTCCTGACCATCAGAGAACAGTCCAGAGCCTCAATCAGTGCTCTGATAGAAAGTTCACAGTGCCCTCAAAGCATGCTGGCACAGCATCTGGCAGCCATTTTTTTCTTTACTCACTCAAGTAAACATCACCCACGTGCCATGGCTTCAACCTAACTATCACAGAAAAAGCAGAATACATTTTTAACTATGATTCAGCAGAAGAAGCAGATCCTGTCATTGACACTGTACCAGCCAATAAACACAGTGAGTACCCAAAAAATACCAGAAATTTTGAACACTGAAACTGTTAGCAGTAGTCACCGCTCTCTCATGGCCACTGAAGTAGATGCCACCAAGGAGGCTGTAACAGGAATCAACACCAAAAAAATACCAATTGGGCCATAAAAGTATTTGAAGATTGGAGGGAGGCAAAACAAATAACAGTCAACTTTAATACTGCCACAGCTGAGCAGCTTAATTAAAATTTTAGGCAGTTTTATGCCAAAGTTCTAAACGGGAACAATAAGGAATACTCTCTGAGCAGCTATTGCAGTATTCGCACTGCTCTGAACTGCCACCTCAACTCCCTGGCAATTGGATGAAAAATAAACATAATGTCTAACCCTGCCTTTACATTGTCCAACAATGTATTTGTATTAGTGATGAAAAAATACAGACCTGCCCAGAAGGATAGCTCCAAATACCACCCTCCAGTTTGAAACCGGGACCTCCAACTATTGAAAGACTCTCTCGTCCTGTCAGCTGACACCACACCTGGTCTTGTCCAAAAAGTCTGGCTGGATATCCAGCTTTACATGGCCAGGGAAGGGCTGCACCAACTGAAAGCGGACAGTTTTGAGTTTAAAGTTAATGAAAACAGGCATGAATATGCTACACTGCACTTTAATGAACAAAGCAAAAATTATTGTGATCCCAGGGAGATAAACAAGCAAGTGTACAGGGAATTTAGCTGCTCCTGATTCCCTGTACTGTGGCTTTCCAGTCTCAAAAAGTACTTAAGCAAGCTTCCCTCAGAAGCGAAGTCATTCTACTGCCACCCAAAAAGATTACCTCCCAGGTTCCATGACACAGCACAAATCTGGTATAGCAAAGAACCCATGGGGCTCAACTACCTTTCGTCAATGATGTCGCAGCTGAGAAAAGAAGCAGGACTCCTTCTCAGAAATCCGGCCAGTGCCAAGGGCTAGTGGGGAACACAAAAGAAAAATTAGGGAGATAAACCAGTGGCTCAGGGAGTGGTGTGAGGCCAGAGGGTATGGGTTGATGGGGGATTGGGGGGAGACCTGGGAGGATAAGGGCTGTATGCTGAGATAGACTACATCTCAATTTGGAGGGAGGGAATCTTAAGTTGAAAATAGAGGAGTTCATTGGTGAAAAGTGGGGTTTAAACTTGTGAAGGGGTGGATGGGAGAAAGGCAGTCAAGGGATGCCGATAAAGGAGGGACTTGTCTCCACCCCTGGGGACCAGGAGGATTGCAGGAAAGACCAACTGGCAAAAGTGCAGACCAGGAGAAAACAGAATCCCAAGGGAACACGAGCAGGGAAATGGAACTATAGGGAAAGGGTGGAAGGTAGTCCTGCTAAATGCCAGGAGCTTGGGCAATAAAATGCCTGAGCTCAGGCGATGTTAACTGAGGAGCAGTGGATGTGGCAGCGGTCACTGAGACTTGGGCCACTGCAAGACATGACTGGGACCTGAATCTGGAGGGTTACACTCATGTTCAGGAAGGACAGGGGAGGGAAGGAGGAGGGGTAGCAATGATAGTAAAAACTGCATTGGCATAGGGGAGTAGAGGAGGCGGAGGGAACCGTGGAGGTGATTTGGGTCACCTTGATAACAAGGGGGCAAGAGGTAAAAATAGGAGTGGTGTATAGACCCCTGCCTGGGAGGAGCTGAAGGACAGTCTGGTGGCAGATGTTAGGAGACACTGCAGACTGGGCAGAGGAAAGGTGGTGGTGTTAGGGGACTAAACATGCCAGGAACAGACTGGGAGACTATGACATCCTCTGTGACCAGGGAACAGAGGTTGTTGGAAGTCTTTCAAGACGCTCCTAACTCAGCAGGTGAGGGAACCGACCAGGGAGGCATGGGTACTGGATGTGGTCCTGGCAGACAGTGACCAGATTGGGGGCCTGGAGGTAAGGGACCCATTGGCGGGGAGTGACCATGCCACGGTCTGGTTCTGTCTGGACCTAGGAGGGGTAGAAGGCTGCACAAAGACGGAAGTAACCGACTTCAGGGGGGTGGATTTTAAGGAAATGGGAAGGATCCTTAAGGAGCATTTGGATGGGATTGGGTCAGACATGGACGCTGATAGTAGGTGGGAAATCATCAGAGAGGGTGCAGGATGCTACCAGCACCTGTGCAAGAGTAAGACGAAATGCGGTAGGCCCAAAATCCTGTTGGTGGACCAGGGAGGTCCAGGAGGTGGTGCGGAAAAGAAAGCAGCCTATAAGAAATTCAAGTGCTCAAGGAGGAAAGGGATTGAGGGGAGTATGAGCTGATGGCTAGAAGGGCCACTAGAGTGGTGAGGGCTAAGGCAAGGAAGGAGCAGAACCTGGCCAGGAAATTAGGAGAGGAAAAAGGGTTCTTTAGATACATTGGGGAAAGACAAAGGGTGAAGGGCAGATTAGCAGGATTAAATCAGGGAAGAGATGGGCACAAGACCCAGAGGAGCAGGCTGAGGTACTAAATGAGTACTTCACCTCAGTTTTCACCAGGGAAAATGGGGATGCTGCATCATACATGGAGGAGACAGAGATAATGAGGAGGGGGCCCTACCAATCGGCAGGTCTGGGGAGAGGGGCATCACTGGCAGGTGGGGGAGGGCTAAGCAGGGAGAAGAGGTACTGGAAGTGAAATCACAGCAGAGAGAGTGAGGAAGCCCTCAGCTCCCTTAAGACGGAGAAAGCACCGGGCCGGATAAATTACATCCTAGAGTGCTGAAGGAACTTGCAGATGTCCTGGCAAAACCCCTGGCAGAGCTTTTCACCATCTCTCTGAGGACAGGGTGGGTACCCCAAGACTGGAAGGTGGCGCATGTAGTGCCTATCCACAGGGGATCAAGGGAGGTGTAGGGAACTACAGGCCTGTCAGCCTGACATCAGTGGTGGGCAAGGTGATGGAGGGCATTGTCAAGGAGAGGCTAGGGGAGACCTGGATAAGTCAGGGTGCCTGGACGATAGACAGCATGGATTCATCCTGGGAAATCGTGTCAGACAAACCTGGTGGAGTTCTATGACTGGGTGACAAGTGCCTTGGACCTGGGTAGACCAGTGGATGTCCTCTTTCTAGACTTCAGCAAGGCATTTGACTCTGTTCCTCACGTGGGCCTGTTGGATAAACTAGGAGAAATGGGGGTTGGAAACCAGATGATCCAATGGATAGGCAATTGGCTCCAGGACCGGACCCAGAGGGTCGTAGTTGGTGGGATAGGCTCTTCCCCAAGGAGGGTCATTAGTGGGGTCCCACAGGGATCAGTCCTTGGGCCCCTTCTGTTCAACACCTATGTATCTGACATAAGGACAGGAATCAGGAGTGAGATGAGTCTCTTTGCAGATGACTCAAAACTGGGGGCGGTGGTGGATGGGGAGGAGGGGAGGGTGGCCCTGCAGGGGGACCTGGAGGTTCTGGAAAGATGGTCTAGAAAGTGGAAGCTGAGGTTTAATGCAGGGAAATGCAAGGTACTCCACCTGGGGGCCAGAAACCCAGGCCAAGTGTACACCCTGGGGGAATACTACAAGTCTCAGTGGCTGAGAGGGACCTGGGGGTGGTGGTGGATGTCAAGATGAACAACTCTGAGACTTGTAGGAGGCAGCAGCCAAGGCCAACAGGATGCTGGGATGTATTGCTAGGGGGATCACCTCCAGAAGGAGGGAAGTGATACTCCCTCTGTATAACTGCTTGGTGAGGCCGCACCTGGAGTACTGCGTGCAGTTTTGGAGGCCGTGACTTAAAGAGGGACATTAACCTCCTGGAGAGGGTCCAGAGGAGGGCAACCAAAATGATTTGGGGCTTGGGGACAGGACCTATGAGGAGAGGCTCAAGAGCTAAATATGTACACTTTGGAAGAGAGAAGGGACTGGGGGATGATAGAGGTCCTCAGGTACATGAAGAGGGTAAATAGGGAGGAACAGTGAGGGTGCTTCGAAGGAAGGAGGAGGGGGCCACTAGAGGGCATGGGTGGAAGCTGGAGGGGGGAAGATTCAGGGGAGAAAGGAGGAGGTGCTACTTCACTGAGAGGGTGGTAGAGCCATGGAATGCACTACCTAGGGGGCTGGTGGAGGCAGAGACAGTGGAGGGGTTCAAGAGGGGGGTGGGACAGGTACAGGGGAAGGGTTCAAGAAGCAAAATCCAATGCAGCAAGAATATCCGGAACTGGGAAGGGAGAAGCCAGAGAAGGTGAGGGGGACAGCAAGGTCAGCACCCATGGTGGGGGCTGACCAAATGAGCAGACACGAAAAGACCATTAGGCCTATTCTGCTGGCATTTTAGTATGTTAGTATGACTCAGCAGGATTTATACCAATTATTCTGTTCAAGCAACCACAGTGCAACTGCTCTTGGAGGCTGGTTTAGAAAGCAGAGAGATAATGTGTGTTACCGGCACCGCAACGAAGTGAGCTTGAGGTCCTATTGGAGTGCTTCCTCCACTGATCACCAAAACTGGAGTGACATCCTGGGTCAGAGGAAGGAAACAGAAGCAGGAAAGAGTTGTCTTGAGCAGTCTTCAGTGAACAGTGCATCTAGCAAGCTTTCTACAGTGCCACCAAGTGTCCAACCAGCAACAAAGCCTCTCAGTGTTCAGCAGTCATCAGTCAGCCAGGATGCCTTTATCTTTAATGGAGCTATGCATTTCAATGCTCCTGTTAACTTCATAAGCTATGGCAAGCAATTTTTAAATTTTGTTTGGTTCCTATTACTAGTAGTGCCTCATTGTGTCTATTGTGTTTACAGTTATTTTTAATTACACAGTGTTTATTGTTTTAAACCCCTCCCACTGAACAAAAATAAAATTGGGCCTTTGGGTTCTGTGTTCTCCCAGGTGCATTGCCCCCCCCTCCCCCAGAAACATACCCGTCATGAGCGTAATGGCTGGTTCTGGGCAGACAAATGAAATTACTTCCTCCAGGTGTTCTGAGACCAGCCACCACTGGTTGGCAGTTCACATCAGCTGGGTCACTGTGATCAGCTGGTCCAAGTGGCCTAGGTGCTGGGACCACTGATGGCCCATTTCCCACTGGAGATGTTGCATCTGTCACCAAGTCCAATGGACCATATTGGTGCAGGATGCCATGTATCCTAGCAGCCTTAGGAAATCCCAGGCATGGCACGAGTGCCCAACATGAAATGGCTGGGTAAAGAAGATAAGATACAGTGCCTAATCTGGAGAGATATGGGCCTTGGCCCACAGGGAGTCTAGTTCTGTTGTGATAGTGGATCACTAAGGCAAGAAGTGATGTAGCCGACCTATGATGGGGAGTGTAGACAGGGCCAGGACTGATGGAGGGATGACACCCACTGACCCATCACTGGGCAGTTTTTGCAGTGGCACTGGTGGCTGCAGCCAGAGGGGCACCACTAACCCTGCTCCCATTTCTTAAGACACTGGCCCCCAGACTTGGTCTAGGGGCATCTGGCCTGATACCACCCCTGCTGGAGCTGCTTCCCAGGAGGCTGTGGTGGAATGGACCAATACTGAAATGCCATTTTTCTAGGCTTCCTTTTTGTGTCCTTCTGGGATGATACCACAGAATCCAGGGTGGCATTGGACTTCTCAATATGAATGAGATGTCCTTCTATCCCAGGTCCAAACAGGTTGGTGCCCAAGAAGGGGACATCGTCCAGCTTGTGCTGGGTGTCTGCTGTGAAGGTGGACAGATGCAGCCAGGCCTTGTGACACATGGAGACTGCTGCTGCCATGGCAAAGGCATGTGAATTATTCATGTCCAAAGCCATCTGTAGCTGGTGTTTAGCTAGTGTTTGACCTTTGTCTCTGATGACTGTCACTGGCAATTGCTGATCAGCAGGGAGGTGAGGGAGGATGGTATCGAAGACTCCCATCAGGGAGTGATCAACATTTGCCATCTTCACAGCATCACTAGTCTGATGGAGACCCAAGAACAGAGCAGCATACATTTTCTTAGTGGCATAGTCTGTGTTAAGGGACTCCTTGTGCAGAGGCTTGTCCACATCCCCATGGTGTCTGGACTTGTGGAACACTGAATCTGTGACCTACCCCTTTGCAGAGGGATGGTCAAAAACTCAGAAAGAGACCTAGTCGAAACTGCATACTTGTGGACCATATGGGTAGAGGGAGCTGGGCAGGATGCTGCCAAAGCTGCAAGGTCAGTCCAAGAATGGCTTCTGTGATGGGAAAGGCAACCCCTAGGGAATCATCCTAGTGCAAAATGTCTGTAAAAGGTACTTAACCCTTTTTTGGACTGGCGCTAGTAAGACTAATATAGATGCCAAGATTCAGCAAACAAGCACCCTGTAGGACACAGGGCCATGCTTGATGGCCAGTTCCTTGACTGAACTCCAGTGGAGGAGGGGAATCCAAGAGGAGGCCATGGACTTGTGGTCTGAGTCATGTGAGGACTCCTCAAAAATTACTCTTGGACATTGCTTACCATGGACTAGCTGGATATCCTTCCCTGGAGTTATCTTCACCAAGAACTGGCCTGGCAAGCTGGTGGCTGAACAGGCATCCATGGTTGGAGCACCCACCTTCTGCTGCAGTGAAGGCCACTCCACCTGCAGTGGCAGTGAAGCAAATGTGGGAAACACCTTCATAGCATGGACTGGCATGGCACCACTGGTGGTTACCAGGGACCTGGTGGTCCAGGAGGTAGAGCCCTACCCTGCCCAGTGATAGCCCACTTTTACCAGAGGAGCTCCTCATAGCACTGGTGCAAGTTGAGGTGCCACTCTTTATCTGAGGATGAGGAAGATAAGATGAGTTAATGGTGATGCCTCCCAGTTGAGCAGGCTCAAGAGTGAGAATGCCTCTACAGAGAGCTTGACCATGACCTCGACCATCAACCAGACAATGAACGCTAAGGGGAACTTTCCAGCTGGTTGTGGTGCACCACATGCCTGCCCACATTAAGCAGCATGAGCATGGAAGGCTTGACCACTGATGGACAAACACAGCAGAACAGGTGTTCTGTGATTGGTGAAAAGACAAAGGGAGGTGCTGAAAGGTTAGGGCTAGTAAGCTTCTGTGTCTGTATGCCTGTTGGTCCTTTTTTCTGCATGAGCATTAAATACATTTTTGCTGATTTACATCTACTTGGATTGGACCTAGATTTTTCCTGCAATCAGGCTTGGCGTGCTGGTTTCTTTGACTACATTCAACCGCTGATGGAGATGTTCCTGCTGAGGATCAGGCAAGGACACTGACCAGGCCATGTCCTCTTAAGTGAGGATCATGAAGGGTCTGTGAGACTGATTCTGCAAACTAATCCAACAACTGGTTGACAGGCTCAAGGAATACTGCCATTACCCGCTTAACCAGTGTCAAAGTCGACTGGCTTGACAAGAGAACCAAAAAAGCTTTGACCTGCAAAACTGGACCCTCGACCACCATCAAGCAGTCAGGTGAGTCAAGAGATGGGGAGGGTCACAATCTCTCCCAGTCCCACGACTGACACTTGTGGCATTTGCGTTTAGCTCCATGGTGGGCAGGGCTCTCTCCCAGGGTCTGGAGGACCAAACACATGTCCCACAAGCCTCTAGTGAATGAATCCAAATCTGGCCCCAACTGAAAGCAACACCAAGGTCAAGGAAGTGTCGACCGTGGCAGCTGCTGCTTCTGCCTCATGGGCCACAATATGTTGGGCAGACCCGGACTCAGCCAAGGCCTTCTTGCAGCCCTTACTGTGGTTCTTCAGACTCCATTCTGAAGGCCAACTCAGCAAATGCTGGAGATTCCTGTCTTCTAATGACTCAGGAAGCATGCTGAGACAAGGGCCACACCCAGCCACATTATGTTGACTGTCCAGGCAGTACACACACCTGTCATGCAGGTCAGCGACCAACAACTCCTGCTGGCACAGAATGCAAAACTTGAACTCCAGCTTCCATTGCTCCATCAAAGATCAACAAAGGGAGTCAAAGTAACTAAAGAATAAACTCAAATTTTGAAAACTGGAATACAAAGTTTGATTGTGACATACTAAATCCTAAGTGCGAGCTGCAAAGGAGGCATCCTGTTCTTACAGCTAAAAGAAAGATCTGACATCACGGGGTGCAGTTGTAGGATATACCATCCAGGTGGTGTGAGGAGCTTAGCTTAAAGACACCTGACAACTCAAAGTGTTCCTTTGGAACTCTCAAAGTGTAGATAGTGAACCATATCCACACCCCTGCAAACAAATAAATACTCTGCTTCTTAACAGATAAATATATTTTCTTTATTTCCCATTACAGTGCAATTCTACATGCAAGAAGGAGTGAACTTATAAAACATTGTGCATATGCAAAATTTACTTGAAATTGTTTTACAAATAAATGGGTGGTTCAGATGTTAATTTGTAAGTGCCCCACAATATTCAAAATAGAAAAAATGTATACACTCTAAAAGTTGCATAAGCACATTTTTAGAAAGAAAAAAGCAGTTGATTAAATTAAAATGTTAGCTATATTTGTTTTTAAACAAACATCTCTTATCACTACCCTGATCTCCTGTACTGTTGATAATGTTACCTTAATATGCATGTTAAGAAACAAAAACGTAGTAAAAGCAAAGGTTGACACATTTGAAGACTTGTCTCTATGTAAAATTATAGGAGCACACCTAAAATAGGAGCTTCTGCCTAAACAGAGATGGACCATCAAGCATGGTGATTTGATTGACAGTGCAATGTACTTCAGCACTGAGACTCCAGTCTGGGTGTGCCCTCAGTTCTCTTACATCCTAAGCTGGTGAGAAGCAGGAGTGGCATGGAGGTGATGCATTTGTTTTGTGCAGGAGGGTCTGCACCGCACTGATCAACAGCACTTCCTTTGAGACCACATGCCAAGACCCTTGTGACTGAAGACTAGGTATTGTGACAGTACAAATGGGGGATACTGGTGTGGGGGATTAAAAGAGACTGGACTCAGGATTATGTAAACATGAGTGGTTCTGCCACTGACTACAGTGATCCATTTTGCCATATCATCTTATTGAGACAGTGACTGAGTTTTGTTTATGTCAAACAGGTACTACTTCAAGACTACAGCTCACACGTTTTGGAAAGTGATCCCAGTTATGGAATCGAAATTCAGTAATGATGGAGAGATGCCTAGATGCCAAACAAGCTGCATGTGTTTACATGCATTTCAGAGTTGATGTTGCTCAGTTCCTTTGTGAAGCATCAATCCAGTGCCAGTTTTAAAGGCAGTATATTTTTGAAAAGACAGTTTCAAAAGCCATAATAGCTGTACTTTTCATGCAATAAAAATGTTTCAAACATAAATATGGTGCTTACCTTAGTAGTAAGGAAATGTTTATTTCCTAAAGTCACCAGTTGAAAAGTCCATATATCAAGCAATACAAGTCCCAACTGCACTCCAAAAAGCCAGCTGCCATTCTCTTCCTGAACGTAGTGGTGGTAATTATCCAGAAACACGTTTTTTTTTCTTTCTGACCTGTATTGCCTGATATGTAAACTTTTTAACAGGTGCCTTTGCAAAATGAACAGTTCGTTACTACTGTTAATGTAAGCAACATTTTTTATGTTTCAACAATTGTTATTGTAACAGCAGTGTGTCTACTGCAGCCTTCAAGCCGGTCTTTTGGGGCATTTCTTCTCTCCTAGTATCCTTGTATGGCTCCTATACACTGCACTTCTTGTAAACTGCCTCTTCTGTGTGCAACCTCTGAGTGTACTGGATGCTTGCTGGCTATTTGTGTTTTTAATGAATTTTTTGTGATGAGATATAGAATAAATATCTGCAGAAATACAGTACAATGCTGTATTTTAAGTGCCCTGGCAGTGTGACTTCTTCATGTGCATATAGTTTCCTATGTATCAATATACAACATTAATGCCTTTTAACAGTTGTACCTTTCTGTTTTGTTTTTGAGGGCACTGAAAAATCAGCCCTGATGCTGATTCCTGTTTGGATCAAAACCAGTCGGGTCCATGCGGGCTGTGTCCTGTTAGTGCTCACTCTCTTCTCTTGTTTGTTATTTTGGCACTTTGGCAATTTAACATTTCAAAAGCAATATCAAATCAACCCAAAACTGTAATGACAATCTATCGGTGATTTGTACAGAGTATTTTTGGGAATTACACATGCTAGCTCACAAGCTGTAAGTACAAAACATGTATTGATGGAGTGTGACCGCTAGGTCATATTGACCAAAGGGGTGCTTTTCAGATATGGCCATGATGATTACTGCAATTCTTGAAGATATCTTCACATACTGAACTGCCTAGTATGATGTGGAATGCAGAAAGCAACTGAGATGTTCAGTATTACATAAAACTCACAATTATTATACGTGTGGAATTTAGCCATTTGAATCATGGGTTTTAAAGTGAATTCCTAACAAATTACCCTACAAATGTAACCGGTCCTGATTTTTTGACATTCTACCTTACAGATAGTATCCCTGTAAATATTCAAAAAAGGTTCCTTTCCTGGACCAAATATTTGTGTTTTCTTTCAAAGTACCATGTTTCCCAGCTGTATTTTAACTTAAAAGCAAAATGACAAAAAATAGATTCTTCTATACAAATCTGAATTAAAACCAGGGCCAGTACATAAATATGATAAAGGGAATGGATGTACATTTAATGTCCATTGTCCCATGTTTCTTTGATGTGGTTTCTCTTCCATATTAATTGTGGTTTGAAATAATAGTGCAAAGACAAAGAAGTGAAAATCCCCGACAAAACTCTGGGCTTGCCATGGGCTCCTCCAAACATTTTATGTGGTCCTATCTATTCAGGAATATGTGTATAACAGCCAGTAGCACATCAACAATATGTATAATATAAGTTCTTTTGTAGCAATCCAGAATTTGTAGTTTTTCCATGCTGCCCCTAGCCCCCTACTGGCACCATGATCAAGGAACTGAATTATGGAATTTGTCCCTGCTCCTACTGAGTACACTGGCAACAGCAGCAGATGCCTTGAGTAATAGGCGCTATTGCTTCTTTTTCTGTATGTCCCACTCCATCAAACTGGGGTTGGAATCCACAACACATACCTTTACTCCTGCCATTGCAAACAGCCCCAATGACACATCGATAAGCAATATAAAAAATGAAACTTGCACGTCTGTCTGTGACAATAAAAGCTTTTCTTAATATTGACCTCTGAGGCAATCAAGCCACCAAAAGTGTGGGTCCTATTGCAGCCCTATCCCTTGCACTCCCTTGGTCACAGTTCTGAAAAACTATACTTTCCTTCAAACTGATACAAGTAATGGGTACCTAGCTTTTGTCTAAAGTGTTTTTGTTTCATTGGTATTTTGTTGTGTCTCTGTGCCTTTGACAAATGTGTGAATATAGTAAAAAGGAGAAAGTGGGTCATTCTACATGAGTCACACTAAGCCCAATATTTTTGTGTGAATTTAGGAAAAAGGAGAATGTGAGTGCACAAACTTAGTAATAGGACATAAAATGTTTTCCTCTTACTGTACGTCATTAGCTCCTTCATCACAGACAGAAAGAAAAACTAAATGTATAATTAAAAAATGTCTGATTATACCACAATTTCAACAGTTGTGTTTCCAACATAAAAAGGAGGTCTAGTCTACTGAAAATCTGAAAAACAATTAACAGAAAATATATTACTTTTGTTTACAATATTTACTGCAGTTTTACTGAACCTACTAAGTGAAACGTGGCTGTAGTGTGGAATGCAATCAAAAAGTTGGTATGTTATGTAGTCCAGAGTTCTGCTTTTATAAGTCTTTGGCAAGACAGCTGACAGTCTATACCACCAAATCACTCCTCACACATGTGCACTCTTGGCATGCATCGGAGAGGCAGCAGGTCCCTGCGATGAGTAATAAAAACGGTTTTCATTTTGTCGTTGAGACTGTCCTGAACAGCAGCTGATTGCAGATCCACCAAACAGGCAAAGAACAGCCCCAGTCCAGCCTACATAGAGTGAGTACCCAAAACTCACAATTGTCATTTGACGGTGTGCACTAACTGGAAACCATGCAGTAGCAACAATGGTGCAAAAAGCTGTAAATGGAAAGAAGAATGCAATACATGAATGTTCATAACAGGAAACATGTTTTTACAGAATCTATGAAGAAACTATTACTAACAATTGATCAAGCAATCAATTAACCAGTCAACACGGTTTGTCTCAGCTCCTGGTCAGCATTTGCATTATGTACAAAACTAGACAGTGTGTTTTACTTTGCTGCACACTTTGCAGTATTAATGAACTTTACATTTCACAAGTACAAAACACACCATGAAAACAAAATTGGCATCTATGCTCCAACTGGGGCTACAGTATTCTGTATGGTCCAGGTCTGTAATGGTCTGAGACTGTACTCACCTCCTCTTCCTCCTCCACCTCCAAGTGTCCCTGGCATCTCAAAAGTTTCTGGCACCATCAGTGCTACCATCTCAGGTCTATGGAATGGGTGGAGCTGTGCTGTGCTGGGGTGCAGTCAGACTTTACAGCAGCCATCCACTGGAACTCCCTACCACCAGCCGAAGTGAATCCAGAGAATGCACCTTGGGGAAATCTGAGCTGAGGAAGTCTTACTGCCATATTCCCCTTGCATCTCATCACTGCTAAAAATTACACTACCCCCCCCCCCACCAAAAGCATGTGAGGTGAAGGACCCCGCTTGGCTAACAGACCTGAACTACTAAGTGAGGGTGCATAGCAGCATACCCCTGCCCCAGGTTGCAGTATGAAAGTAGCTTCTAGTGTGCCTGTTTAAGGCTCTTTGGGGCCACTGAACATATGCATTCCGACTTATTTTCACAGACGCATCCCTGTCAGCTTTCCTTCCAAGAAAGCAATAATGGAATACCAACTGTGTATGGGTTACAGTATTTTTAACATGACTTAGAAGTCGGAGCATGTATGGTGGCTTCCATGGCTGGCAGGGTCTTGCATAGTGCATTATATTGGGGCTGAACAAAGGGCCTCAGATGGTTAAGTATGAAAGCATACTGTCTCATACACTAGGTGGAAATAAGCTTCTGTGTTCCATTACTATAGTCCGATTTACTTTCAAGCATGTGCACAGAATCTCTAGTCTTGTCTGGGCCAGTATGGATAACCTGTTTTATTTATTTTTTTGTTATACAGAAAATATATCCATCAATATCAGATGACTCTTCAGTGGCACCAACTGTAAAGTGCCTCAGAAGCTGCAACTAACAGACATTGATCAATTAAAACTATACAAAAAAATATGTAAAAGTAAACAGTTTCTTTTTCTTTTGCTAGCATGCTTCTTCCAACATGACAGAAGCAATACTCTTCACAATGATTGACTGGCTAAACTTCATGTGAAGGCATACTGGTTACTTTTTAAATTCAGTTTTTATCCCTCCCCCACCACCTGATTGTGTTCAATTCCTGCAGTTGGCCTCCAATGCTACCTGCCAGCCTCAGAGCGGTTTTCTCCACAGCTACCATACAGACTGTACCTGCAGGTACCACCCAATAGGAAAGCCCCTCCCCTGGAACCCCAGAGCAGTAGCAAGGCCACAGGTATACCTCGGTTTGATACCAGAAGTGGTGTCATGCATCAAAAAGGAGTTTTCCCTTGGCTTGCAGCCCCATCCATCTCCCTGCTTGCTGTCATTGGCTCCATCCAGGCCTGAGGAATGACAGGACTCTGCACGATCACCATATCCACCAAATGAGTCACTTTGTTCTTGGAGCCCTGGAAGCCCCCTTCCTCCACAGACTTTGGAAGTGATTCCTCTATATTACTTCCAAGACTCCAAAGACCCAGTGCAGAGGGACTGGTTAATGAGTGAACCCAGGTCACCCAATGAGCACAGTTATGGTTTTGGCATACACTGTAACAGAAATAAGTGACTGATGGCTATCTCAGGCAAATTATCAATAACAAAATCGATTACACTCAGACTTAGCTAAATGTTCAACCTTCATATACAGAACAGCTGACAACAATTTGTAAAGGATTAAAACTCAACCCATATGCTGTACATTAAGAGGTTACTAATGATACCATTCTAGGAACAAATGCAGTTAATCTACCTATATAACTAGCTGTCTCTCTATCTCCACTTATCTGTCTGAGTGAACACCAATACATTAATGGCACAGAAGAAATTAAAATTACATTTTTTTGATCAGAATGCAAAATAAGACAAAATATAAAACTTCATTAAGTTTAACTTCATTACTTCCTGATTTTGCAGTAACTGACAGAATTTTCCTTATGAATTCTTGTTTTTTTTTAAATGTATTTATCAAAATGGTCCAGCTGAGATGCAGCATCTTGTTTCCAATGAGGCCTTGCCTCTCCCCAGAATTCTTCATATATCTGCTCTTGCCACTGCATCTCATTTGACTCACTTTTTAAACTTCTCCTTCTCCCTCAGTGCGGTCTCATAATCCTGGAAGTTGGCCAAAATTATACCAATCCACAAAGGCGGGGACCCTTCCTCCTCCAATAACTACTGGCCAATCTCCCTCCTGCCCTCTCTTGCAAAGCTGCAATAGAAACTTGTCTATAATAGACCCTCCAACTTCCTTTCCTCCTCTGATTTCCTCTCCCTATTCCAGTCTGGTTTCAGAAAGGACACTTCACTGTGTCCTTCTTGCTGTGTGTAACTAATTATATCCTCTCAGGGATGGATCGGGGCAAATCACAGCAGCCATCTTCATCGATCTGGCTAACACCTTTGACTCTGTGTTTCACCCTCTCCTCCTGAGTAAGCTGGGTTCTGCTGGCCTCTCAGCTGCTGCTGTCGCCTGGTTCGGTTCTTACCAGATGAGTCATCTACAGTCACTACTGGTTGGTGGTGGGGCTCTTTCACCTACTCTTCCCATCCAAGCAGGGGTACAACAGGGTTTCTTCCTGAGCCCCATATTCTTCTCCATCTTCCTCAATGACCTCCCCTCAGCCTGTGACACTTCACATATTCACATTTGCAGATGACACAGTCATCTACACTTCTGGTCCATCTACCTCAGACATGGAAGGCCTGCTACAACAAGATGTCTACAGTGTCCTAGGTTGAGTCCAGTCAAACCAGCTTCAGTTAACACTAAAAAAAACAGTGTCCATGACCTTCGTCTCCAGCCAGAAACTGGCCAAACTACCATCATTGCCCATCTTCTCTTCCTTGGATGGTTCCCCACTTGAAGTGGTCCCTTCCTTAAAGTACCTTGCAGTGTGGCTAGACAGCAAACTTGACTTTGCTGACCACATCTGGTGCTTTGTACCAAAATAAAGTGTGTCTTTCCCCTCGGGTTCACTGAGAGCTCATTACCAAAATGGTACTCCCAGTTTTTGACTATGTGGATGTGGTCTATGGTTCTGCCTCCACAACTTTCCTGGCCAGACTGGATACCCTCTATAATTTCTCTTGCTTTGCAACCAACTCAGCCTCTCAAACCCATCACTGCCCACTTTACACATCACTATCCATTCTTCCTCTACCATCACATTGCCTGATGAGCTGTGCCTGCTTTATATCTAACTTCTGGTTTGGGACCTTTCTCTCCTACCTCTCATCACTCCTCTCCATTGTGCCCTGTGCTTTCTGCTCCCTCTGCTCCAGGGACCATTGCACCTTTGCTTTGCCATGTCCCCATGTCTTGTATGGCCAATCAGCATTTGCCTATCATGTCTCCTCACTTTGGAACCTGCTTCCCTCTTTCCTTCACTCCTCCACCTCCCCTGCCTCCCTTAGATATCAGTTGAGACTCATTCCCTCCTCCCTTGCTCCTCTTCCCCTTTTACAGTCCCTCATACAATTTTGCTATAATGTTTTACTTCCCAGTCATGACTTGTTTGCTCATTCTGCACTTTATATTGTCTTTGTGTGCTATGACTTTACACTTTTTGTAACACTGAATTTGTGTATGCTATGTATAATTTTTATCCTTTGCTCCCATCCCACGGGTTGCACCTGAAAATGAGCCTTGGCTCAGTGTGCCTTCCCTGTCATCAATTTTGAAATAATAAATAAATGTTAACAGTTGAGTAGGCTAGAATCCTGGTAGGTTAATAGACTTGCACAAGGTCACACTTTGTGCCCAGTAAGTGACTCAAGAGGGGATTTCAGCTTGGGTCTCTCCATGTATAACTCTGCACTCTAACTGCTGGAAGTCAGCCAGGGGGGCATATTTATTCTAAATAAAATAAATACATAAATATTGCTCTATACTCAGTGATTACTAGGCTGTGCCTGCTTCTGAAAACCATTACTCTTTATTAACCCAGACTAGCCCAGTAGAGATGCAACATCTAATTTTCTGTGGGGTTGTGCTTATATGCAGTTTAAAAGCAGGGTGGGCTGAAGTAAAGACCACCAAAAAAAATCCAGGTCCAACTGTACTACATGTGCTAACAATATTGCCTCCACCAAGATACAGAAAAGCCATAATGTTACTGACAAATGGGAAAGGTGGCACAGCTGGACTTCCATTCATTGGTATACAGTACTTCATTTTAAGATGAATTCAGTAGACAACCCTAATTTTTAAAGATGCAAGTTTTTACACTGAATTTCTTTCTTTTCAAGCATAAAAAAAGAATGAAATAAATGTGAATCAAAATAAAATAATATAATTAGAGTCATCTTTACTAAAGCTGACAGCCTAACTGCTGGAATTATTGATATGGCAACAGTTATTGAAAGTTGCATTAAACTTACTGCTATGTATGCAATAAGACTCAATAGTTTGTGGGGTATTGAAGGATACCCACTTGCCCACAGTATAGTGAGGCCTGATGCCACAGGTGGAGGCTCACCATCGCTGGAAGTGTGGCCATCACCCAATATTCCCTACACTGAAGGGTCCCCTGTGCTTAGAAAATGAGCTTATGTAGTAACAAAATTCACTACATCAGAACATTTAAGGAACATATTTTATATGTAAAATAGTCTTTATGCAGGAATAGTGCTAGCTCTTCTTTTTTAGAGGGTTCTGTTTGTCTGAAAGATTTATGCCTTATGACTGCTGTCAGCCAACAAGATTTCAGGATTTGTTCAACCCATTTTCTAAAGTACTGTAGCTTAATATGTAAACACAATGGCTTACAGGTTTGGTTGCTTTTTATATAATCTAGAAAGAAGAAAGAAATTGTAAAATCCACCTAGTAAATAAATTACATAGGTACAGATTACAACTTTCGGTATGCCACCCTAACAACGACATTTCTACGGTGATGTGTTGATATCGACAACAGCACCATGCCACCATAAAAGTGGCACTGGAAGGGGGCAACCACTTCCTCTGACCTGCACCCCCTCTCCGAACTAACTCTGACCTGGAGTTAGAATCCATTAGCTTGGGGGGTGCAGGGGTGAAGTCCCCCATGTGGGGGGTTCAGGGGTAAAGCCCCACAATGTAAAAGACATATCCAAACTTTGCAGCTCCATGCCGACTTCAACTTGTGGTCAACATGGAGTCCGACACAGTAATGTTGGTTGTGATCTTTTTTGTCGTGCCAGCATGGTAGAGCCCCAACTTTCTATATAGGTCTTAAGCTTCAGATCCTCTGGATTCAGAATATAAATCTGTTCTGTTAAATTTATGGAAACAGTGGGACCCAAACAGTAGTATAGGACCACCTTCTCCCCAAATCAGGAACACAAAATCTATTTAAATTTCTGAATAAAATATTACCCAGTTTTGGTATGCTGAATGGCTTGCTGCCCTTGAGTGGCGTACCAAAATTCAGTCTTCTATTATTGTTGTTTCTGATATGCAAGTGACAAAAAGAGAAATTCTGGTGGTGATTTTCAGTAGTATGGATGTAGCATTGTGTTCATACTGCGTGCTGCATCCAGGCAAATGCATCAGGATTCTTGCAGTATATTTATAAACATCCTGAAGCCTTTGCAACACTTGCCACTTTTATGGCAAAAAATAAAACGAGGCATGTATCAAATGTAGATGCATGCATCATTTTCGGGATGCAACTTGTGGCAATCATGCCCAGATGTTACACCACCTTGTATGTGGTCTGACTATCTGAGCGGATGTTACAGGGCCACGTCTGTAAAAATGGATGCAGCTGTCTGACAATGCCACCTTCTAGGTATAAAGTGCTACACCAATAGCCAGCCTAGTGGTGTATAAGCAGAGATCTGGGATCTTCAGAAGAGAGGGCAAATTAGTTTTGGGAGAGGAGGCCAGTTGGTCACTAGCTTGCAAAATCTGGTAGCCGAACCAAATTTGTCAATGACTATGATTTTTAAGCTTCTGTCCAGCATTACTCCCACTGTGTGAATAATCACGGTTTGGGTAGATTTCCAGTTGTCCACTAACTTTCAGAATCTGATAGCCAAACCAATTTATTTAGTGGCCCCACCCTGGCCTTGGGCAGACTTAGATTTCCCTGTCAGGGACAGGAAGGTGGCCAGGCTTGTCCTAGAAGTAAGGAGCATGGCTCTTGGGAAGGGAGTGCAAGGCTCATGACATTTACATACTCTCAACAGGCCAGCCACAGACTGGCATTGGCATCGGCTGTAAAGCAGCTATTCCCCTGCTTTCAAGACTGAAGGGCAAGGTGAAACAGTGGCCTTGATATTAGGGTGGGGTACAAAGGGGAATACCTTGGGGTGAAAGGGAATTTTACACCCTTATCCAGTGGATAGCATGTGTCATGGATGTAATGCTTTCATGATCTAGGGGTGGGGACAGTACTCATTATTAAACTATACACCTTGCTGCCAGTTTTTGGCATCAAGGTTGGAGTTGAGGTTAAGTGCCACCGGCATGGTTAGCACCATATTCTGTGCGTGTGTGGGGGGGAGGGGGCACAGGGGAATAAAAGAAAAAACTGAATGGAAAAAATAAAATCTTAAATATAGGAACAATATCAACTTAATGGTAGTGATGGTGGTGGATTGCATTACTATGTAGGAGACCTAGGTTTACAGTATGATCCTGACTGTCAGCCACAGGCAATACGAGTCTTGGACTGTTGCAGAGGCAGTTCTCATGGACTCTGGTGATGGCAGAAAGGTTTTACTGATCCTACTGCAACAATTTCATCCTTATTCAAGCACAAAATTCTGGCACTCACTACCTCACTGTAGTTAGGACGCCACTATAGATGTTCAGGTTAAAAAGTCATTTTATTGAAAATAACGCCACACCAAATCATCCCGCCTGACATGTTTCGGACATTAATGTCCTTCATCAAAGGCTGGGGAACAAAAAACAAGAAGACACTTAAATACTGGTTAAAGTCCATGTGATACCATGACATCATAGATGAATTGCATCCTGATAGGCTCATCACATTTTCAAAATTAAATTGATTGTCTCTTAATGATTATCATCCAGTAAATGGATAAACACATAGAAAACATTGTATATCATAAATATAAAGTTATAAACAAGCATATACATATAAATGGTTTTAAAAATCTAGAGTAATGATAATGAGTGGGGGGAAGGGAATGGGAAAAAGGCTAAGGACATTCTTCTCAAGTTAAAATCTGAACAACAGTGCTAAATGTACCATAAAACCCCACATCAATACCCCACAAATATAAATAGTGCAAAATGCAAGTAATCCAATGTGCATATCTAAATACAATATGCTACCTAAAGTGCATTACTATTTGCATAGATACATATCATTATCTTTTAAATCTCATGATGGGAATCTATAATCCCCTATCTTTTTTCTAAATAGGAGCGCACATGAAAATTTGTATTTAATCCAAGTTTTTTGTGTACTTGCAACTGAAGAATCCAGAAATTTTCTCTCTTGAGCATCAAATTGTTGTAATTTCTCCTCTTGGATTATGACTGTCTATGGCAATAAAGCTAAATAAATGTTGGGCCCCATTTCTGTCTTCCATAATATGTGCTGCAGTGGCATATTTATTGTCTTTTCTAGCAATGGCTCTAATATGCTTCCCCATTCTTGTTTTAAAGCACCTCTTGGTTTGGCCTGTATAAAAGGCTTTGCATGAGCACACTGCTAGATAAATGACACCCTCAGTGCTCAGTGTAACACACTGTCTGATCATGAACTCCCTGTTAGTGTTACAGGAACTAAAGGCAGTGGTGCAAGGGGTAGACAAGAAGTACAGGAACTCAGGCACAGGCGAATATGAAATGCAGAATGAAGATCCTCGGTCTGAAGGATGGCTAAGCCAAGGCACACCTATTTGTTTAGACACTAGTAGATTCAGTTAGAGATACTGAAGTATTTCTAGCAAAATAGCATTGTTGTACAAGTCAGATGTTGTTATGGAAACCCTAATTTCAGTTCACAGGTCCAAAAAAACTGTCATTATGTTGCTGAGTTAAGAATTTCAGTTCCAGAGTCAGTGGTAAACAGTACAGGAACTCTGTTCCTGCTGCAAAAAAAAAAAAAGGTACAGGAATGGAGTTCCTGCGCTTTCCTGTTCACTTCCATCACTGACTAAAGATCCTTCCTGTTTTAACTGATTCACAATGTATGCATTTTTTGCACTGGTAGCAGCCCTGTATCTGTGTCAGCTATGTGTTAGTGTGTTTCTCTACAAAGTGGCTGTGCATGAGATTGTCTTTGAGGGTAAGTACTCTTTTATAGCACATTCGGTGGGGGGGACTTGGCTCATTTCTTTTAAGATAGATACATGCCAATGTTTGTGTAAGATTTGTTCTATTGCCCCTGCTTGTGTAGCGTATGATGTCACAAAATTAAATCTGGGGTCTGCCTCTCCCTGATCCATTTTAGGTTGTAACAGTACATCTCTATGCATATTACTAGCTGTTTCTCTTGCTGTCATAATCTTTCTACGGCTATATCCTCTCTTTTTAATTCTCATAGCCAGTTCATCTGCTCCTTTCTCATATGAAGTCTCATTACTGCAATTGCATCTAACTCTTAAAAACTGGCCTTTTGGGATATTTTTAGCTACATAGGGAGGGTGGCAACTTGATGCTAAAAGCACAATATTCCCATCGATCTCCTTCCTGTATATTCCACTGTACCCCTGGTATTTTTAGAAAGAGTGAGGTCTAGATAGGAAACTGTCTCTTTGTGGTACTGATAAGTAAACCTCAAATGCGGACTTGACATATGTAAATAATCCACAAATAATCTCAACTGCTCTGGTGTCCCTTTTCAGATCAGCAAAATATCATCTATATATGGCTTCCAAATTATCAGATTCTCAGAAAGTTCATTTCTTTGGTGGTCAAAGATGACTTCCTCTTCCCATTTACCTACATATATGTTAGCAATGGAGGGGGGCACATGTCACCCCATTGCTGTTCCCTTTATCTGTAGGTACATCTCCTGGAGCTCCATGCCTCTGCAGTTAGAGCTGTTGCACCATGCTGCCACTTGCCACAAGAGTCAGGGCATTTGCTGCGCCTTGTTGTGTGCCTCCACAGTTGAGGCAGTTGCACCCTGCTGCTCCCCTGCCACCTGAGTCAGATCCTTTGCTACACCCTGCTGCCCACATCCCTTGTCACAAACGGGCATGGGTGCTGCACCCTGTCCCACAGTTTGGGCTGCTGTATCCTGATGACACCCCTATCTCCTGGCCAAACAGTTGGGGCTGCTGTACCCTGCTGCCCTCTTTCCCCAACCCCCACAGTCATGGCCATGGCACCCTGATGCCTCCTGTTCCTTTAGGAGAGAGCAGCATAGTGCAGCAACCTTAACTGTGGAGGCAAGGGGCTCCACTGTGCAGCAGGGCACAGTAGTGGCAGGGGACAGAGGACACCATGGTGCAGAAGCCTTAGATGTGAGGCAGGACACAGGTGGGCATCAGGGTACAGCAGCCCTGACCATGGCACAGGGTGCACATGGTGCAGCAGCCCAGCCCATTTGGGGCAATGGAAGTGTGTAGCGGGTTTCAGCAGCCCCAACTTTAGAGGCAGGGGGTAATGGACTTCAGGGTATAGCACAGTATAGTAGCCCTGACTGTAGAGACAGTAACATGGGGCAACAGGGTGCCGTGGCCATGGGGACAGAGGGCAGCAAGCTGCAGCAGCCCTGACTGCTTGAGTAGGAGATGGGGTGGCATCAGGGTACAGAAGTCCAAAATGAGGGACATGGTGCAGCAGCCATGCCTGTTTGGGACAAGGGATGTGGGTAGCAGGGTGTAGCAAAGGATTTGACTCTAGTAACAGGGGGAAAGGAGGGTAGAACTGCCTCAATTATGGAGGCATGCAACAGGGTGCAGCAAAAGTCCTGACTCTTGTGGCAAATAGCAGCATGGTGCAGCAGCTCTATCTGCAGGGGCATGGGGCTCTAAGGCATAGCAGGCCACAGCAACCCCAACTGTGTAAACAGTAGCAGGGTGCAGCAGCCCTGGCTGTGGTGACAGGGGACAGAGGACAACATGGTGCAGAAGCCTCAACTGTGGGGTTAGACATGGGGGGGGCATCAGAGTACAGCAGCCCTGACTGTGAGACAGGGATGTGTGTGGTGCAGCAGCCCTGCCCATTTGGAATAATGGAAGTGGGTAGCAGGGTGCAGCAAAAGCCCCATCTCAGGTGATCTAGGGTAGCATGGTGCAGCAGCCCCAACTGTGGAGGGAGGGGGACCTGGGGCTCTAGGGATTGGCAGAGCACAGCAGCCCTGACTGTGGAGACAGGAACAGAGCACAACAGGTGCAGTGTCCCTGACTGTGTTGGGTAGGGTAGAGAGAGCAGCAGGGTGCAACATCCTCAACTGTTTGGGCAGCAGGATGCAGCAACATTGATTCTTTAGGTAGGGGATGGAGGCAGCTGGGTGCACAATCCCTGACTGTGTGGGAGAAGACAGTGGGCAGCAGGGGGTAGCAGCCCCAAATGTGGAGCAGAAGGCAGGTGGCAGTAGAGTTCAGCTGCCTTATCTGTGGGGAAGAGACATGGTACATCGGGATATCATATAGTGTTTCTAGTTATACACATTCATGATTTATTTTCACACAGAAATTACCAAAGAACTGAAATTTGTGAGTTCAGACAGTATATGTGCTTGAAAAAGTAATGTGAGACAGGCACCTGTCTGTCAATCTGACATGAAAAAAAGTTCTTACATGAACGTATTTATGAATGCTACATCAAGGACAAACTATTTCTATGAATGAACAAAATTTAGCTTTTATATTAATTTAACAAACCTGTGTTATATAGTTAGAAATAAATCAGAGTTTTGATGAGAATGAACTGAGAGCTGTGATGAAGACTAGCTGATCTCTCACAGAGAAAGATTTCCACCATTTCAATTCAGCATTGAAGATCTATAGCCTGCTGTGATTGGGAATCTGAAGCAGCAAGCTACAGTACTCCAAAATGATGTAATTGCTCTCCAAGCCTCACAGAAAGAGACAGAAATAACTCCACTGTTTTCAGCCACTGTAGTGCAAGTTACCAAATGCTGATTTAAAGAAAAACACAAAACCAAATAGCATGACATTTTCAGGAAACACTAATCATGACACAGGGACTTGAATTTAAGCTTTATTAACAATATACAAAAACCTTTGCACATGATCTTTAAATTACATTTTTAAATGTTTTACACTCCCTGAATCTCGAAAGCCATATTAGCGGCCATCAGGAAACTTGTCAACTCTTAAGATCATGGCATCCTCACTATGGATGCAAAGATTCCTACAATTTCATCTGATGGTATCTAAATTATTAAGGTGCAAAAATCAGAATTTAACATTAAAGTGCCTTTTTAATCCATGCTCAGAAGCCAAATTTTAAAACTGAATAACTCCAGAACCGATTAATATTTATCTATAAAACCTTTGAAAGGCACCTCCTTGGGACAAGCCAGCTTCTACCCTAAAAATTACAGAACAAAATTCCAAACCATTTTTGATCTAGACATGAGCAAAGAAATGGCCAAAAATATGCATTATTTTCTGTTTACACTCCCTAGATCGTGGGGTCCAGAGTAGCGGCCATCATAAAAGTTGCTAAATCAAAAAAACTTGGTACTCAGACCACACATGCAGAGTTTTAAGCACCTTTACCAATTGGCACCAAAGTTATTAAGGCTCAACACTCATAACCTTGTAAGTGTCTTGCAAACATAAAAAAAAAAATTTCTCTTGATATAAAAACTGCTCAAGACCATAAATTCTTTGTTCACACAAGACAGCTATCCTGAAAACCCTACTGAGCATGATCAGAAGCCAAACTGGAAACTTTATAACTTGAGTACTGATTAATAATTTTTCACAAAACCTTTGAAAAGCATATTCTTTGGCTGAGCCCCTCCTACCCAGAAAAATTTGGAACAAACTTCCAAACCATTTGTGCTCCAGGAGTGAGCAAAACAACAGGAATAAAAGCATTTGTGCAGGCTTTTTCACTTTCAGGAGCTCCGAATCTGGACGAGCTGCCATCACAAGTCTTGCCAAGTCATAAGAGCTGGCCACCCTACCCTCACATGCAAAATTTAACTGGATGTTGCCAAGGTTATTAAAGTATAAAAACTTGGATTTAATATTAAGTGTCCTGCTCAGCCCTAACTATACAAGTGCTACTGTGCCTATATAATCTATATACCATATGTACATGTCAAAAATGCACACTACAAAAGTGGACAGCTAATGACTGCAGCTAAAAGGCAGATGCAGTAGACATCAGTAGCAGCAGATGGTGCACATCTGAAAATGCAAAACAGAATACAATAAAATATAGCAAGTACCATAAAATGTGAAATTACCACATTTTTTATTTTTGCGCTGACAAGAAGGTAGACAGATTTGTGTAAATTTTTCCAGGTGAGACTTATAGCATTGTAAAAAAAACTTTATACAGTAACTTATAGCCTTGTGGGCCCTATATCATTGTAAAACATGTCCCCCTTTACCAAACAGTACTCAGGGGTCAAGTTTAGAATGTCCATGAGATTTTACAAAAACTATAAACAGTGACAACTCTCAATCTCATCCAATCACAGTAATGGCAATCACAATTGGGGAACCATGGGGACTGATGTTTGGCATTCTGCTTGCAGGGTAATTGGTAAGTAGATGTCCATAGTAAAGGACTATACTGTATTTAGGTAAGACTACAAGGCAGCAAGTTTTTATTGTTTAAAAATTTGCCACTGGCAAGTGCATTTTAATTTCCCCATCCCAGACAGAAGTTATGGTTAGGTGGTCAAGGTATTTGGCAGTGGCAACTGCAGTTGGCTGAGACTGAAGGACCTCATGGAATGGCATTTGTGTGTGTGTGAAGAAGGTATTAGTATTACCAGGAGTTATAGAGAGCTAGAAAGTGATAGAGCGACAGACAGAGAGAGAAGAAGAGAGAGTGTGTGTGTTTCTATGTTGCCATCAGTTGACAGAAAGGAGAGGTAGGTAGCTGACTTTATTTGGGAGGGTTAGGGAAGATAACTGGCAAAGTTGGGAGCATTGTACAGTAACACGGGGTGTTTGTGTGATCACATTGGTGTGTTGCCACATGAGTTTGGCATCCATCTGGTCTGGTTGTTTCTAATTTTCTCTTCTCTTTCTGGCATCTGAGAAAATGTACAGATACTGAACTGTGCAAAAAGAAGATACTGAATAATTTCAGACATTTGACCACAGTTAGTAATATATGTATGTATGTGTGTGTGTATATATATATATATATATATATATATATATATATATATGTAATAGATATACCACTCTGAGGTGTGCTTGATTTGCGCTCTGATATCATGCGCCTTGGTAAATCAACCGCCCAAAGCCATTATATCAGAAGCGCGACACACACCTCAGAGTGGTATATCTATCTTATAAAATGGCCATAGATTTTTTGGGGGTGGGTGGAAAAGTAGTCCCCTGTGTAGTTGGTAAATAAATGATATGTTGGCAGAGGTTTAAAATAAAGTTGTATTGAAAAATGAGGAGGCAAGTATGATTGGGAGCACTTTTGGGTGAAAACTGTATCTGTAATGACTTCATTTTATTGTCGAATAAGGTGATCGAGGCGCACATTTGAGTGAGAAGTTAAGTCAGCAGCCTCGTTGTAGCCAGGGTCAGGTGACTCGCATTAGTTTGTGTTGTTCAGTAATAGTAGTTCCGAACATGGCGCGAAGGAGCTAGATAGATCGTCGGTAATTTTGTAGGCAGCAGGGAGCAGTGCCGCATAGCAACACCCGCCCGCCCGCTCACGCCTCGAAATTACCGACTCGCCGCCTCTCGTCGCCTCCTCCGCATATAGTATGCAACTACTATTACCCAAAGACAAGACAAACTAAGACGAGGGAGTCACTTTTCTGATTTTTAAACACAGCGGGCTTACTTCGTTTTAACAGGTTTTCAGTTTCTGAGATGCACACCGCCGTCACGCTTACATTTAGCAGTGAAAGTGAAAGTCGGCAGGATCGCAGTATTCTCCATGGAAATGCAGCTTTTTACAGAAATTAAGAGAAGACAACAAAAGAATGTATGTTCTACTTTTATATATACAGTTAGGTTACTGTTAATCAGACTGATTGGTCACAGTGGTTACAGTAATAAAAGTGGTTGTACACTGTGAGACTGTGAAAATGGCAGGCAGGATTTGATTTTTAAATTAAATTTAAGTAAACATTAATGGTAGGATGAAGAGATCAGTTTCTACAGTGTGGGGCTACTACTGGTATATTTACTTATGCCTGTGGGTGTCAGTTGCATATGTGTGTTAGTGTGGGTGTCTAGCTGCACCGGGTGTGGAGTGGTCTTGCTGCTGGTGAAAAGGTTTTGAGGACTGGAAAGTAGTTCAGGCATGCGGTCATAGTGGAAGGCGTGCGGTCGTTGGGAAATAATGCACGGTCATGTGACGTGTTTTGTCCAATTGTATAAGTGGGATTTCTATGATTTTACCACACCATTTTATAAATATATATATATATATATATATATAACACATATACACATATATATATATATATATATATATATATATATATATGTATGTATATATATATATATATATATATATATATATATGTAGCATATAAAATACTGCTAACTTTTTGTGAATGTTTGCTGTAATTTCTTTTTTTTTTTTGCAGGAGGCTGGTGTTCCACGACTGTCACAAAAATAAAATTACAGTGAATATTTTACAGTAAACACAGGTCAACATACAGTATATAATTCAAACAATTGGTTAGTTAATGAGGATCAAACTGCAGATAACCAATAGCAGGGCTAACAGCATTAGATACTGACACCTGAAAGAGAAGAGGACTGAAAGGTGAGATGGCAAGGGGGGGGGGATCGGACAGGAAGAAAAAGGTTGATATTAAAGGTAAAGTACCAAAAACATGAGGAATTAGGTACAAGAGCAAAGGCACAGCTACCTTCTAGCATGACTTTCTGGGTGGAAGGGGAAGAGGAGCTGGAGGCCTGATCAGAGACAAGGAAGTCTATATGAGAAAGCATACAGACAAAATAGGAAATGGGTCACACTGAGACACCACCTTGGTGCAAATGCATGGGTGACTAATGCCAAAATGCACAGCAGACACTGGACGTACTGCATTCACCACAAAGAAACATAGGTAGAGATAGTTTCATAGTTGGAAATCACTTCATTGTAAAGAACACTAACATCCCAGCACTTTGTTCTACAAAGAGCTTCCTCAGGGGTAGAGTCACAGTGCAAATGTACTCATTTGTTAAGTGCAAACTACCAGTCACAAGCAAAGGGGACCATGGAATTTCAAAAAGTCCCACTGGAACTTGTCTTACAGTATATCATGGGGACTGCATTTTTGTAAATGCATATTGTATGCATTATCACACCTTGCTTTTGGGTAATCTGGAGGTCTTTGCCTCTATTTGAAAGCATAGTATGTACTGAATAGTTATCACTAAGACTGACAAATTGGAAGAGTAATTATAAATACTGTGTTTGGGCATTTTTTTAAAGAACACCACTCGTTTGCTTGTGATTGGTGGTTTGCACTTTAAAGATTAGCACATTGCTTATGCTTGGTATCATCAGACCGCGATGCCATTATTACATAACAAACAGAATATCAAAAACAGATTAAGGGATATCACCAAATGGGAGGATATTAGTAAACTTGGAGAGTTGCATTACAGTCATTAACTGTCACATATCAAGTAAGATCATCCACGATCCATGGAACAGTCTTTCAGCAGAAGTGGTGGGCACCAAAACCACTAATGGTTTCAAGCGCGGTTGGGACAGAGTTAAGGGTTTGGTAGTTACCTGAGGTGGGCGGTAGTAGTAAGACAGGAATAAGGGGATGGATAGTGTAGACAAAAACCCCCGTATTGACAAAAGGTCTTGAGGTATGATAAAGTGTTACAGGTAGACTAGAAGGACCATTGTTCTTTTCCTGCCATCATTGTCTATGTTTCTATAATAAACTGCATGATGAGAAGGGGAGAAAGAGAGAGAGAAAGCAGCTGCATGCAACACTAGAAGGAAACGTAGTGCTATCAGGGCTTTGATGATATGCGCGTTGTAATTCTAATACAGGTATGCTATCATTACCTGTGTTTTAGAACAATACCAAGACCTTTCTGGATCAACTTGAGCTGTTTGTCTTAGTCTGCAGTGAGTTTGTGTTGTTGCGCCTTTGTGGTGAAAACCAGGAGTCCAAGCATTGGAGGAGCCTGTTTTTGACCACTGGGTCAGCAACAAGGCCTGAGGAGGGTAAGCTGCAAATGCCTCTGCAGAGGAAAAAGGGCAAAAAGTGTGGGACAGACTGAGATGCACTAGTTGCTTAAGCTATAGTTTTTTTTTTACCTCTCTCCTTTCCTCTCTTATTGCTGCTGTTTAGCATTGCTTACCACAGTTTTTAAACTCCCAGCAACTGAAGGATTGTCTTCAGTTTTCTTGGTGGTCCTCCTTTTTCCTTTTTTGGGTTGACATTCAGTCCAAATAGTAGAAAAGGCGTCCACCTAGTGTTCTCTCGGTAGACCCGTGCGCCTCCCCCCCCCCGGCTCCCAAGATCCATGGTCCACTATTTTTGACCCCACAAACCTATAGTGTATGAAGAGTGGAGTTGGTGCCTAAAACATTTTCAGTGACATTATAGTATCTAATATTTTAGTACCTATAATGTACATTTCTGCACTGAGTTATTCCTTATTTTAAAACTTTTTAAAATGTCATGCCCTGATGATCACATGATCATGAGTTTTTAGGTGCATGCATGGCATCCTGTAGCCAAATTCACCATTACCAATTCTAGCTTTGAGAAGACAAGTGGTAAGGAGGGTAGGAAGGTGAATTGACCACTGCTGAGCTGCTTTTATCACCCTAGTTGTACATTTTAGATGAGCAAAGAGAAGTAGGTTTTTAGTATTCCATGGGGAAATCCAAGAATTTTATTGAACAAGTTGGGTGTCAAAAAGAAATTAATCAAGTCGCTGTGTACTTAGTGTGCATTAAGAGTATCGCAGCCATCACATTATTACATTTTTATTGTTATATTGCACCAGCGTTCAGATTTTTAAATTGCTAATTGCTCTGCTAGTTGATCAGACTAGGTTCAGAAAATAGTAGTATAGTAAGTTGCAACAGAGCAGCAGGATGTGCACTGGCATACTCATAATTATCTGTTGTAGCCTAATCCTAGCTGGTTCTGGGAAAAACTTAGATACATTGTTGTTGATGTGTTGATAGTGACTTTTACCTTTGTGAGTCTCCTTTTATTAGCCCTAATTTTTGCCATTTTGTCATTTCCAGATTTTATCCGGAGCTGTTTACATTTGTTTTTTAGTGCCTCATATAACTGTCAGAGACAAGAAAAAACAGGAAAAAGGAACCTCATACCTCCGACCAAACAATTTTACATATGAAAGGCCAGAGAGAGAAAGTACTGTTAAGTAAGAACTTACCATAACAGTAAATCTTCAAGAGAGGCTCTTGCAGTAGGTAATAACTATTAGGACTAAACCGCCAGGCCCTAGGACCACATGGAAAACTTTAGCTTGCAGTGTCTGGTGGGGGACCACTCACCCAACGTCATGTGACCAGTGTCAGTGTGATGCTATATAGTGAGCAGTCCTCATGCCCGCCCTCCAGTTCTCCCGCCGGACACCTAGAAAGGTGTGATAGGAGAGAGGAGTGGGCTCCTGGAGCTATATAGAAGCTATATAAGGAGAAGTAGCAGAAGAAACACAAGGGGAAGAAGGGAGGGAAAGCAGTACCTACTGCAAGAGACTCTCTCAAAGATCTACTGTTATGGTAAGTTCTTATGTAACTGTACTATCTTACTTCGAGAGGGCTCTTGCAGTAGGTAATAACCATTAGGATTGAATCCTAAGCAGTCAAATTCAGGCAAGTCTGAAACATGGGAGGCAGGAAGAGGTCCGCAGTAGGCAGGGATCTAAGATAATACTGCCTGAAGGATGGCTAAGCCAAAGGCCGTTCTGTGCCTGGAAGCAACATCCAGACTGTAATGCTTAGTATAGGTGTAGACAGAACTCCAAGTGGCTGCCATACAGATATCGGTTACAGAGACATTCCTGAAGCAAACAGTAGAGGCAGCCATGCCTCTGGTTGAATGCCCTTTGACTTCCCCCGGAAGTGGTTTGTTATACTTCTGATAACAAAAGAGAATTTGATTTGCCAACCATTTGGACAAACACTGTTTAGAAACAGCAGCATCCCCTCTTTTGGGTGCAAAGGAAATGAATAACTGATCAGTTTTGAGGACTAACTTCATCCAGTTAGTGTAGTAACGTAGAATTCTATGTACATCAAGCATATGTAGATATGTTTCCCCCTAATTTGAATACTCAGGGTCGTACACTGGCAAGTGAATGGTCTGATTTAAGGTAAACTCAGAAACCACCTTAGGTAAGAACTTAGGGCATGTAGGCAGAGCTACCCGGTCTCTGTGAAAAATCAAATAAGGCTCCTTATACATCAGAGCCTGGAGCTCAGAAATCCTTCAAGCAGAAGTAATGGCAACTAAAAAGAGCACTTTCCATGAAAGACAGCACATGTCACAACTCACAGCTGATTCAAAGGGAGACAGAGTAAGTTTTTCAAGAATGAAGTTCAGGTCTCAAGGAGGAAGAGGGGGGTTCCTGACTAGAGGTTTCAAATGAAGGATCCCTTTTAGGAATGTTTTTGATACCTCCAACTGAGGCAAGGTTTTGTCACCCACTGGGATGTGGTAGGCAGAAACGGAAGACAAGTGGACCTTCAGAGTCGAGTAACTAAGTCCAAGGTCAGAAAGGTATGGAAGGTATTCTAGGACCTGCAGAAAGTGCATGAGAAGGGATCTCAACTCTTAGATGTGGCCCAGATGGAAAATCTCTTCCATTTCATAGCATAAGTGGATCTCGTGGATGGCTTTCTAGCCTCCTCTAGTACTTGAGCCACTCTTAAGGACACTCCAAAGTTAGCAGCAGCTATGTCAGCAGGTGCCACGCATGCAGGTGAAGGGACTTGAGACCTGGATGGACCAGGGTGCCCTGTTCCTGAGTCAGAAGATCTTGGCAGAGGGGCAGGGGAATTGGGGGTTCCATTAGTTGCTGAAGCAGAGAGAACCAAATTTGACGAGGCCAGTAGGGAGCGATCAGGATCATGCGTGCTCCCTCCACCTGTAGCTTCAGTAGTACTCTCTGTAGCAATGGAAAGGGAGGGAATGTGTACAAGAACCTCCCTGTCCAGCATAGAGACAGCGTATCTCACCAGAAAGCACCATGCCCTGGAGTGAGTGAGCAAAACATGGGTAGTTTTGCATTGGATGGGGATGTGAACAGATCAAGATCTGGTTAACCCCAATGAGTGAATATTTCTTCTACCACTGATTGTCTCAGTTCTCACTTGTGGGCTCTGGTTTGAGTACAGCTGAGGCTGTCCACTAGGATGTTTTGAATGCTGAGGACATGCACTGCCGTGAGGTGAAGACTGTGTTGGACTGCCCAGGACCATGCACGCATCGCTTCCCATCATAGGGGATAAAAGTGTGTGCCTCCTTGTTTATTCAGATACCAGATATCACACATGTTGTCTGTCTGAACCAGGAGATCTCCTGGTTTGATGAGGTATTGGAAGGCCTGAAGGGCATACAGCACTGCTCTCATCTCCAGCACATTAATATGAAGTGGGAATTCCCTCTGTGACCAGGTTCCCTGTGTCTTGTGAACTCCCAAATAAGTTCCCCAGCCTACTCCTGAGGCATCTGTCATTTGGGTCTGGGTGGGGAGAGGAGGCTGGAAAGGGTCACCTCCACAGAGGTTGTCCAGGTTCTGCCACCATAGAAGATCTCGAGCCATTGGGTTGGAGACTAGGATCATGTGATCCAGGTCATCTGATCTCTGATTCCACTGTACTCTGAGAGTCCTTTGCATGACCCACATATGGAGTCTGGCCAGGTGTACAGTCGGGATGGCTGCCGCCATAAGACCCAGCAGACATAAGACAGACCTTGCCGTAGTCCATCTCTGAGAAGCTGCAAGGTGTGCTTGTCTTTGTAGAGTCTCTGCTCTGTCTGGTGGGAGGAAGGCTCTGCCCTGGTCCATATTCAGTACTGCCCTAATGAACTGCAGACATTGTGATGGGATAAGGTGGGACTTGAGAAGACTGACTGTAATGCCCACCTGGTGCAAAAGGTCCAGGGTAGTGGACAGGGATGCTGTTGGACTGTACCTCGATGATGCCAAAAGGAGCCAGTCATTGAGGTAAGGGAACACATGGATACCCTGACTGTGTAACACTGCAGCTACCACCCCTAGGCACTTTGTGTAAACCCTGGGTGCCAATGAAAGGCCAAATGGGAGAACTTTGAACTGAAAATGTTCTACCTAAAAAAGAGAATCTGAGGAAGCGGTGGTGGGTAGGAAAAATGGGGATATGCAGGTATGCATCCTGGATATCCAGAGCAAAAAGCCAGTGTCCCTGATGTCACAAGGGATGGAGACCCAGGAGGATTAGCATGCGGAACCTCTTGTACTCTATGAAGAAATTCAGACTGCCGAGGTCTGGGATTGGTCTGAGATCACCTATCTTTCTGGGTACTAGGAAGAAATGGGAATAGTATCCCCTGTCCATCTGTTCTGAGGAATCGGTTCTATGGCTGCCTTTTGCAGCCGAGACTCAATTTCCTCTCTGATCAAGCGAATCTGTCCCAGAGGATAAGAAGACTGACCTGGAGGATTTACTGGTGGTCTCTCTAAAAACTCATTTGTGTGCCCTTGGGCTATGAACTGAAGCACCCACAAGTCTGATGTGATTGCAAACCAACCAGGTAGATGGTTTGTAAATCTGCCCCCTACCAGTTCCCCCAATCTTGCTTTGGGGGTGAGAGGGACTGGTGCAAGTCAGAAGGTGGAAGAGATGTTGGTGGGTGCTGCTCCTGAGGATCTTTAAGACTTGGCAGGGGAAGCTGTACCTGCCAATGGGGCCCGATGTTTGTTCTGACATTGGGCTGCTGTGGTTTTTGTTGCCACCGTTGCTTCCAAATAAGTGGCTGCTTAGGCTTGTGAGGGGAGTTGCACATGAATTGGCAGAGCATAAAGCTTTGCCCCTGTCTTGTAGGTCAGTGATGATGTC
The DNA here is from genome assembly GCA_016271365.2 of Neoceratodus forsteri. NCBI lineage: Eukaryota > Metazoa > Chordata > Ceratodontiformes > Ceratodontidae > Neoceratodus > Neoceratodus forsteri. The sequence continues at coordinate 726,027,875 of CM028137.1, read as the reverse complement.
CTTGACATCACTGCCAAACTGGACAGGACCCCAGAAGGGGGGCATCCTGAATGGCCAATTGGACTTCTGGTGCCAGACCAGAGATTTTCAGCCATGAGTGTCTTCTTAAGCTCTCAGCAGTCACTGTACACCATGTGGAGGCATCTACCCCATCATAGGTAGCTCTTAGAGTGTGATGGCTGACATATCTAGCTGATCTGACCATACTGGCCATGTCTACCTTAAGCTCAGAGTCGGGGAGTTTCTCAGTTTGGACTCTAGCTGCCCCAGAATGGATTTCTGGTAGACCACCATATGAGCAACATAGTTAAGTGCTCGAATGGCTAACGTGGAGGACAAATAAAATTTCCTCCCAAATTGGTCTAACATCTTCTACTCCTTGTCAGGAGGTGATGTGCTGAGGTGTTTTGGTTTGGCAGAACGGTCATGGGTGGCATTGATGATTACAGAATCCACCTTAGGATGGGCACAAAGATGATCCTTACCCTCTGGTGTCTAGTACAGCCTGTCAGCTTTTCTGGCTATAGGGGCCAGAGAAGCAGGCTGCTCCCATATCGGGGTGGCCAAATCTTCATATGGGCCTCTCCACAGAGGAATGAGTCAGAGACTGGTCTGATACTTCCAGATGCTCCACAAGCCTATGATGTTGAGGAACTTGCTCCTCTGTTTTCTAATCATAAGCCACCTGAATCTTCCGGAGGAGTTCCATAAGGAAGGATCTTCTGGAGGAGAGTTGGGTGATTCCTTCAGTTTCGGTTAATCTGGGATTGGGGATTTGTAATCCAATTCCAAATTAGATGATTCAGATTCTGACACTGAGCCCTCATCAGGGGTTCTGAGCTAAGGTAGTGGTATGTCCATTGTCCTCGAGAGGTCCCTGGGCTGCTGTGGTTGAGGTAGGGTTTCCACAGATCTACCTGACGTTGATGGTCAGAATCTGTGCATCGGCTCTGTGATGAATGATGTGGGGGTAACCACGGATGATGCTTGTCCAGTTTGGAGGTAAACTGGGACTTGGTTTCTTCCCACCAAGAGCGTAGCATCACCAGCAAGTCCACCTGAGGCTGGGATGGTGGAGGTGGGGGCGCTGGCGGTAGATGACAAACCTGTTCATACCCAGTCATTGGGTAACCTGGCAGAGTGTACTGAGGTGTCAGTTGTCCTGATGAGGCATAGCCCAGTGAATGATAATGAGGATAACCTGGCATTTTGTACCCGGGCATCAGGTAAGTAGGAGCTGGAAGCCTTGACAGATACCCTGAAGGGCAGTGCGGTGTTAGTTAGCCAGGTGTTGGGTAGGTCAGCAGAGGACCTGAGGGGCCTGGCAGAGGCCCTGATGGAGGGGTTGCTGGACCTGGCTGATGGCCTTACGACGGGGCCGATGAACCTGAAGGTGGGCCTGACAGCATATCTGGAGGACCTGAAGGGAGATGTGGCATCAAATCAGCCAGTGTCAGGTCTGACCAAGGCCCAGAGGGACCCAAAGGACCCTGCAGAACATCAGGAGGAGGTATCAGGCCTGTAAGCAGGTCAGGCATTGGGTGATCCAGCAAAGACAGTGGGTTGGTGTCGAGCAGAGGTTGCTCACCCCGCTCCAGATCCTGGTGCTCAGGGGAAGCCAGAGGGACCACCTCAAGAGGTAGAGGAGGAGACTGCCAAGGGGGGAACCCCTGGAGAAGGCTGTGGTGCAGGCGGCAGCTGGACCAGATTCTCAACATCAGGCCTTTTGTCAGGGCCTGAGAGAGGATTCGGGGCTGGATGTGTGCCAGAGGGGCTGACATGCAACCTATCAGCTGCAGCCATGTGGTGTCAGAGGGGCTGACAATCAACTAATTGGCATTGCCACTCGCTGTAGACCCTGTGGATTTGATGGGTCTAAGGGTAGCAGGTGTCTCTGATTTCCCAGAGACTCCTAGCAGAACTGAAATCTGCTCTGGTGGGGGTGCCAATGGCTGCTCCTTGGCAGAAGAGACAGTCTTGGCCAGAGGGGTGCTCCCCGGGGGGGGGCCTCTCCATGTCTGTGGCTCCAGGAGGGAGCCTCAGGTGGGAAGGAGATCAATCCCAGTCCCGATGTCTCTCCTTGTCCTTCTTCTTCTTGTGATAGCCCTCCAGTGAAGAGGATGAACTTCTGAGTTTCTGCAGCTCCTTCCCCATGGAGGCCATTTTTTGTTTTAAAATATGGGCTTCCAGGGCCTGTTGACAGCATTTCCATTTGGCCTGATTGAGGCTCTGGCAGGCCTCACAGTCCTAGGTCTTGTGCTCTGGGCCCAGGCAGAAGGGCAGAGGGAATGGCCATCTTTGTGAGGGAGCTGGGACCCATAGGAGTTGGACTTGTTTTTATGCGAATCGGGAGGTGTCGGAAATGACATACACAAGGCATAGAAAAAACTAACGCTCTAAGAAATAAAGAAAAAACAAGAAGAAATACTCATCCAAAATGGCGGTTGACAGAAGCAACATTCTCTGCGAGGTCCAATGTGTGCAGATCGATGGCAGGAAACACTGCAGAGTGGGCATGGGGACCGCTCACTATATAGCATCATGCTGACGTCAGTCACATGATGTAAGGTGGGCAGTCCCCGGCTAGACATTGTTAGCTAAAGTTTTCCATGTGGTCCTAGTGCCTGCTGGCTTAGTCCTAATGGTTATTACTTACTGCAAGAGCCCTCTCGAAGCAAGATCACAGAGCTCTGAGAGGCTTGAGAGATCTGGGAGAACCAAGAGGCCTGAGAGAGAGAGAGAGAGAGAGAGAGAGAACTGTGATAGTTGGTTTCTTCGTGTGTGACATCACAAAGAATAACAACATAGTTGGTTACACCTAATAAAGAAGGAGAGACTGGATGAGTTAAAACCAGCATAAAAGAGAAGAAATAGAGTATACAAAAAGAAAGGGAAAATCTGGGAAAAGAAAGGAAAAGAAAATCTGGACATTATTGTCAGAACACCCTATTTCCAGCCTCTAGTCTGTTTCCAGCTTGCTTCTCTTATGACACAGGATTCACCACCGTGAGCAGAGGCACTACCAATATAAGTATTATAAGTAGTATTATAGAACCTTTTATAATGTATTTATACTACATTTTATCAACATGTCATTGACAATATTACTACATTAGTGTTTGTATTTGTATACCTAATAGAGCTGCGCAGACTTTTTTTTTTATTACACCTAAGGTTTTGTTATATCTTAGGCACTTTTGGATTTTTAGGATATATTTAAGATATATTTTAGACATTTTGCAAGATTTGTGAGATAGCCAAACTATTTCTAAATTACTGTTTGCTAACCCATTTCAACTCCTTGGATAATATATATTTAACAAGAAGCAATTAAAATAAGTTCTTTTGAGATGCTGGTACAAACCAGAAGTTAATCAGTACCGGAAAGTGTAAATATTCCAACACCATTAATGAGGGCTAAGAGCCCCAAAAAGACCAAAGTCAATGGGGAAAAACTATCTAAAAAGGGCAAATGTGAAGGGAGTATAAAAGGGAAAAAGCAATTACAGATAAGCTCATTCCTTAGTAAACATAATGAGGGAATGGATAGAGGGAAAAACAACTTAAATATTAAGCAGAATAAAACATCTAGACCCAAACTAGAACCAAATTCCCTACAGATGAAAATGAGTGTGTGGAAAATTAATGAGGAAATAGATCTAATCAATACATTTTATAACTATATAGGTTCATTAAAACAAACATGTACAGGAATTGGACCACTAAAGGCAAATGATGAATTAATAACTAACGAAAAAGAAATGGCTACTAAATTTAATCATTATTTTACAAACATATTTAATCCAATGGATTTTACTCCTCAAGATACATTACAAACAACAAATATTAAATTATTCTTCCTTGAACAAGACACATTAGAGGCCATTAACAAAATCAAATGCAGTACATCTCCAGGCCCTGATAGTATTCACCCCAAGTTCTTAAAAGAGGTATCAAAGGAACTTGCTGGACCCTTTACCTATTTGTTCAATATGTCTGTAAATAATGGGAAAGTTCTTCAGTCTTGGAGAGAAGCACATATAACCCCTATACATAAGGGAGGTAATAAACAGTTAATATCTAATTATTGGCCTATCAGCCTTACATCACTTGTCAGTAAAATTATTGAACGGTTAATACATGCTAAATTTCTAATCATCTTAAAATTTCCAATTGTACTGACATTTCCCAGCATGGCTTTACTACTGGTAGGTCATGTCAAACAAACCTTACTAGTTTTTTCGAACCTGTTAGTGATGCCCTAGATAAGGGCCTTCCAGTGGACATCATATTCTTGGATTTTGAAAAAGCATTCAACACTCTTTCCCATAAAATTTTGATCAAACAACTTTATAATATAAATTTGGACATGTGCTTAATTAAGTGGATATCAGCATGGTTATACAACAGACATCAAAGGGTGGTTGTACGAGGGCATAACTCCAACTGGAGCCCTGTCACCAGTGGAGAACCGCAGGGATCTGTTCTTGGGCCTTTACTTTTCAATATATTGATAACAAGTATGAAAACAACAAAAGAAGTTTGGATAAATAAATATGCAGATGATTGCAAATTGGACTGTATTGTGAACACTGCTGCATCTGCAAACACTCTCCAAGATAATTTAAATAAATTAACATCATGGGCAGTAAACAATAAAATGAAATTTAACCCAGCAAACTGTAAGGTAATGCATATGGGAAACAATAATAAGAGACACCCATATTTTATTCAAATGTGAAATTAACAATCACAACAGAGGAAAGAGATTTAGGTATAACTATAACTGATAACTTAAAATTTAACACCCATACCAATAAAACTGTTAAAAAATGTCACAAGATTATAGGTTGTATATTGAGACATATCAAAAGCAGGGAATCATCTGTCATCTTGCCCCTATACACAAGCCTGGTTCATCCACATTTGGACTATTGTGTTTCATTTTGTGCTTCAACTTCCATTGGCTAGTTAAACATGACAGAAAGAGTTCAACAAAGAATAACTAAAAGGATTGTTAATATGTCCAGACTTGATTATGGTTCTAGATTAAAATCTTTAGAGCTTTACTCTTTGAAGTACAGAATACTAAGAGGAGACTTAGTCTATACTTACAATGCATACAATAACGAATACTTGTTAAACACAATAGGATTGGAAAAGTTTTCAATAAGTAGTCCCACTAGATCCCACAATTCAAAACTAAAATCATCCTTATGTAAAACAAATAAATGATCTAGATTTTTTACACAGATAATTCCTCCAATCTGGAATACATTGCCTAGTAATATTATAAACAGCAAAAACAGAACAATTTAAGAGAAACCTTGATAAATATGTGGGTGACAAGAAATTTTCCTTCCACTGCTAAATTAGCTGGTGGCGAGTTCATAAATGGGCATGTGCCTTCTGAGCTTGTATCAATCTATGAATCACAAAGGGTTGTGCAGGGTTGGAATGTAGAAGTAAATGATAGAAAGAATAACCCTGACATTGAAAATAAATTGGTCAGTTACAACATTCTAAATGAAAGTGTAATTTACAATTGAGATAACTATCAGTCATCCTATAGTTCACATAGTTTTATTTTCTTACCAAATGTATCTCCAAAAATTGAATGGGCTGTGTCAAAAATTCAAACCTACCTAGATAACAAGAGGGTCAAGATAAAGGTGACTAGTGAATACTATGGCACTAATAGATCAGATTAATTGAGCAAAGTAATTTCACAGCTCCAGTACACTATCTCTAGTTTGAAAGAATTTGAACTTAGAAACATAGATAGTACAAAAAATGAAGATATAGCCAGAATAAATAAAGAAAGGCTAGGAAACTCAGAAACATTAGAAGAAAGATACAGCATATGAGTCAAGAAAAATTATCTGCACCATGTCATCGAGGCACAGGTCAGGAAGCATAGGAAAACCAGGAGCAGTTGTACAAGTCACAAACAATGTTTATTTACACTAGCAGTAACATAAAAAAAACTTGTTCAGTATAACTATGTACAAAGGCAAAATAAAATGGAGAAGATCATCAGAGTTTTCCTTCAATCTCTGTGTCCCTTTTCTCTTTCTTAAGCAGTTGCAGTTCTGCTCTCTTATAAATCCTTCCAACCCCCATTCTTAACAAACATCCTGTTCTTGTAAGTATCAGGCATGTGCAGCTAAAACACACTGTCCCAGAGCTGAGGCCCCTTTTCACAGCTCTTCTGCAAAAGGCTTAAAAACTGCTCTTAGGTTAACCCCTTGTGTTCCTAATAGCTTTTTACAATCATCTCAAACTGTAATTATATACAATTCAACAGTAACACTATATAATTTCTAAATAAAGGGATCCCAATATTAGTTACAGTTCCACATAATGATCTGCATATATTTTTATATTGGCAGATATGCAAGGAAGGAAAAAAGACAGACAGCAAGGGAAGGTTGAGAGACAGTGAAAGGCAAAGGATTGCAAGACCATCCTGGTGTCTCACAGGAAAATTAGATTGCGCAACCAGACAGAGAAGAGGCAGGAAAGGAATAGAACAGATCCTTGCATTCAAACTCTGTCCCTAAAAACTGGGACAGGGTCCTATTCAACCCTGTCACATACCAGATTATGAATCAATTACAAAAGATTTAGCAATGGCCATAAAAGACATTTATTCTGCCAGCCTTTTATTGTGTGAACAATAGTCATACATTAAGCAGGATCTAAGTTTTATTAAAGGCATAATAATAGAAAACAAAAATGCTAAGGTAAACTTAGCTCAAAAACCTCTGTGGCAACTAAATAGGAGGTAAAGGTGGTAAATATGGTTAATGAGGAAATTCCCATAGCTATCAACAAGAATTTAATTAACACCATAATAGATGATTCAGCCCAGGATGATGACGAATTGGAACTAATAATGCTGCCATCAAGAGAAACCCGCAATGACAGTGTGGGAGAAGAATTAATGTTGGCTAATCTAACTTTATGGGAAAAGTGTGAAAAAGGGAACAAGAGGTGGGGGAAAAAAAACAATAAAAGGGATCATGTGAAGGGTGAAGCAGTACAAGTAGTAACCAAGGCATTGGTCCCTACAAGCACCTTGCCAGTAGCCAGCAATGGTGGAAATATTAATAATAAAATAAAGGGAGCAAATAGTAAAGAAGGAACCAAGCAGAAAGCACAACACAAGGATATTAACATGGATAACCACCAGAAGCAAGCTATAACAAAGTTTAACCCAAAAAGAAAAATAAGAGTAAAAACAATAACAATGGCAAAATAATGATGCCTAAAAACAAAAGGACACCTCAAAATAACTAACTCCCAATGATATGGAAAAAGATATGCAAAAAAAAAGTATTAAGATTGGTATCCCTAGGAATAGTCAGAAACTATTGAAAGGGATACTGCAGGACAGTGAGGAAATTGGACTAGAGAGCAAAAAAGATATTATTAACTTGGGGAATTTTAGTAAATTCATGAGAAAGATGAAAGAATCAGACTATGCCCTACCACTTTATAAGGTGGGATTCCTCCCCAATGAAACTGAAGTATCCTTAAATGACATCAAACTACTCTTGTCCACCATAATAGATGGCGATCAACTATTAGGCTATTACATACAGTAAGCATTGTTAGACCCATCCCAGAAGATGAATGGGTTCTAGTTGTCTCCAATCAATTCTTTATTGTAAAGGCTATCAGATGCAACAAAATAAACTTCAACAAATTGGTAATATTTGTGAGAAAATCTTGACTTTAGCTCAGTTGTTCCTGGAATACTATAAGAATATGCGGACCAGGGAGAGAGAAAAATACAGTAAACCCCTTTCAGATTTTGGAGTAAATCAATTACATAATGAAACAAAATACAGTCTGAAGACCAAGATGCCACCAGATGGGAAGTCAATGGACAAATAACAATTTGGATAGAAGGGGAGGAAATCCACCAACAAATAATATACATAATTAGGGAACTTGACTCTCTTGGGATTTTTATGCATGAGGAAGTTGATCACGAAAGTGCATCAGTGTGCATTGAAAAAACACTTGGATGGGTCCATTTGATTGAAACAGCTAACAGATATACAGTATTGAAGAATAAACAATAATTGACTCTGTATGTCTCAAATGCCAGAGGTTGTTGCCATGGGAGAAAACCCCAGTATTCTATTCTGGAATATTTCTGGACTAAAACTTAAATTGGCCAATAAGGATTTTGTCCTATATAGTAATAATTTCGACTTTGTTAATAGTCAAAAAACATGGTTCAAGAGGGAGGTAAATGTAGATGGATATAAATGCTATTTTAAACTTGCCAAACAAAACAGAAAACATGGTAGAAGCTCTGGAGGCCACCTCACATTATGGAAATTAAGCAATAATTATACAACTGAAGAAACAGAAGTGCATAGTCATAGTGTACTGGGGGTTAGAATTCATGGCAACAACATAACTGTAATAATAAATGTATATCTCCCTCCAACAAGTAATTGCAAAAAGAAGGAAAAAGTACTAAACCAAACTGGATACCTCATAGACAAGGATACTATCAATAATGCATATATCAGGTATATTGTTCGGGTGGGGGCTTTAACACATGGGTTGGGCATTTTTGGACTATTTCAGAGGACACAATACACTTTTTATCCAACTTTGATAAGGGACAGTTACGATGTATTAGAAATACAATGGATATAATAGATAATGAAAAAGGTAGACATCTTTGCAAAATGTTTCTAGATAGAAACTTCATATTAATAAATGGACAAACTGTTTCAGATGAAAGGGGTAATCATACTTTCTTATGTTCCAGAGGAGCCTCTGTCATAGATCTGGTGTGGATAAATTTAAATCTAATCCCTGAGTGCCTGAATCTAGCAATAAGTGATAGAGGAGAGCGTGAACATCTGCCACTGGAGCTCAGAATTGATATGGGATCAGAACAAAGGGGATTCAATACAAACAGGACACAACATATGATCAAAAATAGAATAGTAATTGGATGGAAATTAATAAATAGTGAAAAGTTTATAGAAGCCACGATAGAAAGAGCACTATTGTACAAAATAATTGATTTTTTGGACACTGAAAGAAACCAGAATTGCCTCAATCAGTATGGAAATATAGCATCCTAAATGGTGGACTTAGTGGGAATAGAGACAAGGATTTATGAAGGCCAGGGAGCACCATAGTTTAATACAAAATGTGTCATGGATAAGCAAAAATTAAATAAACATCTCCGATTAGTCAAAACATATCCTAGTAAAGACAATAGAAGAACATTAAATAGATTAAGAAGAAATTATAATAAAATAGCCATTACCCAGAAAGAAAAAATAGAGTCAAAATTTGGAGAAAACTGGAGGAGGCCATATACAAGGACAACAAAAAATTCTGAAGAATTACGAATATACAAACATACAAAATTGCCAGCAGATACAGGCCATTAGGTCTAACTAGTCTGCTCGAGTGTGCTGCACTTCAGTCCATTGGTCTGCAGCTGCCCCCCTCCCTCATATGCCCTCCCCCCATCTAATGCCCCTCCTGGTTTGTACCCTTCCCTTGAATCTGTTCCACCCTCTCTTGAAGCCCCCAACACTCTGCTGCAATATGACTTCTCTGGCAGAGCATTCCACCCTGCCACCACCCTTTCTGTGAAATAATGCCTCCTCCGTTCCCTTTTGAACCTGCCCCCTTCCAACTTCATAGAGTGTCCCCTGGTTTCCCTTCCACCCTTCAGACTGAACATACACCTGGTGTCTACTCTGTTCAAACCCTTCAGCTACTTTAAGGTCTTAATCATATCCCCTCTCTCCCTTCTTGCCTCCAGGTCATACATATTGAGCTCTCTCAGTCTCTTCTCATACGGTCTGTTCCCCAACCCCAGGATCATTGTTGTTGCCATGTGCTGTACCCCCTTCAGTAGTTTGATGTCCCTTTTCAAGTAGAAGTGCCAGAATTGCACACAGTACTCTAGGTGCGGTCTCGCCAGGGACCTGTACAGGGCAAGATGACCTTCCCCACTCCTGGAAGTAATCCCCTTTGCTATGCAACCTAGTATCCTGTTTGCCTTCACTGATGCCTTCCTGCACTGAGCAGAGTGGTTCATCTCCCCAATTACCAGCACTCCCAGATCCTTCTCCTCCTTGGATTTTGTTAATGGGACACCCTCTAGCCAGTAATTGTGTCCTGAGTTCCTACCTCCAAAATGCATCACTTTGCACTTCTTGGCATTAAAACCAAGCTGCCAAGTGTGAGACCATTCCTCCAATTTTGCCAAATCCTCCTGAAGTACTTTTACTCCCCCCCATCTACCTCGGCACAAATCTTTGTGTCATCTGCGAAGAGACTGATCTTGCTCTTAATCCCTACTGCAATGTCAGCTATGAAAATGTTAGAACCAGTCCCAGCACTGACCCCTGTGGTACACCACTTGTTACTGCCCGGGGTTCAGATGCTTACCCCCTCACTACTACCTTCTGCTGTCTACCCTGCAGTCAGTTCTCAACCCATCTGACCAGTTTCTTCCCTGCTCCCAGACTCTATAACTTGTAGGTCAGCCTACCATGTGGCACCAAGTCAAAGGCCTTGCTAAAATCCAGGTAGAGGACATCCACTGCATGTCCCCTGTGCAGTGCCCTCGTAACCCAGTAATAAAAATCAATCAAGTTCATCTGGTAGGATCTGTCTGAGACAAACCCATGCTGCCTGCTGTCCTGGAGGTTGTTATCCTCAAGAAATTGCACCAGTCTTTCCTTGAGGATTGTCTCCATCAGTTTTCCCACAATTGCAGTAAGGCTCACCGGTCTGTAGTTCACTGGTTCATCCTTGGGCCCATTCTTATGGAGAGGTACCACATGTGCTTCCCTCCAGTCCCTGGGCATGCACCCTGAGTTCAAAGAGGTATTGAACAGGTCCACCAGTGGCCCTGCCAGTACCACTGCCAACTCTCTCAGCACGCTGGGGTGGACTCCATTTGGGCCAGGTGCCTTGTCCACCTTCAGGAACTTAAGGCTCTCCCTCACCCTTTCCACCATGATTTCCCCATCCACGGTTGCTTCTTCCCCAGCATCTCGCACCTCACCCTTACTCTCAGGTATGGGCCCATCCCTCTCCTTGGTGAAGACTGAAGAGAAGTATTCATTAAGTACTTCTGCCTGCTCAGCCCCCTTTTCTACCCACCCACTTCCCCTCCTGATCCTAACAATTTGATCCTTGTTCTTCCTCTTTTCTCTGATATATCTGAAGAAATCCTTTTCCCCTCCTTTGATTCCCTGTGCTAACCTCCATTCCCTAGCTACCTTTTCTGCCCTTACCACTCTGCTCACATCTCTGGATTTCTTTACTTATTATTCTTTGTCTTCTGCCCTGTTGGATTGCTTGTAGGTGCAAAATGCATTCCTCTCTTCCCTCACCTTCTCCACTACCTCTCTACTCATCCAACTGGGTTTCTTGGTCCTGGCTTTCTTGATCTGGCTCTTGACACAAGTTTTAGTGGCTTCAGCCAGTCCTGTCTTGATGACTGCCCATTTTTGTTGTGGTCAAACGGTGTGAAGAGCACACTGACAATTCAGAAACATACATAGAATCTGCTACTGTACCTGGGTCCAATATTATAAAAATTATTTTATAACTCAATGGAAGTAGAAGTTAGGAGTGCAGAAAAAGATTCCATTGGGAACAAAATTAGTATTGAAGAGATTGCAAACTCCATACAAGCATTTGCGAGACATAAAGCACCTGGACCAGATGGCATTTCTATTGATGCTATTCTAAATCTAATTGAGTACTGGACTCTGGTCCTTCATGAACTGTTTGATTACATAACCACTTATGGAAAGATCCATAAAACATGGTCTGAGGCAATAATAATCTCAATTTGTTTAAAAGAAGGAAAAAACAAGACCCTGCATGCTACAGGCTAATAAGTTTAATCAATGCCGATCAAAAAATATTTACCAGAATATTAAATACTAGATCACTTGAATGGATAAAAAAAAAAACATTTTAATAGATGAAGCACAGGCTGGCTTCATGAATCAACATTTGACCATCAACCAGTGTTACATTTTGTCACACCTGATCTATAAATATTATACATTTAAAGGCCAAAATCTGTTCTGCCTATTTATTGCCCTAAAATCTGCTTTTGACAGCATCAGCAGAAATGTGTTATGGTGCTGGACAAACTAGGCATGGACAAAGCAATGTTGGGGCTCCTGATCACATGTTATGATAACAATCAGATACAGGTAAGCTATCACTCTAGGGGAGGCAAAACACAAACATTCCAGGGCAACAGGGGGGTAAGACAAGGTTGTATATTATCCCCAATTCTTTTTAATTTATTTCTCAACCAAATATTGATTAAACCATACCAATCTGATTATCATGTGCCTAAGATCAGCGAAAGATATTGCCCCTATCTAGCGTTCACCAAGGACATTGTCCTCATTTCCACCAGTTTTTTGGGGACAAAAAGAATGTTGACAGACTTTCAGCAAGAGTGTATTACAGCTTCCTTAAATATAAACTTTGATAAAACCAAGCTAATGGTATTTGGGAGAGATAAAAAGAAAAGATTTACACTTAGGCTAGGGAAATCCAAAATAGAGCATGAAAAGGAGTTCCACTATCTAGGGGTAATTATGACATGCAATCTATCCTGGGGCAAGGATATCAAGGAGCTAGAAATTAAAACAAAACAATTCCTACCAGCAATATCTAGTTTCTCACACAAGTATGGAGGAAGCTTGATTAACAGCATCTTAAAGGTAATAAATGCCAAAACCAGAGCACAAATATTATACAGAACTGAAGTATGCAGAATTGACTACAAAAACAATGTAGAAAAACTCATTCTTGCCTATTATAAACAATTATTGGGATTGTGACAATGCACCCCCTCAGCATTGGTACAGGCAGAGCTGGGACAGCTTCCTCTGGAGTGTGTTATCCAGGAAAGAATAATTCTTTACTGGTTAAAAGTTTATACTATGCAGGAAATTAGACTACCACGAAATTGTCTGGAAGAAGAACTAAAATACCAAGATAATCATTTCATCTTTCCCATGATCAAGGTGGCTGAAAATTGGATAAAACCATATGGCTTGCTCCAGTGTATCCCTGATACACTTAGAAAACTGTACAGTGAAATTCAAATTGTAAAAAATAGAATAAGAGACATATTCCACCAGAAAGAGCTGGAAAAGTGCTCTCAGTATAAAATTAGTCAGTGGCTGGCTAAAAACAAACATGAATTCAAACTAGAAAGTTATCTAATACTCCTTAAACATCCATCTTGTAGAAGATTATTCACCAAATACAGGTTTGAGTATCATAAAAGTGAACACTTTGAAAACATTATTAAAAATATAATCTGAGTTCCAGTGGCAGATGCCGCTGTAGACAGGGAGAAGATGACATTATCCACTTATTAGCTATTTGTCCACTATATAAAAAATATAGAGAGGATAGAGATTCCTGAAGGATATATTGAATCAACTAAATCTGAATCCACAAAATTTGATGGAGCAATTGTTAAATTGTAACTCCATCAGATTACTTGAAAACATTGTTTTGTTTCTTAAGATTACAGAGTTACAGAAATTACACTTAGAAAATAAAGAATAAGGAGGCCTCCTGGGGACCAATGGAATGATGGGTATTGTGGTTTTATAATAATTATGTCCAATTGAAGTTAGTATAGTGCAGTGGTTTAAGGCTCTGAGCTGCAAATCTGGAGACCTGGGTTTGAATCCCACAGCCCCCACTTGCATACTGTGTGACCCAGAGCAAGTCACTTAACTTCCCTGTGCACCCAGGTTGCACCTGTAAACAAGCTTTCAGCTTAGTGTGTCCCACCTGGTTAAACAATTGGAAAAAAAAAAACAAAACAGCAGCTTGCACTGAAGCTCGGTGTGCCATGTACCCTGCAACAGATTCTGGTACAGAAGGGGTCCTGGCACCTATTTCCCCACACTTGTGCCTGATTCTCAAAGCTCCCAGCATGGTGCAAGGGGAATGCAAGGGGAATGCATCGCAGAGAATGGCGCAAGGTGCCTCTTGCACCAAAAGATGCACTGGGAGCAATTCACAAAGGCAGCCTACATCACCCACAGACTGCCTGCCCCAGACGGGGCTTGCACTGCCTGTGTGCCACAAAAAGGGCTGTGGCAAGGCACTAGTGGCATGCGACAGATACAAGCTGCCAAATCTCTACCATCAAAATTCACAAAACTCACCCAGAGGGTGAATTTCTAAGTACTCTTAGGCCAGCCAGGCTTTGAGAATCACACCAGTGTATATAAAAGATTCTGGAAAGACAGGGTAACTTCTATAAAATGCCCATGTAGCTCTACTGATACTGAAGATCTAAAACACATGTTTTAATGTGTAAATGGTATGAGAGAAAAATAAATACTTGATAGGTGACATTCTCAAGCTTACATTTTTTCACCCAATTACTGTGATTTATTTATTAAACACACAAAATCAAAATATTTTGTTCAAACTCACAGATTTTCTGAAGTACATGTAAAAAAAGAATTGCTCTGAATAACTAAATATTTTACATTTTTATTTCGCATTGTCTCACTTTAGCAATATTTTGCTAGTCTGGCTAAAACCCAAAAGAACTTGGATACCAATTCATCATATTGCATGCTAAATTTTTTTGCCATCATTAATTCTTTATGGCTCCAGGTCTAATCAGTCCTCTCTTCATGCCAGCCACCCCAGCCTCATCACCCTGACTTTCTGCCAAGTCTTACATTCATGCAACCACAGCATAGCCTTGGTACTCAAGTGTCAGTGGCTCAGTAGGTAGCACACTCGCCTCTGAGGCTGGAGATCACAGGGCTGTGGGTTCAGTTCCCACATCTGGCACTTGGGTTAATATCCTAGTACTGACACTAGTGCAGCATGAGAGGGGTGCTGCACTTCTAAGGTGCCGTCTTTCGGATGAGATGTTAAACCAAGGACCCATCTTCCTGGATTGGTGGTAGTTCAGGTGGATGTTAAAGATCCCATGGCACTTATCAAAAAGAGTAGGGGAATTTTTTATTCAAAACCTGAAAACAAAATATACAAAAATGTATTGCTTTATATATAAACCATAAAGAGAAAAAAACAAAAAGAGGAATAACAGCATACTTGAAACTACAAAAAAAAAATAAGCTGCTACTGTACACAACCCGTCTCATCCTCATTAAAAAGTAGGGGAGTTCAATAAGGAAAAGAAAACACACAAGAACATGTTACATCATGCAATTCATAATAAAGGAAAATCAAAACATAAAGTAGTATTACAGTATACAGTAACCACAAACAGAAAATATCTACATTAGGAGATAAAAGCCATCCATGACCCCCAACCCAGTCCAAATGAAAAGGCAGGGGAACATCACAATACAAAGAAAAATAAACTCAGGAAAAAATCCAGGAACAGAAATCGCAGTAGCGTCGGAAAACCCTAGATGGCAATGAGGCCTGCTCGGAGCTATAGATAATACACAAACCCTGCAAAATTTGGGTTACTATTGGAGTGGGAGTACACACCTTTTGTTGCAGCAAAAATGCACATCTGGCTTGCCATAAATAGTAGTGGCAAAAGGCAAAACTCAAACACAATGTACTGGGGTGATAGCAACTCTGACCAGAAGGATAGACGCCATAAATTAGAATATCATAGGTGAGAGCAGAAAGGGTTTCGTCTTTCCACTTGTGAAGGAGAAGGGTCCAAACAGGTCACGTAGAGAGGCAATCAATAAAAAAATGAAACATGGTTTCAGGAATAGAAGGGCATGAGCCACGAGGATACATTCTTTCCTCCTGAGATTTATGTTTCAGGTTATCCCGAACACCTAGCCTACCGTGACATGAAAGCCAGGTCACATCCCAAACCCGCTGTGGAATGCGGTGATCAACCAGTTGGTGAAAGACACAAGAAGAGTCCGGAACAGAGCCAAGAGGGTTCTGCAACACCGGGAGGTCCAGAAGGATGATCCCAGAATAGACTGATATAGTTGCTTCCTGGATGAAGAAAGAAGCATCGTAGGAGTCAAAAACCATTGACGAATCTTTAAAAAAGTCAGGATAATAAAACAAGGGAGATTATATTTCCGAAAATTCTGGGGAATCTCCATTGGCGGAAGACACCATGCCACACACAATGGAGCAGCATGATGATGGAGAAGGGAAAACCAAAAAAAGTCTGGGCTTGCAGTAAGGAAGGAAAAGTGGTCTTGAGAAACAAACAGTGAAAGAACACCAAAGGGTTCAACATCCGAACACCGCCATGGCTATAATCAAGATACGTGTAATTCCTTTGCACCTGGTTCAAGCGACTACCCCAGAAGCCCTGAAAGAAAACATTATACAAACAAGCTTCAAAAGAAAAGGGAACCAGAAAAACAGAAGCCAAGTGAAGAAATAGAGGAAGAGCAAAAGTTTTCAACAGCAAAATTCGTTTCCGTTTAGAAATAGTATGACCCTTCCAGGAAGCAACGGTGTGAAAAGCCTTGTCCAAAACAACAGTCCAGTTGGTGAGGGATCATCCGGTGTGCCAAAGGACAGCCCTAAAATCTTGATGGGGGTATAACAGACTGGTACCCCAGCAATACAACGAGTAGAAGTAGGAGAACTAGGGAGAGGCAACAATGGGAGATATACAGCGGAGCTTTTACTGAAATTCAACCTAGAGCCAGATACCCACTCAAAGTCCGAGAGGAGATGAAGTAAGACCATCTCTTGAAGTTGTGGTGTGGTGAGAATACATAGGCCATCTGCATAAGGTAACACCGGAGGTACAGGGGGCGCAGAAAAAAAAGAGAGATGAGGAATAGAAGGATGATGCAAAATCCTATGAAGTAAGGGATCAATATGAAAAATGTAGGGAAGAGGACTCAATGGGCAACCTTGCCGAACTCCAGCCCTACTCAAGAATGAGGGACAAGGGATGCCATTCACATAAGGCTAGATCCACGCAGTAGAATAAAGCAATTTGAGCGACTGGATGAAATGACATGGAATACCATAGTGAGAAAGGACACAGAAAAGATAATCATGGTTCACCCTGTTGAACGCCTTCTCCTGATCTAGAGAAAGAAGAAGTGAGGGAGAAGAAGAAGAGCTGAAAGCAGAGACATCCCGTAGAAGAGAAAGATTCGAAATGATGGAGAGATGTGGAATAGCACAAGTCTGAACTTCAGAGATAACTTGTGATGCAACAGGAAGAAGTTGATGGAGCAACACAGAGGCAAAAATCTTGTAGTCTACGTTCAAAAGGCTCAGTGGTCTCGAATTCTGAATATGTGCCCTATCCCCCTTCTTATACAAAAGAAACATGGTGGCATCCGAGAAGTGTAGGGAGAAGAAAGAGAAGAAGTAATAGCATTAAAAGCATGGTAAGGAAAGGAGAAAGAATATCAGTAAACATGTGGTAAAACTCTGCTGTTAGACCATCTGATCCTGGAGAAGTGCATTTTTGCTTTTTGATGGCAGTCTGGACCTCCAACAATTGGTAGGCAATCAACCTGGTACAGAGATCTAGAGGGAGAAAGGGAGTGGAAAATCAAGAAAAGAAAAATCCAGAGGTGAAGTCACTGTAGGGGTACCAAAGGCACTTTCCAGATGTGAAAAAGCCTTACCCTGAAGGGAGGCAATAGTATTGTAAACAGATGCAGAGTCAGGGTCTACAAGATGGTCAATATGCATGGCCAACACTCTGTCAGAACAATGCTTATAGATATCAAATGATCTTTGGAAGATCCAGTGCCACAAGAGGCCTCTAAACACAAGCAGCGGGCTCTATCATACTGGTACACTTCCATCTGGGTCTTCAGGGAAGCAATAAGAGGGGAGAGATCAAAACCAGACTCAGACGCTCTTGAGATAGTATCCTGTAAATGTCATCGTAAAAGTAAGTACCGATGATAAAAGGAGGCCGATTTCCTCCTAGCATGCCAAAGAAAGAAATGCTTGAGATCCAGTTTGGTATCTTCCCACCACAGAAGGGGGGAGGTATAAGCATCTAGCACCGAGGCTCAGGCCAACAAAAAATCCCGACAATCCCGAATGAGACTAGCATCAGACAACAAGGAGCTATTCAATTTCCAACACGATGAAACGACCAGAATGTGAGAAGCAGTAGAAGGAGAGCAGAGAATGGAAATGGCCATGTGATCCGAGGTTTCACAGGGAACTTTAGCCTGGTGAACCTTGACATTCTGTGACAGAAAAAAAAAATCAATACGAATGGCCAGAAGTCTTCTGTGATAGGTTTTAGCTCCCGTGGGGTGTACCTCACAGTAGCCGTCCTTAAGAGAGGCAGTCTGAAGGATGGTACATAGAGCAGTAGAGTCACCAAAAGTTTCTGAGTGGAACCCCCATCCAACAGGAAAGACCAGAAGTTGAATCTCTCATGTAAAGATGATGGAGGTATGTGGGCAGGTTGTAAAGATCTGAACAAGTCAGAGCATGCAGTGATACTTTGGTGTATAAACATTCAGAATCCGGAGCCATAGGTGATGGAAAGTGCAGTCACATAAGGGCTCTACCAGGAACAATGTCAACCAGTCGAGTAAGTGCAATCAAACCAGAAAATAAATGTCCAGACCATCACAGGAATCCACCCCGAGGACCAGTAAGAAGGGCCCTGGTCCAACCATGAGAAGACCGAGACAATTCATAATGGGTCTTTAATCTGGTATCCTGGAGCAAATAAAAATCATGAGGGAGATCCAAAAGGGATTGTAAGGAGGTGAGGAGTTTCCTATGGGATTTCACGCTGCATACATTAAGCGTAAAACAGCGGAGGCTCAAACACCCCGACATAGGAAAAGAGCAGAAAATGAAAAACTAGGGAAAAAAACCCACAAGAGCAAACTAGGAAAATCAAGTAACCACAGATCGCTGTCCAGTGTCAGGTCTGGTGGGGGAGGGATCTCGCTGGGAATCAGAGGAGTAATCCATGTGGATAGAAGAAGCTTGAGAGGACTCTGAATCATTTTCTTCTTCCATTATGTTACTCCACTGTTCCGTCTTGTCAAGGCCTGGTACTGGTTCCTAATCAGAATGGACTGCCTAGGAGGGGGACCGGGAGCCTTCCGCTTGCCTTAAGACTTATCCCGCTTACCCTGGGAAACCTCCTCGAAGGGAACCTGGCCTGGAGGGGGGAGGAGGGAGCATAAGGTCAGACAGGGTAACAATCTGTAGATCCAGGTCCAAACTGAGTGGGACTTGGTCCCATGGCAAAGGATCGGCCATACAAACCACAGAAGGGGAATCGGAGTTAATGACAGTGGGAGGGCACTTCGTCCCAGTGCTCCTCCACACACTGACGAAGGATCAGAGACTGGGTATCAGAAATAAGGGCCACCTGGTCCTGAGGGTACGATCCAGTCTATTGTGGTCTGCCCAAGGGCACAGGAGGTAGGTATGGCTGGACTCATCACAGAGGTTACATTTCTGTGGATCTGGACAGCCAAGGCTGACATGACCATAGGCCAGACAGAGAGAGCAGCGGGGTTTATCGCAGGTGTGGCTGAGGTGTGTACAAGCCCTGCATTTATGGCAGGTACGAGGCTGGCCAGGGTAAAAGCACAAACCTCTGTCCTGACCAGTGTAGAAGCTGCCTAGCAAGTGGGTAATACCCCGGTCTGTTTGTCTTAATTGTACTTTAACCTTCCAACCCCCAGTCCAAACGAGGTCCTTGTCCAAGATAGGTCGAGGAACCTCAAGGATATCGCAGCACTGCTTAAGCCAGTATTGGACATCCGCTATGCTCACTCCCTCATTATGAAACAGAAGAGTAATAAGTTTAATATTAGGTTTAGTAAGGGAAATGAGCATAAAGGGGGTCCAGAAAGGCTGAGATCTCACCAGTTCATATTTAGTCCAAAATCTCTCTAAGGTGTACACATTTTTAAAACTAATGTCATATATAGATTCCCCCTTAACATGTATAAAAGCAAACAATTCGCTAGCAGAGATGCCCAAAGAGTCCCTTAAAATCGAGTGTAAGACAGTTTTACGATCAGGAGCATCAGAAAGGTCACCAAAAAATTTCAGATGAACAGCGTTCCGACGCTGAGCTGGGGCACCCAAGTTCTGAAAAAGATCACTAAGGTGAAAGGAACGATCTTGCAATGTCTCACCTGTAGGCAAAGAAGGCTGAGCTATGTCATTCTTGCCAAGTTGGGACTCATTGTCTGAGGCAGAAAGTACAGAAGCAAGGAGCTGAGGAGCAGAACCATGGTCCTGAGCTGGCATAGCGGTTGTTAAAGGAAGAGGTGGTTGGCCAACATTGGAGTCCTGGGTGGGAGTTGAAAAATCCCTGTGTGGTAGCAACTGAGGAGTTGTGGACGGTAGAGAAACAGTTGAAGTGGAAGGAATAGGAATCGAGGCACTGTGAATGATGTCCTGTGCACTAACTGCACGAGGCAAAGACCACGGTGCACCAGGAAGCGGTTGCATCCAGCCCGCAGCCCGTAAAGCAGAAGCTGGGGACCAGGCTAAGTCTGAACAGGCATTAATTCCATGGACCAGAGCAGGAGAAAAGGAACCTTGATGCGTCTCGGCAGAGCAGGTAGGGTTCGCAGTATGAGTAGGTGACAGAGTAGAAGGTAGCATAGTAGAGAGCCCAGTGGGAGTGGAAATCAGCAGTGGGGCTGGATGAGAGGTGTCATCTTAATTCACAAAATGCCGCAGGAGAGAGTGATGCTGTTGGTAGAGAAGGCATAGATGTGCAGGAGACAAGGAAGCAGTACTAGGCTCAGGAATCAGTGCTGTAGAGGGGTTCACAGAAGACTGTGTAACATCCGTGGTAATAGCAGCAGTGGAAGACTGAAGCACCACAGTTGAGGCATCGACAGGAGGCACAGAGTCTAACAGACCATTTCTGTAATCCATAGCAGGAGAAGTAGGCTGAAGAGCAGGAGCTGGAACCTGGGGACAGAGAGCAGCATTTCCACCACCTCCACCAGGATCTGGAACAGCAGCCATCTTGGAGTCACCAGCAAAAGGGTCCCCCCTGCTCACAGGATGCAGAGTAGGGGAATTTCCCCGGTGTCCTGGCCAAATTTCCCTCATTCACTAAAAACAATATCACTAACAGCTTAATCTGGTTCAAGGTCAGTTGGCATTCATCTGTATCCCCCTCTCCCGGGTCGTGCCTGAAAATAGGCAGAATTTGTCTAGTGCACTTATCCGGTCAACAAAAACTAAATGAAAATAAATAAATAATTAAAAAAAATGTGTCTGGAGCAGTGCGGCTGGCTGGGAGTCATCTAGCCACCAGAGCTTCCCATGTTTCCCATATTCTTCCCCAGGGAAGAGTGGGCATGCAATCCACCAAAGATGGCCTCAGTTATGCTCCTATGCACAGGACATCAGTGGCCACCATGCTTCCCTTCCCCTTGCTTGACAGTTCCTGGCTGCCATGCTCCCAACCCATCACTAGGGTCCAGGCAAGCACCAAGCACCATGTCTCTCCCTCTCCAGAAGAGGAGGGCAGACCTCCAGATGCTCTGTCCTCTCCC
Organism: Neoceratodus forsteri; assembly: GCA_016271365.2. Classification (NCBI taxonomy): domain Eukaryota; kingdom Metazoa; phylum Chordata; order Ceratodontiformes; family Ceratodontidae; genus Neoceratodus; species Neoceratodus forsteri. Next base: position 726,006,351 of record CM028137.1, on the reverse strand, counting down.
TCTCCGGTCAACTCCTGACCACCCAGGTCCCCTCCCAAACCAGGGTCACCAGCATGGCAGCAGATGTGATGACTGAATTCCTCAACCCCCCTCGACACTAGGCTAACACTGTATGCTAAAACTGCTGTATTTTTATCTAAGATTTTATAAATTAATCTATGAAATTTTATAGTAGCTGTATACTGTCGTCCCTGTTTCTTACATGTATTTCCATACCTTGGATATTATTGCATGTATTAATTCAATAACATCATATGGTAATTTTACCACTTGTTTTTCTCTTAGTAATGACCTAGTTTGGTTAAACAAATGAAAATTATGATGACCAGGTGACTTCATCTGATGTTTGGAACTGGGTAGTGGGTAATAGAGCTGAAGCTGGGTGAAAGTGGGTTTTTCGATATTGAAAACATTAAAAAGACTGAAATGCTGGCTGAGGAGTTAATGCATTATCCCACCTTTGCATGTTGTGCCAATCATGATCAATAATTATGTTTATTTGAAATCAAGACAGATGTTATAGACTATTGCGCTGAAGCTCATATTCATTGGGTCCTTTAGTAGGAGTTCATTCATTTACAGTACTTGATGTTCTGAGAAATACACTGTGCGTATAATATGTTAAACAAGCACAATTCATCACCGGCATGGCTTATATATTTTCAAAAAAGCAGTCTATACCAAATGGCAACAGTATTGCACTGGTGCTACATATAAATATTAAAAATTAGGCCAGCTGACTGGCACAGTGATAGCACTACTGCTTGCAAAGCTAATGACCCAGGTCTGGGAACAAACCCAGGGCTGTCAGAGGGCCGACTAGGGGGGGGGCTGAGTATCTGATGGACTGCTCACTTTCTCCAGGATGGGAGGGATCTTGGACCCAGAAACATACTGATCCCTAGTGATGACTAGGGGTTGGTGAGCCTGGAACCAGTGCTGAGGCTAGGATTGGTGGAGGTAGCAGACATCTGCATGTCAGAGGCAGAAGTATGCCCAGCTGTTCATGGATGCCATGCTGCATCCACCTCCACCAGGGATGTAACCACAAGTAAAGAAAAAATCCCTTGAATGAGCAGCATGATGTCCGGGATCCCTGTCAGTGCCAGACCCACTGGCTCTTGAACCACCAACACCTCCAGATTAGCATCTTGGTCCCCCCGCTTTTGAGGCTGTGGAAAGGAGCCCCACCATGGGGGCAAGCCACAGTCTCCCAGGTGCCAGGTGAGTTCCAGTGGAGCCAGCACTTGAGGAGAACCTGAATGGGATCAAAGCAGACAGATGTGGGGTATGCCCCAACCAACCCAAGGAGCAAAAATAGTCTAAAAAAATATATGTTAACAATTTAAAAAATTAAATGTCTGTTGTTTCAGTGTGATTTATTTCTTTTTTTCCTACTTGTTTCACACTTGCCTTCTTTATGTTCCACATTTTACATACAAAATCTGGTGTGATCTGAGTGGACAAGGGTGTGGCAGCTAAGATTCAATGCAAAGAAGTGCAATATCATGCACTTGGAGCACAGAAATATGGGGGAGAAGTATATGACGGGGAGGAGGTACTGACGGCCACCAAACAGGAAAGAGACCTGGGAGTAATCATGTCTGATGATTTAAAGGTTACCAAACAATGTAAGGAGGATGTGAGGAGAGCCAGTGGAATGCTGGGGTGCATAGAGAGAGGTATCTCCAGCAGAAGGAAGGAGGTGGTGATGCCACTGTATAGAACAATGGTGAGACTCATCTAGAGTACTGTATCCAGTTCTGGATGCTGCATCTCTAGAAGGACATAGAGTAGAAGTGGTTCAGAGAAGGGCAACAAAAATGGTGCAGTGGCTACAGTAAAAGTCATATGAGGGGCGACTGGAGGATCTCAGTATGTATTCCCTGGAGGAGAGGAGGGGGGATATGATAGAGACTTTCAAATACCTCAAGTAAATAAGGCACAAGAAGGTACTATCTTTAAAAAAAAAAAAATGTTAAAGAACAAGGGGCCATGGGATGAAAATAGAGGGGGGGGTAGACATAGTGGTAACGTGAGGAAGTATTTTTTCATGGAAAGGGTGATGAATCCATGGAACAGCCTCCTGGGTAGAGGTTGTAGGAGCAAAAACAGTAAGGGAATTCAAAAACGCATGGGACAGGCATAAAGAAACTCTAGCGATAGAAAAGAGAGGGTACGCTACAGATCATTTAGGATCTGTGGTATATGAAGCAGGTTTGGAAAATGGGGCAGACTAGGTCAGCCAAGTGGTCCTTATCCACTGTCAAATTCTATGTTTCTATCTTTAGCATTGGCTTTTCATTTTTTTACCTTGGTTTCATGTTTTCTTCATTGTGTTCAGCACATTTTTTTCATTCTCGCCCTCTTCTCCATCTCCTGGACTATGCTTCATTTTGGGATACAGAAGACAGCAAAAATGGAGGTGGTGCAAACAATGCAGGAAGCCAGGGTACCAACAGAGGCAGACAGTCACCACAACAGTCACAGAAAGTAAAATGTTGGTGCACTCATGGGGGGGGGGGGTTACAAAAGGCACTTCCATACAGAAATATGAGCTCAGTTAAACTTGTTTATTGCAAACGAATGGTATATATGCAAAAATTCAGAATCCCAACTGTGCAAATACATAGACTGAAGTTCAATATCCAATTTAAATTAAAAGTGCAGTACCTAACCAAAAGACTTTTAAATAGTCATTCCAAACTATAGCCCAATGGTCCCACGATTACATCATCATTTTGGAATACAGTGCTGGTCCCAGTACTTTCCACAATACACACATGCATTTACACACTTAGACACACACCCACACACAGGCACACACACAAACACAGAGACACATCACTACATGTCAGAAGCATTCTCTCTCCCCTCCATCTGCTGGACTCTAGCCCAGCAAACAGATTCATATAGTAGACATACAGCCAGGTACTAATACATGCATAGTGGTATACTGCTGCATAAACTTTTATACATACCTACACACAGCCACACATAGCAGATTTGCCACACAGATATAGAAAATAAATGCTAGGTAAGTATGGTGTATGGGGAAATGTACCACTGATGGGGATTATGAGCTAGTTATCCCCCCTCAATGGCATATTTCCCTAGACACCACTCTTATCTAACATTTATTTTATATAATCCATTAGGATGGGCTTGTTATCTGTAGACTACATTTACAATCGTTTCTGGGTTTGCCTCTGCCTTTTTTTGTCCCTCACAGTTTTCCATACTATAATGGCCTTTTCCTGTTGTACAGAGTGTTGGCCCAGTTTCATTTCCATAGTGCAGGGTCTTCCTGTGTAAGGAGGTGTGGCTAAGGCACTTGGTCCCTTACTGTGTGCCTTGGAGGATAGGGAATGGTGTGTGATTCTCATTGGTATGGCAGTCGGTAGTGCAGGCTGGGTCGGCATCAGCATGGTGGTCGGTAGTGCAGTTCAGGTCGGCATCAGTGCGGTGGTTGGGAATGCCTTGTGGAGGCTGGGATTGCCCTGTGGTTTCTGTCATACTGGGAGAGGTTTGTGTCTTCACTGGCAGCAGTTGCATGGAGGTCTTGGGTGAGTACGCTCCACACACATTTTCTGTTCAGTTTAAGCATTCCAGACTCCCCCTCCCCTCCCAAAACTTTCTAAAATCAAGGGCAGTTCACTCAGTGCTTTTTAGGGAGGTGGCCGCAGGAGGAAGACTGGACCTGCAGAGGCAAAATCATACACCACAGCCATTAATAAAGTAATACACCACAGACAGATGTGGTATATGACTTTAATTAATGATGGTGGTATATAACTTTAATCGGTGTGATACACTGTACGAAGAAGTACAGTAGATAATGGGCTTTTCAATAGGACACAAGTCCCATTGAAGTATTTTATAAGGACACACAGACCACTACACATAAACACATGTACACACCAGTACAATGGACAACAGTACACATACATATACAGAACAATACACACGCACACACACACACTCACAGGTATTTACATTTTCCCTTCCTCTCACAATGGCGGCGATGAACAACGCTGGAGAGATCATGCATGGGTTGTTTGGTGGGCTGGCAATTTGAAGAGCCTTTAGCCTCTGAGAGAATGCTCACCTTCTCCAGGAAGGGAGGCTGTCTGTTGCCACCGTGTCTGCACAGCCATGGTGACCACAGGTGACACTGCTAGTGGTGGAGCAGCCGGAGAAGGGGAGATGTTAGTTGGCTCCCTGTGAATTTCGCTTGTGTACTCATGCATTGGAGCCGTAACCTGCTGACATCAGAAGAGGGTGGAAAGCAAGGTGGAAATGTACCAGCCTGGCAGAATAATTCCTCGGGTGTTCTTTTCCATACAAAGCTGCCATGCTCCACTAGATCAATATGTCTGATGAAGTGCTACCCTAAAGACACCCCCCATGATGGGAAGTAGCTTACACAGCCAAGGCTGGTAGACTAACAAAGGACATATAGGGGCTCAAAATGGTGAGGAATGGATAAAAAGTGTAAATAACAAAACATAAAAAAACATGCATTTTCAGAATAAAAATAGCTTTTAAAAAGATGTCTGTTTTTGGTGTGATCTGCAGGCCCCACTGGTCAGATAGAAAAGGTGGACAGGGCTCTGCACAAAGTGATTAGGAAGGCAGCAGCTGAAAGAGAAGTCATCCAGGTTGGAGACTTCAACATACCAGATGCTTACTGAAGCATTCCATTGGTGACGGGCAGTAGAAATCAGGCATTGGTGGTCACTTTCCAGGACTGCTTCCTCACTCAACTACAGGAGAAACAGACTAAGGACAGGATGATTCTTGACCAAGTTCTAACCAACCAAGACAGCACTGGAGGGGTTTAAAGTGGAGGAGCCACTAAGGTCTAATGACCACAACATAGTGTGGTTTGACACAGCCTTGAAATCACAGAGGCCGTTGACCCAGACAGTGGTTCTCAACTTTAGGAGGGCTAACTTCAGGAAGATGGAGAAGAAGCTAAGGGAGAGGCTTGTGGGTACAAGCAATTGGATGCTACATAGAGTAAGTGGAAGCATATCAAAGATGGGCTCTTAGCTGTAATGAAAGGTTACCTCAGACAAGAGGGCAAATGAAACAGGCATAAGAGGCCTATGTGGTTTCCCAGGGAGGGCGGAACATCAGTGGGGGGAAAAATGTAGCCTTCATAGTGTACAAGACTGAACAGACAGAGCCAAGTAGGGAGCTGTACCCTGTCAAAACAAAGGAAGCTAATATAGCAGCAAGTATGGTGAAGGCAGAGGTAAAGCTAAAGATTGCATAAGGGGTGAGGGAAAATCAAAAGGCCTTCTTTAAGATTACCAACAGACACAGTCCCAATAGCACTCATTTTCTGGACTAGTATAACTGAAAAACAGACCACAGTAAAAACCCTGGCACAGAGCACAAAATAATGAGTTAAGCCAATAGCTGTAAAACAAAATATTTAATGCCAGAAAAACCTGAATTTTGTTGTGGTTTGGCTCTCTTTTTTTCTGGCATCATTAAACATCTTTTTTCCAGTCAATGCCTCTCTTAACTCTTTGTTTTTTGGTGTGCTGGTCCTGTGTTTTGCTGCTTCTTTAAAAGTGAAATGTAATAAAATCTCTATGAAAACCTTACCTGTGTACAGTGTCTTATTTGTAATGTGTTCTAGTTATTGTGTTAGATAAACATGTTGCCGTGGTCGTTCAGGGTAAATGTTTGTACTTGTATAGGTTTTTAGAAGATCAGAGCCCCATTGAAAACTGCACTTCTGTGAACAGTCCTGTCGGCAGCTCCTCGCTTGTGAGAAAACATGCACGTCACAGCTTCCCCGCTGAGATGTCAGACGTCAGACAAGAGTACACTGTGGCAGGAAACATGGTTATGATTTTCCACTGCAGTCAGAGCTTTTCTATAGTAAATGAGATGTGTATAGTTTTTGTTTTACTCAAAATTCTAATGGCACAGCACAGTGGAAACTGGCGTGCCTGCTGTCATCTGCCAAAATGGGTTTTCCTCATTGGGCAGCTGTCAGGCTGTTAGCGACAGCAGTCAACTGTCAACGTTATTCTGATGTGAGGTTTTTCTGACCCTGTGACAGTCGACTGCCTATCACTGACTATTGCCAGATGTTTTCTCTGGACAACCTGTCGTTTGTAACTGGGCTCTGTCTTCTGCACATATTTCTTTCACACCTCTATATGTCTGGAAGTGTTTGTCTGTGTGTATTATCCCTGTGATTTTTTTTTTCTCGCTGTAACTGTTATCTGTGTGCCGGAACGCAGTATGTTTGTATGAAGTCATCATGTGTGGTACTGCTTGAGTGTTTTTGATGAGGAATTGAAATATTTAAATTAGTGGCACTTTTTACTTTATAACCACAGAATCAGTGCTGTACTTGTGGTCAGGAAATGTTGAATAAACACCACTTTAATGCATCATATCCCAGAGTCCCATGAGATGGACAGTGTCCTGATATTCTTGTACAAAACCCTGATCATGAGTACAACACTCATTCTGTGGTTATAAAGTAAAAAGTGCCACTAATTTAAATATTTCAATTACTCATCAAAAGCACTCAATGAGCAGTACCACACATGATGACTTTATACAAAGATACAGCTCTCCAGCACACAGATGACAGTTACTACAAGAAAAAAATCACGGGGAAAAATACACAGATGAATACTCCCAGACACATAAAGGGAGGAAAGAAATATGTGCAGAAGACAGAGTCCAGTCACAAATGACAGGTTGGCCAGAGAAAACATCTGTCAGTAGACAGTGATAGGCAGTCGACTGTCTCAGTGTCACAAGAAAATCTTCACATCAGAATGACATAAGACAGTCGACTGCTATAACCAACAAACAACTTGAGAGCTGCCCAGTGAGGAAAACCCATTTGGGCAGATGACGGCAGGCATGCCATTTTCCACCCTGCTGTGTCGCTAGAATTTTGAGTAAAACACAAACTGTACACATCCGATTTACATTTGAAAAGCTCTGACTGCAGTGGAAAATTGTAACCGTTTTTCCCACCACAGTGTACTCCCGTCTGACAGCTGAGCAATTCTGACACCTCAGTGGGGAGGCTGTGAAGTGTGTGTTGCCTCGCTGCTGGAAAATCAAGTGAAGAACCACTGACAGGACTGTTCACAGAAGAGGCAGTTTTCAGTGGGGCTCCAACCTGCTAAAAACCTATGCAAGCACATACATTTTCCCTGAATGACCACAGCAACTAGTTTATCTAACATAGTGACTAGAACACATTACAAATAAGACACTGTACACAGGCGAGGTTTTCATAGAGATTTTATTACATTTCACCTTTAAGATTTTCAAGGAAAGGAAAAAGAACATGGGTGGAATAAATGGAATAAGAAAGGAAAGCCTGGAGGAGGATGGGCAGAAAGCTGATATTCCAAATGAATACTTCTGTTTAGTCTTCACAGTCAAGGAAGTGGGACCACTGCAAGAGTGCTGCATCCAGGCAGAGTGGGGAACAAATATGGAAAGCGATTGTATCACAGAGGAAAAGAAAGCTAAAGGGGATGAAAGGGTTACAGGTGGTTAAGTCCCCCAAACTGGACGGTTTGCAGCCATACATACTGGCAGTATAGCACAGTGGTTTAAGGCTCTGAGCTGCAAATCTGGAGACCTGGGTTTGAATCCCACAGCCCCCACTTGCATAGTGTGTGACCTTGAGCAAGTTACTTAACTTCCCTGTGCTCCCAGGTCACACCTGTAAAAAAGCTTTCAGCTTAGTGTGCTACTCCTGGTTAAACAATTGGGAAAAAAATACTCAGAATGCTGGGGCAGGCTGAAGAGCAAGGATGGGGGGCAGGGAATCATTGACTATTGAGCGTGACTTCCACTGCTGGGAAGTTGCTTGAGACTATAGTTAAGAAGCATCTGGTCGACAGCAAGCAGCCTGGCTTTGTAAAGGTGAGGTCCTGTCAGATGAATCTCATGGATTTCTTCAACCTCATGTCCCAATTGCTAGATAGGGACCAAGAGCTGGACATCCTACTCTTGCACTTGAACAAGGCCTTTTACTCTGTGCTCCACAGGAGGCTGATAAATATATTGGAGGACTTAGCTGGTAGGGAGAAAGCCACTAGATGGTGGGGAATTGACTAGGGGGAGCTCTCAATGGGTGATACTAAGTGGAACATACTCTTGAGGTTAAAGGAGCTACAAGTGAGGTCCCACAGAGGTTGATCCTGGACCTGGTGCTCCTCAATGTGTTCATTTGCAACATTGAAGAAGAAGGGATCATGGGCAAGTTGTGTCTATTTATGGATGATATAAAGATGGATGGATAGTGCTGAGGGTAGGAAGGAATTGAAGACAGACTGGGGGAAGTTGGAAAGGTAGTCCAAGATTTGGCAACTGAAATTTTGTGACAAAAAGTGCAAGGTTATGCACTTGGGCAGGAGGAATCTGAGGGTGCATGGCTGGAGCACACCTCAGAAGAGAAATACTTTGTGGTTATAGTTAGTAACAGCCTTAAGACCTCAGCCCAGTGTAACAAGGCATATTGGAAAGCTAACAGGATGCTAGGGTTCATAGGTAGGTCCTTCTTCCGCAGACTGAATGAGGTGATCCTGCCCCTCTTCAAGTCCTTTGGTGAGGCCACACCTGGAGTACTGTGCACACTTCTGAAACCCTCTCTTAGAAAAGGAATGAGACTGCCTTCCATCAGTCCAAAGAGAGACTAAAATGATTCACAGCTAGCAGGGAGGCAGAACGTATGAGGAAAGACTAGCTGACCTCAATATTTATTCACTGGAAACCAGGAGACAGAGGGAGATGTGACTGAAACCTTCAAGGTCCTGAAAGGTTTAAATGGTGTGGATAGCCAGCAACTGTTTAAGCTTAGTAAGGTGTCCATCACAAGAGGCCACAATTATAAGCTGGGGGGGGCATCTAGGAGGGATGAGAATGAATACTTCTTTATGGAAAAGGTAGTAGAAAAGTGGAATAGTTTACCATTGAAATTGGTCAATGTCAACCTTGTAGCAAATTTCAAAAGAGTAGGACAGACACACGTGGCAGTTGAGGTTGATGGGGGGAGGGGTTGGTGCTCATGAGGTTGGGGGTTAGTTCAGGCAGAATTGCTGATATCTGCTAGAGGACTAGCTATGATAGGCTGGTGAGAGCCAAGGTAGGAACTAGGCAACCTGGATGGACCTTGTTTGAAACTTTTCCTGTCTGTAAAATCTATTTATCTATGATATCAAATAATGTAATAGAGGTAAAAAAAGACCCAGAAAAGGGTAACTGGGCAGATTAAATGTAATGGCAGAATAAATACAGATACTGACATACATAGACCAATACACACACACACACACACGCACGCGCACACCAAACACACTAGCACAGCACATGTATTCATACACATTTTTTTTCCTTACCTAAAAGCTCTGTTGTTTTGAGTTCATAGAAACATAGACTTTGACAGCAGATAAGACCCACTTGGCCCACCTAGTCTGCCCATTTCCCTACCTACTGGATAAGCTGCAGATCTTAGTTAACCAACAACCTATTTCTTCCTACTCCCACTAGAATTGCCTTATATCTGTCCCATGCATCCTTGAATTCTCCCACTGTTTTAGACCCCACAACTTCCTCAGAAAGGCTGTTCCATGTGTCCACCACCCTCTCTGTGAAAAAAATACTTTCTCACATTGCCCCTGAGCCGTCCCCCCTCTATCTTCAAATTGTGTCCCCTTGTTCTTGCACATCTCTTTTTTCTGAAAGATGCTACCCTCTTGGACTTTGTTGATTCCACTGAGGTACTTAAAAGTTTCTATCATATCCCCCCTCTTCCTCCTTTCCTCAAGGGTATACATATCAGTGTTCCCCATTCATTATTTTAGTGTGGTGGGCCACCACCCTATATTTTTTTACCACCACTCTATATTTTTTACCACCACCCTATATTATTTTGCCACCACCGTATATTTTTATCCATTACTGATCGTTTTTTATAAAATTCTCCAAAATTGTCTTTTATTCGCTTCCTTTATTGCACTACTACCCCTATTTTGATACCAGTCCACTATAGTATACTTAAAATCCACTTATGCATGTGTACAGTGCATGTAGGAGGTCCAGAAAAATAATGCACCTTTGGACCCGATCATCACTGCCACCACCCTATATTTTCAGACAGTGGGGAACCCTGCATATTAAGCTCCATTAGTTTCTCCTCGTATGGCTTCTCTTGCAGATCCTGCACTATTTTAGTTGCCCTCCTCTGGACCACCTCCATCCTGTCTATGTCCTTGCAGAGATGGGGTCTCCAGAACTGGACGCAGTACTCCAGATGAGGTCTCACCAACTGTCTGTACAGAGGGATAACAACTTCCTGTTTTCTGCTGGTGATGCCTCTCCCTATACATCCCAGTATCTCCCCAGCCCTCCCCACTGCCTTCTCACATTGCTTGCCAAGCTTAAGGTCATCTAATATGATTACCCTCAGGTCCCTTTTCATTTTTGTTACTACCTCCCCCCATTGCGTAATCTTCCCCTGTGTTTTTGTTTCCCAGGTGCATTATTTTGCACTTCTTTGCATTGAATCCAAGCTGCCATACTTCTGACCATTCCTCCAACCTTACCAAGTCCAACAGCTTTATGTTCATCCCCCTTTAAAACTGCACCAGAGACTTTGGCAAGGGTGTTCTACTTAGGGGCTTGGTGGCTTCCCCTCAGTCAAGCAGGAATCAAGGCAGTGTGTGGGGAGATAAGGGCATCTTTTGGGGCCCAGTGGTAGATTTGGGACTGGGGACAGCCAAATGACTGACTAACATATAAAAAGACAGGCAGCAGTGCGGTGTAGTAGTTAGAGTTCCAATGTGCAAACCAGAAGGCCACTGGTTCAAACCCCAACAGAGCCAAGTACAGTATTCACTGTGTAAGCTTAGGCAAATCCCTTAAACCCCCTTTCCCCACTCCTGTCCGCCTAGCTGTTGAAATGGGTAGAAGCAGAACCCCACAGTAAATGAGATGTTACAGCTCAGCCTGAGAAAGTCACTAAACCTTTTAAGTGCTTTAGTCCACCCAGCTCTAAAATAAGTAAATGCAGTACTCCACAGGATACAGCATCCACATCCAGGGTGCCTTTATGGGGCAGAGGTATATAGCTCGAGCACATCAGGGTTACAAGGTGTCAGTATTCAGGAAATCACTTTCCCAGTTCTAACATACAGCAATGTCTCACACACCACAGAGCTGTACAAGGATCCCACCATCAATGAAAAACATATCTTCAGTCAACAGGACTGACCAGTTTCAGGCATATTGAGCAGCTTTGGAACAATCAACAGGCACACAACAATCCTGAACTAGATTGCAGTCCCATATGCATAATTAGAGTGCTCTATGAAAAAAGAATATTTTATATAGTACCTCCCAGCATCTATGAGTCTGCATACTAAACATGTAAGCCCCCAAAACAGGCTTACCTTAAGGAGCTTCAGCTTTGTGTCTCTCCTCCTTGAGTCACTGGCTCTGGAGGGGAGTAGAACCCGGTTTGATCTGTGGGTGTCCTTCATCAGCTCTGGCCATCCTGTAGTGGTGTCCCAGCCCTTGATGGGAGGGTCGGGTGCCACTTTCTTGTTGCCGTGCCTCTAGGTGCATTTGAGGTGGGTTTTGGTCCCAGGGGTTGCTGTGGCAATGGGACCGTGGTTTGTAAATAATAATGGTGGCCACGCTTTAAGGTGCATGCATGGCCACTGGTTAAAGATAAATTTAACAAAGCGGCTGCTCCAGGTCCTAGGTCCGGTCTCTGCTGGGGTCGACTCAGGACCTCAGGGAAAAACGAAATGAATAATAAATGAAATTGTAAATAGTTTTGTCAGGCTGTGCTATTTCAGCATGAGTGGCCACCAGCCTGGTAAATCTTAAAGGAGTAGTGCCCCAACTGGATAGGGAGTTGTTCGGCGCTGGCTGGCACTGCAGGGTGCAATGCAGTAAATGGTTTATTCTAGGACTATATGTCCCATTGGGCAGTTGGGGAGAGAGAGAGAAAGTTGGGAGTCTGGGATTTGGTCCAGGATTGGACTGGTGATTTTGGCGGGTGCATTTGGATTGTGGCTACCTTGCCAAACAGATAACAGCCTGGACTTTAGCTTCTAATGTGCCCATTTCGGTCCAGAGTGCCCATCATGTTCTAATATGACCTCAAAGTCTGGAAGACCTGTTTTGTGTTTTACTGCTTCATGGAGTGACTGTTACCATGTTCTGCGTTAATTGTTCATTAAATGGGATCCTCTCGTTCCTGTGGTTTTGGTGTTGGCCTCATTTGGTCTCGGATAGACTATTGCTGCTAAAAGAATTTTGCCACCACAGCCCAGCCTCTAGCCAGGGTGTGTATCCGGTGAGCCGTGGGACCAGCAAGGAACACATTGAGAGGCCTGCCCAGTGAATACTGCCTACAAAGGCCCCTGAGGTAAAGACTGCAAGGCCAGGCAAGACCAGCATCTTCCTTTCTCCAGCTGTCCAGCTATGCACCCAGTGGTCTGAGGGCACCTCACTTCATCAGGTTTGGTAAGCCAGGCCAACCAGGTATATGGACCTCTACTGCTGAATAGTGCCCCCCTCCTGGACATTACCACCATACCCCTAGGCCGAGGAGGGGCTTGCAAACAGACAGCACTAAAAGGAACTGTACATGTAAGCATTAATGCCGATGAAGGAGGCTTCCACTGGGAATTAATGCATGGTTGAGGTTTTGTGGTACGAGGCCTTGGTCGAGTGCCTACAACCACCCAACCACGCATTAATTCCCCAGCAGAAGCCGACTCCGGACAGCATTAATGCACTTGTAATATGGCAATATTTACGTTGTTGTTTCCATTTTTTCAGTTCTGTTCACTGGAACTATTTGGCTTTGTGTCGGTGTGGTGAGATCTTGTGGTGTGCTGCTTTGTGGGATATACAGCGTTTGCTGCTGTGACAGCTAGTGGTGCTAGAGCTTGACCCGGTGACCCCGTGATTAATAGTTGGAACGGCATTACCAGTGATTAATCCCCGCTCCAACTTTGATCATGTGGTGCGTTTTGTTCAATGAGGTTGCCTTATTTCACGCTTCTCTTTTTTTCTATGTTACAAACAGAATTAATGTATCAGTGACCATTCACAACAAAGGTGTGAGTCCATCAAGTGGTTGTTATGATATCACTGTAATCTTTGCACTTCAGGTCCCTGTAATGTCATGAAAATTGAAACATTAGCCAGTGGTTTGATGGAAGGCTGCAAGACACCTCCCCCCAACACTGCATAAACCACTAACAGTCACACAGTCACTGCCTAATGTTTCTCAAGTGTGATCTTACCTCAGTGATGGCTTCCATTTCTATGCTTCCTCAGCCGTTTCATGCTGTTTCTCTCTGTGGTTCTCTCTCTGTGTGCTCTAGGACCAGTGTTGGGCAAGTTACTTTTAAAAAGTAATCAGTCACAGTTACTAGTTACTTTCAAATAAATGTAATCTTTTACAGTTACTTATTACTGTTATATAAAAAGTAATTAGTAACTGTAACTGTAATGCATATTACTTTTCATATTACTTTATATTACTTTTGATAATGTGGTTGTATTTACTCATTAAACATAGCTATGCACTCATGAAACCCCAAGAAGTGTATAAAAGAAATAAAACAGATTCTAAAGACAATGAATATGTTAATTTATAATACAGTACCTATCTAACATTGCCAGCCACAGCAATCCCTTTACATTTCTATAAATAAGAGCTCTATTAAAAAGAAAAACACTCAAACACGCACTCTGCATCTACTGTTGCACTCCGCAATCTTTGCCTACCACAGTTGAATCCTGGTTTTGCCAGTCATTGCCATCCCTGACCTTTTTCATTTCCATAACACCCACTCACATCCCCCAACACACACACACACTGCATCTACTGCCAGTGCCTTAGGGAATCTTTCCCAAACAGCTGTCTATCCCGACAATGCCAGCCACAACTACTTCTTTACATCCCACCCTTACCCCACTGATAAACACACCCTGCTTCATCTTCTGCACTTGGCGATCTTTCCCACATCTAGCCTGTACTCTCCTCCTGACTATGCAAGAGCCACAACTATCCCTTTCAATTTCTATAATAAAATCCCACCCTCACATAGCACCCCTACACACACACAAGCAAGCACACACACACACATATACACACACATACACGCACGCGCACACGCACACACCCTGCAGATCTACTGCCCTTCCTTGCCTTGGTGATCTTTTCTCATTTCCCCACAGCAGCCTGAACCCTAACTTTGCCATTGCCAGCCACAGATCCACCCCATATCACATGCAATAAATTCCACCAACACACGCCTTCTTGTCCCAACAAAATTTAAATGCTCTTTCCCATAGCTGAACCTTGACTTGCCACTGAGACACAGTTATAATTATAACTAAGTATGCCATGACTATTCTGTCACTACCAGTATGCCACAACTGAAGTCAGAAAGTGTCACTTACGATTGAATTATAACACAACACAAAACACTTGTTGAATTCTGGTACATACCCCTTCAATGAGGATTTTCTTTGAGATGGGGCAGGTGATGGTGATAGACCTGCCAGGTGGGTAGACAGGTGATCAAGCGGACTGCTGTGGCAGTTTGGCACATGTGGTGTTGATGGAATAGGCCCTGAGCCCTGCCTGCAGATGGACTGCTTATCTTTTTACCTACAAAAGCTATTCTGGCCCTGATTCCTTCGGGGCTCACAATGGCTACTGTAGAGGGCCACAACTGATGATATGCATGGGTGTAGCAAGCTAGCTATAAATTGTACATCAACTGGCCAATCCGTTGCCCCCTCAAACAAATGTCATCAATTTTATAGCGAATCTTAGCTGTACCACGAAGCGCAGCATAAGTAATATAATTTTCATATTAAATTATATATTTAATAATAAACCGACAAATAAAATTATGTTTTCAGACTTTTATTTGCACAGCATGTTACAGATATAGAAAAATATGATAATATTAAATGCATGCTGAAAATAGAAAATTGAGTTAGAATTGATGTTTCCACCACAGGTTAGGGAAATAAGAGAAATATATGTGAGGAAAGAAAAGAGGGGGAAGCTGTAGGAGAAATATAGAATAATACATTGGGTGGTGTGTTTAACAAGATTTTACACACACCTGAGGTACTGGATGCCACATAAATCCCAAGAGTGAAGCTTGAGGGGTTTATTTAAGCATCCAACACCAAGGGTGCATGTAAAATATCCAGTTAAGCACACCACCCCATATTTTATTTTATATAATTGCTGGGAAGCATTTTTTTCACCACAGCAGTTATATAAAATAAAGCCACATCCCCTAGCAGCAGCTATCCTAGGGTTTCAGCACAGTCCACTGTCAGAACTTCGTTGCTGAAACATTTTGTTTCCCCCTTTTTTCTTTGTTTTTTACAGCTTAGACATAATAGTAGACATAGGTCAGTTATAGTATTTACTTTTCTTTTTTAAGTTCACTTATCACTGAGTGCCAGTGACAGTGAAGAGAAGAGCTGCAGCTGGTGTGTGTGTTGACCAAGGGAAAGTCTGTGCATGTTCGCCATTATAACCCGTAGGTTATAATGGCAAATTATAACCCAGTTTCCCCTTAGAGAAAAACAGCTAGCCAGTTATTATAAAGTGATAATAGTTAAGGTAAGAATAGAATCTGGAAAATGAAATGGTGATGATAGGTATGAAAAGGCAGAGTAGAAGTGAATGAGCTGAGGAGTCCTTAAGTGGTGACTAATTAACAGGACCTAGTAAGAAGGCTGAAATGTGAAAGCTATGTGTGCACATTCATTTTCTTTTTCTACAGATTAGAGAACTACTCAAACTGGAGGGGCCAGTGATTTACACCAGGTCTGCAACAATTGGTACAAGGACACCTCACCAGAGCCATTCAGCCTAACAACATTTTCTGTATTGAGACAACTGGCAAAAACAACCCCGAAACCCAAAGGCAGTGAAACTGTAACCATGTAAAAAACAGTGATGCGATAAATGAGGCTACCTTGTAGTCATAGCCACTGTGTTAGAGCAAAGATCTCGTAGGGCAAGCTAGTATTAGGTCAGAACTTCTAGGTTAAATGTTACAAGGCTGCAAGTTTTTGCTCCAGTTGTTGTGCCATGGGTTTACACCACCCCGTACCTCTGGCAGCTTATAAAACTGAGACACTGCGACTACTCAAACCTGAATATCAGCAAGACTACATAAAATGGCACCTCACAGCCATGAAATGTTGCCTAAACTTTTTATTGTGAAAAAAGGCAAAAAATGGTAGGCAACTTGCATTCAATGTGCAAGGTGAAGATGCTGGGTGCTCATGCGGTGCTTGTCAGAAGGCAGTTTTTTTTAGCCTGATGTTGTAATAAATCAAGCGTGTAAGTTGTGCAGCCTTTCTTTACACTGAAACCTGAATATCAAAAGACACCTGCACAATCTCTGAATTTCTGTGATGTCATAAAGCTCTTGAGCTTCACTCTTAAGGTTTTGAAGTCTCAGGAGCCCCTTGATAGATCACAGCAATCATAACAGATGGATGCCCTTCTGTTATTCTATTTATATTACAGTAACTAGTTACTTTTAGGGAAAAGTAATGTCATTGCAGTTACTTATTACTTCATTTTAAAAGTAATCAATCAGTATTACTAGTTACCTAGAAAAGTAATCAGATTACAGTCACTAGTTACAAGTAACTTGTTACTACCCAATACTGTCTAGAACCTAATGGTTCACGCACAATGATGCTGAAGGAAGTAGCATAAGCAATAGCAGGGTCATTTGCAAACATATTCATCTGCTTGCTGGCCACAGGGGTGGTCCCTAGGACCCGGACCCGGAGGACCATGGACATGGTCCCACTACACAAAAGCAGGAGGACAGATGAGCCAGAGGAACTATAGACCAGACAGCTTCATGTCTACAGTGGGAAAAATTATGGAGTCTTTTCTAAGGCAGGAACTGGTGCACTTTCTGGAGGGAAAAGGGTTACAGGACCCCAAACAACATCGGCTCATGAGGGTCTTGCCAGAAAAATCTGGTTGGCTAAGATAACACATGAGAAACACTAGGCAGTGATTGTGTGGCTGTTAGTGGTTCATGTAGTGCTGGGGGAACGAGCCTTGCAGCCTTCCATTAAACCACTGGCTAACCTTTCAATTGCCATGAGATCACAGTGACCTCGAGAACAAAGGTTACTAAGGGAGGAAATGGTAGACTTCCTGGAGGGAAAAGAGATACATGATCCCAGACAATATGGGTTCACGAGGGTCTTAAAAGAAAAATCTGTTTGGCTTTTTCAACTGGGTGACCACAGCAGCAGATAGGGGACCGGTAGTAAATGTAATATACAGTGCTTCCTCACTATCTTGAACCCCATTATACCAAAACCTTGGTTGCAGAGGTACTCATGGCTCCTAACTAATCAGTTGTTCCAACACACTGTCTGTCTGACTGCTCCTCGGTGTGATGTAATGATAGCACAATACTGCATGTAGTGAATGCTATTCTGCATTTTAAATTCTAATTACTGAGCCGACCCTCTCTTCATGTGATCCCCCCTTTTGGTAGTACAGTCTGTTATGGTATACTCACATACAGTACACACAAATATGTAAATGCTGACTTTGCCAAATTCAATGCCAACTGACTTACAGGTGTTTTGTGCCACCCATTCTCTCCACGTCATGTACTGGAGTATGCTTTTAAGTTTGTACAAAAATGTAGTGGAAGAAAAAGACAAGGAGTAATGGCAGAAGGGCATGAGTGTGGAAGTCTGATCTGCTGATCCAGTCTGAAGCATCAAAGAGATCGGTCAGTGTACTTGGTTATGTGCCACAGTGTATATTGCAAGCTGAAAAAACAGTGAAAGGAATCCAGATAACAGAGCAACAGGCAAGCCATGAGTGAGTACTGAAGGTGCATTCCTTTTACTGGAATCAGGGTTACATGCAACAGTGTAACTTGCAAATAAACAGTAAAATCTGCTACTCATAAAAATGTTTAAATGATAAAACTAGAGCAGTGGCATCATGTTGTACTTTATTGTAGCATGGCAAGCAGTAGGGGGATGAGGGTGCAAAGAGGGAGAGGCAAGGGATACAGTGTGATGAAAGTCTATTGCAGCACTGTATTTTTTCAGTATCCTTGGATGTAATTAACAGGGAACTATAATGAACTCATGTCATGGCTCCCATTCTGTTTGTTATAGTGAGGGAACACTATACTTGAATTTCAGAAAGGCCTTTGATTCAGTCCTCCACTGGTGCACGGTCAAGAATATCCAGAGCTTGGATGTGAGTGAAAAATAGGCAACCTGGGTGGGGAACTGGCTGAGGGGAAGAACACAAAGCATAGTAGTTAATAAAGAGTTTTCAGAGGTAGGGGAAGTGGCAAGTGTATTACCTCAGAGGTTGATGCTGGGCCCAGTCCTTTTCAGCGTATTCATTTGTGATATAGGGGAAGGACTCGAGGGTAACATATGCCTCGTCATAGATGACACAAAGATCTGCCAAGTGTGGACATGGAGGAAGGGATAAGGGAATTCAGAGAGGATCTGGGCAGGTTGGAGAGCTGGTCAAAGATCTGGCAGCTGGGCTTCAATGCAAAAAAATGTAAAGTGATGTACATTAGGAAGAGGAACCCAAGAGTGCAATATGAAATGGGGGGAGCTGTGCCGTCAAGCCCCATGAAGTAAAAGGATCTAGGGGTCATGAAATTGGAGAGCTTAAAAACACCACCACATTGTAAGAGATCTGTAGGAAAGGCAAACAGGGTGCTGGATTGCATAGGGTGGGGGATAAACAGTAGAAGTTGGAAGGTGATCCCCCATTGTACAAGTCACTGGTGTGACCACCCCTAAAATACTGAGCAAGGTACAGGAGTCCACACCTGAGGAAAGACTGCAACAAGGTGGAAGCAGTACAGTGCAGGGCAACTAACATTGTCCATGGACTAGGGAGCAAGACATATGAGAGGCTGCAGGACTTGAACATGTACACCCTTGTGAAAAACAGGGAGAGATGAAACATGATCAAGACATACAAGTGTATGCATGGGATAAATAGGATGGACACCAAGGAACTTTCCTTTCTCCTTGGGCTCAACTACAGGGAAGAGCAGGACCTTACTTAAACTTGTGGGGGGGATTCAAAAGGAACATCCACATGCACTTTCACAGAAAGAGTGGTGGACAGGAGGAACAAGATTCTTGAGGAAGTAGTACAGAGGCCAAATCAGTGAACACCATAAAGCTAGGATGAGACAGGCATATGGGGTTAGTTAAAAAATGTAGCACACCACCACAATGACATTTCCACAGTGAAGTCCACCACAGTGACAAATCTCACCAGGGTCACTGTGGTGATCCACTGTGGAATGGCACCATTACTCCCAGTGTTTTGCCCCCACCAACCAACTCCAATTTGGAGTTGGTTATTTAGAGATGGGAGGGTGCAGGGGCAAAGCCCCCCCCCCCCCGCAGAAAAACACTTTGTCCCAATGGGAACAATGCCAATTGTCAGCATTGTTCCCATCACTGTCGGGGGTGTCAACAATGGCACCATCGTTGTATTGACATGTAACGGTTAAAAAAGAGTAGGGAAAAGACAAAGGAGTGGAATGAACACTAGGGTCAGTGCAGATAGGTAGGGTGAGGAGAATGGATGGGCCTACAGGTCTTTTTTTGCCATCATTGTCTGTGCATCTATGTATGTACGTGTGTGTGTGTGTGTGTGTGTGTGTGTGTGTGTGTGTGTGTGTCTGTTCACCCCTTCCCTCATGTTTTTGTGCATTTGTTCAGTTCACTAGCCTGTTCTGCCTCCTGACCCTGCTACTTGTCATCCCTAGCTTGCTGTCACCCGTCTGTACCAGTCTGGTGTGCTTTTGAGGTCTGTTTGCTACTGTTTCCTTCACTTTTCATATCCCATTCTAGTTACTGGCTTCCTACTTTCCTCTACTGGCCAACTATCTCCTTTTCCTGTAAGAATCAGCTGTGTTGGGCTACAGCTTTCTTGCCTTCAGTTGCTGCATTTTTTGTGTAACCCCTAGGTGGCACTATCCCAAGGGCTACTACCCTTGCCTGCTTGGCTAGTAGCAGGTTAAGGGGCCTGAGTTCTGAAATGGGTGCCTCCACCCAGAGGTCAGGGTTGGTAGTGGTCAAGCTAACCTGGGCACAGCCCTCCAGGACACTGTAACCCCCCTCTTTCCCCTCTAGTGGCCTGAACACTGTACAATAATCACTTTCACAATACCCCTGGTACACCACACAAGTACCCACACTGTTTGCACTTACCACCAGGGCTGGTTCCTCTGGCTCGACCCTGGGGACCCCCTGTAAAACAATGTTATGCGCAGCAAATAGCAACAGTACAGTACTTTGAGCACAAACTGGAACCACAGTCAGATTACATGCAGAAAAAGTTAGATCTGATTTATTCAGGGGACTTGAACAAGGAAGGGCAAAATCAGTTAATTAGCTTAAGGTTATATCAATCAAGCAGTTATGCATAACTTGAGTCCCCCCACACAGTCACACCTCTGGGTACCCAGGTGGAGAAGAGATGGGCTAGCCAGGACTGTTGCCCGGGGTTGCAGCTGGTTGGGGCCCTGTGATGGAAAACACAACATGCACAGTACACAATATTTGTAATCCAGAGCCAGAAGGCTCAGTTCATAAAGGAAATGAAACAACAAGACAATCAGATGACACACTCAGATTAAGCTACTGTTGCAGGGAGCTACCCTGGAATTTACTCACGATACCCAAGACTGGACACAGGCTGGACGAAAATTGAGACTGCAGGTGGTTGATCTGGAATGCCAGGAGAAGCAGGGTCCACACAAGTTGCAGAGGCATCATTCTTGTTCAAGCGTGGAGCAGGGGGCTGATCCCCAGGCAGGTCTCTCGTTGATGGCTTCTCTGTGCAGTGGGCAGTCTGGCTGGGCCAGTCTGGCAAGGCCCAGACCACATTGAGACAAATTCCGATGCAGTCTGTTTTGGGCTGGATACAGCTTCCAGCAAGCAGAACACAGTTCACACAGTGGGGAACTAACTCACAACCCACTAGCAGCTCATAGCACATTTACATGTACGGGAATTCTACTGTACCAGGCAAAGCGCTTCCCGGTCACAATCTCAAAGTCTCCGCACACACCGGCAGCTTAGGGGTGGCTGGAACTCCTGACAGGCTGATCGCATTCAGCAAACTCTTCGGTCTTCTTCAGGTTGAGCCTGGCCCACTTCAGTAGCTTACTTTAATCACACAAACTTGGATTTAGTCCAAAATAATTCTCTTCTCTCCCTCTCAGGAGCAGCTGGCAGACACGCAAGCCAAAAACTCAGCCTTTTCACAGTTCTCACATGTGAATATACTCAGGATTGCTGCTCAAAATTACTTCAGCTCTTTCTTGTTCAGCTTCCAGCTTAGATCTAACTGAAAACTGCCAGCAGCCCGGGACTTCCCCAAGATCCAAAAGATTTGGTTGGCTGATTTGCCTGTCAATCAAAGCAAGAGCTCCCCCTTCAGTTGCAAAAAAGGTGCAAAAAAAGCTCCAAACTACAGTTCCTACAGATTTTGAATACAGACAGCTCCTGTAGTCCAGTTACATTTTAGGTCCCACCAGTACGGTTTGGTCCAATTTGCAGTCCAGGACCAAGATAGTGGAGACAAACAAAACAGTCCTTGCTACAAAAAAAGCAGGTTAGACAAACTACATTATCATTATCACTCTGAATGATTTTCAGCAAATAGTTACATCTTTCAACAGAGCTCCCTCTCAGATTACTTAAGCTGCAATTAGGCAGCTCTTAAAGAGACAGTACACAGAGGCTATACAGGCTCTGGTAATCACATTTAAACTGCTAAAACGCAGGACACCAGCCTGGCAGTGAGCATTAAGGCAAGCTCAAGGAAGACTTTTTGGGAACCCCCATTTGTAAGTGGATTACATTTGGATGTCTGTCTTGGAGCTTGTGTTTGTATCACCTGCTGCTCTTGGTTCCAGACTCTTTTTTTTTTTGTTTATTTTGCTCAGGTGTTCTAATGCCACTGTTCTCACTCTGTACTGCCTATGACACTGGAACTAGGTCTCATCACTCAGCATCATTTAGGATGCTGCAGATCATCTGCCCACAGCAGTTTATACCTCCTCAGAACAGGCTCAGCACCCTCAGCTGTACTCTAATCTATACCTCCTTTCAATCCTTCCCAACTGTCAGCATATTGAACCGCGACACCCGTGCTGTTCATTCGAGCCCAGATGATGTGGTTCCCTTGCCTCCTACTAAATTCTTCATAGGAAAACCTCCTCTGAATCTCAGTTCTGCAATAAGGAATGGATTATTCACAATCTGATGTCTGCATACAGAGTATTGACGGTCCCCATTTTCTTCCTCTGCCAGGAAGCAGGAACTGTTTGATTTGTACTGTATGTTGCAGCATTAATGGTAACCCAGCTTCACCTTCACCATCGGTACCTACTCTTATTGCCATTCTTGCTTCATCTCAGTTTGAGGAGTTATGGATTCTTATTCTCCTAGTGGACTCAGTCATAGCTTAGCTTGATTCCGGAGTGGCATCCTTGGAATCCAGGCCTTCCAATCACCTGTTAGATCTCATTCCTTCCAATCAGCTTCCTGGTTTTTCCAGCAATACTCCTGTTCTAATACTGATTCTGCCCTCAACATCTTCCCTGGTGCCATCTGAATAGCCATCATTACCTTCTCCTGCTGAACCTCCTTAAATAACTCAGCAAATGACGGCACCCCTGTCAGGTGACTTGTCCACATCTTCACAACTTGATCTTGTGATTAGATATGGCAGCATGTTTATGATTACCACTTGCCAGTCTCTGCCAAAGCTACTACTTTCATATTGAAATTTATCTCACAGATGTCCTGAGTACCTCTATATAATGAATTATATTGCAGGCACTTCACTGGAGAGAATGCTATACCTGTTCCATATGCAGGTAATTTACTCATTTTGCAGCCTTATGTCCCCTCTCTTCATGATTCTAGTCCATCTCCAAATTCCCGTTCATTTTATAATTCATCTCAGCAAGTATTTTTTTTTTTTTTTATCATTTAACATTTTTACCTCCTCAGCCAAGCAGCCCCCATGATCTCTGGCACGTGCACCCCCGGACCCAGTCATGCGCATGGGCCACCCGGACTAACACCACCGGGGCGGGCCTTTCATCGCTCAGAGCCCCTATGTAAGTACCTCTCTCAGGTTCCTTACCAGGGGTGCAAGGCATGGCCATCGGCCGCAGAGCTTGCCCCCGCCTATTTCTGCATTTTCGCCCTTTTGGAGAGCCGGATGTGCAATGGCGTCAGAGCACGTAGTGCTGATGCCCACTGCACCCCCCCTTCTTTGCACATGCCACTGTAGTGTGGCTGGTCTCCACCAGTCACCGCTGCAGGGTGATGCGAGTCCCACTACCCACCCCAGAGGAAGGAGAGCAGTCGTCGGATGCTCAATCCTTCCTCTCCTCTCAGCCCCAGTGGCCTTAGTCAGGTTTCCCGAACCCGGGTGCCCGGCGGTGCGCAGGTGTGGCACCAGCGCCTCAACCCTCAGCGCCACAGGGATGGCACATCTCATCAAGCATTTTATCCACCAAAGTATGTTTTGGATAAAAAAGATTACATTTTCTTTCCATCAAGCAGTTACATCTACTTTGGTGAATCTATTTGCTTTGCACAACCAAGCACAGTGCTGTATATCTTCAGCCACTCTGGGTAGGCCCACTCCATGCTGATCTATAACTGTAAACCTGCCTTTTTCCTAACCAAAGCCACAAGTGACATTTTCCCTACCTTCTGACTTCAGTTTATATTTCTTGTCTCCAACAGTTGTTATGGTATCTACTCATCCATCTGATTCTGAATTAATTGCTTCTTTCAAGCCTTGCTGAAGGCTTCCATACTTGACTTCATTCCATTCCATCCATCTCAGTTGTAACATATCTATATATCTATGGGTTTGGGGAAGGATGAGGTTACCTGGCACAAGGGACCTAGGTTTGGCTACTCTGCACAGGGGCATCCAAGTAAATCCAACTACAGGAAGCAATAACTGTAATGTCCACAACCAGAATTGGGATTTTCCAGTGTGGCTTTATTTATTAACTAACTGAACATAAACAAAGCACTGCATGGTCCCCCAAAGGGCTACTTTACTGTATGTGCAGATTAGAGGTTAAACACAGTGGTCCATTTGAGGAATGAACACATTACTACAATTGTCTGGCTTTGGACCCACCTGGCACTCAGCCCGGACTTTGCATGAGCATTGGATACATAGCCCGACTGGCCCAGCTCCCCTGCCGGCCACTCGACTGACGGTCCACTTGAAGAATGAACTCAAACTTTACTTGGAAAGACATCCCATCAAACAAGGAGACTCCCAAACTGTGGCTCCCCACACCACTTGAAGTCTGCGACTCCTAGAGAGATTTGTTTTCGTACTTCCAATCGAAACTCACATCAAACAAGGAGACTCCCATCCAACAGATAATTTTTCCCATCCGACCTTCGACACACCACTTAGAGTCTACGACTTCCTAGAGAGATTCAAGTTGCACCCATGTCTGGGCACCACCCCATCACTGGCCAAGTGCATGAGGCAAGTAGTAAAACACAGAAGAAACTGCAGAGGTGGACCTGGTTACTAAAGATTGGGGTTTTCCACCTCCAGCTCCCACAGCCCATACCCGCCATTTCTCTGGACACACAGAAAACTTTAGACTTTAAATGTGGATTGAACGGTGGATGACCTGAAGCACCTTTCTACAGCAAACTTTAAATCCATTTAAAACTTTAAACTGTTTGACTGCTCTATTTGTTTGTCCTAGTTGACATAGTCCTCCCAAATAGCAGTCCATATTTATTTCCCAACTGAAAGAAAACAAGATGTTTGCCCTTCAAATGGAGCCAAACACTCACCCATTCGTTGCAGGTGCCCACAGGCGAGTACTGTAACCTTTGCTGTTATACAAGAACAGACTGAAATTAAATCAGGCAGCTTCCTTCCCAGGGTGGAGAAGGGATTACCCTGGAACCCACAGAGAATCCTTTCCCCCAGAGGAAGGGGGGGCACTGAGACCGGGGGAGCGGTTTCCACCACTTTAAAAAAGGTGAAATACAGGAACACTTCCTTTTTTCTTAGTGAGAGATCAAACTGCAGACTAATGCTTCCTTCTTGCTCAAGGACAAATGGAAGACTCCCCTTTGAATTTCCCAAAGTTCTAAACTTCACTCCCTGAGCTTGAGATTCCAAAGTGGCTCATGCAGCTGCGACAGTTCTATAGTGATGTCATCTCTCAAGTCTCAGCTGTGACTGAGGACAGAGTGAGACAGTGTGAAACCCATTTAACTGGAGTTTCACAAGCTGCCTTCCCTGCCTACCACTAGGTCTTACTGGGATTCTAGTAACCCCGGGTAACAAAGGGGTTACACAGTTATTTGTCATAATCTTCAATTCACAACTAAAGATCCAGACATTGTATAAGTTTGCACGCAAAGAACAAACCAATCTTCATGGGCCCTTTTTCTACGCCTCCATTCAGAATCAGCCCTATCTGGATTGTAACCCATATATTTTTCAGAAAGAAACTGCTGCTCATGGACTTGTCAGTCCCACACTCAACTATTGATCTGAGTGTCACCTCTCTGATTCCTTCAGAAGATTATTCATTAGCATATACAAACTTTTGATGATGCAATCAAATCATTAAATTAGTAGGCTTGGAGCCTGGTTAGCTAAGGTTGACATCATAAATGCCTTTAAACTCTTACTTATCCATCTGTCTTTACGGCATGTCTATGGGATATCTTAGAATTGCCAGTACTGTTTTGCATTTATCCTTACTTTTTGATGTATAGCAGTCAAAACTATTCAGTACATTTTCAGGCCCCCTCTACTGGATCCTCCTGAATATATACAGATGCCTATTTGATTACATCTCCATCACGATTTTCTCTTTGTCGATCCTAAGGGACCTTCTCCTTCTCTCAATATGTCTTGCTTCATGTGTTCTATTCTTGATCTATTGCCCTAGCAAACATTAAAACTGAAGGCCATGTTACAACCTTGGAATTCTCTGGCATTAACCTAGATTCCACAAAAATGGAAGACGGTCTCCCTCAAGACAATGCACCATATTTGAACTTTTATCCTAACTAGGTTACCTTGATTCTGTGATGGCAATTATTCCCAAAGCAGAAGTTTGACATGCTTCCTTCTTGACTTGGCACATTCAGTCACTGCTCTGGATCATCATCTTACCATCACTGCTCCCACTTATTCAGACCTTGCCATGTAATCACATTTTTTCTTGGACTAGTATGGTATACCCATGTTCTGAAAAGATCCTTCTCCAGGATCAAGCATCAAGATTTTCACCAACACAAACCCATCATATGGTGTGCAGCAGT
Source organism: Neoceratodus forsteri (assembly GCA_016271365.2). Taxonomy (NCBI): domain Eukaryota; kingdom Metazoa; phylum Chordata; order Ceratodontiformes; family Ceratodontidae; genus Neoceratodus; species Neoceratodus forsteri. The sequence goes on along the minus strand of CM028137.1, from coordinate 725,979,888 downwards.
TTGCACTACATCTTGGTTCTCTTCTCCATGGCCACCAGAAATCTGAGCTAGTATTCATTTTCCATCCACATTTTCCCTTTTTGAAATGTATCCCATTGTAGCAGCCACTCTCAGCTGGGGTCACCTTTGGAGCAATCAACTTGTCGCATTCTGTGCTGATAACCAGGCAACCACAGGTATTATAAATAAAAGTCAGTCTTCCTACTCCTTCACAATATTACCATGAACTTTTTTATCATACAATTTCAGGATCAGTTGCATGTACATACCTGGTACTGCTACCTTACTTACTGATTGTCACCCCGATTTTCAACTCTCGCAGCTCCAAACTTCCCATCCTCAATCTGCCAAAGTTATGACTCCTCCACCATCATTCCAACAGATGCAAATGACTTAATGTTTACCTCAACCATGCAAACTCAGTGATCTGGAATTCATTCGCAGAATCCGTAAAAGATACTTACAGAACCACTTGGAAGACATAGTCAACCTTTTGTGCCTTCCAAAACATAAAGCCTCCGATGAATTCAGTTCCTCATATCCATTCCTTTGCATTTGCAGCATACTGCTCACGAGCATTTGGCCTGTTGGGGACATCATCCTGCTCAAAGCAGTTGGACTGTAAGCCACTACTTTCAAACAATACATATCGGATATTCAGTTTACTTTAATGCCCATCTACCCTAGTTACACTTTCTCATGCATAGCCAGATCAGCATTTAAAGCATTCCTTCAAGGCCTCAGAAAATCTACTCCACAAAGGCAGTCCTTGAGGTAGCCTATAGACCATGCTCTATATTGCTAATGGATCTCTTATAAGATGAAGTCTTATGTTCACAAACCAATCAACACTTACGAGCAGCTACGACCTTGGCCTTCTTCATATTCCTAACACCTGGTGAATATACATCATCCTTGGCTACATTCAATTCCACTATCCACTTGTCAATTGCAACTCTCAAAAAAGCATTTTCAGATCACTTTATTCTTTCTCTATCAAGAACAAAAACAGACAGGACCTATAGATGAGTCCATATATCATATTAGGCTATAAAATCATCATGGTGTACTAGGAAAATCCTTAACAAGTTCTAGACCTCTGACTGGCACCTTGATATTATACATCCTCTTCTGACTACTGAAAACAATACTATCATGACTACCACCTGGTTTGTCTATCATTGTCAGACTCTTTCGATCATGCTTGCAGGGCCCCAATGCAATTGCAATTCTCCAGCCATTCTTTCAGGATTGGAGCAGCCACATCAGCATCTGGAAAGAACATTTCAGCTCACATCATGAAAATCATGGGTCACTGGATTTCTTCATGCTTTGAAATGTACATTAGAGATCCAAATTTTGAACTCTACCAAGCTTATCAACAGCTAGTTTCATAAATTCTTAGAAGCCTGGAGGGAAGGCTAACCCAGTAACCTCGACTCTCCGCAGGTTTCGTCCACAGTGGGTTTTTTTGTTTGTCTTTTTTGCTCTCTTCCATGTTATTGGGTCCACTGTGTGAGTTGAAGGAGGCAGATTCTGTTACTCTTACACTGGTCTTTTTTCCTATTTTAGCTACCTATTTTATTTAGTCTCTACAAAAGGTTCTTGGCATTTCTACTGAGGGTAAAAATTCAAAGAAAAAGAGTTGAGCCAAATAAGCAGCTGAAAAAGCACATACATGGCTGGCAGCAGCACTTTGTACTGCAAGGTTAGCCTATGGTTTGATGGGAGGCTGCCAGACGTGTTCCCCCATCACTACATAAACCCCTAACAGCCACAGAATCACTGCCTGATGTTTCTCACTTCACCTTCCACTACGCCTCTGTCTCTGCCACTCTTTCTCTGCTATGGCTTTATTAGCTCTGTTAGCTACCTGTTCCCATTACCTTCCAGAAATAGCCTCTGGCACTTATATGTTATTCTATGTCATTCAGTTTTATTGCAGCTCTGCATGGAATTCTTTGTCTCTCAGGTTACATAATGTACTTACTGTGACAGGGTTGAATAAGACCCTGTCCCATTTGTTATGTAGAAAGAGTTAAATGTAAGGATCTGTTTTATCCTCTTTTGTTCTGTCTCTTGCCTGACTATGCAGTCAGATTTTCTTGTGAGGTCCAGGAACTGGCCACTCCAACAATCTTGCTATCCCCTTCCACTCCCCTGCTATCTCTCTGCCTTCACTTGCGGTTTCTATTTTTTCTTCCCCCTTACGTATCTGAAGTTCTAAAATATTTGTGAATCTTTATGTGAAAGTGGGATCCCTTGGATTGAAAATGTATATTGTTATATTGTTGAAATGATTGCAAAACACTATTTGGAACTTAGGGGGTTAGCCCAGAATGCAACACTGGCTCTTTTACAGAGCTGTTAACAGGAGGTCAGTTCTGGAACACCATGTACTGTTTTGTTGCACCTGCAAGGAAGGAAACTGACAAGAACATTTTCTAAAAAACAGGATGTCTTTCTTAACGAGTTCACAAAGACTTATAAAAAGAGCAACAATTTTTTTTAGAGATAAACAGAGGGAGACTAAGAGACTGAAACTTGGAATTAGAGATATCCTCAGATGAAAGACTTTGTTTTCTGTGTTTGTACTGCCTTTGTAAATATTAATATAAAAAATGTTTATTTTTTATTTTACTGTTATTGGAAATAATAAAACTCTACTTGCGAATTTAATACCTGTTCCTGTTCGTCCTATGCTTCCTGACCTGTGCCTCGATGACACTTACCTGTAACAGTTTCAAATCACCTATTGTAAAATGGTGTGAGTTAGCATGTGACTGTACTTGAACACTGTGGCTTGTATTTATTTTGTTTTACTTTTATCTGTTTGTCAGTTTAATTTTCTTGTAACTTGAGTTGTTTTTATACATGACAGGTCATGAAAACAGGCTTCACTTAGCACCGTATCCTGTTAAAATATAAAATAAAAGTCAGCTTCAAACACTACTGAGGGTGGAAGTCCCCAGGAAAAGACTAAAGCCAAAGAAACATCTAAGTTACATTACACAAACCCCTACATTGCTGGCAGTCTTGCTTGTGTATGTACAAACATACATTATTTTGTATAGCATATGGTCTCTAACAAAATTCTAGACAGAAATAAAGCTTTACTGTGAAGAGACTGTAAACATTTCAGTAACTGCCGTGTTGATTCCAATCTTAATAGTTCATTAACTGTTGTTTCAAATACATTTCCATGCTGAGAGAATTTGTTCAAATTAAAAACAAAAGGGTAAGAAAAATCCAGAGAGCTCAAGGGAGGCCCATGATATTGATGGGACACTCAAAGGCACTGTGGTATAAATGAATGCTTCCTAACAATGTCAACAGTGCCATGCAAAATTTAATTTATTAATATAACCTCCAATGATGCTAAATGTTTTTGGGATTGTATAGCACTGATCTATATACAAAACTAAAATCTCAAAGTTCCAGTCACAGTTTAAGCAGATAATTCTTTAATAAGTTGATTTCTTGTGTTTTTAGCAACTTATATAATATCTTAATACAGTAGTCAAACCAGAACCAAAATATTTTAGTTCTGGTCACAGTTCAAGCAGATATTTATTTTCCCTTTTATAAAGTAAGTTTCTTATGACTTAGCAATGGAATCACTAGTTTCAGCAGACTATATTTTCATTCACATTTGTACCAGACAATGCATCACTTATGGATCTTCAGACAAGAATTACCCACTGAGGTTGTATTCAGATACAGCTGTTTGTTTATGGTAAATTGCAGATATACTGTATATAACATTCATGATAAAAAAATTATAAATGCATTGCTCCAAAGTAATAGATTTCAGCCAGAGGTTCTGGGATCCTGGACTTCAGGGGGGCAGATTTTTAAAATTTGGTTGAATACCTCAGAGATGACCTAGCAGGGGCATAACCTGGGTGGGGTGGGAGAACCGTTGGCTAAGTTAAAGGAGGGCATAGTGAAGGCAACAGCCCTCTGCACAAAGGCAGTAAACAAAAGCAGGTGAAAAAAAGAGACTGCTATGGTTCTCAAAGGATGTGGCTGAAAAAGTGAAGGCTAAAAGAGTAGCATTCAAGAAGTATAAAGAGATATACAGGGAAGATGGTAAGAAGTTGTATCAGGAGAAGCACAGGGAAGCAAGGAAAGCAGTGAGGAGAGCAAAGACACAGAGGAAAGAATAGCCTAAGGAGTAATTAAAGAGGACAAGACATTTTTAGGTACATAAGTGAAAGAGGAAGATAAAGGGTGAGACTGTGAGGTTAAGAAGGCAGGGGAGACTGTGCAGAGGGGGATCAGGAAAAAGCAGATAACCTAAACAAATAATTGTGTGTAGTCTTCACAGAGGAAGGGGAAGGGGACAGGCCACATAAAAGCAGCAGGAGCACTGGGGGAGGAAGGTAAACTCAAGTTAATTTACACATAAAGAGGAGAGAGTCCTGAAGGGGTTCACAAATTTTAAAGTGGACAAAACTGTAGAGTCAGACAGAGTACACTAAAGGGTATTGAGGGAATTCAGGGAGGTACTGGCTGCACCTCTGACAGCCCTGTTCAACAACTCACAGGAAACAGAAGTGGTTCCAAAGGAATGGAGGAGGGCAGATGTAGTCCCACTTCATAAAAGCAGTAGCAGAGACATACCTCTCAACCTTTTGCCCCTCAAATGTGGAACATTGCCTCTCAAAATGGGGAACAAATGAGCAAAATGTGGAACACCTAATCAAATTTTTACCTAGAAAGCTCAGAACACTGTTAAAATGTTTGCATTTATTTTCAGAAAGTCTGTTATTAATTGAATAATATGTTTTTTTTATCATTTACTACAGATTTTTGCTTTAAAATGTTAATACTGAATGTGGGACAAGTCTTCACAATGTGGAACACGGAGCTTTTGTGAAGTAAAATGAGGAACGTTCCTCGTAATGTGGTACAGTTGAGAGGTATGAGCAGAGAAGAGACTGGCAACTATAGGCTGGTCAGTCTGACATCAGTGATGGGGGCAGTAAATGGAGTTACTGCTAAAGGAAAAGATTGTGGAGAACCTAGAATCCAGTGGGTAACAGGACCTGAGGCAGCATGGATTCACAGGAGGAGGTTGTGTCAAACAATTCTGATGGATCTTTTTGACTGGCTGACCAGAGAAATACATCAGGGTGGGGTGGTGGATGTGGCCTACTTAGATTTTAGTAAGGCATTTGGCACCATACCAAATAGGAGATTCATAAGGAAACTGGGCAGCTTAGGTGCGGGTCCTCAGGTAGTAAACTGGGTAACACATTTGTTAATGGATAGCTGACAGAGGGGGGGTGGCAGTAAATAGAGTACACTCTGGGGAAGGGAGGGTGACCAGCAGGGTGCCTTAGGACCCAGTACTGGGACCAGTCCTCTTTAATGTCTTTATAAGTGACATTTCAGATGAACTGAAAGGGAAGATCTGCCACTTTGTGGACAACAGCAAAATCTGCAGTAGGGTGGACACTCTTGGGAGGATGGAAAGAATTTGCAGAGACCTGAGAAAACTCGAGGAGTGATCAAGGGCATGGCAGCTGGTTTCAATGCAAAAAAGTTATAAATCATGCACCTAGGGCACAGAAACCAAGAGGCACAGTACAAAATGGGAGAAGAGGTATTGATGGTCATCAAACAGGAAAGGGACCTATCTGATGACCTCAAGGTGGTATGACAGTGCAACAAGACAGTGGGGAGGGCCAGTGGGATGCTGGGGTGTATAGGAAGTGGTATCACCAGCAGAAAGAGGGAGGTGATGTTGCCACTGTATAGGCCGCTGGTGAGACCCCACTTGGAGTACTGTGTCCAGTTCTGGAGACCACATCTCAGGAAGGATATAGAAAAGGTGGAGACTGTCAAAAGGAGGAAAACTAAAATGGTGCAGGGGGTGAATAAGAGTCCCTACGAGAACAGACTAAAGGATCTGAATATGTACACCCTGGAAGAGAGAAGGGAGAGAGGGTACATGTTAGAGACTTATAAATTCATCACATGGTTAAATAAAGTAGAGGAGGGGAGTAGTTTTCAGAGGAAAAGATGCACGAAAACAAGGGGACATACAATGAAGCTGAAAGGGGGGACAATATTTGTGAGATGTGACGAAGTACTTCTTCACTGAAAGAGTGGTGGATGCCTAAAACAGTATTCCAATGGAAGTGATGGGGGCAAAACAGTGGTGGGCTTCAAGCATGTATGGGACAGCAACATGGGAATCTTAGTTGGGAAGCAAGGGAGGCCAGAGATTAAGTAGGGTCTGCAATGACAGGATAGGATAGGCACGGAAAAATGGGAAGACTGGGTGGGTCAAGCAGTCCTTATCTGTTGTCAGATTCAATGTTTCTGTGTTTCTAAGTTTCAGGAATTAGACTAATCCCAATATGAAAATAAGAGAAAAGTTCCAAAGTGAGTAGTAGGAAGTGCTAAACCACAACTGTAGTATCCTGACCAGCAGAAGAATAAATGGGCTAGACTGGGCAAACAAAGCTCATGGTGAATATATCAGAAACTGCCAACTGTGATGTTCAAACAAACTAATAGCACACTAGATTTTCTAAAGTGGTTTGTCAGTATTTATCTTGCATGTGTAATGTGTAGAGACAGAATACTGTGAGCAGTGCATGTAGCCCACAAAAATAAGTTTTTACAAACATACAATGAAGCAAGCAGAGAAAGGCCATTAGGTTTATCTATTCTACTCATATTGCAGGGTTCACAGCTTGAGCTACTGACCCTGCCTCCCCTTCAATCCTCCCATCCTTTCCATCAACCCCTCCTATGACCTCACCCAGCACACATAAAACTGCTGTTCACATGAGATGCTGGGCTAATAAATTAGACAGCTTTTTTAAGGCTACAAGAGGAAAAAGCTGAGCTCCTCACCCCGAGGACACCCACACAGACTGGGTCTTTGTCAAAGCATAGCACCCCTAGTGGGCATGGGTGTTTTATACACATTATAGAACAATTAAGGTGGTCAGCATTACACATTTAAAGTGACAGCGCATAAGAGAGTGTAATGAAGCACATTTGAGTAGTGGTAACCACAACTAACATTATCACTAATACAATAAATAAACAGTCTCCTTATTTACTCAAGAGTTATTGCTATAATACAGTACATTAGATAATTCCTATGCATCATAGCACTGTATTTCAGATCCATCCACTTTAGTTTTTAAGAAGAACTAACAGGATCTTCATGATGCTAAGCAGCATGGGTTTATGGGAGGGAAGACAAGACTATGTTTATTTCTAATGTTTCGTGGATTGGAAAGTGTGTGCCTTTTAACATTTCTTATTAATGTAGTGTCACGTTTTTTATGAATTTAATTTGATATGGTAGCAGTTTATTGGTTGATTTTTGTACTTTGTATTATGTCATTCTTTGACTATTTAAACAATGAATTTGGAGCTTTGACTACTCCCCCGCCACCCCCCAACAACGAAGAGGATCATTGCCCTCAAAGCACCGGGGAACTGTAGTTGTCCATTTCAATAAATTTGTAATTTATTTGCCTGGAGTCTCCTGTGTGAATTGTTTCTTTTAACTGTTTTTGTGGTTGCTCCTGCTATTTGAGTGCAGATCCACATGAGGTGATCAAGTAGAGCACTGTTTTTTGTGTTCTGAAAAATCCTCTGCCAGTTTCCTCAGGACCCTTGGGTGCACTCCATCTGAGTGTGGAGATTTGTCTACCTTCAATGCTAACAGTGCATTCCTCACTTTATCCCACTTTATTACTACCTCCATGCAGCCTTCTCCTACTGCTTTATTTCTCCTCCATGTTGGCACTAGTCCATCTTTCTGCTTGGTGAAGACAAAACAGAAGTATTTATTCAGCACCTCTGCCTTTTCACCGTTCTCCTTCACCCAACCATTCCTTTTCAAAGCCTAACAATCCTATCCTTTTTATCCCTTTTTTTGCTTATGTATCAAACAAAGGCTTTCTCACCTTTCTCAAATTCCTCTGCTAATTGCAGTTCTTTCTAGGCTTTAGCCCACCTAACTACTTTACTTGCCTCACTAGCCATTTTTAGGTAATTTCCTGTCCTCTTCCTTATTGGTTTTCTTAAATTTCCTGTAAGATAACCACTTGTCCCTTATTGCCTGGGCAACCCCAATACTAAACCAACTTGGTTTTGAACCCTTGAGTTCCCGAGTTCCATGCACTCATCTGTTGTCAAATAATATTCCCTCCTTAATGATGGACCACTTTTAGTCCACCCCACATCTGCCCTGACGCCTACCACGCAAATTCTTAACAATTCATCCATCTTCTTAAAGTCCACCCTCCTAAAGTCCAGGACTTTAGTCTTAGTAGGAATGGTCTCCCTACCCATATCTAGCTGGAACCACACTGTGTTATGATCACTTCCACCCAGGGGCTCTCCATTTGTGATCATTACCAGACAAGGTCCTGGATCTGAAACCCAAGCCATGCATGTAATGAACTAAAATGCAGGAACTGAAAAGATTAGGCTAACCACAACTGTGCATACAGGAGCTTAAGCACACACAATATGTGAGTAAAGCATATGCATTGCATATCCATGGCCAGTAGGTGGCCCTTAGATGGATAGCTGTGCACTGGGGGTCTTGAAGACCACTGTGGTATTCATGGTAGGGGCACATGCCCCTTCCACACAGGATCTGCTGTCTGTCCACACAGCTATGCTTGTGGACAGACTGGGGGAGTGGCCAGGGATGTTCCTACACTCCACGCCATTCACTAAGGTGTGGAGTGCTGGGTGAGTGGGATGCAGGCTACTTGAGCAGAGATCTTCCTGTAGCTGCTGTGTAGCCCCCACAAACTGTGCCTGCCAGCCTCAGGGGGACTGGCAAACCCCACCACGTGCCCCAGCCCTCTGATCAGGCAGAGAGGGCTTGGGGCAGCCATTGGGGAATCACCCAATTTTCACTGAATCCCATGATGCAGTGTCCCACAGTCAGCTGCTCTGTTCAGAACATGGGATCCACTTTGTGATCAGGATGGGCACCTGACTGGATGCCCACTTGTGTCTGCTGACCTGCCCCTTGTGCACGAGTGCACCGGGGGGGGCTGCAGACAGGTGATATGTGGTGGCAGATGGTGGTGAATTCCATGCCCATGTGCAGTGCTGTTTTATGAATAGGCTAACTAGGCTGCAATCTAGGGGAGCCAGCTGTTTAGGGGCACCTGAGAATCTGAGAGGCACTAAAACATTATCTGCCATTTGGCTGGCTCATGGCTTCATGACCCCCCCCCCAAGTAACTCAACTTGTGTGGTCCACAGTTGATTGCCCCTCCCCCCAGAGACCAGACTAGTGAGTCCAGAATGATGTGTGTGACTGTCAAGACCCACCGTCCTGCCCAATCCGTGGTGCCAGATTTGATTTTAAAGTTTACTGTGTGTGCACATGCACATGCGCCAAAGTGATGAAAAGCAGCTGGGGAATGCTGGGCAGGGTGTAAGGTGCAGCGCTCGAGTCACAGACAACAGCACTGAGAACACTCCAAGATGGCTGGAGCCAGGTAGAGGATGAAGTATGGGTTACTGACCCCTCTCGTTGGTCAGTTTTTCTTGTTGCTGCACTTGTGTTGGGCTCGTAGTCATGGCTCAGCTCGCTCCACTCCGCTCCTCGGCTGCTTTGGTTGCTGTTTTTTTTTTTGGGGGGTTGAAGCTTCTTGGCATTGGCATATCATGTGTGTATGTGTCTGCCGCTGTGAGAGCGATCACTCAGCGATGAACAACTCGACTGAGAGACCAGACTGGGTCACCGGGTGATCTGCAGCAGTGGCAGCAGTAGTGTTTCTTTTTGGGGCTGCCTGCCAAGAGGGAGCAGCAGCAGACAGTGCAGCTTGTGGGATGGAGTAAAAAGTACACCTGGGCCTGGCTGAAGCCTAGTAAGTGGTGAAGGAGAACAGTAACTGAAGTGAATAGTGATTATTAGGTCAGGTGGGTGATGAGTCTGGTGTACAATCGAGCCAGGAGGGAGGGAGGGGAGCCAGGTGTGTGTGTGAACTTCAAAGGTCTGCTTCAGTTTTCCCCTCAGGTTACAGGATAGATGGAGTGGAGTGGAGGAGAGGCTTTAAACTAGAAGAAGGTTTGGTTAAGTGAAGTGCAGAAAACACATGACCCCTCAAGTTAAAGTATGAGGGTAAATTAAATAATGGTCTTTGTTAACCAGGTAAGGCCCACTAGGCACAAGTGCTTGTTTTCAGGGGCAAAATGGGACCACTGGGTGGTTAAGTGACTTGCTCAGAGTCACACAGTATGCAAGTGGAGGTTGTGAGAATCAAACCCAGATCTGGTCTGCTGGATGTACCAAGCTCATTCACAGCTCGTTACTCTAACCTCTAGGCTATACTGTCAGCTGTAAGAAGAGGCCTAAAGCATGGAATAAAAGAAACAGAGACCTTCTCTGCAAGATGGTGAATGCGTGAAAAACAAAATGGACTAGCTGGATCTTAAACTGAACTTTTTGAGGCAATCTATGGTACAGTAGTACTCACAGGACCTGCTGAAAACAGTGAATAAGCTGGGTTACAAGAGTAAAGGGGTACAGTCACTGCAGGAGAACAGGGAGTGTGAGAAGAGTGTAGTGCTTGTTTTCTCTGTCAAGGATGCAATTGAAGCCAGCAAGAAAGGAGTAAGAAAAGGATGGATGGGAACCCTACCAAGAACATGTAGCTGGAATTAGGATCCACATAAGGCAAAAAGGCAATTCTGGGAGTATATAATGTTACAGACTGTGAGGTGGCAGAGCACAGCAGGATGTGGAGCTGGCAAATTAAATTTGTGAGGTAGTATGGAGTATTGGTTACAGCACAACTCCTATAACTGCCCTTGCATACTGTGTGACCCTGAGCGAGTCACATAAAGCTGGGATAAATTCTCTCCCACCCCATGCTGTACCCAGAAGCAAGCTTTGGCTCACTGTGCCTTTCCCAACCAAAAATTCTAACTTAATAAACTAATGAAAAGTGCAACAACTATAGGGTCATGGTTCTCATGGGGGGCACCAAGCTACATGGCATTGATTGTCAGGTGGAATGTACCAAAGGAAGAGGTAGTAACAACAGAGGACTATATAGTGATGTAGATTAGCAAGGTGGCTAGAGCGTAGGAATACCCACCTTGCAAACATACATCACTAGAGAGTCCTCTGTTAGCAAGATGGGTGGAGTGCATGGACACTGGAGCCATATGGGCTGCTTGATCACTTTCATACCTCATGTATGGGTTGCAGACATCATGGCAAGGATGAACAGGCTTGTGCAGGAAGGGAACAGAAACCAACCATGCTGGTACATGTTGTTGGCACCAGTGACATAGGTAGAGGCACACTGGAGGTCTTTCAACATAGATTTGGGGAACTAGGCAGTTACATTAGCAAAAAGTCTACCATAGTGGTATTCTGTGGGATACAATACTACTGATGTCACATGCAAGGCCAGCAAGGCAACAGGAGATTAGGCAGTTAAACACTGGTAAGAGTTTGGTACTGAGAACGAAGCTTTAGGTTCCTTACACACTAGATGGCATTCTGGGGCAGAAGAACCCCGTATGCTGTGAATAGGCCTCTTCTAAACTCAGAATGGTGGGGGTGCTAGCGCACAGAATAGATGGAGTGGAGGGGAGGCTTTAAACTAGGACATGGTTTAGGTAGGTGCAGGTGCAGAACACACAATCTCTTCAAGTGCACGGAATACAGTGGTCTGCTGTAAGTGGCCTAAAGCAAGGAAAAGAAGCACAGACCTTCACTGCATGACTGTGAGTATAGTAAATAAAATGGATTAGCTGGAAGCTGAACTTTTTTCGGTAAGCTGTAGTACAGTAGCAGTCACAGGGACCTGCTGGAAACAGTGAACAAGTTGGAATGCAAGAGAAAAGGGGCACAGTTACTGCAAGAGGGACAGGATCTTAGTGTCAGCAACAGCCAGACTTAAAAAAAAAAAAACACCCTAAACCCAACCTATAGCACCATGATGAGGGCTCTCTCCCTCCTCTGCCCCCCAGCCCACCTAGTCCTCTCTGGCATTTGGCAAAGTGTTTAAGTGAAAGTGATGTACTCTTTTGTAACCTGAGATGGCATACAGAATACGTAATGTCGAGCATATATTGTCAACCTCAGTAAAGTATCAATCAAAAAACAAAGTCAGTATTCTAAGTGTTTTATTGTTCTTGTGTGAATATGTGTTGTTGCCATCTCCTGAACTGAGCCATGTTTGTTGGGGGGGGGGAGGCGCTTGAAGTTTCCAGCCTATGGGTGCCATGTAAGTTGATGCAGCACTGCCCATGTGCCTGTCTGCTGGTGCGGATGTGCACAGACTAGGTACATGCCTGTCATGTGTATCCAGCCAACACTGGTGTATAGGCACCATATCGTGAAAGGAGCCAGAAACATACACCTACTGGATCCTCGCAGCATGAGGTGTTTGTAAAGAATGTGGGTAGGGGGAGAATATGAAACTGCTGCAAAGTGCCAGCTTAGTCCCAGCAGCACTGGGTGTTAATGGAGGGGTGTGGTTGGGGGTGACTAAAAGCAAAAAGTGCCATTGAGTGACTGCTGAGTCCCAGCAGTGATGGGTGTTCATGAAGGTTGAAGGGCAAAAGAGAAAGCATAAGTGCCACTGAGTGGCAGTGAGTCCCGGCAGTGCTGGGTGTTTCCAAAAGGGTAGGGCGCAGGGGAAAAAGCAAAAGTGCCACTCACCCAGTGGTAACACTCTCTATAAAAAATTGACATCCATGCTTGTATGCACTTCTCAGAAAAACATCCTGCCCTAGCCCTCTGGTCAGGCAGACAGGGCGGAGTGCAGCCACTGGGGAACCACCCATTTTACTTTGAATCCCAAGATGTGCAGTGTCCCACAATCCCCTGTGCCATGTGGAGCAGGGGATCCACTTTGGGACCAGGATGTGCATCTGACTGAATGTCCACCTGTGCCTCATGATCTCCCCCCCCGTGCATGAATGTGCAAGGGGCTGGGGCCATGGACAGGTGACATGCAGTGGTGAGTGCCATGCACCACATGCCTGTATGCAGGTGTGGATGTGCGAAAACCAGGAACATGACTATCACGCATACCCGGCCTACATTGGTGCATAGGTACCATAGCATGCAAGGAGCTAGAAAAATACACCTACCAGCTGGATGAGCTTAAGTAAAGATGCATGTGTAATACATGTGACAAATGAACACTTTGGGATCACAAAACATAAGAAGTTTATTTTACTTTGCCAGTAGATGTCCAGATCATGGTTCCCCTCCAATGTCCACCCTGCAATTTACAAGAGAAAGTTCAAGCAGCATCTGGTGTTTGCAAACAGTGTGTGGGGGGGGGTCTAAATGGGAACCAAGCATCAGCTGAGTCGAGGCAGCATGAGGCGTTTGTAAAGAGTGTGGGAAAGGGAGAATTTGAAACTGCTGCAAAGTGCCAGCTGAGTCCCAGCAGCACTGGGTGCTGGCAGGGGTTGTAGGTTGGGGGGACTAAAAGCAAAAGGTGCCATTGAGTGGCTGCTGAGTCCCTGCAGTGATGGGTGTTTGAGAAGGCTGAAGGAAAAAGGAAAAAGCCTAAGTGCCACTGAGCAGCAGTGGAGTCCTGGCAGAGTTTCCAAAAGGATAAGGTGCAGGGTAAAAAGCAAAGGTGTCACTAGAGGTGGGCGAAGTGGTCAAAATCTGTTATGTGGAACAATTAGTGTAGTAAGGCAGAATCCGAAAAGTAATCTGCAACGTGAAGCAGAGTACTTCGCCTTATAATCATGATCGCAAAGTCCACTGGAAGCAATGACTTTGCATTACTCCGCCTTTCCCTAACCACTTCTACACCAATTTTAATGTGAAGTACATTGAAATCAATGTACTGTACTTCGCATTACTTCGCCTTGTTTGTGAGCCCTAAGGTGAAGTTTGCAGTGATTCATGGAACTGCAGAACACATGGGCTCTAGATTGTTCTGCACAGCCTCAGTTCTGTGTAGTGGTAGCTGGAGACAGTTTGCTCTCAGAGCTCTGAGATTCAAACCCTCCAAAAACCATTCAAAAAGCCTTTTTGAGCCTTTCTTTTTTTTGCTCAAAATTTAGTACATCGATTGTAGGAAACCCTCCTGTGCTCATATCATCGAGTGTTTATTGTTTTTGTGTGGATTTTGAATATTAATTTAGAACATTCAGTCTGTGTACTGACTGACACTATTGAAGTGTGCTTGGGGGGAGGGGTGTATCTGTGATGGAGATAAATTAACTGGGAGAAAGGCAGTATTTCTAACTGTTTTGGTTATATTTTTGTTGTATAATTGTGTTCATGTACACATAGTAATATTTTCAGTAATTTTTGACATTTTTTACTGACTGTTGTGGTGCAGTGCATAATTTCAGTTTGTTTAAAAGATTTGATTATATTACTGAAGTTTTCAATTTGCTGCTCATTACCTGTAGTGTGAGTGTGTGTGCGACGCATGCCATCAAGTCAGACACATTTTATTGTACCACATAGTAATTGCAGCACTGCGTCTGCATTATTTTGTACTGCATTGTGGTATCTGGCAAAAACTATTCTTTTCTGGTTTTGGATTTGTGAGCACTGGTTAAGGTGGTGTTGTGCCTTTGCGTCTGCATCTCTTGAGTGTGCAGCACAATCTTAATCTGTCTGTGCATTTGCATATGTTTAATGCCCAATCTCCAACTGCAAGCCACAGTTGTTGTTTTTTGGCTTCCCATCCACCACACATTTTAGAAATCTCAATTTGTTGTGAATTTTCTGTGTAATCTCAAAAAATGCCTGCAAAGAGATGTGCATGCAAAGATGCTTCTGGCCATGGCACTGCTGCCAGTGGCAAGAGTGACCATGGGCATGGCAGTAGTATGCAGCAGAAGTGCATAGTTGATGCCAGTAAAGGGATTTCTCTGACTATGTTTTTCACAGCACAATCAGTAGCTTCAGTCATGGTTGGAGATGCTGTTGCCCCTGCTGGTGATAGTGAAATTGCTAATGGCATGAGTATTGCCCCATGTTTAACCCATGCCAATGGCAACAAGTTAACTGGTTTCCCAAATATTGTGGAGTCTAAAGGCATGACCGTGAGTGTAGTAGATGTCACATTCCCCGATGTCCACATCCCCGTCCCCACATTGGTTTAACATGATTCTAATGCTGACGAAGAGTCGTCGCAATCTCATGTTTCCAGCACTGTTGATGAAGTCATGCCTGTGCCATCCAATGATTCACTTCCTGCCTGCCTGAAGCATGTGACCTAGACTGTGTAAGCTATGTGATGTGTGTGGGCTGCCTGTATATTCTCACTCCACCTTTAAAGTGAAGTAAGGCGGAGTGAGCAACATAACGTCATTATCATCATTATTACAAGGTGAAGTGGCGATGTAGTGGTTTTCAATGGGCTCTTTGCATAGCCAGGAAGTAACACAAAGTAGGCTACTTCACGTCCACTTCGCAGGTGGAATTTAACTTTGCTGCATCTCACCCAGTGGTAGCACTCTCTATAAAAAAAAATGGTATCCATACTTGACTGCACTTTTTAGAAATACACCTTTCCCTTGTTGCTGGCAAAAAGAAATCCCCCCATATCCTAAAATACAAAGACAGGGAGATACTTCTGTTTTAATCACCCTTTTAGCATAAAGTTAGGAACCCCAGAGAAAACACATTATATGTTGTTAATACATGGATATGGTATTTTCTTACAAAAGGGCTTAGGGGCACTAGCAGAGAATTTCTAAACTGAAACCTTTTGAAAGACGTAATGTGTAGAATTCAACCAGATCATCAACTTGCCAATAATGAATGGTGGATAGGATAATCTGGAGATTGTAATGATGGACATCTGAGAGGCCAGTATGCTCAGTTCCAAGTTGCTGGAGAACTCTGTGCTCACAGTGTGCACAAATGACTGCTTTTTGTACATCTGATTCAGAGACGAGATTTGCAGTCCACTTGAACTACTGGACCTGTAGCATTTACTGTATCTGAAAGTGGCTCCTGGGCCCTAGACCTGTTGCCCAGACAATAAGCTGTCCGGAAGTGCTTTATAATTTGACTCTTCTAGAGAAAAAAACACTCAGTGGGCTTCCTTCAGGTAACCAAGGTATAGTCTGGAAAAGCAATTTTTATTTATTTATTTATTGAAATGTTTCACCAGGAAGGCACACTGAGCAACAAGTTGCTCATCTCCCGGTGCGACCTAGGGGGTAGGGGAACATGAGGATAGTTTACAGAGATTTGGTACACAATATAAAATTACAGTAGATTACATTCAAATAACTTAAGTAGACTGTACAGGAGTTATGAAATAGTGGGATGCTAACAGTTTTGAACTAGATAGATACTACACCAACACTTTTGGTCTAGATAGATACAACAACACAAAATAACATTTAGGCATACAATAAATGACACATACTGTAACTGTGTAGCTAGAAAATGGCTGAACAGAGCTGTTGTAGTTTGATCTAGGGAAGTTAGTGAGGAGTAAACACAGGCAGAACAGATTGGCTAAGGTGTAACAGAAGTGCAAGTTAACTACAAGTGCAGTAGAGATTAGGGGTCAGCCATAGCTAGGGCTACATAAGGAGGAGAAGGGAAGGTGAGAGAGAGGTAGGTATGTTGGTAGGCAGAGAAGTGGGGGATGGTGGTGGAAGGGGGTGGAACAAGGAGGCGAAGGAAGAGGTAGGAGGAGAAAGGTCTGTTGGGACTTGACCCCTCTAGTATGCCGAGGACCCTGCCTGCACAATGCAGGGGTCAAGCACGACAGGAAGGGAGCAGGTTGTGGCAGCAAGAGGTAGAGTACGATAGGAGGGAAGCAGGTTGAAGGCAACGAGGGGGAATAGGCTTCGGAAGAACAGAAGAGAGGGTGAAGGTGAGAGAGAAGAGAGGCCAAATCCCAGCCCTTCAGGATGTGGAGAAGTGGAGGGAAGAGTTGGGTTAATGGTGTAAGGATAGGGTAGGGACTGGCCCTTGGTACAACTTTGGATGATTGAGAAATCACACTAAGAGAACAATGGAAGGTCTGAAGGGAGGGAATCGGGGGAAGGGAAGGAATGCTGTTTTTTAGGTGGGTGCGGGTGGAGCTGCAACAGGAGCATTGCATGGGTACTGAATAGGGGTAGGGTTTGTCAGGGGCTTGGGGGGAGTTAGGGAGGGTTGTAGCAGGAACAGCTAGGTGCAAGGAAGTTTTTAAGGGCAGGGCTGATGGAGTAGGAGGAGGATGAGTGATGAATTTGAGGGGGGAAGGAATTCCACATTTTTGGGAGGCAGTGAGAATAACCAGATTTGCCGATGAGGGTGGCTCTCTGGGGGACCACCAGAGTATGGGAGTCGGATGATGTAAGGGAGTGAGAGGGAGTGGGGGGGTGTTATAAATGAGGGGAGAGGTAGGAAGGGCATTCACCCAGCCGGTGTTTGGAATTTGAAAAAGATAGGCACCAACACAAGTACTCTTGAGGCCACGAAAGAAGAGTAGCCACTCACTGCAGCACACTCCAAATATGTGCCTCAGAAATCAGTTTAAGATGTGACAAGAGGTGCATGTAAAATGCTCACACAAGGGCAACCAACAACAGGAACTGGAGCCACTCAGGATGTGACTGCTGGCTTCTACAAAGACAAGCTTGTAGATGCAAGCAGCGGCATCCCAAGCACTGCAATTCCTGTTGTTGACTGCACTTGTGTGAGCACTATATCTGCACCTGTTGTTGCATCTTAATAAAATGAATGTTTGATGCACTTATCTGGAGTGCATTCTGGCGAGTGTCTCTTCATAAATGACCTTAGATTGGCTTATTGTTTCTCTTCAGTAGTTTAGTAATTGATAATCTGTCTCCTCTTCTATTTTGTTGTGCATTGTTATCTTTGTTAATTGTTCTGGTGGATCCATTGCAAACCCTAGCTAAGATAACATCCCATTTTAATTCTAGATGCTTTGCATTATTTTGAAATCATTTGAAAGCATAATCACATCACCACTGTGATCAGACATCAGTGCTCGAATAGAGGCCATTGCACAGCCCTCATTCATGGATATTCCAAGTTCTTTTTCTAGGTTAAGGAGGTGGAGATCTGCCCATAAACGTAAAACACCGACACCACAGTGAATTGAAACTGTGAACTGAGAAAAGCACAGAAACAAAATAAGACTTAATGGGAGACTTGGAGGACTGCAGTCACTGTGAGTTTTAAGGTGTTCATTGAGTTCAAATGTGAGTTTTAAATGTGTGAACAAAGAATAGTGTGCTTGCATTAATTTTTTTCTGCCTTGTTCTCAGTTTGTGGTTCTCTGTCCTTGTTATTTACAATAGTGGGTGTGTTTTCTTTGATTTATCTGCAAAGATCATGAACAATTAGCAAAAGTACGAACATACAAAAATGTCAGCAAATTAGGCCTTATGGTCTATCATGTCTGCTCGAGATGCAGCTCACAGTTTGATAACTGCTGCTGCTCCCTCCTCTCTTTCTTCCTTCCATCCCTCCCCTGATTCCCATTCTGAGATCCCCTAGTCTCTTCCCTCCCTACCTGTACCTTGTCCATGTATCTATCCCATCCCTTCTTAAAACCTCCCACCGATTCCCTTCATACCAGTTCCTCAGGTAGCGCATTCCAAGGCATCACCACCCTTTCCATGAAGTAATGCTTTTTCAGGTCTCATCTGTAGTCCCCCCCTACTAGTTTTACACTATGACCCCTCGTGATCCCTTCCACATTCAGTCTGAACAAACCCTCAGTGTTTACTCTGTTAATACCATTCAAGTATTTAAAGATCTCGATCATGTCCCCTCTGTCCCTTCTGTCTTCCAGGGAGTACATGTTTAGCTCCCTAAGTCTCTCCTCATAGGGCTTATCTCCCATTCCGAGGATCATATTAGACGCCATCCTCTGGAACCTCTCCAAGAGCATAACACCCCTTTTAAAGTAAGGGTGCCAGAACTGCACACAGTACTCTAAGTGCTGCCTCACCAAGGATTTGTACAACGGCAGGATTACTTCCTCCCTTCTCGAAGTGATGCCCCTAGCAATGCACCCCAGCATTCTGCTTGCCTTAGCCGCTGCTTTCCTGCATTGTTCTGAGTGACTCATTTTACCAGTGATCACTACTCCCAGATCTTTTTCCTCCTCTGATACTGTTAACTGTACCCCCCCCCCAATTGGTAGCTGTACCCTGGATTACAAGCTACCAAGTGTGGTACACTGCACTTGCAAGCATTAAACCCCAGCTGCCATGTGACTGACCACTGTGCTAGTCTTTCTTGGTCTTCCTGAAGTATCCTCCTTTCCTCCTCACTGTCCGCCACTGCTCCTAGTTTGGAGTCATCAGCAAATAGGCTCATTTTACTCTTAATTCCCTCCACAATGTCCAAAATGAAAGTGTTAAGTAACAGTGGACCCAGAGCCAATTCCTGTGGAACCCCGCCAATTACCCTCCTAGGTGTCAATAGCTTCTCCCCTACCACTACCTGTTGTTGTTTGTTGCTCAGCCAATTTCCAATCCACCTCACCAACCTCTCCCCCAGCCCCAAGTCCCTCAGCTTGCCCAGCAGTCTCCCATGTGGAACCAAGTTAAATGCCTTGCTGAAGCCTAGATACAGGACATCAACCAGCTGACCACCGTCCAGAGATCTTGTCACCCAGTCAACAAATTCAACCAGGTTATTTGACAAGATCTCCCCTGGGCAGATCTGTGTTGCCTGACATCCTGAAGACCATTTACCTCGAGGAACTCAACCAGCCTTTCCTTCAGTATGCCTTCCAATAGTTTCCCCACTATGGATGTCAGGCTGACTGGTCTATAGTTACCCGGCTCGTCTCTAGGTCCACTGTTATGGAGGGGCACTACATGCGTCATTCTCCAGTCCATTGGTACACATCCTGTTTGGAGGGTAGGAGTTGAATAATTCCATCAGAGGTGCTCCCAAGACATCCGCCAATTCCTTTAGGACTCTGGGGTGGATCTGATCCAGACCTGGAGCCTTGTCTGTCCTTAAGGACTTAAGGCCCACCCACACTCTCTCCACTGGTTTCTCTCCATGTTAGTGTTCCCTCTCCCCTCTCTTAACTTCCCCTGTAGAATTGGCCCATCCTTTCCTTATAAAGATAGAGCAGAAGTACTGTTTAGTACCTCAGCCTGGTCCTCCCTCCTCTGCCCACCCACCCTCCTTTTCTAACCTGCTGATCTGCCCCTACATTTCCTCCTTTCCCTGATGTAGCTAAAAATTCCTTCTCCCTCCTGATCCTCTGTACCAGCTTTAGGCTTTGGCTGCCCTTTCCACCATGCTAACCTCATTCAATTTCATATAGTACTCTTCTCTGTCATCCTCTCTATGGGTTTTCTTGTACTTTCAAAAGGTTAGTCTTTTTTCCCTTACCCTTTTCTGCACCTCCCTGGTCCAGCAGCTGGCTTTCCATGACCTCGATTTCTTGCAATGGGACTTTGTGCAGGTTTCAGTGGTTTCCAACAGACCCACTTTAAAAATGTCCCACCTGTGATCCGTGTCCATGTCCGCACTTATTTCCTCTAAGTGTCCTTCTAGAATGGCTGCCATCCTCCCAAAATCTGCCCCCTGAAGTTCACTACCATCATATTAGTATGATTTCCCTCCCTCCCCAGGTCCAGGGAGAACCATACTGTCGAGTGGTCGCTCCCTGCCAGTGGGTCATCTGCTACCACGTCCTTTACCTGGTCACCGTCTGTCAGAACAAAGTCCAAGATGCTTCCTTCTCTGGTCGGCTCTACCACCAGTTGTGACAGAAATACATCTTGGAATGCATCTGGAATCCATTGTTCTTTAGCAGTAGTTGATGCCGTAGTGCCCCAGTCCACCCTTGGCAGGCTGAAATCTCCCACCACCACTACCACCACCATCCTACCCCTACCCCTACCACAGTGATTTGTTAGGTTTTCCATCAGTTCCCTGTCCTGTTTCTCAATTTGTGTTGGTGGCCTGTAGACTATCTCCAGATTGCCCCCCCTGCCACTAGCATCATGTAAGGTGACCCACAACATTTCCACATTCCTGTCTTCACCCTCCTCCCTGCTACACTCTATTCTCTCCCTCACAAATAGCGCTACCCCTCCTCTGCTGGTTATCCTGTCCCTCCTATACGTTTTACATCATGGGAGTACTAAGTCCCAGTCCCATGTCTCTGTGACTGCAGCCACATCACCCCCCCCCGCCGCCGGCCAACATTGGCTGTAACTCGGGTAACTTGTTTCCCAGGCTCCTTGCATTGATGGAGACCACCTTCCAACCTGCCCCCCTTCATGGCCTCCCCTTTCTCCATGATTTTGCCCTTCTGTGAGTACTTCCCATCTATCATATTTCCAACTGGGGGGAGAGGCACTGGCCCTCCAAATCTTTGCATTCCCATCTGCCCTGCAAGACTAAGCCAACCCGCTATTTTAAATCATAATTTCTGTCAATAAATTCCCTCAGCTTATTTTTAAAACTCCTTTCCCTCCGTTCTCAGAGGTAGTCTGTCCTTGGCGAACAGCTCCTTGTTGTCCCATGTCACTCCCCAGCCTCCCACCAGCCCAAATCCCATATCTAGACACAATTTTTCCAACCACTCAATGAAATTCCTTATCCTCAGCTTTCTGTCCGTGCTTGCCCTTGGTACCAGCAGAACGTCTGAGAATGCAATAGTGTTTCCCTCAGTTTGACATATTCTGGCCAATTCTCTAAATCTTGCTTATACCTCCTGCACACTGTTGCCCTCCAAATCGTTTGTTCTGAGGTGCACCACTGTGTGAGGGGTTCCCCTCTGCCTTCCTCACTGTAGAGTGTACTATGTGGTTAGCCCCGTGTGCTGTCATGTCTGGAATGCACTCAACCCAGATAGATCTCATCCCCCTTCCCCTTCCCCCCATTTGGTACCTTTAATTATGGAATCTCCCAGTATGATAACCCTGCTACCTTCTTTCTGCCTACTCTCAGTGGACCCCCCCCCGTCCTGCTCAACCGTCCATCTCCCTGGCCTTGTCCTCTTCCTCTACAGGTTCTTCCTGCATTTGCTCTCCCAGGACAACTTCGATCCTCATTGCAGGGATGAAATGAAACTCCTTCCTCTAATTCCTACGTCTTTCAAGTGAACTTTTACCCCTCACCATTCCCACACTCTTAGCGTCCTCCCCCTACCTTTCCTTCATCTCCACCACATCACTCCCCTTCTTTTCTTCACTTTCTCTCCCTGACACCCTTCGCCATTTCCCCTCCGTGCCCCCAATTTGGCTTTCCTAGCACCTCCATTATCACCATGCACCTTGACTTTTCCCCCAGTACTTCTTTTTCCCACCATCTAAGTTCCTCTCCCCCCTTTTAATGCTATCTTCTTTGCTCCCTGCCCCTTCCTGCTTACCTGTGTACCTGTGTCTTCTCAATTACTTAGAGGAGTATACCTATTTGCCAAGTTAACCCCTCCTTCATTTACAAACTTGTTTCCCACATTTACCTTGCCATATCCATTACTGGTTTCTCCCTATGTAGTATGCCCCTTCACCCCCCTTGACCTACCCACCACCTGCCATCCACAGTTCCTCCAGCAGCCTGATCTGCTCCCCCCCCCCATAGTTACCCCTGAATACCTCTCATTTGTCAAAGCCATACTTCTACATCCTTTGGTAATCCCAGTTGCAGTTCCCCCTCCCTTTCTGCCTTCCAAGCCCTGTCTCTCTATCTCTCCCCTCAGGCTAAGCATTTCTGTTTCCAGGTGCCTCACTCTCATACATATTGGACAACCACCCGTTCTCCACAATGGGTCCATGTACACCACGGCTCCACATCCATTACACCCCACTATTCTCCTTGGTCTTACGCTGCCCCTGGTAGCACCCTGCCCTGCCCCATCTGTCCTGATATCCCACCTCACAATGTTAGCTTGCCTTTACAGGTCCCCCTTTAGTGAGCCACAAGCCCACAGACCCTCTAGGACTGCTGAGTGGGAGTTACAAACAGCTCCCCAATCTATGATTTTTACCTTTACCATGACTTTAACTGACGTTCTGCCAAATCAAGTAACAGCAATGTTAAAGCACCCTATGTGTTACTTGAAGGCCCCTTACGGCCACCTATTTCACCTTTACCTAATTCAATCCAGAGTTGAACAATGATCAGCCTTAGACATCTACACAGTGTTACTCAATGTAGCTATAATTTAACGTTTTTGCTCCCAGTTGAGAACCTTAGCTGTGCAGGCCTGCAGGCACCCTTAAGGCTACTGTATGGGATTTCAAACAATTAATCAATGTCAATTTATCTAGGACCTAATAATTGTGTTCCCAACTGAGAACCTTATCTGCAAAATCCCGCAGACACTCTTAAAGGGAAACATCCATGTCCCATCGGGCCCCACCTCACTGTGAAGCGGGGCCTAGTTAGCAGACGTAAAAAAGGTATTAAATGTGCCACTCACTGATCATTATTTTATTTTGATTCATATCTGGTTGACCCAAACCCTCCCCACTGGCATTTTACATTCTAAGACCCTCCCATCATTGCCCAGCGCCCGCTTGTGTCCCGTGATGGCGTGGCGGGTGGGAGCAGCCGAATGTCTCCACAGACTTGTCATAGTCCAGAATTTTTAAACAGCTTGCTTTGGAGCCCCTGTGCTGTCGAGACATACGGAGACCAGGTACAGACAGCTAGTGTGCCTGTTAGTCTGTACCTGGTCTCAGTATTGCAAGGACACAGATAGACTCCAAACCGGAGCTTTTTGGAGCTACCTAATACATATAATTTGTATTGTGGCAGCTTTAAATAGCTCCAGTTTGGAGTCTATCGGTGTCCTTGCAATTCCGAGACCAAGTACAGACTAACAAGCACACTAGCTGTCTGTACCTTGTCTCCGAATGTCTCAGCAGTTCACAGGCTCCAAACCAGAGCTGTTTAAAAATTCTGGACTATGATAAGTCTATGGAGACACCCCGGCTGCTCCCTGCCTGCCACATCATCATGGGGACAGCCGCAGGTGCTTGTGGGCACAATGGGAGGGTGTTAGAAAGTAAAATACCGGCTGTGAGGGTGCAAGATCAACCAGATATGAATCAAAATAATATAATAATCAGTAAGTGGCATATTTAATACCTTTTTTTTATATCTGCTAATCGGGCCCCGCTTCACATGGAGGTGGGGCCCGATGGGACATGGACGTTTCCCTTTAAAGACTGCTGTGTGGAATTTCCAACAGTCTCCCTTTATTCACCGATTTTACCTAACTTCTTCTGGTATCCAGCCAAACCTGTAATAGCAGCATTAATCACCTTATGCGTAGCTTGGGCCCCTCGAGTCTAGAGAGACTAACTAAGATGGTCACTAACATGAAGGATAAGAATTATGAGACTAGGCTACAGAAACTGAACATGTACCCATTGGAATTAATAAGAAAGAGATAATGCACAAAACACACACTGACACTGAACTACTGTTTCAATTAAATATGATCAACAACAACCAGGATCGCATCCTACATAGCCATTCTCATCAACTCACACTTTTATTCCCTAGAACCAATAAAAGAAGAGCTTATTACACTCAAAGAATTATTCCATTATGGAATTCTATCCTCAGTTCCCTATACGACTGCAATACTCAAGCTACATTTAAACCGAATCTCGATTGTCATCTGTTGTAAACCAAGGGATCGTATACCAGCTGTGCTGGAGACATACACTTATGGGCATTAGCCTTCTGTATGCCTACCTTTTCCTAGTATGAAATCCTAGTAACCAGCATCGGGATGTGCATTGCGGTCATCGGTCCTAACTCTCACCCCATTCTCCTATACCTCAGCTTGTTTACACATGTGATGGGGTGAGAGTTAGGGCTGACACCCCAACACACACCCCGATGCCAGTTGGAGGTGCGGACTGGGGGGGTGCAAAGGGGGTTTTCAATTCTAACACCAAATTTCCTCACTTTTGTCACTGTGGAACAACCCTAACTGATGCATTAAACAGAGTTTTTTGCCATGAATATGGTGTATTCAAAAAACTTCATTAACATCAGTTAGGGTTAAATTGACAAAAACTGGGAAATGTGGCATTATGGTTTGAATCTCTATCTATCTCTCACTTACACAGACCATTAGAACTGAGGTCAGCCTAGCCATCAACCCTAACACTCACCGCATACCAATAGAAAATGTGATGACATGGGTACAGCATAGGAGAACTGGGTGAGTGTTAGGGTTGATGGCCCCAAGAAAGACCCGGCCCCACCTGTGGGTCCATGCATGGTGGGGAATGGGGTGTTAAGGTTGGAAACCCTATTGCCACATTTCGCTGCTTTTGTCAGTTTAACCCTAACTGATGCATGAACAAATTTTTATGTAATTTATTTCCTTACTTTTTGAGATAGTATAACTGTATCCATATTTGCCCATGGGAGCACAGAGCCTACACTTAGAGATGTAGCAAATTCAAATTCTGCTCACGAAGTGCCCATGAAGTAGGCACTTCACCTTGTAATTATCACTTCTCATTGTTACCCCACCTTAAAGCGAATTAAGGCGGAGTGACAAATCTATTGGCACTGCAGCCACCCACACATCACATGGCTTAAAGTAGTGTAAGTCACATGCTTTGGCCAGGCAGAAAGGAAGTGACTCACTAGGAGATAGTTTCACTTTCCCCTTTGCAGAAGGAGAGAGAGGAGCTTGTAGAGAGGGGAGAGAGAGAGAGAGAGAGAGTTAGAAGCACAGTTTAAAAACCACTGGTTAAAAGCCAAATCTTTCTTGTCTTTTTTCTGATTTTGTTCTTTGTTTATTAGTTCTTCTATGTATTTCTTTTGTTTGATTAATTCTTTGTTTTATTTTGTGTGTGTGTGTGTGTGTGTGTGTGTGACTGTGTTGGGCCACAGGCAGAAATTAGAATGAAGCAGGGAAGATCTGGGGCTGGGGCATTTCTGTGGCGTGGCAAATGGGTGGGAGTTCTCACACGTGGGGGGCTGGGCCAGTTTTGGCTGGACCACAGTAAGCTCTTCCCAGCCCCCCCCAGAAGCAGGAGATGTTGGTGTTGCTGCTGCAGCTATGATGGAACAACCACCACCACCTCCTCCCACTGCCCCACCACCACCATTGCCAGAAGCACCTCAGCAGCTTGTGCCTGTGCCCCCGGCCCCAAGTGTGGAGCTTCAGTCCCAGGCTCCCACAGCATCTGGTCCCCTCCACCTGTACCTGGTCCTCCCCACACCTCCCTAGTTTGGGAGTTTCTCAATGGTGTGTGGGGGACAGTAGCTTTGTAAGTTGCCAGGTCTGTGATGTGGAGGTGTGCTGTGGTCCACGGAGAAGTCACCTGGGGAACGGGGGCCAGCACACCCATATGTTGAACCATCACTGGGAGGAGCGGCAGGCTACTGTCACGAAACAGGCCAGGACTGCTCCTGCTGGCCCTTCTGTGGCAGAGGGGGTTGCTGTGTGTGGTGTTAAGTAGAGGAGTGCCATGGCAGCACCTTCAGCTCCACCAGCACCAGCGCTACCAGCTGAAGCACCTCCTGCTGGTGGCAACCCCACAGAACTGCCTGTAAGTCAGGCTGATTTGGCAGTTCTGTGGAGTGTGTTGGATGCTGCCAACCAGCACCTGACCAATGTCGAGTGGCAGTTGGAGCGGATCAAGGGCCATCAGCCTCAGATGATGGCCATGATCTAATTGCTGTTGTCCCACCATGACATTGAGCATTCATTTTTTAGTTTTTCCTTCATTGTACCCCACCATCCTCTGTAATAAAAAATACATTCATATGTTGCCCCTGACTCTTCCATGCTGTATCTTATAATTGTTTTCCCTTTTTTATGCAAATCTCTTCTTGTCTTCTGTTCTGTATGCATCCACCCTGTTGTTGATTCCATTTCCGTACTCTACAGTTTCTATCCTGTGCCCCCCCTTCCTTCTATTAAGTGTGTATGTTGTTTTGGCTTTGCATAACCTTGTTTTAAGTAGAAAAGGGTTATTCTTTCCCTCATCATTCCAACTGAAAGGAGTAGTCCACCCAAAATTTGCAACAACTTATGTTATGCAAAGCTGTTTGATTTTTATGAAAAGTCCTAGTGTGTCCTTCTCTCTGTCTGCTATTAGGAGTTTTTCCTAAATTAGCCTGCTAGCTTTATGGTAGTTTTACAAGTTATGACCCCTTGGGATCTCTGTCTCAAATATGTTTATTGCCTTACTTTTACCTACAATGTACCCTGTGTCATGTGACAGTGATGTAGCACATCCCATCGATTTAGCAAATGCACAGTTCACAACAGTAGAGCTGTGTAACTGTTCTTATCCAGTGATCACACATGGCAAGTTACAGTTTAGCAAATACCTGAGAGCTAGCTGAGTAGGGTTTCTGTAAACAAAACAGCTACTAAATAGCTGTAATTAGCTATTTGTGTTTTCTGTGAGTGTCAGGTCTAGCTAGCAGTAGTAAGTGTTTTCATTCTAAAATTTAATTTAATCAAACTACACACAACAATAAAAAGCACAGAAATGGCCCCAGATCATCAATGTTATAATTAGTAAAGACTAGCAGTTTTTGTACAGAAACCCCACTCACCTAGCTCTCAGCTATCTGCTAAACTGTAACAATAGCCATTTGGACTCACTGGATAAGAACAGTTACACAGCTCTGCTGTTGTGAACTGTGCATATGCTAAATCTATGGGCTATGCTACATCACTGTCACATGACTAAGGTGCATTGTAGGAGCAATAAAGGCAATAAACCTATTTGACGTGAAGAGCCACAGGAGTTCTAAAAACCATTATAAAGCTAGCAGGCTAATTTAGTAAAAACTCCTAATAGCAGACAGAGGGAAGGACACAACTAGAACCTTACATACAAATGAAAAGTGCTCTGCATAACATATGTTGTTGCAAATTCTGGGTTCACTACTCCTTTAACTAAACCAGAATACTATAAGTCAACATGAATAGGTGCCAGTAACATATTTTCACTGCTAGTACAACTGTATTTATGACAAAACAAGGCACACAGTAATGACCCTTGCACTTTGGCAGTTAGGCCTTCAGTAGTGTGTCTTCTAATGAAAGCCTAAGCGCCAAAGTGCAGTGGGCATTTGTGTGTGCCTTGCTTTGCCATCAATAAAGTTGCAGTTGCATTGAACATTTTTTGAGGCATGTATTCATACAGAAAGTAAACATTACTGAGGCACCAAAAACATTGCTCACATACAGTCGCCAGAATTAATGTGCATCCACAGAATGCTACTGTCCTGTCACCAGAAAATTCCCCAGTCCACACGAAGTGAAATGAGAGCATAGCAACAAATGCAAAGTCTCCGAGAATTAATGGCGCACACAGTCTTGCATGCAGTATTCACACACAGTCACCATAATTAATGTGCATCCACAGAATGCTACCGTCTTGTCTCCAGAAAATTCCCCAATCCACACAAAGTGAAATGAGACCATAACAACAAATGCAAAGTCTCCACACTCCACACTCCAATAAGAACTAAGTGCCCTGCTGCTGCTGTTGGAATTACATGTAATGCTGCTGTTGATCTGACTGTGATGGGATGATACACAGTGTCTTGCCAAGTGGTGTGCGAGCAGGATAACCTGACCATTGAGTTTACCATCCAAGATGATGAGACTGAGAGCACTGTTGGTTGCCCAAAGTGTGCTGCACTGACCCCAGCAGGAAGGATGCCCTTTGTGTGTACACTAATATTACCCTTGGTAAGCTGATTAATGTACCTGCCTGGCACCGTCATTGTTTTCCACAGAACCTGACCTTAACTGTGTTCTTGTCTACCTATCTATCTATCTATCTATCTATCTATCTATCTATCTATCTATCTATCTATCTATCATTTGTTTTCTACATGTATACATGTAATCATTGTTTTGTTTTGTGTCACAAGTCACATAGTTGCACTTAGTGCGCGCATTTCTGTGTGATTAGGATTGTGGGTTGGAATACTGTCAAGCCAGTGAAGGTAAGTATTTTATTTTGCGGGGGCATTTTCAAGCAAGTTTCAATAATGGTTTATTGTTTGGTAAATTCTTCACAGGTCTTATTTGCATCCTCCTCCAGTCGAGTACTGATGGTCATGGTCATGGATTCCTACTACTTGTTGCGTCATGTCTGCCGGCCTGGGGGGTATGATGTTGAACTTATTTGGAGAAAGCAACAATGACAGCACACAGCATCAGAAAGTTTCCTCCTAAAAGAGATGAAGAAGGAGTTATTAGTACTTGACTGAAGTAACACATTATGTTAAAGTGTGGCTGTTCCATCCTGTAATATATGCTGATTAACAGATACAAAGATGTCTCAGTAAGCCACATGAAGACCAAATAATCACAATCACAAATGTAATACAGTACCTGTAACCCATACACTGTGTCGATGTCCCTATGTCTTAACTCAAGTTACATTGTAAAAACACATCTTGTCAAGTCACGGCCTGGATTAAACTTTGTTCAACACCGGCATGGCTACTACAGTAATACAGTGTGTGATGTGCATGACAAACATATTATGTGACGTACATGTCACCTACTTTATATGACTCATCAGTCAGATTTGCATTCTTGAAAAAATGAAAAACAAAAAAAAGCACTGATGAAATAAAATGAATAAATTTACTGGTCTGGAAATGGATATCCTGCAAGTTGCTGTAGACAGTACTGCAGTACCATAGTCCTCCAGCGAAGGAGAGTGGTTTGTTAACCTGTAAAAAAAGAAAATAAGTTTATCGTATGTGTTTGACCACTGCATCTCATAAAATCAACAGGAAACATAACACAGCTAAAGGAAGTTCCATAGTATGAAACATTAGTACACACACTCACTTTCAAGTATTGATAGTAACTAAGAAGTCTTGTGGCTGTGGCTCATGTATGAGGTCTCCTCTCTGACTCCATCTGCCATGACATGGGCAGGACACAGAATGAAAAATATCGGCATACTGGTGGTGGTGGATGGTGATGGGCACATCATGATGACATTCCCTCTCACATATATCTGCATCTTCTGGTGGCTTTGGCTAACAACAGTTTTCTGGTGGTGGTCATGGGGGCACATGCTGACATTCCCTCTCACATTTATCTGCATCTGGTGGCTTTTGCTAACAGCGGTTTTCTGGTGGTGGTCATGGGGGAACAGCTGCAGCCTGCAACACATTCACTGTCACACACACGCATGGGTGGCAGGCGGGATATAGAAGTGTGCACTGTGTTACAAATATGACATGCAGAATTTGGGTCATTCTGAGTGGGACACTGGTTTAACTTTATGAAGAACAAAACATGTACCGTAGAAAAAGTGTGACCGCCTTTTAACCACTTCACTTAAAACCTACCAACATCAACCTCAGCGTCATCTTCATACAGAAAGCTGCCCTTGCAGTCATCAGTGTCTGAATTCTGCGCACTAGGGAATTCTTTCTCCATCATGTCATCATTTACCTCACTGGTATGCTGTTTCATGCTGTCTGTGCCACCAGGATGGTCCATTTCTACAACATCAACACAACCATGACCATGCCGTAGTACAAATACTGAGGTTTCAGTTCGAGCTGGTATGTGGTCCTCATTCATTTTTATGAATTTCAGCAAGCTGACATTTGCAGGAGCAAGGTTTGTATGACAATCCTAAACTATTGCACCCACTGAACTGAATACCCTCTCGACACTTACGCTGGAATGAGGGCATGTCAGGTACTTCAGTGCCACTGAGGTCAGCTCTAGTCATTCACTGACTTTTCCACTCCAGTACAAAAGATGATCATCAGTTATTGACAGATGCCTGTTTTCAGCCAAATATGAGTCAACCATTCGCTAGTCATTCACTGACCTTTCCACTCCAGTACAAAAGATGATCATCAGTTATTGACAGATGCCTGTTTTCAGCCAAATATGAGTCAACCATTCGCTGTGCTGCACGAAGTCCAGTGGTTGATGCATCATTCTGTTCTCCGGAATCATTTATGTCACAAATCCTTACTTGGGACAAAGCACCCCAAAGTGGGTTGACGACAACTGGTTTTGATGACAGATCACCTGGAACTGCAGCCCTCTTACAGGTTGTGCTTGATACTACTCCAAACTGACCTTCAGCCTGATTATGCTGCTGAGGTTTGCTGACCTTGGCACATGATTTCTGTGCCCCATGAACCAAGTGCACCAGTTGCCCACTGACATTTTTTACCTGTTCAGGCT
The DNA here is from genome assembly GCA_016271365.2 of Neoceratodus forsteri. NCBI lineage: Eukaryota > Metazoa > Chordata > Ceratodontiformes > Ceratodontidae > Neoceratodus > Neoceratodus forsteri. Next base: position 725,948,743 of record CM028137.1, on the reverse strand, counting down.
CTCCCTCCATTAGTGAGGTAATTCCATGTTTGTGTCGTGGGTATAGTATAGCTGCTATTGCAATGTCATCACTCTCCTGAATGCTCAAGATGTGCCGATTGCACTTGAATAGTGTTAGTATGTGTTTCAGCAACACACACTGATAGCACAGTCTCTGGAACTATCAAGGCTATGCTGTAGATTCAGCAATGTCGGCCTCAACACTAGCAGCAGTGGAAGTGATTGGCTAATGGAGGCAGGCTCACCACTCACTGCCTATGTGGCATGTTTAAAAGGCCTCAAAATTGTTATTAGAGAGTCCATGAGGTGCCACTGTTCAGTCGTGAGAGACATGGAGGCCCCAGAAGTGTCACAGCTAGTGTGGATGACAAGATATTCTGAGATGGCTTTGTATTGTTCATACAACCTCTCTCCCATGTATAAAGTGGAGTTCTACTGGGTGACAACTTCCAGCTTTAGGCGGTGCTGCAGGAGGCTATTTTGGATCTGCAACTGCTGAAGCTGGTCACGGGCCTTTGCAGAGTGTGAAAAGTGAGAACAGATATGGCGTGCAACTGTCAGCATTTCCTTTGTATCTGGGTGCTGTATAAACACCTGCACCACAAGATTTAAACAGTGGGCCATGCAAGCAACTCAAACAAAGCCACCATTCGTGATGCATTTAACCACATTTGACCCATTGTCACTTGCTATAAACCCAGCTCTCAGGGACAGGGGGTTCAGCCACTCATCAATTTCAGTCAGTAGCAAGTCCGGCATGCCTTCACCAGCGTGTGAACAGGTCACATTGTGCATAGCAAGTGTTGCATGCTGTCGAATTCCTGGAAGATTGCTACCATGACAGTCCACCTTACTACAGTGATTATTCACACTACCACCAGCACAAACAATCCCCAGCATCTGCGCCCAATGTGCAGTTATACACATATATGAACTCTCTGCTGTTTTGCCACTTGTCCACATATCCATACTTAAATGGATGAATGGAGAGGAGGAATGTTGAAGAGCATGTCTTACATAGTCAGTCACAGTACGGTATAACTCGGGGACAGTACGGGTGGAAACATATGTCCTGGATGGGGCTTTCCATTTTGGACAGGCGTGTGCCACAAACAGCTGGAATCTGGAATTCTCCATGAAGGAAAAAGGCAAAAGATCAACTGCCAGCAATTCAGCTACAGCAGCATTAAAATCATGTGACACTGCATGATTGGGTGGGTACTTCAGGTTATGGGCAAAAACACTCTCCTATGTGGGCTGAATTACACATTTTGCACAGGGTGTGACAAATGGCTCTGCTCTGCGAATGGCCAGGGGTGGGGTGTGGATATGTGAAGAAGAGGGCTGCACAGGTGACAAATCCACAAATGAAGTTTTTTTCCCAGATTTATGCACAGGGGTTAATGTACCACTTGCACTAGACATACTGCATTGACCACCACCACCACTGCTACTCTCACCACCACTTGACAAGATTTCAGAATCATTATGCTCCACCTCATCATGCCTGCAGTAATCCTCTGCTGTTATTTCATTGCTTCTGCAGACATTTCTACTTGGTCTTACAGTCATGGAAGCAGATAACATGCTTATTAAGGTTGATGACAAGGGTGAACACCTCATAATGGCATTAGTTGCTATCTGCGGCCAGGTCCACAGTTCCATGTGCCTGTTCTTAAGATGTGTATGCTGCACCCCTGTGCCCAGATGACTCCCCTTTTTACCTTGCCTCACACTAACATGGCAAAGCTGGTAGATTGCAGCGGACTCATTATTTGCATCTTGCACAAAAAAATCCCAAACAAGGGATTGTGATCCCCTACTTTTAACATGTCCCTGATGCTGCTTATTGGACTTTGTTTTTTTAAGCCCTGAAATAGGGCATATGCTACATGATTTTTCAGGTGGGACACACTTAGACTGCAACTGCCCACCACAGCTACCTATCATTATTACTGGGTCATCATCATCATCAACATCAACTGAAACCGCTAAATTGCAACTTTTTCCCAGTGGGGGGGGGATTTAATACCAACAGACCCAGACACAGTCACCTTGACTTTCTTTTTCTCTGGTTCCCAACAGGGGTCACTGACATCATCATCATATTCATCAACATCATCCGCATCCACAGTTTCTGCTTGGATGCTGTCATGTGGACTGCATGTTGCAACCGCAGCAACATCATCATCATTACCAGATATTTTTGCACCACACTGTGAATCATTGCGTGGAAAAGGCATGACTTTAGCCACAGTGAAAGAAATGTGACACTGTGCATTATCGTTGCCATGAACAGAATCATGTTCAACTACCATGGGGATGTTACTGTGGAGTATGACATCATCTACACTGTCTCTCACTGTTTTAGACTCAATTATATTTTTTGACATGGTTAACTGGTCAGAAGTGGAATTTGAGGCAGCAATACTCATGCCAGCAGAAACTGCACTAACACCACCAGCTGGGACAGCATCCTCTCCTCCAACTATAAGTGAAGCTACAGATTTTCACTGCAAAAAACATTGATGGAGAAATCCCTTTCCTCACATCAGCTATGCACTTCTGCGTACTACCACACCCACAGACAATCTTACCACTGGTATCAGTGCCATGGCCAGAAACAGCTTTGCTTGTACATCTCTTTGCAGGCATTTTGGGAGTTCATTAAGAAAATTGTAAACCAATTTAGATTTCGGAACTTTCAGCCTGGCCCAGTGGATGTGATGTAAAGCCCAAGAAAACAACAACAGTGGCTTACGGTCTGCCGACGTAGATTTTGAACTAAACAGATGCAAAGGCACAGACAGATTAGATTGCACTGTGTAATCAAAAAAAAGATGCAGATGCAGATGCAAACTCACAACAACATCTTAACCACTGCTGCTCGCAACAGTCACAATCCAAATCCAATATGAAAAAGAATACCTTTTGCTGGCTGTGGGGGGGGGGAGGGAGTGCACTGCAGTAACAGTACAAAACCAAACCAATATACCACAATCCCTCCCGACCACAAAGCGGTACAAGATCACACAGTTGCGGTGGATAGCAGGTTCACACTGCTGCAATTATTCTGTGGCACAATAAAAGGTGTCTGTGATTTGATGGCACACATCACACACACACACAAACTACAGGTAATGCATGGCAGATTGAAAACTTCAGTAATATAACCAGCTCTTTTCAACAAACTGAAGTTATACACTGCTACAACACAAAATTCAACAAAAAAAGTCATGAATTACTGAAAATATTACTGTGTGTACATTACCACAGTTATACAACAAAAATATAACCAAAACAAAAAGACTGCCTTTTTCTCCCATACAGTTAATCTACCTACACCACACAGATATGCCCCTCCCCCAAAGCACACTTCAAGTGTCTCTCAGTACACAGACTAATTGTTCAAAATTAACATTCAAAATCCATGCACAAACAATAAACACTTGATAATGTGAATACAGGAGGGTTTCCTGCAATTGATGTACTATGTTTTAAGCCAAAAAAAGGCTCAAAAAGGATTTTTTAACAGCTTTTATAGAGTTTAAATCACAGAGCTCTGACAGCAAACTGTCTCCAACTACCGCTACACACACACACTACACCAAACTGAGGCTGTGCATAACGATCTAGAGCCCTTGTGACCTGCAATCCCATGTATCAATACAAAATTCACCTTGAAGCCCAAAAACAAGGTGAAGTGATGCGAAGTACATTGGAATCAATGTACTTAACCTAAAAATAGGCACAGAAGAAGTTGGAGGAAGGCGGAGTAACATGAAGTGCATTGAAATCAATGACTTTGCGATTCTCATTATGACACGAAGTACACCACTTCACATTGCAGAGTACTTCACGAATTCCCAGCCACTTCACGAGTTGCTCTACCGATCAAATTTCAGCCACTTCTCCCACCACTACCTACCCTCCATAGATGTGCATATGTATCTTGCTGTGGAAGCACAGGGACCTCTGGCCCCTGCACTTCCAGTTATAGGACAATAGTTACCAAATTGACACCATAGCCATGTTATTACCCAACCTCATGTACCCGGTGCAAAAAAGTTTTCAATCCTCACCAAAACTTAACTCTACACAAGCGCAATACCAATCCATAGCACAGGTGCAAAAACATATTTTAGACAGGATTTGAAAAATGACAGCTTTGCCATAGATGTAGTGGTGCAATAAAAAGGCTATGTTGAAAATTTGGGATCAAAATATTTAAAATTCCCAAAGTTATGAGCATGCATAGTGAAATTGCAACAAATAATCATAACTGTGCAATTTTTAATAATTTTGACCCAGAATTTTCAACATAGCCTTCTTATGACCTCACCACATGAACCCAGTACAGAAAATTTTCAAATCCCTACCAAAATATAATTCTGTGCAACTGCAATGCCATTCTGTGCTACAGGTGCGAAAACACGTTTTAGCTAGGATTTGAAAAATAACAGCTGTGTCATACATGATAGTGCTATGTTGAAAATATAGGGTGCAAATATTGAAAATGTCCAAAGTTACAAGTGTGCATAGCAAAATTGCAATGAATGGTCACAGCGCAATCATTTTGTGAAATTTAGACCCCAAATTTTCAACATAGCCTTTGTATGACCCCACCTCATGGACAATATGACTGTCATTACACAAATCCCACCGGAAAGGTAATTTCACCAAGTGACCACAAAAGCACGCTTCTGATGGGACTTGCATGACAACAGTCATATTGTTAATGAGGTGGGGTCCACAAAAGACCATGTTAAAAATTTGGGGAAAAAACTCTTTAAAAACGGCTGAGTTATGCATAAAAGTTGAACCCCCCTATTGAAATATATTGAAGAACATTTACTTTAGTTTCTCATGTTGCAGTTGCCAGTTTCAGCAGCAAGATGTGTCTTCAAGCAAGAGAGTAGATCTCAAACATGGGACCTGCTCAGATGAGTGATGGTCTGTGAGGGTGTCAAGAAGGTTGTGGGGAGGTGGGTACACAGTGGGTGGTTGGGTGGGAGGTGCGGGAGTGATTGGCGATGGACCTTTTCATTTACAGATAAAAAGAGACAACGAGGGAACATTTTCTCTTTTTTAGCTTAAGAGACCTGAGAGGGTGGGGGATACCACTAACCACCAATGAACAAAGGGGAAAAAATTTGGAGGATGGGGGAGTACCACTAGACATCAGGGATCAAGGATAATAGTGGCAGAATGCCACAATACAGAAAACTAAGAATATATATATATATATATATATATATATATATATATATATATATATATATATATAGTGGCATGGTAGTGCCTCTATGGTTAGGGTTCGGTACCCCATTTAAGGTTAAATCTGAAATTTTGCAGCTTAATAACTTTGCCACTGTATGATGGATTTGTCTGAAATTTGGAATGCATAGTTTGGTACTATAGATCTCTGGATCTGCTAAGTTTCATAACAGTTGGATATACGGTTACGGAGCTACAGAGCGTTGAAAAACACACAAATTACTCATTGTTGTGCATTCTTTGCTCATGCCTACAGGTCGCATGGTCTGTGTGACCAGTCCAAAACCTTCAGGGAGCATGCAGCCAGGGTCCCCGATGTGCCTTTTGAAGATTTCATGAAAAAATATTAAATGGTTCAAAAGTTATTCAAAAAGAAGTTTCCCATTATAGTCAATGGGAAAAGTTAAAAAGTGTCTCAAATGCAGTTTTTAGTGTCACAAATGATCCTTGTAGTGTTGCAAATCCACCATCTTGTTTTCAGTTGGTGGTCACAGAAATGCTTGACATTTAAATTTGGGACCCTCTAGGGACATAATTCTTGCTGTGTTCACCTAGTCGAGTCCTGAGGATGCTAGGCATGTCTTTTTTTTGGGGGGGGGGGGTTAATGCCCCAGAAATATGTTTTTAACATTTTTGTAAACAGTAATGTCGCAAAGTAGTGTCACACATTCAACACTTTCGTGATTTTTTTTTCCAAAATGTCGCAAATCACGATACTACTTTGTGACACTATACAAAAAACAATAGGAAATCTTTGCCACCCTGCTGCAAAAGAACAGTTTGGTCTTTTGGGCTGCAATTTGGAAGGAAGAAAGCCAAGATCCAACAGATGCTGCTTCTTATGGTTTGGTGACAACGTATTCGAGGGCTGCAAAGTTACGGCACTCCAAAGTTGACAATTTTTCCCATAGGGTAACATTATGGTGTACGCTGCTCCTTTCGGGGTCCGTATCTTGAAAACTCTTCGAGATACAGACTTTTCATCAAAAGAATTCTTAGTCCCCCACTGAGAGGCTAAGTGCAAAACTAGCCAGGAAAGTCATAAATAATATGAGATTTTAATTTGTTTTATATGGTTCCTGAGATAAAGGCAATTTAGTATTCCCAGTGTTCATTTTCTGCTCCGAGGGCCATTATTATGCATACATTCTTTGTATTCACTGTGCAAGCACCTTTTTGGGAAAAAAAGTGTGTGCATTTGCGTTACTGTTACATTCAGCATTTCAGTTACCGTTTGCATTAGTGTCTCCGTTTACGGCATCATGTGCATTACCCTTTGTGTTTGCATTTGCGCTTGTGTTTACGTTACTGCTACCATTTGTGTTTCCATTACTGTTTTTCTTTGTGTTTCCTTTTGTGTCACTGTGTGCATTACCATCTGAGTTTGCATACGTGCTTCCGTTTGCATTTCCATTTGTGTTTCTTTTGGCGTCATCATTGGTGTTACTGTAAGGGTTTGCATTTCCATGACCGTGCACGTTACCATTTTTGTTTGCACACACACTTGTATTTGCTTTTCTGTTTGTATTAGTGTTCTCTTTGGTGTCTTCATTGGTGTTACCATAACCACTTGCATTTCCAATTGCATTACCATTACTGTTTGTGTGTTCGTCATCATTTGCGTTACCGTTTGCATTTTCATTACCATTTGCGTTTGCGTTTTTGTTGCCGTGAGCATCTGCGTTACCATTTCTGTTTTCATTACCATTTGCGTTTGTGTTTCTCTTACCGTTTGTGTTATTGTTTACGTTTACATCACCATGTGCGTTACCGTTTGTGCTTGCGTTTGCGCTACAGTTAGTGTTATTTTACCTCACTGTTTCCACCGCTGTTTGCATTAACATTACCATTTGTGTTATTGCATTTGTGTAGTGCAGTGCAAAACATTGTTTTTGCTATTTTTCCTGCTCTGAATTCCGTGACACATAGCACAGCCAGTGTGTGGTTGATTGGTCTGAATCTGGGCAGGTAGGAAGACCTATGTTCAAGGAACATGTCAGTTTTTGTTTGGTGAACAAATGTTGTTCTGTTCCAGAGTTATGGCCATTTGAAGTTTCCCCACCTTGCAGTCCGCCATTTTAGTGCATTTTCGGCTGCAATTTCTACCATTTTGTATTGGAAGACTTCTTAAAGGTGCAGAAACATAAAAATTGAATATCTCTGGAACGGTTTGGTCTTTTCACATGAAATTTGGGGGATGTTGAGTGGATGCCCTGGAGATATGAATTATGCTGTTTACATGTTTTAAAAAAAAAAACATTTGCTGTGGAGATACTGCATGATGCAGTTAACATTTTGTGCATAGTGTTCTGCATGGTGCTACTGCCTTTACATTTATAGTGAAGGTAGCCCTAGTGGCTTGGAGGTGACTTGCAGTGGTTTAGTGTGTAAAAGATTAACAGGTGCAGAATTATGCCACTCTGACAAATGAAAATTTGGTTCATTATGCTTCGATAACTTCTGAACCATGTGTCCGATTTGCCTGGCATTTGGAATGTACAAAGATTTATAATTCATTTTTCACTGTGCCAATTTTTGGGTCACTGGCATTTACAGTTGCTGAATTGTGTATGTTATATTGTTTGCTCGTGCCACTGTGTGGCCGTTGAATGGATGTACATACAATTCTGGACACACGGTGTACCATGGAAAATGTCTTCATTTACCAATTTTCATTTCAGTTGGTCATACAGTTTTTGCAAATTCACATGGTTCGGGCCCCGCGTTCCCACCACCACATTCCATTCACTATTTATACTGCACATTCTGAAAAAGAAGGGAAATTCATGGCAAAAAACTCCATTTAATGCATCAGTTAGGGTTGTTCCACAGCGACAAAGTGAGGAAATTTGGTGTTAGGGTTGAAAATCCTAACTACGCATTCCCCCTTCACCACCACACACACACACACACACACACACACACACACATATATACATGCAAGTAGGGGAAGGACCAAGGCAATACAACCAATCATGCACAACCAGCAGCAGATGATAGAACTAGCATACAACTATCTAAACCATGAAACCACACACCTATGCTCCCATTGGGCTGTGGCATGAGGCTGTCACTGCTAACTCTGATCCCGGACATTCCACACACCGTAAAACACATATCACTATGCACAACTGGGCATCTTGAGCCACAAGCTTCCACCAACACATAACACAGACTACACATATGGAATTTTGGGGTTCACAAGATCCAAAACAGGATTTTGCACATTTCCTGAAATACTTTGGAAAATCACTTTCACTAATCTGACAGTGTTGTGATGTGCATTTGCAACACTTTCCTGTTTGCAACAAAAGGGCGAGTTTCTAGACCAAGTCACCAAGTTCAAATATCTTGGCATCATGTTTGATGACACCCTCACCTTCTCAAGCCACATATACTCAGTTATCAAGACTGTAAATGCAAAGCTGGGCGTGCTTTACCATCATAGACACTCAATGACTCCTGATGCTCTCAAACTAGTCACTAGTAGTTCAATGCTGTCTACCATAGATTATGGATTGCCTATTTATGGGGCAGACACAAAAACAGCCCTAAACAGGATCAGCACACTCCTTAATAAAGCCTGCCACCTCACTCTGGGGGCTGCCATTGACACCCATACTTGCATGCTCTACAAAGACACTGGGTAGCTCCCACTCAGCCTTCGAGGGCAATACCAAATCTGCCTGCTTCTAAAAAAGGTGCTGCTGGGTCTGTCATCTTCCATAGTGGGAGGCCACTTTAGGCTGGCTGGCCCTACAAAATCGACCCGAAGTACGGTCACTGACAGGATGATGATTTTCTTCAAAAGGACAAAACTTGCCCAAAACTCCATCTTGTATCAGGGACCGAAGTGGTACAAAGAACTACCCACTGACCTCTCTGAGACACACAAGATTAGTACTTTCAAAACTGGGCTCAGAACCTTCCTTGGCTCAAAAATGACCTGTACCTGCTATTGCTAATGTGGTAATAACTCAGCCGACAGTCTCCCAGTACCTACCCCTTTCCTCAATTATCACTCCACTGAATATCACCTTCCCTGGGACCCTCCTTACCCTATCCCCTTGTAACTAACAATGTCTCCTCATGGCTGAACACTCCTCCCCACCCCCTTCTCTGATGATGCCACCTTTTGGCTGACCCTTCCACCCCCTTTTCTTTCCTTGAATCTAGCTTATGTAATTAAGTACTAAATTGATGTGTAAAACCTCAGACTTGTTCTATTACTGGTTGTGTATATGATTCAATGTTCCTTTTACTGTTAACTCTGTATTTTATACTGTTATGTCTGTTTTTAACAGTTGACTTGGAACTTTTGAAATCCCAAACTGAAAAAATAAATAAATAAATAATGGGACCTTAAAAATGCAATAACTTTGGAATGGATTAATATTTCTTCACCAAACAAATGCAGGGCAGTTCAGCAGCCCGCACTCTTTCTACCATAAAAATTTCAGACTAGCTGGCCCAGTGATGCTGAGGTGCTGGATGCCTTACCTTGCACTGCACCAGTGACCCAGGTTTGTGAATGACCTCAGGTCATTGGGGTGTTGGCATGGGAGGGAGCAGGATCAAGCAACCAATGGCAGCTCTCCCCTCCTGGGGGTGGTTGTCTGTCCCCCCATAGTTCCACTCCCATCAGGTGGAGGTCTGATGGAAGGAGCAGGCAGGAGCAGGTGGTGGCAATTGCCAGGGGTGGGGTGGAAGGGGCCAAGCCTTTACCCATGCACCTCCGTGCACACGCATGCACGTGTCTGCCGGGTCCCGGGTCAGGGGGAAAAAAGCCACAAAAACTACATATAGAAAGAAAAAAAAAAGGAAAAAAACTTCAGGCCAAAATTCAGCACCATCTGTGCACAGGGTGATTAGCAGAAAACTGCAAAAAGTGGCAATTTTAAGGTTTTTGCACTATCCGGATCTCAGAATCCACACATCCAACTGGAACAAAACTTGACACATCAAGAGATCTACCCCACAGGACAGTGCACATCAAGAGATCTACCCCATGAGACAGCACATGCCAAATGTGGTGCAAATCCATTGAATGGTTGCAAAGTTAATAAACTGCAAAATTTGAGGTTTAACGTTAAAGTGCCTGTTCAACCCTAACTATAGTGGTGCTACTGCACCACAATATTTTCAGTTTTTGTGACTTTTAGAAATGATGGCCATCAGAATCGGTATTTTTTTCAGCATGGAAGGTAAATCATAAAAATAAGCACTTGCAAAAGGTTTTGTTTTACTGGTCAAACTTGAATGTTAACTTAAAAATCAGTCAATCATAACTCTAAAACTGTATAATATTTTTTCACCAAATGATTGAAAGACACACCTTTGTCACCTTTAAACCTGAAAATTTTATGAAAAAATTCTGCACCATCTAGGCTGTAGGTGACAGCAAAAAATATGCAATGTTAAGTATAGTTGTTTTTGTTTGTTTTTTGGCACTCTGTATCATACAAATTGTACAAGATGCTGTCACAAAACTTTTCACATCCTGAAACACTGGCAGCTTGACTACTCCTGCCAGATTTTGGGCTATTTCATCAAATGATGCCAGAGTTGTTAAGGTGCAAAAATGTGGGTTTAACATTGAACAACTGACTCAGTACTTACTACAGGGGTGCTACCGCACCCCACTATACAGGTGCGGTAGTGCCTGTATATTACAGTTGAGTAAACACTTTAATGTTAAACCCCAGTTTTTGCACCTTAATAACTTTCCCCCATTCAACCAATTAACATAAAAGTTCAAAAGCCAGAGATGGTGCCAGGATCTCTGAATCCTGAAAATTTTGTGACAATCGGTTTACTGGGGGAAAAGTTACAGAGGGGCAAAAGCCCCAGAAATCACCAAAATTAAGACCTTTTTTTTCTGCTCAACTACAACTAAATGAGCACTTATCAGAGTCAATATGGCTGCTATGTTGCTTTAAAGGGACATTGTCCAATTAAAATGATCAAAGTTATGAGTGTGCATTGGAACATTTCAATGTACGCTCATATCTTTCTTGTTTTGTAATATTTTTACACCAAATTTTCAACACAGCTTCCTTATGATCCTACCTCATGAACAAGTGTGGAGAAAATTTTCAAAATCTGCCCAAAAGGTGATTTTGCACAGCAACAATGCCGTTCAATGCCACAGGTGAAAAAAAACATTTTGATCAGGATGTTGTGACAGGGCTGAATATGGCCCTGCCCCAGTTGTTATGCAGAAAGAGTTTAAATGCAAGGTTCTGTTTTATCCTCTCCTTTTCTGTCTCTTCTCTTTCTGGGTGAGAAACCACATTTTCTCATGAGAACTAGTACTTGATCACCCTGATGGTCTTGCAATTCTCTGCCTCTTGCTGTCTCTCTACTCTCACCTGTTGTTCTGTCTTTTCTTCCCCCTTGCATATCTGCTGGTATAAAAATATATGTGAATCATTTTGTGGAACTGTTACTGATCCTGGGATCCCTTTGTTTAAAACTGTATAAAGTTGTAATGTTGAAATGATTGCCAAAAGCTATTTGGAAAATTCTGAAATTCTTTGGGTAAAAATTACCCTCCCCACACTCAGCGAAGATCAGCATCGGAGTTGTGTACAGACCACCTGCTATACCAGCCCTGGAAAACAGCCTAGTACTAGATTTTATTAAAAACATCCCACAGGAGGATAACATTATCCTATTAGGTGATTTAAATCTCCCAGGAATACAGTGTTATTCACTGAAAATTAAGTCCCAAGTGGAGGCTAGTTACCTTGAAGTCTTTATGCTAGCTGGATTGGACAATTTGTCCTAGAAAACACAAGGTGTACCCATATCCTAGATGTGGTTTTGAGCAATATGACTAACAACATTCATAACTGCACAGTTAAGCCACCCCTGAGCTCTGTGACCACTCCATGGTTAGTTTTGAATACATGGGGACCTTGGAAAGTAATGCTGGCAGTACAGTTTTATATAACTTCAATAAGACTGACTTTAACAGAATGAAATATGAGTTGGCCGAATAGAACTGGATAGCTGATTTCGACAATGAATCAGTGCCAGTTATGTGGGAAAAGCTCAGTAATAAAATGAATAACTTGGTCCATACGGATACACTGATCACAAATAAATATAATAGGCACAGAAAAGCCCTTCCCCCATGGTTGACCCCTGCAGTTAAAAAATCAATAAAGAAAAAAACAGGACATACATTAGGGCTAAACAGAGTGCTGACAATAGGTGTTGGGAAACATATAGGCACTGTCTGAAAGATGCCAAGAGAATTATAGCAAAAGCCAAGGATAAGTATGAACACCACTTAGCTACTAAGGCACAGGACAATTACAAGTCCTTCTATGCTTACATAAACAATAAGAAAGGAGTTAGTAGGAAGATTGGACCTCTAAAGGACAGTACTGGGAATATATTAACTGACAACAAGGACGTGGCTGACCATTTTAACAGTTATTTCTACTCTGTTTTTAATGTAGGATCACAAGTATCCAAAGCAAACACTGAACAACAAATGTTAGTAGACCCCCAAATTGGGTTCCAGGATGTGGAAAGGTTAAAAAAATTAAACCATAATAAGGCGTAAGGCCCAGATGGATTATATCCAAGAGTTCTTAAGGAGCTAGCTGAAAGCCTGGCAGGACCTGTTACCTTCTTTTTCCAGCAATTTTTGGATCCAGGACAAGTCCTGGAAGTATGGAGACAAGCTACTGTCATCCCCATACATAAAAAAGGTTTCAGGCAGGAGGTTAGCAATTATAGACCCATTAGTCTGATCTCTGTCCTTGGGAAGATACTTGAGGGCATAGTTAAGGATAAGATCATGAACTGTTTAGATACGCTAGGGGCTGGGGATGAGTCACAACATGGATTCACAAGGGGCAAGTCATGATCGACAAACCTGTTGAAATTCTGTGGTAAGGTCAACAGAACCACAGATGAAGGGAAATCAGTGCATGTCATATTTTTGGACTTCACTAAGGCCTTTGATAAAGTCCTTCATGAGGAGCTGATTGAGGCCTTAAAGAACTTGGTGTCCAGTCTTGAATATCAAGATGGATTGGGACCTGGTTGACAGGAAGGAGACAAAGCGCCTGCATCAGGGGAAAACTCTCCGGGTGGGCAGTCATGACTAGCGGGGTGCCCCAGGGATCTGTGCTGGGTCCTTGTCTTTTTAATTTATATATTTCAACAATGAAGCCACAAACAGACATATGGCTATCTAAATTTGCGGATGATACCCATCTGGGCCTCATAGTGAATAGTCATGAGGATGCAGTAGTGCTACAAGAAGCACTGGGGGAACTTGAAGCCTGGACTCATAAAAAAAGATCCTTGTTCAATATCAAGAAGTGCACTGTGATGCACCTCGGTAAAAACAACCCCCAGCATAATTATACATTAGCTGGGAAGGTATTAAGGACTGTTAAGGATGAGAGAGAGATTTGGGAATAAGGGTCAGCAATGACCTTAGATTCAAACAACATTATAATCAGGTGCTAAAAAAAAACTAGTGGTATTCAGAGCTGCATCCACAGGCATATTAAGAGTATGAGTAAGGCGGTTTTGAGTCCCCTCTATAGCTCCCTGGTGCGCCCACACATCAAGTGCTGTGCCCAGTTTTGGGCCCTGGGAATAAGGGAGATATAAAAGCCATGTAAAAAAGTCCAAAGAAGGGCTACAAGGTGAATCAAAGAGGTCCAGGGTCAAAACTATGCACTGAGGTTGCAAAACCTGGAGCTATATTCATTAGAATACTGCACATTAAGGGTGGGGACATGTGCCTGATCTTCAGAGCACTGTCAGATTTACATCTATGGGAACAGCTGGGACTTACCTTGAGAGACCAGAAATACAATACTAGAGCCCACCCCTTATAGTTAATAGGCAAGAGATATATACCCAATTAAGGAATTCTGGTTCTCTGTGAGGGTTGTTAAAATTTGGAACAAACTTCCCATAGAAGTGGTTGAGAGTAGAACCATGAAAACCTTCAAGCATTCCCTAGACTTCTACCTGATAAGTAACAACATTACTGGGTACCCCTAGAGATCATGTGAGCTATAATGGACTTCAGTCTTTACAAAGCTCCGAAAAAAACAATGAAACCTTTGAAACTCAGGGGGTTAACCTGAAATGCAGTTTTTAAGTCTCTTGCAGAAATGTAAACAAGAGGTCAGTTCTGGGTCACAATGTTCTTTTTGCTGCACCTGCTGAAACTGACAAGAACACTGTGTGAGAAGCAGAATGTTCTGTTAACGCACTCCTGCAATGCCTTGTTATAAAAAGAGCTGCAATGTTTTGCAAGAGAGAGCAAGAGAGAGACAGAGACAGACTGAGATTTGAAATTGAGAAGAAAAATAATTCTGCTTTCTATGTATGTACTGCCATTGCAAATAGTTATTCTGAACAATTTGATTTTTATTTTACTATTATTAATAATAAAACACTTGTTGCAAATTTTACAACTGCTCCTCATTTTCCTATACTTCCTGACTTGTGCCTTGATGACAGATGTGAAAAATGTCAGTAGTCAAGTTCATGAGATGATGTGAAAAAATGGCTATGTTGAAAAGTTGGGGTCAAAATAGAGAAAATTACCAAAGCTATGAGTGTGCATTTCAAAATTTCAACAAATGCTTATAACGTTGCCATTTTTAAATGTTTTGGCCCAACTCTTCAACATAGCCTTCTTATGACCCCACCTCATGAACAAGGGTTGAAAAAATGTTCAAAATCTGCCCAAAAGGTAATTTTGCACAGCAACAATGTCATTCAACACCACAATTGCAAAAACACATTTTGGCCAGGATTTGAAAAATGACAGTTGTCACATTCATGAAGTGATGTGAAGGAAATAGCTGTGTTGAAAATCTGGGGACAAAATAGTGAAAATTACCAAAGTTATGGTAGTGCCTTTTCAACATTTCATCGTATCTAGTCTACATCCCTACATTTTTAAATATTTTCACCCCAAATTTTCAACATAGTCATCTTATGACCCCACTTGATGAACAAGGTCAGTGAAAATGTTCAAATCTTTCCCAAAAGATGATTTTTACAAGTGACTGCAAAAATGCCTTTCAGGCCTGATTTGTATAATTCCACCACAAATGGTCATGAGGTGGGGTCCCACAAAGGCCATATTGAAAATGTGGGATGAATCTGTGCAAAACTGCCAAAGTCATGCATCAAAGTTCAAAATCCCATTGAAATACATTGAACCGCACCTACCTTAGTTTCTCAGATCGCAGTTGCTGGTTCAAGCAGCAAGACATGTTTCTGATTGTAGAGTGGATCTTTGCTGTGTAGACTGTTCAGGTGAGCAAGTGTGTGTGGGGGGGTTGTATTGGGGGTTAGGACTGCTGAGTGGGAGGTTGGGGTTGAAGGGGTCAGACTGGCAAGGGACCATTTTCTTTTTTCACAGGTTTATGGAAAAAACATCAAGGAATGTTTTTCTTTATTACAGTTCCCATATGAGACTGGCTATCAGAGAGTGGGAGATGCCACAAGACACCAGGGAAACATTATAGGAAATGGGTAATAGAGGGTGGGGGATGCTACTAGACAAGAGGGAAAACTTTATAGGAAATGGGGATTGGAGAGTAGGGGTGCTACTAGACACCAGGTAAAACATTACTGTGGACACAGTCAGAAGGTGGAGTGCCTCTAGACACCAGGGAAAATATCATAGGAAACAGGAATTGGTGGGGGGGGTGCCACTAGACACCAGAGAAAACATTATGGCAGATGGGGATCGGAAGGGGGGTGCCACTAGACAGTAGGGAAAACATTATAGGTAATGGAGATCAGAGGGTGGGGGTGCCACTAGACACCACAATAATCATTACAACAATCAGAGGGTGGGGGTGCCACTAGACACTAGGGAAAACATTATAGGGAAGGGGGATAGGAGGGTGGGAAGTGCAACTAGACACCAGGGTAATCATTACAACAATCAGAGAGTGGGGGTGCCACTAGACACCAGGGAAAGTATTCTATGGAACAGCAATCAGAGGTTGGGGGATGTCACTAGACACCAGGGAAAACATTACAACAATTGGATGGTGTTGGGGGATGCCACTAGAGACCAGGGAAACATTACATAAGCAGGGGGCTGGAGACTGGACAGCGGAGCACACACATCTCTCCCTCTCTTTTTTTTTTATATTTTCAGCCATAACAGGGAACTGCAAGTAAACCCAAAGTGATGGGCAGCAACAAAATAGTGCATCAGTGGAGGAGAGGGGGAAGATACACAGGAACTGCACTGTAGTAGTGGAATGATTGTGCTTCAACTCCAAAATGTAGTGATTTGTTCAGAATCTGGTGATGTGCTTCTGGAGCTCCCTTCTCTCTGTTTAATAGCAGAACATCATGTATAGCTCTGCTATGCAGCTATACAAACTAGAAGGATTTGAAACCTGAAACTTGCAGGTTTGATAGAGTTTGGTTCAAGCTGTGTGTTTCTGTGTTTCTTTATTTCCCAAAGTTAAGAAGCTTTAAAATTGGTTAGTCAGTTAGTTAGTTAGTTAGTTAAACATTTGGTAACTGGGACAGGCACACTGAGCCTAGGCTTGTTTACAGGTGCCACTGATGGGGGGAATACAGAAAGGAAAAACATACAATATCTGAGAACAGTAACTGAGTAACACAAAAGTATTTCAGAATTGAATGAATCGAAGTAACAACAGGCAGCTTTACAGATGAAAGAAGCATGTGCAATACTATATGCAAAAGCTGCAACAGATGTAACACGCAATAAACATGGACACTTATTAGAGAATTAGGAAAAAATGCTCAGTTCCTGTTGGGATGGGAGACAATACAATCAGTGAGGAAAGACTGACTATGGGAAGTCAAAGGCAGATACATAGGGTGGGAATAAACAGGAGAGGGGTAAAGGAAGAGAGGAGGGAAGAATCAAGAGTGATTTGGCAGGTACAGGGAGGAAAAGAAATAGACCTTAGTTGGTATTTAAAAGCAGGAAGTGAGGGGGGCAGGTATAGGGGAGTTGGTTCCAAAGGGAGGAGAAGTGGTAGGAGATGGCTGCTTGACCTGCAGAGGAGTGGTGATGATAGGGGATGGAGAAGGTACAGGAGTCTCTGGAGCAGACAGAGGATGAGAAAGATGGGCAGGGGAGACTAGTGAAGAGAGATAGGAGGGAAGGGACCCAAACCAGTATTTGGCTATAAAGGACTGGCAATGACTGAGAAATTGTAGGATGGAGAGGGAGAAATAGTGAGAACAATGGTGAGTGTGTGTGGGAGGGGGAGTTGGTGGCAAAATGGCAGAATGTATTGACAAGGAAATCCAATCTGGCAAGACAGGAGGAAGGGGCAGTAGCATAGACCACATCTTCATAGTCAAAGATCAGAAGAACCATTTTAGTAATTAGCTCCTGGAAGACCTGGAGGGAGAGGCAGTCCTTGTGATGGTAGAGGGCACCTAGTCTAGAATGAAGCTTGGTATGGATACCGTCAATGTGGGCATAGAAGTCACGTTTGCTATCAAGCCACACACCAAGGCATTTGAAGGCAAGGGCAACCTCCAGAGGGGTGCTGTCCAAAGTAGAGAAAAACTGGGGGGTGGTGATAAAAGACTGATCAGCTTCTGGCTGGTGCCAAGGGTGATAGAAACAGTCTTCTTTGTGTTGACCCAGAACTGGCTAGTATGGAACTGCCACAGTACATTATGAAAATAATGCTGGAGCTGACCCTTCACAGCTACAGCTGAGGATCCAGAAGCCAAGATCTGCATACTTGTGGATGTGTTAGTAGACACATGCAGAGAGGAGATCATTTAGGAAGACTGAGAATGGGATAGGCCCCAGGATGGAGCCTTGTGGAACCCCAGCTAGGATGGGAGGAGGAGGAGGGGACAGGGTGCCACACACATGTACTGATTGTTGATAGCCTGTGAGATAAGAGATTTAAGAAAAAACATTCAATATGTGAATGCACAGTTTAAAAAAAAATCAATGTTCTGAACTGAATTTTTGCAACATCATGATGTTATGTTGCTTAGTTACGAGATGCTCTTGTTTGTCAACTGGCAGGGCTGGCTCCCTGTTGCAAATGCCATCCATGCTGTTTTCATTCAGCAGGGATGGGGCTATGTGTCACTGTGTAGCCCCATCCCCGCTGAGCATGTTGTGCATATGTGTGTGTTTGTGTGTGCGTATGTGTGCATATGTGTGTGTGTGTGTGTGTTTATCTGTCAGTCTCTGCCATTAGCTGCATAAGTGGTTTTGTTCATTTCTTCTGGACACCAGGGTGCCCAATCCCCAGTCCCAGTTTAATTATCTAATTTAATAATATAATCTGACTCCAGAATGCCCATCCTCAGTGTCTGTTCATTCCCCCCAACAAACCCAAAATCTGAAGGTGCCAACACCGGAGTGCCCAATCCATAGTGCTGGCATACACAACTTCCCTTCCTCCTCATTCAATGGTCTAGAACACAGGGGGTACTGTCCCCAGTACTCCAACGTATCATGCCAACACTGGGGTGCCCAATCTCCAGTATCAGAAATAGTAGTGTTCCTGAAACAAAGAACACCATCCAGTGACATCTCTCTTTTTTAAATGCTGAAATTAAGAAAATGTTCCCTCATCATCTTCCACCATCCCCACCCACCACCCTAACACACCCACTCAGCACCCACCACCCCACACACCCCCTTACCATATACTTACCCAGCCAAGGTCCAATGTTGTAGTCCTCTCTGGAATGGAGACATGTCTTCACTCTTCAGTAGTGCATTAAATACCAGCTTAGATATTGAAACGGAACTGACTATTTCTAGAACAAGCAAGTGAGCATATAAGGTTTTTAGTCAAGAGTTTTTTTTATGCACTTAAATATATTTGTATTAAACCCCCTAAACCATAGACTTTAACATATATACATACTTTGGTGCAGCAATTAAAAATGCATTATATATAGAATAATGTATGGGGTGGTGTGTGTAGAAGTTTACACACACCTGAGGGTAGATGCTACATAAACCCCAAGAGGCGAAGCTCGAGGGTTTAATGAAAATATCTTACCCCAAGGGTACTTGAGTTTACACATCAACACCCATATTTTATTTTTATAATTAATAGTGATTTGCACTGTTGCGCACCTTTGCATGACTTAATGTGGCATTGCGTGGCTTTGCATGGCTTTGTGCGGTCTGCCGTTATACACACTCATGTATAACAGGAAATTATGCCACGGTTTCTACTATGGGAAAAAGTCGAAGCCATTAATTATATCAATATAGCCATTTACTTTTAGTTGACAGAATTAACTTACAGGTACCTATCTTAAAGGAATGCCAGGAAGAGTTAAACTGTTCTGTGCACATTGGTACTTTAAGAAATTTATTTTATACTTGGTTAATTCCATATAGATATGGTGGGTTTTTTTAAACTATACACAGTCTGATTTTATATTTGTAAACATGTGAAGGATGGAAGACTAGACTCAATGTTTTCAATTGTAGTTTATTTAATTGTATTCCAATAACAAGACCATATGAATGTTATGTAATATTATTGTATGTCAATAAAGGAATAATGCATGACAGGGTGTGTGTCGTGCTGGGATAACGCCACGCCTGGGGGGGTTGGGCACAAGGCCTCAGGCCGAGTGCGTCTAATGCCCCAGGCATGGCGTTATCCCAAACGACACACACCCTGGAGTGCATTATTCCTATTACACAATGGCTTGTTGTTATATATAAAATAAAAAATAATTTTAAAGAATGTTTTTATTAGTGTGGAAAATATTTTGTTTCTTAAGAGGAGATGCAAAAAATGCTCATCATCCAAAAAATCATCCATATCCAAAAATCATCATCCATATTGGTTCATATTGCTGAGAATGGACCTGTGGCATTGTGCTGGGATAATGCCATGGGTCCAGCCCAAACTGACCAATCAGAGACCAGGATTTTTCTTGCCATTGCAAATGTTGATTATTCTATTGTAATGATTTGTAATGACTATAATAGCCAAATGAACAAAAACAAATTCTACTACTCTAAAAAAGATAGTGGATTGTATCATTTGTGCACATCCCTTTGGGACTGCACAAAATGAAATAAATGCAATATGGGAGACAGTCCTGACCAGTGCATGGGCCCATCAGGTGTCAACATACATGTCAATAACTTGTGAGTGAAGGCTCCGAAGCCCACCACAAAGTGTTGTGCATGTGTGCCCAAATACTGCTCTGTCCCTCCCCAGGCTGGGGCTGGTGTTGCATGCTGCTGCTCCTTCCCCATCATCCTTGGCCCATTAAACTGACTTGCTGAGCTCACACCTGAACTCATGTCATTTTCACAGGAAGGCAACATGGTCCCCACTGGCTCAAAGGACATCCCTGCAAATAACGTTATTTCATAATTTTTGTTGTTGTGATATTCTAACCCCCAAATTTCAACAGAATCTTTTTATGACCCCTCCTTCTGAACATGACAGGTGTCATGTAATATCAAACAGGACAAAATGTAATTTCATGCCAGCAGTGCAAAATCACATGTTGGCTTGGACTGGAAAAACAACAGTTGTCACATTCATGAGGCGGTGTGACAAAATGGCTATGCTGAAAATTTGAGGTTTAAATATTAAAATTACCAAAGTTATGAGCTGCATAGAAAAATTAAAACATACCTCTGTATCTTTGTTGTTTTGAATATTTTGACCACAGACTTTCAGCATAATCTTCTTATGACCCCAACTCATTTACCCGGTAGGTAAAAATGTTCAGATCCCTACTGAAATGTAATTTCATGCCACAGGTGTGAAAACATGTTTTGGTGAGGATGTGAAAAATGACAACTTTAATGTTCAGTGCTAAACCTGGAAATGATGAAAACATGTAAGTGTCATATAATGTATTTCAATGCTTTTTCAACTTTTCTTCATAACTTGGTCATTTTTATGTATTTTTCAGCAACTTTACAACATGGAGTTTTTTGGGAGCCCCCTTCTGGAACACTGGTGGTGAAATTATGTTACTCTGGCCTGGAAAGTGATTTTGTGGTCACTGCATGAAATCACCTTTCAGGCCAGATGTACATAATTTAACTGTCTCAGTTCATGAGGTGGTGTCCCAAAAAGGCCATGTTGAAAAACTGGGCAAAAAATATGTAAAAATGATCAAACATTGACATTTTTCTATGCCCGCTCATAATTTCAGCAACTTTCAGTATTTTGACCCCAGATTTTCAACACAGCCATTTCTTCACACCATCTCAGCAAATCAGTAAGTGGGTCAATAAGTGAGACCATAGGATAAGAACTACTAGGAAAATACAAGAAAACAAAGCACTAGCACCAGCACGCATAGAACATGATGTCAAGTGAGTAATAATATAGAGAATAATGGATGGGTAGCTGGTTATAATGAGGATTTTACACCTCCCCAAGGAATTGGATGCCACATAAACCCTGAGAGAGAGAAGCTTGAGGGGTTTATTAAAGCATCCCACCCTGAGGGTGTGTGTAAAATTTGAGTTTTACACACCTACCCATCCTTTATTTTGTATAATTGCTGAGGGGGCGTTTTTTCATCACAGCAATTATACAAAATAAGTGGATTTCTCTACAGAGTCGAGCTGCAGATCATTGGGGTTTTGGCATGGTCCATAGTGGCTGGCTCCTAAACTGAGGCAGCTTTTTTTTTTGTTCAGTCCAATTAGGTAGTTTTTCTGTGCCCAGTAGTATTTTTTGTTAAAAAATTGAAGAACTTACTGCCGACTTCTGTCGGGGAAGTTTGAAGCACTGAAGAGAGGGATGGATGGTGCAGAGCAAAGGAAGTTTATGTAGGCGCATGTGCTGAAGTAGGAAACTGGGCACGTGTTTATCATTATAACTGGTTGGTTATAACAACAGAATTATAAACCGGTTTCCCATAGGAAAAATGGTCTCCAGTTATTATAATAAAATAATAAAATAATAAAATACAACAAGAAACAATTCTAGATTATAGTGAACAGTATCAGCATTATAATCTGGAAAAAAAATGTGCATACTTATATCACCCCTTTGTAAATCATGAAAGTGCAGCTCATGCTCTGTAAAAAGCATTCACTTAGCAGTGTAACACTCAGAAGATCTGAAATTGAGATAATTTGTTAAAAGAAAGAAAGGGGAACCAGTTTTAAACACTCACTTTTCTCAAGATGGTTGCACATTTAACAGTTTAGTAAAGGCAGAATACTTTAATCTGTCAATGAACGAGCATTGGTTCTGGTGGTTACAAGAAAAAATAACCTCAGCAAGCAAACAAGATTTCAGATGTTGGCTACATGTTAGTCTCAGCATCTTTTTATGGCAGCTCCAAATGAAAATGATGAGTATGCCAGAGAACACCATAAATGCGCATTAAGACACTATGGGTCATGTGACTTTATGACATGAAAATTCAAAATTTTAAGATTCAAAACTGTAAGTAAAAATGGAGATACTAATCTAAAATATTTAATTCAATAACAGAAAAAGGCACCAGTATAGTATGCAAAGACAGAGAATTTGTCATCAGAAAAAAGAAGCAATAGAAACAAAGAGAAAAATAAGTGTAACTGAGAAGACAAATTTTAAGATTTTAAAGTAGCCTGAGGTAACCAGACTGAAATGATTAATAAGAGGAGGCAAGAGTCCAGTGAAAATGCTATTAAATACTCCTTCCCTTGATCTCTTTCCCCATGATCTATCTAGATGGTTTTCATTCCTGATGTGGTTCTAAGCACCTTCTGCTTAATTTTCAAATTTTGCTCCTTAAACCTTGTAGCGATGCTGTGTTCCTAGCAATAGCTCTCCACAGGGCTCACTGCCTCGTCTTGTCACAGAGCAGCATCCCCCACTGAAAGGACTCCAGGCTTCTGTTGACAAGATAAGCAGAGCAGGGAACACACCAAAAAAGAAGAAGAAAAAACAATCACCGCTTTCAGATGGCAACACAAGGAAGACTGGAAAGAATCTGGTAGTAGCACAAATAAAGTTTAAGGCAATTGGTGGTTTGCCTTTAATATATGCTGTTTAGGCTTTGCAGGTCCCTGCTATGTCTGCACCCAGCAGACCAGCATGCAGCCATGATGCAAACTTTTACCTCTCAGTAACCTCTCTCCATCTATCAGACATCAGTTTAGCTTTGAAAGTGATCCCAATTCCACTATCAGAAAAAAGAAAAGAAATTAACTGCAAAAAAACTATGTTAATACAAACATTACAGTTGAAGAATGCAAAGTGCACAAAGTAGAGAAATGAAAAACATTAGGGTTTTGTGTCTCCGGACTATTGGTGAATCAGTGGCAGGGTGTTCCTTGGGATTCTCAGCCCTAATGCCCCCCCCCCAAGAAAATGAGGTCAGATGTGATCTCTTTTCTTCACACAGGGCCTGCAGGGTCCTGCACGAAGAAAGCTTCTGTTGGTAACATGTGGTGAGCCATACTTCTCTACCATTGAACAGTATATTACTATGAGGCACTGGCTTGGAGCTGTACCTTGTGCTTTAGACATGAGGCTATAGACTGGGGAAAGGGGTGGGCATTCAGGTTGACAACCCCAAGGAAGACTCCACTGATTTACAAGTACTCTGAAGACCCAAAACCCTAATGTTTTTCATTTCCCTACTTTCTGTGTTTTGTATTTTTCAACCCTAATGTCTGCATTAACATAGTTTATTTTTGCAAAATATATTATATATACATTCTTTGCAAAAAATGTTGTTAATGCACCAGTCAGGGTTCAAGTTAATGTCACAAAAGTAAAGAAATGTAACTATGGGTTTTCAACCCTAACTCCCTACCCACACCTCCAAGCATCAGAAGGAAAAAAAGGGTTTGGTCTTCAGAGTCTCAGTAAACCAGTGGTGAGGTCTTCCTTGGGGTTGTCAACACTAATGCTCCCCAGCCTACAGCCTCCTGTCCAAAACAAAAGGTATGGCTCCAAACTAGGGCCTGATACTGCTACACTCTTCATTTTTCAACAGTAGAGAAGTATGTCTTGCAGATGTTGCCAAGACAATCTGTTAGGTTTTCTTCATGCAGGATACTGTCAGCCCTGCATGAAGAAAGGAGATCATGTGTGATATTGTTTTCTGTGGGAATGGGGTGGGCATTAGAGTTGAATACCCCAAGGAAGACCCCCACCACTGGTTCACCAAAATTAAGGAGACCCAAAACCCTAATGTTTTTTCCCTTTGTTGCTTGGGGGGTAGAGGTGGAGAGTTGGGGTAGGAATCCCTACTGCCACATTTCCCTACTTTTTTGGCATTAACTTGAACCCTAACTGGTGCATTAACAAAGTTTATTTGCAAAGAAGTTTCTTCCTTGAGACAGTGGAATTGTATCCTCATTCACACAGGTCCTTTCGGGACCTATGTGAACAGATGCAAATGCACATGACCCTTTAGGCCCTGTGCCAAGGGAAGATGCCATCTGCCTACAGAAGTGTAGGGCCCAGGTTCCATGTGGTGATGGATGTCAAGAATTCATGGGACTGTCTGGTGGGCTGTGGAAGTGCAAGACCCTGTTTCTTGTGCTTCCATGTGGTCACAGATAAAGACACACTGGCAAAGAGTCCATTTGTCAGCAATTGCACAGGTCCCTCTTCCCCTCACAGGTGCAGAGGTGCAGGGGCCTGTACAAAGAGGACAGTTGTCTTCACTATATGGTACCCAGACCCACGTGGACAACCCTGCAGCTTTCATTCCCTGGCTGGGGGGGTCACAAAACAACACCATCCCCCCACCCTCACCCCAGTCAGCTGGGTCACTGAGCTCACCCCAGAACTCAGCTCATCAGCATGAGATCAAAAAACTACCCATTAGGGTGAAGACTGGCACTACACCCAAAGTTTGTTAACAATGATATACATATATGTATATATATATTAGAGCAAAAAAATCAGTTTAATGCATCAATTGGGCTTGTTCCACAGTGACAAAAGCGAGAAATTTGGTGTTAGTGTTGATCCACCTTGGACCCCTCCAGCCTACCCAAACCGGCATTGGGGTGCACGTTGGGTCATTGACCCTAACTCTCACCCCATCACGTGTAAAGAAGCTGAGGAATAGGAGAATGGGGTGAAAGGACCAAAGACCCCAACGCGCACCCCGATGCCGGTTGGGGGGTGGGCTGGAGGGGTCCAGGGGGCCTTTCAACCTTAGCACCAAATTTTATTGCTTTTGTCACTGTGGAACAACCCTAACTGATGCATTAAACTGAGTTTTTTGCTTCTAATTTCCCTTCTTTTTGAGAATGATGATGAGAAATAGTGAATGTAATGTGGCGGCGGGCCCTGCGCTCCCACCACATGATATCTTGTGACATAGTAACATGAACAGCAATGCAAACAGAAGCACCAACAGTGGCTCACATGGTAACACAAACGTAAACGGTGAAAGAAACATTAATAGAAACGCAAGTGCAAAGTGATGCCGAAGCAAACAGTGACGTAAACGGACATTGAAGTGCGTACAAAAACGCAACTGGTAATGTGAACAGTGATGGCAGCGGTATTTAAAATGGAAATGTTAAGTGTCACAGCAAAAAGAATGCAAAAGGGAACAGAAACAGAAATGCGAGCACAAGCGCACATGTAAACGCAAACTGTAATGCGCACAAGCACGGTACCACAATTGTAAATCTAAATGGTAAATTAACATGAAGAATAATGCCAACGGGAACAGAAGCGCGTATGGAAACGCAAACCAAAATGCGCACGGGCACAGTACTGCAATTGTAAATGCAAATAGTAACGGTAACAGCAACAATAACAGCAAAGGAAACAGAAACGCAAAAGGAAACACAAGCACATATGGAAACGCAAACCGTAATGTGCACGGGCACAGTAACACAATTGCAAATGCAAATGGTAACAGTAACAGCAAGGAAGATGCAAAACGAAAGAGAAACGGAAACACAAATGAAAGGGCTACTGGAAACGCAAATGACAATGCGCACGGTGATGCAAACAAAAACGCAAACAGAAACAATAGTGGAAATGCAAATGGTAACAGTAACAAAAGCGCAACTGCAAATGACAACGCAAAGGGTAAAGTACATGGTATGACATGAATGGTAACGCAAACGGGACATAGACGCGTGGAAACAGTAACTGTAATAGTAATGAAGCGCATACCCTGTTTTTACCAACAGGTGCATAGAGAAACACAGTGTACAAAGAATGTATGCATTGTAATGGGCATCAAGCTTAAACGAGCATTGAAGTACTTAATTGCTAATATCTCAGCAACTGCATGACATAGAAAAAAATTTTAATTTCACAGAAATCATGATTTTCCTGGCTAGGTTTTTGCAATTACATAGCCCAGAGGGCCATGTAACTTACAAAAAAAATCTGTATCTCGCATCATTTTCGAGATACGAGCCCCAAAAGTACGCCACCATGTTAGTCTATCGGGAAAAATGCCAAATTTGGAGTACAGTAACTTTTCAGCCATGCAATATTTTTTCACCAAACCACCAAAAGGCACATCTGTGAGATGTTGGCTGCGTTCCCTCCAAATTTCAGCTCAAAAGACCAAACTGTTCTTTTGCAGAAGGGTGGCAAAGAACTGCTGTCATTTTGGCCATAGTCTGAAAAAGTAGTGTCGTGATTTGCAAAAGCTTTTGCAAACATCTGTGAAAGTGTCGTGAGTGCAACACTACTTTGCGACACTACTTTTTCAAGAAATTTGAAAAACATATTTCTAGGGTGTTTAACCCCAAAATAAAGACATACCTAGCATCCTGAGGGCTCGACTAGGTAAACACAAAAAGGATTGTGTCCCTAGATGGTCCCAATTTTAAATGCCAAGCATTTTTCTGATCACCAACTGAAAACAAAATGGCGGATTTGTGACACTACTAGGGCCATTTGCAATACTAAAAAGTGCATTTGCGACGCTGTCAAACTTTTTGTTAACTTTTCCCATTGACTTATAATGGGAACTTGTTTTTTGAATAACTGTTGAACCGTTAATATTTTTTCACGAAATCTTTGAAAGACACATCGGGGACCCCCGACCGCATGTTCCCTGAAGTTTTTGTATCAGTCATGCAAATCGTGCGACCTGTAGGCGCGAGCAAAGAACTCGCCAGAAACGGTAAACGTGTGCTCAGATCACACTTAATAACTCCACAGTTGTATATCCGACCGGCACAAAAGTTGGCAGATCCCAAGATGTATGGTTCTTGATGAAGCATTCCAAATGTCAGGCAAATCTGTTGAACGGTGGCAAAGTTATTAAAGTGCAAAGTTTGACCCTTAAACCTTAAAAGTGCTACACAACCCTAACTATGGTAGCACTACTGTGCTACCATAATATATATATATATGTGTGTGTGTGTATATATATATATATATATATATTCATGGCAAAAAAACTCCATTTATGCATCAGTTAGGGTTGTTCCACAGCGACAAAAGTGAAGAAATTTGGTGTTAGGGTTGAAAAGCCCCCTTGCCCCCCAGCCCGCCCTCCCAACCGACATTAGGGGTATGCATTGGGATTGTTGGCCCCAATTCTCACCCCATCACATGTGTAAGCAAGCTGAGATATAGGAGAATCGGGTGAGAGTTAGATCGACAACCCCAACACACACCCCGATGCCGAGTTGGGGGTGGGTTGGGAGGTGCAAGGAGGGCTTTCAACCCTAACACCGAATTTCCTCACTTTTGTCACTGTGGAACAACCCTAACTGATGCATTAAATTGAGTTTTTGCAAAGAATTTCCTTCTTTTGAGAATGAGGACTATAAATTGTGACTAGAATGCGGTGGTTCCACCACATGATGTCTTGTGACATAGTAACAGTAACTGCAATGCAAACGCAAGCGCTAACAGTTATGCACATGGTGACACAAATGGAAATGGTAATGCAAACATTAATAGAAATGCAAGCACAAAGTGATGCCAAAGAGAACAGTGACGGAACGGAGATGGAAGCGCACGGAAACGAAAATGGTAATGTGGACGGTCATGGTACTGCTATTGTAAATGCAAATGTTAACTGTTACAGCAACAATAACACCAAAGGAACAGAAACGAAAGGCAAATGCAAGCGCAGACAGAAATGCAAAGAGCATAATGCGACGGTCACGGGTATCACAATTGCAAATGCAAATGGTAATGGTAACAGCAAAATAACACCAAAGGAAACAGAAATGGAAATAAACGCATGCGCACACAGAAATGGAAACCAACGCAGCATGGTCACAGTGCCGCAATTGTAAATGCTAATGGTAACAGTAACAGCAACAATAATGCCAAAGGAAACAGAAACGCAAACGCAAACGCAAGTGCATACGGAAACACAAACCATAACGTGCATGGTCACGGTGCCGCAATTGTAAATGCTAATGGTAACAGTAACAGCAACAATAATCTCCCACCCCTCTCCAAAGCCCTAGAAAAACTGGTGGCTACCCAGATTACAGACTACCTGACCAAATACAACATCCTTTGCCATGAACAACACGGTTTCCGTGTAGGTCACAGTACCAGCACTGCCCTTATTGAGTTTTCAAATTTTCTGCATTCCTTCCTGGACTCTGGCTCACTAGTGGGGGCATTGTTTATTGACCTTTCAAAGGCTTTCGACACTGTCTCCCACCCCCTCCTGCTGGATGCCCTCAGCAGCACCGGCTTTGCCACTGGCCCAGTCTCCTGGTGCTCTAGCTACTTGTCTGACTGCTCTCAGTGTGTTAAAATTAATGGGACCCTCTCCAATACATGTCCTATCCGATCAGGTGTCCCCAGGGTTCCATCTTTGGTCCTCTTCTCTCACTCTACCTCAACACCATGCCCAAAGCTTGCACTGGTAAAATCCTGCTGTACGCAGATGATGCCATCATCTTCGCCACCCACCGTAACCCCATCTCCCTTCAAGACACCTTGCAACTAGCCTTCAATGATGCTGAAGCCTGGTTCAAAGAGCACAGACTTGTAATCAATCTAAAAAAACACCAAAACCATGCTCTGTGCCCATCCCCAAAACAAATCCAGTAATTTCCCACTCCGCATCCTCCCTGGCTCCAAGCATCTTCTCGATCAAGTCCGCTTGTACAAGTACCTCAGGGTCTCCTTTGACTCAGCCTCACATTCCACGACCACATTGATACTATAGCCTCAGCTACAAATGCGCTGCTGGTATCCTTACCGCTACAAGCACTGCCTCCCCCGATGCCCTCCGACTAGCAGTCACCTCCTCAATAATGTCCCTTGTGGACTATGGCCTGCCAGTCTATGGTGCAGACACGACCGCCCTCAGTAAACTCACTCACCCTGAATAAGGCCTGTAGGTTAATTACGGAGCCCCGAGGCTCACCATACCTGCCAGCTATATGATGAGGCTAGGCTGCTTAACCTGATGAACGGCTCAGGTACCACACCTGCCCCATAATGAAAAATACTCCTTGGACTATCCCTGCCCAGACTGACAGACTCTATCCATCTTGCACAACCCTTAGTCCAAACTTGTACCTCCTCCAAGACCACCCTGCTAGTCCCTAGGACCAGGACTACACATGGTCAATGGTTCTTCTGTTACAGAGCTCCTCCTGGTACAATATCTCCCTCCTCCATCTCTGATACCCCTACAATCTCCCACTTCAAAACTGCAGCTTGGAGTCAGCTATTTAACATGCATAGCTGTGCCTGTCCGTAGGTGATCTAGCTCACCACGCCTTACAAAACTCCCTGAGTGGCTCCTCAACAAAACTAACTGACAAAACTCTCTGAGTGGCTCCTCCCAAACTTATCACCAACTGTGCCCATAGCTACCTGTATTATTTACTTGCTGTCTCCGCTCAAGACTACTTGTCTGCACTACCAATGTATGCTTTATCTCTCAATCTGTACCCAATTACTGTACTAGCTTGTGTATACCAAACCTGTAACACTCATATTGTAACAAAAAAATAACTGCATATATCTGCCAAGACTGTAACCGTAATGATGTAAAACTGTAACTGCAATGATGTAACTAAATGTACTGTATGTGTCCTCTTTGTGATGAGATACCTTTGGAAATAAGCCTCTGGCTCAAAGGTTGTAAAACGGATGTACAAATAAATAAATAAATAAATAATGCCAAAGGAAACAGAAACGCAAAAGCAAGCGTGTACAGAAATGCAAACCGTAACACGCATGGTACTGCAATTGGAAACACAAATGGTAACGGTAACAGCAACAATAATGCCAAAGGAAACAGAAACATAAACGTAAATGCAAGTACGTTTGGAAATGCAAACTGTAATGTGCATGGGCACGGGAACGCAATTGGAAATGCAAATGGTAACGGTAACAACAACGATGATGCAAAGACAAACGCAAACGCAAATGGAAGGGTGGCTGCAAATGCAAATGGTAATGCGCACGGTGACACAAAGTGAAACAGAAACAGTACCGTAAACACAAATGGTAATAGTAATGCAAACGCAAAGCGCAAATAAAATGCAAAGGGTAACGCACACGGTGGCTTACACAGGAATGGTAACACAAATGGTTATGGAACCGCAAGCGGAAACGGTAAGAGTAACAGTAACGTAAGCACACACCCTGGTTTTCCCCAACAGCTGCATAAAGAAACACAGCGAGTACAAAGAATGTATGCATAATAATGGGGCTCGGAGCAGAAAATGAGGAGTTGGAATACTAAATTGCTTATATCTGAGGAACTGTATGACATAGAAAAAAAATTAAAATTTTGTATGAATTATGACCTTCCTGGCTAGTTTTGCACTTAACATTTTTGCAACGAAAAGTCTGTATCCCGCACTGTTTCCGAGATACGGGCCCCGAAAGGTGCGGCGGAAGCCGTAATGTTATCCTATGGAGAAAACATGAAGTTTGGAGTGCTGTAACTGTGCCGCTTGTAATATTTTTTCTCCAAACCACCAAAAGGCACATCTGTGGGATGTTGGCTTTCTTCCCTCCACATTTCAGCCTAAAAGACAAAACCATTATTTTGCAGCAGGGTGGCAAAAAATTCCTG
The DNA here is from genome assembly GCA_016271365.2 of Neoceratodus forsteri. Classification (NCBI taxonomy): domain Eukaryota; kingdom Metazoa; phylum Chordata; order Ceratodontiformes; family Ceratodontidae; genus Neoceratodus; species Neoceratodus forsteri. The sequence goes on along the minus strand of CM028137.1, from coordinate 725,917,480 downwards.
TCATGCGACGGACGCCGCAATGTTAGTCTATGGGAAAAAGAATCAACTTCCGAGTGTGTAACTTTGCATCCCTGCAATATTTTTTCACCAAACTACCAAAAGGCACATCTGTGAGATGTTGGCTTTCTTCCCTCCAAATTTCAGCCCAAAAGACCAAACCATTCTTTTGCAGCAGGGTGGCAAATAATTCATGTCATTTTGGCCATAATGTTGAAAAGTAGTGTAGTGATTTGTGACACCTTTTACAAAGATTTGCGACAGTGTCACAAGTGCAACACTATTTTATGAAGCACTTTTCCCCAAAATTTTGAAAACATATTTCTGGGCGTTTCAGTATAGTCTAGAGGTTTGAGGAATGAGGTGTGAACTAGCTTGATACATCCAGCAGACCAGACCTGAGTTTGATTCTCACAACCTCCACTAGCATACTGTGCTACTCTGAGCAAGTCACTTAAGCTCCCAGTGCTCCCAGGTCAAATAAATAAAAAAAATAAAGATATGGCTAGCATCCTCAGGGCTCGACTAGCTAAACACAAAAAGAATTATGTCCCTAGATGGTCCCAATTTTAAATGCCAAGCATTTCTGTGATCAGTAACTGAAAAAATGGCTGACTCACGACACTACAGGGGTCATTTGTGACACTAAAAACTGCATTTGCGACACTGTCAAACTTTTTGTTAACTTTTCCCATTGACTATAATGGGAAATTTGTTTTTGGAATAACTTTTGAACCGTTCAATATTTTTTCACAAAATCTTCAAAAGGCACATTGGGCACCCCAGCTGCATATTCCTTGAAGTTTTTGGACTGGTCGCACAAACCCTGTGACCTGTAGGCATGAGCAAAGAATGCGCAAAAACCATAAATGTGCCCCAGAATGTTGCTTAATAACTCCACAGCCATATATCCGACTGGTACAAAGGTTGGCAGATCCCAAGATCTGTGGTTACGCCCCATGACTGCCAAATTTCAGGTACATCCATTGAATGGTGGCTAACTTATTAAGTTGCAAAGTTTCACCATTTAACATTAAATGGGGTACTCTACCATAATGTGTGTGTATATATATATATATATATATATATATATATGTATGTATGTATGTATATATCACCCAAATTTTCAAGATAGTCATTTTATGATTCCCCTTATCTCCTTATAAACATATCATGTAGTATTTATCGATATTGATGAACTGTCATTTCACACCAGAAGTGCCAAAACGCATTCTCCATGATTGAAAAATGACACATCAAATTTATGAGGTGGTGGAAAAATGGCATATGTTGAACGCTTGAGTCAAAATATTGGAAATTAGTGAAGTTGTGAGGAATGTTGAAATAGTGCAACATTCAAACATAACCTGCATTTTACCATAGTTATACACTAAAGTTTTAGCCTTCTTGTTTCCCAAACTCATGAACCCAGAAATGAAAATTTTCAAATCCCTGCCAAACATCATTCCATGCTATGGAAACAAAATTCTATGGCACAGGTGCGAAAAGACATTTTGGCCAGGATTTGAAAATGACTGCTGTCACATTCACGAGGTGATGTGAAAAATGGCTATGTTGAAAATTTGGAGTCAAAATATTTAAAATTGCCATTAAGCGAGCATCAGAATTTAAATGTAAGCTCATAAATTTGCCATTTTACAGATTTGGGACCCCAAATTTTCAACATAGCCTTCTCATGACCCTCCTCATGAACAAGAGCAGTGTAAATGTTCAAATCTCACCCAAAAGGTGATTTCACAAAGCTACGATGAAATCACTTTTCAGCCAGAGTTGCCTAATTGCATCATCATTGGTTATGAGGCGGTTGCCAAAAGGCCAAGTTGAAAAGTTAGTCAGTATATGAAAAATGACAAAGTTATGCATCAAAGTTCAAAACCCCTTTGAAATACTTTGAACTGCACTTACCTTAGTTTCTTCATTTGCAGTCATGCGATTCCAACAGCAAGATATCTGCGATCAGAGAGTGGATCTTTACCAGGACACAGCCAGGTGAGCGACGGTGTGTGGGTTGTTGGGTGGGTGCTGAGTAGGAGGTCAGGGTAAGGGATTGGATCCCCAGGGGACTGTGTTCTATTTTTGCTGGTAAAACAAACAAACAAACAAACCACCAACAACAAGGATGTTTTCTTTTTTCAGGAGTTACTGAGATTCCTACACTGGTGATGGGGCACCCCAGTGTTGGGCTACTGTTCAGCAGCACTAGAGGTGGGCACTGCAGTGCCATCACATATTTAGTGGGGGGATGACCTGGAGGGTAGAAGGGCTCCTGAGAAGCAGTTCTAGGAGTTAGCATCCTGGTTTGCTTACATATTACAAGCAAAATATATAAACATTGGGAACAGTGGGCTGGCAACCTGGAGGGGAGCAGGTGAACAGCTCCTCTCACTAATTAGAGCACCCTGGATTTTGGAGTTCACATAAAAGGTATTTCTGTCCATTATTTTAAAAACCAAACACCAGAATCTAGCTAAATAAGGAAAGGGAAATTGTTTAACCAGGAAAGGCACACTAAGCCAGAGCTTGTTTCCAGGTGCGACCTGGGAGCACAAGGAAGTTAAGTGACTTGCTTAGGGCCACACAGTATGCAGGAGCTGTGGGATTCAGACCCAGGTCTGGTCTGCTGGATGTCACCAGATTTGCAGCTCAGAGCCTTAGACCACTGCGCTATACTGCCTCCTAAATAGGTTCTATTTAGTTAAGTTCAGGTGTTTGTTTTTTTAAAATGACACAATTTTATGAATGTTTCATTTTTTTTATTTTGAGTGGAAAAATATAAGCTGGTGGTTCTCATAGCATGAAAAACATTTTGGTGCTGTGAGAAGCAAGTGGAGAGAAACAAAAATGGTCTTGTGACATAGAATTGTTGGTGTTGTATCAGAACGTTATCCCAAAAACACTAATGAGCATGCTCAGAACAGAACAATCAAAACTATTAATTTTTATAAGTCTGGATCTGTTTAATATTTTTTCACAAATCCTTCCAAAGGAACTACATTGACACAGCATGCGTCTACCCTGAAAGTTTTGGAAAGAAATTCCATTCTGTTTAGGCTGTACGTGAAACAAATCCAAACCTCAGGATAAGTATCAGAAAAAAATGAGACACCTACAGGAAAATGACATATGCAGATTTCAGAAACTGCACAAGCTGCCAGCACAAAGCTTTCCACAGATTTAGTTCTTGCCTCCTAGACAACACAAGCAAAATTTCAGCGAATTTTATCAAATGCTGACAAAGCTATTAAGGTGCAAAGTTAGGAGTTTAACAATAAATACCCTACTCAACCCTAACTATAGGTGCACTACCATATCCCTATAATATGTAATAGGTATGCAGTAGCACCCCTATAGTTACGGTTGGTAGGGTGCTTAATGATAAAACTCTGATTTTGAATTTTAATGGCTTCACTCCTGTTCAGCAGAATTGCACCAAATTGTACATGCACCACCTGGGGGAAAGGTCTCTTGATTTGACAGCATTGTGATGGTCAGATGTCTGGATTCTAAGATCCAGATAGTGAAAATAACTGGAAAAATCTGGATTATTTGTTATTGTTTTTTTTTGTTTTGTTTTTGTTTTTTTGCTCTCACCTACAGCCTTAATGGTTTGGAATTTTATTCTAAAATTTTCAGGGTAGAAGGGACTTGCCCATAATGGTGACTTTTTGGTTTGATGAAAAAAATATTAATCTTTTCCCGAGTTGTAAGGATTTGAAATTTCACTTCTGAGCATGCTCAGTAGGGCCTTTCATTTCTATAACACAGCAAAAACATCACTTCACACTCTAGCAAGGTCTGTGCCTGGCTAAACAGAAACCAACAGAAACCAATAATGCTGGCACTGGACTTAGGGAACCCAATTACTTTATTTAATCCAATTCCATAAAATGCAATACTATATCACATACATGTAAAAACACATTTACCTTGCCAGTGGTTCAAAGCCTACTGAAAACCCTGACCAGTTTCATCTTCCAGCTGTATCAAAAGTGTCCCAGATGCATGGGGATACCTGAATCTAAAGTGCTCTTACTCATGTTATACAATAATTTAAAGAAACTTTTTTTAGAGAACTAAGCAGACCAGGGTGCCCACCCCCAGTATTGATTCTCTTACCCCTCCCCTCCAGGTCACCCACCCCTTCCTTTTATATACATGGCGGTACTGTGGTGCCCACACCCAGTGCCACCAAAGATCATCCTGACACTGGGGTGCCCAATCCCCAGTGTTGGTTTGTGCCACCCCAATAAAGGAAATCATCCTCTTTGATTTTTTTTTATTTCACTGTAGCTTGAAACAAAGAAATGGTCCATCAGTGGTCTGACATGCCACACCTGCACAAATACAACCCTGAGCCCCAGCAGCATCCAACTACACATACCCACACACCTCACTCATCTGAACATGTCCCACAACATAGATCCACTCTGCAATCAAAGACACATCTTCCTGCTGGAAACTGCACTACGATATAAGAAGATAAGGTAAGCTCTGTTTAATGTGTTTCAATGGGGTTTGAACTGTTATTCATAACTTTGTCATTTTTAAATATTGTTACTCCAAATATTCAACATGACTTTTTTGAGATGCTGCCTCATGAACAAGGGCAACATTTTTCAGTTGCTGTGCAAAGTCACCATTCAGGCAGGATTTGAAAATGTTCTCCACCCTTGTTCACGAGATGGGGTCACAATAAGGGTATGTTGAAAATCTAGGGTAAAATCATTTTTAAAAAGTTATGCGTGTACATTAAACTTTTTCACTGCATGCTTATAACTTTTGTAATTTTTAATATTTTGATCCTATATTTTCAGCATAGCCATTTTTTCACACCACCTCATGAATGTGACAGCTATCATTTTTCAAATCCTTGCCAAAGCATGTTTTTGTACTCGTGGCACAAAATTACATTTTGCTTGAGATTTGAAAATGTTAACCTACCAGGTTTATGAGGTGGGGTCATATGAAGACTATGTAGAAAATTTAGGGTCAGAATATTAAAAACAACAACGTTATGAGAATACATTAAAGGTTTTTCATAAGTTTGGTAATATTCAATATTTTGGTCCCAAATTATCAACATAGCTATTTTTTCACACCACCTCATGAATGTGACAGCTATCATTTTTCAACTCGTGGCCAAAATGTACTTTCACATCTGTGGCACAAAATGACAGGTCAGTGGGGATATGAACATTCTTACCTGTTGGGTTTATGAGGTGGGGTCACAAGAAGATTGTACTGTAAATTTGGTATATAAATATAGCAAAATGACCAAGTTATACATGAGTGTTAAAATTTGTTTTGTGCTTCCACAGGTTGAGGGACTCCACATTTGGGACAAGGCCCTTTGGGAACTGGACATCTGCATCTGTAGCCACACAGAAGCACAGTGCCCCTTCCACAGCCAGAGGGACTCCATAGCTAGATGGACTCCTCACTTGGCATGGAGAAGCAGGGGCCAGAGAGCCCTGCACTTCTGTACCCAGACCCGTTATTTGGCTCAGGGCACAGAGGGTCTGCATCAGTAGCCACACAGTGCAGGGCCCTGCACTTCTATAGCCTGATGGACTCCAAATTTGGTTCAGGGCCCAAAGTGGCCTGCATGTTTGCATCTGAGCCACACAGCAGCATGGGGCTCAGAGGGTCCCATTCTTCTGCAGCCAGATGGATCTGTTCACAAAGATCACAGAGATATGATCCCACTATCTCATAAAAAAGGAAATTCATTGCAAAAATGTGCTAGTGCATTAGTTAGGGTTCAACTTAACACAACAAAAGTTGGGAAATGTAGTGTTTGTGCTTCCAATCCTAACTCCCCACCAACCCAAAGCAGCAGAAAGACAAGCCCACACAAGCAACCACAGACAGCCATCATCAGGGAAGACAAAGAACATGATAAAGGACCTTGTGTCTGAAATGCATCAGCCAGTCAGTCAAAGCCACTGTCTGCATTTTATCATGTTGAATTGTTATTTTAATAAATGAGCTATGAAGCTTGAACCTTGGAGTTGGTGTCCATTCTTATTGAAAAGGTGGTGAGTGCCCGACTTTGAGAGCTGAAGACAATGAACATATAATTGTTTCCAGATGACACAAATGCAGTAGCACTGATGTGCTGCCTTCATGGATTTGTATCTGTAGCCACACCCGGGTATACAGTATGATGCACAACATGTTCTGCAGACAGATAGCCCCATAGGGCCTGTGCCTCTGCAGAGAGAGGTACTCATGCAAGCTGTATGAGATATTTCACTAGACAGCATGATCCACTATTGCACGGTTTTCTTTATGTAGCTGCATAACTGAAAACCTGTTACCCCCTTGAACAGTTACTAGATCCACTGCTAAAACCATGATACTCAAATTTGCAACAGCACTTCCATCTTCATAGCAGCAGGACCAACAGCCAGAAGTTGGTATGTATGTCTTAGACCTGTGGGTGATGATGTGCAGGCCCTTAAGTGACTTGCACTTCTGTAGACAAGTATTGTTGCAATTTTGGCATCTGAAAACCTGCTGCCTCCTTGAGCAATTTCTAGATCTGCTGCTAAAGCATGATATCCACATTGCAACAGTACTTCCATCTGTGTAATGGCAGACACCACAGGGGTCTGCCCTTCTGGAACTAGAAGTGTGTGTATGTCTTTCATCTCTGATGAAAGGTGCAAGCCCCTCAAGGGCCTGCACTTCTTCAGACAGAAGATCTGTTGCAATTTTGATATCATGGATTTTGTTACTTCTGCACGTCTACAGCCAGGGGTTGGTGTGTATGTCTTACACTTGTGGCTATAGAAGCACAGGCCTGTAAAATGTGGGTATGTCTTACAGTGTGTATGAGTAGCTGAGGCTATAGAAGCACTCCCCCCTTAAGAGCCTGCACTTCTGCAGACAAAGGAGCTCTTATAATTTTGGTTTTATAGGTCTATGTATTTGCAGTGGCCCGTGCTTCTTGCTTCTGCACAGAAGTGTTATGATTTGAGTATCCTAGATTTCCATCTGCAGTGACAAGTGATTGCATATGTCTTGTGGTGTGTATTCTGCAGATACAAATCCACAAATGAAGCACATCAATGCTACTGCATTTGTGTAATCTGGAAATAGTTGTATGTTGTTTGTCTTTGTGGATTACAAGATCTGGATAGTGAAAAAAGTGAAAAAATCTATTTGATTTTTTTGCTGTATTTTGTTATTATCTAGCTCCCAGATGGTTTAGAATTTTTCTCTGACATTTTCAGGGTAGAAAGGGCTTGGTCCACAGTAGCACCTTTTGCTAGCTTGATGAAAAATGTTATTCCATTCAAGAGTTATAAGGATTTGAAATTTCGGTTCTGAGCATGCTCAGTACGATCTTCTGGATAGCTGTTTCACACGATGAAAGAATTTGTCCCATATGAAAAAGATTGTGTTTCATATGGGGGTAATCTTTTCATGAGAAATTTTTTTTTCAGATGGCCACCATCTTGCTTCTGTTTTTTCAAAAATTGTATTTTAAAGCTATAAAATGATATCCTGCAGAGACACCAACACATGACTCTTTAGTCAGACTGCCCCTTAGGTAGATTCTGCAGTTAGTTTTAGAAAAATCACCCAGAAATGTGTTTTAACACATTTTAAAATCTTTTTTGATCTGAATGTTTTTCATATGGCCATATGAAAAAAGAATAGGGCCATAAGAAAAAGTATTTCCTTCATACAAAAAAAAAAGTTGGGATTTCGGAATTTTTTTTTTCACATTCTTTTTTTCATATGAAGGAATCTTTTTTTTTTGTATTAATGTCACAACCTCATGAAAAAAGATCCCTTCATGCAAAAAAAGAAAAAGAATTTGGACTTAGTTTTTTTCATATCCTTTTTTTCATATGAAGTAATCATTTTTTATATGAATGACAAAACCTCACAAAAAAAGATCCCTTCATATGAAAAAATAATTTGGACTTAAATTTATTTTTCCACATTTCAAATTTAACAAGCCATAACTCTGTCAGTATATGCAGTTATGGGACAGTCTAGCTAACAAAATAAAGGTCTTAATGAGTACTATAATAGTAACACATAACACCCCTAAAAGATTTACGAGCCATATAAAAAAACATTAAAAAAAATGACAATTCCCATAGGATACAACTGCAACTTTAGCACGCTGTAACTGTCAGTCTTTGGAGTTAATGGACAATGTATATAACAATAGAAAGATCTTATTGTCTAGTACAACACTAAGCCCCTGAGAAATAAGAACTGATAATGGTACATCCCTAAAAAAACATTACAAAGAAGCACATAAGTTGCTTTTCTGTAGGAACGGAAGAGCAGGGCCCAGAGGGCCTGCACTTCCACCCACTCACACATGTGGATAAACAGAGGCACAGAAGTGCTGGGCCCAGAAAGCCCTGCACCTCTGTAATCACATGTATGTGTTCACACAGATCTCAAAAGGACCTGCGTGAATGATGTTACAGTTCTACCATCTCAAAGAGTAAGGAAATTCATTGCAAAAAAACTTTGTCAATGCATCAGTTAAACCAACAAAATCAAGGAAATGTAGTATTAGGGTTTCCAACCTTAACACCCAACCCCCACCCTACAAGCAGCAGAAAGAAAAAAAACTTTACAGTTTTGGCTGTCCTGAATCTTGGCAAATCAGGCCTAGGGTCTTCCTTGCAGTTATCAACCCTAATGCTCACCCCATTTTCATATAGTCTATATATCTGAGCTTAGTTGCTGATGGAAATGGCATGAGAGATGATAACCCCATGGGAGACCCCAGGCATGATTTGACAAGATTCAGGACAGCCAAAACCATAATGTTTTTTTTTTCTATTTGTTGCTTGCAGGGTGGAGGTGGGGCATTAGGGTTGGACATATCTATTTAATATATAGATATATAAAGATATATATGAGTTCAGTGAAAGCACAGCAAACTGGGACACTGGGTACTGAAATTTGCAGATAACACAAAACTGGGAGGAGTAGCAGAAACAAAGAAAGGTACACATAGTCTACTGAGGGAAATACAAAGGATAACTGAGTGGCAAACAGGTGGAGCATGAAGTTTAACAAAAAGAAATGCACATTGTCAGTTAGGAAAGAAAAATAGAAGGGCATATTATTACTTTAATCGGACTGAATTAAAGAAAGTGGAGGAAGAATGAGACTTAGGTATTATAATAACAAAAGATTTTAAACAGGGAAGACAGTGTGAATCAGCATCAAAGAAAACAGCTCAGGCACTGGGGTGTGTAATGCTGAACTTTACAAGCAGATCAAGAGCAGTGATAGCCCCCCGTGCATAGGACATATGTGAGGCACAACTAGAATTCTGTGCTAGTTCTGGAATCCATTTTACAGGTGGGATATAGACAGATTTGAACAGATTCAAAGAACAGCAACAGGAATGATGATGGGAGAGAATGGCATGGAATACAGGGAAAGACTGAATACTCTGAACATGTCTAGTTAGGAATAAAGGACAATTATTACTCTATGTGGTTTCCTAAAAGACCAAGAACTAGGCCAGCAGTTGGAGCTATTCCATAAAGTAAACAAAACTTCAACTGGGGTAATAACGAGCAGTTACACAGGAAAATATTCTGGGGAAATAGTATGAAAAACTGTGTGTCACACAGTGGTGAGAATATGGGACACACTTCCAAGTAAAGGACAGAAACATTTAAGAAAAGGATGGGCTTGAATTTATTGGAAGCAAATGTACAGTAACTAGGTATTACTACTGAAACGTGTGTGTGTGTGTGTGGTGGGGGGGTGTGGTAGGCCCTGATGGGTGTCAAGCCTTTTTCTATTTTTTTTTTTTTTGCATTTTCATCTTGGTAAGACAACTGGAATTTAAAAAGATGCTCTCCAGTAAATTCTAATAGCCAAATAGTGTTTATTTATGAAATTAGATACAGAGATAAATATCTGCTCTTTAAATAAAAACAGTGCTAAAATGTGCCACTGTATAGTGTTTTTTCACTGTTGTATTTTATCAAAGTTAGCACTGTAACATTTTGTGTTACCCCCCAGACAGTGCAGCAAACAGCATGCGTTGCTTCCCTGGGTGGGCGGGGGCATGGCCTAGGGTACTCCAGTATCTAGAGGTAAACATGAACTGCTTGCAGGGAGGCCTTTGTACTCAACCTGTACATATGATTAACGTCATGCAGGAGATGCTGGATGTGGGCAACTTTAGGTGAAGAACAAAACACACAAACAACTGGACTTCAAGCACTTAATTTCCTTTACTGAAGGGCATTTCTGACAAAGTTAATTTGTACAGAGCACAAGTCACTGGCCTAAGTGCCACAGTCGATCAACTGATACACAGTTCATTATGGTAGTCCAAACCTTTCCTGAGTGATTTGGGAAACCCTAAGGTCTACTAAGCCTGTGGAAGCCCGGCCAAGCACGCCTTCTCTGCTGCCAACAGTTTAGGTTCAATACCAAAAGTCTTAGATTCTCTATCTCCTTTTCCCATGTTGGGTAATGACACATATAGCTGGCCTAGCTGTACTTCTCAGGCAGCACAATGTCTGTGGATTCCCTAGCCCTATATAAATTAAATTCTAAACCTCCTGTCTTGTCTGTGGGTCTGGCTGTCTATGGCAATATATTTTGTTAGAAAAATGGTACACCAGGCTGGCATCCCATTTTAGGATGAACAATATACCAAAGGAGATACACAAGGCTGGTGCTTCTTACCCAGCCTGGGTGCCCTTCATCTTAAGTCTCCAGCTGGGCTTCGCTAACACCATACCTTGTGCCCCCAGCACCCCTATCTCACCTTCCCAGAGTGACATTCTATCGACAGGCTGCAGGTGCTGTTATCACTTTCAGGGATCTCTTCCTCACATTCTTCATAGAGATGCATTCTACTATGTTACTGTTTCTGTCTTCACGGCAGTACCTGCTTCACCAAACTATGGGGTGCTTGAGGGTCTCTGCACCATTCCCAGGATCATATGCTGTTGTTCAGGGAGAACCTACCACAGGTCCGAAATCCACTGAATATTTCACCTTGTAGGAGCTCCCCCCAATATGGTTCTTACATCATCTTGGTGGACCCACTACCCACTGGCTAGAAAATAGATCCTGTCCTCTTGTAGATTAATGCAGACCTGGCAGCAGCTCCCATTGCCTCCCTCCAACTGATTTAGTCTGGGCTAGACTGATGATGCACTTTTTTCACCCAAACTCCTCCCACCAGCTACACTGTCAGACTTTACACCATAGTATCAGTCTGGACACATGGGTATTTGCAGGAGGGGTTTGTTACATGTGGAAGTAATATAATGTCAAAGCAGATTTTATCTCCCACTAAAATGTGACAATCAAAAACAAAAGCAGTTAATTCCATTCCTATGAGGCCACATTTCCCTATTTTTAAAAAGGTTACTGTTTGTAAAGCTCTAGGAGAAAAACATCTAAACACTGGTAACATGAATGACAGAAGCAGAATGATGTATAACTTAAATATCTTGAAAGGGGAAGTAATACAAATGCATGTTGGATATGGATACTGTAATACATTTTCTACAAATAATAACATAAAATGTATAACATGTTGCTGTTCATCTTTATTCCTTAACATAGTCTTATGCTGAGCTCTTTTCAGTGGTAAAATTCATGCAATCTGTTTTTGTTTTCTCTGTATACGAAGTGAATTCTAATTTTTGTGTATTATTAGAAAAGAAGTATGCATACATAACTGACCAAAGGAGAGGGCGTAGAATAGCCCCCTCCTCTTTTCAGGGAGAAGGGTCACAGGCAACTCAATTATTTTTACATTTATCATGTACTGTACAGTACTGTATCTTTAGGAACCGACGCCCCATTCTTATACAACCCCCCCCCACACACACATATGCCCACTGGATATTTATTTCCAGAAAATCTTATGTTTGTGTTGTTTCATTCCTTTTATAATTCAGAACTGATACATTTACTGTAAATTTTACTTAAACTGAGATTCAATGCTAAGCAATGTTGGAATGACAGTTTTGAACTTTGGGAGCTAGTGGGGCCCATAAGGGCACTATCTTAATATTGAGCCCCCCTTCCCATTATAATTCACTGGCACTGATGTGTGAAATACCGGACTCACTTCAGAGCTGGGGGGTGCCGAACCCCGGCAAGCCTCCTTATAATTCAGAACACGCTTCTGTGAAGCTTCTATAAGCCATGCCCTGTCTGTTCTTTGGAACACCATCCAAAAGACTCTAAAAATAGCATTCCCTGTCAAGCTGGTCACCTTTAAATCCCTGCTGACACAATGCTTCATTGAGACCTGCAACTGTTTCCAGCGTTGACCTATACCTCTTCATCTGCTTGGGACCCCCTTCCTTGCTATAACTACTCTTCCACCTATTCCATTCTCCTCACTCTATTTACCCAGTATTCTGGTGTGTATATAATAAACCCCAATGTACATTTTTTGGGGTTTGTTTCTTTTGCTGTACATTGCATACTATACATATTTTGTTTTACCTGATGCATTATTTATTGTCTGTGCTACTCCCTGTATTACATTATGAATTTCTTGCTGTCTTGTAAATGTCTTGTAGCATACCTAGGTCCATCTTGTAAATGAGTTTTACTCAATGGTGTTCACCTGGTAAAATAACGATTGATTGATTGAATTCTAACACTGGTGCTAACATAGCCAATATGTTTTGTCTTTTAGTTATAGCATCACTACACTGTAATTGCAGGTAGATGTGTTTATTTATTTATTCATTACAAATCGGGTTTACAACCTTTGAGTCAGAGACTCATTTACAAAGGCACCTCGTTGCAGGGGGGCAGACATCAAACAGGTGCAGTAAAAGGAACATTTAACATAGATACACTTAGGATACATAATGTAGTAGTTTGTATGTTACTTAGGTTACATAATGTTACAAAACTGTGAGTTACACTCATGGATATAGTAGGTTCTCAAAGAAGACAGCGGTTATATACCTGTTTGGACCTAGTAGGGAAGGAGGGTCTGGGGGAGGGAGGCTGTCCAGTGGACATTGTCGAGCCAGGAGGCAAGGTGGTGGGTACCACAGGTTACAACAGGGGTTAGTTGCATCTACAACAGCGGGTATTAAAAATATGGTTCTGAAGGGCTGTTTTGAAGGAGCCAATTTTTGGCAAGTTGGAGATGCAGCTAGGGAGGAAGTTGAACCAGGTGGAGGCTCGGTAGAGGAAGGATCTCTAGGCAAGAGAGGTCTTGGTTCTGGGCACCTTGAAAGTGGCCTTAACAGAGCTACGGGTGGTGATGGACGATGATGACTGCTGTAGGGAGGTGGAGACCCCGGAGGGGAGAGTCCTAGCAGTGATTTCTTAGCGAGAAGGCAGTTCTAGTAGAGCAGTCACTCATCAAAGTTGAATAGATTGGTGATAGTATAGAAAAGGCAGGTGTGGAGTTTGACTGGGGGCACCAGTCAGGAGCCTACAGGCCTTATTGATGGAGAGATTTTGAGAGGGCAGTGCTGTCAGCTGTGCATAGATGGGCAAGCCATAATCCATGAGGGACAGGATGGAGGAGTGGAGGAGGTGATGGCCAGCCTGAGGGCAACTTGAGGCAGGCAGTCCCTGTGCCGGTATAGCAGGCCAATCTGAGAGTTAATGGCAGCTGACAGGGCATTAATGTGGGTGTGGAAGGAGAGGGCAGTATCGAATGTGATGCCTAGGTACTTGTATGTGGTCACTTGTTCTAGTGGGTGCAGAGTGCTGGGGATAATCAAGAGGGGGTATTTTTAGCTTTATTTTGGTGGTGGGAGAAGAGCATTGATTTGGTTTTCTTTAGGTTAATGACCAGTCTGCAGTCGCCGAACCACCTTTCAGCTTGGTTGTAAGCTTGCTGGAGGGATAACTGGAGGGAGGTGGGATTGGGATGTGAGGCAACGAGGACTGCATCACCGGCATAGAGGAGCATTTTACCGGTACATGAGCTGGGGAGGGTGTTGAGGTAGAGACTAAAAAGTATTGGACCCAGGATGGAGCCCTGAGGGACCCCGGAGGGAATGGGAAGAGTGCTGGAGATGGAGCCGCTGATCTTGACACACTGGGATCTAGCAGAAGGTAGCTAGAGAACCAGGAAATGAGATCACCAGGAAGCCAAGTTGGTGGAGAGAGTCAGTAGAAGGGGATGACAGACAGTGTCAAAGGCCTTGGAAAGGTCAATGAACACTGCTCCTCTAGGCTGCCAGAGTAGAGAGCAGCATGCAGGTGTTAGAGAATTCCAGGAGAGCCGTGGTTGTACTGTGTCCTGGGCAGAAACTGCGGTGCTCTGGGCACATAATGTCATTGCAACATGCATGCAACAAGCATGTAACTACAGGGTAATTATCCTGTTGCATGCAATTAATGATTAGTTACATTGAAACAGACACTTAAAATGTAACCAAAGTAAATAAGTAAGAGCCGCATAAAGCATTTCGTAGCTTGAAGCAGTAGTATGGTAATAACATTGTGAGTGAGTTCCAAGTGTAACGTCTAAACACTAAACTAAGTTTTCATTATAGTAGGGCTCTTTCAGACATGTTGGATTCTGCTTGTTTAGAATTGCTACTATGTGCTTAAATGGCATAGGTGTAGTACGAAAGCTGTCCTGAATAGAGTAGGTGTTGTATCAAAAATGTCCCAAATAGCAAAGGAATAGTATCAAAGCTGTCCAGCAACATTTTCTAAACTTGCCCCTGGAGATAGAAGCCAGCATTTTCCAAAGTGGCCACAAGCTGCTAGAAACTGTGTTCATTCAGGCACTGATTTTTTCTATGCATCCATTCTATACATTTTATTTTCCATTAACATGCATGCTGATGGACCAAGTGTCAGTGTGAATGCTAGTGCATCTAAATGATGGTGGTGGGGTGGGATGTTCTAGATGTACCAACACAATTGGACACTGAAAACAAAAAAAAATCTATTTATGCAGAACATAAAGAAAAAGGTCAGCAAATCGGGTAGAGAGGCAACGCTTTAAACTCTACCACATTTTTTGAAGAAAACATGAAAATCCAAGTTCATCAGTGAGCAGTTTTTTTTCTTTTTATGAGGTGTAGTGGAAGCAAACCCGATGTGCCTCATTGAATCACTCTCTTTGGTCCACTGCTAACAAAACAGGAAAACTCATGGAGGGTTTAGTCAATATCTAACAATTTGTAATAGCCCTAACTCTAGGTTTTGCTGGAAGCAAATTTTTTTCTGCTGGTATACAGGATATGCAATGCATATTATATAGTAGGTAGATTGTCTTAATATTTTAAATTACTTTACACTACATGCTATTGTTTACAACTATCAATGAATGCATGTTTTGCTTGTTTTCCTTTTTCTGTTGTGAGCATCAATTTAACAGATTTATTGCTGTGACATAATCCTTTCCTGGTGTGAATGAAAAGTCATTCCCTCTACTGCGAGTAGAAAGGTCATCGAGAAAAGTTAGACTGCTGTATTTATCAGTCAAGAATAATAAGATAATGAGCCAGGTTAACTGACTAATCAGTTCCCACTGAGAAGTGTCTTTAATACCTGCACACTTCTCCAGTTCCATCTTTCTGATGAGTCATGTGATATGAAAGCACCACTGGAAGCACAAAGCACTTCCCATTTGCAACAACAAGTACTTTATTTGCCACTTACCTGACTGTTTTCCTCTCTGCTCATGTACATATCAGTGAAAGGGCAGAAAGTGTTCATGACCTTTACATCAAAGCTGCCTGAATCTGGGATAAAAGCCGAAACGGATGTGTTGCAGCTGGATGAAACTCATGTATGTGAGTCAGTGTCAGTCGAATATCCCAGGACACTGATTCAGCTCATTAATATTGCACAGTCTTTGTGTCACCTTATGACTATCAAACTGGAGCTCTCCTTGTTTCTTTTTTTCTCTCTTTCTCTCTTTCTTTCTTTCTTCATTTTTTCTTTCCTTCATTTTTTCTTTCTCTTTCTTTCCTTCCTTCTTTCTTTCTTTTTCATCTTTCATACCACAGCCATTCTTAGGACTCAGTGTTCTAGCCTTAGCTAGAGTTTTTTTTTTTTGAGTCCTGTTATCACCCTTTTTAAGACTACAGCTCTGCTAAAACTCTTAATAAGAATTTTGTGACTGCACAGAGTGTATTTTATGTTTTGTATAGCAGGAAATCAGTAGTGTGAAAGTTTTCTGAACCAAGAAACAGCACAGGGGTAGAACCATTCCTGAGAGCTCTCATGTGGGCCTTGAAGTTGTTGCTCATATGATCAACAAGATTGTCTTATTGTCACTGGCAGTCAGAACAGAACAGAAGCAAGGTCATGCTTAAGCAATAGGGAAAGACACTTCAAAGAGGTTCAGAAACAAGCATAAGCCAAATGGATCTATGATTGGTCATCAACAAAAATTTTGTCAAATGACTGTACAGCAAAACCAGCATGTCGACCACATTTGGGGTCGGCATATGGTTTCTAAGTTAAGGACATGTCTCCCCACTAAATATAATCAATTCTGAGTTGGAGCTGATTAGGGGAGGGGTGCAAGACCCTCCGAATATAGTGCCGAGGTACAGCGCCAACACCACAGTTACCTGGTGCTGTAGTCACTGTAGTGTCAGTCACTGCCAAAATGTCACTGTCGGAGGGGTATACCAAGCCAAATTATATTGTCTGTTATTGAGGTGCATAGTTTGATCTAATTGCCCCTTTAGTTCAGATTTCTAGGAAGCAACATTTGTAGTGGGACTGTTGACATATTGTAGGTGGGTGAGAGATTTGTGGTCACTTTTCCCTTTGTCTCTCTGTCTCGCTTTCTCTTTCTCCCTCTATCTCTATCTCTCTTTCTCACTGTCTGTCTCACTCTCTCTGTCTCTCTGTCTGACTCTCTCTGTCTGTCTCTCTCTCTCTCCCCATCACTCTTCCTGTCTTTCTCTCGTAATAATCTCTCTGTCTCTGTCTCTGACTGTCTGTCTGTCTGTCTGTCTGTCTCCCCATTACTGTTCCTGTCTCTCATCTAACTCTCTTTGTCTCTTTCCCTCTGTCTCTTTCTCTCTGTCTGACTGTCTCTGTCTCTTGATCTCTCTCTCTCTCTTCATCTGTTTCTTTTTGTCTGTCTCTTTGTGTGCCTCTCTGTCTCTCTTTCTCTTCCTCTGTCTGTCTGTCTAGCTCTGTCTCTGTATGTCTCTGTCTGTCTCTTTCTGTCTTGCTTTCTCTCTCTGTAAAAGAAACTCTACTGAGCTGTACTATGCCCACTAGATACCAGGTTCACTACCAGTTAACGAAATACATTTAAAAAACAGTAACCTTTCTGTTCATTTGCCTCTGCTGAGTTTTAAAAGTTGTGTGTATGTAGAGCCATCACATGGGTGACAGCCTGGCAAAACCAAGTGAATTAAACAAGTTTCCTTTTCCTAGCATTTGTTGTCTTTTAAGTTAATCCAATGGTCAACCTAGTTTCCAAATACATAAATAAACAAAAATAAAAGGTTATAAAAAGTAGTGACCAATGGATCACTTCAAAATACATAGAGCAAAAATGACCAGGAACAATTAGAAAGGAGTCAGTACTACAGTGCTTGTCAGAGCTACGCCCCAGTAAATCTCTAGACATAGAATTTCCAGATATATCACAGGTAACCCTATTGAAATAAATACAGATTTCATGTGAAATATCTTGAGTGTCTAGATATACTGGGTCTCATCTCTGGTTACCATGGTGGAGTCTGCGTCACCTCATTAACTAGTCTGTCAATGTTGATGTTGACATTGATTAATGTGATGTCCCACAGTAGCTCCCCAGGTCAGTTCTCCAAAACACACAGCTGTTATGACTTTAAAATCACATCCAGTAAAACTGATAAAGTAGGTGATTTGATACATTTCATTAGAACAACAAGAAATTTCAGCGTTTGCTCAGTTGTGTTGAAAGTGCAAATGAAAAAAAAAATCATTTTTGTGCCATGTGTAGAAAAAGCAAGATTATACTTAGGGAAAAGGCAAGGCTCAGGTAGTGAAATTGAAGAACTGTACATTGAAAATAAGGCTGCAGCAAATACTGTTGCTGTAAGTGAATGACATCAGTTGAAATATTACTGGTCAAATGGAATGAAAGGTACTGTGCATATCATTTTAAACGGAGTCAGCAAGAACACCACAAATAAAGAAAACATGTACTGTAACTAATAGGCTAGGGGGCAAGTAAGCAAACAGGATCTAGTGCACTTCCTTGGAAAGATAACTTCCCATGTTAAACATGCTCCCAGGATTTTACAAGACAGCAGAACGTGGAGAATAAGTAAAACAGCAATTAGTATTGCATTAGGAGGAAATATGTGAGAAGTAATTTGAGAGACTGAAGAAAACTGTCATGAAGTAACATTTCTGTGATGTTATGGTATGAAAAGCCAGTGATGCTGAAGGTAGGGCTGTCAAAAGATGGACTGGATGCAGTCCTGTTGCAGGAAGGTAAACCAGTGGCATACGTACCTTGATCTTTAACCAAAATTAAAATGGACAATGCACAACTAAAGCAACAAACCCTGACAGTGGTAATTATCATTATTGCATCTATGGCAAAGGAATGGAAGTTGAATCATACCAAAAACCACTGGTGATTATGGGCCCCATTTTCAGCCAGCCATGCTAGCACTGTGCCTTCCCTAGCACTAGTGCCTGCTCATGGCAACAGACATATTCAGAAGTAGATCACCCACACTAATACCTCTGACTATTGGGCCACAGTCCAGTGCACACATGCTGCACAGCAGCGTAGTGGTAACACGAGCACAATAGCACAGCACAGTGTGTAAGAACAGCATCGAATAATACACACCGGCAGGGCAAGTTTGCAGAGAATGTTAATGGGGGCTGGGGGGTGGATGACCAGCACCAAGGAAAGACACACAACACAGCAATATAGGTATAAAAATATATTATGTTGTACAAAATAGGCAACAGCTTGTAAACAAAAACAAAACAGTAATTTTAAGAAAAACAAGGGCAACCACCTGTAATGGGGGGGGGGCATAAGAAAAAGAGCAATCACCTATTTAAAAGGGGTAGACAAAGGAAAAGGGTAACTGCCTGTCAGCATAAAAGGAGGGAGGAGAAACAAAACAAAATGAGCAATGGCCTGTCAGCATAAAAGTGGGGAGAAACAAATGGAAATGGGTAACCACCAATATAAATGTGGGTAGCGCTAAAACAAAGGGGACAACCATCCATATAAAAGGAGAAGCAAATTAAGGCAAATGGGCCAATTGCCAATATAAAAAAGAGTGACAACTAAAACCAAAGGGCCAACTGCATCTATAAAAGGGGGGCAACTAAAACAAAATGGCCAACCACTCATATAAAAGGGGGACAAATAAAACGAAGGGACCACCCACCTGTATAAAGGGAGGCAACTACAACAAAGGGGCCAACTGTAAGTACGTAAAGTAAAGGTAAAGTAAAACTTAATTTCTAAAGTACCTTTCACATACCAAGGCGCTATACAAAAACAGAAATAGACAATATAAAACAGTTAGTAACATCCATAAACAAATATTTAAGAACCCTCTGGGAAAGCCTGATAAAATAATGGGAGGGCTTTAAGCCTGAGGTTCAATAGGTGGAGCAACTACGTCATGCCCCCATTGAGCTTAAAAGGTCACTACATCCTGGGCTTTGCCAGGATTCTTTTTCGTTGCGGCCAGAGGTGCCGCCTCCTCTCCCCCAACTGTTTCTAGTTCTGCCTCTGCTTGCCCGCCTCCAGCTGCTTTGTTCTTCCTCACTACTTTTAGCGGCTTCACCGCTCATCTATGGTGCCTGGGTTGCCATCTGCTCTTTTCCCACTTGCACCTCTTGTCCTGGTTCTCCCCATCCCTTCCATTGCCCCGGACCTCTCCGGTTCAGCCCTTGCCTCTGGCTTCCGGCACCCAACTCACGGTGACTGCGGTCCCAACTTCTCCGGATATCAAAAAACAAACAAACAAACAAAAAAATATTTCACCTTTTCCACCTCGGGCTGCTGCTTCCGAACCCTTCTCTTTGGGGCCGCCGCTCCTGCCGCTTATATGTGGTGTCACTCCTGCACCTGCATGGCTGCCTGATCTGGACCGCAAACTACTATGGGTACCCCCTTTCCTGAGCCATTGGGACCCTGAATGGCAAACACTGTGAGTAGGA
Organism: Neoceratodus forsteri; assembly: GCA_016271365.2. Lineage (NCBI taxonomy): Eukaryota > Metazoa > Chordata > Ceratodontiformes > Ceratodontidae > Neoceratodus > Neoceratodus forsteri. The sequence goes on along the minus strand of CM028137.1, from coordinate 725,897,335 downwards.
GATTCCTGGGGGCAACCACTTGTAGTGGCCAGCCTCAGTGCCTCCTCCAATTAATTAAACCACAGTGGCTGAATCTAACTTTAAATAAATTGAATCAGCTCTTTGGCATTATCAGGACTGATGTTTTCCACAGTAAGATATCAGCCCACATACCAGACTCACAGCATAGATAGCATTCAAAGTATTGTGCGTAGCATAGGCCACTGAGATTTCATCCATGATGGCTGTACTCCCAATGTGATTACCCTGTTTTGGAATCTCTTCATCCTGTTCGTCTGCCACTTGGGGGTTTCACGATCGCTCCTCTGCTTTCTGCTTGAACCTCTCAGCCATTATGCCCTTCGCATTGTGCCATGATTTTCCCCCTCGTAATTACCCTTGCTTTGCATTGATTTTCTTTATGCATATGAGGTAATTTTCTGGCCACGAGTAATGAGCAATACATTCCTCTGGGACATGCTTATGCAGTCTGAGTACATAACCAACATGCTTCAGAGTCATTATCTTGATGTCGATTCTTTACCCAGGCATTACACTTCAAATGTCAAATGTACTTGTGTGCATATGTGGCAGGCATATAATTTTGTCTTATCCTGGCTGTTACATTGATTAAGCTGTTCCATCATTGGGTCCTCAGCCATTAGATCCGAGTCATCGATTGTACTGTTGAAGGAAAATAAAGCTGGTTTGTTCCAAATGATTTAGTAGTTCTGCGTGTTCCATGCCTCTCAAAGCTTATTGGCTACAAAGCAAGCTATTTAGGATGCTAGAACTCATACCATCTTTTACCATTCACAGCACTGCCAAACCCTCTTTGCCCTTGGGAACCATGGATCTCTCTCTTTTAACATGCTATGATCAGAGCTTGCTATTCTTTTTGGGCATAACTATCATCACTCATATGCCCGCCGCATCAATCTGCAGCCCTCACGCCGCATGTATCAGGTTCCTGATTCCATCCATCATCAGCCGTCACAGATTCACTCCAGTCATGGCTTCTATATCTCATCATTGGCATGCCTTTTCTAGTGTCAGCCCTCAGGGATTCACAGCCTTCTGGGCTTCCCTCTCTCATGGCCAGTTTGCTGCATTGCGGTCACTTGGGTTATTGGATCTGCCTCTCCGAGTCCCTTCATTCATTTCTCCCTCTTGTGGGTGATCTCCCTCCTTCCTTGTCCGATACTTCCTTTTTGGGGTTTCTCCTATCCTATCTCTGGCCCTATCCTGCCATCACATTCCCCTTCGGAATCTACCTCCTTTTAAGGAGCCTACCTACTCTCTACCATCCTTGTCCTTCCGTACCTCACTTCCTGTACCAGCTACCAGCCTCCATGGCTTCAATCCATCATCATACCTCATCTGTTTCCTAATTTTACCTTCCTCATCATAGCGCTGCCTTTTCTAGTGCTCACCATCAGGGATTCACTCCACTCATGGCTCCACTCCTCATCCATCCCTGCTACCTCGATTTGACTCTACCTCTACTCAAGCACCATGCCTTCCTGTCTGTTGCTGTTTGCTAAGGGCTGGCCGGAGGCTCGCCACTATCATTCAAGTTCCTTTCACATTCCTTTCCAAATCTACCTCCTTTCGAGGAGCCTACTTAATCGCATCGCTCTATTCATTTCCGAATCTACCTCCTTTCGAGGAGGCTACTTAGTAACATTGCTCTATCAAGCATATCACCTCTCTAGTTCACATACCCTTTGGTTCCAGATATGCCTTCTTGGCCTTGGAGTATGTCTCCTTTCGAGGAGCCTTATTCCATGCATCACTCTATTAAATCCTATATCTCATCCCCCACAACGTCAAAGTCTTTTTTTTTTGAAATTGTAATTTTTTATTATTTCATTTTTCAAACAGTAACAGGTTACAGGAAAGGGTAAAATAAAAGAGGCAAAAATACACTCTAGTGAGAATTAAAATCCTATACATGTCCAAGTTTAGACAGTATCAGTTACAGGTACAATTAAATGAACAGCCCTATACAATTGATAAGGTGATTTTCAGGCTAGCTCAAATGTCTTAGGCTGAATTGTGCATTTCTCACTTCAGTTACCCCTTTAGTCTAGATTTGTAGCCTCCAAATTAAAAGCTACTCAAAAACATCAAAAGAAAAAAGAGAGAGAATAAAACAAGGGAAATAGTTAAAACACTACTCACACAGTTACATGAAACCAACAGTTCCCCCCACACCCCTTCCACCCTCCTGACCCCCGTGGTGAATGAAGGTCAATCCCTTTTACAGCATAGGATGCATGAATGGTGCCTGAGTAACTTATTTATTTATTTGTTTGTTTTTGTTAACCGGGTAGGGCACACTAGACAGCCAAGTGCCTATTTTCAGGTGTGACCCAACTTTGCTCCACATGGAGGTTGGAGTATGTACCATATCTTGCCATCAGTCTAAGACTTCTCAGGCCAGAATCTCCAGAGTTGTAACTCCGTCTTTGGTGCCAAGATACTTAAAAAATGGAAACCAGCGAGATTTGTATAGGTCAGGCTTTAGGTTCAGATTGGTCGTAAGCCTCTCCATTACTTTAATTTGGTTACAACACGACAACCACTGTTCCTCTCCTGGGTGTGTCTCGGTTAACCATAGCCTGGTGATAGCCTTTTGGGCTGTGGCTAACAAGATTAGAAATAAATAGTTAGCTTTAGGCCTTTCAATCCCTGAGGAGGCTCCCCCAGCAATAAATAGCGGGGCTGTTCTGGAACTTCGATCTGCAAAATCTGACTCAGCCCTTGACTTATGAGGTTCCAGTAACTCCTGATTTTGGGACAACTCCAAAAAATGTGTTTGTGTTTCCCAACCTGCCCGCAACCTCTCCAGCATTTATCTGAGCAGGTTTGTCCAAAATGTTTGCTTATCACTGATATTCTAAAAAATCTGGTGAGCACTTGCCACCTAAACTTCCTCCATGTGAGTGAGGCTGTAGTTCTGTGTGCCATCTTCCAAATTACCTCCCACCTTAAAACTCCCTCCCCCAGACCCAGTTCCTTTTCCCAGAGAGTCTGAATCCAGGATCTAGAGTCTGAATTCACCACCTCCCCTGCCGAGTATAACTTAGATATCAGATGTGTCATACATGGAGACTCATTAAGTAACTCAAGGAGGAGATCCAGGAGTGGGCTGATGTCACGGACCTCTGCTTTGTGTCCCCCCACCCACCCACCGCTTGCAAATGGTGTCTAATTGCAGATAACCATAAAAATCAGAGGATGGGATTTTGAACTCCTGCTGAACCTGGGTGAAGCTCTTCATGGTATCCCTAGTGAATAGCTGTGAGAACTTTCCGAGCCCTAACTTCTGCCACTGTATAAACATCGGGTTCTCCCTTCCTGGCAGAAAATTTGTCATGTCAAGAATCCTACTCTGCCTTAACACTAAGGGGTTGTAATCTTAGCTCTTTTACAGTATGCAGCCATAATGTAACTAATGTCTTGAACCATGGATTAGGTAGTCCTTGTATCACCCTGGGATTCCTTTTGTTAAAAAGGATTGGTGAGAGGGTGTGTGGTTTTAAAAGTTGTAGGTCCATTTTGACCCAGCATTGCACTGCCACTGAGGATGCATATGCCACCAAATGCTGTAATTGAGCTGCTTTGTAGTACCTCTTAAAATCAGGGATCCCTAAACCCCTCCCCTTCCCTTAGGCAACTTCAGCAGGGCCCAGCCCAACCTGGGCTTTCTTCCTGCCCATATAAAATTACTTATCAATTTTTGAATATCCGCCCAAAACTTCCTTGGGGGGCACAGGGGGATTGCATTGAACAAGAAGAGCACCTCGGGAGGATATTCATTCTCACAGATTCTACCCTGCCAGTAATAGTAAGTGGCAAAGTGGCCCACCTCACACTGTCCAGCAATTTAACTAATTTACTTGGTATAACTTGCCAAGATCCTTCGGGATATGGATCCCCAAGTATCTGAAGCTAGTGGTATTCCATCTTAGGTTGGTCAGAGATTTCACCGATGGGGGGGCAGAAGCACCCAATGAGATTATTTCTGATTTGGATTTGTTAATTTTAAACCCCAAAATGGAACTGAACTCTCTGAGAATAGTCATTGCAGCTAGTCGGGATGACTGGGGGTCTTTCAAATAAAGTAGGGTGTCGTCCGCATAAAGAGATATACGGTTATCTACCTCACCCACTGTAATCCTCATTATGCCCTCAGGCGACCAAAAGGCCTCTGCCAGGGACTCCATACTTAGGGCAAAAAGAAGGGGGTGAGAGGGGGCAGCCCTGTCTCGTGCCTCTTCTGATGGAGAGGGACTGGGAGAATACCCCATTCAGTCTTACCCTTGCTGAGGGGTTGGTGTAAAGGGTATCTACCTGTGCTTGAAATTTGGGGCCAAATCCAAACCTCTTAAGAACCTCACCTAGGTATCCCCGCTCAAGGCGATAGAAGGCCTTTTCGGCATCAAGTGTGATCACCACAGCTGGTTCCCCCTTCTCCCTAGACTGAGAGTGATCCATTACCATAAGCAGTCTTCTAACATTATCATGGAGGTGCCTCCCTGGCATGAAGCCTGATTGGTCCGGGTGTATCAACTGAGTCACCACCCCTCGAAGCCTATTTGCTTTTATCCTGGCTAAAATCTTAACATATAAGTTTAGCAATGAGATAGGGTGATAGCTACCACACAGGGTGGTATCCTTGTCCTGTTTTGGAATAATGGATATTATGGCTTGTGCCCAACTATCCGGGGCGTCTGAGGATATGTGGGCTCTGTTACACACTTCAAGTAGCAACGGAGATAACTTATCCTGGAACCTTTGATAGTACTCCGCTATATATAGCCGTCAGGGCCTGGCACTTTATTGTGCTTAAGCTTCTTAATTACCTCCGTCAACTCCGACTGCGAAAAGGGCCAATCTAGTTCCTTTTCAAGAGTGGCGGAGAGTCTGGGCAGCTTTAAACCATTAAGAAACTTTAAAATCATGTCTGATTGGCTAACCCTGGACTCTGACTTATATAAGTCCTCATAAAACTTTTTAAAACAGTCCACTATTTGGGGATCACTTGTTACCAGCTTACCTGGCAATCTTGGATCCTGCACCCTGGATATGAACCTGTCAGCTTCTTGTTTCCTTAATCTAAACACTAACAACCTGCCCGCTCTATTACTCCCCGTGTAGTATTTTTGTGCTATAAACCTAAGGGCGTTTTTAACCAGAGGAGGTGCTGCAATTGCTCCCTTGCTGACTGCAGTTCCTTTAATATGCTACGGGGTTCCCCTTTTTAATGGATATCCTCTAGCTCCCTAATTTTTTGTTCTAGGCTGTCCTGCTTCTGTTGCCTGACATTCTTTTGTTGTGCTGCATACGAGATTGCTTCACCCCTTACCACCGCTTTTAATCCATCCCAGAGGAACTTCACCTTTGACACAGACCCTTTATTTTCTCTAATATAATTGTCTATCACTTCTTTAATTTTAGAGACATAAACTTCATCTTTAAGAACCCCAGCATTCAGGCACCACAGGGAGTGTCTGTGTCGCTGTCCGAGGGAGATAGTAAGGCTAACTTATGCATGATCTGACAGGCATATGGGGTGAATTTTCTGGTCTACTATAGACCCCACCCAGGCTTTAGGCATATAAAATCTATCTAGCCATGAGTACGAATCTTGTGGGTGTGAATAAAAGGTGAAGTCCCTACTGGAAGGATACTTATCCCTCCACATGTCCACTAGCCCAATCTCCGTTCACAGATGGGAAAGTGTCTTGGAGCCCACACTTTTTTCCCCCAGCTCCCCTTCCCCCCAGACCTGTCTAACCTTGTGTCATCTACGCAGTTCCAATCTCCACCTATGACAACTTGGCCTTCCGGGAGTGAGGCAACCACTCCAAAGACGTCCCTATAGAACTCAGGATTAACAGGTGTTGGGGCATAAATGTTCACTATGTGGATTACCCTATCCGCAACCTTTCCCCAAAGAACCACAAGTCTGCCCTCCTCATCTGAAAAAGAGTCCAGCGGAGTAAGACCGAGGCCCTTCCTTACCTGGATAGCCACCCCTGCCTTTTTTGTATTTTTATGGGACGAGGCAAAGACCTCCCCAACCCACATACGATGTAATTTTTTGTGCTGTACTGCAGAGAGGTGGGTTTCCTACAGAAGACCGATGTCACAACGAGCCCTCACAAGATCTGTTAATATGTTGTGCCTCTTTACAGAAGATCCCAGCCCCTTGACATTATACAAAATCAGTTTCAGGGTCTCCATAATGCACCAGTCGTATAGTCTCAGAATCTTTGCCCCATGTCATACCTGTTAGTTGAACTCCAACCTCCCGAATCCCACTTGCCTTGAAAGATGACACGCAGAACACCACTTACACTTCCAGAGACACCACAGATCCCAGCCCCCTTTTACCCCCGAAACCTCTCCCCAAACCTGATACCCATACCCCTTCTCCCCCGGTATAACCATTTACAAGTGTACTCCCCAAACAGGAAACCCTCACTCTCAACAGTGAACTATATACAGATAGGCCATTTAAGGCCTTAATCGAGGGAAGCTCCCTCCGCCCAGGAGCATGGGCTGCTGAGTAGCCCTAACCTCCCACCCTCTAGTAAGAGGCAATCGAAGGTAGTTTTCAGGGTGAGCTTTGTGGAAGGTGCAAATCTCAACAGGGCAGCGCAGTCCAGAAAAGAAAAGCAAGACTGGCTGACCTCCGATGGGCTACCTATCCCCTGAACTGGCTTCCGACACAAGTGGTTATATTTTAAACAAGGCGGGTAAGGTAAGGAAAGCATGGGAATACCAGCCTACCCACCTCACAATAATTCAACCTTGACCGGTGCTTACACTGACTTCTGTGAAGGACCAATGTTAGTAGCCAAGTGCCTTAAATACAACTCTCTGGCCCATTTTTCAAACCTTCATCCGCCCAGTTTTCCAACTGGCCCATCCCCCGGCTGAACTCAAATCTTCTGCTGTTCGTGAGCTGGTCTACCATTCAACCCGTTCTGACCAATGATTTTCCCAGCAGGAGCTGAAAGGGCCGAGATTGAGCATTCATATGATAGAGTAGCCAAGCCAGGCCCAGCATAGTCTCCCCGTGAGGGAAAACCTATTACAGAGCTCTCGACCCTTGACTCCAGCTTTAACTAGCAACAGAATCGCCCCTGGGGCTTTCGAGGATTCTTTGGTTCAAAACATAACACAAATATCAAGCATCCCCGTTCACCGCCCCCCCCCCCGTAACCACCACTACCCTATGGTGACAAACAAAACAGGGCCTACATCGGATGCTTATACAGAAGCCTTGTGGCCAATTTGCTTTACATACAGGCTGAAACCTACAGTTTTGGAAGCAGTCCCTAAGAGGGAAGAAAAAAGGAATCAAACCATATCGTCCACAATGATGAATTTCAATTTTGTTGTCAAGCCTGTAGTCTCTTTCCGAGTTGGAGCAAGTCCTTGCACAGCTGGTCATCAGGGCCTACACCTCTAGATGCACCTCCTCTCGTGGATCCTCTACCAGCCATTGTCCAACGTAGTTGCAGCAGGGTTTGCTCCGATAAGTCCGACTGAAGATCTGGAAGAGCGGTTCCTGCTTTTTGTAGTGGTTTACTGGTGTGTAACAGGGAGTTGTAGAGCTTGCTGCCCATGGACCAATGTACCAGCAACTTTGCCGGGTAACGAAGGGAAGCTTTGATTTGTTGCTCTCTCAACTGCTTGATCACCACCAGGACACATTTCCTCTTCTGCATGGTAGCAGGCGGAAAGTCGTGATCGAGAAACACCTGTTTCCCATTCAGATTTAAGTCACGTTTGCCCTAGGCCTTACGCTGAACCATCTCCTTCACAGGGTAATGGGTAAACTTGGCTAATATTGAACATGAAGGGGTGTCACTCTTTGGTTTTGGGCCCAAGGCATGGTGAACTCTTTCGAGCTCCAGGGGTTCAGTGCTGGGGATTTCTAATTCCTGCTGGAGCCAGGTCCTGATGAACTCTACTGGGTTGTCCTGCTCTGCGCCCTCTGGGAATCCAAAAATTCGTATTGTCTTCCTTCGTCCTCTGGACTCTGCATCCTCGGCCCTCGCCGTGAGTTCCCTCTCCCTTCTGGCCAAATAGATCACTGCTCTGCTGAGCCACATGGAATCCTTGCGGAGCCCATCTAGGCCTGATTCAAGTTCCTGCGTCCTCCGTTTCAAATGTTTCAGGTCTTGCTTTATGTCTTTCACATTGTTGTCTATCCTCTGAAGCATCTTAACAATATGCGCCATCACTCGGCCATCGAGGGAACTTCCTCATGAAGTAGTGTCCTCTTTCTCCTCCCCGCCAGAGCCTGCAGCCGATTCCGAGGCCCTAGACAGTGGGACACTCGGGCTGTGGTCCGGTTTCGATCTGCGTCTAGTAGATGGTTTAGTGGAGCTTCTGTCTCTCGATTTCAATAGCTGGCTCATTTTTCCTTTTGTAGACTTGGCTAAAAGTGCACTCTGTCATGTAATAGCACCAGATTACTAAGGATTTTCACACCACCTCCGCGGAGCTCAAGATTAAGCTGCCGTTCGGCTTGATGATGTCACCGGAAGTCCACAATGTCAAAGTCTAATCGTTCACATCGCGTAGTATATCCCATGGATAGAGAGGTGGAAAGCAACAAAGAAAAATCAAGTTACACAAGCATTATCTCATATTATCTCATTCAGTTGCATAAGCACATCGAATGGGAGGGCTTTAAGCCCGAGGTTCAATAGGCGGAGTACCTGCGTCACTCCCCCTTCGAGCTTAAAAGGTCACTACATCCTGAGCTTTGCCAGGATTCTTTTTTGTTGCCCACCAGCCACCCCTCCTCCTCCAGCGGCTCGTATCTGTTCCCCGTGGGCTTCTTCTACACTAACTTTAGCCGATGCATTCATTTACGGCACCTGTGGGGGGGGGGACCCTCTTCTAGGGTTCCTTGCGTTGTACCCCTACAGGGTGGTATATCCCACAGATAGAGAGGCGGAAAGCTACAAAGAAAAATCAAGTTACACAAGCATTATCTCATATTATCTCATTCAGTTGCATAAACACATCGAAATATGTTTTGAGCTTCGATTTAAAATTTAAGATGGTCAGGCATTCCCTTAACCAATGAGGTAGAGAATTCCACAGGGTAGGAGCAGTATAAGAAAAAGCATGTGCACCCAACCCCTGGGAATCTCTAGCAATCCCTCATCAGAGAATTGGAATGAGCGGGAGGGGCAGTAGGGAGTAAGGAGATCTTGCAGATACCAGGGTCCCTGTTCGTGTAGGGCTTTATAGGTCAGTAACCTGACTCTATGAACATCACTGTGTTGGGTAGACACTACCAACTATGCATCACAATGCTAAACAAATACATTGTAAGGTACATTCAAGGCCCATCAATGACTACCCCCGCCATTGACCCCATGCCACATAAGGCCAGCTCTGGTAAGATGTTAAGGCATGGCACGCAGAGCATACATCACTGGAGATGGTACAGGCATGGGTAGGCTGCCATGGGTGTTGTATGCTGCTCATGGCATGTGACAGGTGTGTACGAGTACAACAGTGAACAATGTCTACCACCGCCAGACAGATACTCATACCTGGGCCTGACCATGTGGCACAACAGACCTGACTAATAATGACAGGCATACCACCTGGGGCAGTGAGCATTACTGCCAACATCCTGGTGTACCAAGGCTGTGACACAGGAGACATGCCACGGCATAGAGTAATGCATGCCAAGGTACAATACACATACTCAGGGCAGCATGCCTGTTGCAATGATGATCAAACCAGTAGATGGCACAGCCCCAGACATGTGCCCTAAGGGCCAGGTGAGGGCAAGAACCACAACCACCTGGGTGCTGCCCTCACAGACATGCATGTAACCAGGTGAGACACACACATGGACATCCACCCCCAACAGCACAAACATGTGGTGTAGTTTAGACATAAAACCAAGATTGCAAAACACACAATGCAAGGTACTTTTGTGGATGCTTGATGGAGGACCGTCCAGTCTCCTGTGATTGTCATCGTATCCCATCATGGCTGGGCACCCCTTCCTCTGTCTGGCAATCTGTCAGCTCCACTCCCCCTGACCAGACCTGGGTTGCCTTGGCTGTGTCTTGTTGTTTGTGGAAGGGGGACAAAAGTGACATGAAACGAATGCATGCCGAACACATGGTACAGTACATTACCATGCACCCCTAACAGTACACATGCCTATATACCAGTACTATGCCACTGCAACCACATGTGCATGAGGGGATGGACAGAACAATGCAGGGTGACATCATACCAGCATACACAGCCATGCAGTGGCACACAGACAGGTGAGACCATGGACTGGGTGCAGCCTCCATACTGCATACCAATGTTGTAGCCATAACCTAGCACTGTGTACACAAGGCCCGTGTGTTGCACCTGTTCCACTGTCCTTGCCACCCCTGTCCAGCATACCCATATATGTCAGCTACAAGCCATGTGCACCTCATATTACTTAGTATGATGCATGTGGCCTAAGGTCATATAAAACAGGTGCACAAAAACCATACCTTTACAACAGTAGGGGTGAATATCATACTATAGGTGTAAACAAACACAATAGCAGGTACTATATTGGAACATGCACTCCAGTATAATTGTAAACCATGCATTATGTGGTATATGCATACCTACAACCATGCTATGTACCACGGACAGTATACGTGGAACAGACATTGACTACAGCAACATGCTGTTTGGTACACCAACATCCTAGCTAGCAATACCCCTGATCACGTGATACATTCCTACAACCAGACACAGTACCTAGAAACATACACAGTGATCACGCATTGATGTGATATCACATACCGTTAGCCTTATGGCAAGCAGCATGGCTCCTTGATCCACAGGTAGGTCCGTACTATATAGGGTAATGGAGGCATCTACAGGAACAGTGGTCCCATAGGCCTCTATTAGCTATATATTACAATACAGCAAATCAATTTCTATAGGAAACAGTGCACCCAACAGGTAAACACAGCTATATTACCCTGGAGTCTCATAGAAAATAACAAAGAAGTATTCAAGCACTTAAACAGTACCACACATTGCAGTAACCATACATACAGCTGACTGAACTTACTTACTTGGGTGTGACACAGTGCCATTATCTACAATCACCCTCTGCTGCTGCAAGTGACATGGCTCCCTCTGTGACAGTCATTATATCTGTGCCGGCACTGGTAACCTGTATGGGCAGTGCTCATCCTACGGGTCAGGTGCCACCCCACAGATGCCTACACCCTGCATCTGGGCCTATCTGCTGCTTCCCTGTTACATAGCAGCAGCTCCTCCCAGTCAACAGCGAGGTCAACCAAGTTGCCAGCTCCATGGCCTACCACCTGGCATCCCTCTGGTGTAGATCCTGATTCCCGAGTGCCTGTGTAACATAGATACATAGATAGATAGACAGTGTCGGCAGATAAGGGCCTATGGCCCACCCAATCTGCCCATTTGAGCTTGTAAGTTCAGTTTATGTTTTCCTAGAAGTCTGTTGCCCCTTACCCCTGACCTCCAGAATTCCTTTATATCTATCCCATGCATTCTTAAACTCGTGATTGTTTCAGCCCTCACCACTTCCTCTGGCAGGGTGTTCCACTTGTCCACCACCTGTTCTGTGAAGAAATTCTTCCTCATGTTTCCTCTGAATCGTCCCTCCTCCAACTTCATCCCATGCCCTCTAGTTCTGGAACATCTTTTCACTTAAAAATAGTGTATTCCTGCACCCTGTTCCTCCCTGTGAGATACTTGTATGTCTCTATCATATCCTCTCTCTCCCTCCTCTCCTCCAGGGAGTACATGTTCAGTTCCTTCAACCTGTCTTCATAGGACTTGTGATGCAATCCATGCACCATCTTTGTTGCCCTCCTCTGAACCTTCTCTACCCTGTCTATGTCCTTACGTAGGTATAGTCTCCAGAACTGTACACTGTACTCCAGGTGGGGCCTCACTAGTGTCTTGTATAGTGGAATTATGACCTCCCTTTTCCTGCTGGTGATGCCCCTGCTATACATCCCAGCATCCTATTTGCTTTACCTGCTGCCTTGTCACACTGTTTCCTACCTTGAGGTCACAGAGATGATAACCCCAAGATCCCTTTCCTGCTTGTGTATGCTATATCCTCACCCCCAACTGATATATTGTACCAGGGTTTTTGTGCCCATATGCATTATCTTGCACTTCTTTGCATTGAATTTCAACTGCCAAACCCCTGACCATTCTTCAAGTTTCTGCAGGTCGCTCTCATTCTGTCTACACCCTCTGGTGTGTCTACTCTGTTACAGAGCTTTGTGTCATCAGCGAACAGTGAAATTCTGCCTTCTAGGTCCTGTGCAATGTCACTGATGAAGATGTTGAATAGGACCGGTCCCAGCACTGATCCCTGTGGTACCCCACTGGTCACTCTTCCCTCTGTGGAGTGACAGCCATTTACCACCGCCTCTGTGTCCTGCCACCCAGCCAATTACCTACCCACCACACTACTGTCCTGCCCACACCCATATTCCCCAGTTTGTGTAATAGTCTTCTATGTGGCACAGTGTCAAAGGCCTTGCTGAAGTCCAGATAGGCCATGTCCACTGCCTTCCCCTGATCCACCTCCCTAGTCACCCAGTCAAAAAATTCAAAGAGGTTGGTCTGACATGACCTCCCCCTGGTGAAACCATGCTGCCTTGGGTCCTGTAGTCCATTAACAACCAGATATTCCACCAATCTCTCCTTCAGTAGTGCTTCCATGATCTTCCCCACTACCGAGGTGAGGCTGACTGGTCTGTAGTTCCCTGCTTCCTCTTTGTTCCCACTTTTGTACAAGGGGACTACATCTGCTGTCCTCCCGTCTTTGGGTATCTACCCTGTTTCCAGTGATCGGCTAAACAGGATAGCCAGAGGTTCAGCCACCACCTCTCTTAGTTCTTTAAGGGTCCTGGGGTGCACTTCATCTGGTCCCATTTCTTTATCAACTCATTACTTCCAGTTCTTTCGGGACCCTTTCTCGTGTAAAGGGACTTGTGTCCATTTCTGTACCATTCTCACCCCTTGTACTCCATTCAGACCCATTACCCTCCTCTTCCTCAGTAAAGACTGAGCAGAAATACCTGTTCAATATGTCAGCTTTACTGTTGTCATCCTCCACGTGGGCCCCATCTTCCCCTTCAGTCTCACTATCTCCCTTGTCTTTCTTTTTCACTTATGTACCTGTAAAAGGTTTTGTCCCTCTACCTACTGATTTTGCAATGTGTTCTTCTGTCTGAGCTTGGCTTCCCTTACTGACCTCCCTGCCTCCCTTGCTTCTCCTGGTACTTCTCCCTATCCCCTTCTGCCTGTGTCTTTTTGTATTGCCTGAATGCAAACTTTTTGCTTCGCTTTCTTTGCTACCTCTTTGGAAAACCATAATGGTCTCTTCCTTTCCTCTTGCTAACCTGCTTAATGCATAATTCTGTTGTTCTTGTAATCCCATTTTAAATACTGCCCACTGTTCCTCAACCCCTGATTCCTGTCCCATTCCCCTTAATGCCTCTTTCAAGTATCTCCCCATTTTCCCAAAGTCTGCCCCCCTAAAATCCAGGATACGTGTTTTTGTATGGTTTGATTCTGCTCTTTCTGTGATTTCAAACCACAATGACTGGTAGTCATTGTTTCCCAGGTGCTCCCCCACTGTTACCCCCATCACACTGTCCCTGTTTGTGAGCACAAGGTCCAGTATTGCCTTCTGCCGAGTTGGTTCCATGACCAGTTGCTTGAGGAAGGCACCCTGAAGGGAGTCCAGGATAAATCTGCTCCTAGTTGATGCTGCTGCTGGGATGCTCCAGTCCACGTCTGCAATATTGAAGTCTCCAACCAGTACTACCTCACCTCTGTCTGCCATCCTTGGATGGCTAGCATCAGCCCCTATCTGTTTCTTCCTCCTGGGCTGGTGGTCTATAGACCACACCTGTGTGGATGGCTGTCCCCATTTTCCTTTCCAGCTTAACCCACAGTATCTCTCCCTATTTTGTTCCTCCTGGATCTCTGTGGCCCTTATGTCATTTTTCACATACAGTGCCACTCCTCCTCCTTCCTGCCTGCTCTGTCTCTTCTGAATATGTTGAGCCATGTATGGCCATCTCCCAGTTGTGGTTATCATTACACCAGGTTTCAGTGATGGCCACAATGTCCGGTCTGACTGCACCATGACAGCCTCCAGATCTTCCATCTGTTGCTAAGGCTCCTGGCATTTGCACACATGGCTTTCATAATTTGACTTCCTAGACTGTTTCGCTGTTCTACCAGCCCCTTCCTTGGTTGTCCTTTATCCCTGGTTCTGCTTGCTGTCTGCCCTTCTGCTGAATTTTGCCCTTTTCTGCCTATCCACCTCTTGGGCACTAATCTCCATCTTTTGCACACTGCTTTGCAGAGATAGCCACCTCTGGTTCACTGGTTCCATTGCTAGCTGTGGGGGTGAGCAAGTAACCTCCTTGCTGGCCTCAACCACTTTGCTAGTTTAAATGCTTGTCAATGTAGCATTTAAACTTATCATTGAGTGCTTGGATTCCCTCCAGGATGGATGCAGGCCATCAGGCTTGAACAAACCTCCATCCCTCCAGGTGGGTCCCCAGTCACCAATGAATCCAAACCCTTCCCTCACAGCACCAGTTCTTCAACCACGAGTTAAAGTTCCTGGTGCATGCACTCCTATGTGCTCCCTTGCCTCTCACAGGTAGTACTTCTGAGAAAGTGACAGAAGTAGCTACTTGCTTGAGACCCCTCCCCAAACATGTTTCTCTGTTGCTCAGTCTAGTCCCTAGCACTCCTCCAACTGCTCTCAGGACTGCCTTTGTTCTTCTGAGTAGGCCAGCTGTTAGTACTGTACATTTGGCATTTGTGCTGCACCAACATCAAACTGTAAAGTGCTTTCTGTGTTTCTGGGTGGGGGATGCCTGTTGGCAAGTGAACAGCAGTGTGGTTCCCTGGTGCATGCTACACAAGCACAGTACTGTACTGCACGTGCACAGTGCGATAGTGCAGTGTCATAGAGTGCACGCCCGCGCACAGCACTATGATATTAGCATTTGACATGTGACATCATGTCCATGACACACTGGCTCTAGCACTAGCGCTACTGATAACGCAGGGCAAATGAGACCGAGCTATGTGCAAACATGCAATATTCAAACAGTAGTGAACTAATTTTACAGTCAGTGCCCTAAATCCACATTTGAATGTCATGACTAGAATGTAGTCAGTCATTTGCAGGCATTATTTCACCTGGAGCATATAAAAAGAGCATCAAACACCACATAACTTCCACCGAGGTACTTCAGGTGTCTAGAGGTAAGTGTAGTGTGAAATGGTTTACAATACGGACAGGGGTGATCATAGCAGTGTAGCTATGTTGTATCAGGACTGCACTTCTGCTGTATCTGCACATGCCCTTGGGTCAGTGATAGGCAACCAGCTTACTATGTGCTCAACCCTGACCTGCATGGACACATGATTGTCCTGGCCGGGGGGCACTGGGGCCTGCATGTCACTGTACCTGTGCTCTGCTGCATGCGTACAATGCTCAATGATGTCCATTCTCCACTTTCCAACAGGTATCATGATGGAGGAGGAGAGGATCCTCAAGATGCGCGTTTCTAAGAATGAAGTGAGGACTCTGGCACATGCTTATGTGGCCAGGGAGGATTTTTCATGCCAGTGCAGGGGGATAAAGTCTGAGATAAAACAAACCTGTGATGAGATCACCTAATCAGTTAATGTTATTTAAGGAAGGGGCCAGATGGTGGAGGAAGTCAAGAAAAGGGCTACTGACCTCAAGAGGAGGACACAGTAGGTAATGGACAGGGCCCATTCAGAACCCCAGGCCACAGGAGAGCCCCTGGCCCCTTCAGAGATGGTTATGGCTAGCACTATGCAGTCTGTAGTAATAAGAGGAATACCCAGAGGTGGCTATGAAAGGCAAGTTGGCCCAACCCAGCCATGTGTGTGACTGCAGTAGCCCCATCACACTGAGGTAGTGTGTGCACATGCACCAGTGGTGTTGAGGGTTGAATGATTGTGAGGGAGGACAAGTCATGGTGATGTGGGCTGCAGCCAGCAAAGCACAGAAGGTAAGCACAGAAACATAGAATGTGTCAGCACAAAGGACCAGTAGGCCCATCTAGTCTGCCCTATTTTCCCTGCCTATTACTTCACCCTGGACTCATTTCAGTCACAGGTGTCCCCCTCCACCCTTTCCGCTACCTATTATGTCCATGTACCCCAGACATACTTGAAGCTCCCTGCACTCCTCACCCCCACCACCACTATTGGCAGACTGTTCCAGGTGTCCACTACCCTTTCTGTGAAGAAGTATTTCCTCACACCCCTCTTAAACTTCCCCCAAGCTTTGTGCCATGCCCTCTTGTTCTGGTGCTCCTCCTCTGAAAGAGACTTCCCTCCTGTGCTTTGTTCACTCCTGTGAGGTACTTATATGTAGTGATGAGTGTTTTTCTTAAATAAGAAATAACAAGAAATTCAGAGTATAAAAAGAAATACAATGAAAACAAGCACATGAAAAAGTTAAAAAATTGTTTGTTTTTTTGGCAAAAACTACAGCAGAGTTAGCCATGATGCAAAGCAGTAACCTGCAGTAAATGACATGTCACAAAATACTGCATGACAAAAGGGCTTAATTGCCATTGAATTACACAGTTCCTGGCAGTATACTGCAGCACTCTGTGATATACTGCAGTGTTACTGCATTGCATCCTGGCTGACTCCACTGTTAATAAAGGCTTGCAGCAATTGTTGTTTAGGCTCCGTTGTTACCGCAGAGACAGTCCACAAGAAAGTGGCAGCAGAACTGTCTGATTCACAAAACCTTTCAAGACCACAGCATAATGCTGCTTAATACAATGCAGTATACTAGGAATGTGATTGCTAATGTGTATAAGGTTGTTTTGAGGTATTTTATGAATGTACTGTAAATGTGATAAGAAATAAAACTACATTTTCAGTGAATGAAAATATTTATTTATTTATTTATCAAGTCTAGGATTACAAATACCTTTGAGTCATGGCTCTTTTGCAAAGGTTCCACGTCAGAGAAATACAAATTATGGGAAACATCAAGACAGGCATTACAACAATGTGGACATTGCAAACAGAGTACAGATTAATACAGTTCAAGGGTAGCATTGTAACAAGGCAGCCAGCGGCATTTGTCAGAGAAATAGACAACAGATAAGAAGTGCCAGAGTCATAGGGAGGCGGAAGAGGTGGGGGAGAAGGAATGTAGGAAGGGTGGCAAGAGGGTGAAAAGTGCAGCATTGAGTATACCAAGATGTGAGGGTAGAATCCAGTGGGGGGGGGGGGGACAACTAGAGCAGAAAGGGAAGTGGAGAAACAAGGTTAAGTTGTAATAAGAAATTCCAGAAAAATAAAAAGAAAAATTATAAAAAATTAAAAGAATTTCACGGGGCTCTACTTATATGTCTCACTTATTTCTCCTATCATTCTCCTGTCTTCTAGAGAGTGTACATGTTGAGCTCCTGCAGCGTCACCTCATACAGTTAGTTTCTTGTGCAACTCCTGCACCATTTGGTAGCCTTTCTCTGGTCCACTTCCACCCTGTCAATGTCCTTGCAGAGGTGAGGCCTCCAGAACTGGACACAGAACTCAGGCGGGGTCTCATTGGTGAGAGATATAGCATCCCAACACCACCTCCCTTCTTCTACTAGATATCCCCTCCCTATGCAACCCAGCATCTGGTTAGCATTGCCCATTGCCTCATCGCATTGCCCTGCCACCTTGAGATCATGAGATGTGATTACTTCATGTTCCTTCTCATACTTGGTGACTGTAAGTACCTTCCCCCATCTTATTCACAACCCCTGGGTTTCCCTACCCTAGGAGCATGATTTTGCATTTTTTGGCATTGAAACTCAGCTGTCACACCGTAGACTACTCCTGTACTTTTCACAGATCACTTTGCATTCCTTCTTTCACCTCCTGGGTGTTCGCCCTGTTCAGATTTTTGTGTCATTCAGAAAGAGACACACCTTTCCCTCCAGTTCCTCAGCAATGCACTTATGAAGACACTGAAAAGGGCAGGACTCAGTACTGATCCCTGTGGTACTCCATTTGCCACTCTTTCATCCCTAGAGTGACTGCCATTTACCAACACCCTCTGCCGCCTGTCTTTCAACCAGTTTGATATGCAGCTTACCACCTTCTCCCACACCCTCAGATTGCTAAGTTTCTTCATTAACCTCCTGTGTGGTATAGTGTGAAAGGCCTTACTGAAGTCCATATAGGCCACACCCACTGCCCTTGCCTGATCCACCTCCCTCATGACCCAGTCAAAGAAATCAACGAGATTTGTTTGACATGACCTACCTGCTATGAAGCCGTACTGCAAGTAGTTCTACAACGCGTTTGATGCCAGGTACTTCATCAGTTTCTTCTTCAGCAGGGCTTTCATTAATTTCCTCACCACTGATGTGAGAGTGACTGGTCTCTAGACTCCCCTCTGCTGCAGCACTTGTACAGAGAGACCCCATCGGCCTTCTTCTAGTCCTCTGGAACAGCTCCCATCTCTAATGAGGTGCTGAATAGTGGTGTCAGAGTGATGGCAAGCACTATGCTCAGTTGTTTTTGCACCCTTGGGTGGATTCCTTCTGGCCCCATCACCTTGTTTTCCTTTAGGGCTTTTAATCCTCAGCGGACGCTTTCTTCTGAGAAACGACTAATGTCCATCCCCCCCCCACCCTCAGTGCCGGCTTATGTATGTTGGCTCATCACCTCCCCTTCCACTGTGAAGACCGAGCAAAAGTTCACATTTAAAAGTTTTGATTTTTCTTGCTCTTCTTCTACACAGTCTCTCCCCCTTGCTGTCCTGATCCTCAGTATCCCCCCTTGCCTTCCTCTTTTCACTCACGTGCCTGTAGGGGTTTCACTGCACTGATGGCACACCCCAGCCTTCCCCCCTTTAAGGTATTTCCTGAGGCAGTCTCCCATTTCTTTAAAATCTGCTGTCATGAAGTCCAGAACCCTCATCCTGGTGTGTTTTTTTTTTTTGTTATGCCCAATCTGTTTGCCAAATCACACTATATGATGAGCACTTGTACCTAGGGGGATACCCACTGTGACATCTGTAATGCTGTCCCTGTTTGTAAGTACCAGATACAGCACTATCCCATCTCCTGTGGATTCTATAACTAGCTACCTAAGAAATGCCCCTTGTAGGGAGTCTAGGATGACCCTGCTTCTAGCTGTAGCTGCTGCCAAAATGCTCCAGTCTACATCTGGCTGGTTGAAGTCCCCCATAATCAGTATCTTCCCGTTGGCTGCCATTTTGCCAGTGGTCTCCCTCAAAACCCTGTCTACCTCCTTCCCTTGTGTTGGTGGTCTGTTCACCACCTCCACATGGATAAAGGCCCTGGAAAAAATCTCTAAGCCAGCCCAAAAACCTCCATCCCTTGCTTGTCCCCATCATGTCCTTGTAGATTTCTTTGACTGGGTGAATAGAGAGGTAGATCAGTGAGGGGTGGTGGATGTGGCCTGCCTAGATTTCAACAAGGCCCTCAATATCATCCCACATAGGAGACTAGTAAACAAGCTGGGCAGCCTGGGAGTGGGTCCCAGGATGGTAAACTGTGTAATGCCCCAGAGTTGGGGCATCACAGTAATTAAATAAAGTTTAGGGGTTTACAGGTGCCCAGGGTGCCTGTGGTATGTGTGGGCAGCAGGGTATAATAAAAAGGGGCCCCTCTGGAGTAAAGTTTCCCATCCTAGCAAGGAGAAACACTGTAAATAGTAGAGAAAGTGCCCTGTGCACTTAAAATGGTCAAAAGACTGAATTTAGTTCAGCTGCATCAATAATGGCTTGTATGGAATGCTGTGCTGAGCTGCTCATGCACAGCATTCCAGTCCAAACCATTCCAGAACCACAGAGTTAGTTTTGAAAAGTTTTAACAGTTTTTATCAGTTCCTGCCAGGTTGTGGAGGAGAGAGGGCACCACAAACCAAGGGGAAACCTGTTAAGGGCTTACGTGTGTTGAAGCCATTTTCCCTGAGGGTTTGGTGGTGTGCCTGCTCTGGGCTCCAGCCGGTGAAGACTCTGTGATGCTCCGTTTTGGTCTGCGGTGCCATCGGGGCACCAGAAGAAAGTAACCTGCCGTTTGTCGCGGTTTGGGCTGTGTAGCCCCGTCAGTTATTGTTTTAACCCCCCCTTGTGTTTTAAAGTTAAATCTGGTCTCCGTTGGTGGCATAGAAGTGACGCATCACGACTGTTTTCCTGTCAGCTGTCTGATGCCCCCTGTCGCCTGCTGCATTGCCTGCCAAACTTTCTCCCACTGCCAGTGCACCTCCCACCTCCCAAGACCGCAGCTGACTACTTGTTCTGTGCTGACCTCACAATACAGCAGAGACCTTGTTTTTTTTATTCAAAACCACACAGGAGGCGCTTAGAAGAGCGGCCGAGTGCTGCAAGGGGAGACCGGGTCAGAAGGACCCTGAATTAATATTTAAAAGGGGTCAGGAATAGTGACACGCACAGGAGGGTCTAGGAAGGCAAGGCCAGTTAAGGGCCTATGAATATTAATGAGAGGGGAAGGACTAGGGTGGAGACTCAGGCCTGAGTGGCATTAGGCTCTTTGTGAGCCAACAGTATTGAGGGGCAGCAGGCTCTTTGTGAGTCAACAGATTTAAAGGGGTCCTGCCACTTCTGGCTAAATAGTAGATTTAAAGGGGTCCTGCCAGCAGTTAAGTGGGCACCAGGCCCAAAACAGAGTAGGGCTATCAGGCCCATAGTTAAAGAGGGCACAAGGCTATATATAAGGCTATATAGGTGATATTGGGAGGGCTATCAGGCCCTGTATTTAAAAGGGCAGCAGGCCTGTGGGATTATGAAGGGCACAAGGCCCGTGATAAAGGTAGGGCAGGCCCAAGGTAAGGTAGGGCTGCCAGGCCCAAGGTAAAGTGGTCACCAGACCCACAGTAGTAAAGGGCACCAGGCCCCAGTAAAGGAAGGGCACCAGGCCCACAGTAGTAAAGGGCAGCTAGGCTCCAGTAAAGAAGGGCACCAGGCTCACAGTAGTAAAGGGCGCCAGGCCCTAGTAAAGGAAGGGCACCAGGCCCACAGTAGTAAAGGGCACTAGGTCACAGTAAAGGAAGGGCATCAGGCCTCTGTAGTAAAGGGCACCAGGCCCCTGCAAAGGTAGGGCATCCAAGCCCATAGGGAATAGGGCAGCAGGTGTACGGGCAATTAGCATAACCAGGCTAAATAGCTGGGGCAAGTACATTAGATTGCTCAGGGGTAGTCAGATCCTAATGAAGACAGACCCACAGTGGAAAAGGGTCTGACTAAGGGGTGCTTAAGTATACAACCTGTTACAAAGTAATTATCACCTGTTGTTTTGGTTCTACAAACTGTTTATTCTTCCAGCATCTCAACTATTGTGTTATTGTATGAAGCATGGAGACTGTGTTGTATAAGATTAGGACTGTGGTCATTTGCCTCTGACAGCGAACAATTGCCCCAGAAGTGAACAATTGCCCCTGAAAGTAAATATTCCAGTATAATGTGCCCGCCGAAGTACCATTGTGCAGAAGCAGGTTCTGATTCAATCTTCAGCCTCCTGCAGCTCTTCACCATACCAATCTTCAGTCTTCATCAGCTCTTCACCATATCAATCATCAATCTTCATCAGCTCTTCACCAGAGCAATCTTCAGCCAGCAGAAGACTTCTTCAGCTTCTTGCCGTTTCATCCACTGTAGTCGAAGTCGACGTCCTTTGAGTAGTCGCAGCCGCCGGTTCTTGAGCAGCTTGGAAGAAAGAGTCCAGAAACTGTCTCATCCATCCCTCCCAGACGCCCGCCGGTAGATGAGTCCATCATAGCCAAGTGTGTTCGTGGCTGCCATTTCTTATTTTGTTCTCTATCAGTGTGAAATCCTGATCTTCACCTTTCATCATTTCTTGCTTGTGTCATCCAGCATCGCCAGAGCAATCCACAGGGTAGCAGCTTGAGTTTGGTGGTCCTTCAAGTGGATCTGTCACCAAAAGCAGCCCAGCAGTTCTTCTTCTTCGTCCTTGGTAGTCCTTCTTCTGGATTCTTCACCAAGTCCGGTGTTCATTTGGTAGCCCTGGTCGAGGGTAGATGCCAGGAAAACTGCAGTAGTTCTTCTTCATCCTTGGTGGCCCTGGTCAAGGGTTGGCACTGAGGAGAAAGCGGCAGATTTTTTCTCTCGTGGCTAACCTGCAGGTGGATCCCTTGCCACGTTTTGGTTCTTCAACCTTGGCAGCCCAGATCAAGGGTTTTTTTGCCAAGAAAGGAGCATTTCCCCGGTTAGTTTGTTCATGCTCTTGTGTTCCGGCAACCTGGAGAGTGGGTTGGCTGATGCCTATGGTATGTTTACCAATCTCTCCATTCCCTGTTTGCGACCTCTCATAGGTCCCCTAGTAAGCTTGGTGCCAAGCAAGAGTTTTCCCCCCTTTCTCTTGACCCCTTTTCTTTAGTTGTTCATGAAGATGATGGACATCCTCATCTTATGGACTAATTGAGACTGTTTGCTGATTGTATTTTGCATGCTTAGCACATGGTACGATAAAGTGATAGTGTGATAAAGTATAAGGTTATATCGCATGCATAGATCTCTAGGTGGGCAATTGTCAGAGTCCTGAATAAGAATACTGTAGAGTGACTTTAGGTCGATGTACATATAGAGTGGTAATTGTTAGCCTGCATTTATAAGTAAGAGTTATTCCCCGACTTTCCCTTGTGACCGTGTCTACCTTTCCCTGGTGTAAATAAAAGCCTGCTGGGCAACAAACTTCATATTGCCTCCTGCCTCTCCTTAAAGGCTGTTTCCTGGCACCCAACCTAATTTGGACCACAGGGTTGTCTCGTCATTCCACCTGCTTGAGGCGATGCTGGGTGTGCAGCTGGGACAGGTGTTCTACTAGGATAGCACCCCAGTTGATAAGATCTCTGCACCTTGGTGTCATCACCATCATAGTACATCACATAGTATAAAGAAAACATTTTTGGCATAGTCAGCAGGATAAAATTTAAGGAGTCTAAAGCCGGAACTTTTGGAGATAACTATGCAAGCCGTACTCAGGTGTGGTAGTGCAAAGTCTGGAGGGGGTAACGCAGCTCTTGGCAATGAGGATATAGGGATTGGGATGGAAAACAGAGAAAATATACCTCCCTCACTTCTCACGATGCCCTATTACTTCAGAGCACCATGGCTTCCCCAGTTCACGGGAGAAAAAGATGGAAATGGAACGAGCAGTTTGGGGAAGTTCAGATCCAAGATGCAAGCCATGTTCCGACTGTATCAGGTCCCGGAAAAACAGAAGGTGGAGATACTGATCGGATAGTTAAAAGGAGCTGCCCATAGAAAGGTACAATCATGGCCTGCAGGTGCGAAGACTACAGCTGACCAAATTTTACAGAGGCTACAACAAATGTTTGATACTCAGACTGTGTCTAGTCTCAAGATGAAATTTTTACTCTAGAACGCATAGGCCTCAAGAGACCCTTCGAGAGTATGCTTTAAGCCTACAGGAGTTGCTAAGAGCAATTGAAAGGGTGGATGCTCAAGAGATCACAGATCCAGATTGGGTGCTAACGGAGAAGTTTGTGGAAGGGGCATACGGTAAAGCTCTTAGACATGAATTAAGAATGTTACAGCTTCAAGACCCAGATGCAGAGTTCCTTGACTTCAAAGAGAAGGCCATAAAGGTACTGGGATCAAGCTGAGCGGGAGAGGAGGTGGTTACCTACCCACAGATGGTGACGCCTATGAGCACAGCATGGCCAGGGTATCCGATGGAGAGATCGGCACAAGAAGGACCATGGCGCAGGCAGCCAGCCAGCCAGTGAGGAAAGGGTAGCTAAAGAGTGAATGTACGGTTGAGAGTCCACCGGTGAGCACCCAGGTTATCTCGTGGACACCAGACCTTTGTGCGGGCAAATGGCACAGGCACCGATCCATCCCATGATTAACCCCTCGCATCAGAACTCGGACCTGCTGAAACAAATAGCCACCCTGACACGAGCTATGTCAGAAGTGTGTCAGAAGGTCAAGGGACTAAAAGAAGGCTGGAAGAAGGAAGCTGTACAGACACAGGGTGAATGAGAAAGACGGCTTGACGAACTCCAGTATCATAGAGGAAGAGAAGGAAGACGTCCTACAGACCAATTCAATGGTCAGAGTAGGCCTATATGCTGAAAATGTGGAGTCAGTGCCCATATTGCAAGACAGTGCCAACAGCCTCCAGAACCAGTAGTGGCTTTAAACAGGGAATCTTCGGGGACAGGGACCGATCCTCTGCGAGTGTTCAGCCAGGTCCAACCTCAGCAATGAGCTGAACAAATTTCATTGGGTAGAGCCCAACTGTTCCAGTGTTAGTGGATGGAATCGAATTAAATGGCTCTCTTGGACACTGGATCCCAGGTCACAACTATGCAGGGGCAGTATTTTCACAGGTACTGGAAGATGGAAGATCTGCAGCCACCGCCTAACTCATGGATTACATTAATTGCCAGTAACAGAGCTGAAGTGCCTTACCTAGGATACTTGGAAGCCAGTATTCAGCTGGGGAAGAATGTGCAGAAAGGGCAAGGCATCATTATCAGCGAGGCAGAGAATGATAGTTTACCACCCCTTATCCTCGGAATGAATTTCCTTCAGCACTGCCTAGAGGACCTAGTACAGGTTTTGCTAATGCAAGTAAAGAGGTCTCCATGTATAGAGAAGAGAGCTTTGCAACAAACGATACACCTGCTCCAGTGTCACCAAAGATTTGCAAGTAGCTCTGGCGAAATTGGAAAAGTGAGAGTTTCTGACGCCTGGCCTGTCATCCTAAATCCAGGTACAGAGACTACCCTTTGGTGTAAGGTCAAAGTAGGAACTCAGGGCCAAGATTATGACGCCTTGGTTGAACCATGCCCAACGGAAAAAAGAAGAGCCCATGCTGGTGGCTAGAAGTGTGGCTACAGTTACCAAAGGGAGAGTCCCAGTGCCGGTCATAAACTATGGGAATCATGACGTACGACTCCATAGAAACCAGCCGCTGGCTCAGTTGCATACGGTGTTGTTGCAAGACATTGTGGAACTGGAGGACGAAGTTCCAGAGAAGACCAAAACACCAGATCTCAGAGAGGAAGGAGAGACCCTGTGTGACTCTGTACCTGCATGGATAAAAGAGATTAACCTGGGTAATTCCAAGACCACAGTGCAACAGAAAAAGGATGTGATTCAAGTCTTACTAAAGAATTCTGAGGCTTTTAGTCAACATCCTCTTGACTTTGGGTTGGCGCAGGAAGTGCAACATCATATTCATATGCAACGACATCCACCCATCAGAGAGAGATTTCAACCAGATCCCCAGCCATGTATCAGCCCATAAGGGAAATAATCTGGGAGATAAAGGAGACCAAGGTGATAAAGGAGAGTCATAGTCTTTGGGCCACTCCCATCGTTCTAGTCAAGAAAAAAGACGGAAAGATATGGTTTTGTGTAGATTACCGGAAGTTAAGCAGCATAACACATAAAGATGCATACCCATTACCGAGAATCGAAGACTCTTTAACTGCATTACAGACAGCTGCCATCTTCTCCACCCTAGATCTCACAAGTGGACATTGGCAGGTGCCAATGGCCCCAGAAGATCAGAAGAAAACTGCTTTTATTATGCCTATGGGGTTATTCGAATTCACCCGTATGCCCTTTGGGTTGTGCAATGCCCCAAGAACATTTCAGAGGTTGGTGGAGCGCTGTCTAGGAAATTGAAATTTTTGTTATTTTGTTGCTCTACCTTGATGATATCATTGTCTATTCTAAGAACCACCAAGAGCATCTGCAGCATTTAGATGAGGTCTTCACCTGGTTGATCCGATATGGCTTAAAAGTAAAACCTTCCAAGTGCCATCTGTTACAGTCCCAGGTGAATTACCTTGGTCACATTGTATCTGCTAATGGAGTGTCACCCGATCCCGAGACATTGTCAGCAGTAAGGGAATGGCCAGTGCCAACAGCAGTACAGGATGTTCGAAGATTTTTGGGTTTTGTTGGGTATTACCGGAGATTTGTAAAGGACTTTTCTAAAATAGCATTACCCCCGAACGAGCTCCTCAGAGGAACCAAGGCAGGGCAAGTACCCAAAAGGCAACCAGTTAAGTGGGCCAAGGAGCAACAAGAGGCTTTTGATAAATTAAAACTAATCCTTACCCAAGCACCTGTATTGGCATATCCTGATTATTCCAAACCCTTTTGATTGTATACAGATTCAAGTAACAAAGAGCTAGGTGCAGTGTTAGCGCGGGAGTAAGAGGGAATCAAGCGAGTCATAGCATATGCCAGCCATGAATTGAGAGGGTCAGAGAGAAATGATGCTCAGTACAGTTCATTTAAGCTAGAATTTCTAGCCTTAGTTTGGGCAGTGACAGAAAAATTTAAACACTACCTAGCAGTCACTCCGTTTACCGTGCTTACTGACAATAATCCACTGGCGCATTTAAACACAGAGAGATTAGAAGCTCTAGAGCAGCGATGGGCTTCCAGACTAGCCAACTACCAGTTTTCCCTCAAATATCATTCAGTCAGATCTAATACAAATGCAGATGCACTATCCCGAATGCCTAATCTGACAGAAAATGAAATAGATGAGACACCGCTAGAGAATACTGAGATGCCACCTTTCCTTCAGGTATCATCAGAAATTATTCAGGCCATTTGTTACGCCAATACCAGAGAAGATGTAGAACCAGAATAAGAACCAGAATGCACAGACCAGCTGGCAAAACAAAGTAACCTGTGGGTACAACTACAAGACCAAGACCCAGTAATTAACCAAGTTAAGTCATACATTGCAACAAGACAAAAGATACCACCTCAAAAACAGAAGAAAATGGATCTGGAAGCCTTAAAGTTATGGAGACATAGGACACGGCTAACCATAAAAGACTCTAAGCTTATCCATCAGACCCGAGACCCTACCACTCATTGTCAGATCTCCCAGACCATAGTTCCAAAGAAAAGTACATCAGTGGTGCTTGAAGCATATCATGACCATTCTGGACACTTCGGCAATAAGAAAACAGAGGCCATAATCAGGAAAAGATTTTATTGGATTGGGATGAGAAGTGATATTATTAAATGGTGTGAAGAATGCCCAACTTGTAGTCTAAAACACCCCAATAGAAACAACCAGCAAGCTCCTCTGCATTTCATAATTAGCAAAGCACCCCTTGAGTTAGTTGCTTTGGATCACCTCAAACTAGAACCAGATGCCAATGGACAAACATACATCTTAACGATGGCGGATCACTATTGTAAGTTTATGGTCATCAGTGCTGTAAAAGATTTGTCTGCCAGAACAACAGCCAAGACATTTGTAAAACTTTTTGTTCGTCCTTTTGGGTATCCAACCAAGATATTGACTGATCAAGGAACTGCATTTGAGTCACAGCTCTTCAGAGAACTCTGCGCCTTATATGGCAGTAAGAAAATAAAAACCACTGCATATCACCCTCAGTGCAATGGACTGTGTGAGTGAATGAATCAAACAATACTAGGAATGTTAAGAGTTCTTCCAGAACATAAACGTCCATATTGGCCAGCTTTGCTCCCTGAACTAGCGTATTTGTATAACAACATGATCCACTGTTCTACTGGATACACGCCACACTATTTAATGTTTAGTCATCATGGTAGACTTCCTATAGAACTAGTACTCGAAGTTCAACCAAATGAACCACCTGTTACTGATTGGGTAAAACAGCATAGTAAGAGACTACAAGAAGCTGGGCAAGTAGTGAGCCAACGCATGGAACAAGTGCAACTTACGCAAAAGGTTAACTATGATACTAAAGCTAATGCAACACCATTGCAGATTGGAGAATGGGTATTGCTCAAAAGGACTCAGAAATGCCATAAATTAGCTACCAGATGGGAACCAGAACCTTTCCTTATTGTTGAAATCCCTTACTCTGACCTACCTGTGTGCAAGATTGAAAAAGAGACTGATAGTGGCACAAAGATAGTGCATAGAAATCTTCTTAAACCTTGTACCTTCAGAGACAGTGCTCTAATCGATACTACAAGAAAAGCTACATTAGAGGAGAGGCAGGAGAACCCTACCCGCCAAGTAAAGGAGATGAGTTTACTGATGGATTGGTGTATCGATCCCTGGGTTAGATATTCGTATGTACATACAGAGAATCACCCTTTGGCAGAACCCATAGCAATGCCAGAACCTCCTGATTTACCCGAACCAGCAGTTAGTCCAGAAAGACCAGTAGCTTTTCAGCGACGTAGATACCAGAGATGTAATTTTGGTGTACCTCCTAAGAGATACATTTTAGAAGCTCCTCAAATAGTACCTTCCTTCCTGGGATAGTTCTGTTCAGTTTGATTCCCCATGACACGGTCACTTAGTTAAGTAAACAAGAAAGTTTTCTGAAAGTTATAGAAGCTTAAGGATGTTTTAATTAAAGTATGTAGAGCTTTAAGTTAAGTGTTAAAGTGGTAAAAAATATTCTAAGAAATCTATAAAAGTAGTATTTAAGAAATATTTAAGAAATGTTTAAAGGGAATATATGGGGACACATATTTTTAGGTGGGCCCAAATCTGTAAAGCCCCAGAGTTGGGGCATCACAGTAATTAAATAAATTTTAGGGGTTTACAGGTGCCCAGGGTGCCTGTGGTATGTGTGGGCAGCAGGGTATAATAAAAAGGGGCCCCTCTGGAGTAAAATTTCCCCCTCCTAGTAAGGAGAAACACTGTAAATAGTACAGAAAGTGTCCTGTGCACTTAAAAATGGTCAAAAGACAGAATTTAGTGCAGCTGCATCAACAATGGCTTGTATGGAATGCTGTGCTGAGCTGCTCATGCACAGCATTCCAGTCCAAACCATTCTAAAACCACAGTGTTAGTTTTGAAAAGTTTCATCAGTTTTTGTCAGTTCCTGCCAGGCTGTGGAGGAGAGAGGGCACCACAAACCAAGGGGAAACCTGTTGAGGGCTTCCCTGTGTTGAAGCCATTTCCCTGCGGGTTTGGTGGTGTGCTTGCTCTGGGCTCCAGCCGGTGAAGACTCCGTGACACTCCGTTTTGGTCCGCGGTGCCATCGGAGCACCAGAAGAAAGTAACCGGCCATTTGTCGCGGTTTGGGCTATGTAGCCCTGTCGGTTTATTCTTTTAACCCCCCCCCTTGTGTTTTAAAGTTAAATCTGGTCCCCGTCAGTGGCATAGAAAAGCCGCATCACGACTGTTTTGCTGTCAGCCATCTGAGGCCCCCTGTTGCCCGCCGCATTGCCTACCGAACTCCTTCCCACTGCCAGTGCACCTCTCGCCTCCCGAGACCACAGCAGACTACAGAGTGGTGAGTCGGCGACAGCACTTGCTCTCTGCTGACCGCCCAATACAGCAGAGACCTTGCTTTTTTATCTAAAAGCACACAGTAGGCGCTTAGAAGAGCGACTGAGCTCTGCAAAGGGAGACTGGGTCAGAAGGACCCTGAATTAATATTTAAAAGGGGGTTGGAATAGCGACACCCACAGGAGGGGCTAGGAAGGCAAGGCCAGTTAAGGGCCTGTGAATATTAATGAGAGGGGCGGGGCTAGGGTGGCGACTCAGCCTGAGTGGCATTAGGCTTTTTGTGAGCCAACAGTATTGAGTGGCAGCAGGCTCTTTGTGAGTCAACAGATTTAAAGGGGCCCTGCCACTTCTGGCTAAATAGTAGATTTAAATTGGTCCTGCAAGCAGTTAAGGAGGCACCAGGCCCAAAATAGAGTAGGGCTATCAGGCCCATAGTTAAAGAGGGCACAAGGCCCGTGATATTGGGAGGGCTACCAGGCCCTGTATTTAAAAGGGCAGCATGCCCATGGGATTATGAAAGGCACAAGGCCCGTGATAAAGTTAGGGCTGCCAGACCCAAGGTAAGGTAGGGCTGCCAGGCCCGAGGTAAAGTGGTCACCAGGCCCACAGTAATAAAGGGCACCAGGCCCCAGTAAAGGAAGGGCACCAGGCCCACAGTAGTAAAGGGCAGCTAGGCCCCAAGAAAGGAAGGGCTCCAGGCCCACAGTAGTAAAGGGTGCCAGGCCCTAGCAAAGGAAGAGCACCAGGCCCACAGTAGAAAAGGGCAGCTAGGCCCCAGTAAAGGAAGGGCACCAGGCCCACAGTAGTAAAGGGCACCAGGCCCTAGTAAAGGAAGGGCACCAGGCCCACAGTAGTAAAGGGTGCCAGGCCCCAGTAAAGGAAGGGCACCAGGCCCATTGTAGTAAAGGGCACCAAGCCCCTGCAAAGGTAGGGCATCCAAGCCCATAGGGAATAGGGCAGCAGGTGTACGGGCAATTAGCGTAACCAGGCTAAATAGCTGGGACAATTACATTAGATTGCTCAGGGATAGCCAGATCCTAATGAAGACAGACCCACAGTGGAAAAGGGTCTGACTAAGGGGTGCTTAAGTACACAACCTGTTAAAAAGTAATTATCACCTGTTGTATTGGTTCTACAAACTGTTTATTCTTCCAGCATCTCAACTATTGTGTTATTGCATGAAGCACTGAGACTGTGTTGTATAAGATTAGGATTGTGGTCATTTGCCCCTGACAGTGAACACTTGCCCCAGAAGTGAACAATTGTCCCTGAAAGTAAATATTCCAGTATAACGTGCCCACCGAAGTACCACTGTGCAAAAGCAGGTTCTGATTCAATCTTCAGCCTCCTGCAGCTCTTCACCATAGCAATCTTCCATCTTCATCAGCTCTTCACCATAGCAATCTTCAGCCAGCAGAAGACTTCTTCAACTTCTTGCCCTTTCATCCACCGTAGTCGAAGTCGACATCCTTTGAGTAGTCGTGGCCGCTGGTTCCTGAGCAGCTTGGAAGAAAGATGACCAGAAACTGTCTCGTTCATCCCTCCCAGATGCTCGCCAGTAGACGAGTCCATTGTAGCCTAGTGTGTTCGTGGCCGCCGTTTCTTATTTTGTTCTCTATCAGTGTGGAATCCTGATCTTCATCTTTCACCTCTTCTTGCTTGTGTCGTCCAGCATCACCAGAGCAATCCACAGGGTAGCAGCTCGAGTTTGGTGGTCCTTCAAGTGGATCTGTCACCAAAAGCAGCCCAGCAGTTCTTCTTCTTCTTCTTCTTCATCCTTGGTAGTCCTTCTTCTGGATTCTTCACCAAGTCCAGTGTTCGTTTGGCAGCCCTGGTCAAGGGTAGGTGCCAGGAAAACCGCACCAGTTCTTCGTCCTTGGTGGCCCTGGTCAAGGGTTGGCACCGAGGAGAAAGCAGCAGATTTCTTCTCTCGTGACAATCCTGCAGGTGGATCCCTTGCCACGTTTTGGTTCTTCAACCATGGCAGCCCAGTTTGAGGGTTTTCGTGCCAAGAAAAGAGCATTTCCCCAGTTAGTTTGTTATGCTCTTGTGTTCCGGCAACCCTGAAGAGTGGGTTGGCCGATGCCTATGGTCTGTTTACCAATCTCTCCATTTCCTGTTTGCGACCTCTCATAGGTCCCCAGTGAGCTTGGTGCCAAGCAAGAGTTTTTCCCCTTTCTCTTGACCCCTTATCTTCAGTTGTGCATGAAGACGACGGACATCCTCATCTTATGGACTAATTGAGACTGTTTGCTGATTGTATTTTGTATGCTTAGCACATGGTATGATAAAGTGATAGTGTGATAAAGTATAAGGTTATATCACATGCAGAGATCTCTAGGTGGGCAATTGTCAGAGTCCTGGATAAGAATACTGTAGAGTGACTTTAGGTCAATGTACATATAGAGTAACAGAATGGTAATTGTTAGCCTGTATTTATAATTAAGAGCTATTCCCCGACTTTCCCTTGTGACTGTGTCAACCTTCCCCTGGTGTAAATAAAAGCCTGCTGGGCATCAAACTTCATATTGTCTCCTGCCTCTCCTTAAAGGGTGTTTCCTGGCACCCAACCTAATTCAGACCACAGGGTTGTCTCACCATTCAACCTGCTTGAGGCGACGCTAGGTGTGCAGCTGCGACAGGCGTTCTACTAGGATAGCATCCCAGTTGATAAGATCTCCGCACCATGGTGTCATCACCATCATAGTACATCACAACTGGGTCACAAATTGACTGAGCGATGAGACACAGAGGGTGGTGGTGAACGGAGTTCAATCCAAAGAGAGTGGGGTGACCAGAGGGGTCCCATTGGGATCAGTGTTTGGACCAGTCCTCTTTAATGTCTTCATAAGCAACATTGAAGAGGGGCTGGAAGGGAAGGGGTGTCTCTTTGCAGACGACATGAAGAACTGCAACAGCATTGACACTCCAGGAAGGGTTGAGAAAATGAGAAGGGACCTAAGCAAACTTGAGGAGTGGTGAAGGGTGTGGCAGCTGATTCAATGCAAAGAAGTGCAAGATCATGCACTTGGGGACAGAAATACAGGAAAGGAGTACATGATGGGGAGGGGAGGTACTGACAGCCACCAAACAGGAAAGAAACCTGGGAATAATCATATCTGATGATCTGAAGGTTACCAAACAATGTGAGAAGGCTGTGATGAGAGCCAGTGAAATGCTGGGCTGCATAGGAAGCGGTATCTTCCACAAAAGGAAGGAGGTGGTGATGCCACTGTATAGAACATTGATGAGATCTCATTGAGAGTACTTTGTCCAGTTCTGGAGGCTGCATCTCCGGAAGAAAATAGACAGAGTATAGGTGGTTCAGAGAAAGATGACAAAAATGGTACAGGGCTGCACCAAAAGTCATATAGAGGAGACTGGAGGATCTCAATGTGTATTCCCTGGAGGAGGTGAAAGAGAGGG
This sequence comes from Neoceratodus forsteri, assembly GCA_016271365.2. NCBI lineage: Eukaryota > Metazoa > Chordata > Ceratodontiformes > Ceratodontidae > Neoceratodus > Neoceratodus forsteri. The sequence goes on along the minus strand of CM028137.1, from coordinate 725,864,537 downwards.
GGGATATGATAGAGACTTTCAAAAACCTCAAGGGTATAAATAAGGTACAAGAGGGTAGCATCTTGAAAAGAAAAAGGTGTTCAAGAACAAGGGGCCATGATATGAAGACAGAGGGAGGTAGACTCAGGGGTAACACGAGAAAGTATTTTTCCACAGAAAGAGCAGTGGATCCATGGAACAGCCTCCCAGCAGAGGTTGTAGGGGCAAAAAATAATAGGGGAATTCAAAAACGCATGGGACATGCGTAAAGGAACCCTGGTGATAGGAAAGACAAGGTAAGCCACAGATCATTTAGGATCTGTGGTATATGAAACAGGTAGGGAAAATGGGCAAACTAGGTGGGTTAAGTGGTCCTTATCTACTGTCAGATTCTATGTTTTTATGTTTCTTATAACTCCATGGCCTTTATGGGCTCCATATAAAACAAGCCTTCCCCCTTTCCTCCCTCCCTATCTGTTCAAAACGTGGTGTAAACCAAAATGGCCACATCCCAGCTGTGGTTGTCAGTACACCATAATTCTGTTGTTGCCACCAGATCCAGGTCCACTTCCACAATGGTTGCCTCAAGGTCAGAAATGTTATTTCCTAGGTTTCTTGTGTCGGCACCATGGCTCTCCTCTCTTTTCTTTCCTGCCTGACCCTGCTTTGCCCTCCCTTCCCAAGTCCATCCTTCACACTACCTTTGTCTCTGGTACTCTCCTCCCCTTTTTATTTTTGCTTGCGCGCAGTGCAAGAAACATATTGCAGCAGTTTGGTGCCAAAGCAGGTTCTGGAGGTGTGGCACTGTTGTGGCCAATACCGGCATGGCATTTTGGGGAATGTGTGATGTCCACCAGTAATGGGGAACACAGCCAGTGACACTAGTTTGGAACATTGCCATCAACTTGAAAGAAATAGCCACCTGGATGCTCCCCCCATACACACGCACACACGCACGCATATTGCCTGCTAATTCGCTCCCCCCCACACACTGTATGGCCAATGAGGGTGCCCAATCCCCATCGGCTGCAATGTCCCCCAACAGACAACTCGAAAGCACATTGGGAGCCCACCCCAGCGTGGTAACAGTCTCAGATATCGACGGGGTGTCCAATCCCCATGGGCTCCAGTGCCCCCACCCCAAACAGCCTTCCAGCTGCCATGCATCATCCAAGAAAGCAAGAAAGAAACCTGAAAGAGAAAACCTTCCCTCGCTGACTGTCCTGACCCTGCTCCCTCCACCCGCCCACCCTCTGCACACCTGCCTCCCCACACCCCTCACCCCCCATACTTACCTCTGGAGTCCGGCACGATGATCTTCGGTGGACTGGGAACACGTATACACTCTTCAAAGCTGACCGCGAACTAAGGAAATGCTGGTAAGCTGTATAATGTAATAAACAGGTTTTTTTCAACTTTGATGCATCTTGCAGGCATTTTTGGGAATTTTTTCACCAAATTTTCAACATGGGGTTTTTGAGACCTCACCTCATGAATTCTGTCACTGTCATTTTGTTAATCAGTCCCGAAAGGTGATTTCACGGTCACTGCTCGGAACCACCTTTCGGGACCGATTTATGAAATGACAGTGTCACAGTTCATGAGGTAGGCCCCCCAAAACCCTATGTTGAGAACTGGGTGAAATAATTCCTCAAAATGACTGTTTTATGAGCATGCGTTGAGTTGTTCCTATGCACGCTAGTAAGTGCACGAATTTTCAATATTTTCACTCCAGATTTTCAACATTGCAATTTTACCACACCTCCTTATGAGCAGTACAGCTGTCATTTTTCACATTTCGCCCAAAATTTGTTTCCACACATGTAGCCCACAATGGCACAGTCTGTGTGCGAAATCAATGTTCAGGACAGATTAAGAAAATCACAGTGACACTTTTCATGAGCAGAGGTGTTAAAATGACTATGATAAACATTTGGTGAAAAAATTTCCCCAAAATGACTGTTTTACGAGCATGCATTGCGTTGTTCCTACGCACGCTCGTAAGTTAGTGAATTTTCACTATTTTCGCTCCAGATTTTCAACATTGCCATTTTATCACACCTCCTTATGAACAGTGCAGCTGTCATTTTTCACATCTCGCCCAAAACGTGTTTCTGTGCATGTAGCATACAATGGCGCAGTCAGTGTGCGAAATCAATGTTCGGGACAGATTAAGAAAATCACAGTGACACTGTTCATGAGCAGAGGTGTTACAATGAGTATGTTAAAAATCTGGTGAAAAAAGTCCATAAAGACTATGTTACGAGTGACCATTGCGCAGTTTCCATGCAACCTCGTAAGTTCATGGATTTCTAATATTATCAGTCCAGATGTTCACCACTGGCATTTTTCCATGCTTCCTTATGAACAGTACAGCTGTCATTTTTCACACCATGGCCGAAATGTGTTTTCGCACTTCCAGTACAGAAATACATGGTCACTGTGGGAAATCACTGTTCGGGACAGATTAAGAAAATCACAGTGACAGAGATCACGAGATGCAGACAGCCTGGTGTTAGCTCCAATCTTTAGCTCCGGCCACCTGAGTATAATTTTGGTATATTTTTGGTTCAGAAACAGTGTAAACTGTATATACCTGACTTAAGGGTTTTCTGAACTCCTGTGCTATACTCGACTTGTAAGAATTTCCTGTATGGAGGTCGAAATGCAGAGGGCTCTACCTAAATGCACACCACCTGCAACACCAGAGAAAGGCCCAAAGAAACACAGGGCCTCTCACGCTGCTGAATCACTGGATACCGGCTCTCACTCCCTGGATCTCAAACCACTCACCTTAGCAGGCTTTCTGGCAGAGTTTAGACCATTCCAGGATGAGCTTCAAACAATTACCTCAGAGATCAAAACCATCTTGACTGCCTTGGAGGATATTTCCAGACGTACTGCTGACTCCAAAGCCTGAATCTGCTCAATAGAAAGACACTGCAACAAACTTGATCCCAAAATTATAGCTGCTAGGCAAGGATCGCAAAAATGGAGCTCAAAATAGAAGACTTAGATGGCTGCAGCCACAGGAACAAAGCGGTCCTCATTGGCTTGCCAGAGGCTGAAGAGGGACAAGATCCAGTTCTTTTTACACAAAAATTTGTAGAAAAAATTGCCGGCCCCTCTCCATGTGGCCCCAAGCACAGGGCACTTAGAGTGATCCCACCAGTTGGATCCCCCCGAGACCTTTCATCTTTAAATTCCTCAACTTTTTGGAGCGTCAACACTTTTTAGTGAAGGTGAAATTCAAGAGGTTCGCTGGGAAGGTAGCAGGATCCATGTGACACAAGATCTGCCAGCAACTATCCACCAGCAGAGGATGGCTTTTCACCCTCTGGTGTCTAAAATCATCGCAGCTGGAATCCGCTTTCGCATGTCCTACCCAGCTCGGCTTCAAGTTTCAGTCAAAGGCTCCTGGCTTAGCTTCGAGGATCCCAAGGTGGCACGTAAAGAACTGAAGGAAACCATGCCCGATTTCTTCCATGACACTTGAATCTGGTTTGGGGTAAATGCTGAGTAATGGATTGCAAATTCAGTGTGTTTAATCCTTTGGTTGGGAAATGAAGCTTAGACAGTATGACAAATGCTCTTTGTGTTAGAGCTGGGTACAGGAGCTGAGCCCTCCTGTTGCTATGGCAGCAGTAAACTCTTCTTATTTCCAACCTGTAATACTGCATAAAATTTTGATCTTCCATGGAGCCAATGCAGATTTTAATTTTAGCTCCTACAGCAGGGCTATTTTCATGCTGGCTCCCATTCCCCTTTCTTTCTCTTGTTTTGTTATTAAACATCGCTAGAGGGTGCACGCTCCCTTCGTTTCTGGGATTTGCCTGTGTCTGGTGATATTGGCGGAGACAGTGGTCAGGTTCCAGCTGTCCTTCCCGAATGTTTTTTTCTATTTTTTTTATTAATGATTGGTTTTCCTACAAAGTCTTCTTGCTGGGCGTAAAAGATTTACACAGTGGGAGAATGGTCCGTTTGATTTGTTTAAACAAATATGGAGGCTCCGTTTTTAATTTGTGATAAATGACTACAAACCAAAATGTGTAATATGTAAATACTGTAGTGTGTTTCTGAGTTCTGACTAATTACTACATTATCTACATTAGTTAGATTAACACTGGTATAATAGAATGGTAGTTGTTTTTCTTGTTTAAGGTTTGTGTCACTGCAGCTCAGTAAACTACTACAGTGCTGTCTCATTAATTATCTGTGGGCTGCACTACTGCTCCTTAAGTTAAGGAGAGGATTCACTTTATTTATCTGAATAATGTCACAGTTAACTCCAATGTTCTTGGCTATAATAATTGTTTGGGGATAGAACTCGGTCTTGGGGGAGGGACGTATAGGGTTTTTTTTCTTCAATGGATGTTTTACGTGGTCTATATATTGTCCTTGCCATTAGCAATAATGTATGTTGCATGTACAATGTTTAATGTTTAAAGTTCAATAGCTTAATGTTTCAAAGTTACCATTCAGTCTTTTATTGCTTGAGACTGGCTCTGTTTTTGGCCTGCTCTATCACCCTTTTGATTCCTCATTTTAGGGAATCGGAGCTAGTTGCTTCTCAGGGTGGCTGGAAGGAGGGAGCAATGGAAAAGGTTGTCTGAATAACGCAGTCTGTATTAGTTAAGAGGGGGCTGGGTGGGTTTGTGTGATTTTATTGTACTAATTGTTCTTTTTATTGTTATCAGGGATAGGGGACAACTGTTTGGGTGCTGGAGAGGGGTGGGTGGGAGGAGACCCAACACATATCTTGGCTTGATCACACTGCTGGTATTTTCAAGGTTCTTGTATTGCTGGGTTAGTCCCATATTTGTGATATTGCACCATGAACAATATTAAATTTGCTTCCTGGAATGTGAAGGGGCTTAGGCAGCAGTTGAAGCAATATAAAATACTGAAGCATTTATCTTTATTATCAGTGGAAATTGTGTTTCTTCAGGAATTGCATTTACTGGACTTGGAAGCCACTCGAATGAGGAGATTACAAGTGGGGCAGGTGTTTTTGGCTGAGGGCTCCTCACAAAGCCGTGGGGTTATGATCTTAATAACTAGAAAGATACCATTCACTCTCATATGGTTAGTTAAAGAGCCACAGGGCAGATTTGTTCTAATACATGGTACTCTGTATACAACAGAGATTCTTTTAGGCAGTGTCTATGGGTCAACGCTGGATTCACCAGGGTTTTTCGTGCAACTGGTTGTTGCTCTTACCCCTTTTCTCTCTTTACCAATAACACTAGGTGGGGACGTGCATGCAGTTTTTGATTCCTCACTGTACCATTCTGGTTGCTCCCGTAAGGGTATCCCACCAGCACAGCGGGCTTTCCGGGAGCTCATTGATCAATCTGGTTTATGTGATGTATGGTGGGTACTTAACCCCACGAAAAGGGGTTATTCTTTCAGGTCATCAGTTCATGACACTGCTTCCCATATTGACTATATCCTGCTCTCCCACATGTTAATGTCTGGGGTTAATGCCACCTCGATTGAGCCAGGCCCCCCCCTCTGACCACTCCCTTGTAACTTGCCATCTTTTTTTCTCACCCTCGTCTAAGAGAGTCACGCGTTGGAAGATCAACAACCAGGTGCTGAAAGACCCTAATATGGTTGCAACCATTTCTTAACATACCGAACAGTTTATAGAAGCCAATCTTCAGTCTACCTCTAGACCAGAGTGGTGTGCTTTCAAAGCGTATATTAGAGGGATTCTTATCAGTTTATGCGCCCAGAGGAAAAAACAAAGAGAACAAAGAATATCCAGCCTTCTCTCACAGATTCGAATAATAGAAGCTACTTTATCCCCTCAGTCTCCTGACACTGTCAGACAGGAATTAGTCAAATTAAGAAGAGGCCTATTTAAAAATGTTACAAGAAAAGTGGAGTTTGCAATTTCTCGGACTAAGGCGGCGTATTCTGATCAGGGTGAGAAGGCTGGGCGGCTCCTAGTACTTCGGATTAAACAGATGGAATCGGATAGATACATTACATCTATTCGTTCCCAACTCGATGGATCCCTTAAAACGTCTCCGTTGGATATAGTAACAGAGTTTCATAAGTACTATAACAACCTATATAGCCCTATGGTTGATCCTCCTCCCACTCAAATTCTAGATGACTATCTGGCTACAGCAAAGCTTCCCTCTCTTTCTGAAGACCAATATGGTCCCCTTACAACACATATCTCTTCTGTGGAACTGATTAGAATGATTCAGTCTCTTTCTTCGGACAAGTCCCCTGGGGCCAGATGGCTTTTCGGCCAACTTTTATAAAAAATTTCACAAGGAAATTCTTCCCCTACTATTGCCTCTATTTCGTTACATTTTGTCTGGTGCAGCTGTAGATCCCTCTGTATTTGAAGCCCTAATAGTTCACATGATGTCAGGGTCTGTCACCTTTCAAGATCCTCCTATCACAGAAGTCCCCCTAGTTCCCCACAAAGTGGAACCCTATCTCCAGACACTATCCCTTAAGTCACCCTTTAAACTTCTATATCTCTTCCCTCCTAATTCTATTCTTTTCTCCTCTCTGCCCCACACACGAAGGACCTCAGAAAAAGGTCAGGGACGCTGAGTGAACCTCCAGTCTGTCCCCCAGTCTACAAAAGTTCTGCTTCACTGTCTCCAGAGACTGGTTCACCAGATCATTGATACCCAGGTTTATCAGCACCCCAGATCCCCCTGCTCCCTCTCTGCCAAGCTCCCTAACCTGCCGAAATCCCAGATGACAGATGCACCAAAAAGGCACCTGACCATCTCCCTCCCTTCCAATCTCCCCCTTCCACCACCCTCTCCACACTCCTAATTCTGAGTCCCAAACCACCAGGATGCACCTTGTAAACTTGTTCCTGTTTGTTACCTTGGGTGCTCTTGTGCTGACCTGACCCTCACCACCAACTGATCAGAGTCCCCCCCTCCCATATACAGAAGAGTCCGGCACCTGAACCTCCTCTAAGGGTGCAAAATTATTTGCTCTCTGGATGGTGTTGGGCTGGACAACCTCTTTGTGGCTAACCCTGCCTCCCCCTCACCCCCCTCCCCACCACTCCCCACCCCCTGAGCCACTGGACCTCTGAGGAAGTGGGAGGGGGATGATCTCCAGTGGAGTTGATGATGCAGCTGAGCTCTTTCTATCCTTGCTGCCAACATCTGAGCATGGAGCTCTGCCATGGTCCTGCAGATCCTGTGCCCCCACCTCCAGAGCATATTCCTAGAGAAGAGGGCCCCACAGCCACCACAACTGACTGTCTTCCCTATGTACCCCATATGTATAAACAACTTTAGTACTGAAACAGACACCTAAATGAACCTGTAGTGCTCACCCACATAACTTGTAGCAATAAGCTTCAACTGTAGCGCAGACTTCTAATTTAAACTGGAAGTATCCGTAATCGTAGTAAGTGTTACTACAGAACAGAATACAGTACTAATTTCAATATCACTGCTCACTTAGATAGGGTGTGACAGCAACCTTCAACTTGAGCACGAACTATTGAATTAAACCAGAAGTATCAGTACTGGCAGTAAGTGCCTCTACAAAACAGTCTACTAATTTAACTATTAGTGCTCACCAGCTAGAGTGCTGCCAGTACACATCAACTTTAGCACCGATTTTTAAACTGAAACAGCAGTTTTAGTTGTAGTAATAAGTTGCAGTTCAGTACAGCAGGCTGCTAAATTGATTTTCAAGTTTCAAGTTTATTGCAGGAAAACTCCATTGAGCAAGCTCATTCACAAGGAGGTCCTGAGACATACATGCATTCACAATGAAGTCCTGCGACTGACGTACAGACAAATAGTTAAGTGCTTACATCATAAAAAACAGAATTCATAATGAAAAGAGCTTACATCATAATAAGCAGTGAGCAAAATGATAAAGAGCTCCCAGGATACTCTCGGTTCATGAAGAGAAGTTTGTACTGTTTGTAAAAGCAATACATTACATAAATTAGAAAATAACAGTAATTACATAACAATTCAACAAAGATTCCACCTAAGACACTGATAGTGGTACGAAACAGAGTTGAGGAAGTGTAGGAATGGAACCTGGTATATCGCGGAGTCACTAGATTGTGTCCTAGTGAAAGTAAATCATTAAAGACAGTTGCAGGTGTCTTTTAGTTTAGCCATAGCTATCCTTTTGAAAAAGTTAACAGGGACAATACTGGCTAATTTCAAAAATGATTGTAATTGATTCCAAATAGTTGGCAGTGATCATGAGATAGCACGTTTCCCAAAGGAAGTGCGGGTCCTAGGTACATCAAGTAGGAGAAACTCAGACTTCCTAAGTGAGTAGACACTGCACGCTATATGTATTAAAGAGGATAGGTATTGCGGTAGTTTTCTGAAGAAGTTTTAAAGTCCATGTACCGGCATGGACTGTCCGTCTGACAGAGAGCGAGGGCCAGCCAACTAAGGCATATAGATCACAATGATGAGTTAGAGGGAGAGAGTTAGTAATGAATCATAGGGAGTGGTGGTAGAGAACATCTAGTTTATGGAGATTAGTAGAAGCTGAGGAATTATAGATTACATCGCCGTAATCAAGGAGGGGGAGGAAAGTGGCCTGTACCAATCTTGTTCTAATTTCAGCAGGAAAGAAAGATCTGTTGCAGAAGAAGAAACCTAACCTAGTTTTGAGCCTTTTAGCCAAGTCATCAATGTGATCATTAAAAGAAAGCCTGTTATCTAACCAGAAACTGAGATATTTGAAATTTGAAACTATTTCCAGATACTCACCTAGGGTAGTATTTATGAAATCATTGGGCAAAGCAGGGGTACTAGCGTGTGAGGAGCATGGGCGTAGGATCATAGCTTTTGTTTTTTTGGCATTAAGGAGTAACTTTGCATTGATTAGGTTTTTTTCTAATTGCATAAAGTCGGCTTGAAGGATGTCCCTAGTTGCATCTAACGTTGGCCCAGAAGTACACAGGACAGTGTCATCTGCAAAGAAGTGTAACTGAGACTTGGTAATCTGATGGTCGAGGTTGTTTATATATAAGGAGAAAAGGACAGGACCTAGAATAGATCCCTGTGGTACTCCCCTGACAGTAGGCAGAGAGGATGAGAACAAATTTCCTGATTTGACTTTCTGAGTCCTGCCCGTTAGGTAGCTTTTGAACCATTGGGTAGTAGATGGAGTAAAGCCAAGATTAGTAAGGCTGAGAACTAGTAGATTATGATCTACTGTGTCAAATGCTTTACTTAGATCCAGAAAATCCACACCGGTAGTTTTCTTAGAGTCCATTGCAGATACCCAATCATTAGTAACCTTGGCTAGAGTTGTAATGGCACTATGGTTTGGGTGAAAGCCAGATTGAAGAGGGTTAAGAATATGTTGAGTTGCTATATGGTTTTTCAATTGGGCGTAGATCAGTTTTTCAAATGCTTTTGAGAGGATAGGTAGTATTGAAATAGGTCTATAATTATTGAGATCACATGGATCACCTGACTTAAATAGGGGGAGAATATGGGCAGATTTCCAACACGAGGGAACTGTGGCGGTTGAAATAGAGAGGTTGAATATATGAAGTATTGGGGCTGTAAGATAGGAGTATCCAAGTTTTAGAAATAATGGATCTATACTAGCCTCTCCCGCACTTTTTGTGTTATCCAGGTTAGTAAGTGACTCCTCTACTTCCTTATAGCTAAGAGGGAGCAACTGGAATGAGCAGGCTGGTGTGTTCGGTGCTGAATACGTGCTATCGATATTCCTAATTTGGGAGGCATATGGGAAAGTATCAAATGCTAGGCTGGCAGCTATGAAGTGGGAATTAAGTTCTTCTAGTATTTGATGTGAACTTTCAATGAATGATCCATTAATGAGGAGCTTTGCTGGAACAGATGGTCCAGTTGAGCAACCCTCAATAGACTTGAGGGTCTTCCAGATTTTATAGGAATTCGCTTTGGCCTGCTCTAGGGTAGAGACATAGTAACTAGATTTAGTTTCACGAATGCATTTGACACATGCGTTCCTGGCTGCTCTGAAAGCCTGCCAATCTATGGGACTCTTAGAACGCCTTGCCTGGGCCCATAGTTTGTCTCAGTTTGACAGTGTAGCCTTAAGTTCCAATGTGAACCAGGGGTGAGAGTTTTTGCACATCCGAACCTCAGTAGTGGGAGCATGTCTATTAACTAGGGCAGTCATGTTGCAGTTAAGGACATTAACAGCCTCGTCTACTGATTTAGCAAGAAAAAGGTCTTGCCATCTGATGTTGCTTAGATCGGTCAAATAATTGTCAATTTTGAACTTACAGAACGACCGTTTGGTTATGAATTTAGGGGGAAGGATAACTTTGGCTTGTGACCTAGTGCAGACAACAATGTTATGATCACTCATATCATTATGAAACACCGCTGTTTGTAGGATTTTATGTGTATGGGTAGTTAGGATAACATCTAACAGTGAACTGTTGGCTGCATTTTGGGTATTAATCTTGGTTGGTTCACTGATAAATTGGGCTAATCCGAGGTCGTCGCAAAGAGACTTTAGGTCGGAGGATTTTGATGATAGCCAATCCATATTAAAATCACCAAGGATTAGTGTTTCTGTGTTGTCTTTAGTGATTAAGGTTTTGAGGGCACTAAGGATATCAGTACCGGCAGTAGGTGGTCTATATCCACCTATGATAGTAATATTGTCAGAGGAGGGGAGATGAAGCTTTAATGAAACAATTTCAAATTCCTTAGGCTTGGATATGGTGATAATGTTACTAATCGTGTATTTTGATTTGGCATAGACAACTACTCCACCCCCTCTTGAGCCCCTGCCCACCCTGAATGGGACAAAATCCACTATGTTAATTTGATGATTGGTTGTATTTTTGGTAAGCCAGGATTCGGTGATAATAATGATATCAGGCTCAGTATGTGCAGCCCAGGTTTGTAACTGTGATAGTTTTTTGATTAGACTCAGAATATTGACCATCATTATTTTTAAACCAGAAGCATCTGCAAATTCTGATGGCGAGGGTATCAATGTAGGGGGACCTGGATTTAACTCAACATTGCCTGAGCAGAGAAGAAGGAGAAGTAGCAATTTCCTTAAGGAGATAAAATGCGACCTAAGATCTTTTTTCCTTTCAGACTGCCTAGTATTTGTTTTGGAGTGTAAAAACTGTGTGTTATTTGTGCAAAGGCTTGTGAAACAGTTTGGGACTAAGAGAGGGAGTGCTTTGAGGGACAATGGGGACGGGCAGAGGGAGAGAGAGAGAGAAAGAAGAGGGTGATAAGTGAATATAGAGAGGGGGGGCATGAGGAATAGTGATGGGTATAGTGGCCAGGAACATAATAGGTATCGTTTTTCGTGGTACTATCTCCCTGTTTTAAAGTATTAGTGTGGTATAAACTGGGAGTGCAGGCTAATAGTAGTAGGTAGACTATGGAGGAGAGTGCCATGACTCACTGTGCTCTGCGTGAATATGTAAGAGAGAGAGGTTAATTTTCTGCCAACTGGGGTAACCTATAGGACAGCTAGGTGGATAGAGGGGGCGTGGCCACAGTGTATTTAAAGGAGGCCTGGGAGGGGGTGGAGGGGGTCGGTAGAAAAAACACACCAGAAAAAGCCTCGGGGAACAGCCTGCACTGGGGTGAGGACTGGACCACTCGGCATCTTAATAGGAAAAGCGGCTGATTTCCGATTGGTTGGCTTTGGATGCCGTACCTTCTCTGTGCTGGATCCGCTTGACGGGCGGCTGCCGTCGTCTGCAAGGTCGCCGGAGGGCCAGTGACCGTGGATCTTGGGGCTCGCCCTGTTAAGGGGCTGCAAATGAAGGAGAGAGAGGTGAAAATTTATATTTGTAGTGCTCACCTACAGTAGATAGGGTGCTACTAAAATCCAGCTTAAGTAGGTTCACGAAAACAAAGTACTTATCTTATGTGTTGCTTTACCAGTGTTGTCACATTCAGAGTTGCTGGCTGCTGGCTGACTCCCTAGAAGACTGCTGTGATGTCCTTTGTGCTTGGTCTTTAGCATGGATGGCTGCAGCACAGAGGGGCTGCTAGGGAGGTAGGACTGAAAAGAGTTAGCAGCCCTGCCCACTGTAAGCCTGACTGATTGAAGCAAGAAAAGGCTGAAATGCTGTGCCCCAGGCAACAAGCAGACAGGCTGGTCTTTAGAGGGTGGAAAACTGGTGGCAGTTAGTGGGAGTGAGATGAAACCCTAAGGATCCGCTCCCCATCCCTTTGTGCTGAGGCACCAGGTACGCACCTTACCTCCCTCTCACCCTCCTGTCCTGATCCCAAAACTACCCCTGTAACAGTTGACCCCTACCAGAAGTTGTTTCTTCTTCCACTGGGGTCCTCTGCCTCCCACCTTAGGACCTCCCCTCTGGAGGACCCTCGTCCTCCCTTGCTACAACCACAGATGCCTCCTCTTGGCAGTCCTGTCTCACCAGAGTGACAAAAGATTTGTGTTCTGACCCTACACCCCGCCCACCAGAGTCCAGCTGGCCCTACTTCTTGGCACCCTCTGAGGCAACAGTGATGAACTTTGTGGTCCCTAGGTAGGGTAAGAGGTCCCATGAATCCTAGGCAACTCAACCCTGATTCTAGTGACCTCCTCCCTCAGCCCAGAGAGGTGCATGCAGATAGGGTAGTACCTCAGTCTCCAAAAGGTCTCCCTGAAGACTGCTGCTCCACAGACACTACACTGCACCACTCTCAACATTCCCAGTACTACTGTCTCTGTGACTTAAGAACTCGTGTCCTTACCCCAGATAGGTGTTTCTAAATTTCCCTTTTTTTCAGTTTACCCTCTGTTGTTATAGGTTAGATAATGTTACAGTTTGCGTCCCCTTAGGCTAATTATAAAACTTTACTAGTTATTCCCCTTTAGTTTAGCCTGCCCTTTGTCAACTGACCTTAGACAGGGTTTTATGAAAGAGCTAGCAGAACCAAAACTAGCCAACAGGGAAATGATACAAATTTGAAGAAGCAGTCAGTAGTAATGTTTTATTTCTGAAGTAGTTTTCTTTTTCTGTTTGCTTATTATAAATTTTTCTATGCGACAGTATTATGCTGGATGCGTGAAATAGCACTCTGCCTGGCAGCTGACATATTTAGTTCTGTTCCCCCAACTACTTCATCAGCACTGTGACCTCATTGACTGTGACATCACTGGTGACTGAGCTGGCAGTTACTGATTGACTCTTCCTGAGTAGCTGTGATGTCACAGTCAGTGAGATCACAATGCTGATGATGTAGTGGGGGAATAGAACTAGATATGTCAGCTGCCCGGCAGACTGCTGTTCCACAGATCACACCTACTAACATCAGGTAAGAAATCTTCTAATTACCCAAAGGAAAAAGGAAAAGCACCTCAGATATAAAAGACAATGGCTAGCTGCTTTTAAAAACTAATATTAATTTTAGGCAGTACATTAGCTAGTTCCCCTTGCCACTCCCTTCTTACCCTTACCATAAATGGGATTTTATTACGTTTCCCTTGTCACTCCTTTCTTACCTTTACCATAAATAGAATTTTATCAAGTTTCCCTTGTCATTGCCTTCTTACCGTTAACCCAGATGAAGTTTTTAAATTTGCCCTTTGCCTCCCCCTGTTTATCTTACAATACCCTCTTTAACAGGTGCTTGATATTCATGCACTCTTCAAACACTGGTGGCAACAAGTATACAGATAGTCTACCTTACCTTACTAGACTGGCAATGTTCCCCTGCATGCCTGCGGTCACCTCTGGGTGTCTACTGATGCCTAAGACACCAGTTATCTGTTCCACACCTTCACTGTTCCACTGACTCACTGGAACATGAATGTGATGGGAACACATTAGGAGGGAGTCCTTCTATAGTGCTCTTGTAAGAAGGCTAGTAAACTCTAAATGCAGACAACTGCTACACTTCTACCTTAGCCACACACTCCAATTCACAAGTATCCCGACCCAGCTAACTACAAGAGTTATAATCAGCTCCCTTCCCCAACTCAGACTAGCACACTGACAACTGCTGTGTTTTGTTTTTACCCTGACTGAAGGTCCCAGTTTACCTTGCAGACCCTACACATTCTGATAAAGTATCTGTCACAGAATGCACTAAACAGATAAGTATTCTGTGGATACTTCCCACCACAGCTCTAAGCATGCATCCTGCATGGACCTCTGTACACCATGCACTTGGACCATCACTGCTGCATATGCTGTCAGTAATGGTGTATGTGTTGGATGGGTTACACACAATGGGTGTAGGCCTCATGGTGTTATCCAGGTATCCTGGTGGTGCAGACGTCTGTGGGGAAATCCCCTACTGTGCCACATGGGTGTTGTATACTGTGTGATAACTGAATGGTGGGAGGTATGTGATGTGTACAGCACTGGGGGAATGTGGGCACTGCACTTAATGGACAGCATGCATGCATGTGTCTATACACTGTGCACTGGGTCTGCATGCTGCCATGATCAAGCCACAGATATGTGCATTACTCAGCAACGTCATTCTGCTCTCTCAGAAGCCCTTTCCATGGTTGAGGACAAAGAGGAGGACAGATGGCTGGGACCATCCAGATGGCTGCTGTTCCTGTGGCTGACACTTGGAGTTGGACAGTGATGTGGAGATGTGTGTGGAGGAGTGATGGTGCCAGGATGTCTCTGAGTTCAAGTTGGACCTCAACAAGTTGGTCTTCTCTGCTGGAGTTCCCCACCAACAGAGCCCAGCCACCCCCCTTCCCAAATCAGCCATCATTGTGCTGCCCCAGGCCTATGCCCTGATCCAGCCAATGCTGTGCCACCCTAGGCCCATGCCCCCAGCCAGGCCACTGCTGTTTGCCCCAGGCCAATCCCCCAGGCCCAGCCACCACTATGCTACCCAAGACACATGTTTCAAGTGCAGCACTGACCGTGGTGCCACCCAAACCCACACAATGGGCCAGGGTATTGCCAGACCCTGTCCCCTAGGAAAGGCCATGCCAGCAGGTGGCAATTAATTGGCAGCTTCTGCAGGCTGCAGTGAGGGCTCAGAAGGACCTGCAGGCCGAGATGAGCTGCATGCAACACATGATGCAAGATCATGAGCAGCATGCAGAGGTTCACCATGTGGAGCACATAGCAGCCTTGAAGGCTGGCTTCAATAGATTAGAACAGTCCCTGTTGGCCAGGTTAGATGCTGGCTTTGAGAGACTGGAGCAGTCACTTGCAGCCAGATTTGGTGGTGTGACCGCCGCCATACTGGAAGCCATGGCCATTGTTTCTAGCAATGCAAACTGCAGCACTGGCCATTCCAGTGGGGCAAATGTGTCACCCGTAGCAGATACCTTGGCATCTGGCCACCCCCTGCAGTGCAGGCACACGGATGACCAGGACACCCAGCACACGTTCAACACTGGCCCATGGCAGTCAGATGCCATGTACCCCTGGCCATGGCCTGCTCCTCAGAGAAGTCAGCACCCTGCGGTGCCATGGCCGTGGATGTCTCATGCCATCCTAACACCCATCCACACTGCATGGATGATGTCCCCCCTGCTGCCCACCAGAACACATTGCAAGCATCAACCCAGTGTCCATTTTCCATAGTGTGGGTACGGGCTGGATGTGAAATCTTTGCCTTACCCCAGCTTTGCTGCCTCATGCCCCCCTTCCTACAAACCACATTTCCCCTTCCCCCACCTGGATGGTTTATATTTATGTTGAATCCCCTTCCTCCCCACCTGGATGTCTTATTTTCACATTGAATCCCCCTTCCCCATTATGCTTATATTTACATTGAATCCCCCAACCTGGATGGCTTGTATTTATGTTGAATCCCCCTTCTCCACTTTTCCTGGATGGATTATATTTACATTGAATCCCCCTTTCCCCCTGGCTGGCTTATATGTATGTTAAATCCTCTTCTGCCCCACCTGGATGGCTCATATTTACATTGAATCCACCTTATCTCTACCAGGTCGGCTCTTCTTTTGTTTGACTCCTTCTTCCCCCCTCTTCCTGCTTGGATGGTTCTTACTTTGTTTGACTCCCCCACGTGGCTGTTTTTTTCACACATGTATTTCTCCAACATTCTTTCTACTAAACTAATAATACATTTTGTTACACCATTACTGTTTCCTGTGTGATCTGTACTTACTGTTTGGGTCCATAGAGGTCTGCCATGAGATGGTCTCAGAACTCTCTGGACCGCCTGCTCACCCTTCAGTCATGCCTATTGAGCTGCAGCCCCTGGTCCACTGACTCTGCATCCACTGCAGTATTTCCTTCTGAGACCAGCAGGCATATTCCATGGTTGAGTGCCATGATGTGTAGTATGCAATAGGCAAGGAAATATGACACTGGCTTCTGTTGGCTGCATTGTAGGGCACTACCAGAATGGTCAAGGCATCTGAACCGCATCTTGAGCATTCCAAAGACTTGCTTGATGACATAATGTGTAGCAATGTGTGCTGCATTGCACCTGTCCTCTGCAACAGATGCTGTTCATAGGACAGTTGCTAGCAGCCAGGGATGCAGGGGATGTGCAATGTCCCTTGTGTGGGAAAAGGGCATTGGTTAGTGACGTCAATGGCAGCTGTGGAGCCGGGGTTCCTTAAGTGTATACATGCCAGCGAGGTGCCCACTACTTATATCCCACCTTCAAACCTTTGACATAGTAAGGAACTGTGCCAGATGAAGGCATTGTGGGTATTGCTGAAGTACTGTGCCAGAACACTGATGATACACTGTGTTGCATTGCACACCACCAGACAGTTGATGGAGTTGAAAGGGTGGTGGATGTATGGAACGGCCTACCTCAGGAAGTGGTGGATATGAATACAGTGCAGGGCTTCAAACAGGCATGGGATAAGCATAATGGAGCAATACAGATGAGAATGAATAGATAGGCCATTGACAGAGTACAGGCCTATGGCACATTCATAAGGTAGAAAAAATGGGCAGACTGGATGAGCCTTGCAGTCCTTATCTGCCATCAACTTCTATGTTTCTATGAGTGGAAGTCCTTATTTATTCATGTGCTATAGGCTTCCACCCCATGCCCAGGGGTTACATAGATGTAAACATTGGTACAGTCAATGACATCCACTACAGCCAGTAGGTGTGCAGCTCAATATAATTGCTGCATGGTTGATGTTCACTCTGCTGGTGTGGTGGGGACTACAAAGAACTTCCCAGCATGGGCCAGCAGGGCATCTTGGAACTGGCTCAACAAGTGCAAGATGGCAGGCTGTGTGATACCAGTGGTGTCACCCATCAGTATTTGGAAAACTCCATTGGTCAGGAAGCACAGTGCTGCTTTCACTTTGAGCTCTGCAGATATTGCATGGCTGTGGTGAGTGTCTGTCCAGAGCTGCTCATGCAGCAGCTCACACAGCTGCATAAGCATGAGCCTGCTGAGCCTGTACTGACTCAGGATTTGTTTGTCACTGAGGACTTTAAATTTGACTCATGGAAGGTACTATCTGTTTGCAGCACAGCACCTCCAGGACTAGTGCAGAGGCCCGGGGAGGGGGGTGGCATTTGCCTGCTCCTCATCCTCTATGACAGCCTGCATGAGGTATGCAATGTATGCCATTTTGATTTGGCAGTGCTCTTCCCTGCCTCTGGGGTTTGCCCTGGGTTAAAATCTTCTATTTATAGGTCTTACCTGCACAGCACTAAATGCTATTTGTGCAGTGCAAAACCATTGAATATCATGCTGTGCAGAATATTCACACCACAGACCCTCTTTTTCTGCATTGAGTACATTATGTTTGCACTCAGGTGCTAACACAACTGCCTGGCATAGCACAAATGGATGAATATTGTATTCTGGAACAATCGGCTTATTGAACAGGCACAAACGGGTTGTGCACAGCACAAATTTTCTGAATATGAGAGCCTATATGTCTAAACCATTAACTGATTTGGTTTATTTAATTGTGACCTTCCATGGTACGAGGTTATATTTTGTTTACATTCTGAAGAACAGTACACATTCATTCACTACATCATAGGAGGCTGAGAGTGGATATAATCTTTGTATGTGACATATTTAGGGGTCTTGACATGATTAAACAGAGATGTGTGTTCTGGTGTCCTCCAGCAGAACACAGGGACACACCGTCAAGAAAGGTACTAAATTCAATAGGTGCAACATTATGATACATGTCTTCTGGAGGGCAGTGAACCAACAGAACAGCCTACCAGTGGAGACAGCTGTAATAAAGACAGTACAGGCATTTAAGGTAATCTTGCACAAATTATTGCTTACCAATGGAATCACAGGATGCCCTGGGTAGCATGGGGGGGGTGTAGAACCCCTTAAAATGTGCACGTGTTGAACATCATACTGCTTAATCTCTGCTTATAAAGGGGGAAGGGTAGACCTGATTGACCCAGATTTCTTTCCAAACTTTCATTATTTCCACGCCAAACATGTATGGAAAAAATAGTATATCAATATACAATGACAGGATCCCTTTTATGTACCAAAGCATACAAGGAGGAAAACTGTATAAATACGGGGGCCAATGAGCAGCATTCGGTGATGACATGTTTCGGCTGGGCTCCATCTCTCCAGCTTAATAATTGTAAAATAAAAGATATTTATTCCCTATAACTCAGTCCAAAAGTGTCAGGAAGTGTGGTGGAGCACAGGATGGATGAATATTTAGCAGCAAATGTGAGGAGAAATCAGCGCGCGACCAGCAAAGGCAACAAGAAAAGCGCATCCAGGTCACAAAATGAGGGTGTGGGAACAGTCTCACTCCCGGTAACGGAGGTATTGGTGCTTAGGCAGGAGCTAACAGGCCAAGTGCTGGCAGCCCTTGAGCCACATCTTGACAAACTGGAGACCAAACTTGCCTCCAAGATGCAAGAGCTGATGGAATTAAAGACAAGTCACAATACTAGACTCGCGGAGGCAGAGGGGCATATTTCCCGACTTGAAGATGAAATGAATGCGATCCCAGGGAGAGTGACAGCCCTGCAGAAAGAAATGGAGGCATTCAAAGAATTGTTTCGATTATCAGGAGAATTATCACCAGCGCCTGAATTTGAGACTTTGGGGGCTTCCTGAAGGCAAGGAGGAGTTGGACAGCCTTCGATTCTGTGCAGCCAAATTGCAGATTCTGTTGGGCCTTGCACCAAAGAATGGAAGGTTTAACTTGGAAAGGGCCCACAGAGTGGTTATGCCAAAACCAGCAGCAGACCAGCCCCTGCACCAGATTATTATGCGGTTCCATCATTTTTGGGATCGGGAGACTGTGCTGCATGCCTACAGAGCGGACGGTGGTCTGATGTATGAGGGATCTAAGCTGTATCTCTCCCAAGATTCCTTCGCTCGGCTCATGAAGAGGAGCAAAGCATTTAATACAGCAATGGCCCAGCTAAGAGAGCTTAAGGTGGAGAACTATGTGGTGTACCCTGCTGTCCTGAAAATCCAACATGAGGGGGCCACTTTCTCATTCTGGGAAGCTGAGAAGGCAGCAGGCTTTGTTAAAGACTGGCAAAAGAAACTGGGCTGAAAAGGTTTGCTGGCTGGATTATTCTCATTTGTCCTGTATCACCCACTTGGGTGACTGTGTGCTGCAACCTCCCTTTGGGGCCTCCTGTGCTTGCCCCCACCCTTGATGGTCCACATCTGCATGCAGCCCCTGCCTTATGACTATGCTGCTGCTAATGGAGTACCAGCCCAGTTGAGGGCCTGATGCCGGAGGTATCAGGGGGTTTCTTTTGTCCTTTTTGCCCTTTGGAGACTACTGAGGACTGTTAGACTTGGTGATCACTGACTGGGTAAGCGCTTACATGCCCAAACTGATGGGAAAAGGTGATCAGTCTGGTGTTGGAGATGCTGCAAGATTGCTGGCCTGATGATTGTGGTGTGGGACAAAATGATGGCAAAGGAGTGATGCAGTATGGAGGGACCTTTCTTGTCTGGAGCGTCCATGCTTTTGACCTCGGGATGCTGAGACTGACACTCCAAAATGATGCCCCCAAAGGTAGTGGTTGGGTGGCATTAACGGAATGACTGTGGTGGCACGTAGGCTAGTTTGGTTGGTAGGGAGTGGGGCGGCACGTGATTTGGTTTCGTGCCTCCCGGCCCCCAGACCTGGTAATGGCCTAAAGGAATCCAAGCCCCCTCATTGTCCTTTTTTCATGGGATTGAAGGCCATGTAGGCCTCAGAGGAGAGGGCTATTTACTGTTTTGGAGGTGGCCATGTGGAGTTGGGGGGTGGGGGTGGAGGATGCTGTGGGAAATTGTATCTTTGCATGCATGTTATATGTCTGTTGGTTCAGGCAAGTCTTGGGGGAAATTCCTTTTTGTGATAATCCAAGTTTCAGTTCAGATTATGGGACTATCGATGGGGTGTTTAAAAGCTGGCGGGTGGGAGAGCACATTCACTGTGTGGGATTGTATGTTAACACTTTTGAGGGTACAGCAGTTAGTGTTGTTACTTGTGTATAGTTGTTTGGGAATAGAGGGGGTAGAGAAGGATGGGGGAGGAAACTAAAAAATTACCTGACAGAGTTTATTTCCTGAGAGAAAGACCCAAAGAAGGGAAGGGAGGGTACATCCAAGGGGATGGATTTGGTGGGAATAATGTATTCTTCATAAGACATCCAACAGGAGCCTCTAGCAGGTGGATGGAGGGGTGAAGGGTAGACTGTTTAATGAGGTTCGTTGTTGCTGGTTTATATGTTTGAAGGAAAAGGGGGTGGGAGGGTGCTGGGATTGGGGAATTACTTGTACTTGTTATGCTGTTGTATGTTCACAGAGTTCACTCAGTATCGGTGCTCAGTATGCTGTACTGAATGCAGGTTCATCTCTCCCTGTCTTTTACAAGGTGTGAGACAGACACAGGGGCAGGTAACTGACAGCAGACACTGGATGTCTGCACAGGGAAAGAGAAAAGGAGTGATTTATGGCTAAAACACAGGGCATTGTGGTGGTCTCCTGGAACATGAGGGGAATCTCTACCCAGGTGAAATGAACCAGCCTAATGACAGCACTGCACAGACAGGGGGCTCAGGTTGCATTGTTCCCTGAACATGCTAAGCTGGCTCGGGGATGGGTTGGTACATGCTGTGTGCCCTCTTACACTGCACATAAGAGGGGCGTGGCAGTTTTACTACATTTATTTATTTATTTATTTATTGAATTTTGTTGACCGGGTAGGCCCACTGGGCCCCGGAGGTCCCTTTTTCAGGGGCGACCCGGGGGTTAAAAATAACATACAGGTAAACAGAACAGTAAAAGCAGGTAAGCAGAGCTGTAAAAATAACATACAGGTAAACAGACAGTACAAGTAGGTAAGCAGAGCTGTAAACTTGCGTAAATACCAAATGGTTTGGAAAGTGGGGAAGGCATACATGAAGGGCACAATCATTAGCTTTATCACCCAACATAAAAATGTTTCCATTAAAGTGAATAGAATTGTAGCTGACCCCAAGGAAGGAAGATATATTTTTGTCACTGGGGAGCTGTTTGGAGAGACTGTCACCTATGGGAGTGTTTATGTCCCCGTACATCCATGACCCACAATTTTATAGGAACGCATTTGACCTGTTGGTTCGGGAACAATTTCCTGGGCTCAACATGGGGGGAGACCTTAATCGTACCATGGACCCGCTCCTAGATCACTTGGGAGGACGAAGCAGAGCAAAGGGAGCCATTAGACAGTGGCAGTTGGGCACATGTGACCTGGATATGGTTGACTGCTGGCACACTGCCAACCCAGGGGCAAAGGAGTTCACTTTCTTCTCTTGCCCCCATGGCACATGGTCATGAATAGATTATATCTATTGCCCCAGGACCTGGTTCATGAGGGTGCAAAAGGTTAAGCACAGCCCCCTATATATATTACAGACTATGCTGTGGTGATTCTGGAGGTCTTGGCCAGTGAGCCCCGAGATGGCCATCCTCCATGGAAATTCCCTAATTATCTGCTAGGCAATGAGTCCTTCTGGGAACACTTGGAGGAACAGTGGAAATCCTTTGTGCAGTTTAATGCAAACTCCCCCACATCTAAAGCTAAGATTTGGGAAGTGGGGAAGGCATACATGAAGGGCGCAATCATTAGCTTTATCACCCAATATAAGAAAAAGAGACAAGAGATGAGAGTGGGTCTAGAATCCTGACTTAGGGACCTGGAATGGTGGGTGGCGGCTGGAGAAACTGGGGAGACCAGGAGGTTGCTGGATACCACCAGGGTGGCCTTAAATGCTCACCTAAAAGGGGAAGCACGTAAATCGTGGCTCTTTTGTAAAAAGCAGGTCTATGAGTGGGGAAACAAACCCAGCCCCTTTTTGGTGCGCCTAATGAGGGGAGGATGGAAACCTACCCTGATCACAGGGATTAGGGACAGCACAGGGAATCTTCTCCAAGATAAAACCTGAATCAGGGATAGATTTAGTTTTACCAGGATCTCTACAGAGCAGAATGTAGGGGAACTGTAGACCTGGCAAGGGGAGTCATGGATCAAATTGGGATGCCCAAGGCCTCAGATGAACAAAGGACATGGCTAAATGAGCCCATCTCCAAACTGGAGGTATGTCAAGCCATCCAGCTGTCAAAGTCAGGGAAAGCTAGTGACCCAGATGGGTTCTCAAAGGAATTTTATAAATGTTTGAAACAGCACGTAGCTGGTTTACTTTGTGAGGTATATGGGGAGCCTGAGGTGGGGGAGGGGGGCAGCTCCCTGCCACCTGCTTTGATGTGGTAATATGCCTTGTCCCCAAGCCAGGTAAGGACCTGGGGGATTGTGCCTCATTCCGGCCAATCTCTCTTTTGAACAGTGGATTTAAAATCCTCGCAAAAATACTGGCACTTAGGTTGGAGCAGGTGTTACTGGATCTTGTGCACCCAGACCAGACCGGATTTATAAAAGGATGCCTTTCATACCACAATGTACGGCAGCTATTGAACATGGTGCGGCAAGCCTCTAGATAACAAGGGGAGATGTTTGTAATCTCAATGTACATTGGAAAGGCGTTTGACCACTTGGAGTGGGATTACTTCTTTGAGGTGTTAGCTCGGTTTGGTCTGGGTGACAAGTTTATGGGATTAGTCCGTGCAGTGTATGCATCCCCCAGGGCACAGATCCTGGTCAATGGAATGCTCATGGATAGCTTTGACCTGGGTAGATGTACAAGGCAGGGCTGCTCCCTCTCTCCTTTACTATTTGTGCTCGCTTTATAGCCATTGGCAATAGCTATTTGGCGTAATGGGTCAATTAAAGGTGTAGAGGATGGGGTTGGTTACATGCATAAGGTCACCCTTTATGCAGATGATATGCTTCTATTTGTGAGTGAACCAGAAACTTCTATGCCCCCTTTAGTGGAGCTAATAGCCTCCTTTGCTCAGTTCTTGGTATATAAGTTCAATCTGGGTAAGTCAGAACTGCTCTGCTTCCCTGGCAGGGAAACAAATGGTACAAGTGGGTCCTGGGGCTTAAAGCTGGTGAGTAAGTCCTTCATTTATCTTGGAATTCAGGTGGGTAGAACCTTGGGATCCCTGTATGATCTTAACTATACACCTACAATTAAAAATGTGGTAGCAGACCTTCGGCACTGGGGAGCCTTGCCAATATCTTGGCTAGGTAGAATCAACTTAATTAAAATTAGCATTCTACCCAGGCTCCTGCACCCTATGCAAATTATACATATTGGTCTCAGGAGAGAGGACATTAGATGGGTGGAGGTGGCATTCTCCCATTTTATTTGGAATGGAAAGAGACCCAGAGCCTGTCTACAGTGCCTGAAGGGGTACACAGACAGTGGGAGCTTCAACTTTCCTGACTATCAAAAATGATTTCCTGGCAGCCCAGCATAGATATATACAGGACAGGGTAAACAAACTGGAAGTCACTAGCTGGGTAGCTCTAGAGTAAATGGGGGCACCTGGGAGTCTCTCTACCTACCTGGCCATGCGGGGATGCAGAGCATATCAGAATTTAGTCTAGGCCAGCCCCATGGTACTAGCTGTTCTTGAGAGTTGGGAATGGCTCCAGCAGGTAAGGGGCGTATTGGAAACAGAGACTCTCCTACTCCCAGTAGCGAGGAACCCCTTTTTCATACCAGGCCTGGAGGATCCAGGGTTCAGAAAGTGGGAGTTAAAAGGAATTCATAGTGTGGGGGATATGTGTTCTGGGGGGACTCATGCTGTTTATTTATTTATTTAAAAGTCTAAGAATTACAACCCTTTGAGTCAGGGACTCATTTACAAAGGCCCCATGTCATACAGAGAATGAAGACAAATACAGAGGATAACAAGTACATGGACTGAATACAGTGGCTTTGTGCAGTACTACTACATTGAGCAACTCAGAGGTGCATATGGTACAATCAAACAATAGAGTCAGGTACATATTTAGCAGAGGAACAAAGGGTTATCTGCAGTCACAGTAGGAGCTGGTCATAATGTAGTCACGCAGCTCAGTTTTGAAAGGCCCCAACCTGGGAATTGATAGGGTAGACCCAGGGATTGAGTTCATCCAGAGTGGAGCCCTATAGCAAAAGGATCTTTGGCCAGCACTGGTCTTCACAAGAGGGATGTGAAAGGCAGTAGTGTCAGACTGCTTTGTGGCCCACCTTGGTAAACTTGGTTGGAGAAATGATAGATAGCCAGGGGGAGCTAGACCTAGCTGGACTTTTTTGGACAGGAGACAGGTCTGATAGAATAACCGCCCTTGAAAGTTAAGCCATGACAACCACTGGTAGAGGTCACAGGCATGCGTAAGCCATTCACTGCATGTGGCCAGCCAGCAGGCTTCATTGAGAGTGCATTTAATGGTAGCCAGGGCAGTGTCCGATGTGGTGCTATAGATGACTATTGCATAGTTTACCAGGGAGAAAATGGAACAAGAAATGGCTAGTTGGAGGGCGTCAGGTGGGAGACAGGACCTAAGTCTATGCAGGAGACCAATTCTGATGTTAATTGCATATCATGTTGATGCTATATGCTCACAGAAAGTGAGGGCCGAGTCGAGGGTGACCCCAAGATATTTGAAGCTGGCAACTGGTTCCAGCCTGGTACCCTAAGAATTTTGTATAGACAGGATGGTCAAGTTGTTTTTATGTTGAGGGTGGGTGAAAAGCATGACTTTTGTTTTTTTATAGTTGAGGACAAGTTTGTGGGAGGCAAACCATGATTCAATTTCTGTGAAGGAGGCCTGTAGGGATATTTGGAGCTGGGCAGGGTCTGGGTGCCGACTAAAGATCACTGCATCATCTACATAAAGGAGAAGACACCAAGTGATGGCCATAGGGAGGGAGTTTAAGTACAGTGAGAAGAGGAGAGGACCGAGGATGGATCCTTGAGGAACACCTGACCGGACAGGAAGGCATGTGGAAAGGGTGTTATTTATCTTAACTTGCTGTGTACGGCCATGAAGATAGTTGGAGAACCAGCCAGTGGCCTCTTGTGATATGCCAACAGAGAGGAGAGAGCTTATGAGCATAATGTGATTTACTGTGTATGCAAAGATATGTGGGTTTAGGCAATTCCCATTTTTTTAGATACTTATGGGTGCATTCCTTTGCTAAGGGTATGGGTAGAGGAAAAATGTCCCTCCCCCCATTAGAGCAGGTGAAGCAGCTGGTTTATAGGTCCAGGGCAGAGCCCAGAGGTCTTATTCGGAAGGCAGCCCGAATGGGGAAGCAGTTCTTCCCTGATCTCACACTAAAGACTAAGACCTTTGGGAGAGAGATCTGGGGAAGGGGCTGGATGAAGACACTTGGAATGATACTGAAACAACATATGGGTCTCCTAGCGTGTAACAGATTTAAAGAATCTTACTATAAATTTGTGCATCGATTGTACTGTCCACCCCAAATAGTGCACAAATTTCATCTGGCTGTTCTCCCTCTCTGTGGCCATTGTGGTCAGGAGACGGGAACCTATTTTCACTGTTTATGGTCCTGCCCTATACTTCAGACCTCTTGGAGGTCAGTCCAATCTGAGGTGGAGGAAATGATGGGGAGGCAGCTCCCACTGGACCCCATGGTATGTCTGCTTGGTTTGGAGGACCTGGGAGAAGATGGGTGGTCACCATTGGCCAGATGGAACTGGGTCCTACTCATCCTGGCCAGGCATTGTATACTTAATACATGGGTCTCCAGTGCCATACCCACTGTGGCGCAGTGGTGCACCCTGGTGATTCAGACTTTAACATTGGAGAAATTGACGTTGGTGGTCAAGGCAAAGGGGAGTTATTTTTTAGGATGCTGGAGCCTTTCCTGTCACCCCTTACCCCATGCAGAGTCTCTGGCCATGAGAGATGGCTTATGTGAATAAACCCTAACCCCTGAAGAAAAAAGCCCGCCAGGTGCCCCTTTTGAGTTCACACCTGTTCATGCTTCTTGGGTATGGATGGAGGAACCTCCCTGGTGAAAAAAACCCTGCACTATACCCCTCACAGAGAAAAATGATTATAGTGATAGTATGACTCGAAATTTATGGGGAAGAATGAATTAATATTTTTTTAGCACCATTAGAACTATATAGTATTAGGCATAAGAACTCTGATTTGTATTTTGTACTTTTTTATTTTATTTAAATTTATTTTTTGTTCCACTTTGAATGTTATGGCGTTCATTGACTGTTATATTTCAAGAACATTTTCAATACAAAGAATATGCAAAAAAATGCATAAATACATTAAACAATACCCACTGAAATTAAACAAAAATAAAACAATAACAGAGAGCATATACTGTATACGGATGGTGAAGACCAATTAATCACCAAATGCCTGCTTATTAGAAAAGTTTTCCGACCCCATTTAAATGCCTCGACCGAGGGTGCCTCCCTCAAAGTCCTGGGCAAGGAATTCCAGAGGAGAGGGAGTGCTACTTCAAATGCCTGGTTTCTGAACAATTTTAATCTCTCCCTAGGAACTACCAGGAGGCCTTCTTTGGTGGAGTGGAGAGGATGATCAGATATCTGAGGATGCAGGAGCTTTAACAGGCAGCCCAGGCCCAGCCCATGTAGGACCTTATAGATCAATAGACCAACTTTAATTAAGATATGCCACTTCACCAACAGCCAGTGCAGATAGTGCAGCACTGACGACATATGACAGGACCTAAAAAGGCCCATCAGTAGCCGGATAACCACATTCTGCAGCAGCTGCAGGCATTGCAGTGTATGTCCATTGATACCAAGGTATAGAGAGTTGCAGTAGTCAAGCATGGTCAGGTGATCAGGCAGAACAAGGGATTTAATCTGGATGAAATTCTGTAGAAGGTAAAAGCCACTCTGGACCACTGCCAACACCTGAGCCTCCAGTGTCAGCCTGTTATCCAGAATGACTCCCAGATTTTTCACCTTGGTGGAAACCAGCAACCTAGAGGAGCTGAGCCAAAGCCTAGTCTCCCCCTCAGTGGTCCAGCCATCGGCATACCTCTCAACTGTCCCTGATTTTCATGGATGTCCCTGATTTTCCCTCAAAATTTTACTCTGTCCCTCCTAAATCTTTCTTTCCATGGCTAAACAGCGGGGATTGTAAGCACAAAATAATGTAAAACATTAAAGTTACAGACTTGTTCTTCTTTAGAAAATGCATTTTCCACTAAGCCCCATATTCTACCAGCTCTGTGGGTGAATATCTCTAATTTTTAAGATTTGTCCTTGATTTTGGTCCTTTGTCCCTGATTTTTTTACGCCTTATCCCTGATTTATGAGGCAGGAGGTTGAGAGGTATGACCACTGGCATTTCAGTTTTAAGTGTCAACCAGCTCGATGACGTCCAAGTCTGAATCTCAGACAAGCACTTATTTAGCACATCTACTGCACCCGATGTTACAGGTGCAAAGGACAAGTACAGCTGAGGTTAAAATCACATCATGCTGTTTACACATCATGTTGTTTTCCCATTGAAAGCTGCAGCTCTGAGAGCTCAAAGCAGAGACAGCAATGACAAAAAACACAATTTAGTAGTACAATTCATTATTATCATTATTTAGTAAACTAATTAATATTTTGTCATAAATGTACCTCAGTAGTGAAAATATACAATACATGTAATATTTCCATTGAACGTTAAACTCTTGGAAATTGTTTTGCTTTTAAACCTTCTTATAATGTCTGCCGTGAATGTAACATAGTAATTTGAGACTAAGGACATTATTGAAGTAATGTGGGCCTGATTGAGAGATAGGACAAGAGCATCGCTAAATAGCACATTATCACAACCCAATGGCAAGTCTGAGGCACCTCATTTTATTGAAACAATAATTCAAGTGCTAGTACTATAGTACATTACCTAAAAACTATGTAATTAACATTTCTAATTACCTTTAAAATACAATATATTTGCCAGCCCAGTAGCATATAGAGCTGAGGTGCTAGCACCTCAACGCTCACCATGCCAGCAACCCAAATTTGGGAATGAGATTGGATTGCCTGAGGTCGGTGAGGGCGGGAAAGAATAGAGCATCCAAAGGATTGTCCTTCTCTCTCTCGGGGAGGGGAGGGATGTCAGCCTGGCCTTAGATTGCCATAAGGTAGAGGCCTTGTGGTAGTGCAGCACAGGTGGCATAAAGCAAGAGAACTGCTGGAATGTCCTGCCTGGGCACCTCCACATACACGCTAGATGTCCTGCAGTGGAGGAAGAGAGAAAAGCAGGACAAAGGGTTGGAGGTTTAATGAGGCCCTGGGTGGGAGCTTAAGACTGCAGAAGGATTGGGGGAAAATAAGGCCTTCTTCTGGTACAGTATGTTAGGGAAAGGATAAAGAACAAAGAGGGAAGAGAGAGGTTAAAAAGGGTGAGGCATGAGGAGGCAGGGCAGACGGCTAATAGTCCGGATGAATACTTCTGCTCAGTCTTCACAGTTGAGAAGGAGCAAAGGTCCCATGTGTGGTACAGCATAGATCAGAAGTAGAAACTAGATACTGTCCCACTGGCACAGAGGCAGGGCGTCCATCTGTGATGCCGACTACCCTGGTTCAGGAATGGACTCTGGTCATCAGAGGGTTGGCCGGGGGAGAAGGAGTGAACATTCCAGGGACTGCTCTCCTTCTCTGGGAGAGGGGTAGAGTGTCTGGCACATCATGGACCTCTGGCAGAGGCTGGCGGTTCTATCCTGCCAGCGCCATCACCTGACAGTTTGGGGCGGATGCTGGTCATCATTGCACATTCCCGACCCCAAGTACCACAGTGAAAAGCATTGAAAAAAAACTCTGGAACCTCACGCATGATGCTGTCCTCTGTTGCCATCCCCACTGTTACCAGTGCCTGCCATGGCTTCCACCCAGGGGGTAAGCTTGGGCATGGGGATGGCACAGGGTTGGGCTGAGTCCCCTTGGGGAGGGGAGGGGTCCAGATCATAAAAGAAAAAGACAAAACAAAGTAGAAACTAGATTAAAAAATCAAGTAAATTGGTAAAATTCTCTTTGCCACAGACTAGTCCACTAGTTAACCCAGATAGCCTAGTGCTATGCTCAAATAAGTTTAATGAGGGGGCAGCTCCCCTGGGAGACCTATTCGACTGCTCAATTGAGATTGGAGCTGTCCCCAGGGACTAGAGGGTAATAGTTGTTGGTGATCCTCTGTGTAAACGTGGGGACAGGGGAGACCTAGGGAATTTAAGAAGGGTAAGCCTGACTTTCGGTGTCAGGAAGCTCCTTGAAACTCTAATCAGTACTGTAGACTTCAGGTCAACAAGCAGCATTGCTTTGTGAAAGAGAGTTCCTGTCAGATGAACCTTGTTGATTTCTTTAATGCCATCTTGCAGGCATTGGAAAAGGACTAAGCACTACACATCCTGTATGTGGACATTAGTAAGGCCTTTGACTCTGTTCCCCACAAAAAGTAAGTACGTAACTTTTTATTTCTTGAGTACCCAATCCCAGGGACTCTGGGCATTTTACAAAAGTAGAGATGCAGTGAAAGGACATAAAATAATAATATAAACAAACAAGTATTACACAATCAATAGGAACTCTACAAATCCATAAAACATCTCAATAAAAGACAGTGCTTCAGGAAATTGACGGGTTATAACTGATTTCCCAAAATTCCTCTAAATAAATGAGCCTTCAGACCCCAGTTAAAAACCTCCACCGATGGAACCCGGTAAGTAAATAAATAGTGGTGCTTACGTGTTGAGGAGAAAGTCACTAGATGGGTGGGGAACTGGCTGGTAGGGAGAATGTAGAGGGTTATACTAATGGTGCATGCTCCGATGTTAAGAATTTAATGAGAGGGGTGCCACACGGGTCAGTCCAGTGTCTCATACACTTCAGCATGTTTATTTGTGATGGTGAAGAGGGAATCCAGAGTAAGATGTGTCTATTTGAGGACTGAATATTGGATGGGGAGGGGTACAATTGGAGCAGACCACAGAGGGAACAAATCTAGAAGTTATAATTAGTGACAGCCTTATGATATCTGCCCAATGTAATAAGGAATATGGGAGAGCTAGTAGGACGCTGAGATGCATTGGTAGAGCATTGTCAGGCAAACAGGAAGAAGTGTTCCTAAAGCTGTACAGTTCCTTGGTGAGGCCACACCTTGAGTACTGCACACAGTTCTGGAACTCTTGGCTTAAAAAGGACAAAGACTGCTTAGAGTCAGTCCAAAGAAGGGCAAAAAAGTTGTTCATGGAAAGCAGGGAAGGACTTATGGGGAAAAAGTGGCTGAAGCCAATATGTAGTCAGTAGAGGACAGGAGAGAGAGAGGGAGGACATGATTGGACCCTCTAAGTACCTGAGGGGTATAAACAGGGTGAACAGTCAACAGCTGTTTAATCTTAAGTAGGGGTTCATCACAGGGGGCCCAAAAAATAATCTGATGGGGTAAAATTAACAAGGGATGCAAAGAAATACATCTTCATGGCAGAGTGGTGGAAAGGTGGAACTGTCTACCTGAGGAGCTGGTCATTGATAAAATGGTAACAAGTCTGAAGAAGGAGGATAGAGACATTTGACTGCTAAAGATAATTGGGAGCTCAGGATTCATGGGGTTGAGGAGTTAGTACAAGCAGTTCTGAGGGAAGATTATTCTACTTAAGACCTGGTCAGTGTTAGGCTGGCAATGAACTAGGTAGGAATCTGGCAAACTAGACTGGCTATGAGAAAGTCAGTTGGTAGAGGTCACTCAATACAAGCACAAATGATGAGGTCAATGTTACATTTTACTTAAAGGCATATTACCTCAATTTTATGACAAATTCCACCCAGTGAAACACAAAGTGCAAATTGCTGACATGTACTCTCACTGCCATGGAGGACTCCTACAAATGTCTTCATTCCATTAGGAGTCCTCCATGGGAGTGTCAGTACAGTCTGAATTGTTCATTTTAAGTTTCACTGGCTGAAATTTGTAGTAAAATTCAGGTGGTATGCCTTTAAGCAAAATATGAAGCAGACCCAGTTCTTTCTGCTCGTATTGAGTACCCTCTACTAACTGACTTTTTCTGTGTATAGTGTTAACTACTCTTTGAGGTGCACTGAGACACAATACTGAGCACACCATATGTTAGCAAGGCTTTGTGGAGAAGTGAATGTGTATTGGTGTAACACAGGTGCGTTTTGCATTGAGTAGCTTTTTTCAGCAGTTTAACAAATTTGCCACTGATTCTTGTCACCTTGAAATTCTACTCACACATCCCGCTGTTCAAATGTCCTGATATGGACCAACAAAATGGTGCAGCTACAACTGCAGGCAAAGAATAAACTGACAAAGAGGAAAGACATTTGTACTGGAGGACACCCTAACATTTTTAAAATGAAGAGAACTGAAAACTAAAAGTCCAAATGTA
The DNA here is from genome assembly GCA_016271365.2 of Neoceratodus forsteri. Lineage (NCBI taxonomy): Eukaryota > Metazoa > Chordata > Ceratodontiformes > Ceratodontidae > Neoceratodus > Neoceratodus forsteri. The sequence goes on along the minus strand of CM028137.1, from coordinate 725,832,871 downwards.
GTTGATACATCAACTAAACAAAAAGAGATCAAGAATGACAGTGATGCTTAGAAGAGGAATGTTTGCTGAATTAAATACTTGGCACAACAAAAACACTTCAAAGCAATGCAGGCAGCATGAAACATAACACAGAAACATAGAATGTGACAGCAGATAATGACTGGCCAACCCAGTCTGCCCATTTTTTCTACCTTCATTTTTGCTGCAGACCCTGCTTGATCTATGGTGCTTTCTCTCCCCCCTACCCTTACCCCTACAATTCCCTTGTATCTATCCCAAATATTTTTGAATTCCAACACCGTTTTCACCCCCACTACCTATGCTGGAAGCCTCTTACTTCCTCACATCGCTCCTAAATTTACCCCCTCCAGCTTTATATTATGTCTCCTTGTTCAAGATCACCTTTTTTTCTGAAAAATACTCCCCTCCTGTAACTTATTTATCCCCATGAGGTATTTAAAGATCTCTATCATATCCCCCCCTCCCTCCTGTCCTCCAGTGTGTACATGTTGAACTCCTTTAGCATCTCCTCATAATGCTTTTGTTGCAGACCCTGCACAATTTTGGTAGCCCTTTTCTGGACAGCGTCCATTTTATCTATGTCATTTCTGAGATGTGGTCTCTAGAACTGGACACAGTACTCAAGGTTGGGTCTTTCCAGCGATCTATACAGGAGCAACACCACCTCCCTCCTTTTGCTGGTGATACTCCTTCCTATGCATCCCCAGTGGTATCCCATGACTTTGGTGACCACAATTGGGTGCCTACCGAAAGGGCGACTCAGTCGTGATGCCTGTCATTGGGGTGACTAGGGAAGGTGGGCGACCGGATGGGGGGGTACACAAAATAGCAACATTCTGTCACTACATGCCTTCGCATGCGGGGGGGAGCTACATGCCTATACACACGCGTGGGAAGAGAGCACACTGAGCGTGAGACAGAGGGGTTGTAGGAGGTGGCACCGCAGTGAGCTGCTGAGCTGCTTCTGTGGTGTGGTGGGTGGGTTCAGGGCTGCGGTGGGAATGGTGCTGGGCTCGGGTCTGGGTGCAGGTACTTTCTGTTGCGCCCAGCCCAAGATTTTATTTTTGACGCATTTGCACCCCATCGACATGCACCCCGCCCGGAGTTGAGAATCCTCAAGTAGGGGGATGTGGGGGGGGGTTGCTGTGTGCTGCGGAGTACATCACAGAAATATTTTTTAGTGATGTGCCGTCGCCCTAACGACAATCACTGTTATCACATAGATCCCACCCTAGCATCCCACTAGCCCTCCCGACTGCCTTGTCACACTGCCTGGCCACCTTCAGGTCATCTGATATGATTAGTCACAGGTCTCTTTCCTGTTTGATCAGTGTCAGTATCACTCCACCCATTTTGTACTCCGCCCCCAGGTTTCTATGGCCCAAGTGCATTACTTTGCACTTTTTTGCACTAAAACCCAGCTGCCATACCCTTGACCACTCCTCCAATTTTTAAGATCTCTGCCTATCCTTTCCACCACCACTGCTCCCATGGAGTGTCCACCTTGTGGCAGATCTTGGTGTCATCTGCAAAGAGGCAGATGTTCCCTTCTAGCTCCTCTGCTATATCACTTATAAAGACATTAAGGAGGACCAGCCCCAGCATTGAACCCTGAAGTACCCCACTGATCACCCTCTCTTCTTTGGAGTGAACTCCATTTACCACTACCCTCTGTCTCCTATCCCCTAAGCAGTTTCTTACCCAGGTTACCACCTTATTGCCCACCCACAAGCTGCCCAACTTCCTTGCAAGTTTCCTATGTGAAGCAATGTAGAAAACCTTGCTAAAATCCAGGTAAGTCACATCTGCCCACATCTCCCTGATCCAACTCCTTGGTCACGCAGTCAAACAAAATCTGTCAGATTGGTTTGGCATGACTTTCCCCCTGTGAATCCTTGCCGCCTCTGATCCTGTAACCTGTTGGATTCAAGATATTCCACAACCCTTTCTTTTAGCAGAGTTTCCATTAACTTACCCCCCACCACCACCACCACTGAAGTGAGGTTGACAGGCCTGTAATTGCCCTACTACCACTTTTGAGAAGTGGGACTACATCTGCCCATCCAGTTCTCCGTGACCACTGCAATCTCCAGTGATCTGTTCAATAGGTCTGTCAGAGGTCCAGTTAGTACCTCCCTGAGCTCCCTTAGCACCCTTGGATGCACCCCGTCTGGCCCCATAGCTTTGTCGACCCTCAGGTTAGTGAGTGCTTTCCCTCCTCAGAAAAAGGACTAGTGTTCATTTACCTCCCATAAAAGCTCCTGTTGCTTTTTTGCAGTCCCTACCCTTCCCCTTTCACTGTGAACACTGTACAAAAGTATTTGTTCAAGATGTCTGTCTTCTCTTGTTATCCCTCGGTACAAAGCCCACCTCCCCCTTAACCTTACAATCCCTCCCTTTGTCTTTCTTTTTTCACTAAAATACCTAAAAAATGTCTTGTCCCCCTTTGATACTGCCTGAGCTATTCCTTCTTCAGTTTGTGCCTTTGTGCTCCTTACTGCTTTCTCTGCCTCCTCAGTTTTCCCTGATAAACATCCCTATCCTTCTCTCTCTGGGTCTCCTTATACCTTCTGAATGCCACTCTTTTACCATTTACCTTTTCTGCTACCTCTTTCGAGAACCAAAGCGGTCTCCTCTTCATTTTGCTTTTGCTTACTTGATTGACACAGAAGTTTGTTGCCTTCACTATGCTCTCTTTTAACTTGGCCCACTGTTCCTTAACCCCCCAGGTCATCTCCCACTGCTAGGGCATTCCTGAGAGAGTCACCCATCTTTATGAAATCTGCCCTTCTGAAGTACAGGACTCTCGCCATTGTGTTTGGATTCCACAGCTGTTCTTACGTTGAACCACACTGTACGATGATCACTGGTCCCCAGATGGCTTCCCACCTTGATGTCTGCAACACTGTCCCTGTTAGTAAGCACCAGGTCCAGTACTGCCCCATCATGGGTGGGTTCACTGACTAGTTGCCTGAGGAATGCCCCCTCCAGAGAGTCAAGGATGTCCCTGCTTCTAGCTGAAGCTGTAGCTGGGAGGCTCCAATCTACATCTATCAGATTGAAGACCCCCCACCAGCAATACCTCCCCCTTTTAAGCCATTGTATCAATGACTTCTAGCATTTCCTTAACTAACTCCTCCCTCAGTGCTTCTCCCCATCCTTGATCTGGTTTGAGACTGGATAAAACTCTATCCTGTACTTTTGAAACCTTGCACCACAAGTATGAATGGATCAAAACAATTGGATGATTGTGCTGTATGGCTCATAAAGATCCTGATTAAGGAGGATACCACGAATCATGATAAATTATTCTTGAGATCATCGAAACGAGAAGGGAACAAAACAAATTCAGAAATATTGCAAACTTCCAACACTAGAGGAGGTGATCAAACTGAAAGTTTAAAAATACGACATGGAGCTCTTGGAGACAAAGAAAAAAACTCTTTCAAGACTGGAGTAACTAAAAGAGGAGAAGTACACAAATGGGTCTGGCAAGCAAAGTCATGGAGGTGCAGCTGATCATAGTGTCACAACAAAAGCTGAAGACGAAAGCAGAGCATAGTAAGCCAATCAAGAGATGTGAAACAACGCCGTGAACAACATGAGGAAAGAGCAAGTTCCAATGTTTCTTTTTTTTTTTTTTTTTTTGAGGAGAACTGAAGGAGGGAGAAATCATAGCAGGGACAAAGATGATAATGGTTTTAAGAAGAGGCAGAAGAGGAAAACTGTGAGGAAGATGTAGCAGATGGAAAACAAATCAAGCCATGGAAACTGAGGGACAAAAACAGATACAGCAATTAACTTATCTGGTTATCATTGTAAACAACACTGAACTTTCTGTCCTTAGAAAGAGATTGACTTTCACTCTGATCTCTAAAATTGAAGCATTTCAAATTAATGTTAATATTTTTATGTTCATATAGAAATCGAACTTGAAAAAACACTTTGCAAATACATAGCAAAGAGCTTTGAGAAATATTGGGCAGGAGGGACTTTAATGAACCAAATACGTCAGTGCCGGATGTGACTGCTACCCTCAGTGGAGCTTTAAAAACCTGTCTGTGTTAACAGTAACCTTGATTCTATTTCCACTGTTAAATTAAACTGTGAAATAGACATTGAAGGCACCTTAACAGACAATAGAGTTAATATCTGGAGATGTAAATCATCAGGAAATAGTATAAGACGTTGAAGAAATACAAAGTGAGAATGATGTTGTGGGAAATGTAGAACTGACTATTATGAAAAAGCATAACTTCAAACTGAAATGTACTTTTTGTCCAAAATCTAACAATGTGTTAATTTATGCATACCAGGAGATTCTCCCAAGTCCTACTTATCCGGATTGGACACCCTTTTCAACTCCTGTCATTTTTTAATTTTTTTTTAGTTGTTTAACCAGGAGTAGCACACTAAGCTGAACGCTTTTTTACAGGAGAGACCTGGGAGCACAGGGAAGTTAAGTAACTTGCTCAGGGTCACACAGTATGTAAGTGGAAGCTGTGGGATTCAAACCCAGGTCTGATCTGCTGGATGTCACCAGATTTGCAGCTCAGAGCTTTAAACCACTGCACTATACTGCCTCCCTGGTTTGATCTGGACTCTCCCCTCACCACTCCTCACTTTGCCCTTTACCATTCCCTTGCCTTTCCCTCACTAGACAATTGGCGCCTCGCCCATTGTGCCAAGTATATTTCCAAATTCTGTTTTGGCTCTCTCCCACCTTACATCTCCTCCTCTATTAGCATCCCTCTCCCCCTTTCTCATTCTCTCAGATCTCACGATATGCACTCCAGCTATCCCACACCTTGTTACCTCAGCAGGCCAGTCTGCATTCTCGTACTGTTTCCCCAAACTTTGGAACCACCTATCACCTCAAATTAGACATTCCTCCTCAACATGATCCTTTACCACTGCCCTGCACAACTACCTCTCTTCAAACTGCTGCTGCTTCTAGTATGCTTTCCATCCTTCCCCCACTCATTACACTTTTACCTATCCCCAAACACTACTACACTGCTATATTGTGTTCCTCCACAAACCTTCTGATTCCATTGATTAGCACTTACTCCTCTTTATTGATTTCCTTCCATATTGCCCCTCACACCTCTCATTCTACTCATACCTATCTCCTCCCCGCTCCTCTATACTACCTTATGATGTTCCTCCTTATTCTTTACTAATGCCAATGACTAGCACTTGTTCTTTACCTTAATAGTAATCCTAGCTATTCCCTTTCTCTGGTCTTCTTCTCAATTTTTAACATCTCTGCTCCCTCTAGGTACACCTGTTTGCCAATCTTAGTCTGACTGCTGCTTATCTGATCTGCTTAATTTACCTTTTCCTCTAATCTTGCCATATTGTACATTAAGTACCGCCTGTTACACTGGGTCTATTTAATTATGTTCTGAGCTATTGTACATAATGTAACTGCTGCTGGATCTATTATTTTGTATTGTATTGTATACGAACATACGAAATTTGCCAGCAGATAAAGGCCTAGAGGTCTATCACGTCTACTCGAATGTGCAGCTAGCACCCCTTATTCTGCAGCTGCCCCTCCCTTCCACCCTTCCCCTTCATTAACCCTCCTCCTTGTCCTGTCCCATCCTCGTTTGAAGCAGTCCACTGTTCTACTGCATACCACTTCAGCAGGTAACGCATTCCACCCAGCCACCACCCTCTCTGTAAAAAAGTGTCTTCTCATCTCCCTCCTGAACCTTCCTCGCTCCAGTCTCATATCATGGCCCCTGGTGTCCCTCCCCTCCCTTACTTTGAACAGCCCCTCTGTACCTGTCTTGTTTATTCCTTTCATGTATTTAAAGGTTTCAATCATGTCACCCCTGTCTCTTCTCTCCTCTCAACTCCTTCAACCTCGTCTCGTATGATAAGTCCCCCAGCCCCTTGATCATCTTTGTCGCTCTGCGCTGCACCCCCTCCAGTAACTTAATGTCCCTCTTCAGATACAGATGCCAGTACTGCACGCAGTACTCCAGGTGTGGTCTAACTAATGACCTATACAGTGGCAGAATCACCTCCTCCCTCCTTGAGGATATACCCCTTGCAATACAACCCAGCATTTTGTTGGCCTTTGCAGCTGCCTTCCTACATTGTGCCAAGTTGTTCATTGACCCTGTAATGAGCACACCAGATCCTTCTCCTCCTCTGTCTGGGCTAGCTGCACTCCCCCTAGCTGGTAACTCCTCCTTGGGTTCTTCATCCTAAAATGCAGCACCTTGCACTTTTTGGCATTAAAGCCCAGTTGCCAGGTGTCTGACCAGGTTTCAAGCTTTGCCAGATCATCCTGCAACCTCTGCCATCCCCCTAGGTCATCTACCACTGCGCCTACCTTGGTATCATCAGCAAACAGACTGATCTTGCTCTTGATGTCCCATGATATGTCTGCAATGAATATGCCAAACAACACTGGTCCCAACACCGAGCCCTGTGGAACATCACTCATCACTGCCCTTGGGTGTGAGAGCTCCCCACCCACCACCACCCTCTGTTACCTTCCCTGCAGCCAGTTTCCTACCCATCTCACCGGCTTTGCACCCGCCCCTGTGCCTACTAACTTCCTTCCCAGCCTTCCATGTGGCACTGAGTCAATGCCTTACTGAAGTCCAGATACAGGACATCCACTGCATGGCCCCTGTCCAGTTGCCTAGTTACCCAGTCATAGAACTCGACCAGGTTGGTTTGGCAGGATCTGCCACATATGAAGCCATGCTGTCTACTGTCCTGTAGCCATCTGGCCTCCAGGAGGGCCACCAGCCTCTCCTTCAGGATAGTCTTCATTAGCTTACCCACGATGGATGTGAGGCTCACTGGTCTGTAGTTTCCTGGTTCATCCTTGGGGCCACTCTTGTGGAGGGGCACCACATGAGCCATCCTCCAGGCCTGAGGTATACACCCTGAATGTAGTGAGGCATTAAATAGGTCTGCCAAAGGTCCTGCAAGGACCTCTTCCAGCTCCTTCAGTACCCTGGGGTGGATGCCATCTGGGCCTGGCGCCTTGTCCACCCTCAGTGCCTTCAAACCCTCTCGAACTCTGCTCTCCATGATTTCTCCATCTGTCACCACTTCCCACCCTTTGGCTCCCCTTACTGCCCTTGTCACCTCCTTCAATTCTGTCAAGTACTCCTCCCTGTCCTCCCCCTCCCTGTTTTCTTGTACTTCCTAAAGGCAGCTCTTTTCCTCCTTACCTTTTCCATGACCTCCTTGCTCAACCAGATTGGTTTCTTAGCCCTAGTCTTCTTGCTCTGGGCTTTGCAGCAGGTTTTGGTTGCCTCCACTATCCCCAGCTTTATGAGCTCCCACCTCTGGTTAGTGTCCATACTAGATTGAATTCTGGCCAGGTACCCTTTTACCACTTCCCCCATCCTCCCAAAGTCGGCCCTGCTGAAGTCCAGCACTATTGTGCCAGATTCCACTCCTGTTATCTCCCCTATTCCCCCTCCCCCCAGGATGCACTGGGGGATGAGCAATTTGTTGCTCAGTGTGCCTTTCCTGGTGAGACATTTCAATAAATAAATAAATTGCTGAACAGGGAACTGATGGCATTGTTATGAGTGGATCAGTAAAGTCTAAATTTAATTTGAACAAGGATGAGAGTAAGGCATTGGGAGGTTTTTTTTCCCCAAATCTATTTAGAGCTCCTTTTGGCTGGTAATTCAATGATGTTCCCCATTCTGCCTGTAGCTTGGTCCTTCTAGCCCTGTCACCCCCACCACCTGGACTGACCAGGAGACTATGGCTTATCCCCTATGATGTGGCCTCCTCCTGAGATGAATGGGAATCCCAGGAAGAAGGAAGGTCCAAGATACTAATTCGGTCAGCCGCCAGCAGGTGTGGGGCCTGTTAGGGCCTGGTCATCATGCTGAATCGGCATCAAGGGGTTTTACACCTCTGTTACTCCCTGCCCTTTGGCTGGGTCTGTGAGTGGTTACCGTGGAAGCACAACCAGGCTCCAACCACACCCTCCCACATAATGCTGGTGCCTCAACTTGCACTACCAGTTGTGGTCACCCAGGTAGGGAAATTATTTATTTATTCATTTAGTTATTCATTCATTTCAAAGGTGTCACTAGTACAGTCACACTAAACTGACAACAGCTCATTTCCAGATACATTCTGGGGGAAGGGAAGGAACAATAACAAGGTGCAGAAAAAATAAACAAGATTTGGCTGGTGCCAACAAGGCTGGTCTTGTTTTTTCATGTTATTATCTTGGCCTTACTGTCTCATCACTCTCACTGTTATAATTTTAGTCATATTAGGACCACACCACATTCACATTAGATTTAGAGATTTTTGTATCCAGTGCCCACATGGAGGGTTTTGATTCAGTGGCACTGCTTTTCAGTAATGCTCCCTATGTTGTACACAGTGGTTCAAGTCCACCCAACACCAGGCTGTTAAAATGTCAACCCCCTGCACCAAACTCACTTATGGGTCCCCCCTCCTATTCACTGATTTACTTTTTTATTCTCTGATGATCTGGGCTGGACTCTGGACCTGTCAGGAAGCTGGAGGAGAGGGCCAGATTTTTTTTCATTCCCCCATGGGCCTGATTGACATCCAACCTGTCAGGTAGTTGGTGGAGAGGGTGACATTTTTTTTATTCCATGCTAGGACAGGTTGGGCATCAGATCTGTTAGGTGTTTGGGGGAGGAAGTAAGATTTTTTTTAGTTCCCTGACAGGCTGGGGTGGGCTTGGGATTCAGCAGGTAATTGAGGGAAAGGGACAGATTTTTTTTATTCACTGATGGTAAGGGTTAGACCCTGGACTCATCGTGCAGTTGGGTGGAAAAGAGAGAAGGATTTTTTCATTCTCTAACAGATCATTTTGGGCACTGGATCTGTTAGGAAGCTGGGGAAGGGGGCGGCAGATTTTATTTATTTATTGCCTAACATGCCAGCTTGGGCTCCAGATTGTTCTTCTTTGCAGCACATCAGGTTAGAGCATTTATGGCAATGTGATACCTATGTGCATTTTGGAAAGACTTCAGAGCTGAGAATCGCACCAAGAGGAGGAGGAAAGAGTAAGAGGGGGAGAGGTGGGCGGTGGTGCTGGGATCAAAGGCACTTGGGTTACAGCCTCAGAAGTGTGTGCCTTCAGTTCCCTTGGGTTCATTCTCTTATACTAGTGTGCTTCAGTCAAGAGGACGTGGAGATGGCTTAGCAGGCTGGTAGCTGCAGCAATGCGGCAGCAGCCCCAAGCCTCCTGTGCAGTGTTTAAGTCCCTCATTATGTTCTAAGTGGATGGGCATGGGAAGAGCAGTGTTTTGGTACCCAACTTATTGTACTTTCTGCTTACTGTTTTGCTACTGCCCCTCCCTATTTCCATGTTCCTTAATGCATGGCCTAAGATGAGCATTGGACCTATCAGGTAGTTGAAGGGAGAGGGACAGGTTTTTTAAATGAGTCAGGTTGGGCACCAGAGTGGTACGGTAATTAAGAAGGAAGTGTAACACTAAATACCCTACTTGTTACTCAGACAAAGCAACAAACCACAAGTGGCAGAAAATAGATATCACTCCTGGCATTAGGGCAAACACCTGGCTCAGGCAACTCAGATATGGGGGGGGGGTTGGGGTAGAGCACAAAACAACATTTCTATTTTACCCACATTGGGGAGAGACATACCAGGGCTAGGGTATGTCTCCTATCTGTAGGGCCCAAAAAACATCACACAAGTCACTCAAAGATGGACTGTCCGCAACCAGGAATTTGGGAGTTACTGTATGACTTTTTATTCCTGACACAGTGCTAACAAGAATAAGGTGGTGCCCCCAGGTCTTGTAGCTGTAAATTACTGATGACACTTTTTGTAGCAGGCAAAAACATTTCCAACCTCTTGCAGGTAGTACTGACTTCTACATGAACATTTACCACAGATGTCCAGTCCTGTGCAGGGTGTTGTGGACTTATGAAAGAACATTTTCCATAGATGTCAAGCCCGATGCAGGGTATATGGACTATTATGAGCACCACTAGGTGACTGAAATTAACACCTAAAACTATTCCTCTGGGTAACCAGTTAGGTTTACTTGAACCATGGAATGAGGGGACAGCTCACTCTAGCCAAGCTAGACTCTCTCTGCCATTACTTTAGGAAACAGGATTCCCTAGCCACACAGGGGCTACAAGGGACATCCTACTGCGCAAACATTGTGCCAGGGTCCTGGTACCTGTATCTGACAAGACACCAGCCAACCCATTTGAACATTTCACTTGTACACATTTTGTACCCCTCAGGACACTTGTCAAGAACACTTGAAATCTGCAGATCTCACACAAAATCCATATCTTTAAATTGTACACACACAGTCTCTACATTTTGGGCAGTGCTGATAGATCTTACAGTCTTTTGAGGGTTGCCCTAAATTACTCACTGAACCGTCAGTCCATTCCTCTTTTCTGTGAAAAATCATCAGTCCCTCAGAGCTTCACAGGATCTGATAGCCACCACATCCCAGGAAACTAGTTGTTGGTTACTTTACAAAGGCAGAAAACAACAAAGGAGGGTCCTTTCCTTGAGCAAGCGATCTCTGGGCAGAGCATCACTTGCTGTAGAACTCTCAGCTTGAACTCTGACTTCAGACTACTGACTGCTCAAAAACAGCTACTGGCACAGTGTGGCTTATGCTGCTGTGAGAGTTCCAAGCAACATTACATCATCCCTTGCCCAGCACAACTGAGTAGATGGTGATGTAATGTTTTACAGAGAGCTTTTAAACCCTCTGACACTGCCCAAGCTATCTGTCTGATCTAAACTGATGGGATTCTAGTAACCCCAGGAACTGGTCAGTTACAAAAGATAGATTATTTTATTTGCTGACAGATGGGGGTCCTGACACTTGACCTGTCAGGTTGTTGGGGAGGGCAACAGTTTTTTTTAATTCTCTGATGGACTGAGTTGGGCACAGGACCAATCAGACAGTTTGAATGGGGGGGGGGCAGATTTTTGTATTCCTTGATGGGCTGCATTGGGTACTGGACCCATCAGGTTCTTGGGGGAAGGGGGCATAATTTGGTCCCAAACAGGCTGATTTACATATTGGACCCATCAGGTACTGTAGTTTAAGACAGAGTGACTTTTTTAAAATTTCCTGATGGGCAGGGTTGCCTATGAGATCAGTCAGGTAGTTGGGGGGGCAGATTTTTTTTATTCCCTGATGAGTCAGGTTGGTCACTGGATCTGTCGGGTAATTAGGTGACAGGGCAGATTTATTTTATTCCCTGATGGTCTGGGCTAGTCACTGGGACTATCAGGTAGCTGGGAGAGGGGGAAATATTCTTTTTTATTCCCTATTGGGTCAGGTTGGCAGCCAAAAGTTCTATTCTCTTCTACATTCCACACTACAGCAGTATGGAACTCCTGTGCTATGTACAACCTTTGGATACAGTGTGTATGGAAGTCATTATATAAACCACATTCTATTTTTCATAAAGGTTTTTTCCCCTGGGCTGGCAAATGGAAGGCTATCAGCCATGTCCCCACTCCCTCTGATCCTCACTTATCTCCCCAGGCCACCAGTGAGTCACCCCATAGTTTGTCCCCCACAGTGGGGCCTGGAGAGGTAAGGCTGTTCTCTCCCTGGTTCAATATCCAGATACCATTGGCCAGATGATGCCAGAGGAGAGTGGGCTCTGTTTCATGAAGCCTGCCCTGCCCCCTTTTTTAATTTTTTCTGCTCAGTCCCCTGGCCAGGGCTGCATGTAAGCCTGTGCATGTAAAGACATTCATGTACTACAGAACCATGGCCCTTCCTTCCCACTGAGTCACTCAGAAGCTGCACAACCCCGGGCCTCCACCTAGTGACAGTCAAAGATGAGATGGCTGGCCACCCTCCCCAGCAGATGAGAGCACTCCCTGAGACACTAAACCCTCTCCCCCAGCTGACTCCAGCTATCAGAGTCCATTCCCAAATGTGAGTCACTGGTATGGTGACAGAAGAGGCACAAGAGCCTCAGTCCTCCATGCCATAGGGTCAGCTCATAAAACCAAGTTCTATCATATTCTATAGACCCTGCACTACCAAACTCTAACTCCTCTGTTTTTTAAGTTCTAGACCTCTCATAGTTGGGGGGAAGTGACAGATTTGTTTTTACTTGACAGGCTGGGTTGAGTATCAATTCCATCAGGTAGTTGGGGGGAGAGGAACGGATTATTTTTTATACAGTACCTTTAGAGGTTAGGATGGTAAATTGATAATGTCCACATCAGCCTTTTTTCCAAGACTTTGCTTTAGATGCGCACTGTAAGTCAATGGGGGTCACTCTGGGGAAGGTGCTTAACTGCAAAACAATAAAATTACTGGGGAATGTATTCTGAGTGACCCAGATCTCATTTTAAAATATTTTTTCCACATTTGGAAATGATTTAAGCAGTAATGCATGACATGGTGTGGGTTGTACTGGGATAACCTCATGCCTGGGTTGGTTGGGCACAGGGCCAGAGACCAAATGTATCCAACACCCGAGAAGTGAGGTTATCCCAGCACAACCCACATCCTGGCATGCATTATTGTTATAAAATGGCTCTTATTTATTAAATCTGTGGGGACCAAAATGAGCACACGTAGTTGGCTATTAGGCAGAGAACAAGTGTTGGAACATGCCTTTTATGTGTAGGGACATCTATTTTTTAATTTTTTTGTTTTTTTTTATTAAACACTCCCCATGTGAAAGCACTGCATCATGGGTATGCAAATAATCAACTGTCTGGTATCACTGTAGTGTGGTATGCAACACCAGGCAATTAGATATTTGCATATTCATTATGCAGTGCATTCATATATGGTGTGTTTCCTCATAAAAAATAGAACTGTAAAACTGATACTATAAAAGAGATGTTCCCACACTATAAAGGACAAAAATGGTGCCATCCCCTCCACACACACACACACACACACACAATAAATATAGATAAGGTTTTTATACGAAACTAAGCTTTTGCTGTTGTGTTTTGATTGCATCAAACTTTCTTGGTAAAAGAGGTTGTGGCTGGTTATTCAGTCTGCCATGCAACCATCAGTATGTTTGGACTTGATGCCGTGAGGTTTTTCTCAGATAACCTCATTGTAACAAACACACACTGACCAGTCAGAGTCCAGGAAATGTTCTTGTCATTGTAAAATACTGCTTTCAAAATTGCTTCATGATCATTAGGACCTAAATGGCCTCCAACCATGTGAATATCTTTCTGAGGGAATGAAAAAAAAAATACCATCTTTGAACATCAACAGAAGTCATATGTAAATAACATTATCACCTGGCTGCACTTTATTGATGATGTTGTCTGTGTATGTAAGGGTGATCCAGAAGGAGTAAAGTATTTATTGAATGGTTAAATGTGAATATTAAACACTTGCAATTTACCAATACAGTGCATAAAAAGAGTGGCACTTTCTGTACCTCACTCTTATGGTGTCCTTGGCATGGAAGTGAAAATGAAGGGATTTCACAAACCATCTTCAATAAATATCATACTGAGAAACAAGAGTGACCCCCACCACCACCAAAAAAGGTGTTCTGAGGCCATTTCCATATGGGCAATATCTGCAGAAATTGTTCAGATATAGATGATTTAGAAGTATAGTTAATGGAACAAACTGAAAGATTTCTAGAACTGAATTGGAGAAAGCAAGGACAAGATTAATAGGATTGGGAAGGAGAAATTTGTTGAAGCCAAATGAAAAAAAAAGAGCTGGATGATACCAAAGTTGCTTTTGTAACTGAATATAACTGTTTAGCTGAAAAATTAGGAGTGATTGGGAGGCATTGGTCAACTCTGCAAGCTGACTTTTTTCTAGAAGAAGCTATTGGGCCACAGCCCAGGGGTTTAGCAGAGCATGGCGTATAGCTGACAATGCCACACATAGTAAGTATGTAAAAGAAAAACCTAGAATGGTGACAGGGTTGCTGCCTCAATCAACATGTTTTTATCATTGTTGGAATTGCTCAAATGTAAATTATCTACCAACTTGCAAATTAACTATCATCCAATTTGTCTGCTTTCTGCAGTTGCTAAGATCATAGAGAAATGTGTATGTGATCAGATTTTGGGGAATCTTATGAGTCATGCTTTGCTATCCAAGTGCCAGCACAGTTTTGGAAGGTATTAAAGTACCGTGGTAACCTTGGTCACATTGACAAGCAACATACTGGAGGGATCTGGCTGTGGACAATTCACAAGGGCAGTGTCCATTGACTTGATCAAAGCCCTCAGTCTAGTAGATCACAATCTATTGATTAGAAAGCTTGACGTCTTGGGTATAGAAGTACCAGCGAATTGTTCAAAAGCTGTTTATTATGTCACGTAGAAAGGGTAAAAATAGGAAACTGCATGGTCGATTCTCAAACTGTTTGTCAGGGGATCTCACAAAGATCAGTCTTAGGCTTTGATATTTTCTATGTTTGCAAATGATCTTTCTATAGCAATTACAAGAGGAAAACCTGTTTAGTATGCAGATGACACAGTCATCCACAGCTCAGATTCTATAGTCTTACAGACTCAATCTGATTTGCAATTGAGCTATGAAAATGTAACAACTTACCTGATTAAAAACAAAATAAAACTGAATGAACCAAAATCTTAAGTAATGTTATTTGGCATGCAGCAGAGACTGACCAAAGCTGGGAATGTCCTTGTCATCCATGGGAATTCTGAAGTTGAAATGAAGCCTGAACAAAGTTTAAAATATTCAGGTGTTGTTTTAAATTTCACATTGAGTTTCTTTCCACATATAAATTATGTCTCAAACACAATTTGATCAGAAACTACAGTTCTGCTATCAGAATAAAAGATCCTTAACTAAGGAGGCTAGATTTTGGATCGCTAAGCAAATATTCTTGCCCATATTTTATGATAGAACTGTGCTCTTTTCTCATCAGTCTGATCAATTTATCTTCAGGTATCAGTCCATTTGAATAGTATTTGTGTCTTTTCATGTCAGGTACCATTGCAGACTCATCACTGTGTGCTGTAGAAAGCTTTAAATGTTTTCTTCCAAAAAAGAGGATTCATTGCAAGTTGGCTTACTTTGTTCATAAAATTTATAAAACTGCCACCCCTCCTAGTTTTTCAAAAGTCTTTATTTATGCATGTATTTGACCAGAGGCTCTCAGGCTGTTTGTTGTAAACAAAAACAGGCAAAACTGAGAATGTCCATGCACTTTTTCTGTAGGGCAGGCCCCCTAATTTTAAATAATCTGGTATCAAGTGGTAATAGTGATACTTCTTTATCACATTTTCAAGATTCAGATGGTCAAATTTATGCAAGTTCTCCTATCTGCAAATAGTTTGTTGTGACATGATTGTATTGTGAAAGATGTCAAGTGCTGTGTAATTGTTTCATGTAATGTACTAATGTTGTTACCTGTATTGTATTCTATGTCAGATGTGGTGGAAAAGGGCCATGCCCCAGTCCACTTTCTGGTAAAAAAGTAAAACAAACTAGCAAACAAATTTGCTGTGCTGGGTAGTATATTTTCCCATCCAGGAACACAGAGGTTATGATGCAGATTAGAGAATTCATAAACTGCACAACTGAATGTATGGTATATGCCCTCTAGTTCTCTTGCAAAGAAAACATGTAAATATTGGAAGAACAAGGGCATATACAATGAGAATCCAAGAACATATTCATTCTATTGCAAATGAGAAAACAGAAACACCAGTAGGTGTCCATTTCAGAAAATATCATGGTGCACACTCTTATAAATACATGGGAACTGAATTTGGGGGACTGACTGCAAGATCTACTATATGGAAGGGGAAATTGTTTAACCAGGAAAGGCACACTAAGCTGAAGCTTGTTTCCAGGTGCAACCTGGGAGCACAAGGAAGTTAAGTAACTTGCTCAAGGTCACACAGTATGCAAGTTGGGGCTGTGGGATTCAAACCCCAGTCTGGTCTGCTGCATGTCACCAGATTTTCAGCTCAGAGCCTTAAACCACTGTGCTATACTGCATACTATATAGGGAAACAAGATGGATTTTCCATTTCAGTTGGATTATACGAGGAGTTTTAAATGTGGATTGGGACCACAACCTTTCTTGTCATTTCCAGTAATGCCACTGCATGAAAATGAATCTAATATATTAATATCTTAGACCTTAATGATGAATGTGTTTGGATACATTATTATGTTGGTTTTGGTAAATTAATTTCACCCATTCTTGTTTCAGACATTAATATGGATATTGAAGCCATGGAGTACTTCAGGCTTTCCTGCCTAGGAGGTTATTTTTGGCACAGGGTCATGCTGTCACAGACAAAATCGCACATGTCACACCTGCTCACAGAAAACAATATGTGACAATGCAGTGGCGGCACATAATGTGGTCCGCACATGAACGCTGCATACCCAGTCCTTCGGTTTGTCTTTTGAGGGGGGCTCCATCCCCCACACCCCCCGGAATAAATATAATCAACTCCATGGGGGTGCGGACAGCTGGGCAAGTTAAAAAGCTGACTGTGACACTTAGTTGTGGCTGCACAGTCGGAACATAAAAAAAAATTTCTGAGCAGGGTTTCAAACCCTTGTTTCCCCCTTATTTACTGCTGGGTCAGGTGCTTGAGCAGTTTGACCAATCACTCAACCAGCAGTGGTTACATCCACTTCCTCTTTGGTATGGAGCAACTGGGGGTAGCAATATAGTCATATCACTCATATACCCCTGTCACTTTCATACCATACATGCTACTGACCGTGCGGTTTTTCATGCGTGGTTTAGTCTGCTCCCTACTCACCTGGTACCATTATTTTCAGCTTTGTAACATGTGGCGCCAAATGAGTATTCTAAAGATCTCATCTTTAATGTTTTGTACTATTTCAAAAAGTTTTTCATATTTGTACTATATAAATTACTTTGTATATATGTAGTTTGCAATTAACTGGGTAACGTGCACTTTATTTACTAGTTAGTGGTACCATATCCAATGCTGGTAAATGAAGAATGTTATGACAGTTGTGCATGGGACAATTCCAATGCTAGGAAAAAAATGAAATAATGAAGTACGGTAAATAGAGGGTTTCTGCTGCATGTTGAAGTACGACTGCTAGTGTTACAGTGCTCTCCTATGGAACAGTCACCTTGCTTTCTACCTGGATAATATCAGGCATCTGCCAAGTACATTGCATCCAACATCAAGGTGTGCTAATCACATTGGTTAGTCTGAAAAATTCTTCTTAAGCCCAACATGTGTTTGGCGGGTTCTTTTATTCCAAGAAACAAAGACAGGTAGAAGCAAATTGCAAGTCAGCTACACAATGACCACACTTGCCCCAACACTTTGGGTCCAAACAACCCTTCCCCAAGGGATGTGACCAGCAAACAGAACAATCACACTTAAATACAAGTCTTTAAATTAATATTTATTAGTATCCCATTCAAAAGCCTCGATCCAATGTGCGCAGATAATAAAATGGTGACTTATGCAAAAAGAGTAACTAGTGCAAAAAGTAACAAAAAATGACTTAAACAGTTGAGAAGAGCACAATAACACTTTTTCACTTTATTTATTAGCCAGCTACTGTATAAGCACCACACCAGTTTTATTATTAGAAACTTTAAAAGTCAACAGCTATATTTCAATTATTTATAGCAGAGCAGCCATTCATTTTATAGTGATTGCTAAAATAGTTGTCACAATAGTTATGCAAACATATTTCAAAACACTTCACTACCTGCTGTTCTGATAAGTCATAATGAATAGAAACACGGGGGAATTTGTTACAATTCATTAACAGTGGAGAATAACTGTAACTACTAAAAGGAATGAAACAACTTGTTATGTACATGATCGTAAACACAGGAACAAGTGTGGGGGCTTGGGACACGGGAGCAAGAGGTAGCAGAAAAGGAAAAGCTCAGAGTGAGAGAATGCTGATAAAATATTGAGTTTAATGACTGATCAACACTCCATTCAATGCGTACATTTGGTGGTTCAACACAGTAATCCCATGTTATAGGAGGGAAGCAGAATTCTGAAAAAGAGGGAGACAAAATCATGTTAAGTCCACATACATTGTAGGTTGATGATAGCAAAATAACCTGAAAATACAATTAGATTAACATTTCAACCATACATTTTTATTCCATTCTATACATGTAAAGCAAAGGTAGGGGAATGGGGGGGATCAATACATAAGGAAAACTAAATACAAGATAGCAATGCAGATGGTACATGGCATGTTTTACACTCTCATAGGCATGGTTTCAAATGCCAGCCCTCACTGACCCTGTAGTTGTATCTATTTTTAAAGTAAAGATCCAGTAGCTTTCTTTTCTAAGGATTAGATTTTTTCTATCTCCCCCACTCATAGGATACAGAACATGCTCCAGCCCCATAAACTTGGCACAGGGTCAATATGTTGTAGACAAAATCAGCGCAGCAACATACTGAGCTGTCAATAAAGCAACAACAACTATAGAGCTCAGTAAAAACACTGAGCGGTAATAACAGCTGAAACCACACAGAAAAATTTGATTTTTGTGGGTGGCTCCACCACCTGCACCCCCCCATTACAGAAGACCGTGCCCCTGAACTCCCTCACATTAAAACAACCACCTCTGGTGGGAGGGTAGGGGATGCAACTCTTGGATGGGGAGAAACCCAGATGGGGGAGAATTGCCAACCACACGAAATGTAAGCAAAAAAAAAAACAGGTAATCTGGGACTGAGAATTGAACCGCGGTCATGAAATGCTACACTGCACTCCACTGCCAGTGGCTTTACCCTTTGAGCCATGGCAGCTGCTCAGAGGACTTCCACCCAGCATAGGTCTTATCCTCTACATCACTGCATCCCAGCCAACAGTTACAGGGGTAGCACTACTGCTCCTTCACCACATTCTACTTGCAGTAGTTCTTCCTCTGTAGCTCTTTTATCCCACACTGTTTTTTATGCACGGTTTTCATTGTAAAATTATATAGTAACTATATTGACCTGGTACCCATAAAACTTAACTTCACCAGAGTCTGAGCTATGAAAATCTAAAAAGTGTGTACCTTCAGGAGTGTTAGATCGTTTGTTGATTATTGATCTGACATGTTCCTGTATGCACTGTTTAAGGGGCCTGATCATATAACCTACATAAGCTAGCAGTTGTGGTTCAGTTAAGGGGTGGCATCCCTATTTCAGTGTACCCTATCTCTCATGATTTCATAATTTTCTTATTTTAACTTGTGTTTGCCTGCCATATGCAGAAACAGGGGCATTCAGTGCAATGGTCTAGGTAGTGGTAGCTCACAAACAGCTACTCATTCACTTGATGCACACCTGGGGATTGTTTTTGTGGCTGTGATTTGCATCACTATGCAGAGTTGGGATGGAGCTTCCTAATCAGAGAATCCCTAATGCTCCAGCTGGGAGCAAACAGAAATGTTAAATAGAAGACAAAAGGTGAGAGAAAAACCACAAGCCACAGAGGAGAACTGTAACTCTACAGAGGATGTGAATGCTGTTCTTGAGAAATTAGATAAATTACTGTACAAAGAAATAGACTTGATGTACAACATTGCTACCTTGGAACAATATTTAACCAAACAGCAAGCGCTGAGAGGATTACAAGTAACAATAACACCGTCTACAGGATTACAAGACTTTGAATTTAAGGGTGAATGGGTGGAGGCAGCTAAAGAATTCTCTAAAGTGTTTACTAAGCTTATTATCAAAGCAGATGTTTCTAAGCATGAGCAGCTTTGGGTGGAGCTAAATGAAATAAAGGAGTGTGTACTTTCATTTAAGGGGTACAAATTATATAAGGACATAGATGCATCACTACAAACAAACTCTGACCAGAGCTGATAGGGCTGCAGCTGAGGAATTTAGAGTAAAAATATTGTAAATTACCAAGTGCTGTGTAATTGTTTCACGTAATGTACTAATGTTGTTACCTGTATTGTATTCTATGTCAGATGTGGTGCATGCATTTGCAGAATGTAAGACAGGCTCATAAATGTGTTGGTCTGTAATATTTTTACACCAAATTTTCAATATAGCCTTGTTATGACCCTGTCTCATGAAGACAGGCAGGCAAAATGTTCAACTCCTGGCTCAAAGGCATTTTTGAGCAGGGAATGCAAAATCAGCTTTCAGTATGCAAAAATACATTTTGGGCAGGAGTTGGAAAAAGAACAGCTATCACATTTATGAGGTGCTGTAAAAAATGGCTATGTTGAAAATTGGTGGTAAAATGTCGAATATTAGCAAAGTTACAAGCATGTTTTCACAAAAATCAACATAGATTCATAGCTTTTTTGGTTTTGAATGTTTTTACATCAAATTTCCAACATAGCCATCTTATGACCCCACCTCATTAACAAAGGCAGAGAAAATGTTCAACTCTTGGCCAAAAAGTGATTTCATACAGGGACCTTGAAATCACCTTTCGGGATGTAAAAAAAATATTGGCCAGAATTTGAAAAATGAGAGCTGTCACATTCAGGAGGTGCTGTAAAGATATGGCTATGTTGCAAATTTGGGGTAAAATATTGAAAATTACCAAAGTTATGAGCCTACATTCACAAAATTCTACGTGGGCTCAAAACTTGGTTGTTTTGTAATAATTTTGTACCGAATTTTCAACATAGCTTTCTTATGACTGCACCCTATGGACAAAAGCTGAGAAAATGTTCAACTCATGCCTGAAAGGTGATTTTGCACAGGGACCACAAAATCACCTTTCGGAATGTAAAAAAAAAACATTTTGGACAGGATTTGAAAAATGACAGCTATCACAGTCATAATGTGCTGTAAAGATATGGCTATGTTGTAAATTTGGGGTAAAAATATTAAGAAGTACCAAAGTTATGAGCCTGCATTTGCAAAATTCAACATAGGCTCATAATTTTGTTGTTTTCCAATATTTTTACACCAAATTTTCAACATAGCCTTCTTATGACTGCACTCCATGAAAATTGTCAACTCCTGCCAAAAGGCAATTTCCCACAGGGGCCATGAAATCACCTTTTGGGACAGACCTGTCTAATGACAGTGACATTGTTCATGAGGTGGGGTCCCAAAGAAGGCATGTTGAATATGTTGGGCCAAAAATATATAAAAATGCCCAAGTTATGGCACTAAGTTCAAAATTCTATTGAAATACATTGCACAGAATACCTGTGTCTTCAGTTCATGGTCTGGCTTTGAAGAGTGAATATGTGTCTGCGGTCCAGAAATGATAATGGCAATGGACCCCAGATGGGTAACAAAGGGCTTGGGGGTGTGGGGTGGTGGATGCTAAGTGGGAGGGTTAAGTGGGGGGGGTAAGGAATGGCTGCAAAATACATTGATGGACCATTTCTTTTTCACAGGTTAAAAAAAAGAGACTGACATTCTCCGATCGTGACTCTGGGGGATTGGGCACCCCTAGTGTCACAATCATGTGAGGAAAGACATCAATGGACCTTTTTTTTGTAGGTAAAAAAAATTACTGATGATTCCCGATCATGACACTGGGTGATTGGGTACCCCCAGTGTCATAAAAAAGATGGACAATCCCTGATCGTGACACTGGGAAACTGGGCACCCCCAGTGTCACAGTTGTGTTTTTAGGGGTTGTGGGGTGGTGGGTACTGAGAAGGAGGTTTGAGTGGAGGGAATTTTGATAATATGAAATAAATAAATAAATTAAAGAGTCATGGTGGAACACAGCCCACTCTGCCCTGATCAAGATGGCTCATGCACGAATACTAGTGAATGCAAGTAGAGTGTGGCAGCCATCTTGTACATGACAGAGTGTGCCGTGACCACCGGCACTATGCACTTGTGAAATAGTGCAAAGATGCGGTCAGTAGGGATGACATGGGTGGACTGCTTCACAGATGCAGAGGTGACTGTGACGCAAGTCCAACATGTTGTTCATTTGGAAGGAACACGGATTCCTTTTTCTGATGATCATAAAAGGTCTGCAGAGTTCTGCCCACTGCATCCCTAAAAAGATTGGCTAAATATGAATGTGAAATAATTGCAAGAAAACAAAATAAACTTAAAAGGGATGAGGAAGACTACCAAAAGGAGATATTCTAGTTTGGTCAAAATCCAAGTCACCCAGATCTAAAAGCAGGGGATGCTCGCAAGTTAAATTTCAAGAAAGGAATACCAGAAATTGGTCTAAAAATAGAAAAGCATCTTCCAAAAATAAAGGAAGCAACAACTCTGAGAAAGATTCAAAAGCTCTGGAAGATTTTTTAGAAAAACGAACACAGGGAAGAAAAAGAAAAAACAGGAGGGTCAAGAGGGGAGGAAAAAAACACCAGTACAAATAGAGTACTGAGAACCGAAAAGGAACAGAGCTCCAAATAATTAATTTGTCTCTGCACATTCTAACGGAGCATCAGTGAAACTTACTTCATAGGGGTCTTTCCTCTGTACTGACACCCAAAATTAATGAATTTGCAATTTATGTGGATCTGCACAAGCTATTTTGAAAACAAAATGATTAAAACATTAGTTTTTTTAAAAAGAATTTCTTTGAGGAGAAAATAAACATGGGCTTTCATGAAGAACAACTAACTGTTGTTATCAATAATGAAGCATGGAGATGGCATGGAAAGAATGGAAGATGTTGAATTTGATCAGCAACTGGGGCCTATGAGCACAGGATAAGAGGATTTATGAGCATTAGAGTGATTGCTGATGGAAAACATAGCTGTTGATTCGAATATGGAGAGTACTCAGATTGTGCAAGGTAACACTGATATACCTAGAATGTTACAGGGGACACATTCCCTTAAAAAACAAAGAAAGTTGTTGTTCAAAGGCAAATCATTATTTTGTCCAGCCACCTATAATTCAACTATATCTAGTTTTGAATGTACAGCATTAAAACAGGTCAAAGTTTTACTTCAACAAACAGCCCCCCAAGATAAGTAATTTAATCAAACAAAAACGTGATGCACTTACAGAATTAAAAGGGTTAAAAGTGTTGTTGTACAACAAGCAGACAAGGGGGTGACGTACTTATGGACCTCGCTCAGTATAAAGTGATTGTAAACACACTGTTGAATGACTCAAACAGTAATAGGAGGCCAAACACTAACCCAATAATGATCTATAAAAGAGAAATGCACAAACTGTTGGAAGATGCAGTTAAATCAGGAGATATTACAGAAAATGAATATAAATTTATTTTGAATGATAGCCCAAAGATTGCAGGTTTTTATATACTC
Organism: Neoceratodus forsteri; assembly: GCA_016271365.2. Taxonomy (NCBI): domain Eukaryota; kingdom Metazoa; phylum Chordata; order Ceratodontiformes; family Ceratodontidae; genus Neoceratodus; species Neoceratodus forsteri. Next base: position 725,809,663 of record CM028137.1, on the reverse strand, counting down.
CCTAAAATACATACGGATTTGGTGAACCCACCTATTGTCTCTGGGGCAGGTTCACGAATGGGGAAATTAGGCCAGTTTTTGGACTTTTTCCTTGAGCAAAGTGCACCAAGTTTACAGTTATTTGCAAAGCATACCACTGATGTCCTTAATGAATTCAAGAATTCTGTCTGGGGTAAAAGATTTTGTTTGGGTCACAATAGATGTCAGCTCACTTTATACATCTATCAAACATGATAAAGGTATATATGCTTGTCAATTGTTTTTGGAAAATTATCTAAATAGTGAATAAATGCCCATTGAATTTCTCCTGAAGGGTTCAGAATGTTTTTAACTCGTTTCTTTGAATAGAAACATAGCAACATAGAATCTGATGACAGATAAGGACCGCTTGGCCCACCTAGTCTGCCTGTTTCCCTACCTAATGGATAAGATGCAGATCCTAGTTAATCAATAGCCTACTTCCTCCTACCCACCACTAGAATTACCTTATGTCTGTCCCATGCATTCTTGAATTCTACCACTGTTTTTAACTCTACAACCTCCTCAGGAAGGCTGTTCCATGCATCTACAGCCCTCTCTGTGAAGAAATACTTCCTCACATTACCTCTGACCCATCCCTCCTCTATCTTCAGCTAGTGCCCCCTTGTTCTTGCACATCTCTTTTTCTGAAAGATGCTATCCTCTTGGACTTTACTGATTCACTTGAGGTATTTGAAAGTTTCTATCATGTCCCCCTTCTCCCTCCTTTCCTCAAGGCTGTACATCTTAAGCTCATTTAGTCTTTCTTTATATGTCTTCTGGTGCAGACCCTGCACCATTTTGGTTGCCCTCCTCTGGACAGCCTCTACCCTGTCTACGTCTTTGTGGAGATGGGGTCTCCAGAACTGTACACAGTACTCCAGATGTGGTCTTACTAACTGTCTGTACAGAGGACCAACAACTTCCTGTTTTCTACTGGTGATGCCTCTCCCTATATATCCCAGTATCCCCCAGCCCTCCTTATTGCCTTCTCATATTGCTGGCCCACCTTTAGGTTGTCTGATTTGACTACCCCAGTTCCCTTTCCACTTTTGTTTTCATCAGTATCTCACTCCCCATTGTGTACTCTTCCTCTGGATTTTTGTGTCCCAGGTGCATTACTTTGCACTTCTTTGGGTTGAATCTAAGCTGCCATACATTTGACCATTTCTCCAACTTTGCCAAGTCCCTTTTCATTCTTTCCACCCCACCTTGTGTATCAACCCTGTTGCAGATCTTTGTGTCATCTGCAAAGAGACATACCTTTCCTTCCAGGTACTCTCCAGTGTCACTTATAAAGACATTAAAGAGGACCGGTCCCAGTACTGAACCCTGCGGTACCCTGCTAGTTACCCTCCTTTCTTCACTGCGGACTCCGTTTACTATTACCCTTTGTGTCCTGTTGTCCAGACAGTTTTTTATCCAGGCTACTACCTTGGGACCCACTCCAAGGCTGGTTAACTTGTATATTAATCTTTTGTATGAGACTGTGCCAAATGCCTTGCTAAAATCTAGGTAGGCCATATCTATAGCCCCCTCACTGGTCTACTACTTTAGTCACCCAGTCAAAGAAATATATTAGGTTCATCTGAAATGACCTTCCTGCTGTGAAACCATGCTGCCTTGGGTCCTGTGCCCCACTGGCCTCTAGGTACTCAACAATTCTTTCCTTCAGTAGTGATTCCATCATTTTCCCTACCACTGAGGTTAACCTAACTGGTCTGTAGTTTCCTGCCTCTGCCCTGCTCCCACTTTTGTGAAGTGGAATCACATTTGCCATCCTCCAGTCATAAGGTACCACCCCATCCTCCCATGATTTGTTAAAGAGAGTAGTCAGTGATGTTACTAGTTCTACCCTTAGTTCTTTTAGGATTCTTGGGTGAATCTCATCAGGCCCCATTGCTTTTTCCATCTTCAGTTTCAAGAGTTCTTTCAAAACCCTTTCTTCTGTGAATGGACTGGTATCAACCCCCCTATTCAGAGATTCTCTCTTGTTTGGTTTAGGTACCCTCCTCCTCTTCCATTGTGAATACTGAGCAGAAATATTCATTCAGTATCCCTGCTTTTTCACTGTCACCCTCTGCCCACATTCCCTTCCCTTTATTATTTCTCCGTATCACTCCCTTGGTCTTTCTTTGCCTCTTATGAACCTATAAAAGGTTTTATCCTCCCTCTTAACAGAGTGGGCTATCTTTTCCTCCTTTGTGCCTTTGCTATTCTGACTGCCTTCCCTGCCTCCTTCTGCTTTAACTGATAAAGTTCTCTGTCCTGCTCCTTCTGTGTTTCCTTATATTTCATGAATGCTATCCTTTTCTCCTTAACCTTTCCTTCCACCTCTTTTGAGAACCATAGTGTTTTTTTCCTTTCATTTTGTTTTGTTGATTTGCTTCACACTAAGGCTTGTTTCCTCTGCAATGGCTGTTTTGATTATTCCCCATTGTTCCTCCACCCCTCCTTCTTGCCCATTTGCAAGTGCTTTTCTGAGGCACTCTCTCATTTTCCCAAAGTCAGTCTTCCTAAAGTCTAATACTCTTGTTTTTGTATGGCTTGACTCTATGGCTGTGTTTATTGTGAACCACACTGTTTGGTGGTCACTTGTTCCCAGATGGCTACCCACTTCAAAATCTGAGATCCTTTCTCCTTCCCTATTTGAGAGTACCAGGTCTAAGATTGTTCCCTCCTGAGTGGGTTCTGGCACTAGCTGTCTGAGGCATGCCCCCTGAAGGGCATCAAGAATGATCCTGCTCTTGGATGTACCTGCAGCAGAGGTACTCCAGTTAACATCTGGCATATTCGGGTCCCCCATCAACAATATCTCCCTCCCCTTTTTCTACCATTTTAAGGATATGTTCTATCATGTCCTTGTCCATTTCCTCCCCCTGAGATGGGGGTCTGTAGAAAACCACATGTGGATTGTGGTGCCATTTTCTTTCTCCAGGGTGACCCATAGAGACTCATCAACTTTCTGTTTACTCTTTAGTTCTGTTGCTTTAATCCCTTCCCTTATATAGAGAGCTACTCCTCCTCCTCTTTTACCCACTCTGTCCCTCCTGTAGACTGTGTACCCTGGTATATTAGCATCCCAGTCATGGTTCTCTGTGTACCATGTTTCAGTGACTGCCACAATATACAGGCATCCCTCTTCCATCAAGGCCACTAATTCAGGGAACTTGTTACACAGACTGCAGTCATTGGCACTCATCACCTTCCATTTTTTTTATGGCCATACCCCTTTTAGTCCCATCCCTGTCCTTACTGCCTTTTTCTACATTTACCCCTGTCCTGCTCCCTACCGACTTCTCTACCTTGGTGCTACCTCTCTAACTACTGTGTTTTGTGGGGGGAGACTGGTATTTCCCTGCTCCTTTTCAGTGCTTCCCCCCTTGGCTAGTTTAAATGCTTACCAATGAAGCATTTAAACCTATCACCTAGGATCCTGGTTCCCCCCTGGATAGATGCAGACCATCGCGCCAGTAAAGGCTTCTATCCCTCCAGGTGGTAACCCAGTCCCCAGTGAAGCCAAAACCCTGAGCTCCACACCAGTTTTTCAACCATTCATTGAATCCCATGGTGCAGAATACCCTAGCATCATCCTTGCCATAGGCAGGCAGCACCTTCGAGAAGGTTACCGTACATGCTACTTGTCTAAGGCCCCTCTCCAGCTCTACAGACTCCTCTTGCTTCGCTCTGATCCCATTCACAGCCAGGTCATTTTTCCCTAGGTGGACAATGACATCCAGCTCCCTCCCTCATGCAGCTGCTCCCAGGATCCTGAGGATTCATTTCCTGTTCCTCCGATCCATGGCGCCAGGCAGGCACCTTACCTCCCTATTCCCTTCCTCCCCACTTCTAACCCCCAATGATCGAGTCCCCCACCAGGAGTTATTTCCTTCCCCTGTGTGGTATCATGCCACCCTCCTGTGCGTCTCCTTTGTGGAGGTTTCCAGCATCCTCCTTCATCTTCACTGCAGGTGCCTCCATAGAGGAACCACTCTTTGCCAGAACAGCATATGAATTGTGGAGAGGTACAACTGGAGGGATGCACCTCTGTTCCACCACCCTCTCCCTCCCTGAGCCCACCTTGGTCCAACCGCTCCTCTTTCTTGGCAATCTTTGAGGTAGCAGTGGTGGCCCTGCTGGTCTCTGGGGGGGGGAAGAGGTTTCATGAATCCTAGCTAGGTCAGTCTGGAGACGGGCAACCTCCTTCCTCAGACCAGAGAGGTGCCTGCAAACAGAGTAGCATCGCAGCTTCCAGAATGTCTCCCGGAACACTTGCTGCCCCACAGCCATTGCACTGCTCCACTCCCATCTTGTTCTCATGCTCTTCTCAACTTTTTATGTAATTTTTTGTTACCTTTTGTACTAGTCATTCTTTTTGCAATAGTCACTGTTTTATTATATGCACACATTGGAATGGGGCTTTTGAATGTGTGATTGTTCTGTTTGCTGGCCACACCCCTTGAAGAAGGGTTGTTTGGACCTGAAGCACTGGATCAAGTGTGGTCATTGTGTAGCTTACTTGCAGTTTGCTTCTACCTGTCTTTATTTCTTAGAATAAAAGAACCTTCAAAACACATGTTGGACTTAAGAGTACTTTTTAAGACTAGCCAGTGTGATTAATACACCTTGACAATGGATGCAACCTACTAGGCAGATGCCTGATATTATCCAGGTAGAAAGCAAGGTGACTGTGTTCTATAGGAATGCACTGTAATACTAGCAGTCATGTTTCAGTTATGGGGTGCCCCCCCATTTCAGTGCACCCCCCCAGTGGTTTTGTGATTTTCTTGTTTTGACTAGTGTATGTTAAAGTATACTAGTAATTGGAGCTTGTGTCTTCAAATAACCAGCACAAGAATATGGAAGCGTTGGGTAAGCTCCGCTCCTTGATGAAGAGCAAGAACAACTCAAAGCTACTAAGCGGAATTTAAATGAATGCTCCATTGGAGTGGGAGTACATGTCAGCAATTTGTACTTTATGATTCACTGGCTGGAATTTGTAATAAAATTGAGGTACTATGCCTTAGTGCAAAATGTGAAACAGGCCTAGTCCTTCCTGCTTGTATTGAGTGCCCTCTACCAACTGACTACTCATGGCCCATGTAGTCTGCCCACTGCGTACCTGGGTCCTTGCCAGCCTAACACTAATCAGGCCTTAAAGGAAAACACTGTAAAAGACACAGCTTTCCCCAGTCAATACAAAAATGCTCGATTAGTGCTTTCAGATAGTAACAATTGTTCTTTTTTTAAATTACCTCTAAATGCTTTCTTAATGATTTAACAGTGACCCTCAACTTCCACTTTCTATCACTGGCAGCCATCATTTCATGAGTAGCAGTGAACTTTCCTACCTCACGTTATGCTAATATGGCCTGCTGACCAATAACAGAAGTCAGCCGGACATATTAGCATAAGGTGAGCTAGGGAAGCTCACTGCTGCTCATGAGATGGTGGCTGCCAGCGATAGAAAGGGGAAGTTGTGGGTAGCTATTTAAATGAATTGTTACTGTCCCAAAGCACTAATCAAGAGTTTTTGTAGTGTCTGGGGAAGGCTGCGTCTTTTCCAATGCTTTCCTTTAAGCAGAATAATCAAGCCCTCAGTTCTGCTCCTAAACACCATAAACCTCAGCCTCCCCCATCAACTTAACTAGTCAAATGTGTCTGTCTGCCTTCTTAAGTGAGTACATGTCTGCAATTTGCACTTAATGTTTCAGTGGGTGAAATCTGTAATAAAATTGAGGTAATATGTATTTAAGGAAAATACGAAGCAGTTTCACTAGTTCTCTCTGCTTGTATTAAGTGCCCTCTACCAACTGACTTTGCTGTGTATGGTGTTTGCCACTCTTTGGAAGTGCACTAAGCCACAGTACTGAACACACCTTATGTTTGCAGGACTAGATGGGCCATGAGTCTTTTTCTGTCTGTAAACATCTATGTTTCTGAATTTCTCAACTAACAACAGGTATTATATCAATAAGCTCCTTTGGGATCATATATGACAGTCTGGCTATGCCAGGTATGACACAAGGTAGACTGTTTCTACTCCTCCACCACACTTCTGCATGTCTGAGATTGATCAACTAGCACTGCATCAGGAGGTGGGACCAACTGAGTAGCCAGGATCTGATGACCTGTATTGTCTCTCCCATCACTGGCCACTGTTCAAAGGATAAGGATTTTTTTTAATTGTGTTTATCTCCCCTAACTGCAGGTGGCTCTGTAATGGGCATACCCATTAATATGGTCCCCCATCTGGGGATCATTCATTAATGGCAGTAAAGTGTTTTTTTTTTCACATCAATGGCCAAGCTGCACATGCTTCTGTATGCAGCATGCAGTGCATCTGCTCCACCACTGTCTCCTTGTGTGTGGGACCTAGGGTGCTGACACCCAGCCTCCACTAGGTGCCAGGCTAATGGTGGTCACCAAATCCACCCCTCCCCAGGAGAGGAGGCTGTCCTCCAGATCGTGATCCTCTCCCTCTCCCGCCCTCCTCCCGGCTGACCCTCAGTGACCTGCTCACACCACAAACATGGGTCACACGTGTTTCAGGAGATAAGGCACAGATGCCTCAGTCCTTCAGGTTAGTGGGACAGCCCTAAAGGATAAGGAATTAAAGATGCTACATATCAGGTTGATTCCACAACTCTGTGGAAATCAGATCAGCACTGTTGTAGAGTGTATAAAAAGAACATTTTACCAGACCTTCAATGTGAAACCCAAATTGTAATGCAGTTGTCAACACTATACAGTACTTTTGGTCAAGAAAATAGCCAAAGGAAAAATCAGTCACCGATCAGAAAAGTCTGGTCTTGGTTGGGGAGGAAGGGCTAAAATGCCAATACATTGGCTGGCTTGTCTCTATGTGCAAGGGACACATTTTTTATTTTGGCAATATGAGCCTAGCTCTGTCTGGAACTGTCCTCTGAAGTTATGCTTAGCACACTGTTTGGTTTGTGCTTTGACACATGCAGTATGCTGCCTGAATACTTTAGCTCTTCCTCCCTCCCCAACTGAAACCAGACTTTTCTGATTAGTAACTGATTTTTCCAGTGGCTGTTTTCTTGACCAAGAGTGATGTACAGAGTGTTGACACCACACTAAAATTTGGGCTTCACATTGAAGGTCTTGTAAAAAATGTTCTTTTTATACACTCTGCAACACTGCTGACCTGATTTCCACAGAGTTGTGGAACTAATGTGATACATACTTAACTTTCACTTTGTGGTATTGTGCACTAGGGTCATCCCAAGGGAGCTCCTGGTTGCTTGTGCTACATAAAATGATTTAAAGATGGTGTCAGATGGAGGAGGGGGATCTAAATGAGTAACTGGGATTCACATATACTGCCTCTGTCATGGATTGGAGGTTGGAGGGAATATTAGCCATTAATTATTTTTCAACAGAGAACTAATAGCTACTAAAATTGATAATCTCAAAACTCATAGTGCACCAGGATTAGGTAATATCCCCCTCACCCCAATGCTCAAATTGAAGAAACTCAGTATTCTAAGACCACTGAAGCATTTATATGAAAAACCTGTTACAGAAGGTGTGGTGCCACTGGAGTGGAAGATGGCACATGTGACCCCCATTTATAACAAACTCTTTCCAGAGCCAGTACGGCTGCAGATGAGGTCACGGTGGAACATGGCACTGTCTGCTGTGTCCAAGATGGCTGCCAGCATTCAGTACGCATGTTCGATGACTTGCACATGTGCACTGGTTTCCAGCAGCCATCTTGGATACAGCAGACTGTGTCATGTTCCATTCTGCTGCTGCTGGTAGACAAAGTGGTGTGGTGGACAAGCAGGGATTGCTGTCCACCTCCATATTTAAAAGATCCATTCAGTATCTGGTAAGCTCCCTTTTTCTACTGTCCTCGCAACACATCTGCAGGGCTATGCCCACTGCAGCCATAAAAAGGGCAATAGACAGGAGGCACAAAATTACAGACCCATTAGCCTCACTTCAGTTATTGGGAAAATTCTAGAGTCCATACTAAGGATAAAATTTTAACTCATATTAGCATCTATGACCAAATTGACACAGAACAACATGCTTTTACATCTAGTCACTCTTGTATAACCAGTTTACTATATTTCTATGAGCAGATTAGCAGGACACATGATAAGAGATCATCAGGAGATGTAGTATTTACAGATTTTTGTAAAGGATTTGATACAGTCCCACGTTAGGTGATCTTTGAAAAGATGTCCAACCTAAATATACTGAACAATATCTAGCAATGGATTATGGACTGCCTAACAGGGCATACCTAGAAGGTATCTGTGAATGGTTATCTATCTCATGTGGGGGAGATGACTAGTGGGGTCCCCTAGGGGTCTGTCCTAGGGCCAATAATATTCCAGATCTTTATCGCAGCTATGAATAAAGAAGTTGTCAACCGAAGTACAAAATATGCAGACTACTCTAAACTTGGAGGTTAGTGTAATATCTTGGAAGACACTGAGACACTTTAGCTAGATTTAAACTCAATTATGAGATGAGCATATAGGTGGAGTATGACAAATGTAGAGTATTGCACAATGGAAAGACCCACATTATGCATAGATGCTTATTACGTAACAATGTATTTTAGGTAACCGCAAACAAGAGAGACTTAGGAATCACTGTAACAAATAAATTTGAACAAAATGTCCAATACACTGCAGCAATGTTAAAACAAAACAGGGTCCTAGTGTCAATAAGAAAAAATATAAGCAGCCGTAGAAAGGAGGTGCTAATGCCCTTGTACAAATCCTATGTCAGACCTCACTTGGATTACAGAAGCCAATTGTGGTGCCTATATAAATGATTGGATATAAAATGAGTGGAGAACATGCAGCGCAGAGCTACCAAGATTATAAATACCCTAAAGAACAGAAAATATAACGACAGATTATCTGAACTAAACCTCATGAATTTGAAATTATGTAGAAAAAATGGAGAACTGCTACTAATGCAGGACCTAATAAAAGATTCATATATCCTTACAGAAAATAATTTGGAATTCAAATACATAAAACCACTAATGCATGGACATCCATTGCAGCTGAAACCTGCTAGAGTTCAAATAACAAAGAGAAAATACTTCTACACACAACAGTTTATAAATCTAAGAAACACCTTGCCCAAAAGTATTATTGTAAGTGACACCAAAAGTAGTTTTAAAAACAAACTTGATCTATACATTATGTCTGGCACAAACATTAATTATTATTAGATACAGGAGCTATCTTTGGGCATGTGCCTCTTCCGCTCCTTCCTACATTAGTGAGCATTAGTGAACAGAGCACCCAAAGGGGTCGAGTTATGGAGGAGGGTGTCTGGAAATGAAACATATGGGTAGGAAAATGAATTTTAGCATGCCAGATATGGATTTCTTTTTATTTTATTTATTTTTTATTTTATTTAAACAGCAGTTTGGAAAACCTTTGAGCCATAGGCTCATTTACAAAGGTACCTTGTCACAGTAAGACAAACCAAAATACACAGTATAGCAGTACAACACATAAGTATAACAGTAAATTAAGACATAGATACAAACAAGCTGGTACAGGTAGGATGGATGCAAACAATACCAGAGTTATGTCGTCCTTAGCAGCTTAGTAATAAGCTTTGTCATAAGTATTGAGAACGGCTTTGACTAGCGGCAGTTACAACATTGGGTGTTAATAAGGTGGTTACATAAGGAAGTTTTGAAGCACGATATAGTTGGAGCTTCGGAGATGGAGGGGGGCAGTGTGTTGAACCAGGAGGGGGCCCTAAAGCTGAAGGCTCTTTGGCCGTGAGAGGTCCTAGCTCTAGGGATAACAAGAGAGGTTTTCCCAGAGGTCCCGAGTATGAATTAGTGGGACAGAGCGGCGATGGTGGTGGTCAATCCTGGTGGGGAAAGCTCAAGGAGGGTCTTTTAAGGGGTACAGGTAAGATATTTGAGGCGCCTTGCCGAGATCAAGTAGCAGCGCTTAGCATACAGTATAGGTGTATGTCATCCTAGGTGCTCCAGTAATTAACCTGCAGGCCTTATTCAGAGAAAAGCGAATTTATGGCGTGCGGTCTGATCAACAGCACCATACACCGCAGTCCATAGTCCACTAGGGACAGGATAGAGGAGGTGACTGAAGTCAAGAGCCTCCGGGGGGAGGCAGTGTTTATACTGATGTAAGATGCCCAATCGGATATTAGTGGCAGTGGCTAGGGCAGCGATGTGTCCATGGAAGGAGAGGGAGGGGTCAAAATGGATCCCTAGGTATTTATAGGAGCAAACTTGTTCGAGTGGGAATGAGGACCCAGAGTGAATGAGGAGTTTGAAGTTGCAGGACTTGTTTTGGGGATGAGTGAAGAACACGGTTTTTGTTTTTTTAAGATTTATCACCAATCTATGTTCCTTGAGCCAGCCCTCGGCTTCAGTGAAGGACTTCTGCACTTTTGGGCTTTTGGCCACAAGAAGGGCAGGCAGATGGGGTTAGAGGGAAGATGACTAAGGGGACATGCTCTGGCCACCTGGGGAGAGGATTGAAAGAAATATGAGCCATTCTTTGTCAGAAAAGCCACACCACCAACAACTTTTCTTGCAGCAAATTTAATTTATTTTGATAGATTCCATTGTTTCACCTTATTTGGCTTCCTCTGGGGGACTGTGACTATAATAAACACAATTCCAGAATTTGTATCATGGTATTATTAACTTGTAATTTCCTTATGCACTTCTTAAGCATCCAAAGATCATTTTTACATACCAGTATTAGTGTACATATGAGTCTGGTTCACCTTATAAGGTGCAATAATTGTTTCATCAACTCCGCAAATAAAAATACAAAATAAAAAGTTTATTCAAATTCACAATATATTGTTGATATAATAGATTATTATTGTACAATGCATTCACCATAATGGGGCTTGCCATTAAAAGGCAGGCCATGTTGTCTAATGGCCCCTGCCAGAAAGAGGTGAAGGGGGGATAGGGAGGGAGGAGACAGGTGACATCAGAGAGGGTCAAATGACCAGTGGTATGGGAGAGGTTTTAATTGGCTGGGGAGGGGCTAAGGTGGGACTGGGGAGTGGCCAGAGGGGATACTTAAAGGCTTGCAACCCCCTAGATTTTATCTTTTTGCTGGGAAAAGATTCTCAGCACTTCACTGGCAAATTGAATAGGTAAGGCAATACCCAGGGACCCTAGGCCTTGAACCATGTGGGGTCTACCTGGGTTGTTAAAAAAATGCAGGATAAGAATATTTTGGTTGAGAAAGGCAAGCAGATTGGCTAGGCAGGACACAGGTAGAAGGGGGTTTCTTGCAGGTGGTGCTTTTGTTCATAAGTCGGGGTTGGTTTATGGTTGCCCCGTTGTTGTTGACTTCAGAGGTAGCCTGAGATTAGGATTAACAAGTGTTTGGAGCATTTGGAGGTTGGTAATTATGAAGCGAGCAGGGGTGTCTGGCTATGGAGATGCCCCTTAGGGGAGGGCACATTTGGCTGTTTGCGGTGGTTGGTGAGATAAGCACCTCAGCCAGTGAGTCTTTGTTGCAGGCAGTGCCATTTTTTTCCACTGCTGCGCAGGGGCTGGGACGATCCTGGGAGGCAGGCACCACATGGCTCGAGAGGTCCCTCTACGAGAGGACACATTAGTAGTGTGCAGGCTTATCGGAAAGGATCTCAGTGAGCAGACTTTGGTGGAACGGCTTCAATTTTGGACCGCAGCAGCTGGGGCGACCATAAGTAGTGTGTGTGCCATGTGGGCTGTGGGCCAGGCTATGACCCGGGTGTCCACCGGTGCCTGGGGCCACGCAGAACACTGCGCAGGGTGGACAGGAGTAGAAAGGGAGGTGGGGGATGAGGCAAGAGTTGGTTTAAAAAAAATGATAAAAATAGAAAGAGGAGGTTGATAGCTGGGGTAGGCTCGATGGACCTCAGGTACCTCCTGGTGCCTATATGTGTCTGCGGGGGGGGCATGGCCATGGGCCTCCAACCCGGGGGGCGGGCAGGGTTTTTTCTTTTGGGGAGGCAGAAAGGGCAGAGGAGCTGCAGTAGGTTATCCAGTGGTGTTATACTGCCGCGTACATTGTAGAAAGTGGCAGCATTTTCATTTGGCTGGAGTTGGGGGTGAAGCAGGGGAAAGGGGAAGGTATCATGGACAAGGTGGAGCACCTGGAAGAGGGCCTCAGAACAGTGATCCGACATAGGCATGGGTCCACCCAGAGATAGCGGCACCCGAACGGAGGGACCTCCCATTCCGGTGGGACGAGACAGCGGGAGGGCTTGGCCGGGCAGGACAGCTGCCCACCCGCTCGGCAGAGGACAACATGGGTGTGGGGGGGAGGGAGCGGGTCCACGTGGAGGGGTGTTCCCATGGCACCGGCCCCAGGCATGTGTTGGGAAGGGGCTTGTGGTGGGAAGGCGCCATCCGGCAGCCGGCATGTCACGACATGGAGCCAGCATGAGGCCAGCCATGTAGGCATCATACAACACATGTTGTATTTTCACTAGCTGGGTTTTGGGACAAAAGTCCAAAAGTATGCATGGGGGGGTTGGGAGTCCAGGTTTGAGAAAGCATGAATGTGATGCCCTGTTTAAGTGGTAAAGGATGTGGTAATAAATCAGGCAGATAAAGGGGGTAATATTGTTCTGGGGGATCTGGAGAAAGACCAGAACATTGTGGGGAATGACTAAAGGAGACTCATAGCTACGGGAGGCTTGCTAGTAACCAAAAAAAAGTCCACTGAACTGCCATGGGGTGGGGGAGCAGATTGGGAAGATGCACTAAAAGGGAAAGTAATTCATTTGACATGACTATTCTGGACTAGCAGGAGGTTATAGACTTACGGAAAGCCAGAAAGATTGGCAAAACTCCCCCAAGGAAATCAATTGCTTCACAGGTAGGTGCTTTGACAGAGAGATTGGGGCAGTTTGGATTTCCTTCTCCAGCACGGCATTCCTTGCTAGAATCTATCAGCAAAGATATGGCTTATGCTATTAAGAAATTGGAGGGTGTTTGGCACAAGGAGCTCGTCCATCTCACAATAGATATAAATCATTGTACACGTCTATTAAACATAAAAAGGCAGTCAAGCATGACTTCATTTTCTCAGAGAACAGTCAGGATGGTGGGGATATATGGATTGATTTTACCTTGACTGTGGTTTTTATGCGATTACAGTTTTTTGGAGGGGCTTGGTCATGATGGCATTAAATAAGGGTGGGGGTAACATAAGCACAGGATTAGGTAGTCGGTATTTTGAGAGTGAATATTGTGGAATTATCATTAGTAGCATCACAGGGACTAAGCCGGGGCAGATGCAGGGAGGTGAATGAAGGTAGCGGTGGAGCAGCTCTGGCATGTAAGTGGACAAGTAGCAAGGGAGGAGTGGCCCCAGAGGGACGGTTTGGCATTGCAGCTGGCCCAGGCAGCTAAGGTAGCTTGATGGGGTGTTCTGCGGAAGGGAGTGAGGGTCTCTCTGACATGGAGGCCGTTTGAGGTGCCAGCCAGAGTCAGAGTCACTAACAGGGCTGCAATGGTGGGGGGATTTGCAGTAAAACAAGGTCCCAGGAGATGCAGGGAGGAAGCAGACAGGGCATGTGAGGGTTGAAGCAGCTCAAAGGGCTCAAATATAATGGGTATGAATGCAGTGCAAGGGGATGTTTTGATTTTCGAACACACAACTTCCAGGGCCGGGTAGTGTAGAGTTAAGTGAGGAGCGCTGCTTCTGGCCGGCGTCTGAGTTTTTCCTGCAGAGAGCCCTGCCTCATACATAATAACTCAGGGCAGTGCTACAAAGAGGGGATGTCAAAGATAGGCACAGTTAAGGGAGAACAGGCATACCCAAACATAAGGAAGGACCTTCCTAGGTTGGGGTCAGGAGCAGTTTGTTAAATAGTTAAGAGTATCCAGCCTGTGTCAAAAAAAAAAAAAAGGAGACAGAGTGTGTGGGGATGGGCATGCCCTTAAAAACAAACCAAATGCCCTTAAAAACAAAACAAAAAAACCCTGTTGCAGACCAATCAGAGATGGGAGGAGTTGGCCCTGATGAGGGCAGCTCTGGGACGTGTCAAGGCAGGTGGGGTCTTCAGCTACAACAGCGGGGGGCAGTTCGTTCCCCAACCAGTGACAGAAGGGGGTAGCCTTGGGGAGTGTAGCAAGTGTTAATGCAAGAGGCTTGGCCAGCTAGCAACAGCGGGGCGAGTTGTTCCCCGACCCTGTATGGAAGGGATCTGCCTTTAGGCACCAGGCAGAACTTTAGGAGAGGTATACACACTGCAATTTAGCCCTTCCTGAACAACAAGGGGGGCATGGCCTGTGGGACGCATAGGGTGGGATGATGGGAATAGACCAGTGGCCACTGTCTGGCCACAGGCCCATGAGGGTACCATATACAGGTAACATGTAAGTGGCATGGGGGTAGGTTGAGCAAGATGCTTTTGGCCACAAGGATTGCCGGTGGGCAAGGTTCTTAGCGGAGATAATTACTTTTGGGGGTAATAGGGCACGGAGGTCTTGGGGGACCCAGCTACAAGACTGGGAGCTTGGACGCAGGAAGCCCACTGTTCCAACTGGCATCGGTGTGCCCAGTGGACAAGGTTCTTAGCGGAGATATTCACCCAGGCTCCCCCGGCAGGTTTCCCAGTTGGAAAGGAAGGGGTAGCAAGTGTGGAAGAGGGCTCCAGGATCCTGATCAACCAGAATGTTTGCCTCTGTGGCACAATTGAGTTGTGCATTATGGTTTTGACCTAAAGGTCAGTGGTTCTGGACCCCTGCGGAAGCGCAAGGGCAGGGAATAGAATGCCAAGGAAAGGACAGCAGGGTGATGGTACAACAGTACCAGAAAGTGGGAGTTCCCTGGACCGTGTTGGGCACAAGGGACGTGGCTGATCACTCAAGTGGGGATGAAGACAGGTTACAAAGTGGGCCCAGGGCCAGGGAGGGCATGCCTGGCGGGTACTCTTATACCCCTGGGAGGGGGCCTCACCAGAGGCCACCATTCTCTGGTGGAGCTGGGGGGATGGGTACCCAGCTCTGCTGGGGGGGGGGTGGGATTTGAGCCACAGAGTGAGGTGAGCCGGAAGAGTTTATGAACAAATGGGATTCCTCTGGAAATGGAGGAGAGATGAACAAGGGGGTTCTATGTGCAGGAGGGAGGGGAGGACAGCCCACACAGGCAGGAGGAGAGGGAGAGCCTGGAGGAGCTGGGAATGGAGATTTGATGGGGGTAGACCAGCTGATCAGTGGTGGGCAGACCTGGGGACTATTGGAGGTGGGTCAAGAAGGCAATGACCAGCAGGAGGTATGAAGGGTGTTGCCCTGGGAGAAACTAGATGGCTACAACAGTGCAGGGTGCTGGACTCACCTCCTACACCAGGTAGTTTCCCCCTCACAGCAGTGTGGGAGGGGCGCAGGCAGCGGGGTATAGCAAGGGTGTGTCACTCCAAAACCCCACGTGATATGAACTGCAGGGGCAAAACTGGGATGCACTCTAGAAATGGAGGCCCTACCAAGAGGCCATGGAGCAGGAGGGCAGGAGCAATAAAGGAATCTGGAGCATTGCAGACAGTTCCGAGGTATACGGCAGGGGCTACTGGAAGCTGTAGGGAGAGGTGGAGGAGCATGCAGGTGCATGGGATCCCAAGTAGTGGAAGGGAAAATGGAGGACCCGGCCCATGGCACAGGATTCAGGGGAGCTAACAAGGTATGGGTCAAGAAGGTTCATAAAATGAGGTAGACAGGACAGGAGGGGCCCTCACCCACTCTGAGATGGAGGGGCTCGGGTGGGCAACTTTGGTACATAGGGGGGCAGGCAAAGAAAAGTCTGGTGTCCACGAGGCCTGGAAAGGGCAGCAATGCACATGGAGCTATGAAGAGAGGGCTGTGGGCTGGGGACTATGGGGGCCCCTCTGGGGGAAAATGGGGTATGCAACACATCTTGGGGTATGCTGGGGGAAATGAGGGCCTGGAATAGGCACTAGGTGGAGAGGCACAAGGATGGAAGTGATCTCTAATGGGGCCCGGAATGGGCCAGGTGTGGCCGCAGAGGGGCAGCCAGTGTCCGGGGGGGGGCTAGGTGAAGCCCTGCCAGAGGGTATCACCCTAAAAAGGAGATGACAGGATAAGGGGAAGCAGTTTTTGTTTCAGGAGCAAGGGGAAAGAGAGGGGCAGGCTCCAGCAGCCACACAGGGGGCACCAAAGGGAGCTTTAAGCCAGGGGGGATGCTGGCAAGACTGCAACAGCCTGGGCAGTGGCGGGTGAGGCCAGAGGAGACAGGGGGGGTCCAGGCTCATCTCAAGGGCATTTGCATACATGAAGGAAGAGGCATACAGGTCAGATGAGGCAGGTGCACTGGAGGCAGGCACCCCTACGGAGGCTGGTTGTAGTTATGGGGGGGAGTGCTAAGGGGATTAGTGGGTCCCAGGTCTGTGTCTAGCCCACAAGGGGGGAGCCCCATCATCCTTCGCTAAGCTGGAGATGGGGCAGAGAAGGGAAGCAGAAGAGAAAAAGGGGGGAAGAGGGAGGTAGGCAGCACGGGTTGGGGCAGAGGAACCCAGGTGTGGAAGTAAGTGGGGGAGAGGGAAGGGATAGAAACTGGGGGTCGGATCACATGTCCTGGCTAGTGGGGTGTGGACTGGGAACTGACTCTGTGCGGGTGCAGCCCGGGTAAAATGGTGGTACCGAGTAAGGGTACCTGGGTATGGTGATGCCTAGTGGGGGTACCTGGTTCTGGTGGTACCTGGTGGGGGGGTACCTGGTACTGGTGATGATGAGGGGGGGCCAGATCCAGTGTGTCCGGATCCTGAAGTCATACCAGCAAGAAGAAGATCAAGTTGGAAGGAGGAAGAGGATAAATCTTGGTTGTACTGAACTGTACTTTATACTGTTGAAATATGAAGTTGGGAATGTAAAATGTAATTGGTGTGCCTTAATAAATATTACCAGCAAGCATCCAATATAAAGCAAGTGTGGAGAGATTTATTTCTGGCAGGGGATCAGGGGACAATGCTGATTTACTGTTCTTGAATGTGCACAATTGCTACCTCCTAAGATACCAACTTTACACATACTTTTTGCTGCTCAATTGGTTGCCAGTATTTGTAAGAAATATATGTTTATGTGGCACTTTTCTCTAAAAATAAGAGAGACAGAGTAATGCAGAAGTGCTTGTGAATATTAATTAGCTGATGTAGCTTTCTTGTTTTATTATGGAATTTAACAAATATGAAATATAACAAATCAGGTCTTTGTACAATGTATAATGTTTTTAAAATGATCTAAACTACAGATTACTGTTCATACAACTTTGCTGTGATAATGAATGAATTATGAAACCGTGTATCTGCTTTAATAACTTGTAGTTCATTAGTGCTGCAGAAGAGGAAAAAATACATCATAAGCATTCTTTTTTTTCTTTTTATCTTGCCAATATATACTAAGTTTCATAATTTAATTGTTATCTATTGTTTATACTGGAAAGACATGTGAGCAAAATTGCTCATTTTCACAAGCGTCCAGTGACAAATGAAACATATGAATAAATAGCATGGTCATAGGTAACACATAACAATCATAGCTTAAACATAACAATGGTTAGAAGCATTTACATATATTTCTGTCAAAAAGGCATCACTGACAGGCTATTAAAAAGTCTAACACCCCTATATGAAAGTGAATGTTGTCTTTGGGTAGTGTGGCAGAATAGAACTGAAAAGGAGCAACCGGAGGTAAATTTAGTAGCCTGTGTGTGTTGACAGGCTTCTGAAAAATGGAATAATACTACTTGGCAAGCGACCCTAGAAAATTTTGTAAAAGCAAAAGTCAGTTTTAATGTTAAACCTGTCCTCTAATGACAGCCAATTTGCTGTCTTGTAGAGGTTGCAGTGGTGGGTCCTATTAGGGAGTCCAGTGACAAACCGAATAATGTTATGGTATGTTACCCTTTATCTATCAAAATTTTTTTAAGATGGAGAGGAGGGCAGCAGGAAACTGTTTGCTAATACAGTCCTAATTTCAGGTATCAGAAATTGTTTTACACGGTATAGCATATCGAGCCTTTGCTGTAGTTTTTTAATCAGCTGACTGACATGATATTCATGGGTTAAGTGACATTCAAGGTACATACCGAGATATTTAATCTCAGTGACTCTCTCAATCAGGTTACCATCATTATCTCTGAGAGCGAAGTCAAAGTCAGTGGTTTTTATGACACCTGAAAATACCATTGTCTTGGGGTTCTTTTGGCATTAAGGACTAATCCATGTGCAGAGAACCAGGAATATAGGTTGCTGAAGTCATGCTGAAGTTTGTCAAGGAGGACTGAGGGACTCTTATCTTTACAAAAAAGAGCTGCATCATTGGCCTAGAGAATAAGTTTTGTGTACCTACATATCTCTGGGAGGGAATTAATAACAAGAGTTAACAGTAAAGGGCCTAAAATAGAACCTTGCAGGAGTCTATATTTAATGGGACATACCTCCGAGTAAAGCCTTCCAATCATTGTTTTATGCAACCTATCACAAAAGTAATTCCTGAACCAGTTCAGTACTTCATCTGAAAAATTTAAGTGGGATAGGGTATTAAGGAGTATACACTGGTCCACTAGATCAAATGCCTTGGAGAGGTCCACAGACACTGAGCCAGTGTAGAGCCCTTCATCATTAGCCTTATCAATAAAGTTTGTGAACCTCACCAGGGCAGTCTCAGTATTGCGGCAAGCCCTGAACCCATGCTGTGACTCTGTCAGTAAGTTATATTTTTCCAGATATTCCATGGTCTGATCCAGAATGGTTTTTTTTCAATGATTTTGGAGAGAGGAGTGAGAAGAGAAATTGGCCTAAAATCGTACACATCACTTTTGGAACCAGATTTTTGGAGGGGTTTTATGGTGGCACTTTTCCATTTACTGGGAAAGGCCCCATTACACAAAGAGTGGTTGAATATGTTAGTTAAAGGAAGAGCAATGGGTTCACAGACAAGTTTCAGAATGTAGTAGTCAAAGGCATCTGGGTCCAGACAGGGCCCAGGGTCATTCTTTTTTATATAGTCAATTACCTCAATAGGTGAGAGGTAACACAAGTAGAATTTGGGGCAGGATGTGTAAGATTCAGAGGGATTAGGAATGGCTCTTGGGAACCAAATGAAGTACACTCACTGAGCTGAGAATATTTGGGCTTATACTTGTTGAGGTCACCAAAATGAGGATAAAAAAGATTGGCAACCTCTCGAGGTTCTCTAATGAGTCTTCCCTCCTTGGTAAGAGTAATTTGATTGTACATTTTACCCCTCTCCAATAAATAATTGAAAGTTCTCCAGGTGAGTTTAGAGTTTCTCCTCTCACGTAACTGATTTCACTGCACAGACTGCTGTTTTAGACTTATTATGAAGTGTTTTATATTGCTGCAGGAGATTTGGAAGTTTACATTTCCTATATTTAGTCCAGGCCTTGTCCCTCTTCCACATTAAGTTTAAGAGATCTAATGTGACCTATTCATTAATTTTGATCTTTGAGCATAAACTTTCTTAAAGGGATAAAAGAGTTGCAGATGCTTAGGAAGGTCCGACTAAAGGAGTACAAGGCATCAACAATACTCTTGATGCTACCAGTGAAATATCAGTCAGTGGCAAAAATGGCTTAAGCAAATTTCTCAGTGTTCACTTTTTCAACTGTCTAGTAAAAATATACTTAGGTTGCCTTTTTAGACCTTTAACGGACCATTTACAATATACAGCACTGTGATCACTAAGGGAATCCAGGAGAACACTGGATGCTACATCCCAGTCAGGGTTGGGAAAAGTAATACAATCCAGGACAGATTCATAACCAGTTTTATAGTTTGTAAGGGTGG
Source organism: Neoceratodus forsteri (assembly GCA_016271365.2). Lineage (NCBI taxonomy): Eukaryota > Metazoa > Chordata > Ceratodontiformes > Ceratodontidae > Neoceratodus > Neoceratodus forsteri. The sequence goes on along the minus strand of CM028137.1, from coordinate 725,789,821 downwards.
TAGCTGAAATAATCTGATGCAAGCCTGGCCCAGCAATAGTCTCTCTGGCCTCATCAGCCTGGCCTGACTGCCAATTTAGGTTGAAATCCTCCAAGATAATTCATTTCCGACTACGGAGGAGGGAGTATTTTAAATCAGGGAATGCTTCTAATTCACAGCTTGGAGTACGCGGGAGTAGATAGGCCACACTTAGTGTGATTGTTTTATTGTTACCAAGAACATGATTCCCAGAGAGTGATTAAAGTGTGGGAGTTTCTAATTAGCTACCTGCCTCTGAGAATGTGAGGTGGCTAGAGACTAAAAAATAAGCACCCCCTTCCTTACCAACTCTGTCCCTTCTAATCACTGAGTAACCTTCAACATTAATTTCACAGGAAGGAAATTATATCTGTGAGCCAAGTCTCAGTTAAAGCTATTACATCAAATTGAAGAGTAATGAAGTGATAAAAACTTTGTTTTCTTCTATATGTACTTATAAAAATTCCAATGACTTTCGAAGTGTATAACTGGGAAATTAGCTTTTTATGGCTGCAATTCTATCTTGTTAATCTTAGGTACTCACTGTTGTGCTATTCTAAGTTGCACCTGAAATGCATTTGTGCTGACAGCTTTAACACACCACTCATGATGAGAACTGAAACCCTTCTCCAACAAACTTGCGCTCCCTTCATTACTCTGCTAATAGTTTATTGTGTTATTAATTTGTCCAATAACTCCTTTAAATAGCACTGGCTTTTATAAATGTTTCTATGACTTGCATTCCATTGTGTTCCTTACCTTAACCATTGACTTACAAGTTAAAACTGTCAGGAAGAGATGTTGTTTGACAAGCACTCTTGTACCCGCAGGAATCCACATACTGACATGCTGGATGTCAGTAAGCATCACCATGGTTATGTTGTTGCTGGGCAACCCCGGCTTTCCTGTGGATACCTAAATGAGCTGCATCTTTGAGGGGAGACAACAAAAGGTAGAAGTGTTGTTTGCTTTTACTAAAATAAATTTAAACTTCAAGAAAACTAATTTGTGAATCCCTATTGTTGTGGATTTTATCTATCAAATATGATAATTGTAAACTGCCTCAAAACTTACACATTATTCAGTATCTTTTTATTGTAGCGTGGTTTTAATTATTCTGCCTTTTAGCCCATTACACTAAAATCTTGAGCCAAAAAGCAACTTTCAGTTGTCTAATAATTGATACTAGTTTCCCTCAATATTCCCCACTACTTAAATGATCCTGGGTGGGCAACTATCACAAAACTGTAATGCACAATATTTGCCTATTGCCATATGAATATTAGAAAAGCTTGGGAGGAAGAGCGGGGGAAAGGATTATACCTCAAGTATTGTCAGAAGATTTAGAAGGTGCAATCACTGCACTAAAAATACATTGTAAGGACAGGTATAAGTTGGTGGTCACCAACATACCTGCCAATTAGCCTCCTCATTCAGGCCCCAAGCAGCACTCAGTGTCCCTAATTCATAAATCCACCACATCTCTCTTCTGTCTACCAGTATATTGTAGTTACCTCCTCTGGTAGGCTCTTGTACTTGTTCCACCCCCAACAAACCACCACTGTACTACTGTGTGTTCTCTTTCCTTGTAATGCTTTGCCAAGCCAGAACTTTCATCCTGTCACCTAATTGCACTCTTATGCTCTGTGATTCTTTTTTTATTTCCCTCAAAGTTTTACTCAATAATAAGTGATCACAAGGACACTGAATGACATAAATAACACCTATGGTATTGATACGCAATTTTATTTTGTACTCTTTCCCTGTGTAAGGGTACCTAAAGAATTCCTTATGAGAGGTGTGACCACACACTGTACACCTCCCACAAGGAAACATGTCTCATTTTAAGGGTTCTAGTAATAATTACTCTGTTTTTTGTTAAATTTTGTATGCACCAATTTGTCCGTGATGTTGGGTGCCTTTTTTGAGGTCACAAACAGTTTGTGTGGGAAAATGTTAGCTGTTGCTGGATGGTTTTGCAAAATACTCCAATTGTCTAATAGTGCTTTTCCAAATTTGGGCATTTGGATGCAATGCACAGTAGAAAACATGATTCTTGTTCTCATTTCACTAGGTTTAGTTTGGACAGCCATAGCTTGTTGTCTTGTAAAGTTATACACCCTTCTTTGTGCTTTCACCAAGTTGACCTAGAGTATCCTGTCTGTTTTAATCTGCTTATGATAACTGGCATTTCTGTTCGGAAATACTGATACTGGCTTCAGTTTCTTCTAGCCCTTAACAGTTGAGAATAAGGTATACTCTCAATTAATTTTTTAGGATGAAAACATCTACTGTGTAGTGTCGTACCCCTATCTGTTGGCTTTCTGTATAACTTTGTATCCAATTTTGTGCCATTTTTTACTACGATAATATCTAGGAAATGTATCTGTTCCTTGCTAATTGTGGCTGTAAAATATAGGTTAGGGTCCATTGTTTTGATATATTTTAAAAAAAAGGATCTAGTAGTTCTTCACTTCCTTGCCATAATAATAATCCATCATCAATGAAACGTCTTGAGAACAGTATCCCCTGCTGATAGATATTTCCATTATTAGGGTTTGGCAAGGTCATTTTTTGTTCAAAGTTATACATGTAAATTTTAGTGCACTCTGGATCCAGGGTGCTGCCATTAATCATACCTTTAATTTGGTTGTAATACTTATTTTCAAATTTGAAATAGTTATTTTGAAAACCATCCTAGCCATTTCTTGTAATAATATTTTTTAAGCTTAGAATTCTTTAGTCAAGTGTTTAAAATGTGTCCCATGGCTTCTATATCTGCATCATGAGAGATGGAGCTATAAAGCTCTTTTATATCAATGGTGACCTGAGTGATGGGGAATGGGAATTTTTTTCCCATTTTTCTTTTTTTGCTTAACTGTTTCTTCTCTGCTTTGCAAATTAATTTCATGACTATAATTGATTTTCACTCTGTAAAATCAAGGTTTTATGTTCTTGCTATTTGTATTTAGATAGTAAGTATAAGTTTTTAATTTACTGCACTAACTTGTGTCTATTTTTGATATTGTGTATTTATTTTGTAATGACAATGATGTTTGTCAACTAATTAAAATTGAGGTGAACTGAACTCTGCTCCCTTCATCCACCAAGTCATTGGTTAGGGGGTGTGCCCCTTTGGTGACACATTCTTAGCCCAGTCTGCCACAGAACCCACCGTCCTACCAGTGGAACCTAACTTTGGCTGTTTTTAGCCCAATTTTTCTCTCACCTACCTCTCAATGGCTCCTTGTAATAGCTTTAGCTGACCTCCAAACCACCATGCACACATGTTAACATTGTTCCAGTTTGGCTACCAGGTAGTACCAATGGAGAATAGGGAGGTCCAGGCCAGCATGTTCAGGAGGGGGCATATATGTTGGATATAGAAAGCCTTGTTTGTTTTGTTCTGCCAAATTAATTTTCTTATTTTCTCTTACAGTATCTAAAAAAATATTTTTCCCTATCCAAATTGGGAGACCTTGGACAAAAAAATAGTCTTGGGAGAACAATAATTTTTGTAATATTGATTCTATCCATCAAGGATAGGGGAAGGAGGACCTAGTTATCTAGGTCCAGATAATTTTTTTTAAAGTGGCAAGTAAGTTAGCTTAAACAAATCCAAGTGTATACAGGACAAACTACTTCTGAAATATAGAAATGGTTTGCTACCCATCAATATTTGTGGACATACTAAATTATTCAACTGAAAATTGTGACTTAAAGGAAGAATTTCTGTCTTTGCCCAGTTTATTTTGTAACATGATACCTCAGAGAAGCTTGACACTAAACTGAATAGGTGGGATGGAGATTTTGAGGCATCTCCAAGATGTATTAGTACATTGACAGCAAAAAGGGATACTACATGTCTTCCTCCCACAATTGTTATTCCATCTAGTTCTTGCACATTTTTCACTGTTTCAGTGAATGATTCCACAAAGATTGTAAAAAAGCAATGTTGATAATGGGCGACCCTGCCTGGTGCCGCTTCAAAGATTGAAGCTATTTGAAACTTGCAAGTTGGTTTTAACCTTAACCTGTGATGCCCTGTAGATCAGAGAAATAATTTTATGGAATTTATGACCAGACCCAGATTTATCTAGGGTGGAGAAAAGAAATTTGTAACCTACTCTATCAAATGCTTTTTCATCGTCAAGAACTACTAACGCAACCCATGATGAGTTTGTGTTTTTTGATTGGGTCTCATGTCCTCTTAATATTGTGTGCCAGCCACCTTCCTTCAATGAAACCAGTCTAATATTGATGGATTATTTTGTAATTAATTTTTGCTATGTGCTTAGCTAGAATTTTAGTAAATACCATATATCTGGTGTTAAGTAGTGATATTGGTCTATATGGCCCACAGCTGAATGATGGTTTATCATTTTTGAGCAAAAGTGTAATGATGGCTTTGTTGATGGAAGGAAGCCATTTTTCTTCTTTGTGAAAGGCATTGAATACTGTAGATATGTGAAACATTTTGTTAAGTCTGTTGAAAAGGTTTTCAACTACTCACCCACAAAATCATCCAGACCAGGGATTTTGCTGTTAGCCAAATATCTTATGAAATGAATCACTTCTTGATCATTGATCTCTTGATACAAAGTATTCCTTCCTTGCTTGCTCAGTTGTTCCAGATCTATCAAGTTAAGGATGTTTTGGAACTGTTCTGTATCCATTTGTGTATTTGAGGTATACAGTTCTTTGTAAAAAAATTAAAAAAAAATGTGTTTATTGCTTTGGGATCTCTTATTCCTCACTCAGTGATCTGTTTTCTATAATATTATTAGTATTTTTATATTGTATTTAGCAGGCTAATAGCCAGCCTGGCTTCTCATCCCCCAAACTAATATTTTGATATTGCTGTTATCATTGCACCCCCCCCCCCAGCCTGGGTTATCTGGTTAAATCTATCTCTGATAGTTAATACTTTGGCCAGGTGTTTCTCAAATGGGGAGGTCCAGTAATAAGGTTTGCATCTACTTCAGCAAGACCAAATTCAATTTGATTTTATTGGGTGTTTATGAGATCTGTTTCTGTTTGCTGTATAAGCAATGATTATACCTCTGAGATAGTCTTTTTGAGCCTTCTAAGTAACTGTTATAGATGTGTTTGGATCTGAATTTAATAAGTAAATTCTTTAAACTCTGGATAAGGAGTTTAAATATGCCATATTTTAGAATGCTTGCATCCAGCCTCCATGCCTTATTTTTTCTGCAGAGTTTTCAGTCTTCATTGTAGAGTACAAATGGGCATGATCTGCTATCTTAATATTCCCATATTTAATTTCCAGAATTGTGTACAAAATTTATTTTGATAATGTGAGAAGTGATCTATCTTTGAGTGACTTTTATGCATATCTGAATAAAATGAATAGGTTTCTCTAGTTGGATAGAATTGTCTATAGGGGTCTATTAAACCCAGATCCACCATAAATGTTTTAATTACTGATACCAATTTTTTCTCCAAATATCTGATATGTCTTCCATTTGGATTCTGAGTTAGATTAAAACCCCATGCTATGAAGTAAGAAGACTGAAATTGTGATAGATTTATAAAACAATTTTGAAAAAAAAAAACTTGACTCATCTTCATTAGGGGCATGTAGGCTAGCCACTAAAACTGCTTGGTTATCAGCTAATCCCTTAATGATAGAATATCTCCCTGCTGCATCCAAGTAATGATTTTCCATAATAAATTTGGAAGATAATTTTATAAAGATTGCAGTGCCTTGCAAGTTGGGTGAGTATGCAGCATGTGTTTAAGCAGCATGTGTTTCTTTGGCTCAAAAGAGATTTGATGTGTCTAATATCTCTATCCAAAAAATGCATTTCTGGCATGATCCAGATGTCTATGGTGTTACGTTAACATGGCTTCATGATTTTTCTCATTTTGGTATGGCCCTTTAGTCCTTTAAAATTCCATAATAGAAAATTTTATTTAGATATATTACTTATAATTTTTGTAGTTGATACTAGAAATACATTCTTCATTCCTGCCCCTACCCAGCTTTTTATGCCTTTACAACTCTGGTTGCTAAATTCAGTAGTTTTCCCTCTGGCACCATCAGCCCATGTTTCTGCATTTAAACTGCCTACATCTCCTGACTTTGTTTCCCGCTGTCTGCTGCCTTATCTACTACCATACTTGGGTTAATGAAAATGCACTTATTTCCCTTATGTATTCCCTCATTGCTGACCTATGTGTCTTTTCTATTACATACTTGAAGGTTCACTTAAGATATGGCACTTACCTTTACTTTGTACTACCTGCTTGACTGCCGTATTCTTATCCTTTTTATTTGTGCAACTTTGTTACCACTATGGTCTTCCTGTATTAGGACCACTAGTGTATTTTGCATGCATGTTCACTACTGTATTTTGTACTCGCTTGCTTTTGTCCTGTAATAGTGTTTTGTAATCCTCCTGGGTCATACCTGAAAATAGACATTTATATGTTTAGTGTACCTACCTGGTCAACAAAAACTAACTAAATAAATAAATGCTTCTTACTCAATTTTTTCTAATCAAAGACTGGATTAAATATTTGCTTTATTTCTTTTTTTCTTTTATGTTACTTTGTTTTTTGATTACCAAGTTCTGTTTTTGAGTGTAAGCCCACTTCATATTCCTCTTATTCCAAACCTATCTATCCCCCAATCCTCACCCATACATCCTTCTCATTCCCTATGTCCCAAGCGTGAGTCTGAGGAGAACAAACAGAAGAAAGATAATACATAGTAGAAAATAAGGTATTGGAGACCTCCTCACATCCCAACCCCTTGGATCATCCCTTCCTCCCTCAAACCACAAGACAGACAGTATGTGCCTAGTAACAAATCTTGGTACCAAGGCTGGAGCAATTGTAGAGGCACACTACCTAGTGCTTCCAGGACTGAGCTTTCTAAATAAAAGAAAATAAATATTTTAAAAAAATGATTGCTTCCTGAGCAAGACTGATGAGAAAGCAGTAATAATATAGCTTCAGATGCATTACTGATCAGAATGTTGGAACAATATATCTTGAGATGCATACATTGAAAAATAAAATCTTTGAGCCACTACAATCTGGCTTCAGGTCATGCCATACCACTGAGAGAAGCAGTCCCATTTAAGGTGTGCAGTGATCCAGGAATTTGTGGAATGATTGATCTTGATTCTCTTTAACCTGTTTTTTTGAGTTTGACACAGTGGTACATTGAGTACTTAGTGACAGGCCTGAGGTGTATGGAGGGATATCTGTAACTGTGTGCATAGTTCCCCTTGTTTGTCACTGATTAAGGTTAATTAGTTAGTTGCAATGGAAAGTTACTTGTGACAAATTTCTTTCTATTGCGAGGTGCAATAGGTCTGCCCTTTTCCCAATTGTTGTCATTGAATATGTTTTTGAGGCACTCTGTCTATATGTCTGTCTGTCTGTCCATCCATCTATCTACCATCTATTTACATAAGATGATGCAGTATATATATTGGAAATGCCATCTTAGATTTGCATTTTCAACCTGATAAGCTGAACTGACCCAACATGCACTAGGAAAACTGGTATTTTTCTTCTGTATACAAATTGGCACAATATCATTCCACAGCCATCAGGGTTTATATGGGAGATCTTATTCTTATGCAGTTTCATAGGATTTAATTAAAAAAAAATATCTGTGGTGCTCCAGAGTCTTCAAAAAGGAAATGTCTTTAAAAAGAAAATTAGTTTTCCAAAAGTATTCATACAGACATATATAAATAAAAAAATCCTAAATTAATTGTATACTGCAGCTTACTGATTTTGTTTTGTACCTCTCAGGCGTAAGGTTCAGGGTGAAGAAAATACTTCTGCAAACTTCCATGGTATAATAAATCCTCAGTGAAAGCCAGGATGTCATTTATTAGATTGCAATTTATAATGATATGTCAGTCTGATAATATTGAGTGGTGTACCTGCTAAGTGCTGTAAATCCTATGTTGGCAGTTTATTGCATAAAGTACAATAGGAGCTACATTTATTAAATCCCATCAATGAAGTTCATGCTTTCCTTTACCTTAAAGGGAAACACTCATGCACAGAGAAAGGTGACAGTATTGTTGCTGAGGGAAACCTACTCCAAATAAGCTACTGACCAAACCTACAACTAGGCTGGGGTCAGAATTATAACACTTTTAGTTCACCCTCCCTTTAGGAGGGGTGCAGCAGGAAGATGACCACTCCGTGACTTGGCTCCAAGTTGTAAGAATCTTTTAGGATTTTACAGACATGCTTCAGTAGTTCTGTGTTGGTAATTCATGGCTTTTCAAGTTCATGTCTTGGGCAGATTTTGGCCAAATGCAGCCCTCTGATTGACTGCACACAAGTCATGACTCTCTGTAGCTCTCTGAGCAAATGCATGCTCTACAAGCATTTGGGTGTTTTAGAGGTTGGTGGGGCTTGAGGTCTAGCATTCTACACATCTCTCTGCTGATTGTGAATGCTGATTTTGCAACTGATATATCATTTACTGTATAGTGAGTATCAGAGCTGATGAAGTGTTGAAATGACCTAATACCAAACTAATAGCAATTTAAGGAAAAAGAGGGTGTCTGATGACAGAGTGTGAGAGTTCCTCATATTTATTGAAATGTCACGAATCCCTAGAGCTCAGTGTGTGTGTGTGTGTGTGTTTCTGAGTCAGCTGTGCAGCATTTGAGCATTTGTTAGTGTGGAATCTGGAAAACTTGGAAAGCAAGATAGAGAGGAACATGTGCAGACTGATGGAAAAGAAGAGTTTTAACCCTGACTATAATTGAGTCTGCTCCAGTGGCAAAGAATTGCAAAGAATAGATGAGGCATAAAACTACATTATTTGTGCTGCAATGCATTTTTACCAGTTTTTACCAATGTAAAAGGTATGCTAACACTGCCTAGGGTCAGGGTGGTTCAGTATTTTGATTTACTGGAAAATGCTATGCTTAGAGGAGCGAACCTCTTTGTTTTCTCAGATTGTAATTATGGATACGATAGCACAGTGATCAAGAGAAGTGATTCAGAGAGGAGTGAAGAGGAAAGCACATTTAAGAATGTTAACTGGAGGCCCAGAAGAAAAAGTGATGTTTGTGAGACACATATATTACAAACACCTTGTCTGCCAGCTCACTACCCACTTTGATGACTGAAGGAAGTGTGGGCCAAAGAGTTCTAATTATGAGGTGGTAATGTACTTTTGATCATGTTCTTTTTCTCTTATTTATGAAGATGTGCACATGGAATTAGAGATGGTGCTGGGACTTTAAATATTACTGGCACTTGACATATTGATGTTAGTGACCAAAGACCAGCAAACAATTGAACAGATACCGGAGCTGTTTTATTATTCTCAAGCTATAATGACTGGGAAATTCAAAGATCACTTCACATTATTTTGAACTGGGTGGATATTTTTTAGATATTTAGGAAACATGTTCAATAGAACTACTATAAGAGGTTAGCACCCCCATTTAAGTGAGGCTCGTGTAGGCATATGGTAAATAGAACTTCGATGGGAAAGTCATCATTTGGTTACCAGAAGAAACAAAGAGAAGGGACTGCTATGATTATTAATTAATTCACAGATTCATAGGAGTGAGTCACACTATGTGAGTTGTGATAGGATAATAGCCATATGTGTGGGTATTACAATTTTTTAAAATACCAGCTATAAGCTACCTAGTATGTAAGTTCTAGATAGGAAATAGCCTAATGAGCTGCTAAATGTGTACTGGGACAGGACTGAGAGTAGTCCTGCTGTTTGATGGCAGTTGAGCCTCATTTTGTGGTCTCTTTTCCAGTTAGGTGGTGGTTAAGGACTTGTGGCCTTGAGAGTAAGCAACCCAGGTTCTTTCAACCAAGATAGACCAGGTTCCTTCTCCCAGAGCAGGCTACTCCATTGGTCTATGCTAGTTCAGTACTGCTAATAACGTGGATGGGGAAATCATTCCACCCAGACTCTTGCTGGCTTATAGGAGGTGTTGTATTTAGTGCAGCCCCGGTATAATTGGTGCATATGTTTATAAGCTGGTGAAAAAAATAATAAATGGTATTTACTGGGACATGGTTAAGTTTAATATTGTAGGGTCTACCCATGATTAAAGCTATGCATTATGTTGAAAATTGCTCATTGTCACACTTGTCTTCAATTACATTTTTATTTAACTGAACTTATTTTATACAATATTGATATGTAATACATTGCAAAGATCTGTGGTTAACAATAAAATATTTAAACCTGAACTCCCTCCCATTGCAACTGCAGGAATCCATTTTCTATATCACAAACACAGGAAATTATATCAGTGAAGGGAAATAAAGAGGAAAAATTAAGATTCCCTGACCCTCATGACTTTCAGTGTCATTTTTAATAATTTGTGCTGATGGCATTTTCAGGCACCAGCACTCCTATGAAATTACACATTTGTAGAACATTTTTTCATGGAAAAACATTTTGCACCATTTTGAGAAATGCTTCATAGTTTCACTGCCACCAGGTGACAAACCATTTGTGGTTGGATTGCTTTGCATAATGTTTCATGCAATCCTCATTTAGTAAACATCTTTGTGTTGATAAGGTTTGCAACATTTCTTTCTATAAGTACTATTCCAAATCATTTTGTACTAGTGTCGTTTTGCATATTTGTTTGTAACAGTGCACTTTTGTACAATTTTTTGTGCTGGAATCATTGTGTGTAATGTCAGGCAGTGTGGTCTACTTTATGACACTGGCTTGAGAACTGGGGGTCACAGGTTCAAACCTCAGCAGTGCCAAATAGTCACTATGTGACCTTGAGCAAGTTACATAACCTCTCAGTGCTCCAGTTAATCCAGCTGCAGAAATGGATAGATAATGTACAGGACACCACTGGGAATGAAAGGTTATATCTTAATAACTCTCTTGTGACGATGTGTAATAGGGTCCCAGTCTGGTAGAAGCAATTCTGGGAACACTCAATTAAGGACCCTTTCAAGGTTCAAAATGAAAATCCTTTATTTGAACGCTGTCAATTCAAGATAAAAGAAACACGCTTTCTTCAGTCAAACTAAGTAAAACAGCAGGCTTTTGTTGTAGCTTTTTCTCTTACAGACCCTTTCAGTCTGCCTTTCCATCATGAAATCTTCAGAAGCCTCCATCTCCTTGAGACATGGCCCTTTCAGTTCCCTGATCCTCCCAGGTGCAATCATTAAATTATTAGGAGGCTGGTGGTTTCTGATCAGCATAGCAATTGGCCCAGCCCCTTATAGATCATCCCAAAATGAACATTTCTAGGAACAAGGAAACGATAATAAAAGGGGTTTATTTTTCTTTTACTTGTCCTGTCTGTTAGGTATATTCTATACTAGTTCACACACTGATTGCAGGGGATCGCCCTGATAGGTCCGATAATGCGGATCAGTTGTGTTTCTGCTGTAAGCTCTGTAAGAATTGTTTATATTAGCCAGGAATCCTTTCAAATATCATCACAAAACATGGAAACAGACAATGATGGCAGAAAAAGACCAATGGTCCATCTTGTCTGCCAACATTACCCTACCACATGCTGGGACCTATTGTTTCTGTGGGGTCCATGCTTACCCCACCCCCCCTTTTGTTCTCCATGTTTCTGCCTCCCTCATCTGGAGGTGTAACTATTATATCCTTAGCTCTATCTCATTTGTATTTGAAAGCTGTTTATAGATTGGACACCCCACAACTTCCATCAGTAGATTACATGGCTCAACCACTCTTTCTGTAAAACAATAATTACTCACATCCTTGTTAAACCTTCCCCCCATTAACCTCCACTCATGACCCCATGTCCGAGTTTCTCTGTCCATGGTAAATAGCTCTTCAGTTACAGTTAGATATTTGTCTTATTGTATTTTGCAATCTACTTAACTTGGCTTGCCCAGTTGAGATATAACCTTGTTTTCTGTGAAGTACCAAAAGTATAGCCACCCATTCTGATAGGTTATGTGACTTGCTCCAGGTCACATTGTGAATACCATATTTGGTACTGCTCAGGTCTGAACCCATGATCTCCCAGTTCTCAAACAAGTGATCTATACAAAACTGCATTATTGCAAACAGATATGCAAAATGGCACTGGAACAAAAGTGATTTAGAATGGTACTTACAGAAAGAAATTTTGTAAATCTCATAGACACAAAGCTGTTCATTAAATGGGGATGTCATGAAACTTTATTCAAATCCATCAAACCACAAGTGTTTTGAAAACTGGTGGCACTGGAGCTATGAAACATTTCTCAGAATGGTGCAATTAGGTAGCCTGATGTTATTTACATTGTTTTTGTACATTATTTATCCTGATGTAACATGTTGTGTATTGCACCCTTGTTGTACATACCTGTGTTAGCACTGCTTTGTGAGCCCTTGTATTTCTACACCTCTATCTTGTTTATGTAACTGTTGTATTGTCCCAGGTTGCCCCTGAAAAAGGGACTATACTGTCTCAGCGGGCCTATCCAGTTAGCAAAATTCAAATAAATAAATAAAATGTATTTCCATGAAACACAGCTTTAAAAATCTGCAAGTTTGCAGTAGTGCTGCTGCTTAAAAATGCCATCAGCAAAAGTTATTAACAAAATCTGGTCAGAGCCAACATGGCTGCTATGCTGCTTTAAAGCGATATTGTCCATTTAAAATTACCACAGTTATGAGTGTGCATTGCAACATTTCAACATACCCTCAGTGATTTCATTTTTACTGGTATTTTTTAAAATAAAAAAATATTTGGTCAATGATTTTGTTTTGTTTTTCAATATCACACGAACATTAAGCACAGAACTCTCCCACATTGCTTCTCACCTGCTCACTAAGTGGCATGGCTGTTGTGCAAGACTTCTCAATAAAGTTGGGCTTACCATCCCTTTTGTGTTTTGCATCCATTGTAAGAAGATCTGCCTTGAGCTGCTGCTGTGCTGAAAGCTTCACAAAGTAAGGAAGATGGAAACTCCCATACTGTTGGCCACTTATTCCACCATGAGTAGCCCATCCCTCCCCACCGACATCACGGATGGTTTCTCAGTCCATCCCTCCCCACAGAGATCACAGATGGCTCTTGGTCTGTCCCTCCCTACAGAAATGATGGACACTCAGTCCTGGAGCAAGAAAGTAGTGCGGTGGGGAGTTGGAGGTGAGGACGAAGCAACCACACTTTATTGAATGGAGAGGATGTGGAGAGATATATCCCTCCGGTGGAAGAACATAGTTGTCCACAGCTGTGGCATGCTTGCAGTCAAGTGCTACCAAATACCCCTTTTCAATTGGTGCATTTGGTAACATTCCAGACCCCCCTTTTCTGCTTCTAATTCATAACAGCAATACATCTGCAGGGCTCTGCTATGTAGCCATAATAAAAATTGTCGAGCTAGAAGTGGAAACTAATTCTAAACACAAAACTGTACAAAACTCTCTCCAAGTCAGTGATGTGTCCTGTATGAAAAATTCAAGTGAGAGATTTGTGCATGGGGGATCAGCTGGTCAGAGAGATACTGGAACTGGGGTACAGGTACATTGTTATAAGAGGCAAAATGGCAAAAATAGCAGAATCATGATACCTCAAAATATGTTCATATATGAGAGCAAAAACAGGAGAAGTAGATGGAAATGAGCAGTTTTCCTTCTTTTTCTGCAATCTCCCCTAAACTGCATAAAGCTGCATTACACTAGGGGATCAGCCAGTGTTGGATGGGGTTTTACAGTTATGTGGCTATCAAGTGGCTGTGGTTGGCAGTAGAAACAGTGGAGCCCAGATATCTAAATTTAACAAATGTTAAAACAGAATTACATGTGAAACATTTATATAAAAAAATCATAAAATAATACATTCTCTTATTAACTTGTGCAACACTCTACACTGCCATACAGCAGAAAAAAGAAGGATGGGTTGGGGGAGATAGAAAGGTGACTGGTACATTTTTGAAAAGTAAAGTAGCCAGATGCTCAGAAGCCAAGGTAGAAGTGGAAGGTAATGCTAAATGCACAACTGTACAAAACTCTGTCCACGTCAGCAATGTCCCCCTGTATAAAAATTAATGTGAGAGATTTGTGCACTGGGGACCAACTGGTCAGAGAGATATTTGAATTGCAGTTCGTGTACATATTTTAAGAGAGCAAAATAGCAAAAAATGGTCATGATAATTCGAAACATGATCATGTATGATAGGAAAAATATGAGAAGTAGATGGAACAAAGCAGTATGTTAGGCCACAGGGAAGGTTTTCTAGATCTTAGCTATTTAGGCTTCTTTTTACAGTCATGTTTAAAATCTTTGAGACGCCTCATAGATTTTATGTGTAAAGAAACTATCAGACCTGAAGGAGCAGCTAGGCATTCAGCAGCAGACCTGCATTGGCAGGTGTCACATGTCATAATGCTGCATGGCCCTTTACACCGCTACTGTTAAGAGGAAACATGCAAATTTACTGTGCAGAAGAATGGCATTTTAAAACCCAGGGGAAAAAGAAATGTATAATGATTTTTGAATAAAGTATGCAGTTTCCTTTTTAAAAATTCCTCAAACTCATGGACTAGCACCACTATAGAGAAAAAAATGAAAATGCAAACAATACTCTTATGCATTCTTTACTATTCCATAGCAGAGAGTTTAATACTAAAAAAGCAGAGCTACTGGAATTGAAGCTCTTAAAGAGCTGCTGACACCTCAAAGAAAACTTTGAAAAACATAATACTTAGGTACAATTCAGCTTGTGTTCCATATATATTCTATAGCTTTCTCCTCTCCATTATTTATTACAGTGGAACTTTACATGAATACATGGGCTCAGATATTCAAAAGAGTTGAACCATGTGCAATAGGGTTGCGCCTGCTCAAGTCTGAAATTGCATCATTCTGCGATATTCAGCAGGAGGCAGTTGCACCCTGAAATCATGCTGAGCAACAGCGCAATGATAATGAAGGCATGCGCAACCGAAGGGAAAGGGACTATGCATAAATGGCGCAGTGTGATAGTCAACTACTTGCGCCATGTGCAATAGAGGAGCAAGCGGAAGTCGTGCCATAGCGGAAATGAGCCAAAATAAAAAGGGGCAAGAGAGAGGCGCAAGAACATTACAGGGAAGCCACAAGTGTCAGAAGCATAGGCAGACAGACAGCGCAGGAGGCACAAACAGGGCAGGCTAGGGAAAGGGCAGTCTGAACAGCCAGGCACAGGGAAGGTGTGGGGAGCCACACAGCACAGAGGCCAGCACAGGCAGGTGTACCCGGTGCAGGGGAGGTAGCAGCCAGGACAGCGGGGGGAATACAGCAACAGCTGCCAGGGGGGTGAACACAAGCCAGGGACATGGCCAGTGCCACCTTCCACATGGAGGCCATAATGAGGGGGGTGAGAAGGCGGGCGGCAGGGGGCGTGGCCGTGGAAGGGCCCGTCAGTGGTATGTCCCCAACAGGCAGTACCGAGCCCTCACCAGCTTTGAGCTGTACACTGATACTGAGATTGTGGGCCAGTACCACCTGAATAGGGAAATTCCGAGGTGGTTCTGTGAGCTGTGCAGTGATGTGATGCAGGCAGCCATACGACGGAGCCATGCCCTGTCAGTGGAGACTAAGATAACAGCCTGCATGTGCTTACTCGCCATGGGTACCTTCCAGAGACCAACTGGGGACACCACAGGCATAACCCAGTCAGCCACATCATGCCACCTCACCCAATTCCTCAGCGCACTGCTGCCTCATGCAGCAGAGTGCATCCATTTCTCCAGCACAGCGGCGGAGCGCACAACAAACATACAGGAGTTCCACAGGGTAGCACATATGCCTGTCATGCTAGGGGCAATAGACTGCACCCATGTGGCCATACGCACACCACCTGGCCCTGAAGGGGCCGCATACATAAATCGCAAGGGCTATACCAGCACCAACTGCCAGGTGGTGTGCAATGCCAGGGGGCGCATCATCAATGTCTGCGCCATGCACCCTGGGGGAGCACACGATTCTTTCATCTGGCACCAGTCGGCACTGTGTCACAGATTCAAGAGTGGGGACATCCCCACTGGCCACCTAGTTGGTGAGTATGCAAACCACATGGACAATCATAGGGCCTGGCGGGGCATGGCCAAAGGTGGCATGGGTAGTGGCCTACATGGCCTGGGGCAGGGCGATGCTGATCACAAAACTAACCTCTGCCCTCTACACACAGGTGACAGTGGATACCCAATCCATCCCTGGCTGCTCACACCCTACCGGTGACCCCATTGCAGCAATGCTACAATGAGGCACACGCCACCACACGTAATGTCATCGAGTGGGTGCTTGGGATGCTGAAGGCACATTTCCATTGCCTGGACACCTCTGGCGGTGCCCTACAATACAGCCCCTCAAAGGCCTGTGGGATATTCCTGGCCTGTTGCATCCTGCACAACATGGCCAACGAATGTGGGATAACCATGCAAGTCAAAGAGGGGGACAGTGATGGGGATGACGTGGACACCAGTGATGATGGTGATGGGCAGCCCCAACTGCTCCGGCTGGCACAGCTGCACCGGGACACCATCATGGAGGAACACTTCAGCCAACCTAGGTAAGTCATGGGGCCATGCGCAACCACCAGTGGCTAAGGCACAACCCACAAACATGCATGGACACACACCAGGGGTACATGCCATCAAGAGAAGTGGCAGGGCACAGAAGCACACAAAAAAACAGGGATGGGTGAGGATTAA
Source organism: Neoceratodus forsteri (assembly GCA_016271365.2). Classification (NCBI taxonomy): domain Eukaryota; kingdom Metazoa; phylum Chordata; order Ceratodontiformes; family Ceratodontidae; genus Neoceratodus; species Neoceratodus forsteri. The sequence continues at coordinate 725,773,128 of CM028137.1, read as the reverse complement.
CATGCCATGCTGAAGGACACACACACACACGTTCACACACAATGCAACAAACGTGCACAGAGGGCAGGAGGCACACTGACCCAGAACGCACACCCTAGCAACACACATGTCCACAGGCCACCATGCTCCTATGCCTGTCCATGTGCATGTGTCAGATGCTGAGCACCATTGCACATTGGTGTACAGCGCAATGCAGGCATCATCATGCACATGCAACTGTGGACAGCAGCCAGGAGGGTGTGCAGGTGTACTGTGTGCCCGCGTGCAGGGCTGGGTACCCACCCGTGCACTGCCCACTGAAACACACAATGCACACAGGGCAGCACCAGAGAGTAGCCATGCTGGGAGACAGGTCAGTCATGTGACACAGTGCCACAGCTGCCACGGATGTGTGGGCAGCCCCGCCGAGACCCGCCAGCACTGACAGGCTGGCCACTGGCCTCATGGAGTGGCACCGATGGTCCCCCAGGGGTTCCACTGCGTGAACGCGACCGTGCTCACGCAGGGGTCTGCAGCACACTGAACATGCCTGCACCAGGAGTGCTTGGGATGCCCACAGCTGAACCTGGCATTGACAGGGTGGGAGTTGCATGACACCAGGAATGGGGGGTGGATAGTGCACTGTGTGGTGTCCACGACGCATGGGCACCTGACTGTGTGCCCACTGTGGCCATGACAGCAGTGAATGCCTGTGCATGCCTGTCAATGGCAGTAGTCACATCCTCCTGCAAATGGTCCATCCCTGCCAGTATCAGTGCGGTGTCCCTGCTGCGATACTCCTCTGCCCGCTCCAGAGCCACATGCAGTGCATCCACGGACATTGCAAGCTGCATCTGCTGCTGGACCGATGCTTGCAGTAGGTGGGTGTGCTCGTCCAAGAGGTCATCAGCCTCCTCTACATCCTGTCCCTCAGGGTGTGCACAGCCCCGAAATCAGCACCCCTTGAGGGTGGGTGCAGTGCACCAGGACCAGGTCTGGGCATGTCCACAGGCGGTGCACAGATGCCACCGCTGAACTCTGTACCCCCAAGCCCATTGGGCAACTGCTGATGCTGCTCCTCTGGCTGCCGCTCCCCAGGGTTCGGTGGTGCCACTGCAGTGGCCACAACAGTCCCACTGTCCTGAACAGACACCAGTGCTGCCCCACTGGTGCTGACAGGCACAGCCTGGGACTGTGCTGACATGCAGGCCTCCACAGTGGCACCATCCACAGCCATGGGCTCGAATTGCCCTGCTGTGTGGCCATCCCATTGCACACACATGTCATTGCCCATGATGGTCGTGTCATCATCACTGGTGACGGACTCTGCACTGGCCACAGTTACAGCATGCTGGCATCCATGGATGCCAGCATGTTGGGACACAGGCAGGGCTTCCTCCACACCTGTTACAATGACATCAGTGTGGACAGCCAGGTGGCCCCACTGTCGCAATGATCCACATCTACCTGTGGAGGTGGATTGACCCTCCTCCGACACCAGCCAACTGTCCGCAGTGGACAGGCCCACCACCACTGACCCATGCAGATGCTCAGGATCTGTAAGGGGAAAGCAAAGTCACGTTAGTGCGTGTGACCGACCCTGCCCCCCCCATAGACAGACCATGACTTACCATGCAGTGATGGGCCACCACCCGTCTGGAAGCCACCACCCAAAACACCATCAATGGCACTGCGCTGCATGCTTCCAGCAAGCCTCTCCTCCTCTGTGGTCAGCTGTACCACCTCTGGCTGTCTCTCACCTGTTGCAGCACGTGCTGCCCTGATGGCAGCCACCTTCTCCTTTACCCTCCTCCTGTCCGTGCCCATCTTTTTCTTACACTCCTGCACGGAGCACTGGTGGCTGCCATGCAGGTTCACAGCACATGCCACCTCCTCCCATGCAGCAGCACGGGCTTGAGGTGTTCCCCACCATCCACTGAGAAGTGGCTCCTGATCCAGGTAGGCCTCGAACAGGGCCTCGGTTTCAGCCTTTGTAAAGTTCGGCCTCCTCCTTCTCCCACCACTGTTTTCCTCCTCTCCAACAACCTGCTTGGTCATTATGTAGCCTGTAAGAATGGCAGTTGTTACCTGTGACTGTGCAGTCCCATGCGTGTCCCTGAATCCACAGTCCACACTCCCAAACAGCATGCAACTCACCAATAAACTGCAGTAACCGACCATGGCCACTGCAGCACATTGTCACACTTTTATAGTGCAATCCATGCAAATGAGGCGAGGAGCAACTTTAAGTAGATGCAAATTGCAGTGCTGTGCCATTGAATGGCTGATTAGATGATTTGCATATGACGGCTGAATATCGCGCTGTTGCGTTTTGCGCAATTGTGTTGAACATGCTGAACCAATGGTGCAGTTCTGTGACATGCGTAGTACACCTCACTGCACATGCCCGGATTGCAGATGCAGGCATCTGCCATGCTGATGATGTGCTGTGCACAGAAGGCAATGCAGGGCATGGCCACCATAGTGCCAGTGGCACTATAGCAATGGTCACTACATGGCACTGTGGCACTGGGCCATCATAGACACAATGGCCCAACTGCTCGGTAGTCCACTATGGCGCTGGCACACAGGCAGCCAATCATGCTACACGCATTGTCTTCCAATGGCGATGTGTGTTGCCATGCACCAGAGACCCTTGACCCTGTGCCCAACCTTTGCCCCCTAGGTGCCATGCATCAGGCATGGGTGCACCTCTGTCGTGCTGTTCGGTAACAGCACGATAGGGAATGGCAGCATTGTACCGCACGGCATCTGCACGTGGGGAGCCACGCTGCAGAGCACCATATTGCCTACTATAGCTGCAAGGATGGCATGCAGATGAGCAGTGCAGTGGACAGCCATTGAGCTAGCCAATCTGGTGGCAATTGTTGAGCCACACCATAGGCCTCTCTTCGGGGAGGCTCCCCTGGACAGGGCCAGAACCCAGGTGTGGCAGGAGGTGGCCACTGCCCTGGAGGAGGCCACCAGATGGGAGAGGAGCATGGAGCAGTGCAGGCACCGCTATGGGGACCTGCGGAGGAGGGAGCCAGAGCTACTGGCACGACTGCAGGCACGTGCCAGGAGGGGCACGGTGCCACGTCCAGGTAGGGATTCCGTCAACATACTTTTATCATCCATATGGGTCACAGTGTTGTATGTGTCCAGCACATAGGGGAGGGACCATCTGGAGTTAGCTGTGGCTGTGTTCACAGGGTGTGGGGTGGGTGGGTCTGGCTGGGTGGGAGGGCACACACCTTGGGGCAGGGGACTTTGCTTCGGGATTGTACTGATGTTCTTCTCTCCTTGTTTTCCCCACAGGCCCAGACAAATGCTGCAGGCTGCGGGAAGAGCGGCGGAGGGAGGAGGACAGTGCAGCCAGGCGGGGTGAGGACCATCACCGCCCACCTGACTGGCCCGATGAGGGTGAGTGCCATATATCCATGATTACTATTGCATGCTGTGTGGCAGGGTGGGCAGCGGGGCATGGCTACCATTCATCGACACCACTGCCATGCACGCAACTTGTTATAGTCAACACTGTCCAGTGGCAATGCATGTCTGGGAGTGCATCAATGGTGGTCCATACGTGCACCAGGTGTATGGCTGTGCCACTGCCTTTGCACCACATAGCCATGTCACTAAACGGCCATGGTGGTGCTGTGCATGACTTGGCCGGTGGGTGTGTGCAGCATTCTGCATGGCTGTATGCACCTGGGTGGGCAGGTCCTGTGGATGTGATCACTGTGGGTGGTCACACACCATCACAGTGGTATGTCCCATGGCATATGCCATGCACAGTGGGCGGGCTGTATAGGGTTGTGCATTCACACCTATTGACTGTGCTCCCTTGTCCGAGGTACCCACCATCTAAGGGACATCAGGGATGCTGTGCAGGAGATTCTACAGCTGGCCCGGGAATCCCTGGAAATCCTCCGGAGATTGGATATGACCAGGGTACTGAAGAGGCACAGAGGCCGGTGGTCGCACAACGCAGAACGGCGTTCCTGCTAGGGATCCCTCAGTCCCTGAATTCCCCTAACCCCTAGACCCACCCTCACACCCCTCCTATCCCATCCCATTTGTCCACTCCTGCCCCCTACCCACCCCCACCTTGTTTGTGGCCCCCCCAACCTTGTATATAGTTTTTGTATTCTTGAAAATAGTTGACTATTATATTTTTTCAATACATTTGATTTTGATATGAATACGGTGGTGGTCTCTGGTTTACAGTGGGCTATAGGTGCTCAGCTGCAGTGGTGTGCATGGCGTCAGAGGTGGTGCTGTCATGGGTATGTGTGTGTGTGTCCGTGTGGAGGTGACTATGGTGTGGGGGTAGCTATCAGTCAGTGTCTGTGGCGTGTGTGTGTTGTGCCCTGTGCACTGGATGACTGTGTGCAGTGGTCCATGGCACATGCTCTGTGTCCATGGCACACCCATTGGCCCATCCATGGCCTGTGCAGCTGACACACATGCATGTCTGTGACCTGCATGGTCCACTGGCATGTCAGTGGTGGCAGTCCCTGCAGGGTGGCCACTGTACCCATCACTTTGCTGAGTTGCCCCAGTCACTGGTGTGGTGCATGCCTGGCTCAGCTGGCACTGTGGACACCACAGTCATCCCACCTCTATGCTGTGCCTTGTGTGTGTTGCAGGGGGATGTGCCCCACTGTCTGTAACTTGTGCTCCAGGTGGCTGGTGGTGGTGTACGGGTCCACAGTGCCTGTGCAGTGTGGTTGGCACTCCGGTGCCATGGAGGACTGCAGGTTGTGTGTACACAGCTTACATGGGCCCACAATAGGGGCTTGGTTGCCCCACCACTGCATCCCTGTATTGGTGTGCCCTTGGGTATGGGTGGGTGTCTGTTCATACACTGTGTGGCATCTGGTGTGGTGCATGCTTCCACACACCACTGTGGGTGTCTGTTCTGGCTGTTATGGCCAGTGGTGGGTCAGGGTGTGTCATTGGAATACTGTACAGGGTGCTGTATCACTGGTGGTGGTGTCAAGGGCATGCCCTGTCCTGTGTGGGGTACCTCTTGTGCTGATGCATGGTCGGTCTCTCAGCAGTACCTTGGGGGGACTGTGCATGGTGGCAACGTGTCTGCTGTTGTTGCATTTCTGTGTGCTGCCACCCACTGATGGGTGCTCATGGTGGGGCTGGCTTGCATGGTTCTGTGGTGCACGGGGTTGCATTGTCACAGTGGGGGTGGTGGCATGCATGGGGTTTCCTGCAGCAGTGGTCACTGCTCATGGAGGGGTGTCTGGGGGTCATGGTGCAGGGTGTGCTCTGCACTGGGGGGATGGTGTGGTATGAGGTGGTCTACCCTCCTTGTGTGCCAGTCACAGCTTGCTGGTAGGTGTGATGGGGCACCATGGCCCAGCTGTGGGTTGTTTGCTTGTCTCCATGGGCCGGTGGTTATTCCAGCCCTTCCCCAGTTGTGCTGTGCTTGGGGTGTGGGGGGACAATGTCTGTTCTGCTGTGTGTTCCTGTGCCCATCTGTGGCATAGGTGGTGGGCCCCTACCTCCCTGGTTGTGCAGTTACATTGCTCTGCAGCTGGGGGCTCCCTGGTTGTGCTATGGCACCTCTGGACTGCTCAGCTGAACATCCCTTGTTGTGCTATGGTGCATCAGATCTGCCCAGCTTCCCCTCCCTAGTTGCGCTATGGTGCAGGTGGTGTGATATTCAGTCGTCGGCTGTAGGCGTAATTTGGCCTGCTTCATTTTTGAATATCGTGTCTCTTGCTCATGGGCACAATAGACTTGCTTTTGCTCCTGCTATTGTGCACTTTTTGGGTGCAGTTTGAATATCTGGGCCTTGATATTTATCCCTTTGAGTTCTTCTGCCTCTATAGCTTACTCCCTACTTCAAGTCATAATCCTATGTTGTGACATCACAACCTGTTGCCTTGGGAGTAACTGCAATGTCACAAGCTGTACATTATGATTTCAGGTAGGGAGAAAGCAACAGGACTAGATTAACTCTTCAGGAGCAAAGATCCTCTTTCAATACAAATAACCTCAATAATGAATAATGGGGAGGAGAAATACAGAACTAAAGTAAAAATACAAGCTGAATTATGTCTAAATATCATGTTTTGCTATAGTTCTCCTGAAGGTGTCAGCTGCTGTTTAAGAACGAGCACCTATAAAAGACTAGTTTAAAAAATTAGGTCAGTGAAGATCAGTAATCACTGGCTAATTTTTATTTAGAACTGTTGGACTTCTGATAAAATTCTGATACAGGAACGCAGCTACAGTATAAACGAAATGGCTACTGAATACATAAACTCAGCTATAAGCTAAATGGATACTGAGTAAATTAAATTAAAAATCTTGTAATAAAATAACAAAAGATCTTTTTCAAGTCAAATTTTAATTTTATTTTTTAGGATTTCACAGAAGTCATATACCACTAGAGCTGCTTCCCCCATTATAATTTTCCAGTTATAACTGAGTATTTAAACAGGTCAAAGACTACTTAACTCTGAAGAAGGAATATGCAGTAGTTCCAAAATGTTAGTCTGATTGTGGCAGTTAAATTTCATGATACTGTATATAGTGACCGAATAACTAAATTCAGACATATGAACTTCTTCCTGATCTGAAAACTAAGAAATACTGGGTCTATATGGCAACATGTTTAATAAAGATGCACCAGACACAAAGAAAATTATTATTTTCTGTTCTATCATTCTTTTATTAACAGTAGATGTGCTCAGTGCAAATAAAATTCAATCTGTCAGGAAGCATGATGTTACAATTGCTATAAATTCAATGGACTGCTTGATATCCAGATTTACTATGCACGGTTGCTGAAGGTGGAGAAGGGGTTACGTTTTAAATAAAAAAGCACAGTTGGCCCATTGACAAACTTTTTTTAAAACTCTTGCACTGACGAAATAAAGACTGCATCAAACCCTCATACCTTTTTAACTTTGGTAACTGAATGCACTTACATAATGTACTCTGGATGACATGTGTGTTACTGAATCAAAAGCATACCACATCATCCTTACTAGGTAAATTAATAATTTACTAGGCTAGTACATGAAATATTTTTAAACAAATACCCCTTGACTGCAACAAGATGCTAGCGCATCTGATAGCACTGTGGTGCTGATAGCAAAAGGGTTAACCTTCAAAGAAAAAAAACATTCTGTAATGTCACTGGCTTTGACACGTTGATGTGAAATGAGCTGAACAGATCTCCAGTAAATGCCATAGTTGAAAGAAAGATCTAAAATAACAGAAACTTAATTTTTCATTTAATTGTGCCTCAAACAAACATAAATAAAACTGTCATGATCATAATAAGCTTGGGGACACTTGTAAATGATCTAAGTCCTAGAGAAACATTCATGTCCCCTTTAAAACCCTGGCAGTGACCATTTGTAAGCTGAGGAGTTCAAGTCTGGAGTAAGGAAATAGTGCAAATAGTGTGGCTAGTGCAGTGATGGGGAGGGGTGGGGGAAGGAAAGACAAATGAACAGCAAGGAACAGCACTATGGAGTCAGAGAGATGTGGTTCAGTACCACTTCAAGAGCTCAGTGGAAGGTAACAGTCTCAGTATCCTGTCATGTGCTTCCAGAGTCCCTTCTCTCTCTCTCTCTCTCTCTCTCCCTCCCCCACTTATAGCAGTACTGTATGTCAGCATGGTGACATCACCATATAGCAATAAAAATGACACTGAGAGTCATAGGTATCAGGAAAGCTCCATTATAAATTACTGACAGCACTGTATTTTACTTCATTTCCCTTCTCTGATCTAATTTCCTGCGCTAGTGATGCAGAAAATGGAGAACTAAATGTACTATGTTTCTGACCCTAAACAAGTTGCAGGTTTCACCAACAGTTTGTTTGGAATAGAATTCCCTTGGCAACAATATCACCATTTTTCTTTTCATATGAGCACTCCACTTTTAAGAAGAAAATGGTGCATACATGACCATGTGCTTACAATAATGATTCTGGAAAGTTAACTTAGTCAGAAACAATTGACCATATTAACTCCCTGGGCTGTCTTTGGTAGAGCACAGTGATTGTGTAGAAATTTCTTCAGAATTTGGACTGATTACATAGGGCATTATACAATCTAAAAAGAATGAACATTTTATTAAAATTCCTTTTAGAGCTGTGCAAGTCTCTAGAAGTTTAATGATATAAGCACTCCTATTTGAACCCCAAGAAGTTTGACTCTGTTCTGTTGTGCTTCAAGTATTTTTGAAACTCTAATTTGTAATGAAAATTCCATGTTTTGGTTGGAACATTGCTTTGCATCCCTATGTTTGAATTAGTTTGGGCTGTATATAAGAAACTGAAATATCTGAAAAGCAGTGCCACCTTGTGGGAGCATCTGCAAATAACAGAGTCCTAAAGTGCAGACTAATTGCACTAGCAAAATAAACTCCTAGCTGTGGCCATTGTGACTTCAAAGTCTAAAATCAAAGGTGCTCTATAACCTCCCAGCTAGTAGGAACTCCCCTTTAGATGAATGTATAGAGCTGCTGCCTTAATGACCCAGGGTGCCAGGTTTGATTTCCAGCAAAGGCTAGAGGCACAGTTGCCGAAGTATGTGAAAAAGGGATAGACATAACAGTTTAAACTAGATGGGGGATCTTGTTGGATTCTATGACCCCAAAGTTCATCTCTGTAACACTGAAACACTTGATGTACAAATGGCGGAGTTCTTTCAAAAAATAAAAACATAAAAATAATAATAAAAATGTTAATTTCTATACTAATCCATTTACAATTATTATGCAAATAAACCAATATACAATCTTAGAGCATTAATGGCACACTGATAACCCTTTTAAGACTAAAAATCACTTTGTTTACTAGAGATCTGAACAAGTATTACATAAAAAAATATGTTTGTATATTCTATTTAGAAAAGTGGTTTACCAATCACATATTTCTTTAATAATGGGTGACCTGTTATTATTTCAATGCTATACAAAATGTTAGCAGAGCTCAACTAAATAATGGGTTGATGTTTTCTGTAAATGTCTGAGGGCCCCATGCACTATTGTGCACAGTATGCACCAGAAAAGGTGTGAACTGGGCCATGCAGCTACAGGCTGTACACCTGGACAGAGACTGACACACATGACTGGGCTTTACTTCATCACAGCAGCAAATAAGTAAAATAGTGTACTCCATCACCCCTAAAGATGCAGATGAATACTCCTTGGGTACAGGCATGAAAATAAAAATAGACGATGCACAGCATCCGATGGCAATTCAGGCATCAATTGATTGAAACATATAGTGTAGAAATACCTTCCTGGAGGTGGCCTAACATCTCAACACATCACCTGCTACTGAGACTTCCTCAGGGGGCAGTGTTACTGATAAGTCCCAGGGTTCAAATAGCCCTGCGTGCCATACATATTCAATAGCTCATTATACAATCAGCGAAACACACCTGTGACATGGTGTCAAGAGAGCTGTCAGCAACGTTTCATTTAATTGCATTTGCCCACTCTGTGAATTAGAAACCACTTTTTGTATTATAAAAAAAGACTAATCTGGTACAAAAGCAAAAGTGGACATTCTACCCTAACCAGAAATGAAGGGGTTTCATTGACCAAAACCATTCATTACATAATAAAATTTGAGAGCCTGTCTGCTATGTGAAGGGTAGGGGGGAAACATGGAAGTAGGAAAGAAAAATGTACACAGAAAGAAAATACTAAAATAGTATAGCAGGAAATGACAGAACATGGTAGAGACAGATCCGTGAGAAGGAGAAGAGATGTTGAGGGGAAGGGTGGAATTTTTTGGCCTAATTTTAAGTTCATACTGGCCAACCTCTCATAATTGGGATCCTCTAGTCTGGTCACTCCTCCTAGAAAAAAGGGACATAATGGACCAATTGACACCAATGGAGCCATGTAAGTGGGTATTGTTAATTCAACATAATAGCTCATTTTCCATCTTATATAGTTGTTTCATTTAAAAAAAATAATCATAATACCCATAGTACTTGCGATGCCATATAGCCCCCTTCAGGTAGCCCTTCCTCTCATGTGCATAGCAGCATGGAGAAGGAATAGCCTTGGGTGGAGCTGGCTATTCCATTTGTTTAGTAGATAATCTACTCTGTAGTCTGTTCAGCATTTTAATTAGCAGCCTTGCCGTTATCTATGTGCGCCCTTATTTGTTTCTCTCGATCATGCAGAAAAGCAGACCATGGCTAGAACTGTTGTATCTCTTTTGGGGATGCATCTTTTTTTGCAATTCAAAAATATCAAATGAATGCTAGCCCAATGACAACCAGTTTTCTATTGCAAGGAGGGGGCCTGGGAATGCATTTGCATCCAGACCAGGTAGCCCTAGTGGTGTTAAAGGGACTCAGGGGATATAGTATAGAGAATAAATTGGAAATATAGAAATATATCAACAAAAGAAGTCTTTGTGGTCTATCAAGTCTGCCCAAATATGTAGACAATAGCTAGTGTAACCATACACCCTGATATGCACATGAAGTTTGTCATTACAGGCTTCAAGTATATGCAACTCAGCCCATTCCCTGCTTGTTGCAACACATAAGGTGATGCTTGCTTCATGCATAGAGTCCTGTATGAAACATTCTGGGTCTAACATTCACAATTTTTGTTTTACATTTGCTTTTGGAGCAAATATTTCAATTTCCTATACATTGTCACTTAAGTCCAATTTAAAATTGCAGTAGTTATTTATTTATTTTTTACAATTTATGTAAGCAGGATAGCCCAGCTGAGATGCAACATTTCATTTTTGAAGGGGTCTTTCTTTACCAATTTCCACAGCTTGGAGATCTGGAGTACTGGAATGTTGTAAGTGACTTGCCCAAGGTCATACAGTGAGTATTAAACTCAAAAGAGGGAGACTGAACCTGTCAGTAGCTGTTTCTTAAGCCAACAGGCCAGCCACTAGACCCCACTGGCTCCTAAGTATTAAGAATTTCTTTGAAGATCCTACATAAATGCAGCTGATGTAATTGTATCTTGACACTTATACAACTTGAAGAGTAGCACTGTCAAAACCCCACAATCAAAAACTACATGGGCAAAAACCACACTGCATGGTCCATGTAATCTAGCATGGTCCAAAACTGCACTAGATTATATAAACAAACTCTGAGACCTTGCACGATTTTATGCCCGCACTGTTTTTAACTGCAGATACGTGCAGTTGGGATTTTGACCAGTCACCTTGAAGAGTAAGTATGTGTGTGTGTGTGTGTGTGTGTGTGTGTGTGTGTGTATATATATATATATATATATATATATATATATACAGTATATTTATATGTAGATATATATATAGATTGCATTTCATTGAAACTTGGCTTCCCAGCCAATGCCCTTTGGGGTAGCCATTACCTTAGTGCTTGTGTACTGAGGTTCTTTGTCTTTTAACTTGTTTTTTGTTTTAATTGGGTTCACCACAACATAACCCAGATAGACCATCTTAGGGTAGCTGGTTCATTCCACTGGGGTGTCAAATAGACGAGGCACACTGATGAGCCCTGGTAGGATGAAACAAGTGTCTGCGTCATCTGTTGGTACTCTTTGCAAACTGTGTGAGAGGCCTTTTGGCACCATGCATTTCTGCTTAAAGTTCAATCAGCATAATATTCTGTGGTGATTTGCATATGCAGCCCATGATGCTTTGCATTATGGGGGCATGTGTGATTTTGTATTTCTTTGAAACTTGGCTTCCCGGCCAATTCCCTTTGGGGTAACCATTGCCTTAGTGCTGCGCACTGAGGTTCTTTGTCATATATATATACATATTTATATATATATATATATATTTGCAAACCACTTAGTCAATGCTCTAGTTAGGGTTAAAGTGACAAAGGTAGGGAAATGTGGCATTAGGGTTTCCTTCTTCCCCACCACCCTGCACACACCAGCAGGTGTCAGGGGTGTGCAGGGTCATCAGCCCTAACACTCACCCCATTCCATAAGTAAATAAGCTGAGATGGGTACAGCATAGGAGACTGGTGTGAGCATTAGGGCTGACGGCCCCAAGGCACCCCCTTGACACCTCTTACTGTGTGCAGGATGGGGGTGGGGTGTTAGGGTTGGAAATCCTAACACCACATTTCCCTATTTTTGTCACTTTAACCCTAACTAGAGCATTAGCAAAGTCATTTGCAATTTATTTCCTAATGTTTTGAGATAGTACAATTGTATCCTTGTTTGTCTGTGGGACCGCATGGCCCTCCGGGCCCTGCACTCTGATCCCTCCATAGATGTGTATATACTTGTACCTGTGGACGTATAGGGTTCTCCAGGCAATGCGCTTCCTTTTATAGGACATCAGTGACCAAATTGTCAGCATAGCCATCTTATTACACCACCTCATGTACCTGGTACAGAAAATTTTTGAATTCCCGCAAAAACATAATTCTGCGCAAGTGCAATGCCATTCCTCGCCACAGGTGCAAAAACACATTTTGGCCAGGATTTAACAAAAGACAGCTGTGACATACATGAGGTTAGATAATAAGAAGACTATGTTGAAAATCTGGGGTGAAAATATTTAAAATTTCCAAAGTTATGAGCGTACATAAAGAAATTGCAACAAATGGTCTTAACTTTGCCTTTGTTACATATTTTGCCCCCAAATGTTCAGCATAGCCTTCTTAGGACCCTACCTCATGAACAAGGGCAGAAATAATTGTAAAAATCCTGCCTGAAAGGTGACTTCGCCAAGCGACTGCAAAATCACCTTTAGGGTAGGAGTTGCATAATGATAGTCCTATTGTTCCTGAGGTGGGGCCCCAAAAGGTCATGTTGAAACTTTGGGGTAAAAATCTCAAAAAATGGCTAAGTTAAGCATAAAAGTTGAAACTCCCATTGAAATACATTGAACCGCATTTACCTTAGTATATCATATTGCAGTCGCCAGTTCCAGCAGCAAGATGTGTCTTCAGTCAGAGAGTGGGTGTTGAACCTGGGATCTGTTCAGGTGAGTGAGGGTGTGTGGGGGTGTACTGGGGGGTGTGGAGTCATGGCTGCTGAGTGGTAGGTGGGGTGGGGGGCTGATCGGTGAAGGACCTTTATTTTTGTACAGGTTTAAAAAAAAAACATTAAGGGACCGTTTTCTTTACTACAGGTTTTGCCTGCAATGGAAAGGTGGGGGGTGCCACTAGACTCCAGGTAATATAAAAGGGGACAACGGAGGCAGGGGTGGTGATCGGCAGGTAGGGGTGCCACTAGACACCAGGGAATAATGAATAATGGGGATGGTGATCAGTGGGTGTGGGATGCCACTAAACACCAGGGAAATAGGAAAATGGCAATCAGAGGATGGGGGTTGCCATTAGACACCAGGGAAATGGGGATCAGTGTGTGGGAGTGACACTAGACACCAGGGAAAAGGGTGATCGGAGGGTGGGGGTGCCACTTGACACCAGGGAAATGGGAAAATGGCAACTGGAGGGTGAAGGATGCTACTAGACATCAGGGAATAAAATAAAAATTATGGGGACAGTGATTGGCGGGTGATGGGTGCCACTAGACATCAGGGATATAGATTTTTTTTTAATTGAACATTTTATAAGGATACAAAAAACATCAGGCATCATTAAAACCACAGTATATGCCCAAGTTACATCACAACAAAAGGACATCAACAAGAGAAAAAAAGGAACATTGTTACCCAATGTGACAGAACTGTGTAGTTTAAGGCATAGATTGTTTTTAATTCTTTTTTGCCAGTCATTTTCCTTTTTTGTGATGATGAAAAAGGAATCACGAAAAGGGAACTTAGCAAGTGGTGAAAAAGGATTTAAATAATTGAAAAAACATTCGGAGAGTGTGGGTGCTTTAAAAAATTACACAGTGAAGCTCATCAGCAAGATATATGTTTGGATGTCTGTCTACAGACATGTTTGGATGTCTGTAGAAGACATTCCTGAGCAGAGTTACAAAAGTTTGTTGTGTGAAGAAAGAGAAAACAAGATGGTGGTTCATGAAAAAAGGATTTTTTTCTGGTGGAAAAGGACTGGTGCCTCATGACAAGAATCCTTTTTCTTGAGGCTAAATCCTTTTTCCAACCCATTCCTCTATCCTGGTAAGTGATCTTCCCATTGAAAATAATGGGAACTTAAAAACTGAATAATTTTGCAACGGATTAATCTTTTTTCACCAAACAAATGCAAGGCAGTTCTGTTACCCAAGCTGTTTCTACCATAAACATTTATACCAAAATTCCACACCAACTGAGCACAAGGCGATGAGGAAAAAAACTGCAAAAAATTGCAAATTTTAAGGTTTTTGCACTATCCAGATCTCAGAATCTGCACATTCAACCAGAATGAAACTAGCCACATCAAGAGATCTATCCCATGACACAGTGCATGCCAAATTTATTTGCAAATCCATTAATCAGTTTGCAAAGTTATTGAAGTGCAAAATTTGAGATTTAGCATAAAACAGGCTACTCATCCCTAACTATAGGGGCACAACCATACCCCTATAAGAGAGAGAGAGAAATAGAGATAGACAATAAATGCTTGGAAGGTGTAGTATATAAGGATATAATGCCATTGAGGGGGCTAATTAGCCAATAACATATGAGCCTGAAGTGCAAGTGGGTTTATTGTGCTAATTAGGTCTCAAGATGGTATTATATCTTCATATACTACACTTTCCTAGCTTTTGTTTTATGTAATACATTATGATTTATTACCTTTTTTACAATACATTTGTGATCATTTCTGGGTTTGTCTACCTACATTTTGACCCTCTTCTTTTTCTGTAGTGCAGTGTCCTATTTAAAGAGGTGTGGTTAGGGCAGTCAGTCCCTTAATGTGAGCTGTTGAGCATGGGAATGGCATGTGGTTCAGGCTGGCATGGTGATCGGAAGTGTAATTCAGGTCAGCATGGTGATCAGGGTTGTGGTTTGAGTGAGTGTGACAGTCAGAAGTGCCATGTGGTTGGGCTCAAGCCTGTATAGGAGTCCTGTTGTACTCAGCCTTGGCAGCAGTTGCATGAAGTGATTGCGTGAGTACACGACCTCCACACACTTTCTGTTTAGTTGTAGCCCTGCACCATGATTCTCCAACTCCCCCCCCCCATCATTTAAAAAAATATATATAGCTCATAACAGTTTTTCAGGGAAGGAGGATTGCAGCCTCAGTGGCGCAATCATGTATCATGCCAATTAAAGTCACATATCCTGGATAGCCATGGGATATGACTTTAATGACTGTGGTGTATAACTTTTTTGTGGTGGTATACAGGGAAATAGTTCATGGGCTTTTCAATGGGACACAAGTCCCATCCATACATTGTGTATATATATATATATATATATATATATTATGGTAGCACAGTAGTGCTACCATAGTCAGGGTTGAGGAGCCATTTACATGTTAAACCCCAACACTTTGCACCTTAATAACTTTGCAACTGTTTGATGTATTTGCCTGAAATTTGGAATACACAATCAAGAACCATATGCCTTGGGATTTGCCAAGTTTCGTATCAGTCAGATACACGGCTGTGGAGTTATTAAGTGTGGTCTGCGCGTGCGTTTATGCTTTTTCTGGAATTCTACGGTCGCGCCTACAGGTCGCAAGGTTTGTGCGACCGGCCCGAAATTTTCAGGGAACGTGTGGCCGGGGTTCCCAATGTGCCTTTCAAAAATTTCATGAAAAAATATTAAACGGTTCAAAAGTTATTCAGAAAACAATTTCCCATTATAAGTCAATGGGAAGAGTTAACAAAAAGTTTGACAGTGTCGCAAATGCATTTTTACTTTCACAAATGGCCCTCTTACTTTCACAAATCCGCCATCTTGTTTTCAGTTAGTGATCAGAAAAATGCTTGCCATTTAAAGTTGGGACCCTCTAGCAACCTAATTCTTTTTGTATTCACCTAGTCTTAGCCTGAGGATGCTAGCCATGTCTTTATTTTGGGGTAAAACATCCCAGAAATATGTTTTTCAAATTTCTGGAAAAAGTACTTTCGCAAAGTACTTTCATGCGAAAGTAAAAATTTCGTAAAGCTTTGCAAATTATGACAGTACTTTTCTAGGCTGTGGGGAAATGACAGCAATTCTTTAGCACCCACTGCAAAGAGCAGTTGGGAGTTTTGGGCTGAAATTTGGGAGAACGTCAGCTGACATCTCACAGATGTGCCTTTTAGTGTTGTGTTGAAAAAATATTACATGGCGGCAAAGTTACAGCACTCCAAAGTTGACAGTTTTTCCCATAGGATAACATTACGGCCCCGACGCATTACAGGAATCCTTTGGCACCCTGCTGCAAAATAACGGTTTGGTCTTTTTTCCTGAAATTTGGAGGGAAGACAGCCAACAGCCCACAGATGTGCCTTTCAGTGGTTTGGTGAAAAAATATTATAGGGAGGCAAAGTTATGGCACTCCGAACTTCTCTTTTTTTCCCATAGGATAACATTACGGCATTCACCGCACCTTTCAGGGCCCGTATCTCGGAAACGGTGCGAGATACAGACTTTTCGTCGGAAAAATGCTTAGCCCCATGGGGCTAAGTACAAAACTAGCCAGGACAGTCATAAATCATATGACTTTTAAATTTTTTTTCTATGTCGTACAGTTCCTGAGATATAACCTATTCAGTATTCCAAGTCCTCATTTCTGCTCCGATACCCATTATTATGCATACATTCTTTGTACTCACTGTCTTTCTCTATGCAGCTTTTGGGGAAAACCACCCTGTGCGCTTACATTACTGTTACCGTTGCCCTTTCCGCTTGCGGTTCTGCCTCCCGTTCACTTCATTGGCGTCTCGCCACCATATGCGTTATCCTTTGCGTTTTCATTTGCACTTGCGTTTCTGTTATTTTTTGCCATTTGTGTCTACAGTACTGTTTCTCTTTCTGTTTCACTTTGCATCACCATGCCAATTGACATTTCCATTTGCAGGCACCATGTTACTATGTGACAACATATCACGTGGCACATCGTTCCCGTCTACGCCACCGTGTGCGTTACCCTTTCTGTTCTCATTCGCACTTGCATTACCATGTGCGCTACTGTTAGCACTTCTGTTTGCGTTGCTGTTCCTGTTACTATGCCACAAGACATCACGTGGCGGGCCCCGCACTCCCGCCGCTGCATTACATTCACTATTTCTCGTTATCATTCTCAAAAAGAAGGGAAATTAGAGGCAAAAAACTCCATTTAATGCATTAGTTAGGGTTGTTCCACAGCAACAAAAGTGAGGAAATTCGAGTTAGGGTTGAAACCCCTTGGACCCCTCCACCCCCAACCAGCATTGGGGTGCGCATTGGGGTCATCGGTCCTAACTCTCACCCCATTCTCCTATACTTCTGCTGCTTTACACATGTGATGGGGTGAGAGTTAGGGCTGATGACCCTAATGCGCACCCAATGCCAGTTGGGGGGTGAGGGGTCCAAGGATTTCCAACCCTAACAATAATTTCCTCACTTTTGTCGCTGGAACAACCTAACTAATGCATTAAACGGAGTTTTTTGCTCTAACATATATATATATATATATATATATACACACATATATATACAATAGGGGTGAAGGATAAATGAGTGTGATAAAAGCATGCATCTTCACTGTGGTGACATAACCACATGAGATATTTCATGTCGTGACATCACGGCTTGAGATAAATCATGTTGTGACATCACCACTGTGAGTGATATTTCACTGCTGCCTGCAGCTCACTCAGTTACAATGGCAAAACATTCTCAGGTGTTTCCTGTACTCTGACTCACTCCCAACCAATTGCTGTGATCCTCTCAGCTTGACTGCAACCAGAATTCTAAAACAGACACCTTCACAAAACATTTTCTTTCTCACTGCTGCCTGAAGCTAACTTACTTAGCATTGCAAAACACACTCAGCTTTTCCCACAGAATTTGTAACACTGCCAGCTCATTCAGAAAATCTCACACAGAAACAGCAACAGAACACAAAAAATCATAACAATACTTCTGAAACTCATACCCCTATTGTATAAATCAAACACATGATATGCAGATCCTGTGCTATGGAAAATATCTTCACTCCTGCATCGTGAGCTCTGGATACTCTCACTCGTGCCTTTGGCACTCGTGAGTATCCTGAGATCACTCTGTAGGATTGAAGATATTTTCATATCACATGCTGCCCATCATGTATCCCTATATATATATATATATATATATACACACAATATATACACACACACACATATATATATATATATATATATATAAGAGAGAGAATACATGCTAGGAAAGAGCAGTATTTGAGAATAGTATTTATTTATTTCAACGGTTTCCCCAGGAATGACATAATGAGCTGATAATAGCTCATTTCCAGATGTGTCCTGGGGGAGGGGGGAAGGGGAGTATAAGAACAAAATAGAACAATAACTTATACAGTAAATCATAAGCAGAACAATAAATCTTACAATACAAAAATTGAGCTTCATCATCAGGCAAACTTATACAAGGACAGGGCGTGGGAGCCACCTCTTGGGTCCTTATAATTACATTTTAAGGTGCAGGCATGAGGAGGATGGCAGCTGTTGGAAGGATAGGGAATAAAGGAGGGGGAAAAACAAGAATGGAAAGGGAAAGTGCAGAATTGAAGGAAGAAATGGGGAAAAAGGGGAGGTAGAGAGGAGGAGAGTACTTGATGGTAGCAGCAGGAAAGGAGAGAAAAAGAGGGGAAAGGATGATTGGGGGTGGGCAGGGCCATGACTCAAGGGTAAGTGCAGGAGGGAGCAGTCAAGTCATGGAGAAGAGAGGAGAGTGAACATTTGGAAGATGAGGAGTTAATGGTTAGGGGGATAGAGTTCCAAAGTTTAGGGAAGCAGTAGAAGAAGGCAGCCTAGCCAGCGAGGGGTTTCCTAGAGGGGAGTACAAAGGAATGCTAGCTAGCATTGTGAAGGGTATAAGAGGACGGTGATGTGGGGAGAGGAGAGAGGTAAGGTAAGATGGGAGAGAGGCCAGCCTGAATTTCGAGATAAAGGAGGCACAGTGGGTTAGGCGACAAGCATCCTCGGAGGGGAGGGAGGGAGAGGGAGAAGTACAAGAAACAGTGGTGAGTGCAAGGCAGACAGTCCAAGGCAAAGTAGCAGAAGGAGTGAAAGATGGGGTCCAGTCTACAAGGGCACATTTTGGTGCAGCAGTATAGACAATGTCATCATAATTGAAAATGGGAAGAATAATTTTTGTGATAGTGTCTCGGCACGTAGGTAGAAGGATACCACTTTTGTTCCTATATAGCTCACCGAGTTTAGGGTGGAGTTTGTTATGGATGGTATCCATATGCTGCAAAAAGGCAAAGTGCTGGTCTAGCCAGACTCCAAGGTACTTAAATGAGGTCACGTCATCAATTCTGACCCCATCGAGGGTGTGAAAAGAGGGGAGCCTGGAGAGCCTCTGCTTAGTGCCAAAGGTTATGGAGACCATTTTTTTTGGCATTTAAGGTGAACTGATGTGTCCGTAACTATTGCTGAACATTGCTAGAATCATGTTGAAGCCTGACCATCAGCTCAAAAGGGAAGGAATCAGAGGCAAATAGGACTGCATCATCTGAGTACATATGGATGGACACAGATGGAGCAGGCAGAGGAGAGATAATTTAAGAATACTGAGAGAAATAGCGGGCGAAGGATGGAACCTTGGGGGACACCGGTGTTGATAGGAAGGGGGGGATAATGACTCACCAGTTCTAACTGACTGAGATCTACCCACTAGTTAGGAGTAAAACCACTTAGTTACAGAGAATGCAAGGACCGCTGACTTGAGCTTTTTATGGACGAGAGGGTGGAAGACAGTGTTGAAGGTCTTTGCCAAGTCGACGAAGATGGCAGAGGTGAGGAGGCCCTGGTCCATGCTTGTGAGAATGGAGTCAGTAAGCTGGAGGGAGGAAGAAAGAGGTGGTGGAGTGGTATTTAATGAAGCCAGACTGGAAGGTGGTGAAAAAAGAGGAGGTCAAAGAAGTGGAAGAGTTAATACAGCACTATACAGTATGCTCCTGGAGTTTAGCTAAGGTGGGGAGAAGGGAGTAAGGATGGAAGTTGCCAGGGTTACGGAAGTTGCCTCTTTTAGGAAGGGGAATAATAGTGGCATGTTTCCAGGGGTCAGGGACCAAAGCAAGAGAGGAGAGGTTGAGAAGGGAGTAGATTGGGAAGGCAATGTCAGGGGTAGACAGGTGTAATAATAATAATAATAATAGGAGTTTGGGGTTGAGCCCATCAAGACTCCTATCTTTCTGAGAGTTGAGGATGAAGAGGGCTTTGAGAGAAACAACAGGGGTGACAGGAGAGAAGGAGAAGGAATATGAGTGAGGGGCAGGAGAGGGGTTTGGGAGGTGGGGGAGTGGGGGAGGGACTAGAGAAAGGCGGCTGCACAGGAGGTGAAGAAGGAGTTGAATTCAGAGGCAACAGAAAGAGGGTCAGAAATTAAGGTGCCTCCCACCTCGAGGACTGTGCAGGAGGACTGGATTTGGGTATAGAAGAGGGCATGGATAACATTCCAGAACTTAGAGGGGTGACTAAGGTTATTCTGAAAGGAGTAGGAGAAGTATTCAGCCTTGGCAAGCCTGGTCACTCTTGTGCAAGCATTCCAAAGGGCTCAGTACTTGTTAAGGTTGGCCAGGGAACTAGAGGCCTTATGAGTTTTCTAGGCAAGGTCACGTGCACAAAAGCAGACCAGTAATTCAGCAGAGATCCAGGGAAGGTGAGAACCATGGATCCTATGATACATGCCAATGCCAATTGAGGGGGCTAATCAGCCAAAGTTTATTGAGTTAATTAGCCCCGAGATGGCATTATAGCCTCATATACTACACTTTCCTAGCATCTGTTTTATATAACATATTAAGGTGGTTATTATCTTTTTTGATCACATTTGTGTTCATTTCTGGGTTTGCTTTGCTTTATTTTGTACCTCCTGCTTTTCCGTAGTGCAGGGTCCGCCTATATAAAGAAGTGTGGCTAGGGCAGTCAGTCCCTTAGCATGTGCTGTTGAGGGTGGGAATGTTGTGCAGTTCACATTGGTGTGGCTTGTGTGAGTGTGGTTTGGGTTAGTATGGCAGTCGGGAGTGTGGTTCCAGTCGATGTGGTGATCAAGAGTGCTGTGTAGTTGGGCTTGAGATGGTGAAGATATTGTGTTGTGTTCAACATTGGAGGCAATTGTATGGATGGCTTGATTGAGTAGCCCCTTACACTTTTTGTTTAGTTGTAGCCTTGCACAGTTGTGCAGCATGACTCTCCAGACCCCTCCCCCCCCCGAGATTTTATAAAAAATAATGCAGCTCACAACAGTTCTTTGAGGCAGATGGAAGACTGGAGTTTCAGTGGTTAAGTCATATATCATGTCAATTAAAGTCATATACCATGGCCAGCCATGTATATTATTTTAATGACTATGGTATATGACTTTAATTGGCATGATATACTGTATGGGGAAATAGTTGATATGCTTTTGAATGGGACACAAGTCCCATATATATATTATAGTGGCATGGTAGTGCCACTATAGTTAGGATTGAATTGGGGTTAGCAGCAGTACTAGAACAACAGGAAATGATTATCAAAATTCTGTTTTTTGGCTGGAAGCATACAGCCATACAGTAGTTCAGGTTTCCATATTTGTAAATATTTTTTCTAGCAATTTTTAGATATTTAAAATGTATTCCATTGTTGTGGATCCACAGTAAATATGGCTGCTGCCTAATTTGCAGCTGCACTCTCCCCTCACATTGCATCAGGTCTTTTGTTTACTTCTGTGGGACCCTGTGCTGCATGTTCCTGCTGTCCCTGTGTAGTGCTGCAAGTCATGTGAATGTGCGGTTGGCAGCAGAGGGTCCCAATTCAACATGGTGGGTTGGAGAAATGTAAACAAAAACAAAGAAAAATGGAGCAAATTATAGGGTGATGGTATAGCAAAAACAAGAAAGATTACTAGGTTAAGTGTTCAACAGCGCACTGGAAACAAACTGTTGCAAAAGATCCGATTATTTTTATCTACTACTGCTGCTTTAAACTCAAACTTTTGTACTTTAATATCTTCACAACCGTTCAACAGATTTGCACCAAAGTTTGCATGTGTAGTCTCATTTGGTTCTTCTCTGAATGTACCAAGTTTCATTCTGGTCAGGTATTCAGTTTCCGAGATCTGGATAGTGAAAAAAGTGATTTTTTTGTAGATTTTTCCCATTGATCTGAATACGAATTTTCTTTGAATTTGGATACAGCCCAAATGGTTTGGAATTTTGGTCTGAAATTTTCAGGGTAGAAAGGGCCTGACTCACATATGTGCCTTTTGCTGGTTTGGTGAAAAAATATTAATCTGTTCCAAAGTTATTCCAATTTAAAATTTTCATAAATTGGTTCTAAGCATGCTCAGTAAGCACCTCAAAATAGCTGTATGACGTGCAAAAGAAATTATTTTGTCATATTGACATCATCCTTTTTTGTCTGAGGAAAATTCTTTTTCATTTGGCACCATCTTATTTTCAGTTTTGCCTCAAAATTAAAATTAATAACACCCCCAAATGATATTCTGGGAAGGAACTAACACATGCAACTTGCTTATCGGTACCCCCCCCCCAGCTGGATTCTATACTTATCTGTTACAGAACCCCTTAAAAATATATTTTTTTAACATTATAAATCTTGTTTCATATGATGAGATATGAAACAAGTTCTTTTTTCGTATGGGGAATCAATAGATTTCAATGGGGTTTTCAACTTTTGTGCATACCACACAAGTAGCATGCTTATCAAGACCCCCTTAGCTAGATTCTGCACTTATCTGTTACAGAAGTCCCCTTAAAATATGTTTTTTTAACATTATAAATCTTGTTTCGTATAGCGTGATGTAAAACAAGATTCTTATTTCATATGACGAGATACAAAACACATTCTTTTTTCATATGGGGAATCAATATATTTCAATGGGGTTTTCAACTTTTGTGCATAACTTTGCCATTTTTAAATATTTTTACACCAGTTTTTCAACATGGCCTTTATTGCACCCCACCTTAGAAACAATGGCAGTGTAAGTATGGAAATCTGGCCAGAAAGGTGATTTCGCAGTCGCTTGTCAAAATCACCTTCTGGGTGGGATTTGAAAATTTTCACTGCCCATGTTCATCAGGTGGGGTCACAAGAAGGCTGTGTTGAAATTTGGGGGTCAAAATATGTAACCATACTAAAGTTATGCACATACATTGAAATTTTGCTATTCTCCCTCGTAACTTTGACAATTTTAAATATTTTGACTCAAAATTGTCAATATACACATCTTTTTACACCACCTCATGAACGTGAATGGTTGAGGGATAGAAACAGAGAGTATTGGTTAATGGTCATCTGTCAGATACTGGGGAGGTGACGAGTGGTGTCCCTCAGGGATCGGTGCTCGGACCGACTCTATTCCATATTTTCATTTCAGATCTTACAAAAAATTTAAACTGCTGGGCAGTAAAATATGTGGATGATACTAAAATTGGTGGTACCAGCAGTACTGAGGAGAAAATGAGCTATATACAGCAAGACCTTGATACAGTATCTGCATGGGCAGATAAATGTGATATGACCTTTAACTTGGAAAAATGTAAAGTTGTGCATTTGGGTAAAACTAGCATACAAATCAAATATACTTTATGTGGTACAATTTTAAACACTTGCTGCTCTGAAAGAGACTTAGGATTGTATGTATTGGACACATTAGGTAGAGACAAACATACAAAAGTTGCAATAAAAAATGTAACAACACTATCAGGGCAATAAAAAGAAATATAACAACTAGAGAAAGTTCTGTAATGCTTCCCTTGTATCAGGCATACATTTGACCACAGCTTGAGTATGCATCCCAGATTTGGTTCCCTTTTAGAAGATAAGAATGGAATAGAATAGAAAAGGTACAAAGAAATACACAAAGGCCCAGATATTCAAACTGCACCATTCTGTGGTGCAAGCCCCTGCGCTGCTCAAAAAAGTTGCGCAGGGGTGTGGCCAGGGCGATTTTCAATGGAGTTGCGCTATTGAGCAACTTCTTTGAATATCGCCCCCTGGCCACACCCACTGTGCATGGCGCAGTGGAACTGCACCACCACAAGTGGTCAGAGTGGAGCATTCAGATGTGGTGGCGCAAGTTCCATTGCACCATGTGCAGCACCTGCAATATTGAAAAGGTGACATGCAAATGGGGCCATAATTTATGCAAGGCGCATGGGGGGCCATTTGCATCTAATTACGGCCCCATTTGCATGCCATTATCATGCTGGTGTGCCGATTCCCAATGACTTGCGCCTGGCGCCTTGCCAGGCAGCAGCCGTCAGGGACCGACACCCCCTGCAGCCCAATCGTGAGCATGATAGTATTCCCCCCCGTAGCTCAATCGCAGGCATAATTATTCCCCATAGCCTGATCGCAGGCAGCACAGTAGTCTTCCCCAGCAGCCCGATCGCGGGCATAGCGGTCTTCAACCCCACCGAGTAGCCCGATTGCGGGCATGAATGCAATGCCCCCACCCCATTAGCCCAATCGGGGCATGAATGCAACTTCCCCACCCCCAGTAGCCCGATCATGGGCATCAGACCTCCCTCAATGTCAATATCCTGGTGGTCCAGTGGACCCTAGGTAGCCTGATCACAGGCTCATCCTTACCCCGTAAGTATGTTGCTCCTGGTGATCTAGTGGCTACCACCCCCATGGGCCCCACCTCCCGCTCCCCCTGTCAGCCAGCAGGCGGCCGCACCCCACCCGCCTGCCGCCTGCCGCCCGCCGACTGACAGCTCGGTAGGCTGCATGCCCATTGGTTCGAGCATGAGCCAATGGGTGTGCAGCCCATACTCATAAGCAGTCCAGATATGTGAATGAATTCACTCATTCACATATCTGGACTGCTCTGCTTGATAGCCGATGCCCATTGGCTCTGCCTGAACCAATGGGCGTGCAGCCCTACTGAGCTGTCAATTGGCGGGTGGCGGGCGCAGGCGGGTGGGTGCTGCCACCCACTGGCTGATGGGGGAGCGTGGTGGTGGGGCCTGCATGGATGGAGTGGGGGCCACTAGATCACCAGGGATAACATACTTGGGGTAAGGGATGCTGCCCACGATCGGGCTACTCTAGGTTCACTGAACCACCCAGGGATATTGGACACTGGGAGGCCCTGATGCCTGCAATCAGGCTACTGGGGAGTTGCATCTATGCCCATGATCGGGCTAATGGGGGAGGTTGCATTCATGCCCGTGATCGGCTTAATGGGGGTGTTGCATCCATGCCCAGATGGGGCTACTGGGGACTTCAGCCCATGATCAGGGCATGGGGAGGCGCCGCCAGTGGCGGAATAGGAGGGCCACCCACAGGTGGCAGCTGCTGTGTTGCACCCTGCAATGCGGCAGCTCACCTGTGGGTGGCCCTAGACTTGATCCTTTTTTTCAGCGTAAAGTTGTGCAGGCGCAGGTAGGGGTTGCACCTGCATAACTCTGCAAGGCCCGGCTGAATATCGGGCTGTGCAGTTTATGCATGGGCACGCCCCCCCCCACCTGTGCCTGCATACATTACTGATGCGCCCCGGCGCATCGGGATTTGTGCAGGTACACTTTTCCCTTTTAAATATCGCACTGGGGTGCATCAGTGGGTTGTGCATGGTGCAACACTGTTGCGCCATGCGCAACCCTTTTGAATATCTGGGCCAAAATGTATAGCAGGATTGGAAGGGATGAATTATGAGGGTAGGTTAAAAGCATTGAATCTAATGTCAATAGAAACCAGGAGATTAAGATGTGATCATCTGTTTATGTATGATATAAAGCAAGAACCTGATTGATTATGTGACTTAGGTATTGAATTTAGGCAAAATAGGAAATGTACAAGGGGACACTCACTACAAATACAAATACAAAGGACAAAATTCAGAAGTAATAGAAGGAAATGATTTTATATATCTAGGATTGTGAACTCACTTCCAGAAGATATAATAATAAGTAGAAATAAAAATGAATTCAAATATAGATAGGATAACCACATAGTAAGTGGAGTTCATATAAAAAATTATTAGTGACAGTCAGGAACAATTATGGGCCCTGCCTGCTCACTCCAAACCTACCTCAGTATGAACCTCAGTGACAGCTTCCATTTTTCAAACCCTGGCCAAACTGTGTTTTTGCACCTGTGGCTCGCAATGGCATTGCAGTGACCTGGAGTCAGGTTTTGGTAGGGATTTCAAAATTTTCGTTACTGGGTTGATGGGGTGGGGTAATTTGAAGGCTATGCTGATAGTTTCATTCCAGTTTTACTACAAATGCAAGGGCAGGGCCCTCTGGGCCTTGCACTTCCTCAACAGCATATATGTATGCATCTAAGGAGAGATGGGAGCACAGAGCCCTGGGCCCTGTGCTCCCACAGACAAATTAGGATACAATTATACTATCTCAAAAAGTAATGAAATTCTTTGCAAAATTGTTGTTAAAGCACTAGTTAGGGTTGAAGTGACAAAAGTGGGGAAATGTGGTATTAGGGTTTCAAACCCCATCACCTTCATTCCCACCATCAGACAGCAACAGTCATGACACAGCCTCACCTTCCTGCTTCTCACTAATCAGGCATGGGGTGTGCCTTGGGGTTGTCAGCCCTAATGCTCACCCCATTCTTATATACTCTACATCTCAGCTTCCTTCATGGTCAAATGGGGTGAACATTAGGGTTGACAACCCCAAGGCACACCCTTACCTGATTAGCGAAGACACAGGGGAGGTGAAACAGTAATGTTTTTTCCTGTTGATGTATGGTTGGTGGGGGTTGGGAGTTAGGATTAGAAACCCTAACACCACATTTCCCTACTTCTGTCACTTCAACCCTAACTAGTGCATTAATGAAGCTTTTGCAGAATATATATATATAAATATATTTATACAAGATATGTTTTGGGATATCAACAGAGATAAAAATGACTATCTGAGGCAGACAGAAAAGATATCAAATATATCTCCATGTTCCTATATGTCATAGTGATATCTTGCATGTTCCTATACGTCATACTGATATCTTCTATGTACCAGTACATCATCAAATTTTGGAACAAATTGCAGCTATCATTTTGCCTTAGCACTGGTCTGCCTCACATAGCCATGAAGAACATAAGTTTGAGCTATGCCGTGCAAGCACCACGTGAAACAGCAGTTGTCCTCCGTCTCACAGAAACACAAAAGTGCCCACAGGTGTGCCAGTCACCTAATCAAGTAGCACAAGCCCACTGTAAAAGCCGTTCCTCACAGCAGAAAAGGACATCCCCACAAAGAGAGTCTCTGAAACACCTGCAGTTTTAAAACAGAAAAAAAGTGTTCACATTCCAAAAGACTAGTTGGAAAGCAGTCCAAAATTCTGTTACAGAAATAGAAACAAAACTGCATACCTAAACCACCAGACCACCAAAAAGTACATCCCCGAATAACAGAAAAAACATACTACTTTAAGTCACTCAGAGAATTGTTATGTTTCAGTACAAAAATAAACATATATGTCTGTAGAAACCACATTACATACTAACATACTAAGATGCCGCAGAGTAGGCCTAAAGGTCTATCTAGTCTGCTTGGAAATCAGCACCCAGTCAAGATACCGTTGCTGCCCCCTGCCTCCCCATAAATCCCTCTGACCCCATTCCCCACCAGAGTTACACCTCCATTTCTGCCATTCCTCAGCTTTACCTTTCCCCTATACCTGTCCCAACCCCTCTTGAATCCCTCCACTGTATCAACAGCCACCAGTTCTGCTGGCAGTGCATTCCAAGGGTCCACCACCCTCTTGGTAAAGTAACATCTCCTAGTATCCCCCTCTGAGCCTCCAGCAAACCAGCCTCATGGAATTCCCCCTGGTGGACCCTTCCTCCTTTAGCTGGAACACCCTATTTAGGCTGACCCTGTTCACTCCCTTTAGGTATGTAAAGACCTTGATCATATCCCCCCGTCTCTTCTCTCCTCCAGGGAGTACATGTTCAGCTCCTCAAGTCTCTCCTCATAGGATCTTTCCCCCAGACCCTGTATCATCCTTGTCGCCCTCCTCTGGACACTTTCTAGGAGAGCAATGTCATTTTTCAAGTATGGGCACCAAAACTGCATGCAGTACTCGAGGTGTGGCCTAACCAGGCAGTTATACACAGGAAGAAGTACCTCCACATTCTCCTAGGAAAGAAAATACCAATGTAAAATGCAGTAGTCACAAATGTTGAAAACACACAACCCTGTTAAAAATGTGTTGTTTGATGAGGGAGATTGTGTGGGGGGAGGGTGATTCAAAAGAAATACATAAACCCTACAAAAATAAATGGAAGATTAAGAGTCACCAAATGAAATGAATTTCACCCCAATCATATCAGAAAATACAAGTAAAACAAGGTTGTACCTTCGTGCTTAATGCCCAAGACATATGTTGCGTAAACAGAACATGACATGGCCTTATTTAAGATATCATATTTATCTTCACTCAGGGCCAGTGATATCAAGATATCATTGGCCTCTCATGAAGATAAATATGACATCTGCAGTCAAGCCATGGCATACCCCTCACATATATATATCTATATATATATCTATATATATAGATATATATATATATATATATATATATATATGTATATATATAGGATACATGATGGGCAGAGGATATGGAAAATATTTTCACTCCTGCAGGTGACCTCTGGATACTCACGAGTGCCAAAGGCATGAGTGAGAGTATCCAGAGGTCATGATGCAGAAGTGAAAATATTTTCCATAGCACATGACTGCACATCATGTGTCCGATTTATACAATAGGAGTTTCCAGAATTTTTTATTTTTTTGTTCACTTTAACTTGTGGAATAAACAAAGAAGATACAGGGCAAAAAGAGAAACTTCTGCTAAACAAGGTGAAACACTAATTTGCCATTTGGGATGAAGCAGGCTATATTTATTGGTAGTTGAGATATTCATGGATGTAAAAGGCTTTGCTCTTTTTTGGCTTTTTGTCAGTATGAGACTGGCTACTGTTAGCTTGCTTTGGTTCTCTGCAAGAACACAAATGCGCTTTTCTAGGGCTAGCAGGTGAGTTGCAGGTGGCACTAATATACTGATTAGTTTCCTAAGCTACTAAGGGTTTGGTGGAGCTCCTTCCTGACTGCTGTTTTAAGGAAACCTGCCTAGAGTGATGATAACTACTTCAGCAGAGTCCAGCTGAGTTTTTTGATTGGTCAGGATGTAATTAAGAGATCAGGATAGTGATTGTTTTAGGCAGGGTTTCAGCCTGACATCAGCACAGTGATAATATCAACTTGTGAGGTAAGCACAATATGTATATATGTAAAATATTATCATACTGTGATAATATTCTTGGTAAGAAATCACAGTGTGATTTTCTACCAGGATTTACATCACTGTGTGTAAGATAAATGGATTTATCCACTACTCATTTGTCTCACCCCATTGTATGTATATATATATATATATATATATATATACTGTAATTGAAGGAACCATGAATTCTGCTCTGTACCAGAAAATTCTTAAGGAGAATGTCCGGTCATCCGTCCGTCG
The DNA here is from genome assembly GCA_016271365.2 of Neoceratodus forsteri. NCBI lineage: Eukaryota > Metazoa > Chordata > Ceratodontiformes > Ceratodontidae > Neoceratodus > Neoceratodus forsteri. The sequence continues at coordinate 725,743,612 of CM028137.1, read as the reverse complement.
GCTGAAGCTGAAGCACAGTTGGGTCATGCAGCAAGACAATGATCCAAAACACAAAAGCAAGTCCACATCAGAATGGCTGAAAAGAAGTAAAATTAAAGTTTTGGAGTGGCCTAGTCAAAGTCCAGACCTAAACCCAATAGAGATGCCGTGGCAGGACCTGAAATGAGCAGTTCATGCTCGAAAACCTACCAATGTTAATGAATTAAAGCAGTTCTGCGAGGAAGAGTGGGCTAAAATTCCTCCACAGCGATGTGAAAGACTGATATTGAATTATAGGAAGCGTTTAGTTGCAGTCATTGCAGCTAAAGGTGGCGTAACCAGTTATTAAGTGTAAGGGGGCAATTACTTTTTCACACAGTGCCAGTTGGTGTTGGTTAACTGTTTTCATTAAATAAATGAAATAAGTAAAAAAAAACAAGTGTTATTTATTCACTCAAGTTCCCTTTATCTAATATTACATTTTGTCTAAAGACCTGAAAACATCCAGTATGACAAATATGCAATAATAGAGAAAATCAGGAAGGGGGCAAATACTTTTTCACGCCACTGTATGGCAAGTCGTCCAGGTCCTGAGGCAGTAAAGCATCCCCACACCATCACACTACCACCACCATGTTTGACTGTTGGTATGATGTTCTTACTGTGGAATGCTGTGTTTGCTTTACGCCAGACATAATGGGATCCATGTCATCCAAAAAGTTCCACTTTGGACTCATCTGTCCATAGAACATTTTCCCAAAAGGTGTGTGGATCATCCAGGTGCTTCTTGGCAAATGAGAGACGAGCATTTATGTTCTTCTTGGTTAGCAGTGGTGTTTGCCTTGTTACTCTCCCATGAAGCCCATTTTTGCCCAGTCTCTTTCTGATTGTGGAGTCATGAACACTGACCTTAGCTGAGGCAAGAGAAGCCTGCAGTTCTTGGATGTTGTTTTAGGATCCTTTGAGACTTCCTGGATGATTTTACGCTGCGCCCTTGGAGTAATTTTGCAGGCCGCCACTCCTGGGAAGATTCACTACTGTTCCAAGTGTTCTCCATTTGAGATTATGGCTCTCACTGTGGTTCGATGGAGTCCCAGAGCCTTAGAAATAGCTTTGTAACCCTTTCCAGACTGATAGATAGCAACAACTTTTTTTCTGATCTTTTCAGGAACTTCCTTTGATCGTGGCATAATGTGCTTGTTGAATCTTTGTGCTGGCAACGTGACTCTCATGGTAAGGGTCAAAATAAGTGAGGTTTATATTGAGCAGGGCTAGCTGTAATCAAGGCCGGCTGTGTTCAATCAGCTGACTCTAATCATCCCTTTAATTGGGTTGATTTAACTAGGGGGCAATTACTTTATCACACAATGCCAGTTGGTGTTGGTTAACTTTTTTCATTAAATAAATGAAATAAGTAAAAAAAAAAACAAGTGTTATTTGTTCACTCAGGTTCCCTTTATCTAATATTACATTTTGTCTAAAGACCTGGAAACATCTAGTGTGACAAATATGCAATAATAGAGAAACTCAGGAAGGGGGCAAATACTTTTTCACGCCCCTGTATATATTTATATATTTATAGAGAGACAGAGTGAGAGAGAACGAGAGAGACAGAGAGAGAGGGAGAGAGAAAGATGTATAATTTACTTGCATTTATATATTTGCAATTCTAGCTATTTTTATATTTCAGTACCATTGTGTTAGCTTCTCTACAACATTGTTGAAAGTAGGGCTTTGTCCTGTGGAATTTTTGGCTAAAAGCATGTTTAAAATAAATACTGTAAATGAACAAATATCAAGAAATGCCTGTTCAAGGCATGAGTTATATAGATAGTTCCTGTATGCCCTTCCTCCACCAACAGTTGGCTGAGGCCGGCCATATTGGGCACACCGTTGTATTCAGTGAGAAAGTGTAGGGGCAGTATAAATGAATAGCAGCTAATTACTCTCTGGACAACCACTGGACCACCAGTGTATTATTATTATTATGTATTTAGAAAATGGGCAAAAGACTATCAGCTCTCTGATTGGCTGAGAGCTAAAACAGAGGGGTACATTAACTTACGATAGATGCCCGGTTAGAAAGAAGTGCCAATTCGAGGTGCCCCATTACCTAAGAATCTCCTTGGGCACCCCGAACTGGCAAAGTGACCAGACACCATTTTTTTGCCCTCACTAAATCACCGAGAAGTCGTCAGTCCATAACAGCTCATGCACCACCTTCCCCCACCTGCTGTCCCAGTGTACAGGTTAAAAATAAGTGTTAAACATTTCTTACGCGAAGCTTCTGCCCCTCACTGTGCCCTGTAGTTTTTTTTTTCTCGCTTTAACTACCAGCTTCCTCGGTCATTCACCAAATCTGTCTCTGCGCACTCGCACTGCAGGAGAGGGCCAAGTCGCAACCGCCAGGACGTCAAAAAGAAATCGCACCAAGGAGATTTAGTAAGAAGGGAACACACTAACTGGGAGAGCTGAAACGCATGTTTAAAATTAAAAAAAAACAGTACTCCACGGGGGTCATATTGCAAATGAATCCATACAAACAAAGAGACACTGCAACATAGAAAACAAGGCTTTTCATAGGCAGCAGCACCTCTAGTGGCATATCCTAAAGGAACTATTTAACAGAAGCCCTCTTTCTCATATGTTAATTACTTTTTCACCTATTTATTCCTTACAAAATCATTTTTATAAATAAAAAAAAAATGAAAGCCCATTTCTAAGCATAATAATGCCCTCCAGAATTGGGTGGTATAGGCAATACCGGACCAGCCAAGGGCTATAAGGCCCTGCGCCTACGACGTCGGACCTCATTACACCCCTGGCCGGTCTGGTATTGCCCAATACCGCCCACCCTGTCGGGCATTATTGCTTGCTTAGAAGACATTGTGAGACAGTGTATCTATTTTAATGCTATAATAGTTATACCTTATTTTAAGTGTTGGTTGCAATGTAACTAATCATTAATTGCATACAGTGGGGTAATTGTCCTTTAGTTACACATTTGTATATAAAAACATGGGGAAGGGCATCTAAGAAATAGTCCTAATTATTTTACAAGTCATTTATTTCAACAGTTTTGTGTATTACCAAATTCTTGCACTCTAACTGTCCTTTACAAGATTTGGTCAGCTTCTTGAATTAATAGGCTTCCATATGTTATGAATATATATCACTGAGCTTCAGCATGGCTGGATTTTTCCCATGAACATTACTGAACAATAGGGCTGAATCAAATTAGAAGATTCAGCTTCTGCAAATGTTCAAATTCTACAAATCTCGTGAAAATGCTGAGAAATTACATTAAATTTTCCCAATATTTTCAGCTGATTATAACTCAGCAGGTATTCAGTTTAGAGAACTGTAATTCATAATACATACCCATAAATTAATTGGCTATGTACTTCAACTGTCAAAAATTATGACATTTTGGGCATGTAGGTATAAACATGCAGAGCCTCAAAATCTAGCATTCTATTTATTTCAGAAGTTTCAGAAAAGTATGCCAATATGTACAGGTGGTTATAACTGCACCAAAAGTTACTTTTTTGTTTATAATGTCATTACTGTGTATATGATATTTTTATAGTATACCGTTTTTATTTTATCCTTATTGTATTGATGAAAAATGAAACTGTTTGCACAATCTCTAGGGACACCATTGCAAATGAGCGTGTCTAAATGCATAACTCCTTAAATAAAACTGCACTGAATTTAATTAAAATTGCATTGAATTGAATTGAATAATAACTCACCCACCCTTTAAGCCAAAGGCTTGCAAACTGTATGCATTCTCACCTGTGGAATAAAGCGCCAAGTACAAACAACATCCTGACAGGATGCAGTATATAAAATAATATCAACAGTGTGTTACTGGACAGTAAGGTGGAAAATATCCTTTTATGTTAAAATGCACAAGGTAATGCATTTTTGATACAGGTGCTGTATACATGGGAATCTGTTATGAAGGAGAAAGATCTAGGAGGGACTATAACATCTGACCTCAAAATATCTAATCAGTACAAGAAAGTGATTGTCAGGGTGAATGCAGCATTATACAATGGCAAGAAAGAATACTGGTCCCTGATTGGTCAGACTAGAACTGAAACCGGGATGTTATCCCAGCATAACATCATGGCTCTAGTGCCAGCACACTAACAGCTGCATTAAACATTTAAAAAAATCACTCCACAGCTGTACCGATGATCGCCTCTAGCATTCCCGCTCCGCCCAGAATGTGCACTCCCTGCCTCGCTCAGAATTAGCGCTTGGTGCCCATGTCCATAAACACACTGAAGACGTGTTCTACTTAGTTTTAATCTCCCAGTACAAAACACACAACAAGTGTACCAGGTGAAGCACAATGACACTCACAACTAGCAATGCTGAGATGCGGGCAGCTAACCGTGCGACATCCTGGCTGAACAAAAACAAGCACAGCAGGCAGCTGGCCATATGCCATTGCAACATAAAATAAAAAAAAATCAGTTACTCGCCTTTTTTCCTACATTCTCTTTACTTTTTGTTCTTTACCAGCAAAAGCTATGCCACCTTAATGGGAGAATGACAGTCAGTCTAACTTAAAAAACACAGACTCGGGGTGCATACTTCCAGTTTCACAGACAAACAGTCCTTTTTCCATTTTTAAAGTAAAAAAAAAATACACTACAACAGACTTGCTCCCTTTTCTTCTACCAACTGTACCAGCAGAACAACAGGGTGGGGATCCATAGCAGAGCCACAGACTCACAGTGACATTGCAGCAGCTTCTCTTATTGGCCAAAACAAATAATAATCACTATTGTTTTAGTAGGTGTTCCTACCATTCAAAAAATTACACAAAAATACTTTTAAAAAAACCTTTTAATAATTTTTTTCTTTTTTCTTTCAATGCAAGCCATTGTATAATAGGAATAATACACTCCAGGGTGGGTATTATGCTTGGATAACATTCTTTCTCGAGTGTTGGATGCCCTTGGCCTATGGCCTCGGTCCCAATCACCTGAGGCGGGATGTTATCCCAGCATAACACCCACTCTGTTGTGCATTATTCCTTTAATAGCAAATGTTAGAAGGGGGTCTGCAGGCAGGGTCAGGGAGGTGATCAAACCCCTGTGCAGGTCATACATAAGGCCGCTCTTGGAGCAGCAGATGTTGTCCCCAATAGACAAATAGGAAAGGATACAGAGCAGACGAGATGTACTGTACAAGGATACTAAAAAGAATGGAAGGGAGGCATTATGGGGATAGGTTTAGGGAATTCTGAGTGTTCAGTTTAGAATATCAAAGAGCAAGAGGTGACCTAATATTAATATTCAAGATACTAAGTGGTAAGGGGAGCATTCACCATGAGAAATTTTGGTCAGAAATGGGTGGTGGTTAAACAAGAGGTCATGGGTATAAAATTAAAACAGGCTTCTGATTGAATTTAAGAAAGTTTTTCCTTAGTGAAAGGGTGGTCAGATTGGGGAACAGCTTATCGTCAACAGTGGTAAATCTTGGTAGTAAATCTGCTTTTTAAATGTACATTGGATACATTTCTGATAAAAAGGGGATTACAGGCTGTGTTCACTGCTGGTGAGGGAGAACAGACTCAGTAGGATTTTTTCCCTCTTTCTGAGTACTGTACTGTATTGTATTGTATTAGTGTAGTGTACTGTATTGTATTATACTGTATTGTACTGCATTGCATTGCACTGTATAGTATTATGTTGTATTGTATTGTATCGTATTATAACATTTCCAGACATTTGGATACAGAGTGCTGAATCTAAAGAGACTCACAATCTGGTAAGTTATTTCTGTGTGAAATTTCATAAAATATTTTCAGTTGGTTAGGACTCAGTCTACCTTTACGCTAAAGTCCTAAACACTGGAACACTCAGCCATGGATTAACACTTTAAAGGGACACTGCCAACCCCCCCCACCTTCCAGGCCTCAAAGTGTTCCTAGTTTAAAAAACACAAGTTATGATTGTTCACATTGGGCCCTATTCACAAAAGGTGTGGATGGGTTACACGCCGTGTAAACCCAGTGCATAGCCCACCCTCACCTGGCCGTGCACACTTTGCCCCCTGCTTGACATGCATGTATCTGGTACACCCCCCTATGTGCAAGGAACACTGGACGAATGCACAGCTCCGCACGGGGGTGGACTGGGGACAGGCACAGGAGGTGTGGTAGCACTCCATGCCATTCACAATGACGCAGGTGCCTTGCACGGGGGGGTGACAGCTATGCCTTCTGGAGGCAGCCATAGCTGATACACGCCCCCCCTTAATGCTGCCACTGCGATCGGCAGAGAATGCGGGGGTCAAGGGACCCCTCAATGCATCCACCCCTGGCTGTGGGGCACATCTGGGAGGGTGGGGGATGTGCTGGTGGGGTCTCCCACGCCTCGGTCCTGTGGCAACCTGCACGCTCATCATCAACTTGGTGACTGACAGGTTCAAGTGATTCACCTGGAGTCCTGGTCCAGGCAGCCAATTGGCTGTGTGGCCAGGTCCACAGCCCTGCAACGGACTGCCCCCACATAGCCATGCACCGGAGGGACAGGACTGTGTACTGGAGCCAGGCGGGGACCGCTGTTCATGAATGCGGTCCCTGCATGGATTTCTGGTGGGTGCAGAGCTGCGCGGTCGGGGATCCGTGTGATGAGTGCATATCCCCCACCCATTCGTGAATAACGCCCATTCTGTATAGACTGCTGATATACCTGGTTGTTTAATTCTGATTCTTTTTTTTCCTTTAACAAGTGTAAAACAAACCGCCCACCATATTGATGTTGCCACACAAAAACAAGTTTGTTTACATTCCTTGATCAACTTTCACTGCATCTTTCCTGGACTTAGGAACACCAACAACACAGTCTAGCCACTCATTATGCAGCAGGAGTAGAGTAGACTGTTGCATCATGAGTGGCTGCAATGTTTGGTGGTGTTGCTAATGTTCATGAAGCATGCAATAAGAATAGATCCAGGATGTGAAACAAAACCAGGTGGGTTTTTAACTAGAAAGAATATGATGCGAAAAAGGTTGACAGTATCCAGGGGCTTAAAATCTTGCCATTTATTTACTTGCAAACTTTCATAGAACTTTTAAGAAACTGTGTCTGCTTATAACATTGCCCCCTTTAGAGCTTGTTACTTCATTCATGACAAGCACACCTCTTGTGGGTAGGGACAATGAGCTTTCCAAATATCCTGGCATTTTGCTTAGTGCTTCTGAAGTTACAGGTGTTCACAATTATACCATTAGTTCATTAGCAACATTTTATAACACTGAAATATTTGGTTGCTTATAACTCTCCCACTCTGACAGAGAGGTCTTTTCAACTTGATGCACATTCTCATTCACAAAATATCACAGATGTGGAATTCATAATTCTACCCGTATTTTGCTGGAAAAATTTAAATTTTACACAACACTTGTGCACAACTGATGGGAGAGGGGCATATTCCCTGTCACTTGAGCATGTTCTCCTACATATGGCAGTATTTGTCAATTCATGCACCAAATTTATCCCAGCATATTTAGTGATTTTAAATATTGAACCTTTTGTGGTCTATGGAGTTTCACATTTCTGGTCTTTTTTATCTTATTAAAGTAAGTTAATACTGTTCCTTTAAAGCAGCAGTGCACATTAGTTGCAAAAATGTTGACCTATACTGTTTCATTCTATTCTAGATTGCACTTTATCTTCTGTCTTATGCAATACCATTCTTCACCCATTTTGAGTTTGCTTTTGCCCACTTTTTTGACACTTGAAGGAATAAGAGGAGTTCTGCTTTTTATGTGGCTCAGATCAGCTTTTCCTCAGTATTTCCGATACAGCTATTTTCTGATATGTCAGGGAGTACTGTCCGCTGCATTCTGTTTCATCTCAATAAAATACAGTAAAAGTGATGTTAAACAATAGGTATTCACAAACAAACAAGCAATTACACATGATGAGGTGTGGTTTATCACCTGATAAGAGCACGCCCAGGGGTGTACTAAGGCACGAAGTGCTTGCACCAAGTGCCTTATATATAGGCGATGCTCTTATCTGACGTCCTTCCACACCTTGAGATAATTATTGTACTTATAAAATGGACCCAACTAAATAATAAAAAAAAAAAGAAAAAGAAAATATATATATATTTTTTTTTTAAAAAAGATGTTTTAATAGTGGTAACATGCAAAATAGTTCCTCTATTACTGTTCCGTCCTATATTTGACACTGTCTAGCTGGCAAGTAGAGGGCTTCTACCTAAAAGAAACATAGTGCCCCCCCACACACACCAGACAGGCATACACTGTTTTAATTTTACTGCCTTTTTTTCACTTTCATGTTCCTGTCACTGTCTGCGAATCAGCTCCCGTACGTAATGCTTTTTTTCTACAGCGATCGCGTCTTTTGTAAATGGCCTTCCTGGTTTCCCATTAAGGAAAGCATGCAATTGTTGCTTCTTTCTGTTTTTTTTTGTTTATGTGAAGAATTGCAGAGATAGTTCCTTGAGGAGTGGGACCGAGCATGTCCCTTGCCAGCTGCCGTATTTAGCGCTTTATTGATAGCGCTTTTCCGATCGCTGTTGTGGGTGCTGAATGTATAAACAGAACGTGGCACTGTTAAAAAATACAGTAAAAAACATCTAAAGTATCTGGTGCAGGACAGGGATGGGACTGGGTCTCATGAGTTGTAGAGGAGCGGCTCAGCACGTGTGGATGATCGGTGGATCATGGGCATCTGTTTAATATTGTGAGCAGCTGTTTTGTGAAGCAGGAGGAGCAGAGGTTAGACTTTTCCAGATAAATGTGTTACTTTACTTGACTGTGTTTGGGTACTAGCAGAGCCGGAGGGTAGGGTGAAGGGCAACGAGTACAGGATGGAGTTGTTTGTGATGGCTGGTGATGCTAAGGTACCATTTCCCAGAACTGTGCCATGAGCTGTGCCACTGTGTGTTTCTGTTTCAGTTGGCACATCTCAGTGATTCCTTCTTGTTATGTGATCAGGCAGAGGAAGTTAGTGCCAGTTGGCTACTATATGATTTGATAAGGACACGACTGAGATGATGTAGTAGCCAATCAGAGACTTGGATTTCTTAATCCTATTTTATAAGGGAAAATAATGACGAAAACCTGAGCTGAGCCATATTAAAAGAAAACCTTCTTTTATAGAAACATAGAATATGATGGCAGATAAGGGCTGTTGGGCCCACACAGTCTGCCCATTTTTTTTAACCTTTATTTTTTTGCTGCAAACCCTGCTTCCTGCTTGATCTACAGTACAACACAATCCCCACCTCCCTTCTTACCCCTATGATTCCCTTGTGGCTGTCCCAGGCATTTTTAATCTCCACCACTATTTTCACCCCCACTACATCTGCTGGAAGGCTGTTCCAGGTATCCACCACCCTTTCTGTGAAAAAGTACTTCCTCACATCCTTCCTAAATTTATCCCCATCCAGCTTCATAACATGCCCCCTTGTTCTAGAGCACCTTTTTCACTGGGAAATATCTTCCTGTACCTTACTAACCCCTGTGATGTATTTAAAGGTTTCTATCATATCCCTTCTCTCCCCCCCTTCTCCAGGGTGTGCATATTTAGCTCCTTTAGCATCTAGTTGTAGGACTTCTGATGCAGACCCTGCACCATTTTGGTAGCCCTTCTCTGGAGTTCCTCTACTCTATGTCCTTCTAGAAATGTGATCTCCAGAACTGGACACAGCACTCAAGGTGGTGTTTTACCAATGGTCTATATAGGGGCAGCACCTCCTCACTCTTCCTGCTGGTGATACCCCTTCCTATGGACACGAGCATCCCACTAGCCCTACCAACTGCCTTGTCACACTGCCTGGCCACCTTTAGATCATCTGATATAATTATCCCTAGGTCTCCGTCCTGCTTGGTCTTTGTCAGAATCACTCTGCCCATTTTGAATGCCACTCCCTGGTTTTTGTGGCTTAAGGGTATCATTTTGCAGTTTTTGCATTAAAACCCAGCTACCATACCTTGTCCCTCTTCCATTTTTTTCAGATCCCTGCCTGTCATTTCCACCTGCCCCCACCATGTCCCCTCTGTTCCAGAACCTGGTGTCATCCACAAAGAGGCAGTCCTTCCCTTTAAGTTCCTCTGCTATGTCATTTATAAAGACATTAAAGAGGACCAGTCCCAGCACCGATCCCTGGGGTTGCCCAATGGCCACCCTCCCTTCTTTGGAGAAAACTCTGTTTACCACTACCTTCTGTGTCCTATCTTCTAACCAGTGTCTTACTTAGGTTACCACCTTATTACCCACCCCCAAGTTACCCAACTTGTTTACCAGTTTCCAATGTGGAACGATATCAAAAGCCTTGCTGAAATCCAGGTAGGCCATGTCCAGTGCTCCTCTTTGAACCAACTCCTTTGTTACCCAGTCAAAGAAATTGATCAGATTTGTTTGGCTTGACCTTCCCCCTATAAAATAATGCTGCCTTGGGACATGTAATCCATTGCATATAAGACATTCCACAATCCTTTCCTTCAATAGTGTTTCCTTTAACGTTCATACCACTAATGTCAGGCTGACAGGCCTAAAATTGACCACTTCTTCCTTGTTACCACTTTTGTGAAGTGTGACTACACCTGCCCTTCTCCACTCCACTGGGACCACACTGGTCTCCAGTGATCTGTTAAATAGGTCCATCAGAGGTGCAGCTAGTACCTCCCTGAACTCCCTCAGCACCCTTGGATGTACCCTGTCTGGCTCTATAGCTTTGTCCACCTTTAGGTTAGTGTGTGCTTTTTGGACTCTCTCCACAGAAAATGGACTAGTATCCATTTCCCTCTCAGCTCCAGGCACCTTTTTCATGGTCCCTCCCCTCCCCCTTCTACTATGAACACTGGGCAAAAAGATGTGTTCAAGATGTTTGCTTTTCCTTGATCTCCCCTCCCTCTTTAACCATACAATCCCTCCCTCTGTCTTCCTTTTTTAGCTAACATACCTAAAATATGCCTTGTTCCCTTTTGATACTTTCTGAGCTATTCTTTTCTCAGTTTGCGCCTTTGCTCTCCTTACTGCTTTGCCTGCCTCCCTCTGTTTTCCCTAAAACACTTTCCTGTCCACCTCTCTCTGAGTCTCCTTATAGCTTCTGAATATCATTCTTTTAGCCTTTATTTTTTCTGCTACCTCTTTCGAGAACCATAGCAGTCTCCTCTTTCTTTTGCTTTTGCTTACTTGCTTGACACAGAGGTTTGTTGCCTTCACTATGCCCTCTTTTAGTGTGGGCCACTTTTCCTCCACCCCCCCCAGTCATCTTCCCCTGCCAGGTCATTCCTGAGGCATTCTCCCCCCTTAACAAAATCAGCCCTTCTGCAGTCCAGGACCTTCACCATTATATGGTTGGATTCTGCGGCTATTATTATGTTGAACCACACTGCACAATGATCACTGGTAACCAGATGGCTTCACCTTGACATCTGCAACACTGTCTCTGTTAGTGAGCACCAGGTTGAGAATTGTACCATCAAGAGTGGGTTCACTGACTAGTTGCCTGAGGAATGTCCTCTGCAATGTCCAGAATGTCCCTGCTGCTAGCTGAAGCTGGAGCAGGGAGGATCCATGCTACATCTGGCAGATTGAAGTCCCCCAACAGCAGCATCTTTCCCTTTTCCACCATTTTGTCAGTTGCTTCTAGCATCTCCTTATCTAAGTCCTCTCACTGTGCTGGAGGCCTGTAGATCATGCCTATCTGAATAGTTTCTCCATTTCCCAACTTGAGGGTGACCCACAACACTTCTGTCCCATCACATTCCCTGTATTTCTCTTGTTTGCATGCTTTTCTTCACATAAAGCACCACTCCCCCTCCTTTCCTTCCTACTCTGTCCCTTCTGAACAATGTGTAGCCTGGTATGACCATAGCCCAGTCATAGCTGTCAGTGCACCTTGACTCTGGTAATGGCCACAATATTCACAATGTACTTGGACCTTTAATTTAGGGTAAAAGAAGACTAACAAACAAAACAAAAAAAAGTGTGTGTTTGTCTGAGTTAACTGAACTGAATGGTTATTTGAACAGTTATCTAGGTGTAAATCTCAGGTGATTGAAAGGACTTAATATCTGTGAGGTTTAAATTACTTGTAGAAAGATCTAGTAAGTAGGAGGAGTGGCTTAGCTAGAAGGAAGCTACATTTAAAGACTGCCTTAGAAAGATTCTGCTAATAGCTTGGCAGAAGACACCAGGAGAAAGGACTGTTGTGTGACTGGACTTCTCTACTGGAACTATATTGCCCTCCACCTCCACACACAAAGCTAGTTCTATTTTTATAGGTACAGGATTTGACTGACAACAGGAACTTCCTGTTTGGGAACAGGAAGTGAGTGATCACAGAGCCACCAAAGACTCAAAGCTCCCTCTAGCTGCTGGAGGTATGCCTCTGAGCAAGCAAGTGGTCTACTGAGAAATATAGGATATTCTTGTCTCAGAACAGGACAATCAGAAGCTTAAAGGGCACACAGGCAGAAAGTAAGGAGAGAGAGAAAAAAAAACAGAGGAAAGAGTAAGGATTGCAAACAGTTAAGGGGCCCGAAATAAGACATGATTGGAGTGGTGCAGTGCAGTGGCTGTGGAGCATCAGTCTTCCGGGAGACGTTCTGGAGGATGCGGTGTTGTCCCATCTGCAGGCACCTCTCTGGGCTGAGGGAGGAGGTTGCTCATCTCCAGGCTGAGTTGGTCAGGATTTGTGGGACCTCCTCTTCCATCCAGGGACCACCAGTGCCACTGCCACTGCCATTGCCTCAGAGGTTCCCAAAAAAGAGGAGCGGTTGGATCACAGTGGGCTCAGGGAGGGTGAGGGTGGTGGAACAGAGGTGCATCCCTCCAGTTGTACCTCTCCACAATTCCTATGCCATTCTGGCAAAGTGTGGTTCCTCTATGGAGGCACCCACAGTGGAGACCATGGAAGATGCTGGGAACCTCCACAAAGGAGACCCACAGGAGGGTGGCGGGGACCCTGCAGGGGAAGGAAACAACTCCTGGTGGGGGACTCCATTATTAGGAAGGTAGAACTGGGGGAGGAAGGGGAGAGGGAGGTAAGGTGCCTGCCTGGTGCCATGGCTTGGAGGGACAGGGAGCGAATCCTCAGGATTTCCAGAGCAGCTGCACAGGGGAGGGAGCTGGATGTCATTGTCCACCTAGGGACAAATGACCTGGCTAAGAAAGGGATTAAAGAAGTGCAGAAGGAGTTTGTGGAATTGGGGAGGGGCCTTAGTCAAGTAGCATGCATGGTAACCTTCTCGGAGGTGCTGCCCATCTATGGCATAGGCGAGGCTAGGGTGTTCTGCACCATGGGATTCAATCAGTGGTTGAAAAACTGGTGTGGAGCTCAGGGATTTAGCTTCATTGGGGACTGGGGGTCCACCTGGAGTGATGCAAGCCTATACTGGCATGATGGGCTGCATCTGTCCGGGAGGGGAACCAGGATCCTAGGTGATAGGTTTAAATGCTTCATTGGCAAGCATTTAAACTAGCCAAAGAGGGAGGCACTGGAAAGGAGCAGGGAAATCCTAGCCCCCCCAAAAAAATTATGGTAGTAAGTGCAGCAAACACCAACATAGAGGTGTTGATAGGGAGAAGGGCAGGGGTAAATGGAGAAAGTGACAAAGGCAAGAAGGACAGGGAAGGGGCAAAGGAGTAAGGCCATCAGGAAATGGAGGGTAATGAGTACCAATGCCCATAGTCTGGGCAACAAGCTCCCTGAGCTGGTGGCCTTGATGGAAGAGGGATGCCTGGATATCATAACAGTCACAGAAACATGGTACACAGAGAACCATGACTGGGATGTTAACATACCAGGGTACATAACCTACAGGAGAGACAGGCAGGGGAGAAGAGGGGGAGGAGTAGCTTTCTATGTAAAGGAGGGATAAAAGCAACTGAACAAAAGAGTAAACAGGGGGGAGAGGAGGCACTGTGGGTCACCTTGGAGACTGGAAAGGGCACCACAATCCATACAGGGGTTGTGTACAGACCCCCATGTCAGGGGGAGGGAATGGACAAGGATATGATAGAAGGCATTCTTAGGATGGCAGAGAAAGGGGAGATACTGTTGATGGGAGACCTGAATATGCCAGATGTTAACTGGAGCACATTTGCTGCAGCTACATCCAAGAGCAGGGCCATTCTTGATGCCCTACAGGTGGCAGGCCTCAGACAGCTAGTTTCGGAACCCACTCGTGAGGGAGCAATCTTAGACCTCATACTCTCAAACGGGGGCAGTGAGAGGATCTCAGATCTAGAAGTGGGTTGCCATCTGGGGACAAGTGACCATAAAACAGCGTGGTTCATGTTAAACTCAGCTACAGAGTCAAGCCATACAAAAGTGAGGTACTGGACTTTAGGAGGGCTGACTTTGGCAAGATGGGAGAGTGCCTCAGAAAAGCACTAGCAAACAGGCTAGAAGGAGGTGTGGAGCAACAATGGGGAATCATCAAAACTGCCATCACAGAGGCAACAAGCCTTTGTGTGAAGCGAATAAACAAATCAAAATGAAAGAAAAAGCCACTATGGTTCTCAAAAGAGATGGCTGTGAAAGTCAGGAAGAAAAAGATAGCATTCCGGAAGTATAAGGAAACACAGAAGGAGCAGTACCAGTTAAGGCAGTAGGAAGCAGGGAAGGAAGTCAGAATAGCAAAGGCCCAAACTGAGGAAAAGATAGCCAACTCAGTTAAGAAGAGGGATAAAATCTTTTATAGGTATATCAGCGAGCGAGGAAGACAAAGGGAGGGATAGTGAGGCGTAATAGAATGAAGGTGGGTGGGCAGAGGGGGACAGTGAAAAACAGGGATACTGAATGAATATTTCTGCTCAGTATTCACAAAAGAGGAGGGGAAGTGCCTAATCCAATTAACAGAAGCACTCTTGAAAGGGGGGTTGATCCCAGCCCTTACAGAAGAAAGGGTTCTGCAAGAACTCCTAAAACTGAAGGTGGACAAAGCAATGGGTCTTGATGGAATTCACCCCAGAATTCTAAAAGAGTTAAGGAGGAACTAGTGAAACCACTGGCTACTCTTTTAATAAATCATGGGAGGATGGTGTGGTACCCGAGGACTGGAGGAAGGCAGATGTGATTCCCTCTCAAAAAGTGGGACCAAGACAGAGGCAGGAAAGTACAGACCTGTCAGTCTGACCTCTGTGGTTGGGAAAGTGATGGAGTCACTTCTGAAGGAAAGAATAGCTGAGTACCTAGAGACCAGTGGGGCACAGGACCCAAGGCAGCATGGGTTCACAGCGGAAAGGTCATGTCAGATGAATCTAATAGATTTCTTTGACTGGGTGACCAAAGTAGTAGACCAGGGAGGGCTGTGGACATGGCCTACCTAGACTTTAGCAAGGCATTTGACACAGTCCCACACAAAAAGAGTAATAGTCAAATTAACCAGCCTGGGAGTGTCCCAGGGTGGTAGCCTGGGTAAAACATTGGCTGCACAACAGGACACAGAAGGTAATTGTAAATGGAGTCCACTCTGAAGAAAGAGGGGTTACTAGTGGGTACCGAGGGTTCAGTATTGGGTCCAGTCCTTTTAATGTCTTCATCAGTGACATTGCAGAGGGACTGGAAGGAAAGTATGCCTTTTGCAGATGACACAAAGATCTGCAACAGGTTGATACACAAGGAGGCGTGGAAAGGATGAAAAGGGACTTGGCAAGGTTGGAGGAATGGTCAGAAGTATGGCAGCTAGGATTCAATACAAAGAAGTGCAAAATAATGCACCTGGGAAACAAGAACCCAGGGGAAGAATACACAATGGGTGCGGAGGTAGTAACAACAACAAAAAGGAAAGGGACCTGGGGGTAATCATATCAGATGATCTTAAGGTTAGTAAGCAATGTGAGAAGGCAGTAGGGAGGGCTGGGGGTATACTGGGATGTATAGGGAGAGGCATCAGCAGCAGAAAACAGGAAGTTGTTATCCCTCTGTACAGACAGTTGGTGAGACCCCATCTGGAGTACTGCGTCCAGTTCTGGAGACCCCATCTCCGCAAGGACATAGACCGGATAGAGACAGTCCAGAGAAGGGCAACTAAAATGGTGCAGGGTCTGCAAGAGAAGCCGTATGAGGAGAGACTAAAGGAGCTTAATATGTATACCCTTGAGGAAAGAAGGGAGAGCGGGGACATGATAGAAACTTTTAAGTACCTCAGTGGCATCAACAAAGTCCAAGAGGGTAGCATCTTTCAGAAAAAGAGACGTGCAAGAAGAAGGGGACACAATTTAAAGATAGAAGGGGGTGGTTCAGGGGCAATGTGAGGAAGTATTATTTCACAGAGAGGGTAGTGGATGCATGGAACAGCCTTCCTGAGGAGGTTGTGGGGTCTAAAACTGTGGGAGAATTCAAGAATGCATGGGACAGACATAAGGCAATTCTTGTGGGGGGTAGGAAGAAATAGGCTGTTGGTTAACTAGGATCTGCGGCCTATCCTGTAGGTAGGGAAATGGGCAGACTAGATGGGCCAAGCGGTCCTTATCTGCCGTCAAAGTCTATGTTTCTATGTTTCTATGTAAGCCTCTGCTATATTGGCCTCTAGGTCTGGGATCTTATTTCCCAGACTTCTAGCATTAGCACACATGGCCTTCCAGATTTTGTTAGCTCTTTTCTTGTTGCTTTCTCAATTTTTCCTTTTGTTCCCCTCCCCCTCCTCTCTTCTGACTGCTTCATTTCCCGCTTTTCTCCTTTGCAGACCCCTTCTTCCTTCATTAACTTGCTCTGTGGTGGTAGTCTTGCCCCTCAGGATCTTCCTGCACTCTATCTTAGCCTGTTTGGGGGGAGGAATGGAAAGCATTGCTAAAGTAGACTCAAGATGGGGTAAAAAGGGTATCACACAAGACAAGAGATAAGGGAACATCTAACATGGAATTAAAAAGCATAGGTCAAAATTTTCACTACTCCCATGTACTGCTGCTTTAACTTGATTGAGGAATCTGTAATTTGTTTTTTTTCTCATTTCCCTTGGTCTGCTTCTCTCCCAACAACACCCCCTACCCCATCTCTTACCTTCTCATGGATTTACACATACCCACTGCTTTCCAAGGACCAACTTGTGGTGAGTAGAGACCCATGTCAGTAGAGTGTGAGCCTGCGGGGTGGGGGGCAATGACCTCTGTGGACTAGGGGCTTTTCTCCTCCAGTTTTTCTACCTAGTGACATCAGTCATGCAATGACATGCATACACATGGAAATGTCAGTAGCTGGTGGCATCCTTCCCTTGCTGGTGGCCCTGACTGTGATTCCACCCAACCTCCGCTAGGTGGTGATTATTCTGTGGGACCTCCAGCCTGAAGAAGAACCCTTCAATCCTCCTTCCTCTAGCTGGCCTCTAATGACTAGAGTTTGATCCAGAACCTTGGTTACCAGCATTGTGTGTTGTTGGGCCCGCTTTAGAATCTCTAATGTTTTACTTACAACTAGTGGCTACTCTTTATCTAGTCATAGCACATTCATTAACTAAAAGGGAAATTTTCAAAGGGTTGTTACATTTGTGTGTTCAATTTAACCACCTAAAGTGATCGATGGGCATTTTCAAAAACTGTTTTGTTTTGCAGACGAATGCCTCTATGTAATCTTTAAAGACATCAACAGAATATGAAACTTTATTCAGTGCTGGTAGTGTTCCTACTGTGCTCACTTCTGCAAGAAAACAGTTTGGGAATTCAGACGTAACATGCTGTACATGGGTTAATGAGGCAGAAATCCAGTTTGATGGCTCAGATGCTATGTGTGGGAGTAAATTGTAGTAGTGTATTGAAAGGATGACTCTTAGTTAATTCCAATGCAAACTGCATGGACATCCTAGCTACAGTTACTTTCTACCTGAAAACAGAGGACTGCCCTGTACCTGCTTTAGTGTTCTGCAAGCACCAACATGTAAAGTTTATTCGCTGGATTCTGTATATGGACTACAGTTGAATTAGACTGAGGCCTCCTAAATAAACTTGAGTTACTAGCAAAACATTTGAGTTGGATAAGAAGAATGTCAAGGTCTCTAATAGATAAAATTATAGCTTTGTTTTGTGGATGCACTGACAGAAGTACAATTTGTTTAATATTTAGCTGAATCTTATGAGCAGAACTGTACAGAACTGCTTCACATAATCCCAAGGAGCATCTTGAGCTAAAAAATTGCTTATTTCTGGAACTTTTCTCATCCTTTCAAAAATGCATTTAGTGATGATTATTATAAGTATTTCAATGTGTCCTTGCACACAATAACTTGTTAACAGATATTAGTGTTCACCGTTTATAAAATCAATTAACCTTTACTGGTTGAAATATGTTTCATGATAGTTGATTGTTCTGTTATGAAAAACATCTCATCTGAATTCTTTTTTTATAGCTAACAGACCATTTTAAAAGCAGGATAACACACTCCAGGTTGTGTGGTAATATGGGAATTTAGCAGTAGTAGAATTACAGTAGTAGCAGTAGTAGTAGTAGTAGTAGTAGTAGTAGTAGTAGTAGTTGTAGAAGTAATACTAAAACAAGCATTTGTCAATGCTGAATGTTTGCTTGCTGATATTAGCATTGGATGTGCAGGAGTTAGACAGATGTAGAATAGGAATGGCAGTGAAGTACTGAACTCACGCCAACCCCACCTCCACCCTGCAGAGATGGACAGGCATTGGGGTGTGCCTTTGGTTCATTGCCCACAATGCTCATGGCATTTCATCTCACCCTATCCTGTAGACACCGACAAGTGTTGTGGTGTGCCTTGGGGTGTTCAGTTTCACAGTCACCCCATTTCATAAGGACGTACTCTGAAATGGGTGCAGTATATGAGAATGGAGTGACGTCTGGGGTTGAAGATTCCAAGGAAAACCTTGATGCCTGTCACTGGCGTCAGGGTGAGGGGGTTGGGGTGGAATGGCATGAGCATTACAGCTAGCAATCGAAAGGCACACCCCTGATGCCTGTCTGTCTGTACAGCGTGGGGGGACATTATGGTTAGAAACCCTAACGCCCTGAGCGTTTGTTGGTGTTTGCACTACAAATTTTCAACATGGCCTTTTTGTGACCCACACCTCATGAAAGCATTTAGGACCTCTGCTCATTAACAGTGGCACTGTGATTTTTTTAATGTGTCCCAAACTTTGATTTCCCACAGCGACCATGCCATTCTGTGCCAGATGTGCAAAAACACAGATCAGGCAGGATGTGAAGAATGACAGCTGTACCATTCATAGGGAGGTGTGAAGAGATGGCAATGTTGAAAATCTGGAGTGAAAATATTAAAAATGCTTGAACTTCCGAGCATACATGGAAACTGTGCAATGCATGCTCTTAACATAGTCATTTAGTGGAATTATTTCACCAGATTTTCAACATAGGCATTTTGTGACCTCTGCTCATGAATACTAACACTATGATTTTCTTACTCTGTCCTGAACATTGATTTCCCACAGCGACCGTGCCGTTGTGTGCCAGATGTGCAAAAACACATTTTGGGCAGGATGTGAAAAATGACCGCTGTACTGTTCATAAGGAGGTATGCAGAATGGACAATGTTGAAAATTTTGAGTAGAAATATTACAAATTTTTAAAGTTACGAGTGTGCGTGGAAACTGTGCAATGCATGCTCGTAACATAGTCATTTTATGGACTTTTGTCACCAAATTTTCAACATAGGCATTTTAGGACCTCTGCTCATGAACAGTGTCACTGTGATTTTCTTAATCTGTCCCAAACACTGATTTCCCACAGCGACCACGCCATTCTGCACCAGAAGTGCGAAAACACATTTCGGCCAGGACGTGGAAAATGACAGCTGTATCATTCATAAGGAGGTGTGAAAAAATACCAGTGTTGGAAATCTGGAGTGAAAATATTACAGATTCGCAAAGGTATGAGTGTGCATGGAAACTGCTCAATGCATGCTCGTAACACAGTCATTTCTTTTGAATTCTTTCATCAAATTTGCAACATAGGCTTTTTGAGAGCCCACCCCATGAACAGTGACACTGTTGTTTCATTAATCAGTCCCAAAAGGTGATTCCACGTAGTGACCGCAAAATCACCTTTTGTGACTGAATAACCAGATGATAGTCACTGAATTCATGAGATGGGGCCCCAAGAACTCCATCTTGAAAATTTGGTGCAAAAATTCAGAAAAATGGCTGAGATATCCACATACATTGAAAAAAAAAATGTATGTCATTATACAGCTTATTAACATTTCTTCAGTTCGCGGTCAGCTTTGAAGAGTGCAGATGTGTTCCCGGTCTACCAAAGATCATCTCACCAGGCTCTGGAGGTAAGTATGGGGTGAGGGGGTGTGAGGAGGTGGGGTACGCAGAGGGTTGGTGCGGGTTGTGGAGGGGCACCGGACTCAACGAGGGACAATTTTTATTTTACAGGAAAGGAAAAAAAAAAACAACTGGGGAAAGTTTTCTGTTTTTGCAGGTACTTTGGCATGCTGAGGGTTTCTTGGGTGGGGTCTGTAGCCGACGGGGATTGGGTACCCCTGTCAGCAGAGTGTTGGGGCAGGTGCATGAGCCGAGGGGGATTGGGCACCCCCTCAGCACACAACAGAGGGGGGGCATCATGCTGATGGGGTTTGGGCTACCCTGTCAGCAAATGAATTGGGGAGGGGGCATGCCGACAGGGGGATTGGGCACCCCATCAGCTTTACTGGGGATTGTGAGAGGTGACGGCTGTCCGTTGGTTTCTGTGGGGACTGTGAGAGGCCAACGGAGAAGCCACCACCATGTCTGTTTGAAATGGGACACCAGATAATGCAGCTCTAATTTGTTGCTGCAGTCAGGGACCACCCCACAGAAACAGCTTATTGTTAATGATGGGGCACTCCCTGATTGCAGTGGCGAGTTTCTTTCAAGTTGGTATCAAGCTACACTACTGCTGTCATGGACAGCATGATCCTCTATTGGTGCCACACAGATCAGCCCCAAAATGGGCTGCTGGCATTGGCAACAACACTACTACACACCTCCACAACTCACTACTGCAGCAAGCTGCCCCAATATGTTTCTTGCACATGCATGCAAGTAAACATAAAAAGTTGTCCCAGATTTTCAAAGCCCTTGAAAATCCCGCAACTTTGGGAGAAACTCGGTGCAAGTGGGTTGCCCCTTGCAGAGCCACAGTTTTTCCCACAGCTACAGTATTCCTAAAATTGGAGTCAGTTTACAACTGGCTTCACGATTTACAACAGCTTATGACAGTTGTTATCCTGCAGCTGCAGAAAAATGTTATCACCAGTGGGACCAGGTATAACATCTCCTGCAGCTGCAGGGGACTGGGCATTAAACACATTTACAGGATCTTCCATGGACTATTTACATGCTGGTAACATTCATTTTATTCACAGTCCCTTAAAGCTTCAGGTTTTTTAGCACAGGATTGCCTGTATTTCTAGTGCTGCACATTGCTACAACCCACAGTCTCTCTCTGGCTGCAAACTTTAAACTGAGGCTAAATTCATTACTATGCACACAGTCAATGGCTTAACAGACTTGCACTTGCTGGCAGGACTTTACACAGTCGTTACTTGCAAAGCGACTACACTGCTGCACACACATTTATATGGCATAGGGCTGAAAATCACTGTTTGAGCAGTTTTACGGGTGGTTACTTACTGTTATCAGTAGCAGTTTGCTGTGATGGGGAAAAATGGCATGCAGCCAGTTCTTGGAGGCCTCAGAACAGAAACGAGCGGGCAGTCCTACCGATCATCTTTTCAACCACCAAACTTGCAATTCAGACGATCGATTAGCGGTTTGAGCCTGATTTTAAACTAGAAAGTCTATTTTTAAACTGTTTACAATGATTTTAACACTCCGCGACACTCCTCCACTGCCAGTACACGCAATCCACTCACACTCCCTCTCGAATGCTGGGGCAGTCTCTGTAGAGCTGGCTGAGGTGCGGGACTGATTGCAGCCTGACCAACCACATGACGCCATGCAAATGAGCCTCTTCTTCCTCGCAAGGGCTCTTCTCCTCACGGTGATCATCGAGCAGGCAAATTTAAACTGCAGAATGCAACTCTTTTTTTTTTTTCAACTGACTCCATGGCGGGAACCCATTTCAGTCATTTAACATAGCCATTCATACTGCAGTCTCTCTTTTCATTCAAAAAGCATTTCCAATGTCCAGGGCACAATTTTCCTGTTGCTACCCCTAGTCTTCCACACTTTTCTTCACAACAGTTCATTTTAAAAGCATTTCCAACGTCCAGGGCACAATTTTCCTGTTGCTACCCCTAGTCTTCCACACTTTTCTTCACAACAGTTCATTTTAACAAGCAAAAACACTGTAAACAATTTGATGCAGAACAAGGGCACACTCTTTGGCTTTACTGCTCCTTGGTAAGCAGTTGGCATTTTTAAGCAGCAGCACAATATCCACAGCACACAGCAACACACACTAGGGAAATTGCTTCAGCTTTTTGGGCTACCCACTGCCAGATAGCCAAAATGCTAGCCCCCCCTTGCCCAAGCACCTTCCTTCCAGAACAAAATCCAAAGTGGTACCTCCATTTTTGTTACCCCTCACCCCTGCCTTTTTGTCAAAATGACAGGTGGCATGCTGTTGAAGCTGACAGCAGTACCTGGTGGGGACTGGGTTTGGGGAGGACGAGGTTACTCGGCACAGGGGGACCTAGGTTTGGCTACTCTGCACAGGGGCACCCAAGTAAATCCGTACACAGGAAGCAATAACTGTAATGTCCAGAACCAGGAATGGGATTCTTCAGTGTGGCTTTTATTCACATACTAGCTGTACAAACAAAGCATAGATGGACTCCCATGGGGCTACATTTCCTGGTAATGCAGATTAGAGACAACAGAATGCTTTATCACTATTTCCAGTCCTCAGGCTCTGAACCCACCAGGCACACAGCCCAGACTTGCATGCAGCTTTGGGTACAGCCCAACTTGTACACACTTGGGTTTCCCCATGGGCCCAGCTCCCCTGCTGGTCACTTGATCCACGGTCCATTTGAGGAATGAACCAATTATCCTGTCATGGCTCCCCACACCACTCTAGGCTTCCCAATATGTAGTTCAATTCCTAGATTTTCACACAAGTCCCAGGGTGAAGAAAGCATATGCCCTTTTAGCCAGAGCAGACACTCACCCTTAAGTTGTAGGTGCCCCACGGCGACTCACAAATCTTCCATCTTCCAAAATAAATCCTGGAATAAACAGGCAGCTTTTTCTCCACTGGCAGAATTAAGGGTATTGCCCCAGGAATCTGCTGGGAATCTTTACATCCCCCTCGGAGGGAAGGGGCACTGAGACCCGAACACAGCGGTCTCCACCACTTGAGTACAAACTTCACTCACTCCAGCCACTACTGCAGACTCTCCTTTTGAAAACTCCCAATGTTCTATCTAACTCCCTTTGCTGCAGATTCCAATGTGGCTTATGCAGCTGCGAAAGTTCTATTGGCGATGTCATCCCTCAGTCTCAGCTGAGACTGAGAACAGAGTGAGACAGTGTGAAACCCATTTAACTGGAGTTTCACAAGCTGCGTTCCCTGCCTACCACTAGGTCTTACTGGGATTCTAGTAACCCCGGGTAACAAGAGGGTTACACAGTGTCCCCGACACTAATAGACATGACATCAAGCAGTACTTTCCCAAGACAAATATATGCACTTGGTGATTCTATTGTTAAGTATATAGACAAATTAGTATGTAGACCAGACAAAGCCAAGTGAACATGTAGCAGTGTTCATGGAGGACAAATAGCAGACATGACTAATATGGCAGAAAACATACTGAAAAACACAGGCTCAAATCCCCTTGTTGTCACCCATGTGGGCACAAATGATATGAATAAACAGAATGTGGAAGGGATCAAGAGGGATTTTATAAACCTCAGTTCTAAACCAAAATAAAAAGGATGCAACATCTGCTTTTCAGAGATTTTACCTATCCCCAGCGCTGGCTACATGAAAAACCAAAAAATGAAATAACTTAATGAGTAGCTGTGCAAGTGGTCATTACAAAATGGATATTCATGCTTAACCCATTGGGAATCTTACAATAATAATTGCAGTTTATTTAGCTGGGTTGGGCTTCATCTAAGTAGAGAGGGAATTTCATGCTGGGGAAAAAAACAGAAGCGTTCATCAGAAAGTCTTTGAACTGAATGTGACGGGGGATACGAGTTAGGATAAATTCCCAACTGATACTAGAGAACCCTCCATTAATGTTTATGATCTCTGTAGGATAATGATAACCAGAGCAAGAAGCCTAAATATGACTAAAATATCAGAACATGAGGCCCTATGATAAAGGAATAAGGGTAACTTAGATGTGTTCGCAGTCTTTGAGACTTGATGGGACAGTGCTAGTGATTGGTGTAGGGAAATAATGGGATACACATCTTTTTATAACAACAGAAATGAGAAATAAGGGGGAAGGGTCTGTGTTTATGTAAAAAACATCATAGACTGTCACCAGGTTTACATAGATTACATAGATCATACAGAGCATGAAGACAATTGTCCATGAGCTCGCAAGTCGTGTCTTACCCATACCTATTTATCTTTTTTTCTAGAAGGTATTTGTCCAGTTGTGTTTTAAACACTTACATGGTACCACTCTCAACAATTTCCTTTGGTAAGCTGTTCCATACTTCTGTTACTCTATTATTCAACCAATATTTCCTCCTGACAGTATTGTATCTATCTTTGAGTAATTGAAAGCTATGAGACCTAGCATCATAAGTTTGTTCTCTTTTCTTTAGTTCAAGATCCCACATGTTAGAGTTAGTCCATGCCCTATAGATCAAACACATATCACCCCATAATTCACGCTATTCCAAGGGATATAAATTCAAACAATGCAACCTCTCTTCATAGTTCATCCCCTCTGTCCCTGAATCCTCTTTGTCACCCACCTCTGGACCCTCTCCACCATCTCAACATCACCCCTCCTATAAGGGCCCAGAACTGGACACAATACTCCACATGTAAGTCACACTAGCTAATATACATGGCATCACAACACATGCTCCATCCCTGCTCCTGATGTGTCTCTTACTCATACAATTTGCTATACCACCAGTAGCCTTTTTAACCACAGTATTACATTGGAGCCCAAAGTTAAAATCTTGGTTGATCATAATCGACAGATCCTTCTCCTCACAGACTACCTTTAACGTAGACCCACCCAGAGTATACCGAAATCTATTATTGTTTTTCCCAAAATGCATGACATTGCACTTATCGATATTAAATATAGATTGCTTCTGAGCTGCCCATTTCTCTAATCTATTTAGTGCCATTTGAAGAACTACCTGATCCTCAAAGTTATTAACTGTACTCCCAATTCTGGTATCGTCCGCGAACTTGGACATCCAGACAACAGATTCAACTTGCAGTGATGAAATATACAAATTGAACCAACATGGCCCCAATACCGAGCCCTGGGGGACCCCGCTAGTCACTCTGGCATAACTGGAAAATTCTCCCTTCACACAAACCCTCTGGCTTCTTCCAGTGAGCCAATCCCTCACTCATTTTTGTAACCAATAGGGTAGGCCAATCTCATGTAGTGACTCCACAAGCTATTTATGTGGGACCTTGTCAAAAGCCTTCGCAAAGTCCAAGAACACAACGTCCACCAATTCCCCCCGTCCATGGCCCTACTAACTTTATCATAAAATTCCAGTAAGTTAGTCTGACACAATCTACCTTTTGTAAATCCATGCTGAGTCATATCTATCTTGCCAGTGCTATCAATGAAGTCAACAATATAGTCTTTGATTATGCCCTCCAAGATCTTTCCCATAACCGAGGTCAGACTAACCGGCCTATAGTTTGAAACCTCCTGTCTACTACCTTTTTTATGTATGGGTATAACTACTGCTTGTCTCCAAGCCTCTGGTACCTCACCTGTGTTGATACTTTCTTGGTATAGGTAAGTTATAGGCTCCACCAATAATGGTGCCATTTCCTTTAGTATCCTTGGGTGGATCCCATCCGGGCCTTGTGCCTTATTCTGATTTAACCTCTTTAATCTAGTCAGGACATCTACTGGATCAATTCTTAAAGGTAGTTCCCCCTGTTTAACCATCTCTCTACCAACAGGGGACTGGGAATCTTTATTATAGACAGATGAAAAGTATGTACTATATTCCTCTGCAAGAGCCTTATTACCCAATCAAATACATGGCAAACCAAGTCAAGAGTGTATAGATACAAATGCAGTTTAAGAACAGACCCAAGATCATTTGTGGAAATTGCTACAGACCACCCAACTCAAATACAGAATACAATGATAGGCTCACAAGAGAAATTAGCATAGCATCTGATATGGGAGACACCATAATGGTTGGGGATTTTAACTAACCTAGTGAAACACTATCCAGATCTACCATCCAGGAATGTGCATTTTTGAAAATCCTAGCATGCCAGGGTTTACATAAAATGGTAACTAACCCAATCAGGAGGAACAATATTTTAGACCTTATCCTTACAAACATTCAAAATCATTTATCAGAAGTTTCTATATGCTGTCCCCTTGGAGATAGTGATCACAGCAGGGTCATGTGCAATATAAGACTGTGCATAACTAAATCATCTGGAACAAACAGCATTAGTGATTACAGTAGGGCCGACCTCTACAACATTAGGGATACCATAAACTCAATTGACTAAGAATTTGAGATATTACACCTCTCTGTCGAGGAATGCTGGACTTTATTTAAAAACACAGTATAGGAACTTGAGGAAAAGTTTGTACCAAAAAAGAAAAAAATACATAATAAAAAGGGAAAGATTCCACTTTGGCTCACCCAAGCTATTAAGAAACAAATAAAACAAAAGGAGAAGGCCTACTCAAGACTGAAAGAGGATAAGTCTGAAATATCAAACAATAGATACAAGTCCAAATTACTGAAATTGAAGAAGATGATAATAAATGAGAAGAGCAAAATTTAATTCAGAATAGCTCATACTAAGGGCAATAATAAAGCCTTTGTTTCCTATGTCAGTAGTTACAAAAACAATCCTAGGAAGGTGGGACCTCTAATTGCAAATGGTACAGCAATAGAGGATGATAAAACAGCAGCTAATATGTTCAATGAATACTTTTGCTCAGTGTTCAATGAAAAGATCAAGGCTCCAGTGCCAGATAATACTAACGAAAGTATCAATACCTACTTCACTATAGAGGAAGTCATGTCATCTATCAACAAGTTAAAGGTAAACACTTCTCCTGGCCCAGACAATATTCACCCAAGGTTTCTAATCGACATTTCATCTGTCTTGCCATAGCCTATGTCAATCCTTTTCAAGGAGTCTTTGGAGACTGGGGAAGTGCTGGCTGACTGAAGAACTGCAGTAGTTGCTCTGATGTTCAAGAAAGGAAACAGGAGACAGGTTAACAATTACAGACCTATTAGTCTAACATCCCTACGTAGCAAAATAATAGAAAGATTAATTAAGGAAAGAATTTAATCTAAGATACAGGCCAAGGGGTTAGGAGACTCTTACCAAGACAGGTTTACCAATGGCCATTCATGTACAACAAACCTGGTAACCTTTTACAGTGATGTCAGTTCCAGTTTGGACAATAACACCCCTGTGGACGTCATACTGTTGGATTTTGGTAAAGTGTTCAATACCATCTCCCCACTGTGAACTAGTAGGAAAATTTACAAGCATGGGCCTACATTCTAGCCTGGTTAGGTGGATTAATAACTGGCTGACCGACAGAACCCATAGGGCATGGGTCAGCAGCCTCCTCTGTGATTTTGGAATGATCAGTAGAGGAGTTCCATAGGGGTGGGTCTTCAGACCAACTCTGTTTAGTTTCTTTATAAATGACATCAACGGTAATATTACCAACTTGCTGTTAAAATTTGCTGATGATACTAAAGTGGGGGGAGATGTTGATACGCTAACTAAACATCTGATACTGGCACAGGACTTAAAGCTCATTGAATTATAGACAAAACATAACAAAATGAATCAAAACCAAGACAAATGTGCCGTGTTACATTTTGGCAAAAGAACCCTTTATATACATACATATTAAACAACAAAACTTTGAAGTTGGTGGATAAGGAACACGATCTTGGCATCGTTATTAACTATAAAATGACAGCTTCAGATCATTGTAAAAAAAATGACTCAGACAACTAACAGAATATTAAACAGTGTAAAGCATACATTTGATAGACGTGAGTCATATATCAGGCACCTATACAGAACTCACTTAGACTTTGGGTCTCCCTTTGGGAGCACATACCTAAAACATGATATATATCCTTTTTGCAGAGGGTTCATCACAGGAGCACTAAAATGATCCCGAAACTAAGAAATCTAACTTATACAAAAGGATTGAGGACAGAAGAAATAGGGGAGACTTACTTCAATTACATAAAATACTTTAAAGTACTGGATTATCAACACAATGTGGTTTCCAGTTTACAATTTGTAAAACAAATCTAAGACGTCATAACAGACAACTAATAGTCCCAAAAGTAAATACTGTACCTGTAAAAGGAATAGCTATTTTACAGTCAGGGCAGCTAAGACCTGGAATCAACTTCCCCAAGAAATAGTTGAAGCTAGCAACTTCATGGGGGTTCAAATCCAGGCTAGATAAATATCTGAAGTGAACTGTAAGCAGGGATTAATCTGCCCACCAGGGAGTGGGAGACAATCTCAATGGGCATATGCCTACTTTTGTCTACAACAAACTGAGTAAACCAAAAATGCCATCCTCCAGGACCAAGGCACAAAGGACCACACAAGCATGAAGGTGCTGGACTTCTAAAGTGGGGACATTGAGGCCAAGCAGGAGCAGCTCAAAGGAAGCTGAGAGGGGAAGAGGCTGAAGGGGGGGTGTAACAGAAATGGGGCATGAACAAGAAATAGATATTACAGATGTCTAGTTTGTGCAGCAGGGAGGTCAGTAAGAGAAAATGGAGAATGAAACCTTGTGGTTCATGGGAAATAGGGGTTACAGTTAGGCGAAAGAGGGTAGCCTTCAAAAAGTATTAGGCAAATCAGAAGTTGAATACAGGGAGATTTACCTTCAGAAATTGAAGGGGGCAGGCAAGGTAGTGAGGAAATTAAATACACAAATGGAGGAAAGGACTGCAGAGAGAGCAAGGGTGGAGGCAACACATTCTTTAGAGATATCAGTGAGAAAAGGAACACAAAAAGGTGTAGTAAGATTAAGAGGCAGGTCAGAATGGGTGGAGGGAACAGGGAAGAGGCACAAATACTGAATAAATACTTCACACAGTATTGACAGTAGGGGGCATTGCAAGAGGGAGCATACATGGGTAGGGAGGCAGGCAGGGAGATGGATCCCTCATCCCCAGGACGGAGATCGGAGAGTAGGTGTATACCACTGGACATCAGGGAATGTGTAAATTTTAATGGGGACAGGGACTGGATGGTGGGGAGTACCACTAAACACCAGAGACTATTGATACCTATACAGGGATGGGGATTGGAGGGCTGGGGCTACCAATGGACACTAGGGAATGTGAGATTTTTAAACAGGAATGGGAATTGGAGAGCGGAGGTACCATTAGACACCAGGGAATGTGTGATTTTTAATGAGGATGGGGATCAGAGAGTGGGGATGTACCACTGTACACCAGGGAATGTGTGATTTTTAATGAGGATGGGGATCGGAAAGTGGGGGGTACCACTAGACACCAGGGAATGTATGATTTTAAATGGAGATCGGGATCAGAGGGTGGGGGGTACCACTGGACACCAGAGAATATGTGATTATTAATGAGGACAGGGATCAGATGGCAGGGGGTGCCACTAGGCCACTTTGTGCAATTCAGTTACCACTGAAAAAAGGTTAACTAACTCCAGGCAAACCTAGTGGCTGGCAGAGCCACTGCAGCCAAAAACCAAGTTGGTGGTTGGAGCACACCTGCTCCCTGGTGTCTAGTGGTACCCCACCCCACCCCACCCCACTCTAGTCCCCATCCCCATATATGTATCTACAGTATATTTCCTATTGTGTAGTGGGGATGCCAGTAGACAAAGGGAAATATTGATACATATATGGGGATGGGGGTTGGTTTTAGAGGGTGGGGGTGCCACTAGACACCAGGGAGCTGGTGTGCTCCCCCAACCACCAACTTGGTTGTTGGCTGCAGTGGCTCTGCCAGCCACTAGATTTGCCTGGAGTCTGTCAGCCATTTTTTGGCAGTAACTGCACTGTGCAAAATGGCCTGCACTATTCCATTTACTCAGTGCTAAAGCACTGAATATTGCACTGTGCCCATATTTATGTCTGTCCCTCCCTTTGTGCACTGATCCTTGCACATGTGCTATTCCATTTAGCATGTGCCCCCACCTCCTTTGAAAATTGCTCATTGGTGCAAAACCAGGGCAAAAGGCATACAATCTCTTTGCCCACCAGGCAAACTTTTGAATATGGGGCCCCAGATCTGCAATAGAGCAGGCACCATAGAGGGAGTGAAGGCCATAAAGAAAGACCTGGAAAGACTAAAAGAGTAGTGCAGGATTTGTCAGCTAGTATTTAATGCCAGAAAGTGCAGTTACACATCGGACACACAAAACAAAAAACAGCTAAGTACAGGATGGGAGGGGAGGTCATGGCACGTACTGTACCTTTACAAAAAGGTACCTCCTGTTACCATTATAGGTGACCTGAAAGGAGCTGTGACCAGTGTTCAAGAGTAGTGGGGGAGCAAATAGGTGAAGGGCTCTACAGAAAGAGGGGACAGCAAGCAGAAGAGGGATGGTTGTACTCCTGTGTACAAGTCATTGGTTTGCCCCCACCTTGTGTACTCTGTGCAGCTCTGGAGCACTCACCTTAGGAGGGACATTGACAAGGTGGAGGCTGTGCAGAGGAGGGCAACCAAGATGATACAGAGACAGCAGGGGTAACCTTCTGTGGAAAGGCTAAAGTGCCTCAACATGTACTCCTTGGAGAACAGGAGAGCCAGTAGAGACATGACTTGAGATCTTCAAATGCATTGAAGGAATATTCCAGTGGAGTGTTGGGAGTTAATTGGTTGAGCACAAACATGATTGCAAGAGGGAACACAATGGGAATATTCAAGGGTGGTGGGCAAGCATTTCTTCATGGTGGTGGATTAATGGAGCAGGTTGCCTAGGGATGTGGTAGGGGCAGAATCAGTGGCAGGATTCAAACATGTGATAGGGACATGGGTAACATTAAAAGGAAGAACTGAGGCCAGCCCAGTGGTGTGATGAGCTTAGACCATTTAGTGCCAGTCAGTGGCAGGATCTGAGCATGTTGCAGGCACATCGGTAACATTAAAAGCAAGAACTGAGGCCAGTGCAATGGTGTGATGGACTTAGGTATTTTAACACCACACCTTCCACCATGCCGGCAACCTGGATTCAGAAATGGACCAGGGTCGTTTGGAGGCCCTGAAGGCGGAAGGAGGGTCAAGTGTCTAGGGACTGCTGTCCTCTTTCTGAGTGGGGCACTGGGCATGCTGCAGATTGGCTTCCAGTCAGTGCAGGATAGGTGGCAACAGCAAGTGGCATTCTACATTTGTCAGCCAGGACACAGGAGCTGAGGTGTATAGCATCTTTATGCTATGCCTGAGTGTCATTGCACATGCACTAGCCTGAGCAAGGTAAGAGGGACAAAAATGGAGGACAGAATCTTCCAGAGGCAAGATGATCCCAGCAACCCTAAATTACTTAAAAGCAGTCTACTGTGAGCTGCCTAGCACTCCTGATGGAACTTGAAGATAGCACAGAGAAACACAGGTCACATGGTAAGCAAACTTATAATTGGCTTCAGCAGTGCACAATTGGGCAGATCACAACCCTAAACATTACATCATTTGAGTCACTGGCTGGCAGAAGCAAATGGGATGTTGATCTTTAAACTCTATTTAAATGTATGTGAATTCAATTTACCTATCAACTGTGCTGCACTTGTGATCAGCATATTCTACTGCATTTCAAAATAAACTGAACTACAAGTCATTCCATTCTTGATTGCTAACTGCATTTACATGTACAGTGGAGAGTTAGGACATCTACAGCAATGAAGACTTATTCAAGAGCTGAAGTCTTAATGCAAGATACATCTCACAGTCATTTCCACAGCAACAGACTTTGATGTCACAGGATATTATACTAAGTCACTGAAGATATTACCTTTTTATAAGGCTGCCCTGCTGAAGTTTAACTGAAAAAAAAGTAGCTGCCCAATGGCTATAATTTTTCTGTTACAGGAACTTTGAACTTCATAATAACAATTCAGATGCAATAGAGATAAGGCATCTCATTAAAAAAACCCGCAATGCTCCGAGTTAGCCATCACAGTGTCAAGCAGTGGGCAAAAAATACATAACATCATGGTGAAAACATAATTCCATCTGGCACTGCATATGAATACTGTAGGTCTTCTAAGATATAAATCTTCAGGCTTTTGAAAAAAGGGCCTTGGATAGCTATTTGTTTTAACCAGAGCAATTCTATAGGTATAAAATGTTCATATTTACAGTAACTGACAGTTACAGTATAGTCTGTGTGTAAAACAATAACTTAATTTCCTGTGTTTGCTCAGTCTAAAAGATCATATTATCATAAAGAGTATTATATTTCATGTCTAATGGAAAAACACATAATGTTGAAATTTCATTTATTTTAATTAAAAAGAACTCAGGGCTGTGGTTCTAATTTGGTGAATCCCCACTATGTGATAAAAGTGAGTGTTGCTATGGAAACTATATCCAACAGAGAGGTCACATCCAGCGATACGCTGACAAACAGGAAATCAAATTAGAAACAAAGCTTTATCAGCTACAGAGCTCTGAATTTATCCTGCATGAGTTGAAATATAAACCTAACCTGTAACCTACAGCATGTGGACTGGTCTCTGTAATGATTAAAAATAATATTCCAGCTTTTAGCAACACAAAAAGAAATAAAACATTACTCTTCAGAACAGAATTTGTAACACTTTAGCTATAGAACCCTGAAAAGTGACATAGATATATATGTTAAACTTACAGTCTTATACTACAGTTTATCCATTATCCAGTTTATCCAATATTTGTCATCTTCTAAACTTGACTGTTCCCTTCAATTAGTGTATCAGTTAAGCTAACACTGTAGAGTGTTGTTTGTTAAGAACATTTAATTCTATGAAAGGTGTGATTACAATTTGTAATGTACTGGTATATAAGATAAACAAGGTAAAGAATGATTCAAATCCATAGCGTAGATGTAAAATTGTAAACTTGAAACTAAATGTTTTTGAAAAATAGGATTACGTTTGAAGATTTACTTTATTTTATTCTATTACTCCTTCCCTTCTCCCCTTCTCCCACCTACCCCTTCCATTTTTCTTCTCCCATATCTTTACTGCTGCTACTCTGACTGACTTGTTCTCCTTATATCGCTCAATGAGTAGGAGCCCTGATGAGCTCACTCACATTTAAACTACTCCACATCTCTCTGCCCCCATCATCACTTATCCTATTCCTCACCCCTAAACCTCTTGATATAGTTACTGGAGCTTGGAAGCATACTAGAGACTGCCCGCTTCACAAAGGGAGAGGGCTCTCCTCCCAAGGTGATTACTGCTTCTCTCTCTTTCTCCTCGTTCTTGCAAAGGTGAGCATAAAAAATAGCCATTGCTCAGCTCTCTGCATCACTTGGCTCCTTTACCAATCTGACTTCCACAAGTCCAGCTCCATTGTCTTGTCTATTTTAAGACACACCAACTCTGTCCTGAAGGGGATGGTTCACAGGTTGCATATCCTAGCTACCTTTGTTCACTTGGCAATATTATTCAGTACTGCCTCCCATATTCTCCTACTCCATATATTTGCTAGTGTGGGCCTTTCTGACTTGTCAGTCAACTAGTTCTGCTCCTACCTGTTTGATAGGTACTAATCAGATCAACTACAGGATGCTCTATCCCCTTTCCTCCTTATCACCTCAGGTGTATCCAAAGCCTCCATTCTGGGTCCCATCCTGCTCTCCTCCTTTTTCAAGACTTCCCCTCTGTGTCTCGAGAGCCTCCGCATGCACATTAATAGCACTTTGTCTCTTGCTTTGGATGCCTCAGTACCAGAACTGGAATTGACCTTACAATGTGACTTTGACAATGTCCAGCACTGGTTTTACTCCAAACAACTCTCTCTCAATGCCAAAACAATAGTTTCAATGATTTTTCACAGAAATGCTTGCCAGGCATCACATTATCACCAGGCTCAACACATTGCATTCCTCACACCCCAAAGTTGTCCTCCACTTTGAATACCTCACTGTGTGGGTGGAGTAAAGCACTGGCTTCTTTTTCCACAGCGACTACATCCATAGAAAGATCCTCCCAAATGTTTGTGCATTGTACTGCAAGAAATCTTGACTTCAGTTGCCAGTCTGTCATGAAATTAATCTCAGAATGACCCTCCCAGTGTTTGACTACACTGAGGTGATTAACAATTTCCACTAACTTGACCAAACCGGACACCCCCCTTACACTTTTTCTGCCACTTTGCTATTTTCTCCCCTCCCTGCACTTATCACTGCTTCCATTTATGCCACCTTTTCCTTTAGCTTCCTTGAACGTATGCACCATTGTGCCTCCTAGCTTTCTAAGTTCTGGCTTGGCTTTTTCCCTTACTGGCTATCATCCTGTTCCTCCCCCTTGGTTTCTCTTCTTCATGCTTCCTCAGCCCAACTGATTCTTGCTACTTACTGTATCAATTCTAGGGTGGGTGAAAGGCTGGGTGAAATTTAAACTCTGCTGACAAAATTCTCTCAAAATAGAAAATTCTTTTTCATGAAAATTTGCAAAAAAAAGTAGGAGGAAAATGTCACCGTAAACTGGAATGTTGGCATTTATTGTGGAATAATGTGGTGAATTGTGGAAAATGTTTCAACACAATTGATTTCTTTTTTTCTTGTATCTATGAAAGTAGAAACTGGTATAACTGGGACTGTAACTGGGAGGTGGAGACACCGGAGTAACTGGGAGGACAAACTGAATAATTGTGGGGTGACACTACTAGAACTGACACTGGTGTAACTGGGAGTAGACATAGACATCACAGCAATGGTGAAACACTTGTGCAACTGAGAAAACAATGGGTTTCACTGACAGAACTGGAAGGAGACACTACCACAACCTGGAGGTGACACTGCCACAACTGGGAAGAGACAATGCCACAACTGGCAACTGGAAGGAGACACTGCCACGACTGGGAGGTGACACTGCCACTACTGGGCGGAGACACTGCTACAACTGAGAGGAGACACTACCATGACTGTAAGGAGACACTGCCACAACTGACAACTGAGAGGAGACACTGCCACAGCTGGAAAGAGACACTGCCACAACTGAAAGGAGGCACTGCCACAACTGGGAGGAGACACTGTCCTAACTAGACAGACAATACTGTAGCTTGGGGACTTTGCTGTAACTAGGGATAACACTAGCGAAATTGAGAGGAGACACTATGTTAACTGGAATACAGCAGTGTCTCCTTCCAGCTGTGGTAGTGTCTCCTCCCAGTTGCCAGTTGTGGCTAATATAAATCAGACTCTTTTTATGCATGACCTATCATTGATTGACTGGTCTCCCATCTTTGCCTCCTCAAAGGCTCAATCAGCACTTGATTACTTCCTTGCCAAGTTTGGCTGTCTCCATGACCTCCATGCCCCCCGAGTTACTCGCCACATATGGGGTAC
Organism: Neoceratodus forsteri; assembly: GCA_016271365.2. Taxonomy (NCBI): domain Eukaryota; kingdom Metazoa; phylum Chordata; order Ceratodontiformes; family Ceratodontidae; genus Neoceratodus; species Neoceratodus forsteri. The sequence continues at coordinate 725,707,951 of CM028137.1, read as the reverse complement.
ACAGACCAAGTGGCTCACAAAAGATCTTCTTTCTCAACTCAGGGTAAAGGATAAAAGTTGGCAGCATTTCAAGGCCTCCAGGCTACAGGCAGATTATAATGATTACAGAGCTCAGAGAAATTCCTGCAAAAGGAATATTCACTTAGCTAAAAGTTCCTTCTGCAAGGACTTACTAACGAAATCCGCTGGTGACTCCAAGAAATTCTGGTCTGTCATTAAAACTCTCCTTGGAGCCAATAATTCATCCACTACTAATGACATGCTGCTACTGTAAATGGCGTGCATTGTAATAATCCTGTGACCATAGCTAATGCACTGAACAGCCACTTCTCTGATCTATCTATCTACTCGACATCTTTCCCCCCTACTTCCAGTTCCATGGACACAGAACCGGTACTTTCTCATCCACCGTTCCGGTTTCGGTCCTTCACCAGAACTGAAGTTCTAAAGCTACTACTCTCCATCCCTGACAGCACTAGCTCTGGTGCTGATGGACTGGAACCCAGGCTATTGAAAGTCGCTGCCCCTCTTATTGCCTCCTGCTAACTAAAATTTTTAATTTGTCGATATGTCACGGCATAGTTCCCAACATCTGGAAGCTAGCCAGGATCACTCCCATCCTTAAGAAAGGTGATCCTAAAGACATGTCTAACTACCGACCCATTGCCATTCTTTCCATGCTTATTAAAATCCTGGACATATTAGTGGCAAACCAAACTTTATCATACCTACAGGTGCATAGCCTCCTCTCAGGCTCCCAGCATGGTTTCCGAAAAGGCCATAGTACCTCCTCTGCCATCCTAAAACTTACAAATGACATCTATGCTGCTATGGAATCTGGTCTCTTGACAGGTGCTATCTTCATTGACTTAACTAAGGCTTTTGACATGGTTAACCATACCCTACTCCTTACTAAACTCTGCTGTTTTGGTTTCTCCACCGAAACAGTTGCCTGGTTCAAGAACTATCTATCCAACCGGATGCAGGCTGTAGCCTTTAACTCGGCTATATCCAGTCCTTCTGCTGTACTCATGGGGGTTCCCCAAGGGTCCATACTTGGCCTGCTACTTTTCTCAATTTTTATAAATCACCTTCCATCGTCTGCGCCATCCTGCTCATCCTTGTTGTATGCGGATGACCTCGTCATTTACCGCAGTGGTGGTAATATCGCTGATATTAACCACTCCCTAGCCATGGACTTCTTAAGCATTCAATCCTGCCTAATGGAAAACAACCTTGCCCTAAATGCAAGCAAAACTCACTCTATGCTTTTCAGATCTCCTGCCAGGCTCAAGGCAAACCGCAAGGCCCATCAGATATCTAGTGCCGCTGGTTCCCTAATAATTGGCACTAGCTCCCTCAAATATCTAGGCATTTTCCTTGATGAATCCCTGGTTTTTGACCTCCATATTACTGCCACCTGCAAATCGGTTAATGCTAAAATCAGAGGTGCCTACCAAACTAGCTATGCCCTTGTGCCAATGGCCAGGATTGCCGTAGCTCAAGGCCTGCTGCTCCTGGCCCTGGCCTATGGCTCAGTCACCTACCTAGGGGCATCAAAGACCTCCCTCCATAAATGGGACACCACCTATAATAACATCTGCCGCTATGCCTCTGCATCACCACGGTTCAAACATCACTGTCAGCTTTATGCTGACCTAAAATGACCCAGCCCTGGTGCTCATCGGCTACTGTCCTATGTCTCCCTAATTGATGGTATAACTAGATCAGGCCCCCCCAACTCCCTTGCCTCCTTGCTATACCGTCAAACTCCCTCCTATGGTCTCCGATCTAATGGCCATAGCCCTCTCTTGATCCCTAGATGCAAAACCACTATGGGTACTCGTGCTTTCTCTTATGCGGCCGCAAAGTACTGGAATTCCATCCCTCAAGCTATTAGCCAAGCTCCTACCCATGCTGGTTTCAAGAAACTCCACCGTGAACACTTATTGGCCTCAAATCCCTGTACATGCGTTCATCCACCTTAGCTCACTCGTCCCTTCTTTCCTCACCCTGTCTTTTCCTGCACTCTCCCTCTTTCCCTCTCCCTTCACGCCTTCTTTCTTTACCCCTTTTTTCTTCCTCTGATCTCTACCACCCTTCCTTCTCTCCTACTTCTCTACGTTTTGACTCTCGTGATGGCACTTACTGTTTTTTGTACGTTTCCTGTTGTACCTAATACTGACTTGTACACACTTGCTTATATTTTGACTTTTTCAAAACCGCACTACGTATTATTTTACTTTTGATCTTGTGTAACTCTTTATATCACCCAGTGTCTAGTTGTTTGTATTTTGACCATCCCGCTGTCTACCTTCCTTGTGCTGCATCACATTGTACTGCTCATGTATTTTCCCCTTGTATTCCTCCCGGGTCGTGCCTGAAAATAGGCATCTATATGCCTAGTGCACCCACCCGGTTACCAAAAGCAAATAAAATAAATAAATAAATGAAGTCATGCAGCTATGCTCTGTGAAATACTTTGCACAGTCTCCCAACGCTGTGTTGTGTAAAGTGTTGCTATATGTACTGTAGTCCTTTGCCACACAAAGTATTTCACCAGTTAAGTGCCACTATGCTGTTTATTTTAAAAAAACGTTTTAATAAAAAAAAACATGTTTTCACATTCCCCACCTTCCTATCTCAGCCCCAACCTTTTACAAGTATTTCTCCACTCCATCCCCCCTTATCCATACCTGTCTCCTTTACTCAGCCCTGTTGAAGTTGAATTAGGAAAAATCAGTGAGTTGGCACATATACCCTTCCCTGCCCCCCCAGTGTCCATGGTTCAGTAAAATGACCCACCCTACTCCTCTACCTATCCTACACAGTATTAGAGATAGACCCTATTACATCACCCTGTGATACTTCACCACCAACCTTCCCAGAGACCAGTGGCAGAGGAGTGCATCAAAATGTGGGGGGGTCAGAATTGCATGGAACACCTCAGCCCATGGCACTGTTCAATTAAATGACTGACCCTTCAGTTACAAAAGTGAGGTTGCCTGACCCCCCCAGACCCCTTGGTTCCTCCACCTATGCCTGAGACACTACCAAAATGGATACAGCAAAGGTCCTACAGTGCAGCAACTGACACAGTCATCCTTTCAAATGCCACTTTCTGGTTTACAAAAGTAAGCCACAAAGGGCAGCAGATTAGTATCATTCAACACTCAATGTAAAACTACACTGCAGAGTTGAAGTCAGAGAGAGAGAGAGAGAGAGAGAGAGAGAGAGGTTTGCTATAGCAACTTACTCGTTGACCCTTACATGCTGCCTAAAAGAAGGTTCTCATGTGACCTCATTGCTTGTGGAAGAATTTTGGAGTATTTGCTGGAATTCAACAGTAAATGGCAAAATTGTTTGACAAACTACAAAACTTTAAAAATACATAAATTGATATTACTTTGCTGTGAGTCATGTTTGGTAAGAGTGCAGTCTCAAGAGACAGATGGTTTATTAGCAAATAACTCTTGGATCCTTTCATTCTCACCCAGATGAAGACTATCACATGACTGCAGTGCTTGGGGAATATATTTCCATGGATTTCTACTGCAAACTGCTGAATTTTATCATAAACTGCAGAACAGTTTTATGGTAAAGAAGACTTCCACAGTCCATCAACAAATTTCTGCTGTTTGCAAGACAATTCTCCCAAATGAAGTGAAATTCTGCAAAAATCATAGATTTTCACCAAATGTTTGTGACAGCTCAATCTGTGGTTTTCAGCTGGCTCTAATCTTTTCTGTGTTCAAGAACCTTTGTGGGGTAGTTGCCTTCTTGTGCAGTCAGGGGTGCCATAAGAAATTCCTGGGCCCGGGACACACCTTTAGGACTGGGCCCCCCCCCTTAGTCTCACATCCCTGTTACAAGTCCCCCTATGGGACCCCTTTGGGACCCCTGAGCCTCTGGGCCTGGGACAGTAGTCTCCCACCCCCATCTGCTCCCCTGCCTACAGTATACACCTCATTCAGCTCTGTAATAGACTTCTACCTGATATCTGTTCCTCCTCCTTCTTCTCCCCTTTCATATTCAAATCTTGCATCCTTGATCTTTTCTCTCACACTTGCTCATAATGTCTCCTCTGCTACCTTCCAACATCTGTTTTAATGCTTCCTGCCTTCCCCCTACCCTTTTCCCACTTACTTCTTCTTCTTTTGTGCCCTAATTCCACCCCTCCTCTATATGTATTTATTCTTGTGAACTTATTGATTGACTGACCGAAAGTACTCTTGGTTTCTGACACTCTTCCCATCCCCATAAGAATCGTATGCTTAAAGTTATATGTCCATCACCACTAGTGATTAATGATCTGAGCCACATAGTTATGTATGGAAGCTGTGAGAATAAAACCCAAAACTGCAGTTGCTTGGCTTGATCACAATCTGGTGCTCTGACCATTAGGTCATACTGCCAACAAGTGTTAAGGCAGGGAACATACTAATACCTTCCACATCCCGTCCCTCCCATACTCTTGGCCTCACTGCCATCTAGTGTTCCAGCAGGGTACATACTAGTACTTACTAGGACCCCAGCAGAACCTGAGCTCACCCCAACTTCCCCACAACCTCCCCCCAGCCCTATGCACATCCCACACAGTGTGTCAGTGTAACGATTTAAAATTTCCAAAAAACTAAACTGGCCACTAAATTACCAGATTATAATTACCAATATGCTAAATGTACACATGTGGCTGCTTGTATTAGCCCTCCATCCCACCTACTCTCCCCCCTTCATGTACCCCTCCACCCCTAAATCCCCAGCCCCACCCTCCTTGCCTCCACCCCTTACATCACTCCCTGCTCCCTACGCCATAAATAACTAACTAATGCCACCATCCACATCCAGTTCTCCCTCACCCTGCGACACACTCACCCCACTCACCCCTTTCCCAATTCTGCCACGCAGTATCCTAATGCTCCACTCTCTCAGCATCAAACTCATCCACAGGCTCTGTCTCGCCCACACACCTACTCAACACATATTCACCACAGTCAGTTAAGACTATATAAATGTGGAAACAAACTTTTCTTCCTCTGTCTACTCCTCCTACTAGCTGGGGACATCCAAAAAAACCCTGGCCCAACCCCACAATCTCCCGTACCTTTGAAAGGCCTTATCATATACTGTACTACCTCAATGCCAGGAGCCTACTCCCTAAAATTGACCTCCTTAGAGTCTGGGTCTCACAACACTCCCCTGACATACTCTGAATCACCAAATCATGGCTCTCATGCAGAATTCTTGACCCCCACTTTCTTTACCTGACTACCACCTTCATGCGCAAGACTGTTCAGCTTAGGTGGTGGAGTAGTAATCACTGCCACCAAAACCTACTGATCTCTCTCATTATTAGTGAGGTGGTCCCAAAGGCCCATGAACACCTACTTATTAAACTGCTACCCCCGTCCTCTCTCCCTATCTTCATTGGTGTGCTATGCTCGTCCCTAAAACATCCTCCTCTTCTGTGGTCAACACCATCTCCTCCCTTTCATCCACCTCCAGCTCTGGAGAACTCATCCTACTCAGTGATTTTAATTTGAACTGGGCCTCCTCTGCCCTAAAACTCACCACACAAAAAATAGAGTCACTTAACTTACACCAGCTCAACAACTAACCCACCAGACCCAACCCCCACTCCCACAACCACACCCTCCTAGACTGGATCCTGACCTCTCACCCACATCGAATCTAAGCCGCTGGTACTCTACCCAACATATTCAGTGATCATCTTATGACCTACCGCACATGCAAACTACAGTTACCATACCATCCCCCTACCTACTGCTGGATTTGTTCCCTATAATCCCGAAACACCTCAAATCTACTGTATGATCTTGCTTCCTCCAACTGGTCCCTTTTCTACACCTCAAATGATGTCAACACTGCACTTTCTCTCTTCTGCCATATATTAAATAATGTCTGGAACACTCACACCCCTCTGTGTCGCCATAGGATGAGGCATTTCCACCATCCTTGGATATCAGCTGACATCATCAAGCTCTGCAACACTTGCAACACGCTTGGGCACACTACAAAGTGACACTCTTCCCCAGTGACCTTTCTACCTATCATGCTCTGAGAAATGCATGTACCAAAGCTATTAGGACAGCTAACTCCCACTATTACAAGAACACACTACAGGAAAACCTCAACTCCCCTCATAAATTTTGGCAAACACTCTCCTCCCTTCTTAGTCTCCCACCCAACTCCTCCTTTTGCTCCCTACTCATCGGCAACGCTCAAGACTCAGACCCTCACACTGTTGCCTTCACCCTAAATAATTATTTTACTACCTGTGCCCTACCATCCACCCCTGCCCACCCCTCCACTCCTCAGCCCATTCTGCAAACTCCAAATTCCCCTGCAACCCCCCCCACATCACCACCATCTTCTTCTAACCCAAATAGTTTTCATCTCTCCCTTATCACTACCCAGGAGATGGTCCATGCACTTCTATCCTGGAAACCATGCAAATCCAGCCCTGATGGACTTGACCCTCTCCTGCTTCAGATCTCAGCCCTAGCCAATGCCCATCTCCTATCCCATCTGCTCAATCTCTCCTTCACCCCTGACACAGTACTGCAGGTCTGGAAATAGGTAAAAGTGATCCCCCTTCATAAAGGCAGTGACCACTCCTCTCCAGGTAATTACCACCCCATCTCCATCCTCCCTGTTTTAGCCAAGCTCCAAGAATCCCTCATCCTAACCAGACACCCACTTCCTCACCTCCTCAAATTTCTTGTCCCTATATCAATCGGGCTTCAGAAAAAAATCACTCAGCTGTCTCTTCACTACTCTGGGTGACAGACACCATTCTTGCTGGCATGGACCTAGGCCACCTTATCTCAGCTATATTCATAGACCTAGCCAAGGCCTTTGATTCCAGCTCCCATCCTCTCCCACTCACCAAACTAGAACTTGCTGGCCTTCCCCCTTCAGTCAAATGGTTCAGATTCTACATTACTGGTCACTCCCAATGTGTCCAGGCTGGTGATATACTCCCCCCCCCCAATCCTAGCAGATGTACCACAAGGCTCCATCCTTGGTCCCATCTTTTTCCCTATCTTTCTTGATGATCTCTCTCTCTCATGTGCTCCACCTCCCACAAACACATATATGCTGATGGTACCATCCTCTATACTTCCAGCCCCTCGGCCTCTGAGGTGTCCTCTCAGCTGCTATCTGATTTCACTCATGTCTTGAACTGGTTCCAGTCTAACCAACTAAAAGTAAGTACATCAAAAACAGTCTCCATGAATTCCAGCACCCCCTGAAAAACTAGCCAAACTCTCCACAACCTCCCTCTTTCTTCACCCTCAATGGCATTACCTTGGACATAGTCCTGGCCTACAAGTACCTCAGAGCTGGCTTGACAGCTGCCTGGACTTCACAACACATGTCAGCTACATTCACTCCAAGTTCTGCCCCAAACTTGGTGCTCTTTAAAGATGCCCTCTCCCTCCCTCCCTCCCTGTTCACTGGACTCTTCTCATCAAGACAATCCTACCATTCTTTGATTACCCAAATGTCATGTACAGGTCCACCTCATCATCCGCCCTCTCCAGGTTAGACATCCTCTTCAATGTCTTTTGTCAGTTCACCTTAAATGCCCCCTTCCAGAACTCATCACTGCACTCTCTACTCTACTAACTTCCCACCATAATCACCACACCTCCATCATCTCAGCCAAATATTGGTTTGGCTCACTCACACCCTACCTCTCCTCCCTCCTATCCCCATCCCTCCACACTTCCTACCACCTCCGCACCCATGACCCTCATTCCTTCGCCCTTTCACACCCTCACTCTAACTCTGGCAAGGCTGCATTCTCCTTCCACTTCATTCATTTCTGGAATTCCCTTCCCTCCTTGCTCCAAATACTGGCATCACTAAACCTCTCTAAACATACCCTCTACCATTCACCGCCTCTGCCCTGCTCATGCCACCAATCTGTCTAATCCCCTTACCTGGGTTAAATCATATTTCTACTCTGATTCTTGTACTTGTTTGTGCCCTCCCACAAATTGTTGTACCTTGCTCTCTGTATCACCTATTCACTGCTATGACACTCTGTACCTATGTATTGCCTCCTTACCTAGGCAATTACTGTAACCTGCCTTACCCTTTGTACTAATGTATTTGTTTTTATACTATTGTAACCTGCCTGACATTATGTACTTATGTATTTTTTGACCCCCCCCCCCCAGGTCACACCTGGAAACGTGTCTCAGCTCAGTGTGCCTCTCCCAGTTACCAAACTTCAAATAAATAAAAATAAATAAATAAACTAATGGATTGATTTATGTAGTCATTGGAGTTTGATTACTGAGTAAGCCCATTTTCGTTTAGTATTTGGTGACCAGGACCACCTTTAAAGATGGAGGGTGAGGGAACTACTGTAACTTTTTTGGTTTTCTGTTGGTGACCAGGGACCCTCTTTAAGGAGGTATGTGGTAATTCAAAAAAAATAAAGTTAGATAAGTACAATAAACCATTCTAGGTGCAGGAGAGAGTGTGCTACCAGAGCTGAAGATCATATTGTTCTTACAGATCCTGGAGTCTATTTTGAAACTTGTTGAAAGGTGTTTTATTTCTTTGGCATCTTAAACATAGGCAACATTACCAACTATGCCTCTTGTCACAGCTCTTCTGATAAAGGAACAGTACAGTGGATATGTCACTGAATATCTGTTAAAAGAATATACTTGTCAAATTAATAATTTTGCTATGCATAATTTTAAATGTGCCCTATCCCATGGTCAAATCCTTTTCAATTAACATGAAAATTAAGGGTTAGACTTTTTAAAGGAATTTAATAACCTGTGAACATAATTATAGAATATAATTATTTTAAAACATATAATAATCATATAATAGAGACAGTAGTTCTACCTGTCTTGGAATATGGGGACATAGTATATGCGGGAGCTTCCAATATGCAATTAAGTAAACTCAATGTCACGTATAACAAACTTGCCAGATTTATTTTAAATGCTCCAAGAAGAAATCACAGGGCTGACATGATTAAGAAATTAAATTGAATAAACTTGGATGATAGAAGAAATGTACATATTTGTTATATATGATTAAGTATATTTCAGGAAAGGTCCCCGATTATTTAAAAGCCTGTTTTCATCCTAGAAACCCTAAGCCTAGCCTCAGATCAGCAAAAGGATTAGAATATGTAGTGGCCAAATTTAAAACTGAATTAGGGAGTGGTCATTTATTTATTTATTTAAATTTTGGTAACTGGGTAAGCCCACTGAGACCAGAGGTCCCTTTTTCAGGAGCGACCCAGGACAATTATTTTATACATAAGGGGCCAGTGACCTGGAATAAACTACCAATCTGTTTTAGACCAGTTGAAAAAAATAACCTAGGTGGCAAAAATAAAAAAGTATGTGATTAATGCCTGTAAAGTAGTGAACTGTGTGAGTTTAGATTAGCTTAGTATGTAAATTATGAGCCAATGAATTTTTATTGTATGTAATGTATAGATTAACAAACCTCTATGAATGTTATGGTAAACATTGAGTCTATTGTATTTTTGTATGTGTAAAATTATTTATAAAGTATTAATGTAAGTGTAACTGGAATTTTACTGATGGACCTCACTGTAAGTTAACCTTTGGCTCAGATGAGACATCCTATTCATTAGTACATCTTATGAATAAAACTTTTACTATTACTACTACTACTAAATGAACAAACCTGTTTTTGTGCACTATTTATTCCCAGTGTCCCTTAATAAACTATGAGTGAGTATCTGGGATGGGAGCTGCCTAAAGATAATATTTTAAAATTTTGCAGGACATTCTACATGAGGGAGCTGGCAGTATAGCCTAGAGGTTAAAGTAATGAGCTGTGAATGAACTTGATACATCCAGCAGATCTGGGTTTGATTCCCACAGTCTTTACTTGCACACTGTGTGACTCTCAGCAAGTCATTTAATCTCCCCAGTGCTCCAGGTTCACCCCCGGAAAACAGGCACTTGTGCCTATTGGGCCTTACCCAGTTACCAGAGAATAAAAAAAAAAAGAAATATAAAACCCCACACATAATGTCCTGCATAACTGTGAAATCTCAAAAACACAGTGAATTACTTTGCAGGACTGAGATGGAAATGTAAAGTGTCATAGGTTTCATAGGTTTACAGAGCTTATAAAGACTATAGTCCATACACTCGCCATTTTCTTATGTATATCCAAAAATATTATTTTTTGATCATATATTGATCAATTTGTATTTTAAAGGATTCCATCGTTCTGCTGACTATTATTTCAATTGGAAGCTTATTCCAAATCTTGACCACTCTCACTGTTAACCAATACTTTCTCCTAAGTGTTTTAAACCTATCTGATTTAATCTGCAATGGATGAGCTCTAGTACCATAGGGTTGATCCCTTAATAAAAGACCTAGCTGTTCCCAGAGTGTGGGGTCATTAACTGCCCTATATATTAAACATAGGTCACCTTGCATCCTCCGATACTCCAAAGTATACAGGCCCAAAGCTGACAACCTCTGTTTATACTCCTGCCCCTGGACCCCAGCTATCCTCCTTGTTGCTTTCCTTTGCACCCTCTCCAAAGATCTTTTATCACCCCTGCCCCCTGAAGCCCAAAACTGCGTGTGCATCTATATGAGGACGACCAAAGATGTGTAAAGTGGCAAGAGAACTTTTTTATTGTTTTTATGTGTCTATTTATGCAATATTGTATATTGCTAGCATTTTTATTATTTGATTATAATGTGGCCTAAAACTTAAGTTGTTGCATATTTTAACTCCCAGGTCACCTTCTTCAGTGACGACTCTTAATAACTCATTTCCCAATCTATACTGAAAATTTATGTTATTTTTACCAATATGCATAACTGTACATTTTGTTACATTGAAAGTTGACCCTTGCTTTTGTGCCCATTCTTCCAAATTATTTAGAGTGGCCTGGAGTATATTTGCATCTTCTTTATTGTTTATCACCTTACCCACTCCGGTATCATCAGCAAATTTTGAAAGCCATACATCCGGGTCAGAACGCATAGACCCGATATAAATGCTGAACAGACAGGGCCCCAACACGGAGCCCTGTGGGATGCCGCTGGTCATATCTGTCCATCCTGAATACTCTCCCTTTATACAAACCCTCTGCTGTCTACCCATAAGCCATGACTTGATCCAGTGAACAATATCAGAATGTATCCCCAAAGTACTGAGTGCATCAATCAGTTTGTCATGTGGCACTTTATCAAAGGCCTTGGCAAAGTCCAAGAAAATCACATCCACTGAACTCCCATCATCCAAGGCCTTATTTACTTTACCATAAAATTCAAGAAGATTTGTCTGACATGATCTGCCCTTTACGAAACCATGTTGTGTGTCATCCATTTTCCCAGTTTGTTGTTGGAAGTCTATAATATAATCTTTTACAATACCCTCCAGTACCTTGCTCAAAACTGAAGTCAGGCTAATCGGCCTGTAGTTTTCCACATTCTGCATAGATCCTTTTTTATGTATAGGGATGACCACGACCTGTTTCCATACCTCTGGTAGCTCCCCCTCTCTCATGGATTGTTGAAAGAGGCTGGTAATAGGACCTGCCAGTTGTTCTGCTAATTCCTTTAATACTCTAGGATGCAATTCATTGGGACCTTGGGCTTTGTTCTGGTTTAGTGACTTTAGTTTTTTTACCACATCGCATTCCATTAGGGTAATAATTGGCTTACAAGATGCCAAACTACTTTGAGGTATAGAAATTGTAAAGTGATTAAAGACTGAAGCAAAGTAGTTATTATAATGTTCTGCCATTAACTGGTTGTCTATTATAATAGATCCATCTTGATTTCTCAAAGGGCCTATGTTCTTTATATTACCTTTTTTACTATGTATATATGAATAAAATGATTTATAATTATCCTTTACTTTAGTAGCAAGCTTATATTCGTAATTCCTTTTTGCTTGCTCGATGTGTTTCTTTGTGACCTTAAACATTTTTATATTTCACTAACTACCCTCATCACCACTTAATTTTGCTGTTCTATACATTCTATTTTTTTTCTTTATTTCCTTTTTAATTTTTGATGTCATCCATGCAGGGAGAGGTTTCTTCCTATTTACTGACTCATATTTTTTAAGAGATGGAACATGAGTCTTAACTAAGCCATGCAGTTTAGTTTGTAATTTATCCCACATGACAGTAAGTGAGGCATCCTTGAATTCGTTCTTCCAGTTCCATTTTAGCAAATCGGTTCTCATGCCCTCTAAATTTGCTCTATCGTACCTAAAAATGGAAGTTTTGCCTACATTAACACTTATTTGTTCCACGTACTTAAACTTAACTATTGAATGATCACTAGCACCTAGTGGTGGCAAAACTAAACAGTCCTGTATCTTATCATTTAAATTACTCAAAACCAGGTCCAAGATGTGATTTCCCCTGGTATTAGTTGTAACATACTGTTCTAAGGCAGCTAGATTTATTATTTCTAAATATTGCTCTTCTATGGCTGTATTTACTTGTAGTGTATTCCAGTTTATGCCTGGTAAATTGAAATCCCCTATCAATATGACATCATTCAAATTTGCCAACTGCTTGACAAAGTCAGACAGCGTAGAATCTTCCAATGTGGTGAGTGAGGGAGATCTGTAAACCACCCCAATATTTAACCTAATATTTTTTTTAAAAGAGATTTTTACCCATAATACCTCACTGTTTTCCCATTTTGAGGTATCCATGCCTCTGATACAATATCCTCAGATATGTATAGGCCACCCCTCCTTGTTAATTTTTCTGTCCTTGTAATATAGAGTATAGCCTTGAATGCTCCTATCCCAAGTATCCTCTGGTTTCCACCATGTCTCAGTTATAAGCGCAAATGTGGATATCATGGGTATGTAAGATGACTTGAAGCTCATCCATCTTGTTGTTCAAGCTTCTTATGCTTAATGAAATAAAGTTGATTTCGGATTCAGAATGTCTGTTTTTGGGTACTGTATTATGTGTAGTTTCATGACCCCCATTTTTTAGTTTAAATGTATGTCAATTGTCTGTTTCAATTTGTAGAGAAAAATCGCTTTCCTTGCTTATTCAGGTGTAACCCATCCTGAGAAAACAAGTAATGTCCTGAAATCCTGCCAATGGTCTACATATTTATAGTCTTCTCTCTGACACCATCGCTTCATCCAACCATTTAGCCTAAGTATTTCTTTTGTTAGTGCTGCATTTGCTTTTGGTACAGGCAATATTCCGAAAATTATTAGGTCGCACCCCTGGGTCTTTAGGGACTTGCCCACCTCTTCAAAATCTCTTTGGATCTCTGTAATATTTCTTTTGCCAACATCATTTACACCTACATGGAGGAGTGTGACTGGTGTGATAAGCGTTTTCAGTGAGTCCAGGAAGTAATCTTTTATATCTCTATTCCTGCTCCTGGGAGTGTACTAACCATTGTGTATTCCTTTCTATGTTTGCTGATCACAGAATCTGTATATTTTATCATTGAATCCCCAACGACCAGCACATCTTTTGTTCCCACCTTATTTAATCCAGTACTATTACACGTGTCAACTGCTTTATTATCTGTCCTATTGGGGTGGTTTCCTACTTCAGGGTCTTTGTGTTTTGATCTAGCCGGGGTGTTTTCGCTCGTAGGGGATTTTTCAGGTTGGAGGGCACTATATCTATTTGGTGTTAAAAAATTTGATGCACCCCTATGTTTCTCCCACCCTTTTTGTTATTTTTACTTTACTCTGAACGAGGCTCCATTCCTCAATATAACTTCTACCATTTTCCTCATTTTGTTCTGATTTTGATGGTTCACATATATATGAATGAATTTCCTCAGAGATACTGTTTACCATTGTATCAATATACTGCTCAAGTGAGGATATGTCAGTTTGTACTTGTATTTATTCTTTTAATAGGGTAATCTCAACTTGTAGGGTTGCCAACATACAACATTTTGGACACTTAAACCCCCACTGTTCTTCCCCCTTCGCATACATCTCGCAATCCATACACAGCTTCATGTTTGAAATACCTGTTTAGACGTTTTTTATTTATTGAAAGATGTAATATCCAGCCTTCCCAGCTGACACAGCCGACATGCGCCAATGCGCATGTCTCTGCGTGCATCTCTGTGCGCGACGACGCTCACCCTGCTCGCTGCAGAGGCGAGTTAAATAGCAAAGGTGACCCGGAAGTGCTTGTTTGGGGTCACGGGAGCACTCGCAACCAAAGTTGCATTTTAAAATAAAAAAATTTAACTCTGAGCTTTAGCCCTGTTTTAGTATGGGCAGAAATACTTGAAAGCACAGCGCAAGCTTAAAAAGTACGCTTTCTAAGAGTTTTAGTAGTAGCCCTGGACTAACTATTTCAGAAGTTTTTGGAAAGGCAGTTTATATTAGCTTCCCTAATGGCCTTGATACTGGAATTGCAGAGCTGTTTTTCCTCAATAAGTCCTCCAGAGAGCCAGAGGTCCTATGTTAATACAATGCAGATGCAGAGTCATGACTCATGAGCTTTTAGGCAAGTAATTAGGTCTGCAGAGACCCAAGGAAGGTGGGGCCTCATAGAAACATAGAATTTGACGGCAGATAAGGACTGCTTGGCCCACCTAGTCTGCCCATTTCCCTACCTAACGGATATGCTGCAGATCCTAGTTAACCAATAGCCTACTTCCTCCTACCCCCCACTAGAATTGCCTTATGCCTGTCCCATGCATTCTCTAATTCCCCCACTGTTTTTGACTCAACGACCTCCTCAGGAAGGCTGTTCCATGTATCCACAACCCTCTCTGTGAAGAAATACTTCCTCACATTACCTCTGAGCCATCCCCCTTCTATCTTCAAATTGTGCCCCCTTGTTTTTACACATCTCTTTTTCTGAAAGATGCTACCCTCTTGGACTTTGTTGATTCCCTTGAGGTATTTGAAAGTTTCTATAATGTCCCCCTTCTCCCTCCTTTTCTCGAGGCTATACATATTTAGTTCCTTTAGTCTTTCTTCATATGTCTTCTGATGCAGACCCTGCATCATTTTGGTTGCCCTCCTCTAGACAGCCTCCACCCTGTCTATCTCTTTGCAGAGATGGGGTCTCCAGAACTGTACACAGTACCCCAGCTGTGGTCTTGCCAACTGTCTGTACAGAGAGCCAACAACCTCCTGTTTTCTACTGGTGATGCCTCTCCCTATGCTTCCCAGTATCCCCCCAGCCCTCCTTACTGCCTTCTCACATTGCTGGCCCACCTTTAGGTCATCTGATATGACTACCCCCAGGTCCCTTTCCATTTTTGTTGTTGTCAGTCTCTCACCCCCCATTGTGTACTCTTCCCCTGGGTTTTTGTTTCCCAGGTGCATTACTTTACACTTTTTTGCATTGAATCTAAGCTGCCATACATTTGACCATTCCTCCAACCTTGCCAAGTCCCTTTTCTTCCTTTCCACCCTACCTTGTGTATCAACCCTGTTGCAGATCTTTGTGTCATCTGCAAAGAGACATACTTTCCTTTCCAGTCCCTCTGCAATGTCACTTATTAAGACTTTAAAAAGGACCAGTCCTAGTACTGAACCTTGCGGTACCCCACTAGTAACCCTCATTTCTTCACTGTGGACTCCATTTACTATTACCTGCTGCGTCCTGTTGTCCAACCAGTGTTTTACCCAGGCTACCACCCTAGGACCCACTCCCAGGCTGGCTAATTTGTTTATTAATCTTTTGTGCAGGACTGTGTCAAATGCCTTGCTAAAGTCTAGGTAGGCCATGTCCACAGCCCCTCCCGTGTCTACTGCTTTGGTCACCCAGTCAAAAAAATCAATTAGATTTATCTGACATGACCTTCCCACTGTGAATCCATGTTGCCTTGGGTCCTGTGCCCCACTGGCCTCTAAGTACTCAATAATTCTTTCCTTCAGAAGTGATTCCATCATTTTCCCTACCACTGAGGTCAAACTGACAGGTCTGTAGTTTCCTGCCTCTGTCTTGCTCCCACTTTTGTGAAGGGAAATCACATCCATCCTCTTCCAGTCCTCAGGTACCACCCCATCCTCTCATGATTTATTAAAAAGGGTAGTCATTGGTGTTACTAGTTCTTCTCTTAGTTCTTTTAAAATCCTGGGGTGAATCCCATCATCCCCATTGCTTTATACACATGACATGGGGGGGGGGGAAGGTGCAGATATACATGAATTGAAAGTTGCAGTAGGAAGGGACAACATCTATTTCATAGGACATAAAGATGGGAGGACTAGTTTGTGAGATAAAGATCAGCAAGCAACATCAGGTGCCAGCCAGGAACTGAAGGAGGATTAAGCATCCCAGAGGACCCTCTTCTTCTTCTCTGATGAGCTCAGGAAGAAAGTTGTGCTGCAATACTGCCACCTCAGTGACCACAGATGGCACTGTTGACTGAGCTGCTTGTGGGAAGAAGGATGCTGGCTGGTACCATGCAAGAAAACCCATGCATGTGCATTCACACATGATTACCTCACCACTGGCATTCCATGGGCTGGGAGAATCATATGAAAGATAACCAGGGTAGTCCAGTAACATGATGTCAGTGCTCTTGGTCTCCATCGACCTGACTATCCATCTTTGTCCACATGTTTCAGACCAGAGGGGGAGCTGTTCTGACCCCTCGTAGAATCCAATGTGGAGATCCAGAAGAACAGGAGGGACTCCATGGACCTGATGAACATGGATAAGTGACAGAGCGGGATGTATGGGGCTGGGAGTTGGCAGTCCAAGTAGGGCAGCTCCAGTAGAGGGGAATAAATAAAATAAAAAAAGATTTCAAGTTGGGAAGCCAGGTTAAGAGTCCTCAATAACATGCACCAAGTATACTTGGTGTGGGGCATTGGGTGTCTGAGCTTATGAACACTATAGACTATCTTGTAGTTACTGAGTATGTACAGGAGAGTAATAACTTTCATAATTCAGTGAGGCTGCTACAAGAGGATCCAGTCAATCAGGCAGAGATTTGATGTGCTGGAGTTAAGGCAGGTGAGCTCAGAAATGAGGTGAGTGACACAAAGGGATTGACTTTGTTTAGAACCGTCCAGTCTGTCCCGCGTCCCTGTCTATTCTATCATCACTGACCATAGGTGTCACTCCCTTCCCCATTCCTCTACCTAATATGTCTCTGTGCTTGTCCCATGCATGCTTGAAGCTCCCCATCGTCTTTGCCCCAACTACCTCCTGTGGCAAGCTGTTCCCATCATCCACCACCATTTCTGTGAAGAAGTATTTCTGCACAACTTTCCTAAACTTCTCCTTTAACTTCATTTCATGCCCCATGTTCTCTTGCATTCCTTTCTCTGAACTAGACCCTCCACTTGCACCTTGTTCATTCCTACGAGGTACTTGCAGGTTTCAATCATGTCCCTCTCACTCTCCTCTCTTCCAGGGAATTCACACTAAAGGAAAGGTTGGTGGAATATCTAGAGGAGCATGGTCTCCAGGATGTGAGGCAGTATGGGTTCATTGGGGGGAGATCATGTAAAACAAATCTGATTGACTTCTTTGACTGTGTCACTAAGACAGTAGACAGGAGCCATGCAGTACACATCCTCTATCTATATTTCAGCAAGGCCTTTGACTCTGTGCCCCACAAAAGGTTGATCAAGAAGTTGGTGGATCTCGGGGTTGGGGAAAAGATGGCCTGATGGGTGGAAAACTGGCTGAAGGACAGAACCTAGAGAGTGGTTGTGGGGGAGAGTTATCTGGCACAAGACAAGTAACCAGTGGGGTTCCGCAGGGCACTGGGCTGGGGTCAGTGTTGTTCAATGTCTTCATCAATGACATTGGAGATGGCATTAAGGGTAAAATGTGCCTATTTGTGGATGACACCAAGCTGTATGGGAGAGTGGACACAGCTGAAGGGGTACAGAATCTACAGGAAGATTTGGCAAAGCTAGGGAGCTCATCCAGGTTCTGGTAGATTGGTTTCAATGCCAAGAAATGCAAACTTATGCATATTGGAGTCAAGAAACCTAGGGCAGAGTACTACCTGGGTGGAGTCCGAGTATCTGCATCAGAGGAGGAGAAGGAGAATGACCTGGGATTGATGATCACTAGAGACCTGAAGCACTCCATGCAGTGCAAGAAAGCAGCAGCAAAGGCAAATGAGATGCTGGGATGCATATCTAGGGGAATCAGTAGTAGGAGAGAGGAGGTTATACTGCCCTTGTACAGGTCACTGATAAGGCTTCATCTAGAGTATGGAGTTCAGTACTGGTGTCCACACCTCAAAAAGGACATTAACCTGCTGGAGAAGGTCTAGAGGAGGGTTACAAAAATGATAGCTGGTCAGCAAGGTAAGGCATACAAGGAGAGATTAAGGGCACTGAACATGTACTTCCTGGAAGACAGGAGAATGAGAGTGGACATGATTGGGACCTTCAAGTACATGAAAGGGATAAATAAGGTTAATAAGGAGAGTCTCTTTAAGCTGAGTGGCAACCATTACATGAGGGGGCACAGTATTAAGCTGGAGGGTGGGAGGTTTAGGAGGTAGGTCAGGAAGCATTTCTTCACAGAGGGTGGTGGACACTTGGAATGCACTGCCAGAAGAGGTAATCTCATTGAAGACAGTGAGAAGCTTTAAGAAAGGCTGGGACAGGTATAGGGGAAGGTAAGGTCATGGATAGGGAGGATGGGAGGAGTGTGGAGGGGGGCAGGGACAGTAGCTCAAGCTGTGAACCCTGCAACATGAGCAGACTTGATAGACCAAATGGCCTTCTT
Source organism: Neoceratodus forsteri (assembly GCA_016271365.2). Lineage (NCBI taxonomy): Eukaryota > Metazoa > Chordata > Ceratodontiformes > Ceratodontidae > Neoceratodus > Neoceratodus forsteri. Next base: position 725,689,212 of record CM028137.1, on the reverse strand, counting down.
CTGCTGGCTTCTTCATATGCTCATATGTTCATATATACATGTTGAGTTCCTGAAGCCTCTTATCATATGGCATCTTGTGCAACTCCCTTACTATGGTATTTTGGTTGCCCTCATTTATACCGCCTCTACCCTTTCAATGTCCTTGTGGAGGGGCAGCTTCTAGAACTGGACACATTAATCCAGGTGGGGCCTCACCGGTGAGTGATACAATGGCAGCACCACCTATCTCCTCCTGCTACAAATCCCTCTCCCAATGCACCCCAGCATTGTGCTAGCCTTTCCCACTGCTACAGTATATCACACTGCTCAGCCACCTTGAGGTCATCAGATGTGATGACCCCTAGGTCTCTTTCTTGCTTGGTGACTGTAAGTTCCACTATCCCCATGTTATACACAGCTCCTGGGTTCCCCTTCATATTCAGTGAGGATGGTACAAGAGGACACTGTCAATGCCGCAGTGATTTGATGTGCTGGAGCTAAGGTGTGTGGGCTCAGAAATAAGTTGTGTGACATAAAGGGAAGGAGTTTGTTTGACATGGATTTTAATAGCAAGCAAGAACAAATTCAAATTTAGGTCTCAAAGAATTAGGAGCCCACTAGGAGAAGAAAAGATGGAAAGGGAAGATACAAGATCAAGATGGGAATAAGGTTTGTTCCAGGGTGGCAGTAGACACTACCAAAGAACAGCTGGATGAAGAAAGAGAAAGAGAGCCTACATAGTCCTTCAAACTGAAGAGGGGACTAGAGGACCAAAGAGTTCACAATTGAAAGAGAGAGAGAGAGAGAGAGAGAGAGAGAGCTTACATACATATTCACCACTCCCCCCAAACACACAGATACCTCATGACAGGCATGTTTGTAGACTGCTTATTTAGCTGTGGAAATGGCCACACACTGGTCTTGCCCACAAGCCAGAATTCAAAGGTGACTAGGATATCAGGCTGGACCTGAAGGACTCGTAGCCCAAGTCGATCTAACTTAGGGACTAAGCTCTGAGCATTTCCACATGCTCAGACCCTTTGGGTGGGAAGTGATGGGGAAAGGGGGTAGAATGAAACTCATCATCTCTAAAAAAACGGAAGTGCAATAATTAGCATAAGAGAGTGAGACTTTCTCCAGTGAGGATAGAAGAGGAGAGGGTCAGGGAAAAGGTGGAAAAGGGAGTGTTGGGGGAGATAGAATTCCAAAGAACTATTGAGAGATGACCTACTTTTTGTGTTTTTAACACTTAAATCCCTGATGTCAGGGCTAACTGAGATTGCAGGCATAATACATATCTCAGATATTCCGGATCAGAGGTGTCCTGGTTACGCTCATATGACAGTCTTTGAGTTTTCTAAAACAATTTGCCAAAGGGTAGGCAGTTATATTTTGTAAGTGTAATATAAGTTAAGGGGGTGAAATGATCTCTCAGGTCTCTGTGTGACACAATCTACATAATGGGGCATTGTTTTTATCTATGTATTTGCTAATTTCTCTTGTAATTTATTGTATTTTTTAGTAAATTTATATGTCTGTTTGTCTTTTATAAAGACTTAAAATATGTCAGTCAATAAACTTTGCATGACTTGATTTGACTACGAAACGGAGTAGAGAAGAGGCTGCTGCTTATAAGCACTAGAGAATAGGAGGGGTGATAAGGATAAAGTGGGTAAGAGATGGGAGGAAGTGGGCAAAGGGAAGGAGGGTGATGAGAGAGAAGAGTTGGTGGGATTGGAGGAAGGGAGAAAAGGAGTATGGGGAGGAGTACCCGTGAGGCTAATGAAGGGGGTGGAGGAGGCAAAGCAGAAAAGAAGAAACTGGAAAAGAAGGATGAGATAAAGTGAGGATGAGGAAGGGTGAGGATGTGGGTAGTGGCAACAACAGAGAGCCTGTGAGTGCAACTAGCCATAGAAGAGGCACAATGTGGTGTAGGGGTGGAACCCACAAGACATAATAACCCATTTTTATTCACAGGGGTGAGGTGTTCAAATACTGTGTATGGAACCCAAACAAACAGAAGAGAGAAGGAATTAAGAGTCTTAGCTGTGATTTGAACCTAGGCTGCCCAGGATACTGTTCTGCTGTCCTACCAGCGGTGCTGCAAAAGCAACTGAAACCTGGGACTCCCAGAAGCTCCTTACTGTTCCCTAAGGCACAGTCTAGGGCTTCACAGATAATAACATGGTGTAGAAATTAAGCAAACAAAATGCTGAGGTGCATAGTGATGGGGTTTTCGTCCAGGTGAAGAGAGGTGATCTAGCCGCTATACAGGTCACTGGTAAGGCTGCACTTAGAGTATTGTATGCAGTTTTGGAGGCTATACCTAAAGCATGATACCAGGCTACTGGAGGGGGTGCAGAGGAGGGCAACAAAGATGATATGTGGAATGGAGGGGAGAGACTATGACAGCAGGCTGGGAGACCTGAATATGTACACCCTGGAGGATAGAAGGGATGGGGGGCATGATAGAGACATTCAAGTATCTGAGGGGAATCAGTAAGGATGAGGCAGATGGGGTCTTTAAGTTAAGGAGGGGGGGAGAGTCACCAGGGGGCATGGGCTAAAATTAGAGGGGGGAAGATTTAGGAAGGAAATGAAGAGACACTATATCACAGAAAGGGTAGTAGCAAAATGGAATGCCCTACCAGAATGGGTGGTATCATGTAAATCTGTGCACAGCTTCAAAAGCACATGGGACAGGGAAAGGAGAGAGTGAGGGTGAGGGTGAGGGAGGTGGGGGGTGGCAGTGGGATGGCAAAGGGGGGGCAGCTACAAACTAAGGGTGTTGGCGTGCACACTTACATAGACCAGGTGGTCTGTTTCTGCTGGTACAGTCATATGTTCGTATGTTCGTATTCACAGGGGTGCAGTGTGCATATCTATCCAACCAAAACAAACAGTAGAGAGAGAAAAACATAAGTGCTTTAGCTGGGATATGATTTTGGATTTTAAGTGTGAAAATAGCAGGTGGGCTAGCAGAAAACAGGAATGCACAAAAAATTTACTTTGTGGTCAAATGCGACTGAGCAGGACGTGAGCAGATTACCAAGTTAGACTGACAGAGCCACTGAAGTGGAAGAAAAAGTGGTATTACCATGTAACAAATGGCTTAGTAGGAGAGCAAGGTGATAAGTTCTATACAGGAAATAGAAGAGAAGCGTGAACATTGGGAAGGCACCTCGAAGCAGGAGGTCTGGGTGCAGCAGACAGCATTGCATGCCGGTATGCTGACACACCATGGAAGACACCCACATAGACTCCCTCCTGAAGTGACCTTATGGTGAAGACCATTACTTGACAGGAGATGAAAAATCTCCACATCCAAGGTCTGGGATGCGCAGAAATTGCAGGAGGACTTGAACTGCACAGCCTAATTAATTTTTTTTTGAATTTTATTCTTTTGATAACTGGGTAAGGCCCACCAGGTACAAGTGCCTGTTTTCAAGGGTGGCCAGAGAGCACTGGGGTGGTTAAGTGACTTGCTCAGAGTCACACAGTATGAAAGTGGAGGTTGTGGGGATCAAACCCAGGTCTGCTGGATGTATCAGGCTCATTCACAGCTCATTACTCTAACCTCTAGGCTATACTGCCAGCCCAGTCCAACTGACTTGGCTGTGCAGTTCAGTATTACTGCACATGCATGGTATTTGTATCTGGCTGGCAGGCTTGGAAGACTTCTCCTTTACTCCCCCCTCCAAGAGCTTGCTTACCTCTTGATCCATCAGGAACATGTTAGGGGGTGGGAGAAGCTGAACAGGACCACTCGGAGTTCCTCTGAGACTGTGGGGTTGGGTGCTGTCTCTTGGGGACATCTGCCATGTTTAGGTGACTCCGGCGAGGTTCCGACTGCACTCGGGAGGACTAGTCTCATGGGAGAAACATAGAAACATAGAATTTGATGGCAGATAAGGACCGCTTGACCCGCCCAGTCTGCCCATTTCCCTACCTACTGGATAAGCTGCAGATCCTAGTTAACCAGCAGCCTACTTCTTCCTACCCCCAACCCCCAGAATTGCCTTATGATTATCCCATGCATGCTTGAATTCCCCCACTGATTTTGACTCCACAACCTCCTCGGAAGGCCGTTCCATGCATCCACAACCCTCTCTGTGAAAAATACTCCTTAAATTACCTCTGAGCCGCCCCATTATCTTCAAATTGTGCCCTTTTGTTCTTGCACACCTCTTTTTTGAAAGATGCTACCCTCTTGGACTTGTTGATTCCTTGAGGTGCTTGAAAGTTTCTATAATGTCCCCCCTCTCCCTCCTTTCCTCGAGGCTATACATATTAAGCTCCTTAAGTCTCTCTTCATATGTCTTCCGGTGCAGACCCTGCACCATTTTAGTTGCCCTCCTCTGGACAGCGTCCATCCTGTCTATGTCTTTGCGGAGATTGGGTCTCCAGAACCGCACACAGTACTCCAGATGGGGTCTCACCAGCTGTCTGTACAGAGGGATAATAACTTCCTGTTTTCTACTGGTGATGCCTCTCCCTATGCATCCCAGTATCCCCCAGCCCTCCTTGCTGCCCTCTCACATTGCTTGCCCATCTTTAGGTCATCTGATATGACTACCCCCAGGTCCCTTTCCATTCTTGTTGTTAGTATCTCACCTCCATTGTGTACTCTTCCCTGGGTTTTGTTTCCCAGGTGCATTACCTTGCACTTCTTAGCATTGAATCTAAGCTGCCATACATTTGACCATTCCTCTAACCTTGCCAAGTCCTTCTCATCCTTTCCACCCCACCCTAATAGATCAACTCTGTTGCAGATCTTAGTGTCATCTGCAAAGAGACATACTTTTCCTTCCAGTCATTCTGCAATGTCGCTTATAAAGACATTGAAGAGGACCGGTCCTAATACTGAACCCTGCAGTACCCCACTAGTAACTCTCCTTTCTTCTGAGTGGACTCCATTTACTATAACTCTGTGTCCTATTCTCCAGCCAATTCTTTACCCAGGCTGTCATCTTGGGACCCACTCCCAGGCTGGCTAACTTGTATATTAATCTTTTGTGTGGGACTGTGTCAAATGCCTTGCTAAAGTCTAGGTAGGCCATGTCCACAGCCCTCCCTGATCTACTACTTTGGTCACCCAGGCAAAGAAATCTATCAGATTCGTCTGGCATGACCTTCCCGCTGTGAATCCATGCTGCCCAGGGTCCTGGTGCCCTCTGGCCTCTAGATACTGACAATTCTTTCCTTTAAGTGATTCCATCATTTTCCTATCACTGAGGTTAAACTAACAGGTCTATAGTTTCCTGCTTCTGCCTTGCTCCCACTTTTGTGAAGGGAATCACATCTGCCCTCCTCCAGTCCTCGGGTACCACCCCATCCTCCCATGATTTGTTAAAAGGGCAGTCAGTGGTGTCACTAGTTCTACCCTTAGTTCTTTTAGAATTCTGGGATGAATCCCATCAGGCCCCTGCTTTGTCCACCTTCAGTTTTAGAGTTCTTTCAGAACCCTTTCTTCTGTAAATGGGCGGTATCAACTTCTGTATCCAGAGTGTTACTACTGTTTTGTTTATGTATCTCCCCTCTTCCTTCGTAAATACTGAGCAAAATATTTGTTTAGTATCTCTGCCTTTCACAGTCTCCCTCTGCCCACCCTCCCTCCTCCCCTTTATTAAGCCTCACTATCCTCTCCCTTGGTCTTCCTTCGCTCCTGATGTACCTATAAAGATTTTATCCCCTTCTTAACTGAGTTGGCTATCTTTTCCTCGGTTTGGGCCTTTGCTGTTCTGACTGCCTTCCCAGTCTCCTTTTGCTTTAACTGATACAGTTCTCTGTCCTGCTCCTTCTGCAATTCCTTGTACTTCCTGAATACTTTCTTTTTCTCTTGAACCTTCACTGCTACTTCCTTTGAGAACCATAGTGGTTTCTTACATCGTCTTGTTTTGTTTATTTGCTTCACACAAAGGCTTGTTACCTCTGTGATGGCAGTTTTTTATTATTCCCCATTGTTCTTCCACCCCTCCTTCCTGCCCATTTGCTAGTGCATTCCTTAGGCACTCACCCATTATGGCAAAGTCAGCCCTCCTAAAGTCCAGTACTTTTGTCTTTGTATGGCTTGACTCTATTACTGTGTTTATTGTGAACCATACTGTTCAATGGTCGCTAGTTCCCAGATGGCTACCCACTTCTACATCTGTGATCCTCTCTCCATCTCCATTTGAGAGTATCAAGTCTAATATTGCTCCCTCTCGAGTGGGCTCCAGTACTAGCTGTCTAAGGCATGCCCCCTGTAGGGCATCTAGAATAACTGCACTCTTCGAAGTGGCAGCTGCAACTGCACTCCAGTTAACATCTGGCATATTCAGATCACCCATCATTTCAGGGAGTGATGCGCTATGTGAGATCAGCCACAGAGATCACATGTGGAGCAGACTGGGCGATTAGGTGATCATTGACTGATCTGGCGCATGAACGATAGTGATTTCAGACTGCGCCATCACTCTTGCTCTGAATGTGGAACTTGCCGGATGTGTTCTTGCTCTGTGACTGCTGCAGTTGATTTAGTGCGAATTTGCACTGCACTAGCCCTGAAATGCTATTTTTTGGCTCTTCATGCTAGGGATTACTAGGGTTGCAGTTTAAAAATAAGTTTTGGGGATAATTTTGTTGGAGACTGGGCAGAATAACTGAGAGGGGAGAGGAGTGAACATATTTAAACTAACTGGGACTGCTGCATCCATTTTGTGAGTTAAACTCAGCACTGACCCATGACCCTAGTGCAGCAAGAAAGGGAATTTGTTGGACACAATTTCCTGGGGGCTGCTCTGATAAATACTGCCTATTTGGGAAATATATAAGAAGTCAACTGGGCGCATTGACCCTTTGTGCTCTCAGGGGGTATTTTGAGACCCTGCAGGACTTGGGGAAAATATTTTTTCTCCTGGTACCCCTGATATAACTATTAATTTTGGAGATCAGCTGCACGATTAGCAGCTTAAAGGGGACAGATATCACTTTGGGCTGCAAGTGAGATCATCCAAGCCAGTGCAGTTACATTTCTTTATTTATATTTGACAAGAGTACTCTGGGCTGAAATCTACCCTGTGGACAGACAATTTCATTCAAGAAAAAAGAAACCAAGCCAGTCTGACAGTCACACAATTATTTTATTTGTCTGAGACAGAGAAATTACTACTCAGACAACACATTTCTGGGCTGAAATCAAGCATGTGACAGTTTAACATATCCAGCGTCACAAATGGTATCTTTATTTGTTTGAGACAGAGAAATAAGTACTCAATAATAACCATTCTTGGCTGCAATCAAGCCTGTGTGACAGTGTATTAAAATATCCAGAGTCACAAATATCTTTATTTGTTTGTGAGGCAGAATAAGTACTCAGTAATAACTGATTGAATCTGGGCTGAAATCAAGCCAGTGTGACAGTCCACTAAAATATCCAGACTCACATTATTATTTTAATTGTTTGAGACAGAGAAATAAGTACTCAGTAGGTACTGCTGGGCTAAAATCAAGCCAGACAGTGAGACAGTTTATTAAAATATCCAGTCACAAAATTTTATTTGCTTGAGACAGGGAACTAAATTCTGCTATTTCTGCCTTCAGGGCTAAAATCAAGCATGTGGCAATCTATTAAAATATCAGACAGTTACAATATATTGTTTTATTTGTTTAAGACAGAGAAATAAGTACTCAGTAAAACTGGGCTGAAATCAAGCCAGTCCGTGTGACAGTCTATTAATATCCAGTCACAAAACTGTATTTGTTTGAGACAGAGAAATAAGTACTCAGTATATTTATGTCTTCTGGGCTGAAATCAAGCCTGTGACAGTCTATTAAAATATCCAGCATAATAAATATTATTGTATTTGTTTGAGACAGAGAAATAAGTACTCAATGTCACACACACACACACTCACTCCTGGGGGTCAGGCCCTCTGCTCCTACAGTGCACAACCTTGAGGTGCAGTATGTGAACAGGGGACAAACAGAGACACCCTCCTGTTTGTTTTGGGTCCAAGCAACTACCAGTCTTGAGTTCTGAGGTCAAACATAAAACCTTTTTAGCTAGTAGCCCAGGTAACAGGTCCAAATATCACACCCTCTTCAGGGAAAGCAGTGCAATACTTGATCCCAGCTGGCATACAACCAACCAGGTTCACAATCCCCATTCTGACTCAACTGAGATCAAGGTATTTCCTTACCTGGCTGGATCTTTACACAGGTCCTTGTTCGCGTGGCTGCATATGGTGACACACTAAGTATTTTAACAGTTATGTCAGAATTATCAATACTGTTCCAGCATTCACACTCAAAATGAGTAAACGTCTCCAACAGGATTAAGAAAACCAAAAAGTTTACTAAAATTAAAAACAGTAAATAAATACAAAACACAGAACATATATACATTAATGCTTACAGCCAGAAAGAAATCAAAATTACAAAACAAAATGCCTTGTAACTGAATTACTAATTCTAACTCAGTTTTCAGTTGTGTGTTACGTATCTTGGCAGGAGTGCCTCTTAAGTCCAGAACACAAGTGTGTCAGGTCTTTCAAAATTTGGAACAAGAGTGAGCCCCAGTCCTTTCAGCCAGCTTGGCAATATTCAAGGTTAAAGTCCCAACCTCCTTGTGATGTCACAGCAGCCCTGTAATTAATTTGTATTATGACCAAGTATAATCAAAATGGTTTCATCTTATTGCTTGCTTGAAATCTGCAAAGATAGCAATATACAATTATACAGACAGTCTCTCTTCATCAAAGCATAAGTCATGATTGCATTCCTCTTTGATGTTTCAGAAAAACATCCTGAAAAATACTTCTTTTAGCTGTGTGAATTTTCACAGGTATCTATCAGAAATGGCTTCCCTGATATCGTAAAATGCAATATTTTACGACCAGTTTCCTAGATTCGAAGCAGTGGCTTGTTAACCTGTTTTTTTATAACAGTTTCAGAAAGTTTAGCAGATAAGTGTTACACAGAAAAGGAATTCTAGCTATTTAGCTCCAGCAAGCAACTGCCTTGGTGTCAAAAGGCCAAGCCCCTTTAAAAGCTACTCTTCCCCATGGGTCTGCTGACCCTGCCATGTCTGATAAGCAAAAATTCAATGAAACATATATATATATATATATATATATATATATATATATATAAAATATATACACATAAGTAGTAGACGGTTATTCTGTCATACTCCTCCCTCCTAGACTGAACTTGGTTTGGAATCTATTCCTAGGCATGGAATGAGTTCCCCAAATTCAGTTCACTGCTCTGTTGGAATAGACCATCGGCATTTGCGTTTGCTGATCCGGCCCTGTGGGTGACAGTCATATCGTATCCCTGTAGGGCAAGGCTCCATCTTAGAGGCCTACCATTTGTCTTACCCATTTGTGCCAGCCAAACCCGGGGGTTATGATCCATCTGTGCCATAAAGTGCTGCCCATATAGGTATGGCTCTAATTTCTTCAGTGCCCACACCAAGCAAGGCCCTATGGGGTCAAAATGTCATATGCTTAATAGTGTACAACATTTCCCTGAAATTGCAACAGCGCAGTGTAATAGAGCAAGAGAGTGCAATACCATGAATGGGTCTGTGCGCGGTATTGTATCCTCTTACTGTCCCAGGCAGAGGATAAGACTTCTGCTGGGACAGGATTCCACTGAGCAGCTGCCGTAGCTCAATGGACTGAACTACTAGCAGCAAGGGAACCAGACAATGCATTTGGGACTGATTCCTGGTCCCAGACATAGAGTGGTTTTATTTTTTTTGCACTTTGTGAGATGTAATTGTCAACCCCCCAGAGTAGTTATCTTAGTTGGGGGGTGTTCGGAGGGTACAGGCATATATCACGCTGTATTGGCAGCACAGTATATGCATGTGGCATAATATCTTGCAACATTATGACCCCATGCCAGGCAAAGCATTCCTTCTCCACCGTAGAATAAGCCTGTTCCCTGGGAAGTAATTTCTTACTCAGCTACACTATTGGTTGATCTTTCCCTTGGTTAGAAGTCTAAGTACTGCCCCAGTAACCACATCAGAGGCATCTGTCTGGACTACAAATGGTTTACTGTAGTCTGGACTGGTTAACACAGGAGCACTGCACAGTGCCTTCTTTAGCTGTGTAAAGGCTCATTAACAGGCTGGCTCCCAGTTTACCTTTTTAGGCATTCTTTTCTTTAGCAGGCCAGATAGGGGAGCTGCCAGGGCACTGTAGTTTGATACAAATTTTTGATAGTACCCTGCGGTCCCTAGAAAATTCCAAACCTGCTTCTGTGTTTCAGGTCTTGGCCATGCCTCTATTGCCTCAATCTTTGCTTGATTTGGATGGAGCTGTCCCCACCCTACTACATGCCCTAGGTATGTCACCTCAGCCATGGCCACCTGGAACTTTTCAGCTTTCACAGTGGGCCAGCCCTCTGTATCCTGCCCAACACTTCCTTAGGGTGGGACAGGTGTTCCTTCCAGCTGGCACCAAAGATGGCAATATCATCCAGGTACACCACGGCGTGCTCTTCAGTACCATGTAACACCTTGTTCACCAAACTTTGGAAGGTGGCAGGGGCGTTCTTCATTCCGGAAGGCATTACCTTGAACTCAAATAACCCTATCGGAGTGATGAAGGCTGACCTCTCCCTAGCTCTGGCAGTTAACTCCACCTGCCAATGCCCTTTCGTCAGGTTGATAGTAGTAAGGTATGTCGGCCCTCCCAACTTGTCCAGTAGTTCATCCGTCCATGGCAGTAGGTGGGTATCAGACTTCATGACTGCGTTGAGTCCATGATAGTCCACACAAAAATGAGTAGAACCATTCAGCTTGGGAACAAGAACTACGGGTGAGGCCCAGGGGCTGTGGGATTTCTGAATTACCACTAAATCTAGCATTTCCTCCACCTCCCTCCTAATGTCCTTTTGGACGGCCTCTGACACTCGACATGCTCTCTGCCATATGGGCGCTTGCGTCCCTGTCTCTACATTGTGCGTCACTAAGGGGGTTAGTCCAGGTTTGGCATTAAACAATGGGGCAAAGTCTTCTAAAACCTCCCTTACATCCTGGATCTGGTCTGAGGTCAACTGGGGTGACATTATGATTGCCTCCACAGAGGTCTCCCACTTGCTTTCTTCCAGCAAGTCCAGAAGGGGGTCTTCCTCGTCCGTCCCCTGCCCAGGACCAGACACTGCAAAGACCATGTCAGCCCTATTTGCATATGGCTTCATCATATTGACATGGTACATCCTTTGGGTATGTCTCCTGTCAGGCAAATCTACAATGTAATTTACGTCATTCACTTGTCTGACTACTTTGTATGGTCCTGCCCACTCGGCCTGCAGCTTATCTTCCCAGACTGGGATAAGGACCCTGACCTCCTGACCTACAGTGTATGAGCGAGCTCTGGCTTTGCGGTCCTACCATACCTTTTGCCTCTGCTGGGCAGCTGCCAGTTTTCTCTGTGCTGTTCCCATCAGCTCCTTCAGCTTTTCCCTAAATTTAAGGACATAATTACCTATGGGAGTTCCCTGGGTGGCATGCTTGCATTCCCAGTCCTCCTGGATCAAGTGTATGGGCCCATGCACCCTGCGTCCATATAAGAGCTTGAAGGGGAAAACCCAGTCAACTCTTGGGGCACCTTCCTGTATGCATACAACAGGTAGGGAAGGTATTTCTCCCAGTCCCTCCCATGCTGTTCAGTCAATGCTTGGAGCATTGATTTTAGGGTACCATTAAAACTTTTCTCAAGTCCATTGGCTGGCAGGTGATAAGGTGTTGTGCATCTCTACACCACCCCACACTTCTCCTACAAACACTTCATCAGGTCTGACATGAACGAGCCTCCTTGATCAGTGATAACCTCCTGTGGGAACCTGACATGAGAGAAAATCCCTAGCAAGGCATCTGCCACTTTGTATGTCCTCAGTGAGGATAGGGCGACTGCCTCTGGGTACCGGGTGGCATGATCCACCATGGTTAGGATAAACCTCTTCCCCGAGAAGTTGGGGGTATTCAAAGGCCCCACCATATCCATTCTTGCCTTCTAGAATGGCTCCTCCACTATGGGCAAGGGAATTAGGGTGACTTGGGTTTTACTACCTGCCTTTCCTATTTCTTGGCACCAGTGACAAGACCTACAATATTCCTTCACCTGCAGGGTGAAGTTGGGCCAATAGAAATTCTGGGCTAGTCATTGCATAGTGCACATGATTCCCAGATGTCCAGACATGGGAATATCATGAGCAATCTTGAGCAACCACTGACAAGCTGCCTGCCCATCACCCCTCCTTCTGTTCTTATGTCCAGCATATACGCAGTCCATTGTCCTAATACACTCTATGTCTCCCGTCATCTCCCTGTGTCTCACCGGATTCTGCCCAAGCCCTCAGCTTTTCGAAACTAGGGTCATTTTCTGAGCAGCTGCAAAATCTTTATACGTCCCCAAGGCATGGGACATGTCCACTTCAGTATCTAAACTGGAGTCCATAGCTCTGGTGTCAGGGCATTCAGGGTCACTGCCATCCCAAACCCTTTGACAATTGACTACCCCTCCCTCCTCAGAGTAATCTTCTGTAGCTTTTTTGTTTTAACTGCTATCTGGGGAATTTCTACCTCCCTTTCACTACTCTCCATGTCAGGATACACAGGCTGGGGAACCAGCCTCTCAGTGTTTTTGACAGGGGCTTCTATGAGGTCCAGGGAACCACAATTGGTTTTTGCCATCTGATTGCTGGTAACTGCACACACATCACCCCCTTTTGGAGATTGTTTCCTATAATCACATCCAGGGCAAGATTGCCTGCCACTGCAACTTTTTGCACAGTCTCTTCTGTCTCACCCCAGTCCAGGAGAACACTAGCAAGTGGCAGAGTTTTCTCCACCCCAGTGAATCCCCATACTGTAACAAACTGAACAGGTATAAGCTGTTCAGGCTCAACCAAATCCCCTTCTACCAAAGTAAGGGACACCCTTGCATCCCTTAAACAATGGGTCTGCACCCCATTCACAGTAACTGGGTGTATGTGCTCCCCCATGTATACTGGCATACTTTCAGGGATACACAAAAAAACACCTCTTTCCCAGCACCACTTTATGCACTCTTTACCTTTTTAGGACACTGTTTGCAAAACCAACAATCATCCTTCCTTTTATCAGGCAAATCCTTTCTTTGTAACCTGGGGCTGCCCACTTTCTGGGGAGGCAGTGAGGGTTTTAGCTGCCATGAAGGCACACTTTTCCCTTTCTGCACTGCTACACCCACCCCACTCCCCTTTCAGAGCAGGCCTGCTCCTGGCATAGCAGTCTGAGAGTTTGGCAGCCTCCTGCACTGTTTTTGGATCTCTGTCCTCTAGCCAAGTTTTCAGCTCTGCTGGGCAAGACCAAAAGAATTGCTGCAATAGTACCACATCCCCAATTTTCTCTACAGAGTCTGCTTTGATCCCCCCCCACCAACGTTTCAAAAACTGATGTTGATTTGTGGCTAGTTCCTCATAGCTCATGTCAGGGCGTTTCCTGAGCTTACAGAACTTAACTCTGTATGCTTCAGCTGTCAAGTCATACTTTTTTAGCAATTCAGCTTTGAGTTTGCCATAATAATTACTGTCCTGATTGTCCATCTTACTCAACTCATCATGAGCTTTCCTGGTAAGCAGCAGGGATAGCTGGCAGCTCCAGGACTCTCGGGGAATTTTTGCCTGAATGCATACCTTTTCAAATGAATTTAAAAATGCATCCATATCCTCCCCCTCTTTAAATTTAGCTATCAATTTAGAATTTAATTTGTAACCCACTCCTGGAGGTTCAGGTTCACCCATGCCACTTACCTGCTCTGGTGCTGGTCTTTGGAGTTGTAGCTTCTCCAGTTCAAATTTCCTCTGGCACTCTCTCTAACCTCTCACTTGGTCTCTCGCTGCTCTTGCTTATCCTCTCTCTCTCTCTCTCTCTCTCCATCTCCAACTTCCTCTGTTCAAACTCCCTGTGTTATTGGGCTTCAAACCTTTTCTTCTTGAATTCCAGCTCCATTCTCCTCAACTCTGTCTGCAGCTTGATCCCTTCTGGCTCCAGCATTGTGGTGACCTTCCCCTGATGCTGTGGCTCTCAGTTCACACTGGTCCTGCTGTCCTCCTCCCTGGGACTGGACACTGCAGTGGACCCTGGACCCTCCACATCCAAGGTCTGGTCCCTTCCAGTCACCGACTGTGACTCGAGGTCTTGGGCAGTCGCTTGTGCATTGGCTGCTGCAAGAGGCTCCATGAGGTGCTGTTTGGTTTGCCCCCACAACAGACTCCTCTTTCCTGGCACAACTGCCTCAGGTATTCTGCAGTGTATTCGCTGTAGGTGGAAGCCATCTTCTTCCCTAATCTACGGCTACAGTAGCTTGGCCCCCGGAAAAAATGAAACAGGTAGGGAACTTAGACTGTGACCAAAATTATGTATTTCTTTTTACAATTTCTGCCTTGTTTGATTGTGAATTTTTACAGTTTATCAATCCGACACACTGGACTGTTAATGCTTGTGTCACCAGATAATTGCACAGTATGCAAACAAATCATTTAGATCGCACCACTGCAAACCAAATGTTTTAGATCACACCACTGCCAACCAAATCTGTCACAAACACACTCCTGGGGTCAGGCCCTCTGCTTCCACAGTGCCCAACCTCAAAGTGCAATATGTGAACAGGGGACAAACAGGAACACCCTCCTGTTTGTTTTGGGTCTGAACAACTACCAGTCTCGAGTTCTGGGGTCAAATATGAACCCTTTTTAGCTAGTACACCCAGGTAACAGGTCCAAATATCACACCCTCTTTGGGGAAAGCAGTGCAATACTTGATCCCAGCTGGCATGCAACCAACCTGGTTTACAATCCCCCTTTTGACTCAATTGAGATGTAGGTATTTCCTTACCTGGCTGGATCTTTACACAGTTTCTTGTTCATGTGGCTGCATATGGTAACATACTAAGCCCTATAACAGTTATGCAGAATTTTATCAATACTGTTCCAGCATTCACACTCAAAATGAGAAAATGTCTCAAACAGGATTAAGGAAACCAAAAGGTTTACAAAAAATTAAAAATAGTAAATAAATACAAAACACAGAAAATATATACATAAATGCTTACAGTCAGAAAGAAATTGAAATTACAAAACAAAATGCCTTGTAACTGAATTACTAGTTCTAACAAAGTTTTCAGTTGTGTGTTACCTATCTTGACAGGAGTGCCTCTTAAGTCCAGAACACAAGTGCGTCAGGTCTTTCAAAGTTTGGAACAAGAATGAGCCCCAGTCCTTTCAGAGTTAAAGTCCCAGCCTCTTTGTGATGTCACAGCACATAAAGTCATTTTTTAGCCCTGTAATTAATTTGTAACATGACCAAGTATAATCAAAATGGTTTCATCTTATTGCTTCCTTGAAACCTGTAAAGACAGCAATATCAGATTATACAGACAGTCTCTCTTCATCAAAGCATAAGTCATGATTGCATTCCCCTTTGATGTTTCAGAAAAACATCCTGAAAAACACTTCTGTTAGCTGTGTGAATTTTCACAGGTATCTATTGGAACTGGCTTCCCTACCGATTTCCTAGGTTCAAAGCAGTGTCTTGTTAACCTGTTTTTTTGTAACAGTTTCAGGAAATTTAACAGATAAGTGTTAGCACAGAAAAGGAACTCTAGCTATTTAGCTCCAGCAAGCAACTGCTTTGGGGTCAAAAGATCAGGCCCCTTTAAAGGCTAATCTTCCTCATGGGCCTGCTGACCCTGCCATATCTCATAAGCAGAAATTCAAAGAAACATATATATATATATATATATATATATATATATAAAACAAAATTATATACACATTATTAGTAGATGGTTATTCCGTCACACTCAATAAATACTACTGGGTTGAAATCGAGCCAGATAGTAGTGTGACAGTTTAATTATCCAGAGTCATGAAATATTTTATTTGTTTGAGACAGAGAAATAAGTACTCAGTAAGTACTATTCTGGGCTGAAGTCAAGTCAGACAGTGTGATATTTTGACTATTAAAATATATCTAGAGTCATAAAATATTTTATTTGGTTGAAACAGAGAAATAAGTATTTAGTAAATACTATTCTGGGCTGAAATCAAGCCAGACAGTGTGACACTATATTAAAATATCACAGTCACATTTATTTGTTTGAGACACTACTAGACAGAAATGCAATTTTATGGGCTGAAAGCAAATCTGAGTGCCAGTGACACTGTCCAGTGACAGCAAATATATTTTATTTGTTTGAGACAAAAAGTTAGAAGTTCACTTGAGGGGTTGTAATCAAGTCTTAGACACAGCCCTGGTAATTAGCAAGCCTGATACTCCCTGACCCCAAGGCATCCCTTGAATCCTGCCCTAAGCCTTGTGGGGATGTCTACTTTGAGGGACTTCCTTACTGTGCTGCAGTCTTTATCATTAAGTACGCCCACCCTCCCCATTCATGTTTTTGCATAAGCACTACTCCCAAGTTGTGTGACTTACATAAAACACAATTTAAATAAAGTGTCTCAGCTACACTTACTTTGTGTCACAGTCATCAGGGTCAGTAATTGTCAGTCTTAGTCTGTTGTGTCATCTGGTCTGCACTATCCTATACTGTTAACAAAAACAAATTAAATCTGGGCCACTGTAGACTGCTGCTTCTTTCATGTCATATCTTTTCCTTCCAGAATTTTTCAACGTAATAATCGCAAACTACTTTACGACCTACATCATCAGATCAGAGCAGTTTCTCATGGTAAAATGAGTTTATTAAAGTTTGGTTTCTTGAAATCTGTAAGAACAAGTACTAGTAGTACTACAACACCCATCTATGCTTCAAAACATAAAAGTTCAGATGATGGCTTTACAAAGGATCAAAGTTATGACAGAGAAAATAGGGTTAGGAATTTCCATCATGAATGGAAAAAAGAATATCCTTGGCTGGATTTCAATGAAGAAAAATCAGTGATGTTCTGTGTGTATTGTAAGGCCTACCCCCAAATCTGTGATCCTAATTCTGCCATGGTTAAGGATCTTAAACTAGATCCCATAAAGAGGCATGATGTGACAAGAGAACATATCAGTTGCACAAAGCATTTCTTAAAAGATACAGCTCCAAAACAAGTAGCTCCCATTCACCTGTCAGAAACTGCTCTGGGTCAGTCCTTCCAAAAAAGACACATGACACCAAGGGAACTTGAGAAATTCAAATTTTTATTTAACACAGCATACTCTGTAGCAAAGAATCGGAAATCTTGTTCAGATTTTGAAATGATTTGTGAGATACAGCGTAAAAATGGATTAAATGTTGGCAACAACTACATGAATATAGCAGGCTGCTGTTTGTGGACAACATAGCAAAGACAATACGTTCAGCAGTAGTTAAAGAGGTCAACAATGCATCCTTTTTGAGCATTCTTACTGATGGAAGCACAGACCACTCTATCATTGAACATGAAATTGTCTACCTGAGATATGTAGGTGCTGTTTGCCAGTCACACACCTATTATCTGTGGTACCACTTGAAACTGCAAGCGCTGATGGTGTATTTCATGCTATTGAGAAAGCTTTGCAATCAGTGGATTTGCCATTACCAGATCTTAAGACAGGCAGTGGAAAGTCAGCACTCGTCTGTGCTAATTTTGATGGTGCATCAGTAAACCTGGTGAACGGGCAGGAGTCAGTGGCTCAGTAGGTAGCACACTCGCCTCTGAGGCCGGGAGATCAGAGGGCTGTGGTTCAGTTCCCACATCTGGCACTTCGGTTAATATCCCAGTACTGACACTGTAGTGCAGCATGAGAGGGGTGCTGCACTTCTGAGGTGCCGTCTTTCGGATGAGACATTAAACCGAGGTCCCATCTGCCTGGATTGCTGGTAGTTCAGGTGGATGTTAAAGATCCCATGGCACTTATCGAAAAGAGTAGGGGAATTTCCCTGGTGTCCTGGCCAAATTTCCCTCATTATTAAAAATACCAGCAACAGCTTAATCTGGTTCAAGGTCAGTTGGCATTCATCTGTATCCCCCTCCCCTGGGTCGGGCCTGAAAATAGGCAGGATTTCTCTAGTGTACTTACCCGATCCACAAAAACTATATAAAATAAAAAAAATTACTAGACTGAAATCACTTTTGCTGGACGTTATTGGTATTCACTGTGTTGCCCACAAACTTGAGCTTGCCATTTTGGATGCAAATAGACATTTTAAATGCATGACAACATTTGAAGACTATTTGAAAGGCATTTTCAGTTTTTAATTTTGGTCTCTGCAAAATGCAGACGAGAACTTAAAGAAATTGCAGAAGTTCCCGATGAGCACTTTGCACATTTCATGGCTGTAAAGCAAGTCAGGTGGTTAGCAAGCAAAGAGAGAGCTGCAGTAGCCTTTGAAAAGAACCTTGATATTGTGGCAATGCATCTTGAGCACAGATGTGTAAATCAGAACAGGGCAGAAGATGCTAATAGAGCTAAGGGCTACCACAAGGAACTGACTTCTGTGCATTTCATTTAAGTTTATTTCCTATTAGATTTGCCAATTGTTGCTAGATTATCAAAAACTTTCCTGTTGGCAGACTACTTAATTATTGAGATACCAGAACATATTGAAAAAGCAGTTGTGCAATTAAAAGCACTTAAAACTACTTCTGGCAAATATCTCACAAAATTCCAGGAACAGTACAATGCAGCTGAATGTATGTTTGGTAAAACAAAAGTACATGGAGCACCTGGCATTGAAGCTGAACTTCATGCATTTGTTAATGATACTGTCACCTACATCCACAATAGATTTGATGTTCTCTCAGAAAAACCATTGTCTTTGCTTCAGATTTTGAATGTTCGCATCTGGCCTGTGGAAAAAGATCTAGCAAAATTTGGCAATGCTGAGCTAACTGAACTCATCACTGACAGACCATTCTCTTCTCACTTCTCTGACATGGATAAAAACTGTGCCATAGATTAGTGGGTGCAGCTGAAATTATACCTGACTTGATTCAGAACCAAACATCTCATATCAATGTACCAAATGGCTTTGCAAATGAAAATAGCTGTATGTGGACCAGAGAACTCCATGAAGACTCCTTTGCAAAAGCTTATAGAGATTCTGCTCACCATTTCCTATCCCACAAGCAAATGTGAAAGAGGATTTGCCAAAGAACATTTCACTAAAAATAAACTAAGAACAATCCTGACACAACAGTCTTTTGAGAATTAGCTGCTGATCATGAGTGCAGGACGACCTGTCTCTGAGTTTGATCTACTACCATCAACTAAGTACTAGCTTGACAATAATCTTGGTACTATCCATTCCTCAGGCCACAAATGTCCCTCAAAACAAACCAAAGAAGAAGTTGAGCCTCAAGCAAGCTCTAGTACTACTCTGTTGTAATTTTTCTCTGCCTCTACTTCTCTTTGACTGAGACTGGGGCATCCTAATGGAAAATAAAGCATTTGTTATGGTAATAATACTGTACTCCACAGAAAAAGGTATGACTTACTGACTCCAGATACAGACTCATCCTAAAAATGTAACATAACCGCTGAACTTGAGGACCACTTGAACGTTCTGGCCTATAGAGGTCAAAGTCCCATCTAACCAGAATCTCCTGACCTGATTGGCCAGCTGCTTTCAACTACCAGCTCCAGCTGCCTCAGTGTGACAGCAGTCATGGGAGTGCCCAGCCTTAACCATAGCAATAACCACAGCTGGTTAGTAAATGCCTATTATTGTAAGGGCAGATTTACCACAGACAGAACAATGCCTAAGTCATTAGACTACATATAGTATATAAAATATAAAGAGTACTTTCTTTCTGATGAAGATTACAATAGAATATAGATGTAATGTACACAAAATCAGTAAAACAAGTTTACTAAATGAGAAAAATCATGGCTTTCGCATTTTTGCTTTATGCTTCTTCAGATATTACTTCACTTGAAATCCAACATAATGCTTTGATTTTAGGTAAAAAGCAGCTGTTATTAAGAATATACTGGTGAAAATCTCTAGCTTGTTAAATGCAGTTCAGAGCCCTGATGGAAATCAGACCATGGAGGATATCAATTTAATCTTCCAACTCGTCAACAGTCTGCTGTTTTATTCACAACTGTTTCTTTATACTGCCTGTAAGGTAATGGTACAAATGAGTCATTAGCAGGCTGCTAATATTGAAGACTCCCATTGTTTCTACTTACTGAGCATCTGAGAGTATCAAATCCTATGGCCGGGAATAGTCAAGGCCATTTACAAATCACCAGCTGCTACTAAAATAATACTTAATTTGCTAAATGATCACTGAGTTTTGAGCACATGTACATAAAATGACTTCCATCACAGAAGTGTTGGACATTATAAATATTGACCCAGCAGCCAGTGACAATCCATCATTAACAATGAAGATATAACTTTCACACCCTATTTGATTAAGAAGTTGCAATCATGCCATTTCTGTGAGATAGGTTGAGGGGAGTATGTTTCTCAAAAGTAGCTTAGTTGGAGCTAAAATGCCTAAGTGTTGAGTAAAGAATCTTTGCAAGACTAACTGTAAATGGGCAGGAAAATTGCTAATGCTGGTTGAGGAACTATTTTATCACAATTAATGCTTTTGACACTATTCTTGCTGATGTAGAAACCAACACTGTCATAGTCTTAGCGAGGTTAAGAAAACTGAAACATGGTAGTATTCATCCTCATCAGAGATTCTCAGTTAAATATGTTTGTATTTAGAATAGTGATTCTTTGTAAACCCTTCAAGAATGGAGTTAAGCATGTTTTAAGGACTAGGAAGGATGGAGGTGTGGTGGGTGGGAAACTGGCTGGATTGCAGGACATAGAGGGTGGTGGTTAATGGCTATCACTCTGCAGAGGGAAGGGCCACCAGTGTGGATGCCACAGGGATCAGTACTGGGTCCAGTCCTCTTTAATATCTTTATTAGTGATATTACAGAAGACCTAGAAGGGAGAATTTGCTTGTTCGTTGATGACACAAAGCTCTGTAACAGGGTAGACATGCAGTTGGGCGTCGATAGAATGAGGAGAGATTTGCAAAAGCTTGAGGACTGGTCAAGGGAGTGGCAGTTGAGATTCAATGCAAAGAAATGCAAGACAATGCACATGGGGCTCAAAAACCTGGGAACAAAATATCAGCTTGGGGGGAGCGAGGACATACAATGCTCTAAGCAGAAAAGGGACATGGGGGTTATCATCTCTGATGACTTCAAGGTAGGGAGTCAGTGTGGCAAGGTGGCAGGTAAAGCAAACAGAATGCTGGGATGCATAGGCAGGGGTATCACCAGCATGAAAAGGGAGATCATAATGCCACTATACAGGAAATTAGTGAGGCCATACCTAGAGTACCGTGTACAGTTCTGGAGATCTTACCTATGTAAAGACATAGACAGGGATGAGGCAGTTCAGAGGAAGGCAACAGAGATGGTGAAAGGATTACATCACAAAACCTACGAGGACTGGCTGAAATAATTAAATATGTACTCCCTGTAGGAGAGAAGGGAGCAGGGGGACATGATTGAGACATACAAATACCTAACGGGGAGGAAAAAGGTGCAGGAATGCAATTTTGCATCACAAAAAGAGGCTCCAGGACTAGGGGGTATGGGATTAAACTGGAGGGAGGGAGTTTCAGATGGACCTGGAGGAAGTATTGTTTCACAGAGAGGGTGGTGGACAAATGGAATGCCCTGCCAGAGGAGGCGGTGTAGGCTGAATCAACTACAGGATTTAAAAATGCATGGGATAGGCATCAGGGGATCCTGGTACTTGGGAAAGGGACAACCCAGTTCTGGAGAAGCTTGAAGCTTGAAAAAGCTTGAAACTTAAAGTAACAAAGTTATGTGCACAATTGGACAGGCTAAGTGGGCTGTAGGCTCTTATTTGCCATCAACATCTATGTATCTATATATCTATGTATCTATGTATATAAAGAGGGTCTTTTTAGTGGGAGTCTGGCTGTAGTAATTTAATATTAGAGATATCCTGCAGATTTCCCCATTCTCCCGACCGGGTGCGCCTTCCTCCATAGCGGTGTGGCATTTCTACTGCTGCAGCCCGCCTCTGCCAGCAAGTATCTCCTGCTGTAACAGCTACAGGTACGGTCCACATTCCTCAACTTGGCACCCATTTCAAACAATGGTGCCTCACTGCTGATATGCTGGCCTCTTAGTGCTGCTGCAACAGCATCCTGATTGGTGCTGTACCGAGCACCCCTCCAGTCAGCTGCGTGGCTTTGGATCCCAGGAGTACAGCCCAGTGGAGTGAGTTCAGGTACCCAGCACTGTCAAAGCCTGTTGGCTGGCTGTCACAACTTCAAGTGCTCCTTCTCCCTTCTGGATGGGGAGCAGAATTTCAGCTGGAATTTTTCGTTCAGTTTCTCCTCATACTGCTGTGTGCTAAGATTGTATGTCATTTACACGTTAGTTTGTGCCCGCTGATTTTCTACTTCGGCTTACTAGGTATTGTGCCAACTTGATCACTATTTGAAATTTACTGGGTGGAATTTAATTGTAATTAACCTTCAGTTGCTTGTTTAATATAGCTGTCTGGGTCCTTAGTGTATCGAATATGTTTGGCTATCTTATTTATTTTATTATTTAGTTTTTGTTGACTGGGTAAGTGCATTAGACAAATCCTGCCTATTTTCAGTCACGACCTGGGGGAAGGGGATACAGATGAATGCCAACTGACCTTGAACCAGATTAAGCTGTTGGTGGCATTTCTAGTGAATGAGGGAAATTTGGCCAGGACACTGGGGAAATTTCCCTACTCTTTTCGATAAGTGCCATGGGATCTTTAACATCCACCTGAACTACCAGCAATCCAGGCAGATGGGACCTCGGTTTAATGTCTCATCCGAAGCCTCGGCCACCCTCTCATGCTGCACTACAGAGTCAGTACTGGGATATTAACCCAAGTGCCAGATGTGGGAACTGATCCCACAGCCCTCTGATCTCCCGGCCTCAGAGGTGAGTGTGCTACCTACTGAGCCACTGACACTGCTACTTAGACTGTACTTTTACTTGCATTTCCACATACTGTATTTTGCCTGCTATATGTAATTTGCACCAGTTGTCTGTGGTTGCCCCTACTGAATTGCTAATTTCAGCTGCATCTTACCAATGACAGAGAATTCGTTGTTGTGTGCAGTACTTATATATGACCTGTTACCCCTGTGTCCTCTCAGCTTGCTTGCCTGCAATTTTGTTATGAACTGTCTGCTTTGTCTCCACATGCTTTTCATCTTCTCTCTTTCTCCACTTTATGCACTAGTGCTCTACAATTTTGTCTTCCCTTCATTAACCTACTAGCTCTGACTCAGCCTACTGTAGCCCACTGTGTTCGTCTACTGGCAACTTTAATTTTCTCTCCCCTCTCCTGCTACCTTTCGTCCTAACCACCCTCTTTGAAAGCTTCTCTCCTTCACCACCTCCCCCCCGCCGCCCATGCTAATTGCTGCTCTTTAAGTCTCAATTTCCCTTAACTGCTATCCCTTGTCTTGTTCTCACACTCCAATTTAGCCTGGCACCAAACCCTACCCCTTCTCTGTCTTCCTGTTAGTTTTGCTCCCACCCCTGTTTCAGCAATTTAACTGTACCTTTTTGTATCCCTCCCTGCAGATTTCCCCGTACCCCCAACCAGGTGTGCCTTCCTCTGTGGCGGTGCAGTGTTTTTACTGCTGCCGCCCTTCTTCTGCCAGCAAGTCTCTCCTGCTGCAACAGTTACAGGTACGGTCCACATTCCTCAACTTGGCACTCATTTCAAATGGTGGCACCTCACTACTGATATGCTGGCCTTTTAGTGCTGCTGCAACAGCATCCTGATTGGTACTGTACCGGGCACCCCTCCAATCAGCTGCGTAGCTTTGGATCCCGGGAGTACAGCCCAATGAAGCGAGTTCAAGTGCCTGGCTCTGCTGAAGCCTGACGGCTGGCTGTCACAACTTCCAGTGCTCCTTCTCCCTTCTGGATGGGGAGCAGAGCCCTCCCTCTCCTCCCGCCTTAATTAAATACTCTTTGGCTCCACCCTCACCACACCTACCATCTCTGTACTGGCTGTTATTTGGTGCCTTACCCCCATCTTCCTACTGGCTGTTAGGTGCTAGCCTATACCCTTATCTCGGTATTGGCAAGAAGGTCATCTCTTACTCATATAGCTATTTTGTTGCAAGGTCCTCACTCAGCTTGCTTTTGTGGCTTCTGACCTAGTTTCTTATCTATCCGTCTACTTCTTGTAGCACTCGGTTTCATTCTGTATGGTGATTAATTCCTATCTGCTATCTTTCCAGGCCAGCCCTCTGTACTTCTCTGACTTTATTCTCCTTTTTTGGCCCCTGCACCTCATCCCATCAGCATGGGTTGCTCTGGATGGTTATTAACTCTTATCTGCCTTTCCATCCTATGCCTTGCTGACCAGTTTACTGCAATGGCCTTAAGTCACCCCCCCACGGGCTCTACCTCTCCACCACCATCCCCAGTTTTGCCCGGGAATCAATGTATCTGCCTACTTTTACCGTGTCTTCCCAGATCTGACACAGTGCTATTGGGGTCCTGGCTTAGCAGACGCTTGTGTGTTCCCCCTGCCCAGTAATCCCAGCCACACTGCTACCATGTGCTTCAGCATCTCTTTGTCTTTCTACTCTTCTCCTGTTACTCGCAAGGGACATTGAGCACAACCCTGGGCCCTCCTGTCCCTCCCCAGCTTCTCACCATCGTGCATCTGCTCTACCCCCATTGAAGGGCTAAGAATTGCTCACATAAATGTTAGGAGCATCCAACCTAAGATGGCTGAACTTGAGGCTTGGGTTACTCTGAAATCTCCTGGCATCCTCTGCATTTCTGAGTCGTGGATCAAGCCTGCTATCAAGATGCATGAGGTGGCACTACCTTGGTATACTTGCTTCAGGAAGGACCGGCTGGGAAATTCTCTAAGTACTCCTGTAGATGATGGTAGATGATGCACTCCTGGATCTTGGCAAGAGGACAGAGATTCGAGATCAGTCAGAATCAAAACTAAGGTACTCAACCTTGAGCTTTGTGTATAAGCTTGTTCACAAATTTACACTTCCCTGCCTCAGAGAGATTATTCACCTTAGGAAACCGGCACGTGCCTTCCATTCTTCTGCTCTACCTCTCCTGGAATGGCCTAATCTTAGGCTTGCAGTCACCCGTAAATCCTTCTCCTTCGCATCAATAACTGATTGGAACTCCCTGCCTCCTCCTGTCCTTTCACACATCTCTGTCCACATTTCAAACCACTTTACTTGCCTTCCTTTCCTCCTCTGCTAACTGCACCTGTTACCGGTGACTTTCTTTCTCCACATTCCCTTCATCTTTATTCTATCCCCTAGTCCTCTCCCCCCTCTACCCTCCTGTCTATCTCCCTTCCTTGGTCTATATCTCCATCTCTTCTCTGTCCATTGTTTTTCCTGGTTCTACTCCTCCCTCCCTCTCTTCTCCCCATATCCACTCCCTACATTCGCTCTGTCTCTACAGACATCAGTCCACACTCATGTTCTCCCACTCTAGCTCCCTGAATTGTTTATGGATATTGACCCTGATACCATGATATCTTATGAAGTAACCTGATTGTAGTTACCCATTTTACTTATTTTACCTGATGTCTATGTACATAGATACTGCTTCCCACCAGAAGGCATTGTATCCTCTGTATAATATGTATATAATCTATGTACACAATTGTTTTACCTGTATCATATTGTACATATTTTATTTTTGAAATCTTGTTTATGTTTTGCACTCTATTCTACATGTGTTTCAGCCCTATGTACTCATCTGTGTTACATGATTTTTATGACACAATGGCTCTTCGAGCATTTGCAATACTGTATCCTCTAGTGAATTGTCTTGTTCCTAGTAGACTCCTTGTTGTTGTCAGTCCCCAAGTGCATGCTATTGTCTTTTGTATCTCATAAGGTGTCTTTGTATTATTCTTTTTATTGCTGTTCTCTCCTGGGTCGCCCCTGAAAAAGGGACTGTAACTGTCTCAGTGGACTTACCCGGTTATCCAAATTCAAATAATTAAATAAAATATTGGCCCTTGACCAGATGGTAACATAGTTACAGTTTATTGAATTATCTTTGCTCTATTTCTATTTGTTGAACTCTGTGTTTGGAAAAATGACCACTTTACCTGCCTAATTCCATCATCAACAATTAAAAAAAAAACTCTAAAACTGTTGAAACCTTTTATTGTTTACAAGAACCTGGCTAATAAGGAAAGTAAGTTCTAACTGTTGTCCTAAAATGTGTCTTGATTGACCTCCCTATAAGATATATCCAAGTCTCTATTGGTGTTTGTTTAATAAACTGTATAACTGGCAATTGGTGGAAGCTTTAAAACAGCAGTGCAATGAAAACTGTTTTTCCAAAAAAAAGATAGTTTTAGCTACAATTAATAAAAATATTCACATACCTGTCAAATCTGCTTTTCTAAGGTACAGTGGAGCCCACTTATAAGGACATCAGATATAAGAACATCCCGTTTATCAGAACATTTTTTGGGATGTCCTGATTTTTGCCCATTATTTTCGATGGCAGTAAAGCATGTTTATACAACAGTCAGCCTGTTTATAAGAACATTTGGTTTCCCAAAGGGGTGATTGGTCATTATCACCTCTAAGTTTGCTAAGCTTGGGCTAAATCGTGACCTAGTTTCCACATTAGTGATCACGTAAATAATGAATGGGTGTGTGAAAGATGCTCTATGAAGAAGGCAGCACACATACATTCATTCATGGTTAGCTGTGACACTGAACAAACTTTACTGCAATACACTAACTGCCCCCTGATCCCCTCCCAGAAATAATTCCACGCAACAACTTTCTAGATTTTGGCTGCCCGCTGGCAAATATTTATTTGGCACAAAGATAATATTACATCCCACATTATCATAATTCAATCACAATAACAACAAAATATGCCACATCATTTCTTCTTCACTCTGGCTTTTTCTTCATTCTTGATGCTTCTCCTTTTCTGTGCTTCAGGGTCCAGACACTTTGAATCTGCCTCCCTACTCCATCACCAGAACCAGGCCGGTTCAACAGTTACCCGGGCCTCAGCCCTCCAGGCCCGGACACTTTGAATCCATCACCTAGACCTATCCTCCCTTCCCACATTAATACCACGCCTGGGTTCCTTGCACCCAGCCTGTTCTGCCTTCCCCTTCCCCCTCCCCCTTTTCCTGCCCCCCTTGCCCCCACTCCCCCTCTTCCTCCTTCCACTGCCCCACCTCCAGCTTGCGAAGGACAGTGGGGCTCCCCCCATGCTGGATAGAACCAAAAAAACCCTCTTAGCTACCTCTCCCAATAGCTCAACTATTGGCCATAGGAACAGGCACATTCCGAATTCCGACAGATGTACCCATCAGACCTTTATATGTCTGCAAAGGAAATGTCCTTGTGTTGGATGTGCACCCCCTCTTCTCAATCACTGCCCTCACCACCCTTCTGTTCAGGTGCTTCCTCACCTTTTCAGTCAACCTGACATCCTTGACTCCCCCCATATCCTCCGGGATGTGATCCTGGACCAGCCGATGGTCACCCCCGGCCACCATCCTTTCACCCTCTCTAAATCAGCCGTTATGGTCTGCCCCAGCACACCCCATGGTAAATTCCCCAGGTCATTGCCCCCAAAATGGATGATGATGCAATCCGGCCTACCCCACTGCACCCTTATCTCCTCCAGAAGAGGCAGCAGCTGGGCCCACCTCATGCCCCTGATGCCCTTCCACTGCACCCTTGTATGTTCTGTATTGGCGCATAACTGTGTCCCTCTGTCCATAGTGGCTGCAAAGCTTTCTGCCCAATAGATGAAGGAATGCCCCACTACCCATATCTTCTGCTTGGAACCTGCCGCTGAAACAAAAAACAGCGTGAGTTGCTGGGCATCAACACCTGACATATCTCTTATAACAACTGGGCCTCCAGTGCCCAACCCTTTTAAGATCCTCCACCGAAGCCCCTTTATTGGCTGCCTCTGAGGCTGCCCCAATCCAGAAGGAGTAGGGGGGCAAAATCTACTGGGTCTTTCCCTATAAATGTTAAGGCCTTCTTGAGCACCGCTCCTACTTGAAAACCTGTGACCGGGAAGCCATCCCCGTGGTGGAACAAAGTCCCCCCCCCCCGGCCACCCTCGAGTGCTCTCATATTCTTCCAGAGCAGCCACTGCACAGCTTAAGGCCTGCAGCTGTTGTAACAGCATCACAGAGGTCCCTCTCCCTCCCTGGTCCATTTTGGACCTTGCCAAATTAATGACCAACCTGTCTTCCCCCCAAACCATGTTCTTGTGTTGCATATCCAGGCCGACCGCCACCTTAAATGGGGCCACCATCTCCCCCACCTGAAAGACACCTGCTGCCATGACCGCAGAAACTGCCCTGAACAAACAGGCCTCCTCCGCAGAGATGCACACTTGCCGTGTCACTCCCAACATCCTGTCCAGTAGTTGTCCCCTAATAGTACGTCTCCAGTCCTTTCTATTTCCCTGGCCAATCTGCCATCCTGTGACCATCCTCTTGAGTGTCCTGCTGGCAGTGGCATCTGGCTACCCCCTTGTCCTGACAAACCCAGCTTATGCCTGCCAGCTGCACCACCATTGTGGCGTGGGCCATCCTCTCTTCCCACCTCTCTACTATGAACCATCTTACCTGGTCATCCCGGACCAGCTCCTCCATATCCCATCCATGTCTACTCCTGAAAGCCCACCCACCCACCTTCATAGACCCTCAGGGTGTTGGCTGACCAGGATCCCTGGTACAGTGCCCTGGCTGTATCCCTCCAATCTCCCACAACCAGTCCGGGACCCTGGTCTTGTGTGTTGCCACCTGTGGCGCCAGCTCCCAAAACCTTCCAAGCTGTAAATGGGAAAGACTGTCAGTCAGTTCATTCTTGATCCCTTCAATATGCTGAGCTTTGAAAGACAAATTCAGTTGCAGCCCAGCAGCACCATGCACCGCAGAATCCTTCCCACAGTTTCTGTACTCCTGCCCTGCTGTTAATGACCTCCACCACCCCTTTATTATCACATCAGAAGAGGATTTGCTTTCCCCTCATCCTGTTCCCCCATACCTCCAAGGCCACCCAGATTGAAAATATTTCCAGGAAAGTGATGTCCGTTAATACCCCCCTCTGCTTTCCAATGCTCCAGCCACACCTCTGACATCCACCTCCCCTTAAAATATGCTCCCATTCCCAGTGCACCAGAGGCATCGGTGTACAACTCCAGATCTGTGTTGTACTCCCATTCATCTTGCCAGAATGTTACCCTGTTGCAGTTTTCCAAAAACTCCTCCCATACCTTAAAGTCCTCCCAGACCCCCTTTGTAATATCCACCAGGGCCCCATGTTTTCTGCAATTCTGCAGTTGCAGCAGTGGCCGCAGAAATCAGGGCTGACCGCAGAAATTAGTGCTTGCCGCAGAAATCAAGAAAACCAGCCATACAGCCACAGAAATGCTAGCTATGCTATGCGATTACAAAAGGCAAGGGCATAGCTACTGATATGTTAAGTATGCCATGACATACATGCTCATTAGAAAAGGCAGCAAACTGATGCCACCTGCTACAAAGCCGAAACGCTAGTGGC
This sequence comes from Neoceratodus forsteri, assembly GCA_016271365.2. Taxonomy (NCBI): domain Eukaryota; kingdom Metazoa; phylum Chordata; order Ceratodontiformes; family Ceratodontidae; genus Neoceratodus; species Neoceratodus forsteri. The sequence continues at coordinate 725,659,647 of CM028137.1, read as the reverse complement.
CGCATGGCATCTTGACTCTTGCTGGCTCTTGTTACATTACTTCTGCTAGCCAGCATTACTGGGGGCAGGGGGACTGACACAAGAGTAGCAGAGCTTGATTAGGTCCATGGCAGTTATGGTTTGCTGCTGTGTAGGTGTGGGTAGCTCAGCCATGTTAATTTTTCATTGTGAGGCTGTTCATGGTGCATGCTGAATACTTGGAAGATGAATTTGGAAGGAAGAACTGGAAGGTGAGCTGTAGTCAAGAAGTGAGAAAATTCAGTGGTGCCTGTGGAGGGGGAATCAATCTCAGTGTGGTGACAGATTTTGGAGGAGGAGCTGATTGCAGAAATATGGGCTGGCAGTAGACTGAGCAGAGGACTCCGTTCCCACTGGTAGACATCTATCACAGTTTTGATTTGTGGGTTGCAGTTCTGTACCTGCAAGTGTGAGAGTAATTTCTTTGCAGATTTGAACCTGCTGTTTAAGTGGTGTCATCAAGCTCAATTCTTAAGGAGGATCAAGCTGTCTGGCTGTATCAGAGTTGTGGACCAGAGTATACTAGAACTGGAGCAAGCAGGTGTGAAACAAATTGGAATGGAAAGTTTGATTGATGCTGTACATAAGTGAAATGAGGGCCACTGACTGAAGAACACCACAGCCCTTAGTTCCGAGGAGAAGAGAACATGCTAACCAAGGTTACTCCAGCTTAATAAAAATGGCTTGCTTGCATTTTTAGTGTGTCCCCCCAAAAGAAAAATCAGGAGTCGACAAATCCTACAGACTGCAAGTTTCATCCTCCTTCATTGTGATAGGAAGACAGCCCCCAACCCGCACCCCACAGATTTGCACACTGCACTCAACATATGTGTTGCAAGGCAGTTGGGGTATTCCTAGTTTAAAAAAATAATGAAAAAGAACGTTGGATCAAAATCAGAAAAAAAGGCTTTCAAGTTGGAGTCTTTCTTTATATCTGCTAACTGTAAATATAAACCAGAAGAAATCTAAGCAGGTTTCGTCTTCTGTGTAGTTTTAGCTAAGTGTATATGTCCTCCTCTACTATAACCTAGAAGAACAACAAAGGCCACCAACTTTTAGAAGAACAGATGAGCCTTCAAATTTGGGGTGGGAGGGAGAATTCATTAAAAAAGAACACAGATGCCCATGGCTGTGCCAGGTTTGGGTGATTGCTGTTTAATATTTGTGATAAGAAGACTACATGCTGTTAAATGACCTGCTGTTCCACTTTCATAGTAGTAGAATGGTTGCACAAAGGCAGTCAATGGGTTAACTAAGACCTAATTCCTTTGAAGATATGCTGTTTAGCCACAATTTATCTGCCACAGAATGGCTGCAGAATCAGCAGTTGTTCTGCCATAGAAAGTATGAGGTCCTGCCGCAGAATGTAGATCCACTTTGCCGCAGTAAACACGGGGCCTTGTATCTACCCAATGATGCAGCTGCTTAGCCTTACCTGTAGCCCTTCCCAACCTCCTGGTAAATGCCCTGCCATGACTAATGGCTTTGAAGGTAAAATTAAGGTGCTCCAGCAATTGCTATACATATACCAGTGGCACCCTCCTCCTCCTCCTTCCCGTCACCTGCACCAGCAGCCCCCTTAGCCAAGATACCTTGTCCCAGGGTAGGCAGAAGCATCCCTGTTCTGTGTCCACCTCTATTCCCAGAAATTCCAACCTGCATGCTGGGCCCTCCATTTTTCCCTGTGCCAAAGGGATTCCTATATGCCCGCACATCCCTTTGAAATCCTCCAACATTACCTGCATTTCCGTTCTGCTTGCTCCTATGAGAAGGAAGTCATCCAGATAGTGCACTACCCTCTTGGGACCGTATCTTGTCCCGAATACCCACTGCACCCAGGAACTGAATGCCTCAAAAGCCAAACAGGCCACAAAGCAGCCCATTGGTATCACTTTGTCAAAATAGAGACTGCCCTCAACCTGGAAACCCAAAAGGTTCTAATACACCAGGTTAACTGGAAACAGCTGGAATGCTGACTCGATGTCCATCTTTACTAGCTAGACCCTCCCCCCACTGCCCCAATCAGTACTATTGCCTGTTCTAATGAGGCATAGGATACTGCCCTGAGGTGTTTGGGTATACCCTCATTCACTGACTTCCCCTCAGGGTATGATAGGTGGTGGATCAATTGAAACTCACCCTTCTGTTTCTTGGGCACCACCCCCAATGGTGACATCCTGAATTGTGGCAAGGCGGTACCACCAGAGGCCCCTCCACCCACCCTGCCTTAACCTCCTTCTGTATCTTCACCTGCACAATGTCTTATTAGATCCTTAGGAGCAGTAACTTGTTGGGGTCCCAGGTTGGGGTGGATGTCTCCCAAGAGGAGGAGCAACAGGATGTGCAAGGATGTCAGTTTTAGTCGCTTCTTCACCAGCTTAGGCACCAGTAGGGAGGGAGAAGAGCAGTGCATGGAGATGGGGATGGGTAGGTCTCATACAGAGGGAGTGGCAAGGCAGAGTGGCATTCACCACCATACCATGGCAGTGCCAATAGGGGGAGATGTGGGTGAGGGGAGCATGGTCCGTTGGTACAGTGAGTGGGGTGGCACACCGGTAGAGGTGGGGGAGGCTAAGGTGAGAAGCCTGATAAGAGGCTGTTCTGGATCACCATGTTGGGAGACATGTGGAGCATCCCCTAGCAAAAAGAGTGGGGGCTAGTGTTAGCAGTGCAAGCCAAATGGCAGAGCTGGTAGTAGTAAGCAGGGTCATAATGAGCACAAAGTAGTTGGGGGGGAGCCAAAGGGTTTAAGAGTGTTAAAAAACTGAAAGAAATTAGCCTGACCCCTTGGTTTAGTGGTAGAGCTTCCAACTTTGGTGCCAAGGGTCCAGCATTCAAAACCTACAAGGGGACAGTAGCAAAAATGAGGAAAAAAGGGCTAAAGTAGGGGTACAGTAGTAGGAAAGTGAGGAGGAGTGGAGATTAGGAGGGTAAACAGAGTGGTGTGAGGAAGGCAAAAACAAGGGCCAGGAAGGGCACTGCAGCAACTCCTAGTGGTCAGAAAATATAAGCTGCAAAAGCAAAAGTGCAGAAGATGTGGTCATGTGATGTGTCACATGATCAGTATGCAGCAATAAATGTAGAGCTGAGTGTGGGTGGGAGAGTGGCTGGGGCAGCCCCTCACCCCTTCAGAAAGCAAGCTGGAAAGAGAGAGATGCTTTACCTCTTACAGACCCTCTGAGAATCCTGGAGTCCCCTGATGTGAGCGCTTCAGTCTGGCAGCATTTCTGCCACCATTAAACTGAATTTGTAGTTGAGAAAAAGAGCATCACTTTAGGTGAGTTAAATCTCTGTGAATTTCTTAAAGTTCAACTCTTTCTTGGTTCTGTGAAGAAATTAACAGTAAGTTGTATTTATATTCCTCCTAAGGAAAGCAAAAATGGGTTATAAGAATGTGTTGATAAGTTGGATGTTAAAGCGTTGGGTGAATTTATGGTATATGGGGATTTTAATTCTAATTGGCAGGGTACAGACATAATTAAACTGCAAGGAGTTTTATTGCCAACCAATTTACAGCACTTGATTACATTCCTACTAGACTTGAACAATAAGTCTAATAAACATACACTATTAGAATGGCTACTTATGAATAAACCCAATCATATTTTAAACAAGGCAAAGGCCAGTTTACCTCCTCTATCATCTACCAAGATATAGCCTCCCACATTAGACCATGGCATCTTACATCAGGAATGTCTCCTCTATGGTCATGTCCCTCCTCCCACCAGGCCATAACTATAGAACACATGCAATTCCCAAGGATGGTGTCGGCTCTATCAGTTCTCTATGTTTTATCCCTAGCAAATGGAAATCTTGCCCTTAACACAGCCACCGCTAAACCAATGTACGCTAGAAGGAGTAACAAAAGAATATTTAGCAGGCTAAGACACCACTTTAAAAAACTACTACTGCTTCTCCTACTCTGTTCGAGAAATGCTGAATTAAACCCAGGTCCACCTATTTCTCTGGATGCCCTTGCGGACCTCCCTCAATATAAAGGGATTAGCTTTCTCCATATCAATGTCTGTAGTTTGCTAAAGAAGACTGACTCTATACAGACCTGGGCTCTACATGCATCTGCTGATTTCTTCATGATAACTGAATCCTGGCTCACACCCTCGACCATGGTCAAATCTATCAACATACCTGGATATATCATCTACCACTGTGATAGACTGACTAGAGGGGGAGGGGTTGCAATATATTTCAAAAGCAAATTCACAGTCTCAGTCTTTGACTGTACCTCAAAGGCTAAGGAATTTGAATGCCTTGCTCTAAAATTATCACTTTCCAGCGAGAAATCACTCCTTATGGCAGCATGCTACCGACCACCGTCTGGTGGCTGGGCACTTCTGCCACACCTTCAAAACCTTCTTGACTCTGCTAATACTGAATGTATTCTAATGGGGGATTTCAATCTAAATTGGAATGATGACAGCTCTAAGAAATTGAAGGATCTATGCGATGTTAATGATCTGTTACAAATGGCGACTGCTATAACCAGACCTAACAGAAAAAACCCTGAGCGCAGCACCCTCCTGGACCTTATGCTAGTAAACAAACCTCACACCATCTCACATATTGGAGTATTCTTCAATGATATAAGCGACCATTGCGCTACTGCCTGCATCAGACATCCTTCCCAAATAAAAACGGCCTCCAAATTCAAACTGAAAAGATGCCTGAAAAAGTTCTGCCAGTACACTTTCCTGAAAGATCTAAGCAACATTCGTTGGCAGGATTTCTATCTAGCCCCCACCTTTAATGAGGCATTTAACATCTTTCACAGCCTCTTACTGGGGCTAATAGACAAACATGCCCCACTAAGACTGATCAAATCAAAAAATAAAACTCCTGGCTGGTTCTCTCCCATCCTGAAGAAAGCACTTAGGGATAGGGACTACTAGTGGAAAAAAGTGAGGAAATCCCACCTGGAGGCTGATTGGTTAGCATTCCGTACCACAAGGAATGCTTGTACCAAGCTAATTGGGTCAGAAAAAGTTAGGTACTTCCAAAAAGAACTAGAAGACAATAAAAATAACTCTGCCAAATTTTGGAACATCCTCAAAGACGTCGAAGGTCAGTCCACTGCAACACCCCTTCCAAACAAAATTGTGTCTGATGGTACCACCTATACGGACAAAGCTGATATACTAGAGAAGCTTAATGATCACTTTGCCACTGCAGGGCTTGCCTTTGACACCTCACCTATCAGCAAACTTAGCCCGGCAAGAGACTACACTGTTGGCTTCACTGATAATCACAACCATAACCAACCGCATCTCACCCCCTTCTGCTTCCTCACAATTACGTTCAAGCAAGTGGAGGACCTCCTCCTTTCTCTGGATACAAAAAAGAGTGCGGGTGCAGATAATATTGAACCTTACTTCCTAAAACTTGGCAATACCTATCTTACCACCCCCATTACACACTTATTCAACACCTCTCTGATTCAAGGTGAGCTACCTGTCTTGTGGAAAACTGCCTACATCCTACCATTATTCAAGACTGGGGATCCGAGTGATCTGAACAATTACCATCCTATTTCTATACTATCCGTCCTCTCTAAATTACTTGAAAAAATTGTCAACATCCAACTTAGAGAACATTTGGATTCAGAAAAGTTGCTAAACCTGGCTCAGTCTGGCTTCAGAGCCAAACACAGTACAGTATCGGCTCTTGCCAAAGTAACTACAGACTGACAAATGGCCTTGGACAATAAGAAGCATGTATTTGCCCTCTTCCTTGATCTAAGTAAGGCCTTCGATACTGTGGATCATACCATCATGCTTACTGCACTGAGTAACATCAGACTTGATAGTTCTGCCATTAAATGGTTCACCAGCTACCTAACCAATAGATTACAACAAGTCAAAGCCATAGGAGATCTGTCCTCACAAAAATCCTTATTACGAGGAGTCCCACAAGGCTCCATCCTGGGCCCTATCCTCTTTGCAATATACATCAATAATCTGGACTCGCAGCTGGGCACAGCAAATGTGTACTTATTCGCAGATGATACTGTACTCTGTACCACAAATTCATCCTTGGATCTGGCCCATGAGTACTTACAGAAAGACTTCGTCACCCTCCAATACAACCTTCTCATTCATAAGCTCCTCCTCAATGCCAAAAAGACTAAAGCAATGATTCTCTCACCAAAGTCTACTTCCGGATGTCCACATATCACACGGATCTGAAAACTCTTAGATGAACCCCTTGAAGTAGTTGATACCTTTAAATATCTAGGGTTCTGGCTAGATAACAAGCTCAAGTTTCTGTGCCACTTAAATGAAACCTCGAAGAAACTAAAACAGCGATTAGGTTTATTCTATCGCATTAAACACCTACTCACGTTAGAAACCAGAATGAGACTAGTACAAACTACATTCCTACCTATTCTGGACTACGCTGACTTCCTTTACAGTCATTGCCCATCAACGATGCTAAACAAACTGGACACCCTTTACCACCGAGCTTTAAGATTTATCTTAAATCTACCGCATAGTACACATCACTGTCATCTATACCAGGTTTCGGGATGGACCTCACTCTCAACTAGAAGAAAAAGGAATGCTCTACTCTGGTTTTCTAGAGCATTATCTGATAACCTCCCTGCATACATCTCGAACATCTTCAAACAGGCTAAAGGTTCCTATGGCCTGAGGCGCGTCTCCTTAATCTGCTTCCAGATTCCTAGAGTGAAAACTACCCTTGGCTCAGCAGCAATCAACTTCTCACTTCCATCACTTTGGAACACTATGCAAGACTCATTAAAATTATCCTGACTTCCAAGCATTTTTACATTCAAAGCTCTATTAACGGATTATCTGAAGGAATCATGCAACTGTTTCAGACGCCGATGACCCCTAAGCCCCGGGTGCTACTCTCAAATCCTATGCCTAAGTATCTCATCCACCCCACATTCCTAACAACAGAAACCTAGGACCTACAAGCCTAGTTCCCTTAATCCAAGATGGCCTTGCCTATTCTCTACCTTTTACCTATTCTGGCCTCCCTTTTGACTGCCTATTCTTTCACCCCAATTTCTACCCTATTCCTTAATACCTCCTTATTTTTTATCATTTAGGTATGAGCTCTTACTTAGCGGAGACTATATGGGATTGTTGTCTCTTCTCATTTCAGTAAAGCTTATCATTATGTACTCTTGCATGTTAATTATGTTGACCAGTATGTATAGGCCCATATTGACCGGCACCTTCACAATGTTTTTTTTTTTTTTTGCACCGTTGTCCACCATAATTGTAATCTTATGAAGTGTATTGTATTGTATTAATGCCCAGGACCACCTTGAAAATGAGCTTGCTCAATGGTGTTTATGCCTGGTTAAATAAAGTGATTGATTGATTGATTGAAACTGTGGCTTGGTTTCAGACTTAGTAAATGACCATCATCCTGTTTTTTGTTTGTAGAAGCATGGTAGTTCAAACAAACCCAAACCAGTCATACGCACTTTTAGGGATTTTTCAAACTTTGATTTGAACGTATTTCATTCTAAATTGGCTAATATTGATTGGTCATATTTACATTCAGTCCCAGACATTAATTGTGCATTAGACTTTTTTTTATTTTAGAATTTACTAAAGTACTGGATCAATGTGCCCCATTTGTTACAAGACGGATGAATGGGAAAAATTCCGGTTGGCTCACCCCAACCCTATTGAAATTAATGAGGGTCTGGAACAAGGTTTAGAAAAAATATAAAAGTGATCAAACTGAATATAACTATCAGAGTTACAGATGCTTAAGGAATCAATGTAAGACCCACATTTAACTTGCAAAAAGTAACAATTTGAAACAGAAAAAAATTGATGGTCTTGCGGACAATAGAACATTTTGGAAAACAGTTAATAATCTTATTGAACCCTCTGAGGGTGTAGAGTTAACTATGAAATCTGGTGATAATGTAATAACTTGTCCTTTGGATATTGCCAATGAATTTAATAAAAGGTTTACCGACTTAGAAAAATATAGAATTGAGGTAGATGGTCTTCCCTCTGCTAATTACACTATTGATTTAAAAGGGTTTAAAAAATGTTACTTAAAAATTACTACATCAACTGAAGTTTGTAAACTGTTAAAGGTTATCAAACATGATAGCTCTGGTGGCTCTGATGGTCTTATTCCTAATCTTTTAACCCTTAGGCTGCTGACAGAATTAAGACATACAGGAATTTTGGACTGATATATCAGTCTGCAGCCCTGCAAAGGTTAAGTGATGCTACTGAGGAATTGGCTTATTCCATTAGTATTATTTTTAATTTATAATTTTGTTTCAGGCAGGTTCTGGACATCTGGAAACAATCTGTAGTTGTACTGGTTCATAAATCTGGTTCAGTTTATGATTTGGAGAATTACAGGCCCATTTCTATTTTATCTGCTGTGGCTAAAGTCCAGGAAAAAATAATTTATAATCAACTTATAGAATATACTGAAGGTTTTGGGTTATTATCACACTGTCTACATGAATTTAGAAAGGGCAATGGGACAGAGACTGCCTTGGTCAAGTTCACAAGTGCGGTCTGGGAGGCTATGGAGAGGGGATGTCTTACCGGGGCTACTTTTGTGGACTTGACTAAGGCATTCGATGTCGTGGATCATGGACTATTAATTAAAAGGCTGAATCTCTTGGTATAGGTCAATCAGTGTTGAATTGGGTTGAGGATTATTTGAAGGGAAGATATCAAAAGGTTAAATGTGGAAGTGTCATTTCAAACATTGCATCTGTAAAGTATGGAGTCCCATAGGGCTCCATACTAGGACCTGTTTTGTTTTCACTTTTTTTAATAACATTTCTGAAGTCTTAGAGGCTGCTTGCCTCACATTACATCCAGATGATGCAGTAATATATTATCAAAGAGAAAACCAAGGCTGACTGCACTCCCCGAATGTAATCCAAACAAGCGCAAACATGGAAGTCAAATCAAAGCATTTATTGCAAAATACAGTGTTGCTTTTATAGCGGCGATGCTACCACTCGCCCCAGAACTTTGGGACTTTGGGATGAAATCCTTCATCAGGAGTATTATCAAAGTACTACAGTCTCTGATTTGAGTCAGACATTAACTAATGAGACGGGGAAAGTGCAACGGGCTGTTATTAGCCAATAGGTTACTATTAAATAAAATAAAATCTAAAACTATGATGTTTGAGACAAATGCAAAGCTTAAGGGAATGAGTTAGGATCTTATGGTTAAATCTACTGATGGTACTTATTTTGAAAATGTGGATAGTTTTCAGTATCTGGGAGTATTGCTGGACTCTACATTAAGCAATGAGTTACATTTTGCTAGAGTAACCACTAAGATTCATTCAGAGTTGGCATTGTTATATAGAGTGTGTTCTTTTTTAACTAGTGATTCTAAGATGATTATTACCAAACAATGCCTGACTCCAGTTGTGAATTGTGCCACTGTAATTACAGATAATACTTCTGCTAGTATTATTGCAAAAAATCTTTACTACAGTCAATTAATAAATTTGCACTTTCTATCTCTAAATCCACCCATCATTGTGTAGTTCTAAAGAGGATGGGATGGATGACAGTTAAGCAGAATTTTAAATATGTGCTGGCCAATTTTACATTTAGAATTCTTAAGTCTGATATTCCTTTAACTTTGGCCAGAAATTTGGAATTTTATGATATCTCTTTTTATTGTAGGTATAGGGTTAATAGTAAGTCCCTAAAAATGCCTTTAAAGAGAACATCAAATTGTAGAAATGAAAAGAAAAGTGTGACTCTCACTGGGATTTGAACCCAGGACCCCAGCAATCTGTGCTTTAGATCTTAACCAACTGAACTATGAGAGTTCAGCCGATTAAGGCCCCTAAGGTTTCCCATGTGAATCACACATATATTCCTTTCCGGTGTTGCAATGAGCAACCAGGAATTCTTTTGACAGACTCAAATAACTCCTCCACAATCTCTTCCAAGTGCAGTATATGCCACTGTGAGGCAAATTTAGAAATTCAATTGTAGAAATGAAAGGAAAAGTGTGACTCTCACTGGGATTTGAACCCAGGGACCTCAACAATCCATGCTTTAGCTCTTAACCAACTGAGCTATGAAAGTTCAGCCAATTAAAGGAAAGCTGTCCTGATCATGCCCTTCCACCCCAGATAAGCTTACCTTCCAGTTAAGCTTTTAATGTATATTGTAGCATTTTTCTCGCTCTGAAACATACATTATTTTAACCTTTAAAAAGTCGGAACCCGGAAGAATGGCGTGCTTAGGGGAGGCTCCATTATCTGCAAAGGTGGGACGACACACTGCTCGCTTACTTGAAGTGAGTAGTGTGTCGCTGCACCTTTACAGATAATGGAGTCTCCCCTACACACACCATACTTCTGGGTTCTGACTTTTTAAAAGTTGAAATAAGGTATGTTGTGGCTCAAGAAAAAAATCGCAACATACATTAAAAGCTTAACCGTGGGGGTAAGCTTGGCTGGGGTGGGAGGACATGATCAGGACAGCTTTCCTTTAAGGCCCCTGAGTATTCCCATGTGAATCACACATACATTCCTTTCTGGTGTTGCAATGAGCAACCAGGAAGTCTTTTTACAGACTCAAATAACTCCTCCTCAATCTCTTTCAAGTGCAGTATATGCCACTGCAAGGCAAATTTAGAAATCCAATTGTAGAAATGAATGGAAAAGTGTGACTCTCACTGGGATTTGAACCCAGGGACCTTGGCAATCCATGCTTTAGCTCTTAACCAACTGAGCTATGGGAACAGTAACTGGACAACGTGTATTTGGATATAGTGCTCCCAATAACTGGAATTAGATTCCTTTTGCTAATAGAATAGCTACCTCTATTGTTTTTTTTTTTTCAAAGGTTGCTTTTGAGTATTTTTGTACTTTATCTGAATGTATATGTTTTAATTAATGTTTTATACAATGACGCAAACATTTTGTCTTAGATGTTAGTTTGTTTATGATGTATAATTGTATTATTTGTGGGTCACATCCTTAAATGGATTTCATTCCAGTATGGTATACCCGTTAAGCAAATAAACAAACAAATGTGGTGACCATCTTTTTTCTTAAGAAAAAAACTAAATAAAACATCTATAAAATACTCAAATTGTGGTGGAACTAGAAAATGTTATCACTAAATAAAAGTGAAAGATGCCTGGAATCTTTTATACTGAAAAAAGGCAAGGTCAAATTTCTTGCCCAATTTCATTGCACTGCTGCTTTAAAGGAGAATTGCTGTGATCTTGTAAGTCATTTTTCCCCAACAGAAGCATTGGTTAAAATTCTTTTACTATAGTGCATGGTGGAACGCTATTCTAACTCAAAATTCCACCATACCAAAACACTGTTCATCCACACACGAGAATGAATGGAATGCTGTACTGACCATACGTGTAGAACAACATTCCATTTATTTAGACTGAGAAGCTTGAACCATGTTTGTAAAGTACAAACAGAAAACCGCCGTGCATCAATATTACATTAAACACAGTGAAAATGGCTGCAGTGGTTTTCGGACAAGGGATCGGTTAATTATACATAACGGGAAAAGTGGAGTCAACCAGATCTGAGTCTTACAAAAGTTTTTACTTACACATTTAGGCCTCTGGACCATTTCTTTCCTTGCTAAGGGAGGCATCTGGCCACCATGTTTTTTTTCTAAATCCCTCCCACAGTAGAGTGGCAACCAATGGGAGTGTGCGCTGCTAATGTAGGGATGCTCAGTCCCTTGCAACCACACAACTCCATGTCCTAGCACTGGGAGACAATGATTTATTTGTCTTTGTTAGTGTCATTAAAATAATTTGAGGAGCACCTTACACTATAAAAAATACAGGATGGGTAACCCTATGCAGAACCGGTGTGTTCTGCCACCTTGGGGTCTGATTTCTAAGGACCTCTAGAGCTTCGCTCTTGAGGTCACAGGGAATCAGACCCCTCTTTGGAAGAACACACTGGTTCTGCATGGTTAGTCATCCAGTATTCTCTATGTTTTATCTATATGAGCATTTTACTAACCTCAGTGGATGTGTCTGCTTTACTCTCTGGTGGTAAGTACCATTTAGGAACTGTATGATGTAGTTTATGTCCCTCTCAGACACAAAATGCCATAGAAGAATACAGATGTATTATGCCAACAGTAGAAGAGTAGAATAGGGACATAGACTACATCATACAGTTCTAAAATGTTTTTTACCAGCAGCATGTACAGTAAGTCATAAATACCCGCTAGAATTACTAAAAAGCCTGCATTGGTAAAGCAATAACATAATTTGAACCAGTGTTTAAAAACAGCTTCTACTGAGAAAAAAGACTTATAAGATTCAGTGCAGTTCTCCTTTAAAATGTGTGGGTAACTGACTGGGGTTGTTATAAATGTTGCTGTCTCACAGAAAAACTGAGGTGAGACAGTCACTGGGAAACATTCTGAAGAAACCATAATGTTAGAACCCATTACCACTCCATGCTCCCCATGGATGATTAGGTGGGCAACAGTTAATCTTTCCCCTCTGCTCCACAATCACCAAAGCTGATGCAATAAACAACAGAAAAGGCAACACCCATAGGATGATTTCTATACAGCAGGCCTATGCTTTATTGCAAAATCAGACACTTCAGCTCCAACCTGCAATAAAGGGGCAGTCAAATCTTGAAACTTATGTCCTTGGGAAGACACAAAGTAAACTGTGAAGAAACAACAAACAAGGTAATAAACAGTTCATTATTAGATACCGAAAGTCAGCTATCAAGTTTTCCAGGTAACAGCACCCAGCGTCTGACCTGCACGCAAGTGCCCATGATACAGTCAGTAGCAAGTGTCTATAAACAATCAAAACCCCTCTCTGCGTGCTTCTTTTTCATCAATTTACATGGGAACTCAGACAGAATTCCAGTTCTGTACTGGAAAACCATTTCAATGCTTAGTTATGGCCCAGGTCTGGTTCGATGCCCCCAAGAGGCCAATGCATTACAGGAGGCTCCTCAGGCAAAACTGGACCCAGGTGGTCCATACTGCACCTCATGCTCTAGCCATGACTCTTTCTGGCCGCACTCAGTCACAGCTGATGTGTTATGGGCCAACCTGGCCTCATGTTCATACCTCCTTACTCAGCTTCATATTTGCAGTCCACTCACTCTACCATTTAATTCTAAACTCCTGCCTTCTGGGTTTCCCTTCTTCATTTATGCCTGTGCTTGGAACATACTACTCCTTTGTCCCCATTCCTCAGCCAGTGGAACCTTGGGCATGTCTAACCACACTGCCTTGTTAGGGGAGTAGAGTTACATATGGAATGCAAGTTTTATTGTGTCAGTGGCTCAGTAGGTAGCACACTCACCTCTGAGGCCGGGAGATCAGAGGGTTGTGGGTTCAGTTCCCACATCTGGCACTTGGGTTAATATCCCAGAATTCTAAAAGAGCTAAGGGTAGAACTAGTGACACCACTGACTACCCTTTTTAACAAATCATGGGAGGATGGGGTGGTACCCGAGGACTGGAGGAGGGCAGATGTGATTCCCCTTCACAAAAGTGGGAGCAAGGCAGAAGCAGGAAACTACAGACCTGTTAGTTTAACCTCAGTGATAGGGAAAATGATGGAATCACTTCTGAAGGAAATAATTGTCGAGTATCTAGAGGCCAGAGGGGCACAGGACCCTAGACAGCATGGATTCACAGCGGGAAGGTCATGCCAGACAAATCTGATAGATTTCTTGACTGGGTGACCAAAGTAGTAGATCAGGAGGGGCTGTGGACATGGCCTACCTAGACTTTAGCAAGGCATTTGACACAGTCCCACACAAAGATTAATATACAAGTTAGCCAGCCTGGGAGTGGGTCCCAAGATGACAGCCTGGGTAAAGAATTGGCTGGAGAATAGGACACAGAGAGTAATAGTAAATGGAGTCCACTCAGAAGAAAGTAGGGTTACTAGTGGGGTACCGCAGGGTTCAGTATTAGGACCGGTCCTCTTCAATGTCTTTATAAGCGACATTGCAGAAGGACTGGAAGGAAAAGTATGTCTCTTTCAGATGACACTAAGATCTGCAACAGAGTTGATGCACAGGGTGGGGTGGAAAGGATGAGAAGGGACTTGGCAAGGTTAGAGGAATGGTCAAATGTATGGCAGCTTAGATTCAATGCTAAGAAGTGCAGGTAATGCACCTGGGAAACAAAAGCCAGGGAAGAGTACACAATGGGGGTGAGATACTAACAACAACAAAAATGGAAAGGGACCTGGGGGTAGTCATATCAGATGACCTAAAGGTGGGCAAGCAATGTGAGAGGGCAGCAAGGAGGGCTGGGGTTACTGGGATGCATAGGGAGAGGCATCACCAGTAGAAAACAGGAAGTTATTATCCTCTGTACAGACAGCTGGTGAGACCCCATCTGGAGTACTGTGTGCAGTTCTGGAGACCCAATTCCGTAAAGACATAGACAGGATGGAAGCTGTCCAGAGGAGGGCAACTAAAATGGTGCAGGGTCTGCACCAGAAGACATATGAAGAGAGACTTAAGGAGCTTAATATGTATAGCCTCGAGGAAAGGAGGGAGAGGGGGGACATGATAGAAACTTTCAAGTACCTCAAGGGAATCAACAAAGTCCAAGAGGGTAGCATCTTTCAAAAAAAGAGGTGTGCAAGAACAAGAGGGCACAATTTGAAGATGGGGGGGCGGCTCAGAGGAATTTAAGGAAGTATTTTTTCACAGAGAGGGTTGTGGATGCATGGAACGGCCTTCCAGAGGAGGTTGTGGAGTCAAAATCGTGGTGGAATTCAAGCAAGCATGGGACAGTCATAAGGCAATTCTAGGGTATGGGGGTAAGAAGAAGTAGGCTTCTGGTTAACTAGGACCTGCAGCTTATCCAGTAGGTAGGGAAATGGGCAGACTGGGTGGGCCAAGCGGTCCTTATCTGCCGTCAAATTCTATGTTTCTATGTTTCTTGCCAAATTTCCCTCATTCACTAAAAATACCACCAATAGCTTAATCTGGTTCAATTTCAGTTGTTTACCATCTATATCTCCCCGCCCCATCACCCCTGAAAAAGGGACTTCTAAGCCCAGTGGGCTTACCAGGTCAACAAAATTCAACAACAACAAATGTAAATGTTTGTGGGGGTGCTGTGAAGCAGCAACATGGCGACAGCCTTCTAAGAAAGCTTTGCACACTGAGAAAGAAAAAATCCATCAGAAATATCTTAATTTTCTACCCAGCTGCTACTAGAATGGATTGATAGTTACCTGAAACATCCGGGTACATCATTGGTCCAAAAAGAAACTCTAAGCATGCTGCACAAGGTCTAGATGTCTACTTATCTTCTGTGACTACATTGAAGGGAGCCGGGATGACTCCTGCCTGCAGTGTGGTGATACCCAAACCACCCACCTCACAAATCCTGGTGATGCTGGCTAAAATTCATGCTACGGGCAATGAGACAAATAAACGTCTTGCTGGGGTGGAGGCAAAACTAAATGAGAATGACCAGAGAATAGAGGAGAACTCGACAGCCACAAAGAAACTTAGAGAAACCAACAATTGGCAAGCAGAATCTAATGCCACCTATGTGCAGAACCTGAATTTTACTAAGGCCAAACTTGAGACCATAGAAAATGCATAATGTCAGGCCAATGTACACATCATGGGGTTCCCACCATGATTTGCAGCCAAAGCAGAACTATTGACGGCAGCTACAAAAATGATTTTTCAGAATTTGAGCTTGTTACCTCTTGACTCTCAAGTAAAAATCACAAAGGATTTTGCAATTCCCCAGCGACCACATCCAAGAAGTGATCCCATTTAATCACCACTCACTGTTATAGCCACACTTTCCTCACCAGAGGCCCATATTGCTCTGCTCCAGGCTGCTTGGGCTCATGGGGACATTGTGTGGGAAGACAGCAGATTGGCCTTTTTTCCAGACCTATCGATCCAGATGCAGACTGGGAAAAAAACAACTCCATCTGACAAAAAAGAGCCCCTTCCCCATGGCATTGAGGCTCAATAAAACTACCCAGCCAGGCTCCAGGTATGCCATAACTCTAAGGCTCTGTCCACACTACGCCTCTGTAATGTTACAGAGTGCCCAAACCATTACCGCAACAGTTTGCGTTTACACCTGTAATGTTACAGGAGGCATTTTTGTAACCATTGTTGAAACCACATATGAAGTGGTTTCAACAATGGTTATGAAACCGGTCCCGCCCTGGTAACGTTACCGGCGGTAGTGTGCACGGGCGGTAACAGTTCCCTGCAGGGCACGAGGCACAGCGCGAGCTGCATTGTGGGATTGGGCGCCGCTGTAATGGTTGCCCGGTTCCCGATGTGTGGACCGGCAGTGCAAGGTCCCGTAACGGACAACTCCACGGTGTGGACGCACTGCATCACTTCCCGGTGGTAACGGTCTACATCCATTACTGGGCCCGAGCGGTGTAGTGTGGACAGGGCCTAAGATGCATCTTTTTCAGGATCCTGAGGTGGCAGCTGGTTTTGCAACTAAAATCATCAGTGAACTGCACCCACCTGAAGATAGTTCAAACGATGATGGGTGAAGTACTGTCCCTCTTAAGGGAAGAGTTAAAAGATGACTGAATATAAGAACTGGGACTTGAAATAATTACTGACTGCGTATATCTTTTGTTAAGTTAGATATCTGTTGCACCTTTTCCTATGAGGACATTTAATGCTGCTGGGTTCTTATTGATCACTGGACTTTTTCTGGGACTGGTGTGAAAATGATCTGAGAAATCCTATGTTTTTCTAAATCACGTGCAAGTTCTAGTTGCTGCTCCAATAGATAGTTTTGAGAGGAATACTGTTTTTGCTCATTTGATATCATGATACAGTTGGTGTGTAAGAGCACCTCTCAATTTGTGAACGTTAAATCAGCAGTGCAACGAAAATGAGTTAAAATTTGACCCCAACTTTTTTTCTTCTTAATCAATGCCAAATGTCTTCCAGTTTCTTTTGGTGGTAAAATTTTTGGTTTTTATTATCATTTAAGTATTTTATTAACGTTTTAAAATAATTATTTCATAAGAAAAAAAGATGGCCACCTAATTTTTGCATAGAAACAATACTGAGGACCTGAAGAGTGTAAGAGTCCAGACAAAAATTCAAATGTACACTACGCAGCACAGGAAGCAGCTAGAAAACCCAAATAAACAGTTCTGCCAATATTTTTCGTAACTATAGCAGAAAATTAGCTTTTTTTTGCACTGCTGCTTTAAGTTATTTATAACTGTTTTCATTCATGTTTTCTCTCAGGCCAGGTTGCCTTGCCTTGCCTTCATCTGGAGGAAGGTCATATAACTTAATTGAGACCAGGCCATCATGATAATGTCTGTTTATATCAGTGGGTGTGTAGCACCCTCCAGGACACAAATTCTACTTGGGATCTGTTATGCTGTATTTATTAACCATTTATTTCACAAAATGTGGTGAGAGTATAATAACTCCACAGAGCAATCAGATCAGACTTTACTCCTTATATAATCAACTGGCTGTTCTCCAATTCTGTATGGACATACCAATCTGCTAGATAACATATACATTTCTGATGTGATATATTATCTGTACATCCAGATGGAGGTCTACGTAGCTCATTCCTTTTACTTTATGAAGTATGGTATATACTGTATTACCATAAAATGCCATAAATAAAAAAAAAAAAAAAAAAGTAAATATTTGTACATTATGCTACAGATGCTGTAGCTTGCAATGGATTTCCAGGATGACTGAGGTACGGTATCCTATTATGTGTATACAGGTTGCTAACAATATTGCTGGCATGGCAATAGCCAGGGGGTCATTTCCCATAGGCAGGAAATGTATCTTTACTATTCACACAGGAAATGACGTAACTAATACAATTGCAGAAGCTGCTGCTAAGATAAGCTGCTCTTATGGGCTGCTCATTCTATTATCTATAATATGAGTTTCTGATTGCATTCTTTTATTATCATGTTTTGTTTAGTTCCACGCATTGCTTCTTGGTAGCATTCAAGGACAGCACGATATAACAAACTGAATGTGCAGGATACAGACCTGAGTACTGTAGGTGTGCATTAGCACATTCAAATATGGTACAAAAAATATAGGTAATCTCATCATGTTTGAGTCCAAACAAGTGAGCACTCACACAAGAAATAATTTTAATAGAAAACAGCCACAAGTAATGCTCAATAGTAATTTATTTGGCTGGAGCCGAAACTAGCAATCCCAGGGCTTCAGCGTCAAGCCTTCATCAGGGGATGTGGCTTAGGGAACCATCGTGACAGTTTAAATACAAATAATAAGTAATGACATCACAAAAGTGCAGTGTGCATACAATAAAGGTACAAATACTCTTTCCCTACCCCCAAAAAAATCTTCTTCTTCCCTCCCCCCCATGTCCCTCTCTTTTGATCTTTTTGATTTTTGTTTCCGATGTCTCTGCTCTACTTCTGTGTCACCTATTTACTCCTCTGGATTTTTATCTGACATTGCCTAAGCCTTAGCTACATTTATGATGCTTAATAAGTTCCTTGAAATAAGCTAGTACCATGTCTTTCTTTTTTCTGAACCCATTTGAGACTTTTTGAAATAGAATTGTATCAATGTATACATTGATATTGAGATTGATGTGCATTAGGGCTCAGTATGTAGTTAGACATTGTGATTCTAATACCACTGTTATGAATTTGTAAATATATGTGTTTGTACCTTTATTGTATGTACATTGCACTTTTATGATGTCATCACTTATTTTCTGTATTTAAACTATTATGATGGTTCCCTAAGCTACATCCCCGATGAAGGCTTGAATGCTGAAGCGCTGGGGTTGCTAGTTTCAGCTCCGGCCAAATAAATTACTATTGAGCATTACTTGTGACTGTTTTCTGTTAACATTATTTCTTGTGTGAGTGCTCTCTTGTTTGGACTTGAGCTTTTCTGGGCCAGCTGCCCACTGTGAGCACCCACCTCATTATGTTTTGGGCTGGCAGTATAGACTAGAGGTTAGAGGAATGAGGTGTGAATGAGCTTGATACATCCAGCAGACCAGACCTGAGTCTGATTCTCACAACCTCCACTTGCATATTGTGTGACTCTGAGCAAGTCACTTAACCGCCCAGTGCTCCCAGGTCGCCCCTGAAAACAGGCACTTGTGCCTAGTGGGCCTTACCCAGTTGCCAAAAGACTAAAATAAAAAAAATAAAAAAAATTTTGTGCAGCTCCATTTTGGATTTCAATCTCATCATGTTGCAGCACAGTGCCTCATAGTTTAGCCTTGTGACTATTTCCCCTCACCTGAATATGAAAATGCTACCATTTTTACAGTACCCTTTTCAATTCTCTTCTCCTCTAAAAGTGTATTATCTAGCTCTTATTTAAAAAAAAACATGTATACTTGGACCTTCTGTTGCTTTTCAGGACAATTTTTATGGCTGTGTGGGTGAAGCTCCCCAGACACATTGCTAACATTATTTTTAGGACCACCATGGAAGCATGTGACTGGATCGATCTCTGGTGTGCTTCCACAGTGCTGTGGCACAGTTCCACTCTGTTGTGTTTTAACAGCCCTTCCCCTTCACCAGCCACATAAACACACACCCTTCATGGGACACTACTTTTTCTTCTGCAACTGCCAAAGTGAAGGACCCTGTGCCCAAGATGGCTGCCAAATCAAACTATTCATTCGTAAGTATCATGCATGTGCAGTTCTGTCATGGCTGCCATCTTGGGTATGGCAGACTCTGGGGTGGCGAGAGCTCCGAGTGAGTCAGTGGCTCTGGACCTGGCACTTTCAAATGAGGAGACTGTAAGAGATCTAGGGGATAGAGGACCCTCTGGCTGGGAGTGACCAACACTCAGTGTGGTTCACACTCAATATGGGTAGGTAAACAGGGGGTATGGAGACCAGGGTGATTGACTTTAAAGGGTCAGACTTTAAAAGAATGTGGGAAATCTTGAGTAAGTATCTGGCAGGAATTCAACCAGACATAGATGCTAGCCAAAAATGGGATTTTATTAAAAAAGGTCTGACAGAGGCCACGGGGACTTGTACAAAGACACAGAGCAAGAAGGTAAGGCAAAGAAACCCAGTTGGTTGGCTTGGAAGGCGATGGAGGGGGTAAGAGCCAAGAGGAAGGCATTTCAGAAACTCAAGAAATCAGGAGGGGGGCAATGACAGGGGTGAGTATATGAAGAAGTCCAGGGAGGTTACCAGGCTAGTCAGAGCAGCCAAGGGTTCAAGAGAGCTAAGACTGGCACAGGGTATTAAGGAAGGAGAAAAGGACTTCTTCAGATACATTAGGGGAAAAAGGAAAAACAAAGACCAGACTGTGAGGATTAGAAAAGACGGAGGATGGGTGAAGAAGGGGGTGGACAAGGCACAGGCATTAAACAAATACTTCAGTTCTGTGTTCATGAAGGAGAAGGGGAGGCAGATACCCCAAGGAGGGGTAGAGTGGGTAGTGGGGGGAGGGGGTGACTGATGTAGGGATTACAGAAGACATGGTTCTCGAAGGATTAAGGGCACTAAGGGTGGACAAGTCACCGGGACTAGATGGCATTCACCTTTAGATACTCAGAGAGCTAGCAGAGATCCTGGCAGGACCACTAGCTGATCTGTTCAACACCTCTCTGGACACAGGATGTGTACTACAAGAATGGAGGATGGCCCATGTGGTGCCCATTCACTAAAGTGGTACCTAGGGATGAACCAGGCAACTACAGACCAGTGAGCCTCACATCAATTGGGGGGAAGCTCATGGTGACTATCCTAAAAGAGAGGCTGGTGATCTTTTTGAAGGACAATGGCCTCCAGGATGGTTATCAACACAGATTTGTCTTGGGTAGATCCCGCCAGACAAATTTAATTGAGTATTATGACTGGGTGACCAGGGAGCTGGACAGGAGCCATGCAGTTGATGTCCTGTATTTGGACTTCAGAAAGGCCTTTGATTCCATGCCATATGGGAGGCTGGGAGGGAAGCTGGAATACATAGGGGTGGGAACAAAGATGGTTAAATGAATCATCAACTGGCTGAATGGAAGGCAGCAGAGGATGGTGATGGTGGGGGAACGCTCATCACCAAGGGAAGTGACAAGCGGGGTGCTACAGGGATTGGTACTGGGACCAGTGCTGTTTGGGATATTCATAGCTGATATCTTACATGAGATCTGGAGTAGGGTCAGTCTGTTTGCTGATGATACAAAAATGGGAGCTGTGATAGATGACATCAAAGGGCAGAAGGGACTGTGGGAGGACCTGCCCAAACTACAGGAGTGGTCGGCAGCGGGGATTCAATGCCAAGAAGTGCAAGGTACTGCACTTTGGTGCTAGAAACCAGGGGAGGAGCTATCAGCTGGGAGGGGTGGAGCTGGAAAGCACCAAGAAGGAAAAGTATCTGTGAGAGCTTATTACAGGCAGCATGAACAACTCAGCTCAGTGCAGGAAGGCGGCAGCAAAAGCCAGCAGGATGCTAGGATGTATAGTATGGGTAATCTCCTCCAGAAATGGGGAGGTGATCCTTCTCCTGTACAGGTCTCTGGTCAGGCTTCACCTGGAGCACTGTGTGCAGTACTGGTGACCATGCCTGAAGAAGGACAACAAATTGTTGGAGGGTATGCAATGTAGGGCAACAAAGATGATTCAGGCATTGGAGGGAAAGTCCTACAAGGATAGATTGGGTGAGCTGAACATGTACTCCCTGGAGGAGAGAAGGGACAGGGGGGGGATATGATTGAAACCTTTAAATATCTTAAGGGGATAAATAAGGCTAATACAGAAGGGATGTTCCAGCTTAGAAGAGGGAGGGATACAAGAGGGCATCAGCTGAGATTGAAGGGAGGAAGATTCAGGAGGGAAATCAGGAGACACGTTTCACTGAAAGGGTAGTGGACAGGAATACTCTGCCTGAGGAGGTGGTATCCTGTAGAACAGTGGGTGGCTTTAAGAGGGGTTGGGACAGGGTGAGGAAGGGGTTAAGATGAAGAGGGGTGGGGAGAGTGGGGCAGCTGTAAGTTGAGAGGCTAGCTGCACATTCAAGTATACTCAATAGACCGTGAGGCCTGCTTCTGCTGGCATTTTTGTATGTTCATATTCTTTTACTCTGTCTCACCACTCTGAGCAGCCGTACCAGCTCTGACCAGTTTGTTATTGTTTGTTAACACCCTTCCATGAAAAAAAAACCTTAAATCATTTTAGACACCAGCTTTTTGTTGACTGCAGTAAGTATGAACTCCATTTTTTGAACTAGCTTCTAACTTGAACGGGTAACTTACTTTTATCTTCTCTGTTTCCATCAGAATCATGTATAGTTCTATAAAATCCCCCTAATCTCCTCTTTGCCAAACAGTAAAGACCTAAGCTTTCTAAGTTTTTGTATAACTAAGTTCTAAGTCCATAAATCATGTGGGTTGCTCTCCTGTGTAGCTTTTTAATTTCCTCCATATCTTTTTTATATACGATGACTAGAATGAACATATTCCACATGTAACCCAACCATTACCTTGTGACATCCTAGAATAATTTCCACTGTTACCTTGTATATGTTATTTGCTTTTGTGCAGAAAGATTTAGTGCTCTATCTACTAAAGGACCCACTCTCTTTGTCAGAATTTATTTGCCTAGAATAGTCCAGCTGAAATTCATCATCTTGTTTCTAGTAGTGTGCAGCCTCTACCCATTAAGTGCTTGGAGGATTGAAGCACAGGAACATTAAATGACTTACTTAAGGTTGCACAGTGAGTCTATGGCTCTGGTCAGATTTAAACTATTTATACTATATAGTGAAAGAACTTTGGTACATTGGCAAGGCAAAGCGTCTTTTATTTCTTAGGCATCATTTTCACAGAGGTTCAGGGTCTTGTTTTGGGAAACAGAATGTAAAATACAATATTAATGAATAAATAACATACTGTAATAAATACACTTTTAAATATAATAACTAAAAACTGTAGGCCAATTCAAAGAAATGTGTTTAAGATCCCTTTTATAGCCTCCACCAAGCATTATTGTGCCCTTATTTTTGCACTGTGCATCTTTAATAACTTTATTGTGTATTTATTTTCCCCATTTTGCATTTTGGATTTTAATATTGATTCCCTACTGTTGTACTGTGCATCTTGTTATAATGTCCTCATTCTTGCACTGTGTATCTTGTATATCATTCTTTAAATGTATTATTATTTCCCTTAGGGTTACAATCAGATGCAGAAACCTACTTGCCTCCATGCACATCTACTTATCCTCCACTGCACTTCTGGTCCCTGCATCTGTAACCCCAGGGATAGATCTACTGAAGGGCCTTGGCACTTGATCTGTCTGCTGCCAAGTACTAAGGAGCAGCTAAAGTCTTTGCAGGAGAGCAGACTTTTGGGCATTCCGAGGTGCCTGGGTGGGAGAGCCTCCTGCGTTGTCATCTGTTCAGCCAATATTTTTTCCATGGTGTTCTGCCCCAACCAAAACCTCTGACCAAAGCCAATGGCACCTCACAAAACTAGCCTTCTGGTTGATACTGACTAATTCAGCATGGTCACCCACAGTGTCAATACCTCACTGCTACCAACCAGAGGAGGCGCTAACAGAATGGGATACTCACTGTCCTCCCCCATGGTCAGTATGGGATGCCTCTACATAATATTCATTACACAACTGTCCTGAGTATGTGCTGTGCAATCAGCACAAAACTGTATGGTCCAAAACCATGCTAGATTAGATATATGAACTCCAAAACCATGCAGCACTGTTATGACTATGTAGTTTTTGACAGCGTGTATTTCTGTCATGGTTTTGACTGGACATCAGTCTCCAACATGGAGGTGCAGTGCAACACAAGCTGGTACCACTGGGCTGGGCTTATCTTGCATAGTACTGGCGTGCCCTTATTTTAGCACTGTTCATCCTGTATATTATTGTTTTCCTGTTTGTGTACTGTGCATCATGTATACTGTTTCCTTACTTTGCTCTGCACATCTTGTGTATTGTTATTATTGTGTCCTTATGTATACACTGTGCATCTTATATATTATTATTGTGTTCTTATTTTTGCACAGTACGTCTTTAATATAGTTATTATGCCCTTAGTACTCAACTGTGTATTGTGAATTTTATTGTCTCCCAATTGTCATCCTGTGCATTTTTTATATAATTGTGTCTTTTTCATGTTATTCATCTTGTATATTATTATTGTTTCCTTATACTTGCATTTTTCCTCTGACATATTATTGTGTCTTTATTTTGCATTGTTCATCTTGTGCATTATTATTGTTTCCCTATTGCTGCACTGCATGGATTGTATATTATTATTATTGTGTCCTTATTTTTGACTGTGCATCTTTTATATTGTTATTGTGCCCCTATTTTTATTTTTTTATTTTAGTTTTTGTTGACCGGGTAAGTGCACTAGACAAATCCTGCCTATTTTCAGGCACGACCTGGGGGGAGGAGGATACAGATGAATGCCAACTGACCTTGAACCAAATTAAGCTGTTGGTGGTATTTTTAGTGAATGAGAGGAATTTGGCCAGGACACCGGGGAAATTCCCCTACTCTGCGTAGGTGGAGCCTATGCTACTAGCTGCCTGATGGCCAGTCGGCGCGAATCCCTGGAGGAGATGGATGTCGTTAGTACAGGAGAGTGGGCCTCCTCCCCTGTGCTAGTAACTTCTGAGGCCCCAGAGAATGTTTTAGCTATCACTATGTCTGGTGGTAGCATTGTTATTGCAGACAACGTTAGCGACAGTCTACTGGTTAAAGAAGGTGTGCAAGTTACTGACTCTTCCGTTTCTTCTCCCTCCCGTTCTAAACTGCAAGAAAAGAGAGTGTCTCTGATGCGGCAAGTTCAGCTGCTGGACGACAGACTTTCTGCATACGATAAGGCGCCTGAGCGGTCTACTACGTCTGGAGATGCTGCTCACAGTAAGCCCCTTGCTACAGCTGACGCTGACAATACGGCGTCTCCTATGCTCACTTCCGCATTTGCGGTTGTTCCGACTGAGGCTGGCAGTCCTTTGCCCAACGATGCGGTGTGCCTAAAGCCTGGAACTGTTTCTACGTATCCTGCCTGTGAAGTACTGGGAGATTTTGTTGCCGTTTCTACTTCTGATATCCCCACGAATGTTTTCGTCGCTACTGTGGGGAACAAGATCATGGAACAAGAGGTATTTATTTTTTCTGCAGACAAAACTCCAGCACCAGACGCACTGTCCTCTCCTCAGGTCTCCTCTGCTTGGTCTCCGGATAACGCTCTGATTAGTGCTGGTTGGGAGAAAGGGGACAGTGGTATTTGGACACCAGATTCTCAAGACCCTTCCTACTTGTTGATGTTACAGAAAGCTACTACTACTGCAGCAGCTACAATTTTGAGCTCCAACGAACCCCGGGGTACTAATTGTGCACATGTTACTTCTGCTGATAATATTGTAGATCTTGGTGAAAATGTTATAGAACCTATAATTACAACGGTGCCCTCTCTGGGCTGTAATAAGGTTGCCCCTGCTCCTGAGGACTTAACCTCGTTTTTAACCCCAAAGGTTCAGAAAGTTTTCAGTCCTGTACCAAAACCTGTAGTTCAGTCTAAGGATAGTATATATACAGATAAACCTGATGGTTTTAGATTTACTGATCTATTTACCTCAAAAGGGGAACCTGCTCCCAGACGTAATGCCGTTCTCTTTTATAAAGGTGGGTTGGAGGAACCCCAGACCGCCTATATGTTGCTAGACAACTACTTAAAGGGTCCATGAAGTTCTCCGCTACAGAAATTTTTGCATTGATTAATATCGGTAACAACAATTTTGATGTTAGTTTTAAACAAGTTTCTAGTCTGGATAAATTCTGGGCCCAGTACGCAACTCTTCAGACTTCCCCCCTTTGGGCACCTTTTCAAGTCATTCCTTTAACTAAACCTGCAGTTCGAATATCACAATTATTTTCAAAAACGAAGGAGTTAATGTGGAAGACATTTTATTTTGGTTGAATAAAAGGTGTGAGGTACTACCTCCCCAATGTTAGATAGTGAACAGATTTGGGATGGTAGTTGGAGGGTCAGAGTTAAATTATTTTCCTCTAATACAGGACCACAACACTTACCTAGTTTTTTTTATTTGGGTAAGGATAAAGGCCTTATTTACTACGCTGGCCAACCTAAATCGTGTTTCAAATGTGGCTCCGTGTACACATCTTAGTTCAGCTTGTAGCATCCTGAAATGTAGTCATTGTTTTGAATTTGGCCATTCTTCTAATGCCTGTTCTAATCTTTTATGCAATTTATGGAGGGCACGGAACATGCTTATGGTCGATGTCCTTGGGCCTCTCACAATAGGCTTCACTGTCCTTCACATGAAGGCTTAATTACCATGGCCCAACAAAAGCATTTAATTACTATTAGTGATATAGATAACCATTCTACTGCTGTAGACGTGCATGTTCCCTTAGTGTTGGAGACGACTAAATCTGGTTTGTCCTCGGAAATAGTTCTCCCGGCTGAAACTGTTTCCCCCCTAGTTTCTGATTCCACCTTACAAACTTCAGTGAGTGATAAGCCAGATGTTGAAATGCTCCCCCCTTTGCAATTGGCTTCTGATTTAGATTCTTCTGGCTTTACCCCAATTACCCATAAGAGAACTAGAAGGGGTCTGGCTGTTCACAGTCGAAAACAAGTAGTTCCTCGTACCTGGCAATCCCCCAACAAATTTGCCATTTTGGCTACGGATCTTCCCGATAAAGACTCTGGTGGAAATGAGACGGATACCTCCTCTATCCAGTCCTGCCCTGAACCTGAAGGTAGCCAAGATTTGGACCCTATAGCAAAAAGGACCAGACAGTGTCAGAAGGGTAAATTTCCTATTGATACTTGAATCAAATGGCTTCTTTATCCATCTGTTCCCTTAATGTTAATAGCATTAAGGGACGAAAGAAATTAGGTGGTATTTCTTTGACTATAAAAGATTTACAATGTGATATCATATGTTTGGTTGATACTAGGCTCAAATCACACAATGAGCTACAGCAGGCCTCTCGTGCATGGACCACTGGCCCGTCCTTTTGGTCTTCAGGTTCAGATACTTGTGATGGTATCGGTATTTTATTTTCCAACCCGAATTTTCATGTTTCTAGATTGATTGACATTCTACCTGGGAGGGCATTATTGCTTGATTTCACTTACTTTAAAGAGCGCTGCTTTGTGGCAGTTTATGCTCCCAAACCAAGGCCCAACGGTCTCTTTATTTAATCTAGTGAGACCTTTTTTGCACACTTCAGGATTGACGCTGTGGGTAGGCGATTTTAATTGTGGCCTGCAGCTGGACGACAGAGGTCTCAAGACTTCTAAACTGTTTTGTGATTCTGTTGCTCTTAGAGATATTATAACTACAGCCCAACTTATTGATGCATATAGGATATCTCATCCTAAAGGAGGCTTTACTTTTTTTAAAGGGGTCCTACGTACTCGTATAGATTTCATTTTTTTATCTAAAGTCTTGCGAGTCCTCTCTTGTCGCACTATTGGGATAGAATTCTCTGACCATGTCGCTTTGTGTGCGACTCTCTCATGGGAATCAGCACCCCAATGTAAAAGAACCGTTGGCGCTTTAATGACTCCCTTTTGGATACCCCCTCTTTTCAGAAATTATGGCAAAAGGAATGGACAGCTAGGTTATCAGTTTTTGAACTATATGATTCTATCACGGATTGGTGGGAAGACTCTAAGTCCCGTTTGAAGTCTGTTTTTCAAACCATGGCGGCTGTTTCTCAGAACAGGAAATATGTAAAGTATCTGGCCCTGAGACATCAACTTCAGCATTTATTATCTCTGGCTAATACTACCTGCCACAATTTTAGTGATCAAATTAAGGTTATTTGTGCCCAGATGAGGGAAATGCAGTACGATAGAGCTAGTACTTTGAGTCAGGAAGCCAAATTTGGGACTCGGATGGATAGGAAGGGTTTAGACCCTTTCAAGACTTGCAAGACTCGTGTTACCTCCAAATTAATACAGTGCTTAAAATCCCCTACCGGTTCCAGAAGCTTTAGTGCATCTTGTTGAACAACACATTTTTAATATGTTAGGTAGTAAACCTGATTATGTGTCTGCTAAATCTTTTTTTGAATCACTGCATCTCCCTTTACTTTCTGTTTCGGATCAAGAAAAACTACAAGAAGATATCTCTGAGTTTGAAGTTAAACAAGCTATTGATAAATTATGTTTACATTCTGCCCCGTTCGATGGCCTTACAGCGCTTCTTTAAAACCTTTCCTCTGATTTGGCTCCTACTTTAACTTTGCTGTATAACGAGATTTTGAGCTCTGGTTTCTTGCCTAAATCAATGAAGGAAGCCATTTTAATTTTGATTTTTAAAAGGGGATGCTACTGAACTAAGTAATTGGCACCCTCAGCCTATTAAATGTGGATTATAAGATATAAGCTAAAATTTTTGAATAGAATGCTTAAGGTTGCTTTCCTTTTGAGTCCTTACCAGACGTATGTATCCCTGGCAGATATCAGCAGGATAATTTAATACTCTTACGAAATTATTTGTTTTAGGGATAGGAAAATGGTGTCTGGTTTTGTTTTGGGCATAGATCAAGAAAAAGCTTTTGATCGAGTTCTTCATGAATTTTTGTTTTCTGTATTAAAAGCTTTTGGATTCCCGGATAAATTTCTTTTTTGGATTCAGTCTTTGTATAAGGGGGCTTTTATAATCCCAAACGTTAATGGTTGGTTTGGGAATCCCGTTTCAGTTGTTCAGGGTGTCCAGCAGGGATGCCCTTTAAGCCCCATACTATATGATTTTTATATCGATACATTAATAAGGGCTATTTTACAGTGTCCAAATATCATTGGAATACAAGGACCCCTTAATGTACCCCCCATAAAGTTATTAGCTTACGGATGATTTGGTAGTGATAGTAGATAGGAGTTCAAAGAAGATCACTCTTTCAAATTCTTACGACTTTTTCGTCCTTTCAGGATCCAAAATTAATTTTGATAAAAGCGTAGGGGTACCTGTGGGTCATACTACTCTTCCGCCTAATGGTACTTACGCTGGAATTCACATTAAAAATGACTTCTTTAAATATTTAGGGTTTTTTGGATCTGGTGATACATCTACTCACAACTGGCTTAGTGCTATTCATAAGGCGAAGACCTGGTTGCCTGTTGAAATCATCTTTAATTGGAAAAAAAAGAGTGGTTTTACTGAAAACTTTAATCTTGCCATTTTTTGTATCTTTGTTCCGTTTTTCCACCTCCCTCTGGACTCTTTTCAAAATTAAATGGTGTCTTTTTTCAAGGGTTTTGGGGGTCTCAGCTTAACCCAATCAAACGGGTGTTTACATACAGACCCATAAGTGAGGGTGGGGTTAATATGATCCACCCTATTGGCTTTTTCTATAGTCTTTTTTTTTTCCTATAATTTTAATTTAATAATTTAGGCCCTTAAACCTGGTGATTGTATTTGGAAGCCTTTCTTTCTCTCATGGTTTTCATTATGTCTATCGCACTGGGACCCTGTACATAAGAATATTTTTTCCCGTTCCTCACAAATTCCAGCTTATGGCAAGGAAAGTTTTAAAATGGCATTGTCTTGGGGTTTTTCCTCATTGGATTTTTGTACGTTTACCAGGAAACTGATTTATGAACACATATGGAGGTGTGAAGCCTTTGAACCCTGTTACCTTTCCTTCTGTCCAGTAAATCGATAGCCTGGGTTATTAAACAGCTTACTAATCCACGCCTTCCTCCCTTTGTTTGGGATATGGTATGGCAAAGTAACTATGGTAAATTGGGAGTTAGGGAAATCATAAACATAAGGCCTTAAATGCTCGTTATTGTCCTAGAGTGTCCTGCCAAGATGTTCTTGAAACACAGCCACATTTGTTTTTGAATGTCCATTTCTAGGGTTTATGGTCCCAACTAGGAGATATGTGTTTAGAGCCTTTATTTTCTCAATTATCTTATGATCAGATTATGTTTTGTACTAGTACCATTTTGAATTCAAATATCATGTTGATACTTTATATGTGTTTTTGTTGTTATTAGATACCATTTGTGGCAAGCAAGATGTTTATTAGTATTGCATCAAAAGTGCTTCCTTTACATGAAGTTCTTAATAATATTTGTCATGCTTTGAATTCAATAAGCTACGTGATTTTCAAACATTACCTAGTGCAAAATTTCATCTTTTATGGCAAAATTGTACTTTTCCTTTTTTAGAATGATGTTGTTTTTTTTTCTTTGCTGTTTTTCTGTTTGTACTCTGTTTATTGTTAATTTAATGTATGAGTTGTCTTTTTGCTTTTTGTAATGAAGCCCAACATTTCTCAATAAAATACCCCTACTTCCTGCTTCCTGTGAGCAGGAGGGACCCATTTTCTGGTGGGACCAAGATGGCGGACGAGGAGGACAGTGGAGGAGGACATGCTGTGGCTGGTGAGGAGAAGGTTGTGGAAGTGGCAAGCAAGGAGACCACACAACTTGCAGAGACAGATTCACAGCCAATTTCATTCTTGGAGTGTGAAGGGGAAGAAATCTACCATGAAACGATATTGACTATAGAGCCGTCTGAGTTAACGACTGAAACTACTAAAGTTGAAGAAGACAACAGGAGTTCCTTAATTGCTATGTCAGCGGAGGATCCTGCCATAACTTCAACTATGAATGTTGCAGAGTGTAGTTCAGAAGCAAATGCGCTGATCACCCGAGACATCCGGGTCACTAGTGGGAATGCGGAACTAAACACAACAGAGAGGCAGTTGCAACCGAGTGCAGCACAGCCTGTGAATGATAAAGAGATCCTTTCTGAGAAAAGCATCGTGAACCTGGGAATAATACAGTTTCAAGATGATTTGAAAGATTCGTCGACCATGAGTGTTACGCAATCTGTTCCCTCTAGTGCAATACTGGCTCAAAAGGTGAGTACATCTCAATCCAACACTGAAGCTAAAACTGTTAATTTAAACTAGGAGACAGGTTTTGTTTTTAAACCAGCAGAAGGGATCAATATGTGTTCCTCTTTTCAATACCCGGTAAAATATCAAACGGATGCTCACAATCAAGAGGAGGTAACAGAATTTAGTTTTGGGACAAAGATAACTATGAAGGTGGATATTGGGAAGCTGCTAACACCTTCAGAAAACTGAACAAATATTTCTAAATCACATGCAGAAATACCCGTTTCTTCTACTGTCACAAGAATTGCTCCTCTAGTGCATGATAACACTTGGTCACCTCAAGGGGCCCTGTTAGCAGCTGGTTGGGAGAAAAATGTAAATGGAGTCAGGTCTCCAGACTTAGCATGGGACACAACATTGGATCTACCTAGCGACTCCCCTAAGTGGAAACCTGTTGGTGAACTTGATTTGGGTGAAACAGGAGGGGATGTTGAAAAAATTACCCTTTAGACAGTCAAAAAAGACAATCCTGATGCTAATGTGGATGTAAAGGAAAATGTTACCAAGACTGTTCTAACAGACTCACTTAGTGAACTGCATACCTTAGAAAAACCCTTAATGTCTTCATTATTTAATCAAGCAAAAAGAGAGGCAGCGCCTAGACGTAACGCTGTACGTATTAGATATAAAGGGGGGCTACCGACAGGCCAGATAGGTATTATGTGGGGAAATTATTTATTAAAGATTCTTTCTCGGTTCTTCTCCCAGAGGTATTTGCTTTTATTAACATCTTGGGAGAAGATAATTATGATGTTAGTTTCGTCAGCATATTTACTAGCTAAGTTTTGGGAAAGGTATGAGCAGGTGAAGTTTTCCCCCATATGGACCCCTTTTTTAGTTATTCTGCTCTCCAAACCTTGAATAAAACATATAACTGTTATGTTTAGAAATGAGGGAGTTCATGTTGAGGACATCACTTATTGGTTATCCCTGAAATGTGATATACAAGGAGATCCTGAGCCAATCCTAGATACAGAGCAGTTCTGGACTGGTGGATGGAAATTTAAAGTTAAATTAAGGCAGTCTGAAAAAGGGGTAGAACATATTCCTAACTCCTTCCTGCTGGGAAGAGATAGAGGGGTTTGTTTTTATAGCGGACAGCCTACAGCCTGTTATAAATGCGGTTCAAAAACTCACATCTCAAGCACTTGTGACTGCCCAAGATTGATAATTGTGGAGAGGTAGGCCATGTCACAATGCAGTGTGTTAATAATACAAGGTGTGATCTTTGTGAGGAATACGGCCATGCTTTTAGAGAATGCCCCTGGGTGGTAAAGAACAAGGCCTGAAGTGGAAGCATTGATTTGATTATTCATCATGCCCAAGGAGCAGCGAATAGATCAGTAAGTGAGCTTAAGGTTGCGGAAACCCCCCCTCACCACATAAATCAGTTGATATTCTTCCAGTAGAAAGGGTGATTCTCCCTTCTCCCCCCCCCACCTTCAGAGATAAAAACCACATCACTAAAAGTGGAAAAGATTGTCCAAAATACAGAATTATTAGAACCTGTCTGTTATAAGGAACCAGAGGATAAGACAGCAGTGGCTTTGACACAGCAATTACCATTACCTGCAAGGAGGTCCACTAGTAACTTTAAAGCTGTCCCACCCCCAGCCACAGAATCTGTGGAATCACATAAGTCATATGCAGCTCTTTTTCCTACTTGGGGAGACTCGGAAATGGAAATTGGAGATTCTGACTCACAAAAATCAGTACAGGGAATTTTGGGAGTACCTATAGAAAATTACAAAGGAAAAAAAAAGAAAAGAAGAAAAAAATAAGGCTTAAGTTACTAATATGGTTTGACAATGGGATTTCTTTGGGCTTCATTAAACACTCACAGTATATTGAACAATATTAAACGTAAAGCAATTTTCCATTTGATACATGATATGAATATTTCAATCAGTTTTTTGCAAGAGACCTGGATGTTTTCAAAAGAACAAATTTATTCCTTTAAGCATGATTGGTCATGGGGACCTTCCTATTGGTCTTTTGGCAGAGACAAAGCAGACAGAATTGGGATTCTTTTTAATTCTTACTATTTTACACTATATAAGTTAATTGATTTAGTTCCTGGGAGAGTATTATTAATAATAGACGGTGAGTGGCAGTCTAACACCTATAGGTTAATTAATCTCTACAACCCCCAAACAAAATCATCTAGAATTTCATGTCTGAAAGATATTCAGCCTTATTTGGTTACCTCCTTACCTATTCTATGGGGAGGAGATTTTAATTGTAATATTATGATGAAAGGGGTAACTACCAAAAAAATTTATTGTGATTCAAATTGTTTAAAAACAATCATTAAACTGGCAGATTTAGTTAATTGTAACCAGATGGAAAGGGAGAGCTATGGTTGTACCTTTTTTAAAGGGAAGAACGGTTTGATTATAGATTATTTGTTGATTTCTAAGAACATTAAGGTCTCAGAATTTAAAAGAGTACCTGTAGAATTTTCAGATCACATGTTACTCCAAGTGGGAATAGAAGTTAATAAAAATCAGAACCCACGGAACAACAGATGGAAATTAAATACTTCCATTCTACAGGAGCAAATGATAACAAACTCAATAAAACTGATCTTAACGGCCAGATTATCGGTAGTTTTTCTATATTCAGAGTTAGGAGTCTGGTGGGAGAAAACAAAAAAAGATTGTATTAAATGGTTTAAAAAATACAGCATTCGTCAGAGGAACTCTAAATTCCTGACATATTTGAAACTCAGAGCTCATCTACAACATTTGATTTCGATTGCAAACACTTCAAAACAGGATTATTCCTTACAAATTAATAATATTAAATTACAAATGAGACAGTTGCAATATGATAGGGCTAGAACTTTACAAGCCTTATTAAATAACCATACAGGAAGTCCATTATTGGGGATCCTTATATTTTATGCAAAAGAATTAGAGATTCAACAACCTTAGATTTCTTAGAAACTAAGTCAGGTAGAGTAAACAATGTGAAATTAATTAGCACCTGTATTCAAACACATTTTCAGGAACTTCAACCTCAAAATGATCCCAATATTCATGAAATTAATAATTATTTAGGTCTTTTTCCTCTAATAAGTTTAGATAAAGAAATGGTTACCAACATGAAAATCCCTTTACACCACAGGAAATAAAGGCTGTCATTTCAAACCTTAAAGATAATATTTCCCCAGGTTTGGATAGTTTATCTAATCCTTTTTAC
Source organism: Neoceratodus forsteri (assembly GCA_016271365.2). Lineage (NCBI taxonomy): Eukaryota > Metazoa > Chordata > Ceratodontiformes > Ceratodontidae > Neoceratodus > Neoceratodus forsteri. The sequence goes on along the minus strand of CM028137.1, from coordinate 725,625,494 downwards.
AAGGTTTTTCATGCAGAAATAATACCTTGCTTAACAGTATTATTTAATAATTTCCTCATCGGAGATGCCATTCCAAGTAATTTTTCTGAAGGGCTGCAAATATACATGTTTGAATCTGGGGATAAAGGGAATATACAGAATTGGAGACCAATTACCTTGCTAAACTCAGATTACAAAATTTTAGCTACCTTAATTAATAATCGACTCAAAAAAATGGCAAATATAGTCATTTCACCAGTACAACATTGTGGATTAACTGATAGGAGAATTCATTCTGCATTAACTACAATAAGGAATTTGACTGAGCATTTGACTGAATTGAGTACTATGGGCTGTCTGATTTCATTGGATTTGGAAAAAGCATTTGATAGGGTAAACCATGTATTTCTATTTACAACTTTAAATTATTTAGGAATTTCATTTGATTTACTTAGTCTGCTAAAATGCATCAACCACGGTATATCCTTACATAAAAGGACAATAGGTACAAAATTGGTAATTAAAGCTGGGGTTCGCCAAGGCTGCCCATTAAGTCCATTACTGTACATATTTGCATTAGAACCCCTGATTAGAGCTGTAAGTCTTATCCCGAAATGGGAGGGCTTTAAAATTCCCTACACTGATTCTTTCTAACAATCCAAGCTTATGCAGATGATGTGTGTTTATTTTTAAAAGGTAGAACAACTGGAAATCTTTTTAAAGAGTTTCAAATATATGCTAACCTCTAATGCTAAAATTAACTATTCAAAATCTAGAGGTTCATTAATGGAAAATTTTCAGACACCCATACAATATATAACTATTAAAATAACAACTGAACCTATTAGTATTCTGGGGGTCATTTATGGAACGCAGAATCTTCCAACCAATAATTGAAATATAGTATTGGATAAAGTACAAAGGAAAATTAATAGATGGAAGCAGTTCTGCTTTAGTAAAATAAAAAGAGTTCAAATATTAAAACAATTTATATTACCATGTTTGCAATATATAGCGGTAATTTATCCCTTACCCACTCACCTAGAAACAAAACTATATAGTCTCTGTTTTCAGTTATTTTGGAGCAATAGACTTAATCCGATTAAGAGATGTTATACATATTTGGATAAAACTAAGGGAGGTGTAGGAATGATTGATCTGGTGGTTTTCTGCTTTACTTTGTTTTTTGCACAATTATTTAAAAATACTATAGGTCTCCCAGCCAGATATGAGGAATTATGGTTCAAGTCAGCTATAGATCGTTATTTAGCAGTTTGGAGACATTATGCACCTAAACTGAACCCTTACATTCCCCTTCCGGCCTTTTTTAGGCCTGCTGCCCAAAAACTTTATAAATGGAAGATATTTAGAAACCAAATTAGTAGGTGCTCCTCTCAAAGATTATATACAGAAGTAATGGCATTTATTTACCCAAAGCTTCCTGTCTTTAAAAATTGTCCATCAGCTTTGAATCAAAATGTAATTAACCAGTTAAAAATCCTAGATTACCTCCCATATGTGGAGACTCAATGGCTAATCATGTATGGGCGCTCAATATTAGGGGATAGCAAAATATAAAGCTAAAGAAGAGAGGAACTGTCTTATTTAAAATGTATAAATAAAGAAGAAACTATGGAACAGTTTTTTCTTTATTGTTCCTTCTCAACAACAGTATGGGCATATTTAGCAAAAGAAATGGTCATTAACTTGGTTGATAAATCCATCTTATGATTTGTTGATAATTGGTAATGTTCCTAAAAGCCTAAAAAATATGAGAAAAGTACTTTATGGGTGTTTTTAGCCTATTTAAGATTTTGTCTGTGGCAAGTTCGATGTCAATGGGTTTTATACCAAAAGAAAACTTCAGAGGAAGCATTTTGTCAGTATGTCACTCTTGAACTACAAAAAGTATATCTGAAGGATTTACAATTGTATAATGTAGAGAAAGTTACGGTATGGTGGAAAGGATTTTTACACATTATTAAAGAGCCCCCGACACCATTAGAAAAACTTGGAAAAATGTGAGATTTAGACAGTTCAGTTTATATTTCATGTATTTTCTATAATTATTTACCTTTTTTCTTTATTACCAAGGACAGCTGTATGAAAGAGGTTTACTGTCCCTTAGACCTTATCTGCTGTTTCTGCTATCCTACATATGACATCATAATCCGGGTTGCAGCTGAAAACGAGCTTCTGGTCATGGTGCTTTTCCAGGTTACCAACTTTTAAATAAATAAATAAGTAAAATAAATACTCCCCCATTTATGGCATCATAATTATTCCCACAGCAACAAACTGTGATGTCATAAACAGAACTGTGATGTCATATGTAGGCAAGCAGCCAGAATAGATAGGGCAGTGATCCTGTTTATGTGCAAATGTCCTTAGTAATAAAGAAGAATGAGAAATATAGAAATAATATTAAAATATAAGCTCACTTGTGCTAACCATTACATTTTCTCAAAGTTGTCACAATGGTGTCGGGGCTCTTTAAGTATAAATAGGAAGTTTATTGATTACGAGTCTGTAAGATTATTTATCCTAATTTTGTTTTTTATTTTTCTTTAAAGGTCATTGTTTTTTTTTTTCCTTACTCTCATTATAATTTTATAAATTTTGAAATGTAAATATTACGAATTGTACAGTTTATGAACTTTCTTTATTATGTTTGCTTTGTATTTCATCATCATTATTATATGTTAATAAAATCACCCCTACTCTGTAGGCAGGTGGCTCTGTCCATCTATCTGCAGGGATGGATGATCCCAGTTTGCTGTTGGACACGGAGAGAGAAGGACATGCTGCAGGATGTAGAGAGCCTGAAATGAGGTAGACTGTGGATCTCTCCCCTACGCCTGTGGAAAATACAGATTTGGGCTTTGGTATACCAATTTCGGTACATAATACAGAGAAGGAAATCACAGAGGATGAAGCGCTGCTATGGGCAGAATTATTAAAAAAAAGCAACAGTTGTTGCTGATGTTGTCAGCGGTGGAGCAGGAATTCCTAAAAGAGAAGTCCCAACTAGATGAAGAACGGAAAAAATGAAAATGATCGATGGCTAGCCCCAACAGAATGTAAGTAAACGCTTGCCTGGGGGGGGACTGGAACCATCACCTCCCTTAGACTTTGTTACTGCTCCCGATCCTTTGAATGAGGTGACCGTGTCCCAGGATATGGTTTTTGAGGGTACTCCTTCAGATTGGACACCAGGAAAAGCGCTTGACCAGGCAGGTTGGGTGTTTGTTAATGGTTGCTGGCTGCCTGACCCTGCTATTCCTATCCCCGGTTCCCCGATTTCTAGTAATAGTATATTTGCAATACCTGTGATGGAATCTTCTGCTGAAGAGGCTGATAGTGTTGGCAAAATTATTCCTTTGAAGCAAGATTTACAGATGGAAGGGATTTTGGTTGCTGCACCAGACGCTGAGCCTTGCGTGCATCCAGGTATCGATGCAGCACATGAGGAGTCTCTGGGGAGTGTTTCTGCTTTAGGATCCATTGCAGGTGGGGATGGCATTATGCTGGGAGAACAGAGCGATGGGGGGATAGGCCTTGGAAGGGGCATCTCATGCTGAACTACCTTCGGGGAATAGACGTCCTACAACTTATGCAGGTTTATTTTAGAAACCTATTACAGCTGCTAAAATAAGATTTTTGGTCACCTTCAGTACAAAGGTTTGGCCCCAATTACGTCTGACAGATTATGGGTTGGTAAATTGTTATTAATGGATTCTATGGGTTTTACACCTGTTGAGGTGTATGCGTCTATCCATGCTCCGGGCGACCATATGTATGATGTCAGCTTCTGTACTATGGCTTCTTTTGACAGGTTCTGGAAGTTATATTATGAGATAAGAGATACAGAGGGTTGGAAGGATTTTCTAGCTATACCCATTAACAAACCAACCATTAAAACAGTCACATTATTATTTAGAAACGAAGGGGTGGATATTAAGGATATTATATTCTGGCTGGAAAAACGATGTACCATATTTGACCATCCTTGGCCCATAATGGATGATAATGGTTTTTGGACTGGGGGGTGAACTTTTCGGGTTCAGCTGAACCAATCTGAACATTTTATCCAACATCTCCCAAGCTCTTTTTTTCTGGGTCGGGATAGAGGAATTCTTTTCTATGCTGGGCAGCCTAAGAGTTGCTATCGGTGTGGGTCATTATCACACCAAAATACAGATTGTGATACTATGCGGTGTTTTCAATGAGTGCATTGGGGCATACAGAAACGAATGTTCAGCCTCCCCGTGTGCAATCTTTATGGGATGATGAACATATTTCCAGGAATGCCCTTGGCTGCTCGCAACTCAGAGGAGGCCTCTGATCATGATGTTTTGCTTTCTCAAGCTAGGCATTCTTTTGCTAGGAATGAAGAAGCTGGTGCTGATTTTTTGATGCCTGCTAGGAGAAGAGGTCGAAGATGGGGTGGTGGTGGAAGCCTGAGGAGTATACCAAGGATTGTTCCTCCATTCTCTTGACCTACTGGTATTGCTGCTTTTCCCACCTCAGCAGTGGTGGCAGGTCAGTGGATTTCTAAGGTTTCTCAATCCCTGCCAGAATCCTTCACTATTTCCCCCCCCTTCCCTGGTGGTATGGTATTGACTACTGAACATCAGAATCAGCCTTGTGGAATTGAACCTAATAATGTTTTGGTTCCATGTTCTGTTAAAGATACTGCTAAGTCCACTATGTTAGGCCCATCTTTAGATTTGGAGGAATCCAATTCAACCGCGGATGCAATTATAGATGGAGATTTAGGTATTTGTTCGAATCCAGGGCCAGTGTCCCTATTACCCCTTTCAAATCATTTTTCTGCATTCTCCTCCTGGGGTGACAGAGTTGAGGAAGAACAACCAATGGATTTGGCTTCAGAACCTCTTCCCTCACAAGGAGTACAGGAGAACACTCAAGTTAATGAGACACCATCAGACATACCTATATTACCTTCTAGATGGACAAGGTCTAGTGTTCGCCTGAAAAAGAACCCACCCTGAGCCTGTGAATCTTAAATTGGCTAATTTAAACACCAGCAGTTTAAAATCTCCTGTCAGATGGGCTACTACCTTTTCTATTCTACAACATTTACAGTATGATATAATCTTTTTACAGGACACTCGGTTTCATACCCTGTCGGATTTATATCTGGCTACAAAAGACTGGGTTTGGGGACCTGCATATTGGGCTATTGGTCCTGATTTATGTTGTGGTGTGGGTATTGTTTTTAGGAATTGTGATCTTCAGGTATTTCGGCTAGTAGATATAGAGCCGGGTAGGGAATTGTTGTTAGATGTAGAAATTGGGTCCTTTTCCTGTTGCTTAATTAATATTTATTGCCCTCAATCCAAAGCTCAAAGGATAGAATTAATGCTTAAAGTTCAGCCTTTCTTGTATACTAGTAGGCAACTGTTTTTGGGGGGCGATTTCAATGTAAATTCTCAACAGACACATTCTGGTAGAAAACAATACTGTGATAAAACCTTTATGATTAAAATGGTTTTGCAGGCTGGTTTACAAGATGCACATCTACAGGGAGGTCATAAGGTCAATGCTACTTATTATAGAGGAACTTTATCCTCTAGAATAGATTATATCTTTATAAAGCCAACAGCTGGAATTTTCTTTACGTGAACGTTACCTATTGAAACTTCTGACCACATGCTGATAGGAATTCACATTGCAATCCCCCCCCCAAGAGTGTCCGGGCCGGGTTTTTGGAGATTGAATGCATCCTTATTAATGGAAACCGCTGTTAAAAATGACTTATGATTAATCCTTATTGATAAATGTTTCACTATAATCTTATATGAAGGTGAGCTTAGTCAGTGGTGGGATGATGTAAAATACTGTTTGACGTAATATTTTCAGTTTAAAACCACAACGCAGGCTGCATCTTTGAATGTTAAATATTTGGAGCTCCGGAGACAATTGTATCACTTATTATCAGCCCAAACTGTTAGTAGTTTGGATTATAGTCATGAAATAAGTACAATTCGTATGGAAATGTCTTTATACCAGAATAATAGATTAGCGTCCCTATAGAAGGAACAGTCTTTTGGGATGCTGGGGAAAGTGGATCAAACAAATCCGTTTATAGATTGTCAGAATAGGAGGGAGAAAAGAGGTTTTGTGAATTTGGTAAATGAACAAGGAGAATTACTTGTGGATAATGCAGCTGTGATGGAATATTTGGAATCCTTTATTACTAAAATGTATGGGGAGGTATCGCTGGATCCTAATGCTTTGTCTCTGGTATTACAGGCAGCTGATTTACCACAGCTAACAGTTAAACAATCTGATAAGTTAATAGCTCCTTTTTCGTCGGAAGAACTGCAAAAAGTGATTATGTCTCTAAAATCTAATACCTCCCCAGGTTCTGATGGTTTGCCTGGAGAATTATATAAATTATTGTGGGATTATGTGCCGGTAGAACTTTTGGCTGTTTATAATTTTGTGTTAAAGGATGTATGTCTACCAATGCAGATGTATGAGGGGCTTTTGATTTTTTTTTGTTTAAGTCAGAACAGGCATCAGATATTGCAAATTGGCATCCAATTACTTTATTGAATGTTGATTTTAAAATATTTGCTAAATTATTGGGTAATAGATTAATGGCCATGATGGATTTCTTGATACATCCGTCACAGTTTTGTGGGATACCAGGTAGAAGCCTTACAGATGCAGTATGCTTATTACGGGAAATTATGGAGTGTGGGAGGAGTACGACACTTTCTGGTTTAAAAGGAGGTTTTGTGTTTAGTTTAGATCAGGCCAAAGCCTTTGATAATGTCTCACATCACTTTTTATGGCAATGTTTACAGTCTTATGGGATTCCTGAGACTTTTATTCAATGGATTCATTTATGTTATGCTTTGGCTTTTGTACGACCATATGAGAATGGGTATATTGGTAACTCTTGTAGAATTTTGAAAGGGGTACGCCAAGTGTGTCCTTAAAGCCCTTTACTGTATGTTTTCTATATTGATCCATTACTTTGGATCTTACAAAGATCACCTTTATTTAAAGGTTTAGGCTTTGAATCAGAACAGAATATTAAAGTTATTGTTTACGCAGATGATATTTGTCTGTTAGCACAAGATAATGTGTCTCTTCTTAAGGCATATGATATAATCCAAAATATAGGGTCTGTAATTGGAGCGCATTTGAACCCTCAGAAATCTATTTGTTTGGCCATTCAAGGTTTTGACGATCCAGTCCTAGAGATCAGAGGTATACCTATTGCTAAACAACCCAGTAAGATTTTGGGGGTTTATTTTGGTCAGGAGAATTTGGCTGAAGATAATTGGAGGAGGGCTTTAAATAAAGGAATGGATAAGGTAGCACTATGGAATGTTTGGAAAATGTCAAAAAAAAGAGAATTTACCTAATTAAATCTTTTTTAGTACCGGTATTTTTGTTTATTGGTACAATTTTTCCTTTACCTAGGTCTTTGGAAACAAAGTTACTGGCGTGTTTTTTTTCTTGTATTTGGGGTAGTTGTTTAAATACCATTAAGTGTAATGTGCTTCATAAATCCATTAAGGAAGGAGGTCTTAACATGCTTAATCCGTTGCTATTTTTTTTTTACGATTTTTGTTTATAATAATTTGCTTTACTTAATGAAACCCTCTTCGAAATTATGGGTACTTTGGAGGTTACTGAAATTACAAGGTGTAATGATGGAGTGGAACATTATTTTTTTTTTGCATAAAAATAAAAGATCACCTCAATTGGATAGTCAATGGGCTGGAGTCTTTGATAAAGTAAAACAATGGAAGGTAACATTCGATTCAGTTCTAAAATTTTCCAGGAGAATTTTGTATGCAGATATTATCCAGTGTTGTTTTTTGGATTACCCTTTTGCAGATTTTTCAGTGGGGGATCAATTTTCAATTTCCAATTTAATTTTAGATGTTAGGATCCCGGAGAAAATGTGGGATACGGTTTGGTTAGTAGTTCATGGCAAGGTTAATGTAAGAAGGAATCATAAGTATAAACAGATTCAGGACTGATATTGTCCAAGAGACTCTTGTATATGATGTATTGAGACTATGACACATTTATATTTTGACTGTTCCTATATTAAGCTTTTTTGGGATTTGATTGTTAATTTAGGAACTTGGAAAATTGATTTTCCTCCGGATGAAAGATTATTGTTTTATGGCATTATTCTGGTTTCACAAAAACGTATTCCACATAGTACATTATGTATGATTATGGTACATTTTTTGTATTGGATATGGATAGGACGATGCAAACTGGCACTTCAACAAATGGAGATCTCGGGAGGGGAACTTTATCTTATCATATTTATGGCATTACAAGCATTTAAACATAGGGAGTTTTTAAAGCTCTCTTTAGAGGATTGGGAGACTTCTTGGAAATATTTGGATTGGTTTTAAGGAAGGAGAGGGAAGGGGTCTTATTTACTTGTTTATTACCTTTTCTGAGGAGAGGGGGATTGGTTATAATGGTTTTCGATCTAGGCTTAGTATAACAAAATAATTTTCTATGTTTTTGCTTGTGTTTTTTTTTTCTTTTTCTTTTTTCTTTTTGTATAAATCTGTATTGCATATCATTTTGCTATGGTTTAAATAAATAATTCCATTATGGGGTTGGGGTTGGTTATAAGGTTTTTTATGTTCAGAGAAATTGTATGAATTAATACTTATATTGGTTTTGTTTTTTTTCTTTTCATGATTTTGTATGATGTACTGCTGAGCTTGTATTTAGTTTGTTATAAGGTTTTTTATGTTCAGAGATATTGAATGAATTAATACTTATATTGGTTTTGATTTTTTTTCTTTTCATGATTTTGTATGATGTACTGCTGAAATTGTATTTAGTTTGTTGTGATTTCAATAAAAAATTCCCCTACTCTTTCGATAAGTGCCATGGGATCTTTAACATCCACCTGAACTACCACCAATCCAGGCAGATGGGACCTCGGTTTAACATCTCATCCGAAAGATGGATTACTGTGCTGCATCATTTATTTTTGCTTTACTCCCCTCTTGTAATTCCCCTCTCCAGGTAGTACCTGAAAAAGAGCTTTGGCTCTGTATGTCTTGCAGAAAATTATAAATAACTAATTAAATAAAGTATGCCCTCAGAATCTTCAGTTATTTCTGAGACAACTATATCTTTTGCCTATTAAATGCTACTCTTCCAAATTTGGACTTCTCTGACATAAGGATACTACTGCTATGACAGCAGGGGATGAGCTTGATGCATCATTGACCTCCTTGGAAACCAGAAAATGCTAATCAACCTTTGTAAGGCTCCTTCCTGGTGTTCTGGCTTCACTTATAAGCAAGTAGGAAGGTGGGGGAATATATGCAGGCCCCAGAAAAAGTCCATCAAGTTCCCAGTGGATCCCCTCCCAACAAGGGCTATGAAAGGCACAACTTAAAAATGATGTGAATTTGTTTTCAAATTTTTATCTGTGTCTGTATATACTGTACGTGCAAGCATGTCTTTGGATGGTAAGTGTTATAGTGGTATGTATTTAAGTCATAATGTACAGTATGTTGCCTGTGCAAGCACTATGGTTCTAGCCAATTATTTTAATGATGTTTGTGATTTTCCTTAGGATATGAAAGTACATTATGTTGTAGTGTACAGCAGGGCATTGTTTTGTATAGAATTCCATCCCTTTCAAAATGCTATTGTATTCAATTCAATTCAATTCAATTTTATTTATAAAGCGCCTTTCAAGGCCAAGGCGCTGTCCAAAATTTTTAAAATAATAAAATCACAACATTTAAAAGTCAGCCACAACTAGCAGAGATACGCTAATCCAAAAAGATATGTTTTTAAAGCAACTTTAAAATTTTCGATGGTTAGACATTCTCTCAACCAACGAGGTAGAGAATTCCACAGGATCGGTGCTGAAAAAGCAAAGGCACGAGATCCTGATGACTTCAATCAAACCCTGGGAATCTCCAGCAATCCCTCGTTGGCAGAACGGAGAGGGCGGAGGGGGCAATAGGGAATCAGAAGATCTTTCAGGTAACTGGGTCCCTGGTCATGTAGGGCTTTAAAGGTTAGTAAACCAACCTTAAAGGTGATCCACCACAAACCGAGCAGCAGTGCAGTTCACGGAGCACAGGCGTAATATGACTGGTTCTAGAAGTCCCAGTCAATAGCCTGGCTGCCGCGTTCTGCACCAGCTGGAGGCGGCGGATATCAACCCCTGGTAGCCCTAGGTAGAGGGAGTTGCAGTAGTCAAGACGGGTAGTGACAAAGGCGTGGACCAATGTTGGAAGGTCCTCCGGGGGAATCAGATGTTTCACCCGGGCGATATTCCTCAGATGGTAAAAAGAGGACTTGACGACAGCTGACACCTGAGATTTCAGGGTCAAACCATCATCAAAAATAACTCCCAGGTTTTGCATCTGTTTAGAGGTAGAGAGTGGTACGCCACCAAGTAATAAACCTGATTGTACCCCAGTTTCGAGGTCATGGAATGTGATTGTACCCTTCTGTGGCACAATAGCATTCTGAAACCTCTAGATACTGCACAAGTCAGTTTCATTCTGAAAGTGAAATGACTACTGTATGCATATTTAACTTATAAAATGGGAAGGGAGAATCCTACGTGGTCATTAGGCATGCATTAGAAATGTCTAATGCATGGACAAAAACAAGTGCTGGTCAGGTGGACACTGCCCAAGAAAGAAATCAGTGGGCATTTAGAATTTTTAAAAACTGTCAGGCGTCATATTTTCCTGTTGCTTAGCCCATGCATAAATATATGCACACACATACACCCCCACAACTCAGTTACACAAATCTGGTATTCTGCAACTCATTACTCTATTCTATAGCTGTTCACACAATGTTGATCAAAATTGTGAATGATATATTTCAAACTTAGGCTTCTTGTTCAATATATATAATGTTTTTGCTGATATATCATTTGGTCAGCCCGACCAGCTAACCCATCCTCTCGCTTTCCTTTCCTCTTGTATCCCTCGCATGTAATCATCATAGCTTGCCTTTTTTACAGTAACAAAAAAATCAAACCCACCTTGTTTTATTTTCTGTTGTACCACCATTGCAGCCGTAACACCATCATGACTCCTAAGTCTCCCCTTGTACCACAGTCACCTACTTCCAGTCTCTGGCTCACACAGATAAAGTAGCATCCCCATTCTGAGCATTTCTTTATGGTACTGTCTTCCCATTCACTTAGGTAGACACAGTATTTTAATGAGAATAACTAAAAAAAAAAGAGGAAGCCTCCTGAGTGTGCTGTTTCAAACAGCACACATTCTCCCCATGTGCTGTGTATGTCCCATTGCTGTGGAGCTGGCACTTTCAGCATGCTGGAAAGAAACAAGAAAAATAATTTAAAATCGTAACTTATCAGTTAAAGTAAGTGTGTGTGTGTGTGTGTGTGTGTGTGTGTGTGTGTGTGTGTGTGTACGCACCCTGCTGGGGGGGACTATGAGCTACTGGGAGACAATATGAAACTACTAAGTAGGTAAGGTAAGGCTAGAGGGATGTGGGGGTGTATTAGTAGAGGTATCACAAGTCGTAAGAGGGAGGTAATAATCCCTCTTTACAAGACACTGGTTAGGCCCCATCTGGAGTACTGCGTGCAGCACTGGAGGCTGCACCTGCACAAGGACATTAACAAAATGGAGGCAGTCCAGAGACGGGCAATCAAAATGGTGCAGGGACTGTATCAGAAAATATATGAGCATAGATTAAAGGAGCTCAATATGTATACTCTAGAGCAAAGGAGGGAGAGAGAGAGGTGATATGATCAAAACATTCAAACATCTTAAGGGTATTAACAAGGTGAAAGAGTCTAACATGTTTCAATATAAGAAAAATAGCAGGACAAGAGGACACAGCATGAGATTAGAGGGAAGCCGATAAAGGGATAATGTGAGGAAGTTCTTTTTCACAGAAAGGGTGGTGGATGCATGGAATTGCCTACCTCAGGAAGTGGTGGATATGAATACAGTGCAGGGCTTCAAACAGACATGGGATAGGCATAAGGGAGCAATACAGATGAGTATGAATAGATAGGCCATTGACAGAGTAAAGGCCTAGGGCACATTCATAAGGTAGAAAAAATGGACTGACTGGATGGGCCTTGTGGTCCTTATCTGCCTTCAACTTCTATGTTTCTATGTTTCTATGTTACTACTATGGAAGCCTTCTAAGGACAAATAAAAAAATGCATCAAACCCATTACAGGTAGAGGAACTATTTAATGTAAAATTACATGGAAAACATAACTTTTTTCCTATTTGAACTTAATTTTAATTGTCACTAAAATTTAAAAAAACAGAGTCCCATTTTATAAGTACAATAAGACACTCTGGAGGTGTGCATTAGGTACTTCAAATACACAGCCGGGGCTGAAGACACTTGGCCTACAGCCCCGTGCCTTATTACACCCCTGGCCATGCATTAGAAATGTCTAATGCACATCCCGTCATGTCTTATTGCTTACATAATACTGTACTATACACTATTAAAATACAGTATGAGCAACTTTATGCACAACCAGTGTGTGCTATCACCTTGTGATTCTCATTCCCACAGACCTCTTGAGCTTCACTCTCAAGATCAGAGGAAATAAGAACCCCTCTGTGGCAGAACACACTAGCTGTGTATAGTTGCCCATCCAGTATTCTCTATACTATACCTTTCAGTCTTAGAAGATCTATGTGGTCTAGGGGTTGGAGTACCAGGCTGGGAACCTGGAGACCCAGGTTCAAAACCTATGTGACCATGAGCATGTCACTTCACCTCAATGGGCTACAGTCTCTCTCAGCAGTAAAAACTAGAAGTAAACCAAACCCCACAAAAACAGGATGGGCAATCCTGAGTTAATAAATTGTTTAAAATTGACAAAACTAAATATGTGTTGTACCACTGTACTGTAGCTTTTCAAAATGTAAAGCAAGTGACTATAATGTGAAGCATTAAGATTCAAACAGTGAGTATCATGTGTTTACAGATGAGAAACATTATGCTGAAGTTGAAAAATTCTTCTGGTAATTTGTATGTCCAAAAATAACTTCAGCACAGCACCAGGCTTTGGCATATCTTCATGGAGCATAAGCAAATATAGGCCAGTATAAATAAATATATTGATCCTCAGAACAGACTGGCCATCTTCCCGAGCAGCAAGCAAAACATTTGCTTTTCATTTTGTCCTCTCCTCAGGCTTACATTTTTTAGATATAACAAAAACAACATATACCATTGCAAGATCTGCCACAAGCTTACCACTACAATATATTTGTCTTTTAATTCTTCTGGTTTATTGTGTCATTTAAGGCCAGTAGTGGAATTTTCTATCATAGGCTTATGTTTGTGCCACACAACCAGGTTGCAAACTTCATAGAAACTCTGCCCCTACTGTGTGCAGAAGATCACATTGACAGCCCTCCCAACTTAGGTTTGTTTATTTACGGTTTCTTGTGATAACAGCGATTGCAGAAAGGCAATCGCAGTTAGGGCAAGTGTATATGGCTGAAAATCAATTCTGGTGATGTACACATCAAAAGGGTTCCAGGGATTTTTTCTTTTTATTTTGCAGGCCCCCCGCACCCCTTTACTATAGGATTCTCAACTCCAGCAGGATGCAGTTGGGGGCTGTAAATGCAGAAAACAAAATGGCTGGGCACAACAAAACGAAAGCACGCCCAGAACCAAACCCGGCACCCTCACAAACCTAGCCTGCCACCCACCCACCATGCCACAGGGCCAACTCAGCAGCCCATTGCCACACTACACCTCACAAACCCTCCCTCCCCTGTTGCCCTTCACATGGTATGCTCACTCCCCCAACCACTCATGTGTACATATAGTGACATTCTGTCACTATATTCATGGACCCCCTCCATCCGATCGTCCTTCCTGCCCGGTAGCCCAGTGGTCAGGTGCTGCAGTTCAGCCGCCCTTTTTGAAAGTGCTCAATCGCAGTCACCATTGTCGTGGGCTACCTTATTTATTGATTGGTTATTTATCTGATATCACTTGAACTGTGATAACCCCATGAGAGATGGCATCTTGTTTTCACATTGACAGCAGCTGTTAGCAGAACACTCTCTCCAGTAGCAGAAAGTTGCATACAAAATAATAAGGATACAAGCAGTTACAAAGGTTTCAAGGGGAAAGAAGAGACTAGCTTTGCAAGTTTGTAGCCTGGCACCATTCTTGTGTTGGGTACATATCTTGTTTCAGGAGTCTGATGTAGAAAAAGCAAACCCTCTTCTACCAAACTTCATCTTTTCTAAAGAGTATGTTTGGGACACCACAGACCAGGATACTTCAAACTGCAGCCTGTAAGTCTCCTGAAAGTCCTTTAAGTTATAGTATTTTGTTTTTTGGGAGCATACCAAACATACAGTAAGCATGTATCATTTAGATGTATACATGACAGCATCCCAAGCTATCAATAAGCATGCCATGTTACACGTACTGCACGTGCTCTCTCTGTTCAAATACGGTAATTTAACTTTGTAGCTACAGTGCCAACAGTGAAGAGGTGTGAAACATATAGTGGCTTGACATGCATGGCTCCAGTAAAATAGACTAAGCTCCCAAACTACTTAATCAATTTTTTGCTCACTGTATTGTTTTAACAAAGAAATGCACTATCGCCTAACAAAACCTTGCCAAATCCTGATTCTACTGATCTCTTTTATTTCTTATTGTAATGTTATACCTTGAGCAGAATTGCTTCCATATGAGTGTGTGTTCTGCTGAAAGTCTGTTTGCCTGACGTCTCCCCCAAATCCTCAAGATTGTAAGATGTAACATTTCATCAGGCTATCCCAATGAACACAATTTTAAGTAGAAAAATATATATACACTTATAAGATAAATAAATATATACAAGAATCCCCATCAGTTTCCAGCAGTCTCTTGCCTTGAGGTTATGCTTCAGCTCTATACAGAGTGCCCATTAGGTAAATATGCCAGGGTGGTATTTAGCACAAGTACAGTATCTGTCTGATCAGTAAGCAATATGACATGATAGGGTGTTGGTTGTGCTGGGATAACCACATGCCAAGAGGCGTAGTGAAGCATAAGACCATAATTTGAGACCCTTCAGTCCCTGAAAGTGCTATTATCACAACCAATAACTTGGAGTGTCTTATTGCACTTATAGAATGGGATTTATGTTGACATTTGTAAAATTAAAAAAGAAATTCCAAGTATTTAAAAATGGGGTTGAACAAAACTGTTTGAGAAACTCTGAAAAGTAGTCCCCTCACATCTGGGCTACCACTAGAGGGCATTAGTATAGCCTGCCATTAATGAGACCAATTGGTCAGCAGCTGTAGTGGTAGGCATTTTTGTAGAGAACTCTGAAAAAACTATTGAGAAATATTAAGTAAGTACAGCAAATGGCGACAGGTCTAGCTTTTTGTGACTCCTGGCAGTTGAGAGTTTTTGTATTTTTTAGCCACTAGTGAGTGGATAAATAAAGGTATTTTCACACTATGGGTGAGTGCTTTTTAATCACCTTGAGATTTTGAGTGCTATCACTGTCTTTTGACAGTAATCTTTTTAAGGAGGTAAAATAAAAATGGTAATGTTTTGCCCATTTGCTTTCTTTATTGGAAAAGTGTAGCCCAGATTTGGGAGTGAAAATTCCCATTGTTGTGCTGTACCTCCATTTATTTTGTGAGTGTGGATTATGGGTGTATCTTATAGGAGCAGGAAGGAAGGAAGTGGGTTTTGAGGATAAATGCTGGTTCAGTGGTAAAGTCTGCTGCTTGAGTTGTGGTCCAAAGTAAGAAATGTGATCTGTTGTTATAGGAATAAATCCTTTTTTAGAAAAAAATATTCTATGGTGTAATCTGTGAAGCAGCTATTGGTAAGAAACTGAAGGGGTGAGCAAGCTAGCAAGAGGCCAGGTGGGTGGGGCTGCAAGTGGGGCAGAGGTATGTTAGTGGCAAATTTAAAGCATGCACTATAAAAAGAAAACTAGGAGAAGGTACAGGATAAGACAAAGAAACTGGAGCGAACATTTGAGAAACTATGTTTATTAAATCGTCAGTTGGTAGCAGTAAGTTTCAGTTTGTTTGTTAGTTTGCTTTTTAGTGTTAAACGTGTCTGTCAATTTAAAATGAAAATTCCTATAATTTTGCTTATGGATTTATTTGTATAGTGTCCTGGTCAGAAGAACTTTTTTCACCTATTGATTGTACTGTGGTAAGCCTATGAATAAGAGATGGTTTCAGCCATTCAGGAGGCTCCAAATTCAGTACCCATCTGATAACAAACAGCATAGCACTGCCACCCTCCAGCCTTCTTAGAACCACCACAGCAGGTCTGGCATAGAAGCAGGATCTTGTAAAACATTTAAGAGCCCTCTCTTTCCTTGGGAAGAAATATAATGGAAAGAAAACATGCTGTGTTAATGCCTTTGTTTGCTACAACTGATGAGTGGATCATTGTACTCTTTTGTTCATTGCACAGCTGCTATTAACACATATTTAATATAACGACAGTCCAGGTAATTTTCTTCACAATGAATTGCCCTTTATTATACTGTCACAGATGTCATTCTGGAGTAAAATAAGCCAGCACTGTAACTTTGCCTTCTACCCTTTACCATCGAGCAGAAGAGTTCTGATGAGTTAGCTGATTAAATAAATCCATGTGTGGGATGACCTACTAGTGAGACAGCTGCACATTGCACTGCCATCTGGGAAGCTGACGATCACATGGGATCCTTGAAGTTCCATGCTGAGGATGGCAGGGGATATTTTAATACCGGTGGTAAAGCACCACAAAGTGTAGTTGCCTCACAGCTGAAATGACTTGTTGCCTCTCAGACCATATGAGTAGCCATTCCTCTGTGTTTCATGTCTGAACCACTGCTTCTACTGCGGATGTGGCTCCCACTCATTCCTCACCATCCTTTATATGATGAACTTAAAGGCACCAGAACTATGTCTGTACATCTACCCTCATTGTTTTTCACTTATTTATTGAAATTCTGTACCACATCAATTTATGCTGGTATGCTGGTGGTGAGAAAGCAGCAGGCAAGAAATAATGTGAAAAATTGTGTACAATGCTTGCAATTACAATAATTTAAAAGGTGGAAACATTATGCCCTGAAAGAGTTTGATTTTTTTATATAGAGTTAACTGCCTGCAAATGTTTATTTTTAGAAATTACTGTTTCTAAACCAAGTACTATGCTAAGCATGTTATAAGAAGCTAAAATAAATAGGACAGCTGACAAATGGAGAATAATATTATAAATTGAATATATAAGAAGAAAAAAGGGAAAAGAGAAAAATAAGAACATGACTGGAAAGCACAAAAGGTCATTACTTGTAATCCAGCCACCAACAATCTTCTATTTCCAAAAAGTGCTTTAAAGTACACAAACCCTTACCTCAGTTCGTATTCATGAAGTCTTTTTTCTCCCCATACACAAACTTATCCACTCCCATATAATATGCATTGTCAGATTAGGAAAACACAGAACCACAAAATGTTCAGTTTGTTTATGAAAAGCCAGTCACAAATCCTACTGTCTACTGAAGAGTTGTTTTCCAAATTTTTATTAACTGGTGCATCATATAGTAACAATCGTGCACAAAAATTCTTTCAGATAGTGAACAAAGAGGTTTATAGTCAATCAGATCTAAACTACATCAATCAACAATGTGTAAACAAGCACCTTTAATACCTAATCCTGTACAGAGTGACTAAAAAAGAAATGGCACAAAGTCCAATATATCATTACGGTATTCAGGTTGTAGTACCTTCAAATCAATTATCTAATTAATGTAATTCTTGAGGAGTTCATTACTCTGTCTCCACCTCTTTGTTTCACAGCAACGTGATCAATTCAAATGAGTTTTAAATGAGTCAGAGCCTTTCTGCAAATTGCATCAACATGTGCTCCTAAATCATTAGTTACACTACCTGATCTCACAGCTCTAACATGGTCTTAAATTTGACATTTTAATAAATAGGTTTCATATGAGCAAAAGAAGACAACCTGCCTATAAGGATTTCTGGCCATTTCTCAGTTATTATATCCAGAGATACACTAATCTATAATATATTTGACAAACTGTCTTTTGAATATTTCTAATAACTCACTCTCCAATCATCCTTCTAGGTAGACTATTCCACATTATACCCACCCACTCTGGTAGCCACGTTTCCCTTTTATCCATTCTTTATCTTTCTCTCTTTATTTGTCTTTTATGTCCCCTTCTATTAAAAGTGTTATCTTTGTGTGGCATGGCTTGACCCACAAAAAGATGCCTGCCTAATTCTAAAACTCCTCACCCACAGCTTTATTATCCACTGCCATATGTTTTAACAATGAGCAGTCCCCTGGCTAAAAGAAAGCTTTGGGTAGTCTAAGTGATGCTCTGCCAGAAAATCCCTGTCCTTGTCATTTTCTTATGTCAAGAACCATGGGATTTAGTCTCTACAGTCTACTGTCCCATCACAGTCAAAATGACTAGGATGGTGATGGGTGGGAAACTGGCTTTGGATGCTGGAGCTACTGAGGCAATGTTCCAAATATTCTTATTAGAGATGGGTTACGTAAAACCTCTCTCAGCCCCTACAACATAACTGATCACCAAAATTGATGCCAACCTACTTCAAATGAAGCAAAGAGTTGAGGGGGCATGAGGGGGAAGTCAGGACCAGAAAGCTCTGGTCAGAGAACAAGGGTACCCCATCCATTCCCTTCAAGATAGGGTAGCCAACTTGGAAAACCATGACCACCGCAACAACCTGTGGTTTGTCAGTTTTCCCGAGTGAGTTAAACTCAGTGATGCTAGGCATTCTTACAGCGTGCTCTTCCCATGTCCTGCAACTCAAAGGTGACCCCAGGTTTAACATGGAGAGGGCCCCATCATTCACTGGACTCCCCTCCCAAAGAAAGGTGAATGGCCTTGACCCATCATGGCACAGTTTTTAAGTTACACCACCAAGGAGGCAATATTATGCCATTCTATGGAGCTGTAGAAGCTACGGTGGCAGGACCGTACAATCCACATATATCAAGATTTTTTGAAAGAACTGTCAGCAAATTCAAAGGCCTGCACTGAAGCCCACCACCTAATGCACTACCTTGGGCTGCAGTTCTTTCTCCCAGAGATAAACTATCATCATGTGGGAATATACAATGGTGTGCCCCTGGTCTTTACCTCCCCAGACTCTGTAATAGACTTTCTACATAGATTGTGACCTAACAAACTTAGGGAACCATGGTATAACTCTTGCCCACTCTTCTCTGTGCCACCAGAAGAAATGGGCACTATCACCCCCTTGACTAGCACTGGGGATCCACCAGGCCATAAAGTAGACACAGAAAGGTGGTCACTGCCACCACATAGCCACAGAAGGAACCAGCAGCATCAGAAAAAAGATTCCCTGGTTCAGGCACTTCATTCCCGCAGCAACAGTAGAGGAGATGAATCCAAGAGATCTTTGGACTGGCTTACAGCTATGTTATCAAAAAACAAAATTGCTCCTCTATGTCCCGCCTCCCCGAAAATCTCCTCAACTGCAAAGCAGACAGAACCTTTGAGGTCCAACTACCTGATCCTACACCTCTGCCAAGACCCTGTATCACCACCTGATCCTACATCACCTGCCAAGACCCTGAATCAAACCACCTAGCTAGCAGAATGCCAAGGAACTTTGTGGGCAACTGTGGTAGCCACTGCAGTTCCACTACTAACCCCCAGATTATTGGGAGCCAAGGATGCAGGCCAAGACCATCAATAACAGCTTCAACCCTGGCAACAAACATTTAACTCTCTGAAGTCTGAATTTCTATAGATCAGAGAAAGAGTATCTTTTTTGTGGACTAAGGGTAAGATAGTGGAGGGTGGCAGGGTACAGAAACAGGAATTTTTCTGGATGGTCATAAAGGGCACAAGGTCCTACATCCTTTACTCTGTACTTCTCTCCTCAACTTCATTTTTCCCCTCATCCCCACCCCTACCTTTTCCTGACCAGTCTATCTGAGTTTTATGTGCTGTAAACTTTCACCAGGGCTTAGGAACCATGGCAAAAGTGCCTTGCTGACATGAACTGACCGCTATCTAAATTCCCTGCAGTGAGATTTCATTTACCAGAGCATCAGCAGGTCAGTCATATTTCAGGTGTTCACAGTGACTCAACCCAAATGGGAGGCTGGTGACAGGCTGCAACTGCTCCCATAGCTACACAACCCTCTTCTCACGCTAACCTCCCTTCTAGACACTTGCCCCCCCCCCCACCAGATGGGACCTGGTAGACACTGGCCTCAGTGACATCAAACTTAAACTTACTAAATGTTTAGCCAAGGCTTCTTCTCTAAGACATAGAGTTCATATCCTGGATCCAGAAATAAACCTCCTCTTTTTAGGGGCTAACAACACCCAGGATACCTCAGCTGGGGTAATGCACTCCAGCACATGGATGCTACCGTTATAATTATAAGGTGTCTCTTCTCTGTTTTCCTTAAATATGGTTTTGATCATAATTGTGCTAAACTGAATGGGCCCAATTCAAAAAGCATTACAGCCAATGCAAGGTGCTTGTGTCAAACATCAATGACACAGGTTGCACCTTGCATCATAGATTGCGGCATTCCCTATTCCAGAACGCGGTCTGCACCAAAATGGGATGCTGCTGCACCAAACGGGCACTGGGCCATTCTTACTACCTACATCAGGGTATACCAGGTCACAAGGGGGCATGCACCAACTCCTTATTGGGAATTCTAAAAGCCCCACTGTGGACGTAGCAAGGGGCTCAACTTAGACCTGCCAGGATGTTGTCTAAGACCCTTGTACTAGTGTGGGACACTGTGGGGGGAGAGCTACTTGTGGGGTCAGGGGGCAGGAGAGGCACAGAGGGGCATAGGGTAGAGTTGGAGAGACAGCGGGGAAGTGAGAGTTGCTTTTGCACCTGGCGGGGTGCATATGCCTCTGTATATATTATACAGAGGCATGCCCTTCCTGGTGCTAAAACAATCCCTTACATCCCCGCTGTCTCTCCAACCCACCCTATGCCCCCATGCCCCTCCTGCCCCCTGACTCCTGCTGGCAAGTGGATACCCCCTCACCACCACCACCAATGCTGGCCCTTCCTGTGTTGCACTGGTGAGGAGGGAGCAAGATCCCTGCAGCATGTGCCACAGTAGCGCTGATGGTTGGGCGCTGTTCAGAATTTGTGGCACACCTGGGGATTTTGATGCTGAGACACTGCTTTTTTGCAGAATCCAGCACAGGGTCCCTGGTGCACCCAGGTATTGCTGCATCCATGGAGCATTGTAACTTGCATCGCTCCAAGGGATCATTTCAGAATCAGGCCCAATGTGCCTAAAAGCCTAACCATTGCCATAAGTATATGTTTGCATGCTCACAATTTGTTGATCTGGGGCAAATACCCACTTCCTTCATGGCACAATCTTCAAATTCCTTCTAGCCCAGGCCCCTCCTCCCCCTGGCTTGCATGAGATTCTCCTGGAGCACCCCAGATAGTGGGGTGGCCAGGCACTGGACTCTCTGTAACCCTTACATAGAAACAAGAGGGAGGCTTCACAGCCTGATAGCCAATGACAATGTAGCCCCAGGACATGGGGGTTACCCAAGGATGCTGCCACAAATGTTTTTTATTTTATTCTTTTGTTAACCAGGTAAGACCCACTAGGCACAGGTGCTTGTTTTCAGGGGTGACCCGGGACAGTGGGGAGATTAAGTGACTTGTTCAGAGTCACACAGTATGCAAGTGGAGGTTGTGGGAATCAAACCCTGGTCTGCTGAATGTACCAAGCTCATTCAAAGCTCATTACTCTAACCTCTAGGCTATACTGCCAGCCCCAAATGAAGTGCTTTCCCTTCCCAGACCCTTCCTCGGGGCACTCTGGGATATCATAACATGGGGCACAGCTGTTATACCCAACCTGGAGAGGGTGGCTCTGACTCCCCACAAACTACAGTATGTCAGCCGGACTCCACTCAAGACTTATGTCAGCTAGATTCCTCTTACCTGAAAAGCTGAAGAAAAGAAACACTGGGACTGGCAGTTAATTGCACATGAGCACACAAGAGCCAGTTTTATAAAAAATGCTATTGCATTGTTGTTAACAATTTTTCTCTGTTTACAGTATAAGTGGCTGGGTGGTGGGCTGCTAGGGTGAAGCTGGTACTGTTTAATACTCACAGCTGCTTAACACAATATTGCCTCTTACAACATAATCTAGCCATACTTCTGAGAGTCACTAGGAGAGTCTCAGGCCAGAGGAGATGGCCAACTCATATACTCAGCTTCTCTAAATTTGGTTCTATAACAGATTTTTGTTTGCTCTCATTTACTTATTGTGTTGTTCTAGTTCACTTGTTCCTTGTTAGCTTCAGAGGTGAAAGTTACAATTATGCTGATGCTCAAAGGTTCCACAGCATGAGATCTGTAAGTCTTCCTCACTGTTCCCTTTTATAAGCCCAGTCACCCCCTATTGTACCTGGTTCTCTCGACCTGAGAGTTTAGTCTCTGACCTTTTAGAACTTGACCAGCAGTGCTTTACCCATCTTTCATTGCTATTGCTTTTATTAAGGAGAATGGGTGACATGATCTTTCATACTTGTAATGTGTGAGCTCTGGAACTCATCAGACAAGAGGAAGCAGGTACTAATAACATAGAACATAGAAACATAGAATTTGATGGCAGATAAGGACCGCTTGGCCCACCCAGTCTGCCCATTTCCCTACCTAATGGATAAGCTGCAGATCCTAGTTAACCAGCAGCCTACTTCTTCCTACCCCCAACCCCTAGAATTGCCTTATGACTGTCCCATGCATGCTTGAATTCCACCACTGTTTTTGACTCCACAACCTCCTCTGGAAGGCTGTTCCATGCATCCACAACCCTCTCTGTGAAAAATACTTCCTAAATTACCTCTAGGTACACCCCCCTCTATCTTCAAATTGGCCTTTTCCTTGTTCTGCACCTCTTTTTCATAGATGCTACCCTCTTGGACTTTGTTGATTCCTTAAGGTACTTGAAAGTTTCTATCATGTCCCCTCTCCCTCCTTTCCTCGAGGCTATACATATTAAGCTCCTTGAGTCTGTCTTCATATGTCTTCCGTGCAGACCCTGCACCATTTTAGTTGCCCTCCTCTGGACAGCTTCCATCCTGTCTATGTCTTTCATGGAGATTGGTCTCCAGAACTGCACGAGCACTCAGATGGGGTCTCACCAGCTGTCTATACAGAGGGATAATAACTTCCTGTTTTCTACTGGTAATGCCTCTCCTATGCATCCCAGTATCCCCCAGCCCTCCTTGCTGCCCTCTCACATTGCTTGCCCACCTTTAGGTCATCTGATATGACTACCCCCAGGTCCCTTTCCATTTTTGTTGCTGTTAGTATCTCACCCCCCATTGTGTACTCTTCCCCTGGGTTTTTGTTTCCCAGGTGCATTACCTTGCACTTCTTAGCATTGAATCTAAGCTGCCATACATTTGACCATTCCTCTAGCCTTGCAAGTCCTTCTCACCCCACCTTGTGCATCAACTCTGTTGCAGATCTTTGTGTCATCTGCAAAGAGACATACTTTTCCTTCCAGTCCCTCTGCAATGTCGCTTATAAAGACATTGAAGAGGACCGGTCCTAATACTGAACCCTGCGGTACCCCACTAGTAACCCCCTTTCTTCAGAGTGAACTCCATTTACTGTTACTTCTGTGTCCTATTCTCCAGCCAATTTTTACCCAGGCTGTCATCTTGGGACCCACTCCCAAGCTGGCTAACTTGTTTATTAATCTTTTGTGTGGGACTGTGTCAAATGCCTTGCTAAAGTCTAGGTAGGCATGTCAAGCACGCCCTCCCTGATCTACTACTTTGGTCACCCAGTCAAAGAAATCTATCAGATTTGTCTGGCATGACCTTCCCGCTGTGAATCCATGCTGCCTTGGGTCCTGTGCCCCTCTGGCCTCTAGATACTCGACAATTCTTTCCTTCAGAAGTGATTCCATCATTTTCCCTACCCCTGAGGTTAAACTAACAGGTCTGTAGTTTCCTGCTTCTGCCTTGCTCCCACTTTTGTGAAGGGGAATCACATCTGCACTCCTCCAGTCCTCGGGTACCACCCCATCCTCCCATGATTTGTTAAAGAGGGTAGTCAGTGGTGTCACTAGTTCTACCCTTAGTTCTTTTAGAATTCTGGGATGAATCCCATCAGGCCCCATTGCTTTGTCCACCTTCAGTTTTAAGAGTTCTTTCAGGACCCTTTCTTCTGTAAATGGGCTGGTATCAACTTCTGTAGCCAGAGTGTTTCTACTGTTTGTTTTAGGTACTCCCCATCTTCCTTTGTAAATACTGAGCAAAAATATTTGTTTAGTATCTCTGCCTTTTCACAGTCACCCTCTGCCCACCCTTTCTCCCCTTTATTAAGCCTCACTATCCCTCCCTTGGTCTTCCTTCGCTCCCTGATGTACCTATAAAAGGTTTTATCCCCCTTCTTAACTGAGTTAGCTATCTTTTCCTCGGTTTGGGCCTTTGCTGTTCTGACTGCCTTCCCAGCTTCCTTTTGCTTTAACTGATACAGTTCTCTGTCCTGCTTCTTCTGTGATTCCTTGTATTTCCTGAATGCTTTATTTTTCTCTTGAACCTTCACTGCCACTTCCTTTGAGAACCATAGTGGTTTCTTAAATCATTTTGTTTTGTTTATTTGCTTCACACAAAGGTTTGTTACCTCTGTGATGACAGTTTTTATTATTCTCCATTGTTCTTCCACCCCTCCTTCCTGCCCATTTGCTAGTGCATTCCTTAGGCACTCACCCATTTAAATACATTTAAAGAGGTTCAAATCCTGCCTAGCATTTCTGCATGAAACAATGTTTCTTGAGGCTGATCACCCACGCTTGAAAAGAGACTGGCTCGGACAGGTGATGCACGCCTCCACCCCTAGTCACAAAAGAGGTGTAGATATACTAATCCATAAAGCATTGCGATGGTCCCCTCTCTTGATAGACCATCAGGGCCACTTGATAATAGCTCTGATGGAAACGCCATCTGATCTTGTCCTTCTAGGCAATATCTATACCCCAAATGAGAATGACCCCACCTTTGTGATCCCCCTAGATAAGTTTATATTAAACCACATCATTATCAAGATAAAGAAGCCATCCTGAAAAAGGCAAGACTGGAGGGCAGTCTAACTTATGATGGCAACAAACGTTATATACTTCTGAATGACATCTATATAATACTGCTTAAGAATTTTTAGATAAAATAATTTTGCCTCAGATACCCTTTGAATTAATAAATAGTTTAGAAAAAGATACTACCTTAGCAGAAATACAGTTGACAATTAAGAGCCTGTCTTCTGGAAAAGCTCCCAGCCCAGATGGTATTCCAAATGAATTTTATAGAAAATTCTATAAACTAATAACTGAGCAATTACTTATCACATACTCTCAAGCTTTTGAGACTTGAAAATTACCTGACTCATTCTCTGCAGATAATATACTCTTATTTTTAAAGAAAAGTAAGAATCTACATTTATGCTGTTCATACAGACCCATATCCTTGTTAACCCTTGCTGTTTTGCGAACTGATATATCAGTCCAGAATTACTATTTGTTCTAATTCTGTTGGCAGCCTATGGGTTAAACACTGATTATAAACATTAGCAAAAATACGAACGATCAGATTAGAGACTATTTTACCCCATGTAATACATAATAATCAAACTGCGTTTATAAAGGGTTGACTATTAAGTCATTATATCAGACATGTAATAAATTATATTATGAAATGGGTAGAAAGAATCCAGAATCCTAATTGGCTGAGAGCTGCTTTCAACCAGGCCGTTATCCCAGCACAACAGCCAGGATGAAAGCAGCTTTTGGCAAAATGGAATCTGCACCCCAGAAATAGCCCTGCACTCAAGTGCCCACAGCTTGTCCCGCTGACTGCCCTACTCGTCTCTGTGGTGCACAGTAACAGCACCCGCTCTCCCTGCTAACTCAGATGTACCTGCTGCATCTTTCAGCTGCTTTCCAGCAGCTCCCTTGCTCTCAAAACATACCTGAAGTAGTAAATCTGATTCTCCCACATTTTCTCCTGTCCCGCTTTGAAGAACAGCTGTTCAATACTGGTTATTTTTTTTAAATCTATTAACTGTGACTCCAAGGCACTTCTTCCCTTCACCTCGATCAGCTCTATCTTGCAGTCAACACACACAAGATGGACTGCAAAAGAAAAACATTTTTTTAAAGTAAAAAAAGACAGGCTGGCTGTAGATGAGACTCCAGTGTCTGAAAGTACTGACGAATGCAGCCCCTCTGAACATTCCTGACAGACCCATTGTGGTCTCAAACTGCCAAGGAACATGAAACATGGATCATTTGAAACTGTCGCCCAGCGCTTATCTTCACCTGCCGTGACCAAACTGAGGCATCTGAAAGTGGATGGCCCAACAGGATTCCAGTGTCTAAAAAGTACCATCGAAGGTGGCTCTTCAGAATGTCCCTAACAGACCCATCAGTGCCCTTAATGAAACAAAAGGAAAAAACAGCAGCTGACATGCATGTTTGCTGTCACCTGCTGGACAAACAGTAAAACTGACCCCCCTCCCAGACTAGGACTACTTTGTTCCACAAAGTCATTTAGTTTATATTGTTTCCTCTTGTTACTAATTTAAATTAAAAAGCACAACATAAAAAAATGTACTTCCTATTACTTATGAATGCATTTCATAATCACAATAAAGCACTCCAGGGGTGCGTTGTGGTGGGATGATGTCCCTTCTCAGATGGTGGAAGCACTTGACTTCGCCTCATGCTTTAACCCAGCTGAGGTGGGCTGTTATCCCACCACAGCACCCCCCCCCAGCGTGCCTAATTGCTTAATTTGATGCTTTGAGGAATACTAATTCTATTCTTTTAACCCTTGATGCTGAAAAACCATTCAGCAGGGTTGAATGGGTCTGCATACGTGCTCTCTTAAAAAAAATTGACTTTTGATAATAAATTCAGAAAATGGATTCAGATGCTTTATTAGTCCCCCCAAGCATATGTTACAACTAACTATGAAACATCCCCAATTCTTAATTTACATAGAGGTACAAGGCAAGGGTGCCGATTATGCCCTTTACATTTGCCTTGGTAACTGAACCACTAGCCATTGCTGTTGGACAAGTACCCCATACACAGATTAGCTTATATGCCAATGACATATAGCTGATGATTTTGGATTCAGAGTTCTCCATGTAACTAATTCTGGACACATTCACTAGTTTTAGTTCTGCCTTTGGATACAAAATTAATTGGCAGAAAACTGAATTAGTATCCCTTGGAACCCTCCCAAACCTCTCCTACTGTTTCACAAATACTATCCAAATTGCAAACAAAATTAAATATTTCAGTGTTATCATACCAAAAGACTCCCAATGGATCTACAATCTCAATTTCACTCCTCTGCAGAACAATACTATTAAATATTTAGCAAACTGGTTGCCTCTTCTGTTGACTCTAATTGGTAGGGATAATGTGATCAATATGGTAATTCTACCAAAATTACTCTTTTTTCAGATTATACTGATTAAAATACCTGAATCAATGTTTACTTTATTGAACAATGCTATTTCTAGTTTTTATGGAAATATAAAAAAAAAGGAATTGCTGTGAAAAAATTAGTCTCACCTAAAGCTAATGGAGGTTTTGGACATCCAGATTTCAAATTATACTATTACGCTGGGCAGCTTAGTCAATTAAAATGCTGGTTTAGAAATCCTAATATAACTTGTTGTCAAAAAGAACTTGATAAAACTAGATATCCAGAATTACCACATAGTTTGTTTGCTTCTCTTCCAGTAGATAAGAATCTGACCTTATTACTTTTGACTATTTCCTCAATTCAGATCTGGACAGACTCACACAAATTGATAAAATGGAATAAAAAATCTCACTGAATTACCGGCTCCAATAAGACTATACTCTTGAACCGGAAACGTTCAAATCCCCCAGTGATACAGCAATGGATTAGTTTCATGATATAACTGACTAAAATAGAAAAACTTCATTGCTCCATTAGGAGATCCCATCATGTTTGGAAGAACAATTTGGGCTTCATTTGATAAATTGTTTCTAGTGGAAAACCTTAAAACCTAGCCATAAATATTTTTAAATCAACTTATTTTTATACATTGTTTTATAATATGTTGAAATGTTCATTAAGAACAATAAGTTTATGTTTATATTTGAATATTATATACATATATTCGTTTGCAATTTTTGTTGAAAGGTTTTTCTTTGCCTTCAGGAACTGCTGTTGTTTTATTTCCTTTAGATTTTTCTTCTCTTCATTTTCTGTATTTGTATTGTAATGTTACTTTTTATTTTGTTGTTTGAAATAAAGTCTCAATACCTTACCAAAAAAAAAAGAAATAATTGGATACAGTACTCAGCATGTGATCTCACCAGAGATCTATACATTGGAAAATCAACACCCTGTCCCTGCATATGAAGTTCTTCCTAATGCAAGATATTATTCTATTGCATTTTAATAAAGCTTCCTCACACTGTCCTGAGTTTCTGGAATTATCAGTAATGATTACACCCAGGTCCCATTTACTGTATGACTCCCTTAAGTGAATTCCGACCATGTTATATTTAAAGGCTCTGTTGCTTTTCCCAAAGTGCATGACTACATATTTGTCATGATTAAACCTCCTCTTGTTTCTTACAGCACATATATATAAGCCATTCAGTTCAGCTTGCTTTTGGCCCCCCTAGTTCCACATCACCTAAGCAGCTATCAGCTCTGATATCATGCCCCTGGTTAGAACAGGCCCTGGTGCAATTGCACTTCATCTGAGGGCACTCACCCCTAAATCCCCCTCTTGGAGGCTGGACCAGCTTCATCTCAAAGATCCAGAGTTCATACTTTGACTCCAGAAATAAATCACCCTCTTTTTAGAGGCTAACTATCCCCAGGATCCCTCAGCTAGGACCACCTGTGAGGCTCTCAAAGCCAGACTATGAGGCAAAATCATTGGCTTTGCTGCACATCCTAGGCACCAAAGGGAACAAAGCCTAAATACCCTTGAGCAGAACCTTCAGTTGAAGGGGACCCACTACATATCCAACCTCCACCTCAATCCCAAATCAGATCTGGATAATTCCATCCTTAAACTCCATACAGAGATCAACACCCTCCTCTCATGAAAAGCATAGGTCACCATCCTCTGACTAAAGCATAGGTATTAGGAGGGGAAGGGGTGGGAAGGTCCTGGCCTATCACCTTTGCAAGCAGCAGACCGGGCAGTTCATTTCTGGTCTCCGGAACTCCTCAGGGCAAGTCCGAACAGCTTCCAAGGAAGTCAACTCCATTATTGCCAATTTCTTGCCACACTATATTTCTCTCCATATCCCCCCCCCCCAGACTCCAAGCATATACAACTGATTTTGGAGTCTCTGCACCTCCCTAGGCTTACTCCAGAGGAACCAGCTACCCTGGAGAAAGTGTTTACCTTAGGAAAAATGAAGATGACCCTCCATGCCCTGAACTCTGTTAAAGCTTTGGGGGGGGGGGGAATAGATGTCCTGCTGAGTTTTTAAACCCCTGACTTATTTATTCTGTCCCCTGCTCTGTCAAGTATACATAGAACAGGCTGGGTTGTTACCTTTCACACTCATCAAAGCCACAATTACTGTCCTTCCAAAGAAAGGGAAAAACCCCACTCTCTCTCCACCAGTTACTATCCTATGTCTCTCATTAATGTGGACAGTAATCTCTATGCAAAAGCCCTGGGAGCCAGATTAGACTCTCTTCTGCCACACCTGATGCATCCTTGCCAGGTGGGCTTTAAGGGTCAGGTCAGCTCTAACCATATCCATTCTCTGTTAAATCTTATGTATGTAGCAAAATAATATAAAACCCCTGCAGCTGTGGTAGTGATAGACTTTGAAAAAGCCTTCAATTCTGTAGAGTGGAGCTACTTTCAGCTTGTCCTGGCTCACCTTGGAATTGGCACCCAGTTCTTCACTTGGATCCAATCTTATATTCCTCTCCCACTGCCAAAGTGCTCACCAACTCCCTGTTATCTGATCCCTGTCTGTTAGATAAAGGTATGAGGTAAGGGTGTCCCCTTTCCTCTCTCCTATTTGCCTTCACAATGGAGACCCTCGTGGTTGCTATCTGGCAGCACAAGCATATCACAGGTATTGCACTAAGATCAAGCACATACTCCACTATGATGTACGTGGATGACTTGCTTGTCCTTCTAGGTGACATAGATGCCTCCATGGAACCCCTGTCAAACCTTCTGGCTCACTTCACCACTCTGTCAGGACTCAAGGTAAACCAGTCAAAAATGGAGGTTTTAACTCTCAATCAGAAACATCTAGACCCTGCATTTGACATGCTGTGCCTCAAACGGGCACCCAAGACAATAATCTACCTCGGTATTCAAATCACCACAGACATTTCAAAAATGTATGAGGCTAATCTTTCTCCTCTGCTAGTGAAGCTCAAGACTGAGTGTGCTAGGTGGAAGAACTCACAACTCATACTAGCAGGTAAAATATCTTCCCTTAAAATGGTCACAGCCCTGAAGATCTTTTATGTATTATCACTCCTCCTGCTCATCCTCCCTCCGAAATGGCTAACCCTTCTAGTCAAGCTCATAAGGAACTTTATCTGGGAAGGCACTCACCCAAGGCATAACCACAACAAACTGTGAGCACACTGGTCTGAGGGGGGCAGAGTCTCCCCTCATTTATGGGTTATTTGTGGGCATTTCAAACCACACAAACTCTACATTGGTTTTGTCCTCACACTCCAGAAGCACCTCAATGGGTAGACATGGAAAGTAGTCTGACCCTGGGACAGACACCTGCTTCTCTCATTTTTCCTCCATCCTCAAGAAACTAAAGAACCACCCCACAATAATGTCCTTGATCACCTACTGCTTTAAAATGCACAAGGGGGGCAGGCACCAGTCTCAAGCATCTAGCATATATACCCCTATGGGGCAATCTGGATGTAAAGATGGACAACAAGGCTCATTCCTAGCCATCCTGGAAAGACAAGGTCCTAATCATCCTTAAGGACCTACGGAAGGGGGGAGGCAGACTGACTGTGGATACCTTCCAGGCACTGCAGTCTAAATGGGGTATCCCCACGGCTGATTTTGTGAGGTTTTTACAAATTTACAATGCAGTGCAGCATCTTATCAAATTGGCACACACTTCCCCACATCCCTCTGTCCATGCTGTCACAATGGTTGCTGCTCAAAAAAGGCCTGGCTGGGAAGATTTATGGGGCAACCATGGATTGTATACCCAGCCAGTCTCTCCAGTCCAAACATAGGAGGGATAACATGATCAATACCAGTACCTCTGAACAGGAGTAGAATTCTTGCTGGTCTTTCTGTCATATGTCCTTCAAGGATGTTCATAGTCAATTAATACAAAATAAGGTTCTCCGCTCCAGGTACAGAACTCCCTCTGTGCTGCACAAGATTAACCTATTGCCCACAGACAACTGCTGGTGGTGTGAAACCCAAGGAAGTGACCTGCTACATGTTTTATGGTCCTGTCCCCCATTCAGCCCCTTTGGGACAAGATGTGTAGTGTGAGCTTGGAAGTCTGGCATAGTCCAGTACCTCATTCTCCATCCATTTTGCTTTTAGGTTTAACCCAAGAAGCACCACATATATCCCCTGCAGACCATAGATGACTTGCCCTCCTTGGCATGCTGGCAAAAAGGCTGCTTCTCTGCAGATGGTACACCCCTGAGGTACCCACACATCAAGAGTTGGCAACCAGTTTGACACAGATATCCACACTGGACTGCCAGTCTCAGCTGGCAGCTGATACCATTAAGAGAGATACCATGCATGCTGGCTTCTTTACCTCCAATTTCTGGCCCCTAGGACAGGTGTAGACTAAAGAGGAGACACAACCCTATGTCTTGGATATTCACTGATGACTAAAAATCACATGCTCACTGATCAAAAATGTTTCACCTAAGGTATTAGCATGGAAAAGGATATATTCAGTCTTATTTTGTCACACTACTGTCAGAGCACCTAGTAGCTACTTAGGACAATGTACAAGTGAAATGTACCTGTCATTCATTATGTTCATGTATAATCTACTGTATGTAAGCAATAACTGCTGGTGGGCAGTATTAACATTAGACTGCCCAGGGGCATAATGAGGCCCAACACCACAAGTGGAGATCCTTATAGCCCCTGGAAGGTCCAGTATTTCCCAATACCACCCACCCTGGAGGGTATTATTGTGCTTAGAAAATGGGCCACATGTCATTTTTTATAGGATTAAAAAAGCTGAAGTAATTCTCTAAAAAATGACTTTTCTGTCTTTTTTGGTAAAGTAATCCCTCTACAGCTGGCAACAGTTCATCCCATAAGAAAGAAGTATTCCTGTCCAGGGAGATTTCTGCAGGGAGGAACCAACCAGCTCAGCTCTTTTGGGTGGGGGCAGACTTTTAAATCCTGTCTATTTGCAACCAGTAAGAGCTAATTCATCTGCTCAGTGCAAATAGTTTTCTCAGCTCTTCTCTGACAGGGTGTTCTTGTTTTGGTCAGACATCTCTTCATCTGGATCATCTTTATCCAGAAGTATCAAGTTGCTGAGGCAGGGATGCAGTCAGCCGGTCTGGAATGAGTTTAGATCAGTTTTGATGGAAGAGGTTTGCGCGGTTGTCTCAGAGCTGTGGCCCATTTATTGTGAGCTGGACACAGGCTAGACTCACCTAATAGCTGGGTGTGTGTGGGGTTTCTGGGTCTGATGTTTGCTGAACTGTTGGTGTTCCCTTTGAGGGGGGAGTTCCTAGGGCATTGAAAGCTGCTTTTGTAGTACCTCTTCTGAAAAAGCCATATCTGGACCTGGACTGTTTGGCGAATTATAGACCCATCTGTAACCTCCCTTTTAGGGTAAGGTTATAGAGAAGGTGGTGGCTCTGCAGGTTGAGGAACACTGCACGGCCTTTGACATCTGTGTATCTTTCCAGTCTGGGATTAGGTCTAAGCACAGTACTGAGACAGCATTGGTCAGGGTGCAAAATAATCTTCTCAAGGCTAGAGATCAAGGAGAGCAGTCAGTTATCATTCTCATTGATCACTCTTCTGCGTTCAACACCGTGGACCATGGGTTGCTGTTGGATTGTCTCAGGGAGTACTGTGTACTCACAAGTACTGTCATCCACTGGTTTGAGTCCTGCCTTGGAGACAGGATGCAGAAGGTGGTGATGGGGAGTTTCTCCTCACTTCTGATGCCCCTGCTCTGTGAAGCACTGCAGGGGTCAATCCTCTCTCACATGTTGTTTGTGGTGTATATGCTGCCCCTGGAAAGGATCATTAAATGATACAGACTGGGTTTTCATTGCTATGCTGGTGGTACCCAGCTGTATCTATCTTTCTGTATCTCAAAATAATTTTTTATTTGATGGTAGAAACAATGGAAGTCTATGGGTCTTCTTTTCTAGTAGCCTGTCTCCTTTTCCTGTAAAATATAATAATTCTCATGGATCTAGAAACCATGTGATAGGTGGGCAGTGTCTTTGGAAAGATAGTAAAATCTGGACATTGTACAGAGGAGTGTTCAAATCCATAATTGTATGAGGAAAAGGTACTCCCTGGAAACTCTGGTCATAGATCATTACATAAGGTCCAGCAGGAACACTAGAAAATGCTACAGACTAAATCTTCTCTATTTAAAGATGATGGGACCGATTCACAAAGCCACAAAAATGATGCAAGGTGCCTGCGTCAAACACGTATGGTGCATGAGGCACCTTGCATCAAACATTATGCCTTGAGCTATTTTGTAAAGCAGACTGCGTCAAATGCAGGCTGCATACACCAAACGGGTCTTGCACCAGCCTTGCACCACTAAATAGGCTACAGTATGGCGCAAAGGGGCATGCAGCAGACACAAGTTCCTACATCCCCCATGCTGTAATCTCACAAACTGTCCAGAGAGAGAATTTCTAGCACCCGAGACCAAGGTATATTAGAATATGTCCTCTGGGACAGTTGTACAACAAGTGCAAATGCTGCTTCCTGAACCTGTGTTAAATCACTGCAAGTCCCACCCTGGTAGTATAGTGCCCTCTCCTGATCCCTGATGCTGCCCCATCATTTACATAACGAAATGCTCCCCATTCCTGATCCCCGATGCTGCTGTGTTTTCCAGTAATACAAAAGTCCCGCCCAGATCCTGAAAGTTGTCCAGTTATTGAAATAATAAGATGCCCCCTCCCCAATGCTGCAGTGTAATTTAATAATAAAAAGGTCCCCCGCCCAATCCCTGAAGCTGTCCCATTATTGTACTAATAAAATACCCCCTCTCTCCGATGCTGCAGGTATTAATTAATAAACAATATGACCCCCTCATGGTGGTATAGTGCCCCCTCCCCTTGCCTGATCCTCATACTACTCATTGAAATAGTCCTGGTGGTCTGACTTCACCCTGTAATGCCCATCCCATTGGAGCTGGTGACTGGTCTGCACACCGCCCACCTCCATTAGCGCGTAGCTGACCAAGCCTGACTGAGCATCAGTCAGAGCTCAGTCAGTTCTGGCCATGGAGGAGATGGCAGGTGTCAGTCACCGGCCTCATGGGATGTGCACTGCAGGGTGGGTGTTGACTAGACCACCAGAACTATTTCAATGTGTAGTATGGGTGATTGGGGCATGGGGGGGCACTAGACTACCATGAGGGGGTCCTATTCTTTATTAATTAATACTGGTAGCATAGGGGAGAGGGGGCATTTTATTATTATAATAATGGAACAGCTTCAAGGATTGGGTCGGGGAACTTTTTATTAATGTTATACACTGCAGAATAAGAGAAGGGGGCATTTTATTAATATAATAATGGGACAGCTTCAGGGATTAGGTGGGGACAATTTCATTATTGAAATACACTGCAGCATTGGGGATGGGGCATCCTACTATTTACATGATGGGAGCTTCGGGGATCAGTGGGGGAACATTTTGTTAATTACTAATGTGGCAGCATCAGGGATCATGGTGGGGGACCCCATTTGTCACAAGGCACCTGTGGCAGGCCCTTCCCATATGCCAGGTGTTTGCCTCATGGGAGGGGTTGCTGTAAGTGTAGGGACTTTTAGGTCCCAGAACTCCTCCTGTACCAGAATCTGGTGCAGGGTCCCTTGCACACTGGGATTCGGTGCAAGCTGCTGTTTACCACAGCTTGTGCCGATCCAAGCCCACTTTGACAACTGGGCCAGATATATTTCACTGGCTGTCCCACTGTTAAGTACATTTTCTTATCATGCGTACAACCTGTGTTCTCATCCTGATCCCAGACTACTACTCATGGGGCAGTAAGGACAATGTTTTAAGTGTCACTCCAGGTTCCTTATAGATGGGGGAGCTCCTACTATGTCAGAACTGCTCCCTAGTGGTCGGGGGGGGGGTCATTTGGGGAGGAATACACAGTCCTAAGTAGAGAAATGAAATCCAGCAGCCAGTGTGGGACACTGAGATGAAAACGCATCCTAGAAGAAAAATGTTGACATGCAGGCAGATGCTGTGACCACCCACTCTCCAGCTGTTGAAGGGCCTTGTCTTCTGGTTCCCCTGTCCTCCCCTCTTTGTAGATTAGCAATGTTCTTTGATCCTAAAAAGTGAGTCTAGGACACAAAATGGGGGGGGGGGGTGGCAGAGAGCTAGAAGCCAGATGGCATGTGAAGATAAACTTGTGGATGGACCAAATAATTGTGTCTGTACATGAAGCAGAGGGAGAGAGGAAATAAATAATAATAATGGCAGTATATACTGTATTTAAATCAGCTAATTTAAGATAAGCACCCTGATATTTTTATGAGCATCCTGGTAATTCACTTAGTATGAAAAATAATTCTAGTGTGCTGCTGTAAGAGGGAAAAGTAGGAGGGGCTGATTAAATCCTATAATTACATCTTACATGCTGCAGATGTGATTCCAACATACAAGAGACAACAGAGCACAGACAAAGTGATCTGCAGACCTACAGTACCAAGGGGTTCAATGTAACTCTTCCTTACAACATAAGGCTGAAGCTACATTCTGACAGGCAGGCTCCCAAATGACTAGTTAGTGTCAATGCTTCTGTAATACACACTGCATTTTTAGAAACAGTTTAATGAGGATTGCTGACCAGGGTGCCTAAATGAAATATTTCTGCTGCACATCTTGGGAGTGATATAAGAACAGTTACAGTATGTTATTTGGCTGACTGATTTTTGGATTTTTTTAAATTAATTTCTTGGCAGTTCTAGCCTCTGCTAAAATATCAGTATGAATATTAAAGTTGTTTTTCTATAAATACAGTTCCTCCAAAATAATATACTGTAGGAGATTAGGATATCTTTCCCATGTCATTAAAAGACCAATGCAGACAGCCTAATGCAATTTAACAATAAGAATAACATAATTGGGTTTGTTCTTTGTGACTTGTTCTGCGCTTGACTGAGCTTTATGTTTCACTGAATATGAAAGTCTAATTAAAGAATGAATATTCCAGCTCTGGAATTATTGGGTTCCAATAAGGAAATGGTTCACCTCTGTCTCTCCTGGAGCAATGAAACGTATTCCATTAAACATTAATTTGATTACAAATGACACTGAGGAATTTAATGCCTAGAAACAGAAGCAAACTGATGAATTGCAAACATCATACCAGAACTGCATGATTAATACAACTAAAATGGAAATAATATGCCCTGTGTTATTAATTACTATTAGTTGTGTTTTTTTAATGTTCTCTTCTGCATTATGTTTTCCAGCATTCAATGACTTGCACAGCCCCTTTTATCTACAGTGCCAAAATATGAATGCAAATGTATCTCCATTATTACAACAAAGCAGTTTATATTTTTAGTTAGGAAACTGCTCTGCCACTAGGACAAAGTCAGTGTATATACAGGCTGTATGTCTTCTATACACATTACCTGTATCTCAGACTTGGTGTAATGTGACTACATTATAATACAATTTAGTAGTTCTTCATTTTAGATTGAAGGAGTGCTTCTGCCCAATCAGAGCACCCCTTTCCAATTAGACAGTGTTTGCTCTAGATACTAACGGTAATTATCTATTTGACTATATCACTATTTACCTTTTAGCCACCACCTCTTCTGTTTTAGTTGTTTAGCTGTTTTAGCATGTTTTTTTCAAATGATCACCTGCTAACATGACTGGAGGGGTAGAGTTTGCATAGGTTCTGAGATTCAGCTTCAGATCTGAATTTGAGACCCCAAGACCAAGACCCATGCACAATACACCCTCTCCCTCACTAATGAGGTAAGGAAAGAAACCTACTTAATATAACATTTCATACAAACTATCTGAAGTATGTTATGGCCCAAGAGACAGAGGAGATACTATATTGTTACCAATTCACCCAATAAGGTTGTTCAAGCAGCGCAGATTTGAGAGAGTACACAGACTTTATTTACAGAGAGGTGAAGTGACCTGCTCAGGGTCACATGGTCAGTAACTGGCAGTTGTGGGATTCAAAACTAAATCTTCAGGTTCAAACATTTGTGCTCTTTTTTTATTAAATATATTTTATTGAAATTTAACAAGTAGAAAAGAGACATAACAAAGGAGAAGAAAATTAAATAAGGCAAAATATTAACAAACAAACAAGGCATAGTAAGAACAAACCCCAATCCTCTTAAGAAAAAATGAGAGAAAAACATTAAATCCCCTGCCCTCCTCCCTCTCCAGGACCTGCACTCCCCGGAGGCACAAATAATCTAAAAAAAAAACACATATGTGGACCCAAGACTTTCTTATAAAAGGATGCATTTGATGTAATAGTCAACTCAACTGTGAATGTAACAGCAGAGGTCTAATGTGGGTCAAGGGAGCCTCTAGATAAACAATCTAACTAATCTGTAATCCAAGAATGCTGGTACTTCCACTATATTGTAAGTAAAGTTAGCAACGCCTCCTGTCTTCTACATAAAGATGGATATCTGTGGTGAATAATTGTAATTCTACACTCAGCATTAAGGTCAAATAGCATTTCCCGGTTCCATTCTACATATACTGGAATGTCATCATCCATCCAGTGCCAAAGAATAATCAGTTTAGCAACTGAGGCTATAAGCACTGTGTCTTCTCCAGGGACCAACACTGTCTCATCATATATGCCTATAAGTCATATCTTTGGGGTAATTGCATCTTGAAGACTAATAGCTCTAATTTATTCTGGGTCTCCAGCCAGAACAGTTGAGCTTTAGTACATGCTCATGTCCATAGAATATGTTAAAGCATGTCAACCTCACTTTTATATTTATGGCATGTATCTACCTCTAATTTATGCATCTGCTATAGCCTTCTTGGTGTATAATACAAATTATATAAGAACTTAAACTGCTGCATTCTGAAATGATCCTCTGTAGTGTATTTATGAAGAGTTTTCCAGAGTTGCTGCCAGTCCTTAAGCCTAACTCTCTAGATCAGAAACTGCAGCTGGCAGAAGGCTGGGATGGGTCTATGGCCTGGAAGGTGTTATATAATCTAGAAATAGGATGTGGGTGATTGCAGTCAGTTGCCAAATGCTGAATTATGGAACCTCCAGCTTCTAACCATGGGGGTGGGCCCAAATATTGTAAAAGGCAATGTTTTAACTGTGAAAATTTATATGTAAAGGGGACCAAGACCCTTGATCATTCTAAATAGGCCTGAAAAGTGGTGAAGGAACCATTAGTTATGAAGTAATCCACTGCAGGAATATCAATGTTATTCCAATGTTTAGGATCTAAGATCCTTCCCCCAATCTTTAAAATATGATTAAGAAAAAGTGGCTGGGTACTGCCTTTTTGAAGATGTAAACCCATTTATTTACATAACTGGGCATAGGCTCTAACAGACCACATAATGGGGATATGACGGACTGATGGAGAAACTCGGGCCATGGGGATATAAAAAAGTGAGTAGAGCTGTATGCCACAATTCTGTGCTAGCTCTTCTTCAATAGAGTGTCAGTGTGGTTTATAAAGTACATTAGAATCCAGGTTTTGAGGGGCGTGACAATGAAAATATTTGCTCCCATTTGAGGCAAAGTAATAAAGCATAAAATTGGGAAAATGTAGGCTGCCCATGTTCTTAGGACCCACCAGCCATTTATAGGAGTACCTGGAACCTTTATCCTGACAACAAAATTGGGCAATTCTACTGTGAAGTTTAGTAAACCACTGAAACAGGAGGACCACGTTAAGCATATTAAGGGGATATAGCACTCGGGGTAACACTTACTCATTTTAATTATGTTGATGTGGCCTAAAAGTGACAGGAGAAGATATGACTAATGGGAGAGATCCTGATCATCTTGTTTAATCAAAGGGTAGAGGTTTAGGGTACAACATCCTGAGACACTTCTGGGGATTTTTATGCCTAGATAAGTCAGGTATTTGGTTTCCCATTTAAGCCCTAGTTGGAGCATTGCTTGCTTATCCACCTGATTATTTAGAGAAAACAGCAGTTCTGTGGACATTTGTCTTATAAGAGGAGAGTCCACTCAAATCCTCAATAATGGCAAGGACCTTTGGGATGGTCACCTGGGGATCTGTGAGGTAGAGTAAAATATCATCCACATACATGGAAATGGAGTAGCTATGGGACCCTATAGTTGTACCCCTAACCGTTTCTGTATTTTTTGAGTTTTAGGTAAAGATTAAAGAGGTAGGGGGATAGGGGGCAACCCTGTTGCTTACCCCTTGTCAGTTGAAATGAGGGTGAAAGTACTTTGTTGTAACTAATGCGTCCTGATGGTGATTGGTATAACACCTGGACCAACTTGATGAAAGTCTCAGGTATATTATACCCACCCAGGACCATAAACAAATAGCACCAGGCCACCCAGTTGAAAGCTTTCTCCACATCCAGAGAGAGCAAAGCCACAGCTGGTCCAGCCTCCATGGATGCAGAGACAAGGAGGAGTACCTTGTGAAGACAGCCACTCGAGAGCTGCTCCGTCATATAAAGCCCACTTGTTCAAGACCAATAAGAGATTGCCAGACTCCCTCCAGCAAATGAGCAAGCACCTACGCTAATATTTTGAGATCTACATTTATAATAGAGATGGGACAATAAATCTCTGGGAGAGTATTGTCTCCACCGGGGTTAGGGATAAGCTCAATTCTTGCCTCTGAGAGTGGGGTCTGCAATTCCTTCTTCAAAGAACCTATTAAAAATAAAGGTCAGACGTGGAGCAAATTCTGCAGAAATTTTTTTTGTAAAGGTTAGACAGAAACCCGTCAAGCCCTGTGGCTTTGTCAAGTTTTAAGCCTTTAATGGCTAACTCCTTATCTTCTTGTCATATTAGATCACCTAATAGAGTACTTTGCACCTGATTGAGACACGGCAGCTTGACAGAACCTAGAAAGGCATCGAGGGCCTGTTCTATGTCTGCAATCCCAGGGTCAGAAATGTATATGTTCTGATAGAAATCCCTAAATACCTAAGTTATTTCTTTGGCATTAGTCACAAGGGCTTGATTGTTGACCCTCCAGATACCTTTAATTAATTTTTTAGCTTCCTGATGTTGAAGTCTCAAGGCCATATAAGTTTTCCTGCCTTTTCACCTTATTCAGTATATGTTACTTGGGACCTAAAAATGTCTTGTTCAGCTTTTTCATTCAACAAAGCAGTATATTGTGATCTTAAGGAATTTAAATGGCACCAAGCTGCTTCGGAGGTAGATCTAGATAGACAAAATTCTAGCTGCCTAATATCTGATAGAAGAGACTGAGCTGTCACCTCTTTTTGTTTCTTTTTCTTGGGATCAGTTCTCCTCACCAGACACTTTTGGCTGTGCTTCACAGAGAGTCTGCCCTGGACACTGTGCTCTTATTAGTATCAAAAAATTGTTGTATTAAGTCTTTAACTTTCCTTTCTATAAATGGATCATTTAGGAGCTTGGAATTGAGTTTCCAAGTGTGGTCCCAGTACTTAAGTACCCAAATCTTTTTATTCAGCCAGGCATTCCCAGACACTGTCTTTTAGATACTGCTTCTGAGACATTCTGGAAGAATGGTCCCTTTAGGAATCTGCAAGTAGGGCAGGCCTCCCATTTTGGGTGGTCTGCTTTTAAGTATTCTTAATTGATAAATTTTGCATTTGAATTGTTATGTTTTAATTGTTTTTGTTTATGTATTTTAATTGTACAGCGCCCAGAGCCTCTGGAATTGGGCACCTGAAAAATAAATTTTGCCTTGCCTTGCTCCAAGTCAAGCTATAAGGATATGGGATGATGGTCTGAAAGGACCAGCTCTTTGATTTCACAAACCTGTGTCCTAGTCAGAAGTTCATGAGAAATTAAAAAATAATCAATTCTCGAAAAAATGTAGTGTGGGCGAGAGAAGAAAGAGAAGGCTCTTTCATTTGGGTAGAGGGTTCTCCATGATTCCAAGAATCCTAATGTGTCCATAAAGTCTCTTAAAACTCTTTGACCTGGGGCAACCCCATATACCAGTCTCAGATTTTTCTAGGTCTGCTGACTGAATCAAGTTCCAATCACCCCTATAATAATAAGAAAGGATACAAATAGAGCTAGGGCTATGGCTAAAGACATAAAGAAGACTGATGAGTCCATATTTGGGCCATAGACGGAGCCCAGCACTACCTCTGTCTGATGTAATAGTCCTCTAAGTAAGACATAGAAACCCTCTGGGTCAGCTATTTCTTGCAGTATGGTGAAAGTCATGGAATGGGCAATAAGTATAGCTACCCCATCTGTCTAGAGCTATTACCTACCCCAAACATTCGACCTACCCATTCCCTCC
Organism: Neoceratodus forsteri; assembly: GCA_016271365.2. Taxonomy (NCBI): domain Eukaryota; kingdom Metazoa; phylum Chordata; order Ceratodontiformes; family Ceratodontidae; genus Neoceratodus; species Neoceratodus forsteri. The sequence continues at coordinate 725,583,700 of CM028137.1, read as the reverse complement.
TGAACCTGTGAATCTGGGTCTTTGGCAAGGGCGCCTCCTGTAAATATGCTATCAAACTTCCTAGTCTGCAAAAATGTTTCAGAATACAACATTGTCAAGTCAAGTCAACTCATACTTTATTTCTTAAGTGCCCAATCCCTGGGGCTCTGGGTGCTTTACAATGGTAGAAGACAATTAGCTAAACACAGTTATTATCAGGGTCAATTCAATTAAAATATCATAAATAGTCATAAATACTAAATTATAAAACTAAACTGTAAAATTTCAGCTCGCTATCTAATTTTCAGATTCCCTCTAATACCAACATAAACAGATGTGTCTTCAGGCCATTTTAAAACTTTCAATAGATGGGGCATCCCTTAATGAACATGAGAGGGAGTTCCATATGGTAGGGCCAGCCACTTTGAAGGCACGAACACCAGCAGTTTTTAATCGTACCCTCAGGACCACTAGATACCCTCTGAAGATGACCATAGGGAGCGCACCGGGCGGGCAAGTGTCAGGAGGTCAGACAGATAGCCTGGACCAGATCTGTATAGGACCTTATAGGTGAGCAAGCCCACCTTGAAGACAATCCTTCACCTAACTGGCAGCCAGTGCAGTTCATACAAAACTGGGGTTATGTGACTGGACCTCAAAAGGCCCGTCAATAACCTGGCTGCAAAATTTGATTGCCCCCACTGACCCCAAAGTATACAGCATTACAGTAATCAAGTCTGGAGGTGACAAAAGCATGTATCAGTGATGGCAGATCCTCAGGAGGGACTAAGGGTTTAATCTGGGTGACACTCCTTAGGTGGTAAAAACCACTTCTGACAATGGCTGACACCTGAGCATCAAGTGTCAAACTGTCATCAAGGATGATGCCCAGATTTTGCATCTTATTTGCTGCCGCCAGTGAGGTGGATCCAAGGAACAATCCTGTTCCTGCTCCAGTGGTGACTACTTCCCTCCAATGACCAAGCTCAATCACCAATACCTCCATCTTGTCTGGGTTTAGTCTCAGCCAGTTAGAGAACATCCAGTCCTTGATCTCAGATAAGCAGTTGTTTAGCACATCCACAGCGTCTGATGTTCCAGGGGCAAAGGACATATACAGCTGGGTGTCATCTGTGTAGCAGTGAAAATCCAGACCATAGCACCTAATGATGTCACCCAGGGGCAGCATGTACTCCAGAAACAACATGGGTGATAAGATCGACCCTTGAGGAACTTTGCAGGACAGGAGCCTTGGGAGCGATGAGAAACTTCCCATCATTACTCATTGCATCCTGCCTGATAAAAAGGACCCAAACCAGCAGATGACATGGCCGGTGAGTCCACAGAGCTCTCTCAGGTGATCAAGTAGCACTGCGTGGTCTACAGTGTCAAAACCTGAGGAGAAATTGAGGAGAACAAGAATTTACTGTTCCCATCTATCCCTCTCCCTGAGGAGATCATTCTGCACCCTGGCTAATGCTGTTTCTGTGCTTTGCTTTTTCCTAAATCCCTACTGGAGTGGCTTGTAGATATCAAAGGCCACCAGGTGTGCCTCGAGTTGCAAAGCCACCACTTTCTCCACAACCTTCCCCAGAAATGGGAGTTTGGAAACTGGTCAATAATTCACTAAGACATCAGGATCAAGTGATGTTTTTTCAGCAGATGCTTCACCAATGCATCTTTCAAGGCATCAGGGAGGACCCCAACTGAAAGCAAGCACTGGACAATCTCAGTGAACACTGGACCAACAGACTCCACATCTTCCACTAAGAGACATGTTGGGCCCGGGTCCAGTTAACAAGAGGTAGGTTGCAGCTTCCAAATCACCTCGATGACCTCCACCACCCCTACTGGCCGAAACTCACCCCAGGCAATCGGAGTGCTGCTGTCTCCTACAGGCTCAACACTGCAGCTCAGGTCATACTCCACTTTAGTTATCCCAATCCTAATAGTTGACACCCTGTCAGAAAAAAACTGAGCAAACTCTTCACAGTGTGCGATTGAAAATGCTCTTTTTGGCTGTAGACAGGCCAGATGCAATAACCTGTCTACAGTCTGAAAGAGCAGAGTTGGTCTGTTCCTTCCTGCAGCAATCTTCCTGGACAGGAACTCTGCCTTCTTATGGTTGATTGCCCATTGATACTCACCATAGTCAGTTCTCAAGGCTGGTCTATCTTCCACCATCCCAGTCCTCCTCCAGCAATGCTCCAACTTCCTACTCTTGGTCTTTATCTCTTTGAGAATCCCGTTAAACCACAGAGATCTCAAGTGAGAAGACCTGGGTCATATACAGATCGGTGCTATAGTGTCCAATGCCTTGGTGATGGCATCATTGTATGCTGCCACCACCTCATTCAACCATGTCTCACAAGCAGCACTCACACCAGAAAAATCCACTACCGCCATCAGTCCTTCTGGGGATAAACCCCTCAAAGGGCTGTAGTGGACCATCTCAACAGGGGAGGGACTAAGGGGGGGCATGAACAAAAATTCTACCGTGCAGTGATCTGAACAAACAGCCAGATCAGTCTTGAGATCAGTGATCTCAAGCCCCAGCGAGAATACTAGGTCCAAGGCATGGCCATGGATATGGGTCATGGAAGCAACTGCTTGTGCCAGGCCCAGAGATGTCACAATCTGGAGGAAGTCCGTCCCAAAATGTGACAGCTCATCATCGATCCAGGCATTAAAGTCACCCAAAATCAACCATCTGGGCAGCTCCAACACCCTGTTGGCGATAAAGTCTGCAACTTCCTGCAGGAATTCCCCTTGCGGCGCAGAGGGCGATACATGAGGAGAATCCTGCAGCGCACACCTGGACCCCCATATACAGCCACGCATTCATACAACACAGTAGACTCAACAGGGTGCACAGAGAATTTCAGATCAGATCTAAAACAGATAGCCACTCCACCACCCCTGTGTTCCCTCCTTGGGCAGGGCACCATGGAATATTTATTTATTGAAATGTTTTACCAGGAGGGCACACTGAACAACAAGTTGCTCGTCTCACGGTGTGACCTGGGGGGAGGGGTTACAGAGGGTTGTGAAGGATGATTAGTTACAATAGTATGTGGGTAGTACAAACAATACAACATTGTAAGATTGTGCAACAGCTGGAACACAAGGTATTGTACAATAAACAGTAGTGGAACATTAGGTAAATTACAATACATGTCCAAAATCATACAAAAGAACATATAAATGTACAAAACAGTAATAATGTGATAGAACCATTTATAGTGCATGAGTGTACCAGGAGCAGGCTCAAGGTAGTATGCAAGTGCTGTTTGAGTAAAAAGGATGGAGTTAGGTTGTGCACACTGGTGACCCAGAAGGGCAGGTGAAGAAGAGCGGGGGAGAGGCAAGAACTGAATATGAGGAGAAGGGGTAGCCATTTACTGATTTCCCCCTTCAGGATGTTGAGAACCCTGCCGGAGGGATCATGGTAAGAAGGCAGAAACTGGGGATAGGTATTAAGGTGGGTTAAAGCAAGAACATCTAAGGGAAAGGTAATTGTGTAGGGCAGAGGTAAGGGAGTAGTTATAGGAGGAGTGTCATATTTCAGGGGGAAGAGAATTCCAGATTTTAGGGAAATGATGGGTGAAACCAGTCTGACCAATGAGGGTGGAGTGGCAAGGGACCGTCAAGGTGCGGGCGTCATTTGATCTGAGAGAGTGGGTGGGGGGAGGTGGAGTAGAGAGAGAGTAAGAAAAATAGGAGGGAAGCCCCCGAACCAGAATTTGAAGGTTAGTTTGGCACAGTGAGAGATGCATCTGTGAGATAGTGGAAGGAAGGTTAGAGAACGATAGCATTCACAATGGTGGGAGAGGGAAGGGGAGTCGATAGCAAAGTGGCAGAAGGAGTTAAAGAGAGTGTCCAACTTGGTCAGGGAAGATTTTGGAGCAGCACCATAGACTACATCACAGTAGTCAAACATGGGGAGTATCATCTTCTGGACAATTTCGCACCCCGCAGTCAGCAGGATGCAACTATGATTCCTGTACAGAGCACCAAGTTTGGGGTGCAGTTTCTTCAGGATAGCATTGATATGCACAGAGAAGTTGAGGTGCTAGTCCAGCCAAACTCCCAGATATCTAAATGAGGAGGTGTCCTCCAAGATGGTCCCATCAAGGGTGTGGAAGGTGGGTAGTGCCGGGAGCCTAGAGATTCTCTGCCTGGTGCCAAAAGTCATTGAGACTGTCTTCTTGATGTTTAGAAAAAGCTGCAAGCTGGTTTGCACAGCAGCAGGGTTTTTGCCGGGACTGTACAAAACAGTATCGTCAGCATACATGTGGATAGAAGAGGATGAGCAGGCTGTGGGAAGATCATTAAGGAAAATGGAGAAGAGTAGAGGACCAAGCACTGAGCCCTGAGGGACACCAGTGTTGATGGGGAGTGGAGGGGAGATGGTATCAAGGATTCTCACAGATTGGGTCCTGCCAATGAGGTAGGATCTAAACCAGTTGGTGGCTGACAGAGCAAGGCCAGCTGAGGAGAGTAAATCAAGAAGCAGGGGATGGGAAACGGTGTCAAAAGCTTTGGCTAGGTCAACAAAGACGGCTGAGGTGATCAGGCCGTCATCCATCCCTGAAAGGATGAAGTCAGTAAGCCCAAGGAGGGAGGTGGTTGTTGAGTGGTTCTTCTGAAAACCAGATTGAAGGGGGTGAAGAAGGAGAAATCAGAGAGGAAGGGTAATAGTTGAGAAAGAACTAAATGTTCTTGAAGTTTGGCAAAGGTAGGAATGAGGAAAATGGGGCAATAGTTGCCAGGAGTAGATGTGTCACCACCCTTGGGGAGAGGATGGACTACAGCATGTTTCCAGGATGAGGGTACTTAGGCTGAAATAAAGGACAGGTTAAAGATTAGGGAGATAGGAAAGCAATTGCAGGAGCAGAAAGGTAGAGAAGTTTAGGATCGAGCTCATCTGGTGAGGAGCCTTTAGAGGGGTTGAGGGATAGGACAGCATTAAGAGCTTTGTCAGAGGAGATAATAGAAAAGGAAAATGGTGGAGGGGTAGGCACTGTCTGAGGCGAAAGGCTGAAGTTAGTAGGTGGCAATGGGGAAAGGGAATTTAGAAGAGACGTAGTGCACAAGGTGTAGTAGGCATTAAATTCATTGGCCATGGAGCCAGGGTCAGAAACTAGGGAGCTATTTATTTTGAGAACTGGAAGGGGAGAGGAAGAGGGGGAGAGAATAGGGCATGAACGACCCTCCCGAATTTAGATGGAGAGTTAATGTTAGTCAGGAATAAGGAGTTGAAATAATCAGACTTAGCCAGTCTAGTAGCTTTAGTACATGATTTGCGTAGCATTCTGTACTTGGCATAGTCGTTTGGATGTTTAGTAGATTTGTGTTTTCTCAAGGCCCGGTCATGCTCCCTGAAGCAGGCCAGTAGTACGAGGGTGATCCAGGGGAGGTGAAGCCCATGGACTCTGGTCCTTCTGAAAGGAGCAAAGGCATTCCAGGTGGCAGTGAATTTATCCTTAAAATAGTCAAGCGCTTGGTCGACAGAAATGACAGTGGAGAGGAAGGCCCAGTTGGTGGAAGCGAGTGCAGAGCTGATTGGGGTAAGGTCTAAGGATTTAAAGGACTGGAGCTGTATGATTTTAGGGGGAGGTTTGGAATGATGAACCTTACGTATGATGAAAATGGGGTTATGGTCACTAAGGGCACCGGGGAAGGGACCAGATTTAATGACATGGTGCAGGTGGCTTGTGAGTGCCCAGTCAAGCTGGGTGTGGTTTTGTGTTTTGGGATTAGGGTGTGTGGGCTCAAGTATAAGCTGAGTGAGGTTTAGAGCAGTCACATCATTGCATAGCTTTTTTAACTCGAGAGACAACCAATTTAGATTCACGTCACCCATTATGCCCAATATCCTGGCGGGATGGATGCCTCCAAAACTGTACCTGCATCATTCCCCAACCAAGTCTCTGTAATGCATGCCTGATCGACCAAGGAAATCAAGTTACCTATAATCACTGTCTTGTTCCTCATCTATCTGACATTGCACAGCCCCACCCAAGGGGGGACCAGTGGAGGCTGCCAGTCCATCAGTTGCCTGCCCACTCGGTCTGGTGCAAACCCTGGGAATGGGAACCATCATTTTTCTCTAGCTTGGCAACCCTTGATATTCCAGGAAATTATTCTAGTTTGAGTAGTCATCAGTCTGTTATTGACATAAGCAACCTAATAGGATCCATAAAACATCCAAAGCCTCTTAAGAGATGTAGGTCAACAAAACCCTTCCCTCTCCCAACCCACAAGCAAAACTGATACAACAACAGAAATAAAAAATTGAGAACTATAACAACCAACTGTAGTAACTCCCAAAAAAACATCAAGCAATAATGTTACCAAGGGACACCGGTCAGGGTGACCTCTCTGCATACCAATCTGTGATGGATACATGGCAGGGTACAAGCCCCCCACCCACCGAACCAATTCCAGAGGCATCAGTCTTATTAACTAAAAAGAAAAGAAAGTCAGTTCTGACAGTCATTTCTGAAAGAAGAGAGGGGTACAGTCATGGGACACATCCCAGCTACAATCACAATGACTACATGGAGCTCATAAAAGGTGAAAATAAAGGTAATTTAGCTGATAATCCTGGACCTGCCCCAGAGCCAAGTAGATAGCCCAGGCCATGTCATCCTTAAATCATCACCTCAGCTATGAGGAACACATGAAAAAATGGGCAAATACCTAAAGTACTAATTTACTTAATGGCAATAGAAACACTGGGTGGTCTGGCATGCATTTCTGAAAGGGGAACGCGGTCATGGGCCTCAACCCAAATACAACCACAAAAACTACCTGAAGCTCATAAAAAGTAAAAATAAAGATTAATTAATAATCCCGTACATGCCCCAGAACAAAATAGATTGCCTAGGCCTTGCCATCCTGACAGCATCACCTCAGCTATGGAGGATCCAGTCAAAAAACAGGGGAGAAGCTTTGAAGTACTATTCTGCTTAGTGGCAATAAAGACACAACCCCAGCTGACTCCCTCTCCCTCCCTCCCCACCTGACCAATAGCCCAGTAATTAATATAATAATCGTGAATGCTCAGTAAAGGGTTAGACTGTCTGCCAATTAAATGTGTAAAAATATGTAAAAATAAGAGGGGAGATCTCCAGGTATTGTACTGTGAGAGCAGGGCCCGGGCAAAGCTTGACCTCACAATCAGAGATTAGGTTGCATACACCAAACTATCTCACCCAGTATGTTGTTGGTGGTAAAGCGCAAGGTAACCCAAAATTTCTGGAGTACACCACATCAGGCTATGTAAGTCTTCAGTCATAGAAAAAAAAAACATGGCTGGCCTGCTGGTGCAGTGGTTGGATTTTCGCTTGCAATGCCTACGACCTGGGTTCGGGAATGGACCCGGGAGTTGGAGTGCTGGCCGGGGGAGAAGGATTGAGCTTCCTAGTGACTGCTCTCCTTCTCCGGGGGGAGGGCGGACTGAGTGTCCGGTGACATGCTGACCTCTGGCAGAGGCTGGGGAGTTCACAGTCACTGGGGTCTACCTTGCTCAGGGGAGGAACAGACATAGGCATCATTGCATGTTCCTCCTCTCTGAGGCTTGTATTTTTAAAATAGGCTGCCTCCCTCAATGATGCCCACTCAGTGCCTGATCCTTCCTTGGCCACATCAGTGACCAATCGATGTTTTCCGCCGGTATGTCCCAGTCCCACGGCCCCACCCTCAATGGTAAGCCACGGGGTTCCTCAGGTAGGAAACCTGCCGGAGCCCCAACTTTAGGTCCGCAGGTCCCGGGGCCAGCCGGTGGCCCCACCCAGTAGGGGGTGAGCCTGGGATCTGGGCTGCCATGTGATAGGTTACAGGGGTTGATCGGTGCTTTGTGCATAGGGCCGATCCTTGGGAAGGTGTGACGAAAAAGAATAGTAAATTGCAAAAAAATAAATAAATGAGGATCAACCAGTGCCTGCTGGTGAATTGCTCCACTGGAGACTAAAGCACCCTGTGAGACCACATGCTTTACCATCCCCATTTCCTCCAATCAGCAGGCTCAAAATGGCAACAATCAAAGCCTCAAATGAACAGTGCTAATTAGTGTCATTGAGTTAAACATACACACACAATGCACAATGACCTACCCAAGATGGCCACCAGGCTGAACACGTCACTGGCTGCTCCACAGCTTAGTCTTTTTTTAGCTGTTTTTAGTTGCTTAAGTTTAATTTTAGTACAACTGTAGTATATGTATGCAGTATTTGCATTTCGTTAGTACTGCTCGATTCTGTCTGATTTAATTCACTTCGTATTCAAACTCCCTAATTCCCGGATTCCCCAAACTTGTCCATTATGCGGTTTGTTTTGCAGGACTGAAATGGAATAAATCATAAATGGCTGGAGTGGTTGGAGTGGTCCGAAATGTGAGAACTGAAGGAGGGTGATTCATGCAGTGTATTTTGGATTGCCTTGCCTCACCCTTGGCCCGCTAGTGTCTGTTCTGCTCTGCCTTGCATAAACATGCTATCGGTTTGCCACTCATATATTTTAATTCGGTGCAACTGGGGGCTTGTTACAGCTGATTGCCCCATTTTTGAACTTTTGTTCATGGATCTACCGCTGTTGGTGTTTTTTTTCTCCTCCTGGGCGGCTGAAATATCCAACGAAGACTCTGGGAAAATACAGTAAAGTTTTGGGAAGCACACTGCTGCTAGGATTATGAATAGGAACAGTGCTGTGGGGAATTCATTTTCAAGAGAAGACCCACAGATTATTTAGCAGGAGATTATACTGGGATTTTACAGTTCAAAGCAAGACTATCAGAATATAAGAGAAACAGTGAGCTTTTGAAAATTGCTTAATTTGGAGAAGGGTGCTGGTTGCCCTGATCCTGTGGGTAAGCTGACTGAGGTGTGCGACTGGGTGGGGTACCATTTCTATTTCGCCAGGTAGCTGGTATCCTAGGCCAGTGTCCCCTAAGGCCTTTTTCATGGGGCCTGCCAATAAGTGGACCTCGACGGAGGCCTGTAGCAGTGGCCACGGGCTTGCATTTCGGCCTCTCAGTAGGATTTGTCGGGGCCCACTCCAGCTCCAGAGCAATTTAAGATCTGTTGTTATTTATACTGGACCTGCTTCTCTCAAATACGGTCAGACCTTTTTATATTGTTTCATCTATAAGTCTGTTTTGAAGGCAGTGAGAGTGCCTTCTCTCTTTGTTTCTGGAACAGTAAGAGTGATCCGCCTTATCAAGAGTGCTGGATATTTTCTCAGTAATTCCACCCACAGTAGTGAGAGTACTTTGGGGGGTTGTGGAAATTACTATGATTATCTACTAACCAGTCTCCTGGGGTGGTGTGAGGACCACAGGGGGCTGGGAAAAAAATTCTAAGTACATCTGTGCATTGACTGGGTGTATGGGTTTGGAGTTTTGAGGGGGGGAGGTTTTTTACTTTGGGATTTGTTTGTGCTATTAACCTACTGTTATTTGGAGTCTTCCTGAAGCTGTGCGTTATATACTATGTGACTATTACCTGGACTAAAGGTTGTTATTTATTAACAGCAGAGGATTTAGTAATAGTGGAGGATTTGTTTCTCCTTTTATAGAGTTTTCTTGGATTTATGATTTTAAGTTATTGTGTGTCATTATATTAGATTGTGGGTCAACTAAGTATTGCGATGTACTGGAGGCCTGCCCCCACGGTCGTGCGCTATTCACCCTCTGCTCTTCACACCCTCCATCTATTTTTTTCTCCCCAGCTGCAATTTGCAACTTACCAGCACTGTCAGGCATTGGGTATTGCCCGCAGGGGGAGGAGTAGGGCAGGGGATGGTGAACAGTGGAATGTGAATAAGAGGGACCACCACATCGGGGTTGTGAGATCCAGGAGATGCCCTGAGGCAAAATGGAACTCAGAACATGGTTCACAATGCCTGATTCCCATACCCAAGGGCACTACCAATATTGGTGGGCAGGTGGCCCGGGCAGCTCTGGAGGTTCATCCAACTCAGGCTGTGTTAATGCCAGATCCATCAAAAACAAGACTGCAATTATTGCAGATCTTGTAGAAAGGGTGGATCTGGCTTGCATTACTGAGACCTGGCTGGATGAGAATTCTGGACCCATTTTGGGGGCTTCAATTCCGGCTGGGTACTCGGTGATTCACCACCTGAGACTGGATTGTGGGGGAGGTGGGTGGTGGTCTGTTTTAAGACTGAACTTAACCTCACGAGTGTACCAGTTAAGGAAGCTGAGTCATTTGAGTTAACCGTAGTAGCAGGTGTAAGCTGTAGGATCGCCCTCATCTACCATCCACCCGGAGATGAGAAGCGATTCCTTCAGAAAGTGACAGACTTCGTCATTGACATGGCTTTTGAATCACCCAGACTGATGGTTCTGGATGATTTTAATGCCTGGGACAATGATGAACTCTCTCAGTTTGGACAGCACTTCCTCCAGTTGGTGTCATCCCTGGGTCTTACACAGATAGTTAACACTGCTACTCACAAACATGATCACTCTCTTGACCTAGTATTTCTCCTGGTAATCAAGGCCTCTGATTTGGGGATGGAACCAGTTGGGTGGCCCGATCACTACACCATGGGGTTTAGCTTAAGTGCCCCCCTTTGTAGGCCTACCCCTGTGGAAATGGTCGGGTATTGTCCTTCACGAGATGTTAGTTCAGAAGGCCTGATGGCGGTACTTGACCTATCATTCTTTCCAGTAGCAAACAATGACCCTGATGCCCTCATGGTAGCCTATAATATGGCTATCTCGGTGGCTCTGGATGTCATTGCTCCTGCCCGTGTTCGCCCTCTCCCCCATCGCCCTCTGTCCCCTTGGTTTGATGGGACTTTGAGGGAGATGAGGAAACTTGGGCGAAGGTTAGAGCATTGCTGGCATAGATCCTCCCTTGATGCCGACCACCTTAGAATGATGGAGCATTATCAGGCCTATATATCTGCAATCACCTGAAAGAAGGCAGAGTTCCTGTTCGGGGAGATTGCAGTTGCTCAGAATCGACCAGCTCAGCTTTTTCATACTGTGGACAGGCTGTGCAACCCAGCCTGTCTACAGTTGCGAAGGGCTTTTTCGCAAAAGGAGTGTGATGAACTTGCTCAATTCTTTGCTACTAAGGTGGCTGACATTAGGGAGGCACTTCAACTGGCACAATCTGGCATTGCTTTGGATCAGTGTGAGGCTGCTGTCCCTCAGTTTTCCTGGAGTTCCTTCGACCGACCAAAATTCATGGATATCATGCAGATTGTCCAGAATGCACGCTCTACGTGCTGTAGTTTGGATCCAGGACCAACTTCCCTAATTTGGGGTTGTATCAATTCTATTGGTCCGGTCCTCGCACGGATAGTCTGGTGCTCCCTGGAAACAAGTGAGTTTCCGAGCTCCCTGTAGGAGGCGGTGGTAACACCACTCCTGAAGAAAATTTCTTTGGACCCCGACTGCCATGCAAACTACAAACCAATCTCTAACCTTCCCTTTTTAAGGAAGGCGATTGAGAAGGTAGTGGCTGTACAACTGAAGAACTAATTAACCATCCATGATATCTATGAACCCCTCCAGTACGGTTTTCGGAAAAGGCATAGTACTGAGACAGCGCTAGTTTGGGTGATCAATGATCTCCTGATGGTTAGGGATCGGAAGAACCGTTCTATTTTGGTTCTTTTAGATCTCTTATCAGCCCTTGACACTGTGGACCATGGGGTTCTTCTCGAGCATCTGAGGTTTATCTGTGGACTATTGGATATAGTCCTTAGATGGTTTACATCTTACTCACTGGAAGAACTGAGAGAGTGGTCTCTGGGGTTTACTCCTCTGACTCAATTTCTCTGTCATGTGGGGTTCCTCAGGGCTCGGTGTTGTCCCCCATGTTGTTCGCAGTGTATATGCTACCTCTCGGAGACATTGTAAGAAGGTATGGGCTGAGGTTTCACTGTTATGCTGATGATACCCAGCTCTACCTTTCTTTTTCACCCGATCAGGATGGAGCTCTCTCAGTCTTTAATAACTGCCTTAGTGAAATCCAGGAGTGGATGGCTTTGAGTTGGTTGAAGTTGAACTCGGAAAAGACAGAGGTGTTGGTAGTGGATCCGGTTCGCCGGATAGGGGGGCCGGGGGTTGGTTCACCCTCCTGACTTTATCTTGGGGGCATTTCACTCCCGGCCTCTGAACGGGTGCGTAAACTGGGGGTAATTCTTCATGATGGATTGACACTGCATCCCCAGGTGTCTGCTGTCACCAAGTCCTCATTTTATCATCTGAGGAATATCTCCAGGATTAGGCACCTTGTTCCATCCGGTGATCTTCTGACGCTGGTCCACGCCTTTGTGTCCTCACATCTGGACTACTGCAATTCTCTTTATCTAGGGCTTTCTGGGGTTGAAATCCGCCACTTGCAGCTGGTGCAGAATGCTGCGGCCCGGCTTTTGACTGGTACCTCACGGTCCAGCCATATTACACCAGTGTTGTGCGGACTGCACTGGCTCCCAGTTCAGTGGCAGATCACCTTTAAAGTCAGTCTTTTGACTTATAAAGCCCTACATGGACTTGGCCCGGAATACCTGAAAGAGCTCTTGGTTCCTCATTGCCCTGGGTGATCACTCCACTCAGCTGGCGAGGGGTTGTTAGAGATCCCGTGGGTGTCTTTGAAATCTTCTGGGGCTCATACATATATGTATGCAGCTCCTACCCTCTGGAACTCTCTAACTCACCAGTTACGGGAGTGCACAACCATGGAGGGATTTAGAAAAGACCTAAAATCGTATTTGTGGATGGGCACATTTGGAGTCTGATTATAAATTTTTTGCTGTTGTAATTTATGAAATTTTAAATGTTTTTACTTTGTACGGTGCCTTACTTTTAAGAAAGGCTCCTTAAAAATAAAGTTTTATTTTATTTTTTTTTTATAAACAATAGCGCACATCCCCAACATATCAGCAAAACTACCAATTAAATATATGTAACAGTCACTTATGCCGGGAATCAGCTTCTAAGCCAATTTAATTATCTACTAGTCTGTGCACTTTCATGGCGCCCTGAAATAGATTTCCATTTGGTGAGTCTGGCCTTTTCCACTATGTCCACCAGGGAACAAGTTAGGCAGAAATGTTGGGAGCACCTGTTTAGCTTGTTCGGCTGAATTAAACATCTTCTGGACATCCAGCCAAGACACTGAAAATCTGGCTGGATATAGAAGGCAGTATAGGAGCTGTGCTGCTTATAGTTTGGGGAACAATTCTTTTTTTTTTTAGTCAACTCTATTTTTGCGCCTTGCACTGGCCCCTTAGACCTCTCTCCAGTGATATCACTCAGCACAGCCTTGTCCTGCCTGGCCTGAGATACTCCTGAATCTGGTCTCCATTCCTGGGATATGCTCCTCCACAACCACCAACCATCCCGCCCCCCCGGCTCTGAGCCCCCCAGGGTGGGACCTCCCTAACTCCTCTGGTGTTCTATCTACAATCTAGAAGGGTGGTTGGGGAGTGGAGGAGACATGTGGAGACTAGTCAGAAAGGATGTGGGTGCTGGCCACTGGACCCACCTTTGCCTGTTTGGGTGCCAGGGTCCATATTTCTTGTTCCCGGAGGTGCAGATGTGCAATGACATCCAGCGTGTGGTGGGCGCATTCCTGCACCCACCTGCAGGACATCCACTGCTGCCTCCAAACCCCTCTGTGTGTTTCTGCAGGCTGTGATGCCCCCAATCTCCACTGGGCACCACATTAGCCACAGGATCAACAACCCACGTCCCCTATGAAAGGGAAGCAGTCCCCCAGATGCTCAGTCCTCTCCTGCCCCTGCTGATCCCCAATGACCCAAGTCTGTTCCCGAACCCAGGGCACCAGTGTGGCGTAAATTATGGCATCCAGCACCTTAACCCTCAGTGCCACCAGGCTGGCCATGGAACAATTCTTTATATTCCTTGCATTTCATCTGCACTGATGGGCACAAATCCTTGAAGATGGAAATCCAGTGGCTGTCACACTGGAACTCCTGGCTGGATCAAACTTGTGCCAGAATATGTTGTTTTTACAGGTAGTTCAGAAGACGAAGGATGATGGGGCATGGTTTCTTACCCTCAGCAGGTCTTGTCTGTAGGGAACAATGTGCCTGCTCTATAATATAGCTGTGGATATCCGGTGAAGGATCGACTATTTTTTGCTAATGTTTCTGGGTGAAGTGCAGCATATCAGGGCCCTCGGCATGTTCATGTATACCAGTAATAACCAGATTGTTTCTGTGACTTCACACCACCTGGACCTCAAGTCGTTTCTCCAGCTTAGACACTTTCCTCCATAGAGCAATAACCTCCAATTCCAATTTGACCTGCGCTTGTTCGATAGAAACAATCTGTGCTTCAGCATCATCCACAGGCCAGGTGAGCTCTTGCATTGCAGGGTGGAAGGTCTGGACTTTGGTAGCAATTTAAAGGATGGTTTCTTTTAAGCTGTCCAACTCAAGTAGGAACCAGTCCAATGTGAGTACTTCAAGTGTTGGGGAGGTTGGTGGGCTGAAGGCGACCTCTGTAAAAGGATGTTTGGGTCCAGGCTTCTGATCGACCAGAGTGAATGGCGCAGATGTGGCGGGGGTGGTCTCATGCTTTTGTTGAGGTCCTGAATCCATTTTACATGTCTGACAGCAAATAGTAGCTGGTAAAAGTAGCTTCTCTGCTGAATATGATCAAAACGAGCAGAGAAATGGAAACAAGCATAACGCTTAATGACTAGGGCTGACAGAGGCTCGAGATCTCATTGCTAATCCTGTGAAGGCATCACGTGAGTCTCTCAACATTTGTACTTTTAACCACTAGGTAACACATCCTCCCTCTACATAGCTCTTAATACTTAACTGAACTGGGTGCAGAGGGTGGTAGGAAGGATGGAGTGTTTTGAAGAGGAGGGGGCGAGAAGCAGATGTGCTATCTGGGGGTAGTGGGTTGCTTGAACTCCAAGACTACTTCAGAAATAAAAAACGTTCCTGGCTCCACCTTGCAAAACCCCCCGTGTTGCATTCCCCTTGATCCCAAAGCAGAAATAGCATAAACAGCATTAGCCAAAAGTGGACAACTAAAATATTTTTTAGCTCAATTATTTAAAAAAGCCAATTGCCTTGGTGACTTGTACATAGAGCTAACACTGTTGTGATACAGTTCTATTCTGTAAAGAGTGCCTGATGCATTGGTGCCATTAAAATATTCTTGTCTGGGGAGTTTTTTTTACATTTTTAAGACGTTATTAATCAACCTCAATCAATAATAAATAGAGCTGTGTGGAATGGCAAAATTCCAAATTTGCAGAATTTCAATGAGATTTCATGTAATATTGTGGAATTTTTAAAATTTAGTAATTTGAGCATATCCTGGCTGTCTTTTAAGCTAGAGCTCTGACATTTGTCATGATCACTACTTGGGTGGAGGGCCAATAATGTGTCAAATATCATGAACTTCAGATGGACAGTTTCAAAATGATAGATGTTCAAAGTTTGTCATTTTATTTGTTGTGCAAATTTCATGAATATTTTTATCTGTATATACCTCAACCATCTATTGATTCAGATATCTTAAATTTGCCATGATTCTCTAATGGTAGATGTTCTAACCAATATGTCAGATTTCACGACAATATGATGCATCGTCTCAAAATTATATGTGTTCTTAATCTGTCATTTTATTTTTGAGGAAATTTCATTGAAAAATTTCATCTGCATATAACTCAGACACCTTTAAAGCTACACATGTGTAAATTAGAACAAATAACCTTTTTGTAATGCTTATAGAATGTTCTAAATATGGAGAGCATTGGATTAGAGATTTTTAGGTTACAGTGGTTCAAAACTTTACGATGTAAATATATGTAAAGGTTTGTGAAAACTCTAAAAAATGTGGATGTGTGTAGCTTCCCTGCTCTTGCAGACATAGACTTAACATTTGACATGCATATCCATAGTCAGTGTTTCCTGGTGTCTAACACAACTGGATAAATTTGGTTTAGCAGTTTTAAATCTGCAGTAGAAAACAATATATTGGTTAACATTTTTTCACATATTTGTGGTAGCATATAGATGAAGCATCCAGAATTCTTTTTGTGGAATTTTACATTAATGATGTACATATCACTACTTCATTTGATAAGCTGGGCTGAGCTTTTTGCAGTCCTGCTGTTCCTGTCTGGGTGACTATCCCCCCCCCTTCTCTTTTGACATAGCCACATTGACTTAGTAGAACTACTGATCCCACTGATATCCTCTTTGTTCTTTAGTGACAAACCCCCCTTAAGATGTGAGTCACCTACTCCTTTTCATATCAACCTACCCTGTTGGAATAGCCAGAATTCTTCCTTCCTGCTGCCCCAGATATTGTCTTCCCCCACTACATCTTTTTGAGTACCTCTAAGTCCCAGACTTGCATGTACATCAGGCTCCCTGGATCATAAATTTACTGGATAAGATCCTTAAATATCCTTCATTCAGGTTGTAATTGTTGACACTCTGCACTTCCTTGCAGCAAACTGGGGGTTTACCACTATTGTGCTACCCAGCTCAGCTGTCCATTTCTTGGTGAAATTGTGCATCTAACTCCTGAACCTGGTGTCCCCTGCACTTCCTGCGTCTCATACTCCTATCCTTTAATTAGCATCACCAGATAAGGCTGAGTGAAATTAGAAAATTCCAGCTTTATGGATTTTTTTCATAAAATTCTACAATTTTTACAAAGACTCATGGGATTTGACTTTAAGTACAGATGTTATTTTGCAATTTCTAGCAACAAGCAATTAATAAAATTGACACACACAGTCTCCTTGTAAGCTCTAAGAACCTGCCAAATTTATTGGTATCACATTCACTAGTCTTAAAGTTTCAGGGGTTTATAAATGTGTAGTTTACATTCTTGCACAATTTAAGTTTAAATATTGTGAAAGTTTGACTACTTTAATTCAATTCCATTTAAAGCTGCAAATATGAACTTTTTCAGAAATGACCATGTTGTATAGTAGTTTAAGTGTTTCAACTCTGGTTACATTTGGATATGTTGTTTTAAAATTAGAGGGGAATAACTGAAGTTTAAATTTTGGCAGCATGTTTGGCAGGCTGTTACTCAGTCCCATTTGAAGCTAGAAATCTGAAACTATGTACATATTCAAATGCAATGATAATCTGTGTACCTGTCAGATTGTATAACATTTCAATAAATACTCTCAAAATTATACTAAAATTACAGAAATCTAAATTTTGGCAAAATGTTTGCCTACCTATAACTCACCTCCCATTGAAGCTTGAAACTTAAAACATGGTGCATATACCCATGTTGGATGCTTCTCTAAATCCTGACATGGTGGAGAAATTTGGATAAGAAATGTTAATATTATCGTAAAATAACTGAAAATTTAATTTTGATTAAATGTTTGGCCACCCATAACTCTGCCACCTTTAACCCATGACTCTGAAATTTGGACCACTTTTGTAAAGCAGTAGCTACTGTTTAGGTTCTACATTTGGTGTTATTTGGACATGTACATTTAAAAGTATAGTGAAATAACTGAACTTTAAAATTTGGCAGAATTCTGTGGAATTTTCCTGAACATTCCACAAAATTCTACAAAATTGGAATGGCCATGCCACTGGCATTCTGCAGGTGGAATTTTATATTCTACACAGCTCTAATAATAAACTAATACTGCTGTGGACAACATTCTTTGGGTATCAAAACCTAAGGTTCTCATACTCTAGGAATGCATGTGAGACCACTCTTACAACCATAAGAGTATTATCCATGATATTAACATTCAATATTGCATAAAACTGTGAGTTGCATTGCTAATTCTGGTGTAAGTCTGTTATATTTACTGGTGAGCATATTTAATGCTCAGATAACAAGTTTGTAAAACTGTATTACAACTGCCCAGTTGTAATTATGCCTTACAATTGGGTAGTTGTATTTGGTCCCTTTGAAGCACCCTCATGCTGTGAGTGGCATGAGCACTACTAACACAACTGCCACCAGTTACATTACACTTAGAAAATGGGCTAAGAAATCTCTGAGCTATGATTGGCTGATAGCCATGGCAAGGTCGGCATCTATCAGACAATAGATGCTCACCAAATAAAAAGTCCAAGCTCAGACCTGCCTCATGTCCACCCAAGTATCTCTGTGCCCAACCTGATTTATTATTGGCTGAAGCACTGGGCATGCAGTTCCAAACTGCTGCCATTTTTTTATCGGTTAGTGAGAGCGAGATAGAGCCTCCCCAGACCCCACACACACTGAATCATTAGACCACATGCCACCCAGTAATAAAAAAAGCCACAACACTGTACATATAAAATAAATGAAAACAGCACTTTTTTAATTTGTTTACGTCTTATTCTTACAGACCAAACATGGAGCATGACACCTGGTGCAGTCCGAGTCTGACTACACTATGTCCCATAGAAAAGCTGCTTTTGCCTTTTGTATTGTAACAGGCATATTTTGGTAACTTATCCTATGCCTGCTCAAAAGCCAGCACCCTCTCTGCAATGGTAGTCACTTTCAAAAGTACCTTCTTACCACATCATATGGCTTGTTGCTGTCAGAGCATTCACATCTCCTGGCCATCATGCCAGATCCCACTGTTCTCACTGCAATGACTACAATCCCTGCCATGCTGTCAAGTGGTCACTGACAGCAACACAGAACACCAGCAAGTGTGTATTTTTTTGGGGGGTTGAGGGAATCGCGAGCAAAAAGTGACTGGGTTAGTGCTAAAAAAGACATTCCCTGCCATTCTGTCAAATAGAAATGGGATCACGATCATCAAGCAATGAGATAGGTAGGGCAAAACAGTAGAAAAATGTTATATGAATGAAATAATAAAGAAAAAGAAGTACAACATTTTAACTTAAGCCCTGAGCAGTTTGCAGTTGGGAGGTGGTAACCATGACAACTATCTCTAAAGTAACATCTACAGAAGCTGCATTGGGATAGAAGTCCCTAGGTAAAAAAAAAACACAAAAAAAAAACACTGTGTTAATGTAGGCGGAGGAACTATTTTATTACAAAATAATTCAAACAGCTGAGAGTTTTAACATGTAAACATAAAAATATGTTTTTTTAACAAACATATAATTCAGTGGTCCATTTTCTAAGCACAATAATACCCTCCAGGGTAGGGGGTATGGGCTATACCGGACCTTCCAGGGGCTATAAGGCCCTCCGCCTGCAGCGTCAGGTCTCATTACGCCTATGGGAGGTCTGGTATAGCCCAATACTGCCCACC
The DNA here is from genome assembly GCA_016271365.2 of Neoceratodus forsteri. Lineage (NCBI taxonomy): Eukaryota > Metazoa > Chordata > Ceratodontiformes > Ceratodontidae > Neoceratodus > Neoceratodus forsteri. The sequence goes on along the minus strand of CM028137.1, from coordinate 725,564,480 downwards.
CTATCGAGTATTATTGCTTACATAATCCCCCTCACAGCACAGCTTTCACTTCATAAAGATAAAACCATACCTTACTCTTGCAGTCAAACAGTTTGCGGTATAGAACTGACTTGATAAGTGATTAGGAGAACAAAAATACAAACTGAGAAATGGCAATGGATTTAAGCCAAATCATGTAATTGTGTTTATGTTTAAATTTGCATTTACTAGTTCAAAAGTAAAAGCAATATATCTGAATGAATTTTGAAGCAGCTTCTTTTTTTTTTAATTCCAAGTACATCACAGAAACCCCACATTAATAAAAAATCCACACTAATAGTTATAAAAAACCAAAACGTGTATCTGAGTGTAAACCAGAATTTTATACATACTCTTGGTGTAGGATGCTTCTATAAGCCTTTCAATTTTTGCTTGTGGTTTTTAAATAACATCCCATGCCTTGGTTGTTTGTAAAATTCTGGATACACACATGCCCACCCATGTATTATTCTCTATATAACTTGGCTCCCACTCACATACTGTATAGTACACTGAACCCTATTATAATCACCTTTATTGCAGTATAAAAACTTTCTAACACCTGAGATTACATGACTCCCAAGAACAGACCTGAATGGAAGGTCCATTACATACCCAAAAGTAGATATGACCAGGCTCTTCCTTTGTCCCAGTAGAAAACAAAATTAAAGGGCAAAGGTTTACAGGGAAAGTGGGGTGTATAAAACATTAACATGATAAAGACAAAATGTGTGCCATCAAGGAAAAATAATAAAACAAATAGTGTAGTCTCCAAATGTAGCAGAATGGGATGGTAATGAGAAATATTAGAGCAAAGAAGATGGTCTACAGAAAATAAGTTTAATATAAATAAAGATTCTAGTAGGGAAAAGCACAAAGTGAGAAAAAAATTGAACTCAATAAACAAACATGGCAATGAGAAAGAATAATATGCAAATGATGTAAGGACCAACACGTAGCCCTAACAAACATCCTAATAGAAATGGGGTGCGATATTGCAGTATCTGAAATTCTCCCCAAACCTAAAGCAGCTCCCTCAGTTAACATGAAAATTAAACAATATAATGAATGGCTCAGGAAGCGGTGCATGGACCAACATCTTACATGTATCACTCACTGGGAAGAATTTTTTGGTCACTATGAATTATTTTGTGGGGATGGACTACATATGAGCAGATGAGGTTCTGCCCTTCTAAGTAAGCAATTCACCAAGCACATTAATTTACATTTAAACTAGATCCTCAGGGGGCAAGGTATGGCATTTCTGCCTGTCTTAACAATAATCAAGAAAAAACATCGGTCATTCAGGGCAGTTCTCAACAACTAAAATTCCTCTATTTTAATGCTAGGGGATTAAAAAACAAGATTGACTATCTTAAAATATGGGTTATTGAGGACAAAGCAAATATAATTGCCATTACTGAAACTTGAGGTGTTGAGAACGCAGCCTGGGATTATATTATACCAGGTTTCCAACATTTTATGATGAACAGGGCTAATAGAGTGGGTGGTGGTGTTGTCCTTTTAATTGACAATACTCTTGACTCCCTTTTAATTTCTGACAAAATTAAAAATCCTCAATTAACCACTGAATCTGTTTGGGTTAAAATATTATCCAATGTTGAAACTGTTACACTAGGTATTTGCTATAGATCCCCTAATGTCGACATTACCATTACGGAGGGTATTATAACTGAACTTGAGAACGCATGCGAATTGGGCAATATGATATGCATGGGTGACCATAATTTGGGTGACATATCATGGAACATTGGCATTGCTAATTCTAGTGCAGGTAAACAATTCTTAGCCTGCTCTCACCAGCTTAACTTTCAACAGAGTGTACTGTCCCCAACTAGAGGGAATAATATTTTAGATCCAGTTCTTTATACTGGCCATTTTAACATACAAAATATTAATATTTCATCCCCTATCTGTAATAGTGATCATAACTCAATCAATTTTTCCCTAAATTTTGCGTTTCTATAAACAGTAATGAAACTAAAATCTATCTGTATAACAAAGCTGACTTGCAAAGTATATTTGCTTCACTTGGGAATATTGATTGGGATAACAATATGTCATCATTGGATGCTGAAGGTAGCTGGAATTTTTTCCTGAAAACAATCCTGGATTTAATGGATAAACATATCCCTTTCATACTAAAACAAGCCAAAAAGAAGCATAAGCCTAAATGGCTGTCAATGCAAATCCAGCAGGCTCTAAGGTAAAACACAAAAAAATACTCAGTATACAATATTTAAAATCCAAGACCACTGAACATTGGTCTGCTTATGTAAAAATCCAAAAAAAAGTAAGAATATGATAAAGAAGGCAAAAAAATAAAGGCTGGGAGCTAAATTTAGCCAGAAATGCAAATAAATATACTAGTAGGATGTTTTATTCCTACATTAATTCTCTTAAAAAGTCTACGTGCCAAGTAGGCCCTCTTCTGGATGACTTTAAACTTTGTCATGAACCCTGTGATATGGCTAATGTTCTCAATAAAAAATTTAATGAAGTATTCTGTACTAAAATTACTGAATCAGATGTTAATATACATGTAGCCCATGAACCACTTATCACATTATCTGTCAATGTGATTCGGGACAAACTTTTATTGTTGAAAAACAAATATTCCCTGGACCTGATGATATAAGTGGTCACTTACTATATCTTCTTGCTGATCATATTTCCCATCCATTGTGTTCACTGTTTGAATATTGTTTATTAAATCACTTTGTACCCAGTGAGTGGAAAACTGCCCATGTTATACCTATCAATAAAAAAGGTTCTCGATCAAACTGGGAAAATTATTGTCCCATTAGCTTGACATCATCGGTCTGCAAAATGCTTGAAAGAATAATTAAAGACATTATTGGTGAGACAATTAATACAATAGATATTGAACAGTATGGATTTAGAAAGAGTAGAGGATGTTTAAGCAATTTAATGTGTTTTTCTGAAAAGGTTAGCAAGGACATTGATTGTGGCACCCTCTGGGATATAATCTATCTTGACTTTAGTAAAGCATTTGATGTTATGCTTTACTAAAACAATGTAATAATATAAATAGTTTAATGCAATAATTATTAAACTATTAGATACTAACATCAACAGGTATATTGTTAAATGGATTGAGAACTGGCTGGCACATAGATCCCAACAGGTTCTAATAAATGGTTATTTATCCAATTCAAGGCTAGCAACTAGTGGGGTCCCCCAGGGGTCAGTTTTGGGCCCATGCCTTTTCCAAATATTTATAGCTGACCTTACCAAAAACTGCTTCTCTGTTTCTATTAAATATGCAAATTACATTAAACTTGGTGGACCTTGTGATAGCGTATATAACATCTGTAAAATTCAACATGATTTATGCAGTATATCAGACTGGGTCAAATTTTGGGGCATGCGACTTAACACCACAAAATGCAAGGTAATGCATGTTGGCTTTAATAACCCCACCACTGTTTATTTATTAAATGGGACTCCTCTGGAGAGCACCACAAATGAGAAAGACCTAGGTATTTATATATCAAATGATCTAGGATAGAACAAACAGATTAATGAGGCTCTTAATAAAACAAACCAAATTGTATGGTCTATTAAAAGAAATATCAAATCAAGAGATCCTGGAGTTATGCTACCATTATTCCGTGCCTGTGTCTGGCCACATTTGGAATATTCATCCCAACTTTGGAGTCCATATAAGAAGGGGGAAATCGCATCCTTGGAAAAAATTCTAGGGACATTTATTAAAAATGTACATGGATTGTCCCACGTTCCATATGAAAAATGCCTTGAAAATTTAAATCTTATGTCATTACCTCTTGGACGTCTTCGGGGAGATTTAACATACATGTTTGATATTGTAAAAGATCCACATTTGTTTTCACAAATGGGTTTTGTGATTAAGAACAATATTCACAATACCAGAAGTCATCCATTGCAAATAAGCAGGGCTAATTTTAACCATGTAACTAGGAAGTATTTTTTGTTTACTCAAAGGATTATTAGTCCTGGAACAACCTTCCTTTTGAAATAGTTAGTAGTAGTAATAACAAACTAACATTTACAAATCGTCTTGACAAATTTATCATTAATAAAAACAATTTTGGTTATTATAATTCATTTTGGTGCTATTATGGGCCTTACAGCCCCCTTCACCTTATCACCTTAGTATGAACCTTAGTATGAACACAAACACATTTGACAACTAGATTCAGATTCAGATTTTATTTGTAAAAAAACATATACACCTCTGAGAGTTGAACATACACAAAGTGAAGTAAAAATAGCACAGAATAAATATGATGTATGATACTGTCAACATTACATTACATCTCAAGTATATAAGTAAATGTTTATTGTTCAACACACAGTGTTATTACAATGCTTAACAATTTTGACAAAACATAATTAAAAAAACACATAATATTGCATAAACTGTTCCTTATCGAAGAATACACCAAAGTCATACATCAGTATTATTGCACAACTTTCCTTCATCATAAAATACATTCATCAATACAACGAAGACATAACTTTCATAAAGTGCATTGCAAAACTCATCAATTCATTTTCTATCCCTGGTTGTCTAACAGGCTCTTTTTCCAGCTATCCAACAGTCCCTTTTATTAATCTCTTTTCTTCTTCTTTTCATTAGCTATGCCCATTAAGTAATTCCCAAAACATCCGCTAGTAAATTCATCTTTTATGAAAAACAGAATTTGTGTTACACATCTCAAGCAAAAACAAAGACATTTGTTTAACAGATAATTATGCAATGACGTGAAAAATTCCTGGTGTCTGATTGGTCGTTCTGGGGCTAGACCCATGATGTTATCTCAGTACAACATCACTGCTCTAGTTCCAGCATACACATGACTGCATTAAATGTAAAAGAACTCACTCCACACAACCTGGGCACATGAAAAACCCCAATGATACTGGCCATGATGGCTTCACCCCCCAACACAATTCCATCCCTTGCTACCACATTTAAAATAGAACATAAATGTAATTTTCAACCTCAGTTCCCTCCAATAAACTGCACCAACCTTCCTATCTTAATTAAAAAAAAATGCCTCAGTGAAACACGCACATTGGCTTTACTGCTCACCATCCCTGTAAGCATCTTCAGACCCCCCCGGATTTCTTCTCCCCTCAGGATTTACCCCCCAACAGTAACCTCTTACTTTGGGTCAGGCAGTCACAGCAAATACGATAGTGCAGCATACAAAAATGATTTTTTTCCCCTGAACCGATCAGCTTCAGTGACCCATGTAAACCGTATCTGCCAGTCATGCAATGAAGTCACATGGTTTGGAGGAAGAAAACAAATCAGTCATCAAAGTTACATCCTTATATTAACCACTGTCAGACACCCTCCATTCCCACCCTGTTTCTCAACTCCCAGTGAAGTGTAAGAATCAAAAGCCATGACAGTCAGCTGCCCAAACTACATTACTGGGTACTTTAGACTCACTGAGTAGCATGTTGACCTTAACAAAAAAACAGTAAGTAAATCAAGAAACTTAAAATACAGCCCACTTTCAGGATCTGGTGAAGGGCCATGGGGGGTGGGGGGACTGACCTCTAACATCAAGGCAGCAGAACACAGCACTGAAAGAATGAAAAACCTTAGGAGCCTGGGCAGACAGCATCATTAACATAGCAGCTCCACCTACTGGTGGACAATACTCTGGACTTTTTTTTAAAACATATACCTCCACACAGTAAAATCAAAGAAAAAATAGAAAAACAAGTTTTTTTTCCCTTCTTTTTTTGTTTATTAAGAAACAAACCAATACATAATTTAAATAATGCACTCCATGATGTGTGTTATGCTTGGATAATGTCACTTTTTGGGTGATGGATGCACTTAGCCTTTGGTCTCATGCCCAATCACCCAAGGTGTGACATTATCTAAGCCTTACACACACCCTGTTGTGCATTATTACTTAATTATTACACAAACTTATGAACCAATCTGTAAAAAAGATTTGCTACTTCGAAAAATTTGTAATTTAGTCTGGTATGCAAACCCACTGTACAAGGGAAAAATACGTATGATAATTCATACTGGCTGCCTGTGCAAATTTTGCAACTGAAAAAGTAATATTCACCTGATCAGTTCCCAAAAGAAAAACTACTTTTCCTTAACTACAATGATGCTCTCTATGCCTCAGGAAATGAGCCAGTCATTTTAATCTTTAAGTTTTAGTCAAGAACAGTCTAATAAAATATGTTTTGTCAGCCATTCTTTATCACAACCATGTTTATAGAAAATTTTCCTTTTTAGAGTACTCCGGGTGATAATGTTTGTGTATTATCCATGATTCAAATCCATTTGCAAACAAGCCATAATTTGTAGATTATTATGTGGGTGAGGTTCACAGTAGTTTAGATAAGACTGTCTAACATGAAAAGTTTTTAATGTTTTATATAATAAAAGTTGAATGTCTTTCTTACCCTTGCAATGTCATAATGTTTGCTCATGTCTTCTATCCGCTGTATTGTGCTGCTTTTATATAAAGATAGTCGTTGTTCTATTCTCGTTTTAATAAGGTTTCTAAGCCATATTTTAATAGTTTATAACTAAATAAGAAAACAGATGGGGCTCTAAATCCGTTAGATGCATTCTTAGGATACTCATTCCAGATTGCCTTAAGGACTATATTTGGCGAAACATGGACTATTCTACAGTATACCAACATGCTATCAATCTAGCATCTGCACATGCAGATATTGCTGTTACATCAGTTTCTGCCCTTAGAAATTCAACAGGTATAAACTGGAATTCCTAAGAGCAAACATAAATCTCAATTTATGTTTTATGCTAACAAATTAGAGAACTGCATAAACTCTGAAAGGAGGCTCAACAAAGTGATGTGGCTGCTAATACTGAAATGGAAATTGTTCAGCTCAGAAAAAGAAATTGGAAGGGTGCTCAATGAAAGAAGTACAGTAAAAATTCACAAAAAATGTGCAGTGTTTTGATTTCTATATGTGTAGTCCTATTGTGTTCTTTCTTTTGTTTACTATTACATTTTTTTTTCTAAATTTGCCTACTTGTTTTGAAGGATAATATGAAGGTAATGCCATCTATGTGACAGCTGTGCTCTGCAGTTAAGTGCCACAGGGCCAAATTCTCACTCTCATGTTGTCTGCATACATTATGTATACATGCTGCCACTGGGTGACATCATAAGATGCTATGGCTTGACGTTTCATTGGTATGCTAATGAAACCCAGCTGTAATTGTTTTGTGCGCTAAATGGGGATAATGTGTCCACTGTGTTGAGTTGATGTCTATGAGAAATTAATTGTTGTATGGCCTCCAGCTGGATTAGTCTCAACCTTGGTAAGATAGAGGTGTTACTTGTTGAATCAGGTCACATAGGTCTGCAATAGTGGGTGACAGCACCACCTTATATTTAACTGGGACAACAATCAGAGCTGTGGACAGTGTGAAAAAGTTTGGGGTCGTTATGAACTACAGGCATCTGGTTAGTCCATAGCACTTTTCCTCTCTCACAAAAAAATCACCTAGATCAAACCATATCTAGTGCCATAGTGGATCCAGCAATGTAGAGAAGTAGCAGCCAGCACCCCTTTAGACCAGCAAATAGTTGCTTTTTCAACCTAATATGCGTTTTAGAAGGGAACATTTTACATTTTTCTAGGAAAATGCTAACTCCTTAGCAAAACTGCTATCCCCTTAGAAAAACAAATTCTAGAAACTCCCCTGTTCTAGTACACAGTGACCTGATTATGATAGTACATGCCTTTGCTGCATATAGACTGAGTTACTGAATTATTGCAACCTACCTACCTAGGGCTTTCTGGAGGTCTGATGTGCCATCTACAGCCGGTCCAGTATGCGGCAACTCAGTCTATTGCTTGGACACTCAGTTGGAGCATATCATCCTGGTACTGTGCAATCTGCACTGGTTGCCAATTCTGTGGTATAACAGTTTCAAGATAGACTTGTTGACCTACAAAGTCCAGAATGGCTTGGGCCCTGGCAACCTGAAAAATGTCTTGTCTGTTTCCTCTGCTGAGGTGGGCTTGCTTACTGTCCCACACACAAGGCTGAAATTATTTGGGGACAGAAACTTTAGGGTGGCTGCTCCTTTGGTTTTGAATTCCTTATCATTCCATACACATGGTGCCCACTCAGAGGCCTTTAAGACATTTTTAAAGTCCCCTTTATTTGAGTTATCATGCAGTAACTTTCTGTAATTATTTTCTGATGTATAGTTTTGATCGTATTTATTATTGTAATTGTTACCTCATAAATGTAAACTTGTTTGCAAGGTGCCTGTGCCTTTGGGATAGAATGCTGAAAAATTAAATTGTCTTGTCTTGCTTATAGGCTGAACCATTAGAAATCTCAAAAAAGAGTACAAGAACAAGCATTGGATATAGCAAATGAAATCCCTGCTAGTCCCTTTGGTTCCCTCTTTCATGGAACAAAATTGCTATAATCCAGATGACACAATGTTTATCTTGATTGACCAAATCCCTTGGACAGTGAGCGATAAGGAATGCAGATCTCTCCTTCAGAGAGAGAGAGAGAGAGACAATATGACTCTTTAACTTAAGAAGTTTGAGACTGGATAGGTTCAACAACTAGACTGATTACTTTGCTTTTTCTATTAATAATGTTTGATGAACTGGGCATTTTTCTTATAACTGAACTGTATTTAAATAATTTCTTTTTCTTTTTGCTTTTATTAATTGATGTGTTAAGGAATGTTTTATTATATTTATTATAGTTAAATTCTGGAGTATATGTTTGTATTTCTATTTTTTGTTTGTGTTTCTAGTTTATGATTTTATTGTACTGTAAGTTGTAATGGTGTCCTGACCCTCCAGATAAGGGTATCAGATAAAAATAAAGACTACTACTGCTACGTTAAGAGAATGGATTACTTGGTGTTCTATAACATTGTGTGGAACTTTGCTATTACCTTTTCTCTCCATCTCTGTAGTCCACTGTTATATGAATACAGTAATCCCTTTTTAATATAGTGCTACTATAATTTTGCTAGATTGGTTATTAATTAGTGAAGCTTGTACCATACATTCTTTTGGTACTTTGTTTTACTTTTATTGATAATACTGAATTACTTCATAACTCCAAGTATAATCAATATATCAGACCTTCAAATCCTTTATGAGTTACAAAATTAGAAACACAGAAACAGAAACAAAGGTGGCAGAAGGAGACCAAGGGTCCATTTAGTCTGCCCATGTGTTCCTTGTACCATCTCAGATCCCAGGACCTAACCCCCTTCTGCCTAATGCCTCCTACTGCTCTTGTTGCTTTTGATCATGCTTTAGCCTTGTCCCACCCCAGCTTGAATGATGTCATGGACTTTGCTTCCACTACCTCAACTGGCAGTTTATTCCATGGTAACCATTTTGGTAACCCTGTTCTGGACCATCACCAATCTGTCTATGTCTTTCCTGAGATGTGGTCTACTGAACTTGACACAGTATTCAAATTGGGGTCTTACCTCTGATCTATATAGGGGCAACACTACCTCCCTCTTCCTTCTGGCAATGCCCTTACCTATGCACCCTAGCATCTCACAAGCCCTCCTGATTGCCTTAGTACAGTGTCTGCCCACCTTTCAGTCATCCAATATGATTACAGCAGCTCTCTTTCATGCTTGGTCATTGTCAGGTTTTTTTTTTCATTCCTACAAATATATTTTTGATTTACACTGTGGTTTTGCATTGTCTTTCATGAATAGGTTTGCTTATTTATCCTAAGGACACACTTTGTTGTCATCAGTATGTTATGTCCTTCATTACTAGTAACATTTCCTCATGTTTTAAATCCTTGCTTCAAATGTCATCACTTTTAGTATAAATTATAACTTATGCAAAAATATCTGCAAATGTATAAATTGATGTCACCGTTAGATGGTTATATTTGAAGGAGGCATCTATTGTTAGACCCCACCACCAGAAGAAGACATAAGCCTGCAAAACATCACAGTGTCAACTTTAGCATGCATTCAATGAGAATTGCTCACTATTAAATCTTTTTGTGCTTTTGCAATAACTTTGGATCAGTGCCTTATTTATTTTTTGTTGCCTATGGGTTTATGTGCATGTCCCTGTCATGTTGTTTCAAAGATGAGCAAGTCCAAATTCTTCCCCTTAAGGGTGGTATCAGTGAGCCTGGGTAAGGAGAACACTGTTGAATGGGAATGGGAATTCCTAAAACCATGCTGTTTCAATTTCAAGTTTTACTGTTCCACTAATTTAAGTCATTGTAATTTAAAAACAGAAACTAAATCAAAACAAAACAATAAATATAAACACTAATTTGACAATAATATCACAAATAAAATGTAGTTGCCCATATAAAACAGTATGAACAACTTAAGCAAGTTTATTCAACTCTAGCAACAAGTATTAAATGCTTTTGCTTTAAGAGTGTTTCCAGTAAGAGGATATTAAAGAGATTAACTTTAGCTAATTCTAGCATTTTACCTGGAATTTACAAAGGAGGCCAAAAGGTTTGAGTCTGAATACCTATACTCCTTTGATTGCTTGTGTTTCTACTCCTTTACGGTGTATAGTAGCCTGTAATCTCTTGGTGTCATTGAAAATAATAGTTTATATTAGATTCCTAGAAGAAAATGTCTTTAGTGCCCTCTTAGGTGTGTAGATTCAAATGACATATTTAAACCTTTACAAAATTCTGGACATATCACATAATACATTTTGTCATACATATTGAAGATAAAAGCATAGTAAGCAAAAATCAGAAAGTCAATACTGGAGTATGAAGATTCCAGCAGATGAAGAAGAGTCCAATTCAGATGTACGTCCTAATGGGAAAGGATGATTAATCCATGTCCAGGGTTTCTGTGTAGGAATGAAGAATTATAAACTGAAGGATAATCCAGGGAGCAAAGTCTAGAGGTGGTCAGGTATTAGACAATATCGCTCTGTCTGAACAAGTGGGAGAAAGAGTTCCATGAAAGTTGGAGACTAGGGTCCTTCACAGAGGTTCTGAGATGGCGTCAGCCTAGACCTCTATGTAGGTAAGGCACAAACACAGCCAGGATGCCTGAGATGTTATATTCGAAGGTAGGGAGAGCAGATATAGGAGCAAGAGCATCTGAGGAAGCCATTGAAATTCAGGGAAGAGACACCTAATGTTGAGGTTGTCATGACATGGAAGAGTGAGATTACATGGTTCTCTGAAGGCAGTCTGAGGTGATGAGCAGCAGGAATGAAATTCCAGTGGTTGATTAACACTAGGAAGTTAGATGGGAACCCCTCACAGGTTGGGTGAGGAAGCTAACTTCCAAATACACAGCACTCAAGCAACACAGAAAATTACCAGCAAAGTCATGAAATGTAAGCAATATAAACTTATTAAAGAACTGGTCTCTCACCCAAACCCCGGTGCTTCGGTGGATAGCCTTCATCAGAGGGTGTGGCTACCTGTGTTACAATATTCCATTAGGTAGGCAACAATTCAAAACACCTGGGATTTAATTACAATGTGAAATTAACATAAAAACATATTTAGTGCAAAGAAATGGCAGAGCATTGTAACTGTTAAATATTCATACTGGCACATTCATCAAATCTGACATCAAATATAATGAAAAGATAGAAATTAAAACATTTTTTAATAATATTTTTTGGAAAAAGCTGTCACCAGGAAAGGATGGTCCTAATAAATAAAAATATATAATTCTTGAAGTATACATCTTAACTATTTGTAATTAAATTACTGAGGTCCTGGTGAAAAATGACTTAACAGAAAGGGCATATAACTTGCTAAGCAGAGAGGTGATCACCCAAATTACATGTTGCCATGGCATTCTTTAAGTAAAACCGGAGATCCATAAAAATCTCCCGCTTGCAAGAGGGAGAAAGAGATGTAACAGGAGAAATCAGGCACAACAGGTAGAAGGAACTCCTGTAACAAAAGACAAAAATAAATACAATGAATAAACAAAGGAGGTCACTAGTTTTGCACAAGGTCAGATTTCTATAATGTCATATGTATGTACAAAATTCTTATACTGACAAGTGCATATATTAAACCATTTTCATAAATTCATAAGAAGGTCACCAGTTCTTGCAAGAGGTCAAACGAACGACATAAATCCAATAGTAGACCGCATATGAATATGTATGTAAAGACATTCAATAATGCATGAAAGTCAGTTGCAAAAATGGCAGAGCATTGTAACTGTTAAATATTCATACTGGCACATTCATCAAATCTGACATCAAATATAATGAAAAGATAGAAATTAAAACATTTTTTAATAATATTTTTTGAAAAAAGCTGTCACCAGGAAAGGATGGTCCTAATAAATAAAAATATATAATTCTTGAAGTATACATCTTAACTATTTGTAATTAAATTACTGAGGTCCTGGTGAAAAATGACTTAACAGAAAGGGCATATAACTTGCTAAGCAGAGAGGCGATCACCCAAATTACATGTTGCCATGGCATTCTTTAAGTAAAACCGGGGATCCATAAAAATTCCCCGCTTGCAAGAGGGAGAAAGAGATGTAACAGGAGAAATCAGGCACAACAGGTAGAAGGAACTCCTGTAACAAAAGACAAAAATAAATACAATGAATAAACAAAGGAGGTCACTAGTTTTGCACAAGGTCAGATTTCTATAATGTCATATGTATGTACAAAATTCTTATACTGACAAGTGCATATATTAAACCATTTTCATAAATTCATAAGAAGGTCACCAGTTCTTGCAAGAGGTCAAACGAACGACATACATCCAATAGTAGACCGTATATGAATATGTATGTAAAGACATTCAAAAATGCATGAAAGTCAGTTGCAAATAGACCAAGAAAAAAGTTTCCAGGTTTCTAGACAGAGGCCACCAAGAATGCAAAAGGTCAATACCAAAAGGGGACTTTAAAAATGCAAAAAAACAATTTTATATCAACGTGTAAAGAGTTTAAGGGAGTCAAATGGAGATGCACAGGGTCAAGGAAACAAAAAATGCACTTTGTCTATGTACCAAGCAAGGATTATTTTTTCTTTTTCAGAAATGGCTTCAAGTCCCACTGGTCATTTAATCCATCAGGTTTAACAGTTTTTAATCTAAAAATCCATTCACTTTCTTTCATCAATAAAACATTTACCCTTTCTCCACCGTATTTTAATGGTGGCACCCATTCAATACCCATGTATTTCAGACAAACTGGTGATGAATTTTGGTGCCTTGCAAAGTGCTATCCAACTGGTGTGTCAATTTTGACATTTATAATATTACGGACATGCTTCTGCATTCTGGTTTTCAGTAACCTAGTTGTCCTACCAATGTTGACCACATTGCAAGGGCACCACAAAATGTAAACCACAAAAGTGATATTACAAATGATGAATTGTTTTACCTCAAATTCTTTATTAGGGTTTGCTGGGTGTCTAAATTTATTGCCAATGTTGCAGTACGTACAAACGTTACATCTGAGGCATTTATGATGCCTATGGGGCTTGTAAGGCAGCCATGTAGTATCTCGTGAACTAGGTTTTAACCTACTGTGCACCAATTTATCCCTAATGTTAGGTGCTTGACTGAATATGACCCTCAGTTTGGTCCCAACCGCTGCTTCAACTCCCCTGTCACTTAACAGAATGGGCCCATTTTTGTATATTATACTCCCAATCTGTCCTGACCAATCATTATATTCTATGACAAAGGTAATGGGTGGCAGGTTTAATTCCCTTTGTCTAGTGTTGGCCAGTAGTTCAGTTCTGGATTTTGCATGGGCCTTAGTTAAGGCCTCATCCAAAATCTCTTCCTTGTAACCCCTTGACAGAAATCTATTTCTGAGTTCCTCTGCTTGGGATAGAAATGTACTTTCTTGTGAGCAATTGCGTCTAAGCCTAAGGAACTGTCCATAGGGTACAGAATTAACCAATCTGAGGGGATGGGCACTCTCGGCTCTGAGGACCGAGCTGGTGGCTGTGCTTTTCTATAATATCTGGATTCTATGCTACTAGCTACATTGCTAGGTTTGTAAAGGGTTAAATCAAGAAAATCAAATAATTTTTCATGTGCCTTATGAATGAGTTTTAAGCTTTTGTCATTCTGATTTAACCATTTAACAAAATCATCTATTCCTTCCATTTCACTATCCCAAATAAACAAAATATCATCAATGAAATACTTCCATAATCTGATTCTGGGCATAAATGGGTTAGTAACATAATTAAATACACATGTCTCCTCCCATCTGCCCAAAAACAGATTGGCATAAAAGGGGGCCATAGATGCCCCCATTTTGGTACTACAACTTTGAAGATAGGTTTCATTGAATTCAAAGAAATTGTGTTTTAGAATAAAATCCAGAGTGTTACACACAAACTCTTTTGGGATGTCATCTGTTTCATAGCTATTTTCAAGAAAGCATTTCGGTGAGAAAGCTGGATCGAAGAAAATGATGTGCAGGTCATTGTAGGAGGTCCTTTCCTGAGAACTTGAGAAAGGCATGAGATGTCCATAACAGTCTAGAAACTGGGGATCTGGATGCAGCATGAAGGAAGCAGCAAGAATAGATCTCCACATGTGGTCCAATGGTAAGAGGAGTTGATTGAGTGCCTGCAGCTAAGTATGCCAAGCTGAAGCAGCAGGATCCCCACACGGGATCACAAAACAAAGGAGTAAAATAATAGAATCATACGTCAGGCTTTCGTGTAAAGTGGCTGGAAGGTGCGATCATCTTGAGGAGACACGAGAAGAAGATGCACAAAATTTGTTTATAGTTTGTTTGACCAGTGGATTGTCAGCCAGGGTTATAGGCATTGACAAGCTAATGATATATACAGGCTGAGATGGCCAGATAGCATTGCTCAGATATGGGACGGTTGCAAAGGGGTCATAGAGAGAGCAGGTAAATGTACCACATACAAATGGTCAAGGTTTTAGTGACTTAAGAGATCTGGCTGATACTGTCCTGCAGCTTCAGTAAAAGTTATATACCATTGATTGCCTTGACCTAAAATGTCCTGGGACTGTCGAGTAAATGAGTAGTGCGCAACAGCGATGTCCTGTGGAATAAGCTTCAACTGGAATGAATCGAAGCTGGAGTGTACATGCCATAAAACGAGGCCCTCATTTGGGCTAGGTTGGACCAGCAGGGCCCTGTGGAGGTCTGCTAGAGGACAGCACATAAAGAGATCAAGTAGCAAGCTAGGCCCCCATATGGGCTAGCTGGAGTGGCAAGATCTCCTCATAGGTCTGCCTCAAGGAAGTGGAAGAAGTGAGAGAGTCGAGCCAGGCCCCCATATGGGCTAGCTAGACTGGCAGAACCATCACATATGTCTGCCTGAGGATGAGTAGAAGTGAGTCAAGCTAGGCCTCCACATAGGCTAGCTGGACTGGCAGGACTGGCACAAAGGTCTGCCCGAGGAGGGAGTAGTGGTGAGTGAGTTGAGCAAGGCCTTTGTGTAGGCTAGCTGGACCAGCAGGACCCCCACATACATCTGCCTGAGAAGGAGTGGAAGTGAATGAGTCAAGATAGGCCCCCACGTAGGCTAGCTGAACCAGCAGGACCTCCACGCAGGTCTGCCCGAGGAGGGGACTTCAATGGAACAGATCTATGTGTATTGTAACTGGGTCTAGACAGGCTCCCTTTGAAAATGAGCTTGCCCAGTGGAGCTTGTCCTGGTGAAATAAACTAGATGGGGTAGCACAAATCATCTTGTCATTCAGCGAGATCAGTTAGGTTCCAAGTTATGGCAGCAGAGAGCGAGCCCAGTGTTCCCAGCACTGAAATGCCATACTCATGGTAATGTGCCTAGTGAAGTATGCCAGAGCAGGTTGGTCCCCAGATGCAACAATCACAGTGCAATTACTCAGTATGGACATAGAAGGTACTGCAGCAAGTGAAAATGCCAGGGGAGTATGCACCCTGGGAGACAGCATTGCCGTGATCATTGGACGCCAACCCCAGGACTGGAGATGAAGTTCATAAGTCTATGAAGTTGTGCATGAGCCAGCAAATGCCAAAGGGCTATGCAATAGATTCAATGGCCAGGGCAGTGAGGGAGCAGGGCCCAAGACACAAATAGCAGGCTGGAGCGAGCCACAGACTAGCTCATGGTCCAAGGCAGAGTTCATGGTGCACCAGTGCGGATGTCCTAGGGAGGCAATGGCAACAAATGGATAGGAAGGGGAACTGAATGAATCAGAGGAAGGCGCAGATAGGGGAGAGATGAGGAGCTAGGAGCATGTGGCAGGACAAGCAAAAAACCAAAGCGCCATGCAGCAGGGCCAAGTCCAGTTAGCACATACGGTGCCGAATACTCAGTCCACACAGAGTGGAGCAGAAATTAGCACAAGGCAAGCAGAGCAGATGAACCAAGTAGAGGTTCTCCAGTAGGAGAATCTGCATTGAGTGGATGTGGGTCCTTCTCTTCTAGTTCCATGTGTGCAGTGGCTGGTGGAGTCTGGAGCTGGAAGCTGAGCCTGGCAGTGATGACTCACCCCAGAAGCACCAGCGGAGAACAGTGCCACAGCCGGTGAGGTAAAGCCCAAAAGAAACAAGGAAAGAAGGGGTGATCAGGGAGGGAAGGAAACAAATGAATGAGGCACAAGTTAGCACAAGGAGGGAGTAGGGAAGAATGGACCTGAGAGGAACAACAACGGGGGGGAGAGAGAGAGAGAGAGAGAGAGAGGCAAGGGAAGGCAACAACAGATAAGGCAGAGGGGGAAACACCAAAGCAAGAGATGAAACATAGAAAAGGAACAAGTAGGAATGGAGGGGGTAACAAAAAAAGAAGTAAACCTCACCAGCCATGCAGCCGCAAACCCCGCAAGTGCTTCTGAAAAGCTCGAAGCTGAGAGGCAGAAGTGCTGAGGATTAAGTAGGGGATGTAGGAGGAGCTATTCCCCACCCCTTGAACCTCAGGCTATAGCCTTCCCAATACAGTTCTAAGGTGAGAAGGTCCTTATTCTTTATACACCATGGGAATATTTATTAAAGGTTTTAATTTTTTCTGTGTGTATTCTGCAGACACTTCCTTTAGCTTTTCTCTTTCAACAGGCATTTTTGAAGGGCTTATAATGATTTGTTTTAGAGAGTCATCACATGGGTGGTCCAGCCTTGTTTGTTTTAGTGCACTTTAATCTCACTTAGCCATGGGGATTCAAATCCAAATTCATCTATGAGATATTTTCTAATGAACACCTTTTAGCTAGTCTAACATTTTTGTAACCCCTGCACTTCACCCAATAAACAATTTTCCTTCCCATAGTAAACATTTCAGATCTTGTTCTTCCCAGCTCAGCTCTAACTAATTCTACTGGGGTAGATTTCAGTATTATAAAAATTATTGCGGGGCTGATGCTTTCAAAACTTTGGAACATGCTGTTTTATATTGCCCTAAATATTGGGATATGAGAGAAAAATGTTTGGCATGTTACTTAGGAGGATTTCACCAAGTTGTGGAAAAAATCTTATATGTGTTAGTATTGTTCTTCATCAACAAGTATTGCTACCACTTCTATGTTATTGCTAGGCATTCTTATTGAGCTGTAACACACTTTATTCTCTGCAATTGCAACTTTTTGTATTTATTCTAATTTTGTACTAGTTTGTTTTTTACCAAATGCTGTTTCAAATGTTTTGCTTCCACGTATTGTGCTGCTGTTCTTCCACTGTTGCCCTCCATGCCTGGAAATGAGCTATGGCTCAGTGTACCTCTCCCAATTACCAGTTTTCAAATATATAAGTACATTTGTAAAATTGTTTTGTAGTATTAATTAAGAGGGTGTTCAGTTTTCTCATATGTGTTTTACTGTCCCGTTTTTCTGTCGTATATAGTGGCAACACTATTTAATGTCATCTTTGCATACCTAAGGGCTGGAAGTAGGGTGTACCCTCCGTATTTTGCATTAAAGCAAATCAGTTCATTCTTAATTTGCAACGATTTTGCCCTAACATTGATTATATATAGTAACCATTTATTATTATTGGCAAAATTCAGCCCCAGACACTGTAACAATAATTCTTGATCTCCTCTAATGGCTCTCCATCCATTACCCAACCTTTTCCAACTTTCTTTCTCCCATATATCAAGATTTTTCTGTTCACTTTATTAATTATTAAGAACAAACTGGCAATTATTTCCGATCTTGCTGCAACATCTGATGTGGCTTGTATCACTGAGACCTGGCTGGATGAAAATGCCAGTCTGGTTTTGGAATCGGCTGTTTTGGCCAGGTACTTGGTGGTACACCACTTGAGAGAGGATTGTAGGGGTTGAGGTGTGGCAATTCATTTTAAATCTGACCTGAACCTCACAGCCCTCCTAGTGAGAACAATAAGGTCCTTTGAATGTGTGGCTGTTCAAGGGTCTGCAGGTGTAGGTTGCAAGATCCTTCTCATCTACTGCCCTCCGGGGGATAAGAAGGAATTCTTGCAGGAAGTCTCGGACTTCATCATCCAACTGGTGTTGAAGTCACCCCGATGGATTATTATGGATGACTTCAATGCCTGGGTCAATGACGAACTCTCACAGTTTGGTCAAGACTTCCTCCAACTAATGTATTCATAGGGCCTGATACAGGTTGTTACCTCTGCAACCCATATACATAGCCACTTGTTGGACCTCATCTTCCTGCTTGGAATGGAGGTTTCTGACCTTATGGTGGAGCTGGTCACTTAGTAGGACCACCATACAGTGAGGTTCTTGTTCGAGACCCCCCTAATAGACCTACCCCTATGGAGATGGCCCAGTACTGCCCTTTAAGAGGGTTGACCCCACAGGGTCTGACGGCGGTGCTGGACCTATCAGGTTTGATAAGTGCATGCGAGGAGCCAGAAGAACTGGTTTTGTCCTATAATAGGGTTATTGCCGAGGCCCTCAACTCTATCTCACCTGTCCGTGTTCGACCCTTCACCTCACACCGGGGATCCCCCAGTTTGATGGGACTCGCAGGGAGATGAGGGGTCGAAGGTTTGGGTGATGCTGGCGGAGGACTGGTTTAGAGGAGGACAAGCTTATATTGATGGTCCATTATTGGGACTATCAATTGGCAATCTCCTGTAAGAAGGAAGAGTTCCTGTCCAATGAGATCGCTGCAGCAACTAACAGATCAGCTCAGCTCTTCTACACTGTTGATAGGCTATGTAATTCAGCCTGTCGTCAGTCCGGGGGAGATTCTTCACAAGTGAGGTGTGATGAGTTTGCTCTGTTCTTTGCTGATAAGATTGCCTCCATCAGAGGCAATGGTGCTTGCGGTGATGGCCCTGAGGTTACAGACATTCAATCTTTCTGGCCCGACATTGACCAGTGGGCAGTCGTAGATGTAGTTAGGGTCATCCAGGAATTATGGCCAACCTTCTGTAGTTTGGATCTAGGACCAACATGCCTTCTAGTGTGCTGTGTTGATGTTAACGGCCTGGTCCTATCCAGGTTAGTCCAGTGTTCCTTAGTGACATGGGTCTTTGCTGGGCCACTGAAGGAGGCGGTTGTAAGACCACTCCTGAAAAAACTTTCACTGAACCTGGACTGCCTGGCAAACTACAGACCTGTCTCTAACCTTCCCTTTGTGGGTGAGGTTAGGCCATTCAACTGGAGATCTATTTAACAACCTATGACATCTATGATCCTCTACAGCTGAGTTTCAGAAAAAGGCATAGTACCGAGACTGCCATGATTCAGGTTCTAGATGATCTCCTGGCAGCAAGTGATTGGGGAACATGTTCCATCCTTATTCTCCTCAATCTCTTGGCAGCATTTGACACCATGGACCATGGGGTGCTGATGGAGTACCTGCAGGTTTGTTGTGGACTGGCTGGCACAGTCCTAAACTGGTTTAAATTTTTCCTCACTGGCAGGATGCAGCGAGTAGTGTCTGGGATTTTTTTCCTCAGTACCCTTGCCCCTGCCATGTGGGGTCCTGCAGGGCTCCATTTTGTCCCCCATGTTTTTCGCAGTGTATGCTAATGCTAGGGGTGATTGTAAGATGATATGGGCTGAGTTTTCACTGTTACACAGATGATACTTAGTTATACATATCTTTTGTTCCCAAACATCAGGAGACAGTTTCAGTATCCAATCGTTGCCTTGCTGAGATTCAAGACTGGATGAGGGTTTTAGCTGGTCAAGGTTGAATCCTGACAGGAGTGAAATACTGATGCTGGAATCTGGTCACTAGGGGATGAGGGTGCAATCTGGTAGAGTTTCAAGGTTGAGGCTGAGGGACTCCCAGTTGCATACCTCGGACTAGGTAAAGAACCTTGGCCTTCTTTTGGACTGTGGCCTAGTGCTTAAATTACAGGTGTCAGTTGTGGTCCAGACCTCATTTTACCATTTGAGAAACATCACCAGGATCAAACACCTGGTACCCTGTGGTGATCTGCCAGCACTAGTCCACACCTTTGTGACCTCTAGCCTTAATTACTGCAATGCCCTGTACCTAGGGCTGTTGGGAGTAGGTCTTCGTCAGCTGCAGCTAGTGCAAAATGTGGCTGCCAGGCTGTAGGTAGTGTCATATTACACCTGTGCTGTGCTTTCTGCACTGGCTGCCAGTTAGATGGTGGATCTCCTTCAAGGTATGTTTGCTGGCCTATAAGGCCTTGCATGGTCAGGGGCCTGGCTACCTGTAAGACCTCCTGTGTCCCTATTTCCCCTCTCACCCCCTTCGCTCCACAGATGAGGGATTGTTAGAGGTTCCTAGGGTTTTTCTGAAAACATCGGGTGCCCATGCTTTTTCCATTACAGACCCAACCCTGTGGAACTCTCTCCCTCATATTCAAGACATCCCCTTGACACATTTAAATGGGAGCTTAAAACTTTCTTATTTAAGCAGGCTTTCCCTCTGAGTTAGGTAATGTCTTAGTGATAATAGTTTAAACTAATAGTTACATTGATAAATAAGAGTGATCTATTTATATGTTCGTATGTATTTACACTGTATTTAAATATTTTAAAGGTTTTAGAAATTTTATCTAAAGTGCTTTGAATCAAAATGAGAATTGCGCTATATTAAATAACACTTGAATGAATGAATTTAAAGTTTTGATTCTTTCCAGTAATCTTCTAGCCATAATAGCTTTCATCTCAGTCCAACAGGGAAAAAAAAATAGGAACCAGGTCATCTACATGCATTAGTGTGGAGACCTGCACTCCCTGTATCTGAGATAAAAGCCCCTACATATTAGCCATTTTCTCTGGAAGACCATTGATGAATCAATTAAAAAGGAATGGTGCTAGCAAGCACCCTTGCTTTACACCCATGCTGGTGTTAAATCTTGTTGAACATTTACCTTTTTTGCTATATCTTACAACTGATCATGTTTCTGTGCAGATAACATACAGTAGGTAATGAAACTGAGCATGTTACCCAGTTTAAATATTTGGGTATCTTCCTTGACTCTGGGCTTTCGTTTTTTGATCATGTTAAAATTGTGTGTCATAATATTAACCAAGATAGTGAGGGGAAAATGACTTGCATAAATGCAAGACAGGCTACAATTACAGATTATGCTCTTGTAATATTATATGATTGTCATAAATACAATGATTTAAAGGTTATCTACAGAATAGAAGGTGATCATTTACCAATGGTACTTTACAGACAAAGGGTATCTCAGTGTGCAAGCTTAAAAGAAACTGAAAATATTGAGATAGTGAATAATGAGGCTTGCCAGTTTTAAGGTGCAAGCCCTGTTCTCCTCTGGGCCCCAGCCAATGGGGGTGTCCTGGTGGCAATCAGGAGGGGGTAGGGGGCTGTGACCCTCACAAGTGAGGTCAGAAAGGGAGGGCTAGAGACCAGAGAGAAAGAATGGGATTGGACAAGGGCTGGAGCTTAGGGAGGGCTACTAGGGTTAAAAGCAGCTGCAAGATGCCTGTCCTCACTTTGCTGAATTTTAGAAATTGATCTAGTCAGTATGGCAAACAGTATCCTGAGTTATCCTAGTATCCTAGTTAATTTAAGCTGCCTGGTGTGAAACGGTTTGATTGCTCATTTAAAAAAAATATATATATATATATATATACACATAGGGCCAGATATTCAAAAGGGTTGCGCCATGCGAAATAGGGTTGCGCCTGCGCAAGTCCAACTTGCTCCATTCTGCGATATTCAGCAGGAGGCAGTTGCACCACTGAAAACAGGCTGAGCAACAGCGCAATGCAAATGAATGCATGCTGAACTGGTGGGGGAGGAACCATTCATAAACTGCACAGCCCGATATTCAGCCAGGCTGTGCAGAGTTGTGCAGGCGCAACCCCCAACCTGCGCCTGCACAACTTTGAGCCAAAAAAAAAAGGCTTAGGTTGAGGGCCACCCACAGGTGAGATGCTGCATTGCAGGGCGCAACACAGCAGCTGCCACCTGTGGCTGGCCCCCAACCCACTCCCTGTGCCCCGCCTCATACCTCTCAACTGTCCCTGATTTTCAGGGACATCCCTGATTATGCCTCAGAATTTGTCTCTGTCCCTCATAACAATTGTATTTTTGTGACAGAACACTGGGGATTGTAAGCATAAAAGAATGTTAAATATTAAGTTACAGATTCCTTCCTACTCAGAAAATGCATCTCACATAAATCCCCCCTAATTCTATCAGCTTTCTGAGTGTATACTACCAAATCTTAAGATGTGTCCCTGATATGGGGTCTGTGTCCCTGATATTTTAATGTCTTGTCTCTGATTTATGAGACGAGAGGTTGAGAGGTATGCCCCCGCAGCCCGATCGTGGGCATAGTTAACCCCACCAGCCCGATCGCAGGCAGCAATTGTCCCCCCTCGAACACATCCCTGGTGGTCCAGTGGACCGTAGATCCTGATCGCGGGATGTAATCATTAACCCCCCAAACATAGCCGTGGTGGTCCAGTGAACCCAAACTCCCATCACGGGATGTAATTATTAAACACCCCCAACACATCCCTGGTGCCTAGTGTCCCCCACCCCACCACTCATGAAGCCTCACCCGCTCCCCCGCAGCCGCTGGGCGGCAGCATCCCATCCGCCCGCCGCCCGCTGCCACCGACTGACTGCACGGTAGGGCTGCACGCCCATTGGTGCAGAGCAAGAATACTTTCATTCACAAAACTGGACTGTCTTGTATGGTATGGGCTGCATGCCCATTGGCTCTTTGCTCTGCACCATGGGCGGTAGTCAGTCGGCGGGCGGCGGGTGGCAGGTGGGTGGGATGCTGCTGCTCGACCGGCCAGAGGGGAGCGGGTGGGGCTTCATGGGTGGGTGGAGGGACACTAGGCACCAGGGATGTGTTGGGGTGTTTATTAGTCATATCCCGTGATCGGGAGTTTTAGTCCACTGACCACCAGGGCTATGCATGGGGTTAATGATTACATCCCGCGATCGATCTACGGTCCACTGGACCACCAGGGATGTGTTCAGGAGGGGAGGAGACATACGCTGCCCGCGATCGGGCTGGTGGGGTTAAACCATGCCCGCGATCGGGACTGCAGGGGGGGTGTTATTAACCAATGCAACCGCGGTCGGGCTGGTGGGTGGGGACATTTCTGCTGTTGCCGCGATCGGGCCAGTGGGGGTGGTGGTGGGATTTTCACTCTTGCCCACGATCGGGCTGCAGGGGGCATCGGTCCCCGACGGCTGCTGCCTGGCAGGGTGCCAGGTGCAAGTCCTCGGGGATTGGCGCACCTGCATGCTAATGGCATGCAAATGGGGCCATAATCAGATGCAAATGGCCCTCCCTGCGCCTTGCATGAATTATGGCCCCATTGCATGTCACCTTTTGAATATCGGGATTTTGGTCATGGCGCAATGGTACTTGTGCCACCGCAAGTTGAATGCTCCACTCTGACAACTTGCGGTGGTGCAAGTTCCACAGCGCAATGCACAGTGGCTGTGGCCAGTGGGTGATATTCAAAGGAGTTGCTCAATAGCGCAACTCCTTTGAATATCGCCCGGGCCACACCCCTGCGCAACTATTTTGCGCAGCGCAAGGGCTTGCACCTAAGAAGAGCGCAGTTTGAATATCTGGCCCATACTGTGTGTATATATATATATATATACACACACATATATATATATCTATATACATACATATACACATATATATATATATGTATATATATATGTATATATACATATATATATAGTTTACTTAAACCTAATAGCGGTGGATTCAACCATGGAGCAATCCTGCCTGGTGAGGATTTCTGAGAGAAAAGGTATGGTAAGATTAATTGTTTAAACAAGGCACCTGGTGGGTGAGGAAAAAGTATTTTTAATTTTGTGGTCCCGTTTTTCTTTACGGTTTGATGTGGCTAGGCTGCAAGCACTTCAATTGTTTGTGTGGCTTGGTTTTTGGCACCCAGCAAGGCTGGGGCAAAACCGGAGGCCACAGTGAAAAGTATTATAAGAGCAAGTGCCCTTGTTTTGTCTCAAGAGGAAACTTTTTATGCTAAAACAGTAGGGAATTGTTGAGCAAGTAAGGTGTTGCGTTCCAACAGTGAATGGTTTTAATTGGTTTGGGTACACGGCCGCCAAGTCTTTTTTAGTCGAACTGGTGGGAGTGAGTGATCACAACTTCAGGTCAACAGAAAGGAAGGAGAGCTTGGTTAGCGGTCTGCGAGTAGGGTGGCTGAAGAGGAGAACAGGTACACTGGGAAGAGCACGCCAGATGAGTTTTCCAACAGGGAGCAGGTGAGGAAAATTCCAGTTACTGGGCCAAGGAACACTATAGGAGGTGCATAGAATGCCACTCTTGGGCCCCCCACCCAGTTATTTCCACAGTAAAGGGGGCAGAAACCACCCCAGTAAAGTTGGAGACATGAGGAGGATGGGGAAAAATAAGAGCAAGTGGGAAGATGGCCCAGAACAGGCTTGGAAGCGGGCCATGTCAGAGATGCCGGGGGTGGAGGGTACTCCTCTGAGCCACGTGGCACTCGGGAGGCCCCCCAAACACAATTAAACAAACAAAATGGAAAAAGGGATGTAGGGAATGGAGAAAAGGGGCACAGGAACAGAAACGTGCATGGCTTTAGGACCAGTAATTTCTTTGATGCATTATGAGGTGGAATAGGCCACCACGCTAAGGGCCTGACCATGTGGTTATGGCATAGCAAGGCCTGCATTTTTCAGCAGGGCAACAGGGAATTTCCAATAGGGAAGGCTGGGACAAGGAGTTTGCCAGCATGAGAGGGGGAATTGTGCGCATTAAAGCAAATAAACAACATTTGATTATTTAAAAAAAAAAGGTTTTCTGTTTTGGATTTTTTCACAGTGATGATCACCAGTGCAGTCATCAGCGGGGGCTCTAGGAACTGGGCTAAGGCTGGGCTAGTGTTTGCACTGCAATTAAGAAATATTGCTACAGATGGGGGGGACAAAACAGGGGTAGAAGGCACAATGGCTGGCAATAGAAGGGGTTTAACTCAAGTGGCTAACCTTAATAGGAGCAAGGAGGTGCTTCCTGGAGAAGGGACTTATTTAAGCTACAGGAGTCCCCAGGGAATATTCGGTTAAGGCCAAAGAGGCACTGGCCCCAGTCAGGGTTGCCCAGCCAGATGGAAGGATTGGGGATATGGGGCGCAGGCCACTAAAGCCACTACAGCAGGCATGATTGGGGCAATTTGAGTGGCATATTTGGCCTACACACATGCATAGGCATGGTACATGGGAGTCATTTTGGGACAACAGGCCAGCAGACATTTTAGGAAGAAGTATGGAAGGCTGTGGGGGGGGGGGTGGCTAGTTAGGGACCAAGGATAACAAGAGCTTTTATGGATATTAAAAAAAAGAAAAAAGAAATGGAGAAAAGGAGAATAACATTCTGGGCTTGCAGAGCACTGGGTTGGGCAGAGAGGCAGAAAAGGGGAGAGAATTATAAGCCTGCAAGGATACAAGATGAATAACTGTGAATTTTGTTTTGCAGCCCCAAATTGGTACCAGAGTTCAGCATGTCCCCAAGAAAGAATAAAGTGACCAAGGAGGACGCATACCAGGCTAAAGTGGACCTGGCAGACAGAAATTTTATCTAAAGCGCTTTGACTCAAAATGAGAATTGCGCTATTTTAAATAAAACTTGAATGAATGAATGAATTTAAAGTTTTGATTCTTTCCAGTAATCTTCTAGCTATCATAGCTTTTATCTCAGCCCAACAAGGGAAAAGAAATAGGAACCATGTCATCTGCACACATTAGTGTGGAGACCTATACTCCCTGTATCTTAGGTGAATGCCCATATGAATTAAGCATTTACTCTGGAAGACCATTTATGAATCAATTAAAAAGAAATGGTGCTAGCAGGCACCCTTGCTTTCCACCCATGTTGGTGTTAAATCTTGGGTAACTTTTACCTTTTTTGCTATATCTTACAACTGGTCATGTTTCTGTGTAGATAACATAGATAATGAAGTTGAGCATGCTACTCAGTTTAAATATGTGGGTGTCTTCCTTGTCCCTGGGCTTTTGTTTTTTGATCATGTTACAATTTTGTGTCATAATATTAACCAAGATAGTGAGGGGGAAATGACTTGCATAAATGCAAGAGAGGCTACATAACAGATTATGCACTTGTAACGTTATCTGACTATCATAAATACAATGATTTAAAGGTTATCTACAGAATAGAAAGTGATAATTTGCCAGTAGTACTTTACAGACAAAGGGTATCTCAGTGTGAAAGCTTAAAAGAAACTAAAAATACTGAAATAGTGAACAACAGGATTCACTGGGACCCCAGAAATATAGTAATGCAATAAATTTAAATGAAAATATAACCATGAGTCTCTTCCCCTCTGATTGGAAAATTACTGGAGCCAGATGACATCTATAAAGAGATTGTAACATTCTACCAAATTCATACAATCGATCAAGGTTCTAAAAGAAATAACACCCAATATGACAACTGGTTCTATAAAAAAATGTAGGATAGAAAAAAAAAATTATCCAGACTAATTAGGAAAGTAAAATAAAATCTCAACAGAACAAAAAAACTCAATAAAGCAAGGAAACAACATAACATTTCTTAAATAATCAATGCATGTAGCAGCAAAAGGAATTATAGGACTCCATGTTTGTAGCAATAAGGTAGAAAGATTTGAACCTTGGTGGCTAGAGGAACCTGTACATATAAAAGCCAAATTGATTCATTTATTGCCCCTGATGTATGGGAGAAGTATTTTGCAATGATTTTCCAGGAAGCTACGTCTACAGAACAGCAGGGAGAAAGGGAATTAAATTAATTGGTTTACATCACAGGAGATGAAGGTAGCTATAGATTGTATCAAGAACAATAAAGCCCCAGGGCCTGCTAATATTTCTATTGACTTCTGTAAATAAAATCTGGATTGGTGGTCAGTCAGCTTTGATGACTTTTTTAATAAAGCTGCTATATATGCATATGTGCCAGGTTCATGATTAGGGAGCTATATAGTACCTACTGTATACATAAGAAATGATCCTATTCAGATCCTGCAAACTACAGGCCTATTAGCCTGCTAGATGGTATGGTAACAAGTTATGCAAAAGTACTCTTAAATAGGCTTCTAACATGGCTCAATCAATATGGGATCATTTCAGAATTTCAAACAGGGTTTAAAAAGGGCATGGGTACAAGAACTCACATCCTCCTTCTCTATCACCTAATAAAGAAATATTGTAAAGTAAAGAAATAAAGACTGTAGCTTTTGTGGACTTTGCCTCAGCATTCAATACAATTTTAAAATCTCTCTTGTGGGAGAAAATGGGACTACTAAATAATGCAGCCCTCAGCCATAGTAGGCTATGGAATCCC
Source organism: Neoceratodus forsteri (assembly GCA_016271365.2). Classification (NCBI taxonomy): domain Eukaryota; kingdom Metazoa; phylum Chordata; order Ceratodontiformes; family Ceratodontidae; genus Neoceratodus; species Neoceratodus forsteri. The sequence continues at coordinate 725,536,689 of CM028137.1, read as the reverse complement.
ACCTCCCTGCCCCAACACGAAAGTGGGAGTCAGACAAGAATGTGTGTTGGCCCCGACATTGTTTAATTTATTTATTAATGACATTGTTTTACAATTGGATATTCAGGCATTTCATCTCCCAACAGTTTTACAAAAAAGGATTCCAGTTCTTGCATATGCAGATGATTTGACAATAATTTCCACAGCCAGGCTAGGCCTAGAAAGAGCATTAGTGAAACTAGATGTACTTTGTACAAAACACACTTTTAAACAAAACACAAATAAAACAAAAGTAATGATTTTTGTTATTCCCAAGATGTACAGGAAGTTAGTCCTTGCAAAAAAAAAAAAACTGGAATATATTCAGGAATTCCCATATCTGGGGTTCTTTTCACTAGTAATTTTAGATAGTCAAGACATGTAAAGTGATTCAAAAGTAAGTTAAACAGTTCTGTAAAAGCTCTCAAAAGATTTAACAGGCTATATGGTGGATTGGCTCTATTCCCATGATTAAAGCCAATAATGTTAAAATGATCAATCAAGCCCTGTATGTGGCAGAAGTATGGGGAGCAGAAAACATTCAAAAAAATTGAGCCTCTGCTAAACAATGATATAAATAGATTTTAAGATTACCTGTAAGTGCATCTAGCACTCTAGTAAGAACGGAGCTAGGACAAGTGAGATTTGAATACATGGTTCATATAAGGATGATAAATTATTGGGTGAGATTATCTTCAGAAAACAAAAATTCGATTTTGGCAAAAGCTTATATGGAAAAGAAAAAACGTTCATATTGCAAGGGTGGTTGGTTGTCTACTGTTAACTCCCTACTAAGAAAGTATGAACTTAACCAATTAAATATCTGGGTAGAAAATAACATATATCTGAACTCAGCATACTTAAAAAAGATATCTTAACATATTCATTATAACTCTAAAGAAAAGGACATAGAAGAGGTAAAAAAATTGAAAGTAGATCCCTGGTTAGTAATTAACTCCAAGGAACATAATTTGAAATACTATTTGGATGCTGCCCAGCTCCCAGAACATAGCTTTATCCTGCTCAAGTTCAGATTTTAGGTATTCTCCAGTAACATTTAGAGATGCAGCAAATTTAAATTTCACCGGCAAGGTGGCCAAATTCACCTGGCAGAGTAATTCGCAAAATTTTCCTGCATAAGGCAAACTTTTACCTAGGCATAATTTCACCTTCCACAGGTGAAATTCCAGCTTCCATGGGTGAAATTTCACCTTCCATGGGTAAATTTCACCACTGATGGAGGAATTTTGCTGAGGAAGGCAAAATTTCACTATGGAAAGTGAAATTTTGCTGTTCCGCTGGGCGAAATTTTGGCACTCCGCCAGATGAAATTTCGCTCCACAAAATGGATGGAATTTCACGGATTACTCTGTGAAGTGAATTTCTCTCACTTCGTCCACCACTAGTAACATTCGGGAAAACAGATATAATAAAGGAACAACAGGACAACATGTTATTGTCCACTAAATGATAATGAGGATCTAGTACATGTGATCCTTCATAGTCCCTGGTATTCAGGAATCCAACATAAATTCTTGGGACAACATCTGAAAGACATGGTGCAGGATTCTCAAAAGGGGTGCACCCAGCTCATCTGATAATGCACTGGTGCATCCCCGACTTGTGCATTGGTGTGATTCTGGAAGGGGTCTGATGTGCCGATGCATTGCAGATGCGCCGCATGCCACCCATAATGATACGTGGCGCATCTGGAGGGGTTGTGCAGGGGGGTTAGGTACTTGATCCTGACTAATATAATCCCATCATTTAAAATCCCGTCACCAAAATCCTGAATAGACATGTTCCTGACTTCATTGTTTTCCATTTGATAAAATCCCGACAGTAGTTGTGATACAAAGCAAAATGCAAAAGGCAAGAAGTAAACGATGCAAATTTATCTTTATGTTTACCATTCACTGGCCCGATCATGTACCGTTGCTAACAGAGACATGGAGACACAAACTAATACAAGGCAAAACTTCTAAAAATGTTTACCATTTACATTTATTATGCCTGATAGTGCCAGTGCCTGATTGCTTTATTAGCTGGAAAGACATGGAGACACTAACTTTAGTGCGTACCGAACTTTTAAAACAGTAACTGACAACCATGCCTGCAGATGTAATGTTATTGAGCATCAAAGGATTGAATATTGCCACTTACCAATGTGAGCATTAGACAGCGTTGATGGTGTCTTCATTTAAAAGCGAACTGTTAAAATCCAATAAATACTCTATTAAAATGTTTCAACTGTTAAAATCCAAAAACCGAAGTGTTAAAATCCATTGTTCACAGTGCTGTATTGTGGGCTATACCTTTCAGGAACTCCACATCTGACAACTGCGACCTCTTGCTGACCACAATATTTATTTTCTCCTCCCGTAACGCATACCTGGCACACTTCACAACCTGTTGTAGCGATTGCTTTTTTGGAAGGCTGTGTCTCACTTCTTCAGGCAGACTGGCAATCGCTGACTGAATTAGTTGAGCAGAAGTGTCGTGTGTGTCCACTGCTCACCACTTTAATGATGCCATGGCACATGCAATGGGAGCATTTGTGGCATCAGGCGAGTGATTGTGCTCAGCGTGACTCCTCAATTGTTGTTGTCCACCGACAAGCACCGTTGTAGCTCTGCCAAGGCACCTTGCTGATTTTCTGCTTTGGCAGCACCAATAAAATACATCACCACGGTTCCTTTCCTTTACTAAAAGGTAATCGCCGATACAAATCTTATCTTTGCTCCTCTGCGAAAGTACTAGTGTGCAAATTTCGGCCATTGCAACTGCTGTAGGGGTCTGCAGACCAACAAACTTATATCCGGGCTACCCGGGAACTGGCCGCCGTGGTGTATCTAATTAATCAATTAATTAAATTCATAGCTAGTAAAGGTAACTATAGCAGTAAATGTTAAACATTTCAAAACGTTTTTTACCAGTAAAGCACTTTCACGCACAACAACTGTACATGATCTGGCCAGTGAATGGAAAACATACAGATACATTTTTTTCAAAAGTGTGGTCTACTTTTAAGGTAGTTTTTGTCCAGTTTTTAGGATTAATAAGATTAAGTAATTGGATCGTACAAGTGAGCTTAGTTACAGCACCCAGCCCTGCTCTGGATTCATGGCACCTGTTTTACTTTCAGTTTACTTTTACGGATTAATTAAATGGATCGTACTAGCAAGCTTAGTTACAGCATCCAGCCCTGCATCTTTTGCCTTATATTAGTTAGTGTCTCCATGTCACGGTTTTCATCTCATTTCTCATACGGGAAAAAATGCAGTGGGGAACATGTCTATTTGGGATTTTGGTGATGGGATTTTAGATTTCAGGATTATATATGTCAGGATTTCATATGGATCCCATGCAGGGGGCTTGCCCATGCATATGGTGCACAGCCCCATTCACAGCCCAACTCAGAGGCGCATCCCCGGAGCAAGTCCAGAGATGCACCTCCAAAACATAAGTCTGCAACAAGTAGACTTAAGTGGGTGTCTACCCACAGGCAGGCTGCCATGCTGCAGACAGCAGCACAGCAGCCTGCCTACCTTGGCAGTCCAATGTCCCCCTCTCCCTGCCCATAGCCCCTTGTAGTAAATAATGCAGCCCTCAGCCATAGTAGGCTATGGAATCCCACCTCCCTGCCCCGACATGATTGCACCACCAGCCACATCCAAACATATCCCTGGTGGTCTAGCAGACCCCACCCCCACCCACTCAGGCACCCCCACCCCACCCTGCTCCCCCATCCCAGCATGTTCTGAATGATGGTGGGAAGCTCAACCCACCTGAACACCACCATGGCTGTCCACTGACAGAGCTGTCTGTGAATGACAGCTACTGTACAACTGTAAGCCCATTGGTAGATCATGTCAACCAATGGGCTTGCAGTGTGTACTGTAAGCTGTCAAACCCAACCTTGTGAATGACCTGTGTCACAGACAGCTCTGTTGGCGGGCAGCAGGGAGGGGGGATTCCATTGTCTACTATGGATAAGGGCTACATTATTTACTATGAGGGGCTACAGGCAGAGAGGGGGGATTCCATTGCCTACTATGGTTGAGGGCTGCATTATTTGCTATGAGGGGCAATGGGCAGGGAAGGAGGATTCAATACATTAATATGGTTGAGAGCCACAGTATGTACTACAAGGGGCCATGGGCGAGGAGGGGGGTGCCACAACACTACCAAGGAATGTACCAGGTTATGATACTGTGGTGATTCGGGCAGGGAGCGAGTGGGTGCCAGTAGCCTACTGTGGCATTCGCGAGTGGACTGTACTACATACAGCCCTTGCAGGGAGCCCGGCACATTCTGCAGGGCACATCCCTGCTCAACGCATGCAAATGGGGCCAAAATGACATGCAAATGGCCCCATTGTGCTTTGCATGCCTAATGGCTCCATTTGCATGTTACTGGCGGTGAATGTCAGATTTTGGCACAGCGCATCGGGAGATAAACTGACCCATTGTTTTCCCAGCCTGACCAGGGGGTTGCACCGGTGCGTCCTAGGCTGGGCATAACAGTGGTATTCACAGAGGGGATGTGCCAGGAGCATTCCCCAGTGCATCTTCTGTGAATACCACAGTTGGTGCTCAGTGCATCTCATTTGCATCGGGGCATCCTAGATGCATCGAGCACAAGTATATTGGGAATCCTGCCCATGTCCTTTCCTCCTAGATTTATTTTAGACTTGGCATTTAACTCAGAAAATAAAGAAGTAATAAATTATTTTGCAATCTGTTTGTAGGAAATCTCCAAATCTAGAAAGAAACATATACAAAAGGCTTTGAATATGTAACTGTGTAAAGTAAACATTTTCTATGAAATGTTTGTAACATCTTGAAGCCTGGATCTACTCTTGGTTGCTTATATTACAGCTGATAGAAATATTTATTAATTTATATTCCCTAACTTAAATCATCTGTAGTCAAGCTGAACATAATATTAACCCTGGATGTATAATGTTTGATAGCATGTTTACTATGTGAAATTATTTGTTTTATCAGTATTTTAGCTGTTTGTGTGTAATGCCCAAATGATGAACAATAAACGGAACTTAAAACTTTTGGGGGAAAAAAACTAAACGTGAAACTATTAACCAAGAAACTGGGTGTGGTTCATAAAATTGAAAGATTATTTTTATTTTGATACTCAGAAAGTTATTGCTGTGGGATCTTTGTTACTGCATTTTGATTATATTTTAAGCTTTCTTTAATTTGAGTGTTTAGGAAAGTTCTAATTTGCCTGTTTTTTGTAATAATTGTGTTATTATTTTATTGGCTCCTCTGCACACTCATCATTGTTCTTTATATTTTGAGTTTGGCTGGCTATCTTCTGCATTAAGGACTGAGGTGTTTTTTTTGGTTGTTTAGTTCTTAAGACCATTTTTTTCTCTGGCCTCCTCTGCTCTTTCAGATCTGGTCTGTGTAAGAGCTATGATGGCCAGTTTACGTTCATCACATGGAGTTATTCTTAAAAAAAAGTCACAAAACTAAAATTGGGGCTTTTGCTTTTTCAACTGCTGCTCCCAGCTATTGGAATAAGTTAGCAGAGTGTCTTCATAACTCTTGTTTATTTTCTGTTTTTAAAAAGCACTTTAGGTAACATCTCTTTACTCACTGTACTTATACATGTTTGTAATACTTTGTTATGTATTGAAGTATTAATTTTCACTGTCATTGTATTGCTATGCTTTGGCCTGAGTTGAGTCTGATAAAGGACCCTTGGTCCAGTGCTCCTACCCAGATAACAAATTGAAACAAATAAATAAATTATTCTCAATATAGTCTTATTTATATCACTGACTCACAATTTTTCCCAAAGTATCAATCTGGATATGCAATCAAAGGTCTCTTTAATGTCAATGAGGGCCATATACAAGTTAATTCCTCTTCTCAAACAATATTTCTCAATTAGGTTTTGCAGTATAGAACATTGATCAACCATTAAATGTTCCCTCCTACAACCTGCTTGGAAAGGGTTAATGATAGTCTGCATTTTCACAGATTCAGTGAGTCAATGTAATATTACTCTAGTAAATACTTTTTTCTATACAGTCTGATCCTGGTTTTACCCATCAGTTGAACAAACAAGATTAAGAAGGATGAGAAATCAAGGAAGGGAGAGTTAGGAGAAAACCCGGTGTTTCTGGAGTTTAAGTAAGGCCAGTTGGAGTGATGTGGTGTAGTAGTTACCTGGTGGATCACTCCCCTTTAGGAAGGAGGATAACTTAAGTTCTATTCTGTTTTTTTTTAGTTGATCTTTCTATTAAAATTTAAAAAATATTCACACTAACACATAGGCATAACAACATACTGATAGAAAAAAAAAAATTGGAATTACTGAACAAAGGCTAAATAGTCAAAATGGGACTCATTGAGCATAGATAGACGTTTCAGAATTATAAGAGTATCTACACCTTCAGACCCCCCGCCCATCCAGAAGGAACAGGGAGGGTACAGAAACAGTTACCAATATGTGACCATGTTAAGGGGAAGGAGAACCCGTCTGGAGATGTAAGGGTGGTAGACCTACAACTGCTCACCTTTCTAGTGTCTATGACTAGTACTCATGGGGGGATGGAGGGTCACTGGGGCTTGTAGTAACTGGAGGCCAAGTATGGTCCCCAAAGTTGATGGTACCTTTCCCAGGTACCTGCATTTCTATGTAAGACCCTTTCCAGGGACACTAGCTGATCCACCACAAGGTGCCATTCTGACATCAGAGGAATTTCTGTTGAGCACCATTTGCATAAGAGCAAACATTTGGCTACTACAGTGATGGCCACTACCCAATGAACAACTGGAGAGTGCTTGGGCAATGGAGGCCAAGTTAGGCCTAGCATAATGGACCATCTAGCTGAGGAAGAGGATCCAGGATGCTGTTACGTGATTCACCCATGCTACTGCATCTGCATAAAGAGCAACCATTACTAGGGTGCAAGCACAATGCCACCACCCAGCATTGTGCTGGACCATTATGCCGCCTGACCCTGACAATGCACAATGCACCAGGGCAAGTATGTACCATTTCTGTGCCCCCTGCACCCCCCCAAACGTAAGTAAAATCACCTCCACATCCGAGGTGTTTCATGACATGGGGCAACACCCTTGCACCGCTCTAAATCCGAGAACTGGTTCCATTGCCCACATTATGGTGCCCAAGCAACAGTTTACACTGTTACAGACTTCTTGAATGCCTTCCCTTAAGCCAGCTAACTTTGGGCAGGCCTGCAGCACATGTGTAAAATGTGCTCCAGGCTGCTGGCATCTCCAGCATTTATTTGTTGGTAACAAACCCAACTTCAGCAGGACCAAAGTAGTCTGATATCATCTGAGGAGCACTTTAGTCTGACTAAGCATGCTATGTCCAAAATGACATGCTGCATGACCTCTCTATGGACAGGTGCTCCAGTCCTCTGCGTTGATGGATACACCTAACTCCTGCTCCCAGTCACTCTTGGAGGGAAGGGATTGGTCAGGTTGAGCATCTCTTAGGGTGAGGCAAATGCAACTAGCCCATCTTCATTTTAGTCCATTTTCTGTATCTATCAGCAGGGTGATTCCATGGGCACTTCAGGAGCACTGGCTAACCTGAAGCTGACCATGCTCCTGACCTAGAGATAACACCAGAAGTCTTGTTTGGGAAGGTTATACTTTGTTTTCAACTTATCAAACACCTCCACATGATGCCCACCCATGGGCAGGAGATTCCATATCATGACAGTGCCCTTCTATACCCATGAGGTCCATTTTTGTGTGGGGTCCATCCCAGTTTCTGTGATGCATTGTCCCATAGGAGTTCTAATGCAGGCAAAGTGGGGTTCAAGCCAATTGACTTGTGTAGTTGGACTCATACCCTTTTGCAGGACATGATTGTGAAGTGCTCCTTAGCTGATTGAGGAATCATTATACAGATAGATGGCTGCCAGTGGGTTGTGGGACAGTCCTTGCTCAATATGCAGCCATAAAGGTGATGTACTTATGACTGGAGTGAACCACTGCAGTGTTTGTGCAGTGATAAAGGCTATGTGGTAACCTAGAAAGCATGCCAATTCCCATCTGGCTCTGGAGCAGTGGGCCCTGAGCTTCACATGGCTGTACTGAGGTGGCTTGCCCTCCGATAGGAAGTCTGTAGTTAGCTGATCCAACTTCCAAAACCACTGGGAGATAGGTGTATGGGTAGATGGGACAGGATATATGGGACAGGATATGAGTAACCCAAGAGGCTATGATCATTTTAAAGGCTACAATCTTACCTGCCAACGACAGGTTCAGTAATTTCCACCTGGCCACTTCAGCTTACTGGACGTTATCAGGGGGCTTAAGTTAAGGTGGGCCATCTTGGATATGGATGGATGTATATAGATCCCTAAGTTAGTGAATTCTTGGCCAGCACACCTTAGGCCTTTCATTGCAAAGGGCCCCACAGTGGATGCCAAATGCAATGGCAGTATCTCCATTTTATTCTGATTTACCTTCAGCCCTGACACCTGAAAGAAGTCTTGCAACAGTTGTAGGAGTGGCTCAAGGGAGGCCTGTCCATTCTCCTGCATAATATGCAGGTCTTCTGCATATAACAATGGCGGGTGCTCTTGTCCACCCTCCTGGGTGCCTTTAAGGAGGAGGTGGTGGTGTATCACTATGGCAAAGGGCTTGATAGCAAGTACTATATGAATAGGAGTTGGGACGGAGAGTACCCCTATCTAGTACCTTTCTGGAGGTGAAAAGGAGGTGAACATAGCCCATTTGTGAGGATATTGGCCTTAGGTAAGTTTTACTTGAGTCTTTCCCATTGGAGGAATGTGCAGCCAACCCCATGCACTCCAGACTACCTAGGAGATACTCCCACTCAACCAAGATGAAAGTCTTTTCAAAATCTTCCACACTAGCCACAGCTGGTGAGGGAGTTTTGCTTAGAGCATGCATAAGGTTAATAAGTGCATGCAGGAGGTCAGAGTTTTGACTTCCTTTAATGAACCTGCCTGAGGTGGGTGAACGAGGATTTGAAGTACTGGCTCCAACTGGGCAGCCAAGATCTTGGCCAGGACATTTCCAGCAAAGTGGAGCTTACCTCTTGACTCAGGAGCTAATAATAATCTATGGGGATGCAATTAAGCCTGGCAGCCTTCACCTTATTGAGGGGACAGATTGCATGTTGGACCTCTGGGAGTATGATGGGTTTGTCTAGAGCAAGGGCTTCAACAGGGTTAACCCCGGGGATAGGCAATTCGTCACAAAGGCTCGAGTGGCCTCCTTGGCTGGGGGCATGGGAGGTGCATAGAGTGACTGATAAAAGGCTTGCATAATCATATTGATAGCCATGGCCTCCATATGTGACCTACCATTTTCATCTGTCATTCTTACAATATGCATCTTCACTTGTCACTTCCTGAGTCGATACGCTAATGGTTTCCCACCAGGTTACCCACGTTTGAGTTGGAAAAGGGTGAATTCATCTTTTTGTGTCAGAAGCTCATTAAGCTGGAGCCTTGTATTGGTCAAACGGGCCAGAGTCTGTTTTGAGGGGTGAGGTTGCTGCTTATAGTCGGCCTCTGCTGCTGATAATGCCTGTTCCAGAGCAAGAGATTCAGACTGTGGCTCCTTTCATCTATGTGCTGCTTAACTTATGATTTTGCCCTGCATTGTGATCATATATGCCTACCACATGATGGCTTTTAAGGCAGCCTCTTTTCATTTATCTGCAAGAAGGACCTGGTTTCCACCTTAGCCCACTGTAGTAACCTGGGATTACATAGAAAAAGGGAGTCTAGTCTTTTAGGTCTTCAATTTTTGGTAGGGTGAGGCCCCAGACCATTGTATGAGCCACTGGAGCATGGTCTAAGGTCACCATAGACAGGATTACTGTGGAGGGTGTGCCATGGCTGATCCCAGGGGATATGCGCCACATGTCAGTATGATTCATTGAGGAGTGAGCTACTGAGAAGCATGTATAGTTCCACTTGAGTGGGTTTTGAATCATCCAAGAATCAGCTAGATAGTGCTCTATTAACAGTTCCCCCAGAGTTCCCTACCATGAGGTTCTGCATGTTCAGTGCTACAGTCCATACAGACTTCCACGGTGACATCAAATTCTCTGCCTAATAGTATAGGCATCGAGGGTGATACAAAGCTATTAATGGCTTGGTTAAACTCAAGAAAAAACTGTGGGTCATCACAGCTGGGCCCATATATTAATCAGGTCAATAGGCCCTTTTGGGTTAGTAGCTTCCACCATCACCCAGTGGCCGTCCTTGTTGGAAGAGGAATGTCTGATGGCCCACTGTAAGTTCTTATGAATGAGTATCGATACTCCCCAGTTCTTCACTACAGCTGTGTTGTGTGCTTCTACCCCCACCCAGTCCCTGAGTAGTTTCCCCACCTCTGCCTTTGTCAGTCTGGTTTCCTGGAGAAAGGCAAATTTGGCATGCAAGCATTTTAGATTGGATAGTACCCTCTTCCTTTTGATGGAGAAGTTTAACCCCCTCACATTCCATGTGATAATCTGTATGTCACCCATTGTCAGAGTGCAGACTAAACATCAGCCTACTGCATTGTGTGTAGTTTTCTCTGCCCCTCGGGGTCATCCAATGCATTTCCATGACAGTGGGAGGTCCTGCCTCTAACCTGCAAGGCACTAACATTTTGTGTCGCCACATTATACTCATGAAATACATAATTTCCTCTTGAGAAACAGAACATGAACCCTGCCAAACAGGGGCATACATATTTACATTGAAACATAACTCCTTCCCCACCCCAATCAGTCCTTCCTGCCCCTTTACACTCCAGTGCCCCAAGCTCAGGATCCCAAGACCTCAAGTAGCATATAACACAGGTATCTTAAGGAAGCCATCCAAGTGCCTGCCATTGGAAAGTGAGGCACAACACAGAGCAACCCCATTAGCACCTTTATGGGATTCCTAATAACCTATTCTGATTGATGATCCCATACCTTGGGAGCATCTTGAGGGTGTCAGGTTAGAAGAGACACAGCCCAGGCCAGGTGTCTAACTGTGACTACCAGCATGACTGGATCAATGGTCTTGGATGGGTATCATGGGTCAGAGGAGTATCATACTATAGAAAAGTCACCTAGCTCACACCTCCTGAGGGTGCATATGGGAGAGAGAACACATACATCATCCTGTGTTGTACAAGAAGTCCAGACCAGACCCCCTTACAAAAGCTACACCTGTACACTCTGAGGCCCATGCCCACAACATCAATCATCTTCCTTTAGGGGCCAGCCTCCTCTTTGATGTGTAGATGGGGAGGGAGAGGGGAACAGCCAGGAGGTACTCCACCTTAGGTGATGCCCTAGCATCATCCTCACTTCTTGCAACTGATAAAAAGAAAGCTTGGGTTGTTACCTGCTAGGAGTCAGGCATGCATATTGCATCTGCTAATCTGTAAGTGACCCAGCAGTTTGAGTTTTGAGCAGGGATGAATTGTACCCTCCCCCAGATGCTGAAACCTAAGGGGGTTGACACCCTTAATATATCCATCAGTTAAGCCCACAGCCATCTAAAAGATGGTCAAGTTCTATCTTTGCAATTCAATATTCTACATTATTGTCAATTGTGTTCCATGCCAAGCTACCGGGAGTGGTTATCCCATCAGATCATGCCTTGCTCCCCATCCAAATTAACTGCTCTGTGTGTTACTTAATTCCTGGTATGCATCCAGCAAGGGCACCCCAGAAATGTCAGATCACTAATGAGGCCATGTCTGGGTCTCCCTTATATGTAAATTCGACCCTCATGCACCATAAGCAGCTGAATAATGATGTTGGATCACTGTAGGAGCACAAGGAGCTACTCTTTCAATAAGCCCAGTCTTGGCACCTCTTGGCACTGTGATACTAGCTGCCTTATCTCATGGGACACCCCATCATGAGGATGCCCTTACCATATAAGAGCTACAAAGTCCAGGCCCTACTGTTCTCAGCCATATTCATGTTCGATCCCTCCTAGAGGCACGTTGTGTAGGAGGGGTACCAGTAGTGTGCAGCAGCTGGGCTCTGTACCAGCCACCTGAGGACAGTATAACAGTTGTCACTCTGGGGGAAGGGAAGAGGAAAGAGTGGGGGGGATGATACTGTTTTGATAACTTTGCAGTTATGAGAAGAAATTCACAGTACCATCATTCTGTGGTCCCTGCCCCTGACCCCCGGCAACAATCCCTTTGGGTATGCCAAGACCACATGTTCCCATTCATAGAAGTTGATGGCAGATAAGGACCGCAAGGCCCATCCAGTCTGCCCATTTCTTTTTCTACCTTATAAATGTGCCATCGGCCTTTGCTCTGTCAGTGGCCTATCTATTCATAGTCATTCGTATTGCTCCCTTACGCATATCCCATGCCTGTTTGAAGCCCTGCACTGTATTCATAGCCACCACTTCTTGTGGTAAGCCATTCCATGCATCCACCACCCTTTCTGTGAAAAAGAATTTCCTCACATTCCCCCTTAATCGGCCTCCCTCTAATCTCATGTTGTGTCCTCTTGTCCTGCTATTTTTCTTATATTTAAACATGTTAGACTCTTTCACCTTGTTTATGCCCTTAAGGTGTTTGAATGCCTCGATCTATATCACCTCTCCCTCCTTTGCTCAAGGGTATACATATTGAGCTCCGTTAATCTGTCCTCATATGTCTTCTGATGCAGTCCCTGCATCATTTTGGTTGCCCTTCTCTGACTGCCTCAATTTGGTTAATGTCCTTGTGAAGGTGTGGCCTCAATACTGCACACAGTACTCCAGATGGGGCCCTAACTAGTGTCTTGCACAGAGGGATTATTACCTCCCTCTTACGACTTGTGATACCCTACTAATACACCCTAACACCCCCTAGCCTTTACCTACTGCTTTAGAGGTCTGTTTGATGATTTTAGGTCATCAGTGATGATGATGCCCAAGTCTCTTTCTTCCTTTGTGACTGCTAGCAACTCCTCCCAGCCCATAGGTGGCTTCAGGTTTCTCTTCCTATATGCATGATTTGCACTTCTTTGCATTAAATCCCAGTTGCCACTCTTCTGACCATTCTGCTAGTTTATCCAGATCTCTTCTCATTCTGCCCACCCCATCTGGATCATCTACTCTGTTGCAGATCTTGGTGTCATCTGCAAACAGACAAGCCTTACCCTCTAGTCCATCTGCAAGGTCACTAATGAAGATGTTGAAGAGGACTGGCCCAGGACTGATCCCTGAGGTACCCCACTTGTGACTTGTATCTCTTCTGACTGTATACCATTTACCACCACTCTGTTTCTGCCCGTCAACCAGTTTGCCACCCAGTTGACCAACTTCTGACCCACCCGAGCCTACCCAGCTTATTTATCAATCTTCTATGTGGAACAGTGTCAAAAGCTTTGCTGAAGTCAAGGTAGGCAACATCAACTGCTCCCCTTGGTCCACCACTCTGGTTACCCAGTCAAAGAAATCTATGAGATTAGTTTGACAGGACCTTCCTTTGTAAACCCATGCTGTCTTGGATCCTGTGCCCCTATGGATTCCAGGTGTTGCACTATCATTTCCTAAGAAGTGCCTTCATAATCTTGCCCACTACTGAGGTAAGACTGACCGTCTGTAGTTCCCCGCTTCCTCCCTGCTACCACTCTTGTGGAGCGGGATCACATGAGCCCTTCTCCAGTCTTCTGGGACCTCTCCTGTGCTCAGAGACTCACTAAACAATTCTGCTAATGGCTCTGCTAGTTCCTCCTTTAGCTCTTAGGTACCCTGGGATGTATGCCATCAGGTCCCATTGCCTTATCCACCCTGAGCTTAGCAAGCTCTTGTAGGACCCTTTCTTTTGTGAAGGGAGTAGTGCTCACCTCCCTCCCCTGTGTCCATGATGTTGAGCTGTGGGCCCTGCCCTACCTTCTCTTCAGTAAATACTGAGCAAAGTATCTATTTAGGATAGATGCCTTACAGGGTCCTCCTCCTCACATGCTCCTTTCTCCATTGCTTAGCAATACCTCTGGATTTTCTCCTTCACTAATGTATCTATAGAAAGTCTTGTCACCTTCTTTTACTGTTCATGCTAGTGTTTCCTCAGTTTGGGACTTTGCCTGCCTTACTGCCTTACCTGCTTCCCTTAGGGCAGTTTGGTATGCCTCCCTATCTTCATCCCGCTGTGTTCCTTATATTTCCTGAAGGCCAGCCTTTGGCTCTGACCTTTTCTGCTACTGTATTTGAGAACCAAAGTGGTTTCTTCTTCTTTTGCACTTCCTTTTCTGTCTAACACAATGGGATGTTGCTTCAAGTATTGCATCCTTAATGCTTGCCCACTTTGCCTGTACCCCTCACCTGTGTTTCTTTTGCCAGGGCTAGCTTAACTCTGTTGGCCATCTTATCAAAGTCAGCTCCTCTGAAGTCCCATATTTTTGCCTTGGAATGGGATGATTTAGATGTAGTAGCCAAATTGAACCATACCATGTGATGGTCACTGGCCCCAGGTGACCTTCTACCTGGAGATCTGTGATCCCTTCTTGTTAGTCAGTACTAGATCTAGGATAGCCCTGTCTCTTGTGGGTTGCTGTACCAGTTGTTTGAGGCCTTCCCTGCAGGGAATCCACTATGAGTCTAGTTCTGGCAGATGTTCCTGCTGGTATTGACCAATCTGTATCTGGCATGTTGAAGTCTCCCATTATCAGAACCTCCCCTTTAGCTGTCATGTTTTGTATATCTTCTAACAGTAATGTGTCTATGTCCTCCCTCTGGTCTGGGGGCCTGTAGACAACCCTAGTTCTTATGGCTGTCCCATTTCCTGTTTCCAGGGTGACCCACAGTTCTTCTGGCTCCTTATGTGTATTCTGAATTTCTGTAGCTTTGATATTTTCATTAACATACAGGGCCACTCCTCCCCCCCTTTTTGCACCTCGGTCTCTTCTGAACAATACATAGCCAGGTACTGAAGTCTCCTATGTGGTTACTGGTAAACCACGTCTCACTAATTGCTACTATGTCCAGTTTAGCCTCTGACATTATTGCCTGCAGGTCTGGGATCTTATTTCCCAGGCTGTGAGCATTTGTGTACATGATTTTCCATTGGCCAGATTTTGGTGTGTTAGTTGTTGGGTGAAGTTTGGCATTACTCCTGTGCATCGTATGGGGAGACAAACCTTTTTTCTTACCTGGTGATGCAAATGAACGGCAAACATGCTGAATTCCTGTTTGACCACTAGCTGAGGGGGCAGGGGTGTTCTTCCCATTCGACGTATGGGGTGCTGCACCCCTCTCCCCATTCTCTTTCCTTGGCCAAACTGATAGTTCTCTCCTGCAAGATCTGCAACCGAAAGCCTTCACCCTAGTATTCAAGCCCAGGAGAATTAGGTGCCATGAGGGAAAATCAATGCCTCTGGTACACAGCCACTCAGAGAAGAGTGAGCGGAGTTTCCAAGAGGCCAGCTTCAGAAATAACAAACGAAGAACAAAATGAGATCCCCCTTCTCCAGGCTGCACTATCGTGCAGAAGCACCTTGCGAATTTGTGAACAGTGCACTGGAGAGGCCTGTAGTGGTTGCCTCTCAAATGTGTGCACTACCATACCCTCGTAAATACAACTACTGAAATGGAGGTCCACGGGCACCACAGATGTGTCAGAACACTAGTGAGGCCATGTCTGGATCTCCCTTGTACATTGGCTTGAACCTCATGCCCCATACTGTAAGTAGCTGAATAATAGTGTTGGACCACTGTGGGAATGTAAGGAGCTACCCTTCCTATTCCCCCTGGTCCTGGCACCTCTTGGCACTGTGATGCTAGCCATCTTATATTGTGGGCTGTCCCATCATGAGGACATCCTTACAATATAGGGGCTATAAAGTCCCGGCCCTATTGTTCCCAGCCATATTTACATTCGATCCCTCCTAGAGGCATGTTTTGTATGGGGGATATCAGTGGTGTGCAGGAGCTGCGCTCTGTGCCAGTTACCTGAGGACAGTATAACACTTGTCATTCTGGGGGAGCGAAGGGAGAAAAAGGGGGTGGGGGATGATATTGTTCTGATAACTTACCATCATGAGAAGAAATGCCCAGAACCATCATTCTGTGTTCATGTCCCTGACCCCCACTCCCAGTCCACTTGGCTATGCTAGACTACATGCTCCTATTCTCCTCTCTTGGCTGGACTGATAATTCTTTCTTGCAAGATCTGTACCCTGAGCAATCTTACTAGTATTCAAACCCAGGAGAATTTGGTATTGTGAGGGAATCTTAACACCTCTGCTTTAGAGTCACTCAGATCAAAGCAAGCAGAGTTTCCAGGAGACCAGCTTTAGATATAACAAAAGAAGAAATAAATAAATAAATAAGACCCCCTCCTCCAGGTCATACCATCCCACAGTGGTGCCCTGTAAGTGTGTGAGAAGTGCACTGGAGAGGCCTGTAGGGCTGCCTCTCAAATGTGCACACTACTGTACCCTCACAACACAACTTTCGAAATGGTGGTTGAGTGCTCACTCAGGAACGGTCACCCAAAAGAGCACAGGAAGCCTCCCACATGATCTGTGGCAACCACCACCAATTCAGTACCTCCCAGCGGACCCCCACCCCAGGCCACAGAATAGAAGAGTGACAACATACAGTAGGGGGCACCACAGCCCATTACAATTGACACAGGCAGTACAATTTCAAGGTGGGGGGCAGTAGTACCAGGGAAAGACAGGGGTCCACAGGGTCCAGCAGAGGGAGGTCTGGCTGCTCAACTACTGCAACCAGCAACCATAGCAGAAGAAATGTCTCTAGCACAAAGCAATCCAAGGAGCACCCCCATTCCCATACCTGATATTGTATTGCCATCCATCCCCCAGCAATGGAGTTTGTTGATATTCTGCCACATGGAGATGAACATGAGCCCCTATGAAATAAGGCACAAGCCCCCCTACCCACCCTTTGATATGCAAAAGCTGAATTAAAGGAGGACCTACTCCACCCCTGCCTATAAAGGGCAAGGACACAAATATTGTAGCACAGAACACAACAGTGGACATAGCAATGGATATGAGGAGGGCATGGCCCTTTTAAAGAAGGTCTGTCAGCTTATTTGCTGCAGTGTCCTTATAATCATGGCAGAAAGGTGTCAGTACATATTCAAATCCTTCACCATACATCTGTGGGTTCAGTTCAGGGTGTTGGTGGTAGTTATAAGAGCTGTAGTTGGAGGAGAGTTTTTAGCTGGAAGCCACTGCTCTTCAGGCCCAGACGACTCAATAGTGAGGAGGTTAGTAACCACCACAACCAAGCTCACAGCATCCGCCAAGAATTTTAGTTTGGTCACTTGGTCCAGGCTGGGAAGAAGGCATTGAGGCACTGATGGTTGGTGCAGGTCCTCCGGAGGAGCATCAAGTAGCAGAGTGAATTTGAGGGTCCTCAAAAGAGGTGAGTGAGTCACTGAAGAGGAGGGTGATCCTTCGCTCCTGCTCTAGCTTCTGTTGCACTGTCTGGCCTTCCATTCTCTTTTTGACTTTTTTTGTTTATTGTCCCTCTTAGGGCATGATGCAGGTAGAAAGGGATCTGCCAGTTCAAAAATGGGCTGCAGAGAGGGGCCATAACTGGAGCTGGTGGGGATGTACAGTATGCCATAGTTATGTTCATTTTCTGAGGGTGCTGATTACTCTGCACCTAGTGAGGTTTTGGCTGAAACTTGTTACACACAACTTGGGCCAGTGCTTGCGTATAAAGGCTTCAGTTGCCTGTGATGCATTGAATTGCTGAGTGGTGCCATTTTTGCATAGAAATAGCACTGTAGACCTGGCAAGGGTTAGAATTGAAAAAATAACAAAAGACTCATGTGACCCAATTTTCAAAGGGCAACACAGGGTTTGCAGCAAGCCCTGCATCAAGTCCTTTTTTGGCACAACTGCACCCAATTTTGGTACTTTGGATGTAGTTGCAACACTTTACCCAATTTACAGCAGTTTGCATTAAATATTTGGCACAAGCCGTAGGGTACCCAAGATTGCCACAAGCTAGACCAGAAAAATTTGGTCTAACCTGTGGCAGTCAGTGTACAGGATGGAAAATTCCGATCGCCAGCCAGAAGGATACTGCAAGCCCCAATGCGCCATATGTTTGGGGCTCCTGGAGCTTGTGGAATTCTCTGCCCCTTGAAAATTGGGCCCATGGAGTGCAGCAAAGGAGGTACCTAGACAAGTACATTTGACAAGTATGCTAATTTTTTTCCTAATTGTGGCTGAAAACAGATTTTAAAAAAAATGTGCTTACACTGCTGCTTTAAATTATTACCACTGAAATAATGGGAAAGCAGTCTGCATGGGCTATCATCCTTTTTCTGCTACATAAACCATAGTGTAAAGCTTTGGTAAAGAGCTGTTGATCACTGGACCTGCTGTCATGTAGATCAGAATGTCTGTTAAAGCCTAGACACATACACTGTGGCCATGTACCATGCTCAGAGGTAAATTTCATCTGGAAGGGAGGATCAAGCTGTGAGAAACACTGGAAGTAGCAGATGGAGCAGTCAGATTGAATGTGAATACAGACATCAGATGACTGGCAGCTATGGAAGAGTACCAGGTCAAGGCGGTGATGGAAACATAGAAACAGGGAGGACAAGTTAAATAGGGTAGAAAAGACAATGATAAAAAAATTAAAATCATGCATATGATCTAAATATCATTTTGTAATTTCACATAAATTGTGAATGCGTAGCTTTAGTACAGCAATGATATATAAGCACACAAAGACAGGCTGAGTGCTGAAACTATTGTGCACAAAAGCTGGCTAAAAGACAAGCGACAGTAATCCTCAATTCTTGTTACAAGTGGCTGGTTTAAAGAATAAAAGAAGCAGACTGAATAATTTAGTCCTGTACAGGCAGAGGAGCATTTACTTGATGGCTGGGGATAAATAATGAAATGCATCAAGCCTGTGAAGGAGACGAATAGAACAGTTTGCTGTAGAAGAGGAATCCTTTGTATGGGAGAGATGAGCACAGAAAATATCACATAATTTATTCTGTATTAATGCATTGTAAACAGCACAGTAACTGATGTATTCATACAAAGATGCTTTGGGCTACAAATCTAAAATTCATCCCAGGAGTGCATCAGTGAACCTGTTTTTCTCTAAATGAGCAACTTCCAAGCAGGCTAGTAAGCAGAATTTTGTGATGCAAGCATGGTAACCTGGGGTAGACATGGTTCATGGACTGCTGAAATGAAGACTGCTGAAGAAGTAGTTCAAACTTTTGAAATGCAAGTGAAGTAAGGCCCCAGCCTCTGTGCTACAGCCTGGTGACTTGCCTTAAAGGCCTTGGTCAAGAATTTGAATGATCATTTAGTCTTGAAGAAAATAAATGCACAGATAGACAGATAGATAGATAGATAGATAGATAGATAGATAGATAGATAGATAGATAGATAGATAGATAGATAGATAGATAGATAGATAGACAGACATACAGACAGACAGATAGATATCCGTACATATTCTTTGCAAAAAAACTCTATTAATGCAACAGCTAGTGTTCATATCAAAGTGTAAAAAGTAGGGAAATGTGATATTAGGGTTTCCAATCCTAACTCCACATTCCCACCCCCCAAGCAGCAGAAGGGGCAAGGCAAGACAAGCCAGCAGAGACAGCCATCATCAGGTAAGACAAACAACATACAGCTCTCTGAAGATAACATAAGAGACATCCATCATCATGGTTTATCAGGTGTATGAGGTCCACCATGAGGGAGGGGCCACTGGGGCACCACATCCTAAAGTGTTCCTTAGAGACCTACCTGGAGGCTGCTGGGGTTGTGGGTCACAGGGCAGTGCATAGGGATGGGTGGTGGGACACAAATCATAGATACAATAGGTGACAGCAGAAACACGATAAAACATATTACACTACTTGGTATGCATTGTATTACGGACATATGTGATATCTGCTGCCATTACACTATGTTGGGAAGACAACAACATCCAGGCCATCCTGCAGAACAGAGGGTGCAGCATTGCAAAGGCAGCACTAGTGAAACTCAGATGGCTGATACAAACAGTTACAGTATCACAGTCGTGGCTTTGTGTGATGTATACTACAATACCACTGTGTCTGAGGAGTGCCCAGAAGTCCACTGTCATGGAACAGTGTTGAGCCAACATGTGGCAGAGACACCTACCACTACAGTTTGAGGTTTACATGGGACAGACAACATAACAAAGATGGTAGGTCTGACACAGATAAATCAGAGGACCAGTGGCAACAGTAGCATAACAGAATTGTGTGACATGCAGTCTTAACTCACTGTGTCTGTGGCTCACACACATACTGCACATCAAGGGGATAAGGGGGTTGTGCATAACAGGACATATGATAGAGAGTGGTGGTGGAGGAAAGATGTGTGATGGCAATGCTGGCACCAGCACCACTGTGATGCTGTATGACATCCAATACGAATGCAATAGCACTGCATTGGGAGGTTGTATACATGTTCTATGGTATGGCAGTGAGTTCACAGGGACGCCTGCATGCACATCACTCTGTAGGGGTGGTAGTATATAGACAAAGTATGTGGGAGACTAATGGGTGAGAGAAGCTGTAACACCTGTATGGAAATGGGCTTCTATGACACCAGTTGGCATGCCAGGATGTTTGAGAGGTACTAGAAGCTCTGCTGTGTTGACACAGTGTTAGGAACAGCTGAAATACAGATGTACCAGAAAGGTGGTGGGTAATGGGGAACAGTTCAGGGTATGGAGACAGAGATACATAACAAGAAAAGTGTCACCAGCACTACAATAATGGTGCATGGATTCTAATGCCATGCTAGTGTGTATCAAAAGGTACCCATGTGAATGTTACGATAGTACTGCATTAGCGGGGGCCTATCTGCAAGTGCTGTGCTACCACCCATCCCTATGCACTGGCCTATCCCTCATGACCCCAGCATTCTCACGGTAGGTCTGTAGGAAACACTTTGGGATGCGGTGTCCATAGTGGCCCCTCCCCCATGGTACCCAGCATGCAGACGTTCTCTAGCACACTGGCATATCAGCAGCCCTTATACACCTGGTGGGCCATGATGATGGATGTTTCTTGTGTTCTCTTTAGATAGCTGTATGTTGTTTGTCTTATCTGATGCTACCTGTCTCTGCTTGCTTGTCTTGCTTTGCCTCTTCCGTTGCTTGTGGTGGAAGAATGTAGAGTTAGGGTTGGAAACCCTAACATAGCATCTCCCTACTTTTTACACTTTGATATCAACCCTAACTGTTGCATTAACAGAGTTTTTTGCAAAGAATTTCCTTACTTTTTGAGAAGTTATAGAGAAGAAACAGCAGTTCTGAATATTTTCATCCATCGGTGTACAATGAGAATGAGTGAGGATTATTTTAGATTAGAAAATGGCCAGAATGGATTCTGATTGGGTGAAAGTACCTCCAACCTGGGCATCTATTTTTCAATAGATAACCCAGTTAAAAACAAGTGCCAGTCCAAGTGGAACCTCACTGCGCAGCATTCCATAGTGGTGCCCAGCCTGCTTTTTAATTGGCTGAACACACACCAAAGAAAATTTCAAAACGCCCACCAGCTTTTCCTCTCGCTTAGCGAGAGGTACCGGTCTCCCCCACCCAACGTAAACAGTATGTATTTGCAGAGACTCTCTGTTTTAAAAACAAATAAAAAAAAAACACACACTTCAGTTATCTTGTGGTTGGAAGAGTGACACAACCACTCTCCCGACCGCACTGCCACAGTACACTGACAACCGTCTCTTGACCACGGTCTCATGCTGACCACAAACACATAGTGATGATCACTCAACAAAAGTCCCCCACAATCACTGAGCCTGCTGTAGAGAAAGAAACAAAAAAACATTTACCTGACTATTTCAAGAAATAAAAGAGACATCTTTTCTTTTCTGGTACATCATGCTCAAATGTCACTTTTGTCATTCCTGTACATCGCAGTCAAAGGTCGCAGCGCCCACAGATGCAACTCCAGTGCTCCCATATTGTTTTGGCGTTTTCCCTGTAACTCCAGGGTGATATTCCTGTGTTTTCCTGTAGATTACATTATTTCCTATGGAAGCTGAATTGCCCTGTTTTCCTGTATAACCAATGCAAGTCTATGGGAAGAGTTTTCCTGTAGATGCCTCCAAATCCCTGTAAAATACAGGAATCCCTGTAGATATGGGAGCCCTGCAACTCTGAAAAAATAATAATAAACTTCAAAGGGACTGCAACAAAGATTTTTCGAATAACACTGCTGTTCTTAATCAGCATGCAGTGTATCTGTCTCTGTGAGGTGTGTGTGTGTGTGTGTGTGTGTGTGTGTGTGTGTGTGTGTGTGTGACTATCTCTCATAGCCGGTGGGGTGGTGGAAATCCACCAGAATGCTGCAGGGAGGAGCAACAGCACCAAGAACAGCCTATGGACTACTTTAGCAATACATTTAGCTATAATACCTATATTTATTTTTTCACAGTCATTGACTATATTATTTAACAACTTCATAAAAATTTACACAGATGGCCATTTTCTAACCACAATAATACCCTCCAGGGTGGGCATTATTGGGAAATACCAGATCTTCCAGGGGCTATAAGGCCATCCGCCTGCAGCGTCGGGCCTCATTATGCCCCTGGGTGGCCCGGTACTTCCCAATAATGCCCACCCTGTCGGGTATTATTGCTTACTTAACAGTCTGACACTATTACCACAGTTAGTAATGCAACTGGTTTTGCAGATAGTCCAAGCTTGTTGGACTGTATTCATAAGAATTAACAAATACCAATAGCATATATTTTTTTCACACACTGCTAACCATGTGTGTTTCATGAAAACACACTATATTCATGCAGATGAGCAGTACAACACTTTGTGTGTTAAGTAGACTGCAAAACTATGCAGTAATTAATCAGTACAGTCAATTAAGTAACATGTTGTGAAGGAAGACACAGGAGACAAGATAGAAGGTTACAAAAAAATTACTATAAAAAAAGCCAATTGCAATTGTTGCCAAATTAGATCGTGTTGCTGGAGTGGGCGAAAAACCAAGCATTGGGAAAAAACTGAACAGCAAAAGTTGCAACTCATGTTGCTGTGGCATATAATGGAAATGTAACATTGATGATGACTATTTACATATGTACAGTAAACTTTATTAAACACTGTACACTTACTGCTAATACTGTGCTTGGGAAATTCCACACTCAAGCTCTTAATAAAGGTGATCCTATGAGAAAGCAGGAACACAATATGAGCACCATACTAGGTGAAGATATATGTTTATCAAAAATGTGAATACAGTATTGATGAATGCAGCTGTAACAATCTAAATGTGATGTCCAAAGAGAGGTGAAATCTTAATAAATTAACACAAAGGAATGGTACTGCAATCATATTAAGGTACATATACAGTCATGTAGTACTACATTGAAAAACACATAAAAACACATTGTCAGAACCTTTAACAGCGTGTGATGATGTACAGTATCTTAACATATTTAAATATTGTATTGGTTTTCAGTACCAATTACATATGTACAGCTGAGTCGTAGTTGTTAACATGTAGTGAAGTCACACAATAGAGTACAGTTGCAGTCAGACTAAAACCACATCAATGTGGATGATAAGGTCAACTGGGCATTACAAGTTACAATGTGTGTTGATGTCATGGTTGAGCCAGAGCATAAATACCTGCGTGTGACAAAATGTGTCATAGTAACTGATTATACACACAGTTCAGCAGCCTAATGCAAGCCCACTTCAACTGCTTATATTGCAGTGAATCAACACGACACACTTATAACATGTAGGAAATAAAGTATAAGAACTGAAGAATAATAGTGTACTGAATATTTTGGAGCCAGAGTCAATACAGAATTGAGACCAAGTACCTATGTCTCTATCTGTAGATGATTGAAGCATATAGATATTGGATGTATCTTGTTCAACTATTCTTCTGCACCATGTTTGTAATTGTAGTTCTTTAGAACATGCACATATGCCTCCTTGAGATTCTTTGGCAGTCTTTCTTTCAATTTGCAAATTCCGTCATTACACTCTACCCACCTGCAACTGTATCTGAGCCAGGTAACGTAATGGCCAGAATTCACAGAAGCTCCGTGGGGGAAATGACAGCATGCGTATCAAAACAAGTGCAACTAAAGTTGACTCTACCTGCTATAAAGTCTGTGACTGGTGTTACAACTCTGAGTCCATGTGAGTCAAACCATTGTAAGACAAGGAGAAGGTAGTTGGAGGAGCGAGTCTTTTGCACTCCCAGCCAGAGGTTGCATTGCTGAACAGATGTCTGTAGTTGACAGAGCTTTGATGAGGGACATATAGAGAAATCCAGAGCATATCATCAGTCACCTCTCTCTCAATATGTCCACAAGACAAGTCCACGGATATTTGCACACATAGCTGACTGTGGAATATTGTCATGCTGGAATGTGTTCCTGTTCCAGTGTATTAATAATTGGCATCATGAACTCTGTAAAATCCTGTTGTATACTGTTAGTAGAAGTTCTATGTTCAAGATGAGTAGACAGACTGGCACGCAGAGGTGTCAGTGACTGAAAAGTGTTGTCATGCTGCTGAGAAGCACTTACCACTTGTTTCAGTGAGTCAGACCCTTGGCTGTGAAACTGTGACTGACTGAACAAACTCTGGCATATGAAGGAACACTTGCGTTACAGAGTTAGCATAGCAGTTGGCTCTTGTCCTGTTGTCAGACTATGGCACAATACTGAGATCTAACACCTTTTTGGGAGGAGATCTGTCTAGCAGCGATGGAGCAGATTGCATATCACCTCTTACATAAGAGGAGTCATCCGTACTCAATTTCTTTCTCTTCATGCTGTGAGAAAGCTGAAAGGAGACATCAGTCATCTCTACATAATTTGGAAACTGAATGAGAGACATGCTAGGCTGGTGGAGAGTCTATAAGTGATTGTACTCTACCTCTTAGCTTATTAGTTGCAAGGTTTATGATATACAATCCAGCAACATTTCAGATTCATGACAGAGCAATGTAACTCATGCCATCTTTGAAAACACCATTGCCAATATCAGTCATTGCAACATCCAAGCTTAAGCCTTGTGACTTTTGTATGGACATAGCATATGCAATACACACTGGCAACTGTTTTCTAGTGACATATATGTATTTAACAAGTTAGAATTTCACAGAACATCTCTCAATGTTTTTTGGCTATTCAGGGTTGTCAAACTTCACAACAAGTCTCTCAACAAATATTTTGGGGGCATTGTATTCAGACTTGGCAATGTGTCCCATTGCACCATTGATAAGTTCACAGTCCACATCAAGATTTCAATGGAGGATACACATGCATTATGACAGATATTCAAAACTGCCACTAGACCTGCTGTTTGTGATGCATCAGATGTTGGTTGTTTCAGACAGTCACTTTGAATACCATCTTATAACAAACATATGCCATCTATAGAGTCAAGAGATGACAGGGTTACAATTGGCTGTTCCTGTCTCTGCATGATCTCATTAAACTCAGCACACTACTTAAGGCATGGCATCAAACAGACAATGCATGTTGTGTATAAGTACACATTACAAAATACATCACGTACAGCAGAAACTGAAGTACTGTTAGTACTGGTGATACATGAGCTCAGAAGAGAGGCATTAGAAAATGTAAAATTACCAATGCGAGCTTCATCAAGTAAAGGTCTGTAAATGAGATCTCCACTCTATTTATTTATTTATTTAAAAGTTATGGGTTTACAGCATAAGTTTCATGACAGCAGGTCTCATTTGCAGAATGTCCCAAGTCAATAAGAACACATCTTAACAAAATTAATAAACTTAACAAAGTTGATAAACATACACACAATAAATAACAGACACTAACAATATCAATAAAAATACAACACAGCAATAACTGAGAAATGCTTCATGTTTTGAAACAGTTCAGCATACATGAACAATTTCCATAGGTTCACACCTCCAATGTAACCAATAGTTCTATTTGTCTGCCTTACAGAAAATGTTGAGAACACATGTTAGCCATTGACAGGTGCCAGCTGGAGAAGGTCACCCAAAACAAGAACATTTTGCCCTCCAAAGGCAACATCATAATTTGTGCCAAGAATCTCTCTTGGAGATGAAGGTGAATAAAGGTAAGCATTACATCCCTTCTCCAGGACACCTCTGCCCTCAACAGGCACCTCTGCTGCTCAGCAGCCCAGCCCTTCACCAAGCCGGCCACACTTAATCCTCTGCCCACCCTCCCAGACCAAGGACACCTCCACCCTTAGAGGGCACCTCTGCTGCTCAGCAGCCTGGTCCTTCAACAAGCCAGCCGCGCTTGATCCTCTGCCCGCTATCCCAAATCAAGAACACCTCCGCCCTCAGTGGGCACTTCTGCTGCTCAGCAGTCCAGCCCATCACCAAGCCAGCTGCGCTTGATTCTCTGCCCACCCTTCCAGACCAAAGACACCTCCACCCTCAGTGGGCACCTCTGCTGCTCAGTGGCCTGGCCCTTCACTGAGCTGGCTGCGCTTGATCCTCTGCCCACCCTCCCAGACCAAGAACACCTCCGCCCTCAGTGGGCACATCTGCTGCTCAGCAGCCCGGCCCTTCACCAAGCCGGCCGCACTTGATCCTCTGCCTGCCTCCCAGACCAAGGACACCTCCACTCTCAGTGGGTGCCTCTGCTGCTCAGTGGCCTGGACCTTCACCGAGCAGGCCACACTTGATCCTCTGCCCGCCCTCCCAGACCAAGGCCTTCTGCTCGTCCCTTTCCACCTTTCTGCTTCCAAGCCCACTTGGCTTCCAAACCTTCCACTCTGCAATCTCTCATCAGACCTCCCCTCTCACACCTTCTTTTCTCACTCCCTCTCACACACTATTGTCTTACCCAGGCCCTTCCCACTGATTTAGCCCCTTGAACTTGGCCTTATCTCACTGACCCCCATCTTCTTTCTCTCCTGCTTCAGAACACCTCCACCCTCAGCAGGTGCCTCTGCTGCTCAGCAGCTCAGACCTTCACTGAGCCGGCCATGCTTGATCCTCTGCCCGCCCTCCCAGACCAAGGTAAGCTACAACACCGCCGGAGAAGCCTGGCTTCCAAGCCACTGATTTGATTGGCTGCACCTGGGCTGCCCACGCTCCTCACTGGCTGATATCTTTCAACTGCCTCTCCTACTGGTTGTCTCTATTTTTTTATTTTGCGGTGGCACAATTTAAGCCTGTGCTGTTCTATTCTAAACCTGTGCTGCTGTTTTGAATTATCTCACTGTTATATTGCTATATATTTTGTCCCGCCTGCCCACCCTGGCCCTGACCTCTATTAAATACTTCTCCCCCCCCCATGACGATGCCCCAATTTTGTCTCTTTCAAATTGTGTCCACCCAGGTAGTCCTTTTCTTACCCTTTCTCACTCTTCTAGGGCATGTATTACCTTGCATTTGCCTGCACTGCACTCCCTTTGTAATCTACACTGTTTAGTAATAAACTGCACCTTGGTAGTGTGAATTACCTTAATTCACTCCTGACCTGCCTATCTACGCTGTTTAGTAATCAACTGCACCTTTGGTAGTGTGAATTGCCTTAATCTCTCCTGTCCTTCACAACTACCCTGAGTAATCCACACTGCCTAGTAACAACTGCACCTTGGTATTGTGAATTGCTTTAATCACTCCTGGCCTTTACACCTACTGTTACCATCCCCTTCACTTTTTCTGCCTGTTTTCAGTACTTTACTTAGGTACCTCCCTCACTTCTTCTGGCACAGCAGTGTTTGACCCAATTCACTGCCTACAAGCCAGAAGCAGTGCGTTGCTCCTTCTACTTACACTCCCAGGCATAACAAATGACCTAGAGCCCACAATAGCCCTACAAATCTTGGAAACCGACCTTCTCAATGTATACAGCACAATAACGTCTTCCCAATTCTTCATCGCTGCCATTCATAACCCACACGGGGACTTACCTCCACCCTGCTGTTGGTGGCCATTGGCTAACTGCCCCTCCTTGACACCTCCCCTGATACTACGGGGTCCTATGAGATGCCCTACGGGGATAGACCGAAAGAACTGAACATGTATTCCCTGGAACAGAGAAGAGAGAGGGGTGGCATGATTGAAACATTCAAGTACATAAAAGGCATAAACCAGGTGCAGATAGATAATCTCTTCCAATTTAAGAAGGGCAGCAGAACCAGAGGGCAGTTCTCCATCAACACCAGGAAGTGTTTCTTCATAGAAAGAGTGGTGGATGCCTGAAACAACCTGCCTGCAGAGGTGGTGGGGGCAAGCACAGTAGTAGGTTTCAAGAATGCTTGGACAGATACAAGGGAGCTCTCAAACCCAAGGGCAGTTAGAAGGCTAGGCTATGAGACAATGGGCAGCCTAGATGGACCTGGTGGTCTCCTTCTGCCATCAGCTTCTATGTTTCTATGTTTCTACTCCTTCCTGGACTCATCACTATACAGGAAAATTGTAAATTATGTTGCACTCATAGTAGGCTCCACAAATTCAATAACAAGCAATTTAATGAATATATATGGAGACTTGCTATGTCATTGCTGCTTCTCTTGGAAAACATATATCCCAACCCTGGCCCTCCCAACAACAATTTGCTCTTCAAAAGGAATCAGAGTTGCTTACATTTGCATCACTTAATTTTCGGATCCTCCTCTCTAAGTTAGACAGCTTGTAAGTTTGGGTCCCACAGCACAATCCTGATGTTCTCTCCATCGTTGAAACTTGGCTCACACCCAGAATACCAGACACATCTATCTCAATTCCAGGCTGCACAGTTTTTAGACAAGACTGACTAACTAAGAGAGGTGACAGCTGTGCAGTCTACCTTTGGGACAACTTACAGGGGTGATAATCTGCAAGCACTTGCCATTAAAGTGCTCCCTGGTACACACAACAGAGAAATTACTGTGCTTTCTGTCTATATCCCACCAAGGTAGACATCTCCTGGCTTTGACTCACTCATGAACTGCCTAGGTAGTCTGAGTCTAAACTCAGAAGTCATTTTTCTGGGAGACTTCAATGTCAATTGGCTCTTCTCTGAGGCAAACTCCTTCAAGGATGCAGTCTCTGTAGTCAACTAATCTCAGCTTTCTTAGTCCCCAACAAGAGTGAACTACAGGACAGGTACCTGTACCTTATTAGATTGGGTGCTCTCTAATCAATCTGTGCACATCTCCAGTACCACAATTCTCCCTGATGCCATCAGTGACCATTCTCCCATCTTGTTCTGTTGGTTGAATATGTTCACCAAGCCCACTGCTAGAACTAGAACTATAACTAACAGGGTTCTCATTAAAGGTTACTTTGAGCTTCTGAAATCAGACCTTCGCCTCCTTGACTGGATCGCAGTCTACTCCACCTGCAATGTCGATACTGCTCTGGAACAGTTCATCTCCAAATTCAATGCAGCATGTGACAAGCATGCTCCAATCAAAAAGTGAAAAATTAAAGGCCAGTGTAATCCATGAATCACCCCTGAGCTAATTGAGCACCTACAACTCAGGGACCAGCTTTGGCACAGGGCGTGGGCTACGTGCAAACTAACTGACCTTCAGGCTTATGAAAAATCAAGAAATAACTGCACAAGGGCTATTCGTGTTGCAAAAAGGCAGCATTACAAGGAAGCCCTCTATCAATCCTGGAACAATGACAAAAAGTTCTGGAGCAATCTGAAAGAGGTCAAAGGAAAGGACCCCAAGTTAGCCCCCACGATGCTCAACATTAATGGTGCTCCTTCCCTCAACCCAAGTCTCATTGCTAATACATTCAACAACACATTTACCGATCTCAGTGGTGTCCTCCCCCAAGACTTCTTCAGCCCCAGAGCTATAAATAACAACCTCAAGAACCTTGACTGTGCTCCCACTCACCAACATTCCGCTTCAAAATCATCTTGCAAAATAAAGCCAAAAAATATTTCCTTTAGGTGCTACGGAAAGCTAGAGTCAGCGGGGATAACCTCAATCTCAAATTTGTTGCCCTTACTCTGGATGAAATCCTGGTCCCATTTACCCATATAATTAACTTATCCCTCAGGTACTCACAATTTCTACAAAAATGGAAATCTGCAGTAGTGACACTAGTGCATAAGAGTGGGGACTGCATCTTTCGTGGTAACTACAGACTTATTTTCATTCTTCTTCTGCTATCTAAAGCCCTGGAATGGATAGTAGCTGACCAGCTGATTGACTATTTGGATAAATATCAGCTTCAATGCCTGCAACAACATGGGTTTAGACATGGACATAGTACCACAACAGCTTTACTTGAGTTCGCAGGTTTCTTACACAACTTCTTTGACCATGGTAATCTCATTGGTGTGGCTTTCATTGATTTAACCAAAGCCTTTGATGCTGTGCACCACACCCTCTTGGTTAACCAGCTTGCAGCCACTGGCCTCTCCCATGAAACCATGGCTTGGTTCAGAAGCTATCTATACAATCAAACACAGTAAGTAAAGACAGGAAATGTCCTATCTGACAGTAGACTTGTCCATTCAGGAGTACCACAAGGGTTCATTCTTGGCCCACTCCTGTTTAGTATTTTCCTCAACTCACTCCCACATGCCTGCCAGGGTCACATCCCGTTATACACAGATGACACCGTCATCTTTGCCTGTGATCCTGACCCCAAGGCCCTTGAGACCTAACTTCAACAACAGTTTGCTGAAGTTGAAAAATGGTTCAGTAACCACAAACTCATAATGAACTACAAGAAGACAAAAATGATGTTATTCACCAACCCCCAAAATAGGTACAGGACCTATCCTTTTACCATAAATAATGGTGTGGGTTCCCCATTGGAGCTAGTTCCTCAGTTTAAGTACCTGAAAATCACTACTGACAGTACCTTGTCTTATGTTGCCCATATTGACAATATTGCCAAAGTGATCAATATGCATATTGGGCTGCCCTATAGGCATAAGAATTGTCTATCCTCTGAGGCTCTTAACCTTGCCATCCACAGCTCAGTCATCTCACTCATCGATTAAGGTCTGGTCATATATGGGGCAGCCGTGGACACTGCCCTCTGTCGCATCAAAGTAGCTCTAAACAAAGCCTGCCACCTCCTAACTGGCTCTGTGCACTCATCCCACACCTGCAACCTGTATACTCAAGCTAACTGGCTCCAGCACAAGGGCAGGCTCATGTAACAAACCTGTCTTCTGGCAAAAAAAAAAGTCAGTTTAGCACTGTTGTCACCTGGGGTACAAAAGCTCCTCACTTCCTCTCACAATCAACGTCACATTCGAAGTGCAGATAGTTAGATCTTTAAGATTCCTATTTGTTGTACCTCCCAAAGTCAAAGGTCTTTTGCACACTGAGCTCCACTCTGGTTTAATTCCCTCAGTAGTGATATATTTTCAACTGCCACTCTAGGCTACTTTAAGAGGAAGTTGTGGCAACAACTAGTAGTAAATGCCAGCTGTGACTGCTTCCACTAACCTTGATTATACTTGATACCCTGCACTTAACTTACCTACTTCACCCTCTTCACTATGTATCTGATATGTAAGCACTTCGTCCTTCCCCCACATCCCCCTACCCCCTTCCCTACACCCTCACCTCCATCAACCTCCTCCTGTTTAAATGGACTTTTCTCATTCCCACCTCCTCCTCAATTTATCTCCCTCCCCACTCCCACCCACCTCCTCTCTCTCTCCTCTCTTTCTATCCTCTCTCTGTCAACCTCCTCCTATTTAATTTTGGACTGTTCACACTCCAGCCTGTATCCCCAGTTGTATCGCCACCTTCTCTTCTCCCACCCACCTCCTCCTCCCTCCTCTCTTTCTTCCACCCTGCCTTTTCTCCTGTAAACCATGTAGATAAGGCTTCATTGGCCGATCTTCTACTCCCTGTGTAGTAGTTCTTCACTCCCAGTCATGTTTCCCACTATTCAATGTGTGAGCCTTATACTACATTGTCAGACTAGGCCTCTTGGGCTGATCCTCCTCTCCTTTATGTAGCCTAAGTCTCCAGTTGCTTACTTGTACTACTTTTCTGTGCACTCTAGTTCTCTGCAATGGTTGAGTGCTATATTAGTTGTTTTGTTTGTTATAATTGATTTATTGTATTGCTATTGTCACTCTAATCACTGTAAATGTTGTCAGCCATCAGCTGGGTACATTATCTTTCTCTTTTCTGTAACTCATCCGATGTGAAACCTATGTAATGGAGCTATTAGCTCAAAGGTTGTTTTCCAAGATCTTAATAAATAAATTAAAATAAATAAATTAGACACCATGCTAATCTCATCAATTATGAGAAGCTGCATTTTCTTAAACATGGAACACAACTCAGCAGCAATCTCAAACATCAATTTACGGTATCTGTCATGTTGCCACGTTCCATGGGCAGCATAAAAGAATGGTATAGAGTTACTCCACCAATATTATATGCTGCAAGTCCAGTTGGAGCAGTGACAGCTACTGACATTGTTTCCCCGGAGTGTTTTCTAATGTCTTAAGTGATAGCTTCTATTAGAAACCTTTTGCCTGTCCCAGCCAATCTACTATGAAACATAAGTACTGGGCTGTGGCTGTCACAGTTGCAGTAATTTTTTTGATGATGCATACCATGTTTCATGGCATTTGTGACAGTAGTATACACCTCAATCTTCTGTGAGTTTAACTGCTCCTTTAGTAGTGTTGTATCTACATCAGAGTGATAACTGTGCTCAATGCATCTTCGGTTTTCCTCATTGTTGCTATTAATGTATCAAATGGCTTCAGATTTTCCATACAAGCAAGTACCGATTAGACTGTCACTAGCTTCTTATGTCCCACATTCATGGTGTGACACCATTTTCAATCTAAGACACCATAACCATGAAGTGATGGATCTACTGGTATTTGTCAACTCATCCTACAGTTCCTGTAAACCGGTTTGCTCATTTATGGTAATGTATGATGCCAAATACAGCACCAGAGCCAATGAGTTGTCAGCAATGAACTGGACATCTATATTAGCCTACCACATCAACAGAACATGGTTGTAATCATTAATGAACACCTAATTTGCCTTTCTGGGCAGTTCATAAACCCTCTTTGTGGACTTTGCTTTCAAATGATGTCGCATTGCAGAGAATATCAATCAATCAATCAATCAATCAATCAAAATCTTTATTTTGCCAGGCGGAACATCATTGAGACAAGCTCATTTACAAGATGGACCTGGGGCAAAACAATTGCCAACAGGGTTAAGACATGACAGGTTTAGTGGACGTTCATAACAATTACATAGTAAGGGAAGGAATCAAAGCAGCAGAACAAAAGGGAAAACAGGGAGGAGAAGAAGCACTGTGGGTAAATTTGGAGACTGGTAATGGCACCACAATCCGCACAGGGGTTGTATACAGACCCCCTTCTCAGGGAGAGGAAATGGACAAGGAAATGATGGAAAGTATACTTAGTAATGCAGAAAAAGGGGAGATATTGCTGATGGGTGATCTGAATATGCCAGATGTTAACTGGAGTGCAGTTGCAGCAGCCACTCAAGAGTGGGTTATTCTAGATGCCCTACAGGGGCATGCCTAGACGACTAGTATTGGAGCCCACTCGAGGGAGCAATCTTAGACCTGGTTTCTCAAATGGAGATGAAGAGAGGATCACAGATGTAGAAGTGGGTAGCCATCTGGGAACCAGCGACAATCGAACAGTATGGTTCACAATAAACACAGCAATAGAGTCAAGTCATACAAAGGCAAAGGCACTGGACTTTAGGAGGGCTGACTTTGCCAAAATGGGTGAGTGCCTAAGGAATGCACTAGCAAATGGGCAGGAAGGAGGGGTGGAAGAACAATGGGGAATAATAAAAACTGCCATCAAAGAGGTAACTAGCCTTTGTGTGAAGCAAATAAACAAAACTAAATGATGTAAGAAACCACTATGGTTCTCAAAGGAAGTGGCAGTGAAGGTTCAAGAGAAAAAGAAAGCTTTCAGGAAGTACAAGGAACCACAGAAGGAGCAGGACAGAGAACTGTATCAGTTAAAGCAAAAGGAAGCTGGGAAGGCAGTCAGAACAGCAAAGGCCCAAACTGAGGAAAAGATAGCCAACTCAGTTAAGAAGGGGGATAAAACCTTTTATAGGTACATCAGGGAGTGAAGGAAGAGCAAGGGAGGGATAGTGAGGCTTAATAAAGGGGGGAGGGTGGGCAGATGGTGACTGTGAAAAGGCAGAGATACTAAACAAATATTTTTGCTCTGTATTTACAAAGGAAGAGGGGGAGGTACCTAAAACAAACAGTAGAAACACTCTGGATACAGAAGTTGATACCAGCCCATTTACAGAAGAAAGGGTTCTGAAAGAACTCTTAAAACTGAAGGTGGACAAAGCAATGGGGCCCAATGGGATTCATCCCAGAGTTCTAAAAGAACTAAGGGTGGAATTAGTGACACCACTGACTACCCTGTTTAACAAATCATGGGAGGATGGGGTGGTACCCGAGGACTGGAGGAGGGCAGATGTGATTCCCCTTCACAAAAGTGGGAGCAAGGCAGAAGCAGGAAACTACAGACCTGTTAGTTTAACCTCAGTGGTAGGAAAATGATGGAATCACTTGAAGGAAAGAATTGTCGAATATCTAGAGGCCAGAGGGGCACAGGACCCAAGGCAGCATGGATTCACAGCAGGAAGGTCATGCCAGACAAATCTGATAGATTTCTTTGACTGGGTGACCAAAGTAGTAGATCAGGGAGGGGCTGTGGACATGGCCTACCTAGACTTTAGCAAGGCATTTGACACAGTCCCACACAAAAGATTAATATACAAGTTAGCTAGCCTGGGAGTGGGTCCCAAGATGACAGCCTGGGTAAAAAATTGGCTGGAGAATAAGACACAGAGAGTAATAGTAAATGGAGTCCACTCTGAAGAAAGGGGGGTTACTAGTGGGGTACCACAGGGTTCAGTATTAGGACCGGTCCTCTTCAATGTCTTTATAGGTGACATTGCAGAGGGACTGGAAGGAAAAGTATGTCTCTTTGATGACACAAAGATCTGCAACAGAGTTGATGCACAAGGTGGAGTGGAAAGGATGAAATGGACTTGGCAAGGTTAGAGGAATGGTCAAATGTATGGCAGCTTAGATTCAATGCTAAGAAGTGCAAGGTAATGCACCTGGGAAACAAAACCCAGGGGAAGAGTACACAATGGGGGGTGAGATACTAACAACAACAAAAATGGAAAGGGACCTGGGGGTAGTCATATTAGATGACCTAAAGGTGGGCAAGCAATGTGAGAGGGCAGCAAGGAGGGTTGGGGATACTGGGATGCATAGAGAGAGGCATCACCAGTAGGAAACAGGAAGTTATTATCCTCTGTACAGACAGCTGGTAGACCCCATCTGGAGTACTGTGTGCAGTTCTGGAGACCCAGTCTCGCAAAGACATAGACAGGATGGAAGCTGTCCAGAGGAGGGCACTAAAATGGTGCAGGGTCTGCACTGGAAGACATATGAAGAGAGACTTAAGGAGTTTAATATGTATAGCCTCGAGGAAAGGAGGGAGAGGGGGGACATGATAGAAACTTTCAAGTACCTCAAGGGAATCAACAAAGTCCAAGAGGGTAGCATCTTTCAAAAAAAGAGGTGTGCAAGAACAAGGGGCCACAATTTGAAGATAGAGGGGTGGCTCAGAGGTAATTTAAGGAAGTATTTTTTCACAGAGAGGGTTGTGGATGCATGGAACGGCCTTCCGGAGGAGGTCGTGGAGTCAAAAACAGTGGTGGAATTCAAGCATGCATGGGACATTCATAAGGCAATTCTAGGGGGTGGGGGTAGAAAGAAGTAGGCTGCTGGTTAACTAGGATCTGCAGCTTATCCAGTAGGCAGGGAAATGGGCAGACTGGGTGGACCAAGCGGTCCTTATCTGCCATCAAATTCTATGTTTCTATGTTTCTAATAACAACATAATAATATATAACCATCACATGTAACAAGATACTTCCACCAGAACATAGCAATAGGTTTAACAGGAGGTGGTGCCACTTAAATACAATTGCATAGATACAGATATATGGATGTAAGGTAATGAGCTAAAGTTTACACAGTTAGCATCATTGGAGGAGTCATAATGAGCAGGAGTGGCAGTTCCTCTAGCATCAAAGTGCGAAGAAGATTGAGATTTAAGAGTCCTTTGATAAGTACTGTAGGCATGGCCTGGCAAGTGGTGTGGGAAGGGGAAGGGGTATAGGGATTGGGGAGGGAAGGTGAGATGAGATAAGAGAGGGTTGGACATGATGGCCTAGGGAGGAAGGACTGTTCTAAGGGAGAAACATGGCAGATACCACATGCAATGGTTGTGGTTTAAGTCCAATATTTGAAGCAAAGACAGATCATGATGTTAGTACCTTGATTTGGACAATGACAGAAGGGAGGACTCAAATGATGCCTCAGGCAGTGGTCGAGGTTTAAGTCCAGAATTTAAAGCAGTAAAAAAATCACGATGCTAAGACCTAGACTTGAAGTAATGACAGACCTCAGAGAAGGTTCTCAGGAACAAGGATTTGAAGAGGGAGAACGTAACAGGGGTAGTGAGCCCTAAGGTTTTCTGGATCTTATTCCAGAGTGTAGGAAGAGTGAAGCTTATTGAGGCTCTACCAAACCATTCTCACAGACACATCTAGCAAATACAAAGTGGCAGTGAGTATACCACTTGCTATGAGTTTTCACAGGTCTTTGACAGTGCTTGGAACAAATATAGCACTGGAACTTCTGGACAAGCTGTCATAGTGGGTTCCTGGTTAACCTCACATGAACAACACAGTGTGGTGCAAACCATGGGAGCAACTGAGCACTGGCAGCATCTGTGAGTGGTACACAGCAGCACCCAGAGAAACTGCATAGGTAGCCATGGAGCATTGGGGAAAGACAGCACTGGGGAATACTTATTTATTTAAAATGTTGTAACCAGGAAAGACACACTGAGCCAAGGCATGTCTCCAAGTGCAACTCAGAACAGAGGAAGGGGGAGTACCAAAACAGTAAAATAATACAAAACCTTTCAGGCAGCACTGACACAGACAACTAAATAGGTGCAAGAGTACTATGATGAACATGCACGTAAACACCATGGGTCATAGCAATGAAAAGCAGCCAAACATGGGACTGTTATGTACAGTACACAGTGCCTGTAGGAGACAATGACAGTGCTTTGGGGTACAGAATCAGACTGCTGTTATGAGCACATGAAGCCCAGGCAATACAGTGCAACATAGGCAACCTGCTATGGGTTCACACATCACAGGAGACTGGTGGGGAGCCGTGGATCTGTGGGGACAAACAGCACTGGGGAAACAGCTAATCAGGTACCCAGCTACAGGTGCACACATCACAAGGGATGGGGCGGGGTGTTGCCACTATAGAATGGGGAGCTGGTGGTGCATGCGGTATTCAATGTTTGAATTGGCTAGGAGAATGCAGAGGACGCACGCAGGGTCAGGCACCGCAGTGGTGTTGTGTGTCCCATCGAGGTAGCATGCACTGTTTGTGCCTCTACTCTGCCACCCTAGATATTTCTGCAGGTGATATTGCTGTGCTGAGCTGTTCGGTGGGTTAGCTGTTATTGCACAGTGCTATTCTGTGCTGTGCTGTTATGTATATACTGATTGTTTACACGTTGTTTTGTTTTAGCTGACATCACTTGGAACTGCCATAGTTTTGGACTGTCA
Organism: Neoceratodus forsteri; assembly: GCA_016271365.2. Classification (NCBI taxonomy): domain Eukaryota; kingdom Metazoa; phylum Chordata; order Ceratodontiformes; family Ceratodontidae; genus Neoceratodus; species Neoceratodus forsteri. Next base: position 725,499,023 of record CM028137.1, on the reverse strand, counting down.
TACTTGTCAGGTATCTGACAAGTAATGTACTACATGATGAACTACAGAAGATCTGTGTCATCAGTGTCACCAAAGCTTGGCACATCCTTTACCCACAGCAGTATCTGAACATGAAGAGCTCCTCATGCTTGATACTCCACTCTCCAGAAACAGTGTTCAACAAATCCAAGAGGTGGATCTGTTTTTGACAGAATGAAATGCATTAGTGCATGACAACAATGGTGAAAGTGGTCTGAGACTGACACTGAGTCTAGAGAGCACATCTCTCCAAGAGTCATAGATGAAATATAATTGACATCACAGTTTACCCACTTGAGCATCTCTGCCAACTCATCTCAGCTGTACTCAGCACAGCTCAGTGTTCGAAACCAGGTCATTGCACTGTACTCTCGTAGCATACACATCACTTCAGAGTATTTTTGGTACCAATATTCTTTAGTACCACACATGCTAGAAAGAATGGAGCTCAGATTAACCTACAGTGTCTCATCCCTTTGTTTTAACTTCTGTAGGAATTCTGCTACTGTGATACCATGTAATGATGTTGTCAATCGTAGAGCATGTGCTATTGACGCAGAGAGTATGCCTAGTTCAGTCTCTGACAGCAGGTGAAACAATTATTAAATATTCTGTCTGAACTTTCCATCACAATTTAACACGCTAGATGCTTGGTACTCTTCCCTGGGGACACATACCTCACGTTCATCCAGACAGCCTCCTGTACTATATGGGAACTAAATCAGGAAAGCAATGGGCTTCCAATGTCATCTTCCAAATGCTAACACAGTTGCCAACAACCTGCTTCATCTGGTACAACTCAGTGTTGTCACTCACTGGATCCCTACCATGGAGAGGATAATTGTGTATTGTTCATACACATTCTGATTAGTATTCATATCAACCTTTTCTATCACTGCCTTTTTTGGTTCTAGTATTTCAAACTGTGTAACAATGTCAGAAAGGTGATCAACATTTAAATTCTCATAAAAAGGGTTTTTGCTCTTTAGAGACTTTAGAGCATTCTTCACCTTCTGTACATTAACTACATCCTGCCAGATAGTTTTAGACTTTGTTGGAACACCATGGACCAGAATGTTGAGACTGTTGCCAGAAGCTATTGCCTCCACATTCTCTTGCAGTGGTAGTGGTAGATACATAATAGACCCTCATAGTGATTTCGCCAGCTCCTTGTGTGGCATGTTTTTCATCTTTGTATTTAGCCTTACAATTGTCTGGAATGGTTTCATTGTTTGTATGAGGATCCATTCAAATAAATGTAATGTAGCTATATCACTTGGTGTTACATCAGCCTCCTTGTTGTTTAACATAGACCTTGGTCGCAGTACATTACCTCTGATCTTCCTAAAACAGTACTACACAGCCAAAGGTCTGTGTATAAACAGAAGTCAGTCTTTAGGAGTAGATAAGCCAACAAACGTCCCCACATGAGATTGAATGGCTCCATTTTTGAGAGATCAGTATTAAATGTCTGTTTACTGTAGAAAAGTCAGTTATAAGAGATACAGACAAATTCAAATATCTGTCTCTTGGCTAGCTCAAATGTTTTCCCCCTCATCTAAATGAGATGGCAGATATATATATACTGCTTGGGAATCAAGCCTGTGACCCTTTGCTTGCAAAGTGAGGACATATCCAGCAACTTCATTTCCAAACCTTTGAATCAACTGCATTTCATGTACTGTAACACAGCTAAGGAGTTCGCCTGTGTGCTGTAGTGACAATTCATCTGAAGGTGTTTTGCCTCCTTGAATGCACTTAAGAAAGTGCACCTTCCATATCACCATCACATAGCAAATGGTCAAGATGTGTAAATTTAGCAGCTTCATGCCTGACTCGATAAATTGCATAGACAAACCTGTGCATTGCTATATTGTATACAGCAATCATACACATGTGATGAAAAACACTGTCACATGCTCTATTAGGCAGACAAGCCAGAGAATGACCCATTAGGCTAGTATGTTGCCTTACTTCACAGTGGTCAAGGTTCTGAAACAGTTTATGCAGGAATCTACATGTTCTGTTAGTGGTGATGGAAAGTTTATAAAATTCTTCACCTCATCAAAGGAACAGTGTCTTATGTTGAAGGAAACATATCATGTCAATGTGAGATACTGAGGTCTGCGGTGCTCAGCTGGCAAATTACTATCATCACATGCATTAGTATTATCATCATGCTGCACTGGTGGCAGAATACTCCATCAGCATCAACACACAGTGTTACTTTATTACTGTGTAGATGGTACATTTCCTCCCAGTAAAATGCCTCTGTGTGCTGTATGTGCAGCCAAGAACTTTCAGATGTGGAACAGAAGTTATCTGTGTTCAGATTTTCTACTTTCTGCAGTTGCATTTTTATTTTGCTAGCAGTGTTCTTAAATATCTCAATGACAGTCATCGTTTGTGACCACAAATGTGCCCTCACATTGATAGCCATCTGCATGGGCTGTCTTACTATGAGATGTACCCTAATCAACTCAGTTTTGCTCCTTATTTTTTTACGAAGGCTTCTCAGTGTAACAGACACAATACCCTCAATTCTCACTTTGCAAGCTTGCTGCCAGAAATATTTAACTTTACTGTGATGGCTACTGGATAGAAACACCCTGGCAAAAGGCAATTCTTTCACTAAGACTTTTTTGGGACAGTTTTTATTTTCCATTTTTTCTTCACACCTACAGATGAATGTGCCTTACTTTGTGACAAACAAGAACATTTTAAGGCATGTAAGGCATGCTGTCTGTTTCTTGTCACTGGTAGAGACTCAGGCAAATCAAGAGTTCCATTTTGGACATTATTTGATATTGTGGCAATTGTACTTATATGTGAAATTGAAGTATTTACATACAGTTTCCTTCTATAAATAGATAATTTTTGGTGTTTGGTTGGCATGTTTTTGATGGAATCAGCTGTTGTGATCTGCAATCAGCTGTGCTTGGTATTACCTAAAAAAAATTCAATAAAGTAGAAGTACCCACAAATCTATACAGCAGTACTATTGTTGTACAACTATTACAATTCACAAATGTTTCACAGGCAGAGAAACATTATGCAAACAGTAATGCATGGCAAGGTGTAGTTTATGAGTTGATAGCAGCACGCCACAGATGCATAATTATGCACGTCTCTCTTGTGCCATGTGCCTTTATTACCTGAGAAGTGCTCATATCAACCGATAAATCACACCTTGTAGTGTATTAATATGATTAAAAAATCTGTACAAAATGAACAACACAAAGATTCATAAAGTGCATCTTGAAACGTGAGATCAATGTTTGCATGTAATTTTTTTTCAAATCGTAACAAAATAGCGAATTTTCATGGTCATCCACCACCTACTGATTATTTTTAAAATCCTTTTTTAAGATCATAAATAAGGTGATGTGTATCTGTCTGTCCTCAGTTCCTCTCCACATGCTCCCTCTCCCCCACCCCAGTATTTGTTTATTTCTATTTTTTGAGGGTATATTTTGTCAGGATTAAGGCATCAACATGGGGGGACAAAAGAGGGAGCAAAAGCTGGTTTTGGCATTTCCCTGTAGGCAGCCCCCCAACACACAAATAAGCATAGAACAAATGTTTTTTTTTCTATCATATTTCTTCTTTTTATGAAAATGAGTGCTGTATTGCACATTTCATCTTAATTAGCAGACTGCCCTCTCACACATGAAGATAAATTGCATATTTGAGTCACCGTTTGTTTGTATATTTCATATTAAATATTATTGTAGTTTTATATTTTCCACAAGCATCTCATTTAGCCCGTTTATTTTAGTTGAAGGAATTTGGGCATTCAGTCTCAATTTATGTGTTAGCTAAATGAACTGAAAGAAATAAACAATTGTAAACAACTGTTATTAACAAAACTGCATTCCAGCTTATGAAAATCAATTCTTTCTAAGTACCAGATAACATTATCATCTAAACAGGTCTGTAAGCTTCCTCCCAACAATAATCATAACACTACATTGCTGTCCTTGCAGATAGTGGTGGCTAATTTACTAATGCTGTTCCCCAATATACATTTCAGAAAGGTATTTTGTTTACCCCCCATAAAGACAGCTTTTTTCTAAAATCAGAAATCAAATGTGTAGAGCTGGCCCATTGGCACAGTGATAAGGCATCTAACTGCAGTGCTGAAATCCTGGGTTTGGGGAGGGATTTGGGAGTCAGACGGCCAGCCGAGGGGAGAAGGATTGAGCTTCCCAGGGACTGCCCTCCTTCTCTGGGGATGGGAAGTAGAGTGTCAGCTACATTGCATACCTCTGGTGGAGGCTGGGAGTACTGCCGCTGCCAGTGCTACACACAAAAGGGGAGGTGCTGCAGCCACTGGTGTCACTGCATGTCCCCACCACCAGGGTACTTCAGCATACATACAAACAAATCCTAGCCCGTACATGATGCCCCCACCTCTGCTGCTGCTCCCATTGTGATTAATGTCCACCAGTGGGGTCCCACTCCCATGGCCCCACCCTGGAGCGTAAAGCCAGGGCTCAGACACCATATTCCTTGGGGAGGGGTGCTTGCCCAGCATCTCTGCCCGGGGGTAAGCCTGATCATGGGGGGGTGGCGAGCAGGGCGAGGGGCTGACACCTCCACTAGAGGGGTGAGGAGAACCAGAAAAAAGGGGACAAAAAAGAAATCAAATATGTACTTCTGAGTTGTACACACACACACACACACACACACACACACACACCTAGAGATCATTAATAAAGTTTAACTGCCATAGGTGAAATAGAAATATCTGGTATATTTATTTGTTTCTGTCCTGGCTTGATAGATAAACATAATTAACATTTCCAGTTGTGTTACAACATGCTGGTTTTTGAGAGAGTCAGTGACCCAAGAACAATGTGTTTCCAGTAGAGTGTCAAGTACTGTGACCCAAAGAGATGTTGACCTATCAGCAGTATCAGAAAAGAAACCTTACATTAGCTCCCCAAATAAATGGAAACTCTTGTTTATATTGCTCATGAACCCTCAAAGAGAATGGAAAACATGCTGAAAGAGGTCACCTTACTTTGCCCTCCCCCCAAGCAGTCCTTTGTATTCCCTGAATGCAGCTCGTGCTGCAGATCTATTTTAAAAAGTATCCTGATGTTTCTGACAGCTGATATATAACCAAAATAAGAGTCTATATTTATTTGTGGAGGTCTGTCAAACAGCAGCAGGTTGTAAACAACTTCAAAACGAGAACGTCATGGTACAGAGACTGTAACTCATATTGAAAAGTGGTGAGTTCAATATGAAAAGGGATTGTTTTTCATCACACGTTACTTACTTTGTCAGCCGAGATTCCTTTTTCGTATAGGTGGTACGATAAAAGAATCTCTTTAGTATAAATAATGAGTCAACAAAATGGCAAAAACAAAGCATTTGTAAGCTAAAATTATTGCAAACATGAGATGGGGCCCTGAGAAGGATGTACTGTAGTTGAAAGTTTGAGCTAAAACTGGGCAAAATGCAAAAACTACATTTTAACATAGCACAACTCCCATTGGAACGCATTATCGTCATCATGAAAAAGAATCCTTTTTTGTATTATGGTTTCTTTTTTCATTATTTCAGATTCATGTTTCATATTATGCACAAGAAAAAAGAACCTCAAAAAAATGAAAAAAACATTTGAAACAAAGCAGGAAATCCTTGTAGTCCACCAATGGAAAACCTTACTGACTTGTAAGAGAAACAGGAAGTATGCCATATTGAATATGGTGCCTGTGGAATCATGCCAAATTGCAAATAATTCTATAAGTAATTCCTAAATAAAAACAGAAACAAATATGAACATAATCAATGTAGTAACTCCAAATATACATATTTAGCAATCAGAATTTGTATACATCAGCCTGATTACCTTCATAGTGGTAAGGGTCATGTATCTTTTGCATAAGTAGAATATTTAGCTCAGAAGCAGCAAATACCACCAACAGCTTAATCTGGTTCAAAGTCAGTTGGCATTAATCTGTATCCCCTTCCCCGGGTCATGCCTAAAAATAGGCAGAATTTGTCTAGTGCACTTACCCGGTCAACAAACACTAACTAAATAAATAAATAAAATAAAGAAGCAACAAAGCCATTTGAAATGAGTGAATTCTGAAAGTAATTTTTACTATGAGGATAATAAACATGCAGTGCTCAAAAAAGGCAGTTAGGTAAAATGAATTTGTTTATGCATTGACACATATAGCAATAAATATAATACTGCATGTTTTTGAGCACAACCGAATATTTGTACAGTTAGAATCAGCTAACTGTCCAGTCACTACTGGATTAAGTAACATTTAAATATAAAAAAACATTTGTATGCCAGTAACTATGCAGTAGTTGTAAAATAAGCATTTAAAAAGGTGGTAGCATACATATTTATAGTGTGATACTGATTACTTTCTTTTGTTTTGTTGTACACAAAATGTAATATAAACATGAGATGAAAATAACAGGCTTACTAGAATTCATAGGAAGAGTGCATGGTGTTAGTAACAGACGCTACTAAAGGCTTTAATCTGTTACATTGGGATTTTATGTTCCAATGTTTGAAGGCTTTATCTTTCTCAGAACAATACATAAACATAATTAAAGCCTTCAATACAAACCCTAAAATTATATTTAAAATAAAATCAGTTTCACACAAATTCCATAAATGTATATAATGGCGTACGACAGGGGTGTCCACTCTCCCCAGTACTTTTCATTTCAGCATTGGAACCTCTTTTAATGCATATTAGAAAAAATACGGATATAAAGGGTTTATTAATGGGAAAATAGGTTGTCAATTTAAATGTTTATGTGGATGACATTATGGTGTTACTATCAGAACCACACACATCATACCCTGTACTAATGAGAGAAATGGAAAGGTGCTCCATCTTGTCTGGTTTTAAATTAAACAAAGAAAAATCAGTAGCACTACCTATAACAAAATTATCAAACATTACAGAAAATAAAACAAAGGAAATTAAAAAATAAAAATAAATAGAATATTTAGGTGTTATCATAACTAGTGAAGTGAGTAATACAGTAAATAAAATGCCTTGAGAGTTAAAACTAAAGTAAAAAATATGCTGGACAGATGGCAAAATATTTAATTCTCTCTTTGGGGAGAATAGAAATAATAAAAATGATGATTATGCCACATTTGTTATATTTATATCAGTCGAATATTAGGGCTATACAGCTGACATCTTTAAATACTTGCAGGGTGCACTTTAAAAAATTTCTTTGGTGTGGAGATCACCAAGAATAGCGTGGCATATAGTATGTGCACCTAGAAAATTGGGAGGCACAGGTTGTCTGGAACCCAGTGTTTAATAACACGCAGTGAAACTAGCACAGATATGGTCTTTTGTGAACTGGGAAAATAATAATGAAAAAGAAACAATATAATTTGGGAATTCATTTTATAAAAGTGAAGATCATCCTTTCTCAATTTATGATATATTATTTAATCCATACCTTTATGATAAAGTACAGAATCAGTCCTTTATGGATATAATGAAAACTATAAGAACTATAAAAAATAGTAACATCATGGATATTCCTTGGACTTATATGCTTGTTGGTTTTGACACAGAAACTAAAAAGATAACTAGTTTACATAAAGGGTTAATTTTAAAACTAAAGAAAGCTGGAATGAGTTATTGGAGAGATATCATTGGCCCAGAGGGATTGATAACTTCTCCGCAGTTACAAGAGAAAGACATTGCAATAAAATTCATTTGGATCAAATACATCCAATTGAAACACATCCACAACAAAATAAGAAAAGTTGCAGAACTGGCTGACGTCACAAATTGAGAAATCAAAGTTTTTTAGATGATAAGGTCTTATACTTACACAAAACTACCAGTGGGAAGTATGAGATTTAAAAAAAAAAACAACTACACAAGAAAGCAGAACATACAAAAAATCAAATTTAATTAAAGTGGCTACAGGAGGGCACATGGAGAATAACAGACAAAGTTTGGAATACAGTATGGATAAACGCAAATGATTTTCATTATGCTAAGAATAAAACTATACAATACAAATTTATATCAAGGGCATATTTTACAACAAATCGATGGTATACAATGAGAATTAGAGATTCTCTGGATTGTTGGCATAACTGTGGATAAAAAGGCCATGTGTACCATCAGATTTGAGAATGTCCATCTATGTTAAAAGTTGGTAGCAATTAACACAGCAACATTTGAGGGATTTATTTCAGATAAACTTACCTAATACATTTCAAGTATTTATATTAAATGATTTCTCCAATCTGTCACTTTTGAGAGACAAAAATGTATAGTTGCAGTGGCATCAATGACTACAGAGTGAATGTTGTTAGAAAATTGAATATTTCAAAAATGCCAAATTTTAATCATAACAGCTGGTTAAACAGGTTACAGAGCACCCTGAATATGGACATTTTTTTATTAACTCTAATGAATGATATGATTAAATGCACTTTACTTGGGCTAATATTCAGGTACTGCTTCCTCCTCCTTTAAAGTTATAATGAAATATAAAAGGAGGCTTATTATAGATTTGATAGTTATATGTAAGACTAAATCATATAAACAATGTCCCTTAGGTACTAACACTGTTATTTTGGAATAATGCTTTGTAAGGGTTGTCTGTATTATCATTGTTATTATGGGAGGGGGTGACATGTATTATAAAGAAAATCAATAAAGATTACGCATTAAAAAAAGAAAATAATAGTCTTATCAATGCAAAGCATCATGGGCTACATATGCAAATCACCACAGAATGTTATGCTGGTCCAACTTTAAGCAGAATTGCATGGTGCCGAAAGGCCTCTCACACAGTTTGCAAAGGGTGCTAACAGAAGACATAGACACGTGTTTCGTCCTACCAGGACTCATCAGTATGCCTCGTCTGTTTGACACCCCAGTGGAATGGACCAGCTACCCTTAAGGCAGTGTGCCTTGGATATATTGTGGTGAACCCATTAAAATAAAAAAACTATTTAAATTCTGTGGTGATTTGCATATGCAGCCCATGATGCTTTGCATTGTGGGGGCATGTGTGATTTTGTATTTTCTTGAAACTTGGCTTCCCAGCCAAATGCCCTTTGGGGTAACCCTTGCCTCAGTGTTTGCGCACAGAGGTTCTTTGTCTTTTTAAATAGTCTTATCACCTAGGATGCCTGCTCAGAAAGGAGGGAAGGCAAGCTGTGTTAAAGTAATGATAGCCACCCCACCACCAATAGAAGTGCAACATATTGCTCTGTGGCAAATGGTGGCACACCATTTGATGATTATTCCCCCATTTCTGTTTCTTTTTAGAATAATTGGCCAAAAGCAATGTCCCTAGTATACATGATAGTAATTGTACTTGTGACTTGTACATAGACATGGAGAACATCCAATCAGATGTAAAAAAAATAAACTGTTACTGCCTCTGCCAACAGTCTGCCTCTTACCAGAAAGATACTGAGATTAAAACAGTCACTTGCCATACACTGTTGAGTGAGATAGCCACACTTTATAGATTGTTGTAATTTGCACTATTTGTGACAGGATTTAGCGTAGCAGAAGGCTGCAGAACTACTGTTTGGGTTCTTGGAAGTTCAGTTGTGCGGAGGGCTGCAGAGTGTGCCAGAAAAAGTCATTTTAGCAATGATTTGCAACTGGACAACTGTGATGTATTCTGGTTTGGTAAGGGTAGTATGAGGTGTGAGTAGCTCAGGCCATCTCTTCACTGACTGTTAGACTGTCACCCTCAGCCAGACATACTTGTAATCCATCTTGGAGGTAATGGTTTGGGGCACAAAAGGGTGATAGACTTAATAGAGGCAGCTAAATCAGATTTTGCTGCACTTACAGTGAAGTTGCCTGCATGTAAGGTTCTGTATTCAGACATTACTCAGTGCATGATCTGGAGAGGTCAGCATCACACACCTGGACTCAAAAGGTCATGTAGAAAGGTCAATATCCAGATTTCTGTCTTCCTTTGTGATCTGGGTATGCACACTGTATGTTACCCAGAAATAAACCATAAAAAACATTGGGGTCAATTCTGGAAGGGATGGCGCAAGTCACACCAAAGGTGACTTGTGCCAAATGCCATTGTGCCAGGGACCCTGCACCCAATTCTGTATCGGGCAAGGTTCCCACAGTTAAGTCCCATGACTTGCACCAACTGGAGTGGTGTGCCAAACAGAGGTTGCCTCCACACAGATTGCTGCAAGCCTGTGGTACATCACTGAAGAAGGGCTCAAGTGCCCTTCCATAGCCCCAATCCCCAATTGTGTATGTAATAAAGGCTCTTTGTGGGCTACCGCCCCCCCAAGCCCCAATCCCCCAAAACATTGTTAGCCCCCCTCAGCTCAGATTCCCTGTAATATTAATAAAATCCTCCTCCCAGCCATGATCTAGATCTAGCACCGCACTGGGGTGGTCTGTCAGAGTGAAATGCTACAATAAATAAAATAAAACAAATCCTATTCTCCAGTAACTCCCTGGTAGTCTAGTGGCTCCCCACCCAGCAGTGCCAGACTACCCCACCCCCTGACCCATAACTAGCCAGTGACTGACACAGCCCACTGCTCAGCACCACGGCCAGCCACCAATTGAGCTCTGTATGAGTGCGTACTACTGTAAATAGTACGCATTCAATAAATGAGCTGTCATTCATTGGGTGTGTACTATTTACAGTAGTACACACTCATATGAAGCTCAGTCGATGGCTGGCCATGGTGGTGAGAGGTAGGCCAAGCCAGTTGCCAGCTGGTTAAGGGTCAGGGATGCAGGTGGTCTGGCACTGCCGGGTGGGGTGATGGGGGGCCACTAGACTACCAGGGAGTTTCTGGACAATGGGATTTGTTTTATTTTATTTATTTTAGAAATTCACTCTGACATACCACCTCTGTGGGGTGCAGGATCTGGATCGGGGCTGGGAGGGGTATTTTATTAATATTACAGGGGATTGGGGCTGAGGGGGGCTAACAATGTTACTTGGAATCAGAGCTTGGGGAGTGGTAGCCCACAAAGGGCTTTTATAACGTACACAATCTGAGATCAGGGCTTGAGGGGGTCCTCTAGCCCTGCAGTGCTTGCGTTACATATATCGGGAGATTGGGACATGGGGTGTCCTCTAGCCCTGAAGGACATATTTTAGATATATCAGGGGACTGGGGCATGGGGGGTCCCTCTAGCCCTGTGGGGCTTTTATCACACATTTTTGGGGGATTGAGGGTACGGGGGTTCCATAGCCCTGTGGGGCTTATTCTATTCAGCACATTGGCACAACCCCGGGTGGATGGGTGGATACAGAGTACATCTATACCAGCTATTAGCTGTTGTAAATGTACTTTGACAGATGTCCTCCAGGGGTTGTTCCAGAATAGCAAATCTGGGGATCTGCCAGCCGCCCTTCCAGAATAGGGCTCAACGGCTGCTGTAAACACCCTTGCACCATGTGGCAGGGGGTTTATGGCATAACTGGTGATGTAAGTCCACTTTGGCACAAGCAGCCTATGACATGTCGCAGACTGTTTCGCAGAATTCCAATTGTCACAATTCATGGAGTAAAGTGCTACTTGCACCATTTTTTTGGCACAAGTCACTTTACGCTAGTCGTAACCTCCTTCTAGAATTGGGCCCAGTTGGCTTTATCTAAAATATGGCATGCACCTCTCTGATGCTGGCAATACATTTTTCCTTGGGGACCCTCTGACATGGAATCCAAACAGTGTTTTGATGTATTGTTGCATTGCTTGACACTTTGCTCATGGTGCCCCAGGCTCTTTTGAGACCCATGTAAACCTTTGTAAAAAAAAATAGATACACCTGCACAACATACACTTTTTTCCTTTTTTTTTTTTGTAGTTATTTTAGTAACATGACTGCTACTACAGGCTTTCAGTACAGGTGAAGCCTTGACAACTTAAGGGGGAGGAGGGGGTGGAAGGTAAAAGAAAGTTTTTGAATAACCTGTGGCAGTGGCAAACTGAGAATTGTCATGTAAGTAATAGCCACAACAGGCTGTGCATTACTGGATTTTAATAGACAACCTAGGGATGTAGTAAGGCACAAGACTGAACTGTCCTTACATCCCTAGGAAGTGCATTCAAAATCTATGATGCACACCCTGGAAAGGCTTATAACACTTATAAATTGGCATTAGGTCATTTTTTGGGGGGAGGAAAATGACACCTTCAGGTCACGCCTATTGGCCAATGAAATTGCTGTTTTTTTCTTGTCATTTTATAAGCAAGTGTTATACAGTCTCTGTTCCAAGACTGCATACACACCTTAGGTCATAACTGTTACATACAGGTGGCATAGAGGTTACATATTATTTTGTGTGTGTGTGCTTTTTTTGGGGGGTGAGGTGGAAGAGTAACACATCAGGTACTGTACAGCATCACATGACTGAGGATACAGAGATGTGTGGAGTGACACTATTGCTGCCCGTGTAGTAGCAGTTGTATAGTAGGGTGATTCACTGAACACAGATATCACAGGACTATAATGACTGAAGGCACTGTAGGTGTGGCCACTCATTGCTCAATGCTGGGTACTTGTACAGCAGTATTGCTCTGTATGTCATCATCGATAACTAAACATTTTGGTGCTGTACCACTATAAGTCATAATTATTAACTGCAGGTAGAGTTATGTGTCCCCCTCATTGGTACACAGATGTGTAACAGAATAATTGCTCACTGCAAACATCCAAGTAACATGTTTTCACACTGGACACCAAAGTATTGGAGGTCAACTTCACTGCTCTGAGTAGTAATTGTGACAATAGTCATTTTACAGTACAGTAAGACTAGTGAACCTGACCTCTGAGTGAAAAAAAGTGTGCAGGCTACTTAGTTGGCACACACAGAAGTTGTGTATCTTGATTACTGGTTGCACAGAGTTTAGGAACACTGATTGCAATCTACCCATTGCATAGTCACACCATTCAGTAGGTGATGAGAGGCAGGGGTATCCATTAGCAGATACAGCAGTACAGTAGGGCATACAACCATTAAACTGTCTTAGTAAGACTTCAGTATGTCAGGCTTGAAAGTCAATTGAGAAATGACATTCAGAATGATATGCTCATATCGTTCATGCCTTATTTGTCACAGGCATTATGATGGAGAGGACTGTCATCACAGTACAAGGAAAGGACAGCATATTCACATGTCATAATCAGTATTTCTGGAATGTTGTGTTTTGTTACATTCTGCTCACTACAGCCATTATGTTGTACACAATTATACGACCTGAAACATGTAGCAGTACTGAAAATTATTGTATTTCATACGTGGTCACATTTGTACACATGTAAAAAATATATGTTCCTTTTCTGCGTTTGTCTCCCACAGAAAAGATGCCTAAGTTCTGGACTTCAGAGGAGGGGTGCTCACTCTGGTGGAGGCCATCCAGGATCTTGGACATGCTGAACTCATGATGCAGGGCATGAACTTGCCACAAACAAAAATGTGGCAACATGTCAGTCAGTATCTGAGTGAAAGAGGCATACAGAAAGACCCAGATGCATGTTGCCATAAGTGGAAAAAGGTGCAGCAGAAATTCTGCCACCTCAAATTGACTGGCAGTGTCCAAGATGGGGATAGCGAGTGGTACCAGTGGCCCCATGACATGTGGGAAGAGGCAGGGAAGCCTGAATTTGGTGACTGTCATCACAGATGTAAGTACAGAAATACAATGTCATCAGAAAAAAATATATTAAAAAAGTGGCTTTGGCTATGGGTATTACTGCCATTGTATTCAACAATCGATAACTGTATTTATAAGTGAGAGAAGAAAGCATATTAGGTACACAAAAATAAAGTACAGTAGGAGAGTAGTTTAAATGCGATGTATAAATACAGGTATTGGTAACAAATGTGGCTACAATTTCCATACTGAGCTATCCGGTAGTAGGTATTGCAGAAAGCAGTGAAAAATGTCATATCAAAGAGTAATAGGTGAAAACTGCCAGGATATACACAAAGTTATAATATTACAACAACAATGTGAGGCAGAAGACACATCCAAGTACCTTCCAGTGTGTGATTCTTATTGTAGTAGAGTGCAACATAATATAACTTATTCTCGTGTCTTACAGATAATATGTACATGAAAAACTGATTAGGTTTGCAAGACAATAACCTCATAATATCTCTTTATGGCTTTTGTTTTTACCCAAAACATGTGAGCTTCTCTGCCACGCTGGAACTATGGGCCCAGCTGGTGCCACTCCTGAGTGATCAGGTGTAGGATCCAGTTCCTGCAGAGGAGATGGTGGTTGTCGACCCTGTTGGTAAGTCAAAAGTAGCATCAAACAGTAAATGGTGGTAATCAGTTTTTTTTTGTCTTTCTATACAAACAGGCCCCCTACCATGGTATGGTAAAATATAAGCATTTCATAGCACTCATAACTTTGGTAAGTACCTTGTCATGGATGTTTATCGGATAAAACCATTGGCACAGCAATGTTCATACTGACCACCGTAGTACCACTGGGGCTCTCACCACTTGCTGGCAACATTCATGACCTATTGAAACTCAGCCCAGGAACTTCTGTATCTAACCACCATTCTTACACAACATCTTGTGCCTATCATGAATGCTACCTCCAGGTATGTCTGTAGGTAACACTGTAAGGCATGGTATATTCTGTTCCTCACAGCCACCATGCTGTGGGACATTCCAGTGGTGCGCATAGGCTCTTCCGTTACCCAGAGTGTAACAAATATGTACAATAGGCCAGATGCACACCATGGAACGCTAAGGGGACATTAACTGATGCTTAATCTGACAATGTATTCAACCTACAGTGGAAATTGCCACTGTTACTTGGCCAGTTATCTGTTACATGTAAAAACATGTACAGTACAATAACAGGTTACATATCTACATCTTCATATGCTTACAAACTGAGAAGATGATGCTATTAGTTATGCAACTCATATACAACATTTATGTTATGGTACACATGAAAAGCTACACTGCCAAGCAGTATGATACAACAGAGAAACATTTTTTTGTTTGGGTGTACTCCATGTGAAAAGTGCATTACTAAGCAGCATTGTATGTTTCATTACCTATCTTGTCAATGGTATCATACAGTTTATTACTGAAAAGTTGACAATGGTTATACAGGATGCCCTTATATCAATGTTCCATGTTTTCTGAAGAGTGAATATTTTAAGTGTATTAGCATACTATCAAAGGTTCTACAAAATAACAAGCATCTGCTTTATGTTTTGTTTCACTGTTACTATACCATGTTTGTAATGTATTACTGCTCATCAAAGTATGGCTTTCTTACATAACAACAGTAAGAGATTCAGCCGTCACATAAAGAAATGTAAATATTTTGTGCTCATGTAATTGAGCAACAATGTTCATTAGTAAATGTTAGCACTACTCAATGTCAGACAATAGCCTGTGAAGTGCAATACATTTGCATATGCAACATGATAGAGGTTATGTTGCAACAATACACTGTCTATGTGATGACGTAATTATATAAAGTACAATATGTCTTTTTCTGTTACTTGTGTGTTGCAGATCAACCACCACTCAAAGAGGGCACCAGTGGTGCCACAGAGCATGACAGAGGGAGGTACATAACAACACCCAGATTTCTCTGTGTCCCAGACCAGGGCACCACTGTGTGCTGGTGTCTCCACTACAGAGCAACATCTTGATAAGGTGCCCCAGCCTGGTCCATCTGATGAAACCAGCACTGGAGCAGGGGGCAAGTCTCACACGTTGTACAATGTAAGTGAAATACTACTTCATTGTAATATTATTTTGCAATAGCTGACTGTATTTATCCATGTCATATTTTATGCTTAGCATTTTCAGCACATTGCAATAACACACATCATTGTTTCAGTATACACCCAGCAGCATTAAAAGAAACTGACCACAGTGTACTTGTGCATGTCCTTTCCCCTTCAGCATTGCAAAGGAGTAAATGGACCACATTGTGTCATGAATCATAAGCCTGACATACCATTACTCACAAGTTCCATGGAACACATAGAGTACATTTGCACAAGTAAAGGACATAGCATCCACACACTAGAACTACAAATTTACCACAGACATATCTGTGTCACAACGTGGCTCTGAAAATCCACTACTTAGAGTTCCATATCAGTCTTATGTTGTACACCTCAGCAGCTCCCATAGTTGTAATCTCCTCGTACACTGTGCAACACTATCATGTATCTTTCTAGGTACTTATGTGGAGGATGAGTCAGGATATTAGTCACAGATATACCAGATGCATAAAACACAACTAGATAGCCACAGCATCACTGTTAAACAATTCCATGCCACAACATGTGTGCTATTACCTCACCTCACAACACCACACCATGAAACTAGTTATACATACCACCAATAGCAAGCACCTCTGTCATGTAACTGTACCTTCCAGTTGGTTCTGTACATACCAGCACACCATAACACATCATGAGGTACACTATCTGTGTTAGAGAGTATCCATTAGCTTATGTACACACAACAGTGTATTGTAAGCATTGAGAAAGCTGTGTATGTGCAGTGCTGTTTCCTTCCACTGAGTACAATTCTACCTATTCAACACTGAACCCATAGTATGCAAATGTGTCATATGTTATGATCAGATGACAATACATGAATAAGTCTGTAACTGTTGTATAGGTTAAATGTGGTTTGCATCCATTTGGTATTTTGGGGAAATCAATATATAACATGGGAAGCTGGTATGTGATTGTGCTGTACAGTACATATATCACATCATGTGCCACATTCTGTCTCACAAAATATATCCAAGGTTATCATACGATAACATATGTAAAACAGTATTTGAGAAAGTTGTTTGTCTGTGCTACTGTTTTCTTACTGGATGCAAGATGTTGTGTAGTATACATAGAAGCTGTATCATATCAATGTGTTATAAATTCTAAGCAGATGCTAGATCAGTAATAATAATGTAAAACCTATCTAGATGCAGTACTGTTGCTTTATGTTAACTAAATTGTTAGTTTTCAGAGTACTTGCTATGGTGTGGCAAGCTGTTATGTAGTATAATTGCTGTCAGATAACAATCAGTAAGTGAAAATGGAACATAAACATATGTGTTGTAATCATAATTGTGTTAATATAAATTACCCTTAGAGAACATATTTCTAACTGTATGCTTTCATTTTTTTTCCATAGGTCTACCTCCCCAGTGCCACCACGCAGCTGCTGCTGACACAGGTAAATAACAGTCTTCATAAATAGACAACACATCAGACTCTCTATTTTGTTAAAGAATAAAGTGTCATCTTTTTGTGGTTATTCCTCACCTGTTGATCATTCGTCAGTCAGTACTCTGTGCCACAGAATCACTGCAGCTCTCACCATTCTCATTGCTGCATTCTCCACATGACTGCTATGTTTTGTTTTTGCATTTCAGTTCTGTGCTGAATGCATACAGCCTTCATCTTTGCAGCCCCCTTCCACACACATACAATTGTTAGTGATTCAGGGTCTCATCACTGGCAGTTTACCACTCTACAGGTTGATCGTTGCCCAGGTTTCCATTGTGTTTTTGGTGTACTGTACCATAAACCAAAGGACAAACAATGACACAATGCTCACCATCAATACAAACGCATTCAGACATCTTGTTATGTCATCACAGGTATCATTGCTTGAAACCAGCATTTACAGGGAACTGATAGCATGGGGTGGAGGGTTGGGTACATTATGTGGCAAAGTACACTACCACACAGAATTTAGAATACTGTACTAGCATCCAGTATGAGTAACGTAACAATGTTTAGCATTTTATTTCTCATCTAACACAGTTCAACACCCTGGAGTGCTGATTGGTCAATAATTGCAGCATGGTGATGTGAAAAAGGTGTGAGTCTGGTGCCCACATGGCCTGTGGTTGAGGTCTACAAATAACAAACTGATAATGTGGTGTACATCTCATTACTGTGACATACAGAAAATGTAAACCACTATAAACACAGTATTTCAGATGTCATGTTTCACTGTTGCCTTTGTGTTAAAATATCTGTTATTTTAAACAGGTCTTAATTTGAAAAATGAAGACAGTTGCACAGTCCAGGTCTATACAACAAGGGATTCATCTTCTTCTTTGTGTGATACATATTGCTGCAGCAGTGTGACAGTGGTAGACTAGAACACTTAGCTTGCCCCACCCTTGCAACACAGTTACTATGCAAAGCTCTGTAGCATACATCTGTGTCCACCCTATGCCTGCTACCAGTATGTTGCACTGCCACAAAGTGCACTGGCATGGCCCATGTGTAAGGTACAATGTATATTGCATGTGAAAGTAGTGGTGGAAGTCATTTCTGCAAATGCTATACATATTTGTAGATATTGAAGTTACTAGCTCTTAACATAGCACACAGTAGTTGTACTACTTACTATACAACAGTCTGTCAATACGGTAACAGACTATAATAAAACGTGTGACTGTATTCATTTGTATGTACCTGTACTAACTTAATGTTTATTTTTTGAAAGATGTTCAGGTGAAATCAAAACCTCCATAGGTATTCACTTAGAACAATACAGCTGTGTTTCACCCCCACCATAAAAGACAAAATCATTTACATTCTTTCGTAACATATTTTTATACATTACAGGAGTACAACATACTACATTGGCTTAACAGTAATTCGGAGAAGGAACATGCAGTAACAAGAAGTATAACAGCAAAAAGCATCCCCCTCTTACTTTGCAGATTTACAGGCTGGAACAGACCCTCTTTCACTCTCTGCACGCTGCATCGCGTACAGCCACAAAAACTCTGACCACTTTTGTTACAGCACACACAGCAGCACATACAAAACACATTAGTGTATTTTTGTTTTGTCTATCGTTGCATCACAGGTGCAGTCGAGGCAGTCATGTCACAACACAAACAATGACAGGCAATGCTATCACTTCTCCCAGGACATGTAGAACAACATACAAAATATGGTACTCTGGTTTGTTTTCTTTTGTAGCATGCATTTGCAGTTGCACTCGGAGCAATGGGACACAAAGTCCAAAGATTGTTAGCTAAAAAGGGATACTAACATATGATCTTTTGATTTCAATTGCAGCATTTTCAGCAGCATACACAAGACCACGGAAGGACATCCACCAACTCACCATACAACAGAATATACAAAGTATACTAAAACATTTTTTCTATTGCATTCTATTTTAGGCAGTTCAGCAGCAGATACAGCACTGAGGGAGGACCTTCGGCAATTCATGAGCACCGTGATGGAGGGCTTCCAAAGTCTGTCAGAGTCTGTCTCACTGGTGCTATACAGACAAAAGAAAATATTGGATAAAATGCAGCAGCGGGATAGACTCAACCATCAAACATACAAGACCCTATTTGATCTCTAGAGTAGCAATGCTGTCTTCGCTCTGAATATTCAAGAGCTGAGGGACAGCCATGAAGACAGCATTGTGGTTCTGGAGACCACACACACAGTCTGCTCCTTGAGTTGTTGGAAGGACAGTGCAAGGTCCTCCAAGTTAGTGAACAAACCAACCACTTGCTGCTGCAGATGGCAGGTCTGGCCCTCTCTGAGCCAGTACAGGAGCAAGAAGATCCTCTGTCACAACCCCCTCCTGAATTGTCACCTGAAGAGGAGGGTCTGTAACACACCTGATCCAAGTACCCACCATGCACATTGCCAGTGAGCACCTGTTCCCACTTATGGTCTCACTCAGGCACTGACTGACACACTGCATCATGATCCAACAGGGCAGGTACCTTCTCAATTACCCATACAGCACATAAATGGGATAATGCAAAATAAAAAATTGTTCCTCATTTTCAAAAGATAATTATAATTTAAAATGAGGTTTTATATACATTTTTTGCAAAGAAATGATCTTATTTTATTTTAATAATAATTTATTTCTGTTTTCATATGTTTTTGTTCTAAATATTATTTACATTAAAAAAGATACAAACAAAAGTTGTACTTACAACTTTTTAATCTACAAAAAATATACAAGCAAACATTTCACTTATAAAGCTTGTTGTCTAGCTTCTTTATTTACAGTTACATAGGGAAGGGGAAGTGCAACTGAATGAGAGTGTTGGTTGGATACATGGGTAGCATCCCGCGTGCACCAGCACCACAATGGAATTCCAGCATGATAAGTGAGTTGTATGGGCCCCACTGACACGCCTGTGTATTCAATGACAACTAGTATGCATACTGATTACACACATAGCAGTGAGACGAACAGTTCTACCGTCACATCACTGTAGCTGTACAAGGTATAGTCCCATGTCAGTGGGTTCAGGAGGCACCCTGAAGCACAGGAAGTTAGCATAGTGTATCTTAGCAGGACCTTTCCTGTTGGGGTCTCAGTCTCATAACTAACTGTACCAGTACATTCAATCACTTTAAAAGGCCCATGATACTTCATTAACAGCTTATTTTCTGTATTGGGCAACAGTAACAAGACCTTTTCACCTGGCTCAAAAACGTTCTCTTTTACCACATGGTCATAATACACCTTGTGCTGTTCTGGGGCCTCTTCCTGGTTACTGTGGGCAATTTCAACATATTTTGCCAGTTTCTTTCTCAGCACTTCGACATGCACCAGGGTCTGTCTGTTTCACAAATCTTTAAGTCCTTCACAGTCTTATCTCCCTCCTTGACATCTGTTAAATACTTGCCCCAATTTGCTAAAGCCAAATTTGCTCCAGAGTCACCCTCCATATTATTATGGCAGTTTCTTGCAATAGGGCCTGATTTACAACAGTTGTAGCAAATAAAATCTGTGAATGCAGATTTGTTACCCCCATCAGAGTTCTTATCTGACTTGGAGTTAAATCAGCAAAAAGAGTTTCTTACCATTCCTTGGCTGTTACTTTGCTGCTGCGGTGTCTCTCTGGCCATCTGATAGTCCTCAGCCAAAGAAACGGCCTATTCCCCAATTTCTGATCAGTGTTCTTTTACCCAAAGCTGCATGTCTCTGGGAAGCATGTTGATAAATTGCTCCATTGCAAATATGTTGATGATCTGTGGGACTGTTTAACCCTCTGGTTGGAGTCACTTAGTGAGGAATTTTTGAGTCAGGTGAAGGCTTCTCCAGGATAGTTGGCTGAGTGGTGCTGCAAAGAGTGAAATCTCTGCCTGTGGGTCTCTCCTGAGATGTCATACCTTTTCAGGATTTCTCTTTTCACAATGTCATGGTTTTCTGACTGCACAGTATCCATATTGCTGTAGACAAATTGGGTTTTACCTGTCAAATAAAGTACCAGCCTGAATGTCCATTGCTGTTTTGGCCAGTGGCAGGCTCTGGCAACCCTTTCAAAAAATATCAGGTATGCTTCAGTAGCATCTGAGGGATGCAGCTTTATAAGTTTAATATCTTTTAGGGTGTTTGTGTTTTGTTGATCTGCTGTACCTGTGCTAGATCCTCCAGCTTTGATAGCTTGCAAGGCATCCAGCCATCGTTGCTCCTGTCACTGCATCTCTTCTCTCCTCTCCATTCTCTTCTGTTTCTCTACATACTGTATCTCTTCTCTCCTCTCCTCTGTTTCTCTACATGCTACATCTCTTCTCTGTACCTCCAGATGCTGCATCTCTTTTTCTCTATGTTTCTCATTCTCTCTTTGTTGTATAGCCCACCATTTGAAGACAGCAGACATGCTTTCAGGTACTGTCCCTGCCTGTTCTTCTTTCTTACACCACTGGTGCTGGCTGTATAGTCTCAGTTTGGACTTTTGTTTCTGCTTCTAGTTTGGCGGCCATTCTTCTGGTAATCACTCCTGAGCTTGCTGCTGCAGGATCCACACCTTTCTTCTATGCTTCCCTGGTACTAAGTCTAGTACCCATGCACAAAACTCCTGGTGTAGAGTATACACGGCATAAATCCTACTTTGTGTGACACCAACTGTCATAGAGGCATAGGTCAGGAAGCATAGGCAAACCAGAAGTTAGAAAATGTGCAACTAGTTTTTTACTATTATCAATAGCAATAA
The DNA here is from genome assembly GCA_016271365.2 of Neoceratodus forsteri. NCBI lineage: Eukaryota > Metazoa > Chordata > Ceratodontiformes > Ceratodontidae > Neoceratodus > Neoceratodus forsteri. The sequence goes on along the minus strand of CM028137.1, from coordinate 725,477,016 downwards.
AATAAAAAATAAAATTGTGCAGGATAGCTCTTTAAACATGCAGTTCAAACAAACAGAAATCCTTCATCCAAGAGTCTCCTTAAACTCTCCATCTCTCGCTCTATTTCTAAACAAAACACTGCTCTCTTTATATAAAATGTTTTTCACTGGCAATTACATTTTGCTTCCTGTTCTTGTAAATTATGCCACCTGTGTTCCACAAAATGTATTAGGACGTTGTCACTGTTTTTCCTGTGAGCAGCCTTAAGAGTACATTAATCTTCTTAACAGGTGAAACTAATTAAGACATGCTGTCCCATGGCTGTTTCCCTGCTGATAATTATGCAAACAAGCTTGTGAAGGTCAAAATATTTCTCAAGGTAAACCCTCTGTGTTCCAAGTTGCTAATGTTTCTAATAAACCTAAATAGCTTCCTGCAATTATTTCAGCAATATAATTACATATATTTGAAAACCAATGGATCTTAGTTATACATAAAGATTCACATGCATTTTTTTAACTACAAAGAAGCAAGGTGAGAAAGAAAAAATACAAACAGCAAGTGAAAATGGGAAATAACACAGGGAATTGTGGGACCATTGGAGTGGCCAATTCCTAGGTGCCACAAGAAAAATTTGATTGTGCAATCAGACTGGCAAGAAACAGACAAATGAAAAGGTAAAAAATGCAGCAAAGCACTCATAAAGGCAGACTTCCGAGAAAAACATTTATTAGGGTATCCAGCAAAGTTTCCCCAATGCTTTGAGGGGGCAATCCCTCTTCATCGGGGAGGGGTGGAGTCACAAGGTACATCACATATTTAAATACTAAACACTTCATGACATTATTCAAAAATAGTGACATGTCATCACATGCTATAATTTTAGACATTCAAAGATAAAAAACACACACCAAGTGTAATAGTGGAAATACATACATGTGATATCTCCCTCTTTTCACAGGAGATTCCTGTTTTTTTAACTGAACTCCTTCCCTCCCGGGAAACAAAATCTCCTGCTGAAGTAAAATTCTGTCCAAAATATCCATTCATGTTTCTTTGGCAGATAAAGACACATAAAAAGTAAATTCATGATGAACAATGTAAGTGATAACTTTATACAACTAGTTGTTGATGCTTTTTAGTGCTTATTCTTGACAAAATGAAATAGATTAAACATTTTTAAATACTTTTTACTTATTTTTTGACACCATTTAAGGACAAACTCATGATGTTATGGCATCACCTTACTAGAAGGCCAATCTCCCTACTAATTTGACCCAAATCTCCCTCTTAAGCAAGTTGAACATATCACATATATGCAAATATAGTGAGTGAAGTACATTAAGAACACAACTCAATTGCACCATGAGCATAAATCACAAAAATGTAAAATATGTTAGCTATTGCATTGTAATAATAATGCCTCTTTGAGTCTCTTTAAAAACCAAAATTCTTGTTCTTTTAGCTAACCCTTGAATAGAATTTTCTAAAAATAATCCATTCAATTTTTATGTATTAAATCTACTATAGTCAATAATTTGACTACTAGTCAAAATTCAGACACTGGAGAGGTTATACAAACTCCCAAATATCAGAAAGGTGTGAATAAACACTTAGTGAACATAGCACCATGATAACATTTCATCAATGTTGTACATATAAACATACTTCCTTATAGGAGAGGTAAATGTATAAGGTGTCCATGCCTAATGAATTACTGTATAGCATGGATCTGCCAAATGGTGATCAACAAAATCAATTAAAGTAGTACCAATATTATACATTCAATCATGTCACATAAAATGGGGAGGTAGGAAAAGGGAGGGAAAGAGGAAGGGTGGGGTTTGGGGGGGTTGGAAGGGAGAAGAAAAAAGAAACCACCCCCCTTCCTCTTCTCCTCCCTCTTCCTACCTTCCCCTGCTCCCCTCCATCTTATTTGACATGACTGAATGTATAAATATTGGTACTAAATATATTTTTTTCAGAAGTCTGCCTCTGTGACTGATTCACTGCATTTTTTTTCACTTATCTGTTTCTTGCCTGTCTGCCTGTACAATCACATTTTTCTTGTGGCACCTAGGAATTTTGACTAGTACTCAAATTATTGACTACAGTAGATTTAATACATCAAAACTGAATGGATTATTTTTTAGAAAATTCTATTCAAGGGTTAGCTGAAAGAACAAGAATGTTTTGTTCTTATATAGAGCCAATCAGGCATTATTATTATAATATAATAACTGGGGATCATTTTTTTCTTAGTGCTTACCCAGTTATTATTTGCCATAATAACCAGCTGGTTATTATGGCAAACACACGCTCAGATGTTCCAGCAGTAAGAGCAAGCCCCAGACCGCAGTTAAAACCACCGTAAAGGAAAAAAAGATCTTCAGTCAGAAAAGAGCACAAGAAAACAGTTTTTAGCCTCTGACTAACATTGTGAACCCCCAAATTATTAAACTTACCTGAGGAAGTCTTCAGGCACTGTAAAAAAAAAATAAAATAAAATGGAAAGCTCCCACAATAGAAACAAAAATGTCATCCCGGTTCACACTAACAGTTGTTCCTGACAGAGAACTTTTCATTCAAGAGCAAGATAACTTAAATACATGGAGCAAAATGAAAAGTGACTTGAGAGTATTCCACATATTTTTTAAATAAGCACTATAGTACAATTTTTTTTTAGCAGTTACTGTTCACAGTTGCTGAGTTTAAATAAAAAGTGACATAACAATATAATGATGAGTGTTTGTATCTAACACTATTGAACAGCAGCAGTAACAAAAATCTGGTTGGAAAAAATTGATCCCCTGTAGTTATAAAAAATAAAGCATGAGGTAGTGTGGTACTTCAATTTAATGCACACCCTTGGTGTGGGATGCTTTAATAAACCCCTTGGGCTTCACCCTTGGGTTTATGTAGCATCCCACACCTGCGGTTTGCAATACATTTTTGTAGCACACACTACCCCATGCATTATTCTCTGTGCAACAACTAACATGTTTTACATTCTTGTGATTTATGCTCATGGTGCAATTGAGTTGTGTTCTTAATCTACTTCACTCGCTATATTTGCACTGTTATACTTGGTGTGTGCTTAAACATAGAAACATAGAAACATCGAATCTGATGGCAGATAAGGACTCCTTGACCCACCTAGTCTGCCCATTTCCCTACCTAATGGATAAGCTGCAGATTCTAGTTAACCAACAGCCTACCAGTGTTGGGTAAGTTACTTTTTCTATTACTTTCTATTTCTTTTAGAAACTTGATCCAGGAAACTCTGTGCGGTCACAAGCAAGGATGGAGAAGTACCAGAAAAAGTAATACACCTGACAGTTACAGTTACTTATTTTTTTTATACAAAAATAATAAATAACTATAACAGATGACATTTATTTGAAAGTAATAGGCTAGTTACTTTCAAATAAATGTAATCAGTTACAGTTACGTATTACTTTTGTATAAAAATACATAAGTAATTGTAACTGTAAGGTGTATTGCTTTTTCCAGTACTTCTCCATCCTTGCTAGTGACTGCACAGAGCTTTCTGGAACAAGTTTCCAAAAGTATTAGAAAGTAATAGAAAAAGTAACTTACCCAACATTGCAGCCTACTTCCTCCTACCCCCCACTAGAATTGCCTTATGTCTGTCCCATGCATTCTTAAATTCCCCCACTGTTTTTGACTCTACGACCTCCTCAGGAAGGATGTTCCATGCATCCACAACCCTTTCCATGAAAAAATACTTCCTCACATTACCTCTGCGCCATCCCCCCTCCATCTTCAAATTGTGACCCCTTGTTCTTGCACATCTTTTTTTCTAAAAGATGCTACCCTCTTGGACTTTGTTGATTCCCTTGAGGTACTTGAAAGTTTCTATCATATCCCCCCTTTCCTCGAGGGTATACATATTAAGCTCCTTTAGTCTCTCCTCATATGTCTTCTGGTGAAGACCCTGCACCATTTTGGTTGCCCTCTTCTGGACAGCCTCCACCCCGTCTATGTCTTTACAGAGATGGGGTCTCCAGAACTGCATGCAGTACTCCACATCTTTTTAATTTTTATCTTTGAATGTTTTAAAATGATAGCATGTGATCACATGTCACTATTTTTGAATATTTTTGAATAACGTCATGAAGTGTTTAGTGTTGAAGTAGATAATGTGCCTGATGACTCCCCACACATGAAGTGGGATCACTCCCCTTGAAGCACCAGGGAAACTTTGCTGGATGCCCTAATAAATGTCTTTTTTGGAAGTCTGCCTCTGTGAGTGCTTTGCTGAATTTTTTTGTTTCTTCACATGATGTTTGCCATAGTTGCAACTGAACCCCACAGATCAGACTGGTAGCATGCTTGTACTGTGTTTGTGAAAGAAACAGATAAGTGGCAGAATTAGGAGAGGACAGAATAGACCCTTGCTTTTAAGTCTCTCTGCATAACAAATGGGACAGGGTCTTTTCCCAACCCTGTCCCATATGCCAGTAAACTAGATATATATTTACTGATTGGAAAAAAAAATGTAATGCATCTGTTAGGACTGAAACACACACACACACACAGTAGCAAAATGAAAAAATCAGGGCTCAGAGTCTCATAAGTCTTGACAAATGGTGTTGTGTGTTCCCTTGAGTTTTCAACCCAGATTCCCACCCTATCACCAACCCCATGCCTCATGACCAAAGACCAAGCTAAAGACCTGGGACCAAGCCCCATAGGTCTACCACTTCCAGCTACAGATCTGGAGCCTTGACCCACAACTCTGATTCTCCACATGGGACCCCCAGAATCAGTCACAGCTTTCTTCTCACAGGGTCCTGCAAGTCTTGTGCAAAGCAGGAGATCAGTCAGTTGTCCCTGACCTGTAGCTTGACCTTGGGTTATGAGGCTTGGGGCTGGTGAGGGCATGGGCATTAGGTCTGAAATCTCCAAGAAACATGACACCACCAATTCGCCTAGAATCATGAGACTGAACCCTAATTTTTATATCATGAACACATGTCACTTTGTTAATGCACCCACCCCAAAAATGGGTCAAATTTACAAAATGACACTTAAGTGTTTATGAGGTGGGGTGACAATACAGCAACCCTGAAAAGTTGGAGGGGAAAGTGGCCAAAAATGAGCACTTTATGGGTGACTGAAAAAACTGAAAATAAAACAAAGGTAATTCGAATTTGCATTAGGTGGATTTACAGACTTAGGTTTTTTTACTCAACTTTTTTCCTTCATTGCAAGTAGAGGAGTGTGGTGAGGGTCATTAAGGAATCCCAGTGGTTAACTTTGAGGATTCACAATGAGGGATCAGTACATGGGAGCTGGTGATGGGAAGGAGGGTGGTGTAGGTACCAGAGGGTGGATAAGGGCAGGAGTTTTCTTTTTAGTGGGTTAGGCAGGAGTTGGGATACTAGCAGTGGATTGGGCACCAACCACTGGTAATAAATGGTGAGTAATCAAGACATTGGTGACTGGTGTGGAAGAAGAGATTGTCATGGGTGCTGGAGAATGGGCAAGGGTATGGAGCATTATTTTCAAAGGACTGGGCAGGAGGGGGGATACTGGTGGGGGGGTTAGGTTCCTGCTGCTTATAACATGCTTTGTTGTGAGATGGTTTTTGGGGAGACCAGCACAGCTGGGTCAAGCATTTGGGGGGACCTCAACAGCGGGATTAGGCATCCATCACAGGTAAACAACTTATTTCTGGTTATATGACACTGCAGTCACATAATCAGGCAGGTAACAGCATGATCAGTTCAATTGCCAATCATGAGTGATGAAACCACAAATAGAGTTAATTACCTACTTAGTACAAAAAAGGAGAAAAAATTAAAAATAAATTACATACAAAGCAAAATCCCTCTTACACCCTACAAACTCACCCACGAATTGGCCAAACATTTCTTAGCTTTCAGCACTAAAAGGTTTTTGTTGCATACAGAAATACAGTAGGATGAGTAAAACTTCACTCATTTTGAAAATATTTAGTTTTTACACCATGTATGTGCCAAAATGGAATGAACTGCTGGTTATAACGCAAAAAGTAAAAAATTTTTAAAAACTAACTACAGAAGGGTCATCTGTGCGCCAACCTGTAATGAACCTTTACCAGTAAGCAGAAGATCTTAATTTTCATATCTTTATGTTTTCAACCTTCCAGAACTTCTAAACCACAGAATTGATCATTACCTAATTTACAGGATACAGAGATCCTGGCATCGATTCACCACTTGCCAGATTCATGCAAATTTATCCACACACAGCCGAATTACTAATTTGCAAAAATCAGTTTTTCACATTAAACTGTCTACTCAATCCTAACATACCATGCCTATATAATATTTTTTATATATTTGACACCATGTGCAAAATAGAAACAAAGAAACATAGACTTTGATGGCAGATAAGGACTGCTTGGCCCACCTAGTCTGCCCATTTCCCTACCTAGAGGATAAGCTGCAGATCCTATTTAACCAACAGCCTATTTCTTCCTACCCCCCACAAAAATTGCCTTATGTCTGTCCCATGCATTCTTGAATTCTCCCACAGTTTTAGACCCCACAACCTCCTCAGGAAGGCTGTTTCATGAGTCCACCACCCTCTCTGTGAAAAAATACTTCCTCACATTGCCCCTGAGCCATCCCCTCTATCTTCAAATTGTGTCCTCTTGTTCTTGCACATCTCTTTTTCTGAAAGATGCTACCCTCTTGGACTTTGTTGATTCCACTGAGGTACTTAAATGTTTCTATCATGTCCCCCTCTCCCTCCTTTCCTCAAGGGTATACATATTAAGCTCCTTTAGCCTCTCCTCGTATGGCTTCTTGCAGACCCTGCACCATTTTAGTTGCCCTCCTCTGAACTGCCTCCATCCTGTCTATGTCCTTGAGGAGATGGGGTCTCCAGAACTGGACACAGTACTACAGATGGGGTCTCACCAACTGTCTGTACAGGGGGATAACAACTTCCTGTTTTCTGCTGGTGATGCCTCTCCCTATACATCCCAGTATCACTCCAGCCCTCCCTACCGCCTTCTCACATTGCTTGCCAACCTTAAGGTCATCTGGTATTATTACCCCCAGGTCCCTTTCCATTTTTGTTGTTGTTACTACCTCCCCCCTGTTGCTTATAATGCAAAAAGTAAACATTTTAAAAAAGTAACTACAGGAGTGTCATCTATAGGCCAACCTGTAATGAACCTATAGATTTCAGCTTTGAATCCCAACCATTTTTTTCTAACCAGTAACAGAAGAAAGAACTTTATTTTCATATCATTGTTGCAGCTGGCTTCTCAGTCCTGTCACAGTCTCCCCAATACAGCAACTGCCTCCCCAGTCCACCAAGCCCCCTATCCCCCATGGATTGCCCCCCTAGACAGGGCCAGGAAGGGAAGGCCTATCTTCCTCCCCCCACCTGGTGACCCAGTGTCCAGGTTTGTGAGTCGGTGAACCAGTAGCAGTGCAGGCAGGGCTTCATGTAGCCTTCCACCATCATTTTTCTAATTTCTCTGCCCTATGTCTCTGCCATGATGTAAGTGCGTGTACATGGAGGCGTACACACACTATGATCGCAGCCCCTCCTTTCATGTTGCGCGAGCTACTGACACTACCTCTGGGCCTCCACCTGAAGGAAGCCAAGGGCCAAGCTGGCAAAGGGCCCCCCCCAGGAGAGGATAGCTGTCCTCTGGATGCTCAATCCTCTCCCTCCCAGGACAGCCCTAGTAACCCAAGCTCATTCCCAAACCTGTGTCTCTGGCATGATGAGAGGTAAGACCCATAGCACCTCAGCCATCTGTGTCACTGAGCGAAGTAAACTGCCATAAAAATAAACATTCTGAGTATAATCAAAGCCTGGGGTGAAATAATGCCAACCTCTACAGTAGTCTGAGGAAACTACGTGGAAAACTGTGCTTTTTATGTGATGCAGAGTGAGAATTTATGCTTCTCATGTGACCTGGAGTGAAAATAGCATGATGTTTTTACTGTAGATCACATCACAGATAAAATATCACTGATAGTTTGCTCATGATATACCCACAACCACTGAATATATTTATGTAATAGGGTGACTAAAATCAGTGCATGATAAATTCATTTATTAAAGCAACTAGATATTTAAATCCCGCACATCTGATTTATAACACGTAGTAACTACAGTACATCACTGAAATTTATACAGCTACTGAAAGTTTGTCATCTTTTGCAAGCCTGCTGAACTACATTTCCTCTGTAAAATGAGCTATGCTTGTGCCACCAAATGACACCTGTGCCAGCATACCTCATGCAACTTGTGTTTAATCAATGGCATACTCGACAACTGCCAAAATATTAGGAAACACTGACTGAATAGCACTGAGATGCAAATGCTGAAGAAAGAAAGACATATGTTTGCTTACTTCCTGATGTAGCTCAACCAGAATCACTAACACAAAAATGTCTGAAAACACAGCCAGCAAGTTTCTTGTTAGAAATGAAGCAGATTTTAACTCAAGTCGAGCAAAATACTGAATAGCTAGAAGAGTCCGATACCAATGACAACAACAACCACCAAACGAGCCAGAAAATTAGCCACAACCAAGTACAAGCACGGTTTTATTAATAGATGACAGTGTCATCCAGAAATACATAAAAGCTGGAAAAACTACAGTACAGTAAGAAAAACACAGGCTGACATACACATGATTTCTATATACCTAAATACAACATTCCTAATAAAAACACCACTACAAGACCTAGCTTCTGCAGACTTGGACAAATATTTATGCTACTAATTTATGAATTACAGAAAAAAAGATGGCTCACAGTATGAATCTCTTTGTGTGCTACCTTCTAGAGCATAGAAAGTCACTTGAAGTCCCAAGTGTACCCTGCATCACTGTGCTCTGGTCCTGCTTTTGCAAGAACTCATCAGATACTACTTTCCAAACAAAAAGATCTAAAGAGCACAGGAAAATGAAATGAGGCAAGAACAGCAGATGAGCTCATTGACTCTATAATAAATAAATTATGCCTGAAATTACTTGGATCACACACTCCAGAGAGCTTACGTAACATGATGTGGCTAGTCACCAGCCTTTCTTTTGGTGTACGAGTAAACACCAGTATGAGGGCAGTTAAATGGGGCAACACTGAAGTAAAACCAACAAAAATGCACAAACTTACCCAGTGTACAACAGCAAAAGGCAGACAAACATGAGGCCTGGCACCAACCCACAGCACACTACAAAAATAAAGCCCAGGGCCTACAAGATTGAAAGCATCCTGGAAAGGTGCCCGGTTAGAAACTATGAGGAGTACAAAAGCCACAGGCCCTACCAAGATATTACCCTGAATCACCATTATTCCTAGTTGCTAACAGCAACTCCAAAAACCTCCTACTGTGAACATTTTTTAAAGATCAACCAGTGGGGGTCAATAAGCTATCCTACCTTGTAAAAACAATGATCTCCAAGGCTGGTATGCACACAGATAAAATGTTAACCAACCATTTTGTTCGCAAGCACCTTGTACGAAAACTGTCAGATTCTGTCATTGCCCCCACAAATATTATCCAAGTCTCTGGGCAAAAACAAGTCTAGATCCTGAATGACTATGCCAAAATCAATGATGACAATTATAAACAAGTGTCATCCTCCATGGTCAGAGTATTCGCTAATTACCACAACAGCAAAAACCACAACTACTAGCAACCATTCCAAGCAGCAGTAGTGAACTACTTGCAAACTGCTGCAATTACACCAGAATCAATATGAAAAAATGTTACATTTAACATCATACAAGATAAGAAAAAAAAAACACTCACATCTATCGCCCCCACCCAACCATCAACCCCCAAAAACTAAGAACAATCACTATTCCTGCAGGCCAATACTATACCAATAATAAGTGCAGAAGTCAGTCAGTCTTTTTTTTCTGTTTTGTTTTCCAACATTTCCCATTCCCACACAAGTAACAAATACGATTCCATAATGAGGAAGTGACCAATGGTACTGGAGTCAGATGGTGACTCTGATTAAGATGTAAGTACAGAGAACCATACCAAAAAATAAATAGAAAATTCCACACTGTTTCCCTTAGATGATCCTAAAGTTTAGCAAAAAAATGACTTCATAATTTCATAGATTGGTTACGAGTTCAGTGAGCCAGGGCCCTTTAATGAACTAGCCACCACCTTAGTGGTGGAAAACATTTTTTTTTTAACCCATGAATTTGTCCAGTCTTTTTTTTTAAAGTATCCAAGGTGTCACTATTAACTATATTTCTTGGTAAAGTGTTCCATTTGGTGATAACTCGCTGTGTGAAGAATTTACTCCTCCTTACTGTAATGGGGTTTTCTCCTATTAATTTTAGGGCATGGGATCTAGATGTCTCTCTCCCCACCTGATTGTCTAGTCAGGCCAATAGTGTTTAGTCCATAAGGTTCTTTTATATATCTATAAATTAAACACATTTCTCCCCTTCTGCTTCTGTAGTGGGTTGAGTACATGTTTAGTTTTTTCAGTCGGTTACTGTATCCCAGATATTGGCATGTCCTAATTTTTTTAGTTGGTCTTCTCTGTACCTTTTCCACTATTTTCCTGGATTTAATATCTTGTGGGACACAGAACTGGGTACAATATTTCAAGTGGGGACATACAAGGGAGGTATAAAGTGGCACAATAACATCTCTGTCTCTGCTTTTGATGTTTCTAAGTATACACCCTGTTAGTTTTTGGCATTTCTTTACAGTCTCCTGGTTATGTCTGATAATGGTTAGGTCATTTGTAATTAAAACCCCCGAGATCCTTTTCCTCTCTTACCTCTGTTAATGAGTTATTGTTGATATTATATTTGTACATGGGGTTTCTTTTCCCCAAGTGCATTACTTTGCATTTTGCTATATTAAATTCCATTTTATTTGCCTCGGCCCACTAGACTAATTTATCAATGCTTGTTTGAAACAGCCTTGCATCATTAATTGTTGGCACATAACCCCCTACCTTACAGTCATCTGCATATCTGCAGATCCATATTTTATCTGTAGGTTGCAGGGTAGATATCAGAATGTAAAACATAATGGGGCCTAAAACTGAGCCCTGGGGAACTCCACTAGTTACACTGCCAGGTCTAGAGCAGTGACCTTTTATGGACACTTTCTGGGTTCTGTTGTTTAACCAGGATGCAACCCAATAGATTATGTTAGTATGAACTTTTATTTTGCAAAGTTGTTCAAGTAATATCGAATGGGACACTTTATCAAAGGCTTTAGCGTAGTCAAGAAACACTTCATAGCAATGATTCAAACTAACACAATGAATTAAAAAGATGAAAACCACAGCTACTATCATAAATATAGCACACTGTGACCTCCCCAAAAAAAGTTTGAAAGGGGCACCTTTTTTTCTCTCTCCACCTCTTGGCACCAAAACCCATACCACAGAAATATGTACTCTGCCTATATTAAAATTGTTCTTTCTTTTCACAGATAGCAGCAACCTTGCAAATATACTAATAGTGATTGCAAACAAAGTACATTCTGCTCCCCTCACTTTTTCCACAGCTCTGCAACCTGCAAAAAAAAAAAACCTTTGTAACACAATTGTGATGATCTTGGAAACAGGATGACAGCTGCAAAGAGAACTAACTGGTTACATCAAAACTGCTTGTTTGACATTTTACAGTTTTATTCTCATTGTGTTCTGGCAGTCTATGTTTCATTCTGCCGATACACCTGCAAAAAACCAAAAGTCTTTTTTCCTAAATTTTATCTACTTCCTCATAGTAGATCCTGTAAATAAAATCCTATCCTAACACACTCTTCTGTGATTTCATAGCTCACCTTTGCACCTGCAAATAAAAACATCTATTTCCTGAGAGTTGGTGCCTCCTGTGACCATCATTTGCAAAGGATTAGGCATTTGGCAGCTACCCTGGCTGTTGTGATCTACTCTGCTGATGGTGAGGACCTGGGAGTGACTTCTGAAAAGCAACCCAGGGGCAGAGCTCCCAGAGAGATAGTATGTTTGGCCCCAAATAGGGATGCAAACACTTTCTGGATCAATGTCCAGTATGTTTGGAGTTCTGCCACTCTGTGAACTGGTGACTCTTGAACGCCTTTCCAACTTTACCAATCACTCCATGGAGCAATTCAGAATGTGCTGGGCCTCTTTCCTGGAATCTCCACATTGCCAACCCTCTCCCTAGTAGCCTACCTCCTTTTCCTTGCTCTCTTCTCTCTTCAAGTCCTCTTGCTTAAAAACTACCCTCCGTCCCCAAAACTAAGTATCAGTACCCTCTCCTAGTGTTAGCCTCTTCTTAGGTCTACACAGGTTTATACAACTTGTTTCTTTTTCCTAATGTTTTATAGTTTAGGTGAGTAGTTTGTGTAATTTATAGTAGTTCACCATTTCCCAAACTGTCTCATGAATATCTTCACAAAATATTATGTCCTTAATCAGATATGAAAGTCCACAACTAAATGTATCCCATAATATCTAGTGTGCTTGATCAATTATAGTCATTATTAAGAGTAGAAGTTGAATGTTAGTTTCCAGAAAGTTTTTTTCCTTTTCTTCTTTCATGTTGTACGTTATAATGCTGTTATAGTACATAATGGTTGTGTACATTGTCATTGTGAGGCTGCTTGGCTGTATGTCTATTGTTTCTTTCACTACAAATGCCTGTCAAAATCCACAGTGATGCCAAGGAATCCTGATTTCTGATGACTCCATGTCCCCAAAGAACACTCCAACTCAGCAAAGCTCCAAGCAGAAGACCACTGACCAGCTCCATTCTAACTGCTGACTCCATTGATGACCTCTAGCTGAAGAAAACCATGGCCTGGATCCGACGTCGATGACTCCACGGTACAGATCCTCCTCCTCTCCATTGATCACGACCTCTTCATCTGCTGCTCCCTTTGACTGCCGCCGATGATACTCCATTGACCTGTCTCTGACACCGACACTTGGGTATTTCACTCCCCAACTTCCAGTGCTGTCTTTCCACTCCACATCAAGATTTACACCAGTCTCCTGGAACTCTGGACCATACTGCACCTGACAACACTTTGTACACTGCAGCCAAGAACCTCCTTCAAAGATGCCTCCCAACCAAGTGGAAAAATGACTGCATCACATATGTTGACCATGCCCTTCATGCACATAACCATGTGCCTCAACCAATCAGTATACTTTGATATCACCCATTCATTCTTTTTTTTCTTTCAATGTATGTTTTATGCCCTATATTTTCCCCCCATTTTTCACTTGTCCCCATTCGTGCATGTGGAGGCATGCACATGCTGCAGCTTGACACACCCTCCCATGACTTGCAGTTCCATCCCACCTTCGCTAGTCACTGGACCTCCACCCAGTGGCATCAGAACTACAGGTGAGTGACAACCACCTTGAGAGAGGAGAACTGCCCTACAGCTGCTTAATCCTGCTCTCACCTTCCCCCCTGCTGACTCCCTGATGACTCAAGTCCATATCCAAACCCAGGTCACCAGCATGATGAGAGATAAGGCACCCAGCTTCTCAGCCCTCTGCATCACCAGGCCGGCATCACCCATTCATTCTGACTACCCAATCACATACTACAGCTGAATTCCCATTCACAACTGCCTCACAAGCACACCAATGAACAAAAACACACACACACACAACAAAAATTCCAAAAAGAAAAATAAAAGAAAGACAAAACTTTTTAAAAACTTACTTTGCCAGACAGAGGGGCCCTATTGTATAAATCAAATATGAAATGGGGGCTTCTGTCACATAAATTATTTTTTTTTTCCTGGTTCACAGTGAACTTGGGTAAAATACTTGTGGGTCCACTACACTACACCACTCACAAGGTTAGTCAAGTTCACTGTGAACTCATAAAAATAAATCATTTATGTGACAGCCCCCATCAAATATCCCTTGTTAATACAATGCCTTCACAAGTAACGTACAGCTCAATAAATACATTTATTTCTATTGATGATGTTTCTGGAGAGAACCAAAAAACATATTTCTACTCTAGGAGCATGATAATAGATATTTCCACCCCAGGAGCATCAGTAGATTCCAGAACACCCATTAAAACGTCCTAAATTATATACATCATTACTGGGACTACTTTTAAATGCTTGGAATGCTTACAGTAATTCATTTGAATTAGTTCATTAGAATGTGTTCATTTGAACGTGCATGGTACTGTATCAGCAAACTGACCCATGGAGACCAAAACAACAAACTCCTGAACCAAAATGTTAAAAGTTTTTATTTTATTTTTTTATTTATTTGTATTTTGGTAACCGGGTAAGCACACTGAGACCAGAGGTCCCTTTTTCAGGGGCCACACGGAATTAGTTACAGGGAGAGACATACAAATGCATTCTTTACAGAGGAGGACTCATACTAGCATTCCATACAGTAGTTACAGTAACTGACACCAATATTAGCAAGGGACGACCCAGCTATAACACCAGTATTAGCAAAGGACGACCCAGCTATGTTACAGAGTAAGACACATAATAGTATTCACTACAGAGCAAAGACAAATAATAGCATTCATTACAGAGCAAAGACACATAACAGCAATCTTAACTGTAGTTACAATAATTACTCAGAGTATACAGTAGCATCCAGCTATAGGGGTAGTAAGCTTTTGTAAGCAGTATATGATGTCAGATTTCACATTCCGTTTAGTCTGTGATGTGAGACAGTCAGGAAGACGTCAATATTAGATACATCTAGGAGGAAGGAGGGGTCAAGGCAGTGCAAGCATAAGGAGAGTGGGCTTAGGAGCTAACAGTTACAGCCACAAAGGCTGAGGTTGAGGAGATATACTTTAAGCTTGGACTTGAAATGGCTAATGGTGGATGCGCCAGTCAAGCTAGCTGGTAAGGAGTTCCAAAGGTGGGAGGCAGCAAACTTGAAAGAGCGTTTGCCTTGGTTTGAGCGACACCGAGGGATGTTCAGTAGGTGATTTGCAGATGATCATAGGGATCTGCATTGCGTTTTGGTAGAGAGAAGTCCATTTAGGTGAGGGGGGGTCTGTGTTTTAATATTTGAGTGCTACAACTTTCCTTGCTAGGAAGATCTATAAATGACAACTGCCATGGGCTGGTTAGTTTTTTGATCTGGTTAGTTTGTCCTCTATAGATCTGACCCATGACTCTGCCACACATGAGGTCACAGAGGTCGAATCTTGCAAATAAAAATAAATGCGATATTTTAAGCCATGCCGCTACTTATCCAATAATCATGAATTGGAAAATAGCCTTTCTAAATAAAAAAAGTCTGATTGACGCAGGGGTACATTAACTTACAGTGAGAGCCCTGTAAGTTAAAAGTACCAGCCATGCCAACACAGTGAAGTATCATTGTGCTCACCCTGCTCCTTCATTGGCTAAATCCCTTTCATTTTGATTTGAAATATCTGCCATTTTTTTGTCTCGCTTAGTGAGAAATAGTGGCACCCAATGCTGTGGACTTCACTACCAGTTCCTAAAGGTCATCACACACAAAATCAGGTTGGCTTATCTCTTTTTTTGTTATTTGAATTTAATTTGGATATCAGGACTCTGAGAGACCTCAGTGTGCTGTCTCATCCCTTCTCCAGCTGAGCGCTTTCCAAAAACGAAACCACTCATAGAGAACTGCCGAGCGAGGAACCTCACCCCCAACCAAACACACTGGAGAAGTATTCACCTCAATCTCCCTTATTTTTTTATTAATTTCAAGTGCACGCTAGGCAGTTGACACACAAGAAAGTAACTTCAAACCCATCAGACCAATTGGCTTAATTCACGAAACTGTTCCTCAAGTGCAGTGTGCATCTCTCCCAGCCTGCTGTGTCTAAACAATACTGCAGTACCCAACTTACTGTGATTGTCAAATGGGCACTCCTTACAACTTTCTTTTCTGTGTCCTGAATTCTCTTACAAGTTCTATTAACAGTACATGTAAAAACAAATCACCAATGGAGTGGCAGAAAAAATGAGAAACAAAGGCACACAGTAATGGGACGGGGGGGCTGAAACAGCACACTATTGTACCAGAGATACAAGGACTACTTTACACAAAAAGAAGAAAAGATGGCACTGTAGTCATTTTTATACAATTACTTTATATTTTTTTGTAACCCTATAAACAAATGACAAAGTCAGACCATTTTCTAAGCACAATAATACTCTCCAGGGTGGGCGGCATGGGCAATACTTGACCTTCCAGGGGCTTTATGGCCCTCCGCCTGCAGAGTCAGGCCTCATTACACACCTGGGCAGTCCAGTATTGCCCAATACTACCCACCCTGTCGGGTATTATTGCTTGTATAGTATGGTAAGTGAAAAGTTACAACTATCAAGGTCATATTTGGTTGACAGCCACCTACAGGGAGAATATCAAGATATTCACACTTCAGATGGATGATAAAGCAAAAATGCACATTCTAGAGGGGTGGTAAAGCAAGTTTTCTCACTGTAGGTCCTTTGAAATATAATCCTGACTTTACCTTATTTGGGAACTTGGTTGCACTCAGAAAGTTCTATATATAAAATTTCCACTGTATCTTCCTTAAGACAGTGGCACATCCAACAGTGCTACCATACAAACCCATGCCATTGCTTAAACCAAATGTAGCATGGGCCTAATTAAAAACAGTCAGGAAAACCTTAGTGCAAAAGCACTGAGGCAAAGGTTACCCTGGAGGACCACTAGTTATTAAGCCATTTCAAAGAAAAGCAAACTTACATATCTACCCAATTGCAAAGCATCATGGGTAGTATAGTCAAATCACCATGAAGAAATCCAGGCTGACTTAGCTTTAAGGAGGCCTGGATGGTGCTAAAAGGCTCACAAAAAATCTGCTAAGACTGAAAACAGCAGACCAAAAACATGCTTTGTCCTTGTTAGAGCTTCTGACGACCAGACTATTTTCTTGTTGTACTGCCTGAATTATTTATTGCATTATTTTTGATTTGTTCTTTGTGTAAGTGTGAGGATCAGAGTTCCATTTCATGAAATTACATTATCAGCTGTGACAAGAGCTTAACCTTTTTCTGGAAAATTTGAACAACTTAGTAAAGTCTTTACAGGTACTTATAACCGTATTGTAAGGCAAAATCCTTAAGAGAGGGGGTCACAAGTAATGAGTAGGTTAGAGACACCCATCCTGTCAGTACCTTGCAGTGCTAGGGTCTTTGCTATGCCAATAATCTTCAAGAAGTAGCCTCCTTGGACACAGGTTTATCAGATAGCATCACAGAATAGACATCACACAAATTCCAGGTCCAAGTCAGTTCCAGCCAATCAGATAACTTTGGGTACAGATAAATGATGTAACAGCCTTGTCTGACCAAGGCATTTCGGGGGGGGGGGGGAGAGAGAAAGGGTATGAATTCTTTAACACAGCAACTCTCTTCCTCTTTTTGCTGGGGGGATGTTGAGTGAAAATCCAAGGTGGGAGCCAGATCCATTATCTGAAGGTAACCAAGCTTAGTGCATGATAGTGAGCTTAGAGGAAACACTTACCTGCTTAAAAGTGCAAGCTTTGTTTTGTAATCATGTATATGTACTGTGGTCTGATGATGCGTAAATTGTTTATCTGCCTGCATACTTCTACTGTAGTTAGACAACCAGTGTTTAGTAATAAATTGGTTATTTTCCTAAAGACTGGAGCAACTGTCTGTTTATGACTGCATCTCTGCAGGAAAGGTACCTGGATAAGGGGTGCATAGTAAAGAGTCTCCATGAGAGAAGGAAGTGTGTTCTACCCAGAGTAGAGACCCTGACTACAAGAAATCTAAAGGGTAGAAGGTGATGGAAAAGTGTTATCAGAGCACAGGAGTCTGTGCTTTTCCTAAAGAGAGGACCTTGACAGCAGCGATACTGGTCCAGATGGTTCCAGTGGTAAAGGCCTTAGAGAGAACGAGGCCCACTGCAGACTGTGGGATGCTATGACTGTCACAGGACTCATCATTGTTCTGTAGCTGTAGCTCCATCCCAGAAGTAGGGGCATGGCTACATGATGTCAGTGGTTTGAGTCATGATAAGCCCAAAACAGGAAAGAATATTAAAAGAAAAGAAATCCAATGCAAAAGCACTGAGGCAAGGGTTATCCTGGAAGGGCATTGGCAATAAAGCCAAGTTTCAAAAGAAATACATCACACATACCACCGAAACCAAGGCATCATGGGTAGTATATGCAAATCACCATCAAGGAATTGAGGCTGGCTTGGCTATAAACTGCTAAGATCAGTGCACCATCAAGTGAACTAATCAGATATCAAATGTGACTATTAATAAATCAATAAAGCGGTTTATGAAAATAAAAAAAAGGATGTCATGGATGACCTTGTGATGTGATAACAGTACTCTATGCTCTTCACTTGGGAGGCCCAGGTTCAAAAGCAGACTTGAGTTTTCCATCTTAGGAACAGTAGGGCCTCGGCACATCTCAGAAGCTCAGAAGTGAGGCCATTGGATTTCAAGGAGAGAGGTGGATGTGGGCAACCTGCACTTGCACATCCCTGCCAGACAAGCAAACTGTAAATGTATTAACTCCCCACCCTTTCTTGAGGAGAAGGTGCAGTCCACCAGCTCTAATGATAGGGGTGAAAATGGCATGAAAGAGTGGATGGGGCAATTTGAACCCACAAGCAAAACAGATATGTTGTTCTTCATAAGTATTCAAATCAATACACATTTGTTGCACTGCCAAGTTGCTGATTTGCTTTTTTTTATTCTGATTGCATCTGTTTAAGCAATAATTATGTTAGTTGTTTAACCAGGACTAGCACACTAAGCTGAAAGCTTTTTTTACAGGTGCGACCTGGGAGCACAGGGAAGTTAAGTGATTTGCTCAGGGTCACACAGTCTGCAAGTGGAAGCTGTGGGATTCAAACCCAGAGCTGGTCTGCTGGATGTCACCAGATTTGCAGCTCAGAGCCTTAAACCACTGAGCTATACTGCCTCCCATATGTGTATGTGCTTGTGTCAGAATTTTATGTTACATGATATTTTTACATTTTGTCTGTAAACTATGCTGTAAGTTTTTTATTGTTGTTAAGGCTCTCATCAAGTCCAGTTTTGAGGTCCTGTACTGGTATTTCAAGAGGATGGACTCCAAATTGCCATCAGTATAAAATGATTTCTTATGGAAAGGTTTCTGAGAGAAACCAGACTCTTATAGAAAACAGCACAGTAAAGCTAGTGAAATTTAATTCTTTCAAAGCGGTCACGTTAATTTTATAATTGGGTAATACATCAGGCTTTCACTATGGGCTTCTCCATTACCTGCACTGAACTGAAGCCAGGCATTGGATGTCAAACTGTCGCACTTTATGGATACAGTTACTTGGCCAGATTGGTTGCTGAGCTTACATAAAAACATACTGTAGATGCATACATTTCAAAGAAACATTATGCTTTTTGATACTGATAAAGTTAAGAGATCCTCCCTGACACAATCACCTAATGGAAGGTTTATATAATATTTTTGAATGTTTATGCTGAATCTACCTAATTTGATGCATTTCACTAACAGTGGCTATACCAAAGTGGCAGCACTTTAGAACAGTGTTACTGAGTTATCAGCAAATGCACTACAGGCATGGTTTCAAGAATACCAATTTAAAAATAGAATCCCTAATATCAAGATGTTTTTTTCCTTGCTTAAGTTATAATTGTGACTTTTATACATAATGCCACTACAAAGTGTAGAATAATAAAAAGAATACAGGGAAATAAATGCAGTAAACAAAAAAAATAATAATGCAACTTGTTTCGGACGTGAATAAAATAGTGGGTTTATACCTCAATTTCAAAAATATTTAGAGACTGGATAATAACATTATTTTGGGGGGTTTTCTACCAAAAACATGTTCAGTACAGGGAAAGTCATAGTCTATAATATATCTATGTGTAATATTAAGGAAAATTAAAGTGCTACTGTCATATTTTACATGGCCTTTTTGGCATAATGTAGCTGGTAGTGAATTTGAAAGGCTGACCATAACCGGATATTCATCTACCCATGCTGCACACGTAGAAAGTATTTTCCTCAACATATTTATTTTGGTTAGTGATGGCCGTTTATTTGGATCCACCAAATAAGTCCCAATAGCCAGTATATAATCAGTCAAAATGTGTATCACTTGTGTTGCCATCAGGATACTGCAAAATGGTCAACTGTTTAGTGACAGTTTTTTTTGTTTGTTTTTTATCACAGAAGTGCTTCCCCTTTATGAGTATGCCAACTACAGTGCTTGTGATGTATAATATGATGTATTACATGCTAGCGATTGGTATTTATTTGGTGGATCCATACATTGTACATATACATACTGTAAGGAAAAAGACCAGCTCCGCGGAGCTACCCTGTCATATCTTTTCCTTCAAAGTACTAGTTGAGTCTGAGTTTAAAGGCTGTCACAGCATCATTTATACCACCTTCTCTGTCATTTCAAAGGGCCAAGGTTTAACGTGTCCGCCACTTATTCAATGAAGTACTTCTTCCTGATATTGCTTTTGATTATTCCTTCTTTCACTGAAATTGTGCTGTGTATCTCCTTGTCTATTCCACCTTGCACATTAAGAAGATTGTAACCATGAGCAAAACCATAAATATCATACGAAAAAGCACTCTGGTTGGACAGTGGAGGCTAGGTACAGTAAATAGATATTTGGTTGTTTTCAGCCTTTGAAATTGTAGTCACTTTTATCAAACTGAAAAGACCAGATAAATGTCTTACTGCCTCTTTAACAAGCCAGCCTGTGAAGAACAAAGGAGGTGGGAATTGCAGTAATCACACAGCAATCCTGCTAAGTACTTAGGAGCCTGGTTATGTAATACCTTAGAGGTTGCCAGTGAAACCTTGAAGTCTGTTCTCAACAGGTAAAGAGTAATAAATCTTTAAAACTGCAGCAACTTAAACCCTCTTCCTAGAGCGTTTGTTCTTGATTACCTGGGAAGCTGGATTCTGAACTCACTAGCCTGGCAAGGAGAAAGCACTGGAGGTCAACAGATACAAAGTTACAATAATCTACTCAGACAGTTATAGGGGTTTGTTTGGTTGTTTGTTTTAGTAGCCAGTGTAGGTATCATATTAGGAAGCCCACTCCCCAAGGCTTCAAGTATTTATCAATTCAGTTTCAGCACATACTACTGAAATTTAAGTGTTATCTTTAAGAAAGATTACTGGCAGTGGCAGGTGAACAAGGCACCCAGTCTAGATGAAGCAGAAATGAATGAAAGAAAAAAAAAGTTATGGGTTTGTATGTGAAAGAGAAACAGTGATGGTACTAGTTAGCACAGTGGGAAAGTGTTAGAACAGCATATGTTGGGGAGGGGCAAACTTACAGTGGCAACAGAGGTAGGGCAAAATTGGTAGGCAGAATAGCAATAAACAGAAGTGTGCATTTGTGAATACAAGTAGCCTAGATGTGAAAAGTGAGGGACTGGAAAGAATAAAAATGATGAGGAATATGATAAGCTGTACGGTGTAATATTTGGTGCTACAGAGATATGGTAGGAGTCTAAAAGGTTATTTAAATGGAATAGGGCAGGAAGTAGAAGCAGTGGAGTGGTGCTCTACGTGAAGGGTGTCCAGGCTACTGAAAAGGGGTATCCATGGGGAAATGGAGAAAAAATCTCAGTGAATATACTTAAGAGAAGGGGAAAGGAAAATGTGTTGCTGGTGGTATACTTAAAGTGTCAGACTGTGGTACAGGGTGCCCACCTGGAAAGTTGATACAGGGGCCCACCTGAAAAATCAATAGGAAAGGGCCTATGTTGACACATTCATATAATGTATCTAATCTACTTTAGTTTGATACTCTTGCTCTGTGTTTGCATCTTACATTTACTTGCAGTATCCCAAATCCCCAATTTAACTTGAAAATAGATGATAAATGCAAAGATTTTCAGAGTTTAGAAGGTAGCCAGGTACCCAATGGGGGCTGGAAATTTCAGGAATCCTGGTAGGCCAGTCTGATACGGCTCGGGTTAAGAGGGTTATGAACAATTTAGGGAATTGGGAGGGTCAGCAAACAGAATACAATTAGCAATTCTGGTGAGCTTTAATTGCCCAGAGACTAAATGAAAGGATAAGTTAAGCATTCTTGAATGTGGTTAACAAATGCATCTTAGAGCAGTATGGAAAGAAAAGCATTAGGTAGGAGGCCATTCTGGATTTGATACTAAGCATCACCAAGGAGAGTAAGGCCCTGTCTACACTGCACTTAGTAAATGGGTTTAGCTAAGCTAAATTGATTTAAGAGCACTTGTAGTGGTTAGGAACCATACTACTGCCCTAGAAAAATGATTTTTGAAAACCAGTGTTGAATCCACCATAGGAGCTAATCTGAACAATGGTTTTAGCCAAGTCAGTTTAGTTAAACAGTTCTGCCAGAATTGTAGCCATACAAGTGCAGTTGCTAGCTTTAATTGGTCCCTCTGCTACTACTCACCCGATATCCATACAGGAAAAAACAAAAGCAAAGCTAACACTTAGCCTGGCTAAATACCAGTCCAGATGGCCTTTTAAAGATCACTTTTCCTGCTCTTTGTAAAACTTCCCCCCAAGAACCATGAAGGACCCCAATTCCTATGGTGCTAAAATCAGAAGTTTCATATGCCCCTAATTTGAAAGGGAAGTGATCATATTTTGGCTTCATGGACCTGAGCCACCAATTCCTTCCACTTCCTGATACTGAGAGCCACCCCTGTGCTAGCCCCTTTCACGCTGTCTTATATGGAAAGCATAGGGGCACACTCCATAGACATGAATGGGATCATTTTTTAAACTCCATTTTTAATATTTTAGATGGCCACTGTGAACAAATTGAGGCCACTGCTCAACTAAAAAGGTAATTGTTAGTTGAGCAGTGGTGCTGATTTGTTTGTGATGTTCAATGGTTGCAGCAGTGGTCACTGATGTGCAGTGTTTGTAAAACTGACCCCCTTTTTAGCACCATAGGAATTGGGGTCCGTCATGGTTCTTGGGGGGCAGTTTTACTTGCAATTGCTTCCCTTAATCCTGGCTTATCCTTTAACAAGGACTCATGCTTGTTCAGGCTGTTCACTGGCCCCCTCTCCTCATCCTATCTCAACCCCATTCACTGTTCCCTTGTTCCTTTTTTCCCCCAGTATCTTGGTTCTTCCTGTGATTGTGTTTGCAACCATGACCAACAGCTTATACTTCCTCCAACCTTATTGTGGTACTTCCACTACTCCCACCACATTTCTGTCTGTTACAGGGTATTGTAACCGCATCCTACGGTTATACCTGTTAGTGGATATAGACCCCCTCATACTCTCATTCTCTGCTCCTGTATTCTGTTATCTCAGTTTAGCTGGTCAGCAGTTCCGGTGGTTTCCTGGGCTTCCTTCCTTACTTCCTTCCCTCCCTTCATCCCTCTTACTTCTATCACTATCCACCCCCCCCCCCATTTTAATCCATTTTACTCTTCCCTGGATCTCTATTTCTCTTCCCTCCCCTGGTACTCTTCAGATAATTGTGTTTTATACATCAATCAATGAAACTCATATATTCTGTAGACATTTTTATGTTAATTGTGCACATGCGCAAGAAACACATTGCAGCAGCTTGCTGCAGAAGCAGGTTGTGGAGGCACGGCGCTGTTGTGACCAATGCCCCCACAGCCTTTGGAGGCTTGGGCCACCTTTCCCAATGGGGTGGCACGCTGCTGCTGACACTAGTTCAGCCAGCGTACCACAACCTTGCAAGGTTTCAGCCGCTGCAATCAGGGGCTACCTCGTCATTGCAGCATAAGCCGTTCTGCTGCAATGAGGGAGCGACCTGTCATTGCTGGGCAGACCCTTGCTACTGTGATATTGATTGTGAACATGGCAGCAGCTTGCTGCCATGTTCACAACAATATTAGTGAGCCCCCAGTGCCGAGGGGGTGCTCAATCCCCCTTGGCTGCATGTGTCCCCCCACAACAGAGGTTGTTTGCCGACAGGGGCCCTAATCCCCATCGGCTTCAGTCCCCTGCGTGCATTCAGGTTGCTGACGGGGGCTACTCCTGTCGGCATCATGTCCCCTCACGATGAAACATGGGTGTGGGGCGAGGAATCCCTCAGCATGCGCCTCAGCTATGAGTCAGAGTACCGATGGGGTGCCTAGTCCTCTATTGCTAGGCAGTCGCCCCACACAACAGCAGGTTGAGCTAAATGTCCATAAATGTCCCTTGTAAAAAAGTCCTGAATTTTTTTTTACCTGTAAAGCAAAACGGTGTTCTCAACGAGTCCGTGGCCCTCCCCAACCTGCGCCCACCCTCTGCACACCCCACCTCCCCACACCCCTCACCCATACATACCTTTGGAGCCCAGCGAATGATTTTCAGTGGACTGGGAACACGCTCTGCACTGGCAAAAGTTGACCATGAATTGAGGAAATGCCAGTAAGCTGTATAATGGCATAAATAGGGTTTTTTCAACTTTGATGCATATCTCAGGCATTTTTTTGAATTTTGGCACCAGATTTTCAACATGGAGCTTTGGGGACCCCTCCTCATGAATTCAGCCACTGTCATGGCATTATTCAGCCCCAAAAGGTGATTTCGTGGTCACTGCGCGGAATCACCTTTCAGGACCCATTAACGAAACAACAGTGCCAGTGATCATGAGGTGGGCTCTTAAAAAGTCTATGTTGCACATTTAGTGGAAAAAATCCAAGAAATTACTGTTTTACAAGTGTGCGTTGCTCAGTTGCTGCGCACACTCGAAACTTCGCAAATTTGCAATATTTTCACTCCAGATTTTCAACATTGCCATTTTCCCACACCTCCTTATGAATAGTACAGCTGTCATTTTCCATATCCTGGCTGAAATGTGTTTTCGCACTTAAGGTGCAGAATAGCATGGTCACTGTGGGAAATCACTGTTTGGGCACATTACAAAAATTACAGTGACACTGCTCATTAGTAGAGGTCCTAAAATGCCTATGTTGAAAATTTGATGATGAAAGTCCATAAAATGACTGTGTTATGAGCGTGCATTGCGCAGTTTCCACACATGCTCGTAACTTCACCAATTTGCAATATTTTCACTCCAGATTTTCAACTTTGCCATATTTCTGGCCCTCCGTATGAACAGTACAGCTGTCATTTTTCACATCCTGGCCAAAATGTGTTTTCACAGTTCCAGCGCAGAATAGCATGGTCCCTGTGGGAAATCAGTGTTCAGAACACATTACGAAAATCACAGTGACACTGTTCATGAGCAGAGGTCCTAAAATGCCTATGTTGAAAATTTTGTGACAAAAGTCCTTAAAATGAGTGTGTCACGAGTGTGCATTGTGCAAGGTCCATGCACGCTCGTAACTTCGCAGTTTTGCAATATTTTCACTCCAGATTTTCAACATTGCCATTTTTCCGCACCTCCTTATGAACAGTGCAGCTGTCATTTTTCACAGCCTGGCCAAAATGTGTTTTCACACTTCCAGCACAGAATAGCGCAGGCGCTGTGGGAAATCAGTGTTCGGGATGCAATATGAAAATCACAGTGACACTGTTCAGGAGCAGAGGTCCTAAAATGCCTATGTTGAAAATTTTGTGATGAAACTCCATAAAATGACTGTGGTATGAGTGTGTGTTGTGCAGTTTCCATGCACCCTTGTAACTTCAGAAATTAGTAATATTTTCACGCCAGATTTTCAACACTGGCATTTTTTCACACCTCCTTAAGAACAGTACAGCTGTCATTTTTCACATCATGGCCGAAATATGTTTTCGTGTTTCTGGTGCAGAATACCGTAGTCGCTTTCGAAAATCAGTGTTTGGGACAGATTAGGATTGAACGAGTGAGAGAGAGGGAGTGACTGAGCTCAACTGAGCTCTGTCAGGACTGCTGAGGATTTCTTTGTGGTCAGAAAAAGGCGCCAGTGCTGGCAGGAGCCCAGTACAAAAGGACAGCCTGCAGCGCCATGAGAAATGGAATGAGCGGGTGAGGGAGGGGAAGTGAGTGAGCTCAACATAACTCTGTTGGGACTGCTGCAGATTTCTTTGTGGGCAGAAAAAGGCAGCAATGCAGGAAGGGGCCCAGTACAAAAGGGCAGCCTGCAGCGGCAGGAGAAACAGAACGAGTGAGTGAGAGAGGGGTAGTGAGCAAGCTCAACGGAGTTCTATCGTGACTGCTGCAGATTTCTTTGTGGGCAGAAAAAGGTGCCAACAGAGGCAGGAGCCCAGGACAAAAGGGCAGCCTGCAGCGGCAGGAAAAACAGAATGAGCGTGTGAGAGAGGGGGAGTGAGCGACCTCATCGGAGCTCTGTCAGGACGGCTGCAGATTTCTTTGTGGGCAGACAAAGGTGCCAACACAGGCAGGAGCCCAGTACAAAAGGGCAGCCTGCAGCACAAGGAGAACAGAACGAGCGAGTGAGAGAGGGGGAGTGAGCGAGCTCAACGGAGCAAAGCAATCAACATTCGGCATTGACAAATGCTTGTTTGTTTAGGCTCTGCTGTTATAATTTTGATAATTGTAACTGCTACGGTTCTAAACTTTATGTATATTATGGTAGTGCTACCATAGTTAGAGTTGAGGAGCCATTTTAAGATTAAAGGGTCAAATTTTGCACCTTAATAACTTTGCTACTGTGCAACGTAGTTGCCTGAAATTTGGTATGCACAATTGGGTATGGTAGATCTTGGCATCTGCCAAGTTTTGTACCAGTCAGATATACAGCTGTGGAGTTATTAAGCACCAACGAAATGTGCATTTATGCTTTTTTGTGAATTCTTTGCTCTTGCTTACAGGTCGCACGGTTTGAGTGACTGGTCCAAAAACTTCAGGGAACATGCTGCAGAGGTCCCTGATGTGCCCTTTGAAGATTTCGTGAAAAAATATTAAACGGTTCAAAAGTTATTCAAAAACAAAGTTCCCATTATAAGTCAATGGGAAAAGTTAACAAAAAGTTTGACAGTGTCACAAACGCACTTTCTAGTGTCGCAAATGGCCCTAGTAGTGTCGCAAATCTGCCATTTTGTTTTCAGTTGGTGATCATAAAAATGCTTGGCATTTAAATTTGGGACCCTCTAGGGACACAATTATTTTTGTGTTCACCTAGTCGGACCCTGAGGATGCTAGCCATGTCTTTATTTTGGGGTATAACACCCCAGAAATATGTTTTTTAAATTTCTGGAACCAGTAGTATCCCAAAGTAGTGTCGCAGGCACAACACTGTTGCAAAATTTTGTGAAAATTGCCGTAAATTGCTACACTACTTTTTCAGACTTGGCCAATGACAGGAATTCTTTGCCACCCTGCTGCTAAAGAATGGTTTGGTCTTTTGAGCTGAAAGGCGGGAAGGCAGTCAACATTTCACAGATGTGCCTTTTGTTGGCTTGGTGAAAAAATATTGCATGGCTGCCAAGTTACGATACTCTGAAGTTGGCATTTTTTCCCATAGACTAACATGGTGGCGTATGCAGTGCCTTTCGGGGCTCGTATCTCAAAAACAGTGTGAGATACAGATTTTTCATCGCAAATAAAACAAAACGGTAGCCAGTGATTTCTGAGAAATTTTAATTTTTTTTCTACATCATGCGATTGCTGAGATATTACCAATGAAGTACTTCCAATGCTCGTTTTAAGCTTCGATCCCCATTACAATGCATACATTCTTTGTACACACTGTTTTTCTGTATGCACCTGTTTGGAAAACACAGGGTATGAGCTTCCGTAATTGTTACAGTTAATATTTCCACTTGCTTTTATATCCCCCCTTGGCGTTACCGTCCCTGTCTACGCCACCATGTGTGTTACCCTTTGTGTTCTCATTCACGCTTGCATTACCATGTGCACCACTGCTAGCGCTTCTGTTTGTGTTGCTGTTCCTGTTACTATGTCACAAGACATCACATGGCGGGAGCGCGGGGCCCTTTCTGCCACATTACATTCACTATTTCTCATCATCATTCTCAAAAAGAAGGTAAATTAGAGGCGAAAAAATCCATTTAATGCATTAGTTAGGGTTGTTCCACAGCGACAAAAGCGAGGAAATACGGTGTTAGGGTTGAAAGCCCCTGGACCCCTCGCTCACGCCCCAACTGGCATCAGGGTGCGCATGGGTTGTCGGTCCTAACTCTCACCCATTCTCCTATACCTCTGCTTCTTTACACATCTGATGGGGTGAGAGTTAGGGACGCAACCCAATGTGCACCCTGATGCTGGTTGGGGTGTGGGGGTCCAAGGGGGCTTTCAACCCAACACCAAATTTCCTCACTTTTATCGCTGTGGAACAACCCTAACTAATGCATTAAATTGAGTTTTTTGGCTCTAATATATATATATATATATATATATATATATTTTTATACAATAGCAGTGGGCTCAGAACTCATTGAATAAATCCATTTATCTCCGCAGCCATTGAATAAATAAAATGTATCCATATAGTAACTATGTCACAATCACTCTGGAACTCATTTAGAATGTTTGGCCTCAGTAGCAGTACTACCCATATTCAAATGCGAATAACTTTAAAATGAAAAAAAGATAGCATGATACTGTGAGCATGAAAGTTGTTCAGCACAAAATTATGTACAAAATGAGTGGTGTTTCATTTATAGATACTATATAGATTTTTCTATAATTATCAAAAAAGAGCAGACAATGCAATTTTTTGTTCACTTTTTTGACAAACATATGCAAAAAAAGATAAGCAATTGAAAGCAAATGTCCCTGCACTAACAGAAAGCATCCCTATTGCATAAATGAAATATAGAATGGTGAGCTGTGAGATAAATGATTTATCTACACTTGTGCTGTTTGACCTCGGACACCTCACTCATGGCATATGCCACTATGAGGGTTTCGAGGTCAAACAGCACTTGTTAGATAAATCATTTATCTGGCAGCTCTCCATTGTATATCCTATATATATATATATATATATATATATATATATATATATATATATATGTGTGTGTGTGTGTATATATATATATATATATATATATACATATCTATATATATCTATATATATTTTTTTTCCTCTTACTGTTGTAAACAGAGTGTTAAATTATGACTATGTATACTGTCCAGGTCCATCTTGAAAATGAGCATTGCTCAATGGTGTTCGCCTGGTAAAATAAAGATTTTGATTGATAGATTGATTGATGGTTTGGTAGTTGGGCTGGAGCCAAGGCATGTGAGAAACCGATGTTGGTGGTGGTGGAGGAGTGTGAGGAGCCAGTTAGTGGCATGTTTGAAATCAGCAGGTTTGCTGTGCTGTGAGAGCTGCAGTCTGTGGCATTGGGGATTTTTTAAAATTTGTGGCAGTTTGCAACATCTGCCCAAAAAGTCGGAATCCAGCACAAGGGAGTAGGCTGTCAGTGGTGGAGGGGAGTGATTTCCAAGAGGCTGAACGGGGTAAAGAGGACTTGAAACTTCCCGTGCTGTTGTGCCAGGATATCAGCATGGGGTTCCGAGGTCCTCAGCCAATCAGGTTAGTAGAGTTTCTCTACCCATTTCATAATTTGCTTTAATGGACTACAAAAACAGCCTATTAATCAAACTTTTTGTGTGAGAACTGGATTAACGGAGATCAAAAGGGTGGAGGGAATATGTCCAGAGTTGGATTGTGCTAGACACAAATCAGTCCTAGCTTTCAGGATTTCAAATGACTTCACTTTTCCTCCATTTTTGCCAAATTACAGAGAGGAACACAGTGGGCTAGCTGAGCTGCATTAAGGAAAGGGGGAAGAGTGTGTGCTTTTAAATGGCTTTCAATTGCTGCATCATACTTATAAAACCTTTTATGTAGGACTAGGGTTAATGGAGCTCAAAGGGATGGGGGGAACTCTAGACAGTAGTGGATTCTGCAAGAACCAAATCAGTCCTAGCAGTCAACTGTGTAAGTGCCACAGGTCCAAGCATCTTTACGTGTGAGCATCGAGAAGTTTGAGTGCCACAGAGTATGAATGTAGCAGCAGCATCTGGAAAGCATCCACAGGTAGGCCATAATTCTGCAGGACAAAAACACAGATAGGGCACAAGGCCTTATGTAAAGGGAGAAGGTGTTCAAAGGCAACAGTGAGAAAGCAGTGGGGAGCATAGAGAAGGGCCAAAACAACAGGGGGTCAAGTGTATAACTGGCAGAAGTAAGAAAGAAAAAAAGGAAGACAAAGGAGGAGATAGTAGGTATGGATAGACCCACAGAAGCCAATCAAATTAGTAAGGGTAGTAGAAGAAAGGATTCCCGGGGTTGTTAACAATCCTAAAAAATTGTATTTGGGATACACGGATGAAAGAAACACAAAGAAAGCAGATTAAAAAGCAAATGGGAATACTGGGAGGGTGGCCTACAGCCAAGGCTTAATGAACAGTATATAAGACAGAGAAAAGCAGGCTGTGGGAAACAGAGGTGGGAAGGGACAGGAGTGGAGCAGGGCTCCAACACCTGTGGTGCAGTTATGTCCAGGAAACTACTCAGGAGGAGATGGTGTTGCCCAGTGTGCATCAGGTTTGGGGTACTCACTGATGAGCTGGTTGCAGTGAAGGCAGAACTGAGCTTCTCTGAAGCAGGTCCCAGTGGTCACTTCTGCAGGCAGTCACTACTCCTCTTCCCCAACTGACAGCTAGGGTCAGGACTAGGGAGTTGGCTGCAGTCAGCAGAGGGGCAGGAGGGTCCAGATGGGGGGGGAATCCTGTTCTGGTACACGTGAACAGATTTGTACTCCTGTGTGAGTCAGTCGCTCCAATCTCCCCAGTACAGAGACTGGAGTCTGTAGCCCTCCACCCCCCAACACCAGGGCTGTTGAGAACAAGATACCAGAAGTATGATTAGAGTCCAAGGGAAAAGTAAGGATAAGGAAGGTACTTGTGATAGGGGACTCCTCATACAGGGGACAGATGGTGAAGTGGAGCAGGGAAGCAGGAGGTAACAAAGTAAGGTGCCTGCCAGGAATCTCAGTTAGGAGGGATGCAAACAGGGAAGAGAGGATAGTCATGGTGGTAGAAGAAAATGTAACCTCAACGTAATTGACCACCTGGTAACTAATGATGTAGCTTGCAGACCCATTGGGTGAGGTTATAGATAGCTTTAGAAAACTAGGGGGAGGCTCAAATAAGCAAAATCTTCAATTACCTTTTCTGAAGTCCTGCCAGTTTGAAGCAGGGGAGAGTGGAGAAGTGTGACGATCACTGGCTTAATGCATGGAAGACAGAGTAGTACAGGGAGGAGGGATGGGGTACCTAGGCGAGTGAGGCAACTCCTAGACGGACAGAAGGCTATTCAAGAGGGATGGCCTCCATTCTTCTGAAGGCTAGGGCCGATGTTTAAAAACCAGATTTTGTTCCCTTTAGATAACATGGGAGCAGATCAGAAGAACAGAGGTGTATTACTCAGTTAAGAGGGGTCTTGATTACCTCCCCACAGTGCTAGAAAACAGGGAAGAAGAAACGGAAAATAAAGGGAGGGGAAATAGGAAAAGGCTGGGAAAAACTATGGAAAAGATGTCTGGGGTAATCAGATGGGGAAATGGTAGAAGGGAGACTGGGCTGAGGATGGATAGGAAGTCAGTTGGCAAGATAATGAATTGGGTGCAGTACAGGGGTGAGACATGTGATCTGGTGGGCCATGTGCACAAATTCAAGGATCTTGGGAAATATGACCTGTGATCTGGAGGCAGTGGTGGCTGAGGCAGTCCTGGACCTGGTGGTGCTCACAGAAGCCCAGAAAACCCATTATTACGACTAGGACATGACCATGCCGGGGTATATTGTATTCAAGAAGGATAAGAAGGGAAAGAAAGGGGGAGGTGTGGCACTATACTGCATGTACGGGGGAAATATAAAAACTTCAGATAATGAAGAATATTGGGCAGAGTGAACACACAGAAACAACATGGGTGCAAGTAGTTATAGAAGTGGAAAATATATCAGAAAAGGGGAGGTTTACAGCCATCTCAGAATGAGGACACAGATGGTCATTTAAGGGAGGAGATCAAAAGGGCAGCAGGGTGTGTGGAGGTATTGCTACTGGGGTAATCCAACATGCTGGATGTGGACTGAAGGTTTCCAGCAGCAGCAAGTGCAAGAAGCATACAGCCGAGCGATAGAAGTCCTTCAGAAGGCATTCTTGGACATGGAGTGGAGAAGCCTCCTAGGAAGTCAGCCATCTTAGACTTACTCCTTAACAATAAGGCAGTGTGGGGGAGGAGAGGGAGCTGGTCCTCGGAACCAGCAACCATCAGACAGTTTAGTTTAGCATCAAACAGGAGGCACAGTAATATCAGTCTCAATCTAAAGTGCTGGTCTTAAGGAGGGCTGATTTTGGATGAATGGGAGAAGAAAGGGGAGCTGCTGCTGGAGAAACTAGATGAAGTTAGAGAGACAGAGGAAATGGAAGCATAATCGTAGTTTACTCACCTGGTAAAGGTGATTGTGGGGGAATATATCTCTGATGCACTCCACAGTCATTACATCATGGGTTGTGTTCACCTGATAGGTTGCTTGATGCACATGTGACTTCTAAGAAGTCCAACCCCTGTCTGTGGGACCCTGGCCTTGTTGAATTAGTTTGATGTCTTCCAACACTATACCTGTAATGAGAGTTAGCTGGATGCTTTTTGGTTAGTGACCATAAACATTCATGGATATACACGGACCGGTGGCCCTGAGGGTTGAGGTGCTGGATGCCACACCTCACACCACACCAGCAACCCAGGTTCAGGAACAGACTCTGGTCACTTGGGGGTCATCAGGGATGAGGAAGGACTGAGCGTCTGTAGACAGTTTTCCTTCCTCGGGGGGGGGGGACAGTATGACGCACTGTTTACCTGACACCCAGCAGTGGCTGGGTATCAGCACATGCGTGCCATTAGAAGGGGAGGGCTCCACATACAGGGCATACGGCTGCTTCTGTGGAGGCGGAGTCCAACCATCTCCACCCATTGCATATATAGGGGCCCATGGAGAAAAACGGCAGAAAATACCAGGAGCTGGCAGGCTCCGTGACGGCCCGGTGCACCACTGCACTGGTGAGCCCCAATTCTGGATTCTGGATTCTGGGTGGGGAGTAAAGACGGTGTTCTTGTCCCTGGCCCTGCCGTGGGGGTCATCCATGGGGGAACTCCAGGGCATAGCTTCTGCGGGGCGATTTGGACCAGAGAATGAGTCCCTCCGAGGGAGGGCCAGATCCTACTGCCTAGCTCCGTGGAGGCAGAGAAAAAAAAGAAAAAAAAGAACATATGGATATATATTTCTGAATGCAATATTGTCGTTATATAACTACTTTATTTCCTATTGGTACATTCTAAGAATACCCAGCCCATATGAAATGCCGGTATTTCATATATAGTCTGCTTGTGAGTGTCTCCTGGGTGGGGTGTGGAGTGCATCAGAGATATATTCACCACAATCACCTTTACCAGGTGAGAAAACTACCGTTCTGGGGGATATTCTCTGAGGCACTCCAGAGTTATTGCATCACGGGTTCTAAGTAGCAGTACCCGGAGTTAAGGGTGGGTTAGACATGTCACATTCTATTGTATTCGCCTTTGCAGCCAATAGATCGGAGTGTTTGAAATTTGCTTTTGAGTCTATTGCCACATCAGTTCAGTAATGATTGGTGAAAGTTTGCAGAGAAGCCCATGTGGTGGCTGCACAAATTTCTTCCGTGGTAGCCAGGTTTTTTCACCCAGGATGTGGCTACTACCCTGGTGGAGTGTGCCCTGAAGTTTGCTGGAGGTTCTGCATTGTTTGTCTTGTATGCTTCCACTATTGCAGCCTTGAGCCAAGATGCAATGGCGGAGCATGATGCTGGTTGTCCTTTTCTGCATCCTTGCAAAATGATAAATAGATGGTCTGTCCTGCTTAAGTCATTGGTTCTGCTTATGTATGTTGGTAGTATTCGTTTCATTCCAAGTGTCTGTAGCTGAGGCTCTCGCTCTATCTCTTGTGAGAGCATGTGTGCTAGTAGTTCAATCATTTGGTTTGAGTGGAAAGCTGATGCTACTTTGGGTATGAAGGATGGGATAGTTCTCATGGATACTCTGTCACTGTGGAATATTAGATAGGGAGCCTTGCAAGATAAAGCCTGCAGTTTGCCTATGATTCTTCCCGAGCATATTGCCACCACAAAGATTGTTTTTAGAGTTAGCCATTTTAGTGTGACTGAGTCCATGGGTTCAAATGGTGATGTTGTCATGGCTCTGAGCACTAGGTTGAGATGCCATGGCGCTGTCATTGTTTTAACCTGTGGGCGTATGTTTGTTGCTGCCTTAAGGAAGCGTATTACGTCATGGTGCACCCCTGGTGTAGTTCTATTAACTTGGCCTCTTGCTGCTCTGATGACTGCCACTTGCACCCTGAGGGACGATGCTGAAAGTTCTTTGTCTAGACCCTTTTGTAAAAATAGGAGTATGTTGGTGATATCTGCATTTTGTGGGTTCACTAGTTTTTGTGTGCACCACTTGGTAAATGTGTTCCAGTTTCTGTGGTATACTGTGGTGTTGAAGTCTCTTCTGGATTTTTGCATAGTGTTTATCACCATTGGGTGATAGCCCTGTTTTAGCAGTCTCTTCCTTTCAGGAGCCAGGCTGTTAGTTTGAGACTGTGTGAATTTGGGGTAATATTGGCCCCTGTGATAGTATGTCGTGCCTGCAAGAAAGAGTCCATAGTTGATCTAGTGCCATTGCTACTACCTTGGCAAACCAGGAACTCCTCAGCCAATAGGGAATGATCAGTATACCTTTTGCCCTAGATATGCAAATCTTCTTTAGCACTTGTGGTATGAGAGGTATCGGGGGAGATGGGCCATGTTGAATATCATTTGTACAATAAGGCATCTGTTCCCATGGCTTCCCTCGGAATCGTGAGTAGAATTTTTTGCAGTGGGTATTCTTGTTGGTGGCCCATAGCTCCATCTCTACCAGTCCCCACCTTCTGTTGATGTTCCTGAAAATTTTTGCGTATAGGCTCCATCACCCTGGATGAATCTGTTGGTGGCTCAGCCAGTCTGCTGTTGTGTTTAGTTTGCCAGCTGGGTGTACTGCTGATATGCTGGTCAAGTGTGTTTGTGCCCATGGTCTGAGCTTTGTTGCTTCTTTCTGCATTACATCACTGTTTGTTCCCTCTTGTTTGTTTATGTATCCTACCATTACCTGATTGTCTGATTTGATCAGAACATGCTTACTGTTTTGATTATCTGTTTGAAATGTAGTAGGCTGAGCAACACTGCCCTCATCTCCAGTACATTGATTGGTAACTTTGACTCTTTTGTGTAACTGCTTCCTTGTGCAGTCTTTGTCTCTGTGGATACTCCCCAGCCTGTTAGGCTTGTTTATTATTTCCTCCAGCTTTATGTCTAGTGGCATGCCACAAGTCCCTGAACCGGACTGAAGTGCGGCTCCCCTGCCCCGGCTCTTTTCCTGGGCTATCCGCCGCAACTCCTCACAGCTTGCCTGCACCGAGGACCATACATCAGTCCTGCTGTGGCTGAAGAGCAGCACTTCCCAGACCTCCACTCTGCCTAGATCCAATCACAGTGGGGATTCACCTGGCCTGGAATGAGGCTGCCCTCCCTGAAGCAAGCAAGCCAAAATCCTCTGAACTGGAATGAAGCACGGCTCCTCTGTCCCATCTGCCGTAACTCCTCAGTGTTCCATGGGGATTTAGCTGCCTAGCTCTTTCTTTTAACTGATTTTTTGGCCCCCGCCACCCTTCCCCACCCAGACCTCCTATTAAATGCTCCCACTACAGGGCTAATCCACACCCCTGCCTAGCTCCTGACTAAATGCTGAACTTCTAGCTAACCATCCCTAACCAGACCACACTATTAAAAGGGCCATTACTCCTGCCTAAGAATACCCCTACTTACTGTATCTTTAGAAAGCAGCTGGAGGAGCAGCCGAGCCCCTGCTACATACAAGGTAACCCCCCAACTTGACATTATGACCTGCCTTTCACCAACACCATCATTGGAGGCCACACTGTTGGTGTTACTTATCCTCCTAAATGGAACTGTTCCAGGGTCAAATCTCTTGAATATCCAGCAGGACATTTTGAATGCATATGGTACCATTACCACAGACCTAAATTTCTTCAGGGTCAAGCACCATCACTTTTGTATTCAATGCAGTCTATACTGTTCTGGCAACTAGGCATTCCTCTCACAAGTCTCTATCTCCCAGAGAACCTACACTCTGAGTCACCTCAGTAGAAGGAAGCAAGCTTATAACACCAAATTGCTCAAGGAGAATATCAAAAGGATACTTCTACTTCCACTCATGTTGACTGGCAACATACATCCTAACCCTGGACCACCCCCTAACCTGAAAACTACATGGAATTCCACAAGGTCACTTAAATTGGTCTCAATAAATATTGCAGCCTGCTCCACAAAATTGACTGTCTACAGGTTTGGATCACCCAACATAATCCTGACGTGCTCTCTATAATGGAAACCTGGCTTACCCCTGATGTCCCAGATGCCTCAATCCACATACCGGGGTACCAAGTCTTCAGACAGGATTGGCTCACCAAGAGGGGTGGAGGATGTGCAGTTTACCTAAATGAGACTTTAAAGGGCATTAATGTCTCAGTATCCCACACAGGGGATCAAATACAAATACTCGCCATCAAACTGCTCCTTGGGGCACACAATAAATCACTTATAGTATTCTCAATCTACATCCCTCAAAAACCAGGCAATAACAGGTTTCAAATCACACCTGAGCAGCCTTAGCGAAATGAGCCTGCACTCTGAAATAATAATGCTAGGAGACTTTAATATTAACTGTCTCTCACCCACAGCCTCAACCTACACAAATGCACTGTCAGCCATCCACTTCACACAGCTTGTCGAGACCCCTACTAGGACAAACTACCATGCAGGAACTAGTACACTGCTGGATTGAGTACTTACTTCATGGACAAGGAAATTATAGAAGGCATCCTTAAAATGGCAGAAAAGGGGGAGATATTGTTGATGGGGGACCTGAATATGCCAGATGTTAACTGGAGTACCTTTGCTGCAAGCACATCCAAGAGCAGGGCCATTCTTGATGCCCTATAGGGGGCATGCCTCAGACAGCTAGTGTTGGAACCCACTCAGGAGGGAGCGATCTTAGACCTGGTACTGTCAAATGGGGAAGGAGAAAGGATCTTAGATTTAGAAGTGAGTAGCCATCTGGGAACAAGTGACCACCAAACAGTCTGGTTCACAATAAACACAGCCATAGAGTCAAGCTATACAAAAACAAGAGTATTGGACTTTAGGAAGGCCAACTTTTGGAAAATGAGAGAGTGCTTCAGAAAAGCACTAGCAAATGGGTAAGAAGGAGTGGTGGAGGAACAACGGGGAATAATCAAAACAGGCATCACAGAGGCAACAAGCCTTTGTATGAAGCAAATCAACAAAACAAAACGAAGAAAAAATACACTATGGTTCTCAAAAGAGGTGGAAGAAAAGGTTAAGGAGAAAAGGATAGCATTCAGGAAATATAAGGAAACACAAAAGGAGCAGGACAGAGAAGTTTATCAGTTAAAGCAGAAGAAGGCAGGGAAGGCAATCGGAATAGCAAAGGCACAAACTGAGGAGAAGATAGCCAACTCTGTTTAGAAGTGGGATAAAACCTTTTATAGGTACATTAGGGAGTGAAGAAAGATCAAGGGAGGGATACAGAGACTTAATAAAGGGGAAGGAATGTGGGCAGAGGGTGACAGTGGAAAAGCAGGAATACGGAATGAATATTTCTGCTCAGTATTCACAAAGGAAGAGGAGGGGGAGTTACCTAAGCCAAATAAGAGAGAAACTCTGAATAGGAGGGTTGATACCAGTCCATTCACAGAAGAAAGGCTTTTGAAAGAACTCTTGAAACTGAAGGTGGACAAAACAATGGTTCCTAATGGGTTTCACCCAAGAATTGTGAAAGAACTAAGGGTAGAACTAGTAACATCACTGACTACTCTCTTTAACAAATCATGGGAGGATGGGGTGGTACCTGAGGGCTGGAGGAGGGCAAATGTGATTCCACTTCACAAAAGTGGGAGCAAGACAGAGGCAGGAAACTATAGACCAGTTAGTTTGACCTCAGTGGTAGGGAAAATGATGGAATCACTTCTGAAGGAAAGAAGTGTTGAGTACCTAGAGGCCAGTGGGGCACAGGACCCAAGGCAGCATGGTTTCACAGCAGTAAGGTCATGTCAGATAAGCCTAGTAGATTTATTTGACTGGGTGACAAAAGTAGTAGACCAGGGAGGGGCTGTGGATATGGCCTACCTAGATTTTAGCAAGGCATTTGACACAGTCTCACATAAAAGAATAATATACAAGTTAGCCAGCCTTGGAGTGGCTCCCAAGGTGGTAGCCTGGATAAAAAACTGGCTGGACAACAGAGCGTAAAGGGTAATAGTAAACGGAGTCCACAGTGAAGAAAGGAGGGTAATTAGCGGGGTAACGGGACCGGTCCTCATTAATGTATTTATAAGAGACATTGGAGAGCACCTGGAAGGAAAGGTATGTCTCTTTGCAGATGGCACAAAGATCTGCAACAGAGTTGATCCACAAGATGGGGTGGAAAGGATGAAAAGGGTCTTGGCAAGGTTGGAGGAAAGGTCAAATATGTGGCAGCTCAGATTCAATGCAAAGAAGTGCAAGGTAATGCATCTGGGAAACAAAAACCCAGGGGAAGAGTACACAATGGGGGGTGAGTTAATAACAACAACAAAAATCGAAAAAGACCTAGGAGTAATTATATCAGATGACCTAAATGTGGGCAAGTAATGTGAGAAGGCAGTAAGGAGGGCTGGGGGATACTGGGATGCATAGGGAGAGGCATCAACAGTAGAAAACAGGAAGTTGTCATCCCTCTGTACAGACAGTTGGTGAGACCCCATCTGGAGTACTACGTGCAATTCTGGAGACCCCACCTCTGCAAAGACATAGACAGAGTGGAGGCTGTTTAGAGTTGGGCAACCAAAATGGTGCAGGGTCTGCACCAGAAGACATATGATGAGAGACTAAAGCAGCTTAACATGTATACCTTTGAGGAAAGAAGGGAGAGGGGGGACATGATAGAAACTTTCAAGTATCTCAAGGGAATTAACAAAGTACAACAGGGTAGCATCTTTTAGAAGAAGAGATGTGCAAGAACAAGGGGGTACAATTTGAAGATAAAGGGGGGATGGCTCAGAGGTAATGTTAGAAAGCATTTTTTCACAGAGAGGGTTGTGGATGCATGGGACAGCTTTCCTGAGGAGGTTGTGGAGTTAGGAACAGTGGGAGAATTCAAGAATGCATGGGACAGGCATAAGGCAATTCTAGTGGGGGGATAGGAGGAAGTAAGCTGTTGATTAACTAGAATCTGCAGCTTATACATCAGGTAGGGAAATGGGCAGACTAGGTGGGCCAAGTGGTCCTTATTTGCCATCAGATTCTATGTTTCTATGTTTACTAACCGGCCAGAGCATATCACCAAAACCTCCATTCTACCTGACAGTCTTGGTGACCATTTCCCTATTGTGTGCTGTTGGACTAACAAGAACTGCAAACCCCTGGCCAGAACTATTACCAACTGGGACCTTATCCATGGCCACCTAGAGCTGCTAAAATCTGAGCTAAAGCCCGCTGACTGGTCTGACCTATACTCCACATAACAGCCCCTTTTGTCTCATTCACCTGGGCTGCCCCGGAGCCCTCGGAGTCCTCAACGTACTTCCCCAAGGGGGCCGGGCCCGAGACCTGGCCAGATCACCAGTGGTGACTTGGTGCCTCCACCTGGGGCAAGGATACGGCCTTCTGTGAGCAAGACAGGTTACCACCCCATGGAACAATGATATATTCCCTTAGTGACTGACCCCTCTGGCACAGATAGATCAACACTCCTACCCAGCAACAATGATAACAAAGCACAAAGCACAAACACTTATGTAAGATGACAAACAATAATCCCTCTTTATTTAAAATGATCTAAGACAGAAGAGATGAGGGCTACTCCCTCAGCCTCTGCAGAATCAGGTACACAACTCAGTATGAGCTCTCCCCTGGGTGCACCCGGAACAATCCCAGATGGTGGGTACCTCACCGTTCTCAGTTGCAGGTCTGCAGTCTCTCGTTGGGGCCCTTACAGAGCAACACATGTTCAAGGAAAATCAGTCTGTCATTGGGGGTGGGGCTCTTCCCCAACCCTCCTAGCTGATGCAAACAAAGAACCCCAGAACTGCAGCTTGGGGCACTCACGGCTTCCCCAGGAGGGTGAAGGTCTCCCTGATTCAAGGATATGCATGGAGGGTGGAGGAGGCAGTGTTCTTCACCTGCCTGGCCCTTCCAGCTTCACCAGGCAGGCCTGTTTGTCCTTCTGTCTCTGGTTTCTACTGAGCAGTGGATTCATGCTGAAGACACAGGATGGATCAGCTTCACCTCAGCCAGACCCAGGTTAGAGGCCACTCAGCTTCCAGGGCTCTCCCCATGCTGGAATTCCAGGGCCCTTGCATGGAGCAGTGCCCAAAGCCAGAGGCTCACTTTAACTGTCCCTTCCAGTCCAGTCCCTTAGCCCCAGTCCCCTCTGGGAAAACCTCTTGCTCTCTCTCTCTCTCCCACCAGATCTCCATTTCTTCTTCCCTTTTTCTTCATGCAGCGGGGGGAGGTAGCCAGAGAGCCTCCCTCCCAGCAGGCAGTCTTCCTTCTCTCTTGCTTTTTGGAGGGAGGGAGGGGTAGAGCTGCCTTTTCTCTTTGTCCCAGCAGGTAAGCCCATTTTGAGGGGCTTACGCACACCCCAGCTAGAAACTTGGTATCCTGACAAGCCCCCTTTTCCATTTTTATGAACCCATAACAAGTAGCATGCACTTTTTTAGCTAGACAACTGATTCCTAACTAGCATCAACAATAATCGCATTCACAGCTAGGCTTGTATCATGTCCAGCCACATCAATGGACTATATACAGTTAAGAGTGGGTGTGCACCTAACTTCCCCACAGCCTCCCTAGACCAACACAATGGGGGATAGAGAACAGGAACCAGTGACATGTAGATGGCATAGATCGGCAGGTTTGTGGACTCACAAAGAGTGTCGTACGTAAGCTTTAAAGTTGGCTGTTGAGGTTGGCCCGATCATCTAGGCAGGTTGTCATCAGGCACTGGCACGAATTTACTGGTGAGTGGTTTCCCCTTAGGTTCATAGTCTACCATCCCCCCTGGGGCTGACCCGGTACCTCTATACTATCTGAGGTTAGATCAGGAACAGGGGTGGGGGCTGGAGCTACAGCTAACTCACTGTCTGGTGGAGGAGGTCACACCAGGAGGCCTCCTTGACTATCCAAACCATTGCCTAGATTGGGCCCCAACACAGGAACAGTGGGACAGGCCCCTGGGATGAAAGGCTGGGCCTCAGGGTTCAAGTAGAATGCAGGATCTGGGTGCCTAGTACTCATGAAAGGGGCAGGGTTTTGGCCATACCACTTCCACTGGGTGGGGGGCTATCCGGATCCACCCCCCACTGAGAACAGGGAGAGTCCCCCTCCTCTCTCTCATTGCTGGACTGGTCCCTGTGCTCCTTCTGGGGTGGCAGGGGGGATGGCATCAGTGTCCCTGATAGGGTGTCCCAGAGGGGAAAAAGAAACCGGTCCCTGCTGCCTAAGCTTCCTTCGGGTCATGGGCCGTTGTGCCGCCAGCAGGTCGGGTCCCAGGGCCAGGGATGGCACAATCTCCCCTAAGGGGAAAATGGTTTTGGTGCACCATTTTTTTGAGCCCATGCTCCTGCTTTATATGGTACACTGGCAGGCCAGATAGTTTTTCCACCACAAGGTAACTGTCCAGGGCCCACCAGTCCTGGATTTTGTGTTTTCCTTGGAGTCCCAGATTATGTAGCAAGACCCATTCCCCCACTCCCAGCTTCTGACTATGTACTCTGGCATTGTAACTTCTCTTGTTCCCCTGACAGCTACAAGCTGCTACCTCATAGGCGAGCTTGTAGGCTGCCCGGAGCTGTTCCATCAGTCACCCAGTATACCTGAGGTATGACTTATGGGAGGTCCCATCAGCAGATACCCCGAAGCAAAGGTCCACTGGCAGCCGGGCCTATTGACCAAACATGAGGTAAAAGGGGGAGTGCTGGGTCGCATAATTTTTCATACAATTATACACGTGCACCAATTGCCCCACCTTTTGACTCCTGTTCACTGTGTCGGAAGGGTCCAGGGTGCCCAACATGTTTAGCAGCATTCTGTTGAAGCATTCAGGCTGCAGATCCCCCTGTGGGTGGTAAGGGGTGGTGTGGCAGTTCTGTATGCCATAGGATGACAGAAACTCCTTCACCAGGTGGCTCTTGAAATCCCAGCTCTGGTCAGAATGGATCCGTTTGGGGAGGCCATAGTGTTGGACATACTGTTACAGGACCTTAACCACAGTGCTCACCTTTTGATCCTTGGTGGGGGAAAGCTTGCACATACCGGGTGTAGTGGTCTGTGATGACCAGTATGTTGGCCATGTGCTTCTGGTCCAACTCCAAGGACAGGAAGTCCATGCACACCAACTCCAGGAGCCCACTGGTGTGGATGTTGACCAAGGGTGCAGCCCGTCAGGGCAAGGTCTTTCGCTGGATGCACCACAGGCAGCACTTGCAGTAGCTCTCCATGTTTTCCCTCATCTGGGGCCAATAGACCTGGCCCAGCGGGTGTCCAAGGTGCAGTCATAGCCTAGGTGCCCCATATCATTGTGCAGCAACTTGAGGACCACCTCCCGGTAGACACCTGGCAACACCAACTGCTGTTTCGAATGGTCCGAGGAATCCCAGTCCTGCACTGCCTGCATTAACAACCCATCCAGCAGCACCAACTTGTCCCATTCCCTGAGCAGCCACCCAGTATCAGGGTGGTTGCTCCACACCTGCCAGGGTGACATCCCCTTGGAGAAGGTCCAAAGCAGATCTCAGATGCTGGGGTCCACCCCTTGCTCCCGCTGCAAATAGGCCTTACTAGACTGCAACAAGGATGAGAGGTCCAGGACTGCAAAATTTAGATAAGCTGAAGGGATTGCTTCGGGGGGGGGCTCCCAGTACCTCTATGCACTGGGTGGGACAGTCGGTGCCATTGGTAGGGGCCCACCAGCCAGTTTGACCCAGACCGGGGTCTGGGTGTCGCTTGAGGACGCCGACAGGGGCGACTCATCGCCCATGTTGGGCTCCACCCACTCTGATACTCCAGGATAAAGTTAAACATGGACAGGGCTGACAACCATCGATGCCCCACAGCGTCCAACTAGCCATGGTGGTGACATAAGTCAGGGGGTTGTTCATGCACACAATGAATGGGACCCCGTACAGATATTCATGGAACTTCTCCATGACCACCCACTTTAGTGCCAAGAACTCCAGTTTATGCACTGGGTAAATCTTCTCAGAGGAGGTCAGGCCACAGCTAGCAAATGCCATGGGGAAGAATCCCTATGGGTACTCCTGATACCGGACAGCCCCCAGCCTGGTCAGGCTGGCGTCAATATGCAGGACGTAGGGCTTAAGTGGGTCCATGAAAGTGAGGACCGGAGCCTCTCCCAACGTCTGGATGATTTCCCAGAAAGCTTCCTCACATTCTGGCATCCAATGGGCTGCAAAAGTTTCCCCAATGCACAGGTAATCCTTGTGGGGGGGTTGATCCTTCTTCCAGTTCAGAGGAAAACCCTTCATCAGGTCATTCAAGGGATGTACTACCAGGGAGTAGTCCTTCACGAACCGCCGATAATACCCACAGAACCCCAAGAAGGACTGCAATGCATGCAAGTGGATGGGCTGGTGCCAGCACTTCAGGGCCTCCTCCTTAGCCGGGTCCGTCCATACCCCTTCAGCGGAGATGATGTGCCCCACGTACTTGACTGCCGGCTGACAGAACTGGCATTTGTCTATGGAGACCTTCAGGCCAAACTCATCCAGCTGGTCTAGCACCTTCATCAGTCAGGCCTCATGCTCTTCTAATGTGAGCTCGAAGATGATGAGGTCATCCAAATAGGCTACAACCTCAAGCACGTTCATGTCTCCCACGGCCTTTTCCATCAGGTGCTGGAAGG
Source organism: Neoceratodus forsteri (assembly GCA_016271365.2). NCBI lineage: Eukaryota > Metazoa > Chordata > Ceratodontiformes > Ceratodontidae > Neoceratodus > Neoceratodus forsteri. The sequence goes on along the minus strand of CM028137.1, from coordinate 725,433,051 downwards.
TGGCAGGGGCTCAGGATTTGCCCTGGGGCATCTGTTCAAACTGGTAGAACCCCAGTGGGCAGATGAAAGCAGTCTTCTCCCTATCCTCCTCCACCATGGGGATCTGGTAGTACCAGCTTCAGAAATCCAGCACCGAGAACCACCGGCTCCCAGACAGACTATCTAGCCCATCCCCCACTCAGGGCACCATGTATTGGTCAGGAATGGTCTGTTTGTTTAGGGAGTGGTAGTCTATACACATCCTCACCACCCCGTTCTTCTTCCGGGCCACCACTATGGGGGAGGCATATGGGCTCTGGGATTCCTTGATGACCCCAGCATTCAGCAACTCAGTCAGGTGCTTCCTGACATCCTCCACATCCCCAGGGGCCAATCAACGTGACTGCTCCCAGAACGGGCGGTCATCTCGTAAACGAGATACCGTATTCCTTGCCAATAACACGCCCCATGTCTCACTCATCCAAGGAGAAAACCAGCCTGCGTTTCACCAACTTGTGGCTCAGGCTCCACCTGTAGCTGTCTGAAATAGGAGAGCTCCTGAAATTGAACAATGATTGGTCTATCTCCTCTGCAAGGGTCTTCCATCGGGGTGACAGACATGGCTCTGGCACACTGAAAAATGGACGCCAATACACAACCCCTCTGGATGGTCACTGGCCTTTTTGACTCATTCCAGACTCTAACTGTAACTCGCCGAGCCCGGGAACTGTCCAAGGTGGACAGTACCACCCTCTGGACTAACAGCCCATGTGGCAGGCTGCCTGAAGGAGGGGCATTGAGAATGAGCACCTCCCCAGAGGGGGATCAGTTGAACTGGGCGATGCCTACTGCACGGCACTCGGAACCTGTGGGAAAGAGTTAGTGTCCCCCCTTTACTAGCTGGACCACTCCAACCCCACCTCCATAGGCCCCTCTGGGGTCTCCAGTCACTTTAAGTCCCAACCACTTCACAGTGGTAGTAACTACAGGGCTAGCAAACTCCCAGATGCCACCCTGGTCATGACAGATCTGGGCCAACCTCTTGAACATGTTGGCATTGGTCCCAATAAGCATCAGGGTGTCAGATATGCTCTTCAGCTCTGGACAGACCAATGCTAAGGCCTCTATAGTGGGTGGGGCTTCCCCTCCCTTTGTCAAGAAGGAGATATTGACTACACAATACCCATCATATGGGTAATCAGTGCTGCCAATACCCCACAGGGACAACCCTGACAGGGATCGGAGAGGGAGGTGGGTTAGGTGCTGGTTATAAAAGGGCCGGTGGATGATGGTAACCTGGGATTCACTGTCCAGCAGTGCAAAGCAGGCCACTCCTTCCACCAGCCCCTCAGTGTTGGCCCATGGGCTGATCAGGCCCTTTGGCATGCCCTGGTTGGTAGGTATTTGTGGGTCAGTCCAGAGGGTGGAGCAAGGCCATCTCGGGGGTGAGGGTTGCTCCCTTGCTTGGTCCCTGTTGGAGTTTTTCCTGGTCCAGGCACCTCTCAGCTACCAGCTGGGGGTTCACCTCCCTGCAGCAACCCTGCCTGGTATGGCCATCTGACCCACACCAGAAGCAAATCCACCCATCCTGGGGCTTTAGGGACCCTCAAGGGCCAGACCAGGGAGCCATATATCTCGGGGGTGGCCACTGAGTGTCAGGTGCCTCCCTGGCTGGGGGAGAGAGGGACTCCATAGCCAGCTGCATTGCCCTTACCAAGTCCTTCGTGCCCTGGACCTCCTGCAACACCACTCCCAGGTCTTGTGACCTGATCAGTTCAGGCTGGGCAGACTCCTTTGGCTGCAGGGTGGTGCTGGTGGCAGTGAGTGCTGCCCGCAGGGCCCCCACTTCCTGTTGGGCCTCCTCCTTCTTGACTTCATCCAGCAGTTGCTTGAAAGAGGGGATCGTTCTTCTGAGCCCGCAGCCCAAGGTCAACTACTGTCAGGAGGGAGTGCACTGCTCCCCTCAGTATTTGCTCCAGTCGCATCTGCGCTACCGCGGAAGGGGGGGACATGCTCAGCCTTGGCCCGGTCACACACCACAGTCTCAACTCGGGTCATGTACTGGGACAGTTTCTCACCCACCTTTTGAGTGGTGCCCCACAGCTGGTTCAACACTGCCTCCCTCTTTTCGACCACCCTAAAGGTGCTCCGCAGGATGTCCAAATAGTCCTGGGGGATGCAGTAGGACTGGCTGTCCCGTAGGGACTGAATTACATCTAGCACCATACCCCAGAGGCTCTCCAAGACCCTCTTGCACTTTTCCTCCTCCGAGCACCCCCAGACCTGGATCATCTGGGCAGCCTGGCTGCTCCAGGAGTGGAAATCGTCTTCCCCTGCGGGTGTGGGGAGAGCATCCAAGAAGGTGTGCAACCTATTATACTGTTAATGGGCCACCCCCATATAGGGGATCAACCCATCCGGCAGACCCATTGGAGGTGTCCCCCCTCCTGGGAGCAGAGTCCAGATGTCATGCAAGGTCTTTCCTTCCTCCTTGAGCCACTCTCCCAGCCGAGTTTCGAAACCCTTCTGTTCCTTGGGTGGGGGGCCCGAGGTCCTGGCTTCCCAAGGGGCGGGCTGCTGGGTAACCCCTTTTTTAATAGGGCCCAGGTCTCATTGGACACATCTGAGGGGACTTTGGGGGGTACCTCCAAGGAGCACAAATCCTTTCCCACCTCCACAGTTATATCCCTACACCCCCGAACCTGGTCAGTCGCCACCCTCTGGATCTTCAACCCCACAGCAGTTGGGCAGGGCCCCTTCTAAGATGTTTAATATGTCCTCCTTCCTTCACCCAACTGCCACATTATGCATAAGCAGCATCTTACGGGAGTCCAGCCCCTCAAAGTCGCACCAGTCCTCTACGTCCTGGAATGCCATTTCCCTGGCCTCTCCTGTTAACTCAATACAAAACTATCACCCAACTACAGGATTATAAGAATACACCTAGATGTGGGGTAGAGAGGTCAACTACAGTTGTGTTTGGGCAGTCACGGGGTCAATAATTTAGAATCTCAGCGGTGCCTCCATTTGTAACAGCCCCTCTTGTCTCACTCACCTGGGCTGCCCCAGAGCCCTCGGGGTCCTCAACATACTTCCCCAAGGGGGCCGGGCCTGAGACATGGCCAAGTCACCTATGGTGACTTGGTGCCTCCACCTGGGGCAATGGTACGGCTTCCTGTGGGCAAGATAAGTTACCACCCCCCAGGAACAATGCTATATTCCCTTAATGACTGGCCCCTCTGGCACAGTTAGATCAACACTCTCACCCTGCAACAACGATAACAAAGCACAAAGCACAAACACTTATGTAAGATGACAAACAATAATCCCTCTTTATTTAAAATGATCTAAGACAGAAAAGGTGAGGGCTACTCCCTTGACCTCCACAAAATCAGGCACACAATCCAGTATGAGCTCTCCCCCCCCCCTTCCCTGGGTGTACCCAGAACAATCCCAGATGATGGGTACCTCACCATTCTCAGTTGCAGGCCTGCAGTCTCTCATTGGGACCCTTACAGAGCAACACATGTTCAAGAAAAATCAGTCTGTCATTGGGGGTTGGGCTCTTCCTCAACTCTCCTAGCTGATGCAAACAAAGAATCCCCAGAGTTGCAGCTTAGGGTACTCACGGCTTCCCCAGGAGGGTGATGGTCTCCCTGATTCAAGGATATACATGGAGGGTGGAGGAGGCACTGTTCTTCACCTGCCTGGCCCTTCCAACTTCATCCGAGGGCCTTTGTATACAGTATTCACCAGGCAGGCCTGTTTGTCCTTCTATCTCTATGGTTTCTACTGCAGCAGTGGATTCATGCTGAAGACACAGGGTGGATCAGCTTCTCCTCAGCCAGACCTGGGTTAGTGGCCACTCAGCTTCCAAGGCTCTCCCCTGGCTGGAATTCAAGGGCCCCTGCGTGGAGCAGTGCCCAAAGCCAGAGGCTCACTTTAACTGTCCCTTCCAGTCCAGTCCCTTAGCCCTAGTCCCCTCTGGGAAAACCTCTTGCTCTCTCTCTCTCCCACCTGCTCTCCCTTTCTTCTTCCCTTTTTCTTCCTGCAGCAAGGGAAGGGTGGCCAGAGAACCTCCCTCCCAGCAGGCAGTCTTCCACTTCTCTTGCTTTTTGGAGGGGGGAAGGGTAGAGCTGCCTTTTCTCTTTGTCCCAGCAGGTAAGCCCATTTTGGGGAGCTTACAATCACAAACAATATTGACACTGTGCTTGACCTGTTCATTAGCCGGTTCAACATTGTCTGCGATGAACACGCACCTCTAAGAACCAGAAAAGTAAAGGGGACATGCAACCCATGGATCACCCCCAACCTCATCGAACTTCTAAGAGCAAGGGATCACCTCTTGCTTAAGACTTGGGCCTCAGGAATCTTACAAACCTACAAAACTATAGGAGGGCTAAAAATGAATGCAACAAAGTGGTCCAGACTGCCAAAAGCCAATATTACAAGGATGCCCTCAATAAAAGCTGGAATAACAGCAAATTGTTCTAGAAAAACATAAGCGACATCATAGGGAAGGACCCCAAGACCACACCTCACAGGCTAAATCTTGAAGGAACACTAACCATGTAACATAAAGTTATTGCGGACACCTTCAATAAGGCATTCTCAGACCTGAGCAGTATCTTTCTCCTGACTACTTCAACCCAACCAGACCAACAAGCAATGAAGGAATACCAGATCTACAACATCACCACCCTCCATTCTATTTCAAGGCTATCACTGAAAATGTAGTCAGACACTATCTTATGAAAATCTTGCCAAAGTCCAGGTACAGTGGTGACTGCCTGGATCTTAAATTTATTAACCTTGCCCTGGATGAAGTCCTTATGCCGCTTACCAAAATAATTAATCTCTCTCTTAACCTCTCACAATTCCCACAATGCTGGAAATCTGTGACTGTCATCACGATTCATAAGAGTGGGGATCGTGCACTTCACGGGAACTATGGGTCGATCTAAATCCGACCACCACTTTCAAAAGCCCTGGAGCGCATCATCCCCGACCAGCTTGTGGAGTACCTGGAATTATACAATCTTTAATCTACTCAACAACATGGGTTCAGGAATGGTCATAGTACTATCACAGCCTTACTGGAATTCAACGGTTACATACATAGCTCTCTGGATCAAGGGCTCTTGGTTGGGGCAACTTTCATTGACCTCACCAAGGCCTTTGATACGGTAAACCACTCACTCCTCATTGACCAACTTAATGACATTGGTCTCCCCTCTGACACCACCAAGTGGTTCACTAGCTATCTTACTAATCAAACTCAGCAAGTAAAAATTGAGGACGTCCTTTAGACAGTAGACCCATTCATTCAGGGGCCCCACAAGGATCCATCCTGGGTCCACTACCATTCAATATCTTTCTAAACAAGCTTCTGAACTCCTGTCAGGGCCGTATCTTCCTATACACGGATGATGCCATTATCTTCACTAGGCACCCTTATCTGATACACTTTCAGGATCAACTCCAACTAGGCTTTGCATCTGTTGAAAAATGGTTTACTGATCATAAGCTCATAATGAACTATAAAAAAAAACAATACCATGATGTTCACCAGTACCCATAGTCCGCATAAGAGCTTCCAACTAACCATTGAACATGATGTGGGTTCTCCCCTTGAGCTAGTACACCAATTCAAGTACTTGGGTATAACCATTGACTCTACTCTGTCCTACACACAGCACATAGACAACACAGCAAAAGCCATAAACAGGAGGATTGGTATGCTGTACAGACATAAGCAAAACCTAACCTGGGAAGCACTGCAACTAGCCATACTTAGCTGTGTAACCTCACTTGTTGACTATGGTATGGTCATCTATGGATCTGCTACTGACACTGCTCTTTGGTACGTCAAAACAGCTCTGAATAAGGCCAGTTGCCTTCTCAACGGTGCTGAGTGACAGACTCATACATGTGACCTTTATTCCCAAGCAAACTGGTTACAGTTTGATAGTAGGCTCAGATACCAAACCTGCCTGCTAGTGAAAAAAATCAGTCTAAATATGATGCCTCCGGGTGTTCAAGCCCTCCTAAATCCTCTGCTAAATCCATGCACCACCAGAAGTTCCAGCAATCAGACTTTCAGAACTCCTCAGTGTTGCACTGTACTTGGACAGCGTGCTTTCACCTACAGAGCCCCACTCTGCATCAACTTACTGCACCCCAGCATGTCCAGCGTAACTAAGTTGGGTCATTTGAAGCACCTCCAGTGGCAACACCTAGTAGCTGAGGCCTCTTATGACTGCTATCACTAAGGTCTTCCCTCTCAGTCCCTCACCTTAAGGACAGCCAAATTACTCCTTGCCTACCCAATAGCACACAGCACTTTCAGTAACACTCACCTTCTGTTTTTTACACCCCCTTCAAGCTTCCCCCTCATTGCTACTCCCCCCATGACTTCTCCCTCCTCATACTCCCTCTCCCACCCCCTCTCCACCTCCTTCTCTTCTTTTCCCTTTCACCATCCTGACCTTAGGTAAACTAACAGTTACTGACTCAGGCATACATTGTACAATGCCTCTATTACTTGTAAAATAGAGCTTTGTTAATTGCCTTTGTCATTTATCCTGCCATGTCTTCTAACTAACTGTACCAATTCTGCATTTAAAGTCTGTACTAGTAACATATTACTGTTATTTTCTAGTGACCCAGTGACCCTGTAACGTGTGTCAACTGTAAAACAAACTGCACTTTGTCTGTATTGCCCTTTAACGTGGAACCTATTGAATGAGCTCACGCTCACAGGTATCAATCCAAGAACCCAGAAAATAAAAAAATAAATGCATGCCTTGGTGGAGGTTTTTTCCTTTTGTCCACCATGTTAGTGATTGTAGTGTCTTTGATGGTATAGCCACTGACTTTGAGAAGTCTAGATTGTATGTTGGTCCCTGCTTGATTAGGAATTGTAGTAGGAGTCTCATATGCCACCTGGCCCATGGTACTATCTCTATGCAAGAGGACATTGCTCCCAGGGCTTGCCATATCAGTTAGAGAGATGGGAGTTTTTTCTTTTGTAATCTGCATACTATAGTTATCAGTGTGTTGATGCACTTCTGTGAGGGATATATCAGGCCCACTGAAGTGTCTATTGTAGTCCCCAGGTACTCTATGTATTAACTGGGCCGTAGGCAGCTTTTGGACTGGTTGATCACCCAGTTGTGGTTCTCTACGCACCGTATCACTATTTGTGTGTCTCATACAGACTGCTGTATTGATCTTGTTCTGATGAGCCAGTTGTCTAAGTTGGGAATTACCTGTATGCCCTGTTCCCTGAGTTTTGCTGCTAGTACTATTAATACTTTGGTGAATACCCTGGAGGCTGATGCTAGGCCGAATGGTTGGACCTGATATTGGAAGTGTTTCCCCAGTATATGGAATCTGAGGTATTTGTGATGAGAGGGTCTTATTGGAATGTGATGGTAAGTATCCTTCAGGTCTATGGAGGGTAAAATATCTCTTGGGTGTATAGTCTTTATTGTTGACCTGATTATCTCCATTTTGAAGAGCTTGTACTGTACTGACTGGTTTAGGTATTTCAGGTCTAGTAACGGTCTGATGCCCCCTGTCTTCTTTGGAACTGTAAAGAATGTGGAATAGAGCCCTTGGCCCCTCTCTGCTTGTGGGACCTCTGTTATAGCTCTGCTGTGCAATAACTCCCCCAGTGCCTGTTGGATCCGTGTAACCTTTGTTTTGTTTTTGGATACTGGTGATAGAATGAGTCTGTGTGCCTTGGGTATCTGTATTAGTTCTATGGCATAGCCTTTTCTTATGATCTCGAGAATCCATTTATCCTGTGTTGAATCTGCCCATGCAATTGCGAATAGCATAAGACGCGCCCCCTATGGGTGTGTTTTGGTATAGTTTGGAGAAAGCATAGTCACTGTTTTGAGTGGGCTCTGCACATATAGGAGTTGGGCCCTCTTCCTCTATTTGCTCCTCCCCAACCCCTGTATCTGTTGTAGTTGTGTGTAGGGTTGTAGGACGGACAAAAGTTATTTCCTCAGTACCAATATTGCCCCTTCTTTTGTCATGAAAGGAATGAGAGCATGCCTTGTGTCATGCTAATAGGTAGATGGACCTATTTGTCTCATCCTTACCCAGTGCCTTGCCGTCCTCTTTACCTTTGAGGTATTTCTCTAGGCCTTCACTGAAGAGTAGTGATCCCTTGAATGGTAATTTGTACAACATAGTTTTGGACTCATTATCTGCGTTCCATAGCTCCATCCAGAGCGCTCTTCTAGCACTGTTAATTAGTACTGCGACTCTCGCATTTATTTTCAGAGAGTCGACGGCCATGTCTGCTAGGTACTTACTTGACAGTATAGTGTTTTATAGCAGTTGGCTTTCTGTTGATTTAGGGATTAATGCCTTTGTTGTTTCTTTCACCAGGTTACTTGAGCTCTTATGACATAGATGACCACTGTAGCTGCCCTTGCTCCTAGGCCTGCCAGCTCAAAGTTTTTCTTTAAACTGTCTTCTATTTTTCTGTCTAGAGAATCTTTCAGGCTTGAGGCGGTCTCCGTTAGGAGTACCATTTTCTTGTTGAGAGAGGCTATTTGTGGGTCGACTGTGGGGGAATTGCACCACAATGCCAGTTTGTCAGCTTGTAGGGGGTACATTTAGTCCCAAGATCTGCACTCTGGTATGCAAGCCGGGTCTGATGAGTCCCATTCCTTATTAACTACCTCATTGATTGATTTGCAGACTGGAAAACTTTCTGCTTTCATGGCTGTTGGTTGTAGGGAGGGTAATAGTTTTGACTGAGGTGGAGGTGCGTGTGTATCAAAGCCTGCTGTGGCCATAATGTTACATACCAATGCAGGTATCTGGTCTGGGAAACACCATTTTGCTGTTAAAGATTGAGGGTCTACCTCCGTCTCACCTTCCCCCTCTGAGTCGTTTCCTGAATCTGTCAGTGGTGTTTGTGGCCTTGGTCCTTGAGGAGGTGCACTGGGGGTGGGTACATTTGGATCTGGTACTGGTGTCATTGGTACATTTTCAGGAGTGGGGGTGATAGTTGTGGACCTGTCAACTAAAGTATTTTTTTCCAGCATGGCTGCCAGCAATTGCTGTTGTGCCTGCATGACCTGTTGGTTTTGCAATAGTATGGTAGCTGTGCCAAAATTCTGAGATGGTGGTAGTATCGAGTTGGGTGGCCCTGGTGGAGGTTGTGGTGTGTTGTTTTGAGTGCCACTGGTGCTCTCTCCTGGGTCCTCCTCATCATTTATGTTAGGGGGTTCTTCTGTACAGGAGGCACATAGCCTGCCTAGTTGGCCTGGTGGTATGGGGATATTGCAATGCTTGCAGTTCTTGGTCTTGGCCATATTGTCCCGAGGAGATAAGGGGACAAATAAAAGTGCGTATCAGGGTATTGTAGTGAAATAGAGTTTATCTGATTACCATATCAGTAACTCATTTTTTTTAATGTAGTATTTTTGTATGTTTTGACCTGATGTAGATCCTTTTATCCTGCTTGCTGAGGGTATATTGATCCTAGAGCATTGCATTGCCTTGTTTGCTATGTTTGTGTACTGTCCTTTTTAGAGTAGTGCTTGATATTTATAAGTTCATTTTTGTTTCCTCTTGCTTGGTCAAGAGGAGCTGCTCCATTTTTTAAACTCTTTCCACCCCACAAAGCTTACTGTGCATGTGATAACTGATTTTATAAAACCCCGTTTTGTTTTTTTTCTGGTGTGGCCTGGACTCTGCACCACAAACCAGCCATTCTCTGTGATTGCTGGGCTTAAAATGGCCACTTTAATCTTCACAAATGAACAGAAGTGCTTAGTAGCCATGCATAAAATGGTGGCTAAGTTTACAGGCATGTGCAAGCTTGAGAAGGTGTCATGAGATGGAGTCTGGCCGCAGTAGCAGTTTCAATAAACAAGATATGCAGCCAGACTGTAATACATAAAAACTTGGTAGTCGCAGTGTCATTTTGTGAGGGCTCTTCAGGTGTTTTCCCCTGGACAGTACCTTGGAGTTTGGAGCTCTTGGCTGCCGAAATTCAGGTATTTTTAGACCCAGTGGCAGCAATATCGAATTGTGTCTAGATTAATATTTTGAGCAGTGTAAGCATTTCTGAGGTTGGCCCTGGGATTGCTAGCAGGAATCCCAGCATGCCCCTGTCTGGCAATCAAATTCTTAATTTGTCTGACTTTGAAATCAGGGATATATTATGGTGTCCTTGCCAGAATTATATCTTTTTTTGTATTTGTATGTTTTGCTCACTATGGCTGTTCCTGGCACCACTAGCAGGGGTTCCAGGATGCTTAAATTATTAGTTACACATTCAGTTAAGCTGGCTACCTGATATGAATCTCGCTAAACTTGGTTACTAATGCTGTTTTGATTCTGCTACTATTGATTGTATCTGCTGTGCCAATCATGTTTTTCTGCCTTAAACATATGCAGTAATGATTATTTATAATACCCTGAAACGTAGGTAAACATACAACAGCTGAACAGGCTTATTTACAGCATACTGGTATTGATATATGCAGTATATATATATATATATATTCTTAAGTTGCATCAAAACTTAGTCACAAGCCATCCAGCTCATACCTTTAAAATCTGTTTTAGTAGCACTTTAATTTGGGATGAGTTTAATGTGCTGCAACCTCTTCAGATGCACATTTGGAACTGATTCAACAAAGGAAGAGTCCCAGAGACAGGGGTCAGACTTCTTAGAAGTCACATGTATATCAAGCAACCTATCAGGTGAATACAATCCATGATGTAATGACTGTGGAATACCTCAGAGATTATCCCCGGCAATGTGCATTAATAAAAATGAGATAACCGAGGTCAAAGATGTCTGCATAAGGGCAACCAGAATGAAGAAGAGGGGAAAAAAACATTATGGTTTACAAGGGAAGTATGGGTGGTCATGAGAGATTAAGAAAATGACATTTAAAAAACTACAGAACAAGCCAAGCAGAGGGGGAGCAGCATGGAGTTTCACAGCAGGATGAAGGGAGCCAATAGGATAATAAGGAATGCTAAGGCTGATATGGAAATGAGAATTGTTGAAAGTATGCAGAAGGAGATAAGACCTTCTTTTATTACATAAGACAGAAGAGGAAAATTAGGGAACACATTTATCAGCTGAAGCAAGGAGAGGAGTGGAAAGAGGAAGATGAAGGAAAGGCAAACATTCTGAACAGATATTTCTGCTCAATTTTCACAGTGGAGGACAAGGGACCAATTACTGGCAGTGTCATCAGGGCAATGGGGTAGGGGAAGGGGAAGGGAACAATGTGGATCCCATTCCAGTGAAAAGGGTACTAGAGAGCTTGAGAAGGGTACCGCAGGGTTCAGTACTGGGACCGGTCCTCTTTAAAGTCTTTATAGCTGACGTTGCAGAGGGACTGGAAGGAAAAGAAGGCCTCTTTGCAGATGACACAACGATCTGCAACAGGGTTGATACACAAGGGGGTGGAAAGCATGAGAAGGGACTTTGAAAGGCTGGAGGAATGGTGAAAAGTATGGCAGCTTAGATTCAATGCAAAGAAGTGCAAAGTAATGCACCTGGGAAACAAAAACACAAGAGAAGAGTACACAATGGAGAGAGGTATTAACGACAACAAAAATGGAAAGGGACCTGGGGGCAGTCATATCAGATGGCCTATAGGTAGGCAAGCAATGTGAGAAGGCAGTAAGGAGGGCTGGGGAATACTGGGATGCATAGGGAGAGGCATCACCAGTAGAAAACAGGAAATTGTTATCCCTCTGTGCAGACAATTGGTGAGACCCCATCTGGAGTGCTGCTTGCAGTTCTGGAGACCCCATCTCTGCAAGGACATAAACAGGATGGAGGCAGTCCAGAGGAGGGCAACTAAAATGGCACAGGGTCTGCACCACAAGCCACACAAAGAGAGACTAAAAGAGCTTAATATGTATACCCCCGAGGAAAGGAGGAAGAGGGAGGACATGATAGAAACTTTCAAGTACCTCAAAGAAATCAACAAAGTCTAAGAAAGTAGTACCTTTCAGAAGAAGAGATGTGCAAGAACAAGGGGGCACAATTTGAAGGTAATGGCGGGATGACTCAGGGGCAACATGAGGAAGTATTTTTTCATGGAGAGGGTGGTGGACACATGGAATGGCCTTCCTGAGGAGGTCATGGGATCAAAAACTGTGGAAAAATTTAAGAATGCATGGGACAAACATAAGACAATTCTAGTGGGAGGTAGGAGGAAGTAGGCTGTTGGTAAAACTAGGATCTGCAACTTATCCAATAGGTAGGGAAATGAGCAGACTGGGTGGACCAAGCGGTCCTTATCTTCCATCAAAGTCTATGTTTCTATGCTTCTAAGTGTACTTAATGTGGATAAGTTCATGGGCCTGGAAGGGATACATCCACGTGTGTTTAAGGAGATGGGACAGGCTATAGCTGAACTACTAGCTGAGCTATACACTGAAGGATGGTGAATGTAGTTTCTTTATCTAAGAGCAAACATAGGGATTTATCCAGGGAAATACAGACCTGTCAGTCTAATGCCTATTGTGGGTAAGTTTTTAGAGACCACAACACAGGAAAGGATAGTAATTTTCCAGGAGGTGAATGGACTGCAGGACAAGAAATAACATGCGTTCAATGGGCATATGCAATCAAAGTGCAGAATAATGCTTGTGCAACATTATTGATAGTCAGGTGGTAAGTTGTATGATTGAGTCGTTTGACTGGTATACGTGGATGCTTTGGTCATATGTGCCATCTGTCCCCTGTACGGCTACCACCCTGTCAGGGTACCATGAAGGCAAATCAACCCTCATGAGGAGAGTTTCACCCCTAAAGGTGCCATAGGAACATAGTTCCTTTAGGCTATTGAAGGCACCTTAGGTACATGCACAAGGAGAGAAGCGACCCACTGAATGACGAGAAGAGGAGGATGGCACATGCAAAGAAACAGAGCTTCTAAATAAGACTGAAAGAAGCTGGTTTGTATAGCTCAGGAAGGTAGAGGATGGATGGTTCCTCTCACCTAATAAAGTGCAGGCACAGCCTTTAATTCAGTCATTGTATGCAACCAAAGTGTGTACTGTAGTACTGCTAGTGCAACATTGTTGATAGTAAGGTGGCTAGTTGTATGATCAAGTTGTCTGACTGTTGTATTGTGGATTCTGGGCCATTCACACTCTCTCTATGTCCTGTGAGACTACTGCCCTGTTTGGGCACTGAGAAAACAAAGGAACCCACATGAAGAGGGTTCCACCCTTAGAGGTGCTATGGCAACATAAATCCTTTAGGGTAAAGGTATCTTAGGAAGGAGCCTATAAGACTGCAGTGCAGGAGATGCAAACACAGACTGATTGAGTAGACACATAGACAGCTGATAGCTGGTGATGACTGATAACAGATAGAGGATTGACTTCCAGAAGGAGAGCTAGAATGGCAGGATTGCAGAATGAAAAAGTAAGTCACAATCCAACCCCAACTAACAACAGAAATTCTACTATATTACTAAGGTAAATGCTATCGTTAACTATAAACTACATTATGGCCATTGGCACTCAGTGGAAGAAATCTCTGGGGATCCATGGCCTTGGCTCCCATCCCTCCTGGCATAGGTAATCATTATTATGACATCTCAGTTTGCTAATTTGGAATTCAATTCAAGGGAAATTTTGGAGGGATAACTCTCACTCTATCCCTCTAACACGGTAACATGTGCCACCAGATCTCTGCAGCTAAAGGAAGTTTCCCTACCAAGGAAGCCCTCCCCTTAAAACAGAATAAGGAGAGTAGCAACTGGTGAAAGGCTAGTTTCCAGCCTCAAGATCATGAGGAGGTCTAACCGTGACTGTAAACAAAAAGAAGGGGATATGGGATGAGACTGGGTAAACCTTAGGCAGCTACAGGGAGAGTAGCTAAGTGCTGCCAACATGGTATTCACAGAGAAAGGTAGCCATATGAGTGTACAGTTCCACACTCTGGCAGCTGAAGTCTTAAATACTACACCATGAGGTGCTGTCAACTGTAGTTCTGTACCACTGAAGCTTCCCTGGAGGATTGGACCATATCATCTGTAGGGACTGTCAGGAGGTGCCACAGGAGACAAGTGACTTATCCAAAAGTAACCAGCCTGGACTTCCGGTGATGTAGCTGGTAGAAATGGCTGCCTAGCTCCTCGCTCCAATTCTCCAGTGTGACTTTAGAAGAGAATCCAATACTCAGTGGTGACATCCCGGGGTTTTAAGTAGCAAGATTGGCAGAGTATATGCCCTGCAATGGTTCGCATGAAGAAAAGAGGCTCCTTAATAGCCAAAACCGTCTCTGAGAACCTACGCGGCAGACAGATGGCAGGCCTCAGCCCAGCCCCCTCACGCTCATCAGTGCTCTCGGTGTCTGGAGCCGATGACTTAAGCTCTGACTCAGGATCGACCAGTACGAGGGCAAAGTCGAGAAAAATCATTAAGTTACTGCACAAGATAGATGCAAAAGTCACGGACATCCAAAGGGATTTTAAGAAATTGGAATCAAGAACCACCTCTGTCGAACAACACTTAGAGGGGTTGCAGTCAGAACACATGGCCTTTGGAAGATCCTTATCCTTTCTTTATGCAAGGGAGAAAGTTTTAATAGCAAGGGCTGAGGATGCAGAGGCATATTCCAGACGCAATAATATAAGGGTGGTTGGTATACCAGAGGGAGCAGAGCAAACGGACATGGTGCTTTCATGGATTGTTGGTTAAAGACTGAGCTGCAAATTGGAGAAGAACCTCCATTAGAGATTGAAAGAGCACACAGGGCCCTTGCCCCAAAGCCTAGACAAGGTGCTCCCCTGGAGCCATTATTATTAAATTCCTGAGATTCCCGACTAAGGAAAAGATACTGCGACTGGCATGGGCGAAAAAAGATCTGAATTTTGATGGCACGAAAGTATTTGTGGACCAAGATTTTCCCCCAGCTCTGGCACAACATCGCAATAGAGTGTTGGGAGTGGTGAAACAGTTGAAAGAGAAGGGCTGGAAGGCCCAACTGCGATATCCTGCCAGACTGTGGGTAGAGACACTTGTGGGTCCGAAAAGCTATGACTCCTTATTGTTAACTCGGGATTTTCTGGTTGCCAATGATGTTTCAGGTCCTGACATTAAAGAAGAGAGAGCTGAAAAAGAAATTGAACATCTACTCTAGGCGGTGGCTCCAGGTTCGAAAGATGGCAATCGACCCCATTCTAGAATGGTCTCGGTGTTACCCTTACACGCGGACCTATCCAAATGGATTGCCAGAAGGAAAACCTCTGAGGAGACTGGCTGAATTACAGCAAATGTTCACTTAATGTTCTACCCAATTTACTAAGGCCTTAACGGTTGAAAGCACATTATCCTTGACCCGACAACGTTTTTGTTCACATTTAAGTTTAATATGGTTAAAACAAAAAGAACGGGTGGTTAGGGGCATTACCTGTTGGCCTTTCTCATGGTTTGTGCCCCTGGTGGATTCCCTGGTCTTGGATGGCGGGGGAAGGGGGTCTCTGGGCTGTGGCTGGTTTTGGCATGCATCGTGGGGGCCAGGGCCGGCGGACCCTTTGCTCCGGCTGCTGTGTCACATACAACCACATTTCAGGGTGACCCCTTCCTGAAGTTCATTCTTGATTTTGGTCCTCTCGATTACGTGGAGGCTTTTTGGCTCTTTTCTTTTTTCCTCTCCACCCCACCTCAGTGGTAGGTGTTTATAGCAGGGGTTGAGGTAATAACACGATGAAGCAGTTTGGGGTTGGCACAATGGTTTTGGCAGTGGGGTTTCCTTCATGATTAAGGGAGAGGAGATGTTATTTTCAGAGGAATGGGGAGATTCTCACCCCTGTTTTCACCACGTACTCTTGGGCAGTAGGGACCAGTTTACTCTGGCCGGGGCTTTGGACATGTGAGATGGGAAAGCATGGGGTGATTCTGGGTGGACAGACTCCTGTGTCTTCTCCCCCCTGGGTTCACGGGGAGGAGGAGTGCGAGAGAACATCATTACATTGTAAAATAGAGTAATGCCACTGGCTGTTCAAGGTGGGGAAGCTTACTCTGTCCTCCCACCTGTCATAGGTTACATCTCGTCATAGGCCCCCCAGACCTCTGAGGCTTAACTGGAATTAGAAGTATAGGATCCCCTATATCGATCACGATCCCAACAGAGATGGGTTCTTCGGCCTCGGGGAGAGAAATAGGGAAGGGAAGGGGAGGAGGTAGTTAAAGAGCAGTTTTTTTTTTTTCCCTTCTTCCCCTCCCATAGATTCAGTTGAACTGGATTCTCTATCAGGATTGACAAAAGGGGGAATATGAAAAGAGTTCACGAGGGAGTTAGCGCTGGAGGATCGAGGGGTGCTTTTTTCATCCCAGCCCCTCCCAGAAGCTCATTAGCACATAAACAGAGGACACAGGCTAGCGACTCCCCTGATAAGGGGAGCCTTCTAACCCTTCCACTTTGTGTGGAGTGTTGTTCCCTCTGGGGTGGGGGTTTGTTTCCCCACAGTGCACCTGAGGAGATTTATCGGCGCAGGCGGTGGCTTAGGTTGCTAAGGTTCTCACCTGCAACAACTGTTTGTTGTTGCACTCCCGTAGGGGAGGCAGGCTCTGTGCGTTAGGTACTGGGCAAACAATTTCTTTAGATTAAGGGTGCGTTAGAGTGGTTGCAATGTTGGATGTTTTGCTTGCTATCTACCTCTTTCTTCTTCTCTATCTTTTTTTTGTTTTAGGGAGAGTACCTCTTTGTGTGTCTGGGTATCATAACTGTATGATTGGATATAAGACATGCAAATATGCTTAATTTTTTTTTACAAGTAAAACATGGCTGACTTGATAATAGGTTCTTTGAATGTTAAAGGAATTAATAATGTTGTCAAGCGCGCTAAGATATTAGCAGAATTTAAAAGGGAAAGATGTGATATCGCCTGTCTACAGGAGACAAAGTTCACCTTGGGATAACATATGAAATTGCGCAGAGAGTGGGTGGGCACAGTTCACTCTGATGAGCACCCACAATCCAAAAGGGGAGGAGTGGCAATCCTATTCCAGAGGGGCCTTCCGTTCCAGATTCAAACGGTAGCTAAATCAGGCTCTGACCACCAACTGACAGTCTCCAGACTCTATAAAGGGAGGATAATCCACCTTGTGGGAGTGTACGACCCTACCCCGCCCTCTGGAGAGTTTTTTTGATCTCTCTTCCACTCAGTGGCCAATTTAACCCCCGGACAGGTTATTTTAATGGGGGATTGGAACTGTGTCGAAGATGTAGGTATGGACAGAAGCTCTACTAAAACCCCAGGTTCAAAGTCTTGCTCCTGATTACTCCGTAACCTGACCACAGAAGCCAGATTAACAGACCCTTGGAGGCAGTATAATCCCTCCGCGAAAAATTTCACCTTTTTTTCACCAGTTTCAAACACATATTCAAGACTGGATAGATTCTATACCCAGAGGAATCCTGTGCATTCTTTCTGAGATGTGTCTATCCTTCCCATCACGATCTCTAATCATGCAATGATCAAGGCAAAGCTTGCTTGGGACATGGCAGAGGGGGTGGTCTCTGGAGATTTGATCTGGGGTTACTTAATGACAAACAATACATTGAATCTACTAGAAGAGTTGTCCAATGCTATTTAAATGAAAATACTGAGGCAGTCTCTAAAGTCAAGTTTCTGTAGGATGCTCTCAAAGCAATGGTGAGAGGACACATGATAGCTTTCACCTCCCACAGAAATAAACAGCATCAGGCTCGTATGAGAGAAACTCTCGACTCCATTGCAGATTTAGAAGCAGTTCACAAGCGCACAGGGTCCCAGAAAGTACTTAAGAAACTTAAGGAGGCCAGGGAGATATATAACTCGCTGTTACAGAGACGGGTGGAGAATTCCCTTAGATATGCCAGGCAGCGTTACTACGAAAGGGGAGAGAGGGCCAGCAAATTGCTGGCGCTCAGACTCCGCAAACAGGCGGCTGATAGGTACGTAGTCAAGGTTAGCTCTGACCCTCCAAATCTCCCTTATAAGACCCTCTCAGGGGAAATTGCACAGGAGTTCGCAAAGTTCTATGAACAACTGTACAAGAAGGAACAAACATTAGATCATAGTAAAAAAATTGCAGACTTTTTACAAGGTATAGAGCTCCCGGTACTGTCTGATACTCAAAGAGATGCCTTGGAGGTCCCCTTTACCGAGGCTGAGGTAGGGGCAGCCATAAAGTCTCTTGATTCTGGGAGGGCCCCCGGGCCGGATGGGTTCACCTCTGAATTCTATAAGTGGTTTCAGGAGGATTTGGTTCCTTTACTCACTAGAATCTGTAATGTGGCCCAGGAACTGGGTGCCTTACCGGAGACGTGGGGGGAGGCCCTCATCTCAGTACTGCCGAAAGCAGGGAAGGATCCTACCTCTTGTGCAGGATATCATCCCATTTCGTTACTTAACCAAGATGCTAAAATTTTTGCTAAAATTATTAGCTCACGGTTGCAGGGAGTAGTCCCTGTCCTGGTTCACCCGGACCAAACTGGGTTTATACCCAGGAGACACATCCAGGACAACATTAGATTACTTTTAAATGTAATTTCCTCAGCCCAGCTTCCTATTGACTCCTCTCTTTCAGCAATATTATTGTTAGATGCTGAGAAAGCCTTTGATCGTTTAAATTGGCAGTATTTGGATTCAGTATTGGGGATTTTCAGATTTGGAGAGAGATTTCAGGCCTGGATTTCCAATTTATACACTAATCCAAGAGCAAAAGTCCAGGTGAATGGGACGATAGCCAGGCAATTTGAGATAGAACGCGGTACCAGGCAGGGCTGCCCTCTCTCCCCTCTCCTGTTTGCCCTTAGCTTAGAACCCATGGCTGCTTATACTCGGCAATCGGATTTCTTCCGGGGCTTGCAGGTTAGAGGGGTGGAAGTTAAGGTTTCACTTTACATGGATGACACCTTACTATATATTTCAGATCCGGCAGAAGCAGTACCCAAGATTTTCAGTTTCCTCCGGGAATTCGGAACCCTCTCCGGATACAAGGTTAATCCAGATAAATCCGAGTTGTATCCACTGGGGGGTGGGCTAGGAATCAGCCCTTGCCAGTGGTACAGCAAATTAAATGGTGTAAGGTGGGGTTTAGATACTTAGGGATATGGATTCCCAGGGATTTTAAGGCCCTATACTCCATGAACCATTTAAAGATTCTTGGGGACATCAGGGAGGATTGCAATAGGTGGAGGGAACTCCATCTGTCCATCTCAGGTAGGGGTGAATCCATTCACATGAATATTCTCCCTCAGCTATTGTTTATACTGGGGGCTATCCCTCTGAGGCCCCCTAGGAATTTCTGGAGAGATGTAAAATCTACTCTTTCCAAGTTCTTATGGTCCGGGGCATAGGCCCCAAGTGAAGTGGAAGATTATGGTAGCCCCAAAGGAAAGGGGAGGTTTTGGGGTACCAGATATCCAGAAATATTTCTGGGCATTGCAACTGTTACCCTTAGTGACTATGGCCTGCGACTCCCCACCTAAGTGGGTACAGATTGAAGTGGCTGACTCCCCTCTGGGAAATATCATGGATCTTATTTTTTTGGACACACCCAGGTTGAGCCAGCTGGATTTCAGAAATCCTTTTACAAGGTTGATTCCGCGGGTGTGGAAAGATATGAATTCAAAATTAGGTATTAGTTTAAAGCCTAATTCACATATGACCATTCGGAGCTGTTTGGATTTTGGCCCACTCAGGTGGGATATGGGTTTCCATCGATGGGCCAGAATGGGGTTGGTTAACCTGGGTCAGCTTTTCGACCAGAAAACATTTAAATCATTTCAACAATTAAAGACTGAATTTAACCTTCAAGGTAGGGATTTTTTTCGATATCTTCAGTGAAGGCATTATGCACATATAAATGAACAACAAATTGAGGTGGGTACAGAACCTTTGGGTAACCCAGTGCTACTTACCCTTTCCTCCCCGATCAGGCCGCTAGAGTAAAAGGAAAAAATAATCTCACGTTTAGTTACAGAGATGAATTTGGCGGAAGGTGACCCCTTGCTACAGGTTAAGGACAGGTGGCATGGAGACCTGGGGACAGTTCTATCGGACACAGATTGGACTTCTATCTGGAAGTCTGTTCACAATACCACATCCTCTCTTTTCTGGCGGGAATTCCGTTGGAAGTTAGTTATTAGATTTTTTAGAGTCTCTGTGATAACAAAACATTTTGGATTACATTACTCCGACCTCTGTTGGTGACACTGTCAGTTGGTTGGCACTTACTTGCATATATTTTGGGAGTGTAAAGTTATACGAGAGTTTTGGAGGGAAGTAATAGACACCTTCAACAATATTTTTGATTCAACACTGCCGAGCTCCCCGCTGTACTAGTTATTAGGATTGCCACCCCCCAGTTGATTTCTAGATCTTCCCACCTCCTATTTTGAACCCTGGTGTCAATGGCCCTGAAAGCTATTACTCTTTCATGGCTTTCCCCAGATAAGCCTACCATTTCTACATGGTATGGCATCTGCACCAAGACTTTAGACATGGAGTACTTGACGGCCAAATTGAGGTTGTCTGTAGATAATTTTAAAGCAAGATGGTTGCCTTTTCTACATTTCATAGCCTTGCAAGAGGAGAGGCCAGTAATGGACTTGCTAGCCAGGTATGCCTAAGAAGAAATTCTGAGCCCCAATCGGGTGTAGTTTTGCTCGCCAGTCCATTGTTGCTGTCTTTTAACACCTACTACGGTAGTTGCTTATCTGATGTTGTTTTTAAGATATAATAATAGAATGAGAATGATTCTGTATATGGAAGTCTCCTGCTACAAAGGATATGATCCTGAAGTATACTGGGGGTCATAACTCGGTATTTGTATTAACAGCAATACTGTCTTTCCTTCTTTTTACTCTCTTTTACTCTCTTATTCCCTTTTTTTTACTGTGTTTTTTATATTTTTGATGGTACTCTCCCTCTATTGTATCTTAGTTAACTTTAGGCTCCCGAAGTTTCATTTTTTTTATTTTCTTCCTTCCATTTTTATTTTATATTACTCTAACCTTTTCTCTTCTTATCTAACTGCTATCTATTGCCTTCTTCTCTCTCTTCTTTTATAGCTGTAGTCCTATTTCTATATTTTCTCTTCATAGACATTAATAGTTGCAATGGCACTTAATGAGAGTGGTACTGTGCTGTTGATATGTCTGTTCTTTTTTCTATATGTGTACTATACGGAAAAACTCTCCAATAAATTTCTATTTCAAAAGTAACCAGCCTAAGATAAGCAGATTACTCTCAAGATGTGGAATTCAAGGAATGCAAGTGAGCATGTCTGCCTAGAGGACAAGCTATGAGGGCAAGATTCTGGGAATATGATGATGGCCAGTATGAATGCAGTCATAGATCCTGATGGCATGTAGGCAGAAATAGACTGACACAATGATGACTGCTGAAGGAACAACTAATATTATTGAGATAGACTGAGTGGTGACTGCTTTAAGAAAAGAGTGAGAGTGCAATGAATGACAGGGTATAGAAAACATGAGCATATATCAAAGGAAGAAATCATAGGTTAAACTCAGCCACAGGCAGAAAGGTAGAAGCTGTAGTAAACTATGACTGAGGTTAAAATGCTGACGCAGACTGACTGAGTAAGCTGATGGAATGACAGAGTACAACTAGGCGCAGCAGTCTGGCTAGAAGCCAGGTGAAATTAATGAGGAATGCAGTGGAACTGAGGAGGATGTTTGCAAGTTGCATGGTTAGGACAGCAGGTTGAACAGACTCAGAAAACACAAGCAAAATACAGCAGACTGATGTAGGTAGGAAATAGAAACTGGTAAATACACTGAAAATCAAGAAAGTAAGTACAGAAGTTAAATGAGAACATGAGTGCGGCATAAGTGACTGACATAAAGAAAAGAAAAAGCACAATGCTACAGCCAGTATAGGCAGAAAGAAAAAATACTAACTTAGAAAGCTGCTGAAAGCACAAACTCAACAGAAGATGAAGGCCCAAGACATATAAAAAGACACAAACCAGACAGACCCCCCCCACCAAAAAAGGAAAAGCAGCAGCAAACATGGGTGGGTGGTTGACACTTGGACAGCTGGGTATGATTGCTGTATGATATTTGTAATATAAAAATACAGTATGTGAGTCTGTGCTCCATGGGTGCCCCAACCCCAGGTTTCAATTACAAGAACTGACCAGGAGATCTCTGAAATGTAATTAAATTCCTTGAGAAGTTGCATTTTATGGCCTTTTTATGACCTCCTGCCTCTGAAGTTGGGAAGCTAAATATGCATTTTATTACAGGACAGGACATAACTTAGCTGATTCCTGTTGGCTATTTTTGCTACTAAGTGAAAAAGGGCAGAGTTTTAAAAACCTTTGATGTTCCTTGGGAAAATAAGAAACCAGCCTCCAGTTCAAAGGAAAGGCTTGATTAAAGACTTTCATAATTTGGGAAATTAGTTTTTGCTGAAGTCACATTATTTAAAATATCTCCCAACAGGAAATCATGTCTGTATTTTTTTGGTTCTAAAAGGAGGAGCTAGATGACTCATAGAAGGGGTGTGGAGACAAAGAGTTTTAAATTGAATACTGTGTCTGAACGTAGTTGTCATATATTCCATCTTGGGACTCTAGAGAGACAGAGCTCTCAGCTCTCTGATCTAACTATAGGCACTTAGAGGTAATACATTAGATAGAAAAAGTCTAAATGTATTGTGGTACGAGTTTTTGTATTGTACGTTTCCTTGTTTTCTTTTAAGTGATTGTATGCTCTTTGATATATTGTTCTGTGTTTACATTTTTCATATTTTTATCCATTTTTAGTAAATATACTATTTGAAAGACTGCCTTGGGTTGTTTGCCAGTTCTTTTTGCATGTGACGTATAGATGGTTAAGTCTAACAACTGTTCAAAAGCTTAATGGTGTTACTAAACTGGGAAAAGGTAAGAATATACCTAAGGTCTTTTATAGCGTTTTTAAGGGTTCATTTTGGATACCTGGTTAGGTGCCCTTAGGCGAAAGATATATTGCATCCCCCGAAGAGAATATTATCTGAGCCTGTACAGTTGGGTATGCTAGCATATGGTTCACAGTTTGAATCCCTCCAGAACTTGAGAGGGTTACCCTGTCTGTTACCCATTCACATTCTTGTGCTCTGAGGTTGGCACTGTGGGAGCAGAGGGCCTGACCTGCTGAGTGCATTTGTGACGGGGGGGACTGCAGGATGGGGGGGTACTAGTGGAAAGCACTACAGAGGAAAAGGATTTGGGAGTAATAATATTAGATAGCCTGAAGGCATCAGCAGAATGCAATAGGATGGTGGGTAGGACAAATAGAATGATGGAGTGCATAAGGAGATGGATCATCAGCAGGAGAGAGAAGATGCTGCTGCCACTATATAGGCCACTGGTTTGGCTTCACCTAAAGGGCGATCCAGGGACAGCAGGAAAGAACGTATGAAGTGGGGTTAGCAGATCTGAACATGTACATGCTTGAGGTACAGTAAGAAGGAAAAGAAGGGATACGCTTGATGGATACAAATACTGTACCTCCAGTAAAGTGGATGACAGGGAATTGTTCAGACTGAGCAAGAACCACACACCCGACCCCATGAAGCTAGTGGGGGGTAAGTTTAAGAGAGATATCAGAAAGTACTTTTTCATTGAGAGGGTGGTGGAAGGGTTGACTAGGCTGCTGAATGAGGTGGTCTGTGTCAAATCAGTGGGAGGATTTAAAAAAGGGGGTGACAGATACAAAGGCCTGGTAAAGCTAACATCAGAAAGGGAGGAGGGGGTGGGAGTGACAGACATCTGTGGCTCTGTCATTCAGCATTAGGTAGGAATGGGCAAACACAATGGGCCAATTGGCCTTTCTCTTCTTCCAGATTCTAGGTTTCTATGACAGGATCACTATGCCCTTTCAGGTCCATCACATATTAATTTAAAGATTATAGGAAACAGTTTTTTACATCTCCAGTTGCCATCCTGTTGTCCTTTTAGTGTCTATCCAATATTCTGATACTTTTGTTGTCTTTTTTGTTAAATTAATAATCTAATTTTGTTGCCTTTGTGACTGTCTTTCATCCTTTTCTCCTCAGCAGATGCTGCTCTCTCTCGTTTCATACTGCCTGAAAATTCTGTGGTATCAATAACACAATTCCAGGCCATTCAGATGAATAGCATGGAATGGTGTTATTGATGTCATAGAAAGTCTTAGAAATATGAAAAGAAACAACTGTCACTGGTGAGGAGAGTGGAACTCTATGCATTTCTGAGGGCACTCCAAAGCTAGAATATTTATTTATCAAAAATTGGTCAACGTATATCAGAATACATAATTGGCATGGAAAGGAAGATGGAAGGGCAGTTAATTATTTAAAAATAATTTCCTATCATCTTTAATATTGCAGAAAAGATGATGTAAGATTTGTAAAACAATAAATCACAGAGACATGCCTTACACACCAGGACTGCTGCACAGATTAAAAGGTAGTTTATAAAATAAATAATTAGTGTATGATCTGTAATAATTACTACTAGAATGACCTCTAATGGATATAACAGTGTTGCCTCTTGTGTCCTTAGGGCACCAAAACTGCTCATCTTTTTTTGCAGTTCTCTTGCCCTAAGAACGTGTGAGGGGACACTCATATCCATAACAGGCCCTCTTAGAGTCCCTATAAACTTATATAATAACCATTGTGGAGGCCCAGAACTGAGAACCAGCAACTGCCATATTGGCAATCCAAAGTATCCTGTATATGCGGAGTAATGTATTGGTCGAGTATGGTACATTTGTTTAGTGTCCGATAGTCAATACATAGTTACACTGTACCATTCTTCTTCTGGACCATGATAATAATGAGGCATCTTCTTAACTTTGGTTTGATCCCCACAGCCAGTAATTCCTCAAAAAGGTGCTGAACATCATCAATGTCACCTAGGGCCAAGCACCGGGACCATTCTCAGAAAGGCCTGCAACCAGATACGATGCTCGTCTCTAGTTACACATCTCACTCCTGGGTAGAAAAAAACTGAGTCTGAGTAGGTAACTTCTGGCTAATTTGGTGGGGCCTATTTTTTTGGTGGGCATATGTTCCCCAGACTTGACTGAATGGGGGGTGTCAGCACAATATACTCTGGCTGAAGTTTCTTCCTGTCTTATGGACACTGGATGCTCTGACACATTCTTTACTTGAACATTGATTCATCTCGCTGTGGCATATATCCATGCCAGCAGCACTGCCAACTTCACTGTCAGTCCTTTCATGTCTCCCATCCCTTCAAGCACTTCTACTATCAGGATTTGGTCAGTGTCTCAGCCATACCACACCACTGATTCCACATTCAGAATTTGAAGGTAACATAAGTGTCTCTTCATCCCAACACCATACAATACCAACTGCAACATCCTCTTCCAAGAGTGCCATTCACTGAAGTTTCATCACAAGGACATGCACAAGCAGAGCCTATCCCCCTGGTAAGCTTCCCTCTCATCACAGAGTTGTTTTAATTGTCAAACATATGTGAATTGGTTTCAGTGATGACAGGGACATCTTCTTAAATCCCTGATTCAGGACATACCAGTAACAGTGTTTCAATGGGTCTACTAACTCCTGCCACTTTGTCTAGGAAATCAGTGTCCACTGCCGCACATCCCAGGTAGGGGTAAACCTTTTCACTCAGACCACCAAAGTCTGTGCCTTTCAGGAGCAATATCAGAAGATGACTCAGGTGTTCCTCTCATCGAACTGCTTTAAGATCAAATTAACCTGGTAGCCACTGTACAACGCAGCTTATGCTCCATGGCCATCTATTTTAACAAAGATTTTGAAGCAGGTCTGACAAGGGCACACAGTGTGGCTGGGGAATCATTGGACTTCTTACCAGACCAAGCTGAATGATTTGTTTAAAGGGCTCCAGCACTCTCCCTCACTTGGCCCCACTGACATTTCCCAGTAGATTTTGTACTTTACTGAACAGGCAATCCACAACAAGTTGTAGTTTGGCAGAACTTCAACAGTAACAATGCCTTAGGCACCAGACTTCAAGCACATATAGATCTCCAATGTTTGGTTCAATGGACTAGAGTCCAGGGTGGAACTGATGTCCTTCCCCCACTCCTGGGTACTGGTCAGCCTTCCCAGATGCCACTTCTCCATTCTTCTGCTGACTAAACTCAACTTGAGTGAGAGCTTGCAACCATTCCATGATGTCATTCATCCTGTTATTTCCAGGGGCAACCACGGAGGTACTATGCATAGTCATCCTGGACAGCCCTCAGGGGTCAACCACTCCCACCAATCATTCTTCTTGTTGTTGCACATCCTGATTAGGTCCCCATAGTCCAGAGGATTACTAATTTGTTCACAGAATCTATGTTTGTGAGTATCTGATCCCTGTAAATGGACCCTTCTACTACCTGCTCTATACTCGTGTGTGATCAATATCATTGGCTTCCAGATTCCCTTTGTGATATGCCCTCTGAATGGCCTTTTCCATCCACACAATAAATTCAGACAGTTTTCTCTATCTGCCTGTCATATCAAGGCAAGTTGCCAAAGCGCTGGGGCAGTGTGGCATGTGCTGTTTGTCTGCACTTGGTAAAATTAACCCATTCTTCAATTTTTAAGTTTATGCTGTGTATCTGGTCTTTTGGAGTGCTGGTCTAACTTTGAATTGTTCTGAATCTATGGTTGGCATCTGGTGACATAGCAATCCACTGTACTCAGGTGCAGGTAATCTTTGTTTTGAAGTTTTCTCCATCTGCCTATCGTATCAACATCAACTTCATCAGAATTTTGCTGGGTTTTTCCATGCTGTCATATATTCACTCAAGGTCAGTCAGGAAGTCTTCTGTGGTAGTATCATTCTTTCACATGAGCAAGCCTAATATGGCAGCTAACACTGGCCCTCATAAGCTCCTTGTGAGGCAAGACCACTTTCCAAGGGCTGATCCTTCTACCTGTTGCATCAACAATGCAGCTTGCTTACTCCATGTATCAATGTCTTCCTCCTCAGAAGAGATAGGTTTTGTCCCTGAACACGCCCTTAACTTATGCTATTCAGACAAGGGTTAGGGCAATTGTTCCATAAACTGTCCCCAAGAATCCAACATGGTAGCTGTCAGTGAGGTTCTGGAACCCACCCCAGCAGGTTCTTAAAATCATCCATTGGTTTGCCTTCCTTATCGAGCACGTCTTTAATGCTGGCCTGTAAAGTCACTGCTACTGGAGCCAGAGGGCTCCATTCCCAACACTGAATCGCACACAACACTGTTGCAAATGCTTTCACTGGGAAGGTCACAGGCACTTTGCTAAAGACAGTCTCTTGTTCATTTGCAGACAACACATCCATTGTCATGCCACCAGCTTTGCAGTGCATCTGTAGCATTTTTTTTCCATATTGTTTTTTTCTGTACTCTTTCCGTTTTCTCCCCGTACACCCCCCCCCCTCGTGGCATGAACATGCATGTGGAGGGGATGCGGTGCACACCTCAGCTTCTGTGTCTCCTGGCCTCCATCATTTCCCTCCGGGCTCCACTAGAGGGCAGCTAAGGAGCAGGATGACAACCCTTCCCTCTCCGGGAGAGGAGAGCAGTCCATCGGATGCTCAATCCTCTCCCTCTCCTGCTGACACCTGGCAACCCAAGGTCGCTCGTGACCCCGATTGCCAGCATGGCGTGAGGCATGGTGTCCAGGGCCTCAACGTTCAGTACCACCAGGTCGGCCCTATCTTAGCAATTTTAATTTCCCCATTCCCTATAGGGTCTTTTCAAGTACACCCTCCAGAGACACTTTATCCATGTCCTCAAAACCACTTTCTTTGGGTTGAACCTCTCCCATTTGCACCATTTATCCACTGCTTTAAATGCCATGGCAGGATTTTGGTCACAATTCAGGGAATTTACAGAGGCTAAGGGGGAACACCCTTAAGTGGTAGAAATTAATCCCAGCCATGCCTCCAAGGTGTAAAAGATTTTTCCAGGGAGAACGCCTCACTTTACACCTCCACCAGGCTGCCAGAAATGGTGTGGTGGGTCCTGGAGTTTTTGTTCACTACCCACAAGAGAAATTTGTATTCACAGTACTCTGTTTGCACAGTGCCCATATCCAGAGATATTCAGTAGTGGATTAGCTGATAAATAATTACAGCACTCTGGGAGGCCTGCCTAACCACCTCCCCACTAAACACCTCTTGCCAGTTCCTCTTACAGCAGTACAACAGCCCTCCCCACAATAGCTTGCACTGTAAAGTTTTAGACAGGATAACAAGGCAGCATAAAACACAAGTTTATTACCACACTGGCAATAGGAAAATGGGTTAGCCCACACATTCGTAAATGGTTAAAGCCCCATTTAGATGCCCTCTTAGGCAAGGCACTCATTAGTTCTACATTGCTAGTTAGTCAGGCCCTTCTGGTCAAATAGCAAGAAACACACTCTTGGTTGCAGTTAACAAGCCCAGCTAGGCCCTGTTATGTGATATGTCTGAAACAACTCCATCATGCAAATAAACCATCCTGTACTTGAGGTTGCTACCCTCTTCCCCAGTATTGTACCATTTAGTAAAATGGGAAGCTCCCACTCAGCAGTCCTGTGGTACCCAGTGTTGAAATGTTACAGGCCTATAGATATTGCCATGGATTGACCAGTGCTGGAGAACTTAAATGGTGAAACAACAGAGCAACTGGCTCCTTAATTATTTCCTCCACAGGCCATGGCATTGTTATAATGGTTTCCTCACCTCTGCAAACAAGGTTTTTGTAATCTGGCTCAATGGCCAACTTGAAAAACCAACTCAGGATTAATTCACTATTCTTTAGAAGGGGACAATTCTGACAGTCCTCACAGTTACCAGGAATGGATTTGCAAGGGCTGCAATCTCACTTGCTCATTTCTGTTCGGTGGGGTGACCTATGACTCTCAGTTATCAGGGCCATAGTCCTCAGAGTTGTATACCACCAACTAGGTTGAAAGGCCTACTTTTGGGGTCATTGCTCAAGTTCAGCAATGTTCGAGTCTCTCTATGTGCTGATGTTCAGTTGTCATCTCTTGCACTGGACGGTATACACTTGCCACTCAAACTACCACTAAACCCAGATGAAAGTCCATGGTTGACAAAATTTCACTTGTGGTTGCAACACACTGCCAACTCACTTCAGGATCCTTCACAGGTCTGACTCCTCCTGGCTCATCCACTTTATGCATATACGGTGGATGTGCCAGGAGTCAGAACTGGAATCCCTCACAGATATGACTCCTCCTGGCTCATCCATCTTATATGCATAAGGTGGATGAACCACGAGAAGTCAGATCTTTGAGGGATCCCAACACACTGCCAACTCACTTTGGGATCCCTCACAGATCTTACTCCTCCTGGCTTATCCACCTTATGCATATAAGGTTGATGAGCCAGGAGTCAGATCTGTGAGGGATCTGACTGAAACAACAACAACAGAGCAACTGGCTCCTTAACTATTTCCCCTACAGGCCATGCCATTGTTATAATGGTTCCCTCACCTCTACAAACAAGGTTTCTGAATCTGGCCCAATGGCCCAGTTGAAAAACCAGCTCAGGATTAATTCACTATTCTTTAGAAGGGGACAATTCTGACAGTACTCACAGTTATCAGGAATGGATTTGCAAGGGCTGCAACCTCACTTGTTCTTTTCTGTTTGGTGGGGTGACCTATGACTCTCAGTTAGCAGGGCCATAGTCCCCAGAGTTGTATACCACCAACAAGGCTGAACGGCCTACTTTTGGGGTCATTGCTCAAGTTCAGCAATGTTCAAGTCTCTCTATGAGCTGATGTTCAGCTGCCATCTCTTGCACTGGCCGGTATACACATGCCACTCAAACTACCACTATACCCAGATGAAAGTCCATGGTTGACACAATTTCACTCGTGGTCACAACACACTGCCAACTCACTTTGGGATTCCTCACAGATCTGACTCCTTCTGGCTCATCCACCTTATATGCAAGGCCCTGAACCATATTTCTGATTGGTCTATCACTTGCCACTTAACCCTCTTTGACACTTTGTTTGTCTATTCAAAATCTGGAAAAGTCCATGGGCCACAGACCCATTTACATGGGTGACCAGAACAATCAACAGGTATATGATACAAAAATTAAACACTATACAACAATATATATATATATATATATATATATATATATATATATATATATATATATATATATATATATATATGTGTGTGTGTGTGTGTGTGTATAAAACCAGTACATTAGGACTAACCAGAGAAACATTTGCAGTACATTAGAACTAACCAGCTAAACATTTGCAATGACAACTGGAAAAGATGTTTTTCAGAGCATGTGTATGGAGTTACTAACACATGCTAAGGATGCATAGTGAGTTAAAAAGGGTGGCAAACTGTAAAACATTGTTTTTTGACCAGCCTTAGTCCTCATCCTGGAAACAAAAAATTAAAAGTGAAGAGGTGACCTAGTTGAAACAGTACTAGTATGTTTTTTTTTAAATAGCATGAAATGAAATTGGAACTCTAACATTACTTTTTTGGCAAAGGATACCTAGTTGGAATAAGTACCTCTGATCTAGTTGCAGCCAACCAATTTATATAAATCATGGTGATGGGTATGATACAGCAAATGAGTGGCAAATCTTGCTATCTTATTCAATAAGGTCCTCACCCTGACCAACAGCCCCTCTCCAGCTGAATGATAGAACAGCAAGCCATAAGCAATCACCAGAAGGAGGAAGCTCTGGAACAGAAGTAACCTCATGGAGGGAATAAGTAGAGAATTGAATCTAAATACTGAACCTCATCTTTGATGAATTTTTTTGACCACTTGATTTCAAAAGGTGAAAGTTAGATGTTCCACCTTTCCCAGAGAGTCTGCAGTGGTCATTGAACCTGGGAATGCTATTGACTGGCCTTCCCAGAGGTGAAGAGGTCAGAAAACGGCAGCCTCCATAGATTACGAACAGTTTGTTCGCACAGCCACTGCTCTGACAAATATTTTCACCACTGAGACTCTGCTTCACACCAGGAATCCCTGGAGGTCAGAAATGCTCAGACTACAATCTCATCTCTGAAGGAGGATGCTGATACAAAAAAGAAACACATACAATAGAACGTGAAGATGAAGAGCAAGCAGAAATGTGGAATTAATCAATTTTGGAGTACATGGGAACAATGCTGGAGATATTTTGTACATTCACAAGAGGTTTGCCTGTAGAAGTAGACAGGAAAGAACATGCAACAGGAAGGTGATTTCATTTTCTGGGAGTATATTCAGATACATTTTGCATACATGAGTAGCATTATATTGTGGTGTATTGCAGATGTGTTTCATCAATTGTGTATTATACAGTATGCAATAGATAGTACTGTATCATGCACACTTCCAACAGACCATTGTATAGCACTTTTTATGCTGCGTATTGTATGATATGAAAGTCAGCAAAATAAAGTACCTCCCCACTGGCCCTGTCACACACAGTTACAAAAGCAGCACACACTTCAGATTTGTGGGGAACAGGTAGTGTATACTATACACAAAGCATTACATTTTCATTGGTTTTGGCAAAATATTTTTTTTTTCCTCTTCTGTGTGCCTAGATATGCTGTAAGTTAATGAACTTTTCAACTTTTAAAATAATATAAAATTAAGCAAAAGTACAATCTGGTCTGGAATCACTCTTAGGTTCCAATCTACATAAGTGGGCAGATACCCTTGAAATTAAACTATCCCAGTCACAGCTCTGCATACCTCCATGCCAGTTCACAGTGAATGGTATCCCCAGCCCCTGTCGCCATGCTTCACTGGTGCATAGCCCAGCCTTGGGACAGGGGTAGCAGTGGTGGGCTGAACAGATCCACACCACAGGCATCTACTTGGGTGCCCATGCCAGTCTGCAAGTGGATCCCTGTCTAGACAGGGTGAAGGAAAATTGTTCCCCTGATGACTGGTCTAGAACCAGCCTTGTCTGAGACCAGGTTCTGAGCAAACTGGTCTCAGACCAGTTTCAGAGCTGCCTGATCTTAGACCAGTTTCTGTTTCACCTGGTCTGAGACCAGTTTCTCCTTCCAGCTGAACTGGTCTGGGATCAGTTATTGTCACAAATGTGTCTAACCACAGGCTTGCTAGACAGCAGACATCATATTGTAGTGGTTAGTGCACTAGGTTGTGATCCTGAAAGTCTGGGTTTGAATCGTACTTACCCATAAAATTCTTTTCTTTTTTTTTTTTTATGTAACCCCTAGATGGCGCTATCCCAGGGGCTACTACCCCTGCCTGATTTGCCACTAACAGGTTGAGGGGCCTGGATCCAATGGCGGGTGCCTCCACCCAGAGGTCAGGGTTTGCAATAGTTAAACTAACTTGGTCACAGCCCTCTGGGACACTGCAACCCCCCTTTCTTCCCACTAGTGGCCCACACAATATATCAGAATTACCTTCACAGTATACACTTACCCCCAGGTCTGGTTCCGGCACTGGGACCTCCTGTGAAATGAGATACAGTGCAACAATCACAGTACAGTACTTTAACATAGACAAATACCTCAGGCAGTATAACTTTGCTGAAACAAGCAGCTCTGATTTATTTAGGGGATATAACAAGGACAGGGGAAATCAGGTTAATTAGCTTATCACTCTAATAATCTACTTATGGCTCTGTGCACAGGCCTATCCCTATCAGTTACTGTCCCTGGGTACCCAAGCCCCAGTGGCTAGTCCAAACCGTGGCAGCTGGTAGGGCCCTTCACACAGAGAAAAGGAGAATTAAACAGTCAGCAGTACAGTAATTCCATTTGGATTTAATGTGGCAATTCAACAGGGAGCAACCCTGAATTAGTACTCACGACCTCCAAATAAGATAGGGTCCTTCAATGTCAGCAGGGCTCACTTGAGGTACACAAACCTCTTCACACATCCATATAAAAGAAAGTACTATACCAGGCAGGCTGCATCTGTATCCCGACCGCAATTACTGCACAATACCCGGGAGAACACACAGCAGATTCAGTTCCTGACAGACCGAGTGCAATTTTCAGCAATTCTTCCAGTCTTCTACAGGGTGAGCCTGGTTTCTACTCTTCAGAGATCCTTTGATTCTTTTCACAGGACGGATTCAGTCCTAACAAGCTGTTACACTGCTGCAGACCGGAACTCTGGGCCTTACACACGCTTTTTGACTAAAACTGCACACTGAAAAAGCACAGGGCTCCTTCCTTCTTCACTGCCAAAGCTCAACTGAACTCCAACTGACGAACCGGCACTTCCTTTGAGTTCCTCCCAGTTCTTGACTGGATTGGCTGTCACTCACAATAGACTGCTGCTGTTGGTCCAAAAGGCACTGAAGTCTAAACTACATCTCCCAGAGTCACTGCCCATACAATCCTCTTGTGGCTGGCTCAGATTATGAGTCCAAGTTCTGATTCGTCCAAGGCATCATTTTAGAGCTAGCTTACCCACACTGATTGGTCCAGTTCAGCAGTTCAAAACTAGAATGGGGAACTAGCAGACACAGTTCTGACTGCAAAGAAAGCAGGTTAGACAAACTGTAATTTCATTATTACTCTAAATAATTTCTGGCAAACAGTTACATCTTTCAGATAGGTTCCCTTTGCACTCTAGTGACTGCAAAATGAAGTGAATTGGCAGCAGCTCAAGTGGTACTCAGAGAAGCACACAGTCCCCCATACAAACTAATTATGTCTGCAAGCAGACAGCTCTTAAAGAGACAGTACCAGAGGCTCTAAAACACTCACTGATAAATGGCTTAAATGCCAAACACCATTCAGGCTTGGAGCATTCAAGCAAGCTCCTGGAAGTCTTTTGGGAACCCCATTTGCAGGGGGTTACACCCTTCCTGGTCTGGGAAAGCTTGACGTCCGCACAAGGCAATTCTACAAGTTTCAACTGCAACCATATACATTTGCATTAGGCTCTGTACATGTAATCATCAGTCAATATATCATTTTACCAAGAACACATTTCTGAAACATTGCAGTACGTCACTCTTTACACAGTATTACATACACATTGTACCATAACTCAAGTTATTACTCTTGTACATGAAACCTGAAGAGAGGGGCCCTTCCTATCAGTTACCTTGGGGCTGGATGGGGCAAGGCACCATACTTAGAGGGCAACACAAGTAACTTGAGTTAGCACTGATGCTCAGTTTGGGCAATGAGCTCGGGGACACATACACTCCTTTATGGACAACATTGAGAGGCAAGTCCACAGGCCTCCCAAGTGAATCATAACTGAGGTGCACCACAGGCTTTACAGCTCGACCAGTCTTTCTAGGGGAACTGTTATAGTCTCTGCACTCTGAGCCTCATTTTCAGCATTGTCCTCACTTGTCAGGGAGTCTCCATGGGGTAGAGAGGCTAGAACTTGGGCACTTTCAGCTCCAGGAGTTACAGTTTCTGAGTCCACAACATTTGGCTCGCATGGAGAGCTGACACTGGCAGTGGACTGTCAGGGCACTCAAAATACTCTTCTTGTTCGGTGTATCACCAGTCTGCCCCAATCTATCATTTTCCTCCCTGAAAGCTCAAACAGTTCAACCATGCACAATGATTCCATTTCATCTGAGCTGATGCTTTGCACTTCACTTTCTGGGAGCATTGGCTCCAGGGATGAAGCTGGGGCTTAGACAGTCCAGAAGGCCCAGCTTTGTCTCCAGTATTGACTAGGGATTGCCTCAAACAATTGACTCAGTTCGTAAGAAGGATAGTATTCAAAGTCACTCTCACTTTCTTCCGATATGGACTGACAGTCATGCTCAACTGGGACTTGTGGAGGGGAACACTTTAACTTTACTTCTGTAGGTGCAGACTTTCTTGATCTTTTCTTAGCAGCAGCTCTAGTCACTGGTCCAGAGGGGCATCTTCTAGGGCTCAGACTCAATTAAGATTTGCCCAATGGGCAGTAAATGATTTCTATGCATTGTTTTACATCTTTGAATTATTCTCGGCCTTACTTTGTACTGGCAGATCATCTAGTTTGCCCACTACAATGTGAGGGAGATGGTGCCATCTGTCAGCATCTTGTGCTTGCCATGCAATCCCAGATTTCTTAGCAACACCGATCTCCCTCCTGGAGTTCCTGTGCTTTCACCTTTTTATCATACCTTTCTTTGTTGGCCAGATTTCTTTTGGCAGCCATGGTTTGAGCCAGTTGGTACGCATGAGTTAGCTGGGCCTTTAACTTTGCACATACTGTAAATAGTTGTCAGCCTGAACCCCATCAGGAGAGACCCCAAAACACACATCTACTGGTAGTCGAGCTTTCTTCCAAACATCAGGCGGTAGGGGAGAATCCAGTGGCATCACTTTGGTGCAGTTATAAGCATGTACCAGGGTGCTAATTTGTTGGCTCCATCTAGGCTTGTCCTTTGGGTGCAGGGTGCCTAGCATATCTAGCAAAGTGCTGTTGAAACGTTCAGGCTGTGGGTCCCCTGGGGTGGTAAGGAGTGGTTCTGGACTTCGCACTCCCCACAGAGAAAGCATCTCTTTGATCAGACGACTCTCAAAGTCTCTCCTTGATCAGAATGGATTCTTTGTGGAGCCCCATAGTGAACAAAAAGTTTTCTACAAGTACTTTGGCCACAGTGGATGCTTTCTGGTCTTTGGTGGGGAAAGCTTGGGCATATCTCGTGAAATGGTCAGTGACCACCAGCACATTACTGATATTTCTTTGATCTGACTCCAAACTTAGAAAATCAATACAGACCAGCTCCATGGGTGCACTGGTGGTGATGTTAACAAGGGGCAGCCCTCTGGGGCAAAAGCTTTCCTCTGTAAGCAGCTACTACAAGTTCGAATGTGTTGCTCCACATCAGCCCCCATCTTAGGCCAATAGAATCTGGATCTCACCAAGTCAAGTGTTCTGTCTATACCAAGGTGCCCCATGTGGTTGTGCAAGGACCTCAGTACTGAGTCTCGAAAGGCAGTGGGCAGCACTAGTTGTTGTTTGTCTACTTGTCCCTCTGTCTACTGTTTCTCTGTATAACAGTTTATTGATCAGTTTCAACTTAGGACCTTCTTTGTATAACAGTGCAGTTCTCAAATCAGTGGGCGTAATTTGACACATCTTTTCCTGCATAGAGGGCTTCTAAAGCTGCTTTGATCATGGGATCGGGATTGAGCCCATGAGTACTGTCATTGTCCAGCTGAGGCAGTGCACCAATGTCTATTGCAGAAAAGTGGCAATAAGCAGCAGGTATGCAATTCTCAGAGGCTCCCAAGCAATCCACCATGCAGTCCACTGCGCCCGTGGACATTTGTTCCTCCCTGTCAAACTTCGCAGAGTGCCCGAATGTCAGGTTCTGCCAGTCGGACCCAATCATTCTGGGGAACAGGCCTCCGGAGAGAGCATCAGCATCTATGTGGTTCAGACCTGCTCGGTATTCGAGAGCATAGTCATATGTAGATAATGCAGAAAGCCACCTATGGCCAGTGGCATCCAACTTAGCTGAGGTCTGCACATAGGTCAAAGGATTATTGTCAGTTTACTAGTATTTTAGCCCCATACAAGTACTCATGGAATTGGTCAACAATAGCCCACTTCAAAGCTAGGAACTCTAACTTATGTACAGGATAGTTCTTTTCGGATGGGTCAGGCTTCTACTGGCAAAGGCCACTGGTCTCAGGCCATTCTCGTGCTCTTGGTACAACACAGCCCCAACCCTTGCAAGCTAGCATCAGTGTGCAGGACGTAAGGTTCTTGGATCGCATAGGCCAGCACTGGAGCATGGGTAAGTTGATATATGATCTCATGAAAAGCAGTCTCACAATCAGAGTCCAGCGGGCCCCAAATACTTCACTCGGATGAAAATACACTCTTCAGTCTTGAGGATGCTGACTTTGGTATTTTTGTGGGTTGGGGATACCCTTGAGTAAGGTTAAGTAAAGGCGGATCACTCTTGAATAGTCCTTGATGAAGTACGATAATAACCACAGAACCCAGGAATCTTTGCAGTTCTTTTAGATTTTTGGGCTGTGGCCAGGTGGTCAAGGCCTCAACTTTACTTGGGTCGGTCTCTATTCCTCGGTGGATACTATGTGTCCCACATACTTTACTGATGTTTGAAAAATTGACACTTATCAATGGACAGTTTAAGGCCAAAGTCCTCCAGTCGGTCCAATACCTTAAATAATCTGCTCTCATGTTCCTCCAGTGAGCTGCCAAACACAATAACATCATCTAGGTATACCAGGCACTCTAGTAGTTCATGTCCCCACTGCACGCTCCATCAATCGTTGAAAAGTGGCTGGGGCACCTGAAATCCTTGAGGCATCCTCATGAATTCATAGAAGCCAAGCGACAGATAAAGGCTGTCTTTTTCACGGTCCTCTGGGGCCATCGGGATCTGATAGTACCCACCGCGGAGATCCAGCACAGAGAACCACTTGCTCCCGCTTAGGCAGTCCAAAGCATCCTGAATGCGGGGCATTGTGTACTGATCAGGATAGTCCGCCGTTTAAGGTGCGATAATCCACACACATCCTTACTGTTCCATTCTTTTCCTCACTACCACAATGGGGAAGCATAAGGGCTTCTGGATTCTTGTATTACACCAGCAGCTAACATCTCTTGCAGATGCCGCCTCACATCATCTATGTCAGCAGGTGCCAGGCGAGACCTCTCACGAAATGGTCTTTGTCATGCAGCCGGATATTGTGCTCAGCTCCTTGCACGCATCCTACATCCCATTCCTTTAAAGAAAACACCTGGTCTCTCTGGGCAAGCTTCTCACTGATCTTCACTTTCCATTCAGCTGGCAGCGGGAGTCGCCAATCAAACAAGTCAGGCGTTACTCTGTCATTCTTCCTTGAACTCTTGCTGCTGGGTAGCACTGCAGTGTCTGCACAATGCACATTAGCCAGGATGCAACCTCTGTTTACTCGAATGTCTCTTTCAGACACATTATGAACTTGGACCATTACCCTTCTGGCATAAGCATGGGCTCTAGCGGGCAAAATACTAGGCTTGACCAGCAGTCCCTCTGGCAATTTTCCATCGCCTGGTGCATCCAACATTAATATTTTATTCTTAACATCCTTTCTGATACGGACCTCTCCCTGTAAGGTACACTGGGCATTTGGCCAGGATCAGAGACTCAGGATCCTTCTTCCATACAATTCGACCGGTTCCTCTGGTTCTGTTTTTCAGCATCTCTCTGTGCCTCATAGGCCTTCTTAATTAAAGCGAACTCTAAAGCTCTACTAGTCTTTGACCCCTGTTTTTCATAACACAACTGTGCCAGCCTTCCGAACATATGAGCATTTGTTCCAATCAACAAAGGGACACCATCATACAGTCCAGTGGGGGACACACTAAGGCTAGGGTCTCTACTTGTTCGCCACTCCAGCCACGGAGGTGGGGAAAGACAGTCAAATCGGATATACCCGAATAGGGGTAGGCCTTCTCACTTAACCCCATACATGCAGTCCTTCTAATGGTTGTAAGGGTACGTCTGACAAATGCTTTGATACCAATCTTGGAACATAATTGTCACTTGGGAGCCACTGTCTAATATAGCTCTTGTAGACACTCCGTTCACCTTTACAGTGGTCTCCATGGAGGGACCCACTATTCTGGACCAGTCTGGAGAGGCGGTAGTGGGGGCCTGGGCAACTGACCTTGCCACAAAGGACGTGAATTAGCATTTTGGTGCCCTCACTGGGATCATGTCGGCACCTCTTAACCACTGATTTCTTCTCCGAAGCTCTCCTTGTAGCCTATATGCAACTTTGTCAGTGTCTTTTGGGACTGGCATTCCTTTTCATGTGCCCATCTTTCCCACAATTATAGCAAAACATACTTTCTGGAGTTTGAGCTGGCCGGGCGCCACACTGGGAGCCAGGGCGGGGTATTACTAACTGGAAACCTTGGTGCCATCTCTGTCTGCGCGGTGATAAGCATTTGGAGACATCGTCAGTTCTCCACTTCCATGGTCAAGGAATCGAGTTCGGAGCTGTTATCAGCAGGAGATACATGGTGGGTACCCCCACCCCATAGCAGATGCAGTCGGATATAGGTCAGGGCCCGTGCATTTGCAGGCGTGGCCTTCATAAAGGGACTGTTTTTGAATTCCCGGATCTCTCTCAACAGTTCGCCCCATTGTGACATATCTTTTTCCTTGTCAGAGCACTCATTGACTGCCAACCTCTGCCCTGAACTTCACTTGATGGGTCACCCTCAGTCACTCGGGTCAGAGCCGCAGCTATTGGTGCAGGTCCTCCCGAGGTCGCTTTTTCTCAACTCCTCGAATTTCTCTCATTAACTCATCATAGGAGGGTGGGATTCCAGTCGATCTGCCAGGTGTAACTGAAGCAACAGCAGTTCTGAGAAGGGGCAGACTTAAGGATCCTGTCCAGCCTGGTTCGGTCCAGTTCAATCGCTGGCAAACTACCTTTCTGAGGCATTCTTGCAACAATTTTTCCAGCCGAGATACATACACAGACAACAACTCCTTGGTACTGTTGTGCATCTCTTACTCTCCACCATAGGTCCTCATCAGAATCTGGGCTCCCATACATTCTCCAAGGCCTCAAGATAGGCCTGTGCAGTCGCTCAGGGTTACTGGTCCGCTTAGCACGGATGGTAGCCAGGGCAGGACCTCGGAGGCTCTCACTAACCCTCTTCGCTTCACCTTCCGAGCATTGCCATTCTAGCACTTGGGGGCAACATAGTCTATCCAGGTCTCCCAGTCATCCTCCCTTGGGGTGGGGAGGGTGCCAGAGAAGATCCTCAACCTTCGTAAGAGTCGTGACTAATGGCAGGTGCAGAAATAGGAGTCTGCATTGGTTCAGCCACCATTACGGGCACTGGAGCAGGAGAGGGTGTTGGGGAGGAACACCCCAGGTGGCAAGAATAGTTTCTTCAAGTCCTCCACAGTTTTCCTCTCCAGCAACCATTCAGCAAATTTCTCCTCAAAAGTTTCAGATAGTGGTGGGGGCTGATTCCCCGGTCTTTACTGTCCTTAGTTATCACTCTCCAAGCAGTGAGGGCTCCTCTGGGGTAATGGTCTGTGGCACTTTGGAGCTATCTATGGGATCCTTAAACTCTACTAGGGCCAGGAAAGTGTGGGTGAGCAGATTAGCATGCCGACCCACCACCACAGGGTTTTGTAAACCTTCCACCTTGGAAAGTACTCCCTGCACAGTGTCCGTATTGATACCCAGGGGATGTCCAGGATAAGCATAGCATTTTGGGGTCGATCTCCTCCCAGTACACCACTCCACCAGCCGGTGCTCAGCCACTTCTGTCGGGTACCCATTTTTTCTTAACAGTGGTTCGTAATATGGCCACTAGAGGACACACAATCCCAGCGGTGAGCCTCCAAGATGTAACCCTAGATGGCGCTATCCCAGGGGCTACTACCCCTGCCTGATTTGCCACTAACAGGTTGAGGGGCCTGATCCAATGGCTGGTGCCTCCACCCAGAGGTCAGGGTTTGCAATAGTTAAACTAACTTGGTCACAGCCCTCTGGGACACTGCAACCCCCTTCTTCCCACTAGTGGCCCACACAATATATCAGAATTACCTTCACAGTATACACTTACCCCCAGGTCTGGTTCGGCACTGGGACCTCCTGTGAAATGAGATACAGTGCAACAATCACAGTACAGTACTTTAACATAGACAAATACCTCAGGCAGTATAACTTTGCTGAAACAAGCAGCTCTGATTTATTTAGGGGATATAACAAGGACAGGGGAAATCAGGTTAATTAGCTTATCACTCTAATAATTCTATTTATGGCTCTGTGCACAGGCCTATCCCTATCAGTTACTGTCCCTGGGTACCCAAGCCCTAGTGGCTAGTCCAAACCGTGGCAGCTGGTAGGGGCCCTTTACACAGAGAAAAGGAGAATTAAACAGTCAGCAGTACAGTAATTCCATTTGGATTTAATGTGGCATCAACAGGGAGCAACCCTGAATTAGTACTCACGACCTCCAAATAAGATAGGGTCCTTCAATGTCAGCAGGGCTCACTTGAGGTACACAAACCTCTTCACACATCCATATAAAAGAAAGTACTATACCAGGCAGGCTGCATCTGTATCCCGATCGCAATTACTGCACAATACCGGGAGAACACACAGCAGATTCAGTTCCTGACAGACCGAGTGCAATTTTCAGCAATTCTTCCAGTCTTCTACAGGGTGAGCCTGGTTTCTACTCTTCAGAGATCCTTTGATTCTTTTCACAGGACGGATTCAGTCCTAACAAGCTGTTACACAAGCTGCAGACCGGAACTCTGGGCCTTACACACGTTTTTGACTAAAACTGCACACTGAAAAGCACAGGGCTCCTTCCTTCTTCACTGCCAAAGCTCAACTGAACTCCAACTGACGAAACCGGCACTTCCTTTGAGTTCCTCCCAGTTCTTGACTGGATTGGCTGTCACTCACAATAGACTGCTGCTGTTGGTCCAAAAGGCACTGAAGTCTAAACTACATCTCCCAGAGTCACTGCCCATACAATCCTCTTGTGGCTGGCTCAGATTATGAGTCCAAGTTCTGATTCGTCCAAGGCATCATTTTAGAGCTAGCTTACCCCACACTGATTGGTCCAGTTCAGCAGTTCAAAACTAGAATGGGGAACTAGCAGACACAGTTCTGACTGCAAAGAAAGCAGGTTAGACAAACTGTAATTTCATTATTACTCTAAATAATTTCTGGCAAACAGTTACATCTTTCAGATAGGTTCCCTTGCACCCTAGTGACTGCAAAATGAAGTGAATTGGCAGCAGCTCAAGTGGTACTCAGAGAAGCACACAGTCCCCCATACACTAATTATGTCTGCAAGCAGACAGCTCTTAAAGAGACAGTACCAGAGGCTCTAAAAACACTCACTGATAAATGGCTTAAATGCCAAACACCATTCAGGCTTGGAGCATTCAAGCAAGCTCCTGGAAGTGTTTTGGGAACCCCCATTTGCAGGGGGGTTACATTTACTTTCTGTTTATGCCCCCTGTCACCATGTTCGGCCCCTCTCTCAGGGTCTCCCAATGCACCCTATAGCTGTACCGCCAGGACCAGGGAGCTCCCACCCAATTAGTGCCCCACTCCAGTAGTTTCTAGGTGTCCCCAGATGACACCACTGGGTGGGGTGGAGGAGTTCCCACTCCCCTCTGAATCCTTCAGGGGCCCCAGATCCTATGGTCGCTGGTGTGGGAATCTGTGTCCTGAGCTGAATGTGGGGTTTTTCCTGGTTTTCAGTCCCACCACCTGCGGATGTCAGCACTCAGGAAGGGCCAATGAGGCAGAGGCACATGGAGGCGTGCCTTCGCTCAGGCCCTCAGCTGATGCCCACCCTTCCCTAGCGTTTCTGCATTCTCTGCCACATCTTCACCTGTGGTCACCCAGGTGGCGGTATAGCAGCGAGAACTGCATCCCACCCCTCCCCAGAGAAGGAGAGCAGCCTGTCAAGAGCGCAATCATTCTCACCCCAGCTGGCCCTCTAATGACCCAGGCTCCCTACTGAACCCAGGTCATCAGCATCACAAGCGGTAGTGTTACTGCTGCGACGGCGTGCCAGCTCCCTAAAATTCTTTTGACCCAAAATTTCACTGGTGTGGTGACCCATGGTGGCATGGAGTTAGTAATAGTGAATCTACACTAAAGGGAGGTGGTACAGGAAAAAAACTAAGCACAACAAAGAAAGCTCCTGCACAGTGGTGAAACTGGCCCCAGACCAGGTGGCTTGGAAACTGGTCTCAGACCAGGCTGGTTCCAGACCAGGTTGCATGATTGGTCTCTGACCAGTCATCAGGGGAACAAACTTTCTGCAGCATCTAGGCAGGGTGCAGAGAAAAATGGGAAATGACATTTCCACTCTGGGAAGTTGGAATCATTTCAAACATAGCTTGCAGGTACTGGTACTGACCCCAACCTACTGTGTAGGTTCTAATGGTTGGGGGCTGGTGCGGGTAGGCCTATCACCCCCAGGAATCAGAGTTGTGGCTGGCAGAGGGAGGCAATTTGCACAAATTCAGCCCTTAGGGCTTTGTAGCCACTACCCCCTCTGCTGGCCAGCTATATACCATGGATCCTGCATTCTGGATCTTGTGTGTACCTGCCCGCAACCCCCTGGCCTGCCTCATCCCACCCAGCCAGGTAGCCACATTCCCTGATCATGGTCATGTGCACAGAGAGGGCTCATGTGCCCCTTTATGGATGACCAGGAGGACCCCAACAATGTGTATTGTGTGTGCAGATTTAACATTCTGAAGATCAGGCCCAGAAAGGAATTACCCATTCATTTCAGTGTAATTCCATGCCAGGCTTAAAAGAAGCTGTCATTAAGCCTATCTCGTTTCCCCTAAACAGAATCAGTTTTGAATATAAAAAATAAAATTAATTGAAATTCCAGTCTGACCTGGAATCACTTGAGGCATACCCCATTTTTGCAGTGTAATTCCAGACCAGGTTCAATGGAAGACCACATTAAGGCGGCCACCCCTTCCCTTAATATAAAACAACTTATAAAATAAAATAAAATAAATAAAAAGTCCATTCTGGTCTGAAATTACTCTAAGATTCATTACTCATTCACTGTACGGCAATTTCAGGCCAGGTTAAATGGAAACCGACATTAAGGCAGTCATCCCTTTGACTTAAACAGAAACAAATTCTAAAATAACATAAACTAAGTAAAAGTCCAATCTGATCTGAAATCACTCCAAGAAGCATTACCCATTCACTGCAGGGTAATTTCAGGTTCCATTCAAAGGAAGCCCTCATTAAGCTTACCTATCCTCCCCCCTAAACTGAAAGAACTGCCAAAATAGAATTAAGTAAAAATTAATCCAGTCTGGGCTGTAATCATTTTGAGAGGGATTGCCCATTCATTGCAGTATAATTCCAGGCCAGATTCAAGGGAAGCCCTAAATAAGCCTGCCTCTCTATCCCCTGAACTGAAACAACTTCCAAATTAAAACAAAACTAAGCAAAAGTTCAGTCTGATCTGTAATCATGCTGAGAGGCACTGCCCATACATTGTAGTGCAATTCCAGGCTAGAAAAATAGAATTTGTTGGCAGTAAAGGACCACTTGGCCCATCCAGTCTGCCCAGATGGCCTCTGCCTAATCTGTCTCCACAGACCCTA
Organism: Neoceratodus forsteri; assembly: GCA_016271365.2. Taxonomy (NCBI): domain Eukaryota; kingdom Metazoa; phylum Chordata; order Ceratodontiformes; family Ceratodontidae; genus Neoceratodus; species Neoceratodus forsteri. The sequence goes on along the minus strand of CM028137.1, from coordinate 725,388,959 downwards.
ACTGTTCTCTGGTGACCCTCCCCCTTTACCTACTTACTAGTATTTCCTTATGACTATCCCACACATTCTTCATGTTTCTACAGTTTTTGCCTCCACCACATCCACTGAAAGTCTGTTCAAGGTGTCCACTGCTCTTTCAGTGAAATAGTACTCCCTCACATTCCCCTTAACCCTCCAACCTCCAGCTTTATCACATGGCTGCTGGTCCTGGTGCCCTTTCTCATTTTAAGGAGATTCCCCTCCTGCACCCTGCTCACCCCCTTGAGGTACCTGTAGGTCTCCATCATGTCCCCTCTTGGTTTCCTCACCTCCAGGGTGCACAAGTTGAGATACCTCAGTCTTTCTTTGTAGGGGCTTTGATGCAATCCCTGAACCATTTTAGCTGCCATCCTCTTGACTGTCTCTGCCCTGTCTATGTCCTTTCTGAGGCGCAATTCCAGAACAGGATACAATACTCCTGGTGAGGTCTCACAAGGTAGCAATATATTGGCAGCACCCCCTCCCTCCTCCTGCTGGAGATACCTCTCGATATGCATTCCAGCATTCCACTGGCCTTACCCAGTGCTTTATCATACTGCTTTGCCTCTTTGAAGTCATCAGACATGATAACCCCTAGTTCCGTTTCCTGCTTAGTGACTGTCAATATCTCCTCCATAGTATACTCATCTCTTGGGTTCCTATGCCCTAGATGTATAATTTGGCACTTTTCAGCATTGAACTCCAAGTGTCATGTTCTTGACCACTTTGGAATTGAACCCCAATTGTCATTCTCTTGACCACTCCTTAAATTTCACAAGGTCCATATGCATTCTCTCCACCCCTCCTGAGTGTCCAGCCTAGTACAGATTTTGTTGTCATCTGCAAAAAGGCATACCTTCCATTCCAATTCTTCTACAGTGTCACTTATGAAGACATTGAAGAGGACTGGTCCCAGCACTGTGCCCTGCCATATTCCCTTGTCACTCTCTCAGCATTAGAGTGAGCTCCATTACCCACCACTCTCTGTCACCTATCCATTAACCAGTTCCTTACCCAGTTCACCACTTTGGATCCCACCCGTAGGCTGTTCAATTTCTTTATCAGTCTCCTATGCAGAACAGTGTTGAAGGCCTTGCTAAAGTCCAGATAGGTCATTTTCACTGCCCTCCCTCTATTTCCCAGGTCACCCAATCGAAGGAATCAGTCAGATTTGTCTGGCATGACCCCCACCCCATGAATTCATGCTGCCTTTGATCTTGTAGCCCATTGGATTCAAGATACTCTAGCCACCCTTCCTTTAACAGGGTTTCAATTAATTTCACCACTACTGATGTGAGACTGACAGGCCAATCATTGCTAGCCTTCTCCTTGCTGCTACTCTTATGGAGAGGAACCACATCTGCTGTCCTCCAAACCCATGCTTGTTTTCAGTGAGCTGTTGTAAAAGGCCTTCAGTGGGGCAGCTAGCACCTCCCTGAGTTCCTTTAGCACCCTTGGGTGTATACGGTCTGGTCCCATAGCCTTGTCCACTTTCAGAGCTGGAAGTCTCTTCAGGACTCTTTCCTCTCAAAATGGACTTGTGGCCACCACTCCCCCCCCCCATTCTCCTTATTCCTGCTGCTCTCAGGTGATCCATCCTACTTCCCTTCACTATGAAGACTGAGCAGAAGCACTTGTTCAGGATGCCTGCTTTGTCTTGATTCTTTCTACACAGTCTCCCACTGCCACCATCACCTTCACTACCCCTCCCCTTGCTTTCCTCTTCTCATTTATGTACCTGATTAAAGTCTTATCCCATTTAGATACCCCTTTAGCTCTCCTTTCCTCTGTCTGTGCCCTTTGCTCCCCTTACTGGCTTTTCTGCTTCCCTCTATTGTACTTGGTATATCTTCCAATCTTCTTCTTCCTCCAGTGTTTCTTTAAACCTCCTGAACACCACCCCTTTTCCCTCACTACTTTGACCACTTCCCTAGAGGACCATAGCTCTTTCTTTTTACTTCTACTTTTACTGCCTTCCTTCACACAGAGGTTGGTTGCCTTAATTATGCTGTCCTTCATTTTTGCACACTGTACCCCTACGCCTCCCTGGCAATCCCCCCCACCATGAGACAGTCTCTCATTTCTTTAAAATCAGCACTCTTAAAATCCAGGACAATCATGCTCATGTGATTTGTATCTGTTCCAATCTTAATGTTAAACCGCACTCTACAGTGCTCAGTGGTACCTAGGGAACTGTCCACTATGATGTCTTTATTGCTGTCATGGTTTGTGAGTACCAGGTGCACAACTGTCCTGTGACTTGTGGGTTCCTTGACTAGTTGTGTGAGAAAAACCCGTTGTAGGGAGTCAAGAATGGCCCTGCTCCTTGACAAAGCTGCATCTGGAAAGCTCCAATCAATTTCTGACAGACTGAAGTCTCCAACTAGCAACACTTCCCCCCCCCTTACTTGACATCCTGATGATGGCTTCCCCAGGTGCCTCATCCAACTCCTTTCCTTATGCTGGAGGCCTGTATACCACCCCGTGCAGCTAGCAGCCCAGTACCTGTCTCCAGGGTAACCCACAGCATCTCAAGCCCTTCTTTTTCCTGAGGATGCCCCTCTACTTCTGTGGCCTTGATTCCCTCACTCACTTATAGTACAACCCCAACTCCCTTCCCTGTCTATCCTGAACAGAGAGTAGCCAGGTATGGTCATGGCCCAGTGGTGACTGTCTGTGCACCACAAATCTGTATTGGTCACCAGATCCAGGCTATCTTCTCAATTATGGCCTCCAGGTCCAGAATTTTATTTCCCAGACTTCCTGCATTGGTGCATATGGCTCTGCATACATTACTCCCTCTGTCTCTGCCTACTGTCCTGCTTCCCACTCCTCCTGCTTGTGGTGGTCACTGAAACTCACCTGACCTCACACCCTTGATACCTTCTCTGTTACATGTCTCCTTTATTTGTTTCTTCTTGCTTTCCTGATTTATACCCACCTTGTCCATTGCCCTGTCGCACCCCTGTCTTCCTGTGCCCCTGCTCTTGGTTAGATTACTCCCCTCGGGCTCTCCCTCCCTGCTGCTTCATCATCTGGGGGGTGCAAATGTTGCCTCCCTTGGTTTTACAGTTGCCCACCAAATAGTTTAAATGCTCATCCAAGTAGCATTTAAATCTCTCACTAAGAACAGTGGTCCCCCATCTGTAAAGATGCAGGCCGTCTCTTTCATAGAGTCCCATATCCTCTCAGCCCTCCTCCATGCACCATACCTTTAACCAATTGTTAAAAGTCCTGGTGCAGAGTGTTCTGTCCTCTCCCTGACCATATATAGGTAACACTTCGACAAAAGCCTCTGTGCATACCACCTGCTTGAGGCTGCTCCCCAGCTCCCTGAAATTTCCCTGCACTACATCTGCCATATCCTTTGCCAAGACATTTGTCCTCAGGTGTCATGATGGACATCTTGGGGAAACTTAGCAAAATTACATGGCAACAAGATTTTTTGTGGCTCACGTGTGATATTGAGTCACTTTTTGCATCTATTGAAAACTATTTTGCTTTACATGCCATCAAAAATGTTTTGAGTAAATTTGATCTAACTGATGTCATCCTCCTAAAATTTTTCATGACAGAACTTGAGTTGGTACTAAAAAGTAATTACTTTTCATTTGATAGTAAATTCTACTATTAATGTCAAGGTACTATAAATTGGTACAGCATTAACTCTGTTATACGCCAACTGAATCCTGTCATGGCTGGAAGACAGTTTCATTTTGTCATATAATAACCCATTTGCTAACAATTTATTTCATTCATATAGATGTAGCAACAACATATTAATAATCTGTCATGGTGCTCTGTGTGACGCCAAAGGATTTATAGCATGGCTAAACAAAACAATTGGGGTTTGAAATGTACTGCTAACTTTAGCTCACATAGAAACATAGAAGTTGATGGCAGATAAGGACCACAAGGCCCATCCAGTCTGCCCATTTCTTTTCTACCTTATGAATGTGCCATTGGCCTTTGCTCCGTCAATGGCCTATCTAGTCATACTCATCTGTATTGCTCCCTTATGCCTATCCCATGCCTGTTTGAAGCCCTGCACTGTATTCATATCCACCACTTCCTGAGGTAGGCCGTTCCATGCATCCACCACCCTTTCTGTGAAAAAGAACTTCCTCACATTACCCCTTAATCGGCCTCCCTCTAATCTCATGCTGTGTCCTCTTGTCTTGCTATTTTTCTTATATTGAAACATGTTAGACTCTTTCACCTTGTTAATGCCCTTAAGGTGTTTGAATGTTTCAATCATATCAACTCTCTCCTTCCTTTGCTCTAGGGTATACATATTGAGCTCCGTTAATCTGTCCTCATATGTTTTCTGATGCAGTCCCTGCGCCATTTTGGTTGCCCTTCTCAGGACTACCTCAATTTGGTTAATGTCGTTGTGAAGGTGTGGCCTCCAGTACTGCACAAAGTACTCCAGATGGGGCCTAGCCAGTGTCTTGTAAAGAGGGATTATTACCTCCCTCTTCCAACTTGTGATACCCCTACAAATACACCCCAACATCCCTCTAGCCTTACCTACTGCTTTAGTGACATAGGTCAATTTCTTGGATTCAGCATTAATTGCAGCAGGTAACATGATCAAAACAGAAGGTTATAGAAAGGTCACTGTTGGTAATTTCTTGCTTTTGGCATCCAGTGCTCATCATTACAAGTGTAAAACGGGTATCCCCTACGGAAAATGTTTCCATCTTCAGACAAATTGTTTGAATATTGAAACTTTCAGAGAACAATCAAAAGATGTTATTATTCGATTTCTATAGAGAGGATTCCAAACCAGCCTTCTTTTAGAAACTTTCAGCAGGGCAGAATTGCAAGAAAGAGAGTCTCCATAACATTGAAAATCAGAAATAGAGACAGCAATCGACTGTGGGTTATTGGAGGTGTTGCCTGTTCTCAGCAAGGGGGAGGCTAGGAAATGCCACATCATGGACTTCAATACATGGTTGGAGGAATACTGTGATGAGCAGGGGTTTGGCTTCATTGGGGACTGTGGTCCCACTTGGAGGGATGAGGGCTTGAACAAAAGTGACAGCCTGCATCCAGTCAGAGTGGGAACAGTAGTCCTCATTGAATGGTTTAAATGTTTCATTGGCAAGCATTTAAACTAGCCAAGGGGGAGGTGGAAGGAGGCAGAAGAACAAACACTGTCCTCCCCCTCAAACTCAAGAGACAAAGAATGCAAGGAGGGAGAGAATACCCAACAAGGGGCAAACAATAATGAAGGACAGGGGATACAAGGCAAGAATAAAACTAAAAAACATAGTGGACAGGAAAAGGAAGGGCAAAGGGAAAAAGGAATGAGGGTGGCAGCCTAACCTGGAAAGCCACATGCACAAATGCGAGAAGTCTGAACAACAAGGTTGCAAACCTGAAGGTCACCACGGAGGAAGCGAACCTGGACCTGGTAATCATCACGGAGACCTGGTGCAATGCAAACCAGGACTAGGAAGTAGCCATTCCAGGATATACAATGCTCAGAAGGGACAGAGTTTCAAATCTAAATTCAGAAAATAGTTGGTCCGTCTTTAAAACAATTATATACAACAAAAGAGACACACGTGTTCCCTTTAAATCCAAAGTCCGTAGTTTAAAACGTTCACCTAGATGGTTTAATCCATCCATAAAAAGATTAATAAAATTAAAAAGAAAGAAATATAATAATTACTTAAAAAATAAATCAGGTACTAACTGGAACGCTTATAGGTTTACGTTTGTTTGTCACAAATTTTAAGATTTTCAGTGCAGGAAGAGTTTAAAGCACAGCTGACTTATTTTGGGGCTGACTGCTTTCAGAGCACAAACCACCAGGCCTGTTTTGGGGCTGGGTAGGTTTACCTGTGTCTGACTTGGATGTGTGGATTTTTCTCTGTTTGATTAGCAGGGTATTTTCTCTGTCAAATTGTTGTGTAGGGCATCTTGCTGACAGGAAGGCACTCATCGCAGCGGTGGGTCAGAGCTTTAGCTGATTGTTTTGTGAGGTCACAGTTTAGGCCCAACCCATTCCCACCCTCACCCCACCCACCCCTGGAAATAGTTCCTTATACCTGGGGTTCTGACATCATTTCCTCAAGAGTGCAAGGTGCATATCACTGTCATATCCTCTCTAGCACACTGCACTGACAATATAAGCATACACATTGTATAATATATATATTTCTATATAACAAGCCAATCACACACACACACAAAAAAAAAATGTGGGGAGTAGTACAATGTAATGGCTGTGGGGCAGCAGTCTTCTGGAAGTCTTTCTGGAGGCTGAGATGCTGCCCTATTTGCAGACAACTCTCTGCCCTGAGGGAGGAAGTTGCCCGTTTTCAGGCCACACTGGACAGTAGTATGAGAACCTTCCCCAGGCCACACTGGACGGTAGGAAGGGAACCTCCCATCCAGGGAGCACCAGAGCCACCACCACTACCTCAGAGGTTGTGAAGAACCACAGCAGTTGGACCACAGTGGGCTCAGGGAGGGTGAGGATGGTGGAACAGAGGCACACCCAGTCAGTTGTTCCACTCCACATCTATACACCATTCTGGGGAGCATAGCTCCCCATGGATGCACCCACAGAGAAGACTAAGGAGGCTGAGGACAACTGCCACAAGGGAGGCCCACAGGAAGGAGGCAGAGGACACCACAAGGAAAGGAAGCAGCTCCTGGTGGGGACCTCAATTATTAGGGGGATAGAAGTGGGGGGAGCAGGAAAAACTGAAGTAAGGTGCCTGCCTGGTGCCATGGCTTGGAGAGACAGGAAGCGCATCCTCAGGATCATGAAAACAGCTGCACGGGAGTCTAAGCTGGACGTCATGGTCCACCTAGGGACAAATGACTTGGCTCATCATGAGATTAGAGCAGTGCAGAAGGACTTTGTAGAATTGGGGAGGGGCCTAAGACAAGTAGCACACACAGTATCCTTCTCAGAGGTGCTGCCTGTCAATGGCATGAGTGAGGTGAGGGTACTTTGCACCATGCAGTTTAATGAATGGTTGAAAAAATGGTGTGTAGCACAGGGGTTTGGCTTCATTGGGACTGGGGTTCCACCTGGAGGGACACCAGCCTATACCGGCAGGATGGTCTGCATCTGTCCAGGAAGGGAACAAGTCTTTTGAGCAATCAGTTTAAATGCTTCATTGGCAAGCTTTTAAACTAGTCAAGGGGGGAGGCACTGATAAGCAGCAGGAAAATCCCAGCCTCTCCCTACAAAACAGGGTACTAAATGAGAAAAGACTGAGGTAGAAAGGTCAGTGGGGATGCTGCAAAAGAAGGTAAAGCCATCAAAAATGGAGAGCAATGAGTACCAATGCCCATAGTCTGAGTAACAAGCTTCCTGAATTAGTGGCCTTGATGGAGGGGAACATCTGGATATCGTGGCAGTCACAGAAACATGGTACACACAAAACCATGACTGGGACGTAAACATACCAGGATACACTATCTACAGGAGGGACAGGGAGGGTAAAAGAGGAGGAGGAGTAGCTCTTTACATAAGAGAAGGAATCAAAGCAACAGAACAAAAGGGAAAATAGGGAGGAGAATAAGCACTGTGGGTAAATTTGGAGACCAGCAATGGCACCACAATCCGCACAGGGGTTGTATACAGACTCTCTTCTCAGGGGGAGGAAATGGACAAGGAAATGATAGAAAGAATACTTAGAATGGCAGAAAAAGGGGAGATATTGCTGATGGGTGATCTGAATATGCCAGATGTTAACTGGTGTGCAGTTGCAGCAGCCACTTCGAAGAGTGGGGTTATTCTAGATGCCCTACAGGGGCATGCCTTAGACAACTACTATTGGAGCCCACTTGAGAGGGAGCAATCTTAGACCTGGTTCTCAAATGGAGATGAAGAGAGGATCACAGATGTAGAGTGGTAGCCATCTGGGAACTAGCTACCATCGAACAGTATGGTTCACAATAAACACTGCAATAGAGTCAAACCATACAAAGGCAAAAAGTACTGGACTTTAGAAGGGCTGACTTTGCCAAAATGGGTGAGTGCCTAAGGAATGCACTAGCAAATGGGCAGGAAGGAGGTGGAAGAACAATGGGAATATAAAACTGCCATCACAGAGGTAACAAGCCTTGTGTGAAGCAATAAACAAAACAAAATGATGTAAGAAACCACTATGGTTCTCAAAGGAAGTGGCAGTGAAGGGTCAAGAGAAAAGAAAGCATTCAGGAAGTACAATGAATCACAGAAGGAGCAGGACAGAGAACTGCATCAGTTAAAGCAAAAGGAAGCTGGGAAGGCAGTCAGAACAGCAAAGGCCCAAACCGAGGAAAAGATAGCCAACTCAGTTAAGAAGGGATAAAACCTTTATAGGTACATCAGGGAGCAAAGGAAGACCAAGGAGGGTTAGTGAGGCTTAATAAAGGGAGGGAGGGTGGGCAGATGGTGACTGTGAAAAGGCAGAGATACTAAACAAATATTTTTGCTCAGTATTTACAAAGGAAGGGGGGAGGTACCTAAAACAAACAGTAGAAACACTCTGGATACAGAAGTTGATACCAGCCCATTTACAGAAGAAAGGGTTCTGAAAGAACACTTAAAACTGAAGGTGGACAAAGCAATGGGGCCTGATGGGATTCATCCCAGAATTCTAAAAGAACTAAGGGTAGAACTAGTGACACCACTGACTACCCTCTTTAACAAATCATGGGAGGATGGGGTGGTACCTGAGGACTGGAGGAGGGCAGATGTGATTCCCCTTCACAAAAGTGGGAGCAAGGCAGAAGCAGGAAACTACAGACCTGTTAGTTTAACTTCAGTGGTAGGGAAAATGATGGAATCACTTCTGAAGGAAAGAATTGTTGAGTATCTAGAGGCCAGAGGGGCACAGGACCCAAGGCAGCATGGATTCACAGCGGGAAGGTCATGCCAGACAAATCTGATAGATTTCTTGACTGGGTGACCAAAGTAGTAGATCAGGGAGGGGCTGTGGACATGGCCTACCTAGACTTTAGCAAGGCATTTGACACAGTCCCACACAAAGATTAATATAAGTTAGTCAGCCTGGGAGTGGGTCCCAAGATGACAACCTGGGTAAAGAATTGGCTGGAGAATAGGACACAGAGAGTAATAGTAAATGGAGTCCACTCTGAAGAAAGGGGTTACTAGTGGGGTACTGCAGGGCTCAGTATTAGGACCGGTCCTCTTCAATGTCCTTATAAGTGACATTGCAGAGGGACTGGAAGGAAAAGTATGTCTCTTTGCAGATGACACTAAGATCTGCAACAGAGTTGATGCACAAGGTGGGGTGGAAAGGATGAGAAAGGACTTGGCAAGGTTAGAGGAATTGTCAAATGTATGGCAGCTTAGATTCAACACTAAGAAGTGCAAGGTAATGCACCTGGGAAACAAAAACCCAGGGGAAGAGTACACAATGGGGGGTGAGATACTAACAACAACAAAAATGGAAAGGGACCTGGGAGTAGTCATATCAGATGACCTAAAGTTGGGCAAGCAATGTGAGAGGGCAGCAAGAAGGGCTAGGGAGATACTGGGATGCATAGGAAGAGGCATCACCAGTAGAAAACAGGAAGTTATTATGCCTCTGTATAGACAGCTGTGAGACCCCATCTGGAGTACTACGTGCAGTTCTGGAGACCCAATCTCCACAAAGACATACACAGGATGGAAGCTGTCCAGAGGAGTGCAACTAAAATGGTGCAGGGTCTGCACAGGAAGACATATGAAGAGAGACTTAAGGAGCTTAATATGCATAGCCTCGAGGAAAGGAGGGAGAGGGGGGACATGATAGAAACCTTCAAGTACCTCAAGGGAATCAACAAAGTCCAAGAGGGTAGCATCTTTCAAAAAAAGAGGTGTGCAAGAACAAGGGGGCACAATTTGAAGATAGAGGGGGCGGCTCAGAGGTAATTTAAGGAAGTATTTTTTCACAGAGAGGGTTGTGGATGCATGGAACGGCCTTCCGGAGGAGGTTGTGGAGTCAAAAACAGTGGTGGAATTCAAGCATGCATGGGACAGTCATAAGGCAATTCTGGGGGGGTAGGAAGAAGTAGGCTGCTGGTTAACTAGGATCTGCAGCTTATCCATTAGGTAGGGAAATGGGCAGACTGGGTGGGCCAAGCGGTCCTTATCTGCCGTCAAAATCTATGTTTCTATGTTTCAAATGACTCAGTCTAAGTGTAAATTCTCTATCAAAAAGGCAAAATCAAGATGGAAATACAAGCTTGCCAATGACACAAATAACAATAATAGTAAAAATTTCTACTCATATATCAACTCATTAAAAAAACCTGCTTGTCAAGTAGGCCCAATTCTACAGAATAATGTATTAGTATGTGATCCTAAATCCATGGCAGACTTATTTAACAGTGAGTTTTGTAATGTATTTGCTAAACCTAATGCTGATTTAGCGTACAGTATTAATCCAAATGAGGATACTGCCATAATGCTTCAGAAGATTTGATATTAGATAAACTTCTGGCTCTTAAGGGTAAATACTCATCTGGCCCAGACAACATAGCAGGGCATTTATTGCTTTTGTTCACTAAATACATTTCTCTCCTGTTAAAAATTACGTTTGAAAAGTTTTTGTTAGAAAGTTATGTTCCTGATGATTGGAAGAAGGCTAATGACATAGCAATATATAAAAAAGGTTTAAAAAAACAATTGGGAGAATTATCACCCTATAAGCTTGACTTCCACTGTATGCAATGTTCTAGAGAGTCTAATTAACGATATCTTAACACCGACACTGTATAGTCAAGACACAGAGCAACATGGTTTTAAAAGTGGTAAAAGCTGTCTTACTAATTTGTTAGGTTTTTATGAGAATATTAGCTTTTTTCTTGATTATAATATACCTTGTGATATTGTCTTCATCGACTTTAGCAAGGTATTTGATGTTTTGCCTCATAGAGCACTTATTATAAAACTTCATGATATGAACATAAATACTCATATTGTTCAATTGTATCAGTAATTGGTTACAAGACAGAACACAAAGGGTTGTTATTAATGTTTTTTTATCTGAAGTGGGTATTGTTTCTAGTGGGGTTCTGCAGGGCTCAGTGTCGGGTCCGTGCCTGTTTCAGGCATTCATTGCTGATATGACAAAGGATTGCCTGTCTTTTACTATCAAGTATGCTGATGATGTTAAAATAGGTGGCCCACTACAGATATTCAAAAATATTTGGATTGATTACATCTTGGGTGGACAAGTGGGGTATGAAATTAAATCCAAACAAATGTAAAGTTATGCATTTAGGAACTAATAACCCCTATCATATATACAATCTGGGTGGTTCTAACCTTCTTAGTACTTCAGATGAGAAAGACTTGGGAATTACTATTTCAGATGACATGTCTTATAACAAACATATTAATGGTATTAATAATAAATCTAATGGGGCAGTATGGGCTATCTTACGTAATATTAAATCACATAAATCTGAGGTTTTAATGCCCCTATACAGATCTTATGTTAGGCCACATCTTGAGTATGCGGCCCAGCTGTGGTGTTCGTATAAAATCTCTATTGGGAACTCACTAGAGAAGGTTCAAAGACATTATACAAAAAAAATATCAGGTTTAAAAAATGAAACATAATAATAGACTATCTACACTAAACCTTATGTCTTTATCTACCCGTCGTTTAAGAGGTGATTTATTACTCCTGTTTGACATATCCAAGACCTTTATCTCATGACGGAGTTAGGCTTACAATTCAAAGATCATACCCATAATGTTAGAGGTCATCCTTTACAATTAGTAAGGAAATCAGTTAAACATACCTATCATCAATATTTTTTACACTTAGAACTGTGGGTCTATGCAATAAACTACCAGCATATGTGATTATCAGTGAAACTAAGGGTACATTCAAATACTGACTTGATAGATTAATTAATTATGGTTATGACCATTCATATTACCACCTGGCTTACTGTAGTATAACAGCGTTATGGGCTAATGCCTTCTTGCTCTTTTAAAGACCTTAGCATGAATCTTAGTATTAAAGGAGGAAGGAGTGGCTCTATATGTAAAGGATAACATAAAAGCCACAGAAATACAGGGGGAGCAGCGAGGTAAGGCTATACTGTGGGTCTTTCTGGAAAGAAGGAAGGGTCCGCTATTAGAATAGGAGTGATCTAGACTACAGACCTCCAACACAAGGGGAAGAGGTTGATAAGGAAATGGTGAAAGCAATCTGGAAGATGACTCGCAAAGGGAGGTAATGATAATGGCAGAATTCAATCTACCGGACGTGGATTGGGTTCTCCCCACTGCAGCTACAACCAGGAGTAGGTACATGCTGGACTCCATGCAAGGGGAGTTCCTCAGACAATTAGTGTTGGAACCCACTCACAAGGGTGTGCTTCTGAGCTTAGTACTGTCAAACAGGGACAGTGTGACTGAGGTCAGAGTGGGGGACCACCTGGGAAACAGTGACCACCGTACAGTGTGGTTTGAGGTAAGGACTGGGTCAGAAACTAATCACACAAGTGCTAGGGTCCTGGATTCAGGAGAGCAGATCTTAAGAAAATGGGAGAATGTCAGAGGGAAATTCTGGCAGGGAAAGCAAAACTGGGGGGAGTCAAGGAAAGGTGGACAACAATAAAAGAGGGAATTAGGCAAGCTATAAACCTCTGTGTAAGGCAGATGAGCAAAGGCAAGAGAAAACTGGAGACCACTATGGTTCTCTAAGTAAGTAGCAGAAAAGATAAGAGGAAAAAAAAGGTATTTAGATTGTACAAAAAAACACAGAAGGAGGGGGATAGGGAAGCTTACAAAGAGAAATGAAGGGAAGCAGGGATGGCAGTTAGAAATGCAAAGGCACAGACAGAGGAAAGGATTGCCAAGATACATAAGTGAAAAAAGAAGACAAGGGGGGATAATAAGACTGAAAGGGGAAGGAGGATGTAGGGTGGACCATCAAAAAGAGGATTTATTAAACAACTATTTCTGTTCGGTATTTACGGAGGAGAAGGAAGGAAACAGGCCAAGGGTAAAGGGCAAGGGTATAAAGGGACTGAAAATGGGCACAAAATCATTTACAGAAGAGAGAGTGCTTAAGAACTATCAAAGATAAAGGCTGACAAAGCAATAGGGCAAGACGAGGCGCACCCGGGGATACTGAGGTAAGTGAAAGAGGAACTAGTTGCACCTCTGACAGCTCTTTTCAACATGTCATTAAAAACAGGGGAGGTACCAAGGACTGGAGGAGGGCAGATGTAGTCCCACTCCGCTAAAGTGGAAATAGGGAGAAGGCAGGAAATTACAGGCCAGTCAGCTTAATGTCAGTGGTAGGCAAGGTAATGGAATTACTATTAAAGGAAAGATTTGGGGAATACCTAGTTACCAATAACCTGCAGGTTCAGAGGCAGCATGGGTTCACAGGGGGAGGTCCTGCCGGACAATCCTGACTTCACTTTTTTAATTGGGTGACCAGGGAAGTGGATCAAGGGGGAGTGGTGGACGTGGCCTACCTAGATTTCAGCAAGGCCTTTGACACCGTTCCACACAGAAGGCTGTTAAACAAGCTGGGATGCCTAGGAGTAGGTCCTAATGTAGAAAAATGGGTGGAAAATTGGCTGGGCAATAGGAATCAGGGTGGTGGTAAACGTCAGTCACTCCAGAGTAGGCAAAGTAACCAGTGGAGTGCCACAGGGATCAGTACTAGAGCCAGTTCTCTTCAAGGTCTTCATCAGTGACATTGCGGAAGGGCTGGAAGGGAAAGTATGCCTGTTCGCAGATGACACAAAACTTTGGAATAGAGAAGACACACCAGGAGGAGTGGAAAAAATGGGAAATTATCTAGAAAAGTTGGAAGACTGGTCAAGGGCTTAGCAGCTGAGTTTTAACATAGAAACATAGACTTTGATGGCAGATAAGGACCACTTGGCCCACCCAGTCTGCCCATTTCCCTACCTACTGGATAAGCTGCAGATTCTAGTTAACCAACAGCCTATTTCCTGCAACCCCCCACTATAATTGCCTTATGTCTGTCCCATGCATGTTTGAATTCCTCCACTGTTTTAGACCCCACAACCTCTCCAGGAAGGCGGTTCCATGCGTCCACCACTATCTCCGTGAAAAAGAATTTCCTCACATTACCCCTGAGCCATCCCCCCTCTAACTTTAAGTTGTGCCCCTTGTTCTTACATATCTCTTTTTCTGAAAGATGCTACCCTCCTGGACTTTGTTGATTCCCTTGAGGTACTTGAAAGTTTCTATCATGTCCCCACTGTCCCTCCTTTCATCAAGGGTATACATATTAAGCTCTCTCAGTCTCTCTTCATATGGTTTCTGATGTAGACCCTGCACCATTTTAGTTGCCTCCTCTGGACTGCTTCCATCCTGTCTATGTCCTTGTGTAGATGAGGTCTCCAAAACTGCACGCAGTACTCCAGATGGGGTCTCACCAACTGTCTGTATAGAGGGATAACCACTTCCTTTTCTACTTGTGATGCCCCTCCTATGCATCCCAGCATCCCCTGGCTTTCCCTACTGACTTCTCACATTGCATACCCACCTTTAGGTCATCTGATATGACTACACCCAGATCCCTTTCCATTATTGTTGTTGTTAGTACCTCCCTGCTATTGTGTACTCTTCTCCTGGATTTTTATTTCCAGGTGCATTACTTGCACTTCTTTGCATTGAATCTAAGTTGCCATATGTCTGACCATTCCTCCAACCTTGCCAAGTCCTTCTCATCTTTTTCTACCCCCTTGTGTATCAACCTGTTACAGATCTTTGTGTCATGCACAAAGAGGCATACCTTCTTCCAGACCCTCTGCAATGTCACCTATAAAGACGTTAAGAGGACTGGACCCAGTACTGAGCCCTGAGGTACTCCACTAGTAACCCCCCTTTCTTCAGAATGAGTTCCATTCACTATTACCTTCTGTGTCCTGTTGTGCAGCCTGTTTTCTACCCAGGCTACCACCCTGGGACCCACTCTCAGGCTGGCTAACTTGATTATTAATCTTTTGTGTGAGACTGTGTCAAATGCCTTGCTAAAGTCTAGGTAGGACATATCCACAGCCCCTCCCTGGTCTATTACTTTGGTCACCCAGTCAAAGAAATCAATTAGATTTGTCTGACATGACCTTCCTGCTGTGAATCCATGCTGCTTTGGGTCCAGTGCCCTGCTGGCCTCTAGGTACTCAACAATTCTTTCTTTCAGAAGTGATTCCATCATTTTCCCCACCACTGAGGTCAAACTAACAGGTCTGTAGTTTTATGCTTCTGCCTTGCTCCCACTTTTGTGAAGAGGAATCACATCTGCCCTCCTCCAGTCCTCAGGTACCACCCCATCTTAATGCAAAGAAGTGCAAAATAATGCACTTGGGGCATAAGAACCTGGGGGCAACATATTACCTGGGAGGAGAGGTATTAACAGCTACAAAGCAGGAAATGGACCTGGGCGTGATAATTTCTGATGATCTGAAGGTAGCGAAGCAGTATGACTAAGCAGTAGGGAAGGCTGAGAGGATGCTGGATTGCATAGGAAGGGGAATCACCAGCAGAAGGAGAGAGAGAGAGGTAATAATACCCCCATACAGATCACTGGTTAGGCTGTATTTCGAGTACTGTGTACAGTTCTGTAGGCCCCACCTCCATAAAGACATAAAGAGGGTGGAGGCAGTACAAAGGAGGGCAACCAAAATGATGCATAGCCTGCATCAAAAGCCCTGTGGGGTAAGGCTCAAAGAACTTAACACGTACTCCCTGGAGGAAAGGAGGGAATGGGGGATATGATAAAGACAGTCAAATACCTCAAAGGCAAAAACAAGGTACAGGAGGGAAGCATTTTCCACAGAAAAGATTCTCAAGGACAAGGGGTCATGCTATAAAGTTAGAAGGGGGGAGGCTCAGAGGGAATGTGAGAAAGTACTTCTTCATGGAGAGAGTGGTGGATGCATAGAACAGCTTGCCAGCAAAGGTGCTGGGGCAGAAATGGTGACAGGGATCATGAACACATAGGGTATACACAGAGGGATCTTAGCGATTTGTGTATGTTGGACTTGTAACCCTCTTACAGGTGGGGGTTCCTGAAAGCCTTCCCAGAGCTTGCCTAATGTTCCCTGCCTAACTGGTGCTCAGTGCTATGGCGCCACAATGCAGGTAGTGTGAGGCTTTTAAAGCCTGCAGTACTGTCTCTTTAAGGGCTGCTTGCACGCAGGGTTCAGCGGGCTGGGATGGGGGGACTGGTGTTTCCCTGTTCAAGTCCCACCTGAGCCATGGTGACATCGCTTCCATTTGGCAGTCGCTATATGCGCAGGGGGAGCCCTTTTTGAAAGATGTAACTGTTGGGGCTTAATTAATTAGACTACTGGTGGGATTACAGTTTGTTTAACCCTTTTTTCTTCTGCAGCTGGGACTGTGTGTGCTGTGCCCCTCCATGTTGGACCAGGACTTTCCAAAGGGTCCAATAGGGGCAGGGGGTGTCCCAAATGGAGTAACTGGTGACCAACCAGGATTAGGGCTCTCTAGGGAGCCGGCGGACCAATGAGGATACAGCGAGTAACTGAAGGAAGTGAAGGCTAGACCCTGGCGTCTTTTTCACACCACTGAAAGCGGGACTAAGTGACTGGCATCTGTAGCCAGCCAATGGGATCGGGTGGCACCCGAGCAGAGAGGATGGCCCCATGCTGTCAAGGGGCAGATGCATTGTGGCTGTGATTGAGGAAGGAGCTCTGAGCTCCTGAGCCATTGAGTGTTCACGAAGGAAGCGTGTGAAAGGCCTGAGGTGGCCGTTGAAATCGCTGACGATCCTCGGACTAAATCCGCAGGGCAGCGGTCAGAGGAGGCTGTGTACAAGCACAGCTACCTACCAGGCTCAACCTGAAGAGGACTGGAGAATCTGCTGAATCGCGCTCGGTCTGTCAGGAAAGTTGAAACTGCAGTGAGACTCCCAATAGCTGTGAGTTCGGTCGGGCCATAGGAGCAGCTGCCTGGTATGGTACCCCTCTGTTGTCTTTCATATAAATGTGTGAAGAAGTATCTGAAGTTCAGGCTCAGCCCTGTGAGTGATGTGAGAGCGCTTTTCCTTCTGGAGTTGTGAGTACTAAATCAGGGTAGCTCCCTGTTAAACGTTGCTAGCCAGGGCAAGATTTTCTGGTTACCTTGCTGACTACATTAGCTGAGCCAGCTGGCTCCATCAAATTGTAGTAGGAATTAAATGCTTATCTGTGTCAGGGCCCCAACCAGCTGCATCGAGGAACTAGCCTTTAGGGCTTGGGTACCCATGGACAGTAACTTATAGGTTAGGCCTGTGCACAGAGCCCTAGGTGAACATTCTTATATCGTAATGGTAAGCTAATCAACCTGATTCCCCCAGGTCCTTGTTGTCTCCCATTAAATAAATCAGATTGCTTGTTTTGCAAAAGTACACAGGCTAGTTTGTGTATTAATGGGGAAATATTGCACAGTGAATGTGGTGTAACTGTACCTTGCTTTTCAGGGGATCCCCGGAGTGAGCTGATTGGTTCAAGCCGGGGGGTAAGGTATATGGTAAGGACACTGAAATTGAACTGTGTGGGCCACTAGTGGGAAGAAAGGGGGGTTGCAGCAACCCAGAGGGCTGTGACCGAGTCAATCTCGACTGTTCTAACCCTGACCTCTGGGTGGAGGCACCTGCCAACAGATCTGGGCCCCTCACCCTGTCACAGTTAGGGCAGGCAGAGGTAGTAGCCCTTAGGATAGTGCCCCCTAGGGGTTACAAATTGGAGGCACCACTGGGATTAGCATCCCCTAGTGGGCGAAGTGCATAACTATGGATAAATTAAAGGAGAAACTGGAAGGGGATATCATGGCTAAGATTAAGCTGGGCCCTATTAAGACGATGGTACATAAACTGATGGGGTAGGGTGAAGCCAAAGAGCTGGACTCTCAGAGAATTGTGTTACTACTCAATGTACCTCTGGGGACAACGACCGCTGGCATTATCTCTGCTGTGGAGCGTGTTAAGTGTTTAGGCAAGGTGGAGGTGAAGGGGCGTATGGCTGACCTACTCGATCAGACTTTGCAAGTGCTACTCTTGTGTAGCATAGCCATCGACCCTGAGAGGGTGGCCCCAGTGATTTACCCAGAAGGTGCCTAACCAGGGTGGAGGGTCATTCACATACGGAGTGGGTCAGTCACCCTCGGGGGGGTCTCCCCAGACAAATAGTTTCAAAGATAAGCTACTTAGATTGTTGGGTGTAGAAGGGAGAACTACCCAAGAGTTAATGCAGGCCTTGGACCTTTCTGGTGAACCCACCCCTTGGGCCTCCCCTGGTGCCTCTCCGGAGCCCCCCAAGAGTTCTATCTTGGCTCCACCACCCTTAGTGGTTCCCTCTATACAGCTGGATTCTTACCGTAGGCTAAAACTTTTTCTGGCACAGAGCCAGTGCCTTCAGGGAGGATGATTTGGAGGCGTGGATGGACTACACCACCCCCCAGTCCAGGAGTGGCAATGCTCTGAGGGGGAGAAACGAAAGAGACTGATCGAGAGTCTGTGGGGTCTGGCTTTGGAAGCCATTCGGTTTTTGTGGGCCACTAGCCTGGAAGCTACTACCACAGAGTATCTTTCTGTTCTGGAGGGAGTGTTTGGGAGCCCAGAAACTGGGGAAGACTTATTATGGAAATTCAAGTCTGCTAAGCAGTGGAGGAATGAGAAGCTTTCCGCCTTTGTCATCAGGGTGGAAAGGGCTTTACAGAAGGCCTATCGAAAAGGGGGGGTCACCGCCTCAGCCTTGAACCAGGTCAGGTTGGAACATGTTTTAAAATCTGCTAGATTTTCTAGTGTGATACTGTTAAAACTTAAGTTACATGATCGGCGAGCTGCCCAGCCTGAATACTGTCAATTGATGAGGGAGATTAGAGAAGTAGAGACTGATGAAGAGGGGTGGGAACCCTATGTGGGGGCTGTGAATTTGAGCCAAACCCCTGAGTCTAGTGAACCTGATGAGACCCACCCTTCAGGAGGGCTTGATGTATCTCCAGAGTTACAGGGAGGGGAAGGGGTGCGTACCATTTCCTCTGATCCCCAAGTAGAAAGTGAATTGAAGGCCGAGGTCAGGAATTTATGAGAACTGCTGAAGGACTTGAAGCAATCCACTACCCACCCTGTTAGGTCTGGGGAACCTGAGTTATCTAGAAACCCATGCCCTGGCCCAGGGGAATCCCCTCATCCCCCAGAGGGCCCCCAGCAAATGAAGTATCTCCCTCCCAATAGAGACCTCCCCGGACCCCAAGTTCTGTTACCATTGTGGGGAGGATGGACACTTTCAGACTGAGTGCCAGTTGCAGGAGAATGTAAGGAAGGCCAACAGCAGACTAATCACTTGGCATCATAGGGCCCACGTCCGACCCCCCAGAAAGAGTTTTGTGACCGGGGCCAATACCCAAGCAACTGTTAATGCTGTGCCCCCCGAGTGGTCTGATGTGGTCGGGCCCTCGATGGAGGCTCCAGTGCAGGTAAATGGGATTCCCACCCGAGCTGTATTGGATAGTGGCTCTCAGGTGACCATTATGTTTCAGGACTGGTATCAGACGCATCTACCTGAGGTGCCACTACAACCCTTGGATGGCCTACATGTATGGGGGCTGAGTGACAAGGCTTATCCATATTTGGGGTATATCCGGATCTGGTTGTCATTTCCTACTTCTGTGGCTGGAGTGGACAAACAGGTGGAAACTTTGGCTTTAGTCTGCCCCCTCTCTGGACTGTATGATGGGGTGCCCTTGTTGATTGGACCAATGCTCACATGTTTGGCCGATTAGCCCAGTTGTGTTCTGAAAAGCAGGTGTCCAGGACTGGGTGAGCCCTCAGGATACCCGTCTTGATCCAGAAGGCCTATGAGGCTCAGAGAAAAGCTAGTCAGGAGGAGCCTGAAGGCCCGGTGGGTGTTGTCTGGAGGAAGGATCCAGAGCCATTGCTATTAGCTCCAAATGCCCAGTGTGTCTTGCAAGGGGGAGGTTCGGCTTAAAAAAGATGTCAAAAATAAACTATTGATGCTGGATGCACCTGGAGAAGGGAAGTCACCTGGAGGACTGCTGGTTAAACCCAGTATCTTGCCTGCTAGAGCCCATGCTTATGCCAGGAGAGTAATGGTTCAAGTTCTTAATGTGTCTGACAAAGAGATTCAAGTAAATAAGGGCTGCACCTTGGCTAGTGTGCACTGTGCGGATACTGCAGAGCTCCCTCACCGCAAGGGTTTGGGGAAAGATGACAGAGTCACGCCAGACTTGTTTGATTTCAGTGACTCCCCCATTGCCTGCTGAATGGAAAGTAAAAGTCAGTGAGAAGCTTGCCCGAAGAGACCAGGTTTTTCTCTGAAGGAGTGAGATGTGGGTTGTGTGCGGGGGGCCGAGCACTGCATTCGCCTGCATGATGAAAGGCCTTTCTGAGAGAGGTCTCGGCGCTTAGCCCCTGCCGATATAGACGTTCTGAGACGGCATCTGCAAGAGATGCTTGCTGCTGGTGTGATATAAGAATCCAGGAGCACTTATGCTTCCCCCATTGTCGTAGTGAGGAAAAAGAATGAGGCTGTTCGGATGTGTGTGGACTACCGTACCCTGAACCGGTGGACCATCTCTGACCAGTATACTATGCCACGCATACAGGATGCCTTGGTCTGTCTGAACGGCAGCAAGTGGTTCTCTGTGTTAGATCTCCGAAGTGGGTACTATCGGATCCCAGTGGCTCCTGAGGACCGAGAGAAGACTGTGTTCATTTGCCCCCTAGGTTTTTATGAGTTTATCTGGATGCCTCAGGGGATCTCAGGTGCCCCGGCTACTTTTCAGTGCCTGATGGAATGAGCTGTGGGGGATATGAACTTGCTCGAGTGTTTGGTTTACTTGGACGATGTCATAGTGTTTGGCAGCTCATTGGAAGAAAATGAACGTCGATTATTCAAGGTCCTGGATCAGTTGGAGGATTTTGGTCTTAAGTTATCTATAGACAAGTGCCAATTCTTTCAAACCTCTGTGAAGTATGTGGGCCACACAGTATCCACTGAAGGCATAGAGACTGACCCCAGCAAGGTGGAGGCATTGACTACTTGGCCTCAGCCAAAGAATTTGAAAGAACTGCAATGGTTCTTGGGGTTTTGTGGATATTATAGGCGGTTTATTAAAGACTATTCTCGAGTGATCCGCCCCCTCCTCAACCTCACTCAGGGGTACCCTCCCACCCACAAAAAGTATAAAAAAGTTGTGCACTCTGGAACGGAAAGACAGTATTTTCATCTGAATGATGTGTTTGGAAACCACTGGACTACTGAGTGTAAGAAAGCTTTCTATGACATTATATATCAACTTACCCATGCCCCAGTGCTGGCCTATGCTGACCCAGCCAAACCGTACATTCTCCACACTGATGCTAGTCTACAAGGATTGGGGGCTGTCTTGTATCAGGAGAACCAAAATGGGCTGAGACCTGTAGCTTTTGCCAGCAGAAGTCTGACTCCCTCAGAAAAAAACTATCCAGTGCGAAAATTAGAGTTCCTGGCCCTGAAGTGGGCCATTGTTGATCAATTTCATGACTACTTGTATGGTGCCAAGATATTGGTGAAGACTGAAAACAATCCTTTGACATATGTGCAGACCTCAGCCAAGTTGGATGCCACTGGCCATAGGTGGCTCTCTGCATTGGCCACCTACGACTATGCTGTTGAGTACAGAGCCGGCCTAAACCATATAGATGCGGATGCTCTCTCTTGGAGGTCTGTGCCCCGGACTGACTGGGTCAGGTTGTCAGAACCTGACATAAGAGCCCTTTTGCCAAAAATTTGACAAGGAGGAACAGGTGTCTCCTGATGCTGTGGACTGCATGGTGGATTGCTTGGGGCCATCCGAGAACTGCATACCTGCTGCTTACTGTCATTTTTCTGCCTTAGACACTAGTGCGCTGGCCAAATTCAACAATGATAGTCTCCAACGGGCTCAATTCCGAGACCCCATGATAAAAACTGCTTTGGAGGCTCTGCAAGCAGGGAGAGATGTGTCCCAACTGCGGTCTGCTGAATTGAGAACTGCTCTGTTATACAAAGAAGGTCCAAAATTGAAGTTGAACAATAGACTGCTATATAGGGAGACCGTAGACAAAGAGGGGCAAATAGACAAACAACAACTGGTGTTGCCCACCACTTTTAGAGGACTAGTGTTGAGGTCCCTGCATGACCACATGGGGCATCTTGGCATAGACTGAACTCTTGACCTGGTACGAACCCGATTCTACTGGCCAAAAATGAGTGCAGACGTAGAGCAGTATGTCAAGACCTGTGGCCGCTGTTTGCAGAGAAAAGCCCTACCTGAGAGAGCTGTCCCCATTGTCAATATCATTACCAGTGCCCCCATGGAGTTGGTCTGCATTGATTTCCTGAGCTTAGAACCTGATCTGAAAAATATCAGCAACATATTGGTGGTCACTGATCATTTTACCCAGTATGCACAGGCTTTTCCTACTAAAGATCAGAAAGCAACCACGGTGGCTAAAGTTCTTGTTGAAAACTTCTTTGTCCACTATGGGGCTCCCCAGAGAATCCATTCCAACCAGGGGAGGGACTTTGAGAGCCAGCTGATTAAAGAAATGCTATCCTTGTGGGGAGTTCGAAAGTCAAGAACCACCCCGTATCATCCCCAGGGAGATCCTCAACCTGAAAGGTTTAACCTCATATTGCTTGATATGTTGGGCACACTGCAACCTAAGGACAAGCCTAGATGGAGCCAGCAGACTAGCACCTTAGTACATGCTTACAACTGCACCAAAAGTGATGCCACTGGATTTTCCCCATACTGACTGATGTTTGGGAGAGAGGCTAGACTGCCAGTGGATGTGTGTTTTGGGGTCTCCCCTGATGGAGTACAAGCAGCAGATCATCTACAGTATGTACAGAAGTTGAAGGCCAAATTAAACCATGCCTACCAACTGGCCCAGACCATGGCTGCTAAACGAAACCTGGCCAATAAGGAGAGGTATGATAAGAAAGTGAAAGCGATGGAACTGAGAGAAGGGGATAGAGTGTTATTGAGGAACTTGGGACTGCATGGAAAACATAAGATTGCTGACAGATGGCATCACCTCCCTCATATTGTTGTGGGAAAACTGGCAGATTTACCCATATATAAAGTGCAGCCTGAAAACAATTCAAAAGCTGTGAAAAATACACAGAAATCATCTGCTGCCAATCGGGCAAATCTTGATAGAAGCTGAACCTCCAAATGCCCCACCATCCAGGCCTATAACTAGAGCTGCTGCCAAGAAAAAAAACAGACCACTTGATTCTTCAGTAAGCAAACTAAGAGGACCTTCTACAACCCCCTTTGATGAAGATGATTATCAGTCTGTGTCTGAAGACAGTGAGAATAATATTGAATACTATCCCTCTTATGAACTGAGCCAACTGTTTCGGGGCAATCCCCTAATTAACTCTGGAGATGAAGTTGGGCTTTCTGGATTGTCTAAGCCCCCAGCTTTGTCTCTGGAGCCAATGATCCCAGAGGATGACGTGAGTGGCCTCCAAGCTGAGGGGGTGGGGTCCTTGAGCCTGGCTGAACTGTCTGGCCTGGCTGAACTATCTAACTTTTCTGAAGAAGGAAGTGATGTGGGGGAGCAAGCTAGTGATATGCTAGAACCTGAGGAATATTTTGAGTGCCCTGATGGTTTCTTGCCAGTACCTGAACTGTCCCAAGCTGAGCCAAGTAATGTGGGTCGTGATATAGAGGGTCATGTCCCCGAAGGTACCATGGGCACGGGGTCCCCTTCTCCTGTGGAGGTTCCCTCTACTAATCTCAATGAGGCAGAAATGGAGCCAGGGTCTGTAGCTGATTTTAATGGGACCCCTAGATGCACTGGCCGAGAAGTATGGCCTGTAGTAAGGTTAAGTTATGAGTCCCTGGGGCAGCCTGTGGACCTGCCCTTAAATGTAGTCCATAAAGGGGTGTATGTGTCCCTGAGCTCCTTGCCCAAGTTAGCTTTGGGAAATGACTCCAGACTGTTAGTATTGCCCTCTGAGTATGGTACCCCTACCCCAGTTAGCCCGCCAGAAGCTGATAGGGAAGGGCCCCCTCTTTCCAGGTGTCATGGGCAGGAAGTGACAACCTGATTTAAAAGGGAGGAAAAGGTTGTCTGTATGTGTAACATTGCATAGACAATAGTAAACTGTGAGTACAATGACAATGTATGTGACAAAAGGTCTAATGTGCTGTCCATTTAAACTGTTTTACCTTAAAGTGATTTAAGGGTAACTTCTTGGCGTGGATGCCAAGTTCTTTCCAGGCCAGGAAGGGTGTAACCCCCTTACAGATGGGGGTTCCTGAAAGCCTTCCCAGAGCTTGCCTAATGTTCCCTACCTAACTGGTGCTCAGTGCTATGGCGCCACAATGCGGGCAGTGTGAGGCTTTTAAAGCCTGCAGTACTGTCTCTTTAAGGGCTGCTTGCTCGCAGGGATCAGCGGGCTGGGATGGGGGGACTGGTGTTTCCCTGTTCGAGTCCCACCTGAGCTGCGGTGACATCGCTTCCATTTGGCAGTCGTTATATGCGCAGGTGGAGCCCTTTTTGAAAGATGTAACTGTTGGGGCTTAATTAGTTAGACTACTGGTGGGGTTACAGTTTGTCTAACCCTTTTTTCTTCTGCAGCTGGGACTGTGTGTGCTGTGCCCCTCCATGTTGGACCAGGACTTTCCGAAGGATCCAATAGGGGCAGGGGGTGTCCCAAATTGAGTAACTGGTGACTAACCAGGATTAGGGCTCTCTAGGGAGCCAGCGGACCAATGTGAATACAGCAAGTAACTGTGGGAAGTGAAGGCTATACCCTGGTGCCTTTTTAGCACCACTGAAAGCGGGACTAAGTGACTGGCATCTGTAGCCAGCCAATGGGATTGGGTGGTACCCGAGCAGAGAGGATGGCCCCATGCTGTCAAGGGGCAGATGCGTTGTGGCTGTGAATGAGGAAGGAGCTCTGAGCTCCTGCGCCATTGAGTGTTCGCGCGGGAAGCGTGTGAAAGGCCTGAGGCGGCCATTGAAATTGCCGGCGATCCTCGGACTAAATCCGCAGGGCAGCAGTCAGAGGAGGGTGTGTACAAGCACAGCTACCTACCAGGCTCAACCTGAAGAGGACTGGAGAATCTGCTGAATCGCGCTCGGTCTGTCAGGAAAGTTGAAGCTGCAGTGAGTCTCCCGATAGCTGTGAGTTCGGTCGGCTCATAGGAGCAGCTGCCTGGTATGGTACCCCTCTGTTGTCTTTCATATAAATGTGTGGAGAAGTATCTGAAGTTTAGGCTCAGCCCTGTGAGTGATGTGAGAGCGCTTTTCCTTCTGGAGTTGTGAGTACTAAATCAGGGTAGCTCCCTGTTAAACGTTGCTAGCCAGGGCAAGATTTTTTGGTTACCTTGCTGACTACATTAGCTGAGCCGACTGGCTCCATCAAATTGTAGTAGGAATTAAATGCTTATCTGTGTCAGGGCCCCAATCAGCTGCATCGAGGAACTAGCCTTTAGGACTTGGGTACCCATGGACAGTAACTTATAGGTTAGGCCTGTGCACAGAGCCCTAGGTGAACATTCTTATATTGTAGTGGTAAGCTAATCAACCTGATTCCCCCCGGTCCTTGTTGTCTCCCCTTGAATAAATCAGATTGCTTGTTTTGCAAAAGTACACAGGCTAGTTTGTGTATTAATGGGGAAATATTGCACGGTGAATGTGGTGTAACTGTACCTTGCTTTTCAGGGGATCCCCGGAGTGAGCCGATTGGTTCGAGCCGAGGGGTAAGGTATATGGTAAGGACACTGAAATCGAACTGTGTGGGCCACTAGTGGGAAGAAAGGGGGGTTGCAGCAACCCAGAGGGCTGTGACTGAGTCAATCTCGACTGTTCTAACCCCGACCTCTGGGTGGAGGCACCTGCCAACAGATCTGGGCCCCTCACCCTGTCACAGTTAGGGCAGGCAGGGATAGTAGCTCTTAGGATAGTGCCCCCTAGGGGTTACAGACTGAATAGGATCTGCAATGACACTATAGGTAGGAAAAATAGGGCAGACTAGGTGGGCTATCAGGTCCTTATTTGCTGACAGATTCTATGTTTCTATGGTGTTTGTGACAGAGTTTAATAAACTTTCTTACAAAGTAGCATATATACAACCATGAGTGGGGGGGAGAATGACCAGATAAAAAAAGATATCTTAGTTAGTGACATCAGTAACAGCAACATATCAAAAAATAGCATTATTACTGTTGTCACAATGGATATTTCTTAAGTTACTGTCATCACAGTGGAATACTGAACCAATCAGAGAGCAGCTTCTACAATGCTGATGACATCACAATGCCTAGTGCAGTACAGAAACAAACATAGATACATAGATACATAGACAGTGTCGGCAGATAAGGGCCTATGGCCCACCCAGTCTGCCCATTTAAGTTTGTAAGTTCAGTTTATGTTTTCCAGGAAGTCTGTTGCCCCTTACCCCTGACCTCCAGAATTCCTTTATGTCTATCCCATGCATTCTTAAATCCCGTTATTGTTTCAGCCCCCACCACTTCCTCTGGCAGGGTGTTCCACTTGTCCACCACCCGTTCTGTGAAGAAATTCTTCCTCACGTTTCCTCTGAATCTTCCTCCCTCCAACTTCATCCCATGCCCTCTAGTCCTGGAACATCTTTTTCGCTTAAAAATAGTGCATTCCTGCACCCTGTTCCTCCCTGTAAGATACTTGTATGTCTCTATCATATCCCCTCTCTCCCTCCTCTCCTCCAGGGAGTACATGTTCAGTGCCTTCAACCTGTCCTCATAGGACTTGTGATGCAAACAGTTAATATCAAAGAAAAACAGCACAATCTTCAGACAAACTGCAGATTTAAAAGCTGTAACTTGTAAATTAGTATATATATCAAATATACAATAGCCTGACTCAAAATTGGCAGTTTATAATCACTTGTGAATGGTCACGACATTCATAACTCACTCGTGGTTCTGCCACTCTTGAGTTATGGTCCTGCCCCCCCCACACACACACACACTTAAAGATAAATTGCATACTGTATTTTGAGTCAGCCCATTGTATATCCCATTATATCTGCCAGAACTAGTAGAATCTCCATACTAACAAAATTCATATGAATCACATTGGCCCAGCCCTTTTAATGTCATATGCAAGACCAGAACATTTAGCAGATAAACTAAGCAGTAGCCATTTTGTGCCCCCCCCCCAAAAAAAAAAATCTGTATTTGATAAGATAGTAGCACAACCTTTACCTAAAAGGTTTTATCACTGTGGGGGTTGCTTCTTTTGAAAGCATGCAGTTATTGGTAAGAAACTGTGCGACTAGTGTCCTTTAATGAAGAAAACAGGAACTGGTGTCATTGCTGTTGAGTCTTGTCGCAGATGCTGCCATCCCCTGGAAGACGGTTACTTTAAGCAGAAACAATGGGGAGGGGGTGCAGAAATAATCTTGCACAACATTTCTTTTCAAAGCTTTTATTCCACAAACACATCACATTGGTAACTGACCAATATTTCACCCTGAATCATAGGCTTCTTCAGGAGTCCACTTTGCAGGCAAAGGAGGAGAATGGGAGTAGCCCCAGGTAGGTTTCTGGGCAGACAAGATGAATCTTGTAGTCCCCTTCTGCTGTCACTTTCTATGTTTCTATGTTTCTGTTTCGTGTATTAAAAATATATGCATCAAAATCATCAGAAACCTGAACATTTCTATGAAATGGTAATGGAAAAGTACCTTCAAAAATAGTCACTTTGCTTTCAGTGACCTTGTATCAACTTATAGACTTGTGTTAGCTTTTCTGTAACCACACAGCTTTTTAATAATAGCTTTTCAGATTCTACCAGAAATAACAGTGCAGTAATGTCGCTCACACAGCAGTCTCCTATATACTTGTAGTCAAAACCACTGAGTGGCAACCCCCAATACCAGATACATCACCAAGTGCCAAACAATTGGTACGAGAAAACTCTTCCTAATCTCATCATGCCTATATGTGGATAGCACTATACCTGACTGCAGTTAATTAACTTATTTTCCTTCTATGTTATTGGCCACCCTGGACCTATTTTATAGGAAAAAATAAGGATTAACAGTATATTAATCTCCTATTTCAAAGTAGATGCTGGTTCAAATATTCTTCAAAGTACATGTACTTGCTCCATGTAGTTTATGAGGCTTCCTGCAGTGAAATTCAGAGGTGCTGGCAGTCAGCCAGAGCAACTGCCTCTTAAGCTTACTGCCGCAGACCTACAGCACTGACGTCATGCAAGATAACGTCATGCAGTATGTGCGTGTGTGCACAGAAAATGCTCGCCTCAACCTGGTTGTCAGGCAGCTATGCTGAACACTAGCTCCATGCTAAATGCATCCCCAGTGCGTGGCAGTGAGCTTTACAGGACTGAATGTAATAATAATGCTAGTATGATCTTGCATATATATGAGGAACTGATTTCTGGGCATACTACAGTACATATGGAATTATGTTTTCCATTCTTACAAAGGATTTTAACATTTCTTGATCATATTAAAATTTATACAAGTACATATTAACATTTTATTTTAAACATTAGCACTTCCGTTTGCAATTACCCAGAAAAAAGTCTGTACAAATGTCTTAGCTGTACTTTTCATTTCAAAAGGCAGTATCAATGCTCTACTGATAGCAGACTTGTATGTCTTGTTTTGTCAGTGCCTAATTTTAAAGTGCCTGTGGTAAAAAAATGTAATTGCCTTGGTAACCAAGGTTATGCATATTTGTAACATTATTCTAGTTGTTATCCAGAGGGCCAAAGGGGAAAGTCTGTAAAGTAGGGCAAAAGGCAAAATCCTCTCCTAGAGTAAAGTGACTTCACTCTGATAAAATTGGGATGGAAGTGTGGTGGTGGGGGGCAGAGTTTTTTTGGAGAAGAATGGGAGCATGTCATAAGTCAGGCTCTTTGACAATCACATGTTCCAGATAGTCTTAAATTTTTATACCGGGTTTAGAATGGGAAAGGGGAAAGTACTGCTACAAAGTTGCTAATATGTACAGTATAAGACCACCTATTTCTATTACCAACATACAGCCCAGCTGGCATCCTTATTCATACCTATCTCCCCATTTAGTGTATCCAGCTCATATAGCCATCTCACTTCAGGTCTTTCCAGTAATCTATTAAACTCAATTGCTCTGAAAGTGGGTGACAACTTCCAGGCCACAAAACCTCAGGAGACCTCATCTCTGGAAGGACACAGACAGAGTGGAGGCGGTCAAGAGGAGGGCAACTAAAATGGTACAAGGTCTGCATGGAAAGCCCTATGAGGACAGACTGAAAGACCTCAATATGTACACTCTGAAGGAAAGGGTGGAGGGGATATACATAGATATGTAGAAATTGTCAGCAGACAAGGACCGCTAGGCCCATCTAGTCTGCCCGTAGGCCCTAAACTTGTATGCAGTAACTGAACCTAAGTGATCAATGGCTTTTCACTACTCCCTCTCTATGACAGAGACTTTCAAATACGTCACAGGCATAAATAAGGTACAAGAGTGAAGCATTTTTCATAAAAAAGGTACACAAGAACAAGGGGGCATGCTATAAAGCTGGAGCATGGTAGACTCATGGAGGATGTGAGGAAGTTCTTCTTCACAGAAACAGTGGTAGATGCCTGGAATAGCCTCCCAGTGGAGGTGGCGAGGGAAAAGACTGTAGAAGGGTTCAAGAAGGCATGGGCTAGGCATAAGGGTACCTTAGTGGTAAGACAGGGGGCAGCAGAGACAGAGATCAAGTAGGGTCTGTGGTGTTACTGTAGGTAGGGAAAATTGAGCAGACTAGGTGGGTCAAGCAGTCCTTATATGTTTTCAAATTCTATGTTTCTATGTTTAGGGATGCTCCTGTGTGCCCCTCTGCCCTGAAACAGTCAGCAATCAGAGAAAGTAGTGAAAATTGGACAGACTAGGTGGGCCAAGTAGTCCTCATCTTTTGTCAGAGTCTACGTTTCTATGTTTAGGGATGCTCACATGTGCCCCTCTAACCTGAAATGGTCAGTAACTAGAGAATTTCCTGTGTTTCTGATATGACTTTTATGTTCTTGAATCCTGATCTTGAGTTGCCTAAGGGTTTTTCCAACATATGTCTTGTCACGAGGGCATTGCAATAGCTACATGACCCCATGGTCTCACATGTGATGTGTTGCTTGATGGGATATTGTCTATTTGTGTGGGAATGTACAAATGTAGTTTTATTGTTAGTATAGCCACAGAGCAGTGGGCACAAGGGACCATTTCCAGCCATAATGGGCCTAGGAGAAGTTGGTGGCATTGTTTTCTTTCTCCTTGAACATGAGCTGTTTAGACCAACTGGTCCTTAATAGTTGGCACTGTCTTGACTGTCACTAGTGGTCATTTAAGAAAAATGTCTGCATTTTTGGGGTACTGGCTTAGTATTTGCCAATGTCTAGTCAGCATCTTTTTTATTTCTGGAATTTTGCTGTTGTACTTTGTAGCAACTATTGCTCTTTTGTTAGTTACACATCCTGGTGGGCTTCACTGTACATCGGAGTGTCTTCCTCCTAGGGCTTCATCAACTCCATAGGCTTATAAAGGAGAGGCTGTTGTTTACATTTATACTGAAACTGCATTCACTAAAGTAGGAGAAATGTAGTTCCATAGCATTTGAAAATTTTAAACAAAGCCTCTCCTGACTGGCTTAACCATAGTCTATTAACACATAAGGCAATCTTCACCTTCCAACCCATCACTTTAAAGCAAGTTGGGGATCTTCTCTTGGCACTTGACACTAGGAAAAGTGCTGGTGCAGACCAAATAGAGCCATATTTCCTAAAGTTAGGATATTATGCTCTAGCTGCTCTAATAGCTCATTTCTTTAACTTGTCCCTTATGCAGGGTTCCATCCCAGCAGTATGGAAGACAGCGCAAGTGACCCCACTCTTTAAGACTGGTAACACCAGTGACTTAAACAATTATCACCCAGTTTCTTTACTCCCTAGTTTGTCAAAAGTACAGGAGAAAATACTGAATTCACAGCTCAGGCAACACCTTGACATGCATAATCTACTTAACGTGGTCCAATCTGGTTTTAGACCACATCACAGCACAATCTCTGCACTTGCCAAAGTCACAAATGACTGGCAGATGGCCTTAGATAACAAAAAATATGTATGCAGCTTATTCCTTGATCTGAGCAAAGCTTTCGATACAGTGGACCATGACCTTCTTATTACCACTCTGCGTAATGTTGGAGCAGACCCACTGCCAATCAAGTGGTTTACTAGCTATCTCACCAGACGCCAACAACAAGTCAAAGTGGATGGTAATCTCTCCACACTGTAAACTGTGCAAAGAGGAGTGCCCCAAGGGTCCATCCTAGGACCATTGTTGTGTGCTGTTTATATCAACAACCTAAATGACAGAATCTCAGATGCTAGTATTCACCTATTTGTGGATGATACTGTGCTATACTTAGCCAGGCCTTCTCTGTACAAGGCCTGCAAAGACCTCCAACTTGAATTTAACCATTTGCAGGAAAATCGACTGCATCTGAAGTTGCTTTTAAATGCTAAAAAACCAAGGCTATGCTTTTTGCTCCAAGTTCATGTATAAATACAACAAAGGGTCCCTCTACCATCCCTGTTATCCAGTCACTGCTTGGTGAGCCCTTAGAGTTTGTGTCAAACTTCAAGTACTTGGGGGTTTGAGTTGATGACAGGCTATCCTTCTCAATTCACATTGAAAACCTAATCAAAAGACTAAGACAAAGGCTTGGCATCTTCTTTCGTATTAAGCATCTATTAACTCAGGAGTCTAAAATCCGCCTAGTACAAACTACATTCTTACCGCTCCTAGACTATCCCGATATCCTGTATGGGCATGGGACAAGTGTGGCCCTAGGGAAACTTGACTCCTGTTATCATCGGGCAATTAGAGTCATCACAAATGCACCATACTCCACTCATCAGTGCACCCTTTACTCTGTGCTTGGCTGGAACTCACTTAGTTACTGTACAGACAACATAAAAATGCTATCCTATGGACACTTGGAACATTAACAAATAAGCTCCCTAAATACATCTCTGACTGCCTCCCTCTCTGCCAGTCAGGGAGTTGCCTTCTAAGAAGTCTCTCGGATTCCTCTCTTGTTATTCCCAAGGTAAATACATGCTTTGGCAAAGCAGCCTTAAGTCACTTTCTCCCTGTCCTTTGGAATAATATGCAAAAAACTTTAAAAATTGTTCTTCCAGTTAAAGTACCCTTCTTCAAAACCCTCTTTGCTAAGGCCTTTAAATAACCTTGCAACCGCCTTCACTAATGTAACCATTCTGGAGCTCTTCCTCTTCTTCTAGTATCCCAGTTACATTATGATTTCTACTATCTGGATAATGTGTTTACTGGGTGACAATTGTACTAAATTACTTATGTATCCTCTTGTGTTTTATGTATATGATGTACAAACTTGTGTTTTTATGTATATGATGTACAAACTATAACCTATTTGTAAGATTGTACTTATTGTGCCTTGAATCATATATTCATCTAACTTTTGTATGTTATATACTTGTACCTGACCCAGGTCCACCTTGTAAATGAGCTGTCTCAACAGTATTTTGCCTGGATAAATAAAGATTGATTGATTGATTTGAATTTTAAATTTAAAAATCCTGCTCTGAGAACCCTAAAATAACTGCCTTGATGATGTCAATGAAGTGAGAGATGTCAGCTGTGTAGATAAAATGAGATTTAGAAAAGTATAGTGTTATGCACTTTGGATTTAATAATATTCATGCAACCTATGAATTAAGTGGACATACTTTAAAAAGTGTCGAGTGTGAAAAAAACCTTGGTGTACTAGTTGCAAACGACCTTACGTTTAGATCACAAACTACCAAAGTGGTTAACAATGCAAATAGAATGTTACACTGTATTCTACACAATATTAGAAGCAGATATTAAACTGTGATACTGCCATTGTATGGTGCACTGGTGAGACCTTTAATGGAGTACAGCATGCAGTTTTGGAGCCCTTATCATAAAACAGATATTAGGAATCTGGAGGCAGTTCAGAGGAGAGCAACAAAATGGATTAATGGGCTGCAGTTCCTCCCATATGAGGATAGATCAATGGAGCTGAAATTGTACCCATTGGAATATCGTAGGCTACGGGGAGATCTATGTTTAGTATACTCTGCCTTTCAAAATATAGATTTGTGGGAATGTGCTGGATTAGAAAGAAAAATTACTGTTAAACCTATGAGAACCCATGATTATCAATTAAAAGGGGAACTGTATAAAATGAGATCTTGGTTTAACCAGAGAGTGGTGTCTTGCTGGAATAGACATCCACATAGTATAGTTAACAGCGACTCAATCACCAATTTCAAAAATAAGTCAGATGTCTTCTATGGCATCATTCGGACACTATAACATGGGACTATCAAAAAGACACCAACAAATGAGACTTCTTGGTGTAATCTATTGTCTCACACCTGACTTATGAGACTTATGAGATGTATTCTAGCTCCACTAACTGTATTTAAATGTGAATAACTTTAAAAGGAATAATGATAGCATGGTACTTTGAGCACAAAAGTTGTTCAGCACAAAAATATCTACATAATGAGAGGTGTTTCATTTATAGATATCTTTTAATTTTTTTAACTTAGCAAAAAAGGCAGCAGGAAATTCAGTTTTTCTCAATTGTAAATAACTTTAAAACAAAAATGATAGCATGGTACTGTGAGCACAAAAGTTGTTCAGCACAAAAATATCTACAAAGTGAGTGGTGTTTCATCTATAGATACCGCTTAGTGTTTTTTTTAATTAGAAAAAATCAGCAGAAAATTTAATTTTTTTTGTCACTTTGGCAACAAACAAATGTAAATAACTTTAAAACAAAAAATGATAGTATGGTACTGTCAGCATGAAAGTTGTTCAGCACAAGCATATCTACAAAATGAGTCGTGTTTCATTTATAGATATCTTTTAGTTTTTTTATAATTAGCAAAAACTGCAGAAAATTCCATTTTCTTTTTCACTTTTTGCAACAAACAAAGCAAATAGCTTTCAAATGAAATATGATAGCATGGTACTTTGAGCACAAATGTTGTTCAGCCCAACAATATCTGCCACATCAGTGGTGTTTCATTTATAGATACATTTTAGATTTTTTTATAATCAGCAAAAAAATGGCAGGAAATTCAATTTGTTTTTCACTTTTTTGGAGGCATGGCATAAATGGAATATGCTACCTCCCTACTGGAAATATTGTTCAAACTCTGGCCCATTAAGCGTACAACAGTTTTGCACCCCCTCACCCCCATTCAAAAGGCAGGAGATGGGTGCTATTTGAAAAGCAAATTGCAGTTTGGTTAATTGGGAAGGGCACAAGAACAACAACTATCAACAGTATTTCCAGTAGGGAGGTAGCATATTCCATTTATGCCATACCTCCCCCCAAAAAAGGGAAATAAATTCATTTTCCTGTCATTTTTTTTTTGCTGATTATAAAAAATCTAAAATATATCTATACATTTAACACCACTCATTTGGCAGATATGTTTGTGCTGCACAACTATTATCCTCAAAGTACCCTGCTATCATATTTTGTTTTAAAGCTATTTGCATTTGTTTGTTGCAAAAAGTGAAAAAGAAAACTGATTTTTTCTCTGTTTTTGCTAATTATAAAATAACTAAATGGTATCTATGAATGAAACACCACTCACTTTGTAGATATTTTTGTGCTGAATAACTTTTGTGCTCACAGTACCATGCTATCATTTTTTGTTTTAAAGGTGTTTGCCTTTGTTTGTTGAAAAAAAAAAATTCTGCTGGTTTTTGGTAATTATAAAAAAAGTGAAAGGTATATATACATATATATAAATGAAACACAACTTAGTTCGTAGACATGTTTGTGCTGAACAACTTTCATGCCCACTGTACCATACTATAATTTTCTTGTTTTAAAGCTGTTTTCATTTCTTTGTTGCCAGTGACAAAAATTGATTGTTCTGCTGCTTTTTGCTAATTAAAAAAACATTAAAAGTTATCTATAAATGAAATGCCTCTCATTTTGTAGACATTCATGCTGAACAACTTTTGTGCTCAAAGTACCATGCTATCATTTTTCATTTTAAAGTTATTCGCATTTGAATACAGTTAGTGGAGCAAGAATACATCTAGACAGTTGGCATCTCTCACTTCATTGGTATCAATCATCAAGGCAGCAATTTTAGGATTCTCAGAGCAGGATTTTTGAATCAGGAGAGGCTGTGTTTAAAATTTTCAAATGCTATGAAACTGCATTTCTCCTACTTTAAGAAATGCTGTTTCAGTACTAATGTAAACAACAGCCTCTCCTTTAAAAGCCAGTGGAGTAATTAAAAAAAAAAAAAACATAAACAGCTTGCTTACTTGTCCTTTAAGAGTGAGATCCAGGTACGGGATGCAATCTTGGCTGTAGTTTAGTGGACATTTCAGATTGTTTTTACAACTACTTACATATTCAAAAAATTCAAGTAGCCTCCACTCTGCAAGAGGGTGGGGACAGAGAAGAGTACCAAAAATGTTGGAGAAGGCAGGGGAGGCTGTGAGAAGTGTTAAAGCACAGACAGAAGAAAGGCTATCACAATCATGAGGAAAGGAGGAAGACATTCTTTAGGTTTATCAGTGAGAGGAGGAAGTCCAGAAGGGGTATAGTCAGACTCAAAGGGGACAATGAAGAGAGGGTAGAAGGGGATCTAGAGAAGGCCACAATCCTTGACAGGTACTTCTGCTCTGTCTTTACTAGAGAGGGAGCAGGGCAGGGACTGCAACTGGAAAACAGATGTATGGAGAGGAAAGAATCGAGCTTCACAACATTTACAGAATAGAGGGTCCTAGGGGAACTTACAAAACTAAAGGTGGGCAAAAGATGGGGCCAGAGTACATCCAAGGATCCTAAAGGAACTGAGGATGGAGCTGGCAGCACCATGGCAGCCCTGTTCAGCGAGCCACTGAGCACGGGGGTGGTCCCACAGGACAGGAGAAGAGCAAATGTGGTCCCTCTTCACAACAGTGGTAGCGAGGACAATGCAGGGAACTACAGGCCAGTGAGTCTCACCTCATTAGTGGGGAAGATCACAGTGACATTGCTTAAGGAATGTATTGTGGATCAGCTGGTAGCCACTGAAATGCAAGATCCAAGACAGCATGGGTTACTGAAACTGCAACTGCGGGAAGGTCCTTTCAAAACAAATCTGATAGATTTCTTTGACTGGGTGACCAAGGTGGTGGACTAGGGAGGGGCAGTGGATATTGTCTACCTTGATTTCAGTAAGGCCTTCAGCACAGTCCTGCATAGAAGGCTGGTAAACAAGCTGAGGAGTCTAGGGGTGGGGCACAGGGCAGTGAACTGGGTCAGATATTGGTTAGTGTACAGAAGGCAGAGGGTGGTTGTAAATGGCACACAGTCTGAAGAAATAGGAGTCATCAGTGGGGTGCCACAGGAGTCAGTCCTGGGACCAGTCCTTTTCAATGTCTTCAAAGCAGACATAGCAGAAGGGCTAGAGGGAAAAGTATGCTTGTTTGCAGATGACACCAAGAGCTGCAACAGAGTAGATACTCCAGGGGGTGTACGGAGAATTAAGAGAGACCTGGAAAAGCTGAAGAAATGGTCTGAGGTATGGCAGTTAAGGTTTAACACAAAGAAGTGCAAGATCATGCATGTGGGAAACAGAAACCCTGAGTGAGCTACATGTTGGGGGGTGAGTTGTTGACAGTCACTAGGGAAGACAGAAATTTGGGGGTCATTCTGTCAGATGACCTGAAATCCACCAAATAAACTGCAAAAGCAGTTGGGAGGGCTAGTGGGATGTTATAGTGTGTAGGGAGGGATATTACAAGCCGTAGGAGGGAGGTGGTGATCCCACTGTACAAGATGCTGGTTAGGCATCACCTAAAGTACTGTGTGCAGTTCTGGAGGCAGCACCTGCATAAGGATAATGACAGGGTGGAAACCATACAGAGGAGGGCAACTAAGATAGTGCAAGATGTGCACGACACGGCATATGGGGATAGACTTAGGGACCTCAATATGTACACAATGGAACAGACAGGAGAGGGGGGACATGACTGAGACTTTCAAATAAAAGGGCATAAACAAGGTGGAAGGGGATAGCATCTTTCAGTATAAAAAATACAATAGAACTAGAGAGCATGACATGAAATTGGAGGGGGGGTCGCATAAGGGGTAACGTGAGAAAGTTCTTTTTTACAGAGAGAGTGGTGGATGCATGGAACACCCTGCCTCAGGAGGCAGTGGGAGCATGTACAGTGTAGGGATTCAAGAAGGCATGGGATAGGCACAAGGGAATCATACATATGAGGGCAGCATAGCTGAGGCCGCTGTCCTAGTAGAAGCAGTGGGAGCATAAAATGGGCAGACTGGATGGGCCCTATGGTCCTTTTCTGCTATAAACTTCTATGTTTCTATCCCTTCCCACACAATGAGGAAGCCATCAATGCATCTTTTGTAAAATTTGATGTGTCTGCAAAAAGGATTCCTTGTTTCAGAGAGTACTGTATGAATTCACTCTCAAAGTCATGCATACATGCATTTGCAGAGATTGGGGACATGGTGGATCCTATGGCCATCCCACATGCTTGCTCATAAAACTTGCCTTCAAATGCAAAGAAGTTTTTAGACAGGATAAATATGGCTAATTCTTGTAACACTCTAGTAGAGGGATGTTGCGGTTCTACTCTTCATCATAGGAAAGTACAAGTCATGAGCTTATTGGCTATTGGGACTCGGCCATATTAATTTAAAAAGGCATATTTCCTATCACCCGTAAATACATCCAAAGATGCTTTGAAACCATTAATCGTAGTACTGGTCACCGCCTTATTAGGTAGTCTGTTCCGTACAGGTAACCACTTTCTGGTTAAACCACTGCCCCCTTATATTTGTTTTAAAGAACTCTCCTTTTAGTTGGTATTGATGGAATCTGCTACTCCTGGCTGTATAAATAATAATAATAATATTTATTTATATAGCACAATTCAACAAATATCAAAGCGCTGTACAGAGATTAAAACACAAACATTAAATAACTAAAAAATAAATAAAATGTAATATTCATACTTCGGCCTATGGATTTCCACAGATTAGCATTTTTAACAGCTCTGTATAACAGACACAAGTCTCCTCTCAGTGTTCTGTACTTGTGACTGTATAATCCAAGCTGTTTCAATCTATCACCATATTGCATGTTCTATAACTGGCTGATATTCCTTGTTGCTCTCCTCTGGACTCTCTCCATCATTTTTATATCACTGACTTTATGAGGAGCCCAAAACTGGACACACTATTCCAAATGTGGCTGCACCAGTGATGAATACATGAGGAGCACCACATTCATGTCCTTACTTTTCATGTTCCTACTGTATGAATACAGCCCAAATCCTATTGGTTTTACTTACTGCTGCTTTACACTGTTCAGACACAGATAGACACAGGTCCGTTTCTATCTCTGATACCGGAATCTGCTGACCATCAATGTAGTATAATGCCCTGGAATATTTACTTCCCATATGCGTAATTTTACACTTGTGTAGATTAAGGGTAAGTTTGTTTTCAATTACCCAAGCCCCCACTTTATTTATTTCCATCTGCTAATGTTTAATAGCTAGATTTCCAATTTTAACATCATCTGCAAACTTGGAAATCCAGCAGAATTTGGAGATCTTCAAAAGTGCCACATATAGGCTAAACAAGGTGGGGCCTACCTCAGACCCCTGTGGTACCCCACTAGTGATTTTAGCCCATGAAGATGGATGTTCTGCCACACACATTCTCTGTTGTCTTCTTCTAATCAAGCCTTGACCCATCTGACTATCTTATTTTCTAGTCATATGTCAATTAGCCTTTCTATTAGCTGATTGTGTGGTAAGGTGTCAAAGGCTTTAGAGAAGTCTAAAGAGAGGATGTCTACTGGTAAGCCCACATCTAAGGCACTGCTGACTGGATCAAAAAAAGTGCAGCAAATTTGTCAAACAAGAACATCCAGTCTGGAATCCGTGTTGATTTATGTCAGTTAGTCCTATTTCTGCTATATGCGCACATATCAGGGGCAGGATTCTCAAAGCCTTCAGAAGGTGCAAAACCTTCCCTAAGTCCCCAAAACTTCCTCAGCTACAGAAAAAAAGGGGAGATTGCTCCAAGTGCTATTCACAAAAACCTCCACAGCTGTGGAAAAAAACACCATGGACAGTGGAAAAAAGTGCAGCTGTGAAAGTCCCTGAGGACAAAAAGGTGTGAGATAAGTAAGGCACAGCTCCTGAAAGACTATTCACAGCCAATTTTGTTCCGCAGCTGAGGAAAGAATGTTACACACAGTGGAATGAGGTGTAACTCTCCCTCAGCATATTGTAGTAGTGCTCCAGAAATTGGAATCAATTAAGGTAGAGGTGTACCACAGGTAATAGCATCTCAGACAGTATAGCAGTGGCTGATGTTACAGCACTGAAAGCACACATTGTCATGATATGGCAACAGGCAACAACCACTAGACCCAGTGCAGCCCATGACAGAGCCCCACAAGCAGTAGAGCCTGACCAGCCAGCAGCAAGTGCTACCCCCGCAGGCCACAGGAACACCCCAGGGAGGGACGACCAGCAGGGACAGTCAGCCACTGTGGTGCCAAGGTATCGCTGGTATCTGTGGTGCTGCTGTGGTCCCAGTTGAGGACTGGTTGCAGGTCTCTGTGTGTGCTGACAGCTTCATATTATAACAGCACTGTTACAGTCTGCTGCTTCAGCTACTGTGGTTCCCTATTGCTGTGCCTTCACAGCCTCCACAGCTGCTGATTCGCAGCACTTGCGCAAGTCCTGTGGCAGCTAAATTGCTGCACCTGCAGCACTTTTCATGGAAATCTGCATCTGCACCAGTTTTCTTTGAGAATACAGTGCAACTGCGTTTCCACACTGCAGCAGGCCTTTTTCCTGCAGCTGCGGGAATTTCGGCTTTCTTTGTGAATCCTGCCCCAGGTCTTTAATTATACCTTTGATTACCTTACAATTGATGTCAAGCTAATTGGTCTAAAATTTCCACAATCCGTTTTTGAGCCCTTCTTATGTGGGCATGTTCATGAAAACTAGGTACCAATACACATGACATTTTCTGGGGTGTGTAACTTTAAAATGCAAGCTATCTGCCTCATGGTTTTGGATCCGTTTTGTGCCTTATCACATATACAGAGAGAAAAAATAGTGTTATCCTGCTAAAGCAAGCACTTTTTAACACAATCTTGCAACCTCTACTTTCTTGTTATCTGCACAGTGCTGATGTGTGACATAGAAAACAGGTCCAGTTAATGTGTGTTGTTTTGTTTGTTCCCCCCATGTGAGCTGGCCCCAAAAGCATTTGTGTGTAGTCCTTTATTGTTTGCTGCTTGCTATTTATTTATTTTTACGTTATTTAATTTATCTTTTATTTTTATTATGGGCTGGATGTCCATGGCATTTCTACTGGTGTGGTGTCCACAGGACTCTCCTTCTGCCCACGGTTATTATATGCACTGCAAATTCATTTTGTTTGAATTTCTTCTGTTCCCTTCCCCACTCCCATCCCAATGCAGCCTTTCGCCTATTCTCAAGCACTTATACTGCTCCCCCAAGTCAGTGTGCTTGACCTTGGAACCCCAGTGCTGCCACCTTCCACATCTCATCGCCATACAAATGTCACGGCGAGAAGCTGATTTCAGCGTTTAATGTGCTACTGGATTCCTATGGCACATTGGGTGTGGGCAGCCCCAGCATTGGATTTAAAAGCCACTGCAGGCAGATACTGAGCCCCTTTCACTGCACCATGTTTGTTGTTTGGACTCATCATGTCCACCACCGGTTCCCCCTTAACAAATGCCGCAGTTTGAAGCAAGAGTACAAACGCCATGCTCTGCCTTTCATCTGGACAAAGAAATATCTTAAACCTGCCGAAAGTACCACGATTCAGGGTTCCTCTTTTAGTTCACTTCTGGACTCCTTAAGCAGGTAGGCTCCCTGTGGGACAAATGATGTACATGTTTGGAAAAATGAAGCAATAGGTGATTTCAGACATCAATG
Organism: Neoceratodus forsteri; assembly: GCA_016271365.2. NCBI lineage: Eukaryota > Metazoa > Chordata > Ceratodontiformes > Ceratodontidae > Neoceratodus > Neoceratodus forsteri. The sequence goes on along the minus strand of CM028137.1, from coordinate 725,347,876 downwards.
CTTCTGGTGTCTTAGTACATGCATCACAAGCGCAGCGTGCTGTCCACAGTACTTCCACCATGTTGTGTTTGTTTTCTTTGCACATGCCTTTAAAAAATGGGCAATTGCTCTAATAGTGAACAGTGACAATATTTGTGAAGTATGGGGGGTGAGCTGCTGTTAATCCTAAAGTGCATCAAGAGATCAGATATTGTAGAAATGAGCGGAAAGGTACAAGAAGTGGTCTGAAAAGTTCCTATTCTTTTTCATAGCCTTAAATGAAGCTGATTTTAATTACTGTGGTGGTGGTGCCACAGTGCTGTGTGTGTTGCTTGTTGGGAAGGTGCTTTGGTGGCTTGTGGAGTGAGGTGGGGGGAGCATGACGTCCAAGCATCGATGAGCTAGCACAACTGGACAAATTAATTTGAAAGTGCATTCTGCAAATTCTGGTTCTTTGTCCAGGTGTGTTTGCTCAGAGACACTCAGCCATCTTGGGCACCAAGCAGCCTTGCCTTGTTGGGGGGGGGGGGATTGTACTACTTGCTTCTGTTCTGTTGTAAAAATGCTGATTTGTGATGTTACTTGCCAGGAGGCTGTCCGACCATCGATGGGCAAGCACACTGGGACAAATTCATTTAAAAATGCATTCTGCAAATTCTGGTTCTTTGTCCAGAGATGCTCGGCCATCTTGGGCACCATGTGGCCTTGCCTTGTTGGGGGGGATGCATTGTTTGCCATGGTTGTTTTGTTAATAAAATGTTGATTTTGAATGTTATCAGCCAGCAGGATGTCTGACTGCCAATGGGCAAGCACACCTGGGCAAATTAATTTAAAAGTGCATTCTGCAAATTCTTGGTCTTTGTCCAGGTGTGTTTGCTCAGAGACGCTCATCCATCTTGGGTACCATGTGGACTTGGCTTGTTGGGGAGGGGGTGTATTGTACCGCTTGCCTTTGTTTTGTTGACGAAATGTTGATTATGATGTTACTTGCCAGCATGATGGCTGACCGTCAATGGGCAAGCACTATGGCTTCCCCATTGAGCGTGCCTTTTTTGGATCCCACCATGGAAAAGGCCCCTCTGATGGTAAGAGTGGGGTCATCAAATCAACAGCAACTAAGGCAGTGACATCAAAGCAGTCATAACCTCGGTGAAAGAACTCTTTAAGTACTGCAAAAAAAAATAAATTAACAATGCAGCCTATTGACGATGGATGCAAACATTCCTTAAGAACATTCTTTTGGGTGGATGCCAATGAGATATGCAGGCCAGAAGGACCTGTTCTTAAAATGGTACAGAGGACATGTAAAATACAGAGTGTCAGGTCAGTCGCCAGTGGCATTGTTGTAGTCAGGGATTATAGCTGTTTCTGCACTGCTTGCAGGATTGATGAAGGAGCGTGTAAAAATGCCAGCCATGTGGGTCCGTGGATAGAAAAGATACTGAGGGAATCTCCTGGTGTTAATAGAAAGTGGGACAATAACGTGGTGCCATCAACTGCAGCTGTTGAAATTGATAGTACCCATGCCATTGAACAACTTCCTGTCAACACGCCAGAAAATAAAATGGTTAGCAATGTATAGAACATGCTGGACAACGTACTTTCTGTTGGCACAGAGCCCACCCCCGTGCCAGTCAACATTGCTCAATCTGCCACAGGCTCCACCGGTGGCACACAACTGAAAAAAGTCCAAAGACTGGGTATAAACATCGAGCACTTCTATGCTGTTTATTAACCAAACTGTTTTTACATTGGACAAGTGAAATCCATTACTGAACAGTAAGTGGAATTTAACTTTCTGCATCAGTGTGGGGGTGCAGCATTCACATGGCCCAGACATGACGACCGTGGCAACATATGGAGATGTCCAGTTTTCCATGGGCCACTGAACATGTGTGGCAAGCCACCTTTTAAACTGACACCTGAAGAAGCACAGACAATCCAAGAGAAATATGACAAACTGAAACAAAAGTGGAATTAAGGATTGCAGGTTACCTTACGCATAAAATGGACAGTATTGATATTATTTGGATATTAAAGGGATAAAGGATGCAAAGGTATTGCTTGCTGTCCTTTCCATAGTTGGAGTTATTGTTTAAAGTTTTTCCCTTACTTAGACTTATTGCTTCGTTTTTCACGGCTTTTGATTTATTGCTTAAAGTCTTTCCCTTAGATTTATTGCTTAGTTTTTCACATATTCAGATTTCTTGCTAAAAGTTTTTCGTATAGCTGAAGAGTTTTTTATGTACTTAGATTTATTGCAGAAAGTTTTTTATGTACATAGTAACTATTAAGTTTTTTGCAATGTTTGCCATGCCATTTTATGAATTTAATTATTAGTAAACTTTTTTTTTATCATACAGCAGCTGTTTTGCTTCCTTTGTACATGCATCACAAATGTTTGATGTCCAATGTACATATACCATGATGAGCATTCTTGTTACCAGGCATCTTTAAGGGAGTTACCTTACCACATGCCCACTTTTAACCATTTTGATCATTTTATCTCAAAACACATTGAAATGTATAAATATATTTATTAGTAACATTTGTTTTCAATTACAGTAGCTGATTGGTGTCCATGTACATGCGTCACAACCATTTAGTGTTCACATAGAAGAAGAAGAATCAGCATTTATATAGCGCTTTTCATACAGTGTATCCCAAAGCACTTTACAAGCAATGCTAGACTTGTAGTGAAGTGACTGAATGTGTAGTGGCAGCCATATCGCACGTCAACACCCACACAGCCTGGACAAGTGCATGAACCAGTTTTTATGGGAAGGGGAATGTTGGCCAGGACACCGGAAATGTCCCCTACTCTTTGTGAAGAGTGCTCTGGGTTCTTTTACTTCCACCTGGACACCCACCAGGACAACACCAGGATGGGTAGAAGGGACCTCGGTTTAACGTCTCATCTGAAGGACTGCACACCCTAGCAGTACAGTACCACCCAATACTGCACTCAGATGCCAGCGTTTTAGGTGCAAGTCCAATCCCAGTGTGGGATGAGAACCCACGACCTTCTGGTCCAGAGGTGGATTTGCTACCAACTGAGAGCCACACTTACATACATACACCACAGTGTCCACGTACATACACCACGGTGTCCGCTGTACATACACTACACACTTTGTCTCCCAATTTTTCCATAAAAATGCTTCCCAGTCTTCCTCCCTCTGATTTTCTTTAAATTTATAGCAGGCCCTTTTCTTGGCCCTCATTGATTTTCTGATTCTTGCTGAGAAACATAGTGGTCTCTGAACCTGTTCTTTTTGGTTACTGTTCTCATGGATACCTTAAATGTCCTGAGAATGCTCCCTTAATTTCCCCATCTCTCTTCCACCCCATCTATGTTGTCCACCCCTACTAACTTATCCTTGCCCTGCTCCTTCAGCCTATTGATGTCTGCTCTTCTAAAGTCAAAGACTTCAGCTCTCAGTTGTGATTTACCAGACTCAAGAGCCAGGTTGAGCAAAACTGAGTTATGGTCACTGCTCTCTAATGGCTCCCCCACTCACACAGCTCCTACCACCTCCGAGTTGGTGAGCACCACATTGAGAATTGCAGTCCACCTGGTGGGCTTGTTACCTAACTGTAGCAGCAGACAATCCTGGAATGCATCCAGCAAGATCTGGCAGCCGGTGCTCCTGGCCACTGGAACATCCCAATCAATGTCCGGCCAGTTCAGTTTGCCCACTTTCACTACTTCCCCTTAGCTATCCCTGTTTCCAGTTCTTCCCTGAGCTCTCTTTACCTCTTCTCCCCCCCTTGCCCTGGGGGTCTATAGATCAACCCCAAGTACAGTTTCTTGCCTGAGGCAGTCATGAGTTGCCCCCACAGTGACTCAGTCTCCCCATTACTAGGGAAGGGGAAATTGTTTAACTAGGAATGGCACACTAAGCTGCAGCTTATTTGCAGGTGTGATCTGGGAGTAGAAGAAAGTTATTTGACTTGCTCAAGGTCACACAGTATGTAAATGGGAGCTGATAAGATTCAAACCCAGATCTCCAGGTTTGCAGCTCAGTGCACTTAACCACTACATTACATTGCCACTTATGCACCAACCCTTCATCACCTCTATGCCCTCCTTGACATAAAGGGATACTCCTCCTCCTCCTCTAACTGTCCCTCTGTCCTTCCTGAACATTGAGTATCCAGGGACTGTAAGTTCCCAGTCATTATTTTCCATAACTCGTGATTCCATTATGGCCACAATGTCCACATCAGCATCTGTCATCGGTGCCTGGCTGATTTTATTACCTAAGCTCCTGGAGTTAAGGCATACCCCCTTCCATCTGACTCCTGATCCTGCTTTGCTGCTACCCTTGCACTTCGCATGTCCTCTCATCCCCTTGTTTTTCTTTGTACTTGCATCCTTTTCCTTCCCCTTTTCCAAAGTCCTTTCACCTAGTCCAGTATAGGCCACAGCTTTCTTTGTACCTGCTATGCTACTACAAGCCCCCAGATGGGGGAGTACTAGCTAGAATCCCTTCCCTTTCCCCTGCTATTAAAGCTTCCCTAGACCCAGTCTCCTCCGCAGCCAGTTTAAATGTCCAATATAGATGTCAAACTTCTGTTCAACCATGCATGCCCCCTCTTTCATTAGGTGAAATCCATCACCTTTGAAGAGTCTCCTGTCCCAGAAGTCCCCCAGTCCCCCACATGGTGGTACCCCTTATCCTTACAATATCCTTTAAGCCATCCATTAAACTCCTCTATTTTCTCCCTCCTCTTCCTATTCTGCTTCCCCTCCATGTCCCAAACAGGGAGAACTTTGGAAAGGGCTAGGGAGGCTGAGTGTGCTACCAATCTGTTCCCAGTCTATGAAAGTTCTGTTTCACCATCTCCACTGACTGGTTCACCAGATCATTGATACCTAGGTTTACAAGCACCCACAGCTTCCCCTGCTGCCTCTCCACCGTCCTCCCTATACTGTCTAAATCATGGATGGCAGATTCTCTAGGAAGACACCAAACCATCCCTCTCCACCACCCTCTCTACACCCTAATAATTGAGTCCTCCATGACTAAGACTCTCCCAGCAGACTTGCTCCCCTTGGGTGCTAACATGCTGCATTGTCCTTTACCATCATTTCTCTGGAAGACCTTCCAGCAGAGTCAGGTGCCTGAACCTTTTCTAGGGGTACAAAGCTATTTGCTGTCTGTCTGGTGAGGGGCTGGTCAACCTCCTTGTGACTAACCCTGCTTCCCCTTCCCCATCCCCATCCCCACCACTCTCTACCCCCGGAGCAGTGGGTCTCTGGGGGAGTGGGGGTGGGATCCTGCTGAGCTGATGATGCATATGAGATATGTCTACCTTTGCTGCCACCAGCTGAGTCTGGAGCTCTGCCAAGATACTGCAGATGGGGCAGTGCCCCCTCCTCCAGAGCATATCCCTAAAGAAGAGTGCCTCACAGCTGGCACAACTGACTGCCTCATCTCTAAGCCTGAACCCCATAATGACCTACAGTATACTAAGCAGACATCTAATTTAAGTCTAGTCGTGGCACACCACACACCAATAAAAATTCTGCAGTCCACAGTCATAAGTGCCACAGATTTTATTCTCACCACATAAAGTGCAGCCTATTCAGGCACAGACACAGAGCTGCTGGAGACTTGGATGTGGCACAAAATAGCAGGAGTTAAAACTACCTTGTATTGTCCACCCAGATAGGGTGTGGCTGCAGGCTTAACTATAGCACAGAAAACAAGAGTTAAACTATCTTGTAGTGCTTACCCTAGTAGGAAGTAGCTGTATGATTTAAATATAGCACAAAATAACCATTCAAATGAAATGTTCACTAGCTATAGCACAAATCTGTTTTACAAATAAACTTTGCAATAGGCTGTAGTACATTCCTCAATACATAACAACCAGGACCCCACACAATACTGCCGCAAAGTATGCTGTCAAGTGTACAAATACAGTTTTACCTGGGATGTGGCAGACAGAGTTCCTGGCTGTGGGCTGTGTCCTAGATGACTCCCTAGCAGACTTCTGCAATGTCCTTTGTGCTCAGTCCTTCATGCAGAGGGACCACCAATGGTAACTGCCTTTTAAAAGTTAGTAATGACCTTGCAGATGATTGGCAGCTGAAGCTGTAGTTGTTAACTGTGACCAAAACAGGTAGACTTTTCTGTAAGACAGCAACCTGCAGAGGTGAATCCCTTATATACTGTAGCAAGACAAAAAACAACCTCCAAACAGAAATGTGACTCAGTCCCTACTCCAATTATTACTTAGTTCAGAGGCCCCAGGCCAGGCAGTTCTCACACAGCCCACAAACTACAGGGCAAGACAATGCTCTTTAATATGGTCATTAAATATAATCTACTGTGGCTGCTTTCAATTTACCCTACAGACAATAACTGAAACATTACTTCAGCTAGTTTCCCCACAACTTACCCCACCAATGTAGTTTTAAAAACAAAAGCCTCTAATTGTTGTCCATAACCAAAAACAGATAGACTCTTTTGACAGCTGCATGATGATGTCACCTAGTTGACGTATTGCTATCACATAACAGAAGAAAGGGCTGTGAAAGCACGTGACCGGGTACCTGCACTGCATCCTTACAGGGTGGAATCAAAGCACAAATACATGTGGTCCTGGTAGTTCATCACAGTGCTCTTCACCCCCCTCCCTCACGCACTTTTTTCTAGCCCTGTGCTCACTTCTGGTTCACTTTCAGGTTCGAAGCATTGCTTTTACTGTTATTGGGACACTGTCAACTGTTTTTCTTTATAAAAAAAATTGACTGGCATTGTGTGATCTAAAATGCAGCTTATCTACATCAGCGTTTAGTGGTGTGTGCCTTTTCATCTTGGATACTGCCATTGTGAGGTAATCTGAATTGAAAGATATGCTGTTCAATCACTGTGTAGTGTAAAGTAGGCTGTCGGTGCTGAGTTGCACTGTATTTACGTGCTGAGATGTCTGGTTATGGGAGTGCTGAAGCGGTGTTATGAATGTACACATAAGATCCAGTACCATGCATTGTCTTGGCGTGCACACTCGCAAGCTGATTGATGAGTCATCACTCACATTAGTGACACTTGTCTCCGCTAGCTGTATGGATATGTCTGAGGTATTTCCTAAGAGGCTAAAGTGTAATTTCATCAATACTTAATGAAAAAGTATGTAAAGAAATGTGATTATGATACAGTTGTCGGGGACAGTTATGTGACTCAGTATTTGGGGCTTAGGTTAGGGCTGAGGGATCACCAATAAGTCATTCCTCCCTGTGTTATGTTTGAAAAAAGTTTACAAGAACAACAGCTAGTGTCTTACTATACCGTGGCATAAAGACTGGGCAGTTCTTGAATACTAGTAGGCTGTCATTTTTAAACAAATGTGTTGTAAAATGCACATGTGCAAGGTGGTTGGTTTTGGTGCGCATACAAGTTCTCCCTCGCTATTCTGAAACTCTGTATTCTGAATTCCTGATTATTGTGAATGTGCTTTGTGGCTCCCTGCATCAATCAGCTGTTTTGCATTTGCAGGCAAAATCCTTCAGAAGCTCCCAAAACCCCAGTGCTGATGCCTTCATGCCTACCACACACACAATAATGTCTATTACCACACACACACGCTAAAATTAGACTAAAATTCCAGCACCCTTATCCAGCTCAATCATGGGAAGAAGCACCACAGCGTGTACATTTTCTCTCGCTGTTGAGATGTGACAATTAGAAACAGTACAGTCTTCATCACAGTACAGACAATTCATGCACCTACCCTGTTTACATAACATGCTTTCCCACTTTGCCATGTTTTACTATAAAACTCATTCATCATGCTATTGCCGTGTTTTTTGTTGTGTCTGACTGAAGCTGTGAAGGCATACTGCACATATATGTTCAGTTTTGAACTCTGCTCGAACTTCGCTATTGAAGGTACATCTCCTTACATGCTCCTTGAAGCTTTTCTTCATTTTACACCTCCTAGTGCCTATATCACCAGCCATGTACACTACAGCGTTTGTTGTGTTACTAAAATCATTCTAATTATGTTCACACACCTGACCTTGCATCAACAGCAAAGAGTCCTTCTTTACTGCTCTGGTTTAAAAATTAATAACAATAATTTAATATCAGAACCAAGGATTTGGTAATATAGAACTGTGGTTTGCAGCACAAAAAAGTTTACCTAGTTAATAAAATTGTTTTAGGTCAACTTGCTCTTTTTCTGTTTAGCATGTATAGTATTTCACATACCCTGCAGTGAAATGACAAATGTACTGTAAGTATAAACGTTTTATCAGTTTATATCCAGTTTAATGACTTTAATACATCCCCCAGCTTTGTGCTTCTATGACCACTGAATGTAAAAATACATACTCAGTATATAATTATTTAAACTGTCAGTTACACTTCTTGGTGCTTTTTTCTTAAGTCCACAATCAGGACAATGCTAGACTGCAAATGAAAAAATGCAACAATAAGCAGACTGCCTTTGTTTTGTTTTGTTTTTTTGGTTTTTTGTTTTTTTTACATGAGCTGTTTTTTATTCTACCTTTTAAAGATATTGAACAACAGTTCAGAGGAAAATGCTCTGCCTACCTTGCGTTGCTGTGTGTTTGGCTGAGAGGGGTGCTATCTGCCTCCCCTGCATCCCATAAATAGGGATGGTGTTACTATTGTGATTACTAAAGTGTGCCAAATACCCCCGTGTACTCAGTGAGTCAAACATAGGACTTCAAAATTGTCACTGTTCTAGTGTCTGTTCTCTTTACGAGTCTCTCGATACCATATTTTCCACCAGTGTAATGTTTTACAGTTCAGAAGGATCACAAGATTGCTTAGTTGATTTAAAGTCTTATAAAGTACATGTGCAAAAGGGAAGTGCTATATAAGGAGAAAAGGGAACTTTTATGATGACCTCCCATCAGGTCTGGCGAATGTGTCACTATCCTTCCTCCATACTGAGGAAAGGCACCCCCACCCTCTGATCCCCATTCCCATTCATGTTTCCCTGGTGTCTAGTGGCACCCCCATCCTCCAACCCCCATTCCCATTCATGTTTCCCGGGTGTCTAGTGGTACCCCCCACCATCCGATCCCCATCACCATACGAGACCTGTAATAAAGAAAGCATCCTTTGATTTTTTTTTACTCTGTAAAAAATAAAATGGTCCCTTGCTGATTTGACTTCTACCCCAACCTCCCACAGAGCAGTCACCACCCCACTCCCCCAGTAAATCCACCACACCTTCACTCACCTGAACAAGTCACATGACAAAGATCAACTCTGCAATCAAACACACGTCTTGCTTCTCAAACCGGCAACTGCGATCTGAAAACTAAGGTAAGTGCAGTTCCATATATATCAATGGGGTTTTGAACTTTGAGGCATAACTTTGGCAGTTTTCATATGTTCACCCCAGATTTTTTAACATGGCCTTTGTGGCACACTACCACATGACCAATGTCTGTGGAATTATGCAAATCAGACCTGAAAGGCATTTTTACAGCCACTTGGGGGAAATCGCCTTTCAGGCAGGATTTTAACATGTTTTTCTGACCTTGTTCTTGAGGTGAGTCATAAGATTGCTATGTTGAAAATTTGGGATGAAAATATTTAAAAATGGCAGCGTTATGAGCATACATTAAAATGTTGCAATGCACACTCATAACTTTGGTAGTTTTCAATATTTTGATCCCAAATTTTCAACATAGTCATTTTTTCACATCACCTCATGAATGTGACAACTGTCATTTTTCACATCCTGACCAAAATGTTTTTTCGAACCTGTGGTGAGGAATGACATTGTCACTTTGTGAAATCACCTTTCGGACAGGTTTTGGTAATTTTCCCCACCCTTGTTGATGAGGTCAGGTCATAAGAAGGCTTTGTTGAAAATATGGAGTAAAAATATTACAAAACAACAAAATTATGTGCATACATTCACTGACCTATGCAGCCAATATAGTGTTATGCTTGTGTAACTGTGTTAGTTTTGGTTGTGGCCGTTCACACTCTCTATTCCAGAGGAATTACCACCCTGTAGGGGTACGAAGCAAGGAACTCTCGGAGAGGGTTCTGCCCCTAGAGGTGCCACGGGACAGTTCCCATGGCTAAAGGTACCTTAGGAATCCCCCTAAGGAGAGAGCGCTGCCACTGGAGGAGGAGGGGGGATGGTGGGGGCAAAGACAAAATGCTTTACAGTGAGGCTGAGAGGAACTGCTTATATAGCTCAGGAAGTGGGAGTGGCTGGCTGCTTGGCCACTGAATTATAGGCAAGCCTTTCAATTCACTGACCTACACAGCCAGTATAGTGTTATGCTTGTGTAACTGTGTTAGTTTTGGTTGTGGCCATTCACACTCTCTATTCCAGAGGAATTACCACCCTGTAGGGGCATGAAGCAAGGAACTCTCGGAGAGGGTTCTGCCCCTACAGGTGCCACAAGATGGTTCCCATGGCTAAAGGCACCTTAGAAATCCCCAAAAGAAATGTAGTATCATCCCAAAAGGAGGCAACATGATACATATGAGCAGGCAGTAACAGTGACGTAGAAGCAGTAACTGGAACACAGTAGTAGAGAAGAATAGTGATGGCTTGCACTGAGAGAAGGGGATCCCCAAAGGAGAGAGGGAACAGCAGGACATCCAACAACAGAACCTACCAAAGGAAACTAGGGGAAAACTAAGCTAAGTGTTGTGACCTGAGGCAATGGAGGAGAAAAAAAACCCCTATGAGGAGGAAATCTCTGGGGATCCAAGGTCTAGGTCACCTTCCCTCCAGGCTTGGGAAAATGCATTTCGTAACGGCTCTGCAGCTGCAATTTGGAAAACCCAATTAAAGGGAGGTGGAAAATATTCCAATTTGGAGGAAGGCTCTCAATCAAACCCTCTAGCAGGAACATCTTGGAAGGTTGTGAGAAAACTCTGCAACAATACCAGCATCCAAGGAGCAGGAGGAGTGCAACAACTGCCGAGGCACTCACCTGGCGTACCCACCCTAAATCAAACCAGGTGAACCAGAGGCAGTCGTGGGAAGAATGTGGTGAAGGTGCCTTGCTAGGAAAGCCACTAAAGTCAATGGCCAACTGTTATAGTGGAACACTAGAGCCAAAGGAGATCGTCGTAACCACCCTTCACTGCTAGTCTCAAATTCTACACCAGGAGCTGCTGTTGCATAGCAGGCAGCTAAAGCCAAACCCGGGGTGAGGACATTCCCAGCTATGGGCCAGGTGAGAAGGATCCCGCCCCAAGTTGAACACACTCGAAGATGCGGACTAAATGCAGAGCGAGACCGTAGGCTGCAGGAATCTGCACCAGATTAGAATGGCTGGCATACCCCAGAATTGATTGAGAGCTGTAAAGCTGGTGAGCTGAATGAACACGGTGTGCTGAGATCGTAAGTAGCATTGAGTGCTGAGACCTTGCAAGATTGGATGCAGATTGAGAGCAGTAGAATCCCAGGAGAAGCCGAGGGGATGGCACTAGGCATAAAACAATGGTTTGTGTAAGTAAGGAGCAATGGTTGCATGAGCAATTGGGGACCTGATAGGTCAGTAAGCAGTAGTAGTAGTAATAGGTGGACCCACATAACTAATGTATAGCAAGTAAACAGCACTGAGTTAGGGGCAAGCCAGCCAGACATGAATAGCCAAATCAAGGTGACAAACTCTGAGGATTTTCAGTGGCAAAGGCAGGATTTAGAACACAATTAATTAACCACATAGGCCATGACCCCCAAAACACCTCCTAGTCCCCACTGTAGGACAAAAAAGGAAGTGATGAAAGGCCGAGAACCACATGCAGATAAAAGCTAATTTAATATCTCCAGCAGGAGCTTCAGCTAACCTCAAACGTAAACAAGGTAGAATAGGAATGGGTGTAAACAATGCAGCAGCAGGAAGCAAGTGGGCCTGTACAGCAGTAGTTAAATGAGTACAGTGTTAAAACACAGGCACTGGGTACAATAGTAATTAAAGTAAACAGTCAGCAGCAGTGGCTGAAGTTATAGGTAACTGAAAGCAGTGGCATGAGCTCTGAGTAGATTTGCAGTTGCAGTGTAGCAGATTGAGAGTTGTAACTGAAAGCAAGCAGAATGAGCTCTGTAGCAGCAGTATGCTAGGAGTTTTAAAAATAAAAGCCCCCCAAAAGAGGAAACCAAAACACAGCAAAACAGAAAACAGGGAAAGGCCACCCCCCCCAAAAAAAAAACAAGAAACAAAAAACCGGGAAGCATAGAGCAAGAGGAAAGATACAAACCAGAAGCAGGAAAACAAACACTGAAGTCCAGCAGAGACACACAGAAACAGCAGGCCTTTTTGTGAGGGGGGGTTAGGCCCCAGCCAGCTCAGAAGACAAACAAACAAACATAGCCTCCAGCTGCAAAGACAAAATGCTTCACAGTGAGGCTGAGAGGAACTGCTTATAAAGCTCAGGAAGTGAGAGTGGCTGGCTGCTTGGCCACTGAATTACAAGCAAGCCTTTCAATTGAAATTTTCCAATGCACACTCGTAACTTTGATCATTTTAAGTGGACAATGTCCCTTTAAAGCAGCATAGCAGTCATGTTGGCTCTGACCAGGATCTGTTTAAGGTAACAACCTGCAGGGGTGTAGTGTATTACATCTATGAATATTGAAACTCTGAATGCATGCAATATTTTATGCAACATTATCTTCCGGGTATACACATCCAATTTCTTTTTGCATTTTTATTTTTGCAGTCTGACCATGTACATGTTATATAGGTTCTAGGTGTCCTATGTATTTACTGAAGAGAGTAGCACCTCTCCCTTTCTCTCTTAGTAGTGACCACACTTTGATTAGAAGCTTTAAGTCAACAAAACTAAATAAAATAAATAAATAAATGCATACCAAAAAAAATAGAAGCTTTAAGTACAGCACCAGTTACTTAAAACAACTTTGCAGCCTTTATTTTATCTTCATATATTTTCATGTTGATTGAGTGCATGTGCAAGAAACATATTGTAGCAGCTTTCTCCAGAAGCAGGTTGTGGAGGGTTGGCACTGTTGTGACCAATGCCCCCACAGCCTGTAAAGGCTTGGCCTGCTTCCCCCAATGCTGTGGCATGCTGCTGCTGACACTTGTTCAACCAGCATGCCACAACCTTGTAAAAATTTAGCTGCTGCAATCAGGGGCTGCCTCGTCACTGCAGTGTCATCCTTGCAATGAGGAAGCAATCCTTCACTGCAGGGCTGTTGCTGACTGGGAGCCCAGTCCCTGTCAGCATGTCTCTCCCCTTCAATTTGTTGTGTGCCAAGGGGGGTGCCCAATCCCCCTGAGCTTATATTCACCTACTTCTGTCTTTGCCGATGGGGGTGCCCAATCCTCATCGCATATCCCCCATTTCTTGTGGTGCAGACGGGTGCCCAATCCCCAATGGCATGATGTGCCCCCCTTTTGTTGTGTGCCGACAGGGGTGCCCAATCTCCTGTCGGTTGCAGCTGCTCCCCTAAAAAGAGTCAACTTTGGCACGCTGGGAGCCCACCCCAGTGTGCCACATGCCCTGCAAAAAAAAAATGGTCCCAGGATTTATTTTTTGTTTTTTTTCTCCCTGTAAAAAAACAGTCCCTCGCCATCTCCCTGCCCCCTTCCCACAACCCACACCCACCCATTGCACACCTTGCCTCCCCACACCCCCCTCACCCCATACTTACCTCTGGACCTCAGCGCAACAATTTTCGGTGGACCGGGAACACATCTGCACTCTTCAAAGCCAACAGCGAACTGAAGAAATGCCAGTAAGCTGTATAATTGAATAAATAGGATGTTTTCAACTTTGATGCATATCTCGGGCATTTTTTTGGAATTGTGGCAACAAATTTTCAAAAAGGTATTTTTGGGACCCCTCCTCATGAATTCTGGCACTGTCATGGCGTTAATCAGTCCCAAAAGGAGTATTCGCAGTCACTGTGTGGAATCACCTTTTGAGACCAATTAATGAAATGACAGTGCCAGTGTTCATGAGGTGGGCTCTCAAAAAGCTTATGTTGCAAATTTGGTGGGAAAAATCCAGAAAATGACTGTTTTACGAGCGTGCATTGAGCAGTTGCTACGCAAGCTTGTAACTTCGTGAATTTGCAATATTTTCATACCAGATTTTCAACATTGGCATTTTTGCACACCTCCTTGTGAACAGTATAGCCAGTACAAAAGGGCAGCCTACAGCATTGGCAGAAACGGAACAAGCGAGTGACAGGGGGGTGAGTGAGCTCAATAGAGCTCTGTCGGAGCTGCTGCAGATCTCTTTGTGGCTAGAAAAAGATGCCAACAGAGTCAGGAACCCAGTACATAAGGACAGCCTGCAGCGCCAGAAGAAACAGAATGAGCGAGAGAGAGGGGGGGAGTGAGCGAGCTCAATGAAGCTCTATCGTGACTGCTGCAGATTTCTTTGTGGGCAGAAAAAGACCCAAGTAGGAACCCGGTACAAAAGGCTAGCCTGCAGCATTGGCAGAAACAGAATGAGAGAGTGAGAGAGGGGGAGTCAGCAAGCTCAACGGAGGTCTATCGTGACTGCTGTGGATTTCTTTGTGGGCAGGAAAAGGCAGCAATGCAGGCAGGAGCCCAGTGCAAATGGGCAGCCTGCAGTGCCAAGAGAAACAGAATGAGTGCATGAGACAGGAGGAGTGAGTGACCTCAACAGAGCTGTGTTAGGACTCCTGCAGATCTCTTTGTGGGCAGAAAAAGCCAACAATGCAGGCAGGAACCCAGTACAAAAGGGCAGCCTGCACCAATGGGAGACACAGAATGAGTGAGTGAGGAAGGGGGAGTGAGTGAGCTCACTGGAGCTCTGTTGGAACTGCTGTGGATTTCTTTGTGGGCAGAAAAAGGCAGCAATACACGTAGGGGCCCAGTACAAAAGGGCAGCCTGCAGCGGCGGGAGAAACAGAACAAATGAGTGATAGAGGCGGAGTGAGTGAGCGAACTCAATGGTGCTCTGTTGGGACTGCTGCAGATTTCTTTGTGGGCAGAAGAAGATGACAATGTAGACAGGAGCCCAGTACAAAAGGGCAGCCTGCAGCGCTGGCAGAAATGGAATGAGCGAGTGAGAGAGGAGAAGTGAGCGAGCTCAACAGAGCTCAGTCAGGACTGCTTCAGATTTCTTTGGGAGCAGAAAATGAAGCAATGCATGCAGGGGCCCACTGCAAAAGGATAGTCTGCAGCAGCCGGAGAAACAGAATGACCGAGTGAGAGAAGGGGAGTGAGCGAGCTCAACGGATCTCTATCATGACTGCAGCAGATTTCTTTGTGGGCAGAAGAAGATGGCAATGTAGGCGGGAGCCCAGTACAAAAGGGCAGCCTGCAGCGCTGGCAGAAATGGAACGAGCAACTGAGAGAGAGGTAGGGAGCGAGCTCAAATGAGCTCTGTTGGGACTGCTGCAGATTTCTTTGTGGGCTGAAAAAGGCACCAACAGATGCAGGAGCCCAGTACAAAAGGGCAACCTGAGGCGCCAGAAGACACAGTATGAGTGAGTGAGACGGGGGGGAGTGAGCGACCTCAATGGAGCTGAATCGTGACTGCTGTGGATTTCTTTGTGGGCAGAAAAAGGCGGCAATGCAAGCAGGAGCCCAGTACAAAAGGTCAGCCTGCAGCAGCTGGCAGAAACAGAATGATCAAGTGAGAGAGGGGGAATGACCAATCTCAAAGGAGGTCTATCGTGACTGCTGCAGATTTCATTTTGGGCAGGAAAAGGCAGCAACACAGGCAGGAGCTCAGTAGCAAAGGCAGAAACGGACGAGCGAGTGACAGAGGGGGAGTAAGCAACCTCAACGGAGCTGTGTCAGGACTGCTGCAGATCTCTTTGTGGGCAGAAAAAGCTGCCAATGCAAGCAGGAACCCAGTACAAAAGGGCAGCCTGCAGCAATGGGAGACACAGAACGCATGAGTGAGGGAGGGGGAGTGAGTGAGCTCACTGGAGCTCTTTTGGGACTGCTGCGGATTTCTTTCTGGGCAGAAAAGGGCAGCAATGCAAGCAGGAGCCCTGTACAAAAGGGCAGGCTGCAGCGTCGGCAAAAATGGAATGAGCAAACGAGAGAGGGGGAGTGAGCAAGCTCAACGGAGGTCTATCGTGACTGCTGCGGATTTCGTTGTGGGCAGGAAAAGGCAGCAACACAGGCAGGAGCTCAGTACAAAAGGCCAGCCTGCAGCGATGGCAGAAATGGATGAGCGAGTGACAGAGGTGGAGTGAGCGACCTCAATGGAGCTCTCTTGGGACAGCTGTGGATTTCTTTGTGGGCAGAACAAAGTACCAACACAGGCAGGAACCCAGGACAAAAGGCCAGCCTGCAGCACCGGGAGAAACACAATGAGTGAGTGAGTGAGATAGAGGGAGTGAGTGAGCACAACAGAGCTCTATCATGGCTGCTGCAGATTTCTTTGTGGGTAGAAGAAGGCGGCAATGCAGGCAGGAGCCCAGTACAAAAGGCCAGCCTTCAGCGCCAGATAAAACAGAATGAGCGAGTGAGAGAGGGAGAGTGATCAAGTTCAATGGAGCTCTATCATGACTGCTGTGGATTTCCTTGTGGGTGGAAAAAGACAGCAATGCAAGCAGGAACCCCGTACAAAAGGCCAGTCTGCAGCGCAGGCAGAAACAGAAAGAGCAACTGAGAGAGGGGGAGTAAGCGAGCTCAATGGACCTCTGTCAGGACTGCTTCAGATTTCTTTGTGGGCAGAAAAGGAAGCAATGCACACAGGGGCCCACTACAAAAGGACAACCTGCAGCAGCGGGAGAAACAGAATGACCGAGAGAGAGAAGGGGAGTGAGCAAGCTCAACAGAGCTCTATCGTGATTGCTGCAGATTTCTTTGTGGGCAGAAGAAGACGGCAATGTAGGGCAGGAGCCCAGTACAAAAGGGAAGCCTGCAGCACTGGCATAAACGGAACGAGCAAGTGAGAGCAGGGGAGTGAGCGAGCTCTAAGGAGCTGTCGGGACTGCTGTAGATTTCTTTGTGAGCAGAAAAAGGCACCAACAGAGGCAGGAGCCCAGTACAAAAGGGCAGCCTGCAGTGCCAGAAGAAACAGAATGAGTGAGTGAGAGAGGGGGAGTCAGCAAGCTCAATGGAGTTCTATCATGACTGCTGCGGATTTCTTTGTGGGCGGAAAAAGACAGCAACGCAAGCAGGAACCCAGTTCAAAAGGCCAGCCTGCAGCGTTGGCAGAAACAGAATGAGCGAGTGAGAAAGGGGGAGTGAGCAAGCTCAACGGAGGTCTATCATGACAGCTGCAGATTTCTTTGTGAGCAGGAAAACACAGCAATGTAGACAGGAGCCCAGTGCCAAAGGGTAGCCTGCAGTGCCAGGAGAAACAGAATGAGTGCATGAGACAGGGGGAGTGAGTGACCTCAACGGAGCTGTGTTAGGACTGCTGCAGTTCACTTTGTGGGCAGAAAAAGCCGCCAACACAGGCAGGAACCCAGTACAAAAGGGCAGCCTGCAGCAGCAGGAGACACGGAATGAGTGAGTGAGGGAGGGGGAGTGAGTGAGCTCACTGGAGCTCTGTTGGGACTGCTGCGGATTTCTTTGTGGGCAGAAAAAGGCAGCATTGCACATAGGGGCCCAGTACAAAAGGGCAGTCTGCAGCGGCAGGAGAAACAGAATGAATGAATGACTGACAGAGGCAGAGTGAGAGAGTGAACCCAACGGAGCTCTGTCGGGACTGCTGCATATTTCTTTGTGGCCAGAGAAAGGTGCTAACAGAGGCAGGAGCACAGTACAAAAGGGCAGCCTGCAGTGCCAGGAGAAACAGAATGAGTGCATGAGACAGGGGGGGAGTGAGTGAGCTCAACAGAAGTCTGTTGGGACTACTGAGGATGTCTTTGTGGGTAGAAAAAGGCAGCAATGCACGCAGGGGCCCAGTTCAAAATGGCACTCTGCAGCGGTGGGAGAAACAGAATGAGCGAGTGAGACGGGGGAGGAAGCAAGCTCAACGGAGCCCTATCGTGACTGATGCAGATTTCTTTGTGGGTAGAAGAAGGCGGCAACTGTGGCAGGAGACCAGTACAAAAGGCCAGCCTGCAGCGCCGGCAGAAACAGAACGAGCGAGTGGGAGGGGGGAGTGAACGAGCTCAACGGAGCTGTGTCAGGACTGCTGCAGATTTCTTTGTGGGCAAAAAAGGAAGCAATGCATGCAGTGGCCCGCTACTAAAGGACAGCCTGCAGCAGCGGGAGAAACAGAATGACCACGTCAGAGAAGGGGAGTGAGCAAGCTCAACGGAGCTCTATTATGACCGCTGCAGATTTCTTTGTGGGCAGAAGAAGATGGCAATGAAGGCAGGAGCGCAGTACAAAAGGGCAGCCTGCATCACTGGCAGAAACAGAACAAGCAAGTGAGAGAGAGGAAGTGAGGGAGCGCAACAGAGCTCTGTCAGGGCTGCTGCAGATTTCTTTGTGGCCAAGAAAAAGGTGCTAACAGAGGCAGGAGCCCAGTACAAAAGGAAACCTGCAGCACCAGGACAAACAGAATGAGCAAGTGACATGGGGGAGTGAGCAACCTCAACAGAGCTCTGTCGGGAAAGCTGTGGATTTCTTTCTGGGCAGAAAAAGGTGCAAATGCAGGCAGGAGCCTAGTACAAAAGGGAAGCCTGCAGCGCCGGTAGAAACGGAATGAGCAACTAAGAGGGTGGAGTGAGCAAGCTCAATGGACCTCTGTCAGGACTGCTGAAGATTTCTTTGTGGGCAGAAAAGGAAGCAATGCATGCAGCGGCCCACTTCAAAAGGATGGCCTGCAGCAGCGGGAGAAACAGAATGAGTGAGAGAAGGGGAGTGAGCAAGCTCAATGGAGCTCTATCGTAATTGCTGCAGATTTCTTTGTGGGCGGAAGAAGACGGTAATGTAGGCAGCAGCCCAGTACAAAAGGGCAGCCTGCAGCCCCAGCAGAAATGGAACGAGTGAGTGAGAGAGGGGGAGTGAACTAGCTCAAAGGAGCTCTGTCAGGACTGCTGCAGATTTCTTTGTGGGCAGAAAAAGGCACCAACAGAGGCAGGAGCCTAGTACAAAAGGGAAGCCTGCAGTGCCAGAAGAAACAGAATGAGCGAGTGAGACAGCAGGAGTGAGTGACCTCAACTGAGCTGTATTGTGACTGCTGAGGATTTCTTTGTGGGCAGAAAAAGGAGGCAATGCAAACAGGAGCCCAGTACAAAAGGCCAGCCTGCAGAGCCGGCAGAAACAGAACGATCGAGTGAGAGAGGGGGAGTGAGCAAGCTCAACGGAGGTCTATTGTGACTGTTGCAGATTTCTTTGTGAGCAGGAAAAGGCAGCAACGCAGGCAGGAGCCCAGTACAAAAGGCTAGCTTGCAGCGCTGGCAAAAACAGATGAGCGAGTGACAGAGGGGGAGTGAGTGACCTCAACGGAGCTGTGTCAGGACTGTTGCAGATCTCTTTGTGGGCAGAAAAAGCCACCAACGCAGGCAGGATCCCAGTACAAAAGGGCAGCCTGCAGCAGCGGGAGACACAGAACTCATGAGTGAGGGAGGGAGAGTGAGTGAGCTCACTGGAGCTCTGTTGGGACTTCTGTGGATTTCTTTGTGGGCAGAAAAGGGCAGCAACACAAGCAGGAGCCCCGTACAAAAGGGCAGGCTGCAGCGCTGGCAGAAATGGAATGAGTGAGTGAGAGAGAGGGAGTGAGTAAGGTCAACAGAGCTCTGTCGGGACAGCTGCAGATTTCTTTGTGGGCAGAAAAAGGTGCCAACAGGCAGGAACCCAGTACAAATGGCCAGTATGCAGCACCAGAAGAAACACAATGAGTGAGTGAGAGAGGGGGAGTGAGCAGGCTCAACGGAGCTGTGTCGGCACCGCTGCAGATTTCTTTGTGGGCAGAAAAAGCCCCCAACACAGGCAGGAGCCCAGTACAAAAGGGCAGGCTGGCCCTGGCCCTGTGGTGCTGAGGGTTGAAGTGCTGGACACCACACCTCGCACCACGCCGGTGAACTGGGTTTGGGAATGGACTCGGGTGACCGGGGGCTGGCAGGGGAGAGGGAGGATTGAGCATCTAGTGACTGCTCTCCTCTCTCTGGGGTGGGTAGTGGGGCTTGCATCACCCTATTGCGGTGACTGCCAGAGGCCAGCTGCACTACAGTGGCATGCAAAATTAGTGGGGAGAGAGCGTGGCAGGCATCAGCACTACGTGCTTAGGATGCCATTGCACGTCCGGCTCTCCATAAGGGAGAAAAATGTGGGAAAATGCAGAGGGCATTCTTCGTGGCTGATGGCCATGCCTTGTGCCCTAGGAGAGACCTGAGATGGGCACATATCCAGTGGATGCAAGAGCGATGAATGGCTGGCCCACTGGGAGAGCGGGTTCGTGTGGCTTGCACATATGACCGGGTCCGGGGGTGCAGGGCTTGCGGCCGGAGATCGTGGGGGCCACTCTGCTGAGGAGCAGAAATAAGAATATGACAAAAAAAAAAGGGCAGGCTGCAGCAGTGGGAGACACAGAATGAGTGAGGGGGAGTGAGTGAGCTCAATGGAGCTCTGTTGGGACTGCTGCGGAGTTCTTTGTGGGTAGGAAAAAGGCAGCAATGCACTCAGGGGCACAGTACAAAGCGGTAGCCTGCAGCGGTGGGAGAAACAAAATGAGTGAGTGAGTGAGAGAGGGGGAGTGAATGAGCTCAATGGAGCTCTATCTTGACTGCTGCAGATTTATTTGTGGGTAGAAGAAGGCAGCAATGCAGGCAGGAACCCAATACAAAAGGCCAGCCTGCAGCGCTGGCACAAACGGAATGAGTGAGTGGGGGGGGAGTGAGCAATCTCAACGGAGCTGTGTCAGGACTGCTGCAGATTTCTTTGGGGGCAGAAAAGGAAGCAATGCATGCAGGAGCCTACTACAAAAGCATAGCCTGCAGCACTGGGAGAAATAGAATGACCGAGTGAGAGAAGGGGAGTGAGTGAGCTCAACGGACCTATATCGTGACTGCAGCATTTTTCTTTGTGGGCAGAAGAAGACGGCAATGCAGGCAGGAGCCCAGTACAAAAGGGCAGGCTACAGTGGCAGTAGAAATGGAACGGACGAGAAAGTGGGAGTGAGCGAGCTCAGTGGACCTCTGTCAGGACTGCTGCACATTTCTTTGTGGGCAGAAAAAGGCACCAACAGAGGCAAGAGCCCCGTACAAAAGGGCAGCCTGTAGCACCAGGAGAAACAGAATGAATGAGTGAGACAAGGGGAGTAAGCAACCTCAACGAAGCTGTATCATGACTGCTGCAGATAGCTTTGTGGGCAGAAAAAGGTGGCAATGCAGGCAGGAGCCCAGTACAAAAGGCCAGCCTGCAGCACTGGAAGAAACACAATGAGTGAGTGAGAGAGGGGGAGTGAGCAAGCTCAACGGAGCTGTGTCAGGACTGCTGTGATTTTCTTTGTGCCAGAAAAGGGTGCCAATGCAGGCTGGAGCCCAGTACAATACAGCAGCCTGCAGCACTGGGAGAAACAGAATGAGTGAGTGACAGAGGTCCACTGAGCGAACTCAACGGACCAACGCAATCAACATTCAGCATTGACAAATGTTTGTTTCATTTGGTTGAATGAAGTTTCTTTCACCTTCATGTACTTTTCAATCTGTTGAATGAAGTTTGTGCAAAATATTATAGTAATCAAAACATAAATATGCAATATGTAATTAGAAACATAGAAATAAAGAATTTTATGGCAGGTAGGGACCGCTTGGCTTTCCCAGTCTGCCCTTTTTTCCCTACCTACATTGTTACCGCAGACCATAATTGATCTACCACTCTTTCTCTCTCCACTTCCTTTCCACTATGATTCCCTTGTGATTATCCCATGCATTCTTGAACCCCGCCACTGTCTAGAGGCCCATGCCAAACAATTCTCACCCAGCCCCCAAACTATGGGGCAAGACAATGCTCTTTAATATGGTCCATAAATATAGGCTACTGAGGCTGCTTTCAATTTAATAATTTTTTTTTATTTTGCTCTCTTTGCGCTGTTGGACCAGCTATACATTGGGCCTGTTCCATGTGCCCACCCCCTGCTACCCTGCCCTACCTGAAGTCCCAAGCACCATAGCTTGCCCCAAGGGTGAGGCCACCAGAGGGCTTACCCCCAACAGGGACTTTGTCAGTACAGGGAGTGAGGATTCACAGTCAGTGGCACAGGATGGATGTCATGGTGTGCAGTCCAATAATTTTTTCATACTATAGTACCCCAGGGAAGCATGGCATGCAATGACTTTATGGCACATACGTCACATGTGTGGCAGGCCTCCCAGCACTGCCTAGCTCTGGTCATTGGATCCCTGTCCTCCACCAGGGGTCATTTGAATTCCAGCAGCTTCCCTGTCCTCCCTCCCCCCCGAGGAGCAGAGCATTCTATGGGATGCTCAATCCTCCTCCCCCCAGGCAGCCCTCAGACTCTTCAGATTGCTTCCAATCCCAGGTTATTGGCATTGCAGGTAGTAGCACTACTGTTGGGCCAGTAGGCTGGCAATTTAATAATTAATTGACTGTATATGTAATAGATAATTTTAGTTTTGAAAAAGCTGATGCTGATGGATTTCTCTTTAGGGACATTTTGAATGAAAACCTGATCTCAGATTCCTAGCTTTAAATATAAGTACGTAGTGAACTGTCTGATAAAATAGTGAATTCCACAGGATACATAAAATTGTATTAATATGGACAAAAATGGGATTATAACCATTACAATTTCAATTTTATCAATTCAATTTATTTGGTAAGCAACTAGAGGGGAACCCCTCTTTTACAATTGCAACAAATAACAATACAAACGCTTAGGCAGAACATTACAAAGCATGTGTTCAAAAAAATACAGCTTCATTTGTAACACTCACAACAGCTGTACAGCGATTGACAGAACAGATATAAAACATGAAATGGTTGATAAAGTTCTAAATTTTGCAACATTTTACATCAGTAACCATGTACATATGACAGAATTTGAGGAAGACAAAGTACTCACCTTTGTTCAAGTTTTAACAAGAGAGATAGAAAAATAATTGGTCCTCAGCTTATGATCAGTGCATCACTTCAGTTCATTTTTTATTTAAGAAAATGTTTATAGTCCAATATACTGTTACATTTTTAAACAGCAGATTAAAATCAAAACAATACACGTCATCTGTTACACAAAATATATTCCATAAAGCATTGTTACAATAAAAAATCTGAAATATTAAGCAGTTGCATTTATTCTCAACTTTTTCTTGTACAGGGACATAGCAGTAGATATGCATTTAGCAATGGAACAGAGTACCACAACATCTCTACAATGTAATATTTTTGAAAGCATTTCTTCTTTAGACGTCTATGTGTACATAACAATAAATATTTCTAGACATTTCTTTCTTAGCTTGTTTACTAGTTGACAATCAAACATAAGATGCATAATTATCTGATAATTATGTTGGGTACAAGGACACCTAAACTGATTATTGTAATGCTCCCATTTACAATATATTACTGTAATTAATATAAAGAAGCCAAATCTACAATGTGCTAGGGTTTTCATATGATTATCCAGCTCACGTACATTTAAATAATGCTCAGTGCCAAGTTCTTCTTTAATATGTTTATATAATATAAACATTTTTATTTTATTTAATCTGGCAAAATGTGTCTGTATCACTATGTTCTTTAGCCTCTGTATAGCCATATTTCTGAGAGTCAGCCATTCAGGTTGTGTATTACAGGAACTTTAATACATTTTGAACAAATATTCCATTTAATATGGACATCCAGATAATTATTTCCATGTTGTCACATTTATATATTTTGATTCTCTAACACGAGCTATTAACAAGGAATTGGAGCTGTTCTGTACACTCATAGATCAGAAATTTACTGTACAGCTCTAACGTGTGCATTCAAACTAAGAGATAATCCTGATTTAAGTCTCAGTAATTCTACCAAAATGAATTCTGGGAGGCCCTGTAAAATTCTAATCAAAAGATTCTGTATTGGTTCAAGCTGCATCACTGCACTCTCAAGTCCCTACACTTCTGCTGCCATAGAATGACACAGATTTTATTTCTGCTTCATACACAGCCTTCAAAGAATTAAATGA
This sequence comes from Neoceratodus forsteri, assembly GCA_016271365.2. Taxonomy (NCBI): domain Eukaryota; kingdom Metazoa; phylum Chordata; order Ceratodontiformes; family Ceratodontidae; genus Neoceratodus; species Neoceratodus forsteri. Next base: position 725,323,883 of record CM028137.1, on the reverse strand, counting down.
ATGGTGGGGAAATGTCTTGCTAAATTTGTTAATTGCTAAGACACTCTATTTTGCTTTTAGTTTGGGATTTCAATGTGTATATTCCAGTTTAGTGTGCTAGTAAACGTGATACCAAGGCAGACAAAATGAATCCACAGTTTCTGCTATTCTATTTCCTATTTTCCATTCATATAAATTTGTCTTGTGTTTGCCAGAGACTACAACTTTCATTTTATCAACATTTGGAGTCAGCGTGCCCAATGTTTCTACCATTTTATCACAAGCTTCTTGTAGCCCCATTGCCAATCTTGATATAATAACCACATCGTCTACATGTAACAGAATATTTATTTTTAAGCTATCTATCTTTGGAGCATCAAAATCTATGCCATCCAGCTCTTCAACTAATTTAGATATAGATATTAAATAGAACTGGAGCTGGCATGTGCCCCCTATTTTACCCTTCATCAACAATATTGTTTTTTTTTTTATAAGTTGTCCATCCATAGATATCCTGACCTGGGCTGTTGTATTAGTGTGTAGCATATCTTTATTATTTAGTTAGGCCCTTGTCCATTCCTTTCTGAGATAAAATGTCTAGTAAACTTCTTCAGTTCACATAATCAAAGGCAATTAATATCTAACAATACAAAGTAGACTGCTCCTCCCTTGCCCAGGACATATTTTCTTCAAATATGGTCAATTATAAAACTGTTGTCCATTATACTTTTGTTTTCCCCAAACCCACTTTATTTGTCTGACAAAATATTTTTCTCTAGAATCCATGCTTCATTTTTATTAGGAATATACCAGCTATGGAGTCCAGTTGAAACGCACAGCAGGGTAATTGGTCTGTAGCATTCTGGTTTCCCCTCTTTTGAAAATGGAGACTACAATATCATTAAGCCAATTTTTGGGAAGTTGCAAGCTATTATTAATTTTCTGAAACAAATTTTGACATTATCTCTGCTCACCAGACATTATTCACATGGTATATTTCTGTGGGTTAAGCCACCTGATCCTGGGGCTTTATTATTATTATTATTATTATATATTTTTTTGGTTGTCTGACATAACTAGTCATCTATGTTGGAGATATATATATATATATATATATATATATATATATATATATATATATATATATATATATATATATATATATATATATATATATATATATTTATTACTATTTTTTTTCTGGGCTGCATATTGTCACTCCCCCATAAGTTTTTTTTGATAATGCCTTTCCTTTGCCTGTAGGAGGTTAACCTATTATTTTTTAACTGCAATGTGTGCATTTCTGCATTGGAGAAAATGAGCTGATCTACTACACTTTCCTAATTTATTCAATTTCCTATATCTGGCACATTCAAAATCAAACTGTGGGGCCTTATGTATTGCCTCCATCTTATTCCCTGTTTTCATTTCCACATTCATAAGAAGATTCTGTTTAGGTGTACAACTAATTAAATCAAAAATCACTATGGCCAACTATCTTAGGACATTACCATTGGTTATGGTAGGTTTTAAAACTCCTATCATTTCACTCTGTAGTAGAGAGTTACACATTTCATTTCTACCCTGTTGCCATTTAATCTTCTTATTATAAATTTCCATATTTAGATCTGCATCCATTTGTTATAATTCCTGTAGCTCAGGGCTAACTTTACTAAACTGATTTTTAAGGTCAAGTGCAGGGGCAGATGGTCACTATAAAATTCCTCGGAGACCCCAACATTTATAACCCTATTATAAGAAAATATGTCTATGCAAACATAATCCAAAACCAACCCCCCATAGTTTGTTGGAATGTAATCTCCCTATTCTTATCCTGGATTGAAGTACCATTGAACATTATCATATTTAAATTAGTTCAATTTAATAGAGCCTTGCCCTTGTAATTAATCTTTTTAGCTGTAGAGGATCTTCTTGGTACTGCAAGTTCTGAATCCATACCCCAAATGTCTTCATATGATTCGACCACATTTGCAGTCCTAGCATTAAAATCCCCTCATCAAATGAAGGCTGCCTGTAGTAATTTTATCATAGTGCTATTTAATATTTGAGCAATTTTTTTTCAGTTGATGGCCATATTTATCATTTACTTTACTAGGTGCTAAATAGACATTACAAAGAAGCGGGGAACTAAAGATCAGTCAGCCACTCCTCGGTAGTGGGGAAGATCATGGAAGCACTACTGAAGGAGAGATTGGTGGAACATCTGGTTGTCAATGGACTACAGGACCCAAGGCAGCATGGTTTCATGAGGGGGAGGTCATGTCAGACCAGCCTCATTGAATTTTTCGACTGGGTGATTAGGGAGGTGGATCAGGGGAGGGCAGTGGACATGGCCTATCTGGACTTCAGCAAGGCCTTTGACACTGTGCCACATAGAAGACTATTACTCAAACTGGGGAATATGGGTGTGGGCAGGACAGTAGTGTGGTGGGTAGGTAACTGACTGGGCGGCAGGACACAGAGGGTGGTGGTAAATGGCTGTCACTTGACAGAAAGAAAAGTGACCAGTGGGGTACCACAAGGATCAGTGCTGGGACCGGTCCTATTCAACATCTTCATCAGTGACATTGCGAAGGACCTAAAAGGCAGAATTTCCCTGTTGGCTGATGACACAAAGCTCTGTAACAGAGTAGATACACCAGAGGGTGTAGACAGAATGAGTAGGGACCCGCAGAACCTTGAAGAATGGTCAGGGGTTTGGCAGTTGAAATTCAATGCAAAGAAGTGCAAGATAATGCATATGGGGCACAAAAACCCTGCACAATATATAAGTTAGGGGGTGAGGATATAGCATGCACCAAGCAGGAAAGGGATCTCAGGGTTATCATCTCTGATGACCTCAAGGTAGGGAAACAGTGTCACAAGGCAGCAGGTAAAGCAAATAGGATGCTGGGATGCATGGGCAGGGGCATCACCAGCAGGAAAAGGGAGGTCATAATTCCACTATACAAGATACTAGTGATGCCCCACCTGGAGTACAGTGTACAGTTCTGGAGACCTTACTTACATAAGGACATAGACAGGGTAGAGAAGGTTCAGAGGAGGGCAACAAAGATGGTACATGGATTGCATCACAAGTCCTATGAGGACAGGTTGAAGGAATTGAATATGTACTCCCTGGAGGAGAGGAGGAGAGAGGGATAAGGATGGAGACATACAAGTATCTTACAGGGAGGAACAGGGTGCAGGAATACACTATTTTTAAGCAAAAAAGATGTTCCAGGACTAGAGGGCATGGGATGAAGTTGGAGGAAGGACGATTCAGAGGAAATGTGAGGAAGAATTTCTTCACAGAATGGGTGGTGGACAAGTGGAACACCCTGCCAGAGGAAGTGGTGGTGGCTGAAACAATCATATGATTTAAGAATGCATGGGATAGACATAAAGGAATTCTGGAGGTCAGGGTTAAAGGGGCAACAGACTTCTAGGAAAACCTAAAGTGAACTTACAAGCTCAAATGGGCAGACTGAGTGGGCCGTAGGCCCTTATCTGCCAACACTGTCTATGTATCTATGTATCTGTGTATCTATGTATCTTCTGCATTACTTTTTTTAAGACAAACTGCAATGTAACTTTCATTATCTGACAGAAAAAAATTCTGGATAACAGTCAAGTTTTGTGGATGCCAGGGACATCAACTCTCCTTTATTCCTTCCAGACTGAGCAGTTTTGTTCCCCTTAACATCAAATATACGATCAAAGAAAAGAAATACACACATCAGCCTCCTTAAAGGTGCTTCAGTAAGACATAAACAGTTGAAAGGAAAAGAATGTAGCTGGGCACACACCAGTAGATAAATGGTGGAAAAATCTATTTTATCTTAACAAAAAATCATCACAGTCCAAAACTGGACTAACACCCCTATGTATCAACCCAGCGGGTGGGTCTTCCTCAAAGATACTGTAGTGTACCTGTCTAAATTAAGATCTGAAGAATTATTAGACCAGGCTTCTTGTAACAGTATATAGTTGTATTGTTTCATAAATTTAACCGTGTTTTATCATCAGTTTTTCTTTTAATGCCCGCCACATTCTATTAGAGTGCTAACAACTCTGAGCTAACATTTAGGAGTTTTCCCTGTTTACATTTCATGCTCCGAGGAGGTATCCAGGACTTCATCTCTGTTCTCTATATTAACTACATCACAATATTCTGTGTTAGTCTTGAGAGAGTATATTGTTATCTGAGTTTGCCACAATACTATTGTTGATTTTTTAGTGTTGCTTTCTACCGCTAATTGGCTCAATCTTTGACTGACTGGTCATTTCCCAGTAGAGTATGTTCTATTTCTTTCATTGTTTCCAAAGGTGTTGTTATCTGATGTTGCTTCCCTTAGTCTATTCCTTTTGTATCTATTACACTTTTCTTTTTTGAGTTTGTATGCATGGAGTTCTCATTTCTTTTAGCTTGAAAATGCCTTGAGCCATTGATACAAATTCCATTTTCCTGGACTAAATCTATATTCTCCGAGATCTTCGGCTTAAAAACATGAAAACTCATAGTGGCAAAAATAATACCAGGTAGGGGTTTCACTCTACTGTTTTTCAATCCTTCCATTTGACTTTCTTTTTTAAGATTGTTCTGCACATGTCATAGACTGTTTTTAATGAAAAATATATTTCTATTTTTGATTTTGGGACTCCTTTAATATACACTGTAGGGAGCTTGTTAACATTGTTTTCTTTCTGAGATGTGTGGACCATTCGTATTAACCTCTTTAACTAGCCTTTCTGTTTTTTTTGGTTTTTTGTTTGTTTTTTTCGTTACATTCAGTTTGTGTCTTCTTCTTGGTATATATTTTGGTTTCCTTTGTATTTATTGTTTTTTAAGCAGGCTGAGCTGCTTGTGATAGTTCCCTCTTTCTGTGTGCTTCTACTACCCTTAAGATCTCTTCCTGCTCTTTCCTCACAACTTCTTCAGTAATTTCCTTTATGGTTCTGCTGCCCCTATTGGTCTTTTCAGAAGGCTGTTTTTTTTTTTGGTGAGTTATTTAACCCAACATCCCACACTTTGTTTATGTCTACCAAATTATCCTTCCCCATAGCAGCTTGCATCAGACAGTCCTTCTCCATGATTGCTCCTAGGATTTCTTTCAAAAAGCTGTTATTTTATATCATCATATAGTTTATTTCTTTTAATACATTGCTTGTCACACCACATATTGGTACAAAATTATTATTGCTGTTTAAAGGGGCCTCCTTTACATTTTTTATATTGTTATCATCCCTAGATCTTTTTTTCCTGCCGTGCAAATCTGATCCTCATTTGTTGACCACAAAAATAGGAGTTCAAATCTGTTTTCAGGAGGCTCAAGCAGCAGCTTCTTTAGTTATGGCATTACAAAATTGTAAAATTCATGCAAATATTGTGAAGAGGGTTTGGGGGATTTTAATTTATGTTCCTGAACAGAACATACTAAATCTATGCCATTTTGTATGACTTAATTTCTCCTACCACCTTCTCACTAATTAATTTTGTTCCTGGGGTTAAAGGTAATTTAGTGTTTTTACCACCATTATCAAAATTTCCTTTATGTAACAGAGGTAATGAACAGGTAAGGACTGGTGGAGGGTTAAGTATAATGCTCTGCTCCTGTTGTAGTTCCAGTCTCTTGATAAGTTCCATAAGATAACGGTCCTCTTTCACTTGGCAAAGGCCAAGTTCTGCCTCATTGGGAAGATGTCAGAGGAGCACTCCCCACTCCACCTCAGCTGCTAGCTTTTGTATATTTAAGATCTCTCCTATATCTGTTAAGTACTAACTACATCATTTCCTATTTTTGGATCATATTTTGATACCAGTTTTTTTTTTAATTTTGTCATTCCTCAGTTTCATCCCACCTATTTTATCCATTGCTTTTCTGTGCCACACTGACACTCTAAATATAGGATTGTTTACCAGTTTATGTGCAAGTCTGCAGATATAAAATCTCTCAACACAGTCTTTAGAAAAGCAGCTGGAGGCTTTCTTAAGCAATATGACAATATTAAGCCAGATAGTTGTTAGTGAAGGTAGCCCAGTACTTCTGTTAAGATTCACAGATAGTTCTTTCCCAGCTTCAGTTTGTCTCAACCTTAGCAACTTTCATTGAAAAACCCTTCAAAAAAACAGGAACAAAGTAAAGTAATATACAGACCAATTAACTTCCTTAAGGGTCAACCGTAATACATGGATATTTATTTAAACTTCTTTAAAATGTCTCTAAAACATCTCTCACTATTACAAAATAAAATTGGATGAATGTGTATAAACTTATATGCTTCTCCAGCTGCTTCTGTGTAGATGACTCCATACCTGGTACTGCTTACAAATAAGCAGCTATATTACATTTATCAACAAAATACGCTGGACCATGCACGTAGGTCACAATAAATTAGCTTGGTAACAGGGAACTAACTGTTATCCCTTAAAACTAAGGCACACTGTATTTTAGAAATAACTCAGTAAAAACAGAGAAATGTCCTGCAGCTCTCAGTGTTTCAGCATCTGGCATCCTATGTAAAGCTCATGCAAATTCTAGATTTCCTAATGTGTCTTGGCTCCATAAGTACCTAGACCGACATATGGGGCCAGATTTTCAAAGGCTGTATAATAATGCAAGGTGCTTGTGTTGGACAAGTGTGACGCAATGGGCACCTTGCACCATGCATTGCACCTGGGGCTATTTTCAAATACAGCCTGCAGCAAACAGCAGGCTGCCTGCACCAAAGTGGCTTGTGCCACCTTTGTGCCACAGAAGTGGCTGTGGCATGGCACAAGGGGGCTTGCGGCATACCCAGGCTGCCATGAACCCGAGAGTTGGAATTTCAAAACCCTCCCCAGAGACAAAGTGTTAAGTACCATTAGACCAGCATAGGGCTGGTCTAACAGGACTTAGACAGCCCTGGGAGGGTGTCAACTGCATCCTGGGACTGTTTGCCCCCCCAGCAATATCCTGTTCCATATCGCCCTATCCCCAGCCCCAATGTATCCATGTGGAGGTCCTGGCCTCCAGTGCCACCCCCCCAAGACCTGACCTGTTCGTATTGCAGTCCCCGTGATCTGTTGCTCTCCTCTCCCTACCCCGATCCTCAGTACATCCACCATGGATGGTCAACCCCCTCCCCGGCAATAGTGCCCACCTCCACCCCACCCCCCATCCCCTATGTTCCAGTGACTGGCACTGCACTCCACACACCACCACGGCCGGCCACCAACTGAATTGCCACAGCATGTACATTATACAGTACATGCCCTGACAGTTCATTCTCGCGGTCGACTTGGTGATGTGTGAGGGCAGTGCTGGTCACCGGATCATGGGGGACTGGGGAGCAGGGTGGAGGTGGGCACTATTGCTCGGGTGGGGGTGAGTGGGGGGCCACACAGGGTGATGGCTACTAATGCCGGCACATTGGGGCATGGTTGTGATGCAGGGGTGGGGGTGGAAGGGTGCAGCATCCACCTCACCATCCCACAGCACTTGTGGCACTTCTGCAGGGTACGCAATATGTTTGGCGCACTTACTCACTTGCTGCAGTGGTGGGACTTAGGTGCCGGGACCACGTCCCATCTAAAATTGGGGGCAGGGTCCTGGATGCACCAGCACTTGGCGCAAGCTGCCAATGTTGCAGCTTGCTCTGGGTGTTTGAAAATCTGGCCCATGATGTCTGACGTTGTTACTGAAAAGAACACAAAAATGTAAACACAGTAAAACCTACAAGTAAATCTTTGCATGTAAGCCAGTTTTCATAAATTCAAATCAATAAACACACCAATACTAACAGCCACATATAACCGCATAATCATGCAAAATCAATTTTTTGTTCAAGAAATCATTTATGCAAAAATAAAAAATATTGACCCCTCTCAGTTCAGTGTTTCTTGCAGCCCTAAGCAAAAATTCTTTATGATTAAAAACAAAAAGGATACAGAAGGTTGTTCCAGTTATTGGTGTTTCACTGTTTTCTACCCCATTCTTCCTCCACAGAACCAGCTTTGTGCCAGCTCATTTTTTCCACACTGTCCTTCAGCTTCACTCCAGTCTTGACTGCTCTCTAGCCACTTGCCACCAGTACTTGTCTTTCTTGGACCTCCTAAGCGTGAACTGCAGCAGTCTGCACAGACCAGATATCAAGTACCTCTCTCTCAGCTCATGGCTCACAGTTTGCAGCAAACCAACTCAATAGCATTCGTTTTCCTTTCCAGACTTAAGGCAGACTCTTGTTCCAAGGCAGCATGCACTCAGAGCACCGATTAACCTCCATAGGACCCACGCCACCCACAGAGAAAATCAAAGAAAGACAAATGCCTTCTTCAAGGTAGCATTTTCCTACAATATGGATCCAATGTTGATTATATTTCCTTTTGCATTGCTAGGCAACAGTGACACACAGTATATAAGCGTACTAAGAGCCCAAAAATCCCCAGTGTGTCCGCTTCTCCTCAGTGACCTTACCATGCGGCAACCATCACAAGTCTGTTCTATTGCTAAGAGAATGAGAGACATACTATACAGGACAGTGTTCAAAGGGAATTTTAGTGCTCTCCTTTATGATGAGTGCATCTTGTCACCAATAGCTCAGTTGAGTATGTAGGAACTAGGCAAGAAACAGAGTTAAAGACAAAGGTATACTAGCATAGTAGCCTTCTAGGATTCAAAGAAAGCCACTCCAATGAGGCATGTAATAAACAATGGTGTGTCTGCCATGGAAGACCAGTTACAAAACATAATGCACTATGATACAATGTATTAAGAGATTGTAGAACCGTAATACAGGAATTACGGTAAATAATGTCACCATAATCCAACTGGGATATGAACAGAGAAGAAATCAATTGTTTCCTAATGAAAGTGCTTAGAAGCATTCTATTATGATAAAAGAAGGCTGAAGTTCTTTTTAATTTACCTGATAAATATGCAGTATAATTGTTAAATGATACCGCACTGTCTAAAAATGTACCCAAGTACTTGTATGAATCAGCTAAATCAAGTACTGATCCATCCTTGGCACTAATGCTCAATTTTATTAGATTATTTAATTTAGTTTAATTAAAAAGCATCTGTAACTGCCCCTAGATTTACCTTGGCTGTTTATGGGGACCCTCAGGTCTTGCCTGGACACACCTCCGGGGGGGCCAGCCAGGCTTCATGAGTGAAGAGAAGAAAAGACGCAGTGCCTCCACCTGGGGTAATGGCAGGGAATGCCTGTGAACAGATTGCAGGTTATCACCCCCTAGGAAGTATACAATAGCTGACCCCCAAAGACCTTCTTCCACACAGTAACTATCCCCCCCCCTTACAATGATTCACAGTACCAGAATATAACATTAACAATTAACAGTATTTATTTTGGGGCGTATAATGTTAGAATGGCAACTAAATGTTGTCACTACAATTAGGGCGCCGTAATAAGGATGATGATGATGGGTGATCTTGATTTTAGATTGCCCCTCAGTCATGCTTCCCTTTGTGCCCACACAATTTCTACCCCCTTCAAGGCATACCTTCCCTGGAGGAGGTTATATTTAGTTGTGGGGGGTGCGGGGGGTGAAACGTGACTGTTTCCCAGGATAGGGCTTTGGTGCTCTCCATCCTGGGAGCCGCAATGCCTGGCGCAGAAATATGGCCTGCACCCATACTAGTGTCCACAAAATGACTGTCACACCAATATAGGTGAACAATTTGGGGGGAAGGGGACAAAAAGGAGGAAACTAGCACAACAACAACATTAATAACTAGCTGAAACAGTTTTACCCCACACAATCCCCACCTTTCCAACGGCAGCCTGCCCAAAATGTCTCCAAAGTCTGTTTGGTGGGTACTTCACCACGGTGTAGACGTCAGCTCTGGGGATCTTCCATTGAGGCCAAATAATTTTAAACACACAACTCTGCTTGAATTTCAAGTCTGGGCAGAGTTTTCTGGCAGAGTACTGCCCAGGACCTAGCCCCTTAATTTTAACCTAGCTAGCTAGCTAAATAAAGACTCCCCAAATCTGTAGCACAGGGGTAGTTACAGTTCAGAAGTCAAAGGGGGTCAGCAGAAACTTGGTTCACAGTACTCTGGAAGCATCTCATTGACAGTGCACTACGGCAGCAGCAGGGCTGACTGAAGAGGTTGGAGAACACTAGTCTTCACCCAACTGGCCTTGGGAACTTTGCTTCTGAGGCCTTGGTAGGCAGTGTGCAACAGGCAGGTCTCTCGTCATCTTCTTTGCTGGTCTTCTTTGCTATTGGTCTCAGGAAAGGGCAGGCTGGGTCTTCCAGACTTGAAGCCTGGCACACTTTTTTAAACTGCATTGTAGATGGGCTTTGGCTCAGTCTCTAGCCCCAACACTCCTACTCACAATGCTTGCAGTAATATCAGTTTCAGATATCTGCCCCACTGAGGGAGAACACAGGTGGCTCAGACTTTGATCACAGCTGCAGCAATTTTAACTCAAACCTACACAATTTATAATCTCTGCTCTCATGCTGCAGCTCTTAGATCTCTCTTTCTCTAGCTGCACAGCTCTCAAGCCCCCCTTTCTGCAACAGAAATCACACTGCTATCTCTCTCTACAGCAAGGCTTACAATCCTCTTCACTGGCTCTCACAGGCACTTTGCTTGCTGTTTATTGGCAGGGTCCAGACATGCCACTGGGGCAAATGTGCAGGCCTAGGGCTGGCTAACCCACACAGTGTCTCCAGCACTCTGCTCTCTCTCCCAAATCTCAGGCAGATCTCCCAATTTGGTGGGCAAACAGTCTCTTAAATACATTTTCACAGCTCTATTCTGATTGGCTGTTGCAGTCCCGGGGTCTCTGAATGCCCCTTGACATTTACCCAGTGCTCCTACTCTCCCAAAGTCCCTGGGGGTCGCTATGTTTGTTTATATTGCAGTCCCAAACTGAACAATCTTTAATTTATTTAGTGTTGCCCTTTAGAGGGCTGAGACCCCTTACATTCTTGCCCAGAGGTGCTCCATTTGTGAATCTCCCCAATACCCTGCTCCACTGCCTGCCCTGAAGCCGGGGATATAATAAAATTATGACCATAGACAGAAATGCCCATTTGGAGCCGCGGCCCCTTTGAATTTCTGTCCCAGTGGGCACACATGCTCAGATGAGTGTGGACCACCATTTTGTTTATCTACATTGTGGCTGGTCCAGTTCTTTGTCTTCCTAGACTAACCAGAAGATTCAGCACAGGCCCAGAGGTCCTGAAACATAAACTGGCACTTGGCCCCCTCTTGGAATGTGGGCAGAGGAACCAGAAAATGGATGGCCGCAGCTGCAAAGATAGCAGGGGCACCAGGGTCCATGGCCCTCCCAGAGCCACTTGTGAGACACCAGTAGAGGAGATGGGCTGATGCCAGACCAAGATAAGCCCAAATGGGGGGCTTAAACATCCATCTTTTTTTTTTCTTTTTTTTTAATATTTAATAGGAGCTGTAACTGAAATATGACTTCTTGCACCTGGTCAAAACCATCCTGAAAATTTCTAGCAGCCTTTACTGGATCTTTATGGGAGGAATACAAAATAGTATTGTCTGCATAAAGTTTAGTGTCAGATGTGCAAAATGTTGATAACTTGTAGAAAAAACAATGGGCCCAGCACTGAACCTTGGGGCACTACTTATTTGTTTATAACAAAATCTGACTATAAGTCATCAGTACAAATACATTACATCCTGTTATGGACATAGACCACACACCATAGTAATGAGTTATTACTAACACTTAAAGAACACAATCTATTGTGTAAAGATTATGGTCTACAGTACTGAATACTTTTGATAGATCCAGACAAATCGTAGGGGTAACACATCTGTTGTCAAATGCAGAATAAAATCACTAACCAACCGTAATATAACATGGGTGGTATTATGACTTGGCCTGAAGTCAGACGGACAAGGAGAGATCAAATTATGCTTTAAAGGGTATGAAGACAACTGCCCTTGAATAAGTATTTCAGAAATGTTTGCAAACACCGATAGAACTGAGACTGGGTGAGATGAATTGGGGTCAGCAGTACTACCACGTTTAAAATATTGGGAAAATAAATGCTGACCTCTGATTCTGGGGCAAGTCACATGTGTTCAAGAATAGAGTTAGCAAAAACAGTGCTATATTTAGACAAAACAGGGGCTCCAATTTTTTTTAAATACAGGCTCTATGCTGTCAATACCAGCTCCTTTATTGCAATCAAGATGGACTGATTCATCAAACATCTCATTTTCACTAATGTCTCTAAAAAAAAAATAGTAGGCGAGAAAAAGATGTTGACAAATTTCAGTTCAATGTAGTTGGAGAAAGGTTAGGATGCTCTTGAACAAAAACAAAACTTGCCTTTGCAAAATGATTGCTGAACACAACAATGTGCTTTAAATGATCTGTGATAATTAAAGAATCTAGTTGTAACATAGCAGGTAAGGTATGTTTTCCCACCCCCCACCCCCATGCCTTGTGATTTCTTTATGCTGAACCACATTTTCCTAGGGTTATTTGATGCATTACCAAACTGAGAAAAGACATATAAATTTTTTTAAATTTCTGACAGGTGCAGTGCATTTATTTCTTAGTTTTCTGAAATGCAATGTCTAACAGATCTTTAGTCATTATTGCTTTTTAGATTTCTGAAGTGCAATATGTCTATCGGATCTTTAGTCATTCTTGCCTTTTAGATTTCTGAAGCGCAACATGTATATCGGATCTTTAGTCATTGTTACCCTTTAGATTTCTGAAGTGCAATATGTCTATCGGATCTTTAGCCATTCTTGCCTTTTAGATTTCTGAAAGCGCAGTATGTCTATCAGATCTTTAGTCATTCTTGCCTTTCTCCAAGCAGCATTCTTGATTTTAATTGCACTTCCTATTGATTTGGAAAACCAAGGAGCAATTGTTTTATGAATTCTTTTTTTCCTGAAACATTACAGTGTTGCTAGGTTTTGAACAGCCTTAAATGCATTTGCTTTTGCACTTTAGTAGTATAAACTCTGATGGTGTTTTGATTACCCCTTATATTACTCAGCACTTAAATGGTGATTGAATAGATTGGAGCAATTTAAATTCAGTGGCACATTATTGACTGAACATGTGTATTTCCTGTCTTTTAATTCTGTACAAAATATTTAAGTAGTAATGTTTAGTATAGATAACAACTCCCTGATTAAGCCTCACTGTGTGAGGTGAAGCACAGGGTTATCTCCTTGTACTTGCCTCAGGGTTTTTAGTCTGTATCTCACTTTGCACCTATGTCATGAAAGTATACACATGTTTTGTGGAAGATGCTGCCTCACTTGAAGCTGCACAAAGCGATCTAAATTTTAAAGCAACTATTGTGGTGAGTATTATTAAATGTATGGTTCACATAGACTATGTACAGCTGAAGAGCTATAGGCTACCAAGAAATAGTAGATAGGGGCCCTGGATTTGATCCCTAGTATGGGACATTTTAGCTGGGAGTATTGACTAGAGGTTAGAGTAATGAGCTGTGAATGAGCTTGGTACAGCCAGGAGACCTGGGTTTGGTTCCCATTAACCTCCACTTGCATACTGTGTGATTCTGAGCAAGTGACTTAACCTCCTTAGTGATCCCAGGTTGCCCCTGTACATAGGCATTGTGCCTAGTGGGTCTCACCTCATTACCAAAGAATACAGAAAAATAGGCAAGAGATCTGACCTGTAGTACTTTAGGAGGGTGGCTCAGGAGGGATATGAGGAAATATTATTTTACAGAAAGGATGGTGGAGCCGTGGAACAGGCCACCTGAGGTGATGGATGCAAAAACCATTAGTGTTTTTAAGCATGGCTGGGACAGACTGACAGGTGTAGTGGTTGTTCGGGGAAACAGAATTGAGTAGTAGAATGGAGTGGGGTGGGAGGAGCTAGGACCCTGGAGGAACAGTAGGTCCCAGGGCTCAATTGGGAACTCACACAGACTGGATGGACCTTTCATCTTTTTTTGCCATCATTGTCTACGTTTCTGTGTTTCTAGTTTACTAAAGTCCTGCTCTGTGCCCATGGTCTGTGAAAAGAGGACAATGACATCTAGCTTCATCCCATCTCCTTCTGCCCAAGTGATTCTCTAGATCCACTTTCCATCCCTCCAAGTCAAAGCACCTTCCAGTCACATCACAACCCTCTCTCTTTCTCCCCTCACTCCCAAGTCTAACCCCCTAACAATAGACTCCCCCACTAGCAGCTGCTTCCTCCTCGGCCAAATGACTCTTCCCCCCTCTTTTGAGCCTCCCCTTTTGAGGACCCCCACTTCTGCCCTTCCCACTGCTACAGGTGCCTCCTCCTGGTTGTCCTATCCTGCCAGTGTGGTGAAGGAAATGGGCAGTGGTACAGCCCGAGGAGTGTGTACCATCCCCGCCTCCCCAACTGTCCCAGAGTCCACCAAAGTCCAACCATTGTGCTCTGATAGGCATCCTTTGGGGAAGTGGTGGCAGACTTGGTGGTCCCTGAGTGGGGCAGAAGAGTCTCTGCAAACTTGCCAGTTTGACCCCAAGTCCGGCAACTTCTGACCTCAATCCAGAGAGGTGAATACCACTGGGGCAGCTAGATTCAAGAGAAACCCTCATTAAGCCTGCCTCTATTTCACATTAAGCCTGTCTTCACTCCCTCTAAACTGAAACAAAATACAAAGCAGAATAGAATTAAGTAAAAGTCCAGTCTGACCTGTAATCAACACACAGAGGCGTAGCCCACTCATTGCAGTGTACTTTCAGGTCAGTTTCAAGGGAATCCCTCATTATTTATTTATTTATTTGTTACACACAAGACCCTTTAGGCTGAGCCTATTTCAAAGGGTCTAGGGTCATATACCAATCAACCAATCACTTTATTTAACCAGGCATAAACACCATTGAGCAAGCTCATTTTCAAGGTGGTCCTGGGCATAAATACAATACAGTACACTTCATAAGATTACAATTACGGTGGACAATGGTGCAAAAAAAAAAAAAGGAAAAACATTGTGAAGGTGCCGGTCAATATGGGCCTATACATACCGGTCAACATAATTAACATGCAAAGGTACATAATGATAAGCTTTACTGAAATGAGAAGAAACAACAATCCCATATAGTCTCCGCTGAGTAAGAGCTCATACCTAAATGATAAAAAATAAGGAGGTATTAAGGAATAGGGTAGAAATTGGGGTGAAAGAGAAGGCAGCCAAAAGGGAGGCCAGAACAGGTAAAAGGTAGAGAATAGGCAGGGTCATCTTGGATTAAGGGAACTAGGCTTGTAGGCTTGTAAGACAGAGAAGCAGTCAAAAGGAGATACAACATATTTGCAAATACAAGGTACAGTGCTAACAATACAAAAGAGAATTAGGTAATTACATTGAATGAGTTACTCTAAGCTGTAATCACTAAGTCAGGCATAGATAAATGGTGGGTTATATCATAAGTGCACATAACAAAGGGTAGAAGCAGAGCCCTGTGGAGAAAGATTCAAAGGTCAGAGGGGCCTATGGAGACGCATTGGGGGTCAAGTGATCTATGGTAGCAGTGTGGCCATGTTGGTTGGGGCGGAGTGAAGATAGGTGATAGGATTTAAAGTTGATCAAGAAGCCAGTGACTTAAAGGGAGCGGGGTAAGAGAGTTCCATGCTTTTGGGAATCTGAAGGAGAAACAAGCCTGCCCCAGGGAGGTTTTCCTATGAGGGAACACCAAGAAGTTATGTTCTATACCTCTGGTAGGATACCTGGTGTCCACTAGGCTCAGCAGGGCCAGGACCCCAGGGGATAACAGTCTCAGCAAGGCTTTTTTGCCTGTGACTAGGGTACTATATTATAACTGGGAGTCAAGATTCATTCAGCCAACCTAGGTTATTATATACTGTGCATGTATGAGAATCCCACCTCAAACTGAGTACATAGCTGCAGGCTCTTTTCAGCAAGCCTCTGACCACAGTAAGCACTCTGTCACAGGTGGCACCATAGATCACAAGACCATAATCTATGAGATTGAGGATATAGCATCTAACTAGTAATTGCTTTACTTTGGGGAGGAATGCATTCCTGTGCCTATTAAGCAGGCCAAGTCTGGAGTTGTGCACTCCAAATGAAAACAGATGAAGCTGTTGTCTTGAAACAAAAAGTCTTAAATTAGGAAACAAGGCTTCATCGGGCCCCCTGATGAAGCCTTGTTTCATTGGGTGAAGCGCTGGGGTAGGCGCTCTATATCTAGCGACTGTCTGAGGCACAAAAAAATGTTGTAAACTGCTATAAGTTATAATAAATTTAAAAGACTTTTTGTTTGAAAACAGCAGCGTCATCTGTTTTCATTTGGAGGGCATAACTTAGTGGAACTGGTTGTGGAATTGGAGCTAGCCACCCCTTGCTATGCACCCTTCCATATCCCAGGACCGCAGTTTCTGTTTTGGGAACAAGTCTGGAGTTGGCTGCCTTAGTTAGTGCATACACATGCACTGTATAGGTTAACCCAGAATCTAGGGTTAGCCCCAGATATTTAAAGGAGCACACCTGCTCAATTGAGGCTCCCAAGGTGGCGGTAATGTCCAGGGAAGGGGGAGCAGGGGATTTATATTGAGTGGAGAAGAGCATACAGTAGATTTTTTTGTTTTGTTGTATTTAGAACAAGGAGACTGGCGGTGAACAAGTCATGGATTGTTGAGAAATCAGATTGAAGGTTAAGCTGGAGTTTGGCTGCATTGCTATTTGTCGAGGTGATAACAGCATCATCTGCACATAGGAGGAGTTTAGTTGAACAGCAAGCTTCAGGAAGTTCGTTGATGAAGAGACTGAACAGAAGGTGACCAAGAATTGATCCTTGGGCAACACCCACTGTTTCTGACCAATAGTCTGATATGGACGCATGGCATTTTACCACTTGCATTCTGTCTGTCAGGTAGTTCTTCAGCCATTGGGTGGCCCCATCAGAGAGGCCTAACTTGGTTAATTTTTGGCAGAACAAGGCATGACTGACAAGGTCAAATGCTTTGGTGAGGTCAGTCTGCCTCCCCTTCCTCCCCTACACTGAAACTACCAACAAACACAAGGGACAGTTCATCTACCGCATGCTTCAACAACCATAAATCCTCCATCAATGAATGCATTTTGCATCTCTATGCTGCACCTGTCAGAAGGGCCATCATGAATACAATAAAACCACTGTTTGATAATCTGTGATAATGGGATAATGACTAGACTGCCATGCCTTTAAGAATCACAACCAAGCAGTCAAGGAGATAGGACAATATTAATAAGTGGTGGAAATGGGGGTAGGACCAGGGGAACTCAGTTCAAGAAGTGAGATTCAAAACCTGAACTCAGTTCCAAGAACCAAATGGGTAAAGACAGGCGCTGTATTTCATGTAACACCCCAAATGCATATGACTGAGTAAACAAAATGCAAAACAAATGAAGTGCAAGGTGTAAAAGACTGTAAGTAGGACATGGGTCCACAGTCCCCTGTAATAATACAGAAAGATGGGGTTCAGGGTGATTCTGTCAGTGCAAATTCTATAAATTGCAAATGTGTTTAAAGTGCAGGTGCTCACTTCTCTTTTGTTGAAGAGGCACTGACTATTTTATGAAAAGTGTTTTGTAACTTTTATTAAAGATGATATAATGTTTCAGTGAAGGTGGAAGTAAGATAACCCCTCAAGCAGTATACAGCCGAGGTAGACAGCAGAGGTTTAACAAGCTACTGCAAATGAAACATATGCAGACTTGCATACAGGCATAATGGGTGCAGGTAAAGACGCTAACACATGCACGGTCAAAGAGCTGAAAATGCCACCTGCCAGGATATGGGCAGAAGAATAATGCACAATAAAGTTGAAAAAGGAAAACAGGAACAGTGGCACTGCTGATGGGCTGGTGCCAGGGGAAACTGCAAATGTCAGTGGCATGGATTTAGGAGAACACCATGCCACAGAACAGCAGAACTGAACATGCTGTGTGTCAGACATTCCTGAAAGATACAGGTGTGTGCAGCCTCAGTGCCATCATGACTAAAGATATCCAGATACTGCCATCATGATGTCCTTAGTCATACCTAGTAGTAATGCTTTGTGTCACTGTTCATAAAGCTAATCTGCAGCTGGTGCAGAATACCACAGCCAGATTAGCAACAGGTGTGCCTTGTAGAGAACATATTACACCTGTGCTACAGCATCTGCACCAGCTTCTGATTAGAAGATGCACAACCTTTAAAATGTGTTAACACACAAAACCATGCATGGATCAGGTCCAGCTTCTCTTTCAGACCCCTTGGTTTGGTATGCTTCCATCTGCTTTCTCTGCTCCATGGAGGAGCTGTTGGTGACCATCCTGAGATCCCACCTGAATAAATCTGGTGATAAGGTTTTTTCGGTGGCAGCACCTGCAGTTTGGAACTTCCTGCCATACCATACCATCTACAAACTTCACCCTTGCTGAAGGCCTTCAAACAGGGCCTGAAAAGTCATTTGTTTGACTTATCATGTGGACTTGATGTCTGATTGATTTTTCTTGTACATCTGATTATTTTTAATGTCCATGGAACTGATGATTTTAATACTGTGTAAATTGTTATATTTATGTTAAGTGCCTTGGGATATACTATGATATCCCTAAACTCGGTATGCCAACACTCAGCATACCGAGTAAAATGGCCCAAAATCCACAGCCTTGAATGGCTCCTATGTCTGACAGAAACATTTTAGGCATTATCCATAAAATAAGAGTAAAATGCGGGGGGCTTCACCTCCCCATATCCTCCTCCATTGGGGGGGGGCCCTGCCTCCCACACATCCCATAATTAAACTATCTAACTCCAAGGGGGAACAGACCCCGGAGTAAAATGTTAAGCTGCTATGGGGGGTGCAGTGTGTAAAATGACAGGAACTGGACCAGAGCCCAGGTCACACACAGTATGCTGGCCGACCTACCGGTGGTATACCCCTCCACACCACTGGGGCAGCTCGGCCAGCAACCCCATCCAGCCATCCTTCCCATACTGTAGAAGTGGTAAGGCAGCATTCCATCACATCCACTACCTTACCCCATCGGGAGGAATACCTTCGGGTTTACTAGTGTTGGGATATCCCATCTTTCGGGCAATGCTGACTGGGATACTGATTGTTGGGATAGTGAGCTTCAGGATAAGGTAAGTATACCATGCTTTGAGTACTTGGAATAGGGTGCTATATAAATAAAATTACCTTGCCCTAAAAATATATATCACCATCTGCATAGTTATTAAAAATTCTTCATGTGGTATTGTACAGAAACAGTGTGATGTTTGTGTGTGCCTCCACAGGCTGTTTAACTTGCAGGCTGTAGTAGTCAACTGGCAAATTCTAAAATGGCAGGGAAGTGCAAAGTGATGGCCATGACTATTATCAAGTGCACTTCACTCAACATATTGATTGACATGAGGGAACCTGATAGGCACCACTGTAGTCTGTAGCTGCTTTTGTTCTGTCGGTGCAAATTCCATGCATGAATCCCTGGCCTGAACTGTGAAATTTTATATATTTGTAACTCTAAGGCTTGTAGGGCCTCCTACGAATAGAGTTGAACTACCATCCCTCTTCCCTAAATGGTCTACTGTTTAATTGGTGGCATTGAGGCACACTCTCTGTGACACAAAATAGCAAAGCAGAAAAAAAACAAATGGGGTAATACCTATTACTGAACTAACAACGTATTTTGAGAGGCTAACATTAGCATTCGAGAGTTACACTGTATCAGGTCAGTGTAACTAGAGCTGAATATCATATCAGATATGTAGATTAGACGTTAGTTCAAATCAGACTTAGGAGTAGACAGTTCAAATATCAAAGTAGTGTGAGTTTAATGCTGGGCAATAAAAGCTGGACAAGAGGGTCATAATCAATCCCTCCCCCCCATAGTCTGATATTAATTCACCTCTAGAAGCATACCAAAAGAAAACAATACCTTTATTATAAGAGAACTGTGCTGAACCTCCATGTTATTTTTCCAGTAGAAACAGTTTTTTTAACTTCTTTATTGTATAGGTCAAATTCATTTTACATCCTGAAAAGAGTAAGTACATTGTTACAGTCACATAATTAATCTGTTTCCCTCTCTTTACATCCAGGTCTCCTTACTCACTCTACCCTCCCATTTCATCTAAATAATAGGAATTTTTTATCCATCATGCAGAAATAGGAAGGAGACAAGAGGGAAAAAAGATGAAAGTGTCTTCACTATGACTTTAACCTTCTGCTTCTCAATTTCTTGCCGGGTCCAGGTCCAAATCCCAACCCATGTGGTATATCAATTTTGACTGGCCAATGACATTTTGACAATATCAACTTCATAAGTTTCATTTCTATAACTTTTCATAGTAAAAACTAAATAGAAATAAACAATAAATAACATCGAACATGTGTGTGGCTGTTTTTCTTGTGTTTCCTTCTCTTTTGTACCTGGGCGACCCTGGGTGACTCTATCTGTTATCTGTTATTACCTGTGTGCCTGCTGAGACAGGACAGATGTACCCTCCCATTCTTCTATAAAGAGCATAAAAGGGAGCCATGCCCCCTTAAATATTTCTGTTTGTAGACACAGATCCGCTGTCATTTTTTTCCATGTGGTAGATACCACTGATTATATCCACCTATGCTTGTAATGTGGGTAATTCAGGGCTCAACTATTTCCTAGCTGCTGCCAACAATATTCCTGCAAATGTCCTTTGGCTGTTTGTTCTTCTGCCCTTGGGCAGTAAACTGTTTTTTTTGTCTGTTTTTTAAAATATTGGGTCCAAATCTGTCATTGTTTCACTTTTACTGGCCTTTCAGTAAATTCTACAAGTGTTTCTGCATTAAACACTGCTAGTAAGGACCATTTTAGAACTGCAATGATAGAGTTTATGTCTTTACGTATTTACAGGTTCAACACAGTTCTCCTTTAAGCTCCGGCATGCATCAGGTTCCCTCCAGTTGGCACTCAGGTTAAAATGAGTGCTCAATCTTACATAGAAACATAGCATCTGTTGGCAGAAAATGACCGCCTGGCCCATCCAGTCTGCCCACATGGTCCCTGACTAGTCTGTCTCTGCAGACCCTAGCTAGCCTACTGTGACTCTATCTCCCCTCTCTGGCCATTTTCTAATATTCCCCATCTCTATCCTAAGTATGTTTGGAGCTCCCTACTGTTTTTGCGTCCACCACATCCACTAGCAGTCTGCTTCAAGGGTCCACTACTCTTTCAGTTAACATAGAAACATAAAATCTGATGGCAGATAAGGACCACTTGGCCCACCTAGTCTGCCCATTTCTCTACCTAATGGATAAGCTGCAGATCCTAGTTAACCAACAGCCTACTTCCTCCTACCCCCCACTAGAATTGCCTTATGTCTGTCCCATGCATTCTTGAATTTCCCCACTGTTTTTGACTCTACGACCTCCTCAGGAAGGCCGTTCCATGCATCTACAACCCTCTCTGTGAAGAAATACTTCCTCACATTACCTCTGAGCCAATGCCCCTCTATCTTCAAATTGTGCCCCCTTGTTCTTGCGCATCTCTTTTTCTGAAAGATGCTACCCTCTTGGACTTTGTTGAGTCCCTTTAGGTATTTGAAAGTTTCTATCATGTCCCCCCTCTCCCTCCTTTCCTCACGGCTATACATCTTAAGCTCCTTTAGACTTTCTTCATATGTCTTCTGGTGCAGACCCTGCACCATTTTGGTTGCCCTCCTCTGGACAGCCTCCACCCTGTCTATGTCTTTGTGGAGATGGGGTCTCCAGAACTGTACACAGTACTCCAGATGTGGTCTTCCCTACTGTCTGTACAGAGGGCCAACAACTTCTTGTTTTCTACTAGTGATGCCTCTCCCTATGCATCTCAGTATCCCCCCAGCCCTCCTTACTGCCTTCTCACATTGCTGGCCCACCTTTAGGTCATCTGCTATGACTACCCCCAAGTCCCTTTCCATTGTTATTGTTGTCAGTATCTCACCCCCATTGTGTACTCTTCCCCTGGGTTTTTGTTTCCCAGGTGCATTAATTTGCACTTCTTTGCATTGAATCTAAGCTGCCATACATTTGACCATTCCTCCAACCTTGCCAAGTCCCTTTTCATCCTTTCCACCCCACCTTGCATATCAAGCCTGTTGCAGGTCTTTGTGGTGTCACCTGCAAAGAGACATACTTTTCCTTCCAGTCCCTCTGCAATGTCACTTATAAAGACATTAAAAAGGACCGGCCCCAGTACTGAACCCTGCAGTACCCCACTAGCAACCCCTCTTTCTTCACTGTGGAGTCTAGTGGTACTTCCTCACATCCCTTTTAAACTCCCCCCAAGCTTCAATGCATGCCCTCTGGTTATGGTGCTTTTCCTCATCTGAAAGAGACTCCCATCCTGCACCCTGTTCATACAAGTGAGGTACTTGTAGATATCCATCATGTCCCCTCTCGCTCTTCTCTCTTCCAGGGTGTGCATGCTGAGATCTCTCAGTCTCTCTCCTCATAGGGCTCTTGGTGCAAACCCTGTACATTTTTAGTTGCCTGCCTCTGGACTGCCTCCACCCTATGTATGTCCTTTCTGAGGTGAAGCCTCCAGAACTGGACATAATACTCCAGATGGGGTCTCACCAGTTACCAATATACAGTACTGGCAAATCCACCTTCCTCCTCCTGCTGATCATACCTCTCCCTATGCATCCCAGCATCCCACTGGCCCTGCCCAGTGCTTTGTCACACTGCCCTGCCACTTTGAGTTCATCAGATATGATAACCCCAAGATCCCTATCCTGCTTGCTGAATAACAAGGGGCTGACAGTATAGCCTAGAAGTTAGAGTAACATGCTGTGAATGAGCTTGGTACATCCTTCAAAACTAGGTTTGATTCCCGTAACATCAACTTGCATACTGTGCGACTCTGAGCAAGTCACGTTTTTCTTTTCACTAAAAACCTTTTATTGCATTACCAATATAACCAATAACATCTAGTACACTCCAGAAATGTTACAGAAACTCCCATGTTACATTAACAGTAAAAGTGAAGACCCCAGTAACACCAATACTATGAACATAAAGGTCTTGGCAAAGTCCAATACTCTGAGGACTGTGTGCTTGTCTTGAATTGAGATTGTCCATCCTCTAAACATTTTGGTAGTGTCATAACCATTGCTTGAAAAGAAAGTGGGGGCTAGTAGCCCTGGGTCTGTGAAAACAAATGAGGTAAGCAACAGGTTTGCAATGTCACTATATTAAAATATTGAGTAATACTGGAAAGTGAGAGTTACCCTGATCATGACAAGGAATGAATAATAAAACAAAAAGACAACACTAAAAAAAACAGGGGTGACATTCCTTTTAAACCAAACACCTGTATCATTATGCAGGTGGAACTGGCCTACCCATCTGATCCACAAGCCCCATCAATATCCAACTGCCTGTTGGGATACAATCAACCTTTTTTATAATTCTTCAATAAGGTGCATGAAAGCCAATCAGAACCCTAGGAATTTGTCTGTTTGCAAGCACAGATACATTGTCATTTTTTCCAGGTGGTAAATACCCTCTGAGCAAGTCCTTAAACCTCCCAAGTGCTCATAGGTTGCCCCTGAAAACAGGCACTTGTGCCTAGTGGGCCCTATCCAGTTACAAAAATTTTAGCCCCTCCATCCTCTACTCAGGTAACACAGAAACAGAAATTGACAGTAGATGCCAGGCTCTTAACCAGTCTTCAAGTTTGCCACGCTTCCTACACATTCTTTCCACCCCCTTCTGTACTGTCCACCCTATTATAGATTTTGGTATCGTGTGCAAAAAGACTTACCAATTCATCTGAAATGTCACGAAGACATTGAAGAGGACAGGTCCCAATATTGAGCAATGCAGCACCCCAGCAGTCACTCTCTCATCATTAGAGTGAGTGCCATTAACCACCACTCTCTGTTGTCTATCTGTTAACCAGTTTCTAAATCAATTTATCACTTTGGATCACACCTCCAGGCTGCTTAATTTCTTACTCAGTCTCTTGTGTGTCATTGTGTTGAAGGCCTTGCTAAAGTCTGGCTAGGCCATGTTCACTGCCCCGCCCCCCCCATTTATTTTCTTGGTCACCCAGTCAAAGAACTTAATCAGATTCATCTGGCATGACCTCCTCCATGTGACTCCATGTTGCCCTTGGTCTTGCAGCCCACTGGATTCAAGATACTCTACTAACCTTTTCTTTAACAGCTTTTACATTAATTTACCCACCACTGCGGTGAGGGTCTCCAGCCTATGGTTGCTTGCCTCTTCCTTGCTGCCACCCTTATGTAGAGGGACCCCATTTGCTCTCCTTCACTCTTTTGGACCCACACCTGATTCCATTAAGCTGTTGAATAAGGCAATTATTTCAGTACCCTTGGATTTATACCATCCACTCCCATTGCCTTCTCCACTTTCAGAGCAGCATGTCCCTTCAGGACTCCTTCCAATGAAAATGGATTTGAGTTCATCTCCCCTTCCCCTTTATTCCTGCTGATCACTGGTGGTCTGTCCCCCCTCCCTGTACTGTGAAGACTAAGCAGAAGTACCTCTTCAGGATGTCTGCTTTTTCTTGGTCCTCTTCTGCATAGACTCCCTCTGCCACTCTCTTTATCCTCACTATTCCTCCCCTTGTTTTCTTCTTCTTACTTATGCACCTGAAGAAAGTCTTATCCCCATTAGTTAACACTTTGGCTATCCTTTCCTCTGTCTGCACCTTTGCTCCCCTCACTGCCTTACCTGCTTCCCTATTTTATCTAGTACACCTCCTTGTCTTCCTTCCTCTGTGTTTCCTTATACCTCTTGAATACCACCCTTTTTTCCTTCACCACCATGGTCACTTCTGTAGAGTATCATAATAGTCTCTTTTTCCATTTCCTTTTGATTTTATTCACTCCTCTAGGCCACGGGAGGATCCCAGCAGGGACAAGCTAGCCCCACTGGTGCCCGGAGAACTGGAAGCCTGGTAGAAGCCTGACATTAGTAAGGAATGGTGTGGTGGGTTTGTGGAGGCAGCTGTGGGGTCCAAAGTAGTGGGGTGCTGGTGGGCTTGTGAGGTGGCAAAAAAAAAAAACAGGAAAAGGAAAAGTAGTTGGGGGGATTCAGTAAATCACTATCAGGAATAAAGTCCTATAATTATGTGCTGTGTCTATTTTTTTTTTAAAAAGGACATAGAGAGAAGCTTCATTAAGTATTCTGGATAATTCTGGATCTAGCCTATGGGTCCAAAAGGCCTCACTCTTTGTTGAAGTCACTGTACCAGTTTTCCACAGGAAGAGCCCATCTCCACTTCTTCAATACTGACTGAGGCTTATGCTCCCTGCCACACTTGAGCATAGTGCTTCACTATAGCATTCAGTTGGTTACCACTTCTGATAGCCAGCTTGTGTTCTGCTATTCTGTTTTTAAGTGGCCATTTCATCCAACCAATATACTGAAAAGCACGTTAGTAATACCAGATGTTACAATTGTGCTATTATTTGAATTTACTGTATCACTAACTATGGAATAAATAATAGGCAACTGTGAATTACAAGGCTGTAATACAGCTGAGGAGTTCCGATGATGTTATATTCCATGAGAAGCTCAAGTGATGTCATCAGAACCTGGTTCCATGTCATAATAGCGATTGCTATTATGGTGAGTGTATATCGCCGAAAAGCAAATTGGTGATATAGGCGACCCGACATCCGGACAGTTAAAAAGTGTTTTTTTGGGGGGGCTGTGCACCCGCCTGAATATAGATTCTCAACTCCAGAGGGGGAGGTGCATGTTCGGGAGGAGACAAAATCCCTACATCACAAAAAAATTAAGTGCCGTAGCTGCAGACAGAGGCAAAATTTTCCTGCCCAGTTCCGGACCCTGTACCTGCTGCACCTGAGCTAGCCACCCACACCATCACACCACATAGCTAGCTCGGTGGCAGCAGGCACACCAGTCTCCCAAAACCCCTTCCCTGTCTCTCCCTGTCTCCTTGCTATCCCCCCTTCCTGTTGCCCTTTACTACCCTAGCATTTGCATAGGGTCGCTACCCTTGCAGGGTAGCCCAGGAGGAAAGCACTGAATATGAGTCGCCATTTTGACAGTTGCTCATATTCAGTCACCATCCTCACTGGATACCTCAGAACCCTGAGATTGAACTGCTGTACATCCTTCTAGTTCAGAGGGTGAATATCTGTTATGTCATATAATATATGGTTAACCAGTCCTCTGTGTCTCTGACACTGGCAGCTCCATTTTTTTTGTGGCTTCCACATAACAGAACTTACTTTGTATGATTTTCTAGTCCATGTCTACTTGCTCTCACACACTGGCAGTTCCAGTTTTTACAGCTGCATAGCAGAGCTATGTGATATATTGATATTACATAGTAGAGAGAAGGGACTCTGGAAGCACATGACCGGGTACCTCGACTGTGTCCTTCCACAATGGAGTTGAAGCAAATGTGGTCCTCTATATTTACTAGAATGCTGTTCCTCCCTCCTCCCCATGCACTCTTTTTCTGCTCTTTTCTGCACTCACTTCCAATTCATTTCTGAGGTTCAAAGCTACATAGCACCCTCACCCTGTAATGCTTCCCTGGTGTCTAGTGGCACCCCCACCCTCCCATGACTGGCTTTGTATTTACAAAATGTTTCTCTGGTGTCTAGTGGCACCCTACCCCTGTCCCTCTGATCACTGTCCCTGCATTTTCATAATTTTTCCCTGGTGTGTAGTGGCGCCCCCTGCCCTCTGATTGTTGTCCCTGTATTTTCAAAATGTTTCCCCAGTGTCTAGTGGCACCCCCCACTCTTCGATCACCATGCCCCTATTTATAAAATGTTTCCCTGGTGTCAAGTGGCACCTCCTGCCCTCTGATCACCAGCCATCTATTTATAAAATGTTTTCCTGGTGTCTAGTGGTGCCTCCACCCTTCGATCACCATATATACAGTATATATATATATATATATATATATATATATATATATATATAATTTCCTGAGTCTAATTGTGTCCCCTGCCCACAGATCACTGTCCCCCATATATATTATTTCCCTGTTGTCTAGTAGACTCCCCTCTCTGACTGCCACACCAGTATTAATTTTAAAAATACTGTAATAAAGAAGACCATACCTCAATGTTTTTCCCCTGTAAACCTGTAAAAAAGAAAAGAGTCCCTTGCTGATCTGGCACCTGCCAGCCTGACCTCCCATTCAGCAGTCACCACTCTACACACCCTCACTTACCTGAACAGGTCCCAGAGTGAAGATCCACTCTCCAGTCGAAGACACGTCTTTCTACTGGAACCACTGACTGCAATATGAGAAACTAAGATAACTGCAATTCCGAAGTATTTCAATGGAGTGTTGAGCTTTGAGGCATGACTTTGAATTTCTGTATATTTTCACCCCGAATTTTCAACATGGCCTTTTCAGGACCCCACCTCATGAACAATGGTGATGGAGTTATGTAAATCAGGCCTGAATGGTAATTTCGCAGTCACTTGGTGAAATCACCTGTCAGGCAGCATTTGAGAACTTTCACCACTATTGCTTATGAGGTGGAGTCATAAGAAGGTCATGTTGAAAATTTGTGGTTGAAATATGTTAAAATGACAAAGTTACAAGTGTAGATTGACATTTTTCTACGCTCGGTCATAGCCTCAAATTTTCAATTAGTCACTTTTTCACACCACCTCATGAATGTGACAGCTGTTATTAATTCAAATCCTGGCCAATATGTGTTTTTGCACCTGTGGCGCGGAATGCCATTTTGGTGGTGCACAATCACATTTCAGTGGAAATTTGAAAACTTTTACCAATGTGGTTCATAAAGTGGGGTGATAAGAAGGCTGTGCTGCAAATTCATCATTTTGCAGCTGTATTGTCTCTGACCAGAATTTTTTAGTGAACATCACAGCGCAGTTCTTAATTTCTCCTTTTTGGCAATGTTGTATGCTTCTGGTCACTGTCTCAGAATGGCACTGCCTGTTTTTTTTTCAAACCTGCAGCACAGCACTTTTCTTGTTCTCCTAAGAGTGTGCAGCCATCTTCGTGATATAAGAATGAGAGAGACATTTTTTGTGAGTGCGCATGTAACACAGATTTGGTTGATGAGTGCCATGGGTTGTAGCTGCTTGTTTTAAAGCAAAGTATGATGTCACCAGTTTGAATTACAAGCCTGGAAACTGTAGTCTGAGCATGAATGAATGGCCTTAACCATATATTACAGTGTAGCACTTTTTATTGTCTGTTTCATGCAACATTTGTTAGGCACTTTGCAGGAAAGCAGGACCCTTTAAGTGAGGGTTCTGGACTAAGGGAGCAATTGCAACCTCTAGGCAGTATAGCCTAGAGGTTAGAGGAACAAGGTGTGAATGAGCTTGATACATCCAGCAGACCAGACCTGAGTTTGATTCTCACAACCTCCACTTGCATACTGTATGACTCTGAGCAAGTCACTTACCCACCCAGTGCTCCCAGGTCACCCCTGAAAACAGGCACTCCTGCCTAGTGGGCCTTAACCGGTTACCAAAGACTAAAATAAAATAAAAAAAATTATTCATTTAGTTTAGTTAGTTAGTTACTTCTTTAGTTAGTTCAAATATTTTTTTTTCGCAGGACAGACATACTGAGTTGATAATAGCTTATTTCCAGGTGCGTCCTGGGGAAGGAGAAGTGAAGTAGAGTAAAACTTTGTAAACAAATTGCAATAAATAAGATGTAATTCATTTTATGAATGAGAACAAGTTCCAGGACTAGGTGGCATGTGATGAAACTGGACAGGGGGGAGTTCAGGAGGGATGTGAGGAAATATTTCTTCATTGAAAGGGTGCTGGATGCATGGAACCAACTGTCAGCTAAAGTGGTGAAGGCTTGAATGGTGGAGGGCATCAAGCATGCATGGGATAAACACAATGGTACAGTACAACAGAAGCAGGGGTTGGGGGTCACTGGAGACAGTTAGGGTCTGTGGAGGCAGAATATGCAGGGAACACCTGGGGCAGACTGGGTGGGCTAAACAGTCCTGTTCTGCCAACATAAGCTATATTTCTTTGTTCAATTGATAGACAAGCAAAACATAAGTATTGAATAAACATACAATAGCTATAACCAAATTGGAAGAAGCAATTAAACATGTTTGTGCAAAAAACTTAGGTCACATGGTGCCTAGAAGGAAGATTGTGAGGAGTAAGGAGGTCCAGTCATAGTGCAATCAAGGGCATTTATGTGGTAAGTAAAGAAGTTACAAAGGCGGGATTTGAGGGAACAGTGGAAGGAGGCAGAGTGGATAGCAGGGGGAAGGGAAGCCCCGAGTTTAGGGAGCCAGAAGGAGAAAGTAGCTTGGCCTGCAGAATATTTCATGTATGGAAGTATGAGGGATCTAGAGTGTAAGGAAAGAAGGGAGCTACCGTTGATGTTACAGAGGGGGTAAGTGGGGACAAAAGGGAACAAAAGGAGGGAGGTAAAATATGGGGGAGAGAACCAAGCCGGAATTTAGATATAAAGGAGACAGTGAAAGAGACACCTGGCTTCCAGGGAAGGAAAGGAGAGACAGGAAAAGAGGGAAAAGTGGTGGGTGCAAGGGGGACAGTCTGCTGTAAAGCAGCAGAAAGAGTGCAAGAAGGAGTCCAGTCTGACCAGATTGATTATGATTGGGAGGAGTGATATAAGCATGTTTTGCTACATGTCCCAGAGGTTTTTGAAGTGTTTAGCTGTATAATGTTGTCAATGTTATTGAAATTAATTGAAGCATAAATTATCAAAGCTACGGGAAGTGCCATTTCTGCTTGAGGTTCACCTCAGTCATTAAATATCATTTTATATTGTTGCAATCTATTATTTCTATTTCCTTGTTATTGACTCCCCATGTCTTGTTATAGGTATTTAGGATGTGTGTGTGTGTATGAAACATAGTATACAAGAATAAATTACATTTTACTTTATCTCATTTTCAGTGGAGTCCTGCTTTTTAAACAGTTTTACAGCAGAGAGGACTGAAGCACAGGGAGATTAAGTGACTGGCTCAGAGTCACACAGTGAGAAAGTGCCCATGCTGGGATTTGAACTGGATCTTCTATTTGCCCAGCCTGAGTTGTAGCCACTATACCACACAGCCTTGTAAAGAGACTGAATTTGAGATGCTTTCTCACTGAATGTACAGAACAACAGAATGCTGCACTTTAGTCCTAAATTATTATCCTGACAGTGTTGTGTGCAGCTTGTTCTGAAAGAAGAAAACGCCTCTTCTTTCCATTATAATAGCTTCGATGCCTAATACTTCATTGTGCCTCTCACAGCTGTCACCAAGTTGTTATGGAACACCTGTCTCCGCTGGCTTGTTCATTCACCTCAGGCCGGAGTATGACAGATAAACTGTCAAGGGTATCAATATGCATGCACTGTACATCAATAGGCTGAAATTAAGGCAGTGGAAGCTAGAGGCTCAAATTGCAAATGTGAAAAAAAATAGCATGTTCTTTTCTAGGCAGTGGCAAGGCTAAAGCTCTCAGAACTCTCAGTCTGAAAGATGCATATTTATTATGAGACAGAAACACTGTTTAATAAACACATGTAGGGATGCAGGGAGGCTTAAAACTATAATCTGCTGTAAGAGTTTCTTCTTTGTGGACTACAGTTTGGCATCATATTTGAGAGACTAATGCTTCCCACTCACCCATGACCACAAGAATAGATATCATGTCTCACGCAAAGGGAAAAAAAAACACTGCCTGAGTTGAAACCCTTTTGAAAATAAACAGAAGCTAGGCTAAATCCATAGTTTGGTTGGAATGACAGGTGATTCTTTTTTATTACAAGGTCCAGTAGCTATATCCAGAAAATGAATTTGTATTGCAAGAGATAGTTTCTTCTTTTTGAAATCCACATGTTGAGATGGCATGGCCTGCACACTGAACAAAGCCTAATGTTTTAGGATTTAAGCAATAATGATCAAGGCACAGCTACAAATGCCATTTCCAGGTCATGAAAGACCAGCTTAGTGAGCAGACCGCCTGAGGAGAGGCACAGCAGCCACACATTAGTCACACTTAAAATGCTGTGTGAAGAGGAAGTTATGATTCTGATAAATAAAAGGAAGAAAATCTCATAGTATACTGTTTCTATCAGTGTTTAAATGTTGAATTATTTATTTTGTTTTGTACCCATACCATTGTGCCACCACCTGAAAACCTGAACATTTTGTTGGTACTAAATATTGGGCTTTAACTGCAGGGGGAGGTATCCCCCCAGCATGTGCTTTGCAGTAAGAACTGCTGATCTAGATGTTAGTGTGCACCATTTGGATAGCGT
Organism: Neoceratodus forsteri; assembly: GCA_016271365.2. NCBI lineage: Eukaryota > Metazoa > Chordata > Ceratodontiformes > Ceratodontidae > Neoceratodus > Neoceratodus forsteri. The sequence continues at coordinate 725,292,667 of CM028137.1, read as the reverse complement.
CAGTTAATATTCCCAGTAACTGTTCACAGACTTGGCACTTTGTAGCACTGAAATGTGCTTCGGCACATGTTACAATGCTACAGTCTAATGCTGCATCTGTTGCACCATGGCTCCCTCCCATCCTGCCTTGTTTCAAGCAGGCCCAGTTGGTTTGTTACTAGAGATTGTGAAGTTTGCAAACTTCACTTTACAAAGTTTGCCAGATTTGCAAAGGGCCAGCTTCACAATGGTTTTGACAGGTGAAGTGGCACTTTCTCAAGCCAGATTATACAAACTCACTGGCAAAGTTGCAACTTTGCCATAACTCCGCCATGACTTTGCCAGAAAAAGTGGCACTTCCCCAAGAAATCTCATTGCGAAGTGACAACATGGGCAGTTCAAGAAGTTAGTTGGAAAGTGAATTTTGCAGCTTTGCTGAAGCTTTGCTAGCTAAGTAAACCTTTACAGCTTCTCTACTCATGACATCCCCTCTTATCCACACCGTGTTCCAAACAGTCACTGTTGTCTAATAGCACTTACTCCCACCTGACTTATTCTAAGTGATCCCCACAGGTCTATTGCCACCCCAACTCTCAATTCCAGCCTACAATCACCCATTCTTCTTTCCTGGTAAGCAATGCAATTATCTCTTCCCCTGGCTAATGGTGCAGATATTGCATGCCATGCAGCACCCCTGATGTCCAATGGTCATCCATCCTAAACCTTCAGTTACCCACCCTCAATTCACACAGTTGAATGGGCTCACTGAATTACAATCCCATGGGCTTGATGTGACTCTCAGTACAAGTTTAATTTATTTTGTTTGTGTTTGTTGAAAAAGGCTTTGTGTACTCATCATTTTTGCCTGTGTAACCTACATGATGTGGCAAAGCCATAGATAAATGTTGATGACATTTACCTTTTGAAGTTAACTGCCAGTGAACTGGTCCTGGTCTAATATTACTCCTGTCCTCCCTCTTTGTAGGCATGTAGTGCCTTCACCTGGATGACCTTTTCTGCATACTGGTGAAATATGCTTCGGCACATGTTACAATGCTACAGTCTAATGCTGCATTTGTTGCACCATGGCCCCCTCCCATCCTGCCTTGTTACAAGCAGGCCCGGTTGGTTTGTTACTAGAGATTGTGAAGTTTGCAAACTTCACTTTACAAAGTTTGCAAGATTTGCAGATTGCCAGCTTCACAATGGTTTTGACAGGTGACGTGTCACCCAGGAAATAACCAATGCCCCACTATCATAATTGTGTGCAGTATTCCGAACAGATAAGCACACAGAAACAAAAAATACAGCAACAAACCCCAATGTTCCTTGTACCTGGGATACTATTTTTTCACTTGTGAAGGGAACAAGAATAACTAAAGGAACAAATGTAATATTGGAATGGAATTGCTCATAAGCAATAACAGTTGAAAAATACTGGGGCATTCGGCTCTAAGACCTGCAACAGCCACCCCAACTCAACCCCCTGAGAAAAATGTGGCAAATATCAAAATGCTGGGGCATCAGGCTTCTACTCAATATTGAGAAGAACTGTTAACACTCACCCCATAGAATTAATAAAAAGTCACTATATTATGGAATCACTGTACATCAGGCCACCCTTTGGTACTATGTCAAATCATTTATGTTTCATGGTTCCATAAACCAGTGTCTCAGCATCAGCTGCCCCTTACAGTAAATGTCATCTGCATATTCTCAGGTACCACATTCCAGATCTCTATTATTTTAGTCCTCTAACAGACCTTCAAGATGGCGGCAGCTCCTCCTCTGGTGAGCTGTTGGTCCTTGGCAAACTCCACACCAGGTGGATCCTCCCATCTACCAAAATGTTGTCCCTACACATTTAGGCCATCAGACTCACACAACAAATCTTTGGATCACAGGAACAGAGTTGAAGTAGCAGCCTGGGGGCTAGCAGTGCCAAGGTAAATATAAAAGAAGGCATGCAGGCATCAAGGTAACTGGCACCAACTATAAACTGCAGAGCTTATTTAACAGTAAACATAATTTATTTGCCAGAAAAAAGAACAAACAAGTACCTGCTGTCCAATAGTGTGCTTTGTTTCTATTGAGTGAAGTCTCATGGTCCCATGCTAAATAACTTCAAATAGCAGTTGGCAGACATTTCAGATATAACAGATGGTAAGCACAGTCAATGTAGCAAGTAGCTGGTAACACCAAGTTCAATTAATTCATGGGACTGGTACACAGGGGCTCACTTTCAGAGCACCGTCCAAACCCCCCTCACTTCCTCATTGTATGTCCTCACGTCACCTTTTATATTTTACACTTAAGCACTTTGTCAAAGGTGAATGTGAGATGTGCCATCATCCTCTTTGTCTGTCTGCCCTTAAAGCTGTAGAGCAATAGAAAACAGAAATGTGAAAATGTGTACAGTGTTGTTAAAAACAATGCTAATACCACATATGTTATTAAAGATATTGCTCCTCTTGCTACATACTATAGGGGTGAGAATGTATTATATCCAAAATATGCTTAAATAATGATCATTTAAGATCTGCACAGAAACCAGAATCCAAGGGCAGAGTGTTCAGTGAGCACATGAGGAAGCTGCACAACCTTATGGCTGTGTCCAGGGAAAGCAGAGTTCCATCGGCCCTAGTCTCCCTGGAAGCAGAAAAGACTTTTGATTGGGTCTTGTGGCCATTTCTCTTTGTGGTCTTATGGAAATTCAGGATCCCCTCAGAGCTTATTAGATGGGTTAAACTTCTGTATTCCTGCCCTTCAGCAAGAGTTTGGTGCAACAGTATACTTTCTGATCCTTTCCCCTTATGTCGTGGTACTCGCCAAGGCTGCCCCTTCTCCCTGTTGCTTTTTAATTTGTATCTTGAGCCTCTGTTGCATAGTCTTCAAAGCACTCAAGGCCATACCAGTATTCCAGTGGTGGGGAAGAGATACTTGATTATAAGCTTATGCTGATGACCTTCTTTTGTATATTGAGAACCCAGATCAAATGTTGCTGGCCATTTTAGCTGATATAAATTGGTTCTCCAGATTTTTCACCTATAAGCCTAATGTCACCAAAACAAAAGTATTGCCCTTAAATGGGCTTGTTCTTCAAAATTATATCTTGGACCTTGGTTTCTCCTGGGAGCCCAAGCTCTTGCTATATTTTTTTTAGCACGGTCCGTTTCTGTATTATTTAAGGGAAACGTTACCCGATTACTTTATCAGATTAAAATTGATTTGGTTATATGGTCCTCTCTTCCCCTCTCCTTGTGGGGTAGAATAAGTGTAATTAAAATGAACATTTTACCTTGACTGCTATACCCCCCTGGGGATGCTGGGAAATTTCTTGCCTAAGTTTTGGTTCCTCCATCTACAAACAGTTTTAAACACTTTTCTTTGGAAAGGAAAGTCAGTACAGCATTCATATTTTAATTTGACTGTTCCTAAGATAAATGGCGGGCTATCTCTTCCTAATTTGTTTCTTTATTACTGTGCATTGCACATGCAAAAGCTTTTTCAATGGGGCTCGCTAACTGCTCAGGATAAAGTAGCTGGCTATTTCCCACAGTGGTTAGAGACTGAATCCTCACTCGCCTGGAGACACGGTCTTGTTCTTTCTAGTTTTTTGTCTGCAAAATTTGGTCTGCTCACTGTTGACATGCACTCTACTACATTGGGATGGTCCATCAAGGCTAGGGCTCAGCTTGAACATTTTTTTAATTTGGAGTGGTCACTGGCATTATCACAATGTATGTTAGAGAATTTGAATATCAAGATTGCTGGGTGGCCCATCTAACCCTTGTTTTGTCCACTATTGACAGGAGTAGTTTTATCTCAGTTGCTGATGAGAGATACAGTTCTATGCTTTCAGTCCACCAAGCTGCTTTTCTCACTCCCAGATAGTTGCTGCTTTACATTTTTACAGATGACCCAAACTGTTCTAGCTATCCATGACCCCAAACCTTGGAAATTCATGAACACCTCCATGTTAGACAGTTTTTGCTGATCGCATCCCAGCCACACCCGGCGTCAGCCTTTTATACATTTTTTAATTTTTTAGATGCTGTCACCCCATTAGGGGTATGTTATTATTGGATGCAATCACTTGATATTTCTGCAGACCCCAAGTTATGGCAAAATTTCTGGCAGAACCTTTATAAATATGTAAAGCAGGATAGACTTGGACTGATTCAGTTTCAAATTTTGCATAACCTTTATTACTCCTCTTATAGGTTGTTTAAAATGGGAAAATGTACTTCCCCATCATGTACTAGATGTCACCAAGTGGAAGGGCAATTGCATCACATGTTGTGGGATTGTGGAAAGGTAGCGCCCTTCTGGGCAACAATTAGAAATTCCATAGACCCACTCCTTGGCTTAGAAGACTTTTTTCTCCCTAGTATCTGTGTGACAGGCCTTTTCTCACAGGGGTTAAGTAGCATCCAGAAAGCTCACATGGCACTTATTTTGTCAGTAGCAAAACTTGTGATTTTATGACATTGGCTGGATGATTCTATCCCGACCTTGCAGGAGTGGCATAGTGAGATAATGAATGCTCCTAATCAGGAGAAGCATATTGCTAGCCATGGAAAGTGCCCTCATATATTTCATTCTAGATGGGAATCTCTTTTTACTCATTTATCTATTGGTTCAGAGGTAGTAGTTTTAGCTCTCCTCTACCCTCTTTCTTCCTTGTCTTATATTTGGCAGTACTTGTGGGGCCCTACGGATTTTATGCTAAGTAAGGTGTTGCTAAGCTGTGTGGGTGGTTTTGGTTGGTGGAGGGGAACACTTCATAATCAGTTTAAATCTCCTATTGTATCATGGGCTTATATGTCTAGAGTTATGGCTGTTTTATAAGTTCTGTTGATGGGTTCGTATTGTATTTTTGTACTCCATTCTTGTTTGTATAAGTATGTTACAAATTTTAATAAAGTATATTGAATAAAAAAAAAGAAACCAGTATCCACAATAATTGTTGCTGATGCACAACATCCAGAGGAGAAATTAAATCCATCTAGATTTTCATGTTTAAATCAGCAATTTGGACTCAATACATAAATCCACAGTATCCTAGTGCACATTATTTGTGGAGGCAGAGTGGTCTAGTGGTTAAGAGCACTCTGCTGCAAACCTGAAGAACTAGGTTTGAATCCCATAGCCATCACTTGCATACTGCATGACCATGAGCAAGTCACTTAATTTTCCTGTGCTTCCAGGATGCATCTAGAAACAAGCATTGGCTTAGTGTGCTTTTCCTAGACAAAAATTGTAAAACAAAAAAATTAAAAAATTATTCAGAACTAGATATTCTTACTTTATGTACCAGACCCATCCTTGTCATACATTATGCTGTTACGGTGCCAATTCACATTTTTTTTAAGTTTTTCTTCACTCCACTAGTGCACAAAACAAAGGCACCGACACTAGAATATGAAAATAAAGGAATATCTTAGCACTCAATAATTTTAAAGTCAAGGACATGGTAACGTCATGAAATCATTCATATTCAAATACAAAACTCAGCAGTTAGTATTTGTAAAGATATCCTTTCAGTTTCCTTAAAAAGCTGGTCCACGTGATAGTATTTTTAAAAGTGATTCCCAAGACACTGGGTTAATCCACAAAGGAGCTAATAGCTGGGGAAAAGAAAAAAGTAATGAATTAGCAAACCAGGAAAAAACAGTATGCCATACGAAATACTAAAGAATAAGATAAAGAGCCAGCCTACCAGCACAATGGTAGCACTGCCATTCATGACACCAACAACCTGGATTTGGAGGCTAACATGAGACACTGGAGGGCCAGGCCAGGGAGGAGGATTGAGTGTCCACAAGACTACTCTCCTCCTCTAGAGAGGAGGGTGGGCCAGAGCTCGGAGCTTGACTGATCCCTGGTGGAGGTCAGGAGAAGATGCAGCCTGAGCTATGGAGGTGGAGAGACATGGCAGATGTCAGTACATGTGCCTTAACATCAGCACACATCACGTCTCCCAGGGGACAAAAGCAGGAAAAACTCCAGTCAAGTATGATGACCGCCAGCCTCTGCGGGCCCAGCACCTATTGACTAAGACATCTCCTGAATCTGAATCCAGTCTGGTGAGTTGAGGGACTCCCTGCCACCTTCCAAAGAGGACAAGCAATGGGGAATACAGGGATATGTAAGTCCTGGGAAAAACCAGAGTGACAAGGCTGGGTAGACCACTGGGAAGGAGGACCAGCCAGGATGAGGAGAAAAAAATATATAAGATAAAGTTTAGGCAGCATTCAGATGGACACGGTTGAACCTCACTTACAAGGTGGTCCCAGTTATACAACAATCATTTCCAAAAAGGGACTTCTTTTAATCGATCATTTAGACCAGATTTTCTGTTGCAACCATAGAAAATAATCAGTATTGCTCCGGTTTTAAAATGAGCCTATCATAATCACCACTGCTTCTACTCTTGATAAGCTTTTCAATGCCAGTGAAGGAAGTTCTGAATAATGTGCACTAGGTTACTGAGGATTTATGTGCTGAGTCCAAATTGTTGATTTAAGCATGAAAATCTGGATGATTTTAATAGTCCCTCTGGATGTTGTACATCAGCAACAATGATTATTATGGATTCTGCTTTCTGTGCAGATTTTAAATCATCATTATTTAAACATATTTATGTATGGAATGCATTCTCACCCCATGTGGCTTGAAGAGCAATATCTTTAATAAAATCTGTGGCTTTAACATTGTTTTTAACAACACTATGCATGTTTACACATTTTCTGTTTTCTGTTGCATTGCAGCTTTAAGGATAGGTGGATAAAAGGGGATGCTAGTGCATTTCACATTTACCTTTGACAAAAAACTCATGCACAAAACATGTCAGGTGATGTGAGGTTGTACAATGAGGAAGTGAGGGGGTTCAGACAATGCTCTGAAAGTGAGCTCCTGCATACCAGTCCAACAAATTCATTGAATTTGGTGCTACTAGTTACTTGCTACATCTACTTGCTTACCATCTGTTATGTCTGAAATGTCTGCCAATTGCTCTTTGAAGTTATTTTGCAAGGCATCACAAGACTTTACGTAATAGAAATAAAAGGACACTATTGGACAACAGGTACTTGTCTGTTCTTTTTTTCCTGGCAAAAAAGGATAAGAACGATGTTTGTTCTTAAATAAGCTCTGCAGTTGATAAAAGGTGCCAGTTACCTTGATTCCTGCATGCCTACTTTTATGGCTGCAGTGGGTGGACCCTGCAGCTATGTTGCACTCAGCTCTAAAAACAACTGACCAGAATCTGACTGCAGCACAAATTTGGGGTTGCAGCACAATTCATTCAGTCAGAGTGCTCCGCTCCATGCGCATCTGCACTGAGTTCACGGTGGGACAGTCTGCCGTACCCAAGATGGCCACCAGTGCTCATTGCATATGCATGACTTCACTGCTGCTCACGCATATGTACTGAGCTCCAGTGGCCATCTTGGGCATGACGCACTATTCCACCATAAGCTCAGCAAGCACCTTAAAGTAGAGATGCAGCGAATTTAAATTCCACTGGCGAAGTGAACGCGAAGTGGGCACTTTGCATTGCCACTCCACTACGCGGCGTGGGCAATGCAAAGTGCTCACTCCGCCTTGTCATTACCACTTCACATTAAGGCGGAATGGCAATGTGAAGTAAGGCGAAGTCATTGTTTTTAATGGGCTTCGCGTTCCTCATTAGGATTCTAAGTGATCCACTTGGTGTTTCAGATTTGGCAGCCCCCCCAACACATCACATGGCTTACAGTACTGCAAGTCACATGCTCTTTAACTAGGCAGGAAGAAAGTGAGTCATACAAGCAGACACTTTTACTTTCTCCTGTGCAGACGGAGAGAGAGTAGTGTGTTTTGTGACTGCTGATACTTTGAGATCACTGCGAGGAGAAGATTTAAACTTTGATTTGGACCCAACAGCTTTTTTAAAAGCTACATTTTTTTGTCTTTTCTGTACTCTTTTTTACTTAATTTGTTCTTTCTGTAAATTTTATTTTCTTACCTTTATAAGAAGTTAGTTGTTTGTCTGTGTCTGTGTGACTGTGTGTGTGTGTGTTGTGTGACAGTGTGAGTAGTGATTTCTCAGACTGAGGGAGCTCAGTAGGAGAGATGAACCATTGTGAGGGAATGTCTGGTGCAGGGGCAGTTCTGGGAGAGTGTGGTAGTGGTAAGCATTGTACCATGCACATGTGTGGGGGGCATGAGCGCCCATTCCAGCTGGACTGCTCAAAACTTGTGAGTGCCCTCCCCAGAAGCAGAACCAGCACTGCCTCCTGTCCTGACTCTGAGGCAGTTGTACCACCACCACCACCACCAAGTCCATCACCAGATCCTCTGGAGCAGGATGTGCCTGTTCCCCTGGGCCCAGGTGTGGATCCCATCCCTGTTCAGCACCGTGATCAGCCAGCTGCCAGTTCATCTGGCCATCCCCTGCCTGTGCCTGGTCCTCCCCACACCTCCATTGTTTGGCAGTTTTTTGACTGTGTCAAGGGGGACAGCAGTGTGGTCAAGTGCCGTGGAGGTGTGCCGTGACCCCCGGGGGACTCACCTGGGGACTGGGGCCACGGCACACCCATATGCTCAATCACCAGCAGTTGGAGTGGCAGGCTGCCACAGAACGGACCATGCCTGTACCTGCTGGCCATTCTGTGGCAGAGGGTGCAACTGTGCATTGTGGCATCCCTAAGAAGAGGAGGGCCACAGTAGTACCTGCTGCTCCACTAGCACCCTCACCACCACCACCACCACCACCAGGTCAGCCTGTAGAATGTGTGGACCCCAGAGAACTGCATGACTTGGCAGTGCTCTGGAGTGCTGTTGAGGATAACAATAAGAGGGTGAGTGCTGTGGAGCAACAACTGGATCACATAGAAGAACATCAGTTGCAAATTATGTCCATGCTGGAACTGCTGCTGGATCACCATGGGATCCCACAATAATTTTTTTCCTCACACCATATGCCCCACCACACCTTCCTTGCTGTGTTATAAAATGTATTCCTCCACTGTCCCCGACCCCTGTATGTAATTATGCCCTTTTTTGTTGTCTCCCATATGCATGACACTTTGTATTCTGAGCAGTGCAAGTATACTGTACTAAACTGCATGTGTGCATTCAGTCTTCTTTCCAGTCTGTGTATGTACTGCAGACACGTCTAACTCCCTGACTTTAAAAAAAAAACATTAATGAGTACAATGGTGAGGTGGTGAAGCATGGAGAGATACTATAAAACAGACTTACAATACATCCAAGTAACTATTAAAAAAAATTAATGTGATTCATGATGTGATCGTGAATCATGATTTGTGACTGCACTTGTGACTGTGATGATGAAGAAACGTGAATGCCTACTGCCTACAGCTGTACTTCCCCGATAAGCTGTAGCTTAAAACTCCCAGACTTAAAAACACTTATCAATGAGTACAATGGTGGGGTGGTGAAGCCTGGAGAGATACTACAAAACAGACTTACAATACATCCAAGTAACTAGAAAATAAATTAATATTGTGATTCGTAATGTGAATCATCGTGAATCATGATTTGTGACTGAATTTGTGACCGTGATGATGAAGAATGTGATTTGTATCACGAGTGACTCGTGATGATGGTCCTGACTTAATAATGCATATTAATGAGTACAATGTTCATGCAGAATTAAGCACCACACCAGTCCAGTACTCTGAAGGGAAGTCAAAGAAACAACTGTGACTTAAGTTACAGATGAAGATTGGGCCCTAAAGAGATACAGATGCACAGACAGATTAAGAGTGCACTGTGCAGTGAAGAGATGCAGACACAAAGGCATAACACCTAACCAGTGCTCACCATCAGAAATTGAAATCTGGAAAAGAATACCTTTGCCGGTTGGGGCAGGCCACGGGGGGGGGCAGTGTAATGCACTGCTGCGGTAACAGTCACTAGTACTAGTACTGGTAAAGATACCACAAAGAAGAACAAAAATCACACAGCTGTAGTGGATAGCAGCACATTGCTGAAATTATTGTGTGGCACAATAAAAGGTGTCTGATTTGATGACATGCATCACACACATACTCACACTCATACTAAGTAATGCATGCAAATTGAAAACTTCAGTAATATAACCACATATTTTAAACAAACTAAAATTATGCACTGCTGCACCACAACAATTAGCAAAAAAAATGGCAAGAAATATTGAAAATATTACTGTGTGTACATTAACACAGTTATACAAGAAACATATCACCAAAACAGAAAGCACTGTCTTTTTCTCCAAGTTAATCTACCTATACCACAGATACACCCCTCCCCCAAAGCACACTTCCACTGTCTCTCAGTACACAGACTGAATGTTGTACATTAACATTCAAAATCCATACACAAACAATAAACACTCGATGATATGAGCACAGGAGGGTTTCCTAAAATAGATGAGCTAAAGTTTCAGCAAAAGAAATGACTCAAAAAGGCTTTTTTAACAGCTTTTTGAAGGTTTGAATTGCAGAGAGCTCTCAGAGCAGACTGTCTCCTACAGCTTCCTACACACACACTACCCCACACTGAGGCTGTGCAGAACAATCTAGAGCCCATGTGACCTGAAATCCCATGAAACACTGCAAAATTCGCCTTTGGAGCTTAAAAACAAGGTGAAGTATAAATACATTGTTTTCAATGTACTTACTTTAAGAATTGGTGGAGTAGTGGTTTGGGAAGGCCTGAGTAACGCAAGTCATTGTTTTCAATGGACTTCAATATACTCATTAATAACGCCAGCACTCCGCTCACATTGCGGAGCACGCTTACTGCCTTCACTCCCGAAACACTCCAATGGAGTGAATTGGAGCCACTTCGCCCATCACCACCTTAAAGCACAGCTGCAGCTGTGTTGGCTCTGGCCAGAGTTTGTTCTTCTAGGTATACTCTTAGAAATATTTGTTTGTTGGTTGATAGTTTGAATGGGAACTTATGAGAGCCAATATTTATTTATATTTTTATTGGTATGGTGAATTTTTTAAAGAAGCTTTTTTTAGTTAATCCTTGTTTTGATTTTGGTTTTAGTCATTGTTTTGATTTAATTCGACTCTTGTTTAAATAATGCCCTTTTAAAAAAATATATTTAGTGGAGCCTGACTGTTTCTCAGTATTACCAATAATAGCTACAAGCAAGAGGGTATTTTCTGAGAGCCAAGAAGGTTTTGTGTCCCAAGCCTGTGAATCCAGAGAAGGCAGAAAAACATATGGTGGAAAACAGAGGACTCCTGCACAGTTACTTTGAATTATCTTCACACTATCCCCAACAATAAGTCATTCTGTAAGCACTGATGATTTCATTTAGCACTTTTCTGCATTTAATTGTGGACTTTTAAACTTTTTGGATTATGTCTGTGTGTTTTTTGTAATTACTGGTTGTTCTTTATTTTTCACATACATTTTTTATAATGGTTCAAACACAAAAACAGAAAAAACATCACAGATGTTCCACTTTGTGGAATGGAGGTCAGCAATAAAGGATGCTATGGAGAAAATTGTTTTGCCTCACATAACAATAGCTTTATTATGTATAAAATTTTTTTTAAAAACGGCAGGCTCACCCACATATCAGTCTAGAAGAATACAGCATATGGAGATACAAGCAATAGCAGCTAACGTGGCAAAAGTTCAAACACATTTTTTCTGCTTGCCTTAATGAGAATAGAGCTGCAAGTCACTATAGCAGCTTGAATATGCAAGTGGTAGTTGGAGCAACACCAGCTATGTAACAGGGGTTCAACCAAACTCTTTCTGTTCACTGTAGTGAGTTTAAAGATACAAGTCATAATAGCGGTAAAGGACAATGCATAAATCACTTGGATAGCTTATAAAACAACCACTATTAATGAACAATACCTTATCTCACAGTGAAAGCCATCCCCTTCCAGGTGGAAAAGTCCAGCATTTATGTTTCAACTTATGTCATCATCAGAATGTGAATTCTATCTCTCCTTGAGTTCCCTTAACTAGGTCAACTTCTTAGAGGTATAGGTACCAGCACCAGTGAGAAAGTGATGTGTATAAGCCTATAAAACAAAGTGCAAAGTGCAATTTTCAATACATATAAGGAAGTAAAATACATAGCAAGTCAATATCACATATAAGACATAATCACAGGATGTTGTATATCAGGGGAAAGCTTTTTCAGCTATTTGAGTGTCTCTGAAATATTTTACTGTTTATAAAGATATATCAAATTGGGTGAATTCTTATTTTAATTATTTAGAGTTTTGAATACATTTTAAATTTTTTGCTGACCAGCCAATGCTTTGCTTTTGACACTGCTGTGACATTGCTGTGTGATGCTCTGAGAGTGCTAAAGCACACACCCTGGCATCTTGCAAGCTAGAATCACCAATGTAGCAACAGTAGCAGCACACAAAGAGAGGTGGCAGTCTCTAAAATCTCTTGGAGAAAGTAGTGAAGAAGTAGTTTGGCTGGCTTTTGTAAAGTAGGAAGTTTGCCAGAATGATAAAATTGTGGTTGATAAGGAGTCATTGGCCAGATGAAGCGAGAACTTCAGAGACAAGCCTACTGGCAGGGGTTTAAAAGTGTGATATATAAGTAAGTGTAAATAGTGCAATATTGTAGTATAGTGCTAGAGCAGATTTACTCCTTATTAATATATATTAGAAAACGAAGTTTTAAGGGTATTAAGTATATCAAGGGGGAATAGAAAAATTCTGAGTAATTAGGAAATGAATGAATGGAATATATAACAGAGATATTTGATGGCTATAGGTTTGGTTTGCTTAATCACTATTATTTATTATAGATACAATCCAATATTATCTGATATCAGTGATTATTTGTTCTTTTTTGTTTTTTGAAGTGGAGCTGCATGTGTGTGTGTTTTGGGACCATTGGAAGGCTATCATAGGGCTACTTTGAGAGATACAAGCAGAATATTGAAGCCAGATCACTTATTTGTCTGTATGAAGTCAAAAAGCTGAAGGTGAAGCTGGGTGGAGCACTCCTGAAAGAAAAGGGACTTGATTTTCTTAACTACAAGGAAGTAACTTGAAGCATCCTAAGTAACAGCTGACCTCTTATACAGAAGCAATAAACCTATGTGAATCTGGCCTGAGCTTTCTTTTGAAATTACCACACTAATGAGGTTATTTCTGTATAAATGATTGGACTGCAATTTTAATGTTAGTAAATCGTGTTTGCTGCTTTTTTTAAACTGGATAGATTTCTTTTTTCAGTGGTATAGACAGTGGTACTAATTGCATAATCGCACTCACAATTCCATTAATTACTATAATTGTCTTAACAGGTTGAGGCCTTAATTGATTGACCTACCTTTCAGTCAACTGTGTTAGTTTTGCACAATATAACTAATTCCTTTTTTTACCTGTTTTAGAATATTGTCATTGCTTCAAATATGCAATATTTTATTGCTAGATTGCAATTTATTTTTGTAAATCTTAACCGTTTGGCATTTGAATTTAAATATAAAGACAAGAAGCAAGAAATATCATGTGGAAAAATTTGTAACTTTTAATTGTGTAGATGGTGAAGAGAGCAAGGGGAAACATAAAAGGAGTAAGACTAAGAAAACTGCTTCACTAAAACAAAATAAAAAAATTAAAAAGAAGAGATGACTACCAAAAAGATTGAAGGGGGAAGGGGCAAACCTTAATAACAGATCACATAAGGAAAGAAATACGATCTAATAATAATGTATCCACTCCAAACCAAGTTGAAAAATAGATTTAACAAAGCAAGGTTGCTTGGAACTAACTCCTAAACTTGGCTGGGAGGATACATTGAATGCAGACTGTGAAGGCCAGAAAGCCCTCTTGGCAGGGAGATACCCCCCCCACCCATTGTCACCAATTATAATTGAGGCAACTGATGTCAATCACGCTAATAAAAGCCTGATTGATGAAAATAATGAATCTGATACAGTATATTGGAAATAACAGCAGGGATGCAAGAAACAATATTGGGATTAGAAGAACTGTCTGAAAAAGATAATAAAGTTAAAGAAAAAGTGATTGAACATATCACCTATACCCCATTGGTGGATCCTAACTTAATTGAAACATTACAGGGCTCCCACCTAGCTAGTGTAGCCCTAATGGAGCAATTGATTATTCTAAGAAGTGATGTTAATCAAATAAAATTGGACATTGCCACTAATGCATCGTGGTCGAAGGAAATATTGGCTGCCCTGCATGATCATGTTCAATGACCTAAACTGAAGACTGAGGATATAAACCAAATCAAGAGAAAGGGTTCTAATTTGAATAACTTAGAAAAATCAGGCAGAGCATTTACAATTAATGTTGTTGTAGGGGAAGGCGAAGGGAAAATTATACCCCAGGAAAATAATAACCAAAATGCTGATCATGCTAGTGTTTCTACAGCTGCTATAGACAATATTTCAGATATTGGTGAAACAAAAAGGGTAGTAAAAAGAAACAAGAAAAAAAATGAATAAGGGAAAGCAGAATAAAGAAATAAATGCAAAAAAAAAGCGGAAAATATTGATCGTAACGCAGTTGATGAAACTTTAATTAGTGAGATCTGGGGCACAATTCAGGTAACCCTAACGTTACTAATCTTAAAAAAGGAAAATCACAACAGCGAAGTCTAAATAAAAATGAAGGTAGTCTTAATCAAGTCAATCAATTAGACAATACAGAGTATAACAAAGATCTCTTAGTGAAGGATCAGTCATTAATAATTTTAAGAGAGTTAGATCAGGATCTAAATGAAAGTAATATGGTACTGTGATCTTTGGGACATATGATTTGTACAGAATTAATGTATCTTGATGTCCAATTTGAGGATACTGTTGATCAAAGAAGTGTTTTGGATGGTAATCTGAATTATCAACTATTTCTGTACTTTAAGCAGCCAAGAGTAGCTCAATATGTCTGGAGGAATGCTGATATATTGGAAGAGTGCAATCTTTTTATGGAACCTCCTATTTCAACTAATAGAGCTATTGATTTTGGAATTAAGACAAAGATTGATTTGGCTATTCAATTAGGCCAAGCTGATTCAATTGAAGCATTAATAAAGGCTGACTGAGATTCAAAATTGCCTACAGACGTACGCTTATCTATTTTTGATTTGTCATATGTGGGAACTGATTCTAAAGCAAAAGTGAGATCTATAATTATTCACTTAATAGGAAAGTATTGGGAACTGAATTTCATGATGATGATATTGTTCAGGTACAAAGGGTTCATAAGTTCTGGATGCAGGGAGACCAAATTCATTTAACATTGGATAACCATAATCTGGCCCTAAATAGTTTAGAGTCCAGCTCCAAATTAGATAAATTGGAGATTTTAAAAGTAGATCTTACAGCTATATTGGATCCCACATTTTGTCACAGTAAGCACATGGAGCTGGTGGCGCATCCTTTTTGTGCCATTTCGGATAATCAGTGACTTGTGTACAATGTGGAAACATTTAACAGCTTTCAGGCATTGCAAGATGTGAATATGTGACTTGAGAAGGTTCCAGTGTTAATTGTTGGAGAGTTTCAGTCTGAAATTGAATATATGAATACAAGTACATACATGTTTATTAATTGAAATAAGAATACAAATATAGGGTTTCTGACATTGAATATTGCTAGATTACAAATTAAATTTACTAATTCTGAATTTAAGGAATTTGTAGAGCGGATCGATATTATTCTTGTTCGAGAAACATGACATACTAATGAACAGATTTATAATATAATGATTAATGGTTATATTCTGATCCATTCCCCAGCTATAAAGCAAAAAAAAAAAAAAATGGGCAGAAATATGGCTGGACTGGCCATTTATATCAAAATAAGTGAATATATAAATCTACTGGAACAAATTATTAAGCATAATTATATATTGGTGAAATTGAAAATAGAAAAGAAAATTATGATACTGGTGAAGGTCTATAACCCTCCTGTTAAATCTTCACAGTATGATAAAATATTATGTTCTAATATTGTCCAGGATATAAAATTATGTTCCAACCCAAATGAACATATAGAAATTTTAATTATGGGAGATCTAAATATTAGATGTGGAAAAAGATTTGATTTGAATACAAATAGCTCATTAATACAAGGTTTAAATATTCCCTTAAGGCACTCAAAGGACAGGAAAAATACTGATGTCCATAAACAAATGGAACAACTATTGGACTCATTGCAATTAATGATACCTAATGGCAGGTTGACCTCCGATGGTGAGGGAAATATGACATGCATTAATACAAGAGGATCTACAATAATTGATTATACCTACATTTAGATTTATGAATATCACAGTTATAGTGATTTGAAAGTTATGTATTGAACCAAGAATGATCATTTTCCAGTAGTACTATATAAACAATTATACCATGGACATCCAAGAAGAGCCAATCAGAGTAGCAGGCTGGCACCTTACCTGCATTGTAAATCCACTGATAATCACCACAAAAGGTGCCAGCCAGCCACATATTAAAAAAACAAAAAAACAATCTGACCCCAAAATGAAACAACGGCAACTGCCATTTGTATCCCTGCTAAAACTGAGACCAGGAAAACACACCTTCGAAAACTGGAAAAAAATTAAAAACAAAGCAGAAACCTGAATTACTTATCAAAATCAGACATTTTAAACTGTCTCCCCATAAACGCTTCTGCCCTACTCACCTCTTAGTCATATTTGTAGTGTCTGCTCCACTGCATTCCGTTCCCGCTCCCTTCTCAGTATAATTCTGCTCTGTCTCCCATACTGTCCCTCCATCAATGCTGAAATCCCCCGTTATTCGTATGTCAATGGCACCCCCGATAAAAACCACACATTAAAGAAATCCCCCCAACTACAAGAATTTTCCAATGACTCCATTGCAACTGTGCAAGCTATAACCTGGAAGCTGTATGATGGTAAACCAGGAACTATTTTTTTTATATTGAAGTAACAAACACAGTAAAATTGAATAAAAAAGCAAAAACACATTTTTTTTGTTTTATCTAAAAAAAAAAAAAGTACCATGAAATCATGATGTAATCACAGTAACCCACTCGGAGTATGTGGGTTATTGGGGGATTTACCACGGCTGGTGAGGATTTACCCACTCCAACCATGGTAAATCCCCCAATAACCCACACCGCCTCATAAACAACATCTTTAAATATTCCTGAAAAGTATGAGAATATTGAAATAGTGAATAAACGGATTAGATGAGATCCAATAAAAGATAACAGTGTAATTAACAAAAGTGATAATATAATAAGGACTCTAGATTTAAATATTGAAAATATATTGGAACCAGAAATCATTTATAAACAGATTATCCTAAATTTCAAACTTATACCATGGAGCAAGTACAGAAAAAGAATAATAATGATAAAATACAATATGAGGGTTGATTCTATAAGAATTGTCGGACTGAGAAAAGAAAACTGACTAAATTATTAAGGAGAACCAAAAAATATCCAGCAAGATCTAATATAAAAGAACTTAATTCAACCAAGAAACAATATAAAAACCATGTTAATTTTTAGTGTATGCAGCATCAAAAATAGTTATGGAACTTAATGACTGAGTCTATTAGAGAGAGGAATGATAAGAAATTCTGAACTTTGGTTGCTAAAGGAAACTACTTATAAAACACAAATTGATAAGTATATTGTTCCAAATACTTGGAAGAAATATTTTGCAGATGTCTTTCATGAAAAAATGCTCATATGATAGAAGAGCTGGGTGAACTGAAAGGATTTTCACTGGTTTACGTCTCAAGAGAGTAAGTTAGCTATAAAATCATTTAAAAATAAGAAAGCTCCTGGCCCAGACAACATCTCAATAGATTTTTAAAAACTTAATAAAGATTGGTGGTCAGATACTCTTGCTAACTTTTACAATAAGGCTGCAATGTATGCATATGTTCCTGACTCCTGGCTGGGCAGTTTTATAATTCCCATTTATAAGAAAGGTTCACAGCCAGATACGGCAAATTATAGGCCTATAAGCCTCTTGGATGTCATTGCTAAAATTTATGCTAAAGTCCTTTTAAATAAGCTAATGATGATACTTAATCAACATGACATCATTTCAGAATATCAAGCATGGTTTAAAAAAGGAACTGGTACTAGAACCCGAGTTTTCCTCCTCTCACATATAATAGAAAAATACTGTAAAGTAAAGAAACAAAGACTTTTTGTGGCATTCATTGACTTTTCTTCAGCATTAGATAAAATATTGAGATCATCATTGTGGGAAGTAATGTAAATTATGGGTATTGATCATAATCTTATTGTCTTAATAAAAAAACAGCACACAAAAACATGATCTAAAGTGAAATATTCTAAATCTGGAGCCTTTACTCAAAAGATTAACACCGGAATAGGTGTGAGACAATGTTGTGTCCTTGCACCAACATTGTTTAATTTGTATATTAATGGCATGCTAAGGAGGCAGTATAGCACAGTGGGTTAAGGCTCTGAACTGCAGATCTGGAGACCCGGGTTTGAATCCCGCAGCGGCTAGGTGCATACTGTGTGATCCTAAGCAAGTCACTTAACTTCCTTGTGCTCCCAGGTCACATCTGGAAACAAGCTTCAGCTTAGTGTGATACTCCTGGTTAAACAATGTTCCCTTTCCTTTTCCTTTCTAGAATATTTGGATAATCCCAATCATTATTATCCTTCAATATTAGGGAAAAGAATTCCAGTACTCGCTTATGTCAACGATTTGGCAATATTGTTAACTACAACACTCGACCATCAATGAGTCCTGGATAAGTTAGATCTACTTTGTACAAAATATAATCTTAAACCAAATACTAGTAAAACCAAAATAATGATTTTTGGTTCCACCAAGAAATATCAGAAATGAATATTAGCACATAAAAAAATAGATTATCTTATCGAATTTCCATATTTGGGAGTTATTTTCACCAATAATAGTAGGTGGACAAGACATGTAACCTGGACAAAAAATAAGCTAGAGTATGCGGTAAAAGCCTTGAAGAGGTTTAATAAGCTACATGGTGGTCTGGCTCTCATGCCCATGATTAAAGCAATAAATGGTAAAATTGCTAGTCAAAAAACCTATTTTGCAGAAATATGGGGAACTGAAAGAGTGAAGAAAATTGATACATTATTAGATAAAACATATAAGCAAATTTTATACCGTTGAGTATCCCTAATACACTTGTGAGATCAGAACTTGGTCAAATAAAATTTGAACATATGACTCATATTAGAATGATTAATTTCTGGGTCAAAATAAATGCTGACAACAAAAAATTGCTTCTTGGGAAAGCTCTAAAGGAAAAAGAAAAATGCCTTTCCATGTATAAGAATGGGTGGTTAAATACCGTCTTCGCTTTATTAGAAAAACATGATCTTTATTAAAATCATAGGTTGATAAGAACACACAGTACGATTAAGTGTGACCTATTTTAAATATATCTCAAAACATGTGCAAACCATTTCTAAGGGAATGGATATAACAGAAATTCAAAAATTAAAAGTTGCCCCCTGGCTTGTAAAAAGTACTAGGGAACACAATTTAAAGTATTACCTAAACTCTATTCATTTTCCAGAATTTAGGTTTATAATAACCAAATTCAGAGTTGAGGTACTCCTTAGTAATATTTTGAATAGTAGATATAATAAAGGAAATACCAACAGGACTTCTTGTTATTGTCTACTCAATGAGGAAGAAGATTTAGCATGTCATTCTTCATTGTCCATGGTATTCTGATCCCAGACAAAGATATTTAAGACACTGTCTAAAGGGCATGTCTTTCCCTCATTGGTATATTTTGGACTTATTATTCAACTCAGAAAATGATGATTTGCTGAATCACTTAGCAATATTCCTGACAAAAATAATAAAAACTAGAAAGAAATATGTGCAATCTATGAACAATGAGTGAATGCAATACTGTACTCTCTTTAATCAGGTTGCCCTCCTCGATGTTTACATAAAGTGTAATAGATGTATTTATCAGATAGTTGATTATTTATATTTTTATTTAAACATTGTATTTGTATTATGGAATGTGTAAATGATTGTAATAATTATATTTAATCTTGTCTGTCTAATCATGCTATCCAATTTTATTTGTGTAATGACAACTTGTCGAACAATGAAGTAAACTAAATCTAAAAGTACTGTGCAATTGGGTTAGCCCCAGGCAAACCTCTCAAAAGCATAGCACAGTTCTGCAGTGTGTGGCCTGCATTGTTGTTTGCAGTTGTTGTGCACCACTTCATTGCTATCACACACATTGTCCGCCAACTTCAACTCTGCGTTATTCCACCTCTGTGTCCACTGAGCTGTTATTGCATTTTGCACTTCTCTGTTGCTATATTCAGAGCTGTCTTATTTTTCTGGCTATTTTAGCACTGCACTCCCAGCCCTGTTTGCACTGCTTCCTTGGCACACTATAGTCAACAGGTTTAGCCCCAGGGCTATTCCTTTGAATATAGCTTGCTACTGGTTCAGGGCTAATTCAGCATGCTGTGCAGTGTTAATTTAGCCCTGGGGCTAAGTTTTGAATATCTGGCCCCAGAGGTATTATATGAATTACAAAATTTGAAAACTAAAGCCTCTCCAGGACCAGATAATATTCACCCCATAATAGTAAAAGAATTAGCATCTATATTCGACCAACCAATGACCATTTTATTTAACAAATCTTTGGACTCTGGGCATGTTCCTGCTGATTGGAGAAGAGCCACAGTGGTACCAATCTTTAAGGAAGAGAATAGAAGTGATGTTTCAAACTACATGCCTGTAAGTCTTACATAACTTTGTTGCAAATTAATGGAGAAGCTATTAAAAAAGGAAATGGAACATGAAATGAATATCCTAGGACAGGAAGACACCACTCAGCATGGTTTCTGAAGGGGTCTATCATGCACAACCAATCTTGTCTCTTTTTACAACAATGTGAGTGATAGCATCGATAAGGTTAAACCAGTGGATGTTATACTATTGGACGTAGGAAAAGCTTTTGACACTCTTCCACATGACTTATTAGTAAATAAACTAATTAAACAGGGTTTCAGTCTGTTCATAGTAGGATGGATTAAAAACTGGTTGAAACAATGAACACAGGTAGTTAGCGTAAATGATCACCAGTCAGATCAAGGATGTGTCACTAGTGGGGTCCCCCGGGGATCTGTTTTGGGACCTGTGCTCTTTGGGCTGTTCATTAGTGACATGTGCTCAGGAACTAAGAGTTTCATAGCAAAGTTCCCTGATGACACTAAAATAGGCAGAGAGGTAGATTCTTATGAACAATATTTATCCTTATGTCATGGCCTGGATCAAATATACAAGTGGGCAGATGACAACATAGAAATATAGAACATAGAATTTGACAGCAAATAAAGACTGCTTGGCCCACCTAGTCTGCCCATTTTCCTACCTAACGAATAAGCTGCAGATCCTAGTTAACCAACAGCCTACTTCCTCCTACCCCCCACTAGGACTGTCTTATGCCTGTCCCATGCATTCTTGACTTCCCCCACTGTTCTTGACACCATGACCTCCTCAGGAAGGCTGTTCCATGCATCCATAACTCTCTCTCTGTGAAAAAATGCTTCCTCACATTACCTCTGAGCCGTCCCCCCTCTATCTTCAAATTGTTCCCCCTTGTTCATGCACATCTCTTTTTCTGAAAGATACTACCCTCTTGGACTTTAATGTAATTCAATTTGTTAAAATGTACTGTGCTTCACTTCGGCCATAGGAATCCCAGATATATTTACCATCTGGGTGGCGAGATCCTGAAAGCATCAACCAGAGAAAGGGACCTAGGGATACTGGATAACAGCAATTTATCCTCTATTGACCACTACCAGCATGTAAAAAAAACAGCTAATAGACTGCTACACTTGATAAAAAGATCAGTTATTAGCAGAAATAAACACTGCATAATGAGGTTGTATAAATCATACATCATTCCTCATTTATGCTACAGCTCCCAAATATGCAACCCTTACTAAAGAAGGGATATAAACGTATTAGAAAGAACAAAAAGAAGAGTTACAAAATCAATCTCCGGTCTATCTAACATGAGTTATGAGGATAGATTCAGATCAGTCAAACTATATAGTCTTGAAACAAGAAGGAAAAGGGGCATATTTTTATTATTTCATATCATGAAAAATCAAAAACTCATGGAACAGTGTAGTTTACAGCTAAACAATAGGACAACTCAATTGAGATCTCATAACTGACAATTGTTAGTCCCATGAGTAAACACCAAGAAAATACATAATTTCTTTACAGTCAGATCTGCACGAGTATGGAACTCATTGCCCAGGGGACTGGTTAATGCTTCATCTTTTGAGTCCTTTAAAAAAGGGCTTGACAAATATCTTTTGACAAATGGATTCTAAATTTACCCACTAGGAGTGGGAGACAACTAAATGGGCCTGTAACCTACTTTGTCTAATCCTTCCAAGTAATTCCAAGTAATAGCCAAAGGAGCGATAAATGGGGATACGGCTTTCTTCAGGTACATAATGATGCACAGAATGATTTGATACCTTTTATTGGACCAACAGAAAGATTTACAAAATATTTTTTTTAGCTTTCTGACTGCACAACAGAGCCCTTTGTCAGAAAATGGCAGTTATACAAGAAATCATCTCAAGCACATAGAATAGAATTGGCAAACAACAACTTTACAAATCCATATGACAGTTAAGTTGATAAATAATGTCAGTAATTAGATTTTAAAGGGCTTACACAACCTAATGAGGAGTTATACAAAATCACACATACCCCCATAATGCAAAGCATCATGGGATGTATATGCAAATCACCACAAAATATTATGATGGTCTAAGTTGGTGTAATGATGAATTAGGCTTGTTCAACTTTGTTGGTAGACTGAATGTATCTGAATGAATGTGTTGATGATTGTCATAGGTGAATACTATTGCCATTCACACTTTCTGTTCCACTGGGAACTACTACTCTGATGGGGTACCATGAAGGGCAAAGGAATCCTCTTGAGGAAGGTTACACCCCTAGAGGTGCCACAGGAACATAATTCCTTTAGGCTAAAGGTACCTAAGGAAGGAGCCCCCCCCCAAAAAAAAAATACAGAGCAACAAGTAGGGACCACAGAGCTTATGTGAGTATGGATTGACAGCAATGAGTGATGACTGGAAACAGAGAAAGACTGAATCAAGCAATGACTTACAGATATCGGAACTGATAGCAGAAGAGGCATGGCTTCTGTAAGGAGACATGGAATGGAAAATGGAAGGAGGGCCACCATCCAACCCCAACTCACAGCAGAAACCTACCTGTTGCAAAGACTGCCTAATTTTATGATCTTCAGCACAGGGAGGGGGGGGGGACCTATGAGGGGGAACCTCTGGGGATCCAAGGCCTTGGTCACCCCTCCAGGCTTGGGATAAATTAGTGATGGTTCAGCTACTGCAATTTAGACATTCAATTCAGAGGAAAATTGTAGAAGAAGGGCTCTCACTCTATCCCTGTAATGGGAAAGCCACGGGGGTGCTGCAAGCCAATCTCTGCAGCTAAATGAGGTTCCTTACATTGAGGTCTACCCCCCCAAGGCAGGAGGAGGAGAGCAACAACCACTGAAAGGCACTGATCTGGCCTTTATGAAGGGAGACCTAGAAGGGAAGTCAAAACCTTGTGAGGTAAGGCATAGGAGGAGCCCTTGAGGGGTCTGAAATTAGAGATGCATCATCTTCACCCTTGAAAGCCAGCGGAATGGAAGGAGGTGGAGACCAGGTGAACCTTAGGCAACTGTAGGGGGAATAATGTGAAGGTGCTACTGACTCAGTCTGCACAGCTAAAGGAGCCCCCTTGGACTTAGAGGTCCCACCCTCTTTCAGCTAAGTCTTAAATGGTATATCAAGAGGTGCCGCCAAGTCAATCTGCATGGCTAAAGTTACCCCCTGAGAGTAGTACATTCTCACTTGAAGGCAGAAAAAGAAGGACCCCATGCATCAAGGGACCCACCCTCAAGATGCAAACTTCACAGGGGCAGAGTGAGACAGTCAGCTTAAGGGCAGAGCCCTGGAGCCATACTATGGTTGTGGCTGGCATGCATGCAAATGCAAGAGTAGTGTGAGGCCATGGTGAAGTCTGACCAACATGAGCACATGGAAGAAATGAAACATAGGTAAAACTGAATAGCTGCTTTTTATCTGAATGCAGGAGAAGTGGGAGGCTATGGTGAAGTCTGATGACCATGAGCACATGGTAAAAACAAAATGTAGGAAGGCTGAACACTGATTGGGACATTGAATGACAACTAGGACAGGGAATAAGACTGAATGATATGAGCTTGGACTAAATGAGGAATGCAAGCCAACCAGTTCTATAAGGGAGCTTAGTGCTAGTTACCAGTGCATAGCAAGTCAGGTATGCTGAGGCAGTAGAAACAACAAATGAAACTGCTGGGGAATGAGGAGTATATGGGAAGAAACACTTGGGAGCAGAAGCCGCTGAATTGAACAACAGAACACAGCAGGGAGTGGCTGCCTGGCTAGGAGTCAGGTGTAAACAATTAGGATTGCAGCTGGAAACGAGATTACTGAAGGTATGGAAAAAACAGCACACTGGGAGCCTGAAAACACAAGGCAAAAGCAGGTAAAGGAGGTAGGATGCTGGAAAAACTAGAAAGCTCAAAAATAACTAAAACAGAAGGAAACACAATGTACAGGAGAGCAGGAGTGCAGCAGGAAAAGTTGACAGAGAGAAGCACAAACTGCAGCCAGGAAGGTAAAAAGGAAAAATACTGACCTAGAAAGCTGAAGAGGCACAAACCAGACAGAAAATCCAAATCATGAAGGGAAGGAGAGAAACAAACACCGAGTGAAGGGGAAGGGGCAGAGCCTCCAGCTGCAGCAAAGAAACAATGCTTCTGAGTGAGGCTAGAAGGAGCTGACTTAAATAGCTCAGGGGGCATGGCTGATTGCTCCCACCCATTGAACTGCAAGCATAGCCTATGAAATTAAACAGAAACCAAATACTAGAGACAAAAGTAAAGACCCTGAAAACTAGTTGGGGTGAAAATCAATCTTCACAGTCATGTAATGTGTTTTAATTGCCTTGTTGAAAAGGTTTTTGTTTTGCACAACTTTTTAATGCCTTATTGTATTCACGAATCTTCCTAATAAAGTTTATTCAGTCAGACTGTGTGTGTGCTGGGTACTTATCAAAAACATGGCAGTTGTGGAAAAATATAACTGTGAATAATCAGAAACTAATTAATAAAAAAAAAAAAACATATAGATGTGGCAGCTCTGCTGATTCTCAGATGTAAAACAAAGTTTCAAACCTGAGTGAAGAACTGATTTCTGGTTAAAGGATAGATGACAGAGGGTGGTGGTTAACAACACTCATTCTAATGATGGAAGAGTGACCAGTTTGGTGCCGCAGGGCTCAGTACTGGGACTGGTCCTCTTCAATGTCTTCATAAGTGACCATGCAGCTGAACTGGAAGGGAAAGTATGCCTTTGTACAGATGATACCAAAACCTATAATAGAGTGGACAATCAGGAGGTGGTGAAAAGACTGGGTAGGTATCTTGGGAAACTGGAGGAGTGGTCAAGAACACGGCAGTCTGGGTTCAATGATAAAAAGTCCAAAAACATGCATATAGGGCATAGGAACTCAGGAACTGAGTATAGGATGGGAGAGGTACTGTCAGTCACTAAGCAGGAAAGGGAGCTCGGGGTTATCATATCTGATGACCTCAAGTGGCAGGGCAGTCTGACAAAGCAGTGGGTAAGGTCAATATGATGCTTGGATGCATTGGAAGAGTTACCTGTAGCAGGAGGAGGGAGGTGGTGTTGCCACTCCATTGCTTACTGTTGAGACCCCACCTGGAGTATTGTGTCCCATTCTGGAGGTCACATCTAAGAAAGGACATAGACAGGGTGGTGGTAGTCATGAGGAGCATAACCAAAATGGTGCAGGAGTTGCAGAAAAGTCCTATAAGGAGAGCTGAGGAACAACGTATACGCCATGGAGGAAAGAAGAGCAAGAGGGGACATGATAGAGACCTACAAGTATCTCACAGGGGTGAGCAGGATTCTGGAGGGGAATCTCTTTAGAATGGGAAAGAGCACCAAGACCAGAGAGTGTGCGATGAAGCTGCCTGGGGAAGTTTGAGGGATGTGAGGAAGTATTACTTCACTTAAAGAATGGTAGATGCCTGGAATAGACTGCCAGTGGAAGTTATGGAAGTGAAATCAGCAGTGGGCTTCAGTCATGCATGGGATACACATAAGGGAATATTAATAAATAGACAGGTGGAGGGTGGGTTGCTTGAGACCACTTAGAGTCTGCAGAGACAGACTAGGCAGGGAACATCTAGGCAGGGAACATCTGGGCAGACTGGGTGGGCCAAACGGTCCTTTTCTGCTGACAAATTGTAAGTTTCTATGACGTGGGCTCCAAAACTGTGCACAGTACTCCGGGTGTTGATGAACTAGTTACTCATACGGTGGTAGCAGCACCTTCATTCTCCTGCTGTTGATCCCATTCCCTATGCACCTCAATGTCCTTTATTGTATGTATATACTGTATGTATTTATTCATTTATTTATTTCAAACGTTTCACCAGGAAAGGCATACTGAGTTGCCAACAGCTCATTTCCAGATGTGTCTAGGGGGGAAGGGACGTGCAAATTAATCAAGAGGTGGAAAAAACTAAGCATTAATAACAATATTACATTACAAAAATAGAAATCATATACAGCAATACAGTATATCAAAGGAGCATAAATACATATACTGTAGGCGAATCATTATAAAAGATACATGTATTGTATAAAACTGAGTAACGACAGGCAGGGGAAACTACTAATACAGGTATAGCCTGGGGATGAGGGGAACAAAATGGCCAGGGCAAAGTTAGTGGTGGGGGGGGGGTGCAGGAAGAAGACAATAGGTAAAAGGATTATGGATAGTTGCAGCTTTTTATTTATTTTATTTATTGAATTCTTGAAAAACACTTGTGAGCAGATGCTCTTTTGTAGGCCCCACGTCAGTTGAACAGAAAATAGCAGAGAACAACAATTTATACATTTACAGAGATGGTACAGTAAGTTACAGAAAGGTTCACACAAGTAGACAATGCTGAGGTATTGTACAATTTATGCTTGCATCCGTGAGTTTGAACACCCTGGAGAAGATAGACACACAGAAGGTAACAGACAAAGGTGACATTGTGGAGCAATGGAGGAGAGAGTGGGGAGGAGGGATGTGCCATGAGATGTGGGGGGTAGGCAGGGGGAGGGTGGGGATCAGTGAAATGATGAAATTGAGAGGTGCCCCCTGGGTCAAGAGGTGCATCTAAGTGGAGCAGGTGATTACTATGGAAGGGGTAAGCAGATGCAGTCACAGATGTCCTTGATAATGAGGTGCTGATGAAGACTTCACTTGTATGCACCAGAAGTTAAATGAAGCAGTCATAGTTGTCCTCAGTAATGATGTGCTGAAGAAGCTTACACTTGAAGGCACCAGTAGTTGCTACTTTAGAGATTGCAGGTAGTAGAGCATTGATCCAGTGGTGCACGGTAGGAGAACGCACATTGTGCCAATGCAATGTGGCATCTAGGTTTACTAAAGATTTGACTGTTGAAGCTTCTGGTCAGCCTAGCACCTGCGTATCATGTGAGCAGGTTCTAAACTCCTGGTGGCAGCAGATTTAGTGAGGTTTTTTTGGAAAGTAGGCAGATTTGGTGATTAATTCTGTTCTTCAGTTGGAGCCAACCTGCCTGAGCATACAGTTCACTGGTCTGTGTGAGTCTTGCAGCACCTGTGAGAAGGTGGCAGGCCTTATTTAGTGCCAAAGAGATGCGGCGTAGGGCAGTGTCCATTGCCAACCCATATGTGGCCAGGCCATAATCGATGAGGGAGACAATTAAACTAATGATGGTCAGGTTCAGGGCTTCATTTGTTAGACTGTGTTTGTCATGGTAGAGTATTCTGATTCTGGAATTAATGGCCTTTGTGGTATTGTCTATGTGCTGGGCATAGGACAGGGCAGAGTCAATTGTGATGCACAGGTACTTAAAGTACTGTACAAGATCCAGTGTATCGCCACTGTCATTCTTGACAGACCGGGGGAAGGCCTTATGCTTACTAAGGGAGCTGGAGTAGATCATGGTCTTTGTTTTTTATAGCTGAGTACTAGTCTGTGTTCTTTAAACCAAGCTTCAGTGGAGGAGAAACCAAGTTGGAGGTCCACTTGTAGGTGCTCGGGGTGAGGATTGCTGGTGAAAATGACAGCATCATCAGTGTACAGGAGCATACGACTGGGGCAGGAGCCTGGGAGTTTGTTTAGGAAAATGCTGATCATTAGGTGACCCAGGATTGACCCTTGTGGGACCCTTGAGCGGACCGGCCTGCTATCAGAGATGACGTCCCCAATTTTGACCCATTGTGAGTGATTGCAGAGATAGCTGTTGAACCATTGAACTGTATCTGGAGAGAGTCCAGTGTCAGTTAGCTGCTCAAGGAGGAGCATATGATGCACCATATCAAATGCTTTTGATAGGTCAATAAATGCAGCCCCCACCAGCTGGCCTTGGTCTAAAGCTTGGTGGATGAAGCCCGTGAATTCCAGCAAAGCAATGATGGTGCTGTGCCCCGACTGGAACCCATGCTGTTCCAGGCAAAGGAGTTGGTGCAGGCTTAGGTACTTCACAAGCTGATCTGTCACAATCCATTCCACAGCTGTGAGAAAAAAAATTATGAAGAAGAGACTTGAGGGAGAAAGACGAAAAGGCAGAGCCAATTGACAGGGGAAGGGAGGAGCAGAATTTATGTAAGTGATAAGAGAAAGTAAATCGACCAACAGTAGATGTTCTGGAAGGAATAGAGAGGGAATGAGAAATACTGCGGAGAGGGTAGGAGGAAGACAACAGAGAGGACAGTGGGGATGTAAGGTAAGGGGGAATGGAACCAAACCAGAATTTGGATATAAAAAAAGGCACAATAGGAAAGGCATTTGGTATCAAAAGAGGGGAGTGAAAGGGCAGAGTAGCGTGAACAGTGGTGAGTATGAGGGAGACAGTCTAAAGCAAAATGACAAAAAGAGCGAAAGAGTGGGTCTAGTCTGGCAAGGGAGGATTTGGGAGCACCAAAATAGACTATGTCACCAGAGCCAAGCATAGGGAGAATCAGCTTTAAAACAATCTCTTGGCAGGCAGGAAGTGGGATACTTGCTTTGTTCCTGTACAGTGCACCAAACATGGGGTAGAGCTTATGGTGTATGGCATCAATATGCACCGATAAACCAAGATGCCAGTCCAGCCAGATCCTGAGGTACTGGTGGCAGAAGCCAGAGGCTGGGAGTGTGGATTGTGATGTTAGTCGGGGGCATGGCTAAGTCCATTTAAAAGCAGAGTCACTCAGTGGCATTACAAACATACCACTGGACTATTTCAGAAACTTCTCCAGCATTTGCTGCTGTGGTCTCTGCACTTTTAAAAGACGTTCCTGCCCCAGTGTATCATCAGCCTTATCTGTCTCTTCCTTCTCCCTTTCCAGCTGGTGGCAGAAGCTGGAGGCTGGGGGTGTGGGTAATGACATGTGCCGGGGTGAGACTAAGCACATTCAAAAGCAGAGCCACTTTATGGCATTACAAGCAAGCCACTAGACCATTTCACAAACTGCTCCAACGTCTGCTGCTGTGAACTCTGCACTTTTAAAAGACCTGCCTGCCTTTGTGTATCATCAGCCTTCTCTTCTTCCCTTCTCCTATTCCAGCTGGTGGCATAAGCTGGAGGCTGGAGGTGGGTGGGTGGTGATGTGAGTCGGGGGCAGGGCTAAGCCCATTCAAAAATGGAGCCATTCAAGCAGCTCTCTGTGTGAGTGACTCCGACTGGAGTAGCAGGAGTCACCAGCGGAAGTCTACAGCAGAAGACTGCTGGGAGGCTGCTTTAAAATGTTTTTCTGTTTTTTACGTTCGCTTGCGCGCATGCACTAGGAATGTTTTGGGAGAGTAGCACACTTTGGAGGTGTGCCTCTCCCATCCAATGCACTGCTCCCTTGAGCAGGCGTGGCGGTCCTGCACCAATGGGTGCAGGAGCTCTGTACGACAGCGGTGTTCCTCTGCTTCAAAGGAAAGCACCACTGCCATACTGAGCACCGCCGTCCCCCCTTGCATTCGTGCTCCCCGCGTGTGTCCGCGCCCCCCCAAAGCTTTGGTGCCATGCTGGGAGCCCACCCAGCGTGGCAAGCGTTGTTGCGAAGAGGTGCCCAATCCCGGCCAGCTCCTCGCCCCCACGTATTTGCCAACGGGTGCCCAATCCTCGTCGGCCTCCCCCGCCATCTTCATGCTGGGAGCCCACCCAGCGTGGCAAACGTCCACATCGTCCGCTTTTGTTTTAAAACCTGTAAAATAAAACGTCCCACGCGGCCTCCCAGCCCCCCAAAACCCACACCCACCCACTGCGCACCCAGCTTCCCCACCCCCACCCATACTTACCTCCGGACCCGGCGCGATGATCTTCAGTGACCGGTAACATGTCTGCACTCTTTCAAAGGCGACCTCGTGAACTGAGGAAATGCCATAAGCTGTATAATGGGCTAGATGGGGGTTCAACTTATTATACATCTCAGTTATTTTTTGAATTTTGCACCAAATTTCACATTGGTTTGGGATCCTTCATGAATGATGTCACTGTCATGGCGTTATTTCAGCCTGAAGGGTGATTTCACAGGCACGCGCGGTCACTGCATGAAATCACCCTTCAGGCTCGATAATGGCTGACAGTGACATCATTCATGAGAAGGGTCCCAAAACCCCATGTTGAAAATTTGTGCAAAAATTCCAAAAATGACTGTTTTATTGAGCGTATGTTGTGCAGTTCTATGCAGTACCATGTTCACGAATTTTCACATTTTCACTCAGATTTTCAACATTGCCATTTTAACACACCTTCTTATGAGTTATACAGCTGTCATTTTTTCATATCTCACCAAACGGTTTCCGCCCATTTAGTGCACAATGGCGTCAGTGTCTAAAGTAAATCAATGTATGGGACACATTAAGAAGATTACAGTGACACTGTTTATGAGCAGAGGTCTTAAATGGCTATGTTGAAAATTGGTGAAAATTCCTAAAATGACTGTTTTATAGTCTGCGTTATGCAGATTCCCTACGCATATCATATTTGCGAATTTTCAATATTTCACCCAGATTTACAACACATTGCCATTTTACCACACCTCCTCATGAGCAGTACAGCTGTCATTTTTCACATCCTGCCCAAATGTGTTTCTGCTCATGTAGCGCTAATAAAACGTGATCGGTTGAGTGAACTCAATGCATGGGACACATTAAGAAAATAATAGTGACACTGTTCATGAGCAGAGGTCTTAAAATGGCTGTGTTGAAAATTTGGTGACAAAATTCCTAGAAATGACCGTTTTACGAGTGTTCAATGTGCAGTTCCTATGCACGCTCATAAGTTTGCGAATTTTCAATATTTTCACTCCAGATTTTCAACATTGCCATTTTACCACACCTCCTTATGAGCAGTACAGCTGCCATTTTTCACATCCTGCCCAAAACGTGTTTCTGTCCATGTAGTGCACAATGGCGAAGTCGGTGTGCGAAATCAATGTATGGCACACAGTAAGACAATCACAGTGACACTGTTCATTAGCAGAGGTTTTAAAATGCCAATGTTGACAATTTGGTGAAAAAATTCCTAACAATGACTGTTTTACGAGCGTGCATTGCACAGTTCCCATGCACGCTCCTAGGTTTGCGAATTTTCAATATTACCACTCCAGATTTTCAACATTGCCATGTTACCACACTTCTTATGAGCACTACAGCTGTCATTTTTCACATCCTGCCCAAAACGTCTTTCCGCCTACGTAGCGCATAATGGGGGTAACAAAAAGGTCATACTGACAATTTATTGTGCAAACACCAGCAATCGCACAGGGCATTAGGGTCAAGCACCATACATGCCAAGCACCACTGCAAATACCTGCAAGTGAACGTTCGGCATTGACAAATGCTTGTTTTGGTTGTTATCTGTTTTGTAGCTTTCACTTGACCTCAAGTTTTTGTAGTGCTACATTACTAACACTTATATTGTTTGGCTAAGTGCAACGAGAGTTAATGGGAGCCAGTGGGGGACGTCGGGTCCTGGGCTTGAGTTCCTGTTAAAGTGAATCTTTCTAGTTGTAGGGCATAGTAAGTATTTTGATTGTAATTGTTCTTCTGCCTTTACATTTTATTTTAAAATGCCTTCTGTTATGTTTTTTTTGGGGTGGGTTATGTTGCTGTACTGTGGGATTCTTCTGGGCATATGTTTATTGATCATCATTCTTTTGGAATGATTGATGAGAAGCAGACTTTCTCAGATTTTACTATGTCTAATGTATTAGTGAGGCTTGTTTTTCTCTTGACTCATATTATTTATAATTGCCCAACCCATCTGTTATTTGTATCCATGGATTTATACAGCTGCATATGACAATGGATTGTATCCAGAAATATATTTGGAGGAGTAATTGTGTATATAGGGTTGTTTTATTACCATTAGTATCTGGTGATATTGAAATTAATCCAGGTCCTGGTATCTCTGCTACCTCAGGATCCTCTGATTCAAAACATTGTTTTGACATAATTCTCATGGTCTTAAAATTTTACACTTAAATGCCAGAGCCAGCATTCACAAAACTTTGCCCCAGCGCAAACCCAGTGTTGTATAGACAAACCAGGTTTTGCACTGGTTAGTATTCACAAAAAGCCTGGTTTCTTTGCGCCTCAAAAGTATATGTTTTGCTCCAGGTCAAGGAGTGGAGGAGGCCACAGTGCAAATGAGGGAGGCGTGAATATCAGTACTGTCTGATTCACAAAGCATTTACCTCATGCAAGGGCCTTTTGAGTGGTTCCTTTGCGCGGAGCAAATACCACCTACTGAGACCTTGTCTTATCCCATACAACTCTAGTGGTTGGTAGAGGTATCGTGGTGCCCCCCCCCACACTGATTGCCAGCTCGAGTGATAAACAAGATGGTTCCCTAGTGCCAGTGGTCCCTTGTCCCAGTGACTGCCAATCGCTAGCCAAAATAAACTAAAAAAAAATTCCCTGGTGCTAGTGGTCCCCCCCACCGAGATCTCCAGCCACCAGCCAGAGTGATCAACAGCATGTTTCCTGGTTGCTAGTGGTCCTCACCCTCGATCACTGATTGTGGGCCTGAGAAGAAAAAATTAAGTTTCCCTGTTGTCATGTTTCCCTCCCCTCCAGTCGTACCCATACCTGATCTATAAGCATCTTACATTGCTGTCCAGTGCTCCCTCCCCCCACCTGTACTCATGCCCAATCTAAAGGTACTATTCCCTTGTGTCCAGTGTCACCCACCCATCCAGAACCCCCATAATTTCAAAGAACACCATTCCCCAATGTCTAGTATCCCCCATCCCAATGCTCTATGCAAGAATATGATACCATTGTCTGGTGTCTAGTGGACCCCCCCACCCCTCCATCCCAACAGGAAGTGCCCCACCATCCCAATCCCCCATCCTGACCCCAAGCCGGTGACTGGCACAGCCCTCCACTCCTCACCATGGCCGGTCACTGACTGAGCTGTCAATGAGCACATACTGTTCTATAGTATACGCTCATTGACTGACACCTCTGTCAGTCAATGAGCACAGTACACACTCATTGACAGCTCATTCAATGGCTGGCCATGGTGAGGAGCAGAGGGCTATGACAGTCACTGGCTTGGAGTCGGGATATAGGGGCAGTGGAGTAGTGGGCACTATCTTTTGGGGTGGGGAGCCCACTAGACACCCAGGAATGGTATTCCATTCTTGGATAGAGCATCAAGATGGAGGGAACAATGGACACTGGGGAATGATGTTCTTTGAAATCATAGGGATCTGGAAGGGTAATTGGATACCAGGGAATAGTATCTATAGATCGACATAGGGTGGGTGGAAAGGAGGAAACTGGACACCAAGGAAACTTTTTTTCTTCTTGGGCCAGCAATCTGCAATCACGGGGAGGGACACTAGCACCAGGAATATAGTATACTCGGCCAACGATTGACGTTCACGGGGTGGGGGGACCAGTTACACCATGGAGACTGGTACATGTACTGATGCAGGGCTGCCTCTGGGGAACATGCTAAAATTGCCACAGCCTCTGTAAATGGGCCCATAATGAGTATGCAAATGGCCACATAGCACCTTGCATGCCCAATGGGCCCATTTACATTGCTGCTTTACTGAAATGGAAATAGCGCTCCTGTGCTATTCATTATGGAGCCATACTCCTGCCTACATGTTGGGGTGGCACTAGTGAGATTAGCATTACATGGTATTGGGGTTAGCGTTGATTCCACCTGGTCTTATTCCCAGTTGGAGCAACATTTGACACATGGGTAAAGGCTAAGCACAATGCAAACTTTTGTGCTGTGCTTTGCAACTTTTCGTAAATCTTGCCCTAGAAGTTTAATTCCTAAACTT
Organism: Neoceratodus forsteri; assembly: GCA_016271365.2. NCBI lineage: Eukaryota > Metazoa > Chordata > Ceratodontiformes > Ceratodontidae > Neoceratodus > Neoceratodus forsteri. Next base: position 725,258,207 of record CM028137.1, on the reverse strand, counting down.
GCTGAAATTGAACAGATTACTAATTTTTATTGGCCCAATATCATTGCTATTTCAGAAACATGGTTGAAACGTCAATTCCAGATGGATCCTGTTTGATACAAGGTTATAGTATAATTAGGGCTGACTGCAAAGGTAAAAAGAATGGGGGTAGTGTTGCTGTCTATTTTAGAGAGCATTTGCAACTGAATATATTAGGAACAAGCAGTGAGCATGAAACAGTGTATACTGGTTACTTCGCCACTTCATTTTAGATGGTAGGAAGTATGTTATTCTTGGTTGCTTGTATAACCTGCTTCAATGTGGTCTTTTTGGTGTTAGAGAATTCCTGGAAAATGCTGCTCCCTTCATGAGAAAAGTTTCTATATATGACCACGTGTGTGTTGGGGGGCTATATATGGTGTAGCTTTGAAATGGCTTTGATTATGTCTTTAAAAAAGTGTCAAGGGCAATGGGAAATGTAGACAAGGAGCTTTGGAGGGGTGCTACTATATGTTTTTACCATATATTTATGAATAAAATGTTTTTTTTTACATTTACGACCACAGTATGGTCATTGTTTGGCCTCTGACTGGGGTTGAGCTGAGTTTTTCTGTTTTTTTAATCTGTTTGCTTGTGCTTTGGCTCCCCTGCATGAATCTGAGCTGTGTTTGTTGTGTGATATTTTCGTATTGGGGAGAGTCAATTTTTATTAAAGTCACCAAGGACAAGTAGTTCACCTCTGAAAGTTAGAACAGATAGAGGAAAACAGCTCAGTAACTAAACAAGGGGACATATCAAGGCAACAGTAAACACCAGCAACAAAGATGGGAACAGAGAACGGAAGGGAGAGTTTAAGCAGGAGCAGCTCATAGGAAGACACAGCAGGCACAGTCACAAATTGGATTCTGGTAAATAGGGTAAATTACAACACCACTGTCCCTCTTTGTGTGATCCTACCTGGCTAAGGTGTAGCCAGAGATTGTCACAGCAGAGTCCTGGACCTTAGAGGAGAGCCAAGACTCGGATATAACTAGTGCATATGGCCAATGGGTAAGCATGACAGGTTGTAGTTGGTCAATTCAATTCAGTTTATTGTTATTACACATCATATATTTATAAATAACAATTTTAAAACAAACAAAATTATACATCTTATTAAAAATTAATACAATATTGCACCCAACACATTCCCCATATAATATTAGATAAATTACTGTGAACGCAATGTAATGTTTAAGCATCAGTAACTTATTTCCATTATTTTAAACTGAACAGATGAATCTGTCAAGGAACCATCAATGCCAGATTGAGAGATATCCCAGAAATAAGAGCTAATCCCCTTAACCAGCCTACATATAAGTCAGATTCATCTCTCTCTTTTTTTTTTTTTAAGTTGTTTAACCAGGAGTAGCACACTAAGCTGAAAGCGTTTTTTTGCAGGTGCGACCGGGGAGCACAGGGAAGTTAAGTGATTTGCTCAGGGTCACACAATATGCAAGTGGAAGCTGTGGGATTCAAACCCAGGTCTGGTCTGGTCTGCTGGATGTCACCAGATTTGCAGCTCAGAGCCTTAAACCACTGTGCTATACTGCCTCCCATCTCTTAACAATAACAATGTGACAGTACAAGGATACTACAACTGACTTTGCAGAACAGTTGGTCAATTTTTTGGGAGGCAGTTTTGGATATTTAAATGGACAACCCTAAGTCCTTTAGAATGTTTGCAAAGGTGAAGTTGTGATGGGGCCAAGATTAAGTTCAGTGTCACCTGCAACCAAATGTAGTAAGGTGACGAGGAGTGTATTTCAAGGGGATTCAATAGTAGGTGGAGCAAGGTTATTTTACCATTATACAGGTCATTGGTGAGACCACATTTAGAATATGGGGTGAGGTACTGGCATCCTTACCTTAAGAAGGACATCAACATGCTGGAGGGGGCCAGAGAAGAGCAACCAAGATGACCAAGGGGCAACAGGATAGGTCCTATGAGGAGAGGCTGGGAGCCCTAAGGATGCAAGGTACTCCATCTGGGAGCCAGAAACCCAGGCCAAGTGTACACCTGGGGGAAATACTACAAGTCTCAATGGCTGAGAGGGACCTGGGGGTGGTGGTGGATGTCAAGATGAACAACTCTGAGACTTGTAGGAGGCAGCAGCCAAGGCCAACAGGATGCTGGGATGCATCGCTGGGGATCATCTCCAGAAGGAGGAAGATACTCCCCTGTATAACTGCTTGGTGAGGCCGCACCTGGAGTACTGTGTGGTTTTGAGGCCACACTTAAAGAGGGACATTAACCTCCTGGAGAGGTCCAGAGGAGGGCAACCAAATGATTTGGGGCTTGGGGACAGGACCTATGAGGAGAGGCTCAAGAGCTAAATATGTACACTTTGGAAGAGAGAGAGGACCTGGGGCACATGATAGAGGTCCTCAGGTACATGAAGAGGGTAAATAGGGAGGAAATAAGAGGTGTCATGAAGGAGGAAGGGGCCACTAGAGGGCATGGTGGAAGCTGGAGGGGGAAGATTCAGGGAGAAAGGAGGAGGTGCTATCACTGAGAGGGGGTGGTAGAGCTATGGAATGCACTACCTAGGGGGGCTGGTGGAGGCAGAGACAGTGGAGGGGTTCAAGAGGGGTGGGACAGGTACAGGGGAAGGGTTCAGGAAGCAAAATCCAATGCAGCAAGAATATCCGGAACTGGGAAGGGAGAAGCCAGAGAAGGTGAGGGGGACAGCAAGGTCAGCACCCAGGGTGGGGGCTGACCAAACGAGCAGACACGAAAGACCATTAGGCCTATTCTGCTGGCATTTTAGTATGTTAGTATGTACTCTTTGGAAGAGAGGAGGGAGAGGAGTGATATGATAGAGAACTTCAAATAAATGAAGGGAATTAACAGAGTGAAAACAGAGGGTCTCTTTAAAATGAGTCAGAACAGCACCACTAGGGGGCACAGCCTAAAATTGGTGGTGGGGGGGGAGACTCAGAAGGGATGTAAGGAAGTGTTTCTATGCAGAGAGGGTGGTGTCTGCCTGGAATGAGCTACTAGAAGAGATGGTATCAGCAAGGATGGTGGGGGCATTCAAGAGAACCTGGAAAAAGCACAAAGGGAACCCATGGGACCAAGGAAGGGAAGGAGGGGGAAGGAGGGACGTTGGGGACACAGGGCATTGGTGTATGTTATAAGGCCAGACCCTGCATCACTTACTGAACAGACCCAATAGACCAGGTGATCTTCTTCTGTTTGCTCTTTTCGTATGTTCGTAAGAAACCAGTACACTGTCTGGAAGAGGGGGCAGGGAGGAATGTAATGAGGGAGAATACAGGGAAAAAAGGGACAGAAAGTGCCAGGCAGCTTCAAGGTGAAGCCATGGAGCAGAACAAAATTGGCACCTAGGACAGCAGGGGGAATGGAGGAGGGACGGGAGAGAAGAAGAAGGAAGAGTAGGGGATGAGGAAAGGGAAAGGCTAATAGAGGAGAGTGGGGAAAAACAGTACATTGTGGAAGACAGAAGAAAGGAAAGATAAAGGGGAGAAAAAACAGAGAAGTTAACAGCATAGTGGAGAAAAAGTGCAAAACAATTGAAACAAACTAGGCAATAACCAAAAGGAGGGAAGCAGATATGGTAAAAGAAGGAAGCTAAACAGATAGGGAGAAGAAATGAAATGGGCCTTATCAGACAGCAAATTATGAGGAAAGGTATAAATAAAATAGTTACAAGGTAGTAATCCTGATCCAGACAGAGAGATATCAAGAATGACAGCCTAACTAGAAATTCTAGTAAAACGTAGGCCTGTATCAGGATAGGGAGGTACAGGTAATGTTAACCAGGCCCAGATAGGGAGGCAACAGGGAAGCAGTCTAGAAAGATAAGACTGGAAAGGATGATGGCCTGACCCAGAAAGGGAGGCATTTAAAACAAAAATAAAATAAATAAAAAGTTTAGGAGGGAATGGCCTTACCAGGCATGAGACATAATCAACAATCAATCAATCAAATAAATAAAAAATAAAAAATTGGGAAAGGCTAAAACTAGCAGAAGGCTGGCATATTGACTGTTAGCTACACACTTCCATTTTACAAGCAAATGACCAGACAATTACAAAGTAAACACCCTCTCACCAAAAAAAGAGAATATTTAGGATACAAACAACAGCGGTTAAACAGGAGAAAATAAATCCGGTAACTGTAAAACAGAAATGCACAAATAACTAAGCAGTTTGTGTAAAAATGTTTACAATGGACTGCAAATTGCAACAGAGACTTCGCTAAAATAATTAATATTGTAAACACAATAGCCGAACTAGTAGCAGAACACAAACATCAAAATGCAGAGATGATAATATGTACTAACAGTAGTGACACAATAATAATGCAAGACGATACTGTAGATAAGAGCGTCACACCGTGGGTGCAGAATCTACTGCCGACTGCTGCCCCACGCTGATACCCACAGTGTGACGTCCTTGTGCTTTGGCCCTTAGACTACGGACTGCAGTGGAGGGCTGCTTGTAAAGAGGCCTCAATTAGTCCTAAGCCATGCCCCCATGATCAAGTCCATCAACTGCTCACACAACAACAAGGGAACAGACAGTCCGGAGAGTCCAAGGACCAAGTGTTAATCCACTCTCCTGTTTGGCCCAACTAGTCACAGCAGTTGCCACTCCCAACTTGATCAGCAGAACTCACTTAGAATTAGAGCACTGTTTGTAAAAGGTGCTCTGCAAGTTAGTCACGCCCACAAATGCTGGCTCACTGCCGAATGGAGCACGGAATTAGGTCCAACAGCTGACAACACAACAAGGGAAGCGACAGTTCAGGGAATCCCCGGAGCAAGTGTCAATTCGCTCCTAATTGGCCCAACTGGGTGAACTGGCCACAACAGGTCCCACTCCCAACTCAATTAGCAGAGCTCATGCTTAGAATTAGAGCACTGTTTGCAAAAAGTACTCTGCAGCTTAGCTATGCCCTTGAATGCCAGCTCGCTTCCGATCGGAGAATGGATCAAATCGAACAACTGCCCACACAACAGCCAGGGAACTGACAGTCAAGGGAGTCCCAGGAGCAAGTGCTAATCCACTCCTATTTGACCTCACTGGTCACAGCTGGTCCCACTCCCAACTCAATCAGCAGAACCCACTCTCAAAATAGAGATATCACCCTATCACATTGTGCTGATGTCTTCAGGCCGTCTGAAATTATGTCTCCCAAGTTCTTTTCTGCAGAAGTGCTTTCCACTACTAACTCCCCAATGTTACATTCAGTGTAAGGGACTTTTCTCCCCTATGTGCATTATCATGTACTTTCTGGCATTATTTATTTATTTATTTTTGCCATATAGGTGCTTTCATGCCTGTATCTGGGGGAGTGGATGCATTGATCCAGTCCTCAGCTCCCGCAAGCCGGCTCGCCACCTCCCTCAGCACATGTCTAGTCTTAGGGTTCCCCAAAAGTTCTCCTGCATGGGAGCAGCTGGGCTGGGCTTCATGACATACAGTACCATTTTCACTTTTCCTGGTTTCCCATCCCTACTGTGGAGCATCGGACTTGCGCACGGAGGCACACCCATCCAAAGTTATCTGCAGATCCCTCCCATACTTTTTACCTCTCAGACCTGCTCTACCCCCAGGCCTTCACCTGGGGCAGCCAAGGCCGGGCTGACAAGCTCCCCTGCCTATGGAGAGGAAAGCAGTCCCTTGGATGCTCAATCTTCTCCCTCCATGGCTGACCCCGAATGACCCGAGTCTGTTCCCAAACCCGAGTCACCGGTGTGGGAAAATGTAAGCCGTGCAAGGTGCCCCATCCCTCTTCACCACTGGATCAAACAGTTCAAATGCTGTGGGAGCTTTGTATGTCTAAAAAGGATTCTCCTTCCAGACTGGATTGCAGTGCAAGTTTCTTTATTTTTCTCCCCCTACGTTTTACTCTAAGGAGTTTGATCACTGGGTTTTTATCTGTTAAAGACATTATGAAAGCATATTGTAAAACATACTATTTTATCATTCATTTTCTTGATAATGTTTTATGTTCAACAGTGTATGCTGATATTTACCACATGAACTGCGAAGTTATTTCATAATGAACTTGCTTTGTTTCATATTAAACAGACGCCTGTGAGCATACATGTTTGATTAACTGAGCTACCTCAGGAACTTGGAAGAAGACGTACTAGAAGGGACACCATTACGTGGATATTTTCTTTTTTTTCTCTCTCTTCACTACTGGGCCAGCTTTTTCTGGCATTATTTTAGCTGCTATACTTTTGACCACTTCTCCAATATACCAAAGTCCACCTTCATAATTTTGACCTTTTCCTCATTATGCATCAGGCCACAGATCTTAGTATCCTCTGCAAAAAGGCATATATTACCATGAATCACTACCCCATGTCATAGATAAAGATGTTGAAGAGGACCAGTCCCATGACCAATCCCTGTGGCACCCCACTAGTTATTTGTCAATCTGATAGTTTAAGAAAAAAGAAAATGTAAATTCAAACCTGCAAAATTGCTTAGAGTTCTTGGGCCACTGCATCTGACAGGGTGAAAGATTTACAGCACATGTAACCAGCCTCTCTCCTTTGCAAGCTCAAGGCAGATTACCAAAGAACACTCAAGAGGTTAAGCCAGACCTTGACAGCTGTTTCCTTGGGGGGGGTGCCCAGAGATAGGATGTCTAGATGTTCATGCTGCGAGTGGTCTGATGGTTCTGTTCATCCCCAAAAAACCTATATGAGGGGAAGGCATCAGGGCATTGGGGGCATTTTCTGGGTGAAAAGAAAGAGAAAGAGAAAGAGAAGATCCATCCAGCCTCTCTGGCTGTGACTTGACTGAGGGGGGCTGCAGCACCCAATAAACATTTTGGGAGAGTGGTGAGCCACCCCTCAAAAGAGGTCACCAGGCCCATTGAGGGTTCACTCTCACCGGCAGTGGAAGGAAATGTGAGAAGTCAGTCAGTGTTCAGAGTGAACTGCAAGGTTACCTTGTTAAACAAAATTCCCTTTGTGTGTGAAAAGCTCTAGGCAGTTTGAACAGAACCCCCTGGCAGGTAACCAAATAAATAGGCATCAGGTAGCAGGGGGGGCTGGCAAAGGCTGGGGTCAGAAACTCCCCAAGAATGGGGTCAGACACAGAAGTCTGTTTTTGTGGGCCACTGGGGGTATCAGTATGGTGTCGAAGGGAGGCACACACAACCAGATCAACCATGCTTTATGCACTTAGTACTGATCTCATATGTTGATACACTTTGCTGTTTATTATCCTTCTGGGAATATTGAGATGTTCCAGCACAGCTTGCTTCCCAGGGTAGTGATCATCCTTCCTGGGGAGAGTGCCACTGCACAACTGGTTTTGAGAGCACCAGGGCTCCAGGGACCCCAAAATGGAGGTTAGGGCTCTGTAGGGTTGAAGGAGACCCAGTGCTTTATACAAAATATAACTGTGCCCCTTTAGTTCAGGGCATGAAACTCGAAATTATTATGGATGTGGGGTGGGCTGCAGACCCTACACATTTGTACTGTGTACCATCAGAATAGTGATTAGAAATAGCAGTTGTAATTTATGCCACATTTGAGATGGGAGGTTATGTACAGCCCAAGGATAGTTGTGAAAGAACAATCTTGTATGGCATAGCCCATGACATATTGAAAGGACATTATAGTTTGTGTGTGGTCTCATGTTGCTGGTGTCCCAGAGGTACAGTTTAAGGTGCACCTGGTCCTCATTACACTGACCCGTGATAGCCAGGTAACTGGTGTTGGTACGGAACTGGTATTCATGGAGTAAGATGAGCGCTCTCCTGGATGAGATGATATTGTACACCCCTAGACACAGAAGGGTGACCCAGCCCTTACATACTGTAATTGTTTCAGTTTAAAATGCACAAAGAGATTGGATGCATCACATGATTTTTTTTTAAAGCGTACGTGTAGCATAGTCTGTAAACGGTACTGGGTTAAAATGTCAAATTAAATATAGCTTGGGTGAAAACCACAATGTAAGAATCATGAAAGCAGACAGCTACGGGGCAAAACAGCTACAGGATATAATAGCACAAGTAACGCTATCCCTGTAGCTGTTCGGGGATAGGGAGAAAGATTCTACTGTTGGCATGCTGCCGACCAGCTGCTGTGGTGTGGAGGGTAGTGAACAGGCAGCAGAGGTTGGTGGAATGACAGTGCAGCGGAGTTTGAGTCCTGTGGCAGGTAATTTTATTTTTCTCATTACTGGGACTTAGTTTATTTTTTCTCCCCCCCTCCCGACTCTGGCTGGATTCCACCACCCCTCCCCAAGGATTCCCCCCTCCATGTGATTCCTTTCCATTCCCAAGTTGCCTCTCCCCCCAGAGGTGATTATGTTTAGATGGGGGGTTCATGTGTTGAAGCCCCCCATAATGGGGGGGTGCAGGGGTGTAGTCTTCCTGCGAACACATAATGTATCTGGTTGTTTTGTGTGGAGCTGTAATAGCGCTCGCTGTTTTTGGCAGGTGCTATTTTAGTTTTCACTGTTTTTCCTGCTCAGTTTTTGAACCGCTCTGTTTTTAATTTGACATTTTGACCTTGTTCCCCCTGTAAAGATGGTCTACAATATGAGTGTAGGGATATCAGTACCTACAATACACAACCAATTGTATTATTACTTACATTTAGGTAATGAACTCTGTATGTTGTATTCAGAATTAACCACTCTCATTGAAGAGCTACCATATATGATTTGCAGTTTTTAAAACATTGGATATACCATAGTTTATGATCACAGCATAATTGTTAATGCCAAAGAAGCAGAATTACTAACCTAGTATTGGAACCAGCAACAGCAACAACAAACAAGAACTGGATAATGAAAACAGACAAAAAATCAGTGCACATGCTGCAGCTGAAGTCTAAAGCTTACAATCAAAACTGAGGCCTGTAATCAAAACTAGGGTTGATGTATCTGATCTGCCTACTGTTTGTTGTAGGCAAGCTTTTTATGTCATTGCTGATTCATTTTAGCTGGTATTTCACAGTAAATTTTGATTTTTAAACCTTGGAATTTACTTGCAGTGTGCACTATTTTTTTATCTCTTTTTCATGTGTTTTCATTTGTCACAGCACTGCCAGCTGCAGTGCCAATGTTGTTGCACTCCTGATGACGTTAGCTGGGGGCCTGGCCTGGCATACTAAACAACTGAAATTTCCTGATTCTTCCCTTCCCCCACTGTACAGCAAAATGTGGCTGCTACTGTGTTGTTGCCAATCACCATCTTATCATTTAGCAGCAGCTAGCATACAGTAGCTTTACAACTCTGCAATAGTGGATTGTTATCTTCGCTTTAGCTGTCAAGCAGCTGTTAAGGTCCTAAGGGTGATGTATGATGACAGCGAATGGCCTGGAGGGCAGATTGTACTGGAGCAGTGGCAGTCAATTATAGCAGGTGTATGATGAATGTGAACAGTCTGAAATGGAAAGGGGCAGATCAATTCACACTGGAGAGATGGTGTCCATGCAGGGTACACTGGTCATTAACATGGCAGCCATCAGCAGGTAGGGGGCACACTCACATGGTGCCAACAGACTGGCTCACACACACAGAGCAGCCCAGTGGATCTTTACTCAAGATTGTGATGGCAGCATCACTATCTGCTAGCAAACAAAGGCAGCATGTCATAACTGGAATTTGGAAGCCATAGCTATTAGATAAAGATCTTGGAGCTAAGGTTGTTTGGGCAGGGTTTGGCCATGATTAGTGTGATGGGGTCACAGCAGCCTGCGTAAGTAACCATGCAGCACACATAGCATCAGCAATGTGACAAACTGTGACAGAAAGAGTGCCAAACTTACCACAAACTCTAATGGCTGTCTGTCTCAAATGACTGTGTCTTTGAAGAACTGAACATCATGTATTTTTGTTAGATGCAAGTAGTGTAGTACTTTCTGCTGTGAAAAAGAGAACAGGATGGAGAGGCTGTTGGCAATATTTGCGGGGAGGGCTATCTGTCATCAGCTCCAGTCACTTGACTATCCACCCGAGTGGATATTCACTTTGGTTTGTGATATGATGTTCTTCAGTAGCTGTTTTTTTAACAATCCTATGTTTCTCTCCGTCACCTCTGCTTGTTTAATTCTGCAGACCATCACCAGCCCCACCATCTACCTTCCCTGTAACGCTGGTGTCCACCAGGATCAAGCACAGGACCCTGCTGAATTCTGCAGGAAACTATGCAGTTCAATGGCAGTTAATCCATTCACGCAGGAATCTGTGACATTTTTACAACTGCACTTGATCCTAGCAGACAACACTGTACAGCCACCATGTGCTCTGGATCACTGGCCATGCCTTAGCTATATTAAAACTTATGAATGTAATACATGAAAAATTAAAATGAGTAGCATGGATTTATGTATTGTTTGCATGGCACTGTGTGTATGTATGTGAGGGGAGGGGTGTCACAGGGGGGCCATGGTGACGTGCATAGGGTCCATGAACATATATAGCTGGCCCTCCTTCTAATAATATACAATATTGTAAAATAAGCCTTCTAAAAAGTGTCATAGAAAAATCCAAGGCTTATATGGCAAAATGATCAACATAAAGACCTAGATCTCTATTTGCTTTGGTTCTGTAGTATGCTAAATGCAGACATTCCATTCTTCTTTTTTCATATGTCTAACAATAATAAATCTCATTTCAAGGGTCAAGGGTCATACTGATGGTATAATGAGTATTGTTCCACATTCATAGTTTTTTTTTGTTTGCTTTCTGTTTTTTCCCATTCCATCTGGCTCAGACTTTAGCTAGCCCCTTCATTCTAGCCTGTAAGATCTGCTCCAGCTTCATCTTGGCCTAGGTATTCTATGGCTTACCCCAAGGTGGGCTACCTACCCTGGGTGTAGACTACATGGAAGCAAGCTAGGTGGGGTCTGAGGCTTGAGGAGGGGTGGCATCAGCACTGACTGTGACTAAGAGGAACCATTTTTCTACTTTTTCTAGTTTACCTTCTATCTGGTACCTCTGTAGGGGCTGATGTGTGCTGTGCACTGTGTCCATCCCCCTTCCTTAAAAATCATATCACAGCCTTCCATGTCCCCTTGGCCCAGGCAGCCAACATGTAACAAGTCATGTACATGTTGACCTGGCCACAAGGGTCACAGTAGCCCTTAAAGAGTGCTTATCCCAATCCCAGGTCAACAAGTGCTGCCACAGGCAACACTACTGCCCCAGTCACCAAAGTGGCTCCAGTCATAATGCAAACCCAGATCACCAATACAGTAGCCCAGCATGCTATCTCTGACCCAGCCAGTAGCTACTGTTTCATATTTTGCAATTACCTTTATCCTTATTCCTGAAACTAAAAAAAAAAATTAAAGCTCCAGTATTGGTTATTCATCATGTTGTTGTTCTAGTAATAATGTATGGCAAAAAGCATCACTAAACAAATTTTTATTTTCATTTTCTGTAAGTCCTGAACTATAATACATGATTTCAAAGTTTTTACAAGTCTCTGCTCCCTTGCAAGCCCCACCATAAGAAAATTAAATATCTTGGTATGGTGCTGTGCTATTTGCCATCAGAAACATGAGCCAGTATCATCTTAATAGATCCACAGCATAAATCCAGTATTTACAGTAAAAAGCTACCTTCAAAAGAAAATATTTTTATATATTGTCAGCAGTGGTTATCTTTAATGATGTGAGTCATTAATTATAAAATGGCTATAAAAGCTGTTATAAAAAAAATCAAAGAAAATAAAAAAATACTGATTAAGAATCTAGGGATTCCAAAAATAAATTTTTGCTGAAAAGCTATCTGATGAAAACTTTTGCAAACTAGCAAATACTGCTAATTTAAACACTGCCCCTTATTTAAAATTGTGATTTTATAGCAACATTCTGGCTACTGAAACACAATTTATATTTTTAACTATATTTCAAGAATGAGCTGTGCAATGTTTTATGCACCATTCCATTATGCCAAACCAAGGGACACCAGTAAGTCAAAATATTACACATATTGTTCGAGCAAAGAAAAGAAATGTTCATTATTAGGTTAGCATTATTGTTCTTTGTATAGAGCAAGAATTGGTGCAGGTTTTCACACTGCGAAGGAGGGAGATCACAATGTTACTTCTTACTACATTAAGTAGAACAGCCTATTCAAACTTGTGTATTGTCTCTGCGAGGAACCTGGTGCCTGGGAATTTAAAATCTTTTTTCAAAGATGCTTCATCTCTCATTGTGCTGGTCACAAGCCTCCCAACATTCCAATGGTTGATCTTCTGCTTCCTCTGTGGAAAGCAGGATTCAGACTAGTACTTACGCTGCTTATTTCTTGCCCTTTGAGAGGTCCCGCAGCAGTCAACAGGTTGCTTGACTTTCAAGCTCCTTGTTGACCACAGGGTGAGGGGGTACCTAGACTTAGCGAGGAGTGCGTGGGAAGATAAACTTGTTCCAGAAGAAAGGTCTGTTGCGCAGTATGTCCAGAACTTCAGGGGATGGCTTAAAAGAGTCCATGGAGTTCACCCAAGAATACCTAGCTGCTGCACAACAACATCAGAAAATATGGTACAACAATAGGGACAAAACCCTAAAGTACAAGGTTGGAGAGTCACTAGTAGTTCTCAGTGCCATCTGACTTAAGTTACAAGTAGCTTGGGTGGGGTCATATGCCATTATACAGAAAGTAAATTAGGTAATTTCTATAAAGGAATTACCCAGCAGGAGGCATAGGGGAGGGTATACCATCTGAACATGATGAAACCATACCATGATACAGTAGAAATTATTTTTATCATGTGCATCTACCCATAAGAGGGGAAGGAGGGGGATCTGCTGGTAGACCTCCTGGGGTAGGGTAAAAGGGAAAACTCAGTGTATGACAACACTATCTCTGACCAGCTACCAGCTGAACAGATGGTCCATATAGCCCATCTGCTGGAATGCTTCAGCAGCAGGTTCTCAGACAGACCCAGGTTCGCCCCACTGATTGTTCACCAGATCAACAGGAGAATGCAGGCTCTTGGTATGCCAGCATAGATGGTCTGTCTAAGCAGGCATCATAGATGAAGAGGGGGAGGCCCACATTTCTGTGGATAACATTTAAGCAGTGGACTACTGTGAGCATGAAAATTATCATTTCAGTGTGTCACAAAAATGCTATTTCATATATATTTTTTTGGGGGGGGCAGCAACATGAGCAACATTACAACTGCCAGTTGGTTTTCCTTTTCTTAATTCCGCTTGATATAAAATAATGGATGTCAGGGAAGTGCTTTGCTTTCCTTTTTTGCTGACACGGGACCATGAGGATGTCAGAAAACTACTTGTCTTTCCTTTCCTTTCTTTTCATCCACTGGCAGGTGGCTAAAGGACAAAAAAATGAGTCAGAGATTTTATAGTCTGGAGGAGTCTGTTGTATGTCAGCTGGCAGAGAGTATAATAGGAGGAGAAATATATTACGTTTTGACCCCAGCTGTAGGAGCTGCCAGCCTGCAATGCACAAAAGATTTAAGGATTAAATTATTTTAGTTTTAGATGTTTTGCTTTCTTGGTTATTAATATTCATTTACAGATTCTATGTATATGGTAACTGGGTAGGTGCACTAGACTAAGCGTTTGCTGGTTTTCAGTCATGACCCGAGCAATATGACCTAAGAAATAGTCACAGACAAAGGTTGCTGGCATACAATATGCAGGGTATTGGAAAACTTATCTGGCAGCAGTAAGCATATTGAGAAAAATCAGAACACAGTTTAAATGGAATAAGAGGACTACAGGACTATGCCCATGCAAGCAACTGTACACACCTAAAGGGATTAAGTTGCAGGCTGAAGGCAAGTTTCTTAAACAGGTACCAATAATAAGACTTACGGTATACAGTACATGAAGTGTTGGGGGAAGATGCAAGGTGAAGTAGTCCCATCAGGAGTTAATTATTAGTAGTAGTCTTTGTATTTTTTTAAACAGGACCTTTCCCAGGCTCAAGATGCTGGGAGCAGTACATATCAACTGAGACAATATACTTTCAAAAGTAAGAGATGAAAAAAAGTAAGAAAAAATGACACATCTGTCTAGATCATAAACAGAAAAACAGTAGGTTACAACAAGCAAATAGTTAACAACACATGATGCCAACTTAAGGCAAGAATTTTAACCAAAAGCTTGATAAAAATATTTTTTTTTCCAAATTTGATTTGAAGGAGGTTTCAGAGGGGGAATACAGATTTTCTGGATCAACAAGTTCCAGAGGACAGGAGCTGCCATTGCAAAAGCATTATCTCCTGCAAATTTCAGTCTGAAAGAAAGGGAAAGGGGACATTATTTAACAAGCAAAGGCACACTAAGCCAGAGTTTGTTTCCAGGTGTGATCTGGGTACACAAGGAAGTTAAGTGACTTGTTCAGGCTCATGCAGTATGCAAGTGGGGGCTGACAGGATTCAAACCCAGGTCTCCAGATTTGCAGCGCAGTGCCCTTAACCACTACGCTATACTGCCTCCTTAAGAAGGCAAAGAAAGAAAGCACAACCAAGGCTCTCATCACCTTAGTGGGGCTGTAGGGAGTCACGAGATTATGGAGGCACTGTGGGGCTAATTTATTTAGGGGTTTCTAAGTTACAACAATAACCCTAACATTTCATTTCATTTTATTGTTTACCCAGGAAAAGCACATTGAGTAAAATGTATGAAATGTATGAAATAGCTGCCTCTGGATATGTCTGCTACCGTAAAGACAGAATCCAGAAAAGGGGGGGTGGGGTACTAATCTACGTAAGAGCTACCCTTATCTCTCCCTTGTGTGCCTGAACACACCACGCTTCCCTAAAATTGAAACCATCTTTATAATGGATCTCACCAGCGGAGCCAAACACCTTAACATAGGGTGCATATACAGCCCTCCCAAAAATGCTCTCCAATCCCTGGAGGCACTCACTAAAAACCTAACTACAGAGTTTGCCTCGGAACTTATCATTCTGGGTGACTTCAATCTTAACTGAGCCCAAGAGGCGAGGTCCTCTTTAAAGGGCCTATTACATGAGGCAAATCTAGCCCAGATTATCACCCTTCCTACCAGGTTGAACTACAACATGGGCAGTCACTTTACTATTGACTGGGCACTAGTGTCTAACTCAAAAAACATCCAATCCGTAGGGACCATGGCTGGTGCTCTCAGTGACCACTCACTCATCTTCTGTGTCTGGAAGAACAGGATGGACAAGGTTCCACCTAGAATACTTACCTCTAGAGACTACTCCAAGTTCTCTCTGGAACATCATAATGACCTTCTCGATAACTTAGACTGGAGCCCACTACGTAGTCTCCCAACCCTGGACAATGTAGTTGCATTCTTTAACAAACCTATCACGTGGGCTGCGGACCTCCTGGCTCCAAAGAAGACATATCGAGTAAAAGGCAGCTGCTATAAGTGGATCACCCCTTCCTTAAAGGCCCTTATGATAAGCTGCGACAAAGCCTGGAAAAAGTTTAAGGGCTCTACACTCCTGGCTGACTGGGTAATCTACAAAGCACTCAGAAACCAATGTAAGCAGGCCACCAAGCAAGCGAAAAAGGCCTATCTCAATCATATCCAGAAATCTAACCTCGGCAACGCGAAGATTTTCTGGTCCCACATCAATGAATTGATAAAGGGAAATAAAAAGACAGCTTCAGGCCCTATCTTGGCTAATGGGCTCGTACTACAGGACAATGCACTAATTGCTGAAGCCTTCAATTCATACTTCACGAACCCTGATAACCACAAGGCAGGGCCCTCGGTGCCAAATAACGAGTCCTTCTCACAGGTTCCCCTAAACCTAGACCACCCTCTCTTCCACTTGTGGCTGGCTAAGGTGAATGAGGTCCTGGCCATTCTAAAAACCTTGAAAACAAGATGTTCTGGAGGCCCGGATGGTATCCAACCTAGATTGCTCAAAGCTGGTGCCCCAGCACTCACAAGGCCGCTTACCTGGCTCTTTAACAGGTCCTTTCAAGAAGGGTCGGTCACCGATCTGTGGAAACAGGCTCAAGTGGTCCCTATTCACAAGGACGGGCCTGCAGAGCCAATAGAGAACTACAGGCCCATCTCCCTGCTGTGTACCCGCGAAAAAATCCAGGAGAAACTGGTCTACACCCAACTTAAGGAGTATCTACAGGCACATATGCTTCTTTCCCCATTGCAACATGGTCTCAGAGCCAATCACGGGACTTATACTGCCTTAACCAAACTTTCTACCAATGTGCTCAGAGAAATTGACTCTGGATCCAACATTGGTGCGGTCTTCATAGATCTCCCCAAGGCCTTCGACTCGGTAGATCATAGACTACTACTCTATAAACTCTTCAGCATAGGCCTTGACACCCATGCTCTTAAATGGTTTGAAAGTTACCTCTTTGAGCGCACATAGAAGGTCAGGTGGCAGGATATACTCTCCAACCCACAGTCCCTAAAGGAGGGTGTACCCCAAGGTTCCATACTTGGGCCCCTACTGTTTTCACTGTTTGTGAATGACTTGCACAACCACTGTAGGAGTAGCAATGTCTTCCAATATGCAGATGATGCTGTGATTTATAAAGCCTCCAAGATCCTGAATGCCCTTGGTACATCCCTCCAAGTGGACTTGCACATTATGGAGGAATGGCTCATCAAGAACAAAATGGTCCTCAATACCAATAAAACCAAAGCCATGTTGTTCGGACCCAGAGCTCTTGGGCAAGACAGATCACAACTGCTTCAACTCAAGTCCTTGGAGGGCAACAAACTCAAAGTGGTCTCCACCACAAAGTACCTTGGCCTTACCCTTGACCAAGGTCTCACCTTCAAACAGCATGTAGACCAAGTCACTAAAGTAATCCACGGCAAACTTGGACTACTATACCGGCTTAAGGAACAGCTGACTCCTGAAGCCAGGATCGCCATTGCCTCTAGTGTCCTAATCCCAACACTAACATACGCTGCCCTGGTCCTCCAGGGAGTCGCAAAGCTGGAGTTCAGTAGACTGCAGACACTGCACAACAAGGTGGTCCACTTCGCCTCGTCATCCCACTCTAGGAACCACCACTGCGAGTCCTTAATGAGACTCAGCTGGCCTACGTTCGAATCTTGCCTCAGGTACCCAGTACTCTGTCTGGCAAAAAACCTAATTAGCCCCACGCCTCCCCCGAGTCTTGAAGGACTCCTAACTCTAAAGAGTAACCTGCACAACCTCAGATCCTCAGGCCAAATGCTACTTGAGGTCCCCAAGTTCAGGACCAAGGCAGGTTACAAGTCTTTTTCACATGCTGCCCCTTCCCTCTGGAACAACCTCCCACTGGCAGTGCGAGAATCTCCATCCTTACCGTGTTTCCGTACTAGACTCAAGTCTCATATACTGGTAACAAGTAAATGCCAATGCTACAGTACTTGACACTCCAACCACGACCCGAGCCTGTGCACTTCATCACATGTAAATTTCCTACACCGGAATGGGCTGCACTTACTCCTTAGCTAGCTCCTCCCTTCTGATGGTTCTCAGATATATGTAACCCTTACAGCAGACTGTTTCTACTTCACTTATATGTATGACCATCGCATGCCTACAACTTGCATATGAATCACTGCTTACTAAGTTTATATAAACATGACCACTGCATGCCTTAACTCTGTTATTTGTACCACTGCTTATTAAGTCTATGTATTGTTAGTCCCCCGGGTCACCCCTGAAAAAGGGACCTTCGGGGCCCAGTGGGCCTACCCGGTCATCAAAATTCAATAAATAAATAAATAAATAAATAAATAAATAAATAAATAAAATTGCCATTTTTCAACTGTGACAAGCATTTAAAGAGTGCAATACAGAAAACACATAATAACAATAACAATACATTGTTTACAACAAGAAGACTATCTAAAAGACTTAAATGTTTCATAAAAACAGGTACTGATCTACTAGTTTTAGTCTTCTGGTAGATGATTGTAGGTACTTAGTCCAACAAAATCAAAAAAATCTCTGTCCAAAACAAATTCTAAGAAAAGGAACTTTAAACAAGATTGATTCCTGAAACCTGGTAAGGGCCACTACCTAATAGGTAGCCAGCCCAGAGCTCCTGAGACCTGGCATGGGCCACCACTTAATAAGTAGCCATCCCAGAGCTCCTGAGATCCAGTATGGGCCATCACCTAATAGGTAGCCAGCCCAGAGCCTGGAGTGAGGAAAGAACAGTTACACAAGAACTTACCATAACAGTAAATCTTTGAGAGTCTCTTTCATCAGGCCACACCTTTGGAACTATAACTGTGCCAATGCTAGGATCACATGGAAACCTTTACAAGCAGTCAGCCAGGTGCCGCCCATGATGGCATTGGGCATTAAAATATATATAAACATGGGTGGCCCCTCCTTTTCTCAGTTCCCTATTGCTGATCATGCTCATGGAACCTCCCTCTAGGGAACCAGGAGAGACCCAGCACTCCAAATACTAGGCAAGACAAACTGCTGGAAAAGAAAGCAAAGGAGACAGCAGTACAAAGATCCTTTGTTGCAACCCCTGAGGGGGAAGGAGGGTGGGACAGCATGGCCTGATGAAAAAGAGTCTCTTGAAGATCTACTGTTATCGTAAGTTCTTACATAACTGCTCTATCTTCTTTGAGGATATCTTCATCAGGCCACACCTTTTGAACAGGTCCCAAGCAGTACCAAAAACTAACAATCTGGGCAGCTGGAGCTTATAGGCTTATACCAGGCCTTATAGCATAGCTAGGCCAAACCCAGCTCGTCTGCAAGAGATAATGTCCAGACTGTAGTGTTTAGTGAAGGTGTGGACAGTACTCCATGTGGTAGCTGCACAAATTTCTGCAGCAGAAGCATTCTTAAAACAAGCTACAGAAATTGCCATGTCTTCTGTGGAATGACCACAAACCACACCAGGGAGTTCCTTACCATACTTCCTGTAACAGAACGCAATATAGTGTACTAGCCATTTGGACAAATGCTGTTTAGAAACTGGGGTGCCTCTTTCCCAGGGGTGAATGAAATAAAAAGCTGCAAGGACTTTCTGCAGTCCTTTATACGGTGTGTATAGTACCTGAATATTCTATACACATCAAAGGTATGGATTGGCACAATCTGGATAACACATTGGCAGGTGGATAGTCTGATTTAAAGTAAACTCAGGCACTACCTTGGATAGAAATTTAGGATTAGTATGCAAAGACACGCTGTCTTTGTGGAAAATCAAATAAGGAGGCTCACACGATGGAGTCTACAGTTTTGAAATCCTTCAAGCAGAAGTGATTGCAACTGAAAATAACACTTCTCAAGAGAGAAAGTGTAGGCCATAACTCACATCTGGCTCAAAAGGAGCCAAAGACAGCTTTTCCAAAATAAAATTCAGATCCAAAGCCGGGACTGGATTTCAAATGGGAGGCTTTATGTGTAAAATGCCTCTCAAGAACGTATAGGCTACCTCCAGTTGAGCAACCTTATGGTCTTCCACAGGCATGTGGAAAGTTGATATGGCAGCCAAGTGCACTTTTTTTGAGGAATACTGTAGGCCTGAATCCAATAAGGACAGCAGGACCTCTAGAACTTGACTGACTGGACAGGTAAACAGATCCAGGTTGTGTGAAGCGGCCCACAAAGCAAACTGCTTCTTCTTCATGGAGTAAGTGTGTCTGGTAGACAGTTTTCTAGCAGCCACCAGACCATCCACCACTTTATGTGCTACCCCAAAGCAAGCTATGGCTATGTCTTCAGGAGCCATGCATGCAGGTGTAGGGACTTCAAGTCCAGGTGGACTAGAGTTCCCTGTTCCTGTGATAGTAGACTCTTGCACAGGGGCAGAGGTACTGGATGTTCCACTGTCAGCTGTTGCAGTAGGGGATAACATATCTGCCACGGTCATAGGAGAGAAAAGAGTATTAGAGTTGCCCCCTCCATCTTCAGCTTGAGTAGTATTTTCCAAATTAGTGGTAAAGGAGGGAAGGCATACAGAAACCGCCTGTTCTAAGAGAGGGACAATTTGTATCACCAAAAAACTCCAGGCCCTGGAGCAAGCGAGCAGAAATGTGGCAGTTTGCATTGTGTCAGGGTGCAAAAAGGTCCAATTCTGAATGACCCTATCTTTTGAATAGGTCATCCACCACTGAGGTCAGCTGCTCCTACATATGCATTTTGGACTGTGATCAACTTAGTTTGTCTGCCAAGATGTTTTGGGTGCCTGGAACATGCACTGCTGATAGTTCTAGACTATGTTCCAGATCCTAATACCAAATGCTCATTGCTTCCCTGCACAGCGGGTAAGAATGTGCCCCGTTTGTTTGTTGAAGTAATGCATCACATAGATGTTGTCCATCTGTATTAACAGAGGACCTGAGGACAAGTGGTTCTGAAAGGCCTGGAGTCCATATAGGGCTACCGTCATTTGAAGAACATTTATGTGCAAAGCGCACTGCATTTGGTTCCATGTGCCATGTATTTGAAGAGGTCCCAGGTGGGCTCCCCATCCTGATCCTGAAGCATTCGTGGTGAGGATTTGATGTGGGGTAGAAATGAAGAATGGGTCACCCTTGAGCAGGTTGTTGTGTTCCATCCACCACTGGAACGCTTTGCACAAGGGAGATGTGACTAGAACCATGTGTTCTAGATAACCTGTCAGCTGATCCCACTGGACTCTCAGGATCCGCTGTGGCATCCACATGTGCAGCCTGGTCAGAGGCACTGTAACAGTGGCTACCACCATGAGTCCCAGAAGGCATAGAAACATTTGACATTTTGACAAAGCCTGTGAAAGGTGAAACATCTGGTGTTTTCCGTTCTCTTTGCTGTGGCTTTTAAGAATTTCCAATGAGTAAAATTGGGAAAGTTTTGTATTTAGCAGTGAATTGACTCACCTTTTATTTGAAGTGGAGGGTGAATGCCATGACTTATGCTTGACTGAAGGCATAGAAACATCCTTGCTGAGACATAATGGCTGTCATGTACCAATTGTGCTTGGGCAATCAAGTGGTCTGCCCTGTCTAAGGGAAGAAACACAGAACCCTGGGCCGTATCCAGAACTGCCCCTATGTACTGCAATTGTCGGCAGTGAGTCAATGCAGGCTATGGTATGTTGGCTGTCAACCTCAGAGCATGGAACATCTGTCTGGGTAGAGCGAAGGTCTGCAGTAGTTGGTCCCTGGAGAGGGCTTTTAATAGCCAGTCATCCAGGTAAGGAAAAACATACAGGCCTTCCTTGTGAAAGGCTGTTGCCACCACTGTCAAGCATTTGGTAAAGACGCATGGCACAGGAGATAAGTCAAAGGACAATACTCTAAATTGGCAATGCTCCCCCTGAAACAGAAATCTCATATACTGTATTTCACGTGAGACCTCTGGATTTTGACATGGATGTATGCATCCTTCATATCCAGGGAACAAATCCAGTCAGCTGTTTGCCATAAAGGAAGGAGATCCTGTAGAGCGACCATCCAAAACTTCTTCTTTTCTATGAAGAAGTTTAGATCCCTTAGATCCAGAATAGGCCTCAGATCCCCTGTCCACTTTGGCATATCTGGAGTAAAAGCCTGTGTGCCTCTGTTCTGGAAGTACAGGTTCTATGGACTGTTTTTGAAGCACAGTCTGTAGATGAATCCCCCCCCCGGTGTTCCCCCTCCCTATGTCATGTTTGTTTTGTGTCTCCTTGTAGAAATCTGTTGAGCAAGAGTAATTGTTTTATTTCCTTTCTTGTGTTTGTAATTCTGTGCGTTTGTGTCCCTGTGTGAACTCCCTGTGGTCCTCAGTTACGCGGTCAGACTGGCCCCCTGCTGCACAACGCTCATCGTATCTTTGTTTTGTCCTTGGGATATTTGGTGTTAAGAGAACCCCCCCCCCCTTATGTTTTAGAATGATTTTCCTGAAGGCACTAGATAAGGTGTCTGTTCAAGTTAAGATAGAGTGAAAGATACAAACCGCATGGTAGCTCTTAACGCCTGATGACTAAAATATCAAAAGAGAAAGCCGACAGCAATACTGTGTGAGCAGAAGAGACTGCATCTGAAAGACAATTAAATTCAAGCAATCTAGTAAGATAAATGTCTGACGGCATGTTAAGTACACAGTCAAGGGTCTTTCAAGTACAATTTAAACACATAAGGAAACTGAACATTATTTCTAAGCATCTGTATGCCTCTGAAGATGCATATCTCTGTTTACATTATTTTCCCAATGGTACAAAGGGGTATCAAACTGTTTTCCTCTTATTTTACAGCTTCCCCTATTTCTTAAAGCTTCTAAGACAGTTTGTATTTAGGGAACCAAATGTTTCCCTCTGCTTTACTAAACAACTTGGAGATGTAGTTCTATAAACAGTTTAAAAACAGACCTGTGAGTTCTGTGAACTTCCAGAGCCAATCACTAAGGTGGTTCTTGCTCAGTGCCTTCTCCTATGAGAGTCAGCAGCACCTGCTGCTTTCTTTTATAGGGAGAAGTGGGTGTCTGGCTAGAACTGGGAGGAGTTCATGTTACGTTAGCCCACTTCTTGGTAGTATGGACTGTATTAAGTGATATCCTGGTTCTATTTTCACTTACAGAGCATATTCATGGATTAAACTTAAAGATGTATTGCCTAAATCCACATATTGTTCTTTGTAAGCCTGAACATAATGTATTTTTAAAATAATTATTAATAGAGAGGAGTAGTTTTCATTCTGGGGGCCGAGTCTCCCTCCTATAAATGAAGCCTAGCTCCAGCTTGAAGTCAGATGCGCTTTATGAGAGTCAGTGAAAGGACCTCCTGCTTTCTGGTAATTTGCACAAAATAAGGTACTCTTGCTAGAGCTTTGGCAGAGTAATTGTGCTACCTTCATTTCATTTTTTTTTTGTTTTGTTTTTAACTTATATTTCGAAGTACATTGAAGTAAGCTGTTTCTGGATTAAATGTTGGTTATTTTGTTTTTGTTTTATAATAAAAGTCATACCAAACAAGGTACCATTTATGTTGACTCTTGTGTGACCTGTTATTTCAACCCACCACATTTGGTACCAGGAGTGGGGTTGAAGGGTTATTCCACAAAGCAAAAAGTGGACTCCCAAAGATACTGCACTTAGTATCCAGGTCAGATACAGGTGTCAACAGGTACATGACTCATAAGGTGGAGGAGGGAATTACCCTACCGGGAGTTTTGACAAGAACCCAGGCTGCTGCTATTGGAGAACCTTTACTTGAAGGATTACCTGCTGCCACACAACCTAAAGTCAAACCTGACGTACAGATGATGGCAGGGGCATGTATAGAGGAACCAGCTATGGAGCCACCTGAAACCCCTCCAGAGGATCTCCGGGATTTACTGGCGTTGGCTTGCTGTACAAGACAGCTGGAGATGGAACGCTACGAGAAGCCGATCTAAGGAAGAGGGAGGAGGAAAGACGTCAACAAGATCAGAGGTGGGCAGACACAATACAGGCCTTACAATATATTGAGACTGGTTCAGAAACTGCCCAACCAAATCCTAGAGACATAAAGTTAACTAAAATGACTCTTTCTGATGACATAGAGGCATACCATATGATCTTTGAGCATGTAGCACAAGCTTGTAATTGGCCTGCTACCCAGTGGGTGGTAAGACTGGCACCTTACCTATCAGGTAAGGCCCAATTAGTATATACCAGTATGGATGCCCAAGTTGCTAATGATTATGCCTCTGTAAAGAAGGAGATTTTAAAGAGATATGACATTAATCCAGAAACTTATCGGCAAAGGTTTCATTCCTTAAAACATTTACATCATGTGCCACCTCCAGAGACTTATACTAGACTGAATGATCTTTGTTATAGGTGGTTACAACCAGAAGGAATGACTGTACCAGCCATTATTGAACTGTTTGTATTAGGGCAGTTTATCCAGGTTATGCCTGCGGATGTTCAGCTATGGATAAGAGAACATCACCCCGATACTGCAGAAGCCACCATCACTCTTGCTGAAGATTTCTTGACTGCACGACAGCCAGTCCAAAAGGGGTATAGAAGAATGGAAAGTGCTATTCCTATGACCTCAACTACTGCGGTAAGATCCTCTACTATTTCCACTGGGCATAGTAAAACTAAGGGGGATGGAAGGGAGATGATATTGAAAAAAACTGACTCTTCCATAGAATGTCACTATTGCCATGGATTAGGCCATACTGTCCGTTTTTGCCCCAAGAAAAAAATCTGATAATCTAGCATCAATGAATATGGAAAATTTCTTTGTACAGACTATAGTAAATGGAACTCAGATAGAAGGATGGGTAGACTCAGGAAGCTGTCAAAGCTTGATTCGGGCCGATTTGTTAAAAGACAATTTATTGAGTTCCAAGGTCACTGGTGTCATATGTATTCATGGTGACGTCCATCAGTACCCAACAGAACGGGCACAAATATATGTGAATGGCCAATCATACAACATGACTTTAGGAGCTGTACCTACTCATCCAGTGCCTTTAATAATTGGCCAAGATTTTCCCACATTCAAGGACCTTATAACAACATGTGACATTAATAAGGACATAACCGTGTCTGCTGTGACTACACGAGCTCAGGCTCAGCAATTGTCACCAGACTCTATGTTTTCCTTTGATGACTTTTTGTTTGAAGAAGGGAACAAAGGTTTAAAAACAAAGACTGAAAGAAAGCAGGCACAAAAAGACTGGAAACATAAGAATCCTGATGTTAATGATGTAATGCCTCAGTATGATATAACTGATATTAAAGCAGATTAACAGAGTGATATCACACTTAACCCCTTTTTCTTACAGCTAGACAAACAAACGCATTCTGCTTCCCCACAGATTATACAACAAAAAGGGATTTTGTATAGAGTGTGTGCAAATCCTAATACACAAAAATTAGTAGAACAGATGTTGGTACCACGAAAGTATAGAAAAGACCTACTGTACTTAGCCCATGACATTCCTAGTGCTGGTCATGCGGGGTGAGACAGAACATCTGCTAGACTCTTACAATGATTCTTTTGGCCTGGTTTACAAGAAGACATTGCTGAGTACTGCAGACAGTGTCCCTCCTGTCAACGGGTCAGCCAAGTCACATGCAAGGATAGAGCTCCTTTAATGCCTTTGCCTGTAGTATCACAACCTTTTGAAAGAATAGCCATGGATGTGATTGGCCCACTGATAAAAAGTAGTAAAGGTAACCGATATATTCTTGTTTTATGTGACTATGCAACTAAATACCCCTGAGAACAGTGACAGCCTCAAAAATAGCTGACAAGGTGGTGGAATTTTGTAGTAGGATGGGCATCCCCAAAGAGATCCTGATGGATTGTGGAACTAATTTTACTGCTGCCTTGTTGTCTGAACTCTATGAAGCCTTAGGGATCACTACATTAAGAACTACCCCATACCACCCACAAACTGATGGACTTACAGAACGGTTTAATCAAACCCTAAAAAGAATGATTAGAAAGTTTGTGGATGAGGAAGGGAAAAACTGGGACCAGTATTTACCACTATTCTTGTTTGCTTATCGAGAGGTTCCAAGCTTCTACAGGATTTTCTCATTCAATCTATTATATGGAAGAAATCAGAGGGCCTATTGATAGTGTTAAAGAAATATGGGAGGAGAAACAAAAGTAAAATACACCAATATTCTGAATTATTTGGTTAATTTGAGGAAACGGTTAGCTGAGTATATAGAAGATGCACATGAACACAACATAGAAGCACAGAAGAAAAAAGTTTTATTATGATAACAAATCACAAGAAAAGAAATTCCATTCAGGTGACAAGGTATTATTATTGTTACCATCTAATGACAACAAACTGTTAATGAAATGGCAGGGACCCTACACTATTGTCTCTCAGACTGGTCCTGTTACCTACCAAGTTAAAATACCCAGGAGACGGAAGTCCCACCCCATCTATCATGCTAATCTTTCAAAAAAATGGCATGAACAACCTGAATCTGACATAAAAACTAACTTTTATGTTATGCCTAATAGACTGAGACAGAATTGGATATGGCCTACAAAAGACTTGAAATCCAAGAAAATATAAGTGATGTACAGATCAATCCTAATTTACCTAACAAACAACATACAGACTTAGTACAAGTCTTACAAACATTCACCAGACTTTTTACTACCATCCCAGGTAAAGCTAATGATGTGGTACACACTATTACTACTAATTCTGCCCCTATAAGACAAAAGGCATACCGTCTGCCTGAAAATGGAGATCTGCCGTGGGAGTAGAAATTGAGAAATTGCTACATCTAAAAATAATTGAACCCTCCAAAAGTCTCTGGTCTTCCCCTATGGTGGTTGTACCAAAGAAGGAAGGGGGAATTCATTGTGTTTAGATTTCCGTAAACTAAATAAAGTTTCCCAGTTTGATACTTACCCAATTTTCAGAGTGGATAACATCATAGATCACATTGGACAGGCAAAATATATTTCCACTCTTGATCTTACCAAAGGCTATTGGCAAATTCCTTTGGAGGAGCATTCTAAAGAAAAGACAGCCTTCAGCACTCCAAAGGGGTGGTTCCAATTTGCCTATATGCCATTTGGTTTACACAGAGCTCCTGCTACCTTCCAAAGGTACATGGATACATTATTAAGTGAACATACTTCTTATTGCTCCGCTTATCTGGATGACATGGTAATTTTTAGTCCTGATTGGTCATCCCATCTTACACATTTGACTAATATTCTATCCATTATCAAAAAGGCTGGTTTAACTATTCGTCCTTCCAAGTGTAGATTAGCTATGACTGAGACCAGATATTTAGGTTTTATTTTAGGTAATGGCCTAGTAAGGCCTGAAATAGAGAAGGTCGAAGCAGTAGCTCAGTGCCCGATTCCCAAAATAAAAAAAACAATTAAGATCATTTTTAGGTCTGGACGTATATTACAGGCATTTTATCCCCAATTTTACCACTGTTGCAGGCCCATTAACAGACTTAACCCAAAAACAGGTCCCAAATGACATTCCTTGGTCTTCTGCTTGTGAAGAAGCCTTTAGAACAATAAAAGCTATATTGTGTTCTGCCCCAGAGCTACAATCTCCTGATTTTGACAAGACATTTGTGCTACAGACTGATGCTTCTGAGACTGGATTAGGTGCTGTATTATATCAGGATATCAATGGAGACAAACATCCTATCATATTCATTAGCAGTAAATTATACTCTAGACAGCAAAAATATGCTACAATTGAAAAGGAATGTTTAGCGATCAAGTGGGCTATAGAAGCCTTAAAATATTATTTATGGGGAATTCATTTTACTCTAGTAACAGACCACAACCCCTTATGCTGGCTTAATCAAATGAAAGATAAAAATGCCCGCATATTACGTTGGTATTTAGAACAGCCCTACCATTTCAGATTAAACATCGACCTGGTAGTAGGCAAAAAAATGCTTATTTTCTTTCATGATATGGTGCTAATATTGATTGTAACCAGAATAGAACTCCTAGTGTTCAGACTAACCCCAGGGCAAATGATGAGTAATTATGAATAGTAATGAATTTTGTATATTGTATTGTGTACATTTGTTTCTAGGGTGCCCTTGGGTGAGACTTCTGTGAGGGTGGGTGGAAGTCTCATTCCCATTCCCCAGACCTTTCAATTGTAGGAATGTGTATTTCAAACCAATGAAGACATTCTGATTTGTACTTAAAGAGGGGGAAATGTGGTAGATGAATCCCAATGGTGTTCCTCCTTCCTATGTCATGTTTGTTTTGTGTCTCCTTGTAGAAATCTGTTGAGCAACAGTAATTGTTTTATTTCCTTTCTTGTGTCTGTAATCCTGTGCATTTGTGTCCCTGTGTGAATTCCCTGTAGTCCTTGGTTACGATGTCAGGCTGGCCCCCTGCTGCGTAATGCTCATCGTATCTTTGTTTTGTCCTTGGGATATTTGGTGTTAAGAGAACCCCCCCCCTCATGTTTTAGAATGATTTTCCTGAAGGCACCAGATAAGGTGTCTGTTCAAGTTAAGATAGAGTGAAAGGTACAAACCGCATGGTAGCTCTTAACACGCGACAACTAAAATATCAAAAGGGAAAGCCGACGGCAATACTGTGTGAGCAGAAGAGACTGCATCTGAAAGACAATTAAATTCAAGCAATCTAGTAAGATAAATGCCTGACGGCATGTTAAGTACACAGTCAATGGTCTTTTAAGTACAATTTAAACACATAAGGAAACTGAACATTATTTCTAAGCATCTGTATGCCTCTGAAGATGCATATCTCTGTTTACATTATTTTCCCAATGGTACAAAGGGGTATTAAACTGTTTTCCTTTTATTTTACAGCTTCCCCTATTTCTGAAAGCTTCTAAGATAGTTTGTATTTAGGGAACCAAATGTTTTCCTCTGCTTTACTAAACAACTTGGAGATGTATTTCTATAAACAGTTTAAAAACAGACCTGTGAGTTCTGTGAACTTCCAGAGCCAATCACTAAGGTGGTTCTTGCACAGTGCCTTCTCCTATGGTGAGTCAACAGCACCTTGCTGCTTTCTTTTATAGGAAGAAAGTAGGTGTCCTGGCTAGAACTGGGGAGGAGTTCATGTTAAGTTAGCCCATTTCTTGGTAATATGGACTGTATTAAGTGATATCCTGGTTCTATTTTCACTTACAGAGCATATTCATGGATTAAACTTAAAGATGTATTGCCTAAATCCACATATTGTTCTTTGTAAGCCTGAACATAATGTATTTTTAAAATATTTATTAATAGAGGGGAGTGGTTTTCATTCTGGAGGTGGAATCTCCCTCCTATAAATGAAGCCTAGCTCCAGCTTGAAGTCAGATGCACTTTAGGTGAGTCAGTGAAAGGACCTCCTACTCTCTGATGATTTGCACAAAATAAGGTACTCTTGCTAGAGCTTTGGCAGAGTAATTGTGCTACCTCCATTTCATTTTTTTTTGTTTTTAATTTATATTTCAAAGTACGCCGAAGTAAGCTGTTTCTGGATTACATTTTGGTTATTTTGTTTTTGTTCCATAATAAAAGTCATACCAAATAAGGTATGTTGTACCATTTATGTTGACTCTTGTGTGACCTGTTATTTCAACCCACTACACTCATATACTGTATTTCATGTGAGGCCTCTGGATTTTGACATGGATGTATGCATCCTTCATATCCAGGGAACAAATCCAGTCAGCTGTTTGCCATGAAGGAAGGAGATCCTGTAGAGAGACCATCCAAAACTTCTTCTTTTTTATGATGAAGTTTAGATCCCTTAGATCCAGAATAGGCCTCAGATCCCCTGTCCACTTTGGTATATCTGGAGTAAAAGCCTGTGTGCCTCTGTTCTGGAGGTACAGGTTCTATGGACCGTTTTTGAAGCACAGTCTGTACTTCCTCAAGCAACAGAGACATGCATTGGTGGGTATGTTGTCACAACCGGTGGATGATCTGGAGGGTTGTCCAAAAGTTCCAGAGCATGACCTTTATCTATAATCTCCAGAATCCATTTGTCTCTAGTCACTGCCCTCTACTGGTCCAAGTGAAGGGACAGGTGACCCCCTACAACCACCTCTGGAGGTAAAGGTGGTTGGAGGATGTCTAAGGAGTCATGCTGAGCTGGGGGGGCAGAGCCACTGAGTCCACTGCCTCTAGGTGCTTTTGTATGGGCACCTGGGGTTGTGATGGGGACTGGCAAGGCCCCTGCACTTTTGCCTCTTTCCTGCTGTCTGTAGACCAAACACTGTACCCTGACAGCAGATGGGTGAAAGTTACCCCTGTTTTGGGTATGCTACAGGGATTTTACTGACTTCAGAATCTTGCCAGATGTTTGAAGATTTTTTTCAATGCTACTTCTACATCATGGCCAAACAGTTTCTGACCTCTGAATGCAGCATTGAGAACTGTTTGCTGCACATAAGTGGTAAAACCTGCTACGCTGAGCCAAGAGTAGCACCTGAGACAGATACCAGAGGCTGCAGCCCTGGCAGAGGCATCAGAAATATCATATGCTGTATGGATTAAGTGTTTACCCACATCAGCACCAGCATTAAGAGTTTTCATTAACTCTTGTTTAGCAGAACCCTCAGGCAAAGCCTGTACAGCAGCCTTAGCCTTCCTACAGAGGGTGTTCTAATATTTTATCATATGATCCTGGTAATTAGCAATACATAGGTCCTACAAGGCAGACATATGTACATGTGCCTAGGACATCCAACCTACTGTATTCGCTATCAAGAGGAAGGAAGCTCAGGTGCCTGGACCTGTCATGGTCAGCTGTGATCACCACAGAGTCTGTCTTGGGCTGGTTTGCATAAAATGACTTTCCAGAAGGTGCAGAATACATTTTGTCTGCCTTTCTAGGCACAACCAGTATATTGTTTGACCTATACCAGGCTGCATAAGTGGCATCCTCCAAGGCTGAAAACAGGGGAAGAACCACAGCAGAGAGGAATTCTGGCATCTCCAGAAATTCCAGCAGGTTCTTTTTGGTAGAATCCTACTCCCCTAAGATGAGGCCTGGCCATGGCAGCTTGCATTTGATGCATCATGTTAAACAAAGTCTAGCCAGAACCGACAGAGCTGTAAAGAGCTACCTAGTGATGAAAGTTACACATGTGTGTAGAAATTATTCAATGCCCAGGTGTAATTTGGCCATATTTTGGAGGTGTTGCACCAGATTTTCAACATGGCCTTTTTTGGACCCTTCCTCATGAACAGTGCCAGTGTCATTTTGTTCAATGGTCCTGAAAGGTGATTTTGCAGACCAAATGCACTATTTTGCACCACAGGTGTGAAAACACATTTTGGGCAGGTTGTGGAAAATGACAGCTATAGTGTTTTGACAGAGGTGTGCAAAAATAGTAATGTTAAAAATGTGAAGGGAAAATATAAAAAATTGGTGACATTAGGAGCGTGCGTAGAAACTGTGCAGTGCATGCTCGTAATGCAGTCATTTTTGGGAATTTTTTTCACCAAATTTTCAACATGGCCTTTTTTGGACCCCTCCTCATGAACAGTGCTAGTGTCACTTTGTTCAATTGACCCACAAGGTGATTGAGCAGAACAAACACGCTATTCTGCACCACAGGTGCAAAAACACATTTTGGGCAGGTTGTGGAAAACTACAGCTATCCTGTTTTTAAGGTGTGCAAAAATGGCAATGTTAAAAATGTGGAGTGAAAATATAAAAAATTGGCTATGTTAGGAGTGTGCGTAGAAACTGTGCAATGCACTCTCGAAACGCAGTCATTTTTTGGAATTTTTTCACCTAATTGCATTATGGGCTTTTTGGGACCCCACCTCATGAACAGTGGCACTGTCATTTCATGCATTGGTCCTGAAAGGTTATTCTGCACAGTGACCACGAAATCACCTTTCGGGACCAAGTAACAGAATGACAGTGAGTTTTCATGAGGTGGGGTTCCAAGAACCCCAAGTTAAAAATTTGGGCAAAAATTCCAAAAAATGGCTGAGGTATGAGCATAAGTTGAAAATCCCATTGAATGGCTATATAGAACACTTACCTTTAATTCTTCTGTTCACTATTATGCTTTGAAGAGTGCAGACGTGTCCCGGTCCAGAGAAGATGACAGCGCCAACCTGTGCAGGTAAGTATGGGGTAACAGGGGAGGTGTGGCGAAGTGGTAGCTCAGTGAGAGGGTGGGGAGGAGGGAGGGGGACCACAGTGACAAAGAGGGACCATTTTCAGTTTCACAGGGGTAAAAAAAAACGACAACGAGGGACCTTTTTCTAATTTGCAGCAAATGCAGAAAAAAGAAACATTTCAGCACACTGCAGAGGGCTCCCAGTGTGCCATATAAATGCCCACATGGGAATTGGGCACCCCAATGTTGGGCATAACTTGGGCAGGGGTACCAGGAAAAAAACACGACGAGGGACCATTTTCTAATTTATAGGAAAAAAACTAATTCTGCACACTGGGATGGGCTCCCAGTGTACAACATTAGATGTCGGGCATGACATGGGGAGGGGGGGTACAAAATAGTGAATGGCATGTTACCATTCACAACATGGCAGCACCATAGAACTGTACATGTGCACAAGTTGTGTGCATGCACAGTGCTTGCATCAGAATGCGGAAATAATAGCTGAAATAGTGCAGCTGTTATTCCGTAGGCCGATCGTGGCAGAGGGGTTTAAGCTCTGCTGGGCTTTTGGAAGGATACTTCCAAATGTCCAATGGAAGCTGTTGTGAGAGTGGCCATTTTCAGAGCTACAGAGCTCTTGCAAAATGGCTGTAGGCCCCACCCACAGCCCTGAAATTGAGGGATTCTCTGGATGTGATCTTGGTGTGTTCACAACATAGTTCTCACTATAGGAGGAGACTATGGAGTTTGTGCCATGCCCATAGTGGCTCTCAGCATAGTCTTCCTCCTCATCCTCATCCTCATCCTACTGCATCATGAGATCAGGATTATATTCATATTCATCATCAGCTGTCTGTCATTGATGGGAATGAATGACTGTGCCAGTGACGTTGGCAGTGGCAGAGGAGATCTGCTTTGCATGGGGTAGTTGTAGGAATCCCCATTGACAGACCCCCTGAAACAGGGAGGCCTGGTAATAGACATCCTATCATGTCTGAAAATGTTATGAGTACTACCTGAGTGTCAGTGCCTTTTTGGGTAGTAGGCATGACTGAAGTGGGCAATGTTGGAGGTTGGTTCCTTGTCGATGATGGCAATGTACCAGCCATAACTGGCCGGGTAGTGCCTACACCAAGCCCCAACTTTGGTATCTGGTTGAAGGTTGGGGAGTGGAGTGACACCAAAGCAGAGGTTGTACCTGTAGTCCGCAGGGATGACCTGGATCTCACTGGGGAGGCCTTGTCCCGGTGCTTGTGTTTGTGACTCCCTGAAGATTTTCCCCAGACTTCAATAATTGTGATTCAGTTGATGGGGTTGGCGATGCAGATTTTGCCTGAAGCTGCTTTTCCATTCTTTTGACAGTCTTTTGGAGGAGAGGAGGAATTTCTCCAAAGCCCGCTTCCTGCATTATCTAGTTGCAGAAGGCTTTCACACTGTGACAGAGGCCTAAGCAGCAGACACAGACATTGTGGAAATCTCTAATGTAAACCTTCAATCCACACTCATAGTACTGGAAGAATCTAGATGGTTTCTTTGGCAGCATACAGACTGCCAAAAATCACTATAAAAGTGATTACTTAGATATAAGAAAACATAAAATGGGGGCTACGAGCAGTGATGTTTCTGATAGTGGGTCTGATTGGTCTGATCGATGATAGGAAAAGAACTGAGGAGAGGAGGGGTCACCCATGTTTATATGCATGCTGACATCTGACATTGTCATGGGCAGCCCATGTCTGACTGCTTGCAAACATTTCTGTGTGGTCCTTGCACTGGGGTTGGCAGATCCTTTTTTGTTGCTTGCACCAGCCTAGTATTATGCTTGTGAGTCTAGCAGTTTGGAATTTGTGGTTATAGTTCCAAAGGTGTGGCCTGATGAAAGAGATATCCTCAAAGAAGATGTGATATGTTTAAATTCTCTAGTGGATGTCAAGTGCCTCACTGCAGCATTATGGACTAGTGACAGGTCATAACTAGGACCTCTGGGTAAGCTCCTGTAGAGCACACTACAGTAGTCCAGTCCTGAGGAGACAAAACCTGCACCAGGCTGTGAAGATTTGTATGATAAAGCAGAGAACAAAGCCTTTCTACATTTCAAGGTGATTAAAGCCACTCTTGGCAATGCCCAACACCAGAGATTCAAATGGTAGATGACTATCTGGGATCACTTTCAGCCTACATACTTCCCTTACAGCCTTGAGCAAAACCCCATCAGGAGTGGTAAGCTCAAGACTAAACTGAAGTGTTGATAACTGCTGATCTGGACCAACTAGCAGCAGTTTTTTTTTCAGGTTAAGTGCCAACCAGTTGGAGGCCATCCACTCACTGATCTCTGCAAGGCATCACTCTAAAATTTGTACTGAGTCTGACTGGCCAGGAGCAAGGGGCACATTTAGCTGGGTATTATCAGCATGGCAAAGAAATCCCATGTTATAGTTCCTTATGATCCAACCTAGCAGAAACATGAACAGTGTGAACAGCAAAGGCACAAGGACAGAGTCGTGGGGCACTCCACAGTTCAGCGCCACCAGTAGCAATTTGTAGGAACCTATCACAACTGACTGCTCCCTCCCTAAAAGGAAAGACTGAAATATTTGAGAACAGCCCTTGTCATCCCTATATAGTCCCCAAGTCTGTTAGTACCAAAGGCACACAAACTGGGACTTCAAAATTCCTTAGATCATGTTTGAAGGTTGCATGGTTGGAAGCCAGAATCGGATCACATGGTAGGCATTTCCAAAATGTGTGGACAGATACACAAATTGCTTTCTGTCCTATTGTTGTGGAGATTCAGGGTCCGGTGAGCAGTAATTTGTAAGAAGGACACTAGGTCCCTACTGTTAATCTTGGGTACAAACATCCCAGGTAAAGGTCTGTGTGCAGTATTTCTTAAAAGACTGTCAATAAAGCATCCCTGAATAGATAGTCTGTATGCTAGCTGGTAGACAAACTAGGTCATCATTATTTTATCTGTCTAATGTACCCAGTGATATTCTTTTTTTGTACTTGTACTTTTTTATTGATTGAAAATCAAAAATTTACATAGGAGAAGCAAGACTATAGTTTTTCACAATCAAAGCTTTTTATGTGTTGTACATATTTTTAGGAGGTGAAAAATTAAAAACTAAACAGAGTACAACATCCTTAGACAGTGAAATATTTTCATTTATGTCTAACTCTAATAAGTTGCAATGTATAAGGAAGGAAGGAAGGAAGGATGAAAGAAAGGAAGAAAGAAAGAAAGAAAGAGGAGCTGCAAAAATTTCAAAGATGTATAACTCAAAATCACTGTTACACAGGACTTCAAACATATTTAGCACAGTAATTTCATAATGGGGCCAAATCCATAAGGCAAAAATAAAATAAGATGTATCAATTAAATGCAGGACCTTTAAGTTCATTGATCATAAACATTCACATTTACTGTCATATATTCTATTAGATGTACAACATCATGTTCATCTTCATCTTCCAAATTCAATTGTGGTGGCACTCTAACATTTTTCTCAAAGAAAGGTCTGGCTTTATCTGGGTCTTCAAAAAAATAAGGTTTGCCTTGGAATGTAGTCACCAGAGTTGATGGTAATAAAACAGTAACTGTAACTCCAGCCTCTGCAAATTCAGACTTTATAGCTAAAAGTCTCTTCCTCCTTTTCTGTGTTGCAAGACTTACATTAGGGTAGAGATTAAATATTCTGTTAGCAGCAAACATCTGTTTTGGGTTTCTTGCTAGTTGCAGAATTGTAGTTCTGTTTCTTACAGAGCTGAAAGTTATGACAATTACAGATGGATGTACAGACACAGTTTCTGTGGGTGAGGCAAGAGGACCATCATAAGAGCTATTACATCTTGGTTTAAGTTGATTAGCATTATCTAATTTAGGTAGTTTTGTAAGTGGAAAAAATTATTACAGAATGCCTGCACAGTATTCTTTTAGATCTTGAGTGTTAGTGAGTACAGGTGAGAGATCGATAAGTCTCACATTCTTCCTAAGCAAAGCTTGTTCTAGTTTTTCTACTTTGAATGTAAGGCTATCTAATTATGCAGTAATGCTGTGGTTACAGCCTTCCTTATTAGGATTCATTGATTTACTGCAGTCCCAGCAGTCTCTGCCAGGCCACGTCTCTTTTCAAGAAACTCTTGTTTATTTTCTAAAGATCTTACTCGTGTTGAGAAGTTAGAAAACTGGACTTTCAACTCTGACATAGACCGCGTCTCACGTTGAAATTCAGTCATGAAGTTGTATGAGGATGCACGCGTTACTTTTTGCTCCTTAACCTCCTTCTTCACTTTGATATACATTCCAGAGTGTTTAATTGAGGGAAGTACCAGCAACTGCAGCCCCAGCCAGAGTGCACCCCAGGGTAGCTCTGCCCATTTTCACAGGTTGAATAAGATGGCCGATATCAGTTTTGCTAGTGATCTGTGTCTTCTTACCACTGTGCAAGTTGTGTTCCATGTAGAAATACAAGGTAAGTGTCTGTGATGAAGACCTCAGAAAGGTAAAGTTGTTTTAAGCAGTTTTTAGTATCAGGTTTACAGAGGCCAAATGAGAAATACTGCAATCTCACTGGAACCAGAAAGAACCCACCCCAATGATATTATTGTGCTGCTCCTGTATATACATTAGTGCCCAGCATCAGGTTCCATCATGACAAAATTATATTGATAATACTATCAATACATCCTCAGCTGCAACTAGTTATAATGCTTGACAATGATGCAACTTGATGACACTGTTTTTAAATGCTATAAATATATATATTGATGTCTGCAGAGTTGTTGTAGAGTCAGCTAGTGACATGTACAAAACAGTACTGTGCATATGTGTGCCTCCACAAGCTATTTAATCTGTGGGCTCTAATAGTCAGCTGTCATATTGCAAGAAGAGAGTTAAGTGCAAGGTGATGGTGTTGACTATTCTTAAATGTCTTTACTCAAGATACTGATTGAAATGACTGGACATGAGGCACCCTGATACTGGGCACCACTGTACTTGTCCTGTATTTTGTGACCAGGAGTGTATGTATTACTTAAGCAAGAAGGCATGACCGGGGGTGCATTATGGTAAGATAACAGCCCACCTTGGGTGAGTTGATATACAAGGCGAAGCTGAGTGCTTGCAACACCTGAGAAGGGCCATCAGCCCACCATAATGCCCCCCCCCCCAAGAGAGCCTTATTGCAATTCATGATTGTGGCCCCTCTGGTTCTTCTTTTCTCAATGAAAAGTACACCCAGTTCTTTCAGATTTGTTAGCTCATGTTCAAAACAGTACTGTGAATGTGTGTGCCTCCACAAGCTATTTAATCTGCGGGCTCTAATAGTCAGCTGTCATATTGCAAGAAGAGAGTTAAGTGCAAAGTGATGGTGTTGACTATTCTCAAATGTCTTTACTCAAGATACTGATTGAAATGACTGGACACGAGGCCCCCTGATACTGGTCACCACTGTACTTGTCCTGTATTTTGTGATCAGGAGTGTACATATTACTTAAACAAAAAGGCATGACCGGGGGTGCATTATGGTGAGATAACAGCCCACCTTGGGCAAGTTGATGTACAAGATGAAGCTGAGTGCTTGCAACACCTGAGAAGGGCCATCAGCCCACCATAATGCCGTCCCCCCCCCACACAAGACAGCCTTACTGCAATTCATGATTGTGGCCCCTCTGGTTCTTCTTTTCTCAATGAAAAGTACACCCAGTTCTTTCAGATTTGTTAGCCCATGTTCTCAATACCTTCAGCCACTTTGGTTGTTCTCTTCTGCACCTTCCTGAACATATCAATATCTTTCCTTGGGTATGGGGACCATAACTACACATTATGTTCATGCAGGGGCATGATCAAAGATCTACATAGATACATAGACAGTGTTGGCAGATAAAGGCCTATGGCCCACCCAGTCTGCCCATTTAAGCTTGTAAGTTCCCTTTACATTTTTCTAGAAGTCTGTTGCCCCTTACCCCTGACCTCCAGAATTCCCTTATGTCTATCCCATGTATTCTTATATCCTGTGATTGTTTTGGCCCCCACCACTTCCTCTGGCAGGGTGTTCCTCTTGTCCATCACCCTTTCTGTGAAGACATTCTTCCTCACGTTTCCTCTGAATCACCCTCCCTCCCTCCAACTTCATCCCATATCTTCTAGTCCAGGAACATCTTTTTCACTGGAAAATAGTGTATTCTTGCACCCTGTTCCTCCCTGTAAGGTACTTGTATGTCTCTATCATATCCCCTCTCTCCCTCCTCTCCTCCAGGGACTACATATTCAAGTTCTTCAGCCTGTCCTCATAGGACTTGTGATGCAATCACTGTACCATCTTTGTTGCCTCCCCTGAACCTTCTCTACCCTGTCTATGTCCTTACATAGGTAAAGTTTCCAGAACTGTATGCTGTTCTCCAGGTGGGGCCTCACTAGTGTCTTGTATAGTGGAATTATGACCTCCTTTTTCCTGCTGATGATGCCCCTGCCTATGCATTCCAGCATCCTATTTGCTTTACCTACTGCCTTGTCGCACTGTTTCCCTACCTTGAGGTCATCAGAGATGATAACCCCAAGTTCCCTTTCCTGCATGGTGCATGCTACATCCTCACCCCCCCCAACTGATATGTTGTTCCAGGGTTTTTGTGCCCCATATGCATTATCTTGCACTTCTTTATATTGAATTTCAACTGCCAAACCCCTGACCATTCTTCAAGCTTCTGCAGGTCCTCCTCATTCTGTCTACACCCTCTGGTGTGTCCACTCTGTTACAGAGCTTCATGTCATCAGCGAACAGGGAACTTCTGCCTTCTAGGTCCTGTGCAGTGTCACTGATGAAGACGTTGAATAGGACCAGTTCCAGCACTGATCCCTGTAGTACCCCACTGGTAACTCTTCTCTCTGTGGAGTGATTGCCATTTACCACCACCCTCTGTGTCCTGTCACCCAGCCAATTACCCACCCACCGCACTAGTGTCCTACCCAATCCCATATTCCCCAGTTTGTTTAATAGCCTTCTGTGTGGCACAGTGTCAAAGGCTTTGCTGAAGTCCAGATAGGCCATGTTCACTGCCCTTCCCTGATCCACCTCCCTTGTCACCCAGTTGAAAAATTCAATGAGGTTGGGCTGGCATGACATCCCCCCAGTGAAACCATGATGCCTTGTGTCCTGTAGTCTATTGGTAACCAGATGTCCCATCAATCTCTCCTTCAGTAGTACATACATGACCTTCCCCACTACCGAGGTCAGGCTGACTGGTCTGTTGTCCCCTGCTTCCTCTTTGTTCCCGCTTTTGTATAAAGGGACTACATTTGCTGTCCTCCAGTCTTTGGATACCTCCTCTGTTTCCAGTGATTGGCTAAACCGGATTGCCAGAGGTTCAACCACCACCTCTCTTAGTTCCTTTAGGACCCTGGGGTGCACCCCATCTGGCCCCACTGCTTTATCAATTCTTATTCCTTCCAGTTTCTTTAGGACCCTGTCTCATGTAATGGGACTTGTGTTCATTTCTGCACCGTTCCCACCCCTTTTACTCCCTTCAGGCCCATTACCCTCCTCTTCCTCAGTAAAGACTGAGCAGAAATATCTATTCAGCATGTCAGCTTTACTATTGTCATCCTCCACAAGGCCCTCGTCCTCTCCCTTCAGTCTCACTATCCCGCCCTTTGCTCTTCTTTTTTCACTTATGTACCTGTAAAAGGTTTTGTCCCTGCTACCCACTGATTTTGCAATGCATTCTTCTGTCTGAGCTTTGGCTACCCTTACTAACCTCCCTGCCTCCTTTTGCTTCTCCTGGTATGTTTCCCTATCCCCTTCTGCCTGTGTCTTTTTGTATTGCCTGAATGTGATAATTTTGGCTTTCACTTTCTCCGCTGCCTCCCTGGAAAACCATAATGGCCTCCTCTTTCTTTTCCCCTTGCTACCCTGCTTAATGCATAATTCTGTTGCTCTTGTAATCCCTGTTTTAAATATTGCCCACTGTTCCTCCACCCCTGATTCCCTCCCCATTCC
This sequence comes from Neoceratodus forsteri, assembly GCA_016271365.2. Taxonomy (NCBI): domain Eukaryota; kingdom Metazoa; phylum Chordata; order Ceratodontiformes; family Ceratodontidae; genus Neoceratodus; species Neoceratodus forsteri. The sequence goes on along the minus strand of CM028137.1, from coordinate 725,218,730 downwards.
CATTAGTGCCTCTTTCAAGCATGTCCCCATTTTCCTAAAGTCTGCCCTTCTAAAATCCAGGATATATGATTTTGTGCAGTTTGGTTCAGCTCCTTCTGTGATTTCAAACCACAGTGGCTGGTGGTCACTGTTTCCCAGCTGCTCCTCCACTGTTACCCCATCACACTGTCCTCATTTGTGAGCATGAGATCCAGTATTGCCTTCTGCTGAGTTGGTTCCATGACCAGTTGCTTAAGGAAGGCACCTTGAAGTGAGTCCAGGATAAATCTGCTCCTGGTTTATGCTGCTCCTGGGAGGCTCCAGTCCACGTCTGGGGTACTGAAGTCTCCAACCAGCACCACCTCACCCTTGTCTGCCATCCTTTGGATGGCTAGCATTAACTCCCTATCTTTCTCTTCCTCCTGGGCTGGTGGTCTGTAGACCACCCCTGTGCAGATGGCTGACTCCATTTTCCTTTCCAGCTTAACCCACAGTATCGCTCACCCATTTTGTTTTGCCTGGATCTCTGTGACCTTTATGCCATCTTTGACATAAAGTGCCACTCCTCCTCCTCCTCCCTTCCTGCCTGCCCTGTCTCTTCTGAATATGTTGTAGCCAGGCATGGCCATCTCCCAGTCATGGTTATCATTACATCAGGTCTCTGTGATGGCCACAATGTCCAGGTCCGACTGCACCATAGCAGCCTCCAGATCCTCCATCTTGTTGCTAAGGCTCCTGGCATTGGCACACATGGCTTTCCATGATGTGAACTCCCTGGACTGTTTAGCTGTTCTACTCAAGCCTCCTCCCTGGTTGTCCTTTATCCCAGGTTCTCCCTACTGTCTGCCCTTCTGTTGAATGTTACCCCTTTCTGCCTATCCACCCCTTGGGTGCCTATCTCCATCTTTTGCACACTGCTTTGTAGAGATAGCCCCTCCTCCTGTTCACTGGTTCCACTGCTAGCTATGGGGGGGTAGGCAATTAGGTACCCACCTTGCTGGCCTGCCCCCCCTTGGCTAGTCTAAATGCTTGTCCATGTAGCATTTAAACTTATCACTGAGTGCTTGGATTCCCCTCCAGGATGGATGCAGGCCATCAGGCTTGAACAAGCCCCCATCCCTCCAGGAGCATTGTAGCATCCCTTGACCATTCTTACAAAGTTTCTCTTCTTGCATGCCATGATTTTTTGCCTTGCTAGCTATTGGTCCACATTGTTGCTCCCATATAAAGTTGCTGCTTATTAGTAATCCCATGTCTTTTTGCTGCCTGGGTTCAACTATTAATGACCTCTGCATCTGGGCATCCCCTTCTCCGATGGGAGACAAAAAGATTTGTTTGGAGACGGGGCTGATGTTTGGCAGAAACCAATTACATATCAAAAATAAATCAGCCTCCCACTCACCAAAATTTGAAAAGTAATAACATGTTTATTTCCTATATATTTATTTCCTATATCTTTGCCACTTGATAAACAGCCTTTCGGCCCTAAGGAGTTTCCTCGGGGGAACAGTGTTCCCATAATATATAGATGTTCACACTAAGTCACACTACTTTATCTCATATCTTCCTTTGATCAGTTCTGACTAGGGTTTCAATTCATGTAAAAACTTTTTCTTGAAATCTTTCAATTTCTTATAATTTCTCCTTTTATCTATATACTTTGTTCTGTTAAACAAATACATAAAAAGCAACAAAAACATTTGATATGAAAATCAGGAATTATTTAATTAAAGTAGCACTAGCTGTTTAGCTTTAGCCATCTCTTTATCATTAAAATTGCATTTTACCTTTTTGTTCTTTTCTAAATGCATCACCTTTCATTTCTCAACGCTGAAGTTCATTTACTCTGTATATTGCCTATCTCCTGCTGTGATTCTATTACATTTTCTATCTTGGTATCATCAACAAACTTGGCAGTCCTGCTGCTGGTGCCCACCTCCAGGAAATTTATAAGTATATTGAACAGTATAGGTCTCGGGACAGATCCTTGTCAGACTCCACTTGTCACCTGCTTCCATCTTACTAGATTACCATTGTTTATAACACTTTGTTTTCTCTCATGCAACTAGTTTTGAACCCATTTCATCACACTCCAATTACACCTATGTTCTCTAGTTAATGAAATAGCATTCTATGTGGTGCAGTGTTAGATATTTTACTGAAGTCCAGATATAAGACACCCACATGTTTTCCCATGTCTAGTTCCCTGGCGACATTTTCAAAAAAATGTAATGAGATTTGTTTGGCATAATTTCCCCTTTCAGAATCAATACTAAGATGTTGCATTTAAGATAGCTTTAAAAGTATTCATCAATTCCATTTTAAGACATCAAGTGATAGCTTGCAAAACCTCCTGTTGCCGTGCATAGTCTTTGTGCAGATTGTCAAGAACACGGTCACATTTAGTGTGTGTGACTTGGCCCTGGGAGGTCTGAGTGATGATATGGTCAGCAGAATGTAGCACCAGTTGATATATGTCTTATACAGCTAACCCCTTCCCCTCAATATACACGCATGTGCGCACACACACACACACGGATTTGCATACTCATAAATGCATATTTGCCTTGAAGAAACTGACAAAAAACAAATTGGAAAATATCTGTCTTCTATCATTTGTCTTCTACATACTACCTTTCTTGCAAACTGCCTTTCTGTTAGGCTGCGTCTCATGCATGTTACATCAACTGTAATGGGTGTCTCATACATTGGTCTTTAGTGCACTGAAAGCTTTATGAAAGCAGTGATTACATTGTAACACACTGTTTTGGTCCTGTGTATGGCTGGCACAGATTATGCAAACTGATTACTAACTGTCATTCTCTGTTGCTGATTAAGCAGATTGACACTCGGTATGGTTCTACATTCCAGGAAATGGAATGGAGAAAAAAAGAATTATTACATTGGCACCTCTTAGTACCTTTGGTACTTTCATTAAATACTAGTAGTGCAGGGGCTGTAAAATAGTACATAATTTACATTTATGTGAGTCACTTCAAATTCAGTTTAACCCCTGACGCAAACAAGGATTTGCAGACCCATCATAATTTGCTCTGGTGTTTAGTTTTAAAATGCATGCAGGGCTAAAAATATAGCCTTTCCAGATTTCTTTGGAAAGGCATTTCTATCCCTGGAAATGTATTTTTACAGGTAGCATTTCTATTTGGAAATGCATGCTGCAGTGTGCTGGCTTGGCCACTTGGCTATAGTGGCAGTAGAAAGCCTCAGTAGTGTGAGCGATTGCCATGCCTGAGATAGAGGGTGAGTCTAAAAAACAGCGCCTTTCTTGCTATGAAGCCGGAGGATGCGCTACCCTAAACACAATGATGGCTGGCACTCAAGTGCATGATGTGCTGGAGGGGAGCATTAAGGGAAGTGGGACAGTCTGTGTGCGAGCACATCGTGTGCTGAGGTAGGCGGGCGGGAAGAAGGAGGGATGAAGACAGCTTGCTTGTGGGATTTTTTTCACTGATTCGGGCAAGAAAAACACAGGTCCATAATTGTGAAGCAGAGCGCAGGAAGGTGGTGATCATCACGGGCTAAAGAGGAGGCTGATGAGAAGAAATATAACAAGTCGGGCAGGAGGCATGCAGGGCCACAATACAGATGGGTAACACAACGATGTGACACCACAATGTAGTTCTCAATGTCCAGTGTAGTTCTAACCATTAAACAAGTGTTATTTGGTTTCTCTCTCTACCTACCCTGTGACTTTCTATACAGCAGTCTGTTTGGATTTTGATTTTCAGATCTGCATTACTGTTATGACTCAACTGCATGGAGCCTAACTCAAGTGCATTTCTGCTGGAACTGCTTATATTGTTGTCACTGTGTATTTAGGTGGAACATTTGTAAATGAGCACTGGTGCTCAAAAGGTAAAGAAAGAGACGGGGGGTTGGCGTTCTGTGGCACAATTGATTAAAAAAAACAGCTAAGGGCTCTGCAGTGAACAGACCTGCCTGAACAAACAGTTAGGGGGCAAACATCCTGCCTGAAGGCAATAAACGTCACAGAGTGAGAGGGGAAAAGTTCTGTGGCATAAGTGGGGATAAAAAAACAAAAAGAAGGCTCTGCAGAAAGGGAAGAATCATTATAAGGGAGGGGCAAAACATCCTCTTCAGATCAAAGGGTAGAGTGTGAGAGCAAAAAATCCTGTGGCACAATAAGTTGATGGGGGAAAAACAAAAGCTCTGCAGGAAACAAAAACTAGTGCTGCCTGAGCAATAAAAAAGAGGGGGCAAAACATGTGTGAACATTCAGGCTTAAACTAATTAAGGGCAGAGTGGGGGGGGGAGTCTATGGCTCAATCTGTCAGGAAAAACACACACACACACACACAAGGCTCACAGAAAGGGAACACATCCTGCCTGAACAGAAAAACAGTTTAGAGGGAAGGGACATGACTCCTGCATCAGTCAGGTCTTGGAACAAAGGGCAGAGTGTTTGGGTCAAATATCCTAGGGCATAATTGGGAAGGAGGAAAAAACAAAAGTCTGTAAGAAAGTGGAAAAAGTCCTAACTGAACAAAGGGGCAAAACATCTTGCCTGAACAGTTGGCCTTTCTGGGGTAAAACCAAAAATCATGCAGACTAAGTAATTCGAAGAGTACAACAAGGGTGGAAATGTCCATCACCTGTCATGGTTGTACTTCAAAAAGAGCACTGCAATCCACTAATTCACAGGATTGTGAAGGGAGAATTAAACTGTGTGTGCTGATATTTGACTAAATAATAAACACTCTCACAACTGAATTAAATAAAAATCTTTATTGACAAATGTAATTTTTCTCATCAGTAAGCATCACCATGTCTCTTCTTAGATTTGGATTTACAACTCAACCTATCAAGGAGTTCCTTTGATGGAGAGAGTGAAGGGGAGGATTAACTTGTGTTCCTGCACCCCTCTACTGTGTTTTCCAAAATAAGTATTATTTTCTATGTGGAAATGTACCATATGCTCTGGAAATGTAATCTGCACCTCCTACATTTCCAGAGGAAATGTATCCTTGAGCCCATTATTTCTAGTCCTGGCATGGTGTGGCTGGGAGAGATGTACAAAAAAAAAAATTAACACAAATTGGAAATTACAGTAGTTCCAGCCCATCTACAAAACAGTGCCTTGCAGTGTTACTCCAAAATGCTGCTGCATGCTGCAGGGAACAGTGTAATTCAATGGCAATTAAGCCCTTTTATCATGCAGTATTTTGCGACGTCATTTACTGCATGCTACTGCATTGTATCCTGTCTGGATCCTCTGCCTCTATATTAATCTAGGAGACAGTATAGCGCAGTGGTTTAAGGCTCTGAGCTACAAACCAGGAGACCTGTGTTTGAATCCCACAGCCCCACTTGCATACTATGTGACCCTGAGCAAGTCACTTAACTTCTTTGTGATCCCAGGTCACACCTGGAAACAAGCTTTGGCTTAGTGTGCCTTTTCTGGTTTAACAATTTCCCCCCCGTCTTCTTATATCCTTTAAGCCTCATATATACTGCCCTTCTTGCAAACTGCCTTTCTGTTATGATGTATGTCAGACATGTTATGTCGACTGTGATGGATGTCTCATACATTGATCTGTAGTGGACTGAAAACTTTATTGAAAGAATGATTGCTTTTAATATATGGATCTTCAATTTAAGAGGTCTGTAAAGCATATCAAAAAAATCCAGTAACACCCTCAAAGATTCAGTGATAATAGTATTGTCAATCACTGTAACAGTATTGTCAATCACTGGTAATACTATAGTTTTGTGCTGATAATAATATCGTTGCAAGCTTCTGAAAAGATACCTCCTGCCCCCCGCATCATAAGCATCCCTCCTCATTGGCTGCTTTTCCTGTGTGGGTGGGCAGAACAGTTTAAAAAACATGGTGGCCCTTCTCTCGCTTACCGAGAGCGAACTCGGTTGTCGTGCTTCTTGTTTTTTATTTTATTTTTTTCCCCTCAGCATATTAAAATATCTGGCTGATCCTGCCGTTTCAGTCCTGAAGAGCAGGTAGGATCTCAATTATTAAAAAGAATGGGCATGGGGCGGGAACCGTCACAAGCGAGCAGACAGCTCAACCTACAGTGTAGGACAGTGCGGCGGTCGACCAGTACGAAGTCAGTTCTCCACTGAAACGGTCGCCCGCCCATTCGAAACAAACTTTGCATCCATATGTTAAAAAAAATAACTGATAAGTTTGTGTGTCCATTACCAGGGAGTACTGGCATCTTGAGGTTCTGGACACATTGGAACCTCTCGAGGTTCATGTGTCCAGAACCTCTTGATGCTATTACTCCCCTGGTAATAGACACAAACTTATCAGTTATTCTCTATGTAATACACTGTTGTGGTCATGTGTGTGACTGGCAGTGTTTAAACAAGTGGATAGATACTTGTGGCCCCCTGCTGCTGACCACACAATTTAAAACTGAATGGTCCTACAATCTAGGAGACGGAATCAAGAGAGGTTTTGAAAGAAAGGGTTGAGAAAATTGAAAAAAGTGAGAAGGTTTGCTTTGCACCTCTTAGTAGCATTTTTGTGTTAATCAATACTTGTAAAATGTAAACTGAAGAATAGAAAATAATTTATATAGAGAATAAAGGATGGGAAAGTGTGTGATATGGGAATTTAATGCACACCCAAGGTGTGGGATGCTACATAAACCCCAAGGGCAAAGCATTAGATTCCCATATCACACTTTCCCCATCCTTTGTTTTGTATAATTGTTGGTGAGCAATTTTTTTCCAGCATGAATTCTGTGTCACAGACAAAGAAACACACACACTCTCTCTCTCTCTCTCTTTCATCCTTTCTCACTGCCACTCACTCTCTTCCTCTCACTGCCACTCCAGTTTAGCCTTTAAGTTGACTATTTTTTGTTTTATTTGCAGTTTCCAGTAATGATCGTGCTTCAGTAGTGCTGTAAACAGTCAGTGGTGTCCCGTTCCTGCTCGGTTTGTTTGTCTGTGGCAGTGAGCAGCAGAAACAACTATCTAACATTTTCACTCCTTTAAATAAGATGGAGAAGAGAAACAGTAAAAAAAAAAAAAAAATTAAGTTGGACCGAGGTAGAGTGTTTCCGCGGCTCCCTACTAAGCAACAGATATGAAGCCGCCATGTTAAAGCATACGTTCAGCCCGCCCACACAGAAGTGGGAAGCCAATGACAGAGCGCTCATCTGTGTTTGACAGAGCGCGTGTTCACCATAATAACCTGCAGGTTATTACAGTGAATATCAACTGGCTGAGCCCATTCAAAAAATTGCTCAGCAGTAATTTTAATTATGTAGTGCTTTTCATATACTGTATCACAAAGGGATTTACAAGTAATTTATTTTTGATGGCTAGCCTAGCTAAGGAGAGAGATCTCATTTCCTGTGGGGCTCTACTTCTGCTTGGAACAGTTCAATGTCTCTTAGAACCCTTGGTACTTTCATTTACGACCATCTCAAGAAGCATCCCTGCTGATAAAATCAAGCTGATTGGTGTATAATTGCCAGGTTCCATCTTGCAATCTTTTTTGCATATAGGCTTCATGTGATCTACTCTCATCCTCTGGCACATATGCAATTCTAATTAAATATAACTGCCAAAGGTAAAGATTGCTCTTTATCTAGTTCCTTCCATTTCTGGGGGATTCATTCCATCAGGCCCAATTACCTTGTTTACATTTATCATCTTTAGCACATTCACAACTTCTTCAGATGTAACCCATATGTCCTGTAACATGTCTTTCTGTTCCACCTTGAATAACACCTGATTGTCTGGTATCACACCACCCATTACCTCTATGCATACTGATGCAAAATACTCACTTAGACATTCTGTCAGTTGTCCATCTGGTGCAAATATGGCATCATTGTCATGATCATTTAGTGGACCAACAGTTCCTCGTGTTTTCCTCTTCTCATTTACATATCTGAAAGCGGACCAACAGTTCCTTGTGGTTTCCTCTTTTCATTTACATAGCTGAAGAATTTTGTCTGATTTTAGATTAGCAAATTCCTGGGGGGGGGAAGGAGTGTCCCAAGAGAAATTACCAATTGTTTTCAGTTGTAATGGTCAGTGTGGAGCGGACCCAAACTTTGTTCTGTGTAAGCCAATGTTCAAAGTACAGTTGCTCTTTAAGAGAAAAATTCTGTAACACTCAAAATGTTCTTTTCTAAAAATACTTTCTTTCACTTTTATAGTATAGCCCCAATGTTTTGTTTGTAATATAGGCTTCATCTGGGGGAGACTGTGGAAAAATAAATATTTAACATTCATATTTTTGTTTTCATATCATTTAAATATATTGTTGGCACCTTATACATACTTTGTTAATATAAGCTTGAATGTGCCATTTTTTATGTTGGCTCATGCATGCGCGCCAGCCAACATGTTGCTTTAGTAGCAGATTTGGAGGTGCGGTCACTGTGGGTGAATACAGGACACGCATCAGAAGGTGCGTCCCTCATTCCCCAATAAGGCAACTGCAGGCAGTGACACCAGGCATATGTCAAGTGGCAACCAGATCTAAGAAAAGGTCTGCTGCAATCATGCAGTGGCACTGTAACACACCCTCCCGACGTGCCTGTCCTGGTAAAACCCCCTGCAGAGCACCCCAACCCACTTCATTTGCCGATGGGGGAGCCCACTCCCCATTGGCATAATGCCCTCCATCCATTTAAAATGTATGCCAAGAGGGTGTCCAATCCCCCTTGGCATCATGCACCCCCCTAACAGTCTTTCTTTGCCAACAGGGGCCCCAGTCCCTGTCGGCTTTAGTCCCCCCTTTCCTGTTTATTCCCCGCTTTTGTTGTGTGCCGGTGGGGGTGACAATCCCCCATCAGCTACGGTGTCCCCCCTGCAAACACTCAGGTGGCAGGCGGGGAGCCCACCCCAGCATGGCAAATGCATCTGTAAACCAAAAACCATCCCGCAATTTTTTTTTTTACCTGTGAAAGAAGAAAACGGTCCCTCGCGGTCTCCCTGCCCCTCCCCAACCCACACCCACCCTCTGCATGCCCTGCCTCCCCACACCCCTTCTCACTCCATACTTACCTCCAGAGCCCGGCACGACAATCTTCGGTGGACCGGGAACACGTCTGCACTCTTCAAAGCCGACCGTGAACTGAAGAAATGCTGGTAAGCTGTATAATGGCATAAATATGTTTTTTTCAACTTTGGTGCATATCTTGGCCATTGTTTGGAATTTTGGCACCAAATTTTCAACATGGGGTTATTGGGACCCCTCCTCATGAATTCAGTCACTGTCATTGCATTATTCTGTCCTGAAAGGTGATTTTGTGATCACTGCATGGAATCACCCTTCAGGACCGATTAACGAAACAACAGTGCCACTGTTCATGAGGAGGGGGGCTCTCAAAAAACCTATGTTGCAAATTTGCTGGAAAAATCAAAAAAATGGCTGCTTTATAAGCATGCGTTGCACAGTTTTCACGCACGCTCATAACTTCATGAATTTGTAATATTTTCACTACAGATGTTCAAAATTGGCATTTTCCCACACCTCTTTATGAACAGTACAGCTGTCATTTAACATATCCTGTCCGAACTGTGTTTTCACACGTCCGGCACACAATGGCACGGTCGCTGTGCAAAATCAGTTTTCAGGACAGTTTGAGGAAATGACAGTGACACTGTTTATGAGCAGAGGTCCCAAAATGCCTATATTGAAAATTTGGTGATTAATGTCCATAAAATGCCTATGTTACAAGCATGCATTGTGCAGTTTTCACGCACCCTTGCAACTTTGCAAATTTGCAATATTTTCATGCCAGATTTTCAACATTGGCATTTTTTCACACCTCCTTATGAACAGTACAGCTGTCATTTTTCACATCCTGCCCAAAATGTGTTTTCACACCTGTGGTGCACAATGGCATGGTCGCTGTGGGAAATCAACTTTTGGGACAAATTAACAAAATCACAGTGCCACTGTTCATGAGGGGAGGTCCCAAAATGCCTATGTTGAAAATGTGGTTAAAAAAATCCTGAAAATAATTTGGTTACAGACGTGTGTTGCACAGTTTCTATGCATGCTCATGGCTTCACCAATTTTTCCTATTTTCACTCCAGATTTTTAGCATTGCAATTTTTTTACACCTCCTCATGAACAATACAGTTGTCATTTTTCACATCCTGCCCAAAATGTGTTTTCATCCCTGTGTCACCAAATGGCATAGCCACTGCGCAAAACTACCTTTCGGCTAACAAACTGATAGTGCTGCTCTTCATGAGGTGGGGTCACAAAAAGCCTATGTTGAAATTTGGAGTGAAAATACCAATAAATGCCTACAGCATTAGGGTTTCCAACTGTTACTCCCCACCCTGTACAGACTGACATCAGGGTGTGACTTGGGATCATTGGCTGTAATGCTCATGCCATTCCACCCCCACCCTACAGCCAGTGGCACGCATCGACATCTGCCTTGAAGTGTTCAGCCCTGAAGTTCACCCCCATTCTCCCATACTGCACCCACCTCAGCATATTTCCTTATGGAAAGGGGTAAGTATAAGGCCCAAAGACCCCAAAGCACACCATAACACTTGTCAGTGTCTACAGGGTAGGGTGAGGTAGCATGGCATGAGCATTATAGCTGATGACCCAAAGGCAAAACCCAATGCCTGTCAGTCTCTGCAGGGTAGGGGCAGCATTGGCTTCAGTTCAATACTTCACTGTCATTCCTGTTATGCATCTCTAACTCCTGCACTACCAATGCCAATGCCAGTGAGACAACATTCGGCATTGACAAATGCTTGTCTTCTGTCAGGCTGTTATCAGTAGTCACAGGGTGATAACGCCCAGCCACTTTTTATAACACAGTAACAATAAAGACAACCTGTTGAGTAACTTGACTCAGTGGCCTCTGTGTTGGCTACCAGTTAGATTTTCTGCCTCTTTACTTCTTTTTTTACTGTTAATGAGAATATGGTATTTATTAACATTTACCTGATTTTCCAAACCCTTTACTAAAAAAGGTTTGGAAAATGTTTAGTAAAGGGTTTGGGAAATTAGGTAAATGTTAATGAATACCATGTTCTCATTAATACCAATAGCAAGCATTATCCCTAGTATCCACATTTGTATGGTGGGTACCTATTATAGATGTTAGTGCAATACAGCAATATCACAATAATTATGAAATAATCTGTCATAGGTGTGAGCATGTGGATATAAAGGGTGTGGGACCCAGGCTTAACAGTAGGCAGGTCCATTTGTGTCTGAATAGACCACAGCATCCCTGGGATACCGAATGTCTGAACCCCATTTGTTTTGAGAGGTATACACTTGTTACCAACTGAATCGGTTACCATTTAAATAAACAACTGTATTCAGTACAGTTTAACTACAGCTATTGCCAAGCAGAGAGGCTGGAATGTTCTCCCAGAAATCTAATATGAGCTGGCTGATCTCTGAGTCTCTTTAATATTCAAAATATCATATCTGTGATATTGTAATAAAATACTAAACTCTGATTGGTTAGGTAACTATAGAATTAGAATGCTCACCAGACGCAGGACCAGCCACTATCCACTGGACCTGCTCTTTTGAAACTCTTTAAAACTAGGAAGCCAAGGGGTATCTGTGCCTTCAGCTTTTGCCTTTTTGCTTGAAGCCTTTGCCATTGTTGCATCTGGGACTCTCTCTACCTGCTTAGAAGAGCAGAGACACTTTCTTCAGGAATTCTTCTCCACTACCAAGAACCAAGATTCTCAACTGCCTTTGTAAAGACTTTGCACTTTCAAAATTCCACAACTAAGGACTTCAGGTAGAACTTTTATCTCAGAGTTTTAAAGTGTAGGTATATATATATACATATACATATATATATATATATATATTCCATTGTATTTTCAATATCTTGTAACCAACATCTAAAATTATTTGTCTTTATATTATTCACTGTTTTCCTATTAATTTAATTAATAAAGCCTTTGGCTTATTTAAAATAATTCTGCCTATGTCTTTTGCATGGGCTGCCTTAGGAAAAGTTGTTCAAATGATACCACACCTGTGTGACTGTTTTAAGGCCTACAAGTACAAAAGTGAAGTACCAGTAGGGACTTTGTGATGAAAGGAGAGGAGAAAATATGAAGGGTCTCAAGAGAAACCTGAGGGGGTTTTAAACTGAGCTCTGCATTTCTGGGGAAAGACACATAAAAAAGTGTATAGGGCCCCCCCCAAAGCCTATATATGCCTGTGGCTTTTCTGGTTTGTGGTGCAGTGGCTGAAAGGGTTCTACCACAGGAACACAGACTCAAGACTGTATTTGTATCCCCTTACATGAAGAGAGGGTGCACTGGGATTCTCTGGTACACATTCAGTTGTGAAACAATGAGTGTGCTAAATGGATAGAGAAAGGGTGTCCCTGCCCACCCATCATCGGAGGGATTTGTTGTGATGCAGAGAGAAATCCTGCCCCAAGGGAGTGGGATAGTGACAGTTTTGTTGTGCAGAGGTGTGATTGATGAACTGTTTGAACAATCATCACAGACAAAGAGGGCAGAAAACTGGAAAAAGGGCAAATTGGTTACAAGAAATAGTTTCATAGTTGATTACAAGTTCAGAGGACCGAAGCCCATATGGAACTCACCACCTCTACTGATTTAAGGGTGGAAGGAATATTATTTATTACCCATGTATAGATCTAGATTGTTTCTATACTGTTACTATTAACATCACTACTAGGTAGTGAGTTTCAGATTATTGGAGCTTGTTGTGTGAAATACCTCTGCCTCTTAGTAGTTTTGCAAACAAATTTCTTTAATCGATAGCTGTGTGATCTAGTAAGATTTTTGATATATTTTCTTTCAAGACAAATATCTTCCAGTAATGCTTCCCTCTGAATGGCATTAAAAAGTATATCAGGTCACCTCTAATCGATCAGTATTCTTTCAAGTATAGGCTTAGTACCTTCAATCTATCCTCAGAGCTCTTGCCTGACATATAGTCAATTCTTTTTGTGGCTCTTCTTTGAATTTTTTCATACATAGTCAGGCATCCAACCAATGTGGGAGAACAAAAGGGAGCACAGTACTCCAGATGTGGCCGTACAAGACTGGAATAAAGCTGGAGAACTATCTCAGATTTTTTGCTCTTAATATGTCTACTAATACATCCCAGGATGGAATATGATTTTTTAACAGATTTGTTGATATGTGTATCAAATTTCATGTTATTAGTAATAATGATGCATAAATCCTTTTCTTCTGTAGCTTCTGTAAGCTTCAGTATTATTCATAACATAACTAGCATTTTTATTTCTTCCCATGTGCATAATTTTGCATTTACTGCTTCTGAAATTAATTTTATTTTCCGTTGCCCAATTACAGATGTTATTTAGATTGTGTTGCATGTCTGCCACAGCTTGTGCATTGTTCACAATGAGTCCCAGCTTGCAGTCATCTGCAGAAGGCGTAATACTTGTGAAGAAGGGGAGCTACGCTTTCTACAAAAAGTTTTATTTTTTTTTCCTTATTGGCATTAAGCAGAGAATTGCAGGACTCCATTAAAAGTGTAGTAATTTTATAACCAGAGGGAGTGAGATACAACTAAATTTGCTGGATTGTTGGGGTTGAGACCTAGGATTTGGAAGGATATTTTTGTAACATTTTAAAAGTGTTCTGCTGGCTGAGGAGTTAGTTAATATTTATCCCTGGACTCAGTAGAGTGTTTTGTGCAGGAGCCGTGGTGTAGTAAATTGTGGTGTTAGTTGAATTACTATAAAGGGCAATACTCACCAGAGTGGTGGAGCAGTTGTGTATTTGATTGTTTCTAACAGTCACCAGTGGCTGTGGACTATCCACCCACCCCTACCCCACACCCTATCCCCCTAGGCGTGGCATTTCCTTTATAGCCACAGTTCTGACATCACTTCCTCAACAGGTCTTGGGGCAGAACTGTCATATCCTTAATAACCCAGCACAGTACAAAAAGGGTAGGTAAACACTACAAATATTAATAAAAAATATGTATCTATATTACATATTGTATATTATAAGGGAGAGGGACATGTGGGGAGTGGTGCAATGCACTGGCTGTGGGGCAGCAGTTTTCCGGGAGACATTCTGGAAACTGCGTTGCTGTCCTATTTGCAGGCAACTGTCAGCTCAGAGGGAGGAGGTTGCCCACCTCCAGGCTGAACTAGTAAGGACTAAGGAGGCCTCCCCCCTTCCAAAGAGCACCACTGCCACAACCACTGCCTCAGAGGTTGCCAAGTATGAAGAGCAGTTGGACCATAGTGTGTTCTGGGAGGGTGCGGGTGGTGGACCAGAGGCAAAGCCCCCTAGTTGTACCTCTACACAAATCACATGCCATTCTGGCAGAGCAAGGTTCCTCTATGATGGCACCCTTAGTGGAGACCCAGAAGAATGCTGAGGACATCCACAAGGGAGACCCACAAAAGGGTGGCAAGAGATATCACAGGGGAAGGAAACAGCTTCTGATAGGGGACTCTATTGTTAAGGGGTAAAACTGGGAAAGGGAGAGGGGAAGGAAGTAAGGTGCCTGCCTGGTGCCATGGCTTGGAGGGACAGGAAGCAAATCCTCAGATTGCAGAAGCAGCATCACAGGAGAGGGAACTAGATATCACAGTCCACCTTGGAACAAATGACCTAGCTTGGCATGGAATCAGTGCAGTGCAGAATGAATTTGTGGAGTTGGGGAGGGGCCTCAGATGGGTAGCAAGCACAGTAACCTTCTCAGAGGTGCTACCAGTCCATGGCAGGAGTGAGGCTAGGTACTGCACACCATGCAGTTTAATGAATGGTTGCAAAACTGGTGCAGAGCACAGGGCTTTGGCTTCATTGGGGACTGGGGGGCCACCTGGAGAGATAAAGGTCTATACTGGCATGATGGTCTGCATCTGTCCATGAAGGGAACCAAGCTCCTAGGTGATAGGTTTAAATGCTTCCTTGGCAAGCTTTCAAAGTAGCCAAGGGGGAGGTGCTGATAAAAGGCAGGAAATGTCAAGCCTCCCCCCACAAAACATGGCAGATAGTAAGGTAAACACTGATGTGCAGAGCTCAACACAGGGCGGGACAGGGGTAAATGGAAAAATAGACAAGGACAATAAGAGCAGGGATGGGGGAAAAAAGGATAAAGCCAATATTAAATGGAGGGCAATGAGTACCAATGCCCATAGTCTGGGAAACAAGCTTCCTGAGCTAGTAGCCCTGATGGAAGATGAACAATTGGATATTGTGGCAGTCACAGAAACATGGTACACCGAGAACCATGACTGGGATGTCAACATACCAGGGTACACAATCTACAGAAGGGACAGGGAAGGTAAAAGAGGAGGTGGAGTAGCTCTGTACATAAGGAAAGGGATCAAAGCTACAGAAATAAAAAGTAAAGGGGGAGGACAAGAGGCACTCTAGGTCACCTTGGAGACAGGGAATGGCATCACAATCCACACAGGGCTTGTATACAGACCCCCATCTCAAGGGGGGAGGAAATGGGCAACAAAATGATAGAGGACATTCTCAAAATGGCTGAAAAAGGGGAGATACTGTTGATGGGGGACCTGAATATGCCAGATGTTAACTGGATAACATGTACTGCAGCCACATCCAAGAGCAGGGTCATTCTTGATGCCCTGCAGGGGGCAGGCCTTAGACAGTTAGTGTTGGAACCCACTCAGGAGGGAGCAATACTAGACCTGGTACTCTCAAATGGAGAGAGGATCACAAATTTAGAAGTCAGTAGACATCTGGGAACAAGTGACCACTGCACAGTGTGCTTCACAATGAGCACAACCATGGAGAAAAGCCATACAAAAATAAGGATACTGGACTTTAGAAGAGCTGACTTTGGCAAAATGGGTGAATACCTGAAAAATGCACTGGCAAATGACTAAAAAGAAGGGGTGGAAGAACAATGGAGAAAAATCAAAATTGCCATCATAGAGGCAACAAGCCTTTGTGTGAAACAAATAAAGAAAACAAAGCGGAGTAAAATACCACTATGGTTCTCAAAAGAGGTGACAGGGAAGGTCAAGGAGAAAAAGGCTGCATTCAAAAAGTATAAGGAATCACAGAAGGAGCACAATAGGGAACTGTATCAATTAAAGCAGAAAGAAGTGGGGAAGGCAGTCAGATTAGCAAAGGCCCTAACCAAGGAAAAAATAGCCAACACAGTTAAGAAGGGGGATAAAACCTTTTATAGGTACATTAGGGAGCATAGAAAGGTTAAGGGAGGGATAGTGAAGATTAATAAAGGAGAGGGGAGGTGGGCAGAGGGAGACAGTGAAAAGGCAGAGATACTGAATGAATACTTTTGCTCAGTATTCACAAAAGAAGATGAGGAGCAGTTACCTAAACCAGACAATAGAAGCACTCTGGGTAGGGGGTTGACACCAGTCCATTCACAGAAGAAAGAGTCCTGAAAGAACTCCTAAAACTCAAGGTGGACAAAGCAATGGGGCCTGACGGGATACACCCCAGAATCCTAAAAGAACTAAGGGAGGACCTAGTGACACCACTGACCACGCTTTTTAACAGACCATGGCAGGATGGGGCGGTACCTGAGGACTGGTGGAGGGCAGATGTGATTCCCCTTTACAAAAGTGGGAGCAAGGCAGAAGCAGGAAACTACAGACCTGTAAGTTTGACCTCAATGGTAGGGAAAATGATGGAATCACTTCTGAATGAAAGAATTTTGAGTACCTAGAGGCCAGCGGGGCACAGGACCCAAAGCAGCATGGATTTACAGCAGGAAGGTCATGTCAGATGAATCCAATTGATTTCTTTGACTGGGTGACCAAAGTAATAGATCAGGGAGGGGCTGTGGATATGGCCTACCTAGATTTTAGCAAGACATTTGACACAGTCCCTCACAAAAGATTAATAATCAAGTTAGCCAGCCTGGGAGTGGGTCCCAGGGTGATAGCCTGGGTAGAAAACTGGCTGCACAACAGGACACAGAAGGTAATAGTGAATGGAACACATTCAAGAAAGGGGTTACTAGTGGAGTACCTCAGGGCTCAGTACTGGGTCCAGTCCTCTTTAACATCTTTATAGGTGACATTGCAGAGGGTCTGAGGAAAGGCATGCCTCTTTGCAGATGACACAAAGATCTGTAACAGAGTTGATACACAAGGGGTGGTAGAAAAGATGAGAAGGGACTTGGCAAGGTTGAAGGAATGGTCAGACATATGGCAACTTAGATTCAATGCAAAGAAGTGCAAAGTAATGCACCTGGGAAACAAAAACCCAGGAGAAGAGTACACAATAGCAGGGGAGGTACTAACAACAACAAAAATGGAAAGGGACCTGGGGGTAGTCATATCAGATGACCTAAAGGTGGGTAAGCAATGTGAAAAGTCGGTAAGGAGAGCCAGGGGATACTGGGATGCATAGGAAGGGGCATCACAAGTAGAAAAAGGGAAGTGGTTATCCCTCTGTACAGACAGTTGGTGAGACCCCATCTGGAGTACTGTGTGCAGTTTTGGAGACCTCATCTACGCAAGGACATAGGATGGAAGCAGTCCAGAGGAGGGCAACTAAAATGGTGCAGGGTCTGCAGCAGAAACCATATGAAGAGAGACTGAGAGAGCTTAATATGTATACTCTTGATGAAAGGAGGGACAGGGGGACATGATAGAAATGTTCAAGTACCTCAAGGAATCAACAAAGTCCAGGAGGGTAGCATCTTTCAGAAAAGAGATGTAAGAACAAGTGGGCACAATTTAAAGATAGAGGGGGAAGGCTCAGGGGTAATGTGAGGAAATTTTTTTTCACGGATAGAGTGGTGGATACATGGAACAGCCTTCCTGAGGAGGTCGTTGGGTCTAAAACAGTGGGGGGATTCAAACATGCATGGGACAGATACAAGGCAATTATAATGGGGGGTTGCAGGAAGTAGGCTGCTGGTTAACTATAATCTGCAGCTTATCCAGTAGGTAGGGAAATGGGCAAACTGGGTGGGCCAAGTAGTCCTTATCTGCCGTCAAAGTCTATGTTTCTATGTATTTACTGATCCAGACGCCACCAGTAGTTTGCATACTTGAAATAAGTATATTAAATAGAAGTAGGCCCAGAACAGAGCTGTGGGATACCTCACTAGTAACTGATGTCCAATTTGATTCATGGCCCCTAAAAACCACTCTTTGCTTTCTATTCTGTAGCCATGAGGCTATCCATGATGTTTATATTCAATTTTATATTAATGAGTTGATCTATAAGGATTTTGTAAGATACTGTATCGAAAGCTTTTGCATAATCCAGGTATACAACATCCACAAGCATTCCTTTATCCAGTGCATTGCTAACCGGCTCATAGAAATTCAAAAGGTTTGTCAAGCAGGACCTACTGGGGGTAAATCCATGTTGTGAAATATCTATTATACAATGGCAAGAAAGAATCTTGGACTGTGATTGGTCAGTTTGGGGCTGAACCCATGGCGTTATCCCAGCACATTGCCACAGGTCTAGTCTCAGCACTGTGAACCTGTAGATGAGCTTGATTGCATTGAGCCCCTTGAGCTTGATTGCTTCATTTGCTCTTAAAAAACCAAAAATATTTTTCCATACAAAAATATCTTTAAAATAATTTTTTTTATTCTGTATAACAACGAGCCATTGTATAATAGGAATAATGCACTCCAGGGTGTGTGTCGTTTGGGATAACGCCACACCTGGGGCATTGGATGCACTCGGCCTGTGGCCTCGTGCCCAACCCCCCTCAGGCATGGCATCATCCCAGCACGACACACACCCTGTCGTGCATTATTCCTTTATTCTGCCAGTCTTATTAATATGATCTTTTATCTTATGCTGTAGTAGTCTTTCAGTAGGTTTACAAATGATGGAGGTAAGGCTTGTGGGCCTGTAATTACTAGCCATGAGTTTATTACCACCCTTAAAAATTGGAATGACATTAGCTATTGTCCAAGATGTTAGTGCTCTACCCTCATTTACTGACAATTTAAATATCACAGTCAGTGGTCCTGATATTTCCTTTATAAGTTCTTTTAAGTACCCGGGTGTGTTGTCATCAGGCCCAGGTGATGAGTTAATTTTTATTATACCAATGGCATCAATGACATTTTGTACAATAAACACTATTGGTGTGTTAGGACAGTTTGTATCATTAATATCTATATTCTCTTTTTGTTTGAATATCGTACTGAAGAAGTAATTTAGTTCAGAGGCCATTGCAGTTTCATCATTAATTATCTGATTGTTGGATTGTAAAGGGCCAACCTTTTTCTGTTTCCCTTTTATCAATCAGATGTAGTTATAAAAACATTTTCTATTATCTTTAGATCTATTAACCAATGTCATTTCTAAATTCTGTTTAGCCTTTTTTATGAGTTTTTTTTTTGTGCCAGTATTCTAAATCGATTCCATTTTATTACAGTTTTATTTGTACTATATTTCCTGTAAGCCTTTTGTTTTTTATTTATTGTCCTTCTTATTTTGTTGGTCCACTATAAGGGAATCCTTTGTTTGTTACTGTTATATTTTAAACATTCTGGTACCCATTTACTTTTGCAATATTCAATTTTTTGATTTAACTTTTCCCGTGCTTGTTCTACATCAAGATTTTTAAATTCCAGTTTCCAGTCCCAGTTAGTCAAGTAATTTTTGATGTTGATATAGTCTGCCCTATGGTAATCCTTAATCTTAGTTATCCCTTTGTTTACAAGGACTGTTCCCTGTAATCTAAACAATACTATATTATGGTCACTATCGCCAAAAGGTGGTATACTGATATAGGTATTGACTCTACATTTTTGATGTTTGTGAATACAAGGTTAGGAATATTATCTCCTCTTGTGGGAACAGTGGCAAGCTGTTCTAAGTCATGTTGTAATGTAACTTCTAAGAACTGCTTCTCCAGAGAACCTTTTGTTTTTAAATTGGTCCAATTTATATTTAGTAGATTAAAATCTCCCATGAGTACAAGATCATCATTAACTTCCATTCTCCCACCCTGTTTTTCTTTCCTTTTTTTTTTTTTTGCTGCAAGTAAAAGACAGACTAGCGGTAATGTGGGGAAGAAAGATGACTTCCAAGTACAGCGACTACACTGCAGAAGAGCTGAAGCAGCTGTGCCAGGAGAGAGGGGTCCATTATGAGTGGCAAAGCAAAAAAGAACCTCATGGATTCTCTTGTGACAGCTGATGAGCAAGTGACTGCCCAGGACCTCAAGTCACAGCCAGTGACTGAAAGGGACCAGACCTTAGGCGTGGGGGTCAAGAGACATCACAGTGTCCAGTCCCTGGGAGGAGGATAGTGAGACCAGAGGGAACCCAGAGCTACGGCATCAGGGGAAGGCCACCACAAAGCTGGAGTTGGAAGGGATCAGGCTGCAGCTGGAGTTGAGGAAATTGGTGCTGGAATTCAAGCAGAAAAAGTCTGAAGTCCAACAGCAGAGGGAATTCAAGCAGAGAAAGTTTGAGGCCCAGAAGCAGAAAGAGTTGGAGCAGAAGAGGTTTGAACATGAGACACAGGAAAAGCAGTGCCAGACAGAGGCTGAGGAAAAAGAAACACAGCATCAGAGAGAGTCTGAACTGGAGAGGCTAAGACTCCAAAAACCAGTGCCAGAGAAGATAAGTGGCAGGGGTGAACCTGAAACTCCAGGGCTGGGGTCTAAGTTAAACTCGAAATTGAATTTAAAGAGGGGGAGGATATGGATGCATTTTTTGAATTCATTTGAAAAGGTCTATATCTAGGCCAAAATACCAAGGGAGTCCTGTAGCTTCCAGCAACTTACTGGTAAATGGCATGAGGCACTAGTCCAAATGGACAATCAGGAGAGTAGCAATTATGAGAAACATAAAACTGCTTTACTTAAAAAGTATGAACTGACTCCTGAGGCCTACAGGGTTAAATTCCATAAACTCTGAAAAAGCCCTGACATGAGCTTTGATGAACTAGCCACAAAGCAACAGTAGTTTCTAAAGTGTTGGTGGGAGGGGGGTGGAAGCAAAACTCTGGGGGAAATTGAGTAGGTTATACTTTTGGAACAGTTCTTTTGGGCTCACCCAGTGGAGCTGAAAACCTGGCTGGAGGACCGGGATCCCAAAACAGCACAATAAGCTGCTGAGCTCTTGGATTGCTATGCCAGGAGCAGGCCTGCTCTGAAAGGAACAGGGGGAGCAGGTGCTGCAGAGCAGAAAGGGAAAGGCGTGCCTTCAGGGCAGCTAAAATCCTCAATGTAACTGCAAAAAGGGGGAAGCCCCAAGTTACCAAGAAGGGAGGTCTTGGAAAAAAAGAATGATGAATGTTGGTTTTGTAAGCAGCCAGGGCATCTAGCTAGACAGTGTTCTAAAAAAGCACATAGTGGACAAAGTGCTGCTCAAAAGGAAGTGGGTGCACTGTGTATCCCTGAGAGTATACCTGTGAACATGAGGGAGCACATACACCCAGTTACTGTAAATGGGGTGCAGACCCATGGGTTAAGGGACACAGGAGCATCTCTTACCCTGGTAAAAGGGGATTTGGTTAAGTCTGAACATCTTATACCTAATCAATTTGTCACTGTAAGGGGATTCACAGGGGAGGAGAAAACCCTGCCACTAGCTAGTGTTCTCCTGGATTGAGGTGAGACAGGAGAGAGGGTACAAAAAGTGGCAGTGGCAGACAACCTCACCCTGGGTGTGATTATAAGGAAAAATATACAGTACTGGGTGGTGTGTGTGTGGTTACCCGGAATCAGACAGCTAAGGCCCCTTATATTTCCCTAAACCCTACAGAAGCACCTGTGGAAAAGAAAAGGAGGCTGGTTCCTCAGCCTGTCTCTCTTGAAATAGAGAATAGTGAAAGGGAGGCAGGACTTTCCCAAGTAGCCATTCACAAAACAGCTACAGAAGGTTACTCTGAAGAGGGAGGGTTAACCAATATTCAGAAGATTGGGGTTGGCAGTGACTCTGAATGCCCTGATGCTAGAGCTATGGACCCTAGCTTAGGAACTGAAGGGGACATGTCCCGTGCTTTGGGAAAATGTGAAGATTTTGCAGCTTCTCAGAGGACTGACCCAAGTTTGAGGAGGCTGAGGGCTTGTGCAGAATCTGACAGGACACAGGAAGTGAGGGAGGTGACATGAGACATAGAGTACTTTGGGACAATGGACTGCTGTATATACAGGATGTGAGGACAGAGGAAGGGGTGATGGACAGGCAGCTTGTCATTCTCTAGGCATATCGTGAGCAGTTGCTCAAGGCCACCCATGATATCCCAATGTCTGGACATCTGAGAATTGTGAACACAATTCAGTGATTGGCCCCAAATTTCTATTGCCACAACTTCACCCAGCAGGTGAAAGAATATTGCAGGTCTTGTCACCGGTGCCAACAGATAGGGAAGGTAGGTAGTAAAACAAAAGCTGCCCTACTTCCCTTGCCCATTATAGAGGAGCCATTCCAGAGGGTAGGAATGGATATTGCGGGACCTCGAGTACCTCAAGATCCTCTGGGAAAAGGTTTATCCTGATGGTGGTTGATTACACAACCTGATACCAAGTGGCAGTTGCCCTCTCCTCCATTAAGGCACCCAAAGTAGCAGAAGCCTTGCTAGGGATTTTCTCCCATGTTGGGTTTCCATGGGAGGTTATCTCTAATCAAGGGGCTATATTCATGTTGGATTTGATGAAGTTTTTGTGGTAGAAATGTAGGGTGGTGCAAAGATGCATGACACCTTATCAACCACAAGTCAATGGGCTTGTGGAAAAATTCAATGGTACCCTAAAAACAAGCATTTGATGAACAACATGGGAGGGACTGGGAGAAATACCTTCCCTACCTGTTGTTTGCATACAGGGAAGTGCCCCAGGAGTTGACAGGGTTCTCCTCCTTCAAACTCTTATACGGACATAGGATGCATTAGCCCCTAGACCTGATCTGTGAAGATTGGGAGGGTAAGCACACCACCCGGGGGACTCCCATAGTGGAGTATGTCCTTAAGTTCAGGGAGAAGCTGAAGGAGCTTAAGGGGATAGCCCAAAGCAACCTGTCATCTGCCCAGCAGAAGCAAAAAGTCTGGTATGATCACAAAGCCAGAGCTCACTCATACAGCACAGGCTAGGAAGTAATGGTCCTCTTCCCATTCTGCAAGGACAAGCTGCAGGCCAAGTTGGGGGGGGGAGACCATACAAGGTAGTCTGACAGGTAAATGATGAGAATTAAATTGTGGAACTGCCTGACAGGAGACATACCCATCTAATGTACCATGTCAATATGATGAAGCCATATGTAAATAGGGCCAACATGGTGTTTTCTGTTTGTAGTCTGAGGAGGGGATGGACGAAGAAGACCGTCTCCTGGATTTGCTAGAGGAAAGCAAGTGGGAGTCACCAGTGGAGACAATCAAACTGTCACCCCAGCGAACCCAGGAACAGACCCAGGAAGTGAGGGAGGTTTTATAGAACTTTGCCCCTTTATTTAAAGCCAAGCCCGGATGGACCTCCTTATTGACCTGTGATGTGGACACAGAGACACAAGTGCCCATATGATAGACAGCTTACCGGGTGTCTAAAACTGTCCTAAAAGACATTAGGAAGGAGGTGGAGGAAATGCCGGAGTTAGGGGTCTCATATGTGGGACATGTAATATAGATCTGCTAATGTCAATGCAGATGGCCTATCCTGCCAGTCAGAGTAAGAGGCAGAACTGGTGGAAACTCTTACTAACAAACTCTGGCAGAACCATTACGACTGTGAACGCATTAACTAAATAAGGGTGTTTCATGGGCTTAAACATAAACATGAATTGCTGTTGCATACATTAACTGAATCAAAGTACGGTACATTGAGAAAGGCCAGATATAAAAATAATGCCACCATCTGTATTACAGTTACCTATATATTTCACATTTTATTCTATGCACTGTTATAGCAATCAACTCAACAGAACCAGGCCATCATATACATGAAGGTACTGTATCTTAATTGAAAACACTGCTGAGACAACTATATTTTGTGACAAGGTGAAAGATAAATACAATGTTGAGACATGTTAAAAGTGCATATACCCAAATGTCAATGTAAATCTTACACATTTCATTACAAGTTGTTCTCTCGAAGGAACTTATAACTGTGCAAGGCCTAAAATGGGCATTAGGTAAAAGTAAACTGGGGTAGATGTGTTATTGAGGGTATTGCATAGATTATCTTTCATTGCTGCTCCACCCCAGGCACACACAATATGAAAATCAACAACCCCTTGATATGAAGCAACAGGAATTAGTTGGTACAAGGACAGAAACAAGAAGGAAACTGAGTAAGTGGGTAGGCAAGCATGAGTATGGTAAGTCAAATAACATTTCAAAATTTCTCACTATTATAATTCAATTTTTACAAATGCGTCTGCACAGTTGACAATTTTTGTAAAACAATAATAACAATGGGAGTTATTCCACGTGTCCACAGGTGCCATGCATGCAGATGGATGGATCTGAAGCCTGAATGCACTAGTCTGCCCTGCTCCTGAGTCAGAAGACCATGGCGGAGAGGCAGAGGTACCGGGGGTTCCATTGATAGCTGTTGAAGCAGAGGGAACAAAATCTGATGAGGCCAAAGAGGGGCTATTAGAATCATGTGAGCCTCTTCCACCTGTAGCTTCAGGAGAACCCTCTGAAACACTGAGAAGGGAGGAAAGGTGTTCAAAAACCTCCTTGTTTAGCACAGAGACAGCGTGCCTCACCAGAAAACATCACGCTCAGGAACAAGCGAACAAAAATTGGGTAGTTTTGCATTGGATGGGGAGATGAAGAGGTCTGTTTCTGTCCAACCCCACAGGTCAAATAAGCTTTCAACCACCTCTTGATTTAGCTCCCACTCGTAAGCCTTGACAGTGGTGTGGCTGAGGCTGTCTGCCAGAATGTGCTGATGCCCGGAACATGGACAGCAGTCAGGAAGAGGTTGTGCTGGACTGCTCAATTCCGCACTTGCATCGTCTCCCAGCATAGAGGGTATCAGAAAATGCCTCCATGTTTGTACAAGTACCGGACCACAGACATATTGTCGGTCTGAATCAGGAGTGTACCTGGACATAGAAGAAGGTGGAAGACCTGGAGGGCATACAGTACTGCCCTCATTTCCAATACATTGATGTGTAGAGATGCTTCCAGCTGAAACCATGTTCCTTGAGTCTGATGGTCTCCTAGGTGTGCTCCCCAGTCTTGACATGAAGCATCCATTGTAAGGGTCATAGTAGGAGCAGAGGGTTGAAAGGGGAACCTTCATGGAGAGATTGGACAGCTCCTGCCACCAACGAAGATCCTTCTTCATGTACCCAGACACTAGGACTCTGGTCCAGGTTGTCCAACCACTGATCCCATTAGACATGAAGAGTCTATTGGGTCACCCCTCATATGCAGTCTGGCTAGAGGAATTGTAGGTATGGCAGCTGCCATCAGCCTGAGAAGATGGAGGATTGACCACGATGTGGTCCAACGTGAGTTGGCCACTAATCTGGCCTGTTCCTGTGGGATCTCCACTCTGTCTGAGGAGAGGAAGGCCCTGCCTTAGACAGTATCCAGCACCACCCCAAATGAATTGCAGGTGCTGGGAGCTGAGAAGTGGGACTTGGGATAGCTGATTGTTATTCCAAGTCTGTAAAAGAGGTCCAGGGTGAAGGAGAGTGACTCTCTCAGACTGCTTTGTGATGGGGCTGATAGAAGCCAATCATCCAGATACAGGCACAATTAGATCCCTCTGCAGCATAGGGCTTCATCTACCACTGCTAGGCACTTGGCAAAAACCCAAGGTGTTGATGATAGGCCAAAAGGGAGAGCCTTGAACTGGTAATGTTCCCCCAGAAGGCAAACCACAGAAAGTGGCGGTGGGCCTGGAAGACAGGAATGTGCAGGTAAGCATCCTGCATGTCCAGCGCACAAAGCCAATGCCTCTTGTGAAGCAGGGCTAGAAGTCCTTGGATGGTGAGCATGCAGAACCTCTTGTACTCGACGTACAGGATGAGCATGCTGAGGTCCAAGATGGGTCTTAGGTCACCCTTCTTGTTGGGCACTAGGAAGAAATGGAAGTAGTACCCTCTTCCTACCTGTGCCGGAGCCATGGGCTTTATGGCTGACTTTTGCAGAAGAGCCTGGATTTTGTCCCCTATAAGATACAGGTGCCTTGGAAAATAATGGGAGAGGCCTGGGTGTTGTCCAGAAACCTGTCTAGGAACTCTATGGTGTGACTTCTTGCTATTAACTGAAGGACCCAAGAGTCTGTGATTATGTCTTGTAACCCTGGAAGGTGGAGGGTAAATCCCCCCACTTGTTCCCTAGAGGATCTGGAGGAGGCAGGAGGGTCCCCCACAAGTCAGGAGGCTGAGGGGAGGGAGTCAGCAGCTCATCTGGGGGGCTTCTGGGACTTGGCAGGAGGAGTTGGGGTTCCTGATGCTGGACACTAGCATTTGGCCTGGCCTGTGGCAGGGGCCTCTTTGGTCTGGCATCTCTGTTGCTGAAGAAAAGACCATTTGCCTTTGTAATGCCCTAGTTACATGAAGCGGACATTATGGATGGATTTGTCTCGGTCCTACAATTCAGTGATAATATCCTTCCTTAGCATCACCTCCAAATAACACAAATCCCCTGAAAGAGGCATCCAGGATGGAGTTCTGGATGTCTTCTGCAAAGCCAGTGATCCTGAGTCTCAAATGTTACCTAATGCAGACAGCACTAGGTCATAAGTGACTTGGAGGGCATGACGACAGAAGATTTTAGCCATTCTCACAGTCTTGACAATTTGGGCTTTACGCTTCTGGTCCTGGATAGCTTCCATCTTTGACTTAAGTGAGGCCAGGGAAGATTTCTGACAGGAAACCATATGAGCCACATAATAAAGGGAACTGAGGGTGCGAGTGGAGGAGGAATGGATCTTGCGAACGAAATTGTCTAGCTGCTTAGACTCCTTATCAGGAGGAGACCTGCTCAAATGTTAGGTTTAGAGGACCAGTCATGGGCAGGTGCAATAACAACAGAGTCTGCATTAGAATGGCTAGTAATGTGTGTGACCTCATCTGGGGGGTGGAACACCCTGTCTTCCTTTTTTGAAACAGCGGGAATGGAGGAAGGCTGTTGCCTGATAGTGGATGTTCAGTCTTCATGGGGCCCAGTCCAAGACAGTATGGGCATAGGAGCTGTGTCAGTCATGTCTAGATGCTCTGCAAGACTTGTCCACTTTGGATCCTGTTCCTGGATAGCCCAGCCACAGGTATTTTGTATAGTTATGAAGAGTTCTGCAAAGGAAGGTTCCTCTGGATGGGGACTCCGGGGACTCCTCAGGCTGAGGCTCTATAGGTGTATGCGTACCAGTGCTGGAGGACAAGTCAGAGTCAGAGTCTGAAGAGTGCCTGCTGAGAGTCTGAACCCTTTTTAGAGAAGTGTCCTGGGTTTTATCCCTCACCTGGTGTCTAGAGGAGCCTTCTCTGGAAAGGTGGGAATCCACAGGAGAAGCTTATCTAGGGGCTGGAAAAAAGGCAGAAGTAGAGGTCACCGCTGGTTTCCAATGGTCAAGTTCCAAGGCTAGTTGAGTTCTCTCCTCCTAAATCAGGGTCTGAAACACTGCTTGGATATCAGCCGGAGGCTGCTGTGGTGGCAGAGGCTGAGGCTGAGAAGGAGGTGGTGGAGGAGGAGGTTGGTATAATGGAAAGCCCAGTGTCTGATATTGAGGGTATCCATGAGCCTGATAGGAGTAGGGAAAGCCAGAAGGAGCATACCCTTGATTAGACATAGTCTGGCATCAGATACCTTGGTACATAATGCAGTTGATGATCAGGGGTTGGATACCCTGATAAAGGGTACATTGGGTATTGTGGGGACAGATAGCCTGGAACATTGCCCGTAGGTCCAACTGGAGGTGGAGCTGAAGGCCCAACAGGAGGTCCAGAAGGACCAGGCATTGGTCCTGTAGGGACATTTGATGGGGCTGGCACTGCATCAGGCTGTCCGGCACCGCAAGATTCTCTGCCTGGAGGCCTGATGGAAGGTCATCCAGCATTTGAGGAATGGCCAGAGTGCCAGATATACTCTGACCTGGTGAATGGTCACATGGAGAAGGGTCATTTGGTGTCAGGGTGTGAGTAGAACCTGACGGGAGACCCACTATCATCTAGGGAGAAGGAGTCCAAGATGGTGGAATCTGGTTATCCAAGGGGGCTTGGGTTGAGAAGGTCCCAATGGAAGGTCCCCGGAGGAATTAACAACAGGCCCAGTGGGCAACTCAGGAAGAGACTGACCCAGCAAAGGAGGCGGAACCTCCAGATTAGTGATTAGTGCCCTCCTCAGGCTCATGATCTTCTGGCAAGCCCGGAGGGTCTGGTTGTGTCTGTGGGAGTGAGGAACCCTCAAAAGACTGTTTCATGTCCAGCAGCTGGCTCAACTCGATGTCAAGGGTATACTATGACCCCGATGGGAGAGTTCCAGCTGTGCTGTCCCCAGAGGAACTGGGGAGTGACTTATCAGCCACAGCAGTGCAAACGTCAGAAGAGCTAAAATTTGACATATCTGCCTGGGCTATGCAAACAACAGCGGAGCTGGAGTCCAGTTTACCAGCTGTGACTATGCTCTCCTCGGTGGGACTGGGAAGCAACTTATTGACCTGGCTGCTGGCGATAGACCCTGAAGAAGATATGAGCCTAAGGAGCACACTATGGGTGCCATCATCCAAGAAGAGCCCCAACTGCACCGTGAGTAATGCAGACAGGGAGATCGTGGTCTGATCCAACAGAGTGATAGGAGACCTGGCAGTATGAGTACTTACTGAAGTGGAGGTCCCTCCAGTGTCAGTGGTGCCCGATGGTCACCACCAGGTACATGGAGATCAATCTCAGTCTTGATGCCCCTCCTTGTCCTTTCCTTCTTTTTGAGTTCTAGCATTGGAAAAGAAGATTTTTCCCACATATTCTGCAGCTCTTTTTCCATCAAAGCTAGGCACTTCTCCAGCAAGTGGGCTTCAAGCTTTTTCTGGTGCCTAATCCGCATGGCCTGGTTGAAGGATTGGCAGGGCGCACAATCCTTGATCCGGTGTTTGGGGCTGTAGCAGACCATGCAGTGGGAATGCTCATCAGCATGCAGGATCTGAGTGCTGCAGGACTTGCACTTCTTCTTTTCAATGCATCACCCAACTGTTCATGTTCCTGAATTGTACCTCCAACTATATCCCATGCTGTGAATTTGTCACTGTTACTTATTTGCTTCCCCTTTCTTCTGTATATCCCTCAAGATTTCTGTATAAGACCTATTTATGTTAGACCTGTTTATACTGTATTTTACTATGTAATTGCTTGACCTGGTGTTCTGTTCTCTTTTTATGCTAAACTGAACATTTACATAAATGGGCATTTTTGCTCACATACCTTTCAGTATAAAATAAAGATTGATTGATTAAAAACTGGACTGACAGACCTGAACCACAGCAGTTCTGTAAAAATCCAAACTGGCCATACTGGGTGCAGGTTGTACAAATACTGTTGGTCCAGTCAATCTGGTTGCACTGTTCAGTCCAACTTTTACATATTTCGTCCACTCCTGGAAGTCTGTTTTTCAACCCTTCCTTGACATGATTGAAAATGGAACCATCAGGATCAGACCAGATAGATAAAAGTCAGACCAGATCATCTGAAGTGAGTGGATCAGCAATATTTGCACAAGCTGTGCCCGATCCAGATTTTACAGCTCTGGTCCAGGTCTGGTGATCTGGTTTTTATCCATACCCCACTGCATATGGCTTAGTGACATACTGTACAGATGGATGCAGAGTCTAACCCATTGAAGGTTGAAGTTTCAGAAAACCATTATGCTAAAAATGCCAAGACTCACTCCCCCACCCCAAGTCACACTTAGTCCTCTACCAAAGTCATGCTTAAATATTGATGCCTCTACATCTACACCATTAAGCTTTTAATGCCATCATGCCTCTTCTGCTGCTATGAACTCCCCCATCCACGAAGTCCCATTCTGCTTGTGGAAGCTCACCCCCCCTTCAAAACCAGGTAGTTTTCCAGGGAGCAGCTCTTTACACCACATCAACTGAATTACTGCTAAACTCCTTATTTTTAAACATTTTGTTGAGAAATTTTTTTGTTTTAGTATATCCATGGTCAGAAAAAATTAATTTGTAAAAGAAACCAAAACCCCCATTTATCAGTTCATTAAATCACAATACAGCATGTTATTAACTAATCAGATTCTATGTGTAACCTACAGTAAGTCAAACAAAAATTAGACACACAAATGCCTATCTGTTTGCAAATGAAGCAAATGTGGTTACTATCATTCAGTTGTAAACACCTATAGTCACAAATTGCAGGTTAACAACATTCAGTAGAATATAAACAGTAGTCCAGAACTGCCTGCCTGAGAATGAAGTTGGTGTATTATTTGGAAAAAGGTAACACTGAGACACTTGCTATGCAATGTCTTGCAAAGTAGCAGAATGACTGCTCTTAGGATGGTGGTGTCAAATGGCTAAATGAGGTGTTGTGTTCATAGGGGCTTAGGGAAACAGTGGAGCTTATTTGTTATGCAGAAAGCTCCGGGAAGTGTTTAACCAACTCTACTTCAAATAGCTTTCTATGATGTCTGTAGTATCCATTGGTAATCTGACATAAAATGACTGCCAGAAGATAATGAGTTAACTTTCTGTGGGCTCAATTAACTCCTCAAGTCAGAGGAAAAATAGTTCTCTACAGCTTCCTATACACACAGGCAGTGTAGTAATGAGGCTTTAGTGGAGGAATCTATTTTTTACACTCTATCATGTTGTTTGGTGGCAAAAATGACATCAGTCCTTTTCTGAATGCAAAACACCTGCTGGGTATGCCCACAGTCATAAAAAGGGGTATGTCCGCCCCAGGTTCTGTTAAGGAGGGAGGAGTGTTGTGAGATAAGGCCACATCTTATTGTTTTGGGTCATGCTTTATATAGTTTTATGCATATAATGCATCAGAGATGCCACAGTGACCAGAGTAAGTGCACGGGACCATGGGTATATGTACATGGGCCCTGTAGAATGAAATTAATTTATTGTTACTGGGCAGGAAAACTGTTTACTACGAGACAGGGCTAGAGTTAATTAAATAATTTTAGAAGTAGATGAAAGAAATACTTAAGCAGAGCTGGCATGCAGGTTGGTCCATTTGTTTCTGAACAGACCACAGCATCACTAGGAGACTGAATGTCTGGACCCCATTTGTTTTGAGAGGTCTCCACTGACTTAAGCTTGTTACCAACTGAATGGGCTACCATTTAAGTAAACAACTGTATTGAATACAGTTTAACTACAGCTATCTCCTAGCAGGGAGGTTGGAATGCTCCCCCCAGAAATCTGGTTTGAGCTGGCAGACCTCTGAGTCTTTTTTTTTAATTCAGAACCTCATACCTGTGATAATGTAATAAAATACTAAACTCTGATTGGTTGTGCAACCATAGAAATAGAATGCTAGCCACTCACAGGGCCAGCCACTATCCACTGGACCTACCCCTTTGAAACCCATTAAAACTGGGATGCAGAGGAGTATCTGTGCCTTTAGCTTTTGCCTTTTTGCTTGAAGCCTTTGCCACTGTTGCATCTGGGACCCTCTCTACCTGCTTAGGAGAGCAGAGACACTTTCTTCAAGAATCCTTCTGCACTACCAAGAACCAAGATTTTCAACTGCCTTTGTAAAGACTTTGCACTTTCAAAATTCCACAACTAAGGACTTCAGGTAGAACTTTAATCTCAGAGTTTTGACATGTAGGTTTTTATGTATATTTTCCATTGTATTTTCAATATCCTATAACCAGCATCTAAAATTATTTGTCTTTATGTTATTTATTGTTTTCTTACTAATTTAATTAATAAAGCCTTTGGCTTGTTTTAAAATAATTCTGCCTATGTCTTTTGTGTGGGATGACTTAGGAAAAGTTGTTCAAATGATACCACACCTGTGTGACTGTTTTAAGGTTAAACAGTACAAAAGTGAAGTACCAGTTGGGACTCTGTGATGAAAGGAGGGGAGGAAATACAAAGGTTCTCAAGAGGAGCTCTGCATTTCTGGGGAAGACATATAATAGGGTGTATAGGGCCCCCTAAAGCATATACATGCCTGTGGCTATTCTGGTTTGTGGTGCATTGGCTGAAAGGGTTCTATCCCAGGAACCCAGACCGAGACTGTATTTGTATCCCCTTGCATGAGGAGAGGGTGCCCTGGGATTCTCTGGTACACACTCAGTTGTGAAACAGTGAGTGTGCTAAACAAATGGAGAAAGGGTATCCCTGACCCCCCCCATGTCACCGGAAGAATTTGTTGTGATGCAGAGAAAAATTCCACCCCACGGGAGTGGGCTGGTGACAGGTGTCAACAATGTATTTAAATTATATGAAAAGAACATAAAAATATGAATATTAAATATACTTTATTTTTCAACAGTCCTCCAGATGAAGCCTAAATTATAGATGAAACATCGGGGCCATACTACGAAAGTGAAAGAAAATAAAGATTTTTTTGAAAAGAACATTTTGAGTGTTAGAGAATGTTTCTCTTAAAGAGTAACTGTACTATGAACATTGATTTTAGATTTGGCCTTAAGTTCTAACTGTTCCTCAGTCGCTTATTTTGTCCTTCTGATTCTGTGTTTGCTGTTGCTGAGGTTGCCCTGTAGTTCTGCCTATCTCTGTTTTTTTTTTAAGTTTAGTCTTCTTGTATGCCTTTTTTTTCCATAATTGCCTCAAGTACCTCAGCACCATCCACATTGGTCTTCATATATTACTGCTGTACTTTTGTCTTGGGGGATACATTTAAGCAATAAGGCATGACAGGGTGTGCTATATCATGGGATATCATCATGACTCGGGTGGTTGGGCATGAGGCCGCAGGTCAAGTGCATCCAACGACCCAAGAAGTGACAATATCCCATGATATACCACAACCTGGAGTGACGTATTGCTATTATGAACAGAGTTTGAAGTTTTATTTAAAAAAATTAAAACAAACAGGTTTTAAAATGTTTTATGAATGAGTTTTTGGGTGGTGTAGCAGTACATTTAGAAAAAATAATTCTCAGACAGTAGAGAGCAAGGAGGCTGATGGTGCCAGAATGTTTTTGAAGCCATGATGATGTAGCCCAATATCATCACAGCTTCAAAGAGCTCTGAGCCAATCACATGCCTGTATTTATGATCCTCAGTTCATAATGTTGCTTTAAGCAGTCCATTTGTTTTTAAAAGTGTCCCTTTGTTGCTTGACATTGATGCCCATTTGTTGGACTCCCCAAGGCATCCATGCTGTGAGCTCCCTCATTGTGTAGCAGCGTGGTATATGTAATTCTCCTAGATTTTTCCCTGCACCTTCAAGCGGTGAATGTGATGATGTTATGTACAGTGCTTCTTTGTGTTTTTCCAATTCACACTTCTTTAACTAGGTCATCCATGTTGCTAAGAATTAGATCCAACATCAAAGCTGTGTCAGCAAGTGCAGAATAAGGGGACAAGCAAGGAATAAACTGGAATGTGACATGATTACTTCCAGGCCAAAAGAATCCTGTTACCATAGCAGACTGCCAGCTCAAATAAGGTTATTTAATTTTCTTTTTCAAAATAGCTAAATACATCTCAACATGCAAATAAAAGCAGAGGCGTTTGCTTAAATGATAGTGTTTTATCCTAAAGATATGCAAGCTGGAGCCATTTATGGGATTAAAGTAGTATTCCAAATGCTAAGAACAACAGTCCACAAACAAAAAAAAGAGTTTGGTACTCACCCAATTTGTGGAGATCAACACACTGTATTCAAAAAAGTTTCTTTCTCACTGCACATCAGTTGCCCATCCTTACTTTATTTGGTGCCATAATTCTGGATAAAACACAGTGGCCTGCAAGATGCTGAAATGCTCAGTACAACTTAATAGATTTGCACCAGCGGTGCATCTTAAAAAATGGCATACACCCAGACGTAGTTTGATTTTATATTATAAGCTTAAAGGGACAGTATAGTGACACAAACAGCATTTAGTATCACATTTAAGCTTGACACTTATTAAGCAATAAGACATGACCAGTGGTTAGAGTAACAGTCTGTTAATCACCCCTAGGGGTGTAATGTGGCACAAGGCGCAGCCGAGTGCCATATTGCCCCCAAGGGGTGATTAACTGACTGTTAATCTAACCCCTTGGAGTGCCTTATTGCTATTATTAAAAATTATTCCAAAAGAAAAGTGTTAAAAGTGTATTTTTTTAATGTTTTCCATATTTAGAGGGAGATTTTTAATAAAATAGTTCTTCCACCAACAGTTTAAGAATGCTGGTTCAAAATCAGAATGCATCATTCCAGTCATTCAGCAGTGCTAGAGGATGGAATGCTGACATGAAGAATCCATGTGCCATTGTGATCAGGCTGTACATGACAGCATAACATGGCTTAATGTAATGCTGTTGGAATCCTAACAGTTACTCAGATTGCAGCTTTTCTGAGAACCTTTTTATAATATAGCTCAATATAAAGGGCATATGACAGAAAAGTCATTATAATATATATATATATATATATATATATATATATATGTATATATATATATATATATGTATTATACTGGTGTAGTCACGCCAGTATAGTTAGGATTGAGTAAGCAGTTTAGTGTTAAACCCCAAATTTCGCACCTTAATAACTTTGCAACTGTTTAGCAGATTTGCATGAAAGTTAGAATGTGTGGCTTTGTATGGTGGATCTCTTGATTTGCCAAGCTGCATTTCAGTAGGACTTGCGGTTTACATGTAGTGAAGCGCTGAAAAATGCATTTTTCACCTTTTTTTGGCACTTTTCTTGCTGATTTTTGCCCATTGTGCTGTGGCCACACCATTTGGGATTTTGATCTGACATTTTCAGGGTAGAAAGAGGGTTGGTCAATGAACAATGCAGCATTGGTTTGGCGAGAAAATATTAATCCGTTCCAAAGTTATTTAATTTTTAATTTTGAGGGTTTTGAGCATGCTCAGTTCACGTCAAGATTTATACATATTTTTTGCGAAAGGGGAATGGGCTCCCGATCAAGGATTTTGTCAGCTCATGAACAGGGATTTATAAAAACCCCATTCATGAGGAAAAATTCTGCGCGTCACCATCTTTGTTTTAATTTTCCCCCCAAACAAAATGCCATAGCTTGCTCCACAGCTTGTTGCAATAAGGCATGGGTTTTGTTCAGGGTGACATCCTCAACAAACCTATACCTTTGGTTTGCTTAGTTTTGGCCCAAAAAAATTACTGTTTTAAATTTTGAAATTCTTTTTTCATGACTTGCTTCCAATCCTCGTTTGCGAGCAGACATAATCCCCGTTCACAAACCAATCCCCTTTCATGAGGTAGCAAAATCCTCGCTCATGACTTAGGGACCAGATGGCCATTCTCGTGAATGAGGATTGAATTGTGAACGGGAATTTTGTCAGCTCGCAAAAGGGGATTGGGTTTCTGAATCCCCTTTCATGAGCTGACAAAATACTTGTTCCCGAGCTGACAAAATCTTCATTTGTGAGCAATCCCCTTTCGCGAGTTGACAAAATCCTTGATTGACATTTCCCGACCAGATGGCCATTCTTTCAAACAAGGATTGGCTCACGAATGGGGATTTTGACAGCTTGCAAAGGGAGATCGGCACATGAATGGGGATTCTGTCAGCTCATAAAAGGGGCTTGTTTTTTCAATTCCTTGTTCACGATCTACCAAAATCCCCATTCGCGAACTGTCAAAATCCCCATTCACGAGCCAATCCCCTTTCGCGAAGTAACAAAATCCCCTTTCACAACTTAGGGACCAGATGGCCAAAATCTGATGACCAAAGATTACTCAGGAATGGGGAGTTTGACAGCCTGCAAGAGAGGATTGACCTTGCGATTGGGGATTTTGACACCTCGTGAACTAGGATTTTAAAAACCTTGCCACTGTACTGTGAATAAACAGTTTGGTCTTTCGGCTTGAAATTTGCAGGGTATAAAGGAGGTGTTGCAGAGATGTGAATTATGCTGTTCAGGCATACAAAATGTCATCGATTCCATAGATATGCCATAACGAAGTTGAGATTTTTCCCATAGGATAACATTGCAGCACCCACAGTGTTTTTCAGTGCTCGCATCTCAGAAACGATGGAACATATGGATTTAGTTGGCTTATCTCACACGGAGGTTTTGCTGTCATGATTACAGCGGCATTGGAACTTTTTTCATAGCTGCTATGGTTGCTGAGATATTGTCAAATTAGTGTTACAAGTGTTTCTTGCCCTATAGGGCTACTGTATGGCTCCGTAGGTATGTGTAAGTGGAAGCGCAGGGCCTGGAGAACCTGTGCTCCCATAGACACATATCATTTTGCACAAATGTGCAGCTTGACCCCGAGCTCCCACCAACACATACCATTTACTAGTTATAGTACACTTTTTCAAAAAGTAAGGACATTTATTGCAAAAAATGTCATTAATGCATCAGTTAGGGTTAAAGCAACAAAAGTGGGGAAATGAGATGTTAGGGTTGAGTTCCTAACCTCCCACCACCCCACCCCCATCCTCCACAGACCGACAGACACCGGGATGTGCCATGGGGTCATAAGGCCTAGCTCTCACTCCATTCTACTTTACTATAGCATATCAAGCTGTTTACATATGGAATGGGGTGAGGGTTAGGCCTGATGACCCCATGGCACAACCTGGAGTCTGAGGTTTGTGGAGGATGGGGGGTGGTGGGTGGGTTAGGGGCTCAACCCTAACATCTCATTTCCACACTTTTGTCACTTTAACCCTAACTGATGCATTGATGGAGTTTTTTTTGCAATGAATTATATACACACACATATATATATATATATATATAGATATTGCAAAAACTCCATTACTGTATCCATTTTTTGCAATGTATGTATGTATGTATATATATATATATATATATATAAATTGCAAAAAACTCCATTAATGCATCAGTTAGGGTTCATACTATAGAAACAAAAGTATGCAAAATGTGATGCTAGGGTTCCCAACCCTAACATCCCATACCACTCCCCTAACCTACCCTACCACCCCACCCTCCATACAACAACAGGCATTGGGGTGTGTCCTGGGATCATCAGCCCTAACATTCACCCCAGTCCATGTGTAAGAAAGGTGAGATGGTACAGCATAGGAAAATGGGGCGAGCATTACAGTCAATGACCCCAAGACACACCCTGATGCCTGTTGTTGTGTGGAGGTAGGGTGGGGTGGGGTGGTAGGGTTGGTTGGGGGGTGGGATGGGCTGTTAGGTTTGGGATCCCTAACACAACATTTCCATACTTTTGTCACTGTACTATGAACCCTAACTGATGCATTAACAGAGTTTTATGCAATGAATGTCCTTATTTTTTTGTGAAAGTATCACCACAGCCATAGTTGTTTATGGGAGTGTAGGTCCCCCATCTATCCGTAAGTATACAGACATTTTAATTAACCTTCATCTCCCTCTTGGAGTGCAGGGTCCTTTGTGCCCTGCACTCCCATGCACCATGATTTCCCTTATTTAATGTGGGAGCTCAGGGTCCCAAGGACCCTGCGCACCAATCCCTCCATAGATGCGTGAGCAAAATATTACCATAGCCTTCTGATTACCCCAGGACATGTACCTGGTACAGAAACTTTTCAAATCCCTGCTAAAATATAATTTTGTGCAACTGCAATGCCATTACACACCACAGGTGTGAAAACACATTCTGGGCAGGTGGATAATAAAAAGGCTATGTTGTAAATCTGGGGTCAAAATATTTAAAATTACCATAGTTATAAGCAGGCATACCAAAATTACAACTAATACTCATAACTTTGGCATTTGTCATATTTTGACCGCAAATTTTCAACGTAGTCTTCTTATTACACCACCTCATAAACCCCATAGATGAAAATTTCTTAATCCATGGCAAAACACCATTCCATGCCACAGGTGTGGAAACACATTTCAAGTAGGATGTGAGAAATGACAGCTGTACTGTTCATGAGGTGGTGTGCAAAAATGGCTATGTTGAAAATTTGGAGTAAAAATATAAAAAATTGCCAAAGTTACGTGCTTGTGTAGATAAATTTCAATGACCGCAGGTTACTCAGGCATTTTTGGGGCATTTTTGCACCAAATTTTTAAGATGGGCTTTTTGGGACCCCACCTCATGAACACTGGCTCTGTCATTTCATTACTCAGTCCTGAAAGGTTATTTCATGCAGCAACCGCCAAGTCACCTTATGGGTCTGATTAATGAAATGACAGTAACAGTGTTCCTGAGCTGGGGTCCTAGAAATTTGTGGCAGTTTTCATGAAACAGTGATACAAACTGCAGAAGTTTGCATGCAACAGTGCCATTATTTGTGTGAAAACAGCCACAATTTGCGGCTACTTTTCAAAAATAGTGCCACAAATTTGCAACACTACCAATGACTGAGTGGAAAAAATATATTTCTGGCCACTATTTACAAAAACTAAGGCCAGAATTGTGTTCCTCAAGCCCTGATTAGGTAAACACAACTGTTGTTGTTTACTAAGGGGCAGCATGTTTTGAATTACAGCGTATTTTCCCCCATTGTTAACTGAAAACAAGGTGGCAGCAGCAGGGCACTACTTTTTTCATTTGAGGCAGCAAAAAGTGCTTTTGCGGCAGCAAAACCTGCTTTTGCAGAGAACATCTAATTTTTCCCATTGTCTATAATGGGAAAATTAAAACTTTTATAACTTTTGAACGGATTAATATTTTTTCAGCAAAACTTCAAAAGGCAGAGCTGTGACATAGAACCCATATACCCTAAACATTTCAGGCCAGACCCCCAAGACAGTTTGGAGATGTGGCACAGCAAAGATTTGCACCTAAATGGTAATTTTCACATTTTTTTGACACTCTGCATCTCTGCAACCGCATATCCATTCACAACGAAACTTGCCACATCAAGAGATCTATGGTACATGACTGCACATAAAACATTTTATGTGCATAGGTCAAATGGCTGCAAAGTTATTGAAGTGCTAAATCTTGGGTTTAACACAGAAGTGACCATTAAACCCTAACTATACTGGCACTACCATTCCAGTATACTATATGTGTGTGTATGTGTATATATATTATGGTAGCATGGTAGTGCTACCATAGTTAGGGTTGAGGAGCCATTTCTATGTTAAACCCAAAATATTTCACCTTAATAACTTTGCAACAGTTTGACGGATTTGCCTGAAATTTGGAACATATGATCAAGACCCATATGCCTTGGGATCTGCAAAGTTTTGTACCAGTCAGATACAGGGCTGCGGAGTTATTAAGCGTGATCTGTACGTGCGTTTACGCTTTTTCTGGAATTCTACGGTCATGCCTACAGGTCGCACAGTTTGCGCGACCGGCCCGAAATCTTCAGGGAACGTGCAGCCAGGGTCCCTGATGTGCCTTTTGAAGATTTTGTGAAACAATATTAAATGGTTCAAAAGTTATTCAAAAAACAATTTTCCATTATAAGTCAATGGGAAAAGTTAACAAAAAGTTTGACAGTGTCGCAAATGCATTTTTTACTTTTGCAAATGGCCCTGTTGCTTTCACAAATCCACCATCTTGTTTTCAGTTAGTGATCAGAAAAATGCTTGGCATTTAAATTTGGAACTCTCTAGCAACCTAATTCTTTTTGTATTCACCTAGTCGGACCCTGAGGATGCTAGCCATGTCTTTATTTTGGGGTAAAACACCCCAGAGATATGTTTTTCAAATTTCTGGAAAAAGTGCTTTCACAAAGTACTTTCGTGCTCACGAAAGTGTCGTAAATTTTTGCGAAAGCTTTCGCAAATTGCGACAGTACTTTTCTAGTCTGTGGGAAAATGACAGCAATTCTTTGGCACTCTGCTGCAAAAGAACGGTTTGGAGTTTTAGGCTGAAATTTGGAGGGAACGTAGCTGACATCTCACAGATGTGCCTTTCAGTGTTTTGTTGAAAAAATATTGCATGGCAGCAAAGTTACAATACTCCAAATTTGATGCTTTTTCCCATAGGATAACATTACGGTGCCCGACGCATTACAGGAATCCTTTGGCACCCTGCTGCAAAATAACGGTTTGGTCTTTTTTCCTGAAATTTGGAAGGAACTCAGCCAACAGCCCACAGATGTGCCTTTCAGTGGTTTGGTGAAAAAATATTACAGGGAGGCAAAGTTATGGTACTCCGAACTTCTCTTTTTTTCCCATAGGATAACATTACGGCGTTCACCGTGCCTTTCAGGGCCCGTATCTCGGAAACGGTGCGAGATATGGACTTTTCATCAGGAAAATGCTTAGCCCCCTAATGGGAGCTAAGTACAAAATGAGTCAGGACAGTCGTAAATCATATGACTTTTAAATTTTTTTTCTACTTCGCACGGTTCCTGAGATATAACCTATTTAGTATTCCAAGTCCTCATTTTCTACTCCGATACCCATTATTATGCATACATTCTTTGTACTCACTGTCTTTCTCTATGCAGCTTTTGGGGAAAACCAGCCTGTGCGCTTACATTACTGTTACCGTTGCCCTTTCTGCTTGCGGTTCCGTACCCGTTTCACTTACTGTTGATGTCTATGCCACCATGTGCATTATCCTTTGCGTTTTCCTTTGTGCTTGCATTTCTGTTATTTTTTGCCATTTGTGTCTACAGTACTGTTTCTCTTTCTGTTTCACTTTGCATCACCATGCCCATTGACATTTCCATTTGCAGGCACCATGTTACTATGTGACAACACATCACATGGCAAACTGTTCCCGTCTACGCCACCGTGTGCGTTACCCTTTCTGTTCTCATTCGCACTTGCATTACCATGTGCTCCACTGTTATCACTTCTGTTTGCATTGCTGTTCCTGTTACTATGCCACAAGACATCACGTAGCGGGAGCGTGGGGCCCAGAGGGCCTCGCATTCCCGCCGCTGCATAACATTCACTATTTCTCATCATCATTCTCAAAAAGAAGGGAAATTAGAGGCAAAAAACTCTGTTTAATGCATTAGTTAGGATTGTTCCACAGTGACAAAGTGAGAATTGGTGTTAGGGTTGAAAACTCCTTAGACCTCCCAGCCCACCCCCAACAGGTATTGGGTGTGCATTGGGGTCGTTGGTCCTAACTCTCACCCCATTCTTCTATACTTCTGCTGCTTTACACATGTGATGGGGTGAGAGTTAGGGCTGATGACTCAATGCGCACCCCATTGTCGGTTGGGGGTGGGCTGGGGATCCAAGGGCGAAGCCAAACCCTAACACCAAATTTCCTCACTTTGTCACTGTGGAACAACCCTAACTAATGCATAATGGAGTTTTTGCCTATAATATATATATATATATATATATATATATATATATATTCTACAAAAACTTTGTCAATGCATCATATAGGGTTAAAGCACAAAAAGTCAGGAAATGAGACCTTTAGGGTTGCCCCATCCCCTGTGGACCCGCCTATCATCCCGAGATTGACAGCTGATGGGTGTGTCATTGGGGTTGTGAGGCCTTAATGTCACCCCATTCCATCTGTAATCATTTTCACAAGCCACAGTAAAGAAGAATGGCATGACATTTAGGCCTCACAACCCCAATGACACACCCCATCAGCTGTCAATCTCAGAATGATAGGCGGGTCCACAAGGGGGGATGGGGCAACCCTAAAGGTCTCATTTCCTGACTTTTTGTGCTTTAACTCTAAATGATGCATTAACGAAGTTTTTTGCTTAGAATTTCCTTACTTTTGAGAAAGAATAGAAAAGTAGAACATTGCACAAGTTGGTTGGAGTGCAGGCCCTTCGGGCCCCATGCTCCCACCAACTTGCAAATTCCTGTCTAAGATAAGAGTACAAGTACTGAATATCATATGTATTGCTGGCAGCGCATATGGGTGGTAGTGTGGGGCCCACCATCTTGAAAGAAAGCAAAGTGTCAGTCATCAGAGTGGCATAATTCAACACCTGTTTACATGTCAGACACATAACCACTACAAATTTCCTCCATGGCAGTAACGCTAGGCACCCTATAAATGTGAAGCCAGTACCACAATGCAAAATGCCATATGCAAAAGATAAAGTGTGTCATGCAATATGGTTGCAGCAAATTAATTTTCCAACACTTAAACACCATAATTCACATGGACAGCACATCCCCTCAACATGCTCCAAATTTCAATGTAAAAGACCAAACTGTTTCTGAGATATAAAATGTGAAAGTTTCAGATATTCATTTGTCACACTGGCAGAATTCCACACCTATTAACATTCTACACACCTAATGACTGAAAAGTCATCCATGGCAGTAAGGCAAGCTACTCTAGTAATTTCAAGCCACTGCCACCATGGAAAACTCTGTCCGCAAAATGTAAAATGTGCCACGCGATATCGCCACAAAAAATGTATTGTCTGACACCTAAAGAATATAATTCACATCTACAGGAGATGCTGTCAACACCCTGCAAATTTCAAGTTAAAAGACCAAAAGGTTTCCGAGATATTTAATTTGAAAAATTGTTAAAATTGTGCTATCTGGTCCCTCCAAATCTGGCCATCTAGTCCCTCCCTCGTGATCACAGATTGCAATCAAAGAATCTCATGATTAAAGAATTTGCAGCCTTGCGATCAAAGAATTTGCATTCTCACAATCAAAGAATAAAAAATGTCAAAACTCAATTTTTAGAGAAAAATACATGAAACCACAGCCATGACTCAACAGAACGAATGCCCCTGAGCAGATCCCACCCGAGTTTGCCTTTAGAAGTCACCCCTGTACTGAGAAAATTAAATTTTTCATGTTGCCATCTAGTTGCACCCTCGCAATCAAAGATCATGGTCATAGAATCTCACAATCAAAGAATTTGCAGGGTTGTGATCAATCAATAACAAATTTTAAGTCAATTTTTAGGCAGAAATACATGTGACCACAGCCATGCCTCAAAATAACAAAGCCCCCTGTGCAAAACACACCCTCATTTAGCTTAATAAGTCACCCCTGAGCTGAGAAAATTGATTTTTTTTCAAGTGGCCATCTAGTCACACCCTCGTGATCAAAGATCACAGTCAAAGAATCTCACGATCAAAGAATTAGCAGGCTCGTGGTCAAAGATCTTTAGCGAGCCACGATCAAAGAATAAAAAAGTTAAAAACTCTATTTTTTTACCATTTTGAAAGAAACCACATGCATGGCTTGATAGAGGGAAGAACCCTGAGCAAAACCCACCATAGTTTCACCTAAGAAGTCCCCTCAGGTCGAGATATTTGAATTTTTCCCACTGCAAAGTGAAAACAAGATGGCAGCTGTCACAATGAAAGAATTCCTTGCAATCAAAGATTCTTTGATCGCAAGCCTGCAAATTCTTTGATTATGAGGCAGGACTAGACAGCCAAAACCTCATTCTTCTTTTGCAAAATAACCATATAAATTGTCCCATTGACTTATAATGGGAAATTAAAAGTTTAATAACTTTTGAATAGATTAATATTTTTTTTCACCAAATGAAAAGTGGCATGTTCCTTGACACACGCTCTTTCAGGTGAGCCACATTACAGAGCAGCACACCACATGGCCATGCAGCGCCATGGATAAAATAAAAAAAAAAACTGCCCACATAACTGGAGAAAAGTGCATTTTTCAGCATTTCGCTGTGCAACAACCATAAGTCCGACTGTAATGAAATTTGGCAGATGAAGAGATCTACCAATCCCCACTGTGCATATCAGATTTCATGCAAATCCATTGAATGGGTCCAAAGTTATTAACACGCAAAATGTTGACTTTAACATAAAAGTGGCTTCATCGCCCTAAATATAGTGGCGCGACAACGCCCCTATAATATATTCCATGTCTGAGCATGTTGACATGATACAGCAAATGAGAATGGGGTGAGATTTAGGCATCATGACCCCAGTGACACACCTTGGCGTGTGTCAGACTGTGGAGGATCGGGGTGACATGTGTGAGTGGGATTAGGGGTTCAACCCTAATGTCTCCTTTCCTGACTTTTTT
This sequence comes from Neoceratodus forsteri, assembly GCA_016271365.2. Classification (NCBI taxonomy): domain Eukaryota; kingdom Metazoa; phylum Chordata; order Ceratodontiformes; family Ceratodontidae; genus Neoceratodus; species Neoceratodus forsteri. Next base: position 725,174,830 of record CM028137.1, on the reverse strand, counting down.
TGCTTTAACCCTAAAGGAAGCATTAACACAGTTTTTTGCATAGAATTTCCTTACTTATTGAAAAAGTGTAATATGACAAGAAAAAAACACATATTGGTGGGAATGCAGAGCCCAGCTCCCACCAAGTTGCCAATTTCTGCACAACAATATGCATCTGGGCCCACGCTCCCACTTACACAAAGCTACAAAGCATGCAGCAGCACTACAGGGCATCAAACCCTTGTAACAGTAATTTGCGCATATCTTGGGAACTGTAAGAGCAAGAAAAAAAATCTAGCATCATTGTAACATAGTCAGCAAGTACTTCACACATCATCGAATGACTGTACCCATATCTCACACCGTTTCCGAGAGATGGGCACCGAAAAGCACTGGACAGGCAGTCTTTCAACCCTTGTGACAGTAATTTCACAAAATCTCATGAACCATGCAACATATGAACAAAATTCCACTGCAGGCTTAATCAATGATTTCAAGTCTTTTTCCATTGGCTAAGCCAACCCTAGCGAAAAGTCTGTATCTCGCTTCATTTCCGAGATAATGGCACCGAAAGTCATGATACAGACTTCAATGTAATCCTATGGGAAAAATGACACGTCATTGAATATCTCTGCAACAAATTATTTCCCCAACACCTCTATGACATCCCCTCAACACCCTGAAAATGTCAAGTAAAAAGACCAAACTGTTATTGAGATATGGTCATCCCAATTTGGGCCTTCTGGTCTTTCTCATTAACATTCCAAAAATTCTTATACATTTTCCCATAGCATATAATGGGCAATTCAAATTGTAATAACTTTTGAACAGAATAATATTTTTTCACTAAACAAAAAGTGTCATGTTCCCTGGTACAGGCTATTTCTACATCCCAAGATTCAGACCACTAGCCCACACAGAGTCCGCACAGCACCACAGACAAAATAGTTGCAAAAGTGGCAAAAAGTGCATTATTTGGCACTTCGCTGCACAAAAACTGTAGGTCCAACTCAAACGCAAATTAGTAAATCAAGAGCTCCACCACTCCAGACTGCGCATGCCAGATTTTGTGCAAATCCGTTAAATGGTTGCAAAGTTATTAACATGCAAAATGTGAGGTTTAACATTAAAAGTGCCTACCACAATGCAAAACGCTATACGCAAAATGTAAAGTGCATCACACAATATCTCAACAGCAACTTAATTTTTCAACACCTAAATACCATAATTCACATGTACAGGACATCTCCTCAATACCCTGCAAATTTCAATTTAAAAGACCAAACCATGTCCGAGATATAACATTTTAAAGTTTGAGATTTTCATTGGTCAGAGTGGCAGAATTCCACACCTGTTTACATTTTGCACACCTAACAACTGTAATAAACATCCAAGGCAGTAAGGCTAGCTACCCTATAAATTTCAAGTCACTACCACAATGCAAAATGCTGTCCGCAAAACGTAAACTGTGTCATGCCATATCTATGCAACAAATGTATTTTCTGACAACCAAGCACCATAATTCACATCTACAGGACATCCTGTCAATACCCTCTAAATTTCAAGTTAAAAAACTAAACCGTTTCTGAGATACTTAATTTTAAAAGTTGTTAAAATTGGACTATCTGGTCCCTTCAAATCTGGCCATCTAGTCCCTCCCTCGGGATCAAAGAATCTTTGATTGTGAGCCTGCAAATTCTTTGATCATGAGGATGGACCTGATGGTCAAAACACCATTCTTTGTTTGCAAAAAAATATATACGTTTTCCCATTGACTTATAATGGGAACTTAAAAGTGCTATAACTTTTGAATACCTCAATATTTTTTCACCAAACTAAAAGCAGCATGTTCGGCCAGTGAAGCTGTTTCAAACAAGCCATGTTGTGGATCAGCATACCCCACAATGGCTGCACAGCACCACAGACAATATTCCAAAAACTGCCTCCAAAAGATAATTTTGCATTTTTCAGCGTTTTGGTGCGCAAAGACTGTACGTTCAACCAAAATGACATTTGGCAAATGAAGAGATCTACCATGCCCCACCACACATACTAAATTTCAGGCAAATCCATTGAATGGGTCCAAAGTTATTAATGCCCAAACTTTTGACTTAAGTATGTAAGTGACTGCTGAACCCTAAATATAGTGGCGCGACCACGCCACTATAATATAATACTAGCCACTCTCCCACCAACTTGCCCATTTCTGCATAACAATAGGCATCTGAGGGAGTCCGGACCCTTGGGCCTGTGCTATCACTCACGCATAGCTATGGAGCAATGCAGCATTCCTATCGGCCACTGAATGCTTGTAACAGTAATTTGTCCATATCTTGAGAACCGTAACAGCTAGAAAAACAATTCAAGTGTCATTGTAACCATGACACTGAGTCGATCATAGCACAATCACTGACTGCACCCATATCTCACACCATTTCTGAGATATGGGCACCAAAAAGCACTGGACAGGCACTCTTTCAACCCTTCATAGGTTCATAGGTAATTTACAAGCTCAGTAGGCAAAATTGCCTTTTTTTAACTCGCCACCATGTTTAGTGATGGAAATGAAATTTCTTATCACTCATATATGTGTCTAAACTTCGTTTAAATTCACCAACTGTATTACTATTTACAATATTCCCTGGTAGAGCATTCCACGTGAATATAATCCTTTGTGTAAACCACTGAGTCCTTCTATAAGATTAATTTTGTGTACTACTTAATTTTTTCTTATGTGACCTTGTATTAGCTGTAGATGGATTTAAACTCAATCCAATGGTTTCCAAAATTGCTTTATCACTAGCAGCCTTATAAACCAAAATTAAGTCTCCCCTTAATCTTCTATATTGCATTGAATATAGCCCAAGTTTTTTTTAAACGTAAATCATAGTCCATACTCCTCACATATTTAATTTCCTTAGTGGCCTTTCGTTGAATTCTTTCTATGAGTTTAACTCCTCTAACTGAGGTTGAGGCACATACTGATGAGCAGTATTCCAAATGTGGTCTCACAAGGCTAGTAAAAAGTGAAATTAAAACATTACCACTTCTGCTTTTTATGTTTCTTAATATACAACCCAGGATCTGATTTCCCTTTTTGGTAATATTAGTAGTATGAAAGTCAAAAGACATATTTTTTGAAAAGGTAGCACCTAGGTCTTTTTTGTTTTCATTTTCCAATAAAGTTGTATTGTATAATTTATATTTGAACCCAGGATTATGTCTACCAAGATGCATAACTTTGCACTTTTGTACATTAAATGGTAATTTATTTGCAATTGACCATTCTTCTAAGTATATAAGATTTTGTTGTAATTCTTGTGCTGAAAAATGATCTGTAATAATACCACCAGCTTGCAATCATCAGCATATTTAACCAGCCAACAATGATTGTTCATTGGGAGCATTGTTGATATTAATATATTAAAGAGTATAGGCCCCAGAACTGAACCCTGTGGAACCCCACTAGTAACACTCTCCCAACTAGATAAATGGGCCTTTAGAGATACCCTTTGTATCCTATCAGTTAACCAACTTGTAATTCAGTTAATTATTGTTTGATGAATTTCAACTTTAATTAGATGTTTAATCAAAATATCATATGATACTCTATCAAAGTCTTTCGCAAAATCCATAAATATTATATCCACAGATAAGCCTTTATTCAAGGCTTCACTTACTGGTTCAAAAAAATTCAACAGATTAGTTTGACATGATCTTCCCTTAATGAAACGATGCTGAGTATGATCTGTCAGCCCTTTATCAACTAGATGTTATGTTATTTTATTTTTTAATAGTTGCTCCATTAATTTACAAAACACAGCCGTAAGGCTAATAGGGAGATAATTTTGTGTCATATTTCTGTTCCCATTTTTATGTAGTGGAATTACTGTAGCCTGTTTCCAGATTGGCAAAATAATTCCTAATTTAAGTGAAGTATTGAAAATATAGGTCAAAGGACCCACAAGTTGGTTAGCAGTATTTATAATAAAAATAGAGGATATGCCATCTGGTTCCACAGAGCTACTGGATTTTATGGCTTTTATAACATGCATCACTTCTTTATGAGTAAAAGATATGGAGTCATCTGGTGTAATTGAAGACTGAGGTAAAAATGTACACTTCAGATTAAAAACACTTGTAAAGTATTTATTGAGCTTGTTTGCTATTTCAACCTCATCTGTGATCACTCTCTGCATTGTTTCTAATGGTCCAATTGTAGGACTACTATTTTTCAATGAACCTATATAATTAAAGAACATTTTTTTATTGTCCTTAGCTGAAGAAGCTAATTTTGATTCATAAACTTTTTTTTGCTTTCCTTATCATGCCTTTACTATCATTAACAGATTTCTTATATAAATCCCAATTACTTTTTGTGTTACTCTTTTTATATTTCCTATATAGTTTCTTTTTCCTACTTAGGCTCTTTTTAATGTTGTTATTCCACCATAAAGGGGATCTTTTTCTATTTCATAAATTGTATTTATGTTTATAAGGCACCCATTGATTAATACAATATTGAATTTTATCATAAAACTTCAACCATATGCTATTTAAATCACAGTCTTCAAAATCAGAAATCCAAGCCCAATTTCTTAAATAATTGATTATTTGTACATAGTCAGCTTTGTAAAAGTTTTGAGTTACTGTACAACCTTTACATACATTTTTTTCTTTTAAATTTATAGTTATATGTACCATATTATGGTCACTGTTAGATAATGGATGCTTCACTCGAACTTCAATAATATCCTCAGGCAAATTAGTTAGAAACAAATCTAAGATGTTATTCTCTCTTGTAGGTTCTCTTACTAGTTGTTCCATGTTATTTGAAACCATATAATCCATAAATCTAGCCTCTAATTCTGTTTAACACATTCCCTGCTCCCAATAAATATTAGGAAAATTGAAATCGCCCATTAAAATATGATTTTGATCTTGATCCGTAACCCTATTTTCAATATTACTCAGAAATTGATTATTACCCTCACCATTTAAACTGGAGGACTGATATCCTATTCCTGTTGTTATACTATAATCTTTTGTAATAAATATTTTAGTCCAGACCAGTTCTACATCGTCTTGTTCTTTGGGCTCGCAACTTAAGGGACATTTGAAACTATTAGATATCTATATATAAGGTCACTCCTCCACCTCTTTTGTTTATCCGGTTTTTATCTAATCTGGCGTACCCTGTTATATCCATATCCCAGTCATTACCAGTGAACCAAGTCTCAGAGACTCCACATATATCAATATTATTATTTGTTAATAAATAAGCCTTTAGCTCATCCATTTTATTATTAAGGCTTCGAGCATTAACCAACAATATCTATAATTTGCCATCCTTCTTAGTTGGATTTTTTCCTGTTTGTATTCATATTTTCTCTATTAGCATGACCTTGTGACAGTAATTTCACAATATCTCATAAACCATGCAACGTATGAACACAATTCCACTTTTTCCAATGGCTAGCTCACCTTTAGGTTTTTTCCCATTGACTTACAATGGGAACTTAAAAGTGCTATAACTTTTGAATACCTCAATATCATTTCACCAAACGAAAAGCAGCATGTTCGGTCAGTGAAGCTCTTTCAAATGAGTCATGTTGCAGAGTGACACACCACACAACGGCCGTGCAGCGCCACAGACAATATTCCAAAAACTGCCTCCAAAAACAGATAATTTTGCATTTTTCAGCATTTTGGTGCACAAAGACTGTAAGTCTGACCAAAGCGACATTTGGCAAATCAAGAGATATACCATGCCTCACCGTGCATACCAAATTTCAGGTAAATGTCACTTATGTCATTGAATATCTCTGCAACAAATTATTTCCCCAACACCTAAATAGCATAGTTCACATCTCTATGACATCCCCCCAACACCATGCAAATGTCAAGTAAAAAGACCAAACTGTTATTGAGATATGGTCATCCCAATCTGGGCCATCTGGTCTTTCTCATTAACATTCCAAAAATACATATACATTGTAATAACTTTCGAACAGATGGATATTTTTTCACCAAACAAAAAGTGGCATGTTCCTTGGCCCAAGCTCTTTCTACGTCCCAGGACTCAGACCATTAGCCCACACGATGTCCATGCATTGCCACGGACAAAAAATCTGCAAAAGTGGCAAAAAGTGCATTTTTTGGCACTTTGCTGCGCTAAAACTGTATGTTCGACTCAAACACAATTTAATAAGTCAAGAGACCTACCACACCAGACTGTGCATTCCAAATTTTGTGCAAATCCGTTAAATGGTTGCAAAGTTATTAGCGTGCAAAGAAGTTTAACATTTAAAGTGCCTACCACAATACAAAATGCTATACACAAAATGTAAAGTGTGTCACACAATATCTCAACAGCAACTTAATTTTTCAACACCTAAATACCATAATTCACATGTACAGGACATCTCCTCAACACCCTGCAAATTTCAATTTAAAAGACCAAACCGTGTCCGAGATATAACATTTTAAAGTTTGAGATTTTCATTCGTCAGAGTGGCAGAATTCCACACCTGTTTACATTTTGCACACCTAACAACTGAAATGTACATCCATGGCAGTAAGGCTAGCTACCCTATAAATTTCAAGTCACTACCACAATGCAAAACGCTGTCCGCAAAATGTAAAGTGCGCGATGCCATATCTATGCAACAAATGTATTTTCTGACAACCAAGCACAATAATTCACATCTACAGGACATCCTGTCAATACCCTCCAAATTTCAATTTAAAAGACTAAACCGTTTCTGAGATACTTAGTTTTAAAAGTTGTTAAAATTGGGCTATCTGGTCCCTCCAAATCTGGCCATCTAGTCCCTCCCTCGGGATCAAAGAATCTTTGATTGTGAGCCTGCAAATTCTTTGATCATGGGGATGGACCAGATGGCCAAAACACCATTCTTTGTTTGCAAAAAAAATATACATTTTCCCATTGACTTATAATGGGAACTTAAAAGTGCTATAACTTTTGAATACCTCAATATTTTTTCACCAACTGAAAAGCAGCATGTTCGGCCAGTGAAGCTCTTTCAAACAAGCTATGTCGTGGAGCAGCACACCCCACAATGGCTGCACAGCACCACAGACAGTATTCCAAAAACTGCCTCCAAAAGATAATTTTGCATTTTTCAGTGTTTTGGTGCGCATAGACCGTACGTTCAACCACAATGACATTTGGCAAATGAAGAGATCTACCATGCCCCACCACACATACTAAATTTCAGGCAAATCTGTTGAATGGGTCCAAAGTTATTAATGCTCAAACTTTTGACTTTAGTATGTAAGTGACTGCTGAACCCTAAATATAGTGGTGCGACCACACCACTATAATATAATACTAGACGCTCTGGTGGGAGAGAGCCCCGTACTCCCACCAACTTGCCCATTTCTGCATAACAATAGGCATCTGAGGGAGTGTGGACCCTTGGGCCTGTGCTATCACTAATGCATAGCTATGGAGCAACGCAGCATTCCTATCGGCCACTGAATGCTTGTAACAGTAATTTGTCCATATCTTGAGAACCATAACAGCTAGAAAAACAATTCAAGTGTCATTGTAACCATGACACTGAGTCGATCATAGCACAATCACTGACTGCACCCATAACTCGCACCATTTCTGAGATATGGGCACCGAAAAGCACTGGACAGGCACTCTTTCAACCCTTCATAGGGTCATAGGTAATTTACAAGCTCAGTAGGCAAAATTGCCTTTTTTGTACTCACCACCATGTTTAGTGATGGAAATGACATTTCTTATCACTCATATATGTGTCTAATCTTCTTTTAAATTCACCAACTGTATTACTATTTACAATATTCCCTGGTAGAGCATTCCATGTGAATATAATCCTTTGTGTAAACCACTGAGTCCTTCTATAAGTTTTATTTTGTGTACCACTTAATTTTCTCTTATGTGACCTTGTATTAGCTGTAGATGGATTTAAACTCAATCCAATGGTTTCCAAAATTGCTTTATCACTAGCAGCCTTATAAACCAAAATTAAGTCTCCCCTTAATCTTCTATATTGCATTGAATATAGCCCAAGTTTTTTTAAACGTAAATCATAGTCCATACTCCTCACATCTTTAATTTTCTTAGTGGCCTTTCATTGAATTCTTTCTATGAGTTTAACTCCTCTAACTGAGGTTGAGGCACATACTGATGAGCAGTATTCCAAATGCAGTCTCACAAGGCTAGTAAAAAGTGAAATTAAAACATTACCATTTCTGCTTTTTATGTTTCTTAATATACAACCCAGGATCTGATTTCCCTTTTTGGTAATATTAGTAGTATGAAAGTCAAAAGACATATTTTTTGAAAAGGTAGCACCTAGGTCTTTTTTGTTTTCATTTTCCAATAAAGTTGTATTGTATAATTTATATTTGAACCCAGGATTATGTCTACCAAGATGCATAACTTTGCACTTTTGTACATTAAATGGTAATTTATTTGCAATTGACCATTCTTCTAAGTATATAAGATTTTGTTGTAATTCTTGTGCTGAAAAATGATCTGTAATAATACCACCCAGCTTGCAATCATCAGCATATTTAACCAGCCAACAATGATTGTTCATTGGGAGCATTGTTGATATTAATATATTAAAGAGTATAGGCCCCAGAACTGAACCCTGTGGAACCCCACTAGTAACACTCTCCCAACCAGATAAATGGCCCCTTAGAGATACCCTTTGTATCCTATCAGTTAACCAACTTGTAATTCAGTTAATTATTGTTAGATGAATTTCAACTTTAATTAGATGTTTAATCAAAATATCATATGATACCCTATCAAAGTCTTTCACAAAATCCATAAATATTATATCCACAGATAAGCCTTTATTCAAGGCTTCACTTACTGGTTCAAAAAAAATCAACAGATTAGTTTGACATGACCTTCCCTTAATGAAACGATGCTGAGTATGATCTGTCAGCCCTTTATCAACTAGATGTTATGTTATTTTATTTTTTAATAGTTGCTCCATTAATTTACAAAACACAGCCGTAAGGCTAATAGGGCGATAATTTTGTGTCATATTTCTGTTTCCATTTTTATGTAGTGGAATTACTGTAGCCTGTTTCCAGATTGGTAAAATAATTCCTAATTTAAGTGAAGTATTGAAAATATAGGTCAAAGGACCCACAAGTTGGTTAGCAGTATTTATAATAAAAATAGAGGGTATGCCATCCGGTCCCACAGAGCTACTGGATTTTATGGCTTGTATAATATCCATCACTTCTTTATGAGTAAAAGATATGGAGTCATCTGGTGTAATTGAAGACTGAGGTAAAAATGTACACTTCAGATTAAAAACACTTGTAAAGTATTTATTGAGCTTGTTTGCTATTTCAACCTCATCTGTGATCACTCTCTGCATTGTTTCTAATGGTCCAATTGTAGGACTACTATTTTTCAATGAACCTATATAATTAAAGAACATTTTTTTATTTTCCTTAACTGAAGAAGCTAATTTTGATTCATAAACTTTTTTTGCTTTCCTTATCATGCCTTTACCATCATTAACAGATTTCTTATATAAATCCCAATTACTTTTTGTGTTACTCTTTTTATATTTCCTATATAGTTTCTTTTTCCTACTTAGGCTCTTTTTAATGTTGTTATTCCACCATAAAAGGGATCTTTTTCTATTTCATAAATTGTATTTACGTCTATAAGGCACCCATTGATTAATACAATATTGAATTTTATCATAAAACTTCAACCATATGCTATTTAAATCACAGTCTTCAAAATCAGAAATCCAAGCCCAATTTCTTAAATAATTGATTATTTGTACATAGTCAGCTTTGTAAAAGTTTCGAGTTATTGTACAACCTTTACATACATTTTTTTCTTTTAAATTTATAGTTATATGTACCATATTATGGTCACTGTTAGATAATGGATGCTTCACTCGAACTTCAATAATATCCTCAGGCAAATTAGTTAGAAACAAATCTAAGATGTTATTCTCTCTTGTAGGTTCTCTAACTAGTTGTTCCATGTTATTTGAAACCATATAATCCATAAATCTAGCCTCTAATTCTGTTTAACACATTCCCTGCTCCCAATAAATATTAGGAAAATTGAAATCGCCCATTAAAATATGATTTTGATCTTGATCCGTAACCCTATTTTCAATATTACTCAGAAATTGATTATTACCCTCACCATTTAAACTGGAGGACTGATATCCTAATCCCGTTATTATACTATAATCTTTTCTAATAAATATTTTAGTCCAGACCAGTTCTACATCGTCTTGTTCTCTGGGCTCGCAACTTAAGGGACAACATTTGAAACTATTAGATATCTATATATAAGGTCACTCCTCCACCTCTTTTGTTTATCCGGTTTTTATCTAATCTGGTGTACCCTGTTATATCCATACCCCAGTCATTATCAGTGAACCAAGTCTCAGAGACTCCACATATATCAATATTATTTGTTAATAAATAAGCCTTTAGCTCATCCATTTTATTATTAAGGCTTCGAGCATTAACCAACAATATCTGTAATTTGTCATCCTTCTTAGTTGGATTTTTATTGTTTGAATTCATATTTTCTCTATTAGCATGGCCTTGTGACAGTAATTTCACAATATCTCATAAGCCATGCAACATATGAACACAATTCCACTTTTTCCAATGGCTAGCTCACCTTTAGGTTTTTTCCCATTGACTTATAATGGGAACTTAAAAGTGCTATAACTTTTGAATATCTCAATATTTTTTCACCAAATGAAAAGCAGCATGTTCGGCCAGTGAAGCTCTTTCAAATGAGTCATGTTGCAGAGTGGCACACCACACAACGGTCGTGCAGCGCCACAGGCAATATTCCAAAAACTGCCTCCAAAAACAGATAATTTTGCATTTTTCAGCATTTTGGTGCACAAAGACTGTAAGTCCGACCAAAGCAACATTTGGCAAATCAAGAGATATACCATGCCTCACCGTGCATACCAAATTTCAGGTAAATGTCAATTATGTCATTGAATATCTCTGCAACAAATTATTTCCCCAACACCTAAATAGCATAGTTCACATCTCTATGATATCCCCTCAACACCATGCAAATGTCAAGTAAAAAGACCAAACTGTTATTGAGATATGGTCATCCCAATCTGGGCCATCTGGTCTTTCTCATTAACATTCCAAAAATACATATACATTGTAATAACTTTTGAACAGATTGATATTTTTTCACCAAACAAAAAGTGGCATGTTCCTTGGCCCAAGCTCTTTCTATGTCCCAGGATTCAGACCAATAGCCCACACGATGTCCACACAGCACCACGGATAAAAAAATCCGCAAAAGTGGCAAAAAGTGCATTTTTTTCACTTTGCTGCGCAAAAACTGTATGTTCGACTCAAACACAATTTAATAAGTCAAGAGACCAACCACACCAGACTGTGCATTCCAAATTTTGTGCAAATCTGTTAAATGGTTGCAAAGTTATTAGCGTGCAAAGGGGTTTAACATTTAAAGTGCCTACCACAATGCAAAATGCTATACGCAAAATGTAAAGTGCGTCACACAATATCTCAACAGCAACTTAATTTTTCAACACCTAAATACCATAATTCACATGTACAGGACATCTCCTCAACACCCTGCAAATTTCAATTTAAAAGACCAAACCGTGTCCGAGATATAACATTTTAAAGTTTGAGATTTTCATTCGTCAGAGTGGCAGAATTCCACACCTGTTTACATTTTGCACACCTAACAACTGAAATGTACATCCATGGCAGTAAGGCTAGCTACCCTATAAATTTCAAGTCACTACCACAATGCAAAATGCTGTCCGCAAAACGTAAAGTGCACCATGGCATATCTCTGCAACAAATGTATTTTCTGACAACTGAGCACCATAATTCACATCTACAGAACATCCTGTCAATACCCTCCAAATTTCAAGTTAAAAGACTAAACCGTTTCTGAGATATTTAATTTTAAAAGTTGTTAAAATTGGGCTATCTGGTCCCTCCCAAATCTGGCCATCTAGTCCCTCCCTCGGGATCAAAGAATCTTTGATTGTGGGCATGCAAACTCTTTGATCGTGAGGATGGACCAGATGGCCAAAATCCCATTCTTTGTTTACAAAACAGCCATATAACTTTTCCCATTGACTTAAAATGGGAACTTAAATGTGCTATAACTTTTGAATACCTCAATATTTTTTCACCAAATGAAAAGCGGCATGTTCAGCCAGTGAAGCTCTTTCAAACAAGCCATGTCACAGAGTAACATACCACACTGCATCTGCACAGTACCATGGACGATATTCCAAAAACTGCCTCCAAAAACAGATAATTTTGCATTTTTCAGTGTTTTGGTGCGCAAAGACCATATGGCCGACCAAAACAACATTTGGCAAATCAAGAGATCTACCATGTCCCACACTGCGCATACCAAATTTCAGGCAAATCTGTTGAATGGGTCCAAAGTTATTAACGCCCAAACTTTTGACTTTAGTATGTAAGTGACCGCTGAACCCTAAATATAGTGGCGCGACCATACCACTATGATATATACACACACACACAATGCACACATGTTCACCCAGCCAAACTTTTCCCAAAATAAGATAAATGGTGTATGCCAAAGAGCAGTAGTAAGAGTAGTTCTTATTTTATCTGGCACCATTCCCCTGAGGCTCTGGGTGCCATTATAAACATTGCACAGAAAAGACACAGTAGATCAGGCATAAAATTGGACAAACAAAAGAATAACCATCATAAAATAATAAATTAATTCAATAAACAGAGTATGTCAGCCTATACTTCATAAAATATCACAGTCAATAAATAAAGAAATCTACAGACAGTGGACTGGGATGAAAAGTCATAGACAGAAAACTAGTCCCCAAAAGCTTGTCTGAATTAGATTGTCTTTTGACCCTTCTTAGAGGCCTCCCTCGAGGGTGCCTCTCTCAGGGCCCTCGGGAGCCAATTCCAAGTAGTGCTAATATATTACAAAATTCTCTATGTAGAAAGATATCACCAGATATAGCTAGGCAAAATCCTATGCAGTGACATGAATTCTTTATCATGTAGAGAATGAGACAGTGCATAACAGAAAGCGACACAGCTGATAAAATAGGGTGTCAAAAACTGCACTATTTCTATGTGATGTTTTTAATCTTGTCAGGTTATTGCCCCTGTTACATACAGTATATCTAAAAAAAACTCTCCCTTCTAGACAAAACATGCTAAAGTTATTTCCCCTAGGGCTTCACCACAAGTTCTCTATGCCAATGATTCTAAAACTGTGCTTATCTGTATCTCTGTCTTTTTATTCAAGAACATGTCTGGCAGAAGCATAACTGATCATCTATAAGTCTATAATCTTTTTCTTCAACCACCTCCCAAAAATTTCCCTCATGGCCATCCTTTGTTCTTGGCAGTTATAAGGTACAGCCTGCAACCTGCTGTAGACAAAGAACTGTAAGCAAACATAGGTAACTCCAGCGGAAATAGGATTTCTGTTCTGGACCCAGAATGGATATTTCATGAACCCAAAAGACAGACTTGATACTTATATAGATCAAAATAAAGGGCATATGATAGCAAAATCATCATACTATATCTAGATAGATAGGCAGACAGATAGATAGATAGACAGACTGACAGACAGACAGACAGACAGATGTGCATGATGGTGTAAGATTTGCAAAGTGCAAAAAGTAAAACGCAACTTGTCATTCAACATTTTTTTTAATCCTTACTAGGGTTACTCAGAGAACCATTTTTTTTTAAAAATGGATAGTTAAGACTATAGTTTTTTTTTCAGGATATTAGGATTTTTAGATAGATACTTATATACAGTAGATCAATATAAAGGGCATATGATAGCAAAATCATTATACTATATCTAGATAGATAGACCAATGGACAGATGGACAGACAGACAGACAGATAGATAATGCATGTTCATGATGGTGTAAGATTTTCAAAGTACAAAAAGTAAAACACAACTTGTCATTCAACAGTTCTTTTCAATCCTTTCTAGGGTTGCTCAGAGTTCCATTTTTTTTTAAATGGATAGTTAAGATTATAGGTATTTTTTTTAGATATTAGGATTTTAGGATATTTGTCCTCAAAATCTGATAACCTAAAAATCTAGGATATTAACCCTGATTTTAGGATATTCTAACATTCTAAATCTCAATATCCCAAAAATATCCTAAAATCCTTTAGGATTTTAGAATAATCAGATGCTAGCCAATGCTATCTGACCATTAGACTGAACACGACTTTGTATATGGATCATCCTACTGTCTGACTATCCTAAATCGGATCAGGTTTTGAGCTATTCCAACATCCTTAATCCTTACACAAACTTTGTAATTAAGGTGCTAACACATATTTTGAAACATGAAACAAGTCACAAGGGGAAGCAAACTATGTGAATGCTCAATAATATAGGAAACACTAAGGAATTCACCTATACTCAAAGAAAAGTATTCCATTTGTTCAATACAAATGAGCAGATCAAGAGAAAAATGTATTGGGAAATAACAAGGGTATTATAATCTGCTGTTTTTCTTAATTTGGTAAATTAATGCAGTTTCTTGTTGGTTAGCTTCTTTGACCTGAATAACATAGCTGATGGATATTTCTCCAATGGAAGAGTGAGTTCTGTGAGTCCCTTTAGTTTGAGTTTGCTCTTTATTTTCTTCCCTCTGTGGCTTGCTGCTTGTATTTGTTTTTTGGTTTTTTTTTACTGTAAGTGTAGTTCCCCACTTCAGATTTTAACAAGCTACTCTCTTGCTCTCTCCCCTTGCTTATATGTAGTATTGATATGCACTACTTTACACATTCTGTAGATAATGCAGTTGAGTTGAATATTGCTGGTACAGATCATGTCAGCTAACATGCGTCACCAAGTTCCCAGTTTCCTATCTGAGAGGAATCTGGAGTTATCCATCTGCTGGCTCTTTTGTGCCACAGTTTGTGACAAATGGCACTGCACTTGTGGCAAGATGCCACTATAGAAGGAACAAGAAGCTGGGAAAATACATATTTAATCCATATTTCCTTTAAGTTCAAGTGCAATCAGGTACTGTTTTTTAATTAATAAAAAATATTCACGCACATTTTGATGGCAACTGAACAGCATGTTTAACCTTGTAATACTGTATTCTGTGATTTTGTTTCCCCTGGAAGAGAGTAACCCATGGCTTTACAACCAAAGAATAATCCATTTTTACTGATGTATGCCTTTGAGAGGAAATGCCCAATAAATGAGTTACTTTTTTAATGCAGGTCATAAGGGGGTGTATCATTTCAAATAACATTTTTTTAATCTAGTGCTCCCACTTTCCATAAATCCAATTATGTAAAAATGTATGTCTCAGAAGTGATGGATATCACTTCTATAAACTATAGATGAATCAATGCAACACAAATCAGGTCAGAAAGATACTAAAAACAAATAAAATGTGACTCACCCTCTCAGTCACCAACTATACTCGTATATCAGTTTTGAAGGGGAAAGGACATTTCCACTGATTGGCAGCAGTTACTTACGTTCCTATTTACAGAAATCAAACGCATACCTCCAAAGGAGCAAACATAACTGTACCTGAATAAACACTGATGTGAAAAACTATATTTTCAATTGTTTTCTTTTTATAAACAATATTCTGCATAGTCCTCTTAAGTTCATCAGTAATTTGGAGCTTCTGCAATGTCACGGTTTGTGTACAGAATGTTAAGCATGAGCTGTTCACCTATGAGAACCACGGTCAGAGCTCATTATATAAAGTGAGACATAGTTAAAATACCAAATCACTGGTTCCATGAAGAGAATTTTAAGACAATGCTGCCTGCAAAACCAGCACAATGCATAATGCAGTTTTTTTTTTACATTTTATTCAGGTACAGTTAAACTTGTAACATTTAAGGATATGAAAATTATGTCTGAAAAAAGGAAATTGTAAACAGCTGCCAATTAAAAAAATCATTATCTTCTTTAATTTAACAGAAAGATATGAATTTCTAGATTAAGTAGACCAAGGGGCCATCTTGTTCATGAAATCCAAACAGATGAGGACACACATGTGCTGCAGGGTGTGGTGCACAGCTCAGGGCAGCCAGTCTACTTCATGCAAAACAAGTTTCAAGAGACTGAGAATTCACAAAGGAGGAGGAATAAAAAGTAAGGTGCTGACCAGCTAAAAATAAATATAATGTAGTTTTAATTACTCACTCACAACACAGTTCAACATCCACAAAGTATTACAGAACAAGCATTTGTCAATGTCGAATGTGTTGCACTGGCATTGGTAGTGGCAGTGGTGAAGCTAGAGATGCATAGTGCTGTGGTTTTGTTAATGTATCCCAAAAGGTGATTTTCCACAGTGAGCACGCCATTGTGCACCACAGCAGCGGAAATGCATTTTGGGCAAGCTATGAAAAATGGCAGCTGGACTGTTGACAAGGAGGTGTGCACAAATGCCAGTGGTGAAAATGTGGCATGAAAATATTGCAGATTTATGAAGTTACAAGGGCGCTTGGAAACTATGCAATGCACGCTTGCAACACAGTCATTTTATGGACTTTCGGCACTAAATTTTCAGCATAGGCATTTTAGGACCTCTGCTCATAAACAGTGTCACCATCATTTCCTCAAACTGTCCCAAAAACTGATTTCGCACAGCGACTGTGCAATTCTGCACCGGACGTGTGAAAACACTTTTCAGCCAGCTGTACTGTTCATAAGGAGGTGTAGAAAAATGCCAATGATGAACAGCTGGAGTGAAACTATTACAAATTCACAAAGTCACGAGCGTGCGTGCAAACTGCGCAATGCAGGTTTGTAAAACACTCATTTTATTGACTTGTGTCCCAGATTTTCAACATAGGCATTTTAGGACATCTGCTAATGAACAGTGTCACTGTCATTTTAATAATGTGTCGCGAACATGGACTTTCCACAGCGACCGCACTATTCTGCGCCAGAACTGAAAAAACAGATTTTGGTCAGGATGTGAAAAATGACAGCTGTACTGTTCATTAGGATTGCAGAACAATGGCACTGTTGAAAATCTGGAGTGAAAATATTATAAGTTTGCAAACTTATGAGCATACGTGCAAACTGCACAACGCACGCTCGTAACACAGTCATTTTTTGGAGTATTTTCACCAAATTTTCAACATAGGCATTTTAGGACCTCTGCTCATGAACAGTGTCACTGTTATTTTTGTAATGTGTCCTGAACACTGTTTTCTGACAGCAACTGCGCTATTCTGCACCGGAAGTGTGAAAACATATTTCGGCCAGGATGTGAAAAATTACAGCTATACAGTTTACAAGAAGGTATGGTAAAATGCCAGTGTTGAGAATCTGGCATGAAAATATTGTGAATTCGCTAACTTACGGTGTGCGTGCACTTCTGATAAATAACAAGTAAAAGAGTCATTTTGGATTTTTCCCACCAAATTTGCAACATAGGCTTTTTGAGAGCCCCCCTCATGAACAGTGGCACTGTCATTTCATTACTCAATCCCAAAAGGTGATTCCACACAGTGACTGTGAAATCATCTTTCAGGACCGAATAACGTCATGACAGTGACAGAATTCATGAGGAGAGGTCCCAAAAACCCCATGTTAAAAATTTGGTGCATATAAGAAATGGGCGGGTGCTTTATGCCAATGGGGAGTGGGCCCCTTCATCGGCACATACATAGGGGGCAGGGTAAACCGACAGGGGGATTGGGCACCCCCGAAGTCGGCAGTTTGGCAGCCAGTGTGCCACCATGTTCATAATGTCAGTGAGCATGTCAGGGAAGGTCTGCTGTGTCTGATGAGCTTTGCCGGATTGCCAGCGGACGCATAACTGGCGTGCTTACCACGACCACCACTATGCATGGTGTGGTGCCGGCATGCAGGCTGATTGGGGAATGAGGGACACACCTACTGGTGCATGCCCTGCATTCGCTCAACAGTGACCGTGCCTCCAAAGCTGCACTGCTGCAATATGTTGGCTGCGCAAGCGCGCCAACATAAAAATGAGTTTAAACTACATATAGTAACTTGTTACCCCAGTACAGTCTGGAGTCACAAAGACAAACATCCTGCCTCAGCACTTTGCTCATTAGAGCTTCATCAGAAGGTGTGATTGCACAGCCAGGGAACTTCAATTTTATACACAGCTTCACTGCTGAGCTGCAATCCCATGCATAACTTCATTTTTATGGCTCCAGAGCAGAGCTCTGAATCCCCTCTTGCTAGCACAGAGAGGAAGAAAACATGTAACACTTCCAATGAAGCACACAAAATTTTGGACTTGAAGCACAATCCCTCCGATACTTGAAGCACTCCACTGAGAGGTGTGGAAGAGAGAGTGTTTGATTCATACATTTCTACATGCAGTATACTCATGCCAGATGAAATTACAATCACTGGATGCGCTCAGGATAAACAGCACAGGGAGCAGCTTGTTAAACTAAGCATCAGTCACTGGAGAAATCCCTTCCTGCTGTCTTTTTAGTTCAGTCTTAAAGGAATGGAGTTGATTTCTCCCTGGATTCCAGCACTCTGTAACATAGTATAAATCTGCAAAGGATTTCTGTCATTGTGATTAATGTGTGTGTGAGTGCGTGTGTGCAGGTGTCTGTGTTTTCTTAGCTGGGGAAG
Organism: Neoceratodus forsteri; assembly: GCA_016271365.2. NCBI lineage: Eukaryota > Metazoa > Chordata > Ceratodontiformes > Ceratodontidae > Neoceratodus > Neoceratodus forsteri. Next base: position 725,156,184 of record CM028137.1, on the reverse strand, counting down.
GAGATTCCCAAGAAAAGATCTGTCCCCAATGCCACTGAAGTCTTTGTAAGGGAGAGGGGATCACTCTTCCACAGTTCAGTAGGATTAATAGAACATATAGATATAGATAGATAGATAGATAGATAGATAGATAGATAGATAGATAGATAGATAGATAGATAGATAGATAAACTAGTTATAAAGTGCCCCTTACCAGGGCTTCGGGGTACTGTACAATACATAAAATCGACTACAAATAAAAACATACAACTTAACATACATAAAACCACATTACAGAACATAAATATAAATAAAGTTCAGACCACAAAATAAAATGACAATCTATAGTGCACGAATGTTTAATGCTATAACAGGTTAAATTATTTTTCAAATAGAAATGTCTTGACACCCCCCCCCCACTTAAAGGTGCCCACGTAGGGGGCCTCTCTAAGATACTCCTGGAGCGAGTTCCACAGGGCAGGCATGGCCACAGAGAAAGCACAGTCTTCTGAAAGCCATAGCCTTGCACTGAGAACCACCAAGAGGCCACCCTCGGAAGAATACATAGAAACATAGACTTTGACAGCAGATAAGGACCGGTTGGCCCACCTAGTCTGCTCATTTCCCTACCTACAAGATAGGCCGCAGATCCTAGTTAATCAACAGCCTATTTCTTCCTACCCCCCCACAAGAATTGCCTTATGTCTGTCCCATGCATTCTTGAATTCTCCCACAGTTTTAGACCCCACAACCTCCTCAGGAAGGCTGTTCCATGCATCCACTACCCTCTCTGTGAAAAAATACTTCCTCACATTGCCCCAGAACTGCCCCCATCTTTAAATTGTGTCCCCTTGTTCTTGCACGTCTCTTTTTCTGAAAGATGCTACCCTCTTGGACTTTGTTGATTCCACTCAGGTACTTTAAAGTTTCTATCATGTCCTTCCATCCCTTCTTACCTCAAGGGTATACATATTAAGCTCCTTTAGTCTCTTCTCATACGGCTTCTCTTGTAGACCCGGCACCATTTTAGTTGCCCTCCTCTGGATTGCCTCTATCCTGTCTATGTCCTTGCAGAGATGGAGTCTCCAGAACTGGACGCAGTACTCCAGATGGGGTCTCACCAACTGTCTGTACAGAGGGATAACAACTTCCTGTTTTCTGCTGGTGATACCTCTCCCTATACAGGGTTTTATTTAACTCTAAAAATTGATTAGCGTTTTGCTCATAAAAGAGCTAAAACATTGTGGAAATGCATAGCACTTGCCTCACTGTGTTTAACAAACATAACACTTCTAGAAAACCTATATAAGTACTTTCTGTACAGTTAGTATTGTCCCATGAAAAAAAACTGCTAATCAATTATTTAAAACCTTGCTATGCATCCCAGTATACCCCCAGCCCTCCTTACTGCCTTCTCACATTGCTTGCTAACCTTAAGGTCATCTGATATGATTATCCCCAGGTCCCTTTCCTTTTTTGTTGTTGTTGCTACCTCCCCCCCCCATTGTGTAATCTTCCCCTTGGTTCTTGTTTCCCAGGTGCATTATTTTGCACTTCTTTGCATTGAATCCTAGCTGCCATACTTCTGACCATTCCTCCAACCTTGCCAAGTCCCTTCTCATCCTTTCCATGCCTCCTTGTGTATCCCTGTTGCAGATCTTTGTGTCATCTGCAAAGAGGCATACTTTTCCTTCCAGTTCCTCTGCAATGTCACTTATAAAGACATTAAAAAGGACTGGACCCAGTACTGAATCCTGCGGTACCCCACTAGTAACCCCTCTTTCTTCAGAGTGGACTCCATTTACAATTACCTTCTGTGTCCTGTTGTCCAGCCAGTGTTTTACCCAGGCTACCACCCTGGGACCCACTCTCAGGCTGGTTAATTTAACTATTAATCTTTTGTGTGGGACTGTGTCAAATGCCTTGCTAAAGTCTAGGTAGGCCATGTCCACAGCCCCTCCCTGGTCTACTACTTTGGTCACCCAGTCAAAGAAATCTATTAGATTCCATCTGACATGACCTTCCGCTGTGAACCCATGCTGCCTTGGGTCCTGTGCCTGGCCTCTAGGTACTCAACTATTCTTTCCTTCAGAAGTGACTCCATCACTTTCCCTACCACAGAGGTCAAACTGACAGGTCTGTAGTTTCCTGCCTCTGTCTTGGTCCCACTTTTGTGAAGGGGAATCACATCTGCTTTTCTCCAGTCCTCGGGTACCTCACCATTCTCTCATGATTTATTAAAAAAAGTAGTCAGTGGTTTCACTAGTTCCCCCCTTAATTCTTTTAGAATTCTGGGGTGAATTCCATCAGGCCCCATTACTTTGTCCACCTTCAGTTTTAGGAGTTCTTGCAGAACCCTTTCTTCTGTGAAAGGGCTGGCATCGACCCCCCCTATCAAGAGTGCTTCTGTTAACTGGATTAGGCACTTCCCCCTCCTCTTTTGTGAATACTGAGCAGAAATATTCATTCAGTATCCCTGCTTTTTCACTGTCACCCTCTGCCCACCCACCATTCATTCTATTCAGCCTCACTATCCCTCCCTTTGTCTTTCTACGCTCTCTGATGTACCTATATGAAGAGAGTGAGCTGGGCAGTGCAGAACCAGGAGGTCTAGCAGATAGTCAAGTCCTCAACCGTGTAGGGCTTTATAGGTCAGTAAATTATCTTATGTATCAGATCCACAGCAAAGGGAAATAAACATTTAAATTTATAATTTCTCACATGCTGCATTTTTATAATGAGTATGGTAATTCCCCTAAGTGTTAACCCTTGGGCTACCACCAGAATTAGAACATACTGGAATTCTGGACTGATACATCAGTCTGCGACATAGCAAGGGTTAATATTATTGTAAGCCTGACGAGTGAGTGAGTGAGTGAGTGAGTGAGCTGTAGATGGATTGATTAATGGTGAAAAAGTGACTCCCTTCTGGTTACCAAATTTTTAGTAAGGTAGAGGGGATCACTCTTTGATATTTCAGTAGCTGCAGTACAGCATGTACTATTTTATTATGTACTTTACCAGCGCCACAGCAAAAGGAAATAATTGTGAGACACATGCCAACCGTAATAAGAGAAGTCAGCAGCAGCCTTATAGTATGGTGACCGTGGAATATTCAAATGTAAGAACCAGCTAACATCAAAGGCTTATTTCATTGCAGTAGGACTGATTTGAGTTGGCTAGTCAATTGGCTCCATTAGTCACAGTGCAGCAATGTTTTCACAACATGCAAGCAATGTTTTCACAACATGCAATGTTAACAGAATTATGTTCTAGTTCACTGTCTGCAACTGATTAAAATAAAAGGTTAGCTGTCTCCCACACACTCACACTTTCTGCTGGCTTTACTGTGACAACTGTAAATTGTATGTTAGCATTAGTAAGGTCAAATGTGTCTGTAATGAGATAGCTGCTAAAAAAACTTTAATTAGAGACTTTCATAATTGCAAGGCAGTATTGGTACTGAATTTTGCAAACTTGTGTTTGTTGGGCTTGCTAGGTAGGCAGGAAACAGTCACTGGAAGTTGAAGGTCAGAATTAGTGAGCACTTGTGTGCCTTGAAGCATACGCAACTGGAAAATGCCTTCAGTAAGCATCTTACGGAACCACTGTAGGTGTAACTGACTCACTTCAGTGATACAGCTATTATGAGGTGCTCCATGGAAGGAGAGAAGTGGTCAGGGTTTAACACAGTCAAATGTTTGGGGAAACCCAGGCACTGAGGCATGACAGAGGGGCACCACTGAACGGAGAAAAACAATGAGCCCACTGTGCATTCTTTGTATATAAAGCCCACAAACAGTGTCATATTTGTCTCAGATCATCTTCACCATTTTAGCACTGTATGTAGCTACAAAAGCGTACAGCTTCAGGAGCATCACTATGTCATGTACTTCTTTTTTGTAACTATCTTTCTCTCCTCTGTGACTGGGGGGGATATACTCTCTCGGTTTCCTCACAGGAGTCACCCCAGGCCCGTCACCCACTAGGCCCCCAAGACATTTAAGTCATTTAAACTCTGTGGCTTTCCACCATGGCAGGGTCCTCAGAGACTGGCCCCAGATCCCAAAGGGACTGGAGAGGAAGATGGAGAGAACTGCCCTTGGCTTGGAGGGGGGCTGAGGTGTGTAGGTGACCCCTGATCATTATTCTGCATGGAGGAAGGGGTCTCCTAGCCTGACCCCTGAGGATGCCACCATTTTGTGAGACTGCATTGTATGTATCCCTTGCTGGAAGAGAACATGACAGAAGCATTTTATGTAGGGACGAAAGAGTACAGTCTCAGGGCCTTGCAGTGTCATTTACTGCCTGTGTTTGTTTGTTTTTTTACTTTCTTTACTCTCATCTCAGGCTATGGGGATACACTGTATGAGTTCCCTCACAGTAACCGCTCAAGCCCAATCACCCCCCATCCCCTAGGAAATACCTTTTACTCTCCTTTAAAGTCTGAAGCCTCCCCCCCCTTAGTGGGGCCTCCAGAGACTGGCCCTAGATCCCAAAGTGACACTAGAGGAAGTTGGAGATTGTTTCCCTTTGCTTGGCAGGTGCAGGGTCTGCAAGTGACCCCTTGATCATCATTCCATATGGAGAAAGGGTTTTCTCCTTCAGTACAGCCTGTCTCCTGGGGATGCTGCCATTTTGTGGCACACCATCACATTTATCCCTTTGGTGGAATTAAACATGGGACCCCGACTCCACTATTGTTACATTTTACCCCAAAAAGAAAGACCTATTGAGCACCCGGACTAGAGAAATTTCTCGCTGCTGCCTTCTTAATTCACTTTTAAAGTAAAGGAGTTGATTTTGTTTTTGTTGTTCTTGCTTGTACCTTTGGAAAAGAAAAACATCCCATTTTAAAAATAAGATGAAAGTGGGGATGTTTGCTTTTCTTCTCAGTGGTGCAGCTGGTACATTGCAGATTAAAATGTATTATTATGGACAGTTGCACAAAGTTATGCTCCTGCTTTGAAATCTGGATATCTACAATTGCAGGACATTTGCATGTATTTAAGATCCTATTATAAGGATCTCCAGAATACCCATATACATATCAGGACTGGCTAATGAGCAGAATTGTAAAATGGTTTTAGTAGTACCACAAGGAGTACATAAGGAACACATACTGAAATGTTCATCCTAAAATGTTTTATCTGATTAGAAACCCTATAAATATCCCAATGTTCAAAATAGAATTCTAAAGTTATGCAAGTGTACCACAGCCATAAATGTCTAGATTTCAAAGCAGGATCCTAAAGCCATGCACAGATCCATAAGAATAACTTAAATGTCCTAAATACCTGCAAATATCCAGCAACTGTAAGATATTTCCAAAATGTACGGCAGGGTGCAAAATACATGCAAATGTCCATGGTAACAGGTGAGACTCAACATGCATTACTCTCAGTATGATTATATCTGTCCCCCCTACACCCACCATCTTTGCTTTCTCCACTCTACCACTGAACTTCACTTAATTGAAATGATAGTTTAAACTAATTATGTCTCAATAATGTTCATTTAAAAAGGAAAGTGTTGGTGTTAGTTACTGTACATATTGATCCCATTATGATTATTACTAATCTATGAAGCATTACATGTAATAGTTATGCAGGATTTAAGATAAAAGAGTGAATCAGATTTATAGTAATAAAACTTTCTTTTCTACAAACAACTGCAAATGGCACAATATATTTACTTACTTCAAACCATCATTCAGAAAATGTGTATGGGATGAAAATAACCCACATTTCCACAAGTATATGGTGTACCCCTTGCAATGTAATCTTATCATTTACATATTACGCAATGTACTGCTAATCTATCTATCTATCTATCTATCTATCTATCTATCTATCTATATATCTATCTATCTATCTTTCTACACAGATACATATCAGAACAGGGTAATGAGCAGAACTGTAAAATAACATAAGCAGTACCAAGGACTACAAAAAGAACTCATAGTAAAATGTTGATAACTTAGTGTCCCAAAAAGTCATATTTGATCAGAAAGCCCCTAAATATCCCCATGTTCAAAATAGAATTGTAAAGATATGCAAATGCACCACAATTATAACCCTTAGGCTGCAGACAGAATTAGAACATATTGGAAATCTGGACGGATATATCAGTCCGCAACACAGCATGGGTTAGATATCCAGATTTCAAAGCAGGATCCTAAATTCATGCAAATGTCCATAATAACAGTGTAAATGTTCTAAATTCATGCATATATCCAGCAACTATAATGAATTACCAAAATGTACAGCAGGATGCAAAATATGTGCAAATGTCTATAATAACAGGTAAAAGTCAATATGTATTACTCTCAGCATGATTATATACAGTACCTCTGCTCTCCCCTGCACCCACTGTCTTTGTTTTCTCCCCTTTATTGCTGAACTGCACTTAACTGAAATTACAGTTAAAAGTAATTATGTATTAATAATGGTAGTGCTTACATCATAAACCTTGAGGTGTCATTATTGATGTTTTCCACCAAATGGAAGCATTACTTCTTACATGCTTTAGCTACAGTGATCTCTCAGCCACTTCTGCTATGGAATGCATTATTATGGACACTTGAATGAATTTAGGATCCTGCTTTGAAATCTGGTCATTTATAATTGCAGGACTTTTCCACGTACTTAGGGTCCTATTATACAGATCGCCACAAGATGCAATATGACTTCAATAAACCACAACAACCCTTAACTGAATCATCCATCATTCCTCTACTACATCTTCTTTACACACCTCTCACCACCATCATTTAAAAGATATTGCAGCCTTATTGGCTCTGACCAGAATTTGTTTAAGAAGCAATCAATTTAACTACCTTACTATGAAACCCAGGATAATTAATTCTAGAGGGACTAAAACAAGACAACCAAAACAAAACATTAACTTTTACCAGTTGTAACAGATTAAAAGTGCTCATGCCAATAACGTCTACACCTAGAACAGTAACACTACTGTACATTTAATATTCAGATGAAAACTGGCTATTCAAAAAATATGTATGCTGAAAACTGTAACATGCAGCTGACCACAGAGATCAAATCTTTCAAAAACCATTAAACAGTTTGTAAACATATGAATACGCCAAGAAATTGACCCAAGATTTTAGTAATATTAAAGACGTAAGGCAATAAAGAGCCATATTCATCAATGCCTCACAATGATATATCATAAATACACCAATCTGAGCAAATGGAGTTCAAAACATAACTAGGAATAAAAAAAATGGAAAACACGATTTTAGTGTGGCAGTCATTTTCATGTGGTTATACACACTTTAGAGATTTTACAGAGACTCTGTGCCCTTTCCTGAAATTGACATTTTCCATATCAGTTGGTGGGACAACCAATTGTCCAATGGGAGTACTATCTGGCAGGCACAAGAGTGCATGCAGAAAGCAGAGTCCAAATTCAGGAGAACATCTGAAACATGAGGATATAAAACAAAAATAGTGATCAATCGAATATAACCACATACAGTATCTGCTTCGCTTAAAGGTAATTTACAAAAATGATGACTTTCAATTATTACCCTCATTTAGCCCACTTGGTTTCAAACTGTTAAGTTTAAAGATACACTGACCTTCTTTCTGAAGGAGTTTTGTAAGGTGGTCACCCTCTTTCCTCAGTGGAGATACCCATACCAAAGGCATAAACTGTAGGCAAGATGGACTAGAATTGTGAGCCACGTGAAAGTGAAGTCCAATGGGGGGCGTCAATTCTCGGACTAGTAACATATCCCAGGCCCCAATTTTTCTGTGGCACTTCAGAACCAAATTCTGTGGCAGGATTACCATTTGCCACAGAACTTCTGCAGCAGTGGCTTGTAATTCCTGGAGAAGTTCTGCAGCATCAATGAACTGCCACATCACAGCATCAGCATGTCATCCTGACACCAGGTCCATGGCAATGGCTATGGCAAATGGGATGGGGAACATACAGTAGTACCACTAATTCAAACAAACTCTGGCCAGAGCTGATAGGGCTATAGCTGAGGAATTTGGGTACAAATATTGAGCATTACCAAAGTTATGAGCCTGCACTCAGAAAATGTAACGTAGGCTCATGACTTTGTTGTTTTTTAATATTTTTACACCACATTTTCAGCATAGCCTTGTTATGACCCTGTCTCGTGAAGAAGGGTAGAGTAAATTTTCATCTCCTGGCCAAAAGGTGATTTCTTGCAGGGACTTCAAAATTACCTTTCAGATGCAAGAACACATTTTGGGCAGGAGCTGATAAATGACAGCTGTCACACTGATGAGGTGCTGTAAAGAAATGGCTATGTTGGAAATTTGGGGTAAAAATGTTGAATACTATCAAACGTATGAGCCTGCATTTGAAAAATTCAACATAGCCTCATAACCTTTTCCTTTTTAAAGATTTTTAACACCATTTATAACATAGCCTTCTTATGACCCCACCTCATGAACGAGGACAAAGAAAAATGTTCAACTACCGCCCAAGGTGTTTTTGTGCAGGGACCACAAAATCACCTTTCCGTATATAAAAAACATTTTGGCCAGGATTTGAAAAATGACAGTTGTCACATTCATGAGGTGCTGTAAAGATTTGTCAATGTTGTGAATTGGGGGGAGAAATATTGAAAATACCAAACTTATGAGCCTGCATTCACAAAAGTCAACATAGGCTCATAACTTTGTTGTTTTTAATATTTTTACACCAAATTTTCAACATAGCCTTCTTATGACCCCACCTCATGAACAAGGGCAAAGAAAATGTTCAGCTCTTGCCCAAAAGGTGATTTTGTGCAGGGACTGCGAAATCACCTTTTGGGATGAAAATAATTACCAAAGTTATGAGCCTGTGTTTGCAAAATTCAATGTAGGCTCATAATTTTGTTGTTTTTTAATATTTTACACCAATTTCTTAACATAGCTCTCTTATTACCCCACCTCATGAACAAGGGAAGGGAACATTTTCAGCTCCTGCCCAAAAGGTGATTTCACACAGGGACCATGAAATCACATTTAGGGATGTTAAAAAAAAAACATTTTGGCCAGAACTTGAAAAATGGCAGCTGTAACACTCATGAGGTGCTGTAAAGATATGATTATGTTGTGAATTTGGGGGAAAATATTGAAAAGTAGCAAAGTTACGAGCCTGCATTCACAAAATTCAAAGTAGGCTCATAACTTTGTTGTTTTTTTTAATACTTTTACACCACATTTTCAACATAGCCTTTTTATGACCCCACCTCCTGAATAAGGGCAGAGAAAATTTTCATTTCCTGTCTGACAGGTGATTTTGCACAGGGACCACAAAATCACCTTTTGGGAGAGATCTGCCTAATAACAGTGCAATTGTTCATGAGGTGGGGGCCCAAAGAAGGCATGTTGAAAATCTGAGGCATGCAAAAATGGCCAAGTTATGCCCCTAAGTTCAAAATTCCATTGAAATACATGGAAACACATACCTGTTTCCTCAGTTTGCAGTCCAGCTTTGAAGAGTGAAGATGAGTCTTGGGTCCAGAAAGGATTACGGCGTTGGACTGCAAAGTGGTAAGTAAGGATTTGGGGGGCACGGGTGGTAGGTGCTGAGTGGGAGGGTCTGGTGGAGGGAGTCTAACAGCCGTAAAAGACATCAGTGGACAATTTTCTTTTTACAGGTAAACAATAAAAAGACAGAGGATTCCTGCATGGGGGAATTGGGCACCCCCCCCCAGTGCACTATTACATTTTTTGGGGGAGGTACTGAGAGGAAGAGTCAAGTGGGCAATTTAAAAAAGGAATGAAAGGGCCAGCCCAGTGGTGCTGAGGGTTGAGGTGTTGGACAACAACCTCATGCCATGCTGGTGACCTGGATTCAGGAGCAAGCTTGGGCCACCAAAGGTCATCTGGGGGAAGGCTAGGAGTCAGATTGAGCAGCTGCTAGGCAGCTGTCCTCTCTGGGGAGAGACATGGGATTTTCCCAGCTCTTGGCTACCACCTGTTGGAGGCTAGATGGCAGTGCCAAGCCAAGGGGGAAGCCAGCATTATGCTTGGAGGGGGGAAGGGGCCATTACTGGTGCCACAGTGTGCATGCATGCCTCCACAGGCATGCCCAACCGTGATCTGGGGTCCCGAGTAATGGGGAGAAAATCAGAAATACCATGGCTCCCCCATTGCAAAGTAAGGCACAGAGGTAACATGGGAGCAAAAAGCTTTCTGGAAATAAAAAATAAATTAAATAAGAAAGCACTATACACATCTTTAATACAAAACAGCCAAAGTGTAAAACAAACCTCTGCTGTTCTATGAAAAAATTCATTTGCTAAGAGATATTTAAAGGGTAGCCTAGAAAGCCACCGTAGAGTCCTTGAAGACATGGACATAAAAAAGAGAAAAAAGAAAGAGGGTGGATAGAGACCGAAAGTGTGCAAAGGGAGTGAGGAGATTATAGAAGGATTGGGGGCCTGACTGACCCACACAGAGAGAAAAGACACAGAGGGGAGTGACCTGAGAAGAGACCTAGCTAAAAGAGTGTTCACATAGAGGAGTGCAGTAATAAGGAGAAATAGAGTGCAACATGCTTATATGATTCAAATGAAGATCAGAGATAGTTGGACAGTCTGTTTACATGAGTACCACATTATTACCTGCTAATCTGAGGCTGCAAAGCCACTAGTCATTGAACTGTATAACTTTTGCATAGCATACTATTCAGAAAGATAAAATTGCTAAAATTGATAATGCACCTGGGAAGAGGTAACCCCGGGGAGACCGAAATGGGGGGAGCGAGTAACAATCACCAAGGAAGAAAGGGACCTGGGGGTTGTCATTTCAGATGACCTAAAGTTGTCTAAGCAGAATACAAATGTGGTGGGGAAGGCCAGTGGCATGCTGGGGTGCATAGGCAGAGGCATCACAAGCAGAAAGTGGGAGGTGGTGATGCCATTGTACAGAACACTGGTGAGGCCTCACCTGAAGTACTGTGTGCAGTTCTGGTGGGCACACCTTCATGAGGACATCGACAGGGTGGAGGCAGTCCAGAGAAGGGTGACAAAGATGGTACAGGGCTTGTACCAGAAAACATATGAGGAGAGATTAAAGGACTTCAATATGTACTCACTGGAGAAGAGGAGGTATCGGGGTGAAATGATAGAAACATTAAAGTACCTTAAGGGCATAAAGAAGGTGCAGGGGAGAGACATCTTCCATTATAGGAAGAGTACAAGAACAAGGGGGCATGATATTAAATTAGAAGTTGGCAAGCTGAGGGGAAATGTGAGGAAGTTCTTCTTGGCAGAGAGAGTGGTGGATACATGGAATAGCCTGCCACAGGAGGTGATGGGAGCAAGGACAATGGAGGGATTTAAACAAGCCTGGGACAGCATAAGGGAACCTTAGAAGTAGAAAGGAGGGGTGAACAGCCAATGACCAGGTAGAGTCAGAGGCTGCATACAAGTGTAGGGCATATGGGCAGACTGGATGGGCCTAGTGGCCCTTATCTGCTGACAACATCTATGTTTCTGTATGTTTCTATGCTTGACTGAGGGCAATTGTGCATAACTGTGTACAAAGTTTGCTGCATTTAAGTGCTTGACAAGTTCTCTGCTCCGACCTTAGGAGTCATTGTTACACTTATATTTTTGTACTTATTTTCATATTTCATTTCCTATTTTATCTCATATGAGATGGTCTGCTCTCCCATCATTGATTAGGCCCATGAGTTGCTTGTTGTTCTGGGCTGTAGGCATGAATTAGAAAATAACAGTGCCAGGAGTTTAGATGGCAGGAGTGCATAATTCACTTTTCTTGCAAAGTTTTTTCTTTTTCTTGTAATTACAACACAATATTTTATATTTGATTTTCATAGAATGAGTACAATATATTTGTGTCATGGAACTGACAATTAATTGTCTTGCTAACTCAATTAGGCATTTCTGGTAGGCTAATGTTACTGATTTATCTATTTATACTGGAACACTGCATGAGGGATGTGTTTTATTTTTCTTCTATTCACAAATTTCTCATAAACATGTCTAATTATTGATATGTGAAGAACTGTTCTTTGATCAGCATGTGGGTGTTATATCTATTTAAGAACTTTTTCAAAACACTTATGGACTCATACTACCGTACTTGTTTTGTTAAATGCTCATTACTCTGGCTCATACATAGATACAGAGCCTTGTAGTTCCTTAGGCACATTAGGCATCTGAGCATAAGAGCTATATATTCTTTTTTAATATATGGATACGTAAAATAATACCCTTGTAAAGTATACAAAAAATTCCCGGTAATACCATCGCTCCTGGAGCGATAATACCACCGCTCACGAGTGATAATACTATTGTTCAGGTGCCGTAATACTTTCATTCGGGAACTGAACGATAGTATTATCAATAAACCTCAACTGCACAAGTGCTGCTTTGACAATGGCATCATCCTAAATGTGCCTTCCTATTGGCCGCCTTTCTAGTGTGGGCGGGCAGAACAATTTTGAAAAAGATGGCGGCTCTTTCACTCGCTTAGCGAGATAATGTCCTCGGTCTAGCACCCTGCTATTTTTATTTTTAACATTTTTCCTTTCCTTGTCCAGCACCTCAAAAAATATCTGGTTGATCCTGCTTTCACACATCTCACCACAGAAATGCAGGTAAGACTCAGAACCAGCGAGTCTTCAGTGCAGTGCAGAGTAGTAGGAGTAACAGTCGGGCACTCGAATCGAAGGCTTACCGAAGTAGCTGGGTGCACATTATTTTCATAAGAAAAATTGTGGGATCCATATATTAAAAAAAATAAAAAATAGGGGAGTGTGTATGACTCGGTAGTGGAACCTCTCAATGGTTTTACTGCCTTGTAATACACACTCACCTATTCATTATTTTATTTGTTCTTATATTAGTTATGTGGTATGAGCATAACAGTTTTACATGGTTGGTTCTACTTTTAACATTTGGCCAATTAATTGTTTGTAATTGCTGAGAGGCATTTTATTTAAGAAGACCGCTGATGCTTTCTATGGAAACAAGTTATGCCACTAAGTACAAAACACCACTGAAACACATTGAACCACATACCTGTTTCTTCAGTTTGTGGTCCAGCTTTGAAAAGTAAAGACATGTCTGCGGTCCAAAGAGGATTATGGCATTGGATATCCGATGGATAAGTAAGGGCTTGGTGGGAGTGCGGGGTAGTGGGTGCTGAGTGGGAGGGTCAGGAGAGGGGAAATTATGGCTGCAAAAGACATCAATGGAAGGTTTTCTTTTCACAGGGTTTAAAAAAAAAAGAATGAGGATTCCCCATCGTGACACTGAGGGATTGGGCACTCCCAGTGTCATTGTTATGTTTGTGGGGGGGGGGCTGAGAGGGAGAATCAGGAGGGAAAATATATATATATATATGTGAAATAATCGTGTGTGCGCAGTAGTGGAAGTGACCTCTGAGGATTCCAAAGATTCACGACACTGTGGGATTGGACATCCCCAGTGTCACTGTTATGTTTCTGGGAGGGGGGATGGTAGGTGCTGAGAGGGAGTGTCAGATGGGGTGAATATCTTTAATGGAATATTTAAAAAGTACATAAATAAATGCATATGCATGTAGTGGGGGCAACCCCGATGATTTCTCATTGCGACACTCGGGATTGGGCACCCCCAGAGTCACTGTTATGTTTCTGAGGTAGGTGGTGGGTGCTGAGAGGGAGGGTCAGGTGGGGGTGATATTGTTAATGGAAACAAAAAAAATCAGCAGTCACGGCAGAGCATGGCACACTCCACCGTGACCAAGATGGCCACATTGTACTGTGCATGTGATAGCAGTTGCATGTGAGCAATACTGTTTGAGGGCCATCTTGGACATGGTGGAGTGTGCCGTGTTTTGCCATGACTGCCCACACAGTAATAATAGTGCAGTGCTATTTCCACTGCAGACAATGAGTGGAGTGCTCACAGATGTGGAGGTGACTGTGGTGTAACTCCAACATGTTGTTTGATTGGAAGGAATGCACTGAGTCCTTTTCTCCTAGCAAGAGGTCTGCAGGGCTGCGTCCACTGCAGCCCTAAAAATAAATCCACAGGGCCGGATTTTCAAACATTGGCACAAGGCTTGTGTCCAACCCTGAGCCACAGGACTTTAACTTTCACAGTGCACCAACCCTCTTTGCCACTTTTCAAAGCTCGGGTGCAGTTGCGACATTTTACGTGGTTTACGACAGCTTGTGCCAATGCTGTGGCACAAGCACCACGTAATAGCCTCCCTGGGGTGGCACACACACTAGACCACAAAACTGTGGTCTAAGGAGGGGGCACTCAGCACAAGGGATTGAAAATCCTGATCATCAACAGAGGACTGCCGCAAGGCTGTGCATCATTTGTTTTGTGCGCCAGGGGCTTGCGGCATCCCCAGAGCTCTGAAAATCCAGCCCACAAACTTTTAGAAATATTTTTTTTAAAAAAGCTAAAAAAAAATCTATCACTTAAGGTCCTAGCCTATTGCATAAATGAAATATGCAGAGGGGACCTTGTGTGATATATGATTTATCTATAGTCATGCAGTTTACATCACTCATGAGGTCCCCACTGCATATTACTTACGTATTTATATACAATCTGACAAGTAATTTTTTTTAAATGAATTTCACTTTTTGTGAATGTGAAACTGTATCCCTCATTTGTACAGGTTCCTTTGGAAATTGAATAAACAGAGTAGTATATTTATATTTCAAGACTTATTTTTCACGCCAACCCATTTCTCAAACGGACGACATCATCCCATCAGGCCATGACACATACGTGAACCCCTTGTGAGGGAAGGCTCCCTGGCCCATCACAAGGCATCACCAGTGTGAAGAACATTATGCCATACCTTCGCAGGCTTGGAGTGGTAGTGTGCAACAGCGCTGCCCTACCCCCATCTTTATGCTACCCAATGAGCTCAGCTCCTCGAGCTTGTCCCTGAACTTGAGTCACCGGCACAGGAACACATCATGCGGGTAGGGGACCAACAGCTGGCCCTGCACATGTTTCTTCATAGCTTTTAGGTGATTCTATCAACTCATAATAACATGTAATTTGTAACCCTGGGAAAAATGAGTACATCACAGTTATTCTTTTAACAGGTCTGTTCTTTCAACAGGTCTACACATCATTATATTACACCTTTCTGTGCATAATCCTTTTATTTTTATTTTTTTAAAACACAAGTTAATTCATTTTACCAGAAATTCATTTCACTTCAGAAGGCTTCCTTATACCATAAAGGCACAAATAAAAATATATAAAGTAAGGTATTCAGTTAACAGATCTATGCTAGTGTCAATATTTGTTTAAGCAGCCCCAGTATAATAACTTAAGACTGAAAATGTTATTAGGCTGAAGTACAGGCTGAGCAAATATCACAGTACCTGATGTGTTGTGCCACTTCCTCAGGGAATAGGAGCAGTGGTAGATAAATGACTATTTATTTCTGTGGCAGAATGTAGCCCTGCTACTAGCTAATGTGTGATGTGAAGTCATTGATAACATCACATGCTGGGCATGGAGGGGTTTTGGATATAAAAGTTGGGGAAGTGGCCCAGGTGCTATGGATAGACTGTAAATATTAATAAAGAATCACCAAGTACAGTGAATTCTGTGGCACTACAGATATTCGGTGGTAGTTTGAAAGTTCTGTGCAAAATTCTGCAGCTGCAGAATTCTAGGGGCCTTGAACATAACACATGTGTTCTTGGATCCTTACTGTCAGGAGGCACACAGTATATAAGTTTTCTGGCCACTGCACAAAAAACTGTTGAATACATATGTTGGTGAGCACTTAATAAACTTTATTTCCATTGTTTGTGTGTTTCCTGGTAGATCAAATGTCTTCCTGTTTTGCAAATGTTGCTTTTGCCACATTACCTACCTCAGAAACTGATTCTGTACAAGCTTATCCCTTAGGGCCTCATGTGAAGGATATTCTTGGGGCTTCCCCCACAGCTACTCTGATTCTCTGATCCCTTTTTAAAATGGACCATTTTTTCAGCATTATATTGCCCATCTGCTCAGCTAAGATACTAGACGCAGTTACAAATGTAATGGGTCCATAAGTTTATGTTGATTTTCTTTTTCTTTCTTTCTTTCTTTTTTTGGAGGGACCAATGGTTCTGCTCTATTGCAAGATTTAGCATTCAGAAGGGTCACTTCCAAATTACCACAGTCACTATCCCATTCAAGAAATTACTCTTTCAGTTCCTTCACTTGAGTTTCAAAGGTGTCAAGATTTTAACAACTCATTTTGAGCCTTATAATGTCTTTGTATGGAATCACATTTATCATGAGTTTGTATGTGCACTATTTGATCTGAATAGAATATAGGTTACTGTGGGCTTTCTGTACCTCTTTATCACTACTATCTTACAATTGTTTCTGCCTAAAGTAATGTCAGAAAAATATAGATTGCAATTGCTGATTATATGGGTACATTTTAAATGCCAGCAGTTGCAATTAAGCCACTCCATAAACTCAATGGTCTTCTCAGTTGAGCCTTTCCAGATCCAGATCACATCATCGGTGCACTTATCTCAACTGAGCATTTGGTCTGTGTACTGAGTCAGTAAAGGGATTGAAGACAACCTCCTTTTTTCATAGCCCAAGAAAAATATCTGCATGTGAGGGGGTTAAAGAGGTCCCCAATGCAGTACTGACTTTCTGTAGGTAGAAACTCCCATCAAATTCAATATAGCTGAGTAAGGACACATTCAAGGCACTCTAAAATATATGATATAGGGATGTATCTTCTGTCCCATACTTTTAAGCTCCAAAAAGTATCTTCTAACCCTTATTCCATCAGGATGATATATGCAAGTGTATAGAGATTCAATTTCAATACCTAACCATAGATAATCCTGCTGCCAGATAAATTCCTGCCATTTCAAAATTACATCCACTGTAGGTTTGTGGTGAGTTCCCAACTGAAACACACAATCCTTTACAATTAAAAGAGATCAACAAAGTTTGAGTTGTTATTTGTAAGGGAACCTACTCCAGAGACAATAGGATAATCAAGTATTTTTGTTATGTTTTTATGTACTGTTGGCATGGCACAGAATGTAGAAATTTTAGGATTTTCTGTCCACATGTACTTAAGTCCTGATTTAGTAATATAGCCCTTTAGCCTATGCCTTTCCAGAAGTCCCTGAAGTTCTCACTTAAAAAGTTTATACAATTCTGTTACAACAATCTGTGATTTACTTCATTGCAAAGCAAATCTAACACTACCTCTTTATATTTCTCCCTGTCTAGTATCACATTTCCACATTTTCCAGCTGATTTAACTACAATATTTTAGTTAGTACATAATTTATCAAGAGCTGTTTAGTCTAAGGGTAGCCAGGTGTAACATTTATGTCTGGATTCATGATATGTGAACAGACCCTGTCTGTGTTAAAACTACCCATTCATGTGCTCCTATTGATGGGCTAACTGTAGAGGGACAGAAAGAAGATCTTGTTTTAAAAATCTAGTTCCTTAACTTGTTAAAGATGCCACCATTCACATTAGAAATTTCATTCCACCTACATGTGTCTACCCAATCGCTAGCAGTATCTCTATTACTGTCTTTCCAAAGTGTAGAGAGTGCTCTGTACATCAGTTGGTCCTGCACAGAGCAATCATCTTGGAATGACTCTGACTATTCATAATCCATATTTATATGGTCTTTGTCAAATTTTAAAGTTTCAGTATTTCCTTCTTCATTGATTTCATCAATTTTCTTCCAACAGAATCGAGCATTCTACTTTCTCAGAACAAGTTATCATTATCAAGCAAGTGACCCTTGTAAGCCAGAAAAACAATGTCACAGAGTGCTTTAAAGAACTGTTATAGATCTATTTAAAATGAAATACATCAGGGGCAGGTTGCTTGCCCCTGTTACTCCGGGTTGTGATGGTGTATCCAGTTGCTATTTGTACTTTGAAGTCACATTAGTATTCGAGCTTTGTCTCACTTTATGGATGTTGAACTGTAATGTGAGTGAGCAGTAAAGACTGCAATGTAAGGAATAGTGTATGGGAGACAATACACAAGGAGCCTCTGTTTCCATCAAGGGATTGAGATAACAGCATATGGACCTTGAGAGCAAAGTTCAAGAGGTCCATTCTGTTATGTCACCTGACATGGAAACACAGGGCAACTTTTGTATGATCACCCATATTGTATTTGTTATGGTATATGTTTTCATGCATTTTTTTGAGTTTGTTACCTTTGTATAATTTTAGCTGAGCGCTGCTCTGAAAATCACACCAGAGGCTGCAGAAGTGTGCACTAGGGGATACAACACTGTCTGACTGAGCAGAGACACTGAAAGCAGTGGGAGTGACGCGAGGCGGAACACAGTTGAGTTAACAATGGAACATGCACAACAATATCTTCAGGACATGCACAACAACTTTTAGACTGTGCACAGCAAGGTTTCTGAACTGACTGAATTACACACACAATGAGATCAAACCATATACTATGTTTTTTATTTATTTATTCATCTAGTTTTTTTTTACCTGCTAAGTGCATTAGACATACAATGCCTATTTTCAGGCATGACCAGGTAGGGTGCTGGATTACAACAACAAATACTGAACTGACAATTTACGTTAAGTAAGTAGCAAATTAAAGCACAAGACACAGGGCTGGATACTTTACATCAAGTATAGCACAGTAATGCATAGCAATAATAACACAAAAGGAGAATTTTTCAACTGGTCAGTGCCTTATTTTTATTCCTATTCCTTTGTGAGTGTTTAATCATTTGGAACTGCGCTTACATCTTGTTCATTGCTTGCAATCTAGGCAGCTGCAGCATTCAACAGCTAATATTGTAAACATCTGGGAACCCTCCCTTCCCCAATGAACAATATGTTATACCCAGCTGTCATGGTGTGTACCGTGAGCACAGAAATGGCACCAGACCACTGTGCTCAAATACATGGAAATTATAGGATATGATGTTTAAGAGAAAGGGTTTTCTACATTTCTCCAGCACAACAATGTAATGATGTATGTGACGTGTTAAAAGGGGTAGCAGAACCCATGCACAAAGTAACTGTAGAACAAAGGGGTAAGTTTATTGTCTGGGTAGGTTGCATAATGTATCAACTGGGCTATCCTAAGTAAATAAATTGTATTGGAGCAGGCAAGCAAAAAGAGGAATATGTATTTTGGAGACACAAAAACATTTTTGCTATCATGTTGGACATGTAAGCAATAAGACACGACGAGGTGTGTACTGAACATATACTACCATACACCCAGGGGCATACTGAGGCATGAGGCCACAGGCCGAGTGCCTTCAGCACCTGGGTGTGTGGTACTATCTGTTCAGTGCACACTCGAGAGTGTCTTATTGAACTTATAAAATGGGCTACATTTTTTTTTAAATTTTACAGTTAGAAAAACCATGTTATATGTAGATGAAACAGAGTTTCTTATGAGAATTTATTAAAAAATAGCCCTTCCACCCGCTATGCAATGATGTTATCTTGTATGTGCTGTACACATTTTGTCCTTTACTGCCATCTTTACTACTGATTTCGTTTAATTGCCAGCACTCCCCTCGTGCCCCCGTGTAAGTGTGTGTATATGTGTGAGATAGAGCTCCAGCTGCTATGTGGGACAGGAGAGAATCTGTTGAATGTACAACTTTTTTTTTCTTTTTTTTTTATTGGACTGTGACCGATTACATCACAGCATCACAGCAGGAGTGAGCTGGGATGTGAAGAAGTGCACAGTGTCTTGGTGCTGGAAACAGCAATGTATATAATGAGGTTATGACTGCTTCCATTGTTTGTGATCTTTGTAGCATGCCTTGAAGTTTGTCCATGTGATTTTAGAAGGGTGGTTAAACTAAGGTGTGCACGTATGAGAATCTACAGTGCATGATTGTTCATTGACACTGGCAAATGTGAAATGTTGCCTGACAGACAGATGTGTAGTTGAGTTCTATAAAGAGAATGCAGTGACTTTGAAAGTACACAGCATCACATTAGTGGGCGGGGATGTGGAGAAGTGGCAATGAGCGTGCGTGCACACACACACCACAAACACACACATGATGGAGCAAGGAGCACTAGCAGAGGTACCATCTGTACTCCCCCCCCCCCAAAAAAAAATAAACTATCAGGAAACAAGATAGAATGACTGGGAAAAAGTCTAATTTAAAAGAAATATTTTAGGCAACAGCTTTTTCTGTGAGCTTGGCAGGACAGTAGAGGCATGCTGGCAGCAGAATTGTAGCAGTTCAGATCACAGGCAAGTTAATAGTTATGTTTTGTTTCTTACACTGACATTAGGCTTTTACTGACATTTAGGCTGTGAAGACATTGCCAAAGAGAGAGCAGAAGAGTGAGTGGCACCAAAGTTTCCATGATCGGCTGGTGAGTACAGGATGAGCCGCATTAGCGAGGGGGAAAAAAGGGTAGCACACCACCACAACGACAACTCTACAGCAAACTCCACCACAGTGACACATCTTGCCAGGTCAAGATTCATTGCTGTGGTGGTCCGCTGTATGCCAACACCATGACTCCCAGTGTTTCTCCCCCATCCCAAACCAACTTTGACTTGGAGTTGGTTAATTAGAGACTGGAGGTGTGGGGGGCGAATCCACCCCCCAAAAAAACGCTTCTTCCCGACCAGAACACTGCCAGCAGTCGGCATTATTCCCTTTGCTGTGCAGGATGCCGACAACATTGTTGTTGATATTCTTCCATGGAACCAAAAAAAATGGTGGCATTTTAAAAACAAGTGTTCCACTGGCTCATTGATTTTCCTTTTTTTCCAATGCAGTATTGCTTTTGAGTACTTGTTTTCACTTGTGCATTGAACGGATTTGATGCACAGGTAAAAAGCCATCATAATGCAGCATTTACTCTCCCCATTTTATAAGACTGGAATAACAGCCTCAAACAGAGAACAGAACAGCTTAGAACAGAACAGAAGAAAACAGAATTCCAGTTTATACAGAGTCTTTGATACACAAAATAGCTCAAAAGTCTTTACAAGCAACAAGCTAGATAGTGTAGGACAGTAACTGTTTGCAGGGAATAGTAGCTGACATAGTTGGGTTAGATAAATACCTCCAGGAACAAGGAATAAGTAAGTATGCCTGTATTATTTTTTTTCATTATAGGCTGTACACTAGGCTCATGCCCCTTTTTAATCTTCTCATTTCAAAGGCAAACATATTCAAATTCCCCAATGTGTCCATGTAGCATCTATCCCACCACCCCCAAACCAACACTGTAACTCTTCTCAGGACTCCATTAACTCTTTTGATGCTCCCCTGGAGATTTTTAATGCATCACTAGTAGTTGATAAAAGTTAGTCATCCCATAAGCAGTTAGAAAAAAAAACAAAATATTCCACATAATAGAGTTGTGCAAAATTTTCAAATTCCTCTTCCACTGAAATTCCGCAGAATTTCTAAAATTCATCCTAATGTCATAGAATTCCATTGGAAGAGGAATTCCCAAATTCAAAGGGTAGTTTTTTTTTTATTGTGGATTAGTAAGCTACAGTATACGTAAACTGTGATGTATTATTCAGCAGTTTACATAAACTTTGGATTCATTTTCTGCAAACCATGAAACAGTATTCCTTGGATTACATAATCTTTACATAGAAAGGTCTTTCAGAGCTCATCAGAATTAAAAAAAAGAAATGCCAGCCAGCCCAATGGTACAGTAGTTATTCTACTTCTCATGGCACCAGTGATCCAGGTTCAGGAATGAGCTGGGGTCATTGAGCGCCAGCCTGGGGCAGGGGGGGCTGAGCATCCTAGAGGAGGTTTTCCTCCTCCTCCAGAGAGGAAAAGCAGTCATGCTTCTGCACAATACTGCCACATCGGTGACCACAAGTAGTAAGATGCTTGGAGAGGCTTAGTGGCCAGGGGGACACCAGTGGTGACAAACCTCCATGCTTTGGTGTCAGCTTGCATATCTTGCCAACACTGGCATCCCATAGGAGAAAATCTGGAGGGACAATGTCAGACAAAGCAACAGTGGGAGGTCTGGCCCCTTGCAGGCCCTGCACAGGCAACAAGGTCCTCTCCCCAAACCAGATCCATTCTGTGGCAGGTAATAGGTGGCGTGTCAACTCCATCATGAGGTAGAAGTAGCCGTGGATAAACAATGAAGGTTCAGTTAAGTCCCTGGGATTCTGGGTAGTGGGATTGGAAGGGTCAGAGCAGGATAAATAGGCCTGTACCAGAGGTGCATAAACACATTAACAAAAAAAAAAAAAGAAAACCCAAAATACATTTAAAAAGCAGTTTGGAATTTCTGTTATGCACAAACTCAACTAGTGACATTCAACTTTCCACACAGTTCTACAATATACCCATTTCTTCTTTCTATGCTGTTTTATTCTTGAAGAAAGATAAATGTTTTTGAAAAATTCAAAAGCCCCTACTTCTTACCATGCATACTCCAATGAATGTCTCACAAACATGTGCAAGTAGGACCACCATGGTCCACATTAAACACAGATTTTGCATAGCTCAACAATGCCACCAAGAGAGAAGACTGTTAAAAACAGCTAGAAGTTCCCACCTTTTTTTTTATATATATTCTTTGTTTATGCCCCCTTCTTTCTCCACAGCTGTACCACTCCCTCTGGGTTCCCAAGGCACTCTGCTAGGCTCCGTCAGCTTCCAACACTCTTCTCAGTGCCCTTCCTCCATGCTACCTAGGATTACCCCCTGGTAGGTAGAGAGGGAGCGTCTCTCCTTCCACTGCCTCCCACCTGCCTTAAGTTTCATCAGGTGGCTACCAAGATTACCCAGAGATAATCATCACCATCCAGTGATGTTGGAGTCAGTCACTGGGTCAGCTGCAAGGTATTTTCCATTTTCTCCCACACCCTTGAGGGTCTGACATGCAAGAAGGACCAAGGGACACACACACATAGTACATGCCAGTGCTTCAGAACTTGGCCAACTCCCTCCCATCCCAATTAATGGCTCCCAGCTACACCTCCACCTGTGGTCACCCAGGTGGCGATATTGCAGTGGAGATGGTAATTCCCCCCTCTGAAGGAGAGGAGCATTTCCTAGGATGCTCCATCTACCTCCCCTCGACCGGCCTTCCAACAGCACAGATCCGCTCCCAAACCTGGGTCGCTGGAGCCATGAGTGGTTGCACTACCACTGCACTGCTGGACCAGCGAGGCTCCCACCTTTTTTGACATGCAATACTAATTACAAACATGGAAATTATTTTAACAATCATTAAATGCATCAGAAATATCCTAAGGAGGCATCTGCCGATGTCGTGAAACACAATGGTAATAGCCTGAAACAAAGGTACAATTAACTTTTTTCCCCACTGGTTAACTGTTACTCTCTCCTGTGCTACACTAAGTTTTTTTATAGACCAGAAAATGAAGAAAAGCCTGGAGAGGAGACCTGGTTGAGAATTTTGGAACTATAGCAGCTATAAAAGGAACTTCATTTTTTCTGTTAAAAAAATCCAAAATATGGATGTTAATCCAAGAAACAAGTTCACGTTTCATTCTCATATCTGCTGTCCAGTTCCAGCAAGTAGGAGCAGTGATACAGTAGTGCAGGGTCAGTGAAAGTCGAGAGGGCAACCAGCCCCACAGTAGCAAAGCCAATTCCAGAATTGGCAAGCATTCGTGAAAAAAAAACAGGCCACTCAAAATGATTACTGGAATCTGAGACTTGATTCAGACAGACCGTCTGCCACAGAATCAGGCTTTACCCATCCAGCATCAATATTACATGAAATGATAAGGTGCAAATGCACTCTCTGGCCTAATGGTACCAGAAGAAGAACTTAGCCCATTGCCCTGCCAGTCACTGAATCCAGCAGTCATTTTGAGAGGCCAGTCATTTTCTCCATGAGTGCAGGTCATTTCTGGGCTTGGTTCATATCTTCTGTCCTGTGCTAGATTGGGACCAAGCAGTCTTGAAATGATTGTTGGCTTACTTGTCTAATGCCATGAGGAAAACTAATCTAAAATGTTAAATAGAGTGGTACTGGCCAGGATCCAATGCAGCCATATGAACTGGAGTTGTCCACAAGTCTCCAGACCAGGGGGAGGACACAGACATATTACTGTTAGAAGATATACAAAACATGACAGTTAAAGGGGAGGTTCTGATAATGGGAGACTTCAACATGCCAGATACAGATTGGTCAATGCCAGCAGGAACATCTGCCAGAGCTAGACACATAGTGGATTGCGTGCAGGGGGAGGGCCTCAAACAACTGGTACAACAATCCACAAGAGACAGGGCTATCCAAGATCTAGTACTGACTAACAGGGAAAGGACCACAGATCTCCAGGTAGAAGGTTACCTGGGGGCCAGTGAACATCACATGGTATAGTTCATTTTTTTTTTTTTTACCTTTTATTTTACCATGAGAGAAACACTAAGCTGAAAACTTGTTTACAGGTGCAACTTGGGAGCACAGGGAAGTTAAGTGACTTGCTCAGGGTCATACAGTATACAAGTGGGGGCTGTGGGGATTCAAACCCAGGTCTCCAGGTTTGCAGCTCAGAACCTTAAACCACTGCACTATACTGCCTCCAACTTGGCCACTAGAACTAAATCATCCCATTCCAAGGCAAAAATATGGGACTTCAGAGGAGCTGACTTTGATAAGATGGCCAAAAGCGTTAAGCTAGCCCTGGCAAGAAGAAATACAGATGAGGGGGTACAGGTAAAGTGGGAAAGCATTAAGGATGCAATACTTGAAGCAACATCCCATTGTATTAGAGAGAAAAGTAAGAGCAGAAGAAGGAGGAATTCACTTTGGTTCTCAAAAACAGTAACAGAAAAGGTAAGAGCCAAAAGGCTGGCCTTCAGGAAATATAAGGAACACAGCGAGACAAAGATATGGAGGCATACCAAACTTCCCTATGGGAAGCAGGGAAGGCAGTAAGGCAGGCAAAGACCCAAACTGAGGAAACACTAGCATTAACAGTAAAAGAAGGGGACAAGACTTTCTTTAGATACATTAGTGAAAGGAGAAAGTTCAGAGGGGGGATTGCTAAGAGCAAAGGAGATAAGGGGGAGTGTGTGGAGGATGACCAAGGAAAAGCATATATCCTAAATAGATACTTCTGACAGTATTCACTGAAGAGAAGGTAGGGCAGGGCCCACAGCTCAGCACCATTACACACAGGGGGGAGGGAGGTGTGCACTAGTCCCTTCACAAAAGAAAGGGTCCTACAAGAGCTCGCTAAGCTCAGAGTGGGCAAGGCAATGAAACTGGATGGCATACATCCCACGGTACTAAAGGAGCTAAGAGTGGAACTAGCAGAGCCATTATCAGAATTGTTTAGTGACTGTCTAAGCACAAGAGAGGTCCCAGAAGACTGGAGAAGGGCTCATGTGACCCCGCACCATAAGAGTGGTAGCAGGGAGGAGGCAGGGAACCACAGACCAGTCAGTCTTACCTCAGTAGTGGGCAAGATTATGGAGGCACTCCTTAAGGAAAGGATAGTGCAACACCTGGAATCCATAGGACCACAGGATCCAAGACAGCATGGGTTTACAACAGAAAGATCCTGTCAAGCTAATCTCATAGATTTCTTTGACTGGGTAACCAGAGTGGTGGGCCAAGGGGGTGCAGTTGATGTCACCTACCCTGACTTCTGCAAAGCTTTCGATACTCTTCCACATAGAAGATTGATTAATAACCTGGGTAGGCTCGGGGTGGGTCAGAAGTTGGTCAACTGGGTGGCAAACTGGGTGGCTAGCAGAAAACAGATT
This sequence comes from Neoceratodus forsteri, assembly GCA_016271365.2. NCBI lineage: Eukaryota > Metazoa > Chordata > Ceratodontiformes > Ceratodontidae > Neoceratodus > Neoceratodus forsteri. The sequence continues at coordinate 725,130,466 of CM028137.1, read as the reverse complement.
GTGCTAGTAAATGGTATACAGTCAGAAGAGATGCAAGTCACAAGTGGGGTACTTCGGGGATCAGTCCTGCGGTCAGTCCTCTTCAATATCTTCATCAGTGATATTGCAGATGGACTGGAGGGTAAGGTTTGTCTGTTTGCAGATGACACCAAGATCTGCAACAGAGTAGATGATCCAGATGGGGTGGGCAGAATAAGAAGAGATCTGGATAAACTAGCTAATGGTCAGAAGAGTGGCAACTGGGGTTTAACGCAAAGAAGTGCAAGATCATGCACATAGGGAAGAGAAACCCTGAAGCCACCTATAGGGTGGGAGGGGACTTGCTGGCAATCACAAGGAAAGAAAGAGACTTGAGCATTATCATCACAGATGACCTAAAATCATCAAAGCCGATCACTTAAGCAGTCGGTATGGCTAGAGGGATGTTGGGGTCTATTAGTAGGGGTATCACAATCGTAAGAGAGAGGTAATAATTCCTCTTTACAAGACACTGATTAGGCCCCATCTGGAGTACTGCATGCAGTACTGGAGGCCGCACCTTCACAAGGACATTAACAAAATGGAGGTATTCCAGAGAAGGGCGACGAAAAATGTGCAGGGACTGCATCAGAAAACATATGAGGACAGATTAACAGAGCTCAGTATGTATACCCTAGAGCAAAGGAGGGAGAGAGGTGATATGATCGAAACATTCAAACACCTTAAGGGCATTAACAAGGTGAAAGAGTCTAACATGTTTCAATATAAGAAAAATAGCAGGACAAGAGGACATAGCATGAGATTAGAGGGAGGCCGATTAAGGGGTAATGTGAGGAAGTTCTTTTTCACAGAAAGGGTGGTGGATGCATACAGCGGGCCTATCTCAGGAAGTGGTGGATATGAATACAGTGCAGAGCTTCAAACAGGCATGGGATAGGCATAAGGGTGCAATACAGATGAGTATGAATAGATAGGCCATTGACAGAGTTCATGCCTATGGCACATTCATAAGGAAGAAAAAATGGGCAGAATGGATGGGCCTTGCAGTCCTTATCTGCCCGTCAACTTCTATGTTTCTATATTCTGTGTTAATACTGCAGCATACTGCCATATAGTTACTACGGTAAGCAAGGCAATTTATTGTGTTCTTGAATTCTATTTTCAGACAATCATAGCCACAATTAGAAGGATTTTAAAGCACTTCTTAAAATGGAAACACAAATGTAGTAGTAGTAGTAGCATTTGTAGATGTGAATGTGTTGAGTGCAGTTTCATAAGTTCAGAGCAATATAAATCATAAACAAAAAGCAATAACAATAATTACATAGGCCTGGATATTCAAAAGGGTTGCGCCATGCGCAACAGGGTTGCGCATGCGCAAGTCCAAAATGCGCCATTCTGCGACATTCAGCAGGAGGCAGTTACTTGCACTGGCATCAGGTTGCCAAGAGAGCAATGCAAATGGAATGCATGCTCAACAGGAGGGAGGATCCATAACTCCGCGCAACCCGACATTCAGTCGGGTTGAGCAGAGCTGTACATGCGCCAACTCCCCAACCTGCGCCTGCACAACCTTGAGCCCAAAAAAAAAGGCTTAAGTTGAGGGCCACCCACAGGTGAGCTGCTGCATTGCAGGGCGCAACACAGCAGCTGCCACCCTGGCTGGCCCCAACTCTTTCCCTGCCCCCCCCACCAGCCACGATCGCGGGCATGGTGTGCTACTGACTCCCTCCCCCGCCCACACATCTCCCACAGCCCGATCGCGGGCAGTGCAGAATACATGTAACACCCCCCCCATATCCGAAGCCCGGTCCCTTGGGCATAGCGATGTGAACCCCAGTGCCCGATGGGTGAGATATAACCCCAACCCAAATATCTCTGGTAGTCCAGTGGACCGTAAAAGCCAGTCATGGGCAGATGTCTAAAACCCCAAACATCTCCCTGGTGTCTGAGTATCCCCCCACCCACAACCTCCACCGCTCCCCCGCGCCGGCGGCGACAGCATCCACCCGCCTGCCACCCGCCACCCGCCGACTGACTGTCCGGTGAGGGCTGCGCCCAGTGGTGCAGAGCTACAGCCAATGGGCCCACCCCATACGTATGAAGATCAGTTTGTGATGAACATCATTCCACCGTCTGAACATGTCATGTACGGTATGGGCTGCCAAGCCCGTAGGCTGAACTCTGCAACAATGGGCGGCAGCCACCCGAAGCAGTCAGCCCGGCGAGGCAGGCGGTGGATGCTGTTGCCCGCCGCCGCGGGGAGCGGGTGGAGGGGCTCAGGTGGGGGGGACACTAGACACCAGGGAGATGTTTGGGGTTTAGAGAGGATTCTGCCCGCTGATCGGGTTTTACGGTCCACTGGACCACCAGGAGATATTTGGGTTGGGGTTACATCTGCCCGCGATCGGGCACTGGGGGTTCTATACATGTTATGCCCGATCGGGCTTCGGGGTACGTGTGGGGGGGGTGTTACATGTACCTGTAATGCCCGCAATCGGGCTGCATTGTGCGTCGGTCCCCGACGGCTGCTGCCTGGCAGGGTGGCCAGGCGCAAGTCCTCGGGGATCGGCGCACCTACATGCAAATGGCATGCAAATGGGGCCATAAATAGATGCAAATGGCCCCCCGCGCCTTGCATAAATTATGGCCCCATTTGCATGTCATCTTTTGAATATCGGAAATTGGCGCGATGGGCGCCAATGGTACTAGCGCCACCACAAGTTTAATGCTCATCTCTGGCAACTTGCGGTGGCGCCAAGTTCCACTGCGCCATCTTGCCAAGTGCTGTGGCTGGGGGTGATGTTCAAAGGGTTGCTGATAGCGCAACTCTTTGAATATCACCCCGGCCACACCCCTGCGCAACTATTTTGAGCAGCGCAAGGGCTTGCGCCTCAGAATGGCGCAGTTTGAATATCCAGGCCATAGCGTACAACTAGCATCCAGTACAAAAACAAGTAAAAACTGAAAACAGTTCAAAAAGTTCAGGAAGTCAAAAAGTTGTGAAAATTCTAAAAGTTCTGAGAGTTCAGTAGGGGCATAATGCCTGCAGCATAAACAAAATTTTTTTTTTAGATGACTTGTAAAAATATTTAAAGTGCAGGTGGATTGGATCACCACAGGGAGAGAGTTCCAAGAGAACAGGGGCAGCCACCACAAAAGCCCAGACTCCGGCAAACTTCAGTTGAGAGGCTAGATGCTCCCAGTCTTAGTACCCTCCAAGGCAGGGGCAGGAGAGATACTTGGGGTCCAGTTCATTCTGGGCTTTATAAGTTAACAGAATGACCTTATACTCAGTTGGTCACCTGACAGGTAGCCAGCCCAAAACATAGAGTAATGGCATATTACAGTATGATCTGACTTCCAAGTAAAAGTCAATAATCTGTAGTAGCTCTACTCATGAGTTTTTTATGTATTCATGGAAAAAACTGCTTTAGGATCAAGCAGTTTGCAGCCACTAGGGAAGGGGTTATGACTTCCTGTCGAGTACAGTTTGACAGGGTCACAGTGTCAGTGGTGGCACCGAATGTCTGCACCAAACAAATACCATCCCACTTTACAACCGTGTGATATTGTGATTGGTGCCCCTGCAGTTACATCCTTAGCTTTCGAGACATCATGATTATTTCTACCCCAAAAGACGGTGATATCACAAACTAAGGACTATGACCCCAGCTAGGGAACACATCTCAAGAGCAGATGAACATTATGGGACACATATCTTTATGCAGATGCCCTTAACAATAAACAATGCAATTACTTAAAATTACAGGGTTTTTTTTTGGGGGGGGGGACTGGGTAACTGAGTTTTAGTCCTGCCTGCTATATTTAGCCACTTGTAGTTCAGTGTCTTTATCTTTTCTGGTAGTGGTGGCTGGGAAGGGAGGGTGTACTGCCTCAAGGGGCTTGTTAATAGGATCCACTAGGCTAAACAAACAGAGGTAGCATACAGGCTATGGTCACTTTCCTCCTGTTGAAGTTTCATGTTTGACTGTAGCAGCAGCAGCAGCAGCAGCAGCCTGCTTAGCTTCTTTGAAACCTGTGACCTGGGATTGCTCCCCTTTTTTCTATAACATTGATTTGTTTATCTATATAATAGACAGACAGATAGATAGATAGATAGATAGATAGATAGATAGATAGATAGATAGATAGATTGAATTATTCACTGCATGTAAAAGGAGTTAAAGCACCCCACCCATTGTTGTAACAGCACACCAGATTTCAACAATAGATACAGTAAAGGGGATAGGTTAATAATATTTACTGTTCCTATTTTTTCAGACTTCTATTGTTGAAGGTGAACACCCAGCAGATTTGATAGCATACCAGTGCAACAACTCCATATACAGAGTGCAAGAGGCTTAAAGGGGCACTGTCAGCTTTTTGATCAATTTTCAGTGTCCCTTTAAACAAGCATTTGTCGATGCCAAATGCTTGCTTGCTTGCTGATAATGGCATTGGTACTGCATGAGTTAGAGAGATGCATAATAGGAATGGCAGTGAAGTATTGAACTAACGCCAACCCCACCCCCATCCTGCAGAGACTGACAGGCATTGGGATGTGCCTTTGGGTCATCAGCCATAATGTTCACACCATTCCACATCACCTCGCCCTGCAGACACTGACAGGTGTTACGGTGTACCTTGGGGTCTTTGGCCCTTACGCTCCCCCCATTCCATAAGGAAATAAGCTGAGATGGGTGCAGAATAGGAGAATAGGGTGAATGTTAGGGCCGAAGATCACAAGGCACACCTTGATGCCTGTCAGCGGCTGCAGGGTGGGGGGTGGGGGTGGAATGGCATAAGCATTATGGCTGACGACCCCCAGCCACACCCCCGATGCCTGTCAGTCTGTACAGGGTGAGGCGTTATGCTTGGGAACCCTAACACCCTGGGAGTTTGATGGTATTTTCACTCCAAATTTTCAACATTGGCTTTTTGGGACCCCCATCTCATGAACAGTGGCACTATCATTTCGTTACTTAATCCTGAAAGGTGATTTTGCACAGTGAATGTGCCATTCGGAGCAACAGGTATGAAAAGACATTTTCGGGAGGATGTGAAAATTACATCTGTATTGTTCATGAGGAGGTATGAAAAAATGGCAGTGTTGAAAATCTGGTATGAAAATATGAAAAAGCGGCAAAGTTACGAGCATGCATAAAAATTGCGTAACACACACTCATAACGCAGTCACTTTTAGAATTCTTTCACCAGATTTTCAACATGACCTTTTTGGGACCTCACCTCATGAATAGTGGTGTTGTGATTTCATTAATCTGTCCCAAAAGTTGATTTTGCACAGTGACTGTGCCATTCTGTGCCACAGGTGCGAAAACACATTTTGGGCAAGATGCAAAAAAGGACAGCGGTACTGGTCATAAGAAGGTGTGAAAAAATGGCAGTGTTGTTGGAAATTTGGAGTGAAAATATTAAAAACTGGCAGAGTTACAAGCATGTGTACATGCAGTCATTTTTTTGGAGTTTTTGCACCAAACTTGCAACATGGGCTTTTTGGGACCCCGCCTCATGAACAGTGGCACTGTCGTTACGTTGATCAGTCCTGAAAGGTGATTCCATGCAGGAAACCCAAAATCACCTTTTGGGACTGAGAAATGAAATGACAGTGCCAGTCTTCATGAGGTGGGGTCCCAAGAACCCCATGTTCAAAATTTGGGACCAAAACTCCCAAAAATGTCTGAGATATCAACCTAAGTTGAAACCCCCATTGATTGATATTATGTGGCTTACTGTGATTTTCTTCACTCTGCCATTGGCTTTTGAAGAGTGTAGAAGCATTCCCGGTCCACAGAAGATCGCAGTGCCAGACCTCCAGAGGTAAGTATGGGTGCGGGGAGCATGGGCAGATGAGGTGTGCAGAAGGAGGGTCGGGATAGGGAAGGGGCGGTGAGGATGACATGTGACCATTTTCTTTTTCTGTAGGTTTTAAAAAAAAAGACCTTAGGGGACAGTTTTTTTTTTACAGGTGAAATACTATGAAAAATAAATTGTGGCACACTGGAGTGGGCTCCCAGTGTACCAGCCTAGTGGAGGGGGGGTCAATGCCAACCCAGTGATTGGGCACAATGAGGTCGGCTGAAAAAAGGGGGCATATCCAACACTGGGAGTGGGCATCCCAGTGTCAGAAAAAGATAATTACTTTGGCACACTGGGGTGGACTCCCACTGTACCACAATAATGGGGGCATGCTGACACAGGGATTGGGCACCCTGTTGTCCAGCAAAAGATACGTTCGGGCTGGGGGCATGCTGACACAGGGATTGGGCACCTGTTGTCAGCAAAAGATATGTTCGAGCTGGGGGGCATGCTGACACAGGGATTGGGCACCCTGTTGTCAGCAAAAGATACATTCGGGCTGGGGGCATGCTGACACAGGGATTGGGCACCCTGTTGTCAGCAAAAGATACATTCGGGCTGGGGGCATGCTGACACAGGGATTGGGCACCCTGTTGTCAGCAAAAGATACGTTCGGGCTAGGGGGGCATGCTGACATGGGGATTGGGCACCCCAGTGTTGGCTTTGGGGGGAATGTGGTGGGTAGCAGGAGCCACCAATTATGCAAAGCTGCTGCAGGGCTAATTTATTTATTTCACTGGGAAAGGTACACTGAGCAAAAGAGTTGCTCGTAAGTCCAGCCATGCGCATTAATGTGCACTGTAATGTGCATGGCTGGAATGTGCCTGGTTGCTGGGAGGGGGGAGATCTGCCACTGCAATGATGAAACTGTCCATTATTGGAGCGGCAGATTTCTTTTGAGTTCGGTGCTCACTCTGAAACTGCTGTCATTGGCAGCTTCCCTGTTGATTGGTGGCCAAGGGACGGGCCCCTGAAAGCATCGCTGGATTGGCCAAATGCTGCCACACCTCTGCAATATTCTATTCACCTCAAAATGTTTCTTGTGCACTGCACAAGCAAGTAAACATAGAAAGGTGCTAGCAAACACATCTTTACACACAGACTGCTTACATGCCACACAGTGGTCATAAATTTGAGAAGCAGTATAGCACAGTGGTTTAAAGCTCTGAGCTGCAAATCTGGAAACCTAGGTTTGAATCCCACAGCCCTCACTTGCATACTGTGTGACCCTAAGCAAGTCACTTAACTTCCCTGTATTCCCAGGTCGCACCTGTAAAAAGTTTTCAGCTTAGTGTGCTACTCCTGGTTAAACAATTGAAAGAAAAAAAAATGTAACATAAAATTAATTTTAGTCCGGACCTTATGTGTCGCTGTGCATAGCTTCCCGCATGTCCATGCAGTGAAATTGTGCCAAATGTTTCTAAACTCATACATGTATGCACCAGTCAATTTTGGAGGCATATCAGCTGAATATATTGGTGGATGGTACTCACTTCACTGATCCCCGCAATATATGTCTTTCCTAAAAACAAGTGCTATAAAAGTGAAAGCTAAAAGCAGGGCCCACCTGAAAACACGATATAGCATCTCAGCGGGACTATGTTAGGTAAATAAATTATAGAAAAACAAGCAGGCTGACAAAGTGTGGCTTAAATAAAAGTCAGCTTTTCTAAGAAAAAGTAGCTTTATCTTCAGCAGTTTGCAAAGATCTGAACTGGCTTCCAGACAGTGGCAGAGAGAGGTCAGGAATTATATTGGAAGGCTGACTCAGCTGTATTTGAGTGTGCTGGCATCGGTTCTCTAATAATTAGTGAAGAGGATACTTGCTGGTTAATGTCATTGGTATCATTAGCTTCTCCAGCTGCAGTGGAAGGGAGGAAAAATATGAGTAGTTTGATGAATGACTGACATACAGTATGCAGTACAATAATCAACACACACAGGTTTTAAAAGGGCGCACAAAGGATATTCTGCATCTGAGCAGAGGGAGAACCAGTGCACTATGGCAAAAGTTAGATGTAACAGTGATGAAATATTTAAATTAGGTAAGAGGGCAGTGTTATAGTATAGGAGTGTACACAAATACACCAAGGAGTGCAGAGGCAAGATTCACAAAACATTGCCCAGGCACAAACCATTTCTGCCTGGAGCAAATTGGGTTTTGCCCAGAACTGATATTCACAAATCCCAGTTTGCTCCCAGGCAAAGCTGGGACGGGGGCCGCAATCCAAATGAAGGGAAGGGGAACTGCATATCCCCGCAATAACATTCACAAAGTTTTTGCTTCATGCAAGGGCCATTTGCGAAGGCCCTTGCATGGAAAAATTACCGCCAACAAAAATCTGGCTGTAATCCACACAACCCTAGTGGTTGGTGGAGGTGCTGTGCCCCCCCCAGTCCCCGATCTCCCACCTGACTGTAAGAAAGCATTTTGCTCCATAGTGTATTGCCCCCAGTCCTCAATCTCCCACACAACTGTAAAAAACATTTTTCCATAGTGTAGTGGCCCCTCCCGGTCCCGATTGCCCAACTGAAGTGTTCAAATAATGTTTCCATAGTGTAGGGTCCCTCCCCAGTCCCCAGTTCCCAGTCTTCCACCTGATAATAACAACCCCTTCTTCCATAGTATAGGGTCTCTCCTCAGTCCCTGATCTCCCAACCAAAGTGTTAAAATAATTTTTCCATAGCTTAGTGGTCCCTCCCCTCTCCCCAGTCACTGATCACTGTCCTCAATCACAGTCAAGGAGCCATACTATATACAGTATGCACTCTAAGAGGGCTCAGTCAGCAGCCGGCCACGGTGGTGAGAGGAGACTACCAGGGAATAGGTTTTGTTCATTTGGGGAGGGCAATGGGACCACTACACCACAGAAAGTTTTTTTTTTCATTTTGAGGTCGGTGATCGGGGTTGGGGAGGGATCTTGGGCTACCGGGGTATGTTACTGTCATAGGGAATGGTGATCAAAGGAGGGGAGGACCACACCTGGGGGACTACAGCTGCATAGGGTATGGGTTGGTGGGGGTGGTCGTGCAATGTCATATTAATGCCATGAAAATGAGCCCATAATGGGCACTAACGCCTTGCATGCCAAATGAGCCCATTTACATGGCTACTTTTGTGACTAGCACATTAGCGCCTGAGCTATTGTCCTGGCTGGCTGTGGGGGCAGTGCTACTGGGTATACCACTGTTTTTCCTGTGTTAGTGCTGACTTTGCTGGCACCTATTCACAGTTGGATAGCACCTTTCAGCACAACTGGAAGGTACCCTGCAACTTTTTGCATGGCACTTTGTTTTTTGTGAATCCTGGCCCAGATGGCTCTCCCTCAATACACAATGGACAAGGAAAAAAGAGGAAGCAGGCAGGGGGAAATGTAGGAACAGTGGGCATTTAAAAGCCTCCAAGGACAGGAAGATTGGAGGGTAAAGGAAAGTTAAGTGGAAAGTGATATACAGTATATAAATGTAAAGATCTTAGAGAATAAAATACATGAGATACAGGTGGTAATGGCAGTAGAGCAGATACGCTAATAGGAACAATAGCTGGGACATAAATGTCTCAAGTAATGCCCTATTTAGAAAGGACAGAGAGAATGTCAGAGATGGCATGACACTGTATGTTAGGGACTCCATAAGGATTTGGGAGGATAAATGTATTTTAGGAGGGGTATGAAGTAGCCCTGGCATCATGTGGCTAAAGAATGGGGGAAAGCCACAGAACTGGAGTGCTCTGTAGACCACCAATATTGACACTGATAAGAAGCCAGAAAGAGAAATCATTAAGGAAATGATCCGGAGAAGAGTTATACTCGTGGGAGACGTCAATCACCCAGACACAGAGACACACCAGAAGGAAGAAACCAAATAAGCCAGAAGTCTGTGCAGGCTACGCAGGACTGCTTTCTCACCCAGTGGGTGTGGGAATCAATCAGATGGGAAACAATCTTGGACCTCAATAATGTCCAGCCAGGACATTACCAAGCATATCATAACTAAGGACCCAACAGGACAGAGAGAGAGAGAGAGAGAGAGAGAGAGAAACGCATGGTGAAGTTCAATACAGGATTCCCATTCCCAGCAACTGCAGCCCTGAACTATGAACCCTGATTTTAGGAACACTGATTTGACAAAATGATTGAATTAATCAAGGATGAGCTATAGAACATACACAAATTACTAAAGGGCAGAAAAAGGTGTGCAATGTACAGCAGCAATAAAAAGGGGCAGTATTACAGGGAGCACAGGAACGTATCAGCTTTTTCAGTCAGATAAACCATATTATGAAACCAATATGGCTGAACAGACAAGTGAGGGATGCAATCCAGGGTGAACAGTGAGCTTTCAGGGTCTACAAAGGGGAAAGGATATGGAAAAGCTAGAGAAAGGCAAATAGCTCATTAGGATGACAAAAGCAAACACAAATCTAAATATAACAGAAGGGGCCAAGAATAGAAAAAAAATGTTTCAGATACAGTAGGAAAGAACAGAAACAAATGACAGCACAGAAAAGAAAAAGAAAGATGGAGAGAGTGTGGTGGAAAAAGCATGCATATTAATTCACTGACCTACGCAGCCAGTATAGTGTTATGCTTGTGTAACTGTGTTAGTTTTGGTTGTGGCCGTTCGCACTCTCTATTCCAGAGGAATTACCACCCTGTAGGGGCACGAAGCAAGGAACTCTCGGAGAGGGTTCTGCCCCTACAGGTGCCACAAGATGGTTCCCATGGCTAAAGGCACCTTGATGCATATGAGCAGGCAGTAACAGTGACGTAGAAGCAGTAACTGGAACATAGTAGTAGAGAAGAATAGTGATGGCTTGCATTGAGAGAAGGGGATCCCCTAAGGAGAGAGGGAATGGCAGGACATCCTCCACCTCCATCCAACAACGGAACCTACCTAAGGAAACTAGGGGAAACAACTACGTTAACTAAGTGTTATGACCTGAGGCAATGGAGGACAGAAAAAAAACCCTATGAGGAGGAAATCTCTGGGGATCCAAGGCCTAGATCGCCTTCCCTCCAGGCTTGGGAAAATGTATTTAGTGACGGTTCTGCAGCTGCAATTTGGAAAACCCAATTAAAGGGAGGTGGAAAATATTCCAATTTGGAGGAAGGCTCTCACTCAAACCCTCTAGCGGGAATGTCTTGGAAGGTTGCGAGAAAACTCTGCAACAGTACAACCATCCAAGGTGCAGGAGGAGAGCAACAACTGCTGAGGCACTCACCGGGCCTACCTGCCCTAAATCAGACCAGATGAACCAGAGGCAGTCGTGGGGAGAATGCGGTGAAGGTGCCTTGCTAGGGAAACCACTAAAGTTAATGGCCAACCGTTATAGTGGAACACTAGAGCCAAAGGAGATCGTCGTAACCGCCCTTCACCGCTAGTCTTAAATTCTACACCAGGAGCTGCTGTAGCGCAGCAGGCAGCTAAAGCCAAGCCCAAGGCCAGGACATTCCCAGCGATGGGCCAGGTGAGAAGGATCCCGCCCCAAGTTGGACACACTCGATGATTCGGACTAACGCAGAGCGAGACCGTCGGCTGCAGGAACCTGCACCAGATTAGAATGGCTGGCATGCTCCAGAATTGATTGAGAGCTGTAAAGCTGGTGAGCTGAATGAGCACGGCGTCCGAGATCATAAGGAGCATTGAGTGCTGAGACCTTGCAAGGTCGAATGCAGATTGAGAGCAGTAGAATCCCTGACGAGCCGAGGGATGGCACTAGGCATAAAGTAATGGTTTGCGTAAGCAAGAAGCAACGGTTGCGCAAGCAAGTGGGGACATGATAGGTCAGTAAGCAGTAGTAGTAGTAATAGGTGGACTGCATAACAACTGTATAGCCAGTAAACAGCACTGAGTTAGGGGCAAGCCAGCCAGACATGAATAGTCAAATCAAGGTGACAAACTCTGAGGATTTTAAGTGGCGAAGACAGGATTTAGAACAAAATTCATTAACCACATAGGCCACGACCCCCCAAAAACACCTCCCAGTCCCCACCGTAGGACAAACAAGGAAGCGATGAAAGGCCGAGAACCACATGCAGATATAAAAGCTAGTTTAATAGCCTCAGCAGGAGCTTCAGCTAACCTCAGAGTAAACAAGGTAGAATAGAAATGGGTGTAAACAATGCAGCAGCAGGAAGCAAGTGGGCCTGTACAGTAGTAGTTAAATGAGTACAGCGTTAAAACACAGGTACTGGGTACAATAGTAATTAAAGTAAGCAGTCAGCAGCAATGGCTGAAGTTGTAGGTAACTGAAAGCAGTAACGTGAGCTCTGAGTAGGTTTGCAGTTGCAGTGCAGTAAATTGAGAGCTGTAACTGAAAGCAAGCAGAACGAGCTCTGTAGTAGCAGTATGCTAGGAGTTTTAAAAATAAAAGCCCCCCAAAAAAAAAGGAAACCAAAACAGAAAGCAGGAAGGCCCCAAAAAAGGAACAAAACATAGGGAAGCATACAGCCGGAGGAAAGATACAAACCAGAAGCAGGAAAACAAACACTGAAGTCCAGCAGAGACACACAGAAACAGCAGGCTTGGGGTTAGCACCAGCCAGCTCAGAAGATAAACCAACATAGCCTCCAGCTGCAAAGACAAAATGCTTCACAGTGAGGCTGAGAGGAACTGCTTATATAGCTCAGGAAGTGGGAGTGGCTGGCTGCTTGGCCACTGAATGCCCCAAAGTTGGGTCATTCCAGAAAAATAAAACAAAATAAATAAAGTAAGAGTCCACAGGTGCTCAGGGTACCTGCTGCAGGTGTAGGCAGCAGGGTACTATGCTAAGGGGCCCCTGGGAATAAAAGATTCACCTCCTTGTACAGGGAAACACTGTAAATAATAGAAAAGTGCCCTGTGCACTTACAGTTGGTCAAAAGGCAGTATTTAAAAGCAATAGGTGTCATAATGGTCTGGATGGAATGTTGTGCTGAGTGGCTCATGCACAGCATTCCATTCCAGCTAATCTAGAACCCAGGCAGGTATAAGTTTAAACAATAATTCTACAATTGTTCAGTTGGTCAGTTCCTGCTAGCTGTGGAGAAGAGAGGACACAGAAAGTTAAGGGGAACCAGGAAGGCTTACCTGGTGGGTTGAAGTCGTTCCCTGAGGACTGTTCTGTGTGCCTGCTCAAGCTCCAGCTAGTGAAGACTCCCAGTTCAGTGGTGTTCAGTGGTCGGTGGTGCCATCGGGGCACCACGAAGAAGAAAACGCCCGTTTTCCCCGCGTTTTGGGCTTAAAAGTCCTCCGTTTATTTATTTTAGCCCCCGAGTGATTTTATAGTTTACTCCGGTCCCACACCGGTGGCAGAGAAGCGCAGCATCTCCCTTTCGGCCATTGGAGGCCCCCCGAGTCGTTCCCCTTGCTGCCTGTTACTCCCTCCCACTGCCAGCTCACCTCCGCCTCCCTGTGACCGCAGCAACCTCCTTCCAGACCGCAGAGGGGTGAGTCGGCGGCACACACGCAGTGCTGGCCGACTGTTTATTAAGGGGACTTTGTTTGAAGTAGAAAAGCGCAGTAGGCGCTTAGGAGAGGTGGCCGAGTGCCGCAGGGGCATCGGGTCGCTAGGACCCTTAATTTAATATTCATTTTGGAGGCGGGGCTAGTGACACCCACGGGGAGGGGCCAGGGTATTAAGGCCAGTTCAAAGGCCTATAAATATGTATTAGGGGCGGGACTCAGGCGGGGTTTCACCGAGTTATTGACAGCAGGTTCAGGGAGCCTGTAGACTTAAAGGGGCAATGCATTTAAAAGGGCAAGTCAGGCCCAGATGCAAAGTAGGGCATTAGGCCCATTGTAACGTGGGGCACCAGGCCCAGTATTAAGTGGGGCACCAGGCCCAATGCAACATGGGGCACCAGGCCCATTGTAAAGTGGGGCATCAGGCCCAGTATTACGAGGGGCACCAGGCCCATTGTAAAGTGGGGCACCAGGCCCAATCTACAGTGGGGCACCAGGCCCAAGCTAACGTAGGGCATCAGGCCTGAGGTAAAGGTAGGGCATTAGGCCCGAGGTAAAGCCTGGTACAAAAGGGAGGCCCCGGCCTAGCAGAATAGGGCAAGCCAGCCTAGTGGTACTATAGGGAGGCCCCAGCCTAGCGGAATAGTGCAAGCCAGCCTAGTGGTACTATAGGGAGGCCCTGGCCTAGCGGAATAGGGCAAGCCAGCCTAGTGGTACTATAGGGAGGCCCCGGCCTAGCGGAATAGGGCAAGCCAGCCTAGTGGTACTAAAGGATTCCCTAGCCACAACATACTGAAAGAGATCCTATTCCAGAAGACCCTACATTTAGAAACAGGGGTTCATTTGAGAGTGTTCAATTTGCCTATACTGTGAAACTACTGTAATTACTGTACTGTTTATGCTGAACTATTGCCCTAAGTACTTGAACCATTGTCCGAAGTACCTGAACTATTGCCCTAAGTACCTGAACTATTGTCCTAAGTACCTGAATTATTGCCCTAAGTACCTGAACTATTGTCCGAAGTACCTGAACTTTTGCTCTAAGCACCTAGTCATTGGCCCTCATCAGTAATAATTACCCCTGAAGGTATAATTTGCCCTCCTCTGGCAAATTGTTGTATCATTCCACAGTTCTTTGGGCATCTTTCAGTTATATGTTTGCTACTGTATGAAGACAGTCTCAATCTTCTACCACACTGCAGTCTCATAGTGTGGTCTGTAACCCCACATACTCAGAATCAGTCTCTACTCAGAAGAAGACATCCCCGCAGCATTCTTCACTCCTGGGAGATCATCCATCAGCTCATCACGTCCATTTGTGTCATCCACCGAAGTCGGGTCCGTCGCCAGTCGTACAAGTCGTACCCGCCGTTTTCTTGTTTTCACAGCTTGAAAGTACGTCCGCCGAAACGCATCACGACAGCCGTGCCAGTGTCGTTCCATATGGTTCCTGTTCCAGATGTCCCGAGGTTGGTCGCCCTCTACAGAAGAGTGAGCTCATCCTGGAGAACCTAGTCTGCGCCCCACCTGGTCGTTCGCAGAAAGTCGAGTCCATCGAAGCCCAGTCCAGGATGTGTAAACCATTTCTTTGTTTTGTGTTAGTTCCTGATCCTAGGATTGCAGAGTCAACCATCATCTCTTCAGATTCTTATGGTTCCTGGTTCTGTCAGAGTTCCTTCTGAGTTCAGCTGACCCTTGGAGTGCCGCAGCATCAGTCAGGTCATGGTAGTCCTTTATTGGATTCATCGCCACTCAGATCTTGATCTATCTTCGTCCTTGACAACCCTGGAAGTGGGTTTTGGCCAAGGAACCCTTCGTTTCAGTGTGATAGTTCAGGAACCAGTTGCTCTGGTTCTACATTCCGGCAGCCTTGGAGAGAGTGGGCTTTTGCCGAAGATATATGGTCTGTTTACCAAACCTCTCACCACCCCAGTGGCCTTAACTAGGTCCTTGCTGGGAATTGAGATTAGGGTTCTACAGTTCTGTTTTACTTCCCTTGTAGCTACCAACGAAGAACGACGGTGTACACGAAGACGCCGGATCTCTGGACTCTTGTAATATCTGGACTCTTATGGAAATGTGTGATGCTAATTACCTTAATGCAGTGCTGTGTAGCTTATGTCACCTGATTCTCATTTAGAGTATTGAAGTACAGAATAGTGTGAGAATAAGAGTGGCATTAGGCCTAAAGTTTATTCTTGTGGTAATAACCTTAGTAGTGGTAGATAAAAGTATTTCCCTGTTTTATTGTCCTATTGTTCTTGGGCAACCCCTCCTCCTTCTTGTGACTGTGTCTGTCTACCCTTGGTACAAAATAAACGCCCTGCGGGCATCGAAGCATTAAGTTGACTCCTGCCTCTCCTTGTCTGGATGACAGTTATCCTATCCACATAATTCGGACCTTGGTGCCTCGCCCATCTCTTTTCACCACCTGTAGAGTAGAGCACACTCTTAACAGAGCACCCTCTAGACCATCACACAGGCAAGCCTTTCAAATGAGTACTTTAGTTTTGTGTTGATGGTGGAATATTCTGGACCCATACTGGACAATAAGATAAATTCTGAGTATATGATTAGTCCCAAAATAAGTATTTGTCAATGCTGAATGTTTCCTTGCATGGTTTATGTGGCAGGTGTATATTGTGTTACTTGAACTTCTGGTGGGAGGAAAAGGCTGCCTGAGGTATAGTTGTCAAGGACAGAGGGGTTCTGATTCACACAGATCTGGAGAGCAAAGCTCGAGAAGTCTGTGTGAATCAAAACCCCGAGGTGGGAGAGCGCACTGGTTTCAACACCTTTTACCAGCCAGTATTTTTATAGTGTATGTTGTAACATGCTTGAAGAAAAAAAAACATTAACTTCTTGATGGTCACACTGCGGATCACTCTGATTTTAAAGTCCATCCTTGCGTTTCTCACTGCTCAGAACACTGTTCTAACCAGAAGGGTTGAGCAGCATTCTGAGCGACTTTCTACTAGGGAAGTACAGCTTTTTAACAATATTGAAAATCGAAGGAATACAATGTTCCAACATACACTATAATGTATTAGAGGATACAATACTTTGAAGGTCAAACGCTGTACTGCCATTGCTGTTTATGACATCACAGTTCTCAACTGTCACAGTGGCCTCACTAACACAAGGAATGGTCATATGACAAGCAGTGGAAACCTAGAAAACAGTGACATTCAACACAATGCTTGTGGATCTCCTGTTTTATTTTATTTCTTTTCTTAGTTTAAAGTTAGCTATGCTGCATATAACTGCTTTTCTTGCCACTTTTTGTTGCAAGCATAGTATCATTTCAGGGCTCATATCTCAGAGACTGGATGACCTAGGAATACATTCTATATATTGTTGGAAAGCTACATGTGCCTGCTTTCGAGTAACATATGGCATGTTATCCTAGGTCATGCCTTCTTTGTGCTATAAGCCCCAAAATTAACTCTTATTTTGAAACCATAAATAGCTTTTATATTATCCTATTTAGTATAGCTGGGCCATACAATAAAGTTCTCTGACTTGCAGAGTCAAAGTTTCAGAGTCAGCAGTCTGACTATTCATGAACTGTGGCCATTATTACCTTTATCAAAAAGGAAGCCATTGGAAATCACAGTGCAAAGTATACAATGGATTTTAATCGCAAGCCCTCTGTTGTGATATGACACTGTGTTTGCCCATCTAAGACGGATAAACTGCAAGCATCAGTCTTAAACCCTGAAATCTGCCCCCTTCCCATTTTGCATTAAAAAATATTCAGATCCTTACCTTGGTGGAGGTGGGTGAGACTGGTGAAAGGCAAGAAGAAAAGAAAAAAGACACGGGCACAAACACAAGCATATGGACATTTCTGCTCCTGCGCTCACTGCCGCGTTTGGTTACAAACATAGTATTATTTTTGGGGCTAATATCTCAAAGACTGGATGACTTAGGAAGACATTCTATATATCCTTGGGAAGGTACAGTACAAGTCCCAGCTTTCCAGCACTATATAGCATGTTATCCTAGGTCATACCTTCTTTGCGACATAAGCACCGACAGTAACCCTATTTTTTGAAACCAAAAGTGGCTTTTATTATATGTAGCTAGCTGTGCCATCAATCTGCCTCTCTCCATTTTGAGTTAAAAAATATTCAGATCCTCTGCCGGCTCATCGGAGCAGCGGCTGGATTTCCGCTTGTGACGCCGGTGACCCAAGTTCAGGAACGGACTCGGGTCATCAGAGAGCCGGCCGGGGGAGAAGGTTGGAGTGTCTGTAGACAGCTCACCTTCTCCAGGGGGGAGGGTGGGGATGTGAGCCGGGCACCTGCTGGCCCCTGGCAGAGGCCAGGAGCATGGCAGAGTGTCAGGGCTCTAATTTCCGGGACAGTGACGGACGTCGGCACTCACCTTGATGTCAGGAATGTCACTCTCCAAGGGAGAAAACCGGAAAATGGCTCCCTGGCTAGCCAGATGACAGCTCTCCAGTCTCCTCACTGCCCTCACGGCCCCGCGATCTCCCACCTCAGCAGCACCTGGAGCCGATGCTGCAGTGCGCTGGATGACCCCCACCGGTGCCTTCCCTCTCGGAGGAGGGGGACCCACCCAGTGAAGGGTTATGCTGGGCTACCACTAGGGGGCTGCAATCTGAGGTAAGGGTAGGTCGTGGGGATGGCGGACAGATGGGATAGGACCTTGAGGGCCCGAAGGAGGTGCTGGCCGGGAGGAGCAGAGGAGTATAAAGAAGAAAAAAAAAATATTCAGATCCTTACCTTGGTGGGGGTGGCTGAGATTGGTGAAGGGCAAGAAAAAAAGACACCACCGGCACAAACACAAGTAAATGAGAATTTCTGCTCCTGTGCTCACAAGGCTCTGTGCTCACTGCAGCTTTCATTTACAAACCTACTGTTAGTTTTGAGGTTCATATCTCAGAAACTAATTGGCTTATGAAGACATGCTATATATTGCTGGAAAACTATAAGTCCAAGCTTCCCAGAAATATACAGAATGCCTTGTTAGAGTATGCCTTTTCTGTGATATTAGTCTGGAAAGTAATGCTATTATGATGAAAAAAAGTGTCATGTTCTGATTGTCTTCAAATTACAGCTGAAGGCTTGCCCCTTTATTTGATCCATCTGAGCACAGCACCCACGCCACTGCATGAGACAAGGACAAGAATAAAACAAACAAGCTGCATTTACCTCAGACTTGAAAACCCTGCGGATCCACCCCAAGCCCAAACTAGCCAATGAAATTAGGTCCCTGACTCACTTTAGCCAATCAGCCGAGTCCAGTAAAATGCTGTGTTTATCATTCCCCTGCAGTTGTCTCTGCTTCGGTCCTGATCAACCCCACCCCAGCTCAGTCATATCTACTTTATACCTTCCTGACTACTGGAAACAACAGATTAAGGACAACGTGGCAAGTGGTGTACAGACAAACAAAGAATGGAGTGTGGTAATGGCATCAGAAAGAATCTCAGTTTGCTACCCCAGGTTATAAATGTTGTACACATTAGTGTACACTACATACACCTGCACATGTCCTTAGGAGGGAGTGGGAGAGATTTATTTTGAGCCGGAGGATTGGCCAGGGAACAAGGGAGTGGGAGGACAGCAGCAGAGGGAGGGATTTATTTTTAGCTGGAGGATCGGCCAGGGAATGAGGAAACAGGGAGGACAGCAGCAGAGGGAGGGAGTGGGAGAGATTTATTTTCAGCTGGAGGGTTGGCCAGGGAACAAGGGAGTGGGAGGACAGCAGCAGAGGGAGGAAGCGGGAGGGATTTATTTTCAGCCAGGGAACAAGGGAGTGGGGAGGACAGCAGCAGCAGGAAGGATTTCCTATTGACTGACCGAATCAGAGATCAGATCGGAGGATTGGAGGTGCTTCCTGATGGGAGTTGTAATGGCCACTACGCAAATGAAAGGAATGAAGCACACTCTCTCATTGGTGCGGTTCATTTCTCTCAAGTGCAGGTCAGCTCCTGCTGTGAAATTCCAATGGCTGTCACACTGGACTTTAGCGCTCATTGGTGTGTCAGGGTCATGCCCACTGTGCAGTGGTCTGCATTGGATTCATCCCTGACACACCTCTCAAATGCAGTACTGTCCCAAGGTGTTTCTTGTGCAAGCACAAGGAAACACAATGAAGATGGGACATATATTTAAAGAGGCAGTACCAAAGGATTTACAGGATCTGATGATTAAATTGTCCCCAAGGCAAAACATAATGTACACAAGGGTACTGAGGGACAGAAGAAAGCCCTGATAGCAGCATTGGCAGACCTATTATATAATGAGTCACTAGCAACAGGTAAAATATTGATGGACTATAGGGTGGCAAGTGAGAGCTATAGTAGGCAAGCTGCTAGAAACAATTATTAGTTAGTTAGTTAGTTAGTTAGTTAGTTAGTTAGTTAGTTAGTTAGTTAAACATATTTTACCAGGTAACCAAGCAAAGCCAGGAAGTATAATTTCCAGTTGTGACTGGGTGGGGTAAGGAGGGTCATATGAAAAAATACATTCATCCAAAGGGGTTCTTCAATATAGTAACAGTAAAAAATACAAAACACAAGTTGAATGCGTTGCAAATAAAGATGCAAACAATGAGGAATGTGCAATTAGTGTTGTTAAAACATAGCCCCCTGTTTATCTATGGGGTACATTGCATACAACAAAGCACTGTACACATAGGCTAGAGTTACATAGAAAGATGCAAGTCATAATAACAGGAAAGGTGGTAATATCAAGACCCTTGGTTCAGGTAGGATGCCTGGGATGTCTGTTGCGTAGCTCTCACAATATGAAACAGCAGTCCTGCTATGTAACAGCAAGTTTGTGTCAGTTACAACCAGAGGAGGCACATCAAACTTGATTAGTATCTTACATGAGAAATATGCTATGGATGTGGTCATTTTGGCAGGAAAACTCTTTCATACGGAGGGTAGCCTATAGGTGATTAAGGCTTGCCCTAGATGTCTCCCACAACATAGAATCTGGAATCAGGAACCTTCCTCAGATCTTAGCGAGTATATGAGGCTTGTTGCTGGTGTGAAAATACCCCCAAAGTGACTTGGGAGTTTACTGGCCCACTACCTAGCCCCCGCTAGTGTAGTCCTCTCCAAGGGGGGGGGGATCCACCCAAGATCATTGTACATGGTGCAGTGGTGAGTTCGGGGGCACTGAATAGTGAGGAGAGTTTGATCAGGGTATAGGAGTTGGTATCAGCATAAACAACATCCCTGTAATCCAGCAGAGGGAAGATGGCATGCTCAGCCACCAGTTTCTTGATGTAAGATCAGAGGCAGCTCCAAGCTTTGCTCAGTACTTGGCTGTTACCGGGGAGATGCGGCCACAGTAGTCATGATGTTGGTCCAGATGCACACCTAGGTATTTGTATGAGGACACAGAGTCAAGGCATTCATATATGAAGGAACAGATAGTCAAATTCCTGGAAGAAAACATGCTGTTGGATAGAATTAAATATGAGTTGATGAGAAGTAGGTAGGGTCAAATAAACTTGATTGATTTTTTTGATTCAGTGACATAAATAGTTGATAGAGGCCGGGCAGTTGACATCCTGTATCTGGCTTTCAGTAAGGACTTTGATTCAGTGCCACATAGGAGTCTACTGAAGAAGGTGGGTGACCAGAGACAAGGGGATGGGTTAACTAAATGGGCTGGGAATTGTTTGACAGATAGGACTCAGAAAGTAGTCCTGGATGGAATGTTTTCTCAAGTCAGGGAGGTAACTAGTCAGGCGCCTTAGTGGGACTGCCCTGGGGCATGTAATCTTTAACATGTACTTAATATCAGGGTATGGCTACAGGGGAAAGTGAGTCTGCAGATAACAAAAAACTGCAGAAGGGTGAATAGTAGGGAGGAAACTTGCAACATGAAAAAAGACTGAGAGAGGCTGGAGAAGTGATCCAGAATCTGGCAACTGAAATTCAGTGTTTATAAATGTAATGTAAAACAAATTGGTAGCAGATGGCCAGCCCAGTGGCTTGGAGGGATGAGGTACTGAGTGCCTCACCTCCTACCATGCCAGTAAGCCAGGTTCTGAAATGGACCTGGGTCACTTGGAAGCTGGCCAGGTGAGGGAGGATTCAGGATCCATAGCACTGGTTTCCTCCCTTGGAGAGTAGGGGTTTCATGACTTACTCTTGACTGACACCTAGAGGTATCTGGGTGGCAGCACAAGCAAATAACATGGTGGGAAGGGTTCCCATGCACAGACCACCGGGGGTGTCTCTGTAGAGGCAGAGCATGCACATCATGCTCATTGCACTCCCATGGGCCCAAGGAGAAAAGAGGGGGAAATGGAGGACATTATCTGTGAAGCCCTGCCTGTTGTACTGTGACCTGCTGTGCCTCTCTGGTCTAGGATGGAAATCTGGATATGTGATCTGGGTGGGGGGGGGAAGATGGCCCTTCCTCCCTCACCCTGCCACGGTGCGAATACATGGAGGATAGGATCCCGGACTGCAGAGGAGGTAAGGGATGGTTGCAAGTACATGGGGACGTTATCCCATCAATGGTGCAATGCAATCAGTGTCATACAACCAGTTTGCCTGTCACAGTGACAAACTGGTGGTCACAGCACCATGCAGGGAGGCGTAAACGAGAGTTCATTAGCCCAAATGAACCTCGGCCATGAAGGTGATTATAATAATATTTTGGGAGCACAGCCCCTTAAAAACCACTGACATGCTTCCGTGATGTCACCCAGTGAATGGTGGCTAAGATTCAGCACTCTGCATCTCCACCCAAATCTAACTCCATCAACTCGCAAATTAGCCTTAAAACCTCAGCCTATCTATCTCACCAGATTTCTGAAATGTCTACTAGACACAAAAACAAGGAATCGGCAGTGACTACAGCTCATAAAATGGGGAAACAATCCACCCTAAGCTGGCAGCCTACCTCGGCAGGGCCCGTGGCGCCCCAAGCAGATGAACCCGCAGACTGACCTGACCCAGACGAGGTATGAGAACAAGATTACACCATCACTTTTAAGCAACTGGTTTGCCAGCTGCAAAGAACAGGGGAAACAATACAAAAGATGGAAACTTTAGTGGCCAACAATAAATGAGATATCCAGGCCTTGGATCACTGAACCTCTGCACTAGAGGAAGCCGTCACACAGTACTCCCAAATGCCAGACATGCACAACGCAGCATTGCTTGATTTACACCGCCAGGAAACAGAGTTATTCAACTGCATGGAAGAACTAGAAAACCGAAACCGGCACAACGTTAGGTTACATGGCCTGCCTGAGAAAACTGAGTCCGGAGACGTGATCCCCTTTATGGAAGGACTGCTTAAGGAAATACTCCCCTTACCCTCCGATCTGCAGCTTAATATAATCCATGCACATAGGTCCCTGATCGCTCCTCCAAAAGACAGTAATGCCAGACCATGATCTATAGTGATGACATTCCTAGATGTCAGGGTAAAGGAGTGGGTGCTACATGCAGCATGGAGCAAAAAGGAGGTTTTCTTCGGCAACCAACACCTCTTTCTGGAACATGACAACACTCCTTCCACAGTGCAGAGAAGAAGGAAGGTCCTAGCAGTGCAGAAGATGTTAAGAGAGAAGGGAAGTAAGTCCTTCCTAGAATACCCTGCAAAGCTGAAAGTTCTTACCCAAGAGGGCATCAAAGATTCGCAGAGCTCCCAGAGGCAGGGAGCTTCCTGGCATCGGTGGGCATATCCCTAGAGGAGGTCTCAACCAGATTCCTGGAATGGAAGCTCCAACAATCATCCTGGCGAGTCAAAACAGGCCCTCATCCCAATAAGAAGAGAAACCCGGAAGTATGGTATGAAGTACAGGACAAAGCAGAGGCAAAACAGCGAGTTTCCCATCAGAACCAGCCAGAGGCTCCTGCTACAGCAATATCCAGTGCTAACAGACCAGACGGCAAGAGCTGAAGAACATGCCCTTGGCCTACAATGTCTGACATGAACTTACATTTCTTTACCGCAGGCTGAGATAAAGGGACAGGTTTACCATTTATAAGCTTACATCTATTGATGGAGACACATAACCCTGTAATACCCTGCCTAAAATTAGCATATTGCCTCATAAGATGCCTAGCATTGCAATCTTTCTATTTCCTTTTACCTTTAAAAGGCACAAGAGGCATTTTAAGTTGGTCTACAATGTTTTCACCTAAAGCCAGGCCTAACCTTAGTTTAATCAGGTGGGAAAGGAGCTCTTGTCACCTTTTGTTGCTTCAAGTCTATTTCACTGCTTCCTCATTTCCAACGCTCCCCCCTGATAGTGGGGAGAGCAAGAGAAGCCCAGCGGTGATGACTCCCCCCCCCCCACCAAGACTGCAGGGTAAGCAGAGAGGGGAAAGCAAAGCATTTGTTTGTTCCATCTTTCTCTCCCCACCTCTTTTTTCTCCTAACGAGGGAAAGTGTAGGGGCGAGACCCCAGGGGGTGCATACGCCTTGAGGTTGCTGGCACTAGGTTACGTTGGTGTCCTGGTCCCAAACCTCTTTTCAAGAACAACAAAAACTTAATTCTCTACAAAGGTTTAATGGTTTGTTGTGTTGTGATTTTTTATATACAAGTTAATATGTGGTTACAGTTATATGTAAACATTATGAATGTTAAGGTTGTTGCTGTGCGTGGTTGGGCCAGTGGCCGAATTATAGCCTCTCCTAACCAGAACCTTCACCATTGGGGGGGGGGGTTAAGGTAATTACAGACAACGTAAGGGGTTTGCATAGTCCCATTAAACATTCCAGATTTGTGCAAGAATTGAATAGATTAGGGGCTGATATAGTCTTCCTGCAGAAAATACATCTTGGGGCCTAGGAACATAGAATGCTAAGAAGGTCCTGGATAGGGGAGGTGTATGCATCACATTATGTGGAGCACACTAGGAAAAGGGGGGTAGCTATACTGCTAAGGAAAAACATTCCTTTTACAGTAGTAGATGTTCAATCAGACCCAGAGGGTCGGTTTAATAGAGTATCTGGAGAATCGGGAGTTCATAGGTTAAGCTTGCTCAACATATATGCACTCAACGAGGACAATGTAAGGTATAACTTTTTCTTAGATATGTTGGCTGAGGCGCAGGTTGAGCCATCCAGTATAAATATCATAGGAGGGGACTTTAACACCATTTTAACTCCAGCAATGGATAAACAAAGTCAGGGAAAAATGGGCCCTGATCCAAAGCCGCCTCTACACTACATAAAGTAATGACGGAATTTGGCCTAGTAGATATCTGGAGATATCTAAAACCGAAAGTAAAGGACAATAGCTATTACTCACCCAGGCATAATCAGTACTCCAGACTGGATTTTTTCTTAATCTCGATGGAATGAGCTCACATGGTAGAGACATCAAAAATAGGGATGTCAACGATCAGTGACCATGATCCAGTCAGTATGCCTCTGGTTATGGAGCCATCCACCAAGGGCTCTGTCTGGCGCTTTAATGCTAGCCTGCCTAACAGGGAGGACTTTAAGGAAATGGTAACCAAAGAAATAAAATCCTTCCTTGAGCTCAATTCCCAGGAAAATACGCCGCCCTCCATGCTATGGGACACTTTAAAAGCATACCTAAGAGGGAAAATTATCTCCTTTTCTTCTAACCTTAAAAAAGGAATGATACAACTTCAAAACCAGTTAGAACAGGAAATAGCCTCTCTACACACCTGTCACAAACAAGACCTAAACCCCCTGAGTGAGTCAAGGCTGCTGGCAGCTAGGAAGGAGTTAGGGAAATTGCTCGACCAAAAAATTGAAGGGTGGCTGAGATACACCAAACAACATTACTATGAGCTGGGGAACAGGGCTGGAACATTGCTAGTGGCCCAACTTCGCAAAGAAGCAGCAAACAGAACTGTTTTAAAAATAAAATTGGATTCTAATAGGGTATCTAGATCTTAGCCCATAGAGATAGCACAAAGGTTCGCAGCCTTTTATAAAACTCTTTATAGCCAAGAGAGAGGCCCAACACATGCCCTTGATGTGGCAAAATACCTGAATGGTATAAATCTACCCACCGTAGGCAGGGCTGAGGCGGGGAGCCTAGGGGCTCCCATCACTCAAAAGGAACTAAAACAGCACATCACCCACCTGAAAATCAAAAGGCACCGGGAATGGACAAATTTTATAAAACTTTTCTACAGGACCTCCTGCCACCCCTACAGGGTGCGTTCAGTTCAGTGGTCTTAAATTCCGGCCCAGCTCCCCCCCCATGGAAATATGCGCAAATAACGGTTCTCCCAAAACCAGGGAAAGATCCACAAGACTGTGGCTCTTACAGGCCTATTTCATTGCTGAATACAGATCTCAAGGTTTTCTTGGGTATCCTGGCCAACAGGCTACAACAGGTAATAAGCTCTCCAGTATACCATGACCAAACTGGCTTCATCACAAGAAGACTTATACAAGATAATATCAGAGATTTCTCAACATCATCTCCTCCCAAAACATCAACGTCAATTCCAACTAGCCATTGGCAGTCAATGCAGAAAAGCCTTGACTGTGTTGACTGGCTCTTTCTTCAAAAAGTCCTTTTTAATTTTGGCCTGGGGGATAAATTCACAGGAGCTATGGCGGCTTTATATGAGGGACCAGAGGCCATGGTTAAGGTAAACGGATGCATATCCTGACAGTTTGGTTAGGGTTGGGGTACCAGACAAGGCTGCCCATTATCGCCCCTACATTTTGCCCTTTCCTTCAAACCACTTGCAACCCAGATACGTAACCCTGCACTTATAAAAGGAATTCAGGTGGGAGGGACAGAACAAAAATTGCACTGTATGTAGATGATGCATTAATTTTCCTTGCAGACCCATTGAGTTCCCTTCCCCACTTGCTTCAGGTCCTAAACCAATTTCATAGTCTGGCTGGATATAAAATCAACTTAGACAAATCGGAGGCCCTCCTCTTAAGTGCCCCCCCCCCATTTTAAATCTTCCTTCCCATTCACATGGGCACATAAAAACACTATCAGATTCTTGGGGGTCCAGATCTTGGTGGATATCTCCAGGATGTTTTCTAACAATTACATGAAACTACTTCATGCTATCAAACAGGACTTGGCTAGGTGGAAAGTTCTGCCTTTATCACTTTACGGTAGATCACAGGTAATTAAGATGAACGTTCTGCCACATTTCCTGTTTTTCTTCCAAACTCTCCCAATTGCTGTCCCAGACAGTTATTGGAAAGGTCTGAACACTTCCCTTAAACAGTTCTTGTTGGGGAACAGTTGGCCCAGGCTTTCCCATGCATTATGGACTTCACCCAGGAATAAGGGAGGCCTAGGCCTCCCTGACATTAAACGTTACAACCTGGCAGCACAGGGCCCCTGGCTCCTTTTCTGGTTAAAGCAGAGAGCAGACTCTGGGTGGTATGGGATGGAGAGGGTCCAGATAAAGGGACTCCCCCTATGGACACTTGCCACAGGTAGGATTACGCAAACCCTATTACATAGAATCACTAACCCATGGACCAAACACACGATCATGTCACTATGCAAGTTGAGGCGTCTCTCAAACACCCCAAATGATCTGGGTCCCTTATCCTTGATAAGATACCACAAGGATTTCATACCCCCTTCCCTGGATAGTGGGTATGCCTTCTGAGAAAGGCAGGACCTAGTTTGTTTTTCACAACTTTTTAAGCAAGGCACATGTATGAGCTTTGCTCAACTCAAACAAAAATTTGGCCTATGCAATGAAGATCATTTTAGGTTTTTAAAAGTCAGAAATTTCCTCCAACAAGTGTGACATCAAACACAAGTTCTTAGGCCCTGCTCTGAGCTGGAGGATCTGTTTTATTGGTGGTTTCATTTAGCTGCCAAGATGAAGCCTGTGTCTCAAATATATAGGCTCCTGCTCAACATGTCCTCTACACAAGGTGACAGGCTGCGCATGGGCGGGACAGCGGAGACTCAACAACAAATTCCAGAACACATTTGGTCTCAGAGGTTGGAGAGGGGGTGAGCGGTTATTTCATCCCTTCTTGGAAGGAATTCAATTGGAAAGTCATAACAAGATATTTTCTAACTCCATCCCATGCCCAGTACTTTGGATCCTCCAGCACAGACAAATGTTGGAGAATGTGTAATGACAGAGGTACACATTAGCACATTTTCTGGGGGTGCCCGAGACCGAGACCATTTTGGCAACAGGTACACGCCCAGATCCAGACCATGTTGGATTTTCCATACCCATGCTCCTTTCAGGCATTTGTTCTGGGTTTGGGGGGATGATTAGAAGGCGCCAGAAGGAAACATAGGCTTTTCCATATCCTGAGGGTAGCTGCACTTAAATGCATTACGTTGAGGTGGCTCTCCCCGGACCTCCCCAACACTCTCTTTATGGTACCAGAAGATAGAAGAATTGGAAACAATGGAGAGACTCATAGTCTCTGTCCACCTAAACACTGAGAAGTTCCTGTCTGCCTGGTCCCCTTGGCTCTCCAGGACCATACAAGGAGAGGGAAACTAAACCCACCCATACAGGACATAGGGTGGACAAAGAGGGTGACCTAAGATTGTAATAAACAACCCTGTTCAGGGATACACCAATTGGTTGGCTCATAGATCCCAGGCATGCAGGGGAAAAAATAAAAGTAAACCACATTAACAATGTACTGTACATAGCTGTATTTGACTGCTGGGCAAGAATGACTATGCACAGCTTACGGTTGTTAGTTTTTTCTTATGTCTTTTTATTTCTGTACTGACTTTATTTTCCTTTATTGATACAATTACTTTCCAAAACAAAGTCAGATTACAGATACAGTTGGTAAACAGGTGGCATATATTCTGGGAAGAAGATGGACTGATCCGTTCCCTTTGTCCGGGACATCTCCAGGGACAATGCTGTCCCATCCCCTGGAGTCTCCATTGACTGCATGAACATTCTATAATCAAACACTTCCTAGAATAACAAAGATCACAGAATCAATGCATAGGCATCTTAACCTGATTTGAATTAATTCTGTATCTGTACACCTTTTCTTGTGCCTGGGTGACACAATGTTGGATTATCTGTATTTTAACAAGAGAAATAAAAATTCAGTTTAAAAAAAAAAAACCACTGACATGCTCCTCTGCATCTGGCGCACTCAGGGTTGGGTAGCACGATGTCTGGTACTGCGTTCACCAGTTGGCATTGTGCTTTCACCCTAATTACAGTTAGCAGGATTCCTGTCACACCGTAGTGGGTAAACCCATGGGGACAAGGGCTGAGAAACTGTCCATTCTGCAAAGAAGGATAAAAACCTTTATGGAAAACAATGGAGTAAGGGTGATGCACTCAAAAAAAGAAATAAACCTAGGGTGATAATTACTATACAAATAGTCAAAAAATGTCTTCCCAATCCAGTAAAGCATATGAGAAGGCAAAACAGGATGTTAGGGTGCATCCAGAGGGCGTAGTCACCAGTTGTAGGAGGGCAGTAATACAGTTACTGTATAGGTCACTGGTCTGACCATACCTGGAGATTTGTGACATAATTGGGAGTACACATCTAAGGAAGGACTGGATAAGCTGGAAGCTACACAGGGAAAGGTGACAAAATGATCCAGGGACAGAAGGGTAGATGCTGTAAGGAGACAATGAGAAGTCTCATTATATATTCCCTGGAGAACAGGAAGGAGAGGAAGATAAGATAGAAACATACAAATAGATACGGAGGTACCGTTTGGTTGACCTCACAGAGTTGTTCAAGTTAAAGTAGAACAGTTCATCTACCCAGCCACAAAATGTCAAACTGGAAGAGGGGAAATACCAGAACATAAGGAAGTGTATTTTCACAGAGCAGGTGGTGGACTGGTGGAATAGACTGCCTAGCAATGTAGGCAATGCTGAGAATATATCTGGGTTCAAATCACAATGGTATACCTATAAGGGGATTATGGGGAACAAGAGAGTGGTAGAAGACAGGGAAAACACTGAGAGGAAGACCAAGTCAGAGTATTACATCATTGGTCATCATGGCAGACTTAGAAATAGAGAAACACAGAAGTTGATGGCAGATAAGGGCCACATGGCCCATCCAGTCTGCCCTTTTTTGTTGCATTGCTTACAGACCCACCAGATCTACAGCACTATCTCTGTCACCCCTTATCTATCCCTTATGACTGCCTTGTGCTTATCCCACACATTTTGGAACCCCGCCACTGTTTTCACCCTCACAACCTCCACTGGAAGACAGTTCCAGGCATCCACCATCCTTTATGTGAAGGAGATATCCTCATATCTCTGCTAAACCTACCCCCCCCCCAGCTTCAGACTTGAAGGACTAATAGTCTTTTTTCAGCCCTTACTGTTCTAAGTTTTTATTTAGAATAACATATTAACATAGTAACAGAAGGTCTACCTACTCCTGGTACATAAGCAGGCATTAAGAAGTATGCTGCACAAATATGTTCTAATTTATAGAGATTCACCAACCGCCCTACTACCCAGGGCATCCTATGATTCCCTTGGTAAGTGGAGTTTTATCCAGGCTTACCTGGAAGGCCTGCACTGTCTTCAAGTCCACTGTCTCCATTGGTAGGCTGTTCCACAGGTTCAATGCCCTCTGGGATAAGAAGTGCCCCCTAATTTTACCCCTTAATTTACCACTTTAGATCTTTAAGACATGTCCCCACATCCTGCTGTAGCACAAAAGATCAATCATTCCCATTTGTTTGACCTTGCTGATACAATTCAGCATGTGGAAGACTGAGATAATGCCCCAACCTTCTTTTTTCCATGGCAAAGGGTTGTCTGCTGTTAAGACATCTTGCACCACCGTGCCCCCCACCCCCGCTCACCACAGGAGGTTGCCGCCAGGACTCTCAAGCTAAACAACTGCCAAATCCTGAAACATTGAAACCTAGAATTGACGCACGCTGCTCCAGAAAAATACAGCTGGTATATCCTGAGGGACTAAAACCTATAAACAACACAAGCTACTGCAAAAAAGCACAGACTGTTCCCACTACTGCCACCCACACCAGAAGTCTGTTGTAAGCGCTGCCAATTTGAAACTTAGAAATTCTTCTCTACAAGGTGCTTTCTTTTCTGCCATTGCAAGATTTTTGAACTGTCCTGTCCAGAAGCTGGAACAGGACTGGGGATGGAGTCTCCCTCTACTACATCTGCAGCCAGGGATTTCAATCCCCATCTGTTTTCTGACTTCAGTCATCCATCTTCAGGGGGCCACCAAAGTCACAAAGTGGTCATGAGGAGGGTCATCTGTTGTTAAGATACCTTGTCCCACCCCAGCAACGCTCACTATAGGAGGTTGATGTTGGGACTCTCAGACTGAACAACAGCCACATCATGAGTGACTGAAACCTAGAAACAATGCATGCTGCTGCAAAAAATAAAACTGCTGCATCCTGAGGGTCTCAAACCTATAAATGATGCAAACTGCTGCAAAAAATGCTGACTGTTCCCACCACTGCTGCCTGCACCAGGGTCTGTTGTAGGTGCTGCCAATATGAAACTTACAAAGTCTTGTCTACAAGACACTTTCCTTCACACCATTGAAATATTTCTGAACTGTCCAATTGGCAGGCTGGATTGGGACTGTAGGTGGAGTCTCCCTCTCCCACAACTGTCTAAAAGGCCACTAGTTCAAGCAGTCCTTCCACGCTGCGGTCCTCAATGCTAAGGGCTGTAGCACAAAGGGCAGTGAGGGATGCTGCCTGGCAACTGTAGTGAGGGAATCTTCCCAGGAGTTGTAGTGCAAAGGGCAGTGGGGGAATCTGCCTGGCAGCTATAGTGCAAACGGCAGAAAGGGAGCCTGCCCATGTAGTGCAAAGGGCAGTGAGGGAATCTGCCTGGCACCTGTAGTGCAAAGGGCAGTGAGGGAATCTGCTTGGCAGCTAGGGGTGTGCAAGTAACGAATATTAAATCCCGAATACCACGAATAATACAGTATTCGGTATTTGGAAGCCAAATACCCATATCGCAGCTATTCGGCAATATTCAGTATTCGGTGGTCCCGCAGGATTTCAAGATCTTGCAGGACTTGCTGGCCAATAGCTGAGCATTTGGCAAGGCTAGATCACGTGACACATTGATTGCTGCATAGTGGAGAGAGAGATTGTAGTGGAGAGTGGAGAGAGCTCTGTGTCAGCAGAGATTAGGAGTTGCAAAAACTAATATTTTCATCACAAAACCTTTAGATTTTGCTCTGTGCCCTGTGTCTTTAGTACCTAGTACTAGTGGAAGCACTAAGAGGGGTTCTTTTTGTGGATAAATCATGTGATGTACTGTTTTTTGTTTTTTTTTTTCTAGGAGCTGTAGAGAAACTAGCATACCTTCATTTCAGGGGCCCCTCCTAACTGCCTGGTGGAGAGATCATAGTGAAGGAGAGTGGTTAGAGAGAGCTCTGAGTCAGCAGAGATTAGGAGTTGCAGAAAACTAATATTTTCATCACAAAACCTTTATTTTTTTGTTATGTACCACGTGTCTTTAGTGCCTAGTAGTAATGGGAGCACTGGGAGGGTTTTTTCCCTGGATAAATCCTCTGATGTGGTGATTTTCTTTTTTGCTAGGAGCTGCAGAGAGAAACTAATATACCTTCATTTCAGGGACTGACAGTGGTGTGAGACGTTTTGTATTTTTTCTAGAGAAATTGATTTATTTTGCCAGGGGGAGCTACAGAGAGACTTAAGTTGCAGTTTACCTCCTTAATTAAAATAGTCATAACTTCTACCTTGATTGCTGTACTGTACTGATTGAAAAAAAAAGTATTTAATTTGGTGGTGTAAATAATAAATACTTCTTCTGGGGGATGGCTCAGGTTTCACAAAACCTAGTAACAGCCTAGCCAGAAATCATCAGAGGGCAGTCGGCAGACTGCACTCCAAGCCCCCATGGTTTACAGTTAGGTAGTGATGCTTGCAGTGTGTACACACCCTCGCCTGCCCTGCGTGTGTGCTGCTTGTAGTAATTTTTGTCTGCAAAAATAAAGCAGTACTGCTGCTTGCAACCATTTTTTTTGTACTGAAATACAGCAGGCCTTGTCTGCATTTACAAAAAAATTGAATTGCAGTAGTTCTGTTAGAAATTTCTGCAAGAAATATTTGTGGTGTAATCTGAGCATGGGCTGGGGTTTCACGAAATGCAGTAGCCTAGCCGCCAGCAGTCTCGGTGGGCAGGCAATAATTTTTCTGTGCAAAAATAAAGCAATACTGCTACTTGCAACTGTTTTTTTGTACTGAAATATAGCAGAACTTGTCTGTATTTACAAATTAAAAAAAAATTTAAATTGCAGGAGTTGTGCCGTATAAATCTCTATAAGAAATATTTGTGGTGTAATCTGAGTTTGGGATGGAGTTTCACAAAAGTCAGTAGCCTAGCCACCAGCAGTCTCAGAGAGCAGTCAGCTAACTGCACTCCCATCTCCCACAGTTTAGGTCTAGGTAGCAATGCTTGCAGTGTGCGCACACCCTTGCCTGCCCTGCGTGCGTGCTGCTTGCAGTACTTTTTGTGTGTGAAAATAAAGCAGTACTGCTGCTTGCAACTATTTTTTGTACTGAAATACAGCAAAACTTTTCTGCATTTACAAAACAAAAAGTGAATTGCAGTAGTTCTGCCGTAGAAATCTCTGTACAAAATATTTGCGGTGTAATTTGAGTTTGGGCTGGGGTTTCACAAAAGTCAGTAGCTGCCAGCAGTCTCGGAGGGCAGTTGGATGACTGCACTCCTCCACCCTCACACAGTTTAGGGCTAGGTAGCAACACTTGCAGTGTGCACACACCCTCGCCTGCCCCGCATGTGTGCTTCTTGCAGTAATTTTTGCATGCGAAAATAAAGCAGTACTGTTGCTTGCAACCATTTTTATGTTGCTTGCACGCATGTGCAAGAAACATAGTGCCATCATTGGAGATTTCGGAGGTGTGTCACCTCCTCCTCCAATTCAGTCAGTGAGCTGGCAGGCGCGGCCCCTGTAAGCCAATGCATTTTGGAGCTGTCTATGACACGCTCCAAAATGCAGTGGCATACAGTTGAAAGGGAGCTACACTTCAGTGAGCAGAGATAAGAAGCGTAGCTCCCCGATGCAGGCGTACATGCTCCCGCACATACTGTGTAGCCGACGGGTGCCCAATCCCCGTCGGGCTGAGCCGCGCCTCCCTCAGGTGCCACGCTGGGAGCCCACCCCAGCGTGGCAATTGTCCATAGGCCGAAGGGATGCCCAATCCCCGCCGGCTGAACGCCTAACGCTCCTTGTGCCATGCTGGGAGCCCACCCCAGCGCGGCAAACAGTCCCACAACGCCTTTTTTAATTTTTACCCTGAAAACGAAACGGTCCCACGGAGCGTCTCCCGACCCCTCCACAACCCGCACCGCCCACTGCACACCAGCCTCCCACCCCCCTCACCCCATACCTACCTCCGGACTCCGTATGACGATCTTCGGTGGACCCGGGAACACGTCTGCACTCTTCAAAGCCGACCCGCGAACTGAGGAAATGCGGTAAGCTGTATAATAGCCTGAGATAGGGGTTTCAACTTTGTTGCATATTTCAGAATTTTGGAATTTTGCAAATTTTCAACATGGGGTTTGGGACCTTCTCATGAATGATGTCACTGTCATGGCGTTGCGGGCCCGAAGGGTGATTTCAGCGCAGTGACTGTGCAGTGACTCTGCAAATCACCCTTCAGGCCTGAATACCACCATGACAGTGACATAATTCATGAGAGGGGTCTAAAAACTCCATGTTGAAAATTTGGTGCCAAATTCCAAAAATGACTGTTTTACTGAGCTGCATACAGACAGTCCTCACGCAGGCCTCGTAAGTTCGCTGAATTTCAATGTTTTCACTCCAGATTTTCAACATTACCATTTTACCACACTTCTTATGTGTATAGCTGTCATTTTTCACATCTCACCCAAAATGTGTTTCCGCCCATGTAGCGCAGAATGGCGAGTCGGTGTGCAAAATCAATGTATGGGACAAATTAAGAAAATCACAGTGACACTGTTCATGAGCAGAGGTCTAAAATGGCTATGTTGAAAATTTGGTGAAAAATTCTAAAAATGACTGTTTTACAGTGCGTTCTTGCCAGTTCTCTCATGAGGCTCGTAAGTTCGCAAATTTTCAATATTTTCACTCCAGACTTTCAAAATTGCCATTTTACCACACCTCCTTATGAGAAGTATAGCTGTCATTTTTCACATCCTGTCCAAAACGTGTTTCCACCCATGTAGCGCACAATGGCGCAGTCGGTGTGCAAACTCAATGTATGGGACACATTAACAAAATCACAGTGACACTGTTCATGAGCAGAGGTCTTAAAATGGCTATGTTGAAAATTTGGTGAAAAAGTTCCTAAAAATGACTGTTTTACGAGCATGCGTTGCGCAGTTTCTACGCACGCTCGTAAGTTCGCAAATTTTCAATATTTGCACTCCAATGACTTCCAAATACCTAAACAGCACATAGAAGCAAGCAACATTCGGCATTGACAAATGCTTGTTTGTACTGAAATACAGCAGAACTTGTCTGCATTTACAAAAAAAGTGAATTGCAGTAGTTTAGCCGCCAGCAGGCTCGGAGGACAGGCATTAATTTTTCTGTGCAAAAATAAAGCAATGCTGCTGCTTGCAACTGTTTTTTTGTACTGAAATACAACAGAACTTGTCTGCATTTACAAATTAAAAAAATATTTTAATTGCAGGAGTTGTGCCGTATAAATCTATGTAAGAAATATTTGTGGTGTAATCTGAGTTTGGGCTGGGATTTCACAAAAGTCAGTAGCCTAGCCACCAGCAGTCTCGGAGGGCAGTCGGCTAACTGCACTCCCATCTCCCACAGTTTAGGTCTAGGTAGCAATGCTAGCAGTGTGTGCACACCCTTGCCTGCCCTGCATGCGTGCTGCTTGCAGTACTTTTTGTGTGTGTGAAAATAAAGCAGTACTGCTGCTTGCAACTACTTTTTGTACTGAAATACAGCAAAACTTGTCTGCATTTACAAAACAAATAGTGAATTGCAGTAGTTCTGCTGTATAAATCTCTGTAAGAAATATTTGTGGTGTACTCTGAGATTGGGTTTGGGTTTCATGAAAGTCAGTAGCCTAGCCACCAGCAGTTTTGGAGGGCTTGCAGTAATTTTTCAGTGCTAAAATAAAGCAGTATTGCAGCAGGTGCTGCTTACAATAATTTTTCGGTGCTAAAATAAAGCAGTACTGCAGCAGGTGCTGCTTGCAATAATTTTTCTGTGCCAAAATAAAGCAGTATGCCAGCAGGTGCTGCTTGCAACAATTTTTCAATGCAGAATAAAGCAGTACTGCAGCAGGTGCTGCTTGCAATAATTTTTCTGTGCTAAAGCAGTACTGCAGGTGCTGCTTGCAATACATTTTCTGTGCTTAAAATAAAGCAGTACTGCAGCAGGTGCTGCTGGCAATAATTTTTTGGTGCTACAATAAAACAGAACTTTTGTACATTTACAAAGTATTATGTACTTGAAAGTGTTTAGAACTTGTTGGTATAGACAAAGACAATGACAGGTAGAGGTGGAAAAAATTTACTTGGTCCAGCCCAAATGAATCTACAATGGAGGAATAGGTTGGTGATGCTGAACCTCAACGTGAGAGACAGTCAGCCCATCTGTCTTCGACACTCAAAATTATTGTTTACTCCTTCCAAGCCTATGTCTTCCTGCAATAGTAGTATTGTGGCTGGCACAGGACAAAGTGATACAAGAAGCACAAGCAGAAGGACACTGTTCTCGACTCCCACCACAACCACCAATGTGTCCCCATCTCTCACCAGTATCATCATGACTCCCACCACAACCACCAATGTGTCCCCATCTCTCACCAGTACCATCACATCTGTTGTTACCACCACCACCAACACTATAGAGACCCTGTCTTCCTCTTTCACAACAATGGTCAGCATGACTACTACAGCCAGTCCTGCAGCTGTGACTGTCACTCCAGCTGCTACGGACACTATGAACCCTGCCACTACTGTAACACTATCACCACAGTCTGGTATCCCTGCCACGGTTCATATTACCAGTATGGCCACTACAGTTGATACAGTTATGCCTCCTGCTTCTCAGTACTCCTGAAAACATTGCAGAGGATGACCAGTCATCTGATTCTGAGTATTTCCCCCCACGTGATGAATTTCCCAGTGACATGTCTTCTTCTTCTTCATCAGAGGCACATGTGAGTGACTTTGAAGATGAGGCAGAGTACACTATGTACCTTGAGGGCAGAAAAAAAAAGGTGGCTAGCAAAACAGCCTCTAGGTCTAGCAGTTTTAGCAGTAGTGCTGTTAGTGTTCATTTTCAGGATGCCCTACTAAGCAGATGGACTTGAATCTTTGTCCTCACAAGCCAGCTGTACTTAATCCAGTGGAAATAATCTTAGCATGAACATCATACTCATTTGATATTGAGTCACCTAGATATAATCTCAGAGCGAACATTACACTCATTTTGTCACATCACGATGAATCACGTTCCCGGTCATCACAATTCACAAATCATACCACTTCAAGTTTTCTTGGTGCAACTCTGTTTTTTTTAATCTTCGGCTTCATCACGATCATGAATCACGAGACCCAGTTATCACATTTTAGTGATCTTACTATTGTGTACTTTAGGTTACTAATCATCAGTTGGAAAAGGACCGCTTGGCCCACACAGTCAGCCAAGATTGTCCATGCCTGCCTTATCAGTCTCATCTGAAGACCCTAAAGAAATCCTGATGCCTCCCAGCCTGTCTTCAAATACACCTCAGCGCTATGCCTATCTCATGCATTCTTGAAGCCCCACGCTGTTTTTGGCACCATCACTTATGCCTGCAGTCTCTGTCAGTCATCTACCATGCCTTCTGTGAATATTTCTTCGCATCTGTCTTGAACTCCCCCTTCAGCTTCATCACATGCTCCCATTGCCCATGGTACTTGTGCTCTTTCTCATTTGAAAGAGACTCCCCTTATGTGCCCTGTCTTCACCCCTATGAGGTACTTGTATAGGTCTCTACCATAGCACATCTTGCTCTCCTCTCTTCCAGGGTGGACATACAATGCACTTATGCCAGTGCCATTTTAGTTGCCCTAGACAAGACACAAGACGTCACCTCATCTGCAGCCTTTGCTCAATCTATGATGACTGTGTGTCACCTGATCACTGACCAGTGCAGTAGTTTGTTGCCTTTCTGGGTCCCTGAAAAGCTGTTGGGGAGTGTTCATGGAAGAATTGCCTAGTGCACTTCAAAAGGGAAGGAAGTAGTGGAGTTTAACAGTGTTACAATGTCTTTTAAAAAAAACACTTATCTGGGTGGTTGAATAATGAATATGAACATTCATCTGAATATTTGAATTAATGTATTCACACACCCCTACTGGCAGCTGTAGTGCAAAGGGCAGTAAGGGAGTCTGCCCATGAGTTGTAGTGCAAAGGGCAGTGAGGGAGTCTGCCCAGGAGTTGTAGCGCAAAGGGCTGTGCGGGAGTCTTCCCAGGAGTTGTAGTGCAAAGGACAGTGAGGGAATCCACCCAGGAGTTGTAGTGCAAAGGGCAGTAAGGAAATCTGTCCAGGAGTTGCAGTGCAAAAGGCAGTGAGGGAATCTGCCCAGAAGCCAGCCAGGGAGGTGGCTAGTGGCCAGAAACTCTGCCACACTTGACTACAATTATCATAATTCTTTCAGTGTGTAACATCACTTATGAATTTAGAAAGAAAATGGTGCAGGCTCCATACAGTGTTATCTAGCCTGAGTGCTTTACTATCTTGTAGAGTCCTACTTAATTACTCTTTGTGAGTAGTAATGTTTCCATCCATTCACTGACCTACGCAGCCAGTATAGTGTTATGCTTGTGCAACTGTGTTAGTTTGGTTTTGGCCATTTGCACTCTCTATTCCAGAGGAATTACCAACCTGTAGGGGTACACAGGCAAAGAACTCACGGAGAGGGTTCCACCCCTAGAGGTGCCATGGGACAATTCCCATGGCTAAAGGTACCTTAGGAATCCCCAAAACAAATGGTGTATCATCCCCAAAAAGGAAGCAACACAAAGCATATGAGCAAGCAGCAACTGTGACAAAGGAGCAGTAATTGTAACGTAGTAGTAGAAAAGCATAGGCAGTTGATAATGCAATGAGATGCTCAGTTGGATAACATAATGACTGCCCAGGTTTGCGTAGCATGATACTGATGGTTTGCCTTGAGATGAGGGGATCCCCTAATGAGAGAGGGAACAGCAGGACATCCTCCACCTCCATCCAACAATGGAACCTACCTGAAGAAACTAGGGGACACTACTAAGCTAAGTGTTATGACCCAAGGCAATGGAGGAGAGAAAAAAACCCTATGAGGAGGAAATCTCTGGGGATCCAAGCCCTAGGTCGCCTTCCCTCCAGGCTTGGGATGGTTTATTTAGTGACGGCTCTGCAGCTGTAATTTGGAAAACCCAATTAAAGGGAGGTGGAAAATATTCCACTTTGGAGAAAGGCTCTCACTCAAACCCTCTTGCAGGAATGCCATGGAAGGTTGCTAGAAAACTCTGCAACAATACGTGCATCCAAGGCACAGGAGGAGAGTAACAAATGCTGCGGCACTCATCCGGCCTACCCACCCTAAATCAAACCAGGTGAACCAGAGACAGTCGTAGGGAGAATGCGGTGAAGGTGCCTTGCTAGGGAAACCACTAAAGTCAATGGCTAACCATTATAGTGGAACACTAGAGCCAAAGGAGGTAACTTTTTCCACCCTTCACCACTAGTCTTAAATTCTACACCAGGAGCTGCTGTCACGTAGCAGGCAGCTAAAGCCAAGCCCAGGGTCAGAACATTCCCAGCTATGGGCCAGGTGAGAAGGATCCCACCCCAAGCTGGACACGCTCGAGATGTGGACTAAATGCAGAGTGAGACTGTCGGCTGCAGGAACCCTGCACCAGAATAGAATGGCTAGCATGCCCCAGAAATTGATTGAGAGCTGAAAAGCTGGTGAGCTGAATGAGCACGGCATGCTGAGATCATAATGAGCATTGAGTGTTGAGACCTTGCAAGGTCGAATACAGATTGAGTGTAGCAGAATCCCAGAGGCTGAAGCCAAGGGATGGCAGTAGGCTTGAAGCAATGGTTTGCATAAGCAAGGAGCAACGGTTGCATAAGCAGGTGTGGAACTGCACGTAGGTCAGTAAGCAGTAGTGATAGGTGGACCTACACGGCGGTCTGCATAACATACTGTATATCATTAACAACACTGAAATGGGGGAAAACCAACCAGAGCAGTTCAAAGCCAAATCAAGGTGACAAACTCTTGGGATTTTCAGTGGCGACAAGATTTAGAACAGAATTAATTAGCCACATAGGCCATGACCCCCAAACACCTCCCAGTCCCCACCGTAGGACAAACAAGGAAGTGATGGAAGGGCTGAGAACCACATGCAGATATAAAGCTAATTTAATAGCCTCAGCAGGAGCTTTAGCTAACCTCAGAGTAAAACAATGTACAATAGCATGGGAGTAAACAAAGCAGCAGCAGGAAGCAATTAGGCCTGTGCAGCAGTAGTAAAAAACAAATGAGTACACTGAGTTGTAACTGCAATAAATAAAAGGAGGCATAATGCTCTTAAAGCACTGTTCCCAGGCAGCGCAAATGAAACTGCTGCAATGATGTAATTAGAACAAGCATGAGTGAGCTGTAGAGCTAGGTTCAGTGAATCTGAGTCAGGTGAAAGTAATAGAGTATGCCATGGAACAGCTATAATTGAGCTGAAACACACAAATCAGGTTTGCAGTTGCAGTGCAAGTAATTCGAGAGTTGTGAGTAACTGAAAGCAACCAGTATGAGCTCTGAAGTAGCAGTATGCTAGGAGCTTAGAAACCCCCAAAAGGAAGGAAGCACACACAGCTGAAGGCAAAATACAAACCAGAAGCAGGAAAATAAACACAGAAGCCCAGCAGAGACAAACAAGAACAGCGGGGAAGGAGCAGGCCCCAGCCAGCCAGGGAGGCCCAACCAGCTCAGAGGACAAACCGACAGAACCTTCAGCTGCAAAGAAAAAATGCTTCACAGTGAGGCTGAGTGGAACTGCTTATATAGCTCAGGAAGTGGGAGTGGCTGGCTGCTTGGCCACTGAACTTCAGGCAAAGCCTTTCCAATTATGTTACCTGTGGTAGTGACTGGGGAGGATGTGGGAGCCCTACATAGTAGGGACCCCAAAGGGAAGGGGGGAGAATTCCAGAGCAAGAGGAAGCAACTTCTGGTGAGGGACTCAATTGTCAAGGGGACTGAGTTGGGAATAGAAAAGAGGGTGGAGTGGGATGTCGGTTGACTATGTGGCACCATGGCCCAGACAGATGGGAAGCATATCCTGCAGATCGCTAGGGCAGCAGGAAGAAATGTGGAGCTGGATGTCATTGTCCACCTGGGGACTAATGACCTGGTTAGGGATGGGGCTGGGATAGTGCAGGGGGAGTTCAGGGAACTAGGAAGTGGTCTTAGACAGGTAGCATGCTCGGTAGCTTTTGTGGAGGTGCTGCCTGTCTACAACAAGGGAAAGGAGAGGGATCTCTGAACCATGTCTTTTAACTCATAGTTGAAGGAATGGTGCAGAGAGGAAGAGTATGGCTACAGTATAGACTGGGGGTACCCCTGGGAGGGTAACAGCCTATAGAGAGGTGATGGCCTGCATCCATCCAGGAGGAGAACCACGGTTCTCATTGAATGGTTTAAATGTTGCTTTGATGAACTAACCAAGGGGGATGCTGGAAGTAATCGGGGAGGCAGAATCTGCCCCTCCCACAGGCTGAGATACAGAGTATGGAGATCCTGAAAGAAGAGAGTTTCCCCAGGGTGCAAGTTAATCAAAGAAGCAAGGTGA
This sequence comes from Neoceratodus forsteri, assembly GCA_016271365.2. Classification (NCBI taxonomy): domain Eukaryota; kingdom Metazoa; phylum Chordata; order Ceratodontiformes; family Ceratodontidae; genus Neoceratodus; species Neoceratodus forsteri. The sequence continues at coordinate 725,089,361 of CM028137.1, read as the reverse complement.
TAGCAAAGGGGGGAGAAGCATTCAAAAAGAGAAGGGGGAGGGAGCAAGAACAAAAAGGGGGACATATGAATGGTACTGTTTCTGCACTACTACATGGACATGCCCCAGCTGTAGTATGCACCACGGTTAGGCATGCTTATTCAGACCAGTGGATATGTGCTCCACAGAAAATGCACATCCCCTCCCCACTGGGCAGGTTATATGCTATTTGTAGGACAGATGCACAGATTAATGATACCGAACAACATGAACATTATGAGTGTCTCAGACACTCCATCTGGCCATGATTAGCCTTGTTAGTGGATTATATTGTCAATCAGTGGTTGACAAGTATATTGGAGCCCATTAGCTGCTGTCCACTGTCACCTCTGCCTTGCAGAACAACAGGTCAGTATCTAGTTGGAGGAGGCACAGGGTGTGTACATGATGGTGCTCTGTATATTATGGGACATATCAGACATACCACTAGAAACAGTGAGTGTGTCCTTACACCTGCAGCCATGGACTCCTACAGCATGCATCAAGAGCCACAATTCATATGGGCCACAGATGGCAATGTGTGTGTGTCCTATATTCACTGCAGTGTTTATGACATTGGGTAGTATGATATGTGCACTGTGTCTGATGTTCATCTGTGGAGCCTCCAGATGTGGTGATACAATGTGGGTCTCCAGGCATGCATGTAGCATGTTCATATCCACACCACGATATGTACACTAGTTCCACTGTTCCCAAGCCACATACTGGGCACAGCCCTGTACCTGTGCATGTCTGTGCAGTACTGTGTGTTACATGCCATCTGTGCAACACGAGTGTGCATGACACATACCTGATGTGCCCCATAGAGCCCTGTCATTCAGTTACAAACTGTTTTCTGTGTTCCGTGTCTCCACAGCTCCAGTAGCAGGGGTAAGCCATCCCAGAGGCCATGATGAGGAGGAAGCAAAACAGCATGCCCATGTCTCAGGTGCCCACGGATGACTTGCCCAAGGAAGAGGAGGAGCCCCCAATAGCCATGGGCCTGATAAGCACAATCATGGCCAGCCAGAGAGGCGCAACAGCCAGTGTGTGGAGGTGGATGATCTGGGACATTTGGGGACCAATCTCAGTTGAGTAACCAACAGCACAGCCACATAAGGTGGCCTGATCCAGTATGTACCCATTTATTTATATATAGCACTATCCAGCCCCATGTGTACCACATGGTTTCTGGGCACTGTACATTGCTCATACATCTGGCATGCAGATTCCTGGGCTATGCATGTCTAGTACCATTGTGCTGCACTGTGCATTGTGCATTGTCTACGCATTGGTCATAATGTGTGTTCTGGTTTCGCAGGGTCTTCCATGCATACATGCCGGAGGACTGTACTGTGGTATCTGATGCAGCCCTGTGTACAACAAGGCACATACACTGCATTATCTGCACTGTGGCCTGGGGGGGCACATTTACAATGGGATTGGTGTGTGGTCATTGGGTATGTACTGCTGAGTCCACTAATCCCACAGGTGCGGGACAGGTGTGTGGTCATTAGGTATGTACTGCTGGCCCTGTGATTTCACAGGTGCTGCATAACCACCTATGTTGGGCACAGCATGGAGAACTCTCCATATACCCCAGTGGTGTTTGTTCATACTGTGTATCCAAGCAGTTTTATCAGCACTGGCACAGATGTATGGCAGTATGCCTGGCTGCCATAAGTGCCAATGCTGGGCAGCTATTTTGCCAGTGGTGGTGTCACAAATTGCTACTGAATGTTCCAGGATGCACCTGTAGGGTCTGTACATGTCAGTGTAGGCAGTGTGGCAACCATACAGGCACCGTAGCACCACTTATAGTAATGCCACACGTTGGATACACGTATATAGCATGGTCTTGGCTGCAGCATTCCTGTGGTGTGTAGTCCATAGCTCAATACTAAAGCACTGTTGCATGGCCAGGACAAGTGTGGCAGCTATGTCTGCTGGTCCCTGTTCTGCCTGCAGGCAACACAGGCCTACAATCCCGGTAACATTCTCTGTGTCCCACATGAATACTTCATATACATACAGAGGGAGTGCTAACATGTCACCACCATAGCCCACCCTCTCACGATGGTAGTACGCACAACCTGGGTTTGTGCAGGATATATGGGGGGAACCCATGCTGGCCCTAATGTGGTACTATCCGCTTGGCACTATGCCCAGCAACCAGCACATCAGATTTCCACTGTTGATAGCTGCTGTATGTCCCACTGTCTGTCCTGCTCCTCAAGTGTGATGCACTACACACCATATGGTGTGTGCATGGTGTCTGTGTTGCTCAACTGGTCATGTCCATGGGAAAGAGGGCCATAGGGGTGTGCTATGGGATTATGTCACACTTGTCAGGTTTTCTTAGCTGCAGTGTCATGTGGGTGTGTAGTACAGTGCTGAATTTACCATGGGCCCAGTGCTGCACTTTTTACATATATGCAGGGATGCCCTGTGCAACTACACACATCACACAGAGGCCATATGTGTCATGATCATTGGAGCGCACTTCACTATGGTGTTACACAGATGTGCTCCTGCTTTTTCCATGTGTCCTTTACATGTGTGTCATTTATACCACATGCTGCTGCCCATGCCTGTAGTTGTGTCTGTTGTGTCCCTAGTGGTGTGTATGCCCTTGTGGCAGCCACACAGCTGTTGATTGGTACTCTGGTGATGCTGGGGAAGGATCATATTACAGCCATTGCACAGTGTATGTCAAGTACCTTACTGTACTCAGAATTACACTGGTATAATCAATGCTTAGAAAACCACCACTGTGCATTCTGCAGTGCCCCAGTACATGTCCACCAGCCTGCACATTGTGGTTCACAATACACTACAGCTGCACACTCTGGTAGGTGCATGCCATAGTACCACTGGTCAGTCACCTAGCCTCCACACAGTGCCTTACTACTGTCACTTGGGTCACACAGAATACTACTGTAACATATACTCTTGACATTGTGTCATGTGAACTCTGGACATGTGCATGCCACCTTGGGGACCTCTACATGGGTTGGAAGCCCATGGTGTCACATACAGCAATGCCCACAGTGCCACATACATGCCACCAGCCTTGTGGGTGGCTGTGTCCTCAGTCCACACACAGTCATTACAATACCAGGACTGTAGGAGGATTTCACTGGCAGAACACAGGACCGGGGATTGCAGAAGGGATAGAGGAGCAACGGGACCGGAGACCTGTGAGAAGCTAGCACCTCAGATGGAGTGCATCTGAGACCAGCAGGGCAATCAGCAGGAGTGAGTGAAATGTGGAAGAGGACTGAGTTGTGTTTTAAATTCATACAGTTCTTTGGGCTAAATTTTGATTTCATTTGGGGGTGAAAGTGTAATTAATCAAGGGTGAAAGGTTATTTGTATATATAGTTGGGCACCTTTAGTTTGAAATCGTGCATTAACAGTTTTATTTGGGAGAGTGTAACAGTCGCTGAAGGGGCAGTAGGAAGAAATATATTTTTTGTTCTGGGGTTGGCAGACACCGCTTCTGAAGGGAAGTCTCTTGAAAGTGAATTCATTTGCTTTCTTTTTGGGGTAACTCACTAAAGGGCGTAGCTTTGTTGTAGGCTGATTGTTTCCACACAGGAGGAGACTGGAAATGTGCAGGAGGAGTTCAGGGAACTGAGTAGGAGCCTGAGGCAGATGGTAAGAACCATGACTTTCTCGGAGGTGCTGCCTGTCCAGGGCAGGGGGTAGGCTAGAGATCTCTGCACCAAGGGTTTCAATGCTTGGCTGAAGAGCTGGTGCAGAGAGCAGGGATTTGGCTTTACTGGGGACTGGAGGCCCACCTGGGGGAATGCAGGACTGTACAATGGTGATGGCCTGCATCCTTCCGGGAGGGGGACCAATGTCCTCAGTGAATGGTTCAGGTGCTTTATTGGAAAGCATTTAAACTAGCCAAGGGTGAGTGAAGGAAGGAAGCAAGAAAAGCTAAATACCATCACCACAAGATAACGTAGCTAACAGGGAGGACAACAATGACACCAAATTGCCAGCAAACACTACAACCAGAATAAGTAGAGGGGACAGGAGAACCAAAGAGAACAGTGGGAGATCAGGAGGAATGTTTGTAATTACTGGAAGGCCATGTGCACAAATGCCCGCAGCCTGGGAAACAAAATCCAAGATCTGGCAGCCATGGTATCAGAGGCTGACTTGGATATTATAGCTGTTACAGAGACATGGTACAATGGGAACCATGACTGGGACATAGCTATATCAGGGTATACCTTATTCAGGAGAGAAAAGAAGGGTAAAAAGGGAGGAGGGGTGGCTCTGTATGTCAAGGAGGGTATAAAGGTGACAGAGGTGCAAGAAATGCAGGGGGAGGCAGAAGCACTGTGGGTCACCCTGGAGGCAGGCAATAGTCATTCACACAGGAGTACTATACAAACCACCAGCACAAAGGAAGAAAATGGACAGGGATCTACTGGAAGCCATCCATGTGATGTCAGCCAAAGGTGAGGTGTTACTGATGGGTGACTTGAACTTGCCAGAAGTTGATTGGGGGAAGAGACATCCTGTACTCCCTGCAGGGGGCATGCCTCAAGCAGCTGGTGCTTGAACTAATCCAGAAGGAAGCCATTTTGGACCTGGTACTAACCAATGGGGACAGAATTACGGATATCAGGGTAGGCGACCACCTGGGGTCCAGTGACCATTGCACAGTGTGGTTTAGTGTGAGAACAACAACAGTGACATGTCACACGAAGGTGAGGGTTTTGGATTTCAGGACGGTAGACTTCATTAGGATGGGGGGATGGGGGATAGGTCCTAGATGGGGACAGAAAGGGGGAGGTGTCGAAGGACAATGGGCACATCTAAAAAGAGCCATAGTGGAGGCAACAAACCTTTGTATTAGACAAATAGGCAAAGGCAAAAGGAAAAGGAAACCACTATGGTTCTCACAAGAGGTGGCAGGAAAATGAAGGGCAAGAAAATTAGCCTTCAGGAAATATAAGGAGTTTCAAAAGGAGGAGAACAGGGAAGACTATCTGAAAAAGCAGAGGGTGGTTGGGAAGGTGGTCAGGGGTGCCAAGGCAAGGACCGAGAAAAATATAGCCAAAGAAATTAAAAAAGGGGGACAATACCTTCTATCGACAAATAAGTGAGACGTGAAGGACTGGTGGGGGGGATTGTAAGGCTGAAAGGTAAGGAAGGAGTGGGAATGGAAGTGGGAGTGGAATGGGACTGTGATAAAGCATCAATTCTGAACACATATTTCTGTTCAGTTTTCACGGAGGAAGGGGAGGGACCACAGATAAGAACCAGGATGGGAGAGGAGATGGACACTAGTCCATTCAAAGAGGAGACAGTCCTAGCAGAACTTACAAAACTGAAGGTGGATAAGGTAATGGAACCAGACGACATTCACCCTAGAATATTAAAGGCCCTTTCAAACAGGTCACTGGAAATGGGGGAGGTTCTGGAGGACTGGAGAAGGGCTGACATGGTCTCTCTTCACAAAAGTGGGAGCAGGGAGGATCCTGGAAACTACAGACCTGTCAGCCTGACCTCAGTAGTGGGAAAATTATGGAATCTCTGCTTAAGGAAAGGATAGAAGGGCACCTTGAAGCAAGTGGATTGCAAGATCTGAGGCAGCACGGATTCACATCAGGAAAGTCTTGTCAAACTAATCTGATTGATTTCTTTGACTGGGTCACTATGGAGGTAGATTGGGGGGGAGCAGTAGATGTGGCCTACCTTGACTTCAGCAAGGCGTTCAACACCGTTCCACATAGGAGGCTTGAGAACAAGCTGGGAAGCCTAGGGTTAGGGTACAAGGTGGTGAACTGGGTTGGAAATTAATTAAAAGAATAGAACACAGAAGATGGTGGTAAATGGGGCAAAATCTGAAGTAGGGAGGGTGACCAGTAGGGTGCCACAGGGTTCAGTTCTTGGACCAGTGCTGTTTAATATCTACATCAGCCACACTGCAGAAGGGCTGGAGGGGAAGGTGTGCTTCTTTGCAGATGACACCAAGATCTGCAATAGAGTGGACAGTTCTGGAGGGGTGGAGAGAATGGGGAGGGATCTAGCCAAATTGGAAGAAAGGTCCAGAGTGTGGCAATTAGGATTCAATGCGAAGAAGTGCAAAATCAAAACCATGCACTTGGGGGGCAGGAACCCAGAGAGGAATACAGGATGAAGGGGGAGACATTAGCAGCCACAAAACAGGAAAGAGATCGGGGGTCATCATATCTGAAGACCTGAAGATGGCCAAACAATGTGCCAAGGCAGTGGTGAGAGCCAGTGGGATGCTGGGGTGCATAGGGAGAGGTATTACCAGCAGAAGAAAAAAGATCATAATGGCACTGTACAGGTCATTGGTGTGACCTCATTTGGAATACTGCATCCAGTTCTGGGGGCCACATCTCCAGAAGGACATAGACAAGGTGAAGGCAGTTCAAAGAAGGGCAATAAAAATGGTTCCGGGCCTGCACCACAGGTCATACAAAGAGAGATTGGAGGAACTCAATATGTACACCCTAGAGGAGAGGAGGGAGGGGGGACATGATAGAGACCTTCAAGTATCTCAAGGGGATTAATAAGGTACAGGAGGGCAGCATCTTTCAGAGGAGAAGCTGCTCTAAAACAACAAGAGGGCATGACAAGAGACTGGAAGGGGGTAGATTAAGGGGCAACGTGAGGAAGTACTTCTTCACGGAAAGGGTGGTGGATGCTTGGAATAGCCTGCCCCAGGAGGTGGTGGGAGCAAGCACAGTGGGGGATTTAAACATGCATTGGATAGGCATAAGGGGACCCTGGGGGGGGGAGCAGAGGCAATAGCCGATAACCAAGTAGGGTCAGAGGCAGCTAAGAAAAGGTGGGGTACATAGGCAGACTGGATGGGCCTGGCAGTCCTTATCTGCTGTCAGTTTCTATGTTTCTATGCACTGGCCACATTCATATGTGTTACTCTGCACTGCACAGGTGGGTTGTCAGGAGTATGTATTGCGTGCTGCCTCACAGAAGGCCATATCTATATTATACATGCCTTTTGTGCCTTGTAGATCACATGCCACAGATCTGTCACTGTGCCATGTGTGGCACAAATGTTTTTTTTTTTTTATTGTTAATGCTTTTTATTGAATTTGTCAAATACCATAAAACAGACAAATAATGTATACCATGAGACCAATGCAAGCTGCATACATAGTACAAAAGAAATACAAAACTGAACATAGCCAGCCAGTGTGAGAGTGGTGCAGAAGTGACAATGTCCAGGGAACAAGAAACATGCAGAGAGGAAGTAGAAGTCAAACACCATGAGTACAGCTACTGGAGCATGCACAGGGAGAAAACAGAAGAGGGAAGCATCAGCAAAAGACAGGGAGACCCCCGCCTCACAGGTCAGTCAATGACAAATATCAAAAGTTCAAAAGTCTTCAGAGGATGCCGATGTGAAGTGTCATCCTGGAGGCAAAAAAAAAAGGCAGCAAAACATTAGAAACTACAAATAACATAGTGCACTATGCATAAAGGATAGAAAGCAGGGTTAGCTACTACCACTCCAGAAAAAGGAGGGAATCCAGTGCTAATGGTGCAGAAACTGCAGCCAAAAACCCAGATTAACCAGCAATCCAGATGAAAAGACGTGCCAATCATCCTATACCTGCACATGGGGATAGATGCACCAAATAAGGGGCCCAGCTTAAGTAGTATTGAGACAGGGTGTTGGACAACACATGAGTCAAACGGTCCAGCAGGGCAATACCCGAGAGTGAAGTATACAATTCAGTTAGGGAGGGGATTGCCATGGTTTTCCAGCAGGACAGAATAAGCCATTTGGCTTGCAGGCTGAGAATAAGAAGCCACCTGCGCTGCTTGCTAGAAAATTCCCGGTCGGCAGGAGGAAGGCCAAGAATCCAAAGCAGAGGGCCCAGTCCGATAGGAGATCCCAGTATCTGCTCTGCAAGCCCCTGCACAGAGGACCAAAAAGAGGAAAGCTTCAGGCAAAACCACAGGACATGGGCCAGCTCGCCCACTGCAGTATCACACCTCCAACACCGATTGTGGCTAAGGAGATGCATACGATGTAACTTAGAGGGAGCAAGATACCATTGGGAGAGGAACTTATTTTGAATGTGCTGACTCTGCACATCTGGTGCACACATGCTTTTTATGTTTTGTCATTTCAGGTGTTTGTCCATAACAGAGGAGCCTGATGTGGGAGGAGGACTATGGCCCATGGTGAGGTGGATGCTCCTTCACATCTGGGGAATGCATGCCCTGCTGAGTGAGGTGCTGAGCCTGCCTTGTCAGTCAACCAACCTGCTGAGGTACATCACAGTTGGACTCCATCCTCTTGCCTTCCCCCAAGGACAGCAGCAGCAACAGTGGGTGCCAAATGTTGGACACTAGTGTTGTTTTGTTTTTGGGACATTTTTCATTTTTATGGGTTCATTGCCCTATTTTCATTTTATCCTGGCAGTATGTCATTTTTTATTTTCCATGGTGGTTTGCTGGTGTTTTGTTTATACTGTACAGCGGTTAGCCACATTTATTTTATTTAATGGCTTTGTACCAATTTAGTTTTGTTTATGGCAGTGTGCCCCATTAGTTTTGTTTATAGCCATTTGCCACTTTTGTGTTTATTTCATGGCAGTTTGCCACCTGTCTTTTATTTGCTGGCTGTGTGCCATGTTAATTTGGTTAATGGCACTGTACCACATTAGTTTGGTTTATGGCACTGTGCCATTTTAGTTTTGTTTATGACTTTTTGCTTGTTTCTGTTACATTTTTCTATTAATGATTAACACCCTGTTTTCTCTACATATGTGTCTGTTGTTCTTCATGGTTCTGTGTACCTCTATGGGGCATGGTTGGACAGTTTCTGGTACTGCCTGTGGTCTGCCATCCATGCTGTCACTTGGTTCTGTGGATTCCATTTGGATCTCAAGGGAGGGTTTACAGAGCACATTGGGGCAGTTTCAGTGTATGCATTTGAGACTGCTGCTACTGCCTGCTGTATTGGGACACTTTTTGCGAATGCTGTGTCTGTTTGCCATCATTCCAGTGTACCACTGTTTAGCGACTAGTGCTGATTTGCATTCAGTATTGATGGATTGCACTGTAAACAGCGAAAGTTCGAATATCCGTGCCATAATCTTCTCCACTCATACATTAAAACTAAAGCTGCAACACAAATTTAAAAAGATGAACATTGTAACCTGTAATGTTTCATTAGTATGAGATAAAAAGCAGTGTTCTGAAAATTAGAAACTAATTTCTTTATCTGATGCATAGCAAAATGGATGTCCAACATTTCCTACACTTGATAACGCCATGTAAGACCCACACCCCCTTTTTCACTGGCAGCTTGTCAGCAAGGCAACTTCCACCACAACAAAGGGCATCACACCTGGTATTAGGGCAACCCCTGGCTTGGGCATCTAGGAGGAGGTGAAGTGGTACAAAACACCATTTTTACTTCTACCCAGGTCCAAGGGAGAGGTGCCGGGGCTATAGTGTGTCTCCTATCTGTGGGAGCCCCAAAAATTCACACAGGTCACTCAGAGATGTAATTTCCACAACCAGAAAATTGGGATCATACTGTATGGCTTTTATTCTTGACAGAATGGGAATAGAAATGCAGTGGTGCCCCCAGGGTTTGTAGCTGTATTATCAGATGGCACACGTGTAGCAGGCAAAAACATTTTACAACTCTTTCTTGCAGTACTGTGACTTCTCACAAGAACACTCCCCATGGACATCCATCCCTTTCTTTGGAGATCTCTGGACTTTGCCAGTGCATTAATACTATAAATATAGTGGTTGTTGCCACAGCACTAAATTTGAGCACCACTGGGTGAACTAAGTTAAAACCTCTGACCCTTCCTTGTAATCAAGTAGGTCCTTTGAAACCTGGAGTGAGTGGTCAGCTCCACTCTGGCCAAAGCTAGACACTCTCTGCCATTACATTTTAGTAAAACTGGATTCTCCAGCCACACACAGAGACCACAGGAGATGTCCTTACTGCTCATTCTTGTGAGTGAAGATGGAGCAGGTGGTGTCGAGTGCTGCAGCAGGAGGTAGTAGACAACGGTACTGTGATCTCACAGAGTGGCTATGCCAGATCGTTCGCGAGTATGGGGTGCGTTCCCGTTACAACTATCTGAGTGGTTTGGCTTACAATTTCCAGCTCGATATGTAGAATTGTAGCTGAAATTGCATGCGCTGCTATTGAAGCTCGCCATATTTACCTTCACTATTTAAAAGTCACTAAAATTGCAATCACCATTGTTATTTCGCCGAATTGATATGGAACTGCTGCTTGCACCTCTTTACTGCTCTCAGCAACACTCTCAGAAAATCTCTTGGGGAAATCCTCTGATTCCTCCTGTGCACATTTTTTTTTTTTAGTTTTTTAACCAGGAGTAGCACACTAAGCTGAAAGCTTTTTTACAGGTGCAACCTGGGAGCACAGAGAAGTTAAGTGACTTGCTCAGGGTCACACAGTATGTAAGTGGAAGCTGTGGGATTCAAACCCAGGTCTGGTCTGCGGGATGTCACCAGATTTGCAGCTCAGAGCCTTATACCACTGCGTTATACTGCCTCCCCATTTGGTACAACTCTATATTTCACAGCTAGGCTCTGCACTTGGTCCACGCAGGGGCCAGCAGGACACATCGGACAGTCTCTCCGGGAGAGCCACTAGCCATACACATGCTGAAATTTCTCCTGCAGTCCTGGCAATGGGGGATGGCTATGACATCTCATCCAGCATTTTAGGCATACTCAGGCTGGTGTTCTGCGGCAGAATTTTCTGATTTCTGCAGCAGAGCTCCTTGACTTCTGCGGCAGCATTTTCTGATTTCTGCGGCATGATTTATTCATTTCTCTGGCAGAATGCAGTCCTGTCATTGGCTAAATATGATGTGATGTCATCGATGAAATCATATGCTGAGCATAGAGGAGGTGCTTCAGGATAAATGAGGTGGGAAAGAAAGCCTGACACTATGGAAAAACAGTATATTTATATGGAAATTCACCAAAAACAATGAATTCTGCGGCACTATATATATTCCATGGCATGATGCAAATTCTGTGGCAAATTCCACCACCGCAGAACTGCAGAATTCCAGGGGCCTTGGGCATACTGCACACACACACTAACTGGATAATCAGGGAGCACTATGTCAAGGGTGCTCCAACACAGTCATACTCTTCTTCGAACTTCCTCAACTCCTGCTCTTTCTGTGCCACCCATGTTTTGACATGCAAGGGGTATTGCTTGGATCCACTTTCCTTGTTTACTCTCTGCTAAAACTTTTTCAGAAAAATTGCTGTTACTATGTGCACAATTCTCTCTTTTTGCCACTTGCAAAGTCTTTCCTGTAGCCTGTCCACTTTATCTGGTGACCTGCAGTTTGCTTTTACTACTAGCTGTTACTTTTAACTCTAGCCCCTGCCCTAGAATGGCATGCTACATATGCCACTGTATCACTACCAAGTTCACCTTTGTCACTTTGCTCTCTTTATTTGCACACAATGACATTTTACTCTTCAACTGCCCAGAATACCTTTTACTTTGCACAGGAGGTTTTATCTGCACTTACTGAAGCTGTTTTCTTCACTTTCGGTAATGCGGCCTGTGCACAAGATGACAGCAATTCACACTCATGCTGTGGATGGTCCCACCTGATGACCAACAGGGAAAACAATGGGGTAGCTACCAAAGTGAACGATCCAGCTTGTAATGGGAAAATGCTGTACTTTTTCCACAATTTCCAGCACTTTTTGCTTTAACTCCACAAGTCCACCAACAAAGCACTTTTGCTAGGCCTTGCTGCCTTGTACGCTCCTGCTCCCTCTCCTCCTCTAACAGGGTACCAGTCCACAGAAACTCTAGACAGGGGGCGGAACTTCATGGAAAGAGACAATCACTCAACGCCATGCAAATGAGCTAGGGGCACTCTCTCTCCTCGGCGATCCTCACGCCATGAGAACCAATTTCAAGGTGCAAACTGACTTTTTTTCTTTGTGGTTTTTGTTTACAGTCCCAACAAGCGATTTCACTACTTTTTTCACTTAAAACACAATTCTTTACTGCGAATCCACTACTTTTCTCCTCAGGCATGGGGGAAAATTGTATTTACAGCAAACAAGTATTTCTTTGTTCAAAATCACTCTGCAAATGTTGACAATTTTAACAGTTTTTAAACACTTTAAAGCAGGGTTTCACAGTTCCACCAAAGCAGTCCTTAGCAACTGATTTTCCACAGAATCTCACACTGCAGTCCACTCCTTAAAGCTGTACATATGTAGATGGTGATTTTATTAGCAGACTGCAACTTTTTCTTAAAAAAAAAAACAGTCCTTTGGTGAGTGCACCACCACCAGACAAAAAGACCACAACCATACCCTCTGCATAGCAACCTTTGCTCCCCCCAAAATCCATTTTTGCAACACCCACTCCCTCTTTTTTACTGGCAGCTTGTCAGCAAGGTAACTTCCACCACAACAAAGAGCATCACCACTGGCATTAGGGCAACCCCTGGCTTTATGATCTAGGAGGTGGGGGAGTGGTACAAAACAACATTTCTATTTCAACCTAGGTCCGGGGGGATAGGTGCCAGGGCTATGGTGTGTCTTCTATCTGTGTGGGGCCCAAAAGCTCACACAAGTCACTCAGAAATGTAATGTCCAAAACCAAAAAATTGGGATCAAACTATATGGCTTTTATTCCTGACAGAATGGTAACAGAAAAATGGTGGTGCCACCAAGGCTTGTAGCTGTATTATCAGATGGCACACTTGAAGCAGGCAGAAACAGTTCACAACTCTTTCTTGCAGTACTGAGACTTCTCAAAAGAATACTTCCCATGGACATCCATTCCTTTGTTTAGGGATCTCTAGATTTTACCAGTGCATTTATAGTGGTTGTTGCCACAGCACTAAATTCAAGCATCAATGGGTGAGCAAAGATAACACCTCTGACCCTTCCCTGTAATCAGTTAGGTCCCTTGAAACCTTGAATGAGTGGTCAGCTCCACTCTGGCCAAAGCTAGACTCTCTCTACCATTACATTTTAGGAAAACCGGATTCTGTAGCCACACAAGTGCCACAGGAGACGTCCTTACCATACATTTTTGTGCAAGGGTTCTGAGAGCCTGCATCTGAGCCTTGCTGGGCTCCTAGCAAGGCACCAGCCATCCCAAAACTGAACAACGAATGAACCTTGTACTTAAAGCATGATGTGCTCCCAAGACATTTGTTAAAACTTGAAACTACACAGTTCTCATTCAAAATCCATAGCTTTTGGTTTGCAGAACAAACAACCTCTATTCTGAGCAGTCCTGTTAGGTCTCACAGTCTTTTTTTTTTATCACATCTCTTTTTTCACAACTTGCAGCCACAGTCCTGCTGTACATCCAGCCATTGCTCCTACCTTCACCGCCGACCCCGAAGCCTATGTGCCCAGCTGGCATATGCAGCTACAACCATCGAGAGGGGCTTCCCCCTTAAGCCCCCACACCTGTCGAGGATCCAATTCCGGCACACACCTATTTCAGGCATCGTCGGCCGGTGAAGCTAGTGGCTATCAAGCTGCCGGGGACCACACTGCCTTTTACCCTTTTTCTCCCAATGGGAGCATGGATGTGCAATGACGTCCATGCACATCATGCAGACATCTGCTGTGCTCCCCCCTGCTTAGCACCTGAGCAACTGCAGTTCCTCCGGGCATCCCCAGGGACCACCAGAGCACGGCGTGCACCCACCCCTTTCCCCAGGACTAGGAAAGCTGTCATCAGACGCTCAATCCTAGTCATCCCCTGCCAACCCCTGACAACCCGGGCTCATTCCCGAACCCGGGTCACCAGTGTGGAGTGAGGTGTGGCATCCAGCGCCTCAACCCTCAGCACCACCGGGCCGGCGTTCTCACAGTGTTTTGGGGATTTGCCCCAAACTACTCACTAAACCTTCAGTCCCATTTACTCCTGCTGAGCAATCTTCACCCCCTTGGGGCTTCACAGGATCTGGTAGCCACCACATCCCACAAAACTGTCTGCTGTTTACTGTACTAGGGTAGAAAAAAACAAACTGAGGGTCCTTTCCTCTGACAAGTGGCCTTGGCAAAGCACCACTTGCCTGTAGAACTCTCAACTCCAAATCCTAACTTCAGATCATTGACTCATTAGAAACCAACAGCAGCAGAACAACACTAAGGCTTATGCTGCTGTGAGAGTTCTAAATTCCATTACATCATCTCCTGCCCCAGCAGAGTGAAGCAGGTGATAATGTAATGTATTGAAGAGAGTTTTACACCCTCTGGTACTGCTCAGGCTCCATGCCTGATCTAAAACTGATGGGATCCTAGTAACCCCAGGAACTGGCTGGTTATAACCACAATCCATCTTAAGCAATATGCAACATCTTTTTCAGAAATCTGTTCTCAAGTCCTCAACCTTAAACTACTTGCAACACATTTATGACAGCATAGATTCTTGACAATAAAAGTACATATGTGAATAATCAGAAGTGTATAATAAAGGGCCCTGAGACTGTTTAAATATTGTAGAAAAGATAGTTTCAACCAGAAGCTCGGTATCTACACTTTATACCTCATTGCCTATGAAATGTATAAATATTTTATTCCTTTAGTCTTTTCACTTTTCAGCAAGTAGCACTACATTTCCTACAGGCTGCTTAAGTGTAAAATATTTAGTCCAAACTTTTGTTTGTTAATCCCAACCTCTAACTGTCTCACATTAGAAGGCCAGCAGTTTACCAGAATAATGCATTTTCTTGGACACCCAAGTTTCAGAACAGCTAAGAGCCCATGGATTCCTATGCTCTGAAAAAGTCTAAGCTTTTCTTAAAGTTGTACACAACTGGAGGCAAGATGCTCCTGGCCCTTCTGGGTGAGTGTAACTCCAAAAGGAAAGAATTTATCACTGCACACATCTTCTCCTGCTAATAGCAGGAGTAGCACTGGGTACACCCCATTCAGGAAGGGGACTTTTTAATTTTACACTGAATCTTTTTATTGAGTAACTTTTGAATTTTATATACAGTTTACCAGTACATAGATGTCCAAAGCAGATCAAGAAACAACATGCATCAATTATGCAGTGGCCACAAAAACTGATAAACTTGAAAATCATGTATAGGTGGACCACAGGCACAAAAACAGTCTTCTAGAAAGAAGATGCTTTAGCAGTTTAACCTGCACAAGATTTGTAAGTGTGGGTTGAATAAAGTAAACTTATAGAGTGTCCTGGGACTACTGATTGCATTGTTGTCAGTTTCTCAAAACATTTATTGTCAGCATAAAGTAATGGAAAAAAGGACCTATAGTCATCAATTACAGCTCAGCTAGCTCAACTGTCCCAATGCACCACTTACAACTGAGAAGTCTTGGTCACGTGACCAAGACTTCTCAGTGAAAACATAATGGTACACCTGGACAGGTGAGTTACCCGACATGCCAGCGAAGCAGTAGGATTTCTGTCTGTGACACTGGCAACCCAGGTTTGTATGTGAGCCTGGGGAGTCAAAGGGCCAGACGGGGGAGGAGGTTTGAGCATCTGATGGACTGCTCTCCTCCTCCTCCTCCAGGGGAGGGCAGGGTAGCACTCAGCACTTGACAGACCCCTGGTGGAGACAGGAGGTATCACAGCTGAGGTTTTCAGGCTACAAGGAGGTGTGCCAGACATCAGTACATATGCTCCTCTACGTCGCTGCATGCCACACCTCCCAACAACTGGGGAAAAATGACTAGCTGAGGCATGGAGGACGTTCGTCCATCCCCCCCCACTGAGCCCCATGCAGCTGTCTGAGGCACTCTGCCACTGGATCACCACATGGCACCATTTGGGGAGTGGCAGAGGAAGTTCCCTGATGGCCCTGCCCTTGGGGGAGTAATCCAGGGTGAACTCCGGTGAAGGCAGCAGGTAAGTCCTGGCAGATGGGGTGAGGTGACGGGGACAGAGCACTGATTGTAGAAGCCAGTTGACAAAAAAAAAGGACAGATGAGCTAACTGAGCTGCAAATGAAGGACTACAGGTCCATTTTTAATTTCATTATGTTATGCCGATAATACATGTTTTTGAGAAATTGCAGACTATTCATCTAAGTCTCCTTCCTGTGTAGGTTGCAGCCAGCGCTGCTCCTGATATTTGCAGGAGTAGATGTATGCAATGATTTTTCTAAAAAATGTAACCTTTGACAGATCTGCGAAACCCTCATGCTTGCTATGATTTTTATCTTTTCAATCTTTTTAAGAAAAGTTGGGTGTGATGTTCTGCATGTGTGCTGCACTTTGAGATGGGCACAAACAGTCATCAAACCAGTCTCCAGGCTGCTACAGTGTCTTTGTTCTAAAATAGTCCTAGTTTTTCCTTATATAAGACTTATTGTTAATGCTGCCTTTTCCCCCAACCAATATTCACTTTTCAATTACTTATGAGTTCTGGAATCCAGTGACATTAGTTGAGCGGAAACCAACAGCGCAGGGCTTAGGCTCAACTGATGTCACTGGATTTGGGAACTCAGAAGTAATTAAACAGTGAATATAAGGCAGGAAAAGGCAGTATTAATAAGGGGCTCTATATAAGGAAAATATGACTGTTTCAAAGCATACACATGACGCAATATCCAGGAGAAATTAAGCCCAAATTTCCATTTATAATAAAAAATTTAAAAACAAGGTTTATGGTCCCCATAAGCACGCTAATTGTCTGTGGTAAATCGATTATTTGCACATCTCTCATTCATGACCAGTGTGGGAGATCCAGTGTGTAAGCATCATGAATGATAAGGCCTAATGTTGTTGAGGTGAATGTCACACATCTGTGGTTCTGAGGTCACTTAAGAGATACAAGTCAGCTTGATCCGGACGATATCAGTAGGTAGTAAAAAAATGAAGTAGCCAAGGAAAGAGTACAAATAAAGTAACACAACCTCAGTTTGACCGGGAGAAAAAAAGAAGCAGATGTTCCATTTCCCTGAGGCTTGCAGCAAAAGTCTATCCAGCTGTAAAACCAGGTTGAATATGGATCCCACTGCAAAGCAGATGTTGCATCTCAGTAACATTATTTTGGGTTAATGCATATGTAAATAAATATACTCATACTGTCCTGAGGCATATCTTTTTTTGGACAGCACAGCATGAAGTAATAAAGTGGCTAGTTATCAGGGAAGCTGGCCATATTTTATAATCTAGTCAACAGGAAGGTCATGTGCAACAGTACATGCACTGTACAGTTTGATATACAGTAGTGAAATGCTCCATTTTCTAGCCAGAATCACAATTTTGTTACAAGAAAATTGCCATTTCTGTGAAAACAGTGGTTATTTCTTTCACACAAAAACAGTGATCTTGTTTGAAAACAAAGGTTTTTCAATCGATTTTCATGCAGTTTTGCTTATGCATAAAAATGATCATATCCATTCAAAATTCACAATATTGTCCCTGTTGTGCAGAAATAGGGTTTTCATGACTTTTGTACTGTATGTAAACATTTTCACCAGCCCTAGTTTCAAGCCTGTGTATGCTTGAAATAAAAAGGCAGGATACATAGAATCATATCATAGACTCATAGAAGATTGATGGTAGAAAAGAACCATACTGGCTCATCTAGTCTGTCCCTTTTTTTTACCCCTACACCCCCCCCACCAGCCCCCACCTTCACCCCGATACTCAACCCCATATGCTTCTCCCATGCCATTTTGAATTCTTCCACTGACTTAGCCCCCACTACTCAATCTGGTAGTCTGTTCCAGGGCTCTACCACCCTCTCCATGAAGAAATGCCCCCTCACATTGCCCTGTATCTTTTTCCTTGCAGTCTGAAGCTGTGCCCTCTAGTTCTGACCCCCTCCTTCCTCTTCAGTAAACCCTCTTCTTCCACTTTATTGAGCCCTTTTACATATTTAAAAGTTTCAAATCATGTCTCCCCTTTCCCTTCTTGTCTCCAGCATGTACAGATCCAGCTCCTTACACCTCTGCTCATATGTCTTTCCCTGTATACCCTGTACCATCTTGGTTGCCCTTCTCTGAACCCTCTCCAATGCATCTATATCCTTGCAGAGATGTGGCCTCTAAAACTGAACCCCGTACTCCAGGTGTGGCCTCACCATGGCTTTGTAAAGGGGCATTATTACCTCCCTCCTTCTGCTAGTAATGCCCCTGCCTATGCATGCCAACATTCCATTAGCCTTTCCCACTGCTCTGCTACATTGGATTCCTGCCTTAGGTTCGAGGAGACTATGATCCCCAGATCCCTCTCCCATTCTGTTACTTTGATTTCCCCACCACCCAGGGTGTACCCTGCTCTTCTGTTCCTACTCTCCAAGTGCTCACAGCGCACTTCTTGGCATTAAATTTCAGCTACCATGTCCCAGACTATTTCTTGAGTGTCTTTAAGTCCTCCCTCATCTCCTCCACCCCCTCAAGGTGTCCACCCTATTGCATCTTTTTGTATCATCAGCAAATAGGCACACACCCCCAAACCCTCTGCAATATCACTGATGTAGATGTTGAAGTGAAGTGGACCCAAAACTGACCCCTGTGGCATTCTATTCTTCACCCTCGCCTTCCTGGAGTGCACCCCATTTATCACCACCCTCTGAGTTCTTCCTGCCAGCCAGACCTCCACCAAGCTAGTTATTTTCCAACCCAACCCCAAGCTTTTCATCTTGATCACCAGCCTCCTATGGGGGATGGTGTCGAAGGCCTTACTGAAGCCCAGATAGGCCACGTCCACCCCCCCCGATCATACACCTGAGTCACTCAATCAAAGGACTCAATTAGGTTTGTCTGGCAAGACTTCCCCTTCATGAAGCCATGCTGTCTACTGTCCTGCAAGCCACTATCCTCCAGGTAATCCACCACCCTCTCCTTGATTAATGCCTCCATTACCTTCTCCACCACTGATGTGAGGCTGACAGGTCGATAGTTCTCCTTCACCTCCTTACCACCTCCCTTGTGTAATGGCACTACATTCACCCTCTCCCAGTCTTCCAGCACTCTCCTCATATCCAGGGACAAGTTGAAGAGCCTTATCAAGGGTGCAGCCAACTCCTTCTTCAGTTCCCTGATCACCCTGGGGTGTACCCCATCAGGCCCTATTCCCTTATCTACCTCAATCTATCTAGCTCTGCCCTAACCCTATCCACAGTGAATGGGCTGTGATCCACCCATTTGCCCTCCTTCCCCTTCACCTTCACCTTTAGCTCAGGTCCCCTGCCGTCCTCCTCCTCCTCCGTGAATACCGGCTAAAGTACTTATTTAATAACTGCTTTTCACAGCCCTTTCCAATTCTATCCCTCCCTCCCCACAGCCTAGTAATCCCCTGCCTTGCTCTCCTCTTCTCCCTCCATATCTGAAAAAGAGTTATTCCCCTTTTGGCCTTTTTTTTGCTTTTTTTCTTCTGTGCAGAAACCCTGCCTGCTTGGGATTCTGTTAGGTCATCAGAATACTTGCCACTGCCATTAGGCATTATTGCTGTCTCAAGACTTAAATTTACAAGTGCTTCATCTCCTGAAGTATGTAATGTGGCCACACCTGTTGATTTCAGTGCCTTGTAGGCCTTGATTGGATGTACAAATTGTTTCGTTCCTGCCACACCCCCAAACCAAGACCAACAAGGCATCTGGTTTGATGGTTCACATACTGCAAGTTGCTCAAAGTCAGTGGTTTCAGCAGGAAGTTTGACTCTAGCCTGCATATTAAGCAAAAGTTTGACTGCTTCAGTTCTTTGGCGGAACTGAACTTGCAGCACCAGCTGCAATGGCATGTGTGTATACTGTATTGGCAGTATCCCCATCACCCCCACAGACACCTCTTGACTGGATGCAGCAGGACAGAGAGACACTGGTCCTGACACCAAAGTAACTACAGCACACTTTGCATTATGTCTACCTGTTTTGTGAGCCTATTACACTGCCATTGTCATGTCATGGGTGTTGGGTCATGAAATAATGTTCATCTTGCACCTCTCCATCACAAAATGACTGAGAGATGGCAGCTCCAACTCTATACAGAAGTGGTGGAGGTTCTCTTTAAGGAGTACAAGACCCAGGAGTAAATCCAAGAGGATAAACCCTCAGCAGCTACTGTAGTGGCCTAAGTATGATCAGACATGACTGTAGTGGTGAATTAAGTAGATGCCACTAACAACACATTTTTAAGGTAAACTGAGAAATAGAGGGAGGTGAATGGGGGTACTGATCTTATGGGCAGCGCAAATGCTTGTGAACAGCTTAAGCAATGTCCACAATGTTTTTCCTAGCTTTCCAGTGGCTAAGCTTGCCATTTTGCTGCATTTTGAAGGAGTCACTCAAATTGTGAAAGCCCATGAAATGATCTTTCAAATGAGGTATTGGGCTTACCTGTAGATGTCAGAAGTGATCAGATATGAATACCTCAATCATCTAAATCAAAACAAGGCAGCAGTCATTTCATTAAATCTATAGACCAAAAGTGATGTTACTGAGGGGCTAGCTGTAATTAACAACATACAGCTTGCCCCTTAGTGACATCACTTTCTGGTTCAAGAAAACATGAAATGGCTGCTGCCTTGTTTTGACTTACATATTATTTAGATATTCATATCTCAGGACTCCTGACACCTTTAAGGAAGTCCAGTACCTGGTTTGAAATATATTTTCATGGGCTGTCACAATTTGGGTGACCCCTGTAATGTTTACTTCCCCCGTTAAACTTTTTTATTGATATAGTTTAAATAAATTGAACATTTTATCTGTTTAACACACAAACCATATTCCTTGCAGTATATCATAACCAAAAATTCCATTGCTCCTTCAGGCAAGACAAAGATATCTGGCACTCACCACTCTTTAAGCCATTGACTCAATATTAGCGTCATTGTGGGGATGGAAGGCAGCTCCCATCCTCCAAAACATCACTGTTCATAATGATGCAGGGCAAAGTTGCTTTATTTGAGCATAAATGTGCAAAGTTAAGTTACAGTACAAACATGCACGCAGGCCCACATCAGGTAAGAAAGCCTTTGCACTTTTTTGCTCTGATAAAGCATCTTTGTCCTGCATCATTATGAACAGCGTTCGTTGCTGTTTTGGAGGATTGGAGCTGCCTTCCAACCCCACAATGAATGGCAATATTGAATCAGTGGCTTAAAAAGCAGCTGACACCATGTTTAGCTCAATGCAGGCAGCCCATAACATGAAGTTGCCTACCCTGGGAGCTATTGTACGGTATTTCAGCTTTTTTGTGATTTCTAAAAACAGGTATTAACTCCGTAAAGCATGGTTCATAAATTCCATGTACTAGCTGAGCAGCCACCAAGCACTTCAGCCCCACCCCTAAAAACAGCATAATTATGACATGAAGTAGGGAACGGGGCTGTAGGTGCTCTATGGAGAATGTAATAAGATTGGGGGGGTTGCCTAAATGTACTTAGATTATCTTTGCTGGCAGGTACACATGTATGGGGGATATAATATATGCTATATATTCACCTCATGCCAGCAAGGTTAATCTATGTGCATTTAGGTGACCTCCCTCCCCGATCCTATTACATTCTTCCTAGAGTGCCTGCAGCCCTGTTCCCTACTTCATGTCATAATTATGCAATTTTTATGGGTGGGCCTGCAGCTCACAGTGGCCTCTCAGTTCATACACAGAAGTTACGAGCCGGGCTTTATGATGCTAATAACGTTCTTTAGAAATCATTAAAAAAGCCAAAATATGGATAAAATAGGTCCTAGGGCAGGCAGCTTAATTGCATGGGTTGCCTGCCAGGATCATGTCAGTTGCTCTTTAAGAGTGGTGAATGCCAGATATTGTTATTTTGCCTGAAATGGAATTCTTTTTGTGAGTACCTGTTGCTAGCGTGACTGCTCTTTGTTCTTCATTGCTCCATCACAATCAAAATCATGTTTGGCTACATAAATCCCATTAAATGGAGGCATGACATATCCATCGTTCTACTAAGGTATTGCACAAAACATTCAAATTAGAACTACAGTAGAATGCTTGTGTGGAGAAACTGTTTAGGAATTATTTTTAAAAATCAGAAGGCACTGCAAACTTTCATGTTGAGCCACAAAAAGAAATTTCACCAGACCTTTTGCAGGTGGAGACTAAGCTGCTCCCACACATGGGAGCCATCTCTTAGGCCATTCTACAAAATGTTAAACAAAATGGATCCATAGGATATCCTGAAGGCACTGCACATTTATTTTGCCACAAGTTCAGCAGGGTATTTAATATTTTGCACAACCCTAATCCCAAGGGGTCCTTTTCATTGCCAACTAAGGACCTGACCTGGATGACATGGCTGTAAGATGTCTACTTACAAAGGAAGAAAACCGTCATCGTGGGATGTGTGTCCTGGGGTGCTGTTGTTTACTTTGAAGGCTGTGCACCTTTTCTCTTTGGTTTTCCTTTTTCTTCGTTTACTTTACAAGGTGGTATTTGCATTATTTTACCCTAGTAAACCTGTTGAATCCTTTGGTTGTCTGTCATGTACTGAGCGAACCTACCCCTGGTCCTAAATATTTTCACACATGAGACATGTATATGCCTCTCTGGACTGCCATACGAGCATGTTGTACTGGCAGACCAATTCTTTCTAGTGCAACTCTACAGGGTTTTTCACACCCCCCGGTTCCTCACTGTCAACCCAAGCCCACAGTAGATGTCAATGTGGTGCAGCATACAGTACAACAAACTAGGGTCATCTTGAAAATCATTGTGGTGCCACACTGTAAGGCCCCATTAGACCAGTAAGGATATCAGAAATACATCTTTAGCCTCATCTTTGACATGTGAAAGACTTGTTTGGTGACCAAATTAGTGGCATATCAGGCCACAGTGTTAATGCTTCCCTGCAGAAGGCAGGAGGCAGCTTCATGAGTCAGGCCCAGAAGGGGTAGCCACCATCCTCTGTGATGGCAATAATGCTGTGTGTTAGCAACAGGGCTGGCATGCACAGGCATTGGCAATCCTACATAGGGAAATTGCATGTGCATGGCTGATTGGCAGCTGCCAGCAACTCTGTCTTCCCCACCAGAGGGTCAATGTCAATATGACAGAGAAAGTACTTTTCTTTGGAGTGGTTATACAATGCTGATATATACAAGGTAAAACTGTTAATTATATAAACATGATTTATAAAGAAAATTAAATATGTGGAGTCATAAATACAGTATAAACACACGGGTTATGCAACAGGTTTATTATACTGTAGTTACATGTTTGTTGCATGTAACTACATTGCAGTTGCAATGCAGTTACAGTGTAGTTACACTGTAACTACACTGTAGTTAACTGATACCATATAATTGAAAGTGGTGTGCATTAAATATTGTAGTGTGACTGTGCACTTTTGCCATCAAAGCAATTTATGTACATGTAAAACAAGTTTTTAGTGCAATGCTTGGGTGTCACTCAATGACTTCCAATATGGCACTGGCAAGCACAAACCCTTGAATATAATGTAGGTCTCATCATTCTTTAATACACTCAAATTCTCAGTAATCCACCATATAAGTTTTGAGTTATCTGTGGTATAATACATTTTCAGGTAAATATATTTCTTTCTGAGTCAAGTCCTAAGCGAAAAGTAAATGAGTGAATGATTGTTACCAGAATGTTATGAGGGTCAAACACACAGTATGTACAGGCCAATGACCATTTGTGTGATGTTCTCTATATACTGTATTGACTTTACATTATGATGCACCAAGGAATACTCACAAGCAAAGAACATTGAAAAAAATTAAAGGAAAACCTGGCTCACTCTGAACATAGGGCAATGAAAAGCCTCTTTCAATAGACAAATAGTAAACATAAAATTTGTTTATATATCATATTTCTGTAGTCTTATTTTAAAAAGACTATGTTAATTTTATCAGAGAGAAGCCTTTCAGTGAGTAATTGTTTCTGGAATTACCTAAGGAAGCACCTGGATGTGTTTGATGGCATTCTGCAACTTAAAGTGTTTTTCCTGCCAAATGACCTCTTAAATAGAAATACGCTGGGGTTCAGATAAATTAAAGCACCCCAGAGGAAGGATGATGTTTTATGGCTTGTGGTCATTGCAAGTAATATGATTATAGAAACAAGTAGAGTAGTGCATATGCAGAAGTTTCATATTTTGATGTAAATGTTCTGTACTTGACCCAGACATGAACCTTAGGGGTTGTAGCATTTAAATAATGTTCTCTGCTAAAATAACCAAGACAATGGACCTCATTATTTTAGTGTAAATATGCCATTAATGGCCTGCAGTATTTGGCAATAAGCTTTTAGACATGACAATCTGTTTTCGCCTATAGAATGTTGCAGACATGTTCTGGTTAAAGCATCCACCATTACCTGCAGCTTTAAAATGAACATGAGCAGAGCAGACAAAGTTACCAGAGACAGAACTTTCCAACAGGAGTAAAGACATACAGCAGAATCATAACACTGACCGCTACTCACAAATGTGCAGATTGCCTACACACCACATAGCAGGGATACATAGGCAGCCCTACATGTGACTGCTGCGCAGTGCCCCCCCTCACAGCAATCACTGTGGATGTGCTGGATCCCATGGCCGCCCGAGCAGCCTCAAGCCAGGGGCAAGCCGGGGGGATGCCAGAGGGTGTGCCCCACATAGCACCAATGCACGACAGCACTGTGTGCTGTCCCAGGATAGCTACAGGTCCACTGGGGGGAACCGAGCATACTTCAGTAAGTGTCCCCCTACAAGTCATTGGTGGGGTGCTGTGGCTACGGGAACCACCTGCACCCAGCTGCCACATCTGACTGGGCCACTTGAGGGGGCAGGGGGCTGTTAGGGCAAATGCCCACTGGTGCTTCACAGGACAGAGCATGCTGCACCAGGACTCCCTGCTGTGTGCAGAGTGGGATCCTCTCTGGGACCTAGGACAGACATCCAATTGGATGCCTGCCCAGGTCTGCAGTCCCTCACTCATACACCCCCCACATACATGTGCACCGGGGGGTGGCCACGGACAGGTGGCCAGCAATGGTGAATATCAGCTGGCACACACCTGTCCATGAGTGCAGTGCTGCTTGATCGGGTCACACTTGTGAAACCCATCCACTAGTGAATCATCACAATTGTTTACAATCAAATATACAGTATCTGTCAGCAAGCAGAAAATTGTTTTATTTCTACGAGATCGGAATCCAGAAATTGGTGTCACTGTATTGTACCCCCCCCCCGCTATGCAGTATTGTATTAATTCATTCTTCTAGCCACCTGACCAAGTGTTTGTTGGACATGTTCTAGGTCACAGACTAGAACTTAAGAATATGTAAAACATAAGCACCTGTTTTGTTTGCTTTTCAAGGCTTCTGAGAGTCTGAAAACTCAGTATAATCTTTGATCATTGTAAATAAATGGAGTCTACAGTATAGCACAGAACAAAGAATTGTGGACCAGTAGATCCTAGGTTAAGATCCCATGACTGTTGTGGGCTCTCTGTATAATCTTGGGCAAGTCACTAGACTGCCCTGTACTTCAGTCCTCCCAGCTACAGTATAACATTAGGTAAGTGAGTTACTGTTGGTTCTCCTGCACAAATACACTGAAGAAAACACCTAACTAAAGAAATAATCTTGGCTTGGCCAAAATCCAGTGTTCTATATTGCATAAAACTTTCATTATTTATTTATTTATTTATTCACTTATGTATTCTAAGATTACAAGTACCTTTGAGCCAAGGCTCTTTTACAAAGGTTCCACGTTAGAAATAACAAACAACAAGGAAGCAACAGTGAAATAACAGTAAACAATTCATGTATAACAGTGCTATTGAAAGGGGTCAATTATAGGAAGAGTATGGTGTAGAGGAGGAGGAGGAGGAGAAGTGCAGGTAGTTAACAGAAGCAGCTATAGTAAAAAGGTGAACATAGCTAGGACGCATGTGCCCACAGGGAATGGGTAGGGTCAGGCACCCAGGGGTGGCAGAGAAACAGGGATGAGAGGAGAGGAGGAGGATGAAGATGCAGCCAGAGGCATTTGTCAAAAATAAATGGGAAGGAGTGATAGGAGAGAAAAAGGACAGGGTGGGGGGAATAAGTGCTACAATGGGGCAAGGAGAGACTAAGAGGTGGTATGAAGACCTGAGATTTGAAGTGGCGCCTCAGGAGCTGGGGGAAGGGGACGGGGGGCCTGGGGTTAAGCAGTATATAAGTTAGGATTAAAGCTGTGTAGGTCATCATCTAGGAGAGGCAGTCATAGGAGCTAGAGGCAATGAGAAGGGCCTGGAGCAGACCTAGTGTTGAGGCAGAGGAGATGGTGCGGCTGAGACCATTCATCCATAGAGGAGCCCTATAGGCGAAGGAGCGTTGGCCCTGCGCAGTTCAACAGCGAGGAACTTGTAGAATTTGGGTTGTTGAGCTCCTGGTGTTCTATCGATTGGTGTTTTGTTGTAACAAGAGAGTAACACCAGGGGGTGTGAGGCCAAGGTTGATTTTTCCCGCCATAGCACATGCGAGATACTTTATACGGTTGGAGAGTTGGAGCCATCCAGATTGTTCATAAAGGGCACAGGTGTGGGTAAGGCAGTGGGCACCAGTTGTGAGTCGCCATGCTTTGCTAAGTGCAGTTGTTATACGTCGGAGGGCAGACGTCGTGGCAGAGCCATAGATAATGAGGCCATAATCAATAATTGAGACCACAGAGTTCTGGATGGCAATCTTCAGGACCTCTGGGGTGAGGTGCTGCCTGTGATTGCAGAGTAATCCAAGGCATGTGCTGGCAGCTTTAGCCATGCTGTCAATGTGAGCCATAAAGGAGAGATTGGGGTCAAGCAGAATCCCTAGGTATTTGAATGAGTACACTTGTTCGAGGACAGTCCCCTGCTTGGTGGAGATGGCAAGGCGGTGTTGCTTGTAATGGTTATGTGAACTGCATAATAGCAATGACTTGGTTTTCTTGTGATTGAGGACTAGTTTATGATTGGAGAACCATGTTTCAATGGCACTGAATCCGAGTTGAGGCAGTACTGTAGTGGTGAAAGGTCCTTGTGCGTAGAAAAGACAACAGCATCATCCACATACAGGATGATTTGTTTCAGGCAGGATTGTGGTAGGGAGTTTAAAAAGAGGCTGAAAAGGAGATGGCCCAGTATGGACCCCTGAGGTACTCCAGAGCAGACAGGCAAGGTGTCCGAGATAGCACTGGCAATTTTTACTCTTTGAGAGCAGTCAAGGTAGCTTCTGAACCAGCAGGCTGAGTCCAGTGCAAGGCCAGCAAGGAGTAGTTGGTCATACAGCATGATGGACCGTGTCAAATGCTTTCGAGAGGTCGATGAAGACAGCCCCAGTAAGAAGACCTTTATCAAGGGAACCATGCACTGCACCAGTAAATTCAAGCAGGGCAGAGGTGGTGCTATGCCCGTTTCTAAAGCCGTGCTGTTGTGTGCACAGAATATTATATTTGTCCAGATAATCAGTGAGCTGGTCTGCAACAACACGCTCTAGGGCCTTGGATAGTGGTGGCAATATGGAGATCGGGCGGTAGTTAGAGTGGCAGGTCTTATCCCTACTTTTGTGGACCGGGGTCACAGTGGCAGTTTTCCATATTTCAGGGAATATACTGGTGTGTAGAGAGAGAGAGGTTAAGAATTTTAGTTAGGGGACTGAGGACCTCGTCAAGTGTAAGTGATAGCAGCTTAAGGTCCAGGGTGTCACTGCTGATTCTGGAGGTGGAGATGGCTGAGGCAACGCGGCGGCAAGCTTCATTCATCTTAATCTCCCTGAAGTAAAAATCAGGGTGGTTTGACAGAGTGCAGGGTGTGTTAGAGGGAATGTGACTGACTGTGAAGAAATCAGGTGGTAGAACAGTACTGAGTACTATGACATATGACATAAAGTTTTCTGGCAGGATATTTCAGTCTAAAGTTGGATAAAAGCCATCCATCTAAAACAATATGTCATTACTCTGTAAATCATGTGGTTTAGTGCTTGTGTGTTTGTGTGTGTGTGTGGGGGGGTATCCTGTGGACCAGTTGACCTAATTTACAGGGTCTTGTGTTATGTAAACCCACCAAAGTGCCACATGTGATGCTTTCAGCTTTTAGTACAAAGTGTTACATACATGGCACATTAGCACTGGTAGGCGTGTATAGGGCAAGTCTACCAATGGAGCCTATTTCTTCCACTGGTGGGAACATTTTTCTTATAAATAGGGCAAAGTACTGCAAACTCTGGCACTCATTAAAATCTGTGGAAGCACAAAGGGTTGCAGTTTGTTCTACTGTATCAGAAGCCACTATACCCAATACTAAAACTGTGTCCAAGATGCTAAATCAAAGCCCCTTTTCTTAGTCCACATTGGTTGCCCTTTTGGGAGTCCAAGATCTAATGACACTATTAAAACAGGTTGAGGAGCTCCCTTGTTCCCTGGTCAGCATTCTCTCACTTAATAAAAATGACTTCAAATGAAACTGACTACAAGTGTATGGATATTATTTGTCGTTTCATGGCTTCTGTGTTTTCTGCAGACAGTCCCTGTGATACAGAAATAACATGTTGGTTTGCTAGGTACTTTGACTGTATAAAAGGCATTGTCCAAAATCAAAATTTTAATATATTCTGTGCTAAACATTATTTGAAATTAAAGACCAAATGCCAATGGCATAAAATCCCTGCATGCTGCACAGGGGAGTAATTATGGGGGGGGCACAAGTCCCCCCCAACATTTTAGGTGAGCAAATTTGTCACCCCCAACATTCAGGCCATATGCTGTTGCTGCCTGCTGGTGAACTGGGAGGGACACAGGAGCCTGCTGTTCTGTGGGCGGGGAGTTGGATTTTACTGGTGGGCTGGGTCAGGTCCTGGGAGCGAGAGCCCCAAGAGAGTGCAGCAAGCTACGGCAGCCAGACAGTTAGACAGCAGAGGGAGTGACCAGCGCTACGCAAGTGGCCTGGCCAGAACCAGAAGGAGAAGAGTGAATTGTAGCAGGGAGCGAGAAAGTGATGGACCACATGGCACCCGGAAGTAGCATAAGCGCATGCCACTGTCAATAGTGAGGAGTCGGGAGAAGCGGGTGGGAGACTGACTGCTTGCATTGAGGGAAAAAAACTGCAGTGTTACCATTGATGTGTTTGTCTGCTTGGTGCTGCTTCACTTCCCATCTCTTCTTGACTCTGACTGTCATGTCCTGTGACTCCTGCTGCCGCATCTGCCCTCCAATGATGCCTGTGGAGGAGCTGCTGCTTTGCTTTCCAGCCTGGGAGTTTTTTTGGGGGGGAGGCTGGGGTTTTATGGCCTGGGATCAAGTGGTTCAGGGCTGCGGGCACCAGTGAGTGACTGTGGGGGTCAGAGGGTTGGATCAGTCGGTCTGAGCCTGTAGTGGGAGTTTGGAAGGCAGAGCAGAGGACAGAGGAATATGGACTCCTGGAGGCTGCTGCAAGCAATGATGAAGCAACAACTACCTGGGAGGTAGGACTAACTGGTGGAGGTGCTGCAGTGCAGTGGGTGGGGGTGGGTAGTGATTGGGGGGGCGAAGAGCCAGCAACATCATCATGGGCAGGGGCATTTACTCACAATGCTGCATGCACAAATTTGCAAAACAAGACACTGTCAAACAAGCAGAGGAGGTGGTGAAAGGGAATTCCAGTTTGCACAGGGCAGTTCTAAAATGGCAGGGGCCACACATTATTGGCCATTTGATTTGGCACCAGTCAGGGTCAGGGAGCACCTGGGAAAAGAAGCCTGCTGCAATCTGTGAGGCATTCTCTTTACTGTTGTGTCTGGAGTGGGCCAGTGGTTCGATCAGTAGACTGTAACCAACACAATCAGCAATCAGCATAAAACTGCTCAACTTGAGCTAACATAGCTCTAATTTATTTATTTATTTATTGAAAATGTTTCACCAGGAAAGGCACACTGAGCAAAAAGATGGTCGTCTCCCGGTGTGACCTGGGGGGAAGGGTTACAGAGGAGGCAGTTATACATACAATAGTTGAGATTAGCAGCAGAGCAATACAGATAACATACAGTTGGGAGGGATTACTTTTGAACTTGTTACATAAGGAGAGCAGTAAGAACATAATCATCAAGGACATGGTATACATAACATGGGTACATATCAAGCAAGAACTGTACAGAGCTTGATCATCAGGGACAGGGTAAACATATCATGGGTACACAACGAGGCAATACATGAAATTTACATAAGTGCGAGTAACAGAACTAGGGTGCAGTATCAAAAGATGTGTGCCAGTAGCAGGACTAGAGCTGCAGTGGGATGCACCAATAGGCAGAGGGAATTGGAGAGTGAAGTTGTGGGGTAGGGGAGGGGTGGACTAGTAAACATTTGGTGAGTAGGGAGGGAGGATTAGGTAAGGTGGGAGGGGAGGGGAGTGGAGTTAGAACTGTGAGTAGGGCTAAAGAGCGTAGGCTAGTTAGGAAGAAGGGAGAGAAGGGGATGTTTGGAGAGAGAAGAGTGAGTAAGAGTGAGAGTGTAAGTGCCTAGGGCGCATATATAGTTTACCAAAGGCAAGGGTAGGTGATGTTTCTGTTTAATTATGTTTATTGGTGGTCTGTTCTGCTTTGCTGTGTTGGTTGTGTCTGTACTATCTACAGTCAGTGTCTGATTTAAAATGCTGTGCTGGCTAGTCTCTCTCCTGTGTGCCACCTGAGCCAGACTGTTGCCTACTTTGGTAGGGGGCAGGGATCTGCTGGCTGGGGGGGGTGGGGTTATATGGTTAGCCTAGCATGCGACTCCAGTGTTTTCCTCTGTAGTACCAAAGTTAAAGTAATTTCAATGGGCTTGCGCAACTGGATAAGATATATGCTTGTGTGACTTCAATGCATTGTGGCTATTCACCTCTCTATCCATAGGATATACCATCCTGTAGAGGTATGACACAAGGAACCCTAGAGGAGAGTTACCCCCCCCCATAGGTGCTGCAGGAATAATTTTGTTGGCTAAAGGTAGCTTAGGAAAAAGCCCACCGGAAAGAGATGAGTCACTGGAGGAGGAGGGGTGGATTGTGGGGCAACAAAGAAAACAAATGAGGACTGGCTGGGGGGGCCTTTTAAGTCCTGTTTGGGGGAGTGGTTTGTTGCTCTGCCCGTTGAACTCCGTCCAGCCCTCAGCCATCAGTTCCAATGGGCTTGTGCAACTGGATGAGATGTATGCTTGTGTGACTTCGGTATATTGTGGCTGTTCGTCTTGCTAACCAAGGGATATACCACCCTGTAGGGGTACGACACAAGGAACCCTAGAGGAGAATTCTCCCCCAAAGGTGCCACAGGAATAATTCCTTTGGCTAAAGGTAACTTAGGAAGAAGCTCAAAAAGAATGCCCAAAAGGGTGTTGAGCATCAACGAGGTGAGAAATCAGAATATATCGAGACCAGAAATTAAGGTGATAGACATAGATTGGAAAGACAGGAGAAGAGTGAGATATGAAGAGGATGATGAATGAAATGAAAGCAGACAAGATGCAGAAGGGCAGACTTCCTAAAGGGAGAAGGAACAGCCAGGGCCACCATCCGACTCCATCCAACAGTGGAACTAAACTACGGAACCTAAGGAAACTCCAACCCTATCTAATATTATGACCATTGGCAAGGAGGAGAGGGGAAAAAAGCCCTTTAAGGAGGAACTCTCTGGGGATCCAAAGCCTAAGTCACCTTCCCTCCAGGCTGAAGGATGTTTTGATTAGTGACAGCTCAGCTACTGCAATTTAGAGTTGAGCTAGAGTGAGAAGAAAACATTTCAATTTAGAGGAAGCTCTTGCTCTGTCCTTCTAAAGACAACTGTTGAGGGTTATGAGTGATGTGTCTGCAACTAGATGCTCAAAAGGAAGAAAGGAGAGAGATGACTGCTAAGGCACTCAGCTGGCCAATGCTAGCCTATGAAACAGACTAGGTGAACCAGAGGTGGTCCTGAAGGAGAATAGAGTAGATGGTGCCTCTGAACCCACTCAGGCAGCCAAAGGGACTCTGATGATGACAGCCCCACCTCTCACAGCTGGATGGCATAAATTCTACATCTAGAGGTGTCACCGAGATGAGGGATGACTGAAGGTCCACCCAGAGTGAAGACATTCTCATTATGGGACAAGGAGAAGTACCCTGCTCTGAGCTTTGCATGCTCTAGATGCAGACTACATGGGTGCAGAGTGAGACTGTCAGCTACAGGTTAGCCCCAAGCCAAGGAGCAATGGACACGGAAGGCATGTCTCCAAATGGAGAATAGTTTGGTGAGGTAGCATAAGACCCAGTGAGAAGTATGCTCAATTAATTGATGTGAATGAGTAGACCCTAAGATCGGACTGAGTGAAGGAGAACCAGACTCATATCATGAGGAAGCTACCCATGATTGGTAACTACGGGAGTGCATGCCAACCGGGTCCATTGAGAGCCAAATTAGGAATGGACAGAATTGCATGAAGGTAGGAGCAAGAGCAGTCAAGTGAAGCTGGCAGCCGATGGTGAGATAGGTAGTACCAGGAGGACATCTGAATAGGTTTGAGTAGAATGAGGGAATAGGGTCGGAGGAGGAGGAAGAGACGAGTAGGCAGGATGATATGCTGGAGGGAATATTAGGTGATATGAATGAGTAGGATATGGTGATATATCGGGATGGCAGGATAGGGAAGCCCCCAAAAGAAAGCAAAGGTCAGAGAAAGAGAGGAATGGAGGATGAAGGGAATGAGAGGAGGAGGGCGAGCACCCACCATGGGGAAGCACAGTTATGGATGAAATTTAGAAAGCACATCATGGTGTAACCAAGAGTAATGAGTGGCAAAGGCTACTGAGTCCAGGAGCAGGAACAAATGGCAAATCCCAGAGGAAGGCTGCAGAGCACTCCAGCCAGGTGTACAGTCCATTCGGATTGATAGTCCTATGATGTGAAACAGGATGGGTGGCAAACAGGTTGGGTTGAGGTTGAGGAAAGGAAGGGTAGGAGTACCAGGAAGAAAACAAGGTATAAGGGGAGGTAAGAGGAAACCAGATGAGAACCGAAAGTAGGAGTCGCAGTCCCCATAGAGAGAGTAACTGCCCCTTTAAAAGAGAGCTGGGAACCAATAAGGGAGATTGGGATCTGAACCACAGGGCAATCACAGTGGATGTGGTCCAAACATCAAGACAGGCCATCGAAAATGAAGTCCAGAGGCCAGGAGGTGAGCATCGACCAGGGAGAGAACAAAAGTCAAGAGGAGTGAAGTAAACGCTGTTCCCCAGCTCACAGGAACCACCAAGGAGCATACAGAGTGCAAGGGCAGCAGACCCAGCCACAAAACAGCCCCGACGTGCCACGTGAGCACGCCCCATCAACAAGCTCAATAGCTGCTTGACAAGACGCATTTGTATTAAACGTTCGGGCTGTTTTGTGGCTTGGTCTGCTGCCCTTGCACTCTGTATGCTACAGTACAATAAATTGTTTTAAGCATTTATTTATGTGGCTTTGAGTGGGGTTTCATTTATTTTTCCTTAGTACAGTTATTATCATGATGCACAGTGATTCTTGAGCTGCCCTGTTTTTTTGTTTTTTTTTCGCCTTATTTTATTTATTTATTTCACTCACTGTTCTATTGAAAATGACACAGGGGATGTCACTGGGCTGGGTGAAAAGTTCCAAAATTACATCACAATGTCATCAGGATACTCAGCAAGTAGCAGCTCAAGAGCCCCCACACAAGGCTGTCTCTAGCAAAACTGTATGTGCCAGTTGAAGCACCCATGCTAAAAGTGGGTAACAGAAGGAAAGACACAAGCTCTGGCAGCAGAAAACAAATAAAGCCACAACAGTTTGCACAGTTTGGGGACTTAGAAACTCTTAGCCTTAAAGTTCAGTCTTTGCAAAAAAATAGCACCACTCCCACCATCTCAGTGTTATCTCAATGGAAATTTAGAGCAGCCTTTCAATTGTGATTAATGCCTGCATACGGTATCTGCTTTCCTCTCTGTACAACATGCTTCTTTGAACAGAAGTAACCACATAATTACAGCTAGTGATATATTTTAAACCTTGAAACTGCAGCTGTTACATGTGGGAGCTACAGTACCTCCTCCAACTCACAGAGACTATGACCAGTAGCATGCAGGAGAGGAAAAAAACCCTGTGGAGGAAACCTCTGAGGACCCATGGCTACTGTCCTGCCCATCCTCTGGGCTCACTAAGAGGAGATGATCCTAAATGTTTATCCAATTTCTGCTGATGGATTAGGGATGTATGGTTCAAAGGCTGGTGAAATCCATCTTCAAAGTCTCTTGATGATGTGTGCAGGAATGTTATTCTTTGATGCTGAAGAAGCTGCTCCAGTTTGAAAGAAAAGTCCTGAAAAGGAATAAGAATTGATTCCAAATCAATACAGAGAGTTCTAACATGTTCCAGGAACCATTTGTCATCATGGGTGCTTGGTTATCCATGGTCGGGAGAGTATGCGTAGGATCTGAGCATGAGTGAAAAACCATGAGTTGGTCAAATAAGTTACCGGAATCCAGTTAGCATAGGTCAGGTAGTAGGTTATTTGAACTCCTCTATGAGATCTATCAGTCTTTGAGGAAGGAAGCAACAGGATATTATGATAACTTGCTTCTGTAAATTGGAAGCTTTAAGGAAATTAACAGAGGAAGATGTTGGGACAGTGAATTCTCCAGGATGCAGGAATTCATAGAAAGCTAGACAAATAGTGGAGTGACTATAATATTTGAAAAGGACTGCGTTCAATAAGTTC
Source organism: Neoceratodus forsteri (assembly GCA_016271365.2). Taxonomy (NCBI): domain Eukaryota; kingdom Metazoa; phylum Chordata; order Ceratodontiformes; family Ceratodontidae; genus Neoceratodus; species Neoceratodus forsteri. The sequence goes on along the minus strand of CM028137.1, from coordinate 725,054,678 downwards.
AGAGGTTTTTGTAATGAAGCCATCTATAAGGAGATGATAAGGAGTTCTGGTGCTTGATGATCTGAGAGATATTGCTTAATATTCCCATATGATAATTTCAAGGCTTAATGGCAAACATTAGGAATGCGAGAACACGTTCTACATGAGCAAAAGTACTTGGAGAGGATTACTGTGCGCAAACAGAGGAGTGCTTTGCATGCTGTAGTATAAGCATCTCAGGTGGCTGGAGCTACAGTGGCTCACATGATGACACTGTCTTGCTGGTGAAAAATTCTAAGTCATCATGAGGTTGCTAAATGAAGTAGGTGGAGTCATGACTGAGGCTGCTGAAGAATGGAGCCAATTGAAGGTCTGTAACTGGAATCGAGAATCAGCTGCTTTATTTTGCATAGCCTGGAATATGAAAACAATGCAGTGTAAATCTGAGCTAGAGAGAAGCCAAGTCAGCCTCCGCATGAACCACATGACTGAATGGGACAAAGACCTGCCTTATTAATGATGTCCACTGTGGGCTGATTGTCAGAAAAATAGAGACTAACCAGAAGGACCAGCGATGTTCCCATACAAAGGCAGCAACTACTATTGGGTAAATCTCAATGAGAGGAGATGCTGATGAAAATCACAATGAGATGTAATGGCTGGAGGCCAGAGAGCAGCGATCAAGGACTGCCAGAAGATAGCAGCATAGCCATGCAGTGGAAATGCATTGATGTATTCTGGTGTTTGTCAGGAGAAAAGTCTTTGTAGAACGTTGGACAGCCATTACAGTAGGCTCAAAACAGGACCAAATAGCTAGATCAGATTTTTCAGCCATGATTTGAATAAGATGGTGCAATTGGGAACCAATGATTCTAACGTCAGGAGGTAATAAATGAATGATCGACCTTGAGGAATTATGTGCATTGCACAGTTGAGGTATTGCAGGAGGGGAAGAAGTTCTCATTCCGTGCAAGAGGATCAGGTCGAAAAGGACTCCACTAAGCTTGTATCCTGAGGTTCATGGAAGGTTGCTTGGCTTCCATACATTCTGTATCCAATATTTTCCCAAAGAACTCAAGGAAAGTTTCCTGAGCCTGAGATTTTTCTCTTCAAACAGAGGAACTGATAGCTCTTGGAACAGCTGAACATGAGCAGGAATGCCAGCCACAAGGAGAATCCAGTGGATTTATCAGGAGAAAGTCATCTAACAGATGAACCACTGCTGGGTGGTGGCAAACATTGAGTAAGGCCCAACACAGTAGTTTAGATAACATATCAAAAAGCTTTGGGCTGCTTTGAAGCAGAAGATCAGATGAACTGCATAGTAATAGTGGTCCTCCCAAAACATATTGTACAGATGCCAGAGATGGATGAATGGGACACAAACTGATACATGCAGTGACATCAGCGTTCAAAGAGCCAGGAGCCAGGACCGAAGGATTTGATACATGGTAGTGCAAAGTTAATACGAGCATAGGATAGAGATATTCATTGGAGGAGATCAAAGACTTGATGCTCATGGTGGATAAGGACCGAGAAGCAGATAAGTTGATGAAGAGGCGTTTTGTGTGGAAAATTTTGTAATAGCAACACCTATGGGATTAATTCGATAAGTAGGGGATAGCGGGAGCTGATAAAGATCCAGGAGGAACCCCTTTCTAAGCTCTTTTGTAGGAGCTGATGGATGGCTGTAGAATCCTTCACCGCAGACTGTAAATTACAAATTCAGGGGAGGAGCTTAGAGATGTCTGAATGAAATCCATGTGAAAAACTGGAATGGATATGTTGCACTGCTGAGCAAGAAAGATGAGAAGATAATGCTCATGAGTTGATCAGAGTAGATGGATGAACTAATTGTCATTTGAGGAGGCTGGGGAGCCTTCAGGCAGAAAAGCGAGCATGGGCATCATTGCAGAAGCTACAGATGTGCAGATATGTGTAGACAGATCCAGGGCAGCCTGTACAGTTAAATTTTATCCACATAGATATACCTCCAAGGAATGTGATAGTTCTGCTTCAAATGTCCAGTTAGAAATGAGGAGCTGGAAGACTGGAGATGCTCCTAATTAGCCTTGGCAAAGAAGCAGAAATCAAGCTTGATGGACTATTGAATCATGCTGGATTGGTGGATGAAGAGGTGTCAAACACTGAGTTTCAGAGCAGTGGAGACTCTGAGGTGGATGGAGTACTGATGATCGGAGTAGTACTTGGAGGAGAAGAGGTCACAGGAGCATGACCAGTAGATAGAAGTACAGCAGGAGCTGACAATTAGGAGGCTGGAGTAGGCTGAACCTGGAAGCAAACTTTAATAGCCACCTTACAGATTGGAAGTCAGAAACTGAAGAGGCAAGCTGAGCAATGAGTCTTGAATTTTGGAGAAAGGAGCAGGTTGCAGTTGAGGCATGGCCAGCTCAGACCAGGACCCTGAACAGGTTGAGACTGTGAAGCTTGGAAGAAGTCATACAACTCCTGTTGCAGGAGAAGCCAAGTGTTGGCAACCGAGTTTTTCAGTTTGGCCATGGGCGTGGAACAGTCCAATCTTTAATGGAGTAGTTTGATTTGGAAGCCCACTTCCAAGCTGGAGGAACTTGGAAGAAGTCTGAGGTGGCCTTACTGGACCGTATTCAGGGTTTGCAGGCAGAGAGTTGGAAGACATAGAGATGCCAATATACCAACAGTACTGTGATATGCACAGAAAGCAGGAAGAAGTCTGAGGAGACCTAGGAGGACTTTCTTGACTGATTGTGGTTAGAAGAGTTGTTAACTGTAGAAGATGCCAAGAAGCCAATGTACACTGCATATTGTGCTAAAAGCAGGAAGAAGTGCAAGGACCTTGCAGGATCTTCTTCAGTGTTTGCAGTCAGAGAGTCGAAGATGTAGAAGATGCTGAGGTGCTAATACCTGCTGTGCATTATGCTGAGAGTGGAAGAAGTCTGAGGAGACCTTGAGGGACCTTCCTTGGGATGTGAATGCAGAATAAGGGTACTGTGAAATGGATCTGTGGTGCCAGTTAGACAAAAATATGTCGACCCGACATTACAGCGATGGCTGCATGTCAACCGCAATTGCGGTCGGCATTTTGCAGTCAGAAGAAGAAAGTGTTTTTTGCAGGGGGCTGCACCACTAACACTCCCGATATTTTATAATAATCAACTCCGAGTCGGAGCTGAATCATGGAGGAGGTGCAAGACCATGGGAAGCCGTGCAGGGGTCCAGCGTGGACTTTACAGAGATCCATCGATATTGTCGCTGTCTACAGCATTGCTGTAAAGTTTTCGCTGTGGTGTCGGCACACACTGTGAAATGACTAGCAACAGACTCCCATCTCTGGTAAACATGGCAAGCTGGCCTGCACTCAAATACCACAAGGTATGACTTAGAGATAGAGACTGGAAGATATGCAGAATTACGCTAAGAGTGGAAGAAGTCCGAGGAGATCCTGCAGGACCTTCTTCAGGGTTTGAATGCAGAATTAGGGTACTGTGAAATGACTAGCAACAGACTCCCATCTCTGGTGGACATGGCAAACCAATCTGTACCTGAATACCTCAAAGAGTATGAGTTAGAGATGGAGGGCCCGATTCACAAAGGGGGCTGTGTTCAGTGCAAGCTGCAGCAAACAGCAGCTTGTACCAAGGCCCTGTGTGCCAGGAACCCTGCACCCAATTCAGGCACAGGAGTGGTCCCGACGCCTAGGTCCCCACTAGGTCCCCACAGGGCCTGTGGCAGCCCCTCCCTTGTGGCAAACACATGGTACACAGAAAGGGGTTGCTGCAGGCCCTTTACAGCATTGATAAGCCGCTGTGCTATGTGCTCCACAGGTATACAACATATAGTAGACCCCCCTCCCAGAACCCTGATGCACCCACAAGTCTCATACTAATAGAAGCCCCACACTGATCCCCAATGTGGTAGTCTGTATGGCATTGCAAAAACCCCTCATTGGTGGTCCAGTGCCCTCCCACCCACCCCAGCCAGTAGTGCCACCACCCCCATCCCCAGACAGAGCCGGGGAACTGGCTGGCTGCCCTCCTCACGCTTCCATGGTCAGTCCCAGACAGAACTTTCAATGAGCGTGTACTGTAATGTGTACACACTCATACACATTACAGTACATGCTCATTGACTTTTCGGTCGGGAACCAGCAGCAGAGGTTTGAGGAGGGTAGCACCAGTCCCCAGCTCTGTCTGGGGATGGGGGGTGGTGGCACTGGACCACCGGTGAGGGTTTTTTGCAATGCCATACAGACTACCACATTGGGGATCAGGGTTGGGGTTTCTATTAGTATGAGACTTGTAGGGTGCATCAGGTTCTGGGTGAGAGGAGTCTTGAATATTTATTATACTTGGGTGCATCGGGGTTCTGGGCGGGGGTGTTTGCTTAAGCAATAAGGCATGACAGGGTGTGGGTCACTGGGGGATTTATCCACATCTTGTGTGGTGTGTCATGAGGCACAGCTGAATGACTTAACCACAAAAGAAGTGGGTAAATCCACCAATAACCCACACCCTGGAGTGCCTTATTGCGATTATACAATGGACTCATGTGTAAAATACATTTAAAATGCGTTCAAGTATGTTTTTTATAAATGCTATTTCTCAGTCATGGGTTATTGCAGGATATACCTTGGTCATGTGATGTGTTTTGACCAATAAGGTTACAGGATTTTCAAACCTCATTGTATAATACATATTTTATACCTGTGGGGCACATCGAGGATTGGGGAGGGATGACCCTTGGCACTATTGGTTCCAGTAGCTCTCCCAGGGGAGAATTTTCTAAGTTCCCTTAGACCAGCTCTAACTGGTCTAAAGATACTTAGTATTTTTCCCTCCAGGAGAGGTCTGAGAATAGTTGTTCTGAGGCTGTGACTGCTTGCATCTGCCTCTGGCCCCCTAGCGCTTTGTTGCAGCCCATTTCTGGGCACAGGGCTGGCGCAAGCCCCATTTGGGGCAGGCAGCCTGCAATTGATGCAGGTTGCCTTTGAGAATAATTACTGTCAGCATTGCTTGGTGCAAGGAGTACCTTGCACCATTCATTTTGGCTCAAGCCCCTTGCGCCATACCGGGAGCTTTGAGAATCGGCCCAGAGACTGGAAGATATATGCAGAGATGGTAGGCATATAAGATGCCAAAATGCCAATATGTACAGTGGACTGCACTTGGAGTGGGAAGAAGTCTGAGGAGACCTTGCAGGACCTTCTTCGGGTTTGTATGTGGAAAGTCGGTAGGCTTAGAAGAGGCCAAATGCCAATATACACTGCATATTGTGCTGAGAGTGGAAGACATCTGAGCAGACCTTGCAGAACCTTTTTCTGGGTTGAATGCAGAATCTGGGTTCTGTAGAATGGCTAGCAACAGACTCCCATCTCCAGTAGACAGGGCAAGCTTACCTACATTCAAATGTCTCAAAATGTATGAGTTAGAGACAGAGATTGGAAAAGAAACTTCTGGTGAAGGCTGCACAAGGAAAGAGCAGCTGGCTGCTGCTTGAATACAAGAAGAAAAAGACAAGGCAATAGTAATTAGTAGGCAGGAAGGGAACAAAGAGCAGGGACAGGATGTGACAGAACAACCAGAGGGGATGATATAAACAAGAACGATTTGACAAAACAAAGAGTAATGGAACATAAGGCACAATAACAGAATGAATACAGAGAGAAAAGTTAGTTCAGTTTAGCTTTAAGGTGGATGCAACTATAGCATGTCACAACTTAGAAGTGCTGGTATAGGGACAAGAGCGGCTCCTAGGAGGAAACATGCCATCAGAAAAAGCAATGAAAAACAAGCAAATAAAGGGGCACAAAGGAACAGCAAGCCAGACAGAGACAAGCAGGAGTAAGCACCAGGGGCAGAAACCATGAAAGTAGAGAGGTCTGTGGATGCCCATAATGAAGCCGGTGATGGAAACCAGAAAATCACCGGAAGCAGCAATGAGGGGTTTGGCTAGGCAGCAAAAGAGCACAGCAGACAGGCACAAAACTCAGGTATGGCCGGCCCGATGGCACAGCAGTTCACCGGTGACCTGGGTTCGGGAATGGACTCGGGTCATCAGAGGGCCAGCTGGGGGAGAAGGATTCAGCATCTCACGACTGCTCTCCTTCTTTGGGGGAAGGTGCGGGACATCATTGGTGCATGAGGGACCCCTGGCAGAGGCCAGGAGTGCCACAGCAGCCATCGTATACAAAGAACTCTGGGGCAGGACAGATGCAGGATGTCATTGCTTGTCCTAGCCTCAGCTTACAAGGGGGAAGAAAACACTCTGCCCGGCCGTCTCCATGACACCCTGTCCCTCGGCCTCTAATTAGCCACCCAGCCAGCTCTTCCAACCAGTCACTAGGAGCACAGCACTGGTGCCCAGTGGTGCCATGACCCCGCCCTCTGGGGGGTAAGCCAGGGGTAACTGGGAGAGTGCAGGCAATATGGGTGGTGGAGGCTTAAGGGACGCCGTGACCAGGGCTGAGATCGACGACTGAGGTAGGGCAAAAAAGAATAAATTGAAGGAAAAAAAAAACTCAGGTACAAAATACTCCAATTAAAAGAGATTGCAGCCATAGGGTGCCATGGAAAACAGGAGTTGCTGGATGGTAAGAACAGGATGTGACCAACAAATATAGCATAGTACACCAGCTGTCACCAGAAAACAACGACCGCAGACAAGAGGAATGGGGGAAGGGAGGGACACCCACAGAGCAAGTGGGAAGAATGGGGCAAGGGCAGGCAAACGATAGAAGCAAAAAAATAATGAAATGGCAGAGCCAAACAAAGGCCAGAGAATAGAAGAGGGGAAGGGGAGAACGGGACGAGGAGAGCAAGGGGAGGAGAGAGCAGGGGAGAATGAAAAAATGAAGCGCAGCACAGAGCAAGTAGTGGGGAGCATGAAGCACCCAATGAGAAGACAAAACAGGTGGAGCAAACAGGCACATATGAACAAAGACAGGCACAGGAGGGAGAAGAGGAGGGAGCAAGATGAAAGCAGCAAAGCAAGCAGCAAGAAAAACAAGGAGGCATAGTGGCGCAGACCACACAGAAGCCCAGGCGTGACCATACACACTAAGCATGGGCTGTATGGGAGAGGCTGCTTTTATCTGGGACGTGGGAGGAGCTATTCCCTCACACTGAACCTCGGGCTTCAGCCCTCTCATTTAAAAACTGAAACTATATAAAATGGACATCGTAATGTTCACTTTGTCTTTAAAAGATTAAAAAGTCTCACTGCCATGGTAGAACTAGGGAGGTATAGTGCAGCAGTTTGAACAGAAGTGAGGTATTGTTCATCTTGATTTTGATGTGTTGTCTAAATGTGACATAAGTAGGATGCATCAAAAAAAAGTAATAATTGGACATCTCTATCCTCCTTTTTTAAAAAGGTAACATGCTCACACAAAATAATACAATAAGAAAAAAAGCATGCTACAACGTGGCCTGTAGTTTCCCAAGTTAATTAAGGATAGCTAAAAACACATTACTCAGCTTCACCATGGTGATGAATAGACTATTTGTAGCTATTAAAGGGAAGGGTAATGTTAGGATGCCCCTTTGATGTAGTCTCTCCTTTCAAATAATAGGAAAACCAAGAAAGACAGTATTGCAGCAAGTGTCTTCTCTATTAAACTGCTCTTCCATGGATGAAAATCTGTTAAGCTTGCAAAATGTCATGTTTGACTATGTATGCTGTTTTTATAGCTTTCTTTGTTGACATATGGCCCCCATATGGAACTGTTACAATGTCAAGGTTTAATTATTTATAAACTGTAGTAATGAGTGATGCTGGGACTCAAAATCCAGACATGATATGACAGCAAGAGCAGACTAAGACCTAGATTTAACAAGATTTTACTTGCCAGAGCAAGGTAGATCAGTGCTACTAAAGGTTTGCTTCTAAACCATAATGATCTTTGATTACCTCCCAAAATTCACTGGAACTAATGCAATTTTCCATGCCCAAGTTTTATTACAGTGCTCCTGAAACATAATGGCTTGCACAGCTTAATGAGAAAAACAGGTACCTTGCTTGAGATGGGCAAAAAAGATTGGAATTTCACATCTTAGCTGATCATTTACATTTTTATTTTTTTGTTTATTCAGTAATGCTTTGAACCTCTGGTGCCAGTTCTCCTGGACTTTAAGTCTAGGTCACCATGGCAACTCCCCAAACTGATCATCTGCCACCCTTGCCATCTTCCAGACAGAGGGGCACAGGGACTGAGAGTGCCTGCAACTGTCACTTAGATGGCATGAAGGGTTTTCTCCTTTAGTTCTTCCCTTCCTCTACATTCAACCCACTTGATGGCACTGCCACAGTGAGTAGTGGCCTAGGACACCACAGCACAGCCCCTGGACACCCTCCGCAGGGGTTGCTGTGGTACTGGAAGCTGCACCATTCCCTCCTCAGGCTAGGAAGTGCTGTCACTGGAACTGCTGTCTCCCAGCCCCAGCTGCTCACCCAACTGCCTGAGTCCACTTCTGCAACCTGGTCGCCAGTACTGCAGCGTGGCACCCTGCTACTGGCCAACAGGCATTCTGATCTTCTATGCTGCTGGAAGGGGATTCATTCTTTCACTTGTTGCACATATCTGATATTGGTTCTGGCACCAGTTTCTGGGAAAAAGACTAACAAACAAAAATATATGGAAAAATACATGAGTTGGCCATCCTAGCAGTGCACTGACAGTGTTGTCCCTTATGATACCGGCAGCTCTTGTTTGCAACGCTAGCACTGAGAGTCAGACAGCTTGCCAGGGAGAAGGATCTAGAATAATACAGGATGCTCTCCTCCTCTAGGGATGGAATTCTGTTGGCATCACTTCTCTATTGCCATAGTGGCACTGCAGTGGCTATGCTGGCAGAAGGGTGGGATACTGACAGGCATTCCACAAAAATACTCTGCATGGGCGGACATGTGTCCCAACAGTGCCATACCAGGGGAGGATGAAGAGAACAGTAACAAGGCCAGGCAGGATGAAGCCCTGTATAATGGGGCCCTGCTCAGCTGGCTGCACTTTCGGGGCTGACTCTCTGGATTGGCCATTGGGTTAACAGGAAGAGGTGGGTCATGTCAAGGGGTAGTCAGAAGAGGGTAGAGATGGTGTGAAGTGGTATAAACAGAATATCTAAAAACATTGCTTCTGTTTGTTTTTTCCTAATCAGTATTATTTACCATTAACCATTTATCCCAAAATAACAATGAACATTATTCCAAAAACCACAAAGCCATAAATATATTGTACTACATTGTGTACCCACATGCAACACACATAGCTTGTAGAACTGTTAGTAACATGCCCTGTACAGGCTGTTGCAATCAGCTATGTTAGTTATGGGTCAAAGAAAATCCCACTGACTGCAGCAGAACTGCACCATCTCGTCAGATACAGTACAAATATAACTATTAGGACTGCTGGAAGACTGCCTTCTGGGCAGCAACTTTGTCAAGAATCATGTGACCTTTCCATGCTATCATTGTGTGAAAGTCACAACTGTACCCCAAAACCCCAAATAACTAAGAAGTTAAGTGATAGTGTGTGTCAAATCATGGCAAACCAAGGTGAACAATTCAGACTTTTTCTAGTTAGAGCCACAAGGTTTACAGTTTCAAACTTTCCGTGGATTACACAGCTCAAGTTTCAAGTAATATGTCATATTTTAGAAATGCTCCAGATAGTGGCTGGCCTGCTGACACAGGGGTGAGATTTCCACCTGCGACATTGGTGCCCTGGGTTCACAACTGGACTCAGGACACAGGAGAGCTGGCTGAGGGTAGGAAGATTGAGCATCCTACAGACTGCTCTCCTCCTCCTCCAGAGTGGAGGGGTGGGTGTGTGCTGGGCGTGAGCATGACCTCTGGGGAACCAGGGTGAATACTGGTGGCTGGTACCAACAAGAGTATCTGGGGGCCAGGACAGATGCCTGGCAGAGGCCGTGCAAATGGTGTGTGTGTGTGTGTGTGTGTGTGTGTGTGTGTGGTGCTGCCATACTTGTTATTGCACGCCTTGCTCCCAGAAGCACACAAGGGGAAAAATACCACTCCGGCATATGACAACTGGTTACAGCTGACTCTCCCGTCCCTGTTGCACTCCTCCACCTGAGTACCTGGCTGCGAGTGATGTGAGGTGAGGCCTGTCACCCTCTGGAGGGGGCAGAGGTAAGTGGCATGTGGGAGAAGAGCTGAAGTAGAGTGAAGTCTATGGGGGGGGGGGGTGAGTGGAGCCAAGGCGGACTGGCTGGATGGGGACAGCTCCCCCCCAGCTGGAGGGGAGAGAAAAAAAATCTGCTCCAGATAATAAGACCCACAGTTCTGTCCTTTTCAGGCTTAGATGCAGGAGCATCAAGGTTTGTTGGGTGCCTCTGATTCTGCTGACCACTTGAATAATGACCCTAGGAATGAGAGTGACTTTGGGGGAAGAGTCCCTCTCTAGCGATTGCACAGTCATATCTAGATAGTATTGTTGGTTACAAATACAACAATAAATAGCTGTGAAATGGAACAGCTTTGCTCACAGTTCAGAACGGCAGCGGGTGACACTCACAATACCACCCTCTGAGTGGTACTTACTCCACACGTGCTCAAGCATCCTTTGGATGACCCATTTCTTGATTATGTGGCATAGCTGCTTCTCCCTCCAACCCTGCCTGTACCTTCATGACCATGCAGCTGTTCCCATTGTATCCTGGCTCCTTTCCCTTCCTGTCTCCTCTTGTCTTGTTCAATCACTGTTTCCCCTGTTCCATGTTGTTTCTCTGTTCTGCTGGCTTGTGCTGGTTCCCCAGAATGTCCCTGATATAAGCTAACCTCTGCTGTTTCTTGCTGCACAGCTGTTTCACTGCTGCTGCTGTCTGTCACCTCATACCATTGGGATTTTGTTCATATTACTGGTAGTTTTCTCCACTGAGACTTAGTTAGCTTACAGTTCTCCTATGCTGCTTCCCTTTTGCCTTGTTGGTCATCTGTTAACTTTCCCTTGACTCTACACCAGTTCTCACTTTGATATTCAGTTGCCCAGATAGTTGAGTATCCTGGATTTAAGCATTCCTTTCAGTGTTACAATAATTCAGTCTGTTATTACAGCTGCCCTTTTACCATGTTGCTGGAATTCTACTGTCACTGACTTTCTACAGTCTACTTCATAAACGTATCTTGGGCATTCACCCTCCAGATATTGGCTAGCTTACAGCTTTTCTCTGTTTTCTAACACCAGTACTCACATTTTGAGTTTCCTGCCTTGTATTATTATTATTATACAATGGTATACTTTGGCTTTGCCTTCAGCTGTCACTCATAGAGACATGATATTAAATGGTGTACATTGCAACGACTCCAACACCATAGCTAATTCCTTCAATTGAATGTTCTCGGGCCTGTCTCAGTTTACCTCCGCCTTCCCGTCACCTCAGGCAACTGCTCTGCCATTCCCCACCACCACCACCACCTCCTCAGTCCACAACCCCTAGCCCTCCTTCTCAACAACAGCCAAATAATCCTCTGTTCCACTTTAGGGAAATGTCAAGGACTGAGGTCCTAAAACTATTAGACTATCTCTGACAACACTAGCTCTGGATCTGATACACTCGAGCCTCAGCTACTAAAACTAGCAACACCCGACATAGCCTCCCCTCTGGCAAAAATGTTCACGTTGTCCCTCTCCACTAGTCAAGTTCCTGACCTCTAGAAGATAGCCTGAGTAAAGCCTGTCTTCAAAAAAGGTGGTCCCAAGGAGATTACAAACTACAGGCCTATAGCTATCTTGTTGGTCCTTAGTAAACTCTTAGAAAAAAATTGTTGCAAATCAAACCATCGACTACCTAACAAAGTATAGCCTGCTCTCGGACACTCAGCATGGTTTCCAGAAAGGTCACAGTACCTCCACAGCTCTCCTCAAATTCACTTCTGATGTGCTTACTAACATGGATGCTGGTATACTGACAGGGGCAGCATTTATAGACCTTATTAAGGTCTTTGATCTCATTGATCACCCCCTGCTCCTCTCCACTCTTCGCAATCTGTGCTTCTCCCCCCCCCCCAATTTGTTGCCTGGTATGAAAGCTATCTATCAAACAGGACTCAGATTGTGAAATTCAACTCCTCCTTATCCGAGGGTGCTATCATAAATATTGGGGTTCCCCGGGGCTTCATTCTGGGACCCCTTCTTTTCTCACTCTTTATCAATAATATAGGTGAGGTTTTTCATTCGTGTCCGTCTATATTCTATGCGAATGATCTTGTACTCCATTCAAGCTCTGACAATATCGCCAGCTTTAATGCAACTCTCTCCTCAGATTTCGCAAATGTCCAATGTTGGCTGTCTGCCCATAAGTTTGTAGTCAATGCTAAGAAAACCCAAGCCATGTTACTTGGATTTGCCCCTAAACTTAAGACATGCCAAACTTCCCTGCTTGAGAAAGACCTCCGGTACTCAAATAGAGTGCGTAACATCATTCAAGTACCTGGGAGTTCTCCTGGACCAATCCCTGGATTTTAACCAACATATACAATCCACTTGCAAAGCAGTTAATGCCAAACTGGGGATCTCTTATAAACCCAGCTTCATGTTAACTCCCTCTGCTAAACTTGTTATTGCCAGAGGCATATTACTCCCTACCCTCACTTATGGCGTACCCACCTTTGTTGCTGCACGCAAAACCACCTTTCATGAATGGGATGTCACCTACAATAATATATGTAGGTATGTCTCCTCGTCACCACGGCTTAAGCACCATTATCAACTGTATAGAGACCTGGGTTGGTTATCCTCCTCTGCCTACCAGCAATACTCTCTTGTCTTGGCCCTCTGATGGACTTGGTACTTAGAAACCAAACCCCTTTGGTGCTTGCAATATTGCTGGTACCTCAAACCTCCGCCTATGGGCTACGCTTGGTTGATAAGTCCTTACTGAATGAACCTAGATATAAAATATCAAAAGGCTCTAGTGCCTTCTATCACTCAGCTACTAAGCTTTGGAACTCCCTCTCCCTAGCACTTAGACTATCAGGATCCCATGACAGCTTCAAAAGGAGCTGCACCTTCACCTATCTCTTGCTGATCCCTGCACATGATTTAATCCTCCCTAATCCCCTCTATCCTCCAGCTGCTCACCTTCCACCCCCCAGTGCTACTCACCCTTTGCCCTTGCCTTGCTTAACTGCCTCATGAATTTTCAAATGTTGTTGATTAATCTAACCAATATTTCTTAGTTGCTGAATTAAATTATCTGATATTTTTTATTTTCTCCTGAACTGTGTGGGTAATTTTACCCTGATCCTACATGCAATTTGTTAGAGTATTATGTTTCTTGGCTGTACGTATTTCTAGTACTGACTGCTTTGACTGTACTGACCAACACTATATGTAATCCTCCTGTACCAGTGTTATTGTACTTGCCGTTGATTGTTGTACTCTTCCGGGTCGTGCCTGAAAATAGTCATTTCATGGCTAGTGCACCTACCCGGTAAACAAACTAAATAAATAAATCAGTCACTTTTCTCTTTATGAGTCCTCCTGGTCTCACAGACCAGGAGGTCTGACATGTTTCTGCTACTACCAAAGCTCACTCCTGGAAGGTGGGGTTCTTATTAAGCTGGGATCCTTTCGGCCATGAAGATTAGTTTGGTGGCATCTCTTGTAATTCACACCCATGCCCAATGTCTTGAGGGTAGGGTTCTTAAATACGGGGGCACTTTCATCCATGCGTACTGCTAAGCGGCACCTTCTGGTGTTGTATTTATGGTTTCTGTTTCCTGAGAGTGAACCCCTTTTCATGGGGGTCTTTTTGGTCATGTAGATTAACTCTGTGACACCTCCTGAAGCAATCCCCCCCTGCATTTGCTTAAAAATCACCTGGACTCTCTCTTTGTCTCCCTTACCTTTAATTTCCATTCAAGGAGAGGTTCTTGCAGTGATGAGGTTGTGGGATCTATGTTCCACATATTTTACCCTCCTCAAATCACACTTTGTCGGTTGTTACCCTCTTCAAGAGGGGAAAAGGGCCCCTTTAGCCTCATCCAAATGCACTGCAGCACCTCACAGAATTATCCCATTACAGGAACAATGTGAGAGCCCCTATCTGTAACAGTTTTTCCCCTGTATATGCTTTCTAAATTTGCAGCAGCTGAGCAGTCACTAATTCTGTCCTAGCCTAACAGGATGGCATCCTAGGCCTTGCTTCCCCAGAGGTTTCCTCCACAACATTTTTCTTTTTTCCTCTCCTCTATGCTGAAGGTCATAATATTCAGTTTCTGCTAAGATCTGGAGGCAGATGATGGTCATTCCCTTTTGGTTTGCTCATCTTATATTTAGACTACATCTCTTCTTTACATGGGAGTCATGTGTTACAGCTGCCACTGTTGTTCTTTTTGGCCTTCCTCCCTAAAGTGCCTTTGTCCTCATGGACCTTGTTCCTGCAACACTCCATAGGACTGGAACCCTTCCTTAAAGATTTCTGTGCCTTTACGGTATCCTGACAGGGTGCTAGTCCCTGTAACTGGGGACAGAGAGACTGCAAGCCAAAATACAAACAGACTGCACAGTCACTTATTACTACAAACCACTTCAGTCCCCCTGTTCAGTCCTAACCATTCCCACACAAGGAGCCTGATAACCCTTGGAACTTATATGCTGGGGGCCATCCTGATTTCCTTGTGTCTCTGAACTTTATGATCTAAAGCAGCAGTGCAATGAGCATAGATACTGTAGATACCAAGCTGTATCGGCAATTGTGTTATTATGATGAGGCACCATTCATGGCCAACAGCTAAATTATGCTATTGTTTCAAATGAAATCCCACATTAAAGTAAACTTTCAGTTTGAAATTACCTTCCTTTGCATGGGATATATATTTTTTGTCAATAAAATGTTTTATTGAAATCATCAAATACATCAATTTATACTGACATCAAATATACAACCTTAACTAACCCATACTTTAAACATTTCTTCAACATATATTCAGCCTCAACTGATACTGCAATGTTGGTATTTTTAAGAAGTAATTTGGACTTACTTCTCTATTTATTTCTCTTTATGTCAGTACTATTTAAGAAATAAATGCATCAAACATTTAATCAACCAGGTTACCCATTTCATTTATTATGGAAGAATATAAAGGAAAATATAGCAAAAAGTAAAAGTAGAGAAAAGAGAAAAAAGATAAGAAAAAAAGATCATGGCGGACAGTCCATTAACCTTTCCAGAATAAGAGTGTAATAATAGATTACTGGGGGTTGCACTGAATATCTCTCATTCATTCTGTACTCTGTTATAATATTAGTCATTTTCCAATCTTTCATGGGGTTTAATAGAGCATGGGATAAAGATCGCACCACCCTTGGCCCCTTTGACATCTAGCCCAGTTGTGCACACTCCTAATAGAGATCTGTAGGGGCATGCAGAAACAACCCAAACTTTGCATGCTCAAAGACTGGTGCTGTCTCACAACAAAGGTAATTTGGGACCTGTGGCTGAGACACTTACCTCTCCCATGTCAGTGATCCAAGTTCCAGAATGAGCTCAGATTGCTCAAGGTCAGCCAGTGAGGGAGAGAGCTGGGAGAGGATTGAGCATTTGACTGGCTGCTCTGCCCTCCTGGACTGGGGTGGTGAATGGTCCTGGCTATTAGCTGCCTCTGGATGGAGGCCTGGTGGCAGTACAAATGCTTGAGTGGCTGATTAAATTTGGGTGGATGGAAGTAGCTAGCAGATCTGGAGTGCATGTGCACCTCCACACATATGCATCCTTCATGTTCAGGACCCTCCCATCCTATCTCCACCCTCCTCTCTTCCCACTACACCCACCTCTTACTCTCTGCACGCCAGTCGTTCCTGTTGCTTTGCCCTACCCCAACCCCACTCCTGTTCTGTACAGTCAGCTTTCTCCTATCCACTCCCACTGGATTTAACTCTCCTCTTCCATTTGTCTCATCCCTTCATTCCCTGCCCTTAAGCATCTTCTCAGACCCACGTCCTGAGCTACTTGCTGCTGTCCCTCAATCTCCTACCCTCCACATCCCTAGAGTCTGGTACCAGCTAGTAATGGCTTCTATTTTGACTGTGTGGTGCAGTATTCCATTTAGATTGCTGCTTTTGTCTTCCTAGTCTTTTTATACTAGCTGCTTTATTAGCTTTACTGCAGTTGATATTGTAACCAGACTATTGTAAATTGTTCTCACAAACTGAACTACAGTATGTATAAGTGTCATATTGTAGCCTTGGCTCTGTGTGCCTTTCCCAGTTATCAAATTTTAAATAAAATAAATTTTTTGCTGTAGCCTCAGAGGGAGAAAACTAGGAGGAAATTAGAAGGGGACTGGGATTCACGAAGCCCTGCCCGAGGTGCCACAGTCTGTCCTGCTGCTCCGATGGGGGATGTAGGACGACCCTCCCTCCCCTGGCATCGCTATTGGGGGTGATCTGCAGGGGATATAAACAACAGATGGAGAGAGGCAGCAGGCCGGCTGACGGCACCCAGGGACAGGCTAAACAACATCCAGGCAGCCCAGGAGGATAAAAACCTTTATTTAATAACAACAACAAAATGAGAAAAAGAAAGACAGGTAATTTGAAGCTCCTATGTTACTTTTCTACTGGGATGTTTGTCTTCTTTAAATATCAAGTTTCAGCTGTTGCCAATAAATAGGGACAAATCACAACACAATCCCAATAGATATTGATCTGTCTCTATTTGTCGCCATTGCTGCTAATATTAGAATACATCTTCCTTACATACTGGAACAATTTTTCTTGGGAATTAGGTGGTGGTTGAATTCCTGCTGTGGGTTCACGCCTCTACAGTAGTTATGGGGTAGACTGTCAAAGGCTGCCAACCTCCCACACACTGTCAAACTGCCACAGAAATAATATGGTATTTTTACCAGCACGTTTTTTATGCCACATGCAGCATATTTTGGCAGAATCCCTATATTTGCAGTACTGTAGTTCAACACCTTTTATGGACATTTTTTGTGCTTAAATATTGTTATATTTTTATAAATGAAGAAAAGCAGAATTTATACTGTGCATTAGATAACAAGGTTCAACATGTAGAAAATAAATCATTATTACAGTGCCTAAGAAACAATATAATTTCATACATCCAAAAGTCCTACAGATGTGCAGAAATCAAAATGTCCATAGAGTTAAGACTACAAAAACATATCATTAAATAGTGATCAATGAATGCGATATGGGCAATATTTCCATCATAACTGTCAAACTCATTATACAGTAATATGGGTCCGGGTCATGACTGAAAATAGTCATTTCTATGGCTAGCACATCTACTGTACCTGGTAAACAAAAACTAAATAAATACAGTATGTTTCCTTCTTTAGTAGCAGCAGTATATTCAAGAAATTATTAACTGAGTTAGATTGGTTTGAAACAATAATATTTTCATTTATCATGAGTAGCTTGAGATTATAAAAGAAAGTGTTTACTTGTATGTAACTGTCAGGACAATCCATGTACTTATAGCATGACAAAAAGTGAAAAAAATGCTGCTTACCAGACAAACATATTACTCCAGTACTTAGAGCATGATAGAATTATTTCAGTACAGGGAACACATACACCGATTAAATCAGTTATCATAATACCTTGTCTTTCCCCTACTATTAAAAGAATATATATATAGATATATATCTATCTATATATACATAGAAACATAGAAGATAAAGGCAGATAAGGACCGCAAGGCCCATCCAGTCTGCCCATTTCTTTTTCTACCTTATGAATGTGCCATCGGCCTTTGCTCTGTCAATGACCTATCTATTCATACTCATCTGTATTGCTCCCTTATGCCTATCCCATGCCTGCCTGAAGCCCTGCACTGTATTCATATCCACCACTTCTTGAGGTAGGCCGTTCCGTGCATCCACCACCCTTTCTGTGAAAAAGAACTTCCTCACATTACCCCTTAATTGGCCCTCCTCTAATTTCATGCTGTGTCCTCTTATCCTGCTATTTTTCTTATATTGAAACATGTTAGACTCTTTCACCCTGTTAATGCCCTTAAGGTGTTTGAATGTTTCGATCATATCACCTCTCTCCCTCCTTTGCTCTAGGGTAGACATATTGAGCTCTGTTAATCTGTCCTCATATGTTTTCTGATGCAGTCCCTACACCATTTTGGTTGCCCTTCTCTGGACTGCCTCAATTTGGTTAATGTCCTTGTGAAGATGTGGCCTCCAGTACTGCATGCAGTACTCCAGATGGGGCCTAACCAGCATCTTGTAAAGAGGGATTATTACCTCCCTCTTCTGACTTGTGATACCCCTACTTATACACCGCAACATCCCCCTAGCTTTACCTACTGCTTTAGTGGTCTGCTTGAATGATTTCAGGTCATCGGTGATGATGATGCCCAAGTCTCTTTCTTCCCTTGTGCCTGCCAGCAACTCCCCTCCCAGCCTATAGGTGGCTGCAGGGTTTCTCTTCCCTGTGTGCATGATCTCACATTTCTTTACGTTAAATCTCAGTTGCCACCCTTTTGACCATTTTGCTAGTTTATCCAGATCTCTTTTCACTCTGCCCACCCCATCTGGATCATCTACTCTGTTGCTGATATATGTATATACATATTTTTTTTTTAAATCAGATTACATTTGAAAATATAGGTGCTGAGAAAACTGAGAAAGAAAACATTGGATACTATTTTTTCTGCCTTTTGTTTTTGAGAAAATTTAAGAACTGCTAAACAAAAGGAAAGGCATAGAACAGTAGTAGTACCAAGGTCAGATAAAGAGAGGAAAAAAAAGATTACACATTTGTAATTTGTATATCTCAGTGAAGTCACATTCATAAAACAGACTCCAAGTAAATAACTATGGCCACTATTTCCAGAGCTGGCTGTTGGCACCATGCATCTTGTAGCACTGCTTACGAGGTTTTGCATGGTTGGCCTTGGGACATATTCAGATAGGCAGCATGCACTGACTGGTGTTTGCTGCCTGTCTGAATATGGGAGCTGTGGGAGCACAGCACACAGTGGCTCTGCACTGCACTAACTTAGCTTCCTGCAGGAAGGTGTCTCACAGGCACAATTGGAGATAGTGTCCTAAATGGTTTAGCCCCCTTGCACCCATTAGCTATTTTCAGCTCCCAGCACACTAATAACAACATAGGCGTGCAAGGCACTAAGAGGTAATTTGTATGTCATTATGTGCTTATTAGCAGCTCCACACAATGTGCAAGGCATTGTGTGGAGCTGTGCCCCCTCCCCGCAGCACCAAACCCTAAGTGCGCAGCAATATCTCTAGCAGTCTAGTGGCCCCCTACTCCAAGTCACTAGTTTGATCCCCCACTGATAAATAGTGCACCAATCCCTAGCAGTCTAATGGCTCCCAAACTATCAGTCTGAATCCCCCCACTCATTCCAACCACTCAGGTCCCTCTACACCTCCTCCCCCAGTGCCACCTCCCTAACCCAGCATGCAGCCCCTTCCGAGAGATGGCAGCTGTCACAGCCCCCAGCTCATCTTCTCAGTCAGCCACCATCTGAGAGACAGGAAGCATGTGCATGCCTAATGTAAAAGCAGCTCCTTTAACACCCTTGGATGCATCCCATTCAGGCCCAATTATTTATTCACATTCTGTGCCTGTAGGCTTTCAGCACTCTCTACACCAAGGTGGGTTCCATGTTGGCACCTATTAGTGATACTTTACCGGCTTTTATGCAGTAATCTAGCAGAAGGCCCTTGTCCTCAACTGTGAACACTGAGCAGAAATAATCCTCCATCCTCCACCCATCCCTCCCCATCTTTAGCCTGACCACTTGTTCCTTGGTTTTGGGCTGCTGTCTTACAGATAGCAAAAAAGCACTTTGTCACTCTCTTTGAGGCCCTCCACTTGCCTCAGCTCTGCCTTTGCTTGCATGAATGCCCTATTTATCGGCCGTCCTCTTCTAATTTTTTTTTGTATCTAATGAATGCCTTTCTTTTTTACTCTCACTGTCTCTGTTGCTCCTATTAGAAACCACAGTTGTTTCTTTCCCCTCTTTCTTTTCCATCTTTGTGATTAGCCCTGCTACATCCAGTACTCCCTTTCTAATCAGATCCCAATTGCCAGCTGCTCCTACCACTACCATCATATCTGCAATCTTTCCCCCAAAGACCACCCTCATCCTCCCAAATTTGCCCTTTTGATATTCAGGGCCTTATTGCAAAATTGTACCCTATCAGCTGCCTTAATCATGTTATTTTGTGATGCTGGAACTGGAATGCCGGAGGCCTATACACTAGTCAAACCCTAATCACACTCCCTTCCCCACAGTTACCTGTACCCGTACTGTTTCAGTTCACTTGATCAGGCCTGCTTCCTGGAATTCTGAGGCCAAGAGGCCCTGTTTAATGTATAGTGCCACTCCTTCTCCCCCTTCCCTTTTTCCTATCCCTCCTGCCCACTGTATACCTAGGTATCCTCAATTCTTACTAATGGTGCTGTGTTATTCACATCTCTGTCACAGCCACCATGTCCAATTGTGCCTTGGCCATCATTGCCTTAAGGGTACAGGACTTATTACTCAGACTCCTGTCATTAGCACATGTCACCCTCCATACCTGCTGCTTCTTCTCTGATGTTTGGTCTCTCTCAGATATGAGTTTTCAGGATCTTCTGTTTCTGGGCTTCCTCTTGCTCCTGCCATGTTACACTCCCCAGCCTTGATTCTCAAAGAGGGCTTAGATCAGCGCAAGCTGCGGCAAATAGTAACTTGTGCCAAAGCCTGGTATGCTAGGAACCCTGCACCAGATTCTGGTACAGGAAGGGTCCCAGTGCCTAAATCTCCACGCTTGCAGTAACCTCTCCCATGTGACAAACACATGGCACATGGGGGGGGTTGCTGCAGGATCCAAGCTACAAAGGTTAGCGGTCTCCCCATCCCCAATCCTCTGGTAAAATAAATTAATTCCCATCCCTGGTGGTCTGGTGGCCCCCCTCCCTGATCCCCAATGTCACTGGTAATTATAATTAATAAATGAATCCCTTTCCTGTGGTCTAGTGGCTCCCTCCCTGATCCCCAATGTCCCCCGTAAATATAATTAATATAAACCCCCTTTCCTGGTGGTCTAGTGGACCCCCATTCCCAATCTCTGATGTTGCCGATAAATATAATTAATAAAATAAAACCTTCCCTGGTGGTCTACTGGCCCCCTCCCTGATCCCCAATGACACCCATAAATATAATTAATATAAACCCCTTCTCTGGTGGTCTAGTGGACCCCCTCCCCAAACCCTGATGTCACCTGTAAATATAATTAATAAAACAAATCCTTCCCTGGTGGACCCCAACCCTCTACCCCAGCAGATAGTGCCCACCACCCTGCTCCCCCATCTTGAAACAGAGCTGGTGAACGGCACAGCCCTCCTCTCACCTCAATGGCCACCCGCCAACTGAACTGTCACTTAGAGCATACTGTATAGTGTACATGCTCATTGATTGTCTGTCAATAAATGAGCACATACACTATACAATACATGCTCAGTGACAGTTCAGTCAGCAGCCTGCCACAGAGGTGAGAGGAAGACTGTACCAGTCACCGCAGTTTCAGTTCAATCAGCAGCCTGCCACAGAGCTGAGAGGAGGGCTGTACCAGTCACCGCTTTATTTCGGGATGGGGGAGCTGGGTGGTGGGCACTACCTGCTGGGGTGGGGGTCTACTTGACCACCAGGAAGGAGTTCTTTAATAATTATATTTGTGGGTAACATCTGGACCACCAGGGAAGGTTTTTTTTATTAATTATATTTACAGGTAACATTGAGGATAGAGGAGGAGGCTACTAGACCACTGGGGAAGGGGTTTTATATTGTTGTTTTTTTATGGGTAGAATTGAGTATCGGGGAGGGGGGTCCACTAAACCACCAGAGTTTTTACATAAACCTATTGGAAGGAGGGACCATGGCACATAGCTGCAAAGTGTTCAACTGTCCCAGAGGGACATGTTCTAAGTACCCTTAGACCAGCCCTGGCTGTTCTAACAGTATTAGAAATTTGCCCTCTGTAACAGTTTTGAGAATCACACTATAGCGAATATGACAGCTTGCATCTGCCACATGCCCCCCTAGTGCTATACAGCAGCCAGTTTAGTGGCACAAGGCTGGCACAAGCCACCTTTGGTGCATGCTGCAGGCTGCCTTTCAGAATAGCGCAGGGTACATTGTTCGATGCAAAGTGCCACTTGTATCATTTATGTTTGACACAGGTACCTTGCATCATTTTAAGGGCTTTGAGAATCAGGCCCCCTGTTTCCTTCCTCCTTACCCCTATCCTGCTCCCCCTCTTTGTGGCTAGTTTTCCTATTTGCCATACAGTATCTTCCTCCAGCTCCTCCCTGCCTGACCAGCTTTGACTGCCTACACTAGTGCCACTCAGTAGTGTGGATGGGCCTATCCTCCACTGTGCTGTCCCACTTCACCTAGTTTGAAGTCTTCTGTTTGAGTTGTGCAAACCTAACCCCAGCATCCTGGTACCCTCTTTATTAGGGTGCATGTCATCCCTATTGGACAACCTCCAACCCAAGTATGGCCTCAATCTCCTAGGAACTGATGGTCTAACCCCTACACCAGCTCTTTAGCTATGCATGAAACTATTCTATCTTTAGCCGCTCCCTATGGCTGACACTTTGCTTTGATAGGACCTTCAGAGAAGGTCACTGCCCCTGCCCTGTCTCTAAGAGTATTGCGTGTCACAAATGCACTCCGCAGGTCAGGCCCTCTGCTCCCACAGTGCCAACCTCAGAGTGCAATAGTGTGACCAGGTAAAAAACAGGGTAACCCTCCTGACTGCTTTGGGTCCGAATCACCTGTTAGCTTCAAGTTCTGGAAGGATTCAAACTGTGAACCTTATGCTAGCATACCCAATTAACAGGCTCGGATACATATCCTCTTTGGGGGATGCAGTACAATCCTTCGCCCAGGGGCACCTAGCCAGATTTTCCAATATGTACCCTTCAAACTCTATATGAGACCTAGGTAGTTCTTACTTTTTAAGCAAGCTCAGAAACACAATCAAGCCCATATCAGCTGTCAGCCTTAAATACAGGCTCAGCAATCACATGTAAAATAACAGAAGAGCACAGGCAGTATTTTAAAGAAAATGTTGTTTACTAGAGAAATGGTAAAACAGGTGAAATAAAATACAGAATAAACTATATCACAAATCTCACAGTCATCTACAAATAAAAAAGGAAAGTTACATAATACAAACTCCTACCACAAACACTTAATTGTTCTCTGTTGCCTTTCTAACTGCTTTCCAAGTCAGAGAATTCTCTCTCTCAGAGTCTAGAATCATATACCATACATTTCCCAGATACAGTGTTTCATTTTAACTCTATCTTTGCCCACCCCCTTTTGATGAGTCAGCTAGCTCCTCCCTTAGAGTTCATTCTAACATAAGTTCTACAAGAAGGTATTTTAATTAATGAGAACATCAGAAAAAAGCCATTTCCTACATATGACAGTCTTTAATGAAACATGTCTCTTTGAGGTTTTACAACCCCACAATCTGTCACTAAGGTGTGAGAAAGCCAAGAGAAATCAGCCAAATTACATCCTTTCCTGGTGTCATATACTTTATATTCAGGAACCAACATCAAAGCAGCAGCTGATAAGGGGCCATTAACTATCTCTCTGGAAGGAAATCATTAATTAAGTTTTTCCCTGGTCAGTTCAATTATATCCTCACTGACACCTTGAAGGTTAAAAGCCAAACTGCTAACTTGTATGAGATAGTTTCATACACAGACCATTAATTTACAATACAAATATTATACAATAACCATAAGAAACATAGAAACATAGAATTTGATGGCAGATAAGGACCGCTTGGCCCACCCAGTCTGCCCATTTCCCTACCTAATGGATAAGCTGCAGATCCTAGTTAACCAGCAGCCTACTTCTTCCTACCCCCACCCCCTAGAATTGCCTTATGACTGTCCCATGCATGCTTGAATTCCACCACTGTTTTTGACTCCACAACCTCCTCTGGAAGGCCGTTCCATGCATCCACAACCCTCTCTGTGAAAAAATGCTTCCTTAAATTACTTCTGAGCCGCCTCCCCCCTATCTTCAAATTGTGCCCCCTTGTTCTTGCACACCTCTTTTTTTGACAGATGCTACCCTCTTGGACTTTGTTGATTCCCTTGAGGTACTTGAAAATTTCTATCATGTCCCCCCTCTCCCTCCTTTCCTTGAGGCTATACATATTAAACTCTTTAAGTCTCTCTTCATATGTCTTCCGGTGCAGACCCTGCAACATTTTAGTTGCCCTACTATGGACAGCTTCCATCCTGTCTATGTCTTTGTGGAGATTGGGTCTCCAGAACTGCACGCAGTACTCCAGATGGGGTCTAACCAGCTGTCTGTACAGAGGGATACTAACTTCTTGTTTTCTACTGGTGATGCCTCTCCCTATGCATTCCAGTATCCCCCCAGCCCTCCTTGCTGCCCTCTCACATTGCTTGCCCACCTTTAGGTCATCTGATATGACTGCCCCCAGGTCCCTTTCCATTTTTGTTGTTGTTAGTATCTCACCTCCCATTGTGTACTCTTCCCCTGGGTTTTGTTTCCCTGGTGCATTACCTTGCACTTCTTAGCATTAATTTAAGCTGCCATACATTTGACCATTCTTCTAACCTTGCCAAGACCCTTCTCATCCTTTCCACCCCACCTTGTGCATCAACTCTGTTGCAGATCTTTGTGTCATCTGCAAAGAGACATACTTTCCTTCCAGTCCCTCTGCAATGTCGCTTATAAAGACATTGAAGAGGACCAGTCCTAATACTGAACCCTGTGGTACCCCACTAGTAACCCCCC
Organism: Neoceratodus forsteri; assembly: GCA_016271365.2. Lineage (NCBI taxonomy): Eukaryota > Metazoa > Chordata > Ceratodontiformes > Ceratodontidae > Neoceratodus > Neoceratodus forsteri. The sequence goes on along the minus strand of CM028137.1, from coordinate 725,029,896 downwards.
TTTCTTCAGAGTAGATTCCATTTACTATTACTCTCTGTGTCCTATTCTCCAGCCAATTCTTTACCCAGGCTGTCATCTTGGGACCCACTCCCAGGCTTGCTAATCTATATATTAATCTTTTGTGTGGGACTGTGTCAGATGCCTTGCTAAAGTCTAGGTAGGCCATGTCCACAGCCCCTCCCTGATCTACTACTTTGGTCACCCAGTCAAAGAAATCTATCAGATTTGTCTGGCATGACCTTCCACTGTGAATCCATGCTGCCTTGGGTTCTGTGCCCCTCTGGCCTCTAGATACTTGACAATTCTTTCCTTCAGAAGTGATTCCATCATTTTCCCTACCACTGAGGTTAAACTAACAGGTCTGTAGTTTCCTGCTTCTGCCTTGCTCTGTCTTTTGTGAAGGAGAATCACATCTGCCCTCCTCCAGTCCTCGGGTACCACCCCATCCTCCCATGATTTGTTAAAGAGGGTAGTCAGTGGTGTCACTAGTTCTACACTTAGTTCTTTTAGAATTCTGGGATGGATCCCATCAGGCCCCATTGCTTTGTCCACCTTCAGTTTTAAGAGTTCTTTCAGAACCCTTTCTTCTGTAAATGGGCTGGTATCAATTTCTGTATCCAGAGTGTTTCTACTGTTTGTTTTAGGTACCTCCCCTCTTCCTTTGTAAATACTGAGCAAAAGTAATTGTTTAGTATCTCTGCTTTTCACAGTCACCCTCTGCCCACCCTCCCTCCCCTTTATTAAGCCTCACTATCCCTCCCTTGGTCTTCCTTTGCTCCCTTACGTACCTATAAAGGTTTATCCCCTTCTTAACTGAGTTGGCTATATTTTCCTTGGTTTGGGCCTTTGCTGTTCTGACTGCCTTCCCAGCTTCCTTTTGCTTTAACTGATACAGTTCTCTGTCCTGCTCCTTCTGTGATTCCTTGTACTTCCTGAATGCTTTCTTTTTCTTTTGAACCTTCACTGCCACTTCTTTTGAGAACCATAGTGGTTTCTTACATCATTTCATTTTGTTTATTTGCTTCACACAAAGGCTTGTTACCTCTGTGATGGCAGTTTTTATTATTCCGCATTGTTCTTCCACCCCTTCATCCTGCCCATTTGCTAATGCATTCCTTAGGCACTCACCCATTTTGGAAAAGTCAGCCCTCCTAAAGTCCAATACTTTTGCCTTTGTATGGCTTGACTCTATTGCTGTGTTTATTGTGAACCATACTGTTCGATGGTTGCTAGTTCCCAGATGGCTACCCACTTCTAAATCTGTGATCCTCTCTTCATCTCCATTTGAGAGAACCAGGTCTAAGATTGCTCTCTCTCTAGTGGGCTCCAATACTAGTTGTCTAAGGCATGCCTCCTGTAGGGCATCTAGAATAACCCGACTCTTCGAAGTGGCTGCTGCAACTGCACTCCAGTTAACATCTGGCATATTCAGATCACCCAAAGCAGATGGCAGAGCTTCACACTGCCTAGCCTGTAGAAGCCCTCCTTTATCTCTTCTACACCTCTCTTGGGCAGATCATTTGTGTCTATGTGCACTGTCACAACTGGTCTCCCTAGTCTTCCTGGTAAGTTACAGCATGTTTTGGAGCGTATCCACTGTTGTCCCTGGAAAACAGTGGACTTCCCTCTCAACCACCTCTGGTGAACACATCCCATCCCACCTGTGCCCTTGATGATGAGTTCACCAGTACCATGTCCCTTTTTGCATCATTCCACATTGTCACTGAGATAGTCATTTACTGCTAGGTAATACATGCTCAGACTAAGAAAAGTGATTCTGCCTCAAATCAGTGGTGCTTTAAAATGGAACTGAAACAAATACCCACAAAAACAGCATAAACACCCACCACAAGGCTCACTGACATCATGTAAAAAGTCTCGCTAGACCAGGAACAAAAATGAATTCTTTATTTCATTACTTACAGTTCACCAGAGAAAGGACAAAAAGTTGAGAAAATGCCAGACCAGTGCTACACCCTGAGACCTGGTACCAAAGTGTCCATATCAGTCTGAGCACATAGGGTGAACAACCTTCTTTTCCTCCTCCTACTGATGGGGGGGGTGCTACCCATTAGTCTATGATGTGGTGCATTATCCCAAGTATATCACATGCTCTGCATCTGACCTGATACCTGGCTTTGTGCACATGACTGGCGTCTTTTCAGCCTTTGGTTGTCATCTGCAGATGAACTGCATTTGTATGGACTTCTAAGTACCTGTTTGTAGCTGTCTCACAACTGTTTCCAGCTTTCAGTTATTTACCATTTTGGGTCTTTGGGGCTATAGAGCTTCACTCCAAATGCAGCACATATTTGCAATGTGCAATATATAAAAGTTGAAGGCTTCAGCTGTTTGCTGACATGGTAAAGACATGGAAAAGCAGGATGCTGATAACATGTATTTGGGGAAAAAGTCAGATGCAGGAGGAAGCTTAAAAGGGTACCATGGAGAAAATATAGAGATCACAAGAACCATAGAGGCTGAATAGTCAGTTACAGCCTACAAAAGGTCATGGGGAAGGCCTTGTAGGCCCTTGGTAACAGAGATTGGAAAATGGGAGGAATTAAGACATTCCCTACAATGGTGTAGTAACTCAAGAGAAAAATATAACATTTAAGAAGGCACTGAAAGGTTTTAAGAAGATTTTTCAAGTGGAACAAAATCCTAAGTACCCTGGATTTGATGAACTCTTATATAATCAGACACTTTGTCAATTGGAAGGTATATGAACTAGCTACTGCTGTCTTGTAATTTTGCAAATTGGAAAACTGTGTCTGGCTTGTGTCTTTTTAGGTGATTTGATACTGCGATATTGGAATTTTAGTACATGTTTTATTAATGTGAATAACTTTCTGGTGGCTGAGCACAATTTATTTTACTTATATAAGTGAAAAGATCATGCATAATGATTAATGATGACTAGACTAACTAAAAAGAAATTGACAGCAAATCCTATATCCTATAAAAATCAGACAAAGAATGTAAAGAAAAATGCAGAAGGAAAGATAACAAAAACTGAATGAAAAGTTACCAACTATAGTTTGGCCCCAGGGAGCCAAATTAATCTGATTGGAAAAAAGGAGGTATTAAGGATTCAAAGCTCATCCCTACCTCCTTTAAGTTGATCGCCGATAAAAACGTGTCCTGATAATCAACAACAGCTTATTGTAAATGAGCATCCTCTAATGAGATCTATCAGAATGTTAGAATCAGAATCTGATAAAATAATTTTAGGTAGGGAAGGGAAAGAGCACAGAAATCAGCAAGAACAAGCAGTAGTGGGGTGCATAATATTTAGCAAACCACTGCACAAACAGCAAAGAAAAAAAAAACAAAGTGAAGAGATAACAATGCATAAAGATCAATGTGAGATACAAGCACCAGTTAACAACCTAGATATAGAAAAAAGGGGTAAAAGTGTAAGAGATGCTTCACATCAATGCCCCAACACCTCATTCCTGGGTGATTTAGAGGCTTTTCTCACCCCATATATGCTGAGACCCAAACTAGATCTCCTTACCTCATTTTCTCCTGATATTCCACATATAATTCAGGATAGCATAGAAGAGGGAGAGAAAAAAATACAAAAAATAGTGGAAAATGAAAATAGTAAAGCAAAAGAAAGTGATCAGAAGGATAGCTCAATTACTGAAACATTAAAGAACATTAGGAATAGGATTATTTTAAATAATGAACTGCTAATCAATTTTACAACAATGATCAGTACACAGGTGTCTAAAGAAGGAGGAAAAGATAAGATTATAAATCCAGAAGAGTTGAAAGAAAGGAAAGGAGAGGATAAAATAAAGAAAAATCAGGACAGAATAAGGGCAACAACATTAGAAGTGAGAAATAAAGAAATAAAAGAAACAGAACAGTTCATTCAAAATTGACAGAAGAGGGCAAATAAAAGTATCAGAAAGGATAGGAATATTAAAAAAAGAAACAAAAAAGGACTGATGGAGTAGGATTGAGCATTAATAATGGTCAAAATGAGAAGAAAGAGAAAAGCTAAACACTAACAAAAATGAGAAAATTATAGAAATTGAGAAACAAGGGATAATTAAAAGATATAAGATAGTGGAAGAATATATAAGCAAAGAATCAGAACAAGTAAGATAGAAAAAATAAAAGATAAGACAAATAAGGTGCAAAGCTTGGGGACTCCAGGGAGAGAAAGCCAAATAGAAAAGGGAAAAAGATTACCAACAGTATGTCTGAAAGGCATTCTGAGAGCAAAAAATAAAAATCAAGTAACTTTGAAACTGGCAGTATACAATGTGTGCAAAGGCATTATGGGAAACAGATTTGCATGGAATGATATAGGTTCTACCTATAGAGACCATGAGGGGAAGAAAAAGGCTGGATCTGTTTGGTAGTGAAAAATACATGTGTCAGGAGAAACCTGCTTGAAGCTAAAGAACAAATGCAAGAAATAGGAATAGAAACAAATGCTACCATATTCGAGGAAGAAGTGGATGAAGGAGGTTTAAAATTAAATAAAGGAAACACTGAAAAGGGTAAAGTAATTAAGTCAAATGGGAAAATACAGCAAAGAATATCCCATTACTTGAAACCAGTTATGAGTGAACATACATTGATAGCAGAGTCTGAATATAGAGAAACAATAACAGGACAACTTCAAAAAGGTCCAAGAATAAAAAAAAAAATAGTGTCATTTTGGAAGAAGCCCAAAATGATGAAACATCAGATGAAAAGAGAAGTAGCTATGAAAGTATTGATGAAAGTAGAGAAGAAGAGGAACATGTGTTATATCTGATAGAGGATACGCTAGACAAAGAATGACTGGGAAACCAGGAAAATGCTATAAAAGAGCAAAATATGTGCATCTTAAGTTGGAATATAGCAGGGGCTGTGGGGAAATTCAAAGACAATGGACTGCTAAAATTCCTGAATGAAATGCACATAATTATGCTGCAGGAGATGTGGGCAAACTCATTAGATGATTGCCACTTGATAGATTATCAAGGGTGGCATATCGCAGCAAACAAAACAAGTAAATATGGGAGACCTGCGGTGGAATCAGTACATTTGTAAAAATGATACCCGGCCTGATATGTAAGTGTATTTGGAATGATGATCATTTTAACATCTTAGTCATAGAAGTAATATGGGAAAATAAGGAGAAATGGCTGTTGATGAATGCCTATTTTCCTCCGGATATCACTGAGTCATCCATTATAGGATCCATTAAAAAGTATGCTGAAGTAAAAGAACAATTACATCCCCAATTCTCAGGTACTATGTTAATTGCAGATGGGGATTATAATTTATGATTAGGTAAAGAGCAAGAAGATAAAGGAAATATTTGGAATTTGGATGATATATTTGCAATCTCTATCAGAGAACCATGTGACACAAAAAAAGTAGGGCAGGAAATTCCTTTTTAATTGAATTATGTAAATTGAATTTACACATCATAAATGGGAGATGCAGTGGTGATAAAACCAGATTGTGTGCATTTGCTCACCCAGGTGGAATGGGTTTATTGGACTATGTGATTGTTGATGTTAATTCATATAAAATGATTCAAGAGATGGAAATTATAGATAATTGGGATAGTGATCACAGCCCTATTCAGGTTTACTTAGACTGCCCAGTCGAAATATCTAAGGAATGAGTGTATAAGAGAGGTTGGATAGATCAGAATATGGAGATAAGAAGAAACAATAAAATTCAATGGATGAAGTGAATATGTTAAAACAGAAGGGTTATATTAACTCAGAAAAAAATAGAGGGCTTAAAACAGAAATGTATGACAACACTAAGACTTATGCTGCATTCAGAATTATCAAGTAAACAAAAGGAGAACTTGTTTACAAAATATCAATTATTAGAGGAAACAATATATAAGGTGTTAGAAAGTTGCCAGAAAAAAAGAGAGGAGTAAGAAAGTTTTTTGTTTTTTTTTTGGAGCTGACTGGTATGATGGAGAATGTATTAAAATGAAAAAATTAATACATCAAATTGGCAGAAGAGTAACTAAAATGAATAAAGTGGAAGATCAAAAAGCCTAAAGAAATGTAAAGGTTGAATATAAAGCTTTGATAAAAAATAAAAATAAAAAATATAACTATGATCAATGGGGGAAATTACAAACAGCCATACAAGAAAAGAATGGTAGTGATTACTGGAAGTTAGTGGCTTATGGAATGGATGATATAAGATGTAATGTGATGGCAGTCATTCCCCAGGAAATATGGACACAACATTATATGTCAATTTTTGACAATAAAGATATGTTGATAAAAGACTAAATTAACCATGTAGATAACACTGATAATTTAAATTGGATTGAAATTACAAAAGAAGAAGTTATGATGGCAATATAAAGACAAAAGAAAAATAAAGCTGGAGGAATAGACAATCTGGGTGCTGAATTATATCAAGTGGATGCAGATTGGTGGGCAGATTTACTACTAAAATTATATAAAAATATAATAGAACACAGAATACTCCCCAAAGGCTGGAATAAAGGTGTAATAGTACTGATCCATAAAAAACACTTAACGTCACACCGTGAACATTATAGACCAATAACTTTGTTAAACATCAATCAAAAGATTTTCTCAAGGTTAATCTTAAGCAGAATATTAATACAGATGGAAAATAATGATATTCTCTCAAGGTTTCAAGCTGGCTTCTGTAAAGGATGTTCCACCATTGATCAGATATTTACACTCCGGTATATTCTGGATAAGTATGTAGGTGTTAAGAAAGGAAAGGTTTATACTGCATTCATTGACATTAAGTCAGCATTTGATATGGTTAATAGATTAACTCTCTGGAAAATACTAAGTGACCTGGGAATGGATATCAAGTTACTGAATTTTATTATGTTATTACATAAAGAGAATAGTTTGGTCATGAGATATAAAAAAGAAGGCGATATGAGTGAAAACAAATAGATGTAAAACGTGGAGTAAAACAAGGATGTATCTTGGTGCCAACTCCTTTCAATATTTACTGTATATTGACAAGATAGTGAAAGACTTGAAAGAAGTGGATACCTTTGCACCAAAAATAAATGATACAGTGGTACAAATGTTGTTATAGGCAGATGATGCAGTAATAATACTTCAGACACCACCTGGATCGAGGAGAGCAATTACAGCTACAATAGAAACATTAAATAAATTGGATATGAAGTTGAACCAAGATAAGACAAAAATAGTAGTATTTGGAAATAAGAATAAAAATAAACATAAATGGAGAATTTTGAACTTTGAGATTGAAGAAGTGAGGGAGTTCTTTTATCTAGATATTATCTTTTGCAAAAATTTAAAATGGAAAAAACAGATTGAAAAAATTAATGAGAATGCCCTAAAAACACTAAATGGAATTAAATATTTTGCAACTAGAATGGGAGGAAATTCATTCATTGCCCAATACAGATGTTTAAAAGCTAAAGTGAATGCTCAAATAAATATACCTTGGAAGTGTGGGGATTTATGTGTAATTCTGGAACTTTAGAAATAATCCAAAACAAATATTTGAAAATCTTCTGGGATTACCAATTGGAGCTTCTGGTGCTGGAGTTAGAATGGAAATGGGAACATTGTCAATTCAAGCTACAATAATTAAAATAAATATTGCATATTGGAAAAAAAATATTACAGCACCTAGAGATAGTTTGATCTGTAAATGCTGGGTGGATTCTGTCAAGAGAGATGTCAATTCTGACATAAATTGGTTTAGTAAGTTAAATCAAGAATTGAATAAAGCCGGAATGACTTATAATTACATTCTGGAGCACGTAGAAGATATGAGAAACCCACTAGAGTCTGCTCAAGAAGCAATACAAGGAATAGAAGATATATCTATCCAGGCAGATTTTGCAAAAATAAGGGATTCATGGAATAATCTCCCACTGAAAAGAATAAAACAAACTTTGAAATGGAGAACTATGTTAATATGTGAAAACCAAAAACATCACAAAGCAATAACCAGACTAAGATTTGGTGAATTTGAAAGATGGAGGAATAGAAACAGAGGACTCCTTTCAATGGAAGTTTGCCCTTGTTGTAATAATGCTCTGATATCTAGTATACATCGGATTCTAGAATGTGAAACATTAAATAATATAAGGGGAAAATATATTAAACAAAATTTTCAAAATGGTGAAGATTTGAATAAGATGGAACAACTTGAATGTGTACTGAATTGTAATAGAACAAATCAGGTGTTTGCTCTTGCAAGTTTTGCACAGAAAGTAGCACAGGTACTAAAATGGAATATTTGACTAAGATAAGAATGGATAAATCATGATGTAATGTTAACTGCTTAGTATAAAAGTGTGGCTGTATAAAACCTGTACTTTAGAGGTTGGAACTTATAGTAATGAGTGGAATTTTTTACTGTGTTTAATGTATTATAATGCAGAGAATGTAGTGTTTTTAAAACTATTTGTAACAAAATTGATTATTTTTATACATACTTTTAAAATAAAAAACGTATTTACTGCATGCTCTGCATCTCCCTTATCCATTTATTTGGTAACTTTCTTTAAACAATCAAGTCTGCTTGACATGATTTCTCTTGCCAGTGCCACACTGGTTTGTTCAGATCAACTTGAGTTTAGTCAGGTGTGGCCAGGCCAGGAGCACAGTGACAGTGCTGGTGACCTGACTTTGGGAATAAGTCGAAAGCATCCTCTCTGGTAAAGCCAATAAATGTCTAGTGCTTTGTTAATTCACAGTGCCTCCCACTACTGTACCTGTAAACTAGGGCAACTGTTGTTAGGCATCCCCCAAAATACACACATGTACACTCTAAACTATGTGCCTTACATCTGGCAAACAGCCTTCTCTTTACTCTGTGAATACAAATGATAATATGGATTCCACTTCTTGGCTACAGTAGGGCTACTTCTTGTCAGTAGTTCATCTTCAAACCCTGTTCTTCAAAGTCCAGTTTTTATTTTGGTAACCCTTAATACATTTCAGACATCTTTTATAATTGGTGTTATTATCCTTGGCTAAATAGACAATGATGTCAAAAAAAGACCAATGGTCCATCCAGTCTGCCCGAGTTCCCTATTTATCCCTGAGACCCTCTGTCCCTCCTGTGTCCTAGCCCTTACACTCTTTCCCCTCATTCTCCTCCCAGTTTCTAATGCCTCGAACAACCACTACAGCCTTCACTTTGTCCCATTCATGCTTGAGACTACCAAAGGGTTTAGCATCCATCACTTTAGTTGGTAGACTGTTCCACAGCTCCACCCTTCTGAAAAATAAAACTTCTTCATGCCATCCTGAACCTCCCTCTTATCAGTTTCCATTCATGTCCACATGACCACAAAAGAGTATTCAAGCTATAGTTTCCTGCAGTTCACCTTGTTAATTCCTTTTAGGAACTTGAAGGTCTCATCATATCGTCCCTCCCCTTCTGGTCTCCAGTGAATACATGTTCAGTGTCTTGAGGTGTTCTTCATAGGACCTGCCCCATTGACTCTGAATCACTTTGTTATCCTATGCTGCACCGTCTCTAACCTATCTCTATCCTTTCTGAGCTGAGGACTTCAGAATTGGGCACAGGATTCCAGGTGTGTCCTCACTAAGGCCCTATATAGGGGAAGTACTACCTCTTCTGCTATCAATACCCCTACCAGAACAACCCAACATCCTACTCACTTTGCTATATGCCTTGTTGCACTGATTCAATTGTTTGAGCAAGTCATTGATGATAACTTCACGGTCCCATTCTTCAGCCATTGTGCTAAGTCTCACTCCACCCATCCAGTACTCTGTCCTGAAGTTCTTTTTCCCTAAGTGCATTATCTTGCACTTTTTGGTGTTGAATTTGAACTACCAAACCTTAGACTACCCTCTAGCTTTTGTAAGACACTCTCCATTTCTCTGATTCCCTCATTGCTGTCCACCATCTCACAGAGCTTAGGATCATCTGCAAAGAGACACAACCTGCCCCGGATTCCCTCACCAATGTCACTGATGAACATATTGAGGAGGACTTGGCCCAGAATAGATTCCTGTAGTACCCAGCTTGTGACCCCTCTCTTTTCTGATTTGACCCCATTGACTACATCCCTCTGCTGCCTCTCTTTTATCCAGTGACTGACCCAATTTACTATGACCTTAGCTGCAACTAGATCCACCATCTTCTGCAGCAAACATATGTGAAGCACTGAGTCAAAAGCTTTGCTGAAGTTGTAGTACAGTAAATCCACATTGTGGCCCTTAACCAATTCCCTCATCACCCAGTCAAAGAGAACTATGAGATTAGTCTGACAAGACCTTCCTGCCATGAATCTGTGCTACTTACCATCCTGGAGACCGTTGCTCTCTAAGTAGTCCACAAGGTCCTCTTTGACCAGTGACTCAATCAGCTTCTCTACAATAGAGGTAAGAGTGACAGGTCTGTAGGTCCCTGCTTGTTCCTTGTCCCACCCCTTATGGAGTAGAACTATGTCTGTCATCCAACAATCCATTGTACCTACACCCATCATTAGTGAGCTGTTGAATAGATCTACCAGAGGTTCAGCCAGTACCGCTGCCAGCACCCTGAGTAACCTTGGATGCAACCCATCTGGTCCCAAGACCTTATCCATCTTTAGGCCTGCCAAACCTTTCTGGACCCTTTTACTTGTAAATATTGGCTGCCTCATCTTTGAGACCCCCTTAGTGGCTGCTTTGCTGCCACTCTCTGGCAAGGGCCCACTGTCCTGCCTAGTGCAAACTGACCAAAAGTAATAATTAATGAGGGTGGCCTTTTGCCTGTCCTTCTCTATTATTCTGTCCCTCTCAGCTAGTCTTACGATTCCCCTTCCTTTCTTCCATTTTCCCTAATATATCAGAAAAACAGTTTTTCTCTGCTTTGGACCCCCTCTGCAATACACAGCTCTGTGTCTGCTTTTGCCTTTCAAACCACCCTATTTGCCTCTCTATTTTTCAGTAAGTGTTCTTCCCATTCTTCCTACCCCTGCTTTTTTTTATACTTTTAGAAGGCCTTTTTTCTTGGCCCTCACTGCTTCCCTGACTCCTACTGAGACCATTAATGGTCTCTTGAACCTGTTCTTTTTGGTTATCATTCTCATGCATAGCTTAGATGCCTCAAAAATGGCTCCTTTAAGTGCCCCATCTCTCTTCCACCCCCAGTGTTGTCCATCACAACTAACTTTTCCCTTGACCAGTTCCCAAAGTCTGTTGAAGTCAGCCCTTCTAAAATCAAGGACTTCAGCTCTCAACTGGGGGTTTCCAGACCTAAAAGCCAGTTAAAACCAAATAGATTTATGGTTGCTGTTCCCCAGTGGCTTCCCTGTTCTCACAGCTCCTACCACCTCTAGGTTGCTGAGCACCACATTGAGAATTGCAGTCTGCTGGTGGGTTCCTTAACTTGTTGTACCAGTAGACAGTCCTGGAAGGCATCCAGCAAGCTTGATTTCTGGCACTTCTGGTCACTGGAACATCCTCACTGATGTCTGACAGGCCAAAATTACCCACCACCACCACTATTTGCCCCTCTGCTGTCCCTCTTTCAGCAGGGATTTATTTAACTCCAAAAATTGATTAGCGTTTTGCTCATAAAAGTGCTAAAAATCGTGAAAATGCATAGCACTTGCCTCACTGTGTTTAACAAACATAACACTTCTAGAAAATCGATATAAATACTTTCTGTACAGTTAGCATTGTCCCAAGAAAAAAACTGCTAATCAGTTATTTAAAACCCTGTTCAGGTTCATCCTTGAGCTTTCTGTCCCTCTCTTCCCCTTGCCCCAGAGCTCTATAGATCACCCCCAAGCACAGTTTCTTGCCTAAGGCTGCTATGAGTTGCAGCCACAGCAACTCTGTCTCCTCATCACTACCCCTGAGGCACCCATCTTAAGCCACCGCCTTCCCTGACAAAAAAGGGCTACTCCTTCCCCTCTACCTGTTCCTCTTCTATCTTTCCTGAACACTGAGTACCCAGGGACTGTCAGGTCCCAGGCATTATTTTCCAAAGCTCATGTTTCTGTAATGGCCACAAGGTCAACCACACTGTCCACCAGCAGTGCCTGGAGCTTGCTAATTTTGTTACTCAGACTCCTGGCATTAAGGCATACCCTCTTCCATCTGACTTCTAATCCCACTTTGCTACTAACCTTCTGCTTTCTGGTATACCATTATGAGGGTGCCAAAAATGATGATTGAATGAGTTTGCGAGTCACAATGGCATTCAAGATGTGAGCGTGTGGTGTATTTAGAGCATTTTAGGCGTGTTCAGTCTGACAGGTGTGTGTTGCAGTTGTAATGGGCTACTGGGTTGTAGTCATGTGAGGCTGTAATAAATGTGGGACATGGATAGAATTATGACTGGTGTGTGTTCTTTGCTGCGAGTCCACATTTTACATGTTCTGTCTCTTTCTCTTTCTTTTCAAAGCATGGAGTTCATTATATTTATTTTGGGGGGTGAGGGCACGAAGGGGGGTGAGGGATCGAAGCCCTCTGCAAAAGGTAAATATTTTATGTTTCGCTTGTTGTTGCTATTTTGTGTAAAGATTTTTTGTCTTTCATATTTTGTTGTGTTTGTTATAGTGGATGCGTTGTTTCATTTGGCAGTATACGTGCCTAGTTGCACAATCTTTTGTTGCAATTCTTATTGTCGATATTTTGTTTGTGCTCTCATTTATGGCGACAGTATTTTATTCGATCCAATGTGGGTGAACCATGCTTTCCTTGTCCTCTAATCCTCTTGTTTTTCTTGGTGTTTGCACACTTTGCATTCCCCCTCTCTAATGTCCCTTCACATAGTCCAGTTAGGGCCAGAACTCTTTTTGTACCCACTGTGCTGCTACAAGCCCCCAGATGTGGGGGAGTACTAGCAATGATCCCCTTCCTCTCACCTGCCATTGTGGTTCCCCATAACCCCAGCCTCTCATGCAGTCAGTTTAAATATCTGATATAGACATCAAACTTTTACCCCAGCATGCTTGCCCCCATTTTATCAGGTTAGGTACATCACCCTGGAAGAGTCTCCTTTCACAGAAGTCCACCCAAATTCCCCAACAAAGTGGTACCACTTCTCCTGACACCATCCCTTAAGCCGCCTATTAAACTCCTCTATTACATCACTCTTTATCCTATCCTGCATTCCCTCTCTGCCCCACATAAAGAGGACTTTGGAAAAAGCCAGGGAGGCTGAGTGTGCCACCAATCTGTCCTCCAGCCGACAGAAGTTCTGCTTCACTATCTCCACCGACTAGTTCACCAGATCATTGGTGCTCAGTCCTACCTGCACCCTCAGCTCCCCCTGCTCCCTCTCCACCATCTTCCCTATCCTAAATCCTGGATGGCTGGTGCACCAGGAAGGTACTCAACATTCCCTTCATGTCCAACCCCCCCACCACCCTATTTTCCCTGCTAATCATTGCTTCCCCGACCTTAATTTGCATCTGTACATTATCTTGCTGCCCGTAGTCTCATTTACTTTAAAAACCTCATACACCTTTTTTCTTTTTCTTAACATACATAGCAGCTTTCTGTTATAACCACATTTACCAGGGGTTTGCCCTTTTTATATTACACGCATGCAGTTTTTCATCTGTTACTGCCTCCTGCCTTACTGGATCCCATGTCACACCAATAATTGAACCCTCAGGCTATTGCAGCCAGTCCATCTGAACTTTAATGTTCCTGTTACTCCTGCAAAAGGGGGCCTCTCAGCTCAAGCACACTGTGTTCTAGCAGCCCTGCCTTATATAACAAAAACAGGATGCTTGCTAAGGATGGGGGTTGAAAAGGCTTATTAAAGAGCTAAGCTGCAACTGCAAGAAAGATTAGGAGAACAAGGGACCCAGAAACTGAAAGAAAACATTATTTTATTTTGCCTTTGTAAATAGTTATACCGAACAAGTTTATTTTATGATACTGCTAGCGTATTTAAATGATATTTGGTGAATTCTACAACTGCTCCTGGTGTTTCCTATGCTTCCTGGCCTGTGCCTCGCTGACAACTCCTTTATGTCCATTTTAATTTTAAACTTTATCATGTTGTGATCACTTCAGTCAAGGTGTTCCTTGACTGCAACGTCCAATATGATCTTGTCTTTGTTTCTAGGTACCAAACTGAGTATCATGCCACTTCTAGTCCCCTCTCTGACAGGCTGTGTCATAAAGTAGTAATTTACCAAAACTGGTCTTATTTTACCATTTACACTAAGCCAGTGTATGTCCTTGACCCTGGGAGCTCATGAAATGTGTCTCCATTGCAGTGATAGTGATCTCATTGTAGCATGCTATAGTGATTGCTGTTGTTACTGATGACAATGGCTACCACTGTATGTGAGCAATAAGACACTATAGTGTGAAGGTAGTACTGTCATAAATGCATGTCCAGGTTGCAGTAAGGTACAAAGCATTAGGTTTCATGCATTCAGCCATAGGAAGTGCATTTATAGGCCCGTTTACACACAGTATTCTGTACTGGAATGACCGCTACAGACACACTGCAGCATTACCTGTATTGGCAGGTATAGGTGATCCGCCCCGCAGCCAAAGTGAGTGTTAGCCGATTCCAGATTCTGTGCTTGGCTGGATTCATTGACTCTTGTAGCATTTCACCCAGCCATATACTAGTGCCCTTCCACTAATTTCTGCATCATGAAAAAAGGAAATCCCATGCTCTCTCTGGCTGTTGCAGAGCGGATCACCTGTAGACGCCATACACAGGGTAACATTGCAGTTGATCTGTACTGCTCATTCTGATACAGACCACTACGTGTAAAATTGCCTAGAAAGCACAGCAGACTGAGTGGAACAAAGCATGTCACAGAATCAGCGGTACAGGTAAGCCCCGTGTACAAGCACCTTATGTCAGCACTATCAACATCCTGGAGTGCCTTATTGTACTTATATTATGCAGTAGGTTCTTAGGTAAAATTTGAAAGAAAGAAAAGATGTTCAAAACATTTAGAAAATTGAACAGTTTTGCTGAAATAGTCCATCTGATGCTCAGAGGTACAATTGTAATTGGTTGTGCTGGTTCTCACTCTTTGCTGCCACTCAGTCCCCCTCCCCCCAATGAGGAGTCCATTTTTTTAAACTCAAGTTTCCCACTACACCCATGTATAGAAAAAAAAAAGTATGTAATGTCCAGTACTGCTTGTTTTGTTTTTTCTAAGTATTGTGCAAGTATTTATTTTTCTTTGTATATTTGTGTGGCTTGAGGTAGATACAATGGAAGGAGGGGGCAAGTGGTTCAGCAAGAAGGACTTAACTGATAGCAAATTCTATGATGAAAAATTTAAAAACCTGAGACTTTGGTGGTAAAATGTCTTGTTAGGAGTGACCAAGTGATGAGCAAGGATGAGTTTTTAAAGTTGGACTGTTGGTTGATCAGTTATTTGGTTGGGTGGTGGGAATGCTATAGCAGTTGTGATACTTGGCAATATAAATCTCTGCCGCAGTAAAAATAAAAGATGACTGAAGGAGAATAGAGAAAGAACAAGACTGAAAGAGAGGAAAAGTAAATGAGAAAAAAAAAACATTTGCTCTGTGGTAAGGTGAAAGTATGTTAGCAGGTAGAAAGTTTAACTTTTTTCTTGATGCAGAATAACTAGCTGCCACTCCCTGCCAATTTTAAATGGAACATTTTGAAAAGTTTGTACGTGGATATGGTTAGCGCTATGTCCAGCTTGTCAGAGTCTTGTTTATAAGAATTGGTAGCACTCTCCCAATGCCATGGATAAGGACACATTTCAGCCAAGCAGAATGCAGGATTTTATTCCTAATCATTTTATAAAAATATATTTTAGATGATTTACCATTCCAACAAGTATTAGTTTTTTAACTGCTAAAGACGAAAAAGAATGCTTGATGGTTGTAAAATGTAATCCCCAGTTTTGAAAGATAAATTTGCAAAATGAGTAGTCTGTGGTTTCTAGAACAAATTACATTCTCACAAGTAGTCAAAACAGTCTACACTGCTTAAACATGAAATCTGTTTTATACCTTACAGTAGTTCATAATTTACCAGGGAAGAGTTCTGTGCAAGCTATGATTGACTCATTCATTAAAGAGTACTGCTGTTAGCACTCCTTTATGATAAGGAGGCCTTGAGAAATGAGTATCTTACACAGTAACCAGAAATATGTTGGGGTTGTGCACCCAGTATCAAACATTTAATTTCTTTAATATGATTTACCATCTTCCATATTTCATCAAATTTGCCTTATACCAACACTGGAGGATGCACTATTCCCACCTTTGACATTTGGTTTTAAGCAAACAGTCTCAGGCATGCAGAACTGATCTGATACCAAGAAACTCTGGGGAATTCTAGGAACCTTGAACTGCTGGCAACTGAAAAAGAAAACAGAAAGCCTGTTTTTGTGCTTCTAGTATAACAATGTCAGCACACCCTGCATGTCTCCTTCATAAACTTGAGATTTGGCAATAAAAAAATTGTTTATTTTCCTGTAAAAAGATATCCTGCTAAACTTGTGATGGTACTTAAAATGCCTCTTTTTGAAGAAGCCCTAAAGGGGAAACATTTAGAAAAAGTGTCCTTCATCCTTTCAGAAGCAGAAAGCTCTTTTAAATGAGATATAGAACTCACCTGTAGCTAGCAGCTGCCCAGAGATATTGATGATCAAGTCTGTCATATATTGATATTAAGTTGCCTTCAGTTTTAGAACCTTGTAATGTCACACCCTGTGAAGCTCACATAAAATCATTGTATTTAGGCACATCTTTACCCTGAGTGACATCACAAGGGTCTAACAATGGTGGCCATGTATTTTGACAGGGATATAGTGAGTATATTTATTAAGCCATGCTTTTGTGGCCACAGCTCAAACTGGGAATCTGTGATCAGAAGCAAGGGAATTTAATGTTGACAGTAGATTTCCTTGTAGTAGACTGGTAATGATCACATGATCCAGCATTTGCCAGAGTCTCCCAGAGCATTGTAAAACAAAAATAACTGAGAGGAGGAATTTTGCTCCACTGGACCTTAGAGATATATATATATGTGCAAATTTTTTTAAATCAACATTTTTTACCTCATTTTTTTCTGGAGCTGACAGGCAGGTGGCTCCGGTCCCTCCCCTTGGGGGGCACACTTCCTGTCTTGGTCAGCATCCCCATCACTGGGAACACCAGTGGCACCTTCATGGAGCCTGCCAGCTCTGTTTTCTCCCACCTGTGCCATGGCCATGCTCATGTGTGTGGAGGCATGTGTAGGACGCGGTAACGCAGTGCCCTCCCTATTCATGCCCCCACCCACCTGCACTACCCACGGGCCTCCAGCTGGGGGCAGTTGTACTGCGGGGCCAACAAGGTCCCTCCCCAGGAGAGGAAAGGTACCTGGTGGCTGCTCAGTCCTGCTCCCTCCCCCCCTCACTCCTGCCAACCCCCAATGACCCAGGCTTGTTCCTGAACCCAGGTCACCAGTGTACCGTGAGGTGTGGCATCCAGCAATTCAACCCTCAGTGCCACCGGGCTAGCAATTTATATGCAAATTTTGAGGTGGCGTATGTCTGTATGAAACATGTCTTGGCCGTAAAATGAAACAAAAAGGGTGCTGTTGCATTACACTACGCATGACTTGGGAGTCTCAATCATAACTAGAGTTTTCAGGCACCAGTGGTAGCTGTTCCTGTGTTTTGAAAAATGGTATAGTATTTATTTATTTGAATTTTGGTAGCCAGGTAGAACCACTAAGACAATTGCAGTCCCTTTTTTCAGGGTCGACTCGGAGAAGACAACAAAACAAGAATACAAGCAATAAACAACAGTTTCATAGGTAACAAATTACTGGAGCAACATAATGACATACATATACCATGCCAGACTAGTGAAACCATGTACAGAATTATAATAAAGCTATGTACAAGCATTGATACAAAATGACATACTTATACAGTACCAGATTAATTGTACCATAAATAGAATTATAATACATACCATGAACAAGTAATGATACCAGCAGTAACATTGAATGCTATCAAGTAAATGAGTATGAGGGAGACAGAAGTGTGAACTTCTATAAGCCGTGAGAAGAGAGGGATGGAGATGAGGAGGACAGGAGGGTTGAGATAGGGAAGAGGGGTGGTACAAGGTTACTTTCGAGGCACTAGGAGGTGCTCAACCAGCACTTATAACAACATATAACAGCATAGTGATGTGGTTATGTATCTAGTGTGGGCAGCATAAGCAGGGGCATACCACATGTGGGGTGTTTAAGTGCTCCCCCATGTGATGATTACAAATAATTCCCTAAAGACAAAATGCATCATCTGCTGCCACCCGAAACTTGTACCCGATGTTCCCTTCCATCCAAGTCCCACAATACACAGGCATGCACTTGTGTACATGCGCATACACATGCTGAAGAATGGTTTCTGTTCATTTTTTCATTGCTGCTGCATACACAGAAGAAACGGTGATGACACCACTGCAGGGGGTGTATGCTACAGTAAAACCATAGCAGTCCAGGAATTTCATACTTTTTGTTCTGCCACAACTGCTCTCTACCAGGCAAACAAAGTGAATGAATGAAAAACTGCTTCTTAACAACAGAACACAAAATACATATAAAATAAAATTGGTCAGTTAAATACAGCAGTCTAGCAGGCAAAGGCAGCAGGTCAAGAAGAGAACGATGAGCTAGCTAAGGGCACCAAATAAATTATTTCCAAGATAATAACTTTTCTAAAGATTTCCAGTCACTACCGTATGCAATAATTAAAGGTTTTTATTTGTTTGTTTTTGCGGGGGAGAGGGCAATGTTAGACATATGTACCTTTTACTTGCCTTAGGAGAGTCTTTTTGACAATCTTAAAGAACCAAAGGTTTCATTTTATTTATGTTCACATGAAGTAGGGTAGTAAAGGAAGGTGCTGCTGTGTTCTTTACAGACAGCCTACTTACTAGTTGTAAAACAGAGTTCGCTCAATTTCTGGGCATCCTGATGTCCCAACTCTGACCACCCACAGGATTGTGCTGGATATGAGCAGTTATAAGGTGGAGGCCATAATGTGTCACTGCCCCTTGTAGTACAACTCCTTATGTACAGAGGTTTTCAGCTTAAAATATATCATGTCTGCTGCTGTGTTTGCTAAGACTAAGCCTAACTTTCACATTTATGATTACAATAAACATGAAACTTAGGCTTAGTGGTGGCAAACAAGGCAGGAAAATGATATTTATATTTTTTAACATATTTTTTCTCCCAGTGCTGGCACGGCTCAGTGGCAGCTATACTGACCAACCATGCTCTGTCCCCCTCCCACTGCTGGGATCATACTGCACGGCTCGGGGGGGGGTGTTGCATTATTTTTTTATTTACTTGCTGTTTTTTCCCCAAACCCCACCCCTGAGGATGCAGCATGAAGGACACAAGTCCAGGCTCTAGATGCGCTCATGCACATCTACAGCCAGGTGCCTAACGGCATCCTCCCCTTCCCTCCCCACACTGTTAGTCCCGTGCCTGCTGCCCATGCATCCACAGGCAGTGGTGACAGGACGATGTGACAATGCTCCCCCACATGGAGGAGGAGAACATCCTATGGGATGATCACACCTCCCCCCCGGACCGGCCCCCAGCGACCCAGGCTCATTCCTGAACCTGTTTCACCAGTGTCAGAGGCTTTAGCACTACTGCTACACCCATAGGTCATCAAACATGATATATTTTAAGCTTAAATTATGTACTGCCATGCAGCAGTGACACATGGGGGGGTGGTCAGAGGCAAAACATGAAATGTCTACCTTGGTAATCAGGATATCAAGAAATGGTGAGAGCTTCATTTTATACCAAGTAAGTGGAACCTCTGAAAATAATATAGCAGCACTTTCAACTACTACCCTACTTCAAGAGCACATAAACTGAGCCCATAGTTCTCCTTTAACCCTATTAAAGATATTCCCTGGTGTTTCAACAACAGAATGTGCTGGCAGTATAGCCTAGAGGTTAGCGTAATGAGCCTGGTACATCCAGCAGACTAGATCTGGGTTTGGTTTTCTCAACCGCCACTTGCATAATGTGTGACTGAGCAAATCACTTAACCACCCTGTGCTCCCAGGTTGTCCTTTTAAACAGGCACGCATGCCTAGTGGGCCCTTACCTGATTACTAAAATAAATAAATCCCAGTTTCATAATGTTTTGCCCAGTGAATGATGACCATCTAAACATATAAAATCCATAACAAAAACATGGGTTGCCAAGCTTATTTTTAAGTTACTTGGTGAGATTTATTCCCTCTTTATGGAAAGAAATCTGTAAGGGGTTAAATTATTTTATGTAGTTATAGCATCAGTGTTGTATGTGTTAGCAGGAGTGTGAAAGAAAACATGAAACAAGGACGCATCATTTGCCAACTGTTTGCTCCATTTTTTCCGCAAAAGCAGCAGTAATGAGTAAATTACCAATACTATGACACCCTCTTGAGCTAACAGTCCCAAAAATGTGGGAAATATTTGTATTTGTTTTTTTTTTTTGCATAGGATAATTTCAGTCCCATGTCCTTTTCACAAAACTTTTTTTGATAGATGTAGATTGTGGTTGTGAATATAGTAAAAGAAAGAAATATTGGGGTTGCTCTGCTTCTTTTGTTTATATCTGCTTTCTGAGTTGCAGTTTCAGAGCTGGTCAGCTTAAGACAAAAATAATTGAAAAATCTCAATAAAAATAAAGCTTGCCACAAAGCTATTCAAATAATTCATAAATACATGCAGAATGACAAAGTCATTAGCATAAAAGACAGATCAACATGCGTGAAAGCACCTTAAATGATGCCAACAGCTGCAATTTTGGGAGTTAATGTTCTTGCTGCCATCCTGTATATGTTCTTAGTTGGACATGACGTAATAAGATAAATCATTGGTCTAATAATGCTTCCATATATTTAAGAATATACTTAAGCTAGTAAGCAGCCTTGGAAACACTTTCAGGTTCATCAGAAAAATGGGAATTTGAAACCCCAGAGAATGTCTTTAACTGCTTTTGCTATTTTAATTACCTAACCAATTTAATTTAATCTAGGAGGCAGTATAGTGCAGTGGTCTAAGGCTCTGAGCTGCAAATCTGGTGACATCTAGCAGACCAGACCTGGGTTTGAATCCCACAGCTTCCACTTGTGTACTGTGTGACCCTGAGCAAGTCACTTAACCTCCTGTTGCTCCTGTAAAAAAGCTTTCAGCTTAGTGTGCTATACCTGGTTAAAAAATAACTAAGTAAAATTTACAACATGAAAAACAAATGGCTAGTACAGTATTTCAATGAAATGCAGCTTAGCTGTGGCTCCCCTCCCTCTCTCACAGATTTTTCAATAATTTTGTTCATACCTGCAGTTCAATTGTTCTGATAGGAAAACATCAAGGGACTGCATTTAGTTTGGGGGGGGGGGGTTCTACTTTTCATCTCATAGGAGATTGTACGCAGCAATCAGGTGGTCTAGCAGCTGCAAGAGCCGTGATCAATCTGCTTGTAGTGACCATTGAGGAATCCTCACTGGCAGGTGGGGGCCTTACCTGGATGGTGCCCAGGACTGCCCCTGTGTACTGGAGCCTGAGACAAGGAATCAGAACAGACCTTCTCACGTTTACTAGCACCCCCAGACTGTCACGTGTCTGATCGGGTTCAAAGAGTACTCTACCATGGCTACTGTTGAAGCTCCTGACAGAAACCAGTCATCCAAGTATGGGATGACATAGAGCTTCTTCCAACATAGTGCTGTGGCTGCCACGTGAAAACATTTGGGGTGCAGAGGAAAACCCAAGGGGCAATACCCAGAACTGACAATGTTGCTCTTCTAGGCAAAATCTGAAGAACTGCCCCTTGCACTTCTGTATTTTTATGTAAGCTTCCAACATATCCACCAATAAAGGGCAAGTGGAATATTTTGCACCATGGGCTCATTAGGCCCTCAGAGGTCTAGTGGTATGTCATAAGCCCTTGGTTTCCTTGAATTACAGGAAAAAAAATTGGGATACAAAAACCACAGTTCACTGTTGGGGGAAATGGTTAAATAGCCTTTCTGCAAGCAATCTCTGCACGTTTTCCTATATGACAATAAGGTGCTTGATGTAGTAGTAAATTGGGGGCAGGAATAGAGAAAGTCATTCTCCCAGGGTCCAGATGAGGAATCCCACTGAGGGAGAAGGGAATTAAAATGAGAGAAAAGGGTGGCTGACAGTCCCCTTGCCCACATTCCTTGGGGGTATTCTGGGAACCACCATAAACTGCTGCTGCTGCTATTGTTACTACTGCTGGGCTGCAAAACCTCATTCCTGGCAAAGAAGGGGGTTGATGTGAGGGATCCTGCGAAAAAAAAAAAAAGCCTCTCCCGTGGCCATGCTAGCAATCATGGTGTGTCAGGGACTAAATAGTCCTGACAGACTTCTATGAGGTCCCCAGGTCATTGAAAAGTACCTTGATATCTGGTTTGAAGAGGTTGATACCCTTAAAAGGGGAATCCAGGTCTGACTGCTTTACACCCTGGGCAAAACTTGCAAAGTGGAGCCAAGAAAGACATATTAAACAAATGGCGAAGGCAACAGCCCTGGCTGTGACATCAGAGGCATCACAGACTGATCTTAGATGGCACTTGAGCATTGAGACACACAGAGGAACCAGTCACAGGCATAACGCTAATAACATGGCTCAGATATCGCCACTTGGGGTTCTAATACTTGCCCAGACACATCTGGTAATTAGCAATATGTGAGCCAAGCAAAGAAGAGGTGATAGTGTGCATGTCCATGATGTCCAGATTCTCCCTGTTCTATTCACAAATGAATAGTATACTCTATTTCTTTTTACTGCATCCAGCTTGATCTGCATTTCATGTCCTCGCTGTCCTTTTGGCTTAACCTGTAGCCTCAAACCTATCTCCTTTATTAATTCTTTATCATTTATGATCCTAAATAATATCATTAAGTCCCCTCTCAGTCTTCTTTGTTCCAAGGAAAATAGGCCAGTCCTTTTTAGTCTTTCATCATAATCACAGCTACCCAATGTACCTATTATTTTAGAATATCTTCTGTGTACTGCCTTCACCCTTTTAATCTTGCCTTTTGTAAATGGGCTCCAAAGCTGTGACTCAAAATCCAGATATGGACTTACATAGGACTTACATATTGATACTAAACATCCTATTGATTTATTCAAAATACTGTTTGTCTGCTTTCCTACAGATGGTCAGCAGGGTACTAGGCATGTGCCAGGCAGTCAGGTCAATGTTCACTAGAGCAGCATGAATTGCAGGGATGTCCACTAAGGCAGCACTCTCCACCTCCAGAAAATAACACAGATTTTTTTTTGAAGAATCTTCTTCCACCAGGGGGCAATTTAGTCTCCTGGAACTGTCTCATTGCAAACTGGAATGTAGAGTTCTCAGGGTGAGGATGTGTCCTGTACAGAACCTTTTTTACTACCAGAGAACACAATTTGAGCCTGTACAATCCAGACCCAGAGGGTGGAGAAGATCAGGACACCCCCCCCCCCATCTTCCTTCAGGAGATCAAGATTGTACTTTTTATCTTCATCCTCCAAGGGAGGAGGAGGAGGATGGGGAGTCACAGGCTTTAAAGGAAGGAAAAAGCATGTTCAGGCATCGCAGAGGAACTTAAGAAAGCCTATGCACTGTGTATGTGGGGTGTGTAGGCCTCATGAACAGAGTCCAATATGCAGACCTGGCAGCTGTTCATTCACCAATAAAAACTGCAGTTTGACATCATTTGTATAACACTGTAATTTGTACTGATTCTGATTATGCCAGGCACGGATTTCTCACACATTTACCAGCCTGGAAGGTTATCGGTATGAAAAACTCCAATGGTAAACAGGTTGAACCTACAGAACTTATAATGCCCACAGATCACTTAGTTCATAAACAAGGATTGACTGTTTACTGAAATATAGTAAAGGATCATTCTAAAACACATGGACCAGATAAACAAGGAAATCATTCAGCAGATACTCCATCTTAAGAAGGTGCCATCACTGGGGAAATGAGGGGATTTTGCTCATACTGTCATTGTTACTGTAGATGTGATTACCCTACAACAGAAACTAAAAGAGAAAGTAAGTAAGGTGTGACATTAGTATCATGATAAGGCAGATTTTGATTCATCGTAGTTAAGATGCAACAGGACGACAAAACAATAGGAAAATGGTATCACTATGTTGTGGATCCCAATGGAAACTTGATTCCTGTGAGTGAACTACGCTTGGACTGACAGTTAAAAACCATGGATGAACAAAACGGTAAATTCCAATTATGGAAGTTTGCAGTCAAAATCTGGCAAGAATAGCCAGCACGTGGGCACAGCGATAGCCCTACCATCAATGAAACCAGCGACCCAAGTTCAAAAATGAGCTCAAATCACTGGGGGTAGACCTGGGGGAAGGAGGACCGAGCATCCCACAGGATGCTGTCCTCCTCTGCGGAGGGAGGGAGGAGGGTTCTGTTTCTCATTGTGATAGTGCCACCTGGGTGACCCCAGGTGGCAGTACAGGAAGGGACAGAAAAATAAGAGGGGGGACATCGCAGATGCCGGAAAGCAGGAAGATGCACACACAGTGTGTGAACATACATGCCTTCACGTCACTGTGTGTGATGTCCCAGAGAACACTAACGGGTAAAATCATTGACCCCAGCACCTCCGTGACGAAGTCAGCCCTGGTATATCCAGGTTCCCCTACCAGCATGCAAGTCACTGCCTGAAACAACTCGAGGTCTGGGGGCAGCCCCCCACCCCAACCCTGCCTGGAGGTGAAGTCAAGGCTCCATGGAAGCAAGTAGCTGCAGCCAGGGGGTGGTGGTGGTGGTAGGAGGTGATCAGGAGGTGCCTGGAGATCTGGCAGAGTGGAGTAACTGCAGAGTAGGCGGCATAAAGCATAAGACCAAAAACAAACAAAAACTGATAAGAATCACAGATACCCAGCTTGGTAGTTTCTTTGGGTCACAAGGGAATTATGTTACAACATGCCCATGATGAGCCAGCTGGCATACACTGGAAGGACAGAACAATGTATGAGTCACTAAAAGAAGTGGATTATTGACAATACACTTATAATGAGTCACTAAAAGAAGTGGATTATTGACAATACATTTATAATGAGTCACTAAAAGAAGTGGCATATTGACAATACACTTATAATGAGTCACTAAAAGAAGTGGCATATTGACAATACATTTGTAGTGATGTGACAAATTATGTAAAGGGGTGTATGAGCTGTTGCAGGCTTCATCCTTCCTTAACAAAACACAGGGCACCACTGCAGGTAAAAGGAGTCAGCATGCCTTGGTAAGGTATGCAAATTGTTTCGGCTGTTCCTATTACAAGGTCATCAAGGGGTAACAGATACCTTTCACCTAATACTTTTTGTTTACAAAGTAGGTTAAAATGTCTACCTGCTCCAGACAATACAGCTGAAACCACAGCTTTATTGTTGATAAACCATGGGAAAGAACTGGAAGGGGACAGGATCAGTTGTGTTCCAGGACAGTAGCTGCTGCTGTTGTTTTCACAGGGTTCTTGTGGATTTTACTTGGTAGGTTAGTTCTTTTCTTTCTTACTTCTAAGGGGCTAGCAGGGTATAGTTGTGGGGGATGCTGGATGTTTGTAAACTGATTTGGTGGCTGTAAGTGGGGCTCTTTTTGTGGATGTTTCACTGTGTAACAGGCTGCGCTGGTAGAGGCCTATTTCTTCTGATTTAAAACCTATTTGGTGGGTTTTGCTTGGAGATGGTTATTTGAATTGGAGACCTATATCTGTTAATTTCAAGCCTATTTTGATGTGGTGTTAGTGAAGCTGATTAAATTGGAGACCTGTTTCCTTTGGCAGCAAACATATTTTAGAGCTTTGACTTGAATTTTGATTCCTTGTGCTGACTCCATTAGCTGTAAGGTTAGTTCATAGTGGGGAGGGGTGTTAATGGTCTGGCCAGGTCTCACTCAGCCAATTGACTGGAGGCAGGGCTGAATCAGGTTGAGGTGCTAGCTGCTTTGTCTTCTCAGAAAGAACTGGAAGGGACAGGATCAGTTGTGTTCCAGGACAGTAGCTGCTGCTGTTGTTTCACAGGGTTCTTGTGGATTTACTTGGTAGGTTAGTTCTTTTCTTTCTTACTTCTAAGGGGCTAGCAGGGTATTGTTGTGGGGATGCTGGATGTTTGTAAACTGATTTGGTGGCTGTAAGTGGGGCTCTTTTGTGGATGTTTCACTGTGTAACAGGCTGCGCTGGTGAGGACCTATTTCTTCTGATTTAAAACCTATTTGGTGGGATTTGCTTGGGCCTGGTTCTTTAGCTGCAGGGCTTGGAGGAGACACAGGGCTGATACACTCTCTCTTGTCAGGTGTCTGCCCAAGACCCGCCTCCCAGAAGTCTGCAAATTTATAGGGACACCTGCCCTGCAATTGGAGGAAAAGGCTGCTGGTGCAGCTCATGTAGTTCTAGCCACTGGGGGTTGGATTTAAAGGCTGGGAGAGAGAAGCTTAGGAGTTGTTCATTTCCTTATAAGTTTAATGTGTTGTACTGCACCTAGTAACAGAGTTACTGGTGTACAGTGGACTGTCTCTAAGATTAGTGGGTGACCTGATTAGGCAGTAGGGGTATCTTGGACTAGGGGAACCTGGTGGCTCACACCAGAGAAGCGTGTTTGGAAGGGGATGGAACACACATCATTAGGGCCGGCATCTTTGGGAGGGTGGTGGGGTGCACAGGGTGTGGAGCAGCCATGATACTGGACTGGGCTTGGAAGTTTGGTGGTTGCCCAGTGTGCTACCAGCTAGCACAGCTTAGGGAGGAGGTTGCGGGGATGAGGAGAAAGCTGGGGGAAGGGGGGTGGTATGGTTGGGGAAGGAGGCTGGAAATCTCCCACAGGGTTGCACCAAGCACTTGGGGTGGGGTATAGGAAAGGAGTGCAGGAGAATACTCAGGGTCACATAGGGACCCTGGCAGAGGTCAAAGACACTACCAAGGAAGCAGGCAGGTAACTGGGGACCCTCACAAAGGGAGACGGAGGACAACATTCTCAGGGAAGTAGGCAGATGGCCAGTGCTGGACAGAAGGAAGCAAGGCGGGAGATGGATCAGACCTTACACTCAGTAACCGCTTCAATTCTCTTTTCTGCTCAAGGATGAGGGGGTGATGTAGCCACGACAGAGGTGGTTAGAGACGGAAAGGAGTGGGAGTGGGAGGCAGGGGCAGGGCCAGATAGCAGGAAGAACAGGGGGACCTGGAATGCAGGAGAATGGGGGAGCAGTGAATCAGAGCAGGATGGGCAGGGGGAAGAGGAGGAAAGCGCAAGGAGAGGACCAGTTGGGAGGAAGGTAAGGAGAAGGACCAGAAGTACAAGGAGGATTCAGTAAAGGGAGCTGAGGGTTTAGACCAGGGGAGCATGGCGAGCAAGGAACTAAATGGAGACAGGAAGGAAGGGAGGATGAGCCAGGCTAGTTTAGCAGATGGGGAGAAGGACCAGTTGAGAGCAGTGAGGGAGTGCAATGTACAGAGGATACTCAGAAGGAGGAGGCATAGGATTGGAGGGAGGGTGGCCATGGTAAATAAGGAGGGGTGGCATGTGGCACCCAGATAGAGGAGGAACAAGGAGCCAGCTGGGTGGAGGGGTCGATAGAAAGGATGAGGTACATGGAAGGGGGGGGATGGAGGAAAAGGAGTGGTCAGAGTGCTCCTGCTGGGGGATTCTATGATCAGGGGTATCAAATGGGATAGGGAGGGAGAAGCCTGGCCAGTTAGAACAAGATGCTTCCCTGGACTAACGGTGCACAGGGCTAAGCATGAGGTATATCAGCTGGAAAAGGACTGTGGGGGTTCCCCAGACATACTGGTCCACCTGGGTACAAATGACATCGAGGGAAATGAGCGAGCTAGAGATACAGGCAAGATTCAGGGGCTCAGCCTGGGGTCTGTCATGACATAGGATGCACAGTTTCCTTCTCAGAAATCCTGCCAGTGCCAAGGGCTAGTGGGGAACACAAAGGAAAATTGGGAGATAAACCAGTGGCTCAGGGGTGGTGTGAGGCCAGAGGGTATGGGCTGATGGGGGATTGGGGTGAGACCTGGGAGGATAAGGAGCTATATGCTAGAGATGGACTACATCTCAATTTGGAGGGGAGGGGAATCCTTAAGTTGAAAATAGAGGAGTTCATTGGTGAAAAGTGGGGTTTAAACTTGTGAAGGGGGGTGGGATGGGAGAAAAGGCTGTCAAGGGGGTGCCAATAAAGGAGGGACTCTGTCTCCACCCCCCTGGGGACCAGGAGGATTGTAGGAAAAGGCCAACTGGCAAAATGCAGACCAGGAGAAAACAGAATCCCCATGGGAACACGAGCAGGGGAAATGGAACTACAGGGAAAGGGTGGAAGGTAGTCCTGCTAAATGCCAGGAGCTTGGGCAATAAAATGCCTGAGCTCCAGGCGATGTTAACTGAGGGAGCAGTGGATGTGGCAGCGGTCACTGAGACTTGGGCCACTGCAAGACATGACTGGACCTGAACCTGGAGGGTTACACTATGTTCAGGAAGGACGGGGGGAGGGAAGGGGAGGAGGGGTAGCAATGATAGTCAAAAACTGCATTGGCATAGGGGGAGTAGAGCAGGCGGAGGGAACCGTGGAAGCGATTTGGGTCACCTTGATATCAAGGGGGGGCAAGAGAGTAAAAATAGGAGTGGTGTATAGACCCCCTGCCCTGGCGGAGGAGCTGGAGGACAGTCTGGTGGCAGATGTTAGGAGACACTGCAGACTGGGCAGAGGAGCAGTGGTGGTGTTGGGGACTTAAACATGCCAGGAACAGACTGGGAGCTATGACATCCTCTGTGACCAGGAACAGAGGCTGTTGGATGTCTTTCAAGGCGTTCCTAACTCAGCAGGTGAGGAACCGACCAGGGAGACACGGGTACTGGATGTGGTCCTGGCAGACAGTGACCAGATTGGGGGCCTGAGGTAGGTACCCATTGGCGGGAGTGACCATGCCACGGTCTGGTTCTGCCTGGACCTAGGAGGGGTAGAAGGCTGCACAAGACAAGTAACCGACTTCAGGGGCCGGATTTTAGGAAATGGGAAGGATCCTTAAGGAGCATTTGGATGGGATTGGGTCAGACATGGCGCTGATAGTAGGTGGGAAATCATCAGGAGAGGGGTGCAGGATGCTACCAGCACCTGTGCAAGAAAGGCAGAAAATGCGGTGGGGCCCAAAAACCCTGTTGGTGGACCAGGGAGGTCCAGGAGGTGGTGTGGGAAAGAAAGCAGCCTATAAAATTCAAGTGCTCAAGGGTGAAAGGGATGGGGGAGTACAAGCTGATGGCTAGAAGGGCCACTAGAGTGGTGGTGGCGCAAGGCAAGGAAGGAGCAGAGCCTGGCCAGGAAGTGAGGAGAGG
Organism: Neoceratodus forsteri; assembly: GCA_016271365.2. Lineage (NCBI taxonomy): Eukaryota > Metazoa > Chordata > Ceratodontiformes > Ceratodontidae > Neoceratodus > Neoceratodus forsteri. The sequence continues at coordinate 725,000,543 of CM028137.1, read as the reverse complement.
AAAAGGTTCTTTAGATACATTGGGGAAAGACGAAGGGTGAAGGGCAGATTAGCAGGATTAAATCAGGGGAGATGGGCACAAGACCCGGGGAGCAGGCTGAGGTACTAAATGAGTACTTCACCTCAGTTTTCACCAGGGAAAATGGGGATGCTGCATCATACATGGGAGGAGACAGAGATAATGAGGAGGGGGGGACCCTTACCGATCGGCAGGTCTGGGGAGAGGGGGAGGCATCACTGGCAGGTGGGGGGAGGGCTAAGCAGGGAGAAGAGGTACCAGAAGTGGAAATCACAGCAGAGAGAGTGAGGGAAGCCCTCAGCTCCCTTAAGATGGAGAAAGCACCGGAGCCGGATAAATTACATCCTAGAGTGCTGAAGGAACTTGCAGATGTCCTGGCGAAACCCCTGGCAGAGCTTTTCACCATCTCTCTGAGGACAGAGTGGGTGCCCCAAGACTGGAAGGTGGCGCATGTAGTGCCTATCACAAGGGGGATCAAGGGAGGTGGCAGGGAACTACAGGCCTGTCAGCCTGACATCAGTGGTGGGCAAGGTGATGGAGGGCATTGTCAAGAGGAGGCTGGGGGACCTGGATAAGTCAGGGTGCCTGGACAATAGACAGCATGGATTCATCCCGGGAAATCATGTCAGACAAACCTGGTGGAGTTCTATGACTGGGTGACAAGTGCCTTGGACCTGGGTAGACCAGTGGATGTCCTCTTTCTAGACTTCAGCAAGGCATTTGACTCTGTTCCTCATGTGGGCCTGTTGGATAAGCTAGGCGAAATGGGGTGGGAAACAGATGATCAGATGGATAGGCAATTGGCTCCAGGACCGGACCCAGAGGGTCGTAGTTGGTGGGATAGTCTCATCCCCAAGGAGGGTCATTAGTGGGGTCCCACAGGGATCAGTCCTTGGGCCCCTTCTGTTCAATGCCTACGTATCTGACATAAGGACAGGAATCAGGAGTGAGATGAGTCTCTTTGCAGATGACTCGAAACTGGGGGCGGTGGTGGATGGGGAGGAGGGGAGGGTGGCCCTGCAGGGGGACCTGGAGGCTCTGGAAAGATGGTCTAGAAAGTGGAAGCTGAGGTTCAATGCAGGGAAATGCAAGGTACTCCACCTGGGGCCAGAAACCCAGGCCAAGTGTACACCGGGAAATACTACAAGTCTCAATGGCTGAGAGGGACCTGGGGGTGGTGGTGGATGTCAAGATGAACAACTCTGAGACTTGTAGGAGGGCAGCAGCCAAGGCCAACAGGATGCTGGGATGCATCGCTAGGGGATCACCTCCAGAAGGAGGAAGTGATACTCCCTCTGTATAACTGCTTGGTGAGGCCGCACCTGGAGTACTGCATGCAGTTTTGGAGGCCACACTTAAGAGGGACATTAACCTCCTGGAGAGGGTCAGGGAGGGCAACCAAAATGATTTGGGGCTTGGGGATAGGACCTATGAGGAGGGCTCGAAGAGCTAAATATGTACACATTGAAGAGAAGAGGACCGGGGGACATGATAGAGGTCTTCAGGTACATGAAGAGGGTAAATAGGGGAGGAACAGTCGGGGTGCTTGAAGGAAGGAGGAAGGGGCCACTAGAGGGCATGGGTGGAAGCTGGAGGGAAGATTCAGGGAGAAAGGAGGAGGTGCTACTTCACTGAGAGGGTGGTGGAGCCATGGAATGCACTACCTAGGGGGCTGGTGGAGGCAGAGACAGTGGAGGGGTTCAAGAGGGGTGGGACAGGTACAGGGAAGGGTTCTGGAAGCAAAATCCAATGCAGCAAGAATATCCGGAACTGGGAAGGGAGAAGCCAGAGAAGGCGAGGGGGACAGCAAGGTCAGCACCCAGGGTGGGGGATGACCAAACGAGCAGACACGAAAGACCATTAGGCCTATTCTGCTGGCATTTTAGTATGTTAGTATGTTCGATTTTCAAAGGCTGATGTGGGACTTGTGTAAAGCCCTGTGTCAAAGCCATTTTTGGTATGCTGACTCTTTTACCAACTGCACCCAATTTCTATTAGTCAGGGCTGAGTTGCGACAGTTTCCTCAGTTTGTGGCAGCTTTGTGCAAAGATTAAGCGCAAGCCCTGTAAAGAGCTACCCAAAATGATGCAAGTTAGACCAGCAAAAAGCTGGTGTAACTTGCAGCATGCGTACTCAGGATTAAAAATCCCGATCACCAGCCAGGAAAATGCCATAAGTTCCATGAGCCAAACAATCAGCGCACCAGGGGCTTGTGGCATTCGTGGGACTTTGAAAATTGAGCCCCATGTGTTTAGCTGTTGTAGTTTGCCAGGAAGGGTGTCCTCTAATAATGGCATTCATTTTACAGGAAAGGGACTTGAACATATGTGGAAAATATTGGGTGTTCGAAGGAAGTTATGAGTCCCATCATCCAGAATCTTCTTGATAGGTGGAACATGCCAATCAGACAAATGAGTACATACTGAAGAAATATGTAAATTACTCTGGAAAAGATTGGGATGTAATATAAAATTGCCCCTTGTGTTAATGACAGTTCATGCTCCTTCAGTTAAATCTACAGGTGTGTCACCGTTTGAAATGATGACAAGAAGACAAATGGCACCGCCTTTACACCTTTTCTATACCAGAAGAGAATTAAACATAGTTGGTGCAACCACATCAAAATGTAACTCATTTAAGACAGTGAAAAACAGAAAAAGGCTTGCACTCACCGTCTCATGTAGGTCACACTTCTGAGTAGAATGGATTCAAGCACACAGTGGTACCATGCACACACTTTATTGAGGTGCTCAAAATTCTAAACAGTCAGCATTGAACAAATAAAATCAGCCCAACATGCAGACTTAACATTTGGCACATAACATTTCATCGAAAGTACATGTGCAACTGGATCCCCAACCAAAATACATTCTCCTTCAAGGGTACACTCAGTTTGTTCTTTGCACATGCTTCCACACAGTTTAGGCTACAACAAAAGCTACAGAAGTGCCAGTGTGAGTAAAACAGATGATAATGGTAGTTAAAATCAGCTACATTTCATAAAAAATATATAAGCATAATATATCAGATAGCATTATATTCATCACTGAAGGTGTGCAGGGAATATGACTCCTAGAAATCCAATATGGGGCATAAGTGGAGGATTAAGGACCCCGCTAGTTTTTCAGTGTACTGCTAGGCAACCAGTCGAGTAGTACTCATAGAATTAATAGAGTGTCTATTAGTTCTGTGGTAGTACTATGGAGACAATTAGTAAATGCACGCACTGTGCTGCGCTGTTCTACTGTGATAGCCGTAGCGACTGTAACAGAAAAAATGGATATGCTACCCAGTAAAAAATAAATTGCCAAATGGGGTGGCAAAGCCCCCCATCTCTAACAAAACCAATTGATACTTTGGTGTGCTTTGTTTTCTGATTTGGAGGGCTCCGCCCCCACTCCTGTAAATGGATAGCCAGAGAGATGGATCACGGTACACTAATACTGTAGCATGGCATTCACATATGCCTACGGTGAGGTTCTTAGTCATCCACTTATGCCCCTATGTCATGTTAAAAAACATAGAAACATAAAATTTGACAGCAGATAAGGACCACTTGGTCCACTCAGTCTGCTCATTTTTCCCTACACACATTATCACAGCAGACCCTACTTGATCTACAGCTCTTTCTCCCTCACCCTTCCTTTCCACTATGACTCCCTTGTGCCTGTCTCATGCATTGTTGAACCCCACTGCTGTTTTCACCCCCATCACCTCTGCTGGAAGGCTGTTCCAAGAATCCACCACTCTTTCTGTGAAGCAATAGTTCCCCACATCTCTCCTGAATCTACCCCCTCCATCTCCATAGCATGTCTCCTTGTTCTTGAGGACCTTTTTTTCTGAAAGATACTTCCCTCCTGTACCTTATTTACCCTTGTGAGGTATTTAAAGGTCTCTATCTTATCCCCCCTCCTCATAGGGCTTTTGATGCAGATCCTGCACCATTTTAGTTGCCCTCCTCTAAACCACCTCCACTCTGTGTATTCCATTCCGGAGATGTGGTCTCCAGAACTGAGTACAGTATTCTGGGTGGGGTCTTACCAGTGATCTATACAGAGGCATCACCACCTCCCTCCTTCTGCTGGTGATACTCCTCCCTATGCACCCCAGCATACCAGTAGCCCTCCTGACTGCCTTGTCGCACTGCCTGGCCACCTTTAGATCATCAGATATGATTACCCCCAGGTCTTTTTCCTGTTTGGTAGTCATCAGTACCACTCTTCCCATGTTCTACTCTGCCCCTGGGTTTCAGTGCCCCAAGTACATTATTTTGCACTTTTGCACATTGAAACCCAGCTGCCATACCCTTGACATCTCTTCTAGTCTTCCCAGGCCTCTGCTCATCCTTTCCACCCACCCCATGTAGTCTCTACATTTTGGTGTCATTCACAAAGAGGCAGACCTTCCCTTCCAGCTCCTCTGTAGTGTCACTTATAAAGACACCAAAAAGGACCAGTCCCAGCACTGATCCCTGAGGCACCCTCCTAGTCACTGTCCCTTCCTCTGATAGAACTCTGTTTACCAGCACCCTCAGTCGCCTAGCTCCTACCCAATTTCTTATCCAATTTACCACCTCTAGACCCAGTCCTAAGCTACCCAGCTTGCTTACTAATCTCCTATGTGGAATGATGTCGAAAGCCTTACTGAAATCTAAGTAGGCCATGTCCTCCATTCCACTCTGATCAAATTCCTTTGTCACCCAGTCAAACAAATCTATCAGATTTGTTTGACATGACCACCCCTCTGTGAACCCATGCTGCCTTGGGTCTTGTAACCCACTAGATTCAAGATATTCCACAGTTCTTTCCTTCAGCAGTGATTCTGTTAACTTTCCCACCACTGACGTCAAGCTGATTAGCCTATACTTGCCAGCCGCCTCCCTGTTACCACTTTTGTGAAGCGGGATTACATCTGCCCTCCTTCACTCCTCCAGAACCACTCCTGTTTCCAGTGAGCTGTTAAATAGTGCTGTCAGAGGTGCAGCCAGTACCTCTCACAGCTCCCGCAATACCCTTGGATGTGTCCTGTCTGGCACATTGCTTTTTCCACTTTCAGATTAGTGAGTCCCTTCAGGTCTCTTTCCTCAGAAAAGGGACTAATGTCTACCTCTCTCTCTCCAAAGCTTCTGTTACATTTTGTGGCCCCTCCCCTTCTTCTTCCTCTGTGAACACTGACCAAAAGTATTTGTTCCAGATGTCTGCCTTTTCCTGGTCCCCCTCTGCACAGTCCTGAGTTCTGTTTTTAACTTTAAGATCCCAACCCTATTCTCTTTTCACTTAAATACAGTACCTAAAAAATGTCTTATCCCCTTTTGTTACCACCTGGGTTTTTCTCTCTTTAGTTTGGGCCTTTGCACTCCTTACTGCTTTCCCTGCTTCTTTCTGTTTCATTTCCCCTGCTACACTTCCCTATCCTCCTCCCTCTGCTTCTCCTTATACCTTCCAAATGCTACCTTTTAGCCCTTACCTATTCAGCCACCTCTTTTGAGGACCATTGCGGTCTCTTTTTCCTCTTGTGTTTGCTCATTTGTTTGACTCAGAGGTTTGTAGTCTTCACTATATAAATTTAAAAATGTCATTTTATTTCTCAGTATTCTGCATAATAAAGATTTCTCTCCATCAAATATCATCATGTATGATAGAAAACTATTTTTCCAAATGTTTTTTATTATAGTTACAAAATAATTAATATATCATAAGGTCCACTTTAAAACCCTCAATTCATAACAATACAGATATGATAAAGGAATAGAAATAGTGGAAAAAAGACAGAAGTGCTCATATGTTCAGCTGCTTTTGAAGAGCTTCAACATAAGCAAATGCTTCAACACTCATGATGAACCCCCTAGTGGGTGTGAAATGTTACCTTTTTGATGCCTATATGGCACATACATAGCTCAGTGCCTCTGCACTGTCTGCTTTTTATTTGCAGGTTTGGGAGCCTTTGCTGACATTTAAATTTGTTTGCAGCATTACAAGTGGGTGGCTGGCAAGCATATTTCTATGCAGAGTACGTAGTACACATCTACATTTCCTGAGAGGCTGGTAAAACTTTTGTTGTTTTGCCTGCTGTGCTTGATAGAAAATGGCTTTTATCCCTTGTCCCAGAAATTGTAAGGTACAGATTTGGGCGAACTATGTGAAATGATTTGGTTTTACCATGTTAGATGTATTTGAATAAATCTTGTATAAAATCTGTAGTTTAATTGAATGTGAATGACTGTGAATTTGTAGTGTACTTTGTAATGACCATGATAAAATAAACTATTTAATTAATATACAGTACAGCCATTTTTAGTGTGTAATCTTTTTTATTAGTTTCAAAACAGCCATACACATCAGAAGCAAAATATCATTACAGGGAGGCAATGATAATAGGCCATCTTTCACAAAAGGAATCTAGAAAAACAGATCCCTGCAAAGATAAGGTTCTATAAATGGGACAGACACAGTATAAATTATAAAATATAGAAGATGAAGAACAACTAACCATCAATAACAATAAACAATATGGTCCATTCATCAAAGGATATAGTACTACCTATAAAGATAACAGGAGAAGGTATAAATATATAAACAATTTAACCACTTCACCCCCATAAAAGGCCGTATGTACAAGGGTGAGGAGTGGTGACCGCCATGCAATATCTAAGTAAGGGGAAGGGAGGAAGCAAAAAGAAAGAGGAAGAAGACCGTTACTGAGCTTACACTATGCCTTCTCGTAGTGTTTGGGTTTCACCAGGAGACAGGGCATTCAAAAAAGTAGTCGTCGAATTATTCATTAAATTTGATCACCATTACTGAAATATTATTGTATGCATTCAAAAAAGGCTCCCACACTGTGAGAAATTGTTCCCCCTTACCTCTCAAGCAAAAGGAGAAGCACTCCAAAGCGAGTGCCTGTATTGAGACAGCTCTCCCCTGATGAGTCAAAGGAGGGACACAGGACTCCCAAGTGTTCATAATGCACTGCCAGGGCAAAATTAACAAAACCTGTATCCACCATGGAAATAATTCCCAACTCTCTCCCCCCATGTCTTCCACCCCAAAAAGAATGGCCACTGGTGTCACCAGAATTTGCCAACCAGCCATAATTGAAAGCTCACCAGAGACAGCCTTCCAGTATGCCACCAAAACCGGGCAGGTCCAGAAATAATAGATATATGTACCCATTGCCACCTGACACCGGCCACACACCAGGGAGATTGCAGGCTGGTATTTATGTACAATCACAGGTGGGCAATACAGCCTGTGAATACATTTAAATTGGGACTCCTTTTATTTGTTACATAGAAGGATACCCATGTGGGATTGTAACAGCAGACCCCAGTTCTCCTCCTGTATAGGGAACCCCAGTTCCCATTCCTGCAATGATCTACTTTTGACTGTGGTGACTGGGGAAAAAAAATTGATTCTGTTGTACCACCTTATGAACAAAACCCCTAGCATCCACCCTTGCCTCTGACACCAGTTACTCAAGCTGAACCATTGGCATCGACTTAGCAGGATCCCTGTTCAATCCCCTCCCATAAGCCCGGACCTGCAGGTATCAGAAGAAGTGTGAACAAGGCAGCCCCGTGTCTGTTTGTAATTCAGTGAAGGAACAAATCCTCTCCCAAGTATAAAGGTCCCCAAAACAGTTTCTTTTCCCATGCAGCAGCTCCCCCCATCTGATAGGGCAGGCAGGAAAAAAGGATTCTGTGCCACCAGCACCATAAACGTTTTCACATCCTGCATCTACTTACGATGCCTTGGGTGATCCCATGCCTCCCGCACCCAACCCACCAAAGGATTAGGAGTGCCCTGTCTGACATATGCCTAGCATCCCTTAACAGCAAGGTAGGCTGACAAGTGACCCAGGCAGCCCTCCTCCTCCAGGTCTAGCCAACTAGCCTCAGGAGGTTTAGTACAGACATTTAATGCACAACCATTTTTAATAAAATTCAGACTCTGAAAAGGCATTTTGTTATTACATATCTAATTCAATGTGATTGATGCTGGTAATAAATGTTCTCCACAACAGCTGAAATTGCCTATCTGGGGCTTGAGAGGAGTTCAAGGCAACACATAAGACCTTGTGACTCATTAAAGGTCCTTCCAGTTAAGCAAATGATATTGTCTACAAACTACAGTACAACAGCAGTAACACACTGATATAGGTTTATCAATTTTGTTACCTCTGACTTTTATTCTGGAAATACTGAGCTCATCTCATTGTTCATCTGGAGAGAATTTCATAAGGTAAGATTTCTAAATGAATCAGTCTCAGATCAAACACAGACTTCTATTGCATGGTCTAACACTGTCCAATGTTTAGACACAGTTATGTCCAAATGAATTAGAAGTTGCATAAAACATTACGTCATTTTTTTTTTATGCATATTGCTGCAAATCAATACTTTCTGTAGTGCTCCACATTGTCAATGGGTAATTAATACATATGGGTAATATGCACCCTTACTAGAGGTAATGGTACAGCCCAAAGCTATGAAGAGCATAGAACTATGGGCACATGATGATGCCAAAGAGCAAGGACTCTCCAGTCTTTGCAGTACCAGTCAGGGGTAAACAGCATGGAAGATTCTCTCTCAGGAAGATATTGCTAATTTTGCTATTTGTTATCAGGATTGTGAAACTGCCAAGCAGGTTGGGGCTACCTGGTCACAGAGAGTACCTCCAAATTCAGGAATCATGCCTGTTAAGCTGTGGCTTTTAAGTTGACTAATCTGATAACTTTTTTCCCTTTTTCTACTGCTTTGTGCATGGCTTGGGGAAAGCACGCAGGTTAGGAAAACACAGCCTTTAGGTGAGTGAACTGTACATTTTGCTGGTTACCAATAGAAGGCTTGGCTATGATACATTCACATACTTTCTTGAATTGTGGCTGTTTTGCTGAATTAGGCTCTCTGTGAAAACATTTTGCAAGTGTGAATGCTGAGTTGTAAGAATGATGCTATTTTGATGTTTACTCATGGTGTATTTAATTTTCTGTGCACACAGACAACTTGTACTTTCACACTGGGATATCACAGGATTTTATGAAGGGAAATAAAGGAAGCACACAGTAGGGCTATGGAGACATTTTGGTGCATATATTGCAGTAGTAAAGATGAATGGTGTACCGTGAAACACTTGCATGTTAATAATGCTTATGAATATTATTTTTAGTAAAGCAATTTGGGGGCTTTTATTTAATTTATGTTTGGACTATATGGAAAGAGATTTTCAAAATCAGCCTTTGTGTACTTTTGAATTTACAGAAAAATATACAATATCTTTATCTGAGGAGTACTTATACACAAGGGGCTGAATTTTCAAACGTGGAAATTTGACACAAGGTTCCTGTGCCAAAAGGAACTGATGCAAGTGGCACCTTGCACTACATTTTGTGGCGATCCTAATTTTTGAATGCAGGTTGTGTCAAAATCAAGATGCCTTGCACTGACACCACTCTGCATCACCCCCACGCCAGAAGTGCTGGTGCACCAGGTGGCAAGGGGGTTTGCATCATGGCAGGGCTGTAGCATCTCCTTATTTGGTATTTTGAAAGCCATGGCCACAACTCAGCACTGTGGTTGGACCAGCCATGAGCTTGTCTAACAGCCCTTGTGCCGGGTGTCTGACATAAGTCACATCGGGGGTAGGGTGTGTGGCACAGAATAGCTGGAGCGGTGGGGGTACCAGCATGGCACAGAGTAGGCTGAGTGGTGGGGGTGCCAGTACTGGGCATAATGGGCATGGCGGGGTGTGAGAGAGAGAACACTGGTGGCACTGGGGTAGGCATGCCTTTGACTGTAACAGAGTGCTGGCGAGTGATAATGGGCAGTATGCCGTAGTGGACCATGTCCCAGACCCTGATGCTGCCTGCTCTGCCAATGATGCACATCTCAACATGCTGACTGCCAGAACTCAGGACTGCATCTGCCCATCAGGGTGCCCATCCCACCTGCCGTAACCCTTACGGCAGCTTTGGCAGTGCATCAGGACAGATTGCGCTGCCTGGGATACATTCCCCACTGAATGCAGCACCTCATCCCATGCTCCTGTGGTCTGTCCCCCCCCCCACTGGGATGGCTGCATGATGCAGGCAGCTGGCAAGGCTGCTGGCATCAGGGGTCCGAGACGCAGGCCAAGCCAGCATGCAGCCCATGCCCACTTGGTGACTCTGTTGCCCAGACCAAGGTACAACTGCCCTGGTGCCACCAATGTACCCTCCTACACTCCACTGTGCCCCTTCCACCCACTACTGGCACACCCAATGGTCTGTCTACCCTTTGCCATGCACTCTTCCAACACTGCCATTTTTTGCCAGTGTTGCAACAGGCTGGGGGGGGGGGCTTGAATGGACCCTGCCTCCATTAAACCCCTCCAGTGCACCAAAGGTTTGCCACAACACTGTGATTGCAACAACTCTCAGGACTTTGGCACAGGGACCTCCTTTGTTCTGGTCAAGGGCCCGGGGTCTCTGATACACCCGGAGTTTGCAGCAGTCATGGATTGACAAAATGTACGCTGATCTAGCGACCAGCTGAAAATCAAGCCCAAGGTGATGCTTTCTGAATTAATGTTCTAGATGTGATGATACACTAGAGCCTTACTTTGACCTAAATATTAATTTGAATATTTTTTTTATTTATATCAGCTGGTTAATGTAGCACCAGAACTGGAGAGAAAATTCATGTTTGTTTAAATAAGAGGTGAATTAGTTAGAAACATAAATGTGGACCACATATGTATTGAGGCTTACTTTTTGTAATGTACTTTATTGTAAGTTTTAATTTAATTAATTTTATTTATGCAGATTCCAGACTTACTGATGAAGGGGTATACTGACCCCCAAAACACTGGAATTTTAGTAGGTTTGGATGTTTAGAATAAACTAATATTATTTTATAAAATCTGGTGAATCAGCCTTTGATTCCAGTCTTCGTTACTTTTTGTAATGTTACTTTATTGTAAGTTTTAATCTAATTAATTTTGTTTATGCAGATTCCAGACTTCCTGATGAAGGGGTATACTAACCCCCAAAACATTGGAATTTTAGTACGCTTGGATGCTTAGAATAAACTAATATTATTTTATAAAATCTGGTGAATCAGCCTTTGATTCCAGTATTCGTTTTCACATTTAAAAGAAATTAATTCCATGGTGGCTCTAGGGAACTGTTGCCACCAGGCTGCACTGGCAATGAGGGAGGAATATGAGTGCCTGAGACCAGGATCGGTGGGTCATTCCTGTAAGTGAGGGCAGTGCCACTCATCCAGATTTGTTCCACTCTGGGAGAAGAGGAAGAGCAGCTCCATCAATGTGAGGCAAGGATTTATAGGTGGTGCCACAGTGGTCTAGCATGGGAGAAGAAGATAGCTAAAATTAGAACTATTTGCAAGGGGTGATGTCTGGTGAGACACCACCATCCATATACCCCAAGACATGGGAGTGCCCCTGAACTGTAGCCCCCTCTCCTCTCAGAAACATTGTTCAGGTAAGTATGGGGGACTAAGGGGGTTGTTACAGTTCTTTGTTGCATTTCTGGGTGATCCCCCACTGCCCTAAGATAAAAGGTTAAAAACCTTAAATTTTTCCATGACGGCCCTTTCTTCTTCTTCCCCCATTCCTCATGTCAGCTTTTATTTCAATATACTAGATGGAAAAGAAAAGGTAGAAGAAACAACCAAAAGGTTTAACTATCTAAAAATTTTAAGGAGTTATTAAACAGTCTTTTGGATGTCTCTGGGGAAATATATGTCAAAATTGCATATTGTTTTTCCATTTTTTTCAACTCTGGCAATGAAATATTTAATACTGTACCACTACTGCATACATAGTTTCTGAAATGTATGAACTATTTTGTCCAACTCAGGGGAAGCAAGTACTAATCATTCAAGAGTATCTCTAGGACGAGAAATAAGAGAGAACGTTTGGCTGTTTGATTTATTTCTACTCATAAATGCATTCTTTCCTTTCTACTTATTAATACATACTTTCATTTCTATTTGTTAATGCATGAATGCACACAGTTTACAGTAGAATGACTAAATGCACTAAACCATACACTCTTTAAGTCTGTGCTAGGGGAATCACAAATATGTAAATCTGAGCTACTCGCTGAAGAAAAAACTGTAGCAAAGGAGCATATCTTTTATCTTTTCTTTTGTAAGATGTGGTGTAAAATATATTATGAGTTAGATGGGTGGTCACAAACCCTCAGATTATAAATTTCAGAGTCAATATACTGTACTACAAACTTAATGGGCAGACATGCCTGTTAATGACCAGCAGAGTGACGGGTCTGATAAGGACTCTAGACATGGGTGTATGAAGGTGTACTCTAAAGTGTACAGTTTTATCTTAAGGAGGCACCTAGAGGGACTCTGCACTTCCAGCATTGCCCCACATTTACCCTCTCTCTGTGACCAGCCTATCCTTTGTGTCATCTTTCCTGACAGTTCAAACTAGAAGTGTTAGGCTTAGCACATAGCAGTTCTATTAGTGAAATGCAAACAGGTTTTTCAGTATATGCAGCAGGCCTTGGAAGTAAGAGGAGGGTCTGTGCAGTCACCATGTGCAGGGGAGAGGTTGGTGGGAGGGTGCAACAAAGTCAGAGAAACGGGGAGAATTAAATCAGGTTGGAGACTGAAGCAAAGGTTGGTGGTGCAACTGAGCAGTAGGGACTGCTTTTAATGGGAGAGGGAGGAGTGCTACTAGACACCAGGTGTGATTCTAATGCATCAAATAAGAAAGACAGTTGGGCACACCATGCCTCTTGAGGTGCCACAATTTACTACTGAGCAGGAAAAAAAGAAATACAGAGCCCCAAGTGTAGTGTGATACCGTACATTTGGGAGCCCTGCACTGCATCTTTTGTAATTTGTTGCAATAAATATGCAAAAGTTCCCTCTGGTGAGTGTGCTGTTTTTTCATATTTGTTTTTAGTGATTCTAATAGGAAAGGGAAGGGTTATCATTATACAGTAAGGAATGTTTCTAATAGGATGGGGAAAGAGAGGGTACCACTAGATACCAGGATGTGTTTTAGTGAGAGAGGACGGGAACACCACATGATGCTAAGGATTTTCTAGAGGGCTGGAGGAGAGGTTGTCACTCTGGACACCAGTGAGTTTTCTAATAGATCAGGATATGGTGTGCCACTAGACATCAAGAAGTGTCTGTAAAGCAATAGGGTGCCACTAGACACCAGGGGGTACTGTTAGCAGGATAAGGACAGGGAAGCGAGGTTACTGGAATCAAAGCATGCTTAGAATTTGACAAGAAAAGGGAATGGATGCAAGTGTGTCTAATGATACAGAGAGGAAGGGGTGCCATACTGATCATAGGGGAGTGCTTCAAAAGATGTACTAACTACTTAGTTTGCATTTGTTATTAGCTGACCTTTACAAAAATGAAGGAAATGTGTGGACCCAGTGGCATGGTGGCTGCACATGGCACTGTCACCAAGGAGACTGGGTTCATGGTTAAGGTTTGAAATCACATGCTAAGGCCAGCTCTGAGCTGGACACATCACAGAGATAATGCACTCAACTCCTGGGAAGGGAAGGAGGGTGCAGGACTTGTGGCATTTCTGCACCCCCTGCTGTCTGACTCAGGGGACCACGAGGCCAGGAGGGACATCGAGGAAAGTCTGAGATCCCTGCCCAGAGCACCCAGTTGAGCACCAGGGCTACACTCTGCCAGCGGGCGGTCAGCGGGTGGTCGGCGACCGCTAAGCTGACTCAGAGGACCACAAGGCCAGGAGGGACATCGAGGAAAGTCTGAGATCCCTTCCCAGAGCACCCAGTTGAGCGCCGGGGCTACGCTTCACCAGCAGGCGGTCGGTGACCGCTAAGCCGACTCAGGGGACCATGAGGCTGGGAGGGACATCGAGGAAAGGTATGGGAAAGCCGCAGCCAATCGTCTGAGATCCCTGCCCAGAGCACCCAGTTGAGCGCCGGGGCTATGCTCCACCAGCGGGCAGTCGGTGACCGCTAAGCCGACTCAGGGGACCACGAGGCCGGGAGGGACATCGAGGAAAGTCTGAAATCCCTGCCCAGAGCACCCAGTTGAGCGCCGGGGCTACGCTACACCAGTGGGCGGTCGGCGACCGCTAAGCTGACTCAGGGGACCACAAGGCTGGGAGGGACATTAAGGAAAGGTATGGGAAAGCCTCGGCCAATCGTTAAGTGAGTGCTCTCAAGGCACAGCAGCCGATTGGTCCTCCTGCCCCATTGAATTGCATTGACTGAACTTACACTACCTAAAGCTGTTCTGGGACTTGGAAATTTTTCTGGAAACTTTCAGAAAAGAGCTGATTTACTTGTTTTATGTAAATGTAGAGGGAAACTTTTAAAAGTCTGTGTAACTGTGATTACAAGCCCTTTTTTTGGAATTTAATGTGGTGCAGACGCTACGGCGCCCCAGCTCCCCCACAGCCTTTTGTTGTGCAAATTTCAATCATCCTGCCCAGCAGAAACACTTGTTTCTGTCTTTTACTAATTATTACACCTTCCTCTGTCTCTCTCCAGTCTGAGATCCCTGCCCAGAGCACCCAGTTGAGAGTCGGGGCTACGCTCCGCCAGCGGGCGGTCAGCGACCGCTAAGCCGACTCAGGGGACCACGAGGCTGGAGGGACATCGAGGAAAGGTACGGGAAAGCAGCAAAATGTTTGCCCACCCGCCCTTCTCCCTCCTTGTGTGTTACTTTTATAGGCATCTTCCCACCGAAATCTCTTCTCCCGTCCTCACCGCTACTCTAACCAATAAACTGCATCATCACCCTGCTGTACCACCTAATCAGCAGTCCTTCCCTTACTGTTCTCCCGGTAGTTAACCATCAATACCACTTTCACAATGGGGAGACTCCTCCTGCTATTTCTTTCCCTGTCATGCATGGGGCTCCTTAAGGAGGATGTCCATATCACACAAAATAAGGTGACTCATCTGCCTAGCCTCTCTGTCTCATCCTCATTGAATAATGTTCAGACCCTCACATATGCCCTACAAATGCTGCATCAGTATCAGTGGGGTGACCTCCAAAAAGGGACGCAAATTACCATGTATGTATTCTGATCGATGCTCCATTACTGGATATACAGTTCCCCCTTACGCCTGACCACCAAACTGCTACTCAGTGTCTCGACGCGATGTCATAACCCCATTTGGAGCACCCCAAAAGAGTGGCAACAGAGCAAGAAAAGGAGGACCAAAGACAGCCCTCTCTTCCTATCTCTTGCAGCCCTTATGAAACTCCTATTCTTTCTACTACTCTGTATTGGAAATGTGGAAATCAACCAAGGCCACCCTGAGTGTATCACCTCACCAGCAGACCTAACCTCAATCAAAGGCCTCAGTTTTCTACATATTAATGCATGCAGCCTCCTGAAAAAACTTACACTGATACAAGCCTGGGTTGCCCATACCTTGACAGACTTTCTCGTGGTATCTGAGACATGGCTCAAACCCACCACAGCAGATAGGGATGTTAATCTACCCAACTATCAGTTATTCAGAGCGGATCGCCTAACAAGGGGCGGTGGAGTAACTATATATGTAAAGTCCAGTATACCTGTATCCTGCTTTACTGCAACCTCGATGCCCAAAGAATTCGAATGTATATCTCTCAAAGTATCTCTCCCCAATACGGCAGCTCTCCAGCTAGTTGGCTGCTACAGGCCCCCCTCTGCTGACCACAAGCTTTTATCCCACCTGGGGAGACTACTCAAACCAGGCTCTGAAGAAGTCATTATCCTAGGTGATCTGAATCTAAACTGGCTTTCCAAGGCAGCTGCACCTTTGGTATCATTCTGTGATACACATGGGTTCACACAACTGTTGAATGAGCCAACAAGAATAAACTTAAAGAATAGAAACAACAGTACACTACTTGATATCATGCTGGTGAACAAACCCCATCTTTTCACACACACTGGAGTGCTTTTCAGTGATATAATGATCACTGCCTCATTGCAGGAGTAAGATCTTCCAGCAAATCAACAACCCCAGCAAAATTCCTAATGAGGAGATCCAAGAAAAATCTTAATATTGAAGGATATCTGCATGATCTAGCTCACTCTCCAAGCTGGCAAGAGTTTTATCTTGCACACTCTGTGGAAAAAGCACATCAGGTGTTAAACAGCATAATATTAATTGCCCTTAACACCCATGCACCAATCACTAGTGTTTGAATAAAAAACAAATCTTGCCGCTGGTTCTCAGCCGACCTCAAATCTGCACTGTTGGAGAGAGAGACAAACTATGGAAGTTGGCAAGAAAAACCAAGAACCCAAATGACTAGGTTTTATTTAGGAAAGCCAGAAATAGCTGCACCAAGAAAGTAAGGGATGCAAAGGCTGCCTTTTATTTGGCTGAACTTGACTCCTCCTACCACAATCCTGCTAGGTTCTGGGGCACCATCAAGGGTATTGTAGGGCAGGATTCTAGCACCTCTCTACCAACTCAATTGCTCCACAATAATGGCTCTATTTCTGGCAAAATGGAAGTTCTGGATGCTTTCAATAACCACTTCACAACTGCTGGCCTTGCCTTTGACACCTCTCCAGCTAATCTGCTGCGTGCACAACTAAGCTCCCAGTACACTGGTGCTCAGAGAGCTGATTCTTCCTTCTCCTTCAAACCTGTTCTGTTGAAGCAAGTAGAGGATCTTTTATGGCAGTTGGATATTAAAAAAAGCACAGGGGCAGACTCGATTGACCCCTACTTTCTAAAGATTGCATTTCATGTACTTGCAGTTCCCCTAACACATCTCTTTAACCTATGTTTAACCTCTGGTTCTATTCCTACAGTGTGGAAGACAGCCCAAGTGGTTCCCCTTCTAAAATCAGGGGACTCTATGGACCTTAATAATTACAGGCCCATTTCCATTCTTCTAGTGTTATCCAAGGTGCTAGAGAAAATAGTGAGCATCCAGCTAAGAGAATATCTTGATGATGCTAACCTCTTGAATCCAGCTCAGTCTGGGTTTAGGGCCAGGCACAGCACTATCTCTGCTCTGGGCAAAGTTACAAATGACTGGAAAACCGAATTAGATAAAAAGAATAGTGTCTGTGCAGTATTTCTTGATCTAAGCAAGGCATTCGACACTGTGGACCATGAGCTGCTACTCTCTTCCTTGCATTCCATTGGCCTAGATCCAGCCTCCCTTAAATGGTTCAGGTGTTACCTTATGGATAGGTCACAGCAGGTAAAAGCTGAAGGTGATCTATCCCCATTAAAACCACTGCTAAGAGGAGTTCCACAAGGATCTATCCTAGGCCCTATCCTTTTTGCCATCTACATTAATAATATTGACTCAAATCTCACCAAAGCCACTGTCCACCTCTTTGCAGATGACACTGTTTTGTATGTCAGCAACCCATCGCCTGCAGTTGCCCGTGAAATTTTACAAGCAGAATTCTCCTTGCTGCAATATCAACTAATTGAGAAAAAGCTTCTTTTAAATGCAAAGAAAACAAAAGCAATGCTTTTCTCCAATCAAAGCTCCACCAGCACCTCCTCACTAAGCAGTCTCCCCCAGCTATACACTATCCTTGGAGAAAATCTGGATTATGTAGAAAAATTCTAATATTTAGGTGTGTGGATTGATAGCAGACTTGACTTCACACATCACATTGAAGAACTGCTGAAAAAACTTCGCCAAAGGCTTGGCCTGTTCTATAGAATAAAACACTTCCTAACCAGAGACTCAAAGATGAGGTTAGTCCAGGCCACTTTTCTTTCAGTTGTTGACTATGCAGACTTCCTTTATAGTCACTGCTCCATCTCCTACCTAAGCAAGCTGGATACCCTGTACCATAGAGCAATAAGATTAATAACAGATCTTCCATCTAACACTCATCATTGCACTCTCTATGCTGCAGTTGGATGGGTTTCCCTACATCTCAGAAGGAACAGAAATGCAGCACTATGGATCTACAGAGCACTGTCTAAAAAACTTCCAAATTATATTTCAGACTGCTTCACACAGGCCATAGCTAGCTCCTATGCCCTAAGAAGCAACAACCTCATCATGCTCAAGATACCCAAAATCAACACCCGGCTAGGGAGGGCGGCAATCAGCTTTTCTCTAGCTATGGCATGGAATGCTCAACAGAAATCTCTAAAGCTGTCCACTCTTATACCTATAGCATCCTTTAAACAGTTTTGCACAGGTTTCTTCGCAGAGAAATGCAACTGCTACAACAAGAGCTAGTCTTGCCATTTCATAACCCCCCATTCCAGACATCCACCATATATGGCATAATTTTGCTCCATAGTTCTCCCTCCCAGGCAGCCACCCTTATTACAGTACCTCAGTTCCATTTAACTCTACCTAACTACCTACTACCTACCTAATCCTTCTCCCACTAATTACTGGCCCTTACATCATTCCTAAATGCTCCCCATTCATCCTAGTATTACATTATGCTGTGTGTATGCCTTGACTCCTCTATTGTGATATGTATATACTTTATCTATTAGTATAATTTTCCTATAACCTACCTTGTCATGTATGTCTCAATCAACTTCTAACCCTTGATCATTGTATTTATAAGTGTTTTTTCTGTATCTGTTGTGCATATATAAGCGCATTGATGTATCTGTTGTGTACCAACTATTGAACCTTGACCTTATCAGATCCATCTTGTAAATGAGCCTTGCTCAATGATGTTCGCCTGAATAAATAAAGATTTGATTGATTGATCGATCACTGAGCAGCACTGATGTGGAGCGAGAACTTAATGGCTGACTTGCAAGAGGAAGTGTGCAGTCAAGGCAGCCCAGTCTTCAGGATGGGTGACAAGAGGAACTGGGGAAACAAATTATTGAAGAGGATGGAAATTATTTACAAACATTTACAGTAAGAAACAAGGGTTGCAAGACAAAGCCACAAAAGGAAAACAAATTCAATGGTAGGATAGAAATATTACGATTCTTGGTGGGTTATTGTGTTGTGTTGCGTTGCATTGTGTTGTGTTGCTCAATAGGTTTGATTAATTGCATTCTGCAGTGTGGGTTAGACCCAATCTGATTCCCCTTTTCCAAGCATGAGAAATGACCCACACACCAATACCCTATTGTTATTCTGTAAGAGAGGGTACCAATGTTAGGGTTACACCCACTGTTTCATTCAGTTGTTTCAACCCTAGGTCCACAATGCCACAAATCTCCAAGATTCTGGAAGAATTTTACCCTAACTTCACAATTCAATGTCCTGCACAGCCAGTATAGTGTTATGCTTGTGCAACTGTGTTAGTTTGGTTTTGGCCATTCACACTCTCTATTCCAGAGGAATTACCACCCTGTAGGGGTACGAAAGTCAAAGACCCTCAGAGGTTTCACCCCTAGAGGTGCCACAGGACGATTCCCATGGCTAAAGGTACTTTTGGAATCCCCCTAAGGAGAGAAGTGCTGCCGCTGGAGGAGGAGGGGAGGATGGTGGGGCAAAGAAAAAGTGCTTCACAATGAGACTGAGAGGAACTGCTTATATAGCTCAGGAAGTGGGAGTGGCTGGCTGCTTGTTCATTGAACTACAGGCATAGCCTTCCAATTCTCATGTTCTGTGACTTTGTATTGCATTCCTAAGAGTTGATTTTTTAAAAAAAAATAGCAGCATAAATCTGCACTGAAGAAAATAAAATATTCTTGTTGCCAAAATCAGGCAACCCAGGTACACCAAAATACAACCATCTTATCACAGTTTAATTACAAATCTACACATTTTAAGGTGTTCTAACCATTCATTTAAAGACTTAGCACTGACAGAAAAAGCCTACATGGATATGTGATGCTTTTAGCAAAAAGGCTCCAACATGTTAAGGCAAATGGTTTTGCTGAACTAATTCACTGTGCCAGCCATGAATATTATACACAATAATTCTGTGGTCATGGTAACATAGGTTCCATATTTTGCAGTAATTTCTAAATGATTTAGGTGCTTGAAATGCAATTTGAGATCATATTCTTCTTTTTGTGGAGCCCCATGTGAAATTTTATTTGCAAAAGCTATACCCAGACATTTGGTGCAACACTGCCAGCAGGTTTGGAATGGGGGCTTCATATTCAATCCATTTGCATGGCGCAGAAGGAAAACTGCACTGTGCAGATTATGAAATAGCCAGGAGAAACAGTCAATGGTGATATTCTTCCAGTGGAGATGCACCTCGTAAGCACAATGCAGCCTGAACACGACAGTAGTGTTTGCTGTGGAAAACCAGGGGGGTGGAAACCTATACACATTGTACCTTGTGATATTGCCCATCTATGTAAATGGGTATCAACTAATCACCACATGCTCAACATTAAGAATACCAAGATCATGCTCTTTGGGCCTAGAAGACTTTGCTCTGACAGAACCGAGCTCCTCAAGATTGCAGACACCAAAAGGAACACACTGGAAGTAGTGGACAAAATAAAATACCTCGGAACGTGGCTGAATCAAGAGCTCTCGCTACAATTACATATCAACCACACTACCAGAACTATACATCAAAAGATCGGTCTGCTTTACAGATTAAGGGCATACCTCACTAAAGCATCCTGCTTAACAGTGTCCAACTCCATCCTGCTCCCTATGCTTCTTTATGGAGCTCCAATAGTGGCTTCTCTGAGGGAAACCGAGCTCAGCAGGATACATACCCTCTACCACAAGGTTAGCAGATTTGCTGCACAAGCAGACTGCAGGGAGTACCACTGCAAAGCACTTGCACTGTTAAATTGGCCCCAACTGGACAATAGGATCATGCAGCTATCGTGCTGCCTCATGTACAAAATTCTCAATAATCGTCTCCCTCACCTCCAGAATCTCATGGCACTCAGGTGCCACATCAGGACTCTCCGTGCAACACCACAACCCCTTCTTGTGGTACTCAGAATGTCCACAGCTGTTGGACAAAGGTCCTTTGCTTATCAAATTGCTCAATCTTGGAACAAGCTCTCCGCAACCTTACAGAGCCCCCCCTTGCTCCCCACTTTCAAATTCTTACTAAAAAGCACACCTCCACAAAATGTAGCTGCATCTGTACTTACTAAATGGGTTACACTCCCATAGTACCCGGACAATACGTCTATCCCCCTGAAACTGGCTACTTCCAAGTACCCCCTGGCCCCGTGGCAAGCATCTGCTCTGCTAAAAACATTCAAGCTCTTACCCTCGAACCAAAGCACTTCTGCAAGAGTAGTAATGTGGTTAGTCTCCTATTGATCTCACTACTGTACTATGGTAACTAATGGCATGTCTCACACTTTGTAACTGTTCTTCTATATTTGTCTGTTGTTGTCTTCATAAGTAAGCGTACCTAAATGTAGAAAAGTTTGCCCATGGTGTGGAACAAACACCTCCCATATGACTGTGGACAATAATTTCAGTGCTGCATGATGGTCCAACGTATTGTATGATGGTCTTCTGTACTGTATGATGATCTATGCTATGTGATTTCTTTTATGTAACTAATTCTGGGTCATTTGGCCTCAGCGGGCTTACCCGGTCAACAAAATTAAAATAAATAAATATTGGGTGCACCTGCCATAAAGATAACAGCCAACTAGCACTGGGCAATTTAAAGAGCAGGGGCCCAATATTCAAAAGTATGTGTGGGTGCTAACGGGTCTTTGCCCGCACAAACTGGGGTTTGCGCTGGATCCCCATATTCAAAGGGAGCTGTTGCATGGGCAAAGAGGATTAACACCTGTGCAAACATAATGTATGCATGTGGGTAAGAGAAGGGAAGGGAAGGGGCGTGGCCATGAACATGCATGCGACCCTAAATTCAGTGACATTGAGCTGTGTAAAAGGGTTTAGCATGGTCTTTTTGCACAGGGCAAATACCATAGAACAAAACCCGACTTAATTCCGGGCAACCCTAGTGGCTGCCAGAGGTAATGCAGCCACCTAGCTGGCTGGCTGCTGGGAGAGTACAACCATCTCCTGTGGTCCCTAGCACCACCTCCCACTGATTGTCAGCCATTCTGTGAAATTATACTATCCCTGGTGCTAGTGGTCTCCTCTCCAGCTGATCGCCTGCCCGTTCTGTAGAAAAATCATATCTCTGGTGCTAGTGGTCCCCCAGCTGACTGCCAGCCACGGTGTACCTCATATAGTTTATGGTTCTAGTGGCACCCTCCTTCCTCTGATTGTCAGCCTAGAAGTAAAAATTAAACCTCCCTGATATCCAGTGGCCCCCCCCCCCAAGGCACCAGGCCTACCACCCCACTCACCTTAGCATTATCTACGGTGCCATGGGAGCATACAGCAACTAGCACAGCCCTCCTCACACTAACTTGACTGGCCGCCATATGTACAGGCAGGGAGCACACCTCTTATTTATGGGACAGGGTGAAACACCCTGTCCTATAAACAAAGAGGCATGTTCCCTAGCGCACATACTCGCCGACAGAGGTGTGAGGAGGCTGTATTGGTTGCTGTATTCTCCTGCGGCACTCGGATAATGCTAAGGTAAGGGCATGTATGCCGAAGTGCCACAGGAGGGGGGAACCACTGGATGCCAGAGAGGTTTATGCTTGACTTCGGGCTGGCGATCAGGGAGGAAGAACCACTAGCACTAGGGATACTATTGTTCACAGAGGCAGACCCGGCAATCAGCGGGAGACCACTAGCACTAAAGATACTATTATTCTGGATCAGGCCAGTGATCAGCTTGGGGGGCACTAGCACCAGGGATATTTACACATCTAGGACTGGGCAATGGGGGTGGGGCCACACTAACCTGCCTCGCTACCCGTGCAAATGAGCCCATAATGGGCATGCAAATGGTCCCTTCATGCCTTGCATGCCCAATGGGCTCATTTGCATGGGTTCCTTTGAATATTGCAAATAGCACTTCGGTGCTATGCATTCTGATGGCGTACTTCGGGAGCCCTGTTGGGGAAGCACTAAGTGGCTTAGTGTTGGGCTGACATTGCCCTATATTCAGTTGAATAGTGCTGGTGTGCTATTCCACTGATTATACAATGGGCACGAAAATACTGATTTCTGATTGACTGGCTAGCATGATTTACAACATGTCAATCGTATTTTCACCCCATGGGAATTAGGGCCAGCCAGCCACCCCCCCCCATTACACATATCTCACCAATGCCAACTTCAAATGAAGTGGCTGCCATATTGTGTCCCACTTTCCATGAACCGTGAAACTGCAAGGCTGCTACACTCACAATAAAAAACAGAATGTCACGCAATAGACACAAAACACAAATCGGGACCAAAACAGAATATTCTCTCTCTCTCTCTCTCTCTCTCTCCCCTCTCCTCTCCCTCTCCCTCCCCTCCCCTCCCCTCTCCTGTCCTTCCTCTCTCTCTCTCTCTCTCTCTCCCCCATAACCACTTAACCTGGATCACCGCTAAATCTTTTTATTAATGTCTGAACTGGCCTTTTACCACGTTTTTTCCCCAAGCAATGGAGCGACAGCAGTCTGTGCACGTCTCCCGTCATGTTCATTTAAATAAAGATATATATTAAGAGATGGAGAAATTCTGTACTAGATAAAGTGGTTTTTATTCAAAAATATGAGCTAACAGTTGTTAAACTCACAGTTGAAAAGTAGTACCGTGATACTGCGCATGTGGCTATGCATATGCATATGCATATCCTCTGACTTACGCATATGCAATACTGCATGCCCCTTACCTGGGTTCAACTTTTCAACAGTGAGTTTTACAACTTTTAGATCTTTAGTTTCCAAAGTTCAGAATTCCTCCAACTTTTAAAATATATCTTTAAATAAACATACATGATGGGGGGCGTATACGTGCCGTCTCTACCTTCCAGGACACATCGAACCTCCACTAGTATGCAGTTTTCAGCATGGAGGAGATGGGGGCACACAAGAGTTGGGTTGCCATTCTCCACTCACAGGCACATAGAAATGATTAACAACATGATTGGGGCACAGAGGAGAAAAGTGTCTCATTCCATTAATGAGCCCATAGAAAAAAGAAAACTAGGCACAGTCTCCCTAGCAACAAGGAACTATTTTCTAGCAGACCAATACAATCAATACAAATAATTAAAAATGAAAAAAGAATTCTGTTTTTTTTCCACCAAAAACAAGGGGGGCATTGTATAATCGCAATATGCCTCTCAATAGTATGGGTGATGCCAGGATTTATCCATACCTGGTGTGGTTTCCTCACTTAGCCTGCGGCCTCATAACCAAACCACACCAGGCGTGGGTAAATCCTGGCATCACCCACACCCTCTCAAGGTATATTGTTTAAATATAGCATCATCTGGCACCAAGACAAACCACAACGCATGGCGCAAATTTTGGTGCTCTGCTTTGTGTGTATTTGAATATCTGGCCCCAGGTGTTTACTTCTAATCAATAGAAAACTGACTATTTATTGTAGTTTGATAAGTTAGTAATTACTGTGACAGGGAGATCCTGTCACTCTTGAGGACTGACCTTTTTTTAAATCTGTTGCAACAGTTGTTCTATTTCTTAGCCTAATTTATCCTTTACAATTTCTAGTCCATAAGGTTGGCCATCTATGGGCACCCCTTCCCTTTCTTGGCTATGCTATAGTGTCCTCTACAATTTTCATTTTCCCTCTCAGGTCCTCATACAGGGAGGTTATTGTGATGACCTCCGAGCTGATATAAAACAACAGGCTGTGTTCCTCGTTGTTGGATTTAGTATGCAATAGCACTATGCCATAAAATACCTTGATGTATATGCCATATGTGTATGAAACCTGTAAATATTAAAAATATCAGGGTACTAGGTGTTTTTGATAAAGGTAAAAAGTTACTAGGGGACTGTATTATAAAAATTAAGTTACCGGGGTACACATGTCAGAAACCCCCTGTTGTGTTATTTAAAATGCATGCAAATTACAGATTGTTTGAGAGGCCCTTTGGCACTATGCATTCTTGCTTTAAGCTTAACCAGCCTAAAATTTCATGGTGATTTGATATATACATCTCATAATGCTTTGCATTATGGGATATGTGTGATGTGTTTCTTTGAAACTTGGCTTTATTGGCAATGCCCTTTGGGGTAGCTCTTGCTTCAGTGCTTCTGCACTGAGGTTCTTTGTCTTTAGCTTGTTTTGGGGGTTCTCTTTTTTGAGCTCCCCATCACCCAAACACACAAGACCAACAAAGGGAATGAATTTTCAGTGAAGAGATAGATCAGTAGATCAGAGGGTTAGTAGGTGCTGACCAAGTGCAGAGGAAGGACATGCATAGCCTGTTGGTGTAGATTGATGTATTGAAGAAGGGATATGCCATTGCTTAAGGTTATCATTTGTGTTTTAAATAAACATCACATGGAGACTGTGTGTTGAATGTGAAGTTCTGTGTCTGGTCTGTCTGTTATCCCACAACCCCTTCACAATTACTTTCTACTTTTATAATAAAATATTTGTAAGTACAGTGAAACAAGTGTGTTTTCACTTTTGCTTTTCACACTGCAAGCAGAAAAGAATTCAACAAAAGTCTGATATTGTGATGTGAGAAATTGCCAGCTACTTAGGAGCCCAATGTATTTCAATAAAAAAATAATTATACCATGGACATCAAAATTAAACAAAACTCCTGTACTATGACTGGCTGCTGGCACCTTTCTGCCATTGTAAATCCTACAATATACCCACGGCGAAGGTGTCATTCAGCCGCATCAGCAATCGAAAGTCTAGGAAATCAGTGCGATCTGCCATCGTTACTCCCCGCTAAACCAAAGCTGGAGTGGAGTGGGAGATTCAAAATTACAGACTGATACCCAAACACAGTATCCCCACCCCCATTCACATTTGTCTCACAGGATCTCCACCCGTGTAACTTTCCATCCTCGTCTGCTAACATCTTCAACCTCGAGCTACCACTCCACTATACGGGCTGTACTGACACCGCAGCTCTCTTCCCACTCAATCCAAGATTCAAGTAACCACCCAGGCACCCTCTCCAGTGTTGTCACTGTCAACCCATTGAAAGCACAGCAGTGAGAGGCCATTCACAAAGTGCCACTCACCTGGGCCTGCAACCTTCACAATGGAATCTTGCTTCCCGGAATGAAACAGTCACATGGATGTCACACAGACCACAAATGGAATCGCACCCTGAACTTCTGCACTGTTGGGGAGAGGGGAAATGCTGTTACCTCACGTTCAAATCAAAAACTGAGCTCAGATCGGTGATCCCACTAGGCACCCTCCCCAGTTTTCCCGGAGCCGAGGCAGAGGACAGAATAATAAAAAGCACTTCCTAGTATTCCTGGACCCCACAAACTGAACAGCAGCACTATTCCCCAGGTTCCCCAGTAAGTTGGCAGTGTCAGTGGCTCAGTAGGTAGCACATTCGCCTCTGAGGCCGGGAGATCAGAGGGCTGTGGGTTCAGTTCTCACATCTGGCACTTGGGTTAATACCCAGTACTGACACTGTAGTGCAGCATGAGAGGGGTGCTGCACTTCTGAGGTGCCATCTTTCAGATGAGACGTTAAACAAAGGTCCCATCTGCCTGGATTGGTGGTAGTTCAGGTAGATGTTAAAGATCCCATGGCACTTATCAAAAAGAGTAGGGGAATTTCCCCAGTGTCCTGGCCAAAGTTCCCTCATTCACTAAAAATACCATTAACAGCTTAATCTGGTTCAATGCCAGTTGGCATTCATCTGTATCCCCCTCCCCCGGGTCATGCCTGAAAATAGGCAGGATTTGTCTAGTGCACTTACCCGGTCAACAAAAACTAAATAAATAAAATAAATAAATAAAAGGTACAGTAATTTTAATTACACATTGACTCCAGACTGCAGCTCCATTCACAGTACCAAATAGCAGGATCTTCCCAAGAACACAGAACTATTTTTTTTCTGGCAGAGAAATACATTTTATATAAATAATTTAAAATTCCCCCCTTCAAAAAAACTCTTTTTTTGTCACCAGACAAAATGAGAGACTTGGCATAATTTCAATAAACTCCTTGAGGGTGTGGGTTATGGGGGATTTACCATGGCTGGCAAGAATCTGACCACGGGGCCGCCAAACCACACCAGCTGTGGTATATCCCCATAACACACACCCTCTTGTGGTTTATTGCTTAAATGTATTATAGTGTATAGTAGAGCATTATAGTGTATGGTGGAATGCGGTTGTGTATGGAAATCCATACACCGCAAAAAGTCGTTCTGCTTCAGTAGTGGCATACTTACTAATGCAGAACGACTTTTTGTTCTGCGTTAGTGAGGACATCACAATGCAATCACCCCCACCAGTGCCATTCATAGGAAGGGGTGGATGGCGACTCCTGCATGCGAGCTGGCCAGCGGGCTGGAGAGACCAGGAGTGTGGGTCTCCAGAGAGAGACAATGTTCAAAAAATGGAAGTGATCCTGTATTTCTGGGCACCATAAGCTATATAGAACAGTGTATGTCCTCCCAAACAACTCAAACAACTCTTCCCCTAAGTGTTTTCTATGACGGCAGAGGGACCTCTCGAGCTTAATTCTCGAGGTCACCAGCCGTCATAGAAAACATTCGGGTTAAGAATTGCCTTGTTGTGTATGGGAGGCCATACACTATCCTATATGTTCTGTATAGAATTACATCCCTTTCAAAATGCTGTTGTACCACAGTTCAAAGGTCATGGAATGTGATTGTACCCTTCTGTGTGGTACAACAGCATTCTGAACCTCTAGAGGATGCACAAGTCAGTTTCATTCTGGAAGTGAAAGAACCACTGCATGCACATTTCACATAATTATACGCTATAAAAATATAGGATGAGCAACTTTATCCACAACCAGTGTGTTGCCCCTCACCAAAGTCGAATATTAAATTTAGTATTAAAGCAGTCATTAATTTGTCTTCGAAGACTAATTTTAGTAATTTTTAATCATCTTTAATGATCTTCAAAAGAATACAACCTCAAAGAATAGTAAATTCTAAGAAGTATTCAACAGACTACTAGTTTAAAAGTAAATTATTACTTAATGAAAATTAGAGATAGATCTGCAATGCTCTTCAAAGTACAACATTTTAAATACTACTAAATCATAAAGGAAGACAAGACTGCTGCCTTCGCGGAGGGAAGTAGAGTGTAACTATCTAGACTCCCATTTCAGTGTTAACACAGTGTAGACTGAACTACCACTGCTTTTATTAACTGCACTGTAAATACATTGCATTGATTTTCTGTTACACTCCTTTACAGCTGCATTATTTTTTTTTATTTTTAGATGCACACAGTAGTGAGCATTCAGCGGTGTTATCTAAGTGAGGCGCCATAACGCTGCAGGCATGAGAGGTCACGCAGGCATGAAAGGTCAAGAGACATGTAAATACAGTGAACGTAATGGCGCCTCACTGAAGAAACAACTCTGAATGCCCACGTCCACTCTAGAGGCTAGCAGCTGCAAGAGTAAGTAATTTGTATAGTTTCCAAGTCAATAGCAGCATATGGGACATACCGTTTATTCAAACAATGCCAAGCATGGCTCGGTGGACTGCGGAACATAACTAAAACAATAAAGAGAATACAGGGCACATCATGCAGAGTTAGGAGGCACAGACATGGAGTGCAAGGTCATGGAACACATGGTCTTTTGTGCATGGGCAGATAGCAGTGTGGCTTGGATAAGCGTGGCACCACATGAATGCCCTTGCTCACAATGTTTACTTTCTCAGCAAAGCTTGGGCTAGTACTGCTGCTCGGCATGGCAGAAAATGCCAGAAGTTAAGGGAGTTTACAAGAATGATTTTTAAAAGAAATACCTATCCCTTTGCTCAGTAAAAATGAGAAACAGGAACCGGAATGCACCAGGTAACATAGCATTGTTACACTGTGTTAACTGGTATTTCCCTTCTTCAAATTATGTTTATTCCAAATAATCACATCTATGCATGCTCCTTTTAGATTTTCCCAGTGTTACCATTTCTGTGGAACAGTGGGGAAGGGTGGAATGGGTCATTATGCCACATGCATAAAGCGCACTACCAATACAGTGCAATTTCTTGCATGCGGCATAAGTTTTTTTTCTGCAGGGTGCTGTGACCCCTGCACCCCTCATTATGGGGAGCTGCACCCCTGAATCCCCCAATTAAGATTCCTAATTCCAGAAGGGGAGGGTTATGAACATACGAACATACAAAATTTGCCAGCAGATAAAGGCCTAGAGGTCTATCAAGTCTGCTTGAATGTGCAGCTAGCACCCCTTATTCTGCAGCTGCCCCTCCCTTCCACCCTTCCCCTTCATTAACCCTTCCCCTTGTCCTGTCCCATCCCCTTTTGAAGCAGTCCACTGTTCTACTGGATACCACTTCTGCAGGTAACGCATTCCACTCAGCCACCACCCTCTCTGAAAAAAGTGTCTCCTCATCTCCCTCCTGAACCTTCCTCCCTCCAGTCTCATATCATGGATCCTGGTGTCCCTCCCCTCCCTTACTTTGAACAGCCCCTTTGTACCTGTCTTGTTTATTCCTTTCATGTACTTAAAGGTTTCAATCATGTCCCCCCCGTCCCTCCTCTCCTCCAGTGAGTACATTTTCAACTCCCTCAACCTCCTCTCGTATGATAAGTCCCCCAACCCCTTGATCATCTTTGTTGCCCTGCGCTGCACCCCGTCCAGTAACTTATTGTCCCTCTTCAGATACTGGCGCCAGTACTGCACACTGTACTCCAGGTGCAGTCTAACTAATGACCTATACAGTGGCAGAATCACCTCCTCCCTCCTCGAGGATATACCCCTTGCAATACAACCCAGCATTTTGTTGGCCTTTGCAGCTGCCTTCCTACATTGTGCTGAGTTGTTCATTGACCCTGTAATGAGCACACCCAGATCCTTCTCCTCCTCTGTCTGGGCTAGCTGCACTCCCCCCAGCTGGTAACTCCTCCTTGGGTTCTTCATCCCAAAATGCAGCACCTTGCACTTTCTGGCATTAAACCCCAGTTGCCAGGTGTCTGACCAGGTTTCAGGCTTTTCCAGATCATCCTGCAACCCCTGCCATCCCCCTAGGTCAGGGCTTCTCAAATGGTGAGGCCAGCCTCCCAGGGGAGGCCCCTACCTGTTCCAGAGGAGGCTCAAGCAAGCCTTAAAATGTACTATATTTTAATGTCAAGTTTTGCATGCTTCATGTGAAAGGATGCAGCAAAGTGAAAGCGAATAATGGCATGTGAATTTATGTACAAAATGGTTACCAGGAAAGACGCGCTCAACAAACACTTGTTTCCTGGTATGACATGGGGAAAATACAATTCTTGGAAACTGTGCAAAACAGAATGCAAAATAATGCAAATGAATCGAACAAAGTAACAACTGACCCATTATACTGGCTGCAGAAAAGCACAAATACAAAGGCTAAGCAGAGAGATACTAGGAGCAAGAGCAGGAGGGCAAAATGGTCCATAGAAAGGTGTTCATAGCAGAGTAAAACTGACAAAGAAAGCAATCTGACTCATGGAGGTATTGCAACGAGGGTAAATAGAGTCCAAAGTCAGAAGTGTGGAGCAAGTAGGCTGACCTGGGGAGGGGGGTTATAGAGAGGGAGAATAATTAGTTCAATAAAATGAAAATAAACTCAACCACTCACATGCACTTCATTGTATTCTTCCTGTACTGTGCAAAGTATGATAGTTGTTCTAACTATGGGGAGGCCCAAAATTATTTCTATATTAGGGGGAGGCTCAAGATCTTTTCCAAGGCTTAGGGGAGGCTCACTATGACAAAGTGTGAGAACTCCTGCCCTAGGTCATTCACCACTGCTCCTACCTTGGTATCATCAGCAAACAGACTGATCTTGCTCTTGATGTCCAATTACATGTCTGCAATGACTATCCCAAACAACACTGGTCCCAACACCAAGCCCTGTGGAACACTGCTCATCACTACCCTTGGGTGTGAGAGCTCCCCACCCACCACCACCCTTTGTTGCCTTCCCTGAAGCCAGTTTCCTACCCATCTCACCAGCTTTGCACCTGCCCCTGTGCCTACTAACTTACGTCCCAGCCTTCCATGCGGTACCGTGTCGAATGCCTTACTGAAGTCCAGATACAGGACATCAACTGCATGGCCCCTGTCCAGTTGCCTAGTTACCCCATCATAGAACTCCACCAGGTTGGTTTGGCAGGATCTGCCCCATATGAAGCCATGTTGTCTGCTGTCCTGTAGTCCTTTGGCCTCTAGGAGGGCCACCAGCCTCTCTATCAGGACAGTCTCCACTAGCTTACCCACGATGGATGTGAGGCTCACTGGTCTGTAGTTTCCCGGTTCATCCTTGGGGCCACTCTTGTGGAGGGGCACCACATGAGCCATCCTCCAGTCCTGAGGTACACAGTCTGAATGTAGTGAGGCATTAAATAGGTCTGCCAAAGGTCCTGCAAGGACCTCTGCCAGCTCCTTCAGTACCCTGGGGTGGATGCCATCTGGGCCTGGCGCCTTGTCCACCCTCAGTGCCTTCAAACCCTCCCAACTCTGCCCTCCATGATTTCCCCATCTATCACCCCTTCACCCCTGTTTCTGCCATTTCTCCCCCCTTGGGTGTCACCCCCCTCTTCTCTTTAGTAAATACTGAGAAGTACTCATTTAGTGCTTCTGTCTTATTGCACCCTGCTTCCACCCAACCCCCCAGTAAAGTACAGTAAAGAGTGCACAAAGTGTGAAACAAAATAAAAGTACCATGCATCCAGGACCAGGAATCAAACCCAGTCCCAAATGATCTGCTTCCATCCCTTGCTGCCAGTGGCTCATCTTGTCAAGCCACAGCAGCTGCTCAGTGGAAGCCTATCCCAACAGAGGTCTTATCCTCTGCCTGGAACAGTGAGAGGGTGCAGTACCGAGCATATAACCATTTGTGGTATTGTACCATCTCACTTTGATGTACAGCGCTGTTACTGTTTAGCACTTGTGTCATACACTATTAAGCATATGACATATTGACCCAGTGCTGGGTGGAATTTTAGAAATTACTGGGGTGGAGAAGGGGTGTTCCCCCAGCCATGTGGTAGGGACAGAGGCTTTTCTATGTTTTTATTCTGAAAGTAAGAAACGTAAGTGCCTAAAAAATTAAGATGAGTTGTCAACAACCATTTAAACAGATACCGTAATTTTCTACAGTACTGCACACAAAAGCCAATCCCTGTGCTTTATTTGCTATACTAGGTCAGTTCCAGCTATACCCTTAGAAAAAAAGAAATCCAAACTGAGCACCATCTGGACCACTCCACGCCCCACGAATCTGCATTCTAATCCCCCCCCCCGGACCACTCTTCCTAACACAGACTAGCTACCTTCTTCCTGCAGCTGGAACACTCACCCACAGCCAACTACCCCCCTGGACCTCCCTTCCTGCCCATGGACCAATTACTCCTTCAGCTAACCACCCTCCATACAGCTGGACAACCTTTCCTGCCCCTGGCATCTCCCAAGATAAGCACCCTTTTTGTTCCACTTCACAGCCCTGAGTCTGCTTCTCCCCCTCCAAACAACAATTTTCCCTGGACCACAGTGTAGCCCACCACCCCTACATAAAGCTGGACCATGCTTCCCTACAACCAGCATCCTTGCATCTGGACCAACTTTCAAGCCTGTGCCAAGCAAACTTCCTGCAGCTGGGTCACTCCCCCAAGCTCCCAGATAAGCCTCCATCAGCAGACTACTGTTTCTGTAGCTGCCTCTCCCCCACAACCAAACCCCTACCTATCACTCTTCCACCTCCACAGAAGCCCTCCATTGCAGCCCTCAGACTATCCACTCCCCTTTCCAGTTGACAACCCTCCCTATTGCTGGATCACCCTTCAAGCTCCCAGACCCATTCCACAGAAGACCACCCATGATACCACTCCTGCTGCTATAGAATTACCCATTCCCACACACCTGGACCAGCCTCCGAACCCCAGGTGAACACGTGCACCTATAACACCCACTCAACACCCAGAACAGCCTAACCACTAGCCAGCCACTCACCTGCAAAACATTATCTACTGCACGTGATACACCCCTGGGACAATTAACCCTTCACAGACCAGCCCCTCCAACCAACTGCACTAGCGTCCACACAGCACCCCCCCCAACCTCCCCAGTAGACAGCCTGCAGCTGAATCCTCAATACTGCTAAATGGACTCCCCTGCCCTTGGACTAGCTCCCCTCCCCAGTTTGATGCTGTCCCATCTTGTCCCTTATGTTGAGTTTCTAGGTCCCTCAATTGAGTAACAAAAATGTTCATGGACTCCCCTTGCACTTGTATTTCCAAGACGGAACCTTACCACCCCAGCAGCAAGAGCCACCCGACCCCAATCTGCAGTTCGGGAGAGGATCAGTGCAGAATAAACCCATATTTTGGTTCTGTATGTGCTCTCTACCCCAATCTGAAGTTGAGAGGATGAGGAGAGCAAATGAGCTGTCAATCGTGCTTTCCTCCAGCATTATCCATACCTATCATCTAGCAGACTGGGAGGGAATAATTGACAGAGGTCTTCCAACCCAGAAGCAAATTGGTGGATGCAGAAGGCGGGACATCTGG
This sequence comes from Neoceratodus forsteri, assembly GCA_016271365.2. Lineage (NCBI taxonomy): Eukaryota > Metazoa > Chordata > Ceratodontiformes > Ceratodontidae > Neoceratodus > Neoceratodus forsteri. Next base: position 724,967,069 of record CM028137.1, on the reverse strand, counting down.
CTAATAGCCCGCCAATGGTTTAGCGCTATTCTCAGTGTGCAGAGGACTGAATGAACAGGCAGCAATTAGTGGGTGTTTGAAAGTACCACTGTTGTGGGAGGCAGATCTGGAGGCTCTTGGTGAGCTTTATAAAATGCATATAAATAAATGAGTTAATAAAAAGAGCTTTCTGGTTCCATCTATTTATTGTATTTGGCCAATGCCAGTGTTTGGGACTACAGCAGCAATAGTGACGTTGAGCAGCGAGATGATGTAGCAGCAGCAGAATGAGATCTCGACTAGAGCAGATACCCAGAGCAGCCCAGAGCTTGAGTCAGAGTTCATGTTCAGGTATCAATCCAAGATGACATTATGTTATGTATTTATTTAAAATAAAGTGCCAAAGTTTTCAGTTTTGGGGGGGGGGGCGAAGTGGCAGAGGCAGGAAAACACTAAACAAAGCTGTGGGGGCAGGGGAAACGCCAAACAAGGCTGAAAAACAACTTGGTGCAACCAGCAGAAAAAATGAACTGCACTCCCCTCCCTTCCATGTGGACCTCCTGGCAATTAAGACACCAGAAATCTGGACCTCTTGCACTTTATTCTTCTGTGGAAATCCAGACTAGCATTTCATTCCAGTGGCACTTTACCATGTGTATAGCATGTTTTGTATGATCAGAAAACATGGACACACCAATATCCGACGGCTCATTTTCACTGCTGTACAGTATTATACAGATGCTTTCATTGCCAGGAGGTCCTCATGTAAGGGAGGTGAGTGCAGTTCTTTTTTTTCTGTTTGAGAGTGTTCTGCTGTGAGAATAATTGCACCACTGTGCCATGAAGCTCCCTGTTTTTGCCATATTGTGACTGCAGCTCCGTGCAAGTTGAAGTGTAAAAGCTGTGTGAGATGAGATAAAACCGGAATTGCACATAATATGTTTTAGTAAGTAAAATGGGAAAAGAGCTTCTTTGTCCATGTACTGGGGGATGGGGCCGGGGGGTAAATTGTTGGGGAAACCATCCAAGCTGAAAAAAGTATCTATTTTGCTTGTTTCATTGTATGTCTGTGTGTGTATATATATATATATATACACATATATATATATTTATGCAATAGTCATGGACATACATGTTGTGTGATAAATCTGTGTACCTGAGCTACTGTGTGTATTAGTAAGAAATCTCACATTTATTCACATAGGCCATGCTATTCAGAAATGCGCCTGGCAATGGCGCATGTGGTGGCACTTTGCCTGGTGCAACTCAGGGATATATTCAAAGGAGATGAGCCACGTCGCATCTCCTCTGAATACAGCAGGAAATGCGTACTGTGCAAATAGGATACACCAGCACATTCCCCCCAGACAGGGCCGAATACCAGGAATGGGAACTGCACCAGTGCAACAGAGTTATGCTGTGTGCAAATTCCTGATATTCAGCCGGTAGTATGCAAATGGAGCCATAATGTATGCAAAGTGCAAATGGGGCATTTGCATGTCATTATGGCCCCATTTGCATTAGTTGTGCAGGGTTGGCCAGCGAAATGCGCATGGCACCCTGCACAGCATGTGGTGCTGCCAAAGGGGGTCTAGTGGTAACCCCCCTCCCCGTAGCCACGATCACCAATAAATAACATTTTAAATCCCTCCCTGTAGTCATGATCACTGATAAATAACATTGTAAATATTCCCTGGTGGTCCAGTGGTGTTCCCCTCCCTCCCTGTAGTTGCGATCGTCGGTAAATAACTTGTTACATATTCCCTGGTAGTCTAGTGGCACTCCCACCCCTCCTGATGCTCCGATCACCGAATTAATTAATATCACCAGCCCTGGTAGTCCAGTGGTACCTCCCACCCCACCTGTGACCCTGATCACCAGTAAACCCTATGAATAACATCCCTGGTGGTCCAGTGGCACCCTCCACCCCCCACCCACACAGGACCCCTGCCCACCCAGCCCCCATCATCAGTGAGCAGCAGCAGACCCACCTGCATACCGCTGCAGCTGCCTGCCAAATGATAGCTTATAGTATCAGCTGTAAGCCCATTGATCCACACTGTGGACCAATGGGCATGCAGTGCATACTGCACTAGTCATTCACAAATATGTGAATGAAGTCATTCATTCACATATTTGTGATTGACTAGTACAGTATGCACTGCAAGCCCATTGGTCCGCACCGGATCCAATGGGCTTACAGCTAATACTGTGCCGTCATTTGCAGGCAGCTGCCCGCCGGGCGATGGGGGGGCTGGGGGCAGGGGTTCTGTGTGGGTGATGCTTACTGGACCCCCAGGATGCTATTCGTAGGTTTACCAGTGATCAGGTTTATGGGTGGGGTGGGGGGTACCACTGGACTACCAGGGCTGGAGATATTAATAAATTCAGCAATCGGAGCAACGGCAGGGGTGGGGGTACCACTAGACTACCAGGGCTGGATATTTTATTAAATTTCGGTGATCAGAGCATCGGGAGGGGTGAGAGGTGCCACTAGACTACCAGGGAATATATAAAAAGTTATTTATCGGTGATCGTGACTATGGGGAGGAAGGGGGTACCACTGGACCACCAGGGATTATTTACAATGTTATTTATCGGCAATCATGGCTACAGGGAGGGAGCAGGGTACCACTGGACCACCAGGGAGTTATGTGGGTGCTTGTGGATGATGCTCTGGGAGCTGGCGGCCACTGTGTTGCACCCTGCACTGCGGTGGCCCACCTGTGGGTGGCTACCATTTGAGTATTCTTTTTCGGGCTCAACTTTGTGCCCCGGTATGCGGCACATCTCAGGGTTGTGCCAGCATATGCACCACACATCCTGGGCTGAATATCAGAATGTGCAGCATATGCATGGGCACGCCCCCGGAGAAGCACTACATACATCATCTTTGTGCCCCGGCGCATCGGGACTTGCGCTGCGCAAGTCCCTCTTTTGAATTTTGTACCGGGTGCATTTCTGGGGTTGCGCTGGTGCAACTCAGTTGCATCAGGTGCAATCCCTTTAAATATCTGGGTCCTAGTAAACATGTCATCACAGATTTATACACATAGTAAACATGTCATCATCAGTACACGTGGCCCCCCCCATCCGGCCAGCACTACTTCCGGCAGTTTCATTTCCACAACTACTCAAAACAGCACAATCACTTAGTGAATCACTTGTTCCTAACTTTTCCATAGAATACCATTTACACTGATTAATAGTTATCCTCTGATCCTGTTCAATCTATCACTTTTAATTTCATGTCAACTTCCAGCCCATACGCTACTGCTCCTCTTCATCTCCTCCCCGCCATCATTACATTCCCCTCTTCTGCACTCCCCACATATCTCCATGCTGAAGCCACAACTTATTTCTCACCTTTTATCTCAAAGTTATTAAAGCTGGGTCTGGGTGAGTTCTGTTTATTCTCTTGCTGCACTCACTTGCTCCTCTGAAGCCGTGCCACTTGCTCACTCATTAACAGAGCTGTCACTGCAAACAGGACACTCGACGTGCTCAATCCTGCTCACTCACTCTCTCTCTAAAGCCCCGACAAACATTTGTTTTTTTTTAAGCCCAAACACTTTTCCCTCAAGCTGCTCCTGCTCTTTACAATAAAAACAGTTCTCCCGGTCCTGTGCATGCTTCACTCTGTCTCACCAGCCTACCTGCCAACTCAACATCCCCCTCACTTGCTCTTTACACTCAAAACCCCATTTTTCTTTAATGAAACCCAAAGATAATAAAAGTAAAAAAACTTAACAGCACTTAGTGGGTATACCCAGTGGCTAATACAAGGGCTCGCTGGCTCGCTAAACTGAATCACCATTTTTTAAATTTTTTTTCAAGCAAGCCACCCTTCCACCAATCAGAGGCAACACTGGCATGTCAATGCCCCATGTCATGATGAAGTGTCCATGGCAACGGTACTCCATAAAAGCAGAAGAGCACTGTATCATCAACAAAACCCCCACAACTATTAAAATTTAAAAACAACACCAAAGCATAATTAAAAATAATACACTAACACAAGGTCCCTGTCTCTTGCATAAATGAAATACATAACAGGGACCTTGTGGAATAAATGATTTATTTTCACTCATGCTGTTTGACCTTGGGCACATCACTCATGAGATTACTCAATGTCAAACATCTCTTGTGAAAATAAATAGTTTATTCCACAGGTCCCAGTTGTGTTATATATATATATAATATATATATATATATATATACCACTTTATATACAAGAATGGAGCATGGGTGGCAACAGAGAGGGCCGGGAAACTGCAAAGAAAAAAAGGCCTTGATTTATGGATGTTGCTTATGTTATGCACAGCTTTACTGTATTTAATTGTGGCTATGTAGAACAGTATTTACATGTTCTCTGGTTTCTGCTGGATTGTGTGCAGGGTGGGGGAGTGGTGGTGGTGTGGTGGGAGAGTTGTTTGTTGTTGAGCTGTGATGGTGTGGGGTTTGCTGCATCAGTGGGATACTGGCTCTGTTAATGTTGTGGGGGAGCTGCTTGGTTGGCCATGACGGTGTCTGGCTGACCGCATTAGTTGGGGGCTGGCTGTATTGGTGTAGGGCTTGGTTGTGTTGCTGCACGGTTGGGGAGTTTGCTGTTTGTTTGGAGGAGTAGACTGTGATCACTGGGGTGGGGGGGTGGACTGTATTGGTGTGGTGGGGTGCTGGCTACTCTAGCTTAGGTGGAGAGGGCTGTCTACATTGGTGCTAAAGGGAGCTCAATGTGTGCACCCTGGAGGACAGAAGGGAGACTGGGAGGATATGACAGAGAGACCTTTAAAAATGATACAGTAGCACTCTGGACCCCTTTATGTTACTTTTGTAGGTAGGATTAATATACGATATTTACCTCAACATCTATGTTCCTGTGCTCCTGACAGTGCTTCCGTATGCATTTAGCTCTCAATTCAATTTAGCAATGTTATTTTATTTTTATCGGTTTATTTGAGTTTGAGTTGGGGGGCTCTGCCCCCCACACCCCTTTTTTAACATGAAGTCTGCCAACTCAAAGTAATAAAAATAACATAGTTAAGTTGGGTCGAGAGCTAAGGCACACAGAAGCACCATCAGGAGCACAGGAACGTGATTTTTAATAATAAACATAACTGAAGTGGTCCATGGGGTTTACCAGATATGGCAGTGAGTTTTTTGTTGTCAGTTTATTTCAATTGGGGGGGCTTCACCCTCCACACTCCCTGTGTTAAAAAAATGGAGGTGTGGGGGGCAGAGCCCCCCCAACTCAAATAAACACAAATAACCCTGCTGAGAATTGCTGCTATTATGTATTGTTGCTGCCATTGTCATGTGCTGTGTGCTCTTACTCTGTAACCTCCCTGGCCGTGCCTGAAAATAGTCATTCTATTGGCTGGTGTACCCTAACTGGTAAACAAAAACTAAATAAATAAATAATAAACTGATAAAAATAAAATAGCTAAATTGGATCAAGAGCTAAACCGTATACAGACAACAACACAGTGCAAATACCACATACAAATACCAACAACAATAAAACCACTGTCATATCCTGTAAACCCCACGGACCGCTTCAGTTATGTTGTTGTAAAAATCATGCTCCTATGCTTCTGACGGTGCTTCTCTATGCCTTTAACCCTCGATCCAATTTAAAGGGGGGCTGGAAGAGCCCCCCAATTCAAAGTGAAATAAAGTGATAAAAATAAAATGGATCGAGAGTTAAAGGCATACAGAAGCACCACAAGGAGCGTGATTTTTACATGATGCTGATGGTGATGCAAATACCATATATTTTCTACTCAGAAAAGTGGCTCAAAGAGGGTCCAGACTGCCACAGTATTGCCCCTTGAAATACCTCACAGGTGCTAATAAGGTAGAGGAAGGAGGTATTTTTCAGAGAAAAGGGTGCTCTAGAACATGTGGTCATGATATGAAGCAGGAGGTGGGTAGATTCAGAAGGAAGGTAAGGAAATACTTCTTCACAGAAAGCGTGGTGGATTCCTGGAACAGCCTTCCAGCGGAGGCACTGGGGGCAAAAACCATGGTGGGGTTCAATAATGCCTTGGATAGGCACAGGGGAATCACAGTAGTGAGGAAGGGGGTGGAAGAGACAGTGCCATAGATCAAGTAGGGTCTGCAGCAAAAGAGATCATAATAAAAATGGGTAGACAAGGAGGGCCCAGTGGCCCTTATCTGCCATCAGTTTCTGTGTTCCTATGTTAGGGGTGGGGAGCTGGCTGTGTTGGTTTCAGTGCAGCTGGCCATGTGGGGTGGGAGCTGGCTGTGATAGTTTGGGTGAAGGGAGACTGGCTGTGTTGGTGGGGTGAGTGGACTGGCTGTGTTGGTGGGGTGGCAGTGATTAGCCCATCCTGTACATATCCAACAGACCCTCTAGTGGCCCCCCCCCCAAACAACCTCCCATGCCATCCAGACACACTTTCTGGGACCAGGAGGAAGAATGATGTCTGGGGAGCCCAGAACAGAGGGTGGTGACAGAGTGGTGGGGATGGGTGTCTATGGAGGTAGAGGCATCCAGAGGCATAGGGAGGGATAAAAGTGTCCAGTCAGGCTGGGGAGGGAAGTGTCTGGTGGAATGGGACTGTATGTGTCTAGAGTGCCAGAAAGAGAGGTGGTCAGAGGGGCTGTGGCGGGAGCAAAGATGTTGGGGGTGGGGACTGAATGAAGGGAGCATGGAAGAAGTGCATTGGGTGCTGTGGAGTAAGGGGGTTAATGCTGGGGCTGTGTAGGGAGCGATGGTACTGTTAGGGGCTGTGGAGCAATGGGGGTACTGTCGAGGACTGTGGAGGGAGAGGGGTACTGTCAGTCTGAGGAAAGAGGGGTAGCTAGCATTGGGAGGGGCTGTGAAAGGAGGTGGGGCTAGTACCTGTGGAAGGAGGGGTAGTTGGTGTCAGGGAGCCATAGAAGGGAGGGGGGCTAGTGTCTGGGGCTCTAGAGGAATGAGGTAGTGTCAGGGCCTGTGGAGGTAGAGTGTCTGGACCCACAGAGGGTGGATGCGTACCAGGGGTCTGGGTAGTAGTGGTGTTGAGTGGGGGCTATGAACTGAGGGTGGTTGTCGGGGGGGTTATCAAATGACCATGGATTGAGCAATGTCGTGTCAGGAAACCATAGAGATTGAGGGATGTCAAGGTGGCTGGAGAGGAAGGGTGTGAGAGAATGTGAGTTGTTGAGGAAGGGCTGCATGGCTATTTTGGTAGGGGGATGTTGGTGGACTGTGGAGTGTAGGATTCATTGGATATGGCCATAAAGGTAGGGGTGATAGTGGATGACTACAGGCAGGTGTAGTGTAGCCAGTACGCTGTTAGTTATGCTACTTGCTGTTGGGTGGTATGTTGTGGTTTGGAGTGCTTCAGTTACTGCTTTTGGCAACACCAACTGTGAGTAAGTCAGACATTTTGATGTGATGTTTAAATATGATCAGGTTTGCCTGCACACATGCCTAATACATCCACAGTAATTCCAGTATGTAAGTCAAAAGGTAAGCACAAACGATTAAAAAGAAAATAAAAATGATTGCAGGTATTAATGATGTGAGAATTGCATTAAAAATAAATTGGTAAGAAGGGCAAGCCCAGACCTGTAATTGTCCTGGGGCAGCGCTGTGGGAGCTGGGAGTGGGGGAAAGTGGGCCAGGTAAGCCCAAGGCAGTGGAGTAGGGGTGGACTAGGGATGGCTGGGGCAAGGGGGTGGAATGTGGTGATCCAGAAGTAGGGCCATGGGAACTAGGGGGGCCAACAAGGACCAGGATACTCTAGAGCTGGGGCAGGATGGAGCTGTGATAGGTTCATGGGTGGGGCGGAGGGGGAATGGTGGTGGCGCTGGCATGGCAGAGGAGCTGGCATGTTCCACAGGCAGGATCAAGGGAACTGGGGAGGTGCGGGGGACAGTCTGGACCAGGATAGTGCTGGCGTTGAAAGGGGCAGGGCCATGCAAGCTGGGAGGGGCCAGGTAAGCCTGGGACAAGCGGAGCTGGTGTGGTCCAGATGAAGGTCCATAGGAAATGGACGAGGGTTGGGTAGCCTGGTGCTAAGGTAGGTGGAAGCTTGGGTTGCTCTGGGGCAGGGCTATGGGAGCTGGGGATGAGGCAGGTTGGCCCAGGTAGTCAGTAGCAGGGGGAGCTGATACCTTTGGTGGGGACTGGAGGTGGGGTGGTGGGGGGCACTATCCAACCACATGGTGGTTGTATATATTTACAGATTCTTTTTGCGGTGATTGGGGGGCACATACAGTACCACCTTTAATTACTTAATGAGTTAAGGCCCCAATGAATTCATGAATGATTTAGTGTTTAAATGGTTTAATGCTGTAATGCCGATTAGCTTCAGTGAATGAGAGATCAGATCACAAGCTAATGTATGCTGTCTAATGATTTAATTGAGAACTTCTGCTGTGAATACTAGAAGCAAAACTAATTAAAAAAACAATCCAGACGTAACAAGTAACTTAAAACTTAATTAGAGGTAAACGGATGGACAGGCAGTGGAATTCTCTTGCTTTGTGCATGTAAAAAATGGTTAAATTCACCTCATGTTGACTGTTTTTGTAGAATTCACTGCAACATACAGTTTTCATGGAAATTATGAATTCTGTGCACGCTGTGAATAAATTACAGCTTTAATCTTAATTGCCGGCTTTAAGGTGTAAGCATAGACATGTTACATTAAATGTTAAATATGCTCAAATATTGTGAGGCCTATAAGCATGATTTAGATTGGATTTAGAAAAAAGTATAAATTTATTGCAGTTTTTTCTAATAATCATAAAAAAGATGTAGTATACAACTGTGTTTTAATGTTCAGGTTTATTCATCACTCATTTTGGTCATAAAGTAACATGCCTATGCCATTTCAATAATTATACAGTAGATAAGCTCATTTTTATTGATAAAGACTTTCAGTTTGGGAGTTAAAGAAGCAGGGCAATCATCTCTTTATGTGCCTTAGAATGGTGCCTGTCTGTTGCCCCTCCCCACGTGTACATAGGAGTTCAGTGGGGACAGGGAGCCAGATGCAAGTGGAGTGAAAGACTCCAGCGGGCATCCAGTTGAATTCCCATTTTGCCAGCAGACTGGATCCTCTGAACATAGAAACATAGAAACATAGACTTTGACGGCAGATAAGGACCGCTTGGCCCATCTAGTCTGCCCATTTCCCTACCTACAGGATAGGCCGCAGATCCTAGTTAACCAACAGCCTATTTCTTCCTACCCCCCACAAGAATTGCCTTATGTCTGTCCCATGCATTTTGAATTCTCCCACAGTTTTAGACCCCACAACCTCCTCAGGAAGGCTGTTCCATGCATCCACTACCCTCTCTGTGAAATAATACTTCCTCACATTGCCCTGAACTGCCCTCCTTCTATCTTTAAATTGTGTCCCCTTGTTCTTGCCGTCTCTTTTTCTGAAAGATGCTACCCTCTTGGACTTTGTTGATTCCACTGAGGTACTTAAAAGTTTCTATCATGTCCCCCTCTCCTTCTTTCCTCAAGGGTATACATATTAAGCTCCTTTAGTCTCTCCTCATCACGGCTTCTCTTGCAGACCCTGCACCATTTTAGTTGCCCTCCTCTGGACTACCTCTATCCTGTCTATGTCCTTGTGGAGATGGGGTTTCCAGAACTGGACACAGTACTCCAGATGGGGTCTCACCAACTGTCTGTACAGAGGATAACAACTTCCTGTTTTCTGCTGCTGATGCCTCTCCTATACATCCCAGTATACCCCAGCCCTCCCTACTGTCTTCTCACATTGCTTGCTAACCTTAAGGTCATCTGATATGATTACACCAGGTCTTTTCCCTTTTTGTTGTTGTTACTACCTCCTCACCCATTGTGTATTCTTCCCTGGGTTCTTATTCCACAGGTGCATTATTTTGCACTTCTTTGCATTGAATCCTAGCTGCCATACTTCTGACCATTCCTCTAACCTTGCTAAGTCCCTTTTCATCCTTTCCGCCTCCTTGTGTATCAACCCTGTTGCAGATCTTTGTGTCATCTGCAAAAGGCATACTTTTCCTTCCAGTCCCTCTGCAATGTTACTGACGAAGGCATTAAAAAGGACTGGACCCAATACTGAACCCTGCGGTACCCCACTAGTAACCCCTCTTTCTTCAGAGTGGACTCCATTTACAATTACCTTCTGTGTCTTGTTGTGCAGCCAATGTTTTACGCAGGCTACCACCATGCAGAGTAAGGGATTATGGGTGCTGCTGTACCATTACATTAAGGAGCTGTGTAAAAGTGCCAGTACATTTTACAGTAATTAAGTGTGTAAAACAGCCAATACGTATTAAACCACTAACAGAGGCAGATGCATCGGAAAATGAAGGGTGTAAGCAAAAGCATTTCAATATCGCTTCACATTGTCAGTGAGCACATGGGTACATATTGAGCAACAGTCAGCTATTGGTACAGCACAAAGCTGTCACTCGGCATGAAACCCTGGCCTCATGAGGATTACAAGGGCAGCATACAGACTCTGCATGCCACAGAGGGATAGAGTACAGTCACACTTGCAGCGTTCACAAACGCATAATGTCAATTTGTTTCTTTTATGCTAGGGAGGGATGGGGATAACAAGATTGGGATACCCTCAAGCCATAATAGGATATCCTGTGCTTTGAGGGGCACACACAGCAGGATGTCTGCAGGCATATAGGCCACATGTTGTACTCCAGCTGTGCTTACCAGCTAGCCCAGCTGTAGGTGCGTCTCACGGGGACAGATTTTGAGTAAGGACCAGCATGCATATGGCCTGTATACAGTGCCAGTGCATGGGGCAGGCTAGCTAGACTACCCCATGCACTGGCACTGTATACAGGCCATATGCATGCTGCTGCTCAAAACCTGTCCCCGGGAGCAGCACCTCCAGTAGGGCTGGGTGGAGTGTTCCGTTCAAAATCCAGACCCTTGGATCGAACCCTGAATCCATGGACCTGGATAAATACAGACTTCACCACAGAAGTCTGGTTCTGATTCCATGGAAAGCAGGGCTTTATTTCTCAATGCCTGGTGCCCCATGGGGGGGAACAATAATATTAATAGGGTTGGGAAGGACCCAAGATTTTATTCCTCTTCCTGCCCTGGGCACCCCCCCCCCAAGATGCCATGACATTGCCTGGAGGAACAGAGGGTGCCAGGCGGACCAAAAACTAAGGAAAGGAGAGCAAAGGCAAGCCCAGGAGCAGGAGGACCACATGTCATAGTCACGTGGAGTGTGGTGGAGATTTGAGCATGTGCTGATGCTGTGGTCTGTCGGCTGTGTCATCAGTCTTGTTCTCCACGATTTTTTGAATTGTCCGCTATGGAGGAGACTCGTCAATGACAACAGAGCGGAGTGGAGGTCAAGTAAGTACCTGACAAACTGCCTGATTAGTCTGTGCAGTAAGTCCTAGATGAACCTGAAACGGTCAGTAATTTGAGATGGGCCCCTATATCCTGACTCCTGGCAAGTGGCTACTATAGTGTGGCACATCAAACCTATCTACTATTTGACTTGAACTTAGTGATACAGGGACCCAGAAAATAGCTGTCCTGTAGCCTTACTATTGGAAATAACATATTGAATGAATACCAGCAAGAGGGGAGAGGAGAGTTGTATAGTTGTGTACAGAGCAAGGGCAGGCTAGCAAAATAAATACTTGACTTGTGCTATCCAGAGGAGGAGGAGAAAGAGAGAGGGAGAGAAAGAGATACAGAGAGAGAGAGAGAGAGAGAGAGAGAGAGGGACTACTGGGGGCAAAAGATAAATTGTATAGTCACAGAAATCACAAATAAATTAATCTTGACCTCAGTGTGGCTGTGCAGTGTGTATACACTGTACAGGGCAGGCAGGCAGGCAAAATAGTGCTTTCATCTGTCTGTCTCTCTCTCTCTCTCTCTCTCTTCTCTCTCCCAGCACACTCACATTACGGGCCTGAGCAGGATATGCCACCAGTGCAGCCCAGCCATGAAGCAGCTAGCAGTTATTGCTTTTATTTAGCAGTTTCAGTGTAATTTGTGTACAAATCATGCATTAAAATTTTTCCTTTGGGTCTCTGTGTTAAGTGTGACTGACTTTGGCCGCTGTTATGCATTTTATTGCATTTTTTTCAAATATTTATAAATAATCAGAACTAATCAAAAGAAATCAGAACTCCACCGTGTTCTGGTTCTTATTTAATAAGGGTCAGAACTTCACCGAGTTCTCCCAGCCCTAACTTATAGCTGGGCTAGCTGCAAGCACAGCTGAAGCACAGCACATGATCTATGCTGCGCAAATTACATATGTGGCCCTATATGAATACTAATCGAGTACTACAGTACTACTGCTTTATAGTTAGAAGAAAATAACCTCACTCTGTGTCCAGAGGAAAAATTAAATCCCAACTCTTGGGTTTTCTTTCAAATATAAAAGCATCCTTTTATTGCAAAAAACTTTAAAACACATAGGTATAGCCCCCCATTCTTTGTACTCCCTGGGGGGATGTACCTGGCTGTTTTAAAGTTTTTTGCAATAAAAGAATGCTTTTATATTTGAAAGAAAACCCAAGAGTTGGGATTTAATTTTTCCTCTGGACACAGATTGGGGTTCTTTTTTCTAACTCTGTTTACTTTACTTGAATGCTCTGTCTGTTTTCCAGGACCAATCTACTAACTTTATCACTATTGAGAAGTATTCAGCTAGTCTTCATTGGTATTCAGTTATACAATTCAGAATTAATCATTTAAGTAATCATCTAATCTTTACAGCACTGCCTTAATTTGCATATAAGACTACCTAACTACTAACTTATTATTAAGTTAGTCTTCAAATACATAGCTCATTTAAATTTTTTGGCTCGTGGGCAAACTACTTTACTACTACTGAATATTAGCCAAAAATAATCATAAAATTACTATTTCAGTACTAGCAAAGAAGACAAAAATTAGTATTCAGACTTCGGTGAGGGGTGCCACCTCAGGGTTCTGATTCCCATGGACCTCTAGAGCTTCACTCTTGAGGTCAGAGGGAATCAGAACCCCTCTGTGGCAGAACACATTGGTTGTGCATAGTTGTCCATCCAGTATTCTCTATCTTTTTCAAAAGAAATTGATACTTATTTCATCAACAAACTTTGCCTTTTATACGTTTTTATGACTGTGTGCCATCTGTATGATTTTACAATTTTTAAAACAATAATTAGCTCCTCTTTTCTTCTTGTCAAGTAAAATCTAGTTATGAAGAAAATGTCATATGCTAAATTATAAAAAAAGATCACATGTTATGAACAATCACACATTTCTATTAAATATATAATATTTTGGTGGTAGGAAGTGTTATTTCTGCAAAAAAAAAAAAAAAAAAAGATGTACAATTTCTCATTAAAATACACTGCCAGCCTTGCTACTTAACAGTTTCTGATGTCATAATTCGAGGATTCCATTGGATTCTTTTTTCACTAACAGTTAACAAAAGACAAATAAAATAATAAAAAAGAAAGTAAAGAAACATATAAAAGCAAACCAAATTATTTCAGAGGCATCTAAAGGCCCCAGACCTGCATTCTTTAAGCTATACGTTCTTACTAAGCATCTGCTCTTTAAAGTCTATAAAAGGCATAGTTTAACCTAGCTGAAACAGACACCAAACACCACCCCACAGCACAGCAGCAGATAAGCAGGAAAGACTGATACCTTAATGGTGCACATCATTTGGCTCATGCAGTTTATCAGGGACTAAAACTAACCACAGCACAGGAGACACTGGCATAGGTAATATGCAGCCCACAATGTGCAACGGGCATGACACACATTCGCTCAACTAAGCAATGATTAGATGATGGGCTGGTACAGACTGAATCCTGCTATGCTCCTGCAGGTATGTTAAAGGCTGCACAACAACCTAGCCAGTACACCCATGGAAGTCCAGCCATGTCTGTGAAGCTAAATGTGACCTTGATCATATACTTCTTGGCCACAGAACTCCAGATGCAGTCTCACTAAGGATATGTAGATGAGCAGTATTACATCCTTTCTTCTGCTGGTATTCAACCTATCTATACACCTTAGCACTGTGCTTGCCTTCCCTTGTGTTTTGTTGCATTTGACTGCAGTTGTCACTGATAACTGCCAGGTTCCTTTCTACAATCGTCTCAGCCACCCTCACCCCCCCAGTAGTAATTTATTTTTTATTTTTTTATTTAAGTATTCATGCTCCTAGATCCTGGGGGGCATCTACCTCAGCCTGATCCCCAGCCCCCCAGGTCGGCTCTCCATGTCCCCCGGCATGTGACTGGTCATAGTTTTTCCCCATCAGTTCCCCTCTCATTGCAGGGCTGAGGGGGAGGTCCATCCTCCCATCACCAGTACATCATATCCAAGGTGGACCAGGTCGCTTCTTTGGGTGGAGGTGTGGAGGCGGCTGGGCTCATCTTCTTGAAGCCCCATGACATCCATTTTCCTCCTGGTTTTCTCCCATTCCATTCCTCCTGTGGAGCGCAAGAATCACATAGAGGTGTACCCATCCTATGTATCTGTGCAGGTCCCTCCCATCATTTGCCTCCCTGACCCACTCTACCCCCAGGCCTCCACCTGGGGCAACCAAGGCTGGGACAACAAGTCACCCCTTTCCTGCAAGAAGAGAGCAATCAGACACTCAATCTTCTACCTCCTCTGCCAACCCCAACAACTCAAGTTCATTCTTGAACCCGAATCACCAGCATGTCAGGAGGTAAGGTGCTTTGCAGCACTTCAGCCCTCCATGCCACTGGGCCAGTCTTCAATAGTCACTTTTAAGGTTTTTCCTACCAGTGGCCTCTACAAACTAAAAAGAGTATAGTGACTACATGCTGTGTATCTGAGGAGTGTAGGCTTCACTACATTGTGGACCCAGGCATCAGGGGTCCTGCAGACCACCTTGGCATTCACAGAAGGGGTTTGCACCCTTTCTACACCAGATACACTGTCTTTGTGGGCAGCTATGCACACAGACAGACCAGGGGAGTGGAAAGGGGTGTGTCCACACTCCACACCATTCACTAAGGTGAGGAGTGCTGGATGAAGGGGGTCACATACAACGTGAGTAGGGACCCTGGTGTAACTGTTGTGCACCCCCACAAACAGCACCCAGCAGCCACAGCAGGACAGATATCTTCCCCTGCCATGCTGCTCCAGCCCTCAAGTCAAGTAGAGAGGACTAGGGGGAAGCCACTGGGATAATCTCTCTTTTTTTTTTTAACCCTGAGATGTGCAGTGTCTCACAGTTCCCTGCTCAGTGCGGAGCAGGGGATCCACTATATGACCTGGACTGGCTTCCGATTGGAAGCACGCCTGTGTCCCCAATCCACCCCACACACCAATGTGTTGGGGGTGGGGCCATGGTCAGGCAACATGTGGTGGCTGATTGTGAAGGTGTGGGATAAAACAGACACAGCAAACCAAAAGTCAGGTGCATAAAAATATAAATGTATATTATTTTATTCAAATCAGAAAATTATAAATAATAAACATACAGAAAGCAAAATATTATTCAATGTCCAGTATCCAGCAAACTTTCTAATTTCAAAAATTCTTGAGGGTCTTCTTCAGCCTTTACAAACAGAACAGTGTGAATACAAGCACACATGTCTGAGGTCCTCCTCACTTGGTAGTCAGTATTCAACTGATTCCCCTATCTATCTTTGTTACACCCCACACATAGGCATCGACCACAGACAGGACTCACCCTGTCACACCGATGGTAGTGAATGCCGCACCCCACATGCCTGTCCACAAGTGTGGATGTGTGCAGGCCAAGTACATGCCTATCACATGTACCTGGCCCACACTGGTGGATAGGCACCAATATGCATAACCTTGTATTTCTTACCATTAAATTTAAGTTGCCACACCTTAGACCACATCTTCAGTGTTTCTTGATCCCTTTTGATGTCCCTTATATCCTTCTGTGTGTCCATCCTTCCACAGATCTTGGCACTGACAGCAAAGAGACAGACCCTGCTTTGTATACCCTCTGCTACGTCATCAGTGAAGATGTTGAACAACATAGGCCCTAGGACCCATCACTGTGGCACTGCATTGGTAAACCCCTGATCCCTGAGAATTCCTTGATAACTACCACTGCATAATCTTTTATTTTATTTATTTATTGAGTCTTGGATTACAACACCTTTGAGTAATACAACTCATTTACAAAGGTTCCACGTCGGTAGTACAAAAACAAAACAAGGTAAACAATAGATAAGTAAATAGCAGATATCAAGAATATACTTTAAAAAAATGAATACATCAAAAGCAATCAAAATAGCACTGAATGTTGCTCAATATAACAGTAGAGTGGGCTAGAAGAGAGGGCAGCCTGAGAGGCCTTGTCAAAATCTAGGAGAGAAAGTAATGGGGTGTAAGGTGGGGGATGGGAGAAACAAGATGGAGAAGGAGATGAGTTGCACAGGAGGTGGAGAGGGAAGAAGCAGAGTTGCAAAGGAGGTAATGTAGATATAGAGATGAGAGGATGAGAAGGTGGAAGGAGGAAAATGGGGTGAGTGCGGAGAGATGGAGGGAGTGCTGGTGAAATGAGGGGGGAGGAAGACAAATTAATATTATAAGGAGAAGAGGTGGTGTTTAGTCAGGAGAGGGGGCAGCCTAGCAGACCTTGTTGAAAACCCAAGAGAAAGAGTAATATGGGTGGGAGAGAGGTAAGAGAGAGAAATGTGAGAAGGAGGGGAAGAAGTTGCAAAAGAGGTGGCATGAGATAAGAGAACGGGTGGAAAGTGGAAGAGGGAAGGTGAGGAGGAGCAAGGGAAGAACTTGAAGATGTGTGAGCAGAAAATAAGCAGGGATGAGGGGTGGAGGGGAAAAGGCTCGAGGGTAGGATTGAAATTAAGTGCCAAGAGTTAAAAGTGCTGAAAGGTATAGATACAATGATAACATATGTATAAGGCTGATAAGGGTGGCAGTCACATATACTGTTTGCTGATAGATGCTGTTGAGAGTTTGTGTTTGAAAGGGATGAGTTTTGACTCAGCAGAGGTGTTCCTACCCAGGAAGGTGCACCTGAACCAGCTCTGCCTCTGTCTAGTGAGTTTTTTCCTCACATCAGGTCCGCTAGTTTTTAACTAGTCTTCTCAAGGTACAGATTCAAAGGTCTTGCTGAAGTCCAAGAATAGCACTTGGATTGCTCAGAATCCATTGAATGAAATCAGATTAATCTGGTTCTGAGCCTTTTTTTTTTTCAGAACTCAAAATTTCAGTACTGAGGGCTGAAAATCAGAAGTCTGAAAAACCCAGACATGGAATCAGCATAGGGTTCTGATTCAAGCTCCACCTGCTTGTGAAACCTCCCCACTTTGCACAACAGTAAATTGTAAATCAAACTACAGATGGTACTAAAGGTGCCAAAGAAGGCCTGTGAAGTGTGAAATAATATGTATTAAAATGCAATATACTGTACCTGGATTCAAACCACTGATCCTTTGCCTGCTTAGCAAACCCACATTCAATGTGCCACTGAGCTACAGGTAAGGGAGTTGCAGTTCCTGCAATGTAGATGTTAAGTCACAACTTGCAAAACAAGTGAATGGCATTCTAATTCCAACAGGCAATTTACCTTCACAAATTGTTGTTTTTAGCTACATTTACTTCTATTTACTATTCCACTCCACATGTACCACCATGACTCTCCACTAAAGTGAGTTTCCATCTTACAAACAAAAATTTAAAATAAATCTTTAAGTCGCTGCCCGGCCTTAAACCACTGTTTTGTTTACTGCCAAGCAAACAAACATTCAGTATGCCACAGAGCTGCACTGAAATAAGTTGCAGTTCTTATGCTGTAGAGGTATGTCACAACCTGCAAAACAGGTAACTTGTGACAACAATACATACCTGGGTGAAACAACGGAAGGAGTCGTGCCGGTAAGACACTGAAAATGTAGGGGCGGGAGGATATCCTCTGTTTACCTGGCACTGATTCATCAGTTTCAGTGGCCTAGCAGGTAGCACACTCACCCTGAGAGTGGAAGGTTGTGGGTTCTAACCCCGCATTGTGAACTTGGGTTAAATCTCAATACTGACACTGTAGTGCATCATGGGGGGGTGCCGTCTTTCAGATGAGATGTTAAACTGAGGTCCCGTCTGACTGCTCAGGTGATATTAAAGATCCCATGGCACTTCTTGAAAACAGTAGGTGGATTTTTATTAAGGGAAAAATCAAACATACAGAAGCAAAAGTACCGTTCATAAAAAACAAATATAAACAGCATAGGATAATGAAAGAAAAAATAAAAGTAACTACAGTACCAAAAGGCAAGTACATAAAGAAGGGCATATTCATATCTCATACAGTCCAAACTCCCAACCAATATACAGACAGTAATGTAAAGTAATACAAAAATTATAAATGCTAGAGAGTACTGTGCATGCCATCTAACAGGGGAAATAATTGGACAAAGTAAAAAGGGGGCTAATGAGAAAAACAACAATAGTCTCCAGGTAGTTCCTGAGGGCCAAAGGCGAGAAAAGAAAAATAAAGGAAGAAAAGTCAAACTCTGGAGATACCAGTGTTACAATGTAGGATTTACCTGAATAATACTGAATAACATAACTGCATTAAGATGCACTACGGTGGCAAAAGAAAATATTGGCATCTTTTCCAGTAAGCAGCAAAAATTGACACCTTTATGTGTTTGTACATCAAGATGATAAACCATATTTAAACTATGGGTTACCATAAGCACAATTTCATGTGGGGGTATCGACTGTTGCTGCATCATGAAGGCACATCTAGCCTGCGAAAGGTAATATCTACAGATGGCTAAACAAACCTGTAGACTTCCCTTGTGGTACTTAGTCCAACCATGAGCTGGCAGTATAGCCTAGAGGTTAGAGTAATGAGCTGTGAATGAGCTTGGTACCCACAGACCTGGGTTTGATTCCCACAATCTCCATTTGCATACTGTGTGACTCTGAGCAAGTCACTTAACCAGCCCAAAGCTCCCGGAAAACAAGGACTTGTTCCTAATGGGCCTTACCCTGTTAACAAAGATTAAATAAACAATTAGTGTAGATGCCCAAAATAAAAACATGGTACATCATGTGAAAAAACAAAGGTTCATGCCATGCAGTACTCAAGGAGTGCCAAAACTGCAACCTAGAAGGGCATTCCAGGAAGACGTGCAACTGAGTTTCCAGTACTCCGGGACAAGAGACTCTAGGGCATACCCATTCCTCCATACTCTTATGGTACTGAAAACCCTTAATCAGAATGCAGCCATGCACTCCAAGCCAAGTCAAATCCCACGTGGAGGCTGGTAGCCATGGCAAAAGGTGGTAGTGAGCACTGGGCAAGTGGTGCTTCTCTAAGGATTTCGCTGAGATAGCTGGTAGTAGTGCTTTAGGCACACAAAAAAAGAAACGCTTACAAAGAGTAAAGTATATCCAGCGTCATATTCCTCTGGTAGTTCAATGCAGCAAAGTAAAACAGATTGCAGTCTTACGTTTCACCCAAACACAGTGGGCTTCTTCAGAGACTCGCTGATAGCCATTGGTTGATTCATTGACCGAGTCCCTCAGGGGTTTTAAGCATGGGGCAGTCTTTCAATTCAACTATATAACAGTAATTAGAGGAAAGAATAAGTGAATACAAAACAACTCTTCCTCTAGACTGGAGATCAAATGGTGTGAGTTTCCATTTCTTTAGTTTCTGTACAGCTAAGGAGACATATGGGGGAGCAACGTGTACAAGTCTTTCCTAGTAACATAGAAACATAGAAGCATGGAAGCAGTGTAGCACAGTGGTTTAAGGCTCTGAGCTGCAAACCTGGAGACCTGGGTTTGAATCCCACAGCCCCCACTTGCATACTCTGTGACCCTGATCAAGTCACTTAACTTCCTTGTGCTCCCAGGTTGCACCTGTAAACAAGCTTCAGCTTAGTGTGTCTCTCCTGGTTAAAAAAATAAATTAATTAAAAAAAAATTAAAAAATAGAAACATAGAATTTGATGGCAGATAAGGACCACTTGGCCCACCTAGTCTGCCCATTTCCCCTACCTAATGGATAAGCTGCAGATCCTAGTTAACCAACAGCCTGCTTCCTCCTACCCGCTACTAGAATTGCCTTATGTCTATCCCATGCATTCTTGAATTCCCCCACCATTTTTGACTCCATTACCTCCTCAGGAAGGCCGTTCCATGTATCTACAGCCTTCTCCATGAAAAAATACTTCCTCACATTACCTCTAAGCCATCCCCCCCCCATCTTCAGATCGTGCTCCCTTGTTCTTGTACATCTCTTTTTCTGAAGGATGCTACCCTTTTGGACTTTGTTGATTCCCTTGAGGTACTTGGAAGTTTCTATCATGCCCCGTGTGGCTGGTTTCCTGATTTCTGCGGCGCTGATTTCTGCGGTCAGCACTGATTTCTGCGGCCACTGCTACAACCACAGAATCGCAGAAAACATGGGGCACTGACTATAGAGAAAGACAAGTGGATTGACCATGTGCACACCTCCCTTATCAATGGAGTTATACGTTACCTCTCATTTAATAGGGTTTAACCTTAACCCCCATGGACCCTGAAAGAAGATACTGTAGAGCCTGGTCTCCATGGGAACCAGGGGGGAATATAACTAAGAAAAATAAATGAGGGCAAAAGCAAAGATTTAATGAGATAAACCCTCTTTTTCTTTGAAAGGGTATAGCTCCTCCAAGGAGCTAATAGTTGTTCTGCTTTCAGCAAACAGTAGGTCTAATTAATATGCTAAGAGTCAATGGGTGAAGACCAAATACCTAATATTTTAACCAGGCTGGAATGAACCAGAATGTCTGCAATGCAAAGATCCATAGGATTATGTGGCCATATTAAGGGAGACGGTCTCACTTCTGTCAAAATTAATAACAGAACCTGAAGCAGCAAGTGTAGATTTAACCCATGAACCAGAGGCTTGATCCTGAAGAATTACACAGAGGTCATCCGCATATGCCAATACTTTTAAGGTCCTGGAGCTCAGGGGTCATCATGACCCCTTTAATATGTGGCTTAAAATGCAACAGACGCAATAACTGATCAGTATAAAAACATACTAACAGGGGCTTAAGGGGCAACCTTTTTTCCCTCCCCTCTTAACCATAACAGAAGGGCCATACCAGCCATTCACATGGGAGTAAGCAGGGCTCATCATACAGTGTGGAGAGTCAATGAAGAAACAGCAGTGGCATCCCATAGTCCGCCATGGTGACAAAGAGAAAACCATGGTGCACACCGTCGAAGGTCTTTGACTGGTGCAGTGATGGTACATATCTGGATACTGTGTTTTGGGCTCCTCTGTTAAAAATTTTCCGGAGCAGTACCAAATTGTCTTGGATATGGCAGCGGGGAACAGTACGTTTGAGCAGATAAAATTACTATGGGGGTTATAGAAGCTAGTCGGTTAACTAAATTTTAGACAGTATCTTCTGATCTGTTTTTAAGAGGCATAATGGTCACAATTTCTATAAAATGGGCTTGTCTCCTTTTTCGAAAGAAAAAAAAATCAGAACAGCCTGTAACATGAATGGGGTCAGACTTCCAGTCTGCTGCAGGAAACAGTTAAATAGAAATCATAGTGTGGGGCACAAATACATCTTGAATTTTATGTAGAATTCTGAGGGGAGACTATCAGATCCAGAAGCCTTGTTAGTCTTCAAACCATTAATAACTGCCTCAGCTTTTGAGATCATAATGGGTGGCACAAGACCTGCCTTAACGTCATCCGGGTATATGCAAGGCATCCAAAAGTTCCCAAGGGTCAGATTGCACATCAGAAGTGCCAAAACTTTGAGAAACAAAATTGTGCACCAAATGTAAAATCCCATCCCTTAGAAGATGTCCGAGAGTCCACCTCAGGCTTCTTCAGACTATACATATAATGAGAATTATTCCTTCGGTGGCATCCTTAAATCTATCCAGGGATTGTGTTTTACCCTGTGTACCAAATTTCATTTCCTGCAACAAGGAGTTGACCCTAGCAAGGTGCATATGTTTTTATTTCAGATTTAATATTGTCAATCTGAGCCAAGAGATCCTCTCCTGGGGAGTACACAGTACGTATCAATTTTTGTAATTGATTATGTAAGCCAAGATATTAAAAAATAAGAATTTGTCCATCATCTGGATGTCCACCGCTTAAATATGCATTTGAAGTCCGTTTTAGTATCTTCCCATCACTGAGGGACATTATCATAAGCCCCCAAAACGTACTACCTATTTTTTATTTATTTATTTATGTATTTATTTATTTCAGTTTGGGATTAATACCTTTGAGTCAAGGACTCATTTTCAAATGTTCCACGTCAGTGTTGAGCAAACATTACAAAAATACAAGGTTTACAGAGAAAAAAAAAAGGAAAACATTGAAGCATATACACAGGCAGTAATAGTAAAATTTGAACTTATACACATCAAATTAGTACATATTAACCGATAGACTGATTAGATAAGAGGGGGTTGAGGGAGTCAGCCGGAGGTGGCATTGTCTGAGGTGGGAGAGAGGCGGAGCTTTCAACCAAGTGAGGCCATCATCAGGTAATTGGGGGTAGGGGATTGTGTTAAGAAAAAAGTGATATATAGCAGAAAGATGTAGGGGGGTAGGTAAATAGAAAACTGGGGGCTGAATTAAGTGTTCACATTTCAGGGAAACATGAGAGTCATCCAACAGGGAGGTATTAAGTTTATAAGCAATGTGAACAGAGGGGAGCTCATGCACCAATGATCCTTTACAAACTATGGCTAAGTGATAAGATGTCTCAATACGGACAGTCTTAAAATCAGTAGTTATAATGGAACGGGAGAGCAATAAAAATCAATACGTGAGGCTAAGGAGCCTTTGTGAAATGTAAGCAAACTATGTTTAAAAGCTGTGGCACTATCTAGTAAATGAGATACTGAGACCATATCACGTAACAAGGCTGAATCACAGTACACTTTTGAGGGGGACTGTGAAGAGCCAGCAGCAGGTTGGCTGCAGTTAAAGTCACCAGCAAGACTATCTACCCGATGCATGTGTAAATAGGGCCAAATATCTTTAAATAAGTCAGTCCTACTTGCCTTCATTTGGGGAGCATAAATATTTATGAGATGGATGGGGAAGTGGTCAGTTAACATGTTCAGTAACAAAGCCCTCCCTGGGACCAGTTCTAACAAATGCTGTACCTGGAAAGTGAATGACAGAAACGGGATACCCATACCATCATACCTATCAGGCCCTTGTGACCAAAAAGAGAGACCATAACGACACAGTGTCTTTGTTGCAGATAAGTCATGTAGGGTTTTCAATCTACAGTACAAGTCGCATTAAACTGTTCCACCAATGAGTTGGTTTAGCATTGTTTTTTTACAGTTGACAATGCATTGGCAACTCACTGCATTGTTTTTCAATGCTTAACCAGTTCAAGAGCAATGTTTGTAAATCATGTTTGCACCTCATTTGGATTGCATCAGCAGTCCAGTCACAATGCAAGGAACAGTTTGTGCGGGCTTTGTATTGGATCCAGCAACACTTTTGCAACTTAATCAGAAATGCAAAAACAACTCATTGGAGGAACAGTTTAATGTGACTTGTGCTGTAGTGTCCTACAGGAAGACAATGTTTCCAGAAAGGATAGATAACACTATTTCTTGTGATTTTTTTTCCGCTATTCACATTTAAAGAAATGCAAGATATATTAGGGCCCTGACACATTATGAAGCTTGGGGGCATCCAACAAGTTCTTCACTTGGGATCTGGTTCTACAGCATTTGGGAACAATGACTGTAGAAGTGTCTTCTGGTTCAGACCCTTGCTCTCTACTAGAAGAGAGTATTGAAGAGACCTCTGAATCCTCTGCCTTGTCATCTGTATCCCCCATTGTGTGGCAGTGGTTAAAGCAGTAAATCTATTAGCAAGGACCAACATGTCAGGATTGACAGAGGCAGTCTTCAGGGGATCCCGGTGCCTTCTCTTGCAGGTCTTAACCAATCTCCTGGGAACATCCATCAAGGAGGAGGATAATCAAGAAGGTATCAGTCCCCATAGGTGGAGGGGAAATAGCAGGATTCAAAACTTCCGTGATAGAGGAACCACTAGGGTGAGGTGTGAGGTGTGAGCTGGTCATCGGGGTTCAGGGGGAGAGTGTCGGCTCAGTAGGCAGAGTAGAAGCAGTGGGAAAATCAGAGTCAGCAGTAGGGGTTTGCTCCTGGTCAGGGGTATGCTCCACCGTGTCGACCTCAGAACCAGAAAGAAAGTCCTGTACATGGTCCCGTGAGGGGGAGTTGGATAGAAGCATCATCCTAGAAGAATCAGCAGCGGTAGAAACAGCTGTGGTAGCACTGGGGAGCAATGAATCCATAGATACTTAGGACAAGGACTATTGTGAAGACCGCGAGAGAATATTGCAAGGATTCTCAATGGGCACCCAAGAGACCCCATCCAGAGCTTTTCTCCATCCCGCAGCCAGCAGTGAGGGTTTGATGGACCATTTATTCATAGTTTTCCTGGCAGCTGTATGGCCAAGGTACAAACCCAGTCTCTGGCCCAAGGATGTCAACCCCGAAGTGCTAGCCCCATGTTGACTGATGGTAACGATAACAAAGCAGGCACGGGAAGTGTTTCAACAGGGGGTGGTGAGGAAATGAGTAGGGGAGAATCAGAAGGTCTGGGTGGTAGGGCTGAAAGTCCAAATTCAAATGCATCAGGGCAATGAGACAGAGTACTTGAAACGTGCCTAGCAGGAGTTTCCATGGGAGTCACAATCTCAGGGGCAGCACTAATGTCCCAAGAATCACTTTCAGGAGCCCTCAGAGGGCCAGAATAGTGAGAAGTACAAGCAGTGATAGTTATATCAGAAGGGAGCACAGCAGCAGAAGAGTCAGTCACAATAATGGGTAAACTGTAAAATAAAGGCTACTTACTGGAATCCAGCACCACAACATCAGGCACAGTAGTTGAAGGAGCAGCTGCATCAGCAGTCGGGAATGCAGCAGCGGCGGCATCCTTTGATGCTGCTATGTGACAGTTGCCCATCAAATCGAGCCAGGCTGGCCCATCAAAAACATCCAGTGAAGAGGAGGCAGTAGTAGCAGTTCCCAGTACAGACCGGGGCCAATTCTGAAGCTATTGTTGCCATCATCTGTACAGCTTTTCCTCCTCCTCCAGCAGGTGAAGGATTTGCAGATTGCACTGGGATAAGGCAGTTGTCAAATGTTCCTAATCATCTTCCAATGCTGACTGTTCTAACTCTGCCAAGGTCATCATAGGAGCCAATGAACTGATCTCCACTGCACGCTGAACAGCACCAGGTACTATCTCCACATCAGAGACAGGCATAGAAGTAGGAATAGCCTCTTGCAATTCAGGAGCAGTGGAATAGGTGAGCTGCCCTGCTCCTTCCTTCTCCAACATCCCCGTCTCAGTAACAGGATCAGTCATCTGAGCCAGATGGCCAAGGGTTCCCCCTACTGCAAAGAGTAAGGGAATTTCCCAAGTGTCCTGGCCAAATGTTCCCCCATTCACTAAAATACCACCAACAGCTTAATCTGGTTTTGTATGTCAGTTTGCATCTGTTTCTTCCCCCTCTCCCCAGGACGAGGCTGAAAATTGGCAGAATTACCCATTCCTCCTTTCTTGGTCAATAAAAACTAAATAAATAAATAAATGATTCTGGTCTCAGCAGAGTATAGAAAAACAATGCAGAATCATTGGATGAAACATAGCATGGGCCTGTTGCAGATGATGAGAAAACTCACTGGTACTCAGAAGGAGTTAGGGCCAATATCCTTAATAAGATATAACTCAGATTTTCTGCCATCATGACTTGATGCAGGATATGCCTGCTGGGAGCAGACAGGGGTTACAAGATTTGCGCATCTTCTGGAGCAGGAAACTTGCATTTCCTTTAGTAAAGTAAAAGAGCAGTTTGGTTGGGGAAATGAGGTATTTCATAGGTATATGCAGGTATGCCATAATATAAATATGGCAGGTACTAGGAAACAATTGGTGAGGCCTATGTCATCCTGAGAAGGAAACATGTACGATGTGGTCACTCTAGTAAGGGCCAAAGATATATCTTGGGTATGTATGAGTTATTGCAGAAAGAAATGGGAGTTACACTTAGGAAAATTTGGGAGGCATGAGAGCAGGAATCAGGGGGGCAGGACTCAGATTTTTGCAAGGCAGAGATTACAAAAAGGGTGAAAGGTCACCTCTGCTCCACTGTGGTGTGAGTTCTTCTGGAAAATCCTGATTAGATTGTTTAAAACCAAACAGTTACTCGGCATTATGACCCAGTTAATAAAGTGGACTGTTGAAGGGGGAGTGATCACATTGGAAGTGACTGACATACTTTGGGACTGCACCAATAAAAGACAGTTCTGGGAACAAGTTCATGAGGCCGCACAGGAGATTACAAACACCCATCATATTTTCTGAATGGGTGCTAGGATTTCCTAGTGTGGTTCAACTGAGGACAGGCAAAAGAAAAATCATGCTTATTTTGTTGGCATCTGCATTAAAATGCATTCCATCACACTGGCTGCAATCACTTATCCCTACAAAGGAAGAATGAAGAAGTAGAATAAGCAAAATACATGATATGGAGCTGGTAACGGCCACATTGAATCTGGTAAAGGGCAAATATTTGGAAGGGCTGGATAGAGTGGAACTCCAGTAGAGAAGAAGAGGGGGATGGGCTGAGGAGAGAGAGAGAAGGGGAGCTCAGAGTAATGTAAAAAACAGAGTAACAAAGGGGGTCAAAACAGCTATGGATTCAAAAGATGTTGACCATAGTGGAGCCTTGGAGAGGCTCTATTTCAGGGTAGTTGGGGAAAGTGCACCAATCAGCCACGTCACCTAGTAAATCAGGGGGTTGGAGTAACATAGGAATCATGCTGGCAGATGGGGACTGCAAGATCCATCTAGTCTTCCTGTGTTTCTGCTCCCCTCCCTATTTAGACTGCACCCTGATGTGTCAACAATGTCTGTCCCATGCAAGTTTGAATTTGCGTACTGTCTTGGATTCCACCACCTCCTGAGGTAGGCTGTTCCATGGGTCTATGACCCTTTCTGTAAAGAAGTACTTCCTGAGGTTGCTTTTGAACCTGCCTCCCACCAGATGCAAGTTGTGCCCCCTTGTACACACATCCCTGTTTTGCTGGAAGAGGTTTCCTGCTTGTGTTGTGTTGATTCCCTGAACGTACTTAAAAATTTTGATTGTGTTCCCTCTCTTTCTTCTCTACTCTAGGATGTACAGATTTAGTTCCCTGAGTCTTGCCTCGTATGACGCATGATGCAGTCCATGCATCATCTTTGTAGCCCTTCTCTGTACTGTCTCCAGGTGGTCTATGTCTTTTTTGAGGTGGGGCCTCCAAAACTGACTGCAGTACTCTAAATGTGGCCTCACCAAGGACCTGTAGAGTGGACTGATAACCTTGCTCTTTCTACTTGTAATTCCTCTACCAATGCATCCAAGGATGCTACCCACCCTCTGTGCTGCCTTTTCACACTGTTTTCCAACCCTTAAGTCATCAGCAATGACTACTCCGAGGTCTCTTACTGTCTTTGCCTCCTCTAACTGATGCCCTCCCAATGTGTACTATATCCCTGGGTTTCTTTTTTCTATATGCATAACCTTGCACTTTTTGGCATTAAACTTCAACTGCCAAATCCCTGGACCATTCCTTGATTTTTTTCAGGTTTGCTTCCATACCTTTCGCTCCCTCCTGCATGTCTACTCTGTTGCAGCATTTTGTGTCATCTGCAAACAGGCAAACCTTCCCCTTCAAGTCATTTGCAATATCCCCAATAAATGTGTTAAAGAGGATAGGTCCCAGAACAGACCCCTGTGGAACGTCACTGGTCACTTTGCCTTCCCTTGAAAGTGATCCACTGACAAGCACTCTCTTCATCCTATCTTGCAGCCAGTTGGTGATCCAGTTCACTATCTTTTGACGGACTCCTGCATGTTGTAATTTGTTAGCTAGCCTTCTGTTCCCCACAGAAGGCTGGCACAGATGAAGGTACTATCAATAGGAAGTAGCAGTGAGCCTGACTGGTCTTATAGTGGAGGAATAATGGTTAGGAATGCAAATAGAACTAATTTTTAATGGAAAAGATTGGATAACCCAGTTCTGGTTGTTTTTTCTCCTTTTCCTTTTTCCTGTTCAGTTGGTGCTTCCTGTGCAACAGGCTTTAATAATTGATAGCACTAAGACACTCATTAATGCATATCAAAGTGTAAAAGCAAGGTTTATCTTTTTACACAGTAATAACTACAAAACATCACCAGGTCCAAAAATGGAGGAGTAGGCCATGGAAGGGCAGACAGCACTGGTAGCATAAAATGAAATGCAATTAAGAAAGTTTATGAAGGCAGACTTAAGATAAGTGATTGTATAATGTAGGTGCTTTAAACCAAGATCTGGTCAATTGTGTACAACTAGACAACTAATATTATGTACTGAGTGGAAAGTTAACAAAGTTGAGTTACAAAAAAAACACAGGGACTGTGGATCTAATCCTAGTAGGTGGTATACCTTCAAAAATAGCTAAATGTACTTTTCATATAATTTACTAATCCAACTCCACACCACCTTCAATCACTACTCAAGTGAGTTTCCATTTTACAGAAAACAGTTGAAGCAAATGTTTATGTCCCTGACAAAATGTGAACTACTGATCCTTTGTCTACTAAGCAAACACATATTCAGTGTGCCACTGAGCTGCAGGTAAGCAGTTTGCAGTTCCTATAGTGTAGAAGTTACTATATGTCACACCTGCAAAACAGTATACTGGGGATCTAATCCCAACAGGTGATTTACCTTCACAAACTATTGTTCTAAGTTAAATGTACTTATCATATAATTTGCTGTTCCAATTTCACACCACCATGACTTGCCACTAAAGTGAGTTTCCAGCTTACAAAAAAAATTTGAACAAAACATTTATGTCACTGTCTAGATTTGGACTGTGTCCACCTATATTTGAACTACTGATTATTTACCTGCTAAACAAACATACACATTCAGTGTGCCACTGAGCTACAGATAAGGAGGTTGCAGTTCCTATGATATAGAGGTTATGTCACACCTACAAAACAGGTGACTGGGGATCTAAACCCAGTAGATGAATTACATCTACAAATTGTTGTTCTTCTTAAATGTACTTGTCATATAATTTGCTATTCAAATTCCACAGCACCATTACTCACCAGAAAGGTGAGTTTCTATTTTACAAACAAATTGAAAAAATATTTAAGTCTGTGCCCAGATTTGAACTGTGGCTACCAGTATTTGAACAGCTGAGTGTCCCAAAGGATACTGTCCTCCTCTTGGGAGGGTGGGTTGCCATCGTTGCTTCAATACTGCCACCTGGGTGACCACTGATGGCATTGCAGTCAAGGGTACCAGGGGGAGGTGGGACACAAGCTGGAGGTTTGGTGCAGCAGCATGCTGACTGTGCACATGCACTAAGGACTTACTAAGAATGTACACACCCATGGGTCTGGGGAGAAATTATGGAAAATAGCCTCATTGCCTGAAGGATGAGGGACCCCAGTGGATGAAAGAGGGACTGGTTATGAACCCCATGGCTAGTCACCTGACAAAGCCAATTCAATCTGAGGGGCACAGGCCCTCTACTCCACCTGGGGGGTTCAAACAAGGCAACAAGGAGATAGGCAGCTAGTGGAGGACAGGATCCATTGGAGCCAGGCACCAGGGGTTCCTCAGGGATTTTGAGCAATGGTGAGTGAGGGGGTATAAAAATAGAAGAAAAAACTTAGACAAGCCTCAGCCTGAAATAATTTAATTGACTACAACACACTGTACAATTCAGTTCAATTATCTGACAGTCTGCTATTCAACTCCATTGAAACCCTTCACAACATCACCAATGACATCTAATAATTTATCTCATACTGTACAACAAAAGTTGCAGTGAGAAAATAAAAAAAATGTGCAGTACAGGGGATCAAACTCAGGCTTGTGTAGGTTAGAAACCTTATGCCTAGACCTAAATGCCCTACCTTTGGCATCATCAGTGACATCATGCAGTTGAATCACTCACACTGAATGTAACCTTAAACTTGACTAAATGCACAAAAGTATACATGACCACAGTAGGTGCTAAGAGCTATGCTGTTGACACCTAAAAACCATGTAACCTCCCCAATGGTTGTTGTAATTCTCTCCCTTTCAGTATCCTCCCCACTCTCCTTCCCTATCTTACAGCTTGATTTTAAGTTGTGGGTCCAGAATAGGTCCACTTGCCACCTTCATCTTTCTGTCTGGTATGGCATCAGTCACAGTGGGTGAATTAACTCTTCTCCAGCTCTGGGCACTGGTCCTAGCAGGCCATGGTTTAAAGGCAACCACTGTCATTAAGTCCCCAAGCATGTCTGACCATCTGCCTGCCAAACATGCATAATGGCCAGCTCTGGTCAATGTCTGTCCATTCCTCCAGAATGGAATCTCTCCCTTCCACCTGCACCCTTAGTCCCCTCTCAATCTTTGTACAGTGTAGCAGAGACGATGACAAAAAAAATGATAGACCTGGTTCACATGACCCTTGCTTCTTGATCATCTAAAATCTGCAGCCTAGGGCACTATGACCTGGAAATAGGATTGGTTGCATTGAGGAGGAGGAGGAGGAAGAAGCAGCCTACTTGCAGCAAATCCTGAGTTTGTAAGCCACGAGATGTTGATATGGTAATGGTGTTTGGTGATTTAACCCAGGGTCTGGTGCAGGTGGGCCTCCTGCTGGCCAGTTTTCTCCCATATCATTTAGGCGCATATGGATGGGAGCAGCAATGTTATGGATGGATGCATAATGATGAGACTGAAGGCCACTGTTCCCTTGATGCCTGTTAGCCCTTAATGACTGCAGGGCAGCTAGTAGTCAGGTTTTGTGACTGCTGGATCAGGTCAGATTGAGAGGGACTTGGGATGAGTGGGGGTTGGATCAGGGTCCAGGAAGAAAAGAAGACAGTCTTGTGGACTTAGACAATAGAATGGACTGGACACCCACATCTTGGATGCATTCTGTGAGCATCAGATTCAGTCAGAACCCCCTTGAGTGGACTGAGTAGATGGATGCCAAATGCCACTGAACTGGTAGACAGCACTGCAGAACAGGAGGTGGGACCCTAGGCTTTCCTGTCCCTGCAGCAGCATTGAGGATGGAATAGGATTTAGGACAGCAGCATCAGGTACAATGTGGTAGGAGGGAGTAGGGGAGGACTCAGGAGGTTTTGCTTTGTGTTTTATACCAGTCATAATGGCAGCCAGTACTAGGATATGGAATCAGAACTTCTGGTTTTCCATTTTTATTTATTTATTTATTTTAATTAGATACTAGGATTACATCAACCTTTGAACCAGAGGTTCTTTTACAAATGCTCAGTGTTAGACAGGGAGGGTACAAACAAACAAGCACATATTGATTATGTGGCTACTTTTAAGTATGAACTTAGGAAAACTTTGTTAGAAAAGTCAAACTGTAAATGTTATGTGTAATGTGTATTTATATTGTGCTATTGTTTTAACTTGTTTGTATGTTTTGTCTAAACTGGTCGTTTGTGAAAATGGGCTTGTCCAACAGACTTACCAGTATAAAAATAAATAAATGAAATGAAAAAAAATGATTACAGAGTGTGGGGGTTATATAACCACAAGTAGTTACAACAAAAAAACTCCTGATTACACATGGAGTTAGTAGGAGAGGATGCTAAAAACAGACAAAGGAGGTGAGTTAGCCATCAGGAGATAGACTTAGTCAGAGTAAGTGCTACAACGGAGAGAGAAGCAGTGAGAGTACTGGAGGGGGGGTGCATCTGTGTAGTGGGGAGCAGGAGGGGGAAGAACAGGATGAGGGGAAGTGATGGAATGATTGCAATACAAGCTACCTAGCTGCAATCACATTTACTGAGAGCCAGGATATGGGTACCCAGTTTGGATTTGAAGGGGCCAAGTTTAGTCTCATTGGTGATGTCAGGAGGCAGATCATTGTGCCAAGTAGGTGCTCTAAAGCTGAAGGACCTTTGGGCCTGAGAGGTCTGGCAAAAAGCAACTAAGAAAGTCAGTCAGTTCTGTTCCTATGCATTAATGGGTTGCAGAAGAATTGGACGCCTAATTGGAATTTACTTAATTCCGAAATATGCAAATGGGATGGATTTTATCAATTCTGAGCACTCCTATATAGCACATCAGCTGCTTGTCTGCCATCCACTGCCTTTCTAACCCAATCAAAAAAGTTGATCTGGTTAGTCAAGCATAACATTCCTTACACAACCCCCGACTCTTGTCCTGTAGTATGTCAGTCTCTAGAAACTCCACCAGATTTCAGGTTTTAATGTTTAACTGCTTGGCCTTAAGTCATTACAAGCATTTTAAAAACACATTATATTTATCAAACAAACTAATAAGTCATTTACAGTAATATGTGCAAAAAATCCATTTTTCCTTTATGTAAGTACATGCTGCAATATAGTGATTTTTGCATGTTTTTTTTCTCTATCTTAATATTGCATAAATGTATTCCACAAAGTTTTCAGCATCTTTTAGATCAACTGGATTCAGTAATACACCCGTACAGTCAGTCAAGGTGTTTTTATAGACTAGGATATAGCTTAAGGGTACCTTTCCCTCCATGCATCATATAAGGGACGTACAAAAGAGATATGGTAAATATTTTCCATATGTCCCTTACTGCAAAAAACATTCCAAGGAAATCAGGAGAGTCTCTTTTTTATATCTTACCTCAGTATGCTTTAGAGGCAAAATGTCAAAATAAAGATAAGTAAGATTTCTGGCGATTATAAACGTAGACAGCAAAAGTTATCGAAGCTCTACTATCCTAAGAGGCTCCAGATAGTTGTCTGGCCTGGTACCCCCCAGTATATAGACTGCTTCTCATCTCCTTGTTATGAGACCAGGCTCTTGCTACCTAATATCCCCAAATAAGGTCATAATGCCAGTCAAAGGGTCCCAGAGGACCGGTACTTCGGGCCAACTCAGGCCAAACAAGGGTCTCCTCCTTGCGGCTCTGTTCATAGCCACAATACTCTGGGTCGACTGGCTAGTTGGTGGACAAGGACCTGCTGAGCAGCCTCCTAACAGACCAGCATCTCACCAGACCTTGTACTCTTATAGCCCACCCCTGGCTGACAACTTAGCCATCCTACTTGCTGTCAAGCTTAGTAGGAGTGGGATTTGCTACAGGAAAATCCTCCTAATGACCCACAAACCTAAAAAAACTAGGTTCCCACTTCTAACCTTTGTTCTCCACCTCCTGCTAACTGCTTTGCTATTAAGGGCTGGGGACATTCACCCTAACTCAGGCCCTGGTGTTGACAACACCTCTATTTCCAACTCTCAAGACCTGAACTGGACAGCACCCAGGGGCTTGAGGCTAGTTCACATGAATATTTGTAGTCTTAGGCCAAAAATTCATGAAGTACAAGCATGGCTAGCCCTCTTTAACCCAGATGTGCTTGCGGTCTCCGAGACCTGGTTAAAACCATCGATCCTAGACCATGAATTTGCTGCCCCAGGATACATCTGTTACAGGAAGGACAGACTCCTGAAAAGATGGGGTGGGGTACTCATCTACGTGAAGGCTTCCCTGATCTCTTCACAAATTAACCTGCAAGTTACTCTGCCTCCTGAAATTGAAGCCATCTTTGTACGCATCACCCTCGGCGGTGCCAAACACCTAAACGTAGGGTGTGTATATAGTCCACCAAAGGATGCTCTCCAATCCCTCGAGACACTCTCAAGAACTCTAACAGCTGAGTTTGCAACTGAACTCATCATCCTTGGAGATTTCAACCTTGACTGGGCCAAAGAGGCAAGGTCCTCAATAACAGGTTTGCTACAAGAAGCTAACCTCTCCAAGATAATCACCCTGCCTACAAGGTTGAACTACAAAACGGGTAACCACTCAATTATTGACTGGGTACTGGTGTCCAACCCTTTAAACGTTCAAGCTGCTGGCACCTTGTCAGATGCTCTCAGCGACCACTCACCAATCTTCTGTGTCTGGAAAAACAGAGCAGTAAAGGTGCCGCCTAGAATACTCACTGCCCGGGACTTCTCTAAGTTCTCTCCGGAGCACTATAACACTCTCCTGGGCAACCTGGATCGGAACCCAATAAGAAGTCTTCCTACCTTGGAGAGGGCAGTGGACTTCTTTAATAGGTCTATCATGTGGGCCGCGGACCTCCTGGCCCCTAATAAAACCTACCAAGTAAAAGGAAACTGCTATAAGTGGATTACCCCCCCCTTAAAGGCCCTGATGACCAGCCGAGACAAAGCCTGGAAAAAGCCCAAAGACTCAGCTCTCCTAGCTGACCAGGTTACCTATAGAGCCCTCCAAAACCAATGTAAAAAGGCCACCAAAGTAGCAAAAATAGAGTATCTAAACCACCTCCAGAAAGCAAACCTCGGCAACCCTAGGACTTTCTGGTCCCACATCAACAAACTGATTAAGGGGAATACAATGGCAGTCATGGGCCCTATCATGGCTCATGGACAGGTACTACATGATGCCGCACTAATCACTGAGACCCTCAATTCCTACTTCATAAACCATGATAAACATCAGGCAGGGTTATCGGTACCCAACTACCAGTCTGCTCCATTGGATCCCTCTTCCCTCGACCGCCTACCCTTCCATTTAAGGCTGGTTAAGGTCAAAGAGGTCCTGGCCACTCTAAATACCCTTAAAACAAGAGGTTCAGGAGGCCCGGATGGACTCAAAGCCAGGTTGCTAAAAGATGGGGCCACGGCTCTCGCGCTACCACTCACCTGGCTGATCAATAGGTCATTACTTGAAGGATCTGTCCCGGAGTTGTGGAAGCAGGCGCATGTGGTCCCGATTCATAAAGGTGGGCCTGTAGAACCTGTAGAGAACTACAGGCCTATCTCCCTGCTGTGTGCCCTGGCTAAAATCCAGGAGAAGCTCGTTTATGCCCAACTTAAGGAATACCTGGGAGGCACACTTGCTGCTGTCCCCATCCCAACATGGCTTTAGAGTCAAACACGGGACAGACACTGCCCTAACCAAATTCTCTACAGACGTACTCAGAAACCTAGACTCGGGTTCCATTACAGGGGCAGTTTTTATAGACCTCCCTAAGGCCTTTGACCGGGTGGATCACGGATTATTACTCCAAAAACTCCACGACATAGGCCTCGATGCCCACGCCCTCAAATCGGTTGAAAGCTACCTCTCTGGTCACTCACAGAGGGTCAGGTGGCAGGAGACACTCTCCAAACCACTGTCTCTAAAGGACGGTGTACCCTAGGGATCTATACTTGGGCCACTAATGTTCTCGCTGTACGTAAATGAACTGTGCAATCATTGCGGAAGTAGCAATGCAATCCAATATGCTGATGATGCCGTCATCTACAAAACCTCGGTCAACTTGGATGACCTTAGCACCTCTCTCCAAAAGGATATTCACATCATGAAGAAGTGGCTTATCAAGAATAAAATGGTTCTTAACACCAGCAAAACCAAAGTCATGCTGTTAGGACCAAGAGCCCTTGGACTAGATAGAACACATCTACTTCAACTCTCGTCCCTTGAGGGTAACAAGCTCGAAGTGGTCTCTTCGACAAAGTACCATGGCCTTACCATCGACCAATGTCTCATGTTCAAACAACATGTGGACCAAGTCATGAGAGTAATCCATACAAAACTCGGATTACTGTATCGGCTCAAGGAACTGCTGACCCCAGAAGCTAGGACTGCTATTGCAACAAGTGTCCTACTTCCAACTCTAACATATGCTGCCCCGGTCATTCAGGGTATCGCAAAGCTGGAGTTCGGTAAACTACAGACCCTATACAACAAGGTGGCCCATTTTGCCACCTTATCCCACTCCAGGAGCTACCACTGCAGGGCGTTGGCAAAGCTTAACTGGCCATCTTTCGAATCTCGCCTCAGTTACCCTGTACTCTGCCTGGCAAAGAAGATAATTAGCCCTTTGCCTCTCCCGAGTCTTGGGGAACTCCTCACAGTAAAAATAAACCAGTGCAGCCTTAGATCCTCAGGCCACACGCTACTAGAGGTCCCCAAGGTCAGGACTAAGGCAGGACAAAAATCTTTCTCTCATACTGCCCCCTCCTTGTGGAATAACCTCCCTTTGGAGATACGCAACACCCCATCATTGCCGTGTTTCCGCACAAGACTCAAGACCCATTTTCTATCAACAAGCACATGCCAATGCCTTCGCCCTTGACACTACTGCAGTGACCTCTACAGCCTGCTCACCTAACTATAATCTTTAGCCCCTAACAATGTTGCACTCCTCAGCACCCCCAATCTGAACCTATTAATGCTCTTGAACTATGTTACCTAAGGAATCTACAGTACTGTCTCAATAATGTCTCTGTCATTGGATTATGTAATGAACAACACTGACCATTCAGGTATATCAAGCCTATATAACGACTATGTGTAAACAGCAGAATACTGTATACCCTTAAACTATGTCACCTAAGGTATCTACAGTACTGTCTCACTAATGTCTCTGTCAATGGATGATGTAATGAACAACACTGACCAATCAGATATACCAAACCTATGTAATGTCTGCTATGTGTAAACAGCCGAATACTGTATACCCATGATAACCTGTACCTCCATATGTTTTCTACTGTTTATTATCTCTTGTACTGTTATTCCCGGGTCGCCCCTGAAAAAGGGACCTTCGGGGCCCAGTGGGCTTACCCGGTCATCAAAATTCAATAAATAAATAATCAGATGCCTCTCTTGAGTGTAAGAGGAGCATTATACAGTTCACAGCGATGATGAATTTTACTTTCTGCAAACCAATGGGCAAGCCTTTAAACCTTAATGGCAACTAGATCTTTTCCCTGTACATTTGAAAATGTAATCTTTAAATATGCCTTCATACAAATAATTTACATTACTCAGTGCTTCATTTCATAAATTAAACATTCCGATTTCAGAAAGTATTCTTTAAATTGCTGGCAGTCAATGTGATTTAATTTGACGTTCCTAACTACTTTTTTCTGCTAAACATCTTTTTGTCCAAGGGTTCAGCTGATTATCCTTGATGTGTAACCAGTGGTTTAACTGTCTTATTTTTAATAATGCTACAGTTGGCAATCATCCCAACTCTGCCCTAACATAATATTCTGGCCAAGATCTGCCAACTTTGAGAATCAATTTATAGAAAAGAGAGAACAGTATTTATATTATACGCAGGACATAATAACCCTACACTTCTATTCCATGATATAACTAATGAATTTAATTTAGTTTTAGCAGCAAATTAAGCTGGTAACACTGTTGTGCCACAAGAATCTAAGTAAAGCACATAAAGTCTGTTTGACTTTATCCACCTGAATTTTGACATGAAAGGTCCATTTATCATTTGTGGTAAAATTAACTCCCAAATAAGTATGTATTTTACTGTTTCAAGTTTAATCCCATTGATAAAAAAGCATATTCTTCCTCCGAAAATGAGTGATTTAGTTTTGTCATAGTTTAGCACCTGCTTATGTGCTGTGCACATTTTAGAGAATTACTGTAACTTTCGTTGCATGCCTACAAGCAACAAGAAGAGGAGTACCGTGTTGTCAGTGTATGCTAAACCAGGACATATAAGGCTACTGACATTTGAAGAGTGACAATTATTGTCATCAAGGTTCAAACATATATGGCTACTGATGTTTGAAGAGTGACAATTACTGTCATCGATGTTTAAAAGAATGTCATTAACATACAAGTTAAAAAGAAATAGCACCAAAAGGAATCCCTGCTTTACGTCTTTAGTAGATGCAAAGAACTTTGTTACTGATTCCTGTCATACCTAAAACCATGTTTGTAGATCTAACCAAGTCCTTCGATCTGGTTGACCACAATGTATTAACTTACAAACTACATGAACTTGGTCTCGGTCACCCTGCTGTTGCTTGGTTCAAAGATTATTTGAGCCATTGGAAGCAGATGGCGAAAGTTGACAATGCAGTCTCTGGTGTCAACAATATCACTAGAGGGGTCCCCCAAAGCTCCATATTAGGGCCTCTCCTGTTCTCCATTTTCATTGACAATCTGTCAGTGTTCTGCAGTACCATACATACTCTCCTCTATACAGATGATGCAGTTTTATACACTCATAGCCACGACATTAACACAATAAATCACAATTTGGGTAACAGTTTCACAAAAGCTACAGGAATGATTTGTGCAAGATAAAATGGTCCTGAATCTCCCCAAAACCCAATCAATGCTGTTCAGCACCAGCTATAACCTGAAAAAAACAGCCCCAAGGTTTTGCATCAAGTCAGAAAATGGAACATACCTGGAAAAGTCACCTGCTTCAAATATCTAGGAGTACACCTTCCCAATGCTGTCCTTCGACACCCACATTCAAAACACCACAAACCTGCTATACCAAAAATTAGGTTCCCTGTACAGAATCCGCATGTACCTTATGCCAGAAACCAAAATCAGAATTGCCCAGGCAACTCTCCTCCCCACACAAAATCATCAAATTCGCATCTTCGAGCAATAATAGTGTACACCACCACCACCACCTCTCATTACGCATCTTACATTGGCTATTACCAAAGCTCAAAGCCAGACTAATACTTGCCAGGTTTATGAAAGAAAACATGCGCTCAAGCACCCCCACTTATCTAATAGAACAGATAACATTCATTGACATGCTTTCCCCCCCATTAACCACAAATAATAACATGTGATTCCCACTGCTCTGCACAAATATGGGACAGCACTGTTTTAGCTATCCGGCCGCTTCACTCTGGAACTCAGTACCCCCCACCCCAGTCAAAAAAAAACTCAACAGTCTCTGCCTTCACAAAAAAACTGAAAGATCATTACTCTGTGCTAAATCTCTATGAATGTTATGGCTAATTTCTCTCTTATTCCCTCTCCTCATATGCACCTAATGCACTGCCTATGCCATAATAGCATAACCTGAATTGTTTTCTCCATAACTTCACTGCATTTGCATTGTATGTATGCACATCCCAGATTGTTACTGTAAATTGTACTCTTCTGTATTCAAGCACATACATTTCTTTTTTATCTCCACTGTCGTGCTATTGCACCCGGGCCATGCCTGAAAAAGGCATCTGTTGCCAGTACACTCATCCAGTTACCAAAGTTAAAATACAAATAAATTAATAAAATAAATAAATAATACAAGTTCTGTTGTCAGTGCATAATCGAATAATGGGTTTCAACAAATTGCAATCTATTACAAGTGTTGAAAGTTTCAACCATGAAATATTACGGTCAATGGAGTCGAAGGCAGGCCAGAAATCAATGAATACTACATATAAGTGAAAGCTTCTTATAAGTACATTCTTCTCAATTAAATATGCAAAGACAAAAATACGGTCTGTGGTGGAAAAACTGTTTTTTAATCCAGTTTGCAAATCTGACAGAGTAAGATTCTATAGTATGTGACCCACTCCTGCAATTTAACAGAATCTTAGAAAAACATTTTGGAGATAGAGTCTAGGAGACTTAAGGGTCTGAAGTTCTTTGGATTTTCTAGGTCATGTTTCTTGTATAATGGGACTATAACATTAATTCTCCAACTATCAGGAATATAATCATGCTTCAGACATTTAGAAACTCTACGAGGTACTTTCTATGAAGGTTCCCACCAGTTTCCTTGCTTACTGGCCTGCAGTTTCCCAAGTCATCTTTGTCCCCACACTTGTGCGGTGGCACTACATTAGCTACCCTCCAATTCACTGGTAAAACCCATTTCCTGGGAGCAGTTAAAAACGTCTGAAAGGGGTACAACCAGTTTCAGACTCACCACTCTCAACACCCAAGGGTATATGCTGTTGGGTTCCAATAGTGTATTCACTTTTAGGGTCCTAAGTGCCTTGAACACTCTTTCCTCTGATATCATTCCAACTCCTGGCCCATTTCTCTGTGTTCCTCAGGCCCTGATCCTAAAATCTGGAAGGGGCCTGTCTTCTTCCACTGTAAATACTGAACAAAAATACTCATTCATATCTGCCTTTGTGCTGTCATCCTCCATCCAAAGGGTCGTGCCTTTCAGCCTAAAAATTCCTTTCTTTTGTTTTGCTCTTTTTCTTAACACAATGAAAGATGGCTGTCTCTCTTTCTGTTCTTCCCTTTCTTTCTGAACCGTTTCATAACTAGCACTGTATCTGGCGTTGCCTTCCTGACTTTCCTGTTGGCTTCCTTTAGGTTTTCTATTCTCTGCAATTGCTCTCATTCTGCTGTCCCTTATACTTCTGCAATGCTGTCATCTTAGTTCTAACTGCCTCCCCTACCACTTTGATAAATCACACTGGTTTAATGCATTTCCGTGTCCCCTTTGTAAATACCACTGCTGGCCAAAGGTCCTTTTGCTACAGGGCCCCACTCTGGATGAACTCAATCCCTGACTCTATCTTAACAATCCCCAGGCCTGGGCCTTTTAAACATGAGTTACTTAATCACATTATGTCAAACTCCCACTGTGACTGCAGATGAAACCTGAAAAAATATTAATGCATCATTGCTTCACAATTGCTGATGTTTCATGTCTGTGTATATTGTATCTTTCTTTCTGAAGGTTACTGTCATTCTCTATACTTGAGTTGTGTCTATATTGTTGTATTCCATGTTATACTGTGTTCTAACCCATTTATGTATGACGTGGAGCCTTTGCAAATGAGTCTCTGACTCAAAGGGTTGTAATTCCTAGACCTTCAATAAATAAATAAATAAATAAATTTCCTATCCCTAGCCACCTGCCTAATGCAGTTAGTAATTTCAGCTATCCCCATCTCGATCATCATACCTCATTTGGCCTCCTCTCTTCCCTCACTAAATCTGTCAATCTTTCCCTGAGCAGCTCACCCATTTCACAAAATCTGCCCTTCTAAAGTCTAAGACCTTTGTTTTCAAGTTCCAGTGAAAGGCCTCTAGGTCAGTTTGAAACCACACTGGGTTGTGGTCACTGGACCTCAGTGGCTCCGTCACCCTGACATCCCTAATGATGCCCCCATTGTAGATTACTAGGCCCAGGATAGCACCCTCTCTGGTAGGTTCCTTGACCTACTGTATGAGAAAGTAATCCTGTAGCACCTCTGACAGTGCTTGGCTTCTGGCACCTTGGCCGCTGGGATTGTTTATGTCTATGTCTGGTAGATTCAAGTCTCCCATTAGTACAACCTCCTCCCTTGCACAAATTTCCTAATGTCATTCATCATTGCCCAGTCCCTGTCCTCCATTTGACTTCTCATTAATTTTTTATTTTTTTTATTTTTTAAAAGTTTCACCAGGAAAGGCATTCTGAGCTACAATAGCTCATTTCCAGATGCTTCCTGGGGAAAGGGAAAAAGAGGATACAATATTGAATACAGAAACCAATAAAAAGTATACATAGGTAGGTCTGTACAAAAAACATTATATACATAGAGTTTGGTCTATACAAAAACATTTAGGCAAATACAAAAATTTTGTGGGATAGTCAGGCAGTACTTCCCATCATATTTAACTATATACATACATACATACATTTTACATATGTACACATATGTTTATATTTTTACATTTACATTTGCATATTTATTTATTTATTTTAAGTAGATAACTGGGAAAAGCACCATTGAGCCGAGGCTCATTTCCAGGTGCTACCCAAGGAAGGGGTTACATAGGGATAAAAATTACATAAAACAATATTAAGTTAGCAATCATGGGTCACGGTTACAAGACCCCAAAAAACAGTAGGTAACAGCCTGATACAGGAGTACAAACAAAACACCGATGGAACCACAATTACAATACCAGTACAGATGCAGGACCTAAGGAAACACAAAGTAAATTAAGAGTCAAGACGAAAATAGACGCAGGAGTAAAGTTCTCAGGACAACACAGGAATCACACCTGAAAAGAGGGAAGAGAGAGAGAGACTGTGAGGAGTTGACCACTAAGGGGGAGACTTTGATTATTTAAAGAGGAGAGAGTTGGCAGCACTGAGGGCACTATGGATGGAGTAGACATCTGAGGAGCGCTTTGAGAGAGAGAGAAAAAGGAGGAGGCTTGTTGGAGGTCAGTGGAAAGTTTATTCCAGAGAAAGGGAAATGAAAGGAGAAAGCAGACTGATCACTAGCAGAGTGGGGGCGAGTGATAGAAAAGGTGTGTGGATCTCTGAGACAAAGGGAATAGGTTGAGGTGGCAGCTTGTGAGAGGCAGTAGGAGAGCTAGGTGGGGAGGGTTCCAAACCAGAACTTTGCAACAAAGGATGCACAGTGAACCATTCTCCTGTGAGATAAAGGCATAAGGGAGAGGGCAGAATAAAGGAGACAGTGGTGGGTGGGGGGCTGTAGGCGTGGCAGAAGAAGTTTAGCAGGGTATCTAGTCTGGCAAGGGATGATTGTGAGGCTGTGCCATACACCATATTGGCATAATCAAAAATGCATAGGATCATTTTGGATAGCAATTCTCAGTGGATGGGGAGGGGAGACTGTCTTTATACCGATAGAGGACAGCCAATTTGGGACATACTTTAGTGCAGATGGCATCAACGTGGGTGGAGAAATCCAAGTGGCTATCCAACCATACCCCCAAGTATTTGAAAGCTGGAACGTTCTCCAGGGGAGAGCCATCCAAGGTGGTGAAGGTGGGAGAAGACTGGATGGTGGCCAATTTTTGTCTGGAGCCAAACATGGCCACTGTTTTTTTTTCATTGAGGTTGAGTTGGTTGTCCTTGAACCAAGACTGAACTCTGTTGAAATCTTCCTGGATTGAGGACTGTACACTGATGGCAGAGGGCCAGGAGTTGAAAATGATAGTATCATCAGTGTACATGTGCATATCAGAAGATTTGCAGACTGAAGGGAGGTTGTTTATAAATAGGGAGAAAAGGATGGGGCCAAGAATGGAGCCTTGGAGGACCCTGGAAAGGATAGGGAGTGAGGAGGAGAGAGCTTCACCTATTTGAACCGATTGCTGCCTGCCATGAAGATAAGAGCAGAACCAATTCACGGCAGCTTTGGCAAGGCCAACGGAGCTAAGGTTTTGTAGCAGATGGGGATGGGAGACTGAATTGAAAGCCTTCGCCAGATCTATGAAAATGCCGGCAGTAATATGGCTCTTGTCCATAGCTGAAAATATTGAATCGGTAACTCACAATAGCGAGATGGTCGAGTGCTGTTTCCTAAAACCAGAATGCACTGGTGAAACAGTATTTGTAGTGGCTAGGAATTCAGACAGCCTAGAGCAAATAAGGGATTCTTGAAGTTTGGCGAAAGAGGGGAGGAGGGAGTTAGGTCTACAGTTTCTGGGAGCTGAAGGGTCCCCTTTCTTATGAAGGGATAAGACCTTGGCAGATTTCCAGACCTTCAGGATGGTGGAGATGGAGATACAGATGTTGAGAATGTGGGTGAGTAGGGCAGCTATTACTGGGGCAGAGATATGGAGAAGCCTGGGGTGGAGACTGTCAGGGCGAGACTTGGAAGAGTTAAGGGTGAGGAGGGCTGTGTTGACTTCAAGGGAGGAGAAAGGGGGCAAATGGAATCTAGGAGGTTGACCTGACATGTCTGAAAGGACGTGGGGTGGGGTTTGGTGGGTATAGGGGTGTGGTTGTTGGGAAGAGTGCAAGTGGCAAAGAATTTATTGAAAATTTCTGCAACTGAATCAGGGTCAGAGACAGGGGAGCCATCAACCTTGAGGACAGGGGAAGCTTGTTTGGCAGTGGGATTGAGTAAAGAATGGAGTACTTTCCAAAAATATATTGGTGTATGTTGATCTTGCTGCAGGTGGCGCCTGAAGTAATTAGCCTTGGAGAGGTGGATAGCCTTTGTGCAATTATTCCTGAGGACTTTGCAAGCTTGTAGGTCTACTTTAGATAAGGACTCTTTATAATGGTACCAAGCTTTATCCCTGGCTCTGCATTTGGCCAACAGGTCTCCAGTTACCCAGGGGTGATGCTGTCTTTTTACTCTGGATTTCTTTGTGGGGGGCATGGTGATTCCAAATGCAGAAAAGAAGGTTGGAGAAGAGAGAAAGGGCAGAGTCAACATCATCAGCAGAAAAGACAGGTTGCCAGTCAGCCACGGAGAG
Organism: Neoceratodus forsteri; assembly: GCA_016271365.2. Classification (NCBI taxonomy): domain Eukaryota; kingdom Metazoa; phylum Chordata; order Ceratodontiformes; family Ceratodontidae; genus Neoceratodus; species Neoceratodus forsteri. The sequence goes on along the minus strand of CM028137.1, from coordinate 724,923,033 downwards.
ATCCAGCTGAAGGGCAGTGACGTCTAGATTGTGGAGGGGGGCTGTATGTATTTGGGGGCTGCAAGGGGAATATGAATCTTTCTAATGCAGAATGTAATGCAGTGATCACTGAGGGCATCTGGTAGTGTCCCTGCTGCAGTGATATGGTAGGGGTGGGAGGATAATACCCAGTCTAGCAGTGACTGGTTAAGGGAGCGGGGGTTTATGCGAGTTGGTTCGGGGATCAGTTGAGTAAGGTTGGGAGCTTCAATTTTAAGAAGGGTAGGCTTAGAGGAGGAGGAGAGCCAGTCAAGGTTAAAATCACCTAGAAGTAGCAACTCACCATTTGCCATGTGGGAAGAGATAGAAGATATGATGGAGACTAGGGTGTCCGCTGTCGTTTTAGGTGGTGCATAAAGTACATCTATATAGAGCAGGGTAGAGGAAGGGAGGGATAACAGAGCAATGATTACTTCATGGGAGTAAGTACGGGACTCTTTGAAGGTAATGGAGCAGGAGAGAGATTGTTTGATATAGGGAGAATGCCTCTGGGCTTGCCCTCGGTCTTGATGGAATAAGTTCAACTCAGGGATGGAGAGGGTGGAGTCAGGGAATTTTGGCTGAAAGCCAGGTTTCTGTAACACAGATGATGTCAGGCGGGTGTTGTGTGATCCAAGCTTTAAGAGCATCCAGTTTGGGGAGGAGGCTGCATGCGTTTAAGTGAACGGTGTGAAGACCTTTTGGCAGAGAAGAAAAGTTCAGAGAGGGGGCTGGCTAGGTATGGGCCTGGGCTGGGGTGGCTATGAGATGACCTGGGTTGGGATGGACATTTCCAGAAAGGAGTAGGAGGAGTAGGAAAAGGGGGAGGTGGGGAGGGTATCCGTTCTTCCTGGGGTTATGGGGGGGTAGGGGTATGTGGGGATGTGTAGCAAAGCAGAGCCTTGGGTTCAGGAGACAAGAAGGGAGTAGCCCACGATTAATGAGGGGACTTGGCAGCCTAAACACTACCCTCACCCTTATTTTTATCCCCCTTTAATGTCAGCTGTACCCAGACTGACTCCATGTCTCCTCATTTCCTATTAATGTGTCCACAATGGCCTCTATTCCCTCTCTTATATACAGGGCCACCCCTTCCTTTACCCTTCTGTTTATATTTCCTATAGATTGTTTAGCATGGCACAATAAGGTCCCAGTCATAATTGTTGAATCCCCAGGATTTGGTTATGGCAAGTAAGTCTAACTAGGCCTCTGCCATTATCACCTGAAGCTCCTCCACTTTGTTTCCCAGGCTTCTGGTATCAAGGCAAAAAGTTTTCCATGACCCCTGTTTGCCTTCCAACTCCAGCCTTTCTGTCACCTATTGTTTATCCCTGAACCCCTGTCCTGCCTCACTTCTTATATTTACCTTGCTCCCCCATGCCATTATGTGATTACCCTCCTGCCCCACCCTACAATCATCCTCCCTCTCTTCTGTTCAGCCCTCTATGATACCTGCTGCATTGTGCACCGCCCTGCCACATAAGCTGACTGGGGTTCCCTATGCTACCTGAATGTCCCCACTAACTGGGGGAGTGCTAGCTAGGTCTCTCTCCTTGAGTATGCCTGAGGATGCTCATTGCACAAGCATCCCCCCCTGTTAGTTTAAACACGCAGAAATGTATTTGCTCAAATTATTGTCCCAGTGACCATCTGCTGCATTTTTGCATGAAGGCTGTCTGGTTTAAACTGGCCTCCCTCCAAAATACACCCCAGTCTCCCAAGAAGCAAAACCCCTCTTTAGCACAACGTCCTTTCAACCAGTTGTTAAATTAGTAGATTTTCAGCCTCCTTGCCTCCCCTATCTGTTCACTGGGAGGACCACTGGGAAAGTCACTCTACCAGCCAACTTTTTCAGCCTAGATCCCAGCCCCCTAAAACTAGCCTTCACTTCTCCTGATGGACTCCCTGCCAGGTCATTTGTCATGAGATGGACAATAACATCTGGCTTTCAACCCATTTTCTTAAACAACCCTTCTAAACTGGCCACATACTCAGTACAACGCATTATAAAATCCACTAAGAAGAGTATCCTCTTCCTAGCACTTCAGCATTGTCTGCTGTCCTCTCTTGTAGGTGTCATGGCTACAGTGACCTTGGGGAGCTGGTTGCAAACAAGTGCTCACCCAAAAGAGGGGGAGTAGCTTGTATTGCTTCACTCAGAACTGAATCAGTTACATGTTACAATACCAAAACCTCCCAACTTCCCAGTTGTTCCAACCTGCCAATCCCCGCTCCCTGTCCACTAACTTCTAACCCCCACTGCAAACCCTTGGAGAGCACTGAGGGAGAGGAGTAACAGTTAGAAACCCCAGCTCCCACTTTCACTTTCTTTGTAATAATCAGATTTTGAAAAATCAATTGCAATCTCACCCTTGTTTAAGCAGATTATTAAAAAGAATCGTATAAGGCTTGCACAGGAGAAACAAATGGAGCAGGCTAGAAATCAACACCAGGCTATCTGGCTAAACCAAAATAAAATAGACACTTATTTAGAGAATTACCTAATATTACCTTTGACTCCATCATATAGGACATCCATTACATGCGCAAGGATGGGAATTATATGCTCTAAATACAAATATTTTAATAGAATCTTTCCTGACTCCTCTTATATGGAAAATTGTAGATGTAATAGGGGTTTTCTGGAAAATATTTATCATATAGTAGTACAATGCCCATTATATAAAACCCCACCGATGAAGTTATTAAATGACTTTCTGGAGAGATACATAAATGCAGACTATGACCCGATATTTGTTCTTTTACATCTACGTACAATTGAAGATGCAGAGATTGTAGCAAAATTCTTTTATGAAGTGATGAAACTTAAAAGAAAACATCTCCCTGGTCTCAAAAAGTAAATTTGCTGTTGAAATTTACAAGAGTCAAAATACTCTGACTCTGTCTTACTACATTGTAATATGGATATATTTTTTGCACAGGAAATATTTTTGTGAGACCTAATAACTCATGTAAAATGATTTTTATTGTCTGTCAGGACTATTATCTACTGTTCTTAACTTATTATATATGATTGTAATGTCCATATGGTTTTATGGAAGAACAATAAAATTTGACTGAAAATTTGACTGTGACCACTTCATAGCTATTTATTTCAGCTCAGGCTGCAGCTAGCTGCAAGTGGAGTGCTGCCAACTTCTTGCAGTGTGGGTAGCTTCCAAAGTGTACTTTGGAAGAGTGCAACATCACAGTTTCTGAAGCTGATTAAATCCGTCCCCCCATGCTCCCTGTACCTGCTTTCTAAACTGTACATGGTTGTTTATGCCCAACCATTCTCCCTTTGGCACTTTATTACTTTAGATACCTCAAATAGGAATTTATTATGGGCCTACACATGTCGTCAATACACTTACTTCAAGGTACCCCAGTCAGTTCAATACTTTTACTTCAAGGTAGCCCTGTTAAGGATTTAATACACTCCTTTAAAAAAACACTGCAACACCCTACATTGGAGATACTCTAGATAGCAATTAAGTGCGGTTTATATCCTTGCTGCAAAACTTAAACTTTGAAATACCCCAGATCAGAGTTTAGTACATACCCCTACAAAACACAAAACAAGTCACTGTGATATGTTGACTGCAAAGTTCCCTAGATAGGGATTTGTTATAGTCCTATATTCTATTGAAATACCTTATCCATCAAGGTACCGCAGATAGTGTTTTACAACAAAACAAAGAAAAAAATGGACACTTGCAGCTCTATATGCATGAAAAGACACTCACTAGGATAAGCTATTTCATGAAAAATCTCTGTACTAGGTAGAGGAAATGCAGAGTAAAAAAGCAGTAAAAGCCAAATTGTGCATAGTGCTACCCATTCACCAAACCTTGGGTTAATGGGTAGCACCCAGAGCAATTTGGCTTTTGGCTGATGTTTATGTGGCATTTCTGCTATTAACCCAGATAGGGTTTTGTTGATACCTCTCCTACCCACTGACATGCAAGTATGCAACAGAGAGTCACAGCTGTATGTAGAAATGACCGGCGAAGAAATCCTTCAGTGGGTAAAACCAGGTGAATGTAACCTTAGATGAGGAGATAAATGGGAAGAACTTTCTGCAGACTTGTGGACTCCCAGCAGATGGCCATGCAGATACCATCCTCCTGCTCTGTGGTCTTCGCGCTCCGGAGTCTCTCTCACTCCAGGGTCACTTGGACCTGTGATATTTATTTTTTTATTTCTTTGTTTATTTTACCTGGAAAGACAAACTGAGCTGGTATCAACTATTTCCAGATGTGTCCTGTGGAAGAGGGAGTACACTTCATAACAGAAATATTATAAGGTGCATTTAAAGTAAATAAAAAATACAACAGTATCCGTAAGTGAAAGCGCCGATACATCATGACAAAGAACAGTTCCACAGAATCAGCACTAGTACACAGTAATACTGTACATAGCAGCTAATTTGCAGTCTCAGGGTGGTCACAGGTTAGTCTATAGAGCTGCACAGTGAATGAAGAGGGCTAGGAGGGGTCAGGGCCATTTGCAGGAGTGAGTAGAGAAATCAGAAAGGAGGGTTTTGTGAGATAGAGGGAGGAGGTGGAGTAAATAGCAGGAGGCTGAGAATACCAAAACTTAAGGAATCTGAATGAGAAAGGAGCTTGACCGACAGAGGATTTTATGAGAGGGAGGAAGATAGAGTGAGAGACCTAGCAGCGGAGGGAGTACACAGGGGCAGAGAGACAATACCAGCTTGCTAGCACTCTAGTGGCTGTCAGCAGCCAAGTGACTCCCACTGTTTTTTTCTTACTGTCCAATGCATTTTTCAGTTCCTTCTAGCTTTCTTCTTCATTCCAACACCTCAGAGCAGATGCAGAGGAGCGGTTCAAAAACTGAGGAGGTCAGAACAAATTATATCACAATATGACAGTTTCACAGTCTCAGAAGTCATGTTATCAATACTGTGGGAAGGTGATACTGCCATCAATGGTTCATGGTATGCCACTGTTTTCTGGTCATTTAACCAGTTCACAGGGGTGTTTTTTCATCTGTGCCATCTCTCCCTAAATATAGTAATGAGAAATATATACCTTAATTTGCCAGGCTTGTAACTTCCATGTATGAGCCAAGCAGCCATAGAGTGCTGCAGCCCCGCCCCTAAAATACGTTTAATGAAGACAAAAACTAGGGAAGGAGTTTGCAGGCGCTCTATGTAGAAACAGTATTAACAGGATTGGAGGGGATGGAGGGGGTCTCTAAATCTAGTTGCATTATTTTTGCTTGTAGTTCCACATGTATGGGGTTAATTATAGACCCATACACATAGAACTCCCAGCAAAAGTAATGCAACTGCATTTAGAGAGTCCCCCTCCCCATATATTCTATTAATATCTACATAGAGCACCTGCAGCCTGTTCATTACTTTGTGTCCTCATTACATTTATTTTAGAGGCAGGGCTGCTGCAGCGCACAGCAGCTACTTGGCCCATGCACAGAAGTTACAAGTCAGGCAACTTAAGGTACATACAGTATTTCTTTTAAAGCTAGCTCTTTGGGCAGCCAACTCCTTGGTACGAGTTGCCTGCCTGGAGTACGTCAGCTGAGATCTGAGATACTCTACACACACAACCCCCACCCCAACCCCACACAGAGTCCCAGAACATCTATAGATTATGTCCCTCTGCATTCGCTACTGGACTCTGCGTTCTCACTGACCAGATCAAATCTAAAGTGAGGTTTAGTGAAATCAGTGGTCATACCAGCAGTATACAAAGGATCTAAGCAATAAAACAGTCTTTCTAGTGTCTAGCTTTCTCTACAGAGTCCACTCTGCCCCTTGTCTTCGTAATAAAGATGGTTTGTAAACAAAATTAGTGGGCTTTATGCTCACCATCCCCCTCACACACAAAAATATCTGACCTATCCAACCTCCTGGCATAACTGGAGAATGGCTGGTCCAAGAAATAGCTTAGAGTGTGGCGCTAGTGCTTCTCTGTAAACATAACCACTACTTATCATTAGGTTAAGTGTTTTCCATTTTCTTTTCTTTCTTTATAACGCTAATCCTCATGACTACATTAGTATGTACTGGGTTGCAAAAATTGTAGAGGTGGTTACTTCCAGGCCTGTTTGTTCTTTCCAGTTACTTCAGGAGTCAGGAAGCCTTACCCCAGATGCCATTACTTCTGTACCCACCACAGTTCACCAGTTATGCTGTACCAGCATAGTTACAATGCTATAACTATGCTATGTATTTACAAACATAACATTTTATTTGGGTCAAAATTGAAACTGCGTGGCACTTGTTCCAATCCCCCACCCTGAAATGAACACTGAAGCCTTTTTTCTTCATTTTGAGTCTGCTTTATACTTCCAGCACTGAGCTGGCAGTATAGCCTAGAAGTAAGAGTATGGAGCTGTGAACAAGTCTGGTACATCCAGCAGACCTAGGTTTGATTTCCACAGCCGCCACATGCGTACTGTGTGACCATGAGCAATTGCTCCCAAGTAGCACCTGAAAACAGGTCTTGGGCCTAATGGACCTTACCCAGTTACCAAAGAATAAAATGAATAATGAAATAAAAGGAGCACCCCATAGGCTTTTATCAGTATTCTCAATATGTTGTTTTTGAACACTCATTGACATCATTTCTGGTGACTAAAACAAACTAGCATGCAGCAGACAGTGCTCTATGACTTTACAGGACAGTGGTTGTATTAAAACCAGGACCACCTTGTAAATAAGCATCGCTCAAGTGGAGCCTTTTCCAGGAAAAACACAGACACACATTCTGCTGGTTTCATACTTTCTGAGTACACACACATACACACTTTGGTGTCCATTTTCAGGGAGGCAACTAAGCACTTGACAATTTATAGCCCTTGTCACATTCCCATTCTAGGGAAAGGCTGATTTACGCACAACTAGGATTTCAGACTTTTTTTTAGATTTCTGAATGATACCAATTCTACCCTATGTATTTAAAATGAGTTCTTTGCAAAGTCTGTCACTGTCTGATAAAGACCGCTGCATAGCTCAAAAGCTTAAACTCTATAAATCTTTTGTTGGTCCAATAAAAGGCATGTGAAAAGGCTCAGAAAAAAATGTTTTTGTGTGCCAATGGGGAAAGAGTATGTAGCAATTAGTCAGTACAGTTCAGTTAGTTCATCTGACCTTGCTCTCACTGACTTCCAGTGAATGTACTGTGTGCTGTGTGCAGAACACTTAAGACAACATGCCAACTTAAGATAACAGGCTAGTAAATCCTGTATCAGAAGTGGGGGTTGGGGTGTCAAAATGTGCATTCTGACCCTTACTTTTGAAAGTGAGGGATCAGCTGACCCCCCTTACCCCCTGACTCCACTGCCTATGCCTCAGAGGCAACTGCTCTGCTTAAAGCTTCCACTCACAGGTGTGAGGTTTAAATGCAGAAGCTAAATAGGTTATGCTCAGGATAGTGTCCTCAACACCTTCTCCCAATTATCACCTAGCCCCAGACATACTGCAAGGTTAAGATGCCTACATCTGGCACTATTTCATCCTGTGCCAGATGTTTGAAACTGTGGACAGATCCCAGGCAGTTTCCTTCTTGTTATCACCTATCTGATTCTCATGGGCAGTAAGGGAGGCTGTGAAGGCAAAAAGGAAAGCCTTCATAAGGTACAAGGTTGTGGATGGGTTGTGGGATAACAGACGGACCAGACACCAAACCTCGAGTTCAATACACAATCTCTTTGTGATGCTTACTCTAAATACAGAAGATTACCTTAAGCAATGGCATATCCCTTCTTCAGTACATCAGTTTGCAGCAACAGACTATGTATGTCCTTTCTCTGCACTTAGCCATCGCCTACTGACACTGATCTCTGATCTAACTCAGTAGTTAAGATTCAGCCTCCACCCCATGCGGGCCTTGTTTGCTTGGGTGGTGGGGGCTCAAATAAAAACCAAAAAACAAGCTTAAGACAAAGAACCTTAATGCAGAAGCACTGAAACATGGGTTACCCCAAAGGGCATTGACAATAAGCCAAGTTTCAAAGAAACACGATGTCACACATACTTACATAATGCAAAGCATCATGGGATATATGCAAATCACCATGACATTTCAGACTTGTTCAGTTTACAGCAATTTACATGCATTTTAAATAGCACAACTAACTTAATTTTTATAATATCACCTAATACTTTTTACCATTATCAAAAAGCACCTAGTGCCATGGTATTTTCAACATTTACAGGTTCCATAAACATAAAGTATATACAGCAAGGTACTTTATGACATAGTGCTATTACATACTAAATCCAACAATGATACACACAACCTGTTTTACATATGCTTGGAGGTCACCACAATAACCTCCTTGTATGAGGACCTGAGAGGGAAAAGAAAAATTAAAGAGGACACTATAGCATGGTCAAGAAAGGGATGGGGGTGCCCATAGGTGGCTAGCCTTATGGACTAGAAATCGCAAAGAATAGATAAGGCTAAGAAACAGAAAAACTGTTGCAACAGATTTAAGAAAAGGTCTGTCCTCAAGAGTGGCAGGAGCTTCCTATCACACATCCCCAACCTTAATAGGGAAGCAGTTATTGCAGACTGCTTATCACCTTCCTGTCCTAGGAAGGGATGGAACTTCCACCCATCCATCTTCAGAAGGATCTGTCTCAGGGTTCCTATTAACGATAAACATTCCTTCATAAACATAATGGATATCATAATGCTTTACCCTGAGGCATTAACTCATTTCTCAACAGAGAGTAATGGTGTCTTTCCTGCACCATCTCCTTTTAGGGAAAGTATGTCATATTTCTTAACCAAAAATCTGGACGGCTGTAAAGTCCAGTACCACAGAAAGACTTTCTCTGGGGTGAGTAATTAACTGCTCCAACCCCACCAGACATATCAGTTTTATGCAAGGGCCCATTCCTAGGTTCAACCCCTCTACATAAACCCACTATGTCTCTTGATTCATTCATTTCACTTACTACAGATACAGACACCTGAGGGTAGACACTCCTTTGGTGTTACCCCAACACAGGTTCCAATCCATTTTCCACCCACCTCCTCCTTGGTAGGTTTCCCCTCAGAAAAGAATAAAACACATGTACCACCTCAGACTCTTAACATATTGTAACATTTTGGCAACATTAGCATCTTTAGCCTGCAGTATACTCCAGTTAATACTGTTAATAGATTTAGCTGCAGCAATACAAGAAAAAGTCCCTTCAGTCTCATAGGCTTCTTCTTGCTTGCTTTGAGTCTTCAACCCCAGCACAATATCACTAGGCACAGTCTTACCTGGGGTCTCACATTCAAGTTCCATACTTGCATCTCCGACCTCCAACAGGTAACAACCTGGGAACACAGGAAGCAAAGAAATATCCTGCTCAAGTCAGGGGGTCCTCCTCCAACTCTTTATCCAAACTCTCCATCAGGAACCTCTTGAGCACCTGGCACCAGTGTTCTGCCTCTCTGCATAGTCGGTCTGCCTCCAGCCATTGCCCACTGATCCAGCGGATCATCCTCATCAGCATCTCCACCTCCTGGGTGTTGTCTCTTGCACCTCCAGTCTGCCTTGACCTGCATCTCTTCATTGTCTTCAGGCTTGGCCTTCCTCCAAGCTCCCAGGTCCAGTCCAGGCAGCAGCTTCTCTCCCTCTGTCAGCCATGGTTCTGGTCAGAACTCCACGGACTTTCTTCTCCAGCAACTCCTGCTGCATCAGTCCATCTGGGATATCTGGGCAATATCCACCAGAAAATGTCCCTCTTCAGCCAGTCCAGATGCTTCCAGCAAGTTATCCCACTTCTGACACCAAGTCTGTGGAGGGGTTGTGGGATAACAGATGGACCAGACACCGAACTTCAAGTTCAACACACAATCTCCATGTCATGTTTATTCAAAATACAGGAGATAACCTTAGGCAATGGCATATCCCTTCTTCAGTACATCAGTTTGCAGCAGTAGACTATGTATGTCCTTCCTCTGCACTTAGTCAGCACCTACTGACACTGATCTCTGATCTAACTCAGCAATTGAAATTCAGCCTCCACTCCTGTGCAGGCCTTGTTTGCCTAGGTGCTGGGGGCTCAAATAAAAAAATTAAAAAACAAGCTTAAGACAAAGAACCTCAATGCAGAAGCACTGAAACATGGGTTACCCCAAAGGGCATTGAAAATAAGCCAAGTTTCAAAGAAACACAACATCACACATACTTCCATAATGCAAACCATCATGGGATATATGCAAATCACCATGACATTTCAGACTTGTTCAGTTTACAGCAATTTACATGCATTTTAAATAGCACAACTAACTTAATTTTTGTAATAGTCACTCAGTATATTTTATCATTATCAAAAACACCTAGTGCCATGGTATTTTCACATTTACAGGTTTCATAAACATAAGGTATATACAGCAAGGTATTTTATGACATAGTGCTATTACATTCTAAATCCAACAATGATAAACACAACCTGTTTTACATATGCTTGGAGGTCACCACAATAACCTCCCTGTACGAGGACCTGAGAGGGAAAAGGAAAATTAAAGAGGACACTAGCATAGTCAAGAAAGGGATGGGGGTGCCCATAGGTGGCCAGCCTTATGCACTGGGAATTGCAAAGAATAGATAAGGCTAAGAAATAGAAGAACTGTTGCAACAGATTAAAAAAAAGGTCGGCCCTCAAGAGTGGCAGGAGCTCCCTGTCACACAGGTGTCCAAAGGGGAGGAGGAATGGTAGGAATATCTGGCCAAACTAACAGAAGCGAAGATAGTGGTAAGGAGGGCAAAGGCAGCCATAAAGCTATGAAGTGTAGAGCGTATGAAGAGAAACAAAATTAGTTTTTTTAATATATTCAGAAGGAAAGGAAGGCTAGGGAAGGGATTGTCAGATTTGTTAAATGGAAGCATGATGGATGAAGATGATGAGCAGAAAGCTAATGCCCATACTGCTCAGTGTTCATGGTTGAGGATGAAGAAAACCTCTACTGGAAAGTGGGATAAAGGCAGCCATATGGGGAGGCACTGGAAATGAGGAGAGCAGTGATCATGGCTGAACATGTAAGCAAAGAATTGGCAGAACTCAGGGTAGACAAGGCACCTGGTTTGGATGGCCTGCACTTGAGGTACTTAGGAATTAGCCTCAGAGCTGCCTGAGCCCTTAAACCAGCTATTTAATGACTCATTGGAGTCATGGATAGTGCCAGGGCTTTGGAGGACTGCAGTCATTGTCCCACTCCAAAAGGACAAGGACATGGAGGACCCAGGCAACTACAAACCAGTAAGAATTACTTCCATTGGGCTCTGTCCTCTAAGATGTGAATTGTCTACACACCACACATCTGAGGCACATAGGCAACCCTTATTTGGAATGCCACACTGCAGGGTCCAGCTGACCTCCGGCAACATTCACAGCCAATGCATGAGCTCAGTGCACACTCAATCTCCCTGCTGCCTGCACAGTTATGTCCATGGGCAGTCTGGGGGGGTGCTTGGACTCCTTGCCATGCACTACGCCTCAAAGTTGATGCAAAGTGCCAGGCAAGGGGGCATGAGTTACATGAGGGTGGGCCCTTTCTGTAACTGTTACGCAACCCCCCCAAGGGTAACTCACCAGCAGCAGCAGATGGGAAACCCCCTCCACAGTGCTGCCAGAGCCCACCAGGCTGATGGGGAGGGCTGCAGTCAGCCAGTCAGGCATATACCCGTGATGTTGGAAAAGTTGGATCCCACACCTTCCCAGGTTCTCCTGCAAATGTGCAGCAGGGGATCCACTATGGGATCCACGACAGGCATCCCATTGGATGCCTACCTATGCCCTGTGATCCACCCCCTGCCAGCTGTGATTCACCCCTGTGCAGCTGCATGTCGATTGGGTGGGGCCGTGGACAGGTGCCCTGTGAGTGCTCACAGTTGTGTATACCATGCACCCTGCACCTGTCTGTGGTCGCATAGGTATGCAGGTGTTATACATGCATTTTGCACGTGTAACCCGCACCTTAATGAATAGGCCCCATTATGGGTGAACTGATGGAGACCATAGTAAAGGAAGGCCTAGAGGCCTATATAGGGGATAATGGGCTGCAGAACAGCAAGTAACATGGGTTTGCATCAGGTTGGTCATATCAGACAGCCTAATTGTGCTTTTTGACTGGGTCACTAGAGCAGTGGACAGAGGCAAGGCAGTTGATTTGCTCTACTTTGACTTTAGCAAAGTCTTTGATTTTGTGCCACACAGGAGGCTTCTAAAAAACTGAAGGACCGAGGAGTAGAGAAGGGCTTAGTCAAGTGGGCAGGATACTAGTTAGGGAAAGGCATCAGAGGGTAGGAGTAAACTGGGTCAAATCTTGGAAGGGGATGTCATGAGTGTGGTGCTGCAGGAGTCAGTGTTGGGGTAATATGTTCATGTGTGATATAGGAGAAGGTATTCAGGAAAAGATGTGTCTCTTTGCTGATAACACAAAGCTGTATGGTACAGTGGACTTCGAGGAAATGGGTGAATGAACTTCAGAGGGAACTAGAGAGGCCTGAGAGGTGGTAAAATGTCTGGCAGTTGAGATTTAATGTCAATAAGTGCAACAGGATGCCCTTAAGGAGTAAGAACCCACACACAGAGTACTGGATGGGAGTGTTAAGCTGGTCCCTACAGCAGAGGAGTGGGATCTGGGAGTTCTCATCTGTGACTCACTTAAGCAAACCAGCCAGTGCAATAATGCCTATGGTAAGGCATCTAAGATGCTGGAGTGTATAGGGAGGGGTTTGACAGCAGGAAGGGGAATACGATACTGCTCCTATACAGATCACTGGTGAAGCTCCACATGGAGTACTGTGCCCAGTTTTGTAGTCCTCACCTAAGAAAGGACATTGATAAGCTGGAATCAGTGCAGTGTAGGGTCATAAAAGTAATTAAGGCCTAGCAAGGAAGATCCTATCAGTAACAGCCGAAAGCCCTGACCATGTACTCACTGGAGGCCAGACAAGAGAATGAACATGAAAGAGACTTATGATTTCCTAAGGGATATAATTATGGTAAATTGCAATGAGCTGTTTATTAGAAACAGAGATGCAGTCATGAGGGCGCACAGTTGGAGATTGATGGGAGGTAAATTCAGAAAGGAAGTGATGAACTTCTACTGTCCTGACTGGGTGGTGGAGCCTTGGAACAGACTACCAGCAGAGGTTGTGAAGGCGAGGACACTAAATGGATTCAGACATGGTTGGGACAATGCCAAGGGACTCATAGTCCCACTTGGGGGAACTAGGGAGGTGGAAAAAGCAGAATTCAGGACAGAGAGTGACTAACCCACTGCAACACTAAATCAGAGAGTAAGATAGTAAAAATATGAGCAGATGATGGGCTGTCAATCTCCTTCTGCCATCAGATTCTGTGTTTTTATAGTAAGGACACACAAACAACCACTTTGCAATAACTACCATGTCAGCAAGATGTTATTGATACATACCTGCCGCTGATCCACTGGAGACAGTGCACAACCCCCTGCATCAGTGGATAATGCCACCTGTCCTGGATGCAGCATCCTCTGCCAAGGAGAGGTATAACAAGGCCCACAAAGCAACCAACAACATCACTGAGTCATGCTTTTTGTCATGCTTAAAATGCGGTTCAGATGCCTTGACAAGTCTGGTGGCACCCTACAATACAATCTAAGGCTCTGCAGGATATTCCTTGCAGGTTGTATCCTTCACAACGTTGCATTGAATACTCTTGCAGTGTCCTGAGGGTAACAATATGCAAAATCCTGATGCACCAGACCTGGAGGTAGAGGAGGAACTCGACAGACAGAACTACAGGCTGGCAAGATGATCATAAACATTCGCTGGCATGGCTCATTGCTGACAACTTCAGACACCAATGGTGATCATGTTAGTGTATATCTGTGGCAGTCCAATTACTTATAAGCAGGGTGCTGTTCACTTGACTGGCTGCTCTATGCACATGTGACCTGGTACCAAATTTCAAGATCTTACCTGAGCCCCATTAGCGCCCACTCTCATCAGTTCTTCATGTGCATCTGAGCAGGCTGCAGCACAGTCCCTGAGGTCCTGTGAGAACACCAATGCTACTTCCAGGTAAGAGCTCTTTCAAGACTCATATCAGAGGAGAATCAGTATTGGTTCGATTGGACAACAGGGCATTAGGGGCCTACATTGCCAAAGAAGGGGGAACCAAGAGCCACACACTCATGCGAGAAGCAACAAAGGTCATGTCCTGGGTCCAAGCCAACCTGATGCACATAATGGCAATTCACCTAGCCGGGAAACTAAACACCATGGCCAACTGGCTAAGCAGGCAACAGATCCACCCTGGAGAATGGCCATTGCATACTCAGCTGTTCAGAAGCATCAAAAAACACTGGGGACCAACATCAATAGCTCTCATGGCTACAGCAAGAAATGTATAGGTGAGGCCCTTCTACTCAAGATACAAGGAACCAGAGTCGGAAGGAGTAGATGCACTGTCACTCCCATGGAGGCACAACAAGGACTACGTATTCCCACTGTTCCCCCTCATCCTACAAGTGCTAAGGAAGGTGAGACAATCCAGGGGATTGATAATAATGATCACATCATATTGGCCGAGGTGGGCCTGGCTTGCCACACTGGTGGCAATGACGATAGACAAATGGCATCTCCCAGACTGGGAGGACATATTGACACAAGGCCATGTCACTCACCTCAGTCCTTACAATCTCAGACTCATGGCCTGGCTCCTGAAAGGGAGAGACTGCTGAACTCAGGTTACCATGAATCGGTCATCACAACCATGCTCCACTCCACATGCTCATCCACAACTGCCACATCCAGCAGATGATGGGACATTTTCACTAAATGGTGCTCATCCCACGGCATATAACTCCAGGCAATATCAGTACCACAAATACTATTGTTTTTACAGCAAGGACTAGACAAGGGCTTCTCACCCTCCTCGCTCAGAGTGCAGGCATCGGCGATAAGGGCAGCATTATGTAGGATGGGATGTGCTGTTCCGGGATCACACCTAAACATATTGTGGTTCCTCAAGACTGCTAGCAGAATAAGACCCTGTACCAAATTGATGGTGGCTCCATGGGATTTAGCCCTAGTACTGCACATCCTAACAAAGAGCCTCTTTGAATCCCTTGAAGGCATGGATCCATACTGGATGAGCCTGAAGACATCCTTTCTAGTGGCAATATGTTCAGCTAGGCAGATACAGTAGGAGAACTGTCTGCACTCGCATGCAAGGAACCTTTTCTACAGTTTCGTCAAGATGGGGGATCACTCAGAGTGATCCCGGCATTCACACCTAAGGTGGACTCCACATTCCACCTGAACCAGTCTATCAAACTTCCAACATTTTACACAAACTACTCAGATGAGTGGGAGAAGTTCCTAAGCACTCTAGACATCAAGAGGGCCTTGTCAATCTATTTGAAAAGAACAAAGGAAATCCACAGGTCAGGCAAGTTGTTCATCATCACACAGGGATACAGGAAAGGCATGGCAGCCACAAAAACCACCATTGTCACTTGGTTAAAGAGGACGATACAGGAGGCGTACAAGTCAGCAGGGGAGAACCCCCCCAGAAGACATTAAGGCTCATTCCACAGGACCAGTTGCCACATCCTGGGCAGAGAGAAACCAAGCCGCAACAGCAGAAATTTGCATGGCAGTAACATGGTCAGACATTCACACTTTCACCTGACACTATAGACTAAACACTCACTTGACAACCCAAACTTCCTTTGGAAATAAGGTTCTGGAGGTTGCCACTTTTACAGGTGCCAAACACCCTGATTCAACCCTGTCCACTTAGGAAGTACTGCTTCTTACACCACCCTGCTTGTAAGGAATTGGAGTGTCACAGGTATACACATGACACAATGGCAGTTTACTCATGTGGTAAAGATGATGGTGTTAGTATATATCCGAGGCACTCCACTGCCCACCTGGATAGAGCAGGCCGATCAGCACCAATAAAAGTGAACCATGATGTTATTACCAGCATGCCATATGGGCTGGAGTCTGCATGTATTGCAGTTAGTCAATGAGGTGTCACAATAAAATGTGTTTTTTCTTGACAGCTCAAGGTGTCAGATCCTACTTTTAGTGTATGGTAATCATATAGATTGGGAAATATCAGAACTGATGGGAGTGGGAGCTAAGGGGGCTCAGGTAAAATCCTGAAATTTGATACAAGGTCACATGTGCATTGAGCAGGTGAACACGACCTTGCTTGAAAGGAATTGGACTGCCACAGATATACACTAACACAATCACCTTTACCAGGTAAGTAAACTACCAGTACCAACCACAAAGGAGACATACAGTAACTGTATAGAATACCAACAAGAGTAGATCAAAAAGCACAAACAAATCTATCACAGGGGGAAATTGTTATACAAAATAAGGTACACATATTTATTTTATTCATTAAAATATTTCACCGGGTAGGCATAAAGAGATATAAAACAATCTTGTTTACACATGTGATCTAGAGTAATGGGAAGAGGGAACAAGACAGTATAACAAAAACACTCAATACATCAGATAAAAAAGATACAACATACAGTACCAGAGTATAAAAATATATCAACAATATCAATAATCAAGTGGTAATTAATAAATCAACAATATACATCAGTTATCTGGCAATTTAGCAGCAGGAAGACAGGTGGTAAATAATATAATCAAGCAACAGAATCAGTTACAATTGCAGCAAGACACAATAGAATTTCTGAGAAGTTGCTTGACCAAAGCAAGACTGGAGAGAGAATAATTACAGGTACCTAAGATAAGGTTGTTCCAAGCTTGGGGGAGATGGTAACGGAAGGCAAGTTGTCCAGTACTCAGTTTCTGGCATGGAAGGATGAACCTACTGCCAGTGTGAGAGCTGTGAAGGTGTCCAGAGAGAGAAGCACGGGAGAGAAGAATGCACAAAGAGTTTAAAAGCTTGTCAAACCAGTTTGGGTTAGGTGTTGCACACGTTCATCAGGAAGTGAGAGCCAGCCCAAATGGTCATAGAGTGTGCAATGGTGTGTCTCAGCAGGGACTTGCAGGGTGACATGACAAAAAGCATTGTATATGGTATCTAGTTTTGATAGACAGCATTTTGGGACAACATCATAGACCACGCGACCAAAGTCAAGGACCAGTAAGACTTTGCTTTCAACCAGGTACTTGTGCAATCCCAATGAGAGGCAATCACCAACCCTGTAGAGGGCACCAAGCTTTCTGTGTGATTGGGAAACCAGTGCTTGGATATGTAAAGAAAAACCAAGAGACTAGTCCAAAATGATGCCAAGATATTTGTAATGGGACACAGAGGACAGGAAGGTACCATTGGGGGATTTTATAGTCAGGTCAGGAGCAGCAGCTAGACATTTTTTGGTGCCCTTACTTTTACACTCACCTTCCAGTTAGTAGTTTCCAGGTCCCATGAGTTAATTTGTGGCAACATTACCTTTCTCCATTCCATTCTCCTGTCTGTCACCAGTATTTATTGCTCCCAAGGCAAAAGTGAGGATGCTGTTACTGATATTATCTCTAGTAATCTCACACATTCTCACCCTGAGGCATGAATTCATCTTACTTGGTGACCTAAACCTCAGTTGAACTGATCCTAAGTCCTCATCTCTCCACTCCAAATTCAAGACTTTACTGTAAATCTTCACCAAATAATTATCCACCTTACCCAATTTAGTAGTCAGTCCTCCAACCACTCAATACTGGACTGGATCCTATCCACCCACCCTCACTGTATTGTGGTGCAGACACCCTTCCTGATTTTTTAGTGGTCACTACATTATTTTTTGCATCTGTAAAATCTCAATGAAAAAAGCCCCACTTAAAATCATCACTGGTCGTTCCTACCATCATTTTTTCCTGCCACATTTCCTCTCTGAGCTCATGCCCACTAATTGGAGTTTAGTGTTTGAACCCATTGACCCTGATCAGGTGCTAGCTCATTTCTGCACATTTCTTGCCATCTGTAACTCCAATGCTCCCATCTGATCAATCAGAGTGTGGACTGCCCATCTCCCCTGACTATATACTGAACTTATGAAACTCAGAGATGCAGCCTGGTCTGCCCATAAAGCAGCTGACACCGTTGTGGACCATCAAATATAACAGACTCAGAAACCTAAGTAAAACAACCATCCACAAAGCCAAAGTATCCTACTTTCATTCTAAATTTATTAGAAAATCTCCTACTCCCTTCAAGTCTTGGGACATTATAAATAAACTGCTGCACCCCTCTAGTGCTGGCTCTGAGATCACTTGCCTAAATAGCATATCTGGTGTGGTCATTGATCAATATGAAATAGCCAACACCTTAAATTTTCAATTTTTGATGGATCCTTGGTCATTGTCCCTCCTCCTCCGGGTCCTAATGCTTGTCCTCCACATGGCCACCCCCACATTGTTGGTGTGCATTTTGCATTCTCTAGCATTACCCTCCTCTCCCCCCCCATAATCCTCTGAGAGTTCTTCAGAATCTGAGTTCCTGTTCTGGGCCTGATGTGTTCTCACCTCACCTCCTGAAATTAGGGGCCTCTGCCATTGGTGCTCCATTGGCCTATATCTTTAATAGTTCCCTGGCAATGGTATTTTCCCTGTGATCTGAATAATATACCACTGTTATCCCACTACCTAAAGGTAGCCCTACTGGTGCTCCTGAAAACTACTGGCCCACATCCCTTCTCCCACTTTGCTCCAAACTACTTGAGAGACTAGTTGTCAGTCAACTTTCTGAGTACCACTCTTGTATATCCTTCTTCTTCAATTACCAGTCTGGTTTTCAAGCATCGCATTCCACATCTAGTTCACTACTGAGGCTTACCGACTTCATTCTTTCTAACAGGGATGCGTTTTTTCAGACCTGTGCTATTTTATTTGATTTGGCCAAAGTATCTGACACTGTGGACCATTCTCTCCTCCTAACCAAACTTGTTGTCACTGGCCTCAATGGCTGTCCCCTCTTCTGGTTCATATCCTACCTTTCTAACCATGTTCAATCTCTCTGTACCGGCCCTGCTTTATCCATTCTCATACAAATCTCTATGGGGGTCCCACAAGGCTGTTCTAGGGCCTCTCCTATCTACCATTTTTATTAATGATCTGCCACTGTCTGTAATCCATTTTTAAATGAAAAAAATCCAGCATCCTGCTTTGCAGGGCTCAAATAAAAATAGTTCCTGCATCTTACTGTGTATGGTGGGGGGGGGGGGACAACTAAAACAAATCCATCCAGCATACTGCTGTGTACAGAGACAGACAGTCTCAGACAGAGGCAGTATAATGCAGTGGTTTAAGGCTCTGAGCTGCAAACCTGGATACCTGGGTTTGAATCCCGCAGTCCTCACTTGCATACTGTGTGACCCTGAGCAAGTCACTTAATTCCTTGTGCTCCCAGGTCGCACCTGTAAACAAGCTTCAGCTTAGTGTCTCTCTCCTGGTAAAAAAAATAAATAGTTCCATCATCCTGCTGTGCATGGGGGGGGGGGGACTGACACAAATCCAGCATCCTGCTGTGGGTGAGGGGGACAAACAAAAATAGTTCCAGCATCCTCCTGTGCATGGAAAGGGGTGAAATTGCAACAACTAGAACAAATCCAACGTCCTGCTGTATAGGTGGACAAACAGAAATAGTCCTAGCATTCTGCTGTGTATGTGGGCGGAAAGGGTTCCCTGGGACACATTGGGGCCAATTCCAAGATGCATGGTGTAACTCACGGGCATATGTGAGTTGCACCATGCGGCACTATGCTGGGGACCCTGTGCCATATTCCAAGACAGGCAGGGTCCCTGGCACTGCGCCCGACTTCATGCATAGCTGTAGGCTAGCCACGGCATGGCGCATCGGCCCACATGCCGCAAGCCACAGCCCACTGTGAACAGACCCCACCCCAGAACACCGCTGCATGCACCGGGGGCATGTGGGGCTGGCCAGGTGGCACTGGTGATTGGGGCGCACATCACTCGACGGACCCCGGGGGTCCCCAACAAATGGAGGGGGGTGAGGGGCATGACTGTGTTCGGGGGGCATGGGGAACTTGACAGTACCATTGCCATGGCACTGCAGAGTGGGCATCCATCGAGTGGCACAGATGGATGCCCCTTGGACCATCTCCATGATGGTCTAACTCCGCTGCACCAATGCGGCTCTTGGAATGGCATTTGAGGCTTACGGCAGCCACCCTTCTGGAACAGGGCACAGTTGCTGCCATAACCCACCCTTGCGCCATGCCACTGTGGGATGCGGGCGTAGTTGGTGGTGTTACCCACGCCTGGTGCAACCCGCATTCGGCATGGCACAAGGCACCTTTCGGAATTGCAAGTGGTATAACACATGGTGCAAATTGCAGGTTATGCCATGGGGTTTGCCGTAACTCAGCTTGCGTCATGCATAGGCTTTCTTGGAATGGGGCCCATTGCAGCAGTCCACAACAGGGACACATATGCCAAGTGATACTACTTCTGGCTCTGTACAGGTACAAATGACTTATTATGCTCATTGTATGCCATATGTTTACAATACCCCTTCAGCTTCTGTCAGTGCTGGCTGCTGTGACTAGCTATTGTACTGACAGTTGTGTAGAACCTCTAATGAATGGCAGCTACCTGTCCCTCTCTGTGCTAGTGTCCAGTGATTTGTGACTGTGTGGGTTTTCATGTATCACCCCTCATGTCCTTGCTGTCTCACACATCACCACACCCAGTAACCGTTATGTCTGTTGGCGCAGTGCACACTCCCCGATGCCATGCCAGCTTCATGACCCTAATGCCAGATGGTGTTGCATTCCCATCATTGTGTCATGGGTGACTTCTTTATGTTCTTTTTGTTGTTTTGCAGCAAAAATGAAGGTAGAAAAAAATGGTCAGACAGGGTGGGCCAAGCGGACCTTATCTGCAGTCAGATTCTATGTTTCTATCACACTATCCAGGTCTTTTAGCCATTCAGCCATGGTGTGCAGTTGCACTGTCAGTACAGTGCCATATGATGTTGCGTTCTGCTACAAATGAGTGCATGCGAGGTCAGAAACCTTCCATATCACTATCTCAGATGTGTGTGATGCACATACGTGGCTACAGTATGTTGTAGACTGATACCTGAACACACCTTACACATGTTGGTTGCTTCGCACTGTTGTGTTCTCTGCACTGCTGCTGCTGTTTAACACAGTGTATGCTTACTGCATTGGGGGTACAGGCTGCATGTTGGGGACCAGTCTTCTTGTGTACCTAAACACATACTAACAACTGACTGATTTGTACACATTGGCTTGGCCATCTGTAGTTTTGATGGCAGCACTGTCCATGTGGCCCATGTTCTGGCTGTGTACTGCAGGGTATGTGCACTGCATGCTGACATGTACACTGTACTTTATCCTTCATAGGTGACTCCCAGGTACAACAACAGTGGACAACTGAGCTGTCCGTGGAAAGTGGTGACCAGTTTCCGCTGCAACAAGTTCTGCTGGGGGCAATCAGGGCAGCTGTACAGGAGAAGATTGTAGCCATATGAGTGGCAGCAGCTGTGAATACTGCTGCCATCAATGCCCTGATGGTAGCTTTCTGGAGTCAGAGGCCTAAACCAGCAGCCATACCAGTGGCGGAGGAGGAAGAGGGGGCCAAGGAGTGATGGTGTCATTTGATCTTTGGTTTGATGGGGTTTTGTCATTTTCTTTAGTTTTACTGTTGTGAATGGGCAAGGTGTGGCCTGGGTGAGTGGGAATTCATTTGGACAGGCATTATGACCATTCCATAGTTTTTTCATGTTTTTCCCAGGCCACACCCCTGTTTTGTTTTGATCCATTTTGTGCATTTCAATGAAAAGCAGTAATTTTCCTACAAATGTGTTTGTGTGGTTTTTGACTTGCTTATATGTTAGCATTTGTGTGTGGTAGCAGGACATCATTGCCTCCCTTGTTGGTTCCATAACTGTGTGTTTTTGTACTATTTATTCACGCATGATAGTTACTGCCATATTAAGGTTTGGCCCACTGCACAAGTCCTGTCCACATTTTCTTTTTTATGTTGGCCTTTTGGTGTCACTGGGCATTTGCTTTTGTGCTTTACTGTGCTGTTTGGCCTCTGTGTATAAAGCTGTGTTCAAATATTTGGTTTTACACTTGATTTACACAGAGTTACAGCTTGTTCATGGGACTAGGGGCCTGCTGGATAGTTTTTGTTGTGAAACTGAGAGTGCGAAGACTTGCTGGTAAGTAACCCTAGAAAGCAGTGAGTGGGGAGAGAGACTTGCTGGAATTTCCATTGTGAAACTGTAAGTGCAGGGAAGGGATAATAACAGTGTGGGGGGGGGGTTGGGAGGCTGTCTGGAATGTACTGTCAAATTGTGAGGGTGCAGAATGGCAGTTAAGTAATTCTGGGAAGCAATGGGAGTGGGTATGTGCTGGAAATTCATTGTTGTGTAACCATGGGTGAGGAGACACGCTAGAAATTATCTGTGGGTGACAGTGAGCGGGGTGAGGGAGCTTGCTCGAAGGAGTTGTTAAGGAAGGGGGGATGTGGGAATTTGCTAGATATTCTTTTTAGGTAACAGGTGGGTTGCCTGCTGGCAACTGTTTGGTGAGGGTTGGAGTGAGGGGACACAGGAACCTAGGGATAGGTAAAATTCCCTATATAGGGTAAGGGAATAAAAGGAATTCAATGGGTTAAAATTACAGAGAGAATAGGAAGAATAGGATGATGGGAGTGGTGCAGTGCAGTAGCTGTAGGGCGGCAGTCTTCAGGGAGACCTTCTGGAGGCTACATTGCTGTTCTATCTGCACATACCTCCCTGGGCTGAGGGAGGAGGTTGCCAGACTCATGGCCAAGTTGGCTTGGGTCCAGAGGACCTACTACCCCACCCAGGGACCACCTAGTCCACCACTGCTACCCAAAGGATGCCATACTCAGAGGAGTGGCTGGGACAATGGTGGGCTCAGGGAGGGTAAGGGTAGGGGAGAGTAGCACATCCCCCATCCAGTACCGCTATGAAACTCCTGGCCAGGCAAGAATGTCCTACAGAGGCACCCAAAGTAGTGACCGTGGTGGATGTGGGGGTCCTCCATAGTGGAGACCCCAAGAGGGGTGGCAGAGGAACCCAGAGGTGGAGGAAGTGAATCCTGGTGGGTGACTCCGTAGTGAGGGGGATACAGTTAGGGGCAGGTAGGGATCAGGAGAAGGAGGTTCGGTGCCTTCCTGGTGCCATGGCTCGAAGGGATAGAAAGAGGATCCAAAGGATGACTGGGGAAGCAGGAAGGGAGAGAGAGCTGGACATCATTGTCCATCTGGGGACTAATGACCTGGCTAGGGATGAATCAGAAAGAGTTCAGGAGGAGTTCAGGGAATTGGGGAAGGGTCTTTGGCAATTATCATGATCTGTGGCCTTCTTGGAGGTGCTACCTGTCTAAGACAGGGGGAGGACAGGATTCTCCACACCAGGAACTTCAAGGCATGGTTGAAGGAAAGTTGCAGAGAGGAAGGATTTGGATTCACTGGGTACTGGGGCCCCACCTGGAGGCATAAAGGCATGTACAGGGGTGACAGCCTGCATCCATCCATCCAGGAGGATAACCATGATCCTCAGTGAACGGTTTAAATGCATCATTGGTGAGCATTTAAACTAGCTGAGAGGGGAGGCAGAATGAAGCAGGGAGACATAAACTGCTCCCCTCCCAGACTTACAAGGTCAGTAGTGGGAATCTGGAGGGAGAGAAATCCTCGAAGTAACCAATGAACATTAAAATCCAGTGGGTAGAAGGAAGGAAGGAAGGGGAGATAATAAAAAGAATAGTGGAGGGAAATAAGGGAGGACAAATGGGTAAAATGAGAGGGGGTGGCAGTACAATCTGGAGAGCCATGGGTGCAAATGTTCAAAGTCTGGGCAATAAGATTACAGACCTAGAGGCCACCATGGCAGAAGCAGACCTGGACATAGTCGCAATTACCAAGTCCTGGTGCAGTGGAAACCAGGACTGGGATGTAGCCATACCAGGTTATGCTCTATCCAGAAGGGACAGGGTATGTAAAAAGGGAGGAGGAGTGGCTCTCTATGTGAGGGAAAACATAAAAGCTACGGAAATATGGGGGGGAAGGGAGGAGCAGATGCACTGTGGGTCACCCTGGAGACACTGAAGAGGCCATCATTCACACAGGAGTGATCAACTGACCTCCAGCACAGGGGGTAGAGGTGGATAAGGATATGTTGGAAACAATCCAAAGGAGGGCAAGCAAGGGGGAGGTATTGCTTGTGGGGGACTTCAGTCTACCAGATGTGGACTGGAGCCTCCCAGATGTGGCAACAGTTAAAAGTAGGGACATCCTGGACACCCTGCAGGGGGTGTTCTTCGGGCAACTAGTCAAGGAACCCACTCATGGGGGGGGGCAATACTGGACCTGGTACTGACAAACGGGGACAGTGTTGCTGATGTCATGGTTGGTAGCCACCTGGGGACCAGTGATCATGATATGGTGTGATTCAATGTAAGAACTGGGCCAGGATCAAACCACACTAAAACGTGGGTCCTGGACTTCAGGAGAGTTGATTTTAAGAAAATGAAAGAGTGCCTCAGGGATGCCCTAGCAGGGACAGGAAAACTGGGTGAAGCTGAGGAACAGTGGACAAAAATAAAAGAGGGCATTGAGAAGTCAACAAACTTCTGCGTCAGGCAGGTTAACAAGGGCAAAAGGAAAATGAGACCACTGTGGTTCTCTAAAGAAGTAGTGGAGAAAGTAAGGGCAAAAAAGCTAGCATTTAGAAGGTACAAGATGACACAGAAAGAGGAGGATAGGGGGAGATAATCAGGAGAAACAAAGGGAGGCAGGGACAGCAGTTAGGAGCGCAAAGGCGCAAACAGAGGAGAATATTGCCAAGTCAGCAAAAAAGGGGATAAAACATTTGTTAAGTGTATAAGCCAAAAGAGGAAGACCAAAGGAAGGATAGTAATGCTAAAAGGGGAACAAGGGGTTTGTGTGGAAGAGGACCAAAAAAAGCAGACATATTGAACAAATACTTCTGTTTAGTATTTACAGAGGAAGGGGTAGGTGACGGGCCACAGATAAGGGACAAGGGCATTAAAGGAAGGGAGGTGGACACTAGTTCTTTTACAGGGGAGAGATTCCCCAAGCAACTAGCACAACTAAAAGTAGACACGGCAATGGGGCCTGACGAGGTACACCCTAAGATACTGAAGATGTTCAAGGAGGTGCTGGCTGTATCTCTGACAGCCCTGCTCAACCTATCATTAGATATGGAGGAAGTTCTGGGAGACTAGAGGAGGACAGATATGGTCCCACTTCACAAAGGTGGTAACAGGGAGGAGGCAGGAAATTACAGACTTGTCAGCCTGACTTCAGTGGTGAGTAAAGTAATGGAATCACTACTGAAGGAAAGGACTGGAGAATATCTTGTGACCAATGGATTACAGGATCCAAGGCAGCATGGTTTCACAGGGGGGAGATTATGTCAGACAAACCTGATTGAGTTCTTTGACTTGGTGATCAGGGAAGTGGATCAGGGAGGAGCGGTGGATGTGGCCTACCTGGATTTCAGTAAGGTCTTCGACACTGTCCCACACAGAAGACTGGTGAGTAAGCTGGGCAGCTTAGGAGTGGGTCCAAAAGTAGTAAAATGGGTAAGAAGTTGGCTAAGCAACAGGACTCAGAGGGTGGTTGTAAATGGTGCTCGCTCTGAAGAAAGCAAGGTGACCAGCGGGGTGCCACAGGGGTCAATACTAGGCCTGATCCTCTTCAGTGTTTTTATTAGTGACATTGCAGGAAGGCTGGATGGGAAAGTATGCCTGTTTGCATAAGACACAAAAATCTGCAACAGAGTGGACACACGGTGGAGGGGAGTGGAAAAAATGAGAGATGATCTGAAAAAGATGGAAGGCTGGTCAAGGGTTTGGCTACTGGGTTTCAGTGCAAAACAGTGCAAAATCATGCACTTGGGGCACAGAAACCTGGGGGTAATGTACCAATTAGGCAAGGAGGTATTGACAATCACATAACAGGAAAAGGACCTGGGGTTAATCATTTCTGATGACCTGAAGGTAGCAAAGCGGTGTGATAAGGCAGTGGGGAAAGCTAGTAAGATGCTCGGGTGCATAGGGAGGGGTATCACCAGCAGAAGGAGAGAGGTAGTGTTACCCCTGTATAGATTGATAGTGAGGCCTCACCTTGAGTACTGTGACCAGTTCTGGAGGCCCTATTTCCAGAAGGACATAGATAGGGTGGAGGCGGTAATGAAGAGGGCAACCAAAATGATGCAGGGCCTGCATTAAAAGCCCTATGAGGAAAGACTTGGGTAATTAAAATATGTACTCTATAGAGGAAAGAAGAGAAAGGAGGGACATGACAGAAACACTGAAATACCTCACAGATATTAATAAGGTACATGAGGGTAGCATTTTACAGAGAAAAAGATGCTCTAGGACAAGGGGTCATGCTATGAAGCTGGAGGGGGGAAGAAGACTCAGAGGACATGTGAGGAAATATTATTTCATGGAAAGGGTGGTGGACGACTGGAACAGTCTCTCAGTGAAGGTGGTGGGTGCTAAAACGGTAACAGGATTCAAGCATGCATGAGATAGACACAAGGGGACCTTAGAAATAAGGCGGGGGGGCGAGACCAGAAATCGAGTAGGGTCTGCGGTAGCACTGTACGTAGGGAAAATAGGGCAGACTAGGTGCACCAAGAGGTCCTTATCTGCTGACAACTTTTATGTTTCCGTGATTTTGGACCTTACTGTGGTATTTGCACTGAGTGTGGTTTTTGACTGTGGTGCTATATTCATACACTTTAGTGCTTTTGCAATCACACTGCACAATACATACATATAGCTCCTCATATGGCCATGCACAGTTTCAACATGTCCAAACACTTTCATGCAATGAATGCATGAGTTTTGAATATGAGGCGCAGGTTTGTTTGCTTTTAATTATACTAGGGGGGTCTGTGAAACCATAAGTAGATAATACTAGCCTTAAAAATGTACTATTTAAATTTAGCTAAATAATATTATTGTACTTATTTGAAATACAATTTAGAAGTGGGAAAGAAATAAGTGCCCTACTTAAGATTTGAACCCTGGCCTGCTCGGAATTCCATTCTGCTGCACCACCAGCTGCGCTACCAGTACAGTTGGAAACCTGGGGATACAAAGGCACTCATCTTTCTCAGCGCCCATCCGAGAGTCACATAAATTAGAATTACATTTTTATTTACAAGGAGTGCAGTATGTACATATTTGAAACACAGTTTAAAAGTGATAAAAAAATAAATACCTTAGCTGCAGTATGAATTCCAGGCCTGCTGAGAACACAATTCCACAACAATCAGCAGCATTACTACCAAGACAGCTGGAAACCTGGGGATCCTTGTTTATTTCTCACTTCTAAATTGTATTTCAAATGTATGTACACTGCCTTCCTTGTAAATAAAAATTATACTTTTCTAGTAAATTTTAATTACCTTCTAAGGGTAGAAATAGGTACATGTACTAGGGGTTACTATGGGAGACCTAATAATTGTATTATTGCCTGAATGTACTTATGCATCTTTGGTCCTTTCAATAATGCAGCTTCCTGAAGACAGTTTGCTTTCAGACATTGATTAGCAGACTATGATACAACATGCATGCAAATTATAGGTCTTGATTACGAGTGCACATAAGGTTCAGGGATATCATTTACCAAGATGGTGCAACCTCTCTGGTGCTTCCCTATAACACTGGGCTACAATACTCTGACCTCTTTCTACAACAAACCCTCTGCTTCCTCCAATCTCATAGAATGTAGCAATCCAAAAAGAGATTACAGCAAACCTACACTGTTATTACCTACTGCAGTTACGCTTACAATTATAAACAAGAGTATAAAGCCAGCATGTCATTCAACAAACTGGCAAAAACAGGTCAATGGAATGTTGCTGACTTCATAGGGAGGGGAGGAGAAAAAGAACAAAAAAGTGTTCACTGTGCTTTTCTTCAGACTGGATGTGCCAAGCGGGAAAGTGTTCCTTGACCTTTTGTTCTAAAACAAAGGCTTCTTTTCATCTGGTTTCAATTCTGTTGTTTTTGCACCTTGTCACATTTATTATCAAATTCTTGGTTCTCTCTCTTTTTTTTTCACATTCCACTGATTCATGAGAAGATGCTTGTCCAGATGTTGTCTTTGGCATCTTGAGACTTGGTTCATGGACTGCTTCAAGTATAATGGGAAATCAAAGTATGCTGTTGAAATGTTATAGTGATTCTGTCACTTCTGAGAAAACGTTGATATATAATGCTAGGCACAATTCATTGTGTGACATACTTTGTCTACTTTGCTCTTTCCTTTATTCTTCATAACTAGTTAACTTGCAGAGAAACAGGATCCTTGATCCCCTGAGCTCAACTGATCCTGCTGTTTAATCCTTGAGAGAGAGAGAGAGATAGAGAGATAGAGAGATAGATAGATAGATAGATAGATAGATAGATAGATAGATAGATAGATAGATAGATAGATTATTTATAAAGTGCCCCATTCCCAGAGGCTCGGAGCACTGCAAAATTTCTTTAAAAACAACATCATCAGAAAACACTTCCACAATCACATTACAGAGTACATAAAACACAATCATATTATATCTATCTACCACATCAGACAAGACAGTCATAAAGTATAAAACTTTCAATAGTTATATAAATCGTATGCCTGATTAAATAAAAATGTTTTTAGCCCTTTCTTAAAGGTTTCCACTGAGGGTGCCTCCCTCAAATAGCCTGGCAGTGAATTCCACAGAGCTGGTGCAGCAATGGTGAAAGCATGATCTCCCAATTGCAGCAACCTAGCCCTGGGGACCATCAGGAAGCATCCCTTGAAGGGACGGAGACAGCAAGCTGGGCAGTGAGGAGCCAGGAGGCCTTGCAGGTAGTCTGGTCCCTGACCGTGAAGGGTTTTGTTGATCAATAATCCAACCTTGAAAGCAATACTCCACCTTATCGGCAGCCAGTGCAGTCTGCAGAGAACCAGCGTAATATGGTCAAGTCTTGATGCACCTGTTATCAGCCTGGCCGCCACATTCTGCAGTAGCTGCAGACAACAGAGATTGCCTCCAGATAGCTCCAGGTACAAAGCATTGCAGTAATCCAACCTAGACATGACAAAGGCATGGATTAGAGTGACAAGGTCATCAGCTTGTATTAGGGCCCAGATCTGGGCAATGTTCCTGAGATGGTAAAAGCCACTTTAGACAACGGACGACACCTGAGCATTAATTGTCAGACCATCGTCAAGGACGCCCAGATCCCTAACCTGAATAGAGGGGGTCAAGGGAACTTTGCCAATATCACAGTCCTCTTCATGTGACATCACGGTTTGCTAAACAGAGGATAGTGACCTCAGGAAAAGGTTACTCAGCCAACATCGATTAACTGTAGGGGAACAAGTTTTTTTGTTCAATGTAAATTTACCAGATAATGAAAATTAAAAGGTACAGAAATACAAAAATACAGAAAATCTATGTGTAAGATGAAATGTGTTTTAAGATTATGTTTTTTAAAGTTTTCCCCAAAATATGACAGCCCGATAGCTCAGCAGTAAGAATAACATTTACTATGCCAGTGACCAAGATTCAAGAATGGACTTGGGTCTCATGAGGGCTCGCTTGGGGGGAGGGAGGATTGAGAATCACTGGGACAGCTCACCTACCTCAGGGAGGGAGAGAGATACAGTGCTATGCTGTATACCTGCCATGGAGACTGAGAGGCAGCACAACAGAGCCATAGTAAGGGGAAGGGCAACCACTGGATGCTGGTACATGTGTGCGTGCATATCACTGCACATCAGCGCCCATGGGGAGAAAACCAGGAGCTGGAGGAAAAAGCCTCAGCCCACCATTGCGCCGGCAACCCCTGCAAGCTTATGCATGACTGACATGGCCGGCTGCTCACCACTATATGTGGTCCTGGGTAGGTGGTGGACAAGAGATAAGTCCATGAGAAGGTCAGTGATGGGGCTGGGGTTGCTGTTGGATGAGTCGGGGAGCGAGAAAAAGCCTAAGTCATTTAAAATTGAAGTTTCCACTCTGTGAAAACTGACAGCTTGCTGTTTACATTAAATCACTGTCACTGAGGAGAAAACATTGCTTAAATAACTCATTTTTCTCTTAAATCAATCACATTCCTTTGTCTGTGGCTTAAAAATTATGCATAATAATGTAGTGATCTAAAACTCTTCCCAGTGCCTGTCTCAAGGGCTGCAGTTTGATACTTCTACCTAAGAGCACACATCCTCTCCAGGCTCCTCTTTCAACCTCCCCTGCCTGCCAGCATGGCTTCTGGACTGTAGGCTTTTCTCAATGACAACTCCACCTTTGCAGGTCAGTGTTCCCCATTTCTTGGTCACTGATACAAGTGGGACTATTTTCCCTGCTAGCACACACATTAACTATAAGTGTAACACATTTGCTGTGATTCTGATGAAAATGCATGAGACATAGCATATTGTAATTGCTCTTTCATGTCTCTCAAACATTCTGCCTTCAAACAGCTATGTTTTTAAAACTGGGCAGTTATGGGGCAACTCAAATAAATGCCTGTGTTTATTAGACTCTCCTTCAGCCCTCTGTGGCTTTTGTTTAATTATGTATTTATGTATTTAGCTGTGTTCATTGTGTGTTTGGTGCTTGCCTTTTTCTGGGAGCCCACCCCCATTTGCACATGATGATCTCTCTATCTCTCTCTCTCTCCCTCTCCAATTTTTCCTCTCAGTGTTATAAGTTTATTTTAATTTCTGACAGTCCCTGAATTTGTCTCTCTGGCACTTGCCACCTGCCAAATTAAATGAGCACTTATGTGAACTGAAGTGGCAGCCTGACTGCTGAGAGCAACCTGCTTTCTGAGGCTCCTAACAAGCTGCAGTCAGATTTGTGACTGCAGTTGTGGTTGTGGTTCATGGTCCTCAAGTCAGCATCCTCATCCTGGACCCACCCAGCTGAACACTACAGTACTGTTTCTCCTCTCTCTCTCTCTCCCCCCCCCTCTAAACAGGTCCTAGGCACCTTGCAGCTGCCACTCTGCATTTGTAAGTAAATAGAGCAACTCTGGTTCTCATGTTTAAAAATATAAAATGACTAAGTAACCATCCTAGTGATGCATCTCTCCTCTCTCTCTCTCTCTCTCTCTCTCTATATATATATATATATATTCATTGGAAAAAACTCTGTTAATGCATCAGTTAGGGTTTATAGCACAGCAACAAAAGTTTGGAAATATGATGTTAGCGTTACACTTCTACCACCCCCACTCACACCCTCCACACATCAATAGGCATTGGGGTGTGCATTGAGGTCGTTGGCCTAACTCTCACCCCATTCCATGTATAAACAAGCTGAGGTGGTGCAGTATAGGAGAATGGGGTGAGTGTGAGGCCTGACAAATCCAACGCACACCCTGATGCCTGTTGGTGTGTGGAGGGTGGGGGGTGGTAGGGGTGTAACCCTAACATCCCATTTCCAAACTTCTGTCACTGTGCTATAAACCCTAATTGATGCATTAACAGAGTTTTTTTGCAATGAATTTCCCTTCTTTTTGAGAAAATGTAATGTAACTGGTAACTGGTACGTGTTAATGGGAGCACGGGCCCTGCGCTCCCTTCACATTGCCCATTATTTGTGTAATGGTATGTGTATGTGGGAGTGTGGGTCCTCTGGGCTTTGCATTCCAACTTATACATAACTACAGAGCCATACAGCAGCCCTATAGGGCAAGGAACCCTTGTAACAGTAATTTGCCAATATCTCAGCAACCGTAGCAGCTATGAAAAAATTTCAAATGCCATTGTAATCATGACAGTGAGACCTCCATGGAATCTGTATCTTGCATCATTTACAAGATATGGGCACCAAAAAGCCACCCTTGGAACCCTTGTAACATGTTTTTGTCAATATCTCCGTAACCATAGCAAACAGGAAAAAAATTCCACTGCTGGCGTAATCTATGATTTCTAAACTTGTTTCTGCAGCAAAGGTGATCTAAGCTGCAGATAGCAAAAAATCCATATTTTGCTTCATTTTCAAGATACGGGCACCGAAAGGCGTCATGCGCACTGCAATGTTATCCTATGGGAAATGTCTCAACTTTTGAATGTCATAATTATGTAACCAATGCAATTTTTTACACCAAACTAGCATACATCACATCTGTGGGACACTCCCTTTGCTCCCTGCATATTTCAAGCCAAAAGTCCTTACCGTTTCTTAGCAGTGAACTGGCAAAGTTTTACAAATCTTTGTTCGTGAGCTGTCAAAATCCCCGTTCGTGAGCCAAATTCCCATTTTTGAGGTAACAATATCCCTGTTCACGAGGCAATCCATGTTCATGAGTTAGGGCCATCTGGCCTTCATCTCATGAACAGGGATTTTGATAGCTCACGAATGGGGATCGGCTCACGAATGGGGATTTTGACAGCTCACGAACGGGGATTCCATGTTCGCGAGACAGGTCCATCTGGTGCTCAACTCACGAACAGGGATTTTGACACCTCATGAACAGGGATTCAGCTCATGAATGGGGATTTTTACAGCTCATGAACAAGGATTTTTTTTTTATGATCCCCATTCGTGAGGTGTCAAAATCCCTGTTCGCGAGCCGAATCCCCATTCATGAGGTGTCAACATTGCCATTTGTGAGCAGTTCCCTGTTTGTGAGATATGGCCATCTGGTTCTTATCTCACAAACAGGGATTATGACAGCTCATGAACTGGGACCGGCTCATGAACGGGGATTTGAACACCTCATGAACAGGGATCGAAAGCGAGTCATGAACGGGGATTTTCAAATAAAAAAATTGCCTTTTTTAATAAACTGTTGGAAACCAAACACATGGTTTTGTAGAGGGCATCACCCTGCAAAAAAACATATATTTGTTTTCACAAAATGCATCTGTGGGGCAAGTAACAACATTTTGTTTGGGGCTAAAAGTGAAAACAAGATGGCGGCTCACAAATGGAGATTTTTTTTCTCATGAATGGGGATTTAATGAATCCCCATTTGTTTGCTGCCAAAATCCCCATTCATGAGCCGAAATCCTTGTTCGCAGTTGTGCATCTATCCAAAAGATTGAACTGAGCATGCTCAGAGCCTTCATTTTCAAAATTTAATAACTTTGGATCAGAATAATATTTTTTCACCAAACTAGTGATGGCTTGTTCCTTAGGGTAAGTTCTTTCTACTGAACATTTCAGGCTAAAATTCAAAATGGTGTGGGCGCAGGATGATAAGGAAAAGTCAGGAAAATTGGCGTAAAACATGCTTTCTTCCCTATGCGCTGTGTAAAATTCACAAATCCGATTGAAACAAAATTTGACAAGTCAAGAGATCTACCCCACAGGACAGCGCATACCAAATTTCATGCACATTCGTTAAATGGTTGCAAAGTTATTAAGGTGCAAAATTTGGGGTTTAACATTAAACTGCCTACTCA
Organism: Neoceratodus forsteri; assembly: GCA_016271365.2. Classification (NCBI taxonomy): domain Eukaryota; kingdom Metazoa; phylum Chordata; order Ceratodontiformes; family Ceratodontidae; genus Neoceratodus; species Neoceratodus forsteri. The sequence goes on along the minus strand of CM028137.1, from coordinate 724,889,571 downwards.
ACCCTAACAATAGAGGCACGACCGAGCCTATATATATATATATATATATATATATACACATACATACATATATATATATATATATACACACATATACAGTATATATATATATATATATATATATGAATATATACACACATATATGTATATATTCATGGCAAAAAACTCCATTTAATGCATCAGTTAGGTTGCTTCACAGTGACAAAATGAGGAAATTCGATGTTGGGTTCCCACCCCATTGCATCCCACCCCACCCCATTGCACCCCACCCCCACCTGCCCCCACCAACAGACATTGGGGTGTCGCGTTGGGGACGTCGGTCTAACTCTCACCCCATCCCATGTGTAAACAAGCTGAGGTGGTGCAGTATAGGAGAATGGGGTGAGAGATGGGACTGACAACCCAATACACACCCAATTCCTGTTGGTGGGGGTGGGGGTGGGGTGTGAAGGGTGGGAACCTAACATCGAATTTCCTTGCTTTTGTCACTGTGGAACGACCCTAACTGATGCATTAAACTGAGTTTTTGCCATGAATTTCCCTTTTTTTGAGAATGTGCACTGTAAATAGTGAAGTAACGGCCACGCAAATGCAAGCGCAAACTCTAACGCACAAGGTGACGCAAATGCTAACGACAACATACATGGTAATAGAAATGCAAGTGCAAACAGTAATGGAAACAGAAACGCAAATGCAAGTGGGTACAGAAATGCAAACCGTAATGCACACAGTCAAGGTAACGCAATTGGAAATGCAAATGGTAACGGTTACAGCAACGATGACGGCAAAGCAAAGATGAACGCAAACGGAAGCGCGTAAGCAAATGCAAATAGTAATGCACACGGTAATGCAAAATGAAACGCAAACAGAAACTGTAATGGAAATGCAAATGGTAACAGTAATGCAAACACAAGCGCTAATGAAAACTCAAATGGTAAAGCTCACGGTGGCGTACACAGGAACTCTAACACAAACGGGTACAGAAACACAAGTGGAAACACTAATTGTAACAGTAACGGAAGCGTGCACCCTTTTTTTCCCCCAACAGCTACATAGAGAAACACAGTGAGTTCAAAGAATGTATGTATAATAATGGGCCTCGGAGCAGAAAATGAGCACTTGGAATACTAAATTGCTTATATCTCAGGAACCATATGACGTAAAAAAAAATTAAATTTCATATGATTTATGACTTTCCTGGTTAGTTTTACATTTAGCAAGCCCTAGTGGGGGGCTAAGCATTTTTCTGATGCAAAGTCCGTATCTCAAAGCGTTTCTGAGATACAGTCCTAGAAAGGTGCGGCGTACGTCGCAATGTTAGTCTATGGGAAAAATCGTCAATTTTGGAGTACCGTAACTTTCCATCCCTGCAATATTTTGTCACCAAACCACCAAAAGGCACATGTGTAGGATGTTGGCTTTCTTCCCTCTACATTTCAGACCAAAAGACCAAACCATTCTTTTGCAGCAGGGTGGCAAAGAATTCCTGTTATTTTGGCCATAGTGTCGCAAAGTAGTGTTGTGATTTGCGACACTTTCAAAAATCATGAAAGATCGTAGTTTGACACTACTTTGCGACACTACAGTTTACAAAAATTTGAAAAAACATACAGTATTTCTGGGGTGTTTAACCCCCAAAAAAAGACATTGCTAGCATTCTCAGTGCTTGACTAGGTGAACAGTAAAAGAATAGTGTCCCTCGATGGTCCCAAATTTAAATGCCAAGCATTTCTGTGACCAGTAACTGAAAAAAATGGCCGACTCCCAACACTACAGGGGTCATTTGCGACACTAAAAACTGCATTTGCAACAGTGTCGAATAGTTTAACTTTTCCCATTGATTATAATGGGAAACTTGTTTTTTGAATAACTTTTGAACCGTTTAATATTTTTTCATGAAATCTTCAAAAGGCACATTGGGCTGCATGTTTCCTGAAGGTTTCAGACTGGTCACACAAACCATGTGACCTGTAGGTATGAGCAAAGAATGCACAAAAAAGCATAAATGCAACACGGAACTGCGCTTTATAACTCTGCAACCATATAGCTGACCGGTACGAAACTCAGCAGATCCAGAGATCTATGGTACTGCTCAAGCCTGCCAAAGTTCAGGCAAATTTGTCATATGGTGGCAAAGTTATTAACCTGACAAATTTAATACTTTAACCTTAAATGGGGTACTCAACCCTAACTATAGTGGCACTAACTATGATATATATATATATATATATATATATATATATATATATATATGTATTATAGTGGCACGGTAGTGTCACTATAGTTAGAGTTGCATGGCCACTTCTATGTTAAACCTCAGAGTTTGCACTTTAAAAACTTTGGAACCGTTTGTCCGATTTGCCGAAATTTGGAATGCAGACCTGCCTACCATAGATCTCTGGATCTGGAAATTTTTTTCTGGTTGGATGTACAGTTGTGGAACTGTGGGGCACTCAAAAAGTGAAAAATCACCATTTTTGCAAATTCTTCGGTAAGCCATAAAGGACTGAAGAATGCATTTCAGTGGATTCAGATTTGTTTGTCTACATCTCCTGGGTTGAACTGGTGCCTTTTGAAGATTTGGTGAAAAAATATTGTTCCATTCAAAAGTTATTAAATTTTTTCATGTCCCATTATAGCCTATGGGAAAATTTATATGTGCAGCTCGAAAATTTTTGCGATCATATTTTTTGTTGTCGAGCTGCCTGAAATTTTGTTTTCGTGCTGCTGCCATCTTGTTTTCAGTTAGTGAGAGAGTAAAAATGTTGTAATTAAAAAAATAGTGCACTTTGGTAAACATCAACAGTTGTGTTTACCTAATTGGGCCATGAGGAACATGACCCTGGCATTAGTTTTTCATCAGCTGGTCTGGAAATTTGTTTTTCAAATTGTTTTCACCACTTTGCCATTTTTTGTTCATGGCAATATTTTATGTTACCGCAAAAATAATCGCGATCATAAGAAAAAAACTGCGGCACTATTTTTTGTGTCCGCAGTCACATTCTCATTCTAGAGATAGGAGTGTAGTGATAACATTTAAAATAATCACGGTAACAGTGCACGAACACATTTTTAAATGTGTTGTTTTCTTTGTCACTTCACTGTGGCAAAGTGGATTGTGCTATTTTCCTGAAATTGTAAGGGTGGCAAGCCCTATTCCCAAGGATGTGCCTTTTTGTGGTTTGGCACAAAAACATTGAACAGGCCCATAGTTACAGCATTCCAAAGTTGATAAATTTTCCCATAGGATAACACTGTGGCGCCCGTGACGCGTTTCAGTGCTTGTATCTCAAAAACTGTTCGAGATATGGATCTTTCGTCACAAAAATTCTTACTAAGTACAGAAGTAGGTTTAAAGCCATGAATACCATGAAATTTGAATTTTTTTTCTACCTTGTACGGTTACTGAGATATTTGGTAATTAGTGTTCCAGTTGTTCATTTTCATGTCCGTGGGCCAATATTATGCCCATAGAGTTAGCATTCACAGTGCTTTCAGTGCCCATATCTCATAAATGATGTGAGATAAAGATTCAGTAGATGTATGTCAAGTGGACATCTCACTGTCATGATTATAGCCACACTTGAATTTTTTTTCTAGCTGCTACGGTTTCTGAGATATGGGCAAATTAGTGCTACAAGGGTTCCTTACCCTATAGAGCTGCTGTATGGCTCTGTAGCTATGTGTATGTGGGAGCGCAGGGCCCGGAGGGCCCGTGCTCCCACAGACACATATCATTATGCACAAATGGGTAGCTTGCTGGGAGCGCGGGCCCACAACACATACCATTTACTGTTTATATTATGCTTTTTCACAAAGAAAGGCAATTCTTTGCAAAAACTTCAACTTCAAAAGTGTGGAAATTCAATGTTAGGGTTACCATCCACCACCCCATCCCCACCACCCATTCTGCACACACCAACAGACGTCGAGGTGTGCCACGGAGTCATCAGTCCTAACTCTCACCCCATTCACCTATACTGTAGCATGTCAGCTTGCTTACACATGGAATGGGGTGAGAGTTGGGGCTGATGACCCCATGGCACACCCCGATGTCTGTTGGTGTGTGCAGGATGGGTCGTGGGGGTGGAGTAGTGGGTTGTAACCCTAACGTTGAATTTCCATACTTTTGTCACTGTTGAAACAACCTTAACTTATGCATTAATGAAGTTTTTTGCAAAGAATATATACACACACACACACACACACACACACACACACACACACACACATATAGTTAGGGTTGAGTAGCATGTTTAATGTTAAACCTCAAATTTTGTACTTTAATAACGTTGCAACTGATCAATAGATTTGATTAAAATTTGGTATGCGCTGTCCTGCAGGGTAGATCTCTTGATGTGGCAAGTTTTGTTCCAGTTGGATGTGCAGATTCTGAGATCTGGACGGTGCAAAAGTCATAAAGCAGCCGCATTTTGAAGGTTTTTCCTCATCGCCCTACGTCCAGACGGTGTGGAATTTTAGTGTGATTTTTTTAAGTTAGAATCAGCTTGGGTAACAGAACAGGCATGCTTAGTTTTGTGTAAAAATATTAATCTGTTGCAAAGTTATGAAATTTTTTATTTCCCATTATTTTCAATGGGAAGATCACTTTTCAGGATACAGGGAGAAAAACAGATGAAGGATTTGTTCTTTCAAAAAAGGATTCACTCTCCTGAGACCTGTTCCTTTTTTATGAGATTTAAATCATTTTTTGTGAGAGAAAATTTACTGTTAACTCCTTCACACCTGAATTTTTTCATTGAGAATATTAATAAATTGTGTATTTAGTATAAAAAAACTCATTTTCTTAACAATGGCGCAAGATAGAGACATAAGATTTTCTGTTTTGGATGCAGTGTGACCTGGGCTACTACCAAAGACACTGTGCAGACTGATCTGAAACCTCAAAGTCACATAATAAGTACAGAAACAGTAAAACTGTGGTCCAAAAATGTTATAAAAAATCAGGTCCGGCCACCCCGTGGACCTGTAAAAATACAACACTTGGGTTTGTGTACTTCAGGCATGTCATGCTACAACACCCCAACATCATACTGCATGGAAAAACATGATCTGGGTTGGCATCACATAGTTTGTGACACATTGTCATGATTTTTGTTGGTCTATACCTCACAATACAATTCTGGAAAATCACCAAAACGAGGCCTTGCTATCCCAAAAACTAATTTTCTCAGCAATGATACAAGACAGAGACATATGATTTCTTTTTTGGATACAGTGAGATCTGGGCTACTACCACAGACACTGTATGGACTGAACTGAAAGTCCAAAGTTAAACAATAAGTACACAAACAGCACAACTGTGATACAAAAAGTTGTAAAAATCAAGTCCGGCCACCTCTGAGGGCCTGTAAAAATGCAACATTTAGGTTTGTGTACCTCTGGCATGTCATGTGACAACACCCCAACATCATACTGCATGGAAAGGCATGATCTGGGTTGTCATCACATGGTTTGTGACACACTGTCATGTTTTTGTTGGTCTATACCTCACAATACAATTCTGGAAAATCTCCTTGCCATCCAAAAACTCATTTTCTCAGCATCGGTACAAGATAAAGACATAAGGTTTTCTGTTTTGGATGCTGTGTGACCTGGGCTACTATTACAGACACTGTACGGACTGAATTGAAACCCCAAATTACACAATAAGTACACAAACAGCACAACTGTGCTCCAACAATGTTGTAAAAATCAAGTCCAGCCACCCCTGTGGACCTGTAAAAATACAACATTTAGGTTTGTGTACCTCTGGCATGTCATGTGACAACACCCCAACATCATACTGCAGGGAAAATCATGATCTGGGTTGGCATCACATAGTTTGTGACACATTGTCATGCTTTTTGTTGGTCTATACCTCACAATACAATTCTGAAAATCATCAAATTGAGGCCTTGCCATCCCCAAAACTCCTTTTCTCAGCAATTGTACAAGACAGAGACATACGGATCCTTTTTTCTGACTCAAGAATCCTTTCCCTGTATTTTCCCTGGTATATAGTGGCATCCCCTACCCTCCGATTGCTGCCCCCAGTGACCCTTTACTAACGATGAAAGTCTATGTTTTCTAGGTGCCTATTATAACACCATGTGCCTGTCAGAATATTGCATCGCAAGCAAAACATAAGGGGACACATTTTTCAAAAACATTTCTGCAACTCTGTGCAGATGGCAAAATCTTTTGCAAACTGCATCCAGACACTCTTGAAACCCTTTCAGTTAAACAACCAGCAGCTTGGCAGAGCATCGTTTTCAATACCTACCCCAGTTCAGGCCATAACCATCTTGCAATAGCAGGAAACAAATGTTGCTAAAAATTAGATCACAGGGGCCGAAATACAGATTTCACTGTCCATGCCCAAGCCTCTGGTACTAGCTATTTATCATGGCAAGGTATGTCCTGGTGCTGCAACATCCTCTGCTTCTTTTAAAATTCGAGCACCTAGAACTGACAAAGTATAAGCAGGGGGCTGAAGCAAGAGTCCAGTTCCTCCTTATTTTTTTAATACTGTATATTCCCTGTTGTCTAGTGGCACCCCCCACCCTCTGATCACCATTCCCTACTCTTCATCATTGATGTAAAATATCCAACACCTGGATGCCCACCCCCAGTGTTGGATGCCCCCCTAACAGCCCATTGTTTTATATTATAAAGTTGACATCGGGGGCCCAATCCCCATGTCCGCATTTAGTGCACCCCCCAGCAGTGTGGGGAGCCCACCCCCAGTGTCCCGATATATTTAATTTAAATACTTAGACCTGCAGAAAAAAAAACAGTTCCCTGACATCTTTTTTTAATCCTGAAAAAAAGAAAACAGTCCCTCGTCATCTCCCCATCCCCCTCTCCATCCCTACCCTTCCACTGAGAACCCATCACCCCACACTCCCCCTTTATCCTATACTTACCTCCAGAGGTCATGGGCTGTCATCTTCTGTGGACTGGGACATGTCTGCACTCTTCAAAGCCAAACCGCGAACTGAGGAATCAAGGTAAGAGCCATATAAAGTATTTCAATGGCAAACATAGGTTCATAACTTTGGCATTTTTTTGAATTATTGTACCAAATTTTCAACATGGCCTTTTTGGGACCCCACCTCATGAACACTGCAACTGTCATTTTATTAATCAGGCCTGGAAGGTAATTTCATGGTCGCTGAGCTAAATCCCCTTTCCGGCTTGAATAACGAAATTTCACCACCAGTGTTCATGATGTGTGGTCCCAAAAAGGCCATCTTGAAACACTGGTAGAAAAATTCCTAAAAATGCTTGAGTTACACGTGTTCGTTGAAATCTTTCTATGTAAATGCCTAACTTTGGTAATTTTCAATATTTTGAGCCCAAATTTTTAACATAGCCATTTTTTCACATCATTTCATGAACAGTACAGCTGTCATTTTTCACATCCTGTCTGAAATATGTTTCTGCACCTGTGGCGTAGAATGGTATTTTTCTACAGATTTGAACATTTTCACCTATGTGAGTTATAAGGTAGGGTCACGAGAAGACTATATTGAAAATTTGGGGTCAAAATAAAAAAAAATACTGAAGTTATGACTATTCATTGCAATTTTGCTACACCCGATCGTAACCTTCTGAAATTTTAGATATTTTAACCTCAGATGTTCAAAATAGCCTTCTTATTACCCCACCTCATGTATGTCATAGCTGTCATTTTTCAAATCCTGCCCAAAATGTGTTTTTGCACTTGTGGTGTGGAATGGCGTTGCAGTTGTGCAGAATTATGTTTTGGCGGGGATTTGAACATTTTCTGTAATGGGTAAATGAGGTGAGATAATAAGAATGCTAGGTTCACAATTTGATCACTGTTGTCTTATAAATGGAAGCGCAGGGCATGGAGGGCTCTGTGCTTCCACAGATATATATAGGGTTAAAGTTGTCTACCAACCCTACTATATTGGCCCTACCGGGCCAGTATAATATACATATATATATATATATTAATATTATACTGGCCTGATAGGGCTAATATAGTTAGGGTTGGCAGGCCACTTTAATGTTAAACCCCAATGATGGCACTTTAATAACTTTGCAACCATTTGTCCGATTTGCCTGAAATTTTACATGCACAGTCACCAACCATGGCTCTCTGGAACTGAAATGTTTTGTTCCAGTCGGATGTATGATTGCAGAACTGTAGAATGTCAAATAAGTGAAAAATCCCCAACTTTTGCACATTTTTTGGACGGGCTTAAAGGACTGAAGAATGTGTCTGAGTGGATTCAGATTTGCATGTCTATATATGTCCTGGGTTAAACTGGTGCCTTTTGAAGATTTGGTGAAAAAATCTTAATCCGTTCAAATGTTATGCAAGTTTTTCATGTCCCATTTTAACCAAAGGGAAAATTTATATGTGCACTGCGAAAACTGTCATGAAAACTTTCACAAAAACATTTTTTATGCACAACATTTCATTATAAGGTATAGGCGTGTCACGAAAACATTTTTGGTTTTGTGAAAGCATTTTTGGTTTTGCAAAAACAATGCTTGAAAACATTGTCCCATCTGTTGTTTTCTTTGTCACTTCATTGTGACAAGGTGGATTGTGCTTTTGGGCTGAAATTTGCAGGGTGACAAGCCCTAGTCCCACAGATGTGCCTTTTGGTGGTCTGGTCCCACAACATTCAACAGGCCCATAGTTACAGCATTCCAAAGTTGAGAAATTTCACATAGGATAACATTGCAGCGCCCACTGCACCTTTCGGCACCCGTATCTCAAGAATGATTCAAGATGCAGATTTTTCGCTACCCGCAGTTAGGTAGACTAAGCATGCATGGAGGTTTCAAAGTCATGATTATAACTGTAGTGGAATTATTTCCGTAGTTGCTACAGTTACTGAGATATTGCCAAACAAGTGTTACAAGGGTTACTTTTCAGTACTATGGGGCTGCTGTATGGCTCTGTATTTAGGTGTAAGTGGGAGTACAGAGCCCAGAGGGCCCATGCTTCCAAATACCTATGCCAGTATGCAAAAGATGGGCAACGTGAAGGGAGCGCAGGGCCCAGAGGGCCCGCCCTCCCACAAACACATACCACTAACCACCTACATTGCACTTTCTCAAAAAGAAGGGAAATTCATTGCAAAAAAACTCCATTAATGAATCAGTTAGTGTTGATGTCACAGTGATAAAAGTTTGGAAATTTGATGTTAGGGTTACCACCCCTTCCACCTCCCCCACCCTACAGGCACCAACAGGCATTGGGGTGTACCATGGGGTCATCAGACCTAACTCTCATCCCCATTCTCCTATACTGTAGAGTGTCAGCTTGTTTACACATGGAATGGGGGTGAGATTTGGGCCTGGTGACCCCATGGCATACCCCAATGCTTGTTGGTGCCTGTAAGGTGGTAGGGGTGGTAACTCCTAACATCTAACTTCCAAACGCTTGTCACTGTGACATCAATCCCAACTGATGCATTAACAGAATTTTTGTAATGAATATATATATATTTTATATATATATATATATATATATATATATATATATATATATATATATATATATAAATATATATATATATATATATTCACACATCTATGGAAAGATGGGCTGACACAGGGATATAAGGATACTATTACACTATGTCAAAAAGTAAGGAAATAAATTTAAAAAACTCTTAATGCATCAGTTAGGGTTAAAGTGACAAAAGTAGGGAAATATGGTGTTAGGGTTTCCAACTCTAACACTCTACCATACCACCCTGAACATACCAGAGATGTCAGGGTGCAGCATTGGAGTTGTCAGCCCTAATGCTCACCCCATTGTCCTCTGTTGTACCCACCCAGCTTATTTTCTAATGGAATGGGGTGAGCATTAGGGCTGACAACCGCAATGCTGCCCCAATGCCTCTTGGGTTGTGTAGAGTTGGGGGGTGTTAGGATTGGAAACCTAACACCATATTCCCTACTTTTATTGCTTTAACCATAATTGATTCATTAACACAGTTTTTTGCTATATATACTGTATATATTTTTTTACATACTCAAGGCTGGCCTTTTATCTGCCACTACACCACCAGGATGCATGCAAGCCAGGGCTACCAAACAGTGCATATCATTATATTATTATATGATTATAGCACAGGTGCCAGGCACCTAGATAAATAATTACTAGCTACATATAGTGTATGTGTGAGGAGTAGGCAATTGCTCCCCACTTAGATTGCTACCTCAGGGTTCTAATACTTTGCTCATGACTACCATTTTAATGTATTCACAGTTCTGACATCCTACATGCAAGATCCCATGATCTCTAGTGGACCTCCCACCAGGTGACCCACAACTATGAGGTACAAATAGCTACTGTGGAACAAGCATTCTATGACTTACAAAGTGAAGGGACAAGAAGGAGAGCCAGAGTAAAACTAGGGGGGCTGCACACACATTTTTAAGTCTGCCTCACAGCATGTCGATTTTGAAAACTGTCACACAGTGTATATATTTTCAAAACCTTTGTGAAGGATTTCCCTGTCAACATTTTGTGAAAAGTGTTGTGCAGCATGTAGATTTTGAAAACCATCATGCAGTGCAGAGATTCTGAAAACAATCGTGCAGCATGCTGATTTTGTAAACTGTCATGCTGAATGAATATTTTGACAACTATAATAGAGATGTTCAAAATATTCATGCAGCATGTAGATTTTTTTTAAATGTGTGAAGGATGCGAGTGTTTTGTTTTTAATTGAAGATAACTAGTTATCAATTAATAAAAAAAAAAACATTGGCCCACCTATTCAGTCATGGCCATTTGTGCCTTGCCAGTCCAGCACCACTCTAAAAAATAGCACTGGGCTGCCAGGGAGGAAAATTCATATAGAGAGCATGCACTGTCCATCCTGTTCTGTCTGTCTGAATATTGGGCTGTTATTCCTTGCAAGCAAATTTTATTTGATAAAGCACCTCATCTTAAGGGCATGAAGTACTGCACTTGCAATTTCATTTAATCCGCTAAAAACATTTATAAAATCAAATAACAAGCACAGTGGAATCTATCCCATGTGTAACATTTAAAATGAATCTGCAAATGCCAGGGAAAAGAAGTGGGTGTTAAAAACTACAACAGAGGAGATCTGACAGAGCTGATTTGGTAAGGCATTCCACAGGTGCTGCATAACCATGAAAAAGGCCCTTTCACTAGTGATTTCAAATGTAAAAGTGAAACCACCAGCAGATTCTTCCCTGCCAAGCAGAGCAACCAATCCAAAGCATATGGCAGCAGGAGGTGTATTATGAAGTCAGGACCAAACAGCTATAAGAGCCATGTATAGTGCATATGGGCATCATTACCACAACCAAGAAAGAAACCTCCAGCTTAGCCAACCTCAGAGAAAATATAAAGAAATTCAGTCAAGGGGAGAGACCATTTCCAATCAAGGCCAAATGAACAAACAAAAGGCAGCAACAGGAAAAAACATTACTATTTAACCTCTCCTTTGTCTTTGCAAATCAGGTGTGGGGTGTGCCTTGGGGTTGTCAACCCTAACACTCACTCCATTCCATCAGTAAATAAGCTGAGATGTGTACAATATACGAGAATGGGGTGAGCATTAGGTTTGACAACCCCAAGGCACACCCCACACCTGATTTGTGAAGATACAGGAGAGGTCAAATAGTAATTTTTTTTCTTTTTGCTGCCTGCAGGGTGGTGGTGAGGCATTTCCCTACTTTTGTCGGTTTAACTATAACTAGTTAACTAGCAACGTTTTTTGCAATGAACTTCCTTACTTTTTGAGATAATATAGTCATATCCTCATTTGCCTGTGGAAGTGCAGGGCCCTCCAGGCCCTATGCTTCCATCCCTCCATAGATGCATACATGTATGTTGCTGTGGAAGCGGGCTTCCATTTCTGCCAAAACAGCAATTTCTTTCATTTGTTGTATGGCTTGCTAAAGTTCTAATGTTATCCCATGGGCATTTACAGTATTTATTTGTTATCCTTTTTTATATTGTCCCTAACTGTTAATAGGGGGGATATAGTTTATTCTTGTAGTACTCATTAAGACCTTTGTTTTAATATATGGATTGCTCCTGAAGTCCAAATATTGAGGATGTTATGGCTTGTTGAAGTTCCAGTGTTATCCTAAGGGATTTTTTTTATTTTTTTGTATTGCCCATAAATATTAAGGGGGGAATATGTGTTATTCTTGCAGTACTAATTAAGACCTCTGTTTTTGATATATAGATGGCATCCATTTTGTATGCTTTTTTTACTCATATGAAAAAAGAATGCCTTCATACGAAAAAAGAATCAGAAAATGTTAATGTATTTTTATTCGGGGTGAGACATGTCACCAGTAGTGTGCCCCAGTTTTGGGCCCGACTCTATTTCAGTTATTTATTACTGATTTAAGTAATAATATCACAAACAAACTATCAAAATATGCTGATGCTGATGACACCAGACTAGGGGGTTCTTGTGAGACAACTGAGGAAATTAGGACTTTACAATCTGATTTAAACATAATCTCAGAATGGGCTTTCAAATGGGGTATGTCATTTAACACACAGAAATGTTATGTTGTCCATATGGGAAAAAAAACAAACAAATCAAATCAGTACATATTAAGTAACTCGACATTAAAAGCCATGAACACGGAAAGAGATCTGGGAGAACTAATTGATAAGGACCTAAATTTCAAGGATCAGCACAGTAGTGTGGTGGCAAAGGCAAATGAGGTGATATTTGCTATAAAAAGGAATATTAAAAGTTGTAATTCAGACGTCCTTATGCCACTGTACAGATCTTACGTCAGACCGCATCTTGTAGCCAATTATGGAACCGTTACAGAATAGGAGATATCAAAAGAATAGAAAAAGTACAGCAAATGATGACAAAAATGGTAGCTGACGTTAGTGATTTACAGTACCGATCGAGAATCAAAAAACTTAAATTGTACTCACTTGAGGAAAGAAGAAAAAGGGGGTACTTATTACTCCTATATGAGATACTGAGTGGTCACACTCTAGTAGAAGACATAAAAATGAAGGCTAGAAGTACAGCATCTACTACAAGAGGACACTCATTGAGATTAAGAAGGGGGAGATTTAGGAGTGATAGAAGAAAGTATTTTTTCACCAAGAGGGTGATTAACATCTGGAATAGACTATCAGAGAATATAATAACAAGTAAGAACAATGTACAGTAATTAAAAAAAAGGCTGGATAAGTATTTAACTGAAGGAGGAAGCCTGAAATTATACAATCAAATTTAGGGGCTCCCATGGGCTGTTGCCTTCTTTTGCTTCTTAACAATAGTGACAAATAGTGACAAAAACTAAGTCCAAATTCTTTTTTCATATGAAGCCACCCTTTTTCATATGAATCAATTCTTTTTTCATATGCCCAAGGATTTTTTAATGTTTTCAAAAAATACATTTCTGGATCATTTTTCCAGAAACTAAGTGCAGAATACACCTAACAGGGCCCCAAATTCACAAGATACATTTGTTGGTGTGTGTGCACAATGTCATGTTTGTGGGCTTAGAAATTTAAAAAAAAAACAGAAACAAGATGGCAGCCATACGAAAAAAGATTTTTCCTCACGAAAAAAGGATTAGCCACATACAGAAAAGGATCCTTTCTCATATGGACCAAATTCTTTTTTCATTCCAAGCAGCTATCCAAAAGACTGTGTTGAGCTGATCAGAACTGAAATTTAAAAATGTAATAACTTTGGAACGAATTAATATTTTTTCACCGAACCAGTGAACGGCAAATCTGTGGTCCAAGCCCTTTCTACCCTGAAAACGTCAAACTAAAATTCCTCACTGTCTGGGTGCTAAGTGATGACAACAAACAGCAAAAAACAGTAATTTGTTTAACTTTTTTCACTATCCAAATCTCAAATCCACACATCCAACCGGTATGAAACTGGGCATGTCAAGAGATACCCCTGAGACTATGCATGCAAAATGATGTTCAAATCTGTTGAACAGTTGCAAAGACATTACAGTGCAAAGTGTGAGGTTTAACATAGAAATCCCTGCTCAACCTAGTGGTGCTACTGTGCCACTATAATATATATATATAGATATATATATATATATATATATATATATATACTCATTTATGTTACCACTTAAAAAGAGAGTTTCATCCTTAACTTGAAAAAACAAATTCTGTTTCACTCTGCAGAATAATACATGTCACAGTTTGAGTTCATTATCCAGCTCATACTTGTAATAGTCTGTAGTCAACTAAACAATTAACAGCTTACTAAAAGGTATTAGACAACAGGCCTGGTACAATTTACCAACATAAAGAATCCCAACGTCTATATTCCCGACGCTGAAATCCCGACGTTCATCTTACTGTCAGGTTCAGTTTACTGACACACAAAATCCTAACATTATTTAAACTAAATGCAAAAGCGATCGGGAGCAACAGAGTGCATGGTATACTCAGGGCGCCTAGCACAATCGCACGTTTCTCTTTACCCATGTTATAGACAGATCATACTGCCTTGTGAGACCGTGGTCACAGAGTGAATCACAGAGACCATGAGATAGGTACATCGTGAGTGGTACAGATACTCGTGACCCAACAGAGCCATGAAACCTCTCTCTCTCTCTCTCTGTCTCTCCCTCTTTCTCTCTGTCCCTCACAGTAGGACCAGGACAGAGAGGTGAAACCCGACAGAGCCATAGCCAGAGGGGCAGGTTTCTAAGGGGAATTTAGTAGCAGCACATTGCAAAGTTCAGTATGTCAACAGCACCTGCGGTGGTAATCCCAGACCAGTGACAGCAGCATGACATAGTCTGCCCATGTCCCCTGCCCTGCACCCAACAGAGCCATAGACATGCTGCTTTCTTAAAGCTAAGGTGGTACTTTTTGCAGCTGTTGAATCCTGCATTTGGTAAGATATCTCTTGTACATGTTTATTTACAAACACCGGCACTCTGGTAAATACACAGTGAACACACACTCTGAAAGAAAATATCTGGCAGCAAGCATGTGAACACACTGTTGGGATTTCGTGTGTCAGCAATATTTATAACAGGATGGAGGACCAGACAGGAAATTGGAGTCAGGATTTTCCATGTCGGGCATCCCAGTGTCGAGATTTCATTTTTATTTTTATTTTTTATACTTGTAGGCCAGATGAACAAAATGCCCATTTTCACAGGTGACAAGTTTAACATATAAATAGTTAAATGACAATAAATAACATTCAACATTAATTAATGCTTTGTACAGGTACATTCATTTTGAGTTATGGATCCCTTAGACAACATATGTACCAAGTCATTAAATGGGGAAGCATAAAAGTTATATCAGATGAAAGGACTTGACATCACCGGTGGCTAGGTATTTTTATTTTTATCTCCACTTTATTTCTCCTCACTTCCATGTGGCCCCCATCTGGCCGACTCCCCCAGCCCCATCCCCCAGAATTACCGGGGCTTACCTTACACCCGGTCCTGGAGCGGTGCCTGTGGAAAGTCGGTCACCATCCTGCCACCGGTTGCCTTTTTCTGTTTTCTCCCCTTTATTGCCCAAGGAGCCCAGGAGAAGGATGCATGCCTGTGGAGGCATGCATGCACCTTACAGCCCTGGTAACGGCCCTCCTCCTCCCACCCCATTGGCCTATCGCCAGCACCCTCGCTTGCGCAGCCCCTCAGCCTCCACCAGGGGGTAGCTGTGAGCGAGGGATGCCACCCCACCTCCCCAGAGAGGAGAGCTACCTTGTGGCAGCTCTATCTTGCTCCGCCCACCCCCCCAGTGCCGACCTCCGATGAACCAGGCTCGCTCCCGAACCCGGGTTGCCAGCGTGCCGCAAGGTGAGACGTCCAGCACCTTAGCCCTCTGCGCCACTAGGCTGGCTCTAAGGCATTTTATTTAATAGACTCACCAGCTACCCAGCTTAGATTTTTTGGCATAGAAAAGGATATTAAAGATAAAAGGGTGAAGACTTCAATAGAATGCTTCTATTGAGAGAAGCTTACTATATAGATAGAATTAAATCTACAGATACAAGATATGGGTTGAATGAAAATATTAGCTGGGAAACAGAAGAACTTTTTTTCCCTAAGGAATGACATTTGTGCTCCAAAATGTTGAATCTACATCTGGTTTTGTTTCATGTTGCTTCAATAAATATAGCATTGAACATGATAAATGTGGTGAGAGGGCCGTTATTCCAATCTTTTTGTTTGTTAATTATCACATCCCCCTGCCAACAACAGGCTCCCAGGAGTAAAGGGAGATAGCATGTCTGAAATGGGATTGTGCTGTCACTTCAGAGAGCAATATTTAGTGGCCAGCATGCTAATTATCACAGACAATATAGCATGCACATTGCTAAGGGAACATTTGCATATCATTATGTGCCCACTAGCAGCTCTGCACAATGTGTGCATGCATAAATGTGGGAGGCAATGTGTAGACCCTCAATTATCCCCACACAAGAGCCCTACCCACCAATGCCATCACTGGCAGTCTAGCAGACCCCCACTCCCTCACTCAATCCCTGCTAATATTGTGGAACTGTACTAACGCTCTTCTCTGGCTGCCTAACTGACACCCCCATCTCACCTGATCCCTGTTTGTATTGTGGAACTGTACTAAAGCACTTCTCTCACAATCTAGTGGACCCCTTCCTCACCAAATCTGGTGTTGTGGAAATGTACTGATGCCCATCCCTGGCAATTTAGTGTTAACCCCCAACTAGCAACTGTCAAAGCCTGCCTCCCCATCCCACCCACTGAGCAATCTCCACCCCCATCCCCTTTGGCCCCTAATGAATCTATCCATTCAAAGGTGAGCTGCCATCAGATCCTCAGACATTGACTGGCACAGCCCCCCCAACCCGCACACCACCTCGGCTAGCTGCCATATGACTGACAGGGATTGAGGGCATGTATACTGTAGAAACTGTTGTTTCTACAGAATGCTTTCATTCACTACTTGTCAGTCAGATAGCAGCTGACTGAAGTGGTTAGAGGAGGGATTGTGCCAGTTGTTGTCTGAGGAGCAGATAGTGGCTCTCCAGTGGATGAGTCAGAAGCTGATGGGTGGTGGGTGCTTAGTGTGAGAGCTAGGGAAGGGGGGCTGTGACAGCTATCCAGCAGGGTTAACATTAGCATGCCAGGGACGGGCTTCAGTACATTTCCACAATACCAGATTTGGTGAAGGAGGGGGTTCATTAGACAGCCAAGGGCAGACTTTAGTACAGTTCCAAAACACTGACAGGGGAGAGGTAAGGGAGAGGGTTCACTAAGCTGCCAGAAAGGGCTTTAACACAGTTCCACAGTACAGATAGGGTTCAATTGTAGGAGGGGGTCCGCTAGACTGCCAGGCAAGGACTTAAGTACAGTTCAAAAATGCTGTCAAGGATTGAGTGAGGGAGGGACATCTGCTAAGCTGCCAGTGTTAGTATCTGCAATACTGCACAGTAAAATTATTGCACCGTACCAACAGCAGTCGGGGTGGGGGACCACTACACTGCCAGGGTTGGGATCTGCAATATAACTCTATACTACCAAGGAAGTAATGGGAAAAAGCATGGTTCACCGGCACCAGTGCTGACAGGGGGCAGGGGTCACACACCACTGTACATGATGATATAAGCAGAAGTTCATAAGTGTTAATTAGGACTGCCCCAGCAGCCTGTTACTGCTTACAAAACCCTTTGACTAATTCCTCACATCCTGTATGCAAGTGAGCACCCGCATTTGCATGATCGCAGTGATGTAGTCTGTGCATCAGCACTACCCACTGTGCACATTGCCAGGTGACCATTTGGATATGGTCCCCACCTCACCCAGAAGCACTTAGTCTGATTAGCTTGACACTATGCCTGTTAGTGCCAAGCTACCCTCACAATATGGGGGTCATTAAGTGTCTTGTGCTACCTCTCCTTCATAAACACTGAAGTATCACCCTTAATATTTAAGTAAATAATAAGTTATCTTACCTAAAAGTTTTTAGTAATGTGGAACTTAAACACTAAAAAATGTTGCACACCATGTAGATTCTGAAAACCATTGTGCAGCATGTACATTTTAAAAAACATCACACAGCTGGTACATTTTCAAAACCTTTGTGAAGGATTTCTGTGCAAATGTTTTGTGAAAACCATTGTGCAGTACATAGATTTGTGAAAACCATCCTGAGGTACGTAGAACTTGAAAATTAACGTAGAGCATGTAGATTTTGAAAACCATAGTGCAGCACAAATATTTTCTAAATCATTGTGTAAATGTTAAAAATATTTGTGCAGCAGGTAGATTTTCAAAAATATTTGTCAGAATTTCCTGTGTGATTTTATTTTTATATACACATTTTATCCACCCTGGTCAGGGGTGTGTCCCAGCTGAACCACCTCCAGCACCCAAGCATCTGTCATGACCTTCCTCCACTTTGGGAGGAGGGAGATGCAATTCCCCACAATGCTCCCCTGATCTGCAGGGGCAGGGAAAGTGGAAGGGAGTCCAAAGGCTCTGGGGGCAGCTGACACACTGCCAATACCAGCATCTTTGGTGGCCCTGGTATGAGCACCGGGAGGCAAAGGGGCATGATGGGAGGCCTGGGGTCACAGTTAGCCATGGTCAGTCCCTCTAGAATATCCTCTACCAGGGTAGGCATATAGTATATGAAAGGGACCTCTGCCCCAACCCTGAGGCTTTGGATTAAGGGTACGAAGGGACCTCAAGATCATTTTAGACATCTGCAGGTTCCTCAAAGAAGACTCCACATTGAAACCAAAAAGTTGCTTCCCTCTAAAGGAAGCATTAAGAATGACTGGTGAACATCCATAGCAAAGCCAGCCATGTGTAGCCACGAGTGACGGTGGAGGCAAACAGCAGAAGCAGCTGCTTGAGGTGCAGTCTAAGAGGCACCATAAACTGACCTTAAGAGGTGTTTACCAGCCTCCAGACCATGGGCAACAGTATGCTGGTCTTCAGTTTTGGCTGGTCCATCAGGTATCTTGTCAGTCATGGTAGCCATAGACTTCCACAGGCTATTCTGATATTTAATCACATAAGCCTGGTAACTGGCAATGCCAAGGTCAAGGGGACACAGAAGCTTTTCCCCTCTTTCCCTTGACATCTAACTTCCTCAATTATTTTTCAGGTGGAAGAGAACTCATGTTCTGGAGCTTTAGAAAGGTTATGTGCAGCCACAATAACCTCAGAATCTGTTTCAGGTTGTGTGGAATAATAAGGCTTACCTGAGGGTGCAGGATATTGTTTATCCACCTTAAAAGGCATGCCAGCACATCACTGGGCCTGTATCAAGCAGACACAGTGGCATCTCCAAAGCTGAATAGATAGAAACAATAACCTTATGTAAGGCAGAAACCTCTAAGAATTCATAGAGGGTGTTCTTTGAGAAATCTTTCTCCCTCAGCAGTAGAGCCCATCATGGACTGGATCTGCCATAGGAAATCCGGAAAAGAAGCATCATAAGGATGGGACCTAGGTGTGCAATGTACACTATCCTCACTACACAAGGATACAATGGAGCTGGAGCCCACCACATTGGGGGTAATACCTTCCTCCTCTTCTTCATAATCTTCCCACATTAAGTCATTTATATTCCAGCCCCTGCTCCTCATCAACAGGACCAAACAGTAGGTTGACAGCAGGAGAAGGCCACTCTGGAAGAACCATTGACAGACCAGGGGTCAATGAAGGAAGCTCCAGGCAAGGTACAGTAACCTGCACAGAGAGCATTGGCATCTTTACAAAAGTCAGCACTGGCAGACCTGGCAGCAGCAATGGGTTTAGTAGTGATGCAGTGACATGGACAGAAGCCTTGGAAATAATTCAGATATAGTCTGAAACAGCATCTGTGCATTGACAGGCCTCAGTGGGGTTGGCAACTGATATGTCAATGGGGCAGTGTCCGATGGTAGAAATGGCTGAAAATCACCTAGGGGCATTAGAGCTACTGCCAGACTCTGATCTTGGCATCTGAAAGAAGGTGGGGGGGCAGAACCCAAGACTGGGACCTGTCTTTTTCAGCAGGCTTACTTCCTTTAAGAGGACAGCGAAAGCTGGCAGCAGAGGCATCCTTTTCATGATGCTGCTGCTTGTTTTTATCAGTATGGTGGTATTTTTCCAGCAACTGAGCAGCTTTCTCCTTACCTTTTTCTAATGATTCCACAGGTGGCATTGTTGACCGTGGAGCTGACAAGTTGATGACAAGCTATGGCGAGTAGGAGAGGATAATGATAGTGACACAGTCTGTGGTGCACACTATTTGTATTCCATAACCTTAAGTTTAAAATGAATCTCTAAGGCCTTTTCCAATGTCTCCACGTAGCCTGGTTAAAATCCTGGGAAATGCTACAGGTCTTCATGTCATGAGAGATGCCGAGGCAGTAGATGCACACGTCATGAACATCGTCATGACTCCTCATAAATCTTTACCACAGTAGCAATAGTGGAACAGCAGATCTTTATCAAGGATATCTCCTCCATTGGGTCACACCTTTGGATCTGTAAGTAGTCAACATCAGGACCACTCAGGAACTTTTGCTAGCCAGGGGCCTCCCACGATGACGTGCAACATCAGCACCTATTCAGTCATGGGTGGCCCTATTGCTCCTTAATTCTTTCTTCCACTGTTGACCACTCATTGGACCTGCAGAGGTTATGTCTTTGATTTTGTTATTTTTCTAATTTAAGTTATTGACATTGTCTCTGTATGCCACCATCCGAAGAACCTTTATTTAGGTTTTATTCCTACAGCTACAAGATCTACAAGGACAGCTCTCACATTGTTTGTGTATGCTGTTTGGGCCTATTCCACAATGTCACAATGTCAGTACCTCCAAGATCTGCCAGGGATTCAACCAGGCCACAAGGAGATGCCAAAAGAAATCTCTAGAAACCTTCATTGCCATGAAGGCCATGAAAGCTAACGCCAAGGTCATGGGCTGCAAGCCAGCTTCTCCATCATGCTCGACTGCCTCCAGGAAGGAAACTCCTCAGCACTCAGTGATATTTTCACCACTGTGATCATCGAGGACTTTGGACAAAAGCAAGAATAACTTGTCATGAAAGTCATCCTCTTCGGGCCATCACCACAAGTATAAGGATAAAGTTCCTGCTTTGTCTGTGAGGTTGAGGTCTTAAACAGTGACCGGTGCCACAACATAAAAGGTACAAACCACAGCTGAGAGTTGGCAACGCAGTCTAACTAAAAGAAAATCCTATTCGTTAGGTCATGTTAAAGATACATTTATTGATTAAAACAAATAAACAAGCAGCAGCATCCTCCCTATGAAAAAGCACACATCATTACATGCAAAACGTTGCCATTATGGGGAGGATGCTCTTGTTTTTTTGTTTGTGTGTTTGTTTGTTTGTTTTAATCAATAAATGTATTTTTAATTTGCCCTTGCAAATAGGTTTTTCCTTTCAGTAGACTGGGTTGCCCAACTCTCAGCTGTGCTTCATATAAAAACATGAAAACATACGATGTTGTGGTGTGGTCTCTTATGGCTTAGTAAAACGGCTTTTTATTTCCTGGCATCTGATCGGCTGGTACCCTTGCCAGAGAGGTACATTATCTTACAGTAGAGGCCCAGTAAATAAAAAGTGCCAGCCCCAGTGCCCCTTCACCCACTCAGGTATCCCTATGCCCACTCTGCTTCCTTATTGGCTGAAAACACCAAATTTAATTTGAAATCACTTCCAATCAATCAATCAATCAATCAAAATCTTTATTTATTCAGGCGAACATCATTGAGCGTAGCTCATTTACAAGATGGGCCTGAGTGGTCATACAAAGAAGGATACAAGTTTTTTACAAAGACATGAGAATAACATAACATTAGTACAATCAAATAAATAAGAGATATATACAAAATTTACAGATATACAAGGCACAGTAACAATAACTTAACCTATAAAAATGAAGAGGATAATCGATATAGAAGGGAAATAATCAAATAGTAGGGCTTCTATAGGCTTTATATGAAATGTGATAACTGACTGGGTAGAAGAGTGAAACCAAACATAGTGGATTACAGAAGGGAGGGTGTGGGTTGGGTGAGACTAGGCCTTATGGAAGCAGTTGCACAGTTCTGGAATAGGGTGGTATACAATTTTTTGAAGGATGATATGGATAAGAGGGTATTCAGATTCATAGATTTTTGGAGTGAGTTCCAGACAAATGCTAGGGAATAGCTGATAGCAGCCCTCCCAAATCGGGTGCAGGTATTGGGAATCTTTAACATAATAAGCTTATTGATCCTTAAGGTGTATGGCCTGGATGTGATTCGGATGAAACAGTCTGAGATATAGGAGGGGAGTTGGCCTGATAAAGCTTTAAAGATCCAGATTGCAGCATTCTTTTTTCTTCTGTGCTGTAGGGATGTCCAATTGACTGCCATGTAAAGAGAGCAATGATGGGTGCTGGAGGAAGGTCTGTAATAAATCTGATGGCTCTATGATACAGGGTGTCCAGCTTATTTAAGAGGGAGAGTGAGCAATGGCCATAGAGAAGTCAGCATAGTCAATAAGGGATAGGAATGATGCCTGGATTAATCTTTGTTTGGAGTCTCTGGTAAGGTAGTTTTTATTCTGTAAAATAGGCCAAGTCTTTGTCTCAACTTTTTAGTAGCTCTTCAATGTGGACAGAGTAGTCAAGCTTATTGTCAATCCAGACTCCAAGATATTTGAATTTATCCACAAATTCCAGCTTTTCTCCAAATAAGGTGGATAGTTGTGGGAGTGATGAATGATGGGGTAGTGAAAGAGCAATTCTTTGTGGCAAAGAACATAGCTTTTGTTTTTTTGGCATTTAGAAGTAATTGTTTTTCCAATAGGTTGTGTTGTAGGATGGAGAATTCTGACTGTAACAGTTCACAGGCTTTTGATGGAGAGGGATTGCTGGCATATAATACAGTATCATCAGCAAACAGGTGAATGTTAGATTGAGAGAGGTTGGAGTCAATGTTATTAATATAAATGGCAAAGAGGATGGGGCCCAGGATAGAGCCTTGCGGTACACCTCTTAGCAGTGGTTTAGAGGTAGATAGGTAATTTTCATTTTTTACCAGTTGTAACCTTCCAGAGAGATAGCACCTAAACCAATTGAGAGAGAGTGAATCAAGGCCTACAGAGCTAAGAGAGGAGATTAATGATTCATGATCCACTGTATCAAATGCTTTACTCAAATCCAGGAATACAGCACAGGTACTATTCTTTTTATCCAAGGCAGTCAGCCAATCGTTAGTGACTTTGGCTAGGGCAGAGATTAAATTCCATTTCTTTCTCTCTTTTAGCTACAGATACTGGCCCACTAATGCTTCAATACTTCAAGGAACATAGATTGGTGATAAATCTTAAAAAAACCAAAACCATGTTCTTCACTCATCCCCAAAACAAGTCCTGCAACTTCAAACTCCTCATTCACTCTGGGTCCTCATTCCCACTCGAACAAGTTTGCTCCTATAAATACCTAGGGATCCATTTTGACCCCTCCCTCTCCTTTCATGGACACATCGCTGCCCTAGCCACTGCCACTAATATCCGATTGGGCATCTTACAGCCGGTATAAACACTGCCTCCCGGAGGCTCTTCGACTCTAGTCACCTCCTCTATCCTGTCCCTAGTGGACTATGGACTGCCGGTGTATGGTGCTACTGATCAGACCGCACTCCATAAAATTGCTTTTCTCTGAATAAGGCCTGCAGGTTAATTACTGGAGCACCTAGGATGACACACACCTGTCTACTGTATGCTAAAGCTGGTACTTGATCTCGACAGGCGCCTCAAATATCTTACCTGTACCCTTACAAAAAAGACCCTCCTTGGGCTTTCCCCACCAGGATTGACCACCACCATACGCCGCTCTGTCCCACTAGTTCATACTCGGACCTCTGGGAAAACCTCTCTTGTTATCCCTAGAGCTAGGACCTCTCATGGCCAAAGAGCCTTCAGCTTTAGGGCCCCCTCCTGGTTCAACACACTGCCCCCCTCCATCTCCGAAGCTCCAACTATATTGTGCTTCAAAACTTCCTTACGTAACCACCTTATTAACACCCGATGCTGTAACTGCCGCTAGTCAAAGCCGTACTCAATACTTATGACAAAGCTTATTACTAAGCTGCTAAGGACAACATAACTCTGGCATTGTTTGCATCCATCCTACCTGTACCAGCTTGTTTGTATCTATGTCTTAATTTACTGTTATACTTATGTGTTGTACTGCTATACTGTGTATTTTGGTTTGTCTTACTGTGACAAGGTACCTTTGTAAATGAGCCTATGGCTCAAAGGTTTTCCAAACTGCTGTTTAAATAAAATAAAAAAATTAAAAATAAATAAAATGCTCTGTACTTCAGTGCCAGCTGCCTGACAATTCCACTCACAACCTCAGCTGACCCCCCCCCCCAAGAGTCCCACCTTACTGTTAAAAAAAAGTTTATTCATCATAGCACTGTTACATTGCACCATAAATACTGCTGCCAGGTCACTCACTCACTCATCATCCCACCTACCACATCCATCCCTCCAGCCACCCACAGTAAAGAACAGCAACCTGGACATTATTTTAATTTTCTTTTTGCTCAGCCAGCGAGTGAAGCCCCTGCTTGATTCTCTGTGTTAACTCTCTCACATTTAAACGACTGTAAAACATAAAATCCCTTTTTAGCAAATGCATTTAGTTTTTCTCCTATCAACCAGGCTCTCTCACTTGCTTGTGCTCCATGGATCACCCTTGATGCCTGTTGCACTCTATCCCCATTTTGTAACAGACTTTAAACCACGGATTCCGAAGAAAAAAACAGATTTAAAAGTAAAACATTCTTTCACTAGCAGCATAACAAAAACAGACTTTAACCCTTACTGGTAACAGAGCTACCACACATAACTATTTCACTTGACATGCCGTTGAAGTATAGATGTTGAACTAGGACATGACTGCACTCCACTGAAATCCATTCCTGTTTCACATAATAATAAAAAATGGACCACTGGCCAGCATGTGTGTCTATTTCGAAGGGTGAAAGGGGGAAAGCATGGGGAGTGGCGGGAGAAGAGGGCAGTGGCAAAAGTTTAACAGCCTTACAGAAAGAGAAGTTCATACAGAAAGAAGGAAGCAACTGTGAAAGATTGCAGTGGACTCTACTGGCAAATATACCACTGAAGGGACTACTTTATCAAACAGTAACCTTTACAGTCTTTTTTTACTTTTTGTTTTGTACTTAAAAAAATATTGTCACATAATATCCCACATGTAGCCCATTTTCTAAGTACAATAACACCCTCCAGAGCGGGCAGTATTGGGGAATACTGGACCTTCCAAGGGCTATAAAGCCCTTCCCTCCTGCAGTGTCGGGCCTCATTATGCCCCTGGGTAGTCCAGTATTCCCCAATACTGCCCACCCTGTCAGGTATTATTGCTTGCATACACTCCACTAGCATATGACTCATATTATATAAAAACATGAAAACATACAATGTTGTGGTGTGGTCACTTATTACGTTTCATGTTTTATTTTTCAACTGAGATCTTTGTGGTTATACAGAAGAAGGCAAGCTGCATGTTTAGGCAGTTTTCATCAACCAAACTATGTTCCTGAATCAGGGGTCAAAGTTAAACTTAATAGTGCATTGTAAGACATAATACACTACACAGACATCCAAACATCACCAGATCTGAAGAGTTACATTTATATCTGTGCAAGTGATGTTTTGACTACACCAGTGTGACATTTTTCTTTTTGTCTCTATAATCCCAGATCTGACCTCCTTCATGACAATAACCCACAACTTGGGGGTTCACTACCCCAGCCTAAAGCCTACAGCTAGCCAATTGTTTGCATTCTTACAGCCAGGAATTTCTCTGTCCTTGCCCATTTAACAGGGAACCTCTGACCTTCAGTTGAGCATCAGTATCAGGATCCATTCTGTACT
The DNA here is from genome assembly GCA_016271365.2 of Neoceratodus forsteri. Classification (NCBI taxonomy): domain Eukaryota; kingdom Metazoa; phylum Chordata; order Ceratodontiformes; family Ceratodontidae; genus Neoceratodus; species Neoceratodus forsteri. Next base: position 724,863,648 of record CM028137.1, on the reverse strand, counting down.
GCTACTCCCCAAAACAAACACTGATACATGGTCCACTGGAGTGGAGAAATTTCAGTTAATGTCCCTCCAATTCAGAGCTCAGCCCCTCTTCAAGAGGATGAGAAATGAATTTGTAAAGCCCCTCAGGGCTTGGAGGAGACTTATTATATTAAATCAGCTCTTTCTGGGCTTGCACCTTGGATGCACCAGGAGTGGGCATGTAAAACAAATGACACTGCCCCTCCTGGGTTCAGCCCTGCACCAACTAGGCATGTTAAACTTTTGTATGCCCTTCCTGTGCTCCGTCTGACTCAGAGTGAGCACATAAAGAAAAAAATCAGCTCCTCCTGAACTCAGTCTCCCAGCGCTCAAGAGAGGGCTTATTAATTTGAATTAGCCCTTTTTGGGCTAACAACTTGGATCCGTTAAGAGAAGATGTGAAAAAAACAAATACAGCCCCTGCTCCAAGTGGTCATGTTAAATATTTGCTTGTCCTTCATGGGTTCTTGTTCAGTATGTACAAATGAGACTGCACTTATACTGTAAACTTGAGTCTCACTTTGTGTAACCAGCATCTGATATATGCTAACTTGTGTTCATGAATGCACTCGGCTCTGCCTTGTGCCTCAGTGTCCACCCAGATAACTGCATACCTTTGCTTAATCACTATGTACAATTGTAAGTGTATTTATTCTGAAAATCTTCTGTCACTTTATGTGATTGGCCTCTGACGTATGCCCACCTGGGTTACAGAAAGACACTTGGCTCTGCCTCATGTCTCACTGTACACCCTGGTATGTGCATGTTAGTCTGCAAACCTTGTATCACTTTTCTGTGATTGGCCTCTGCTATATGCTCACCTAGGGTACCTGAACACACTTAGCTCTGCCTCATGCCTCAGTGCATAAACAGGAAAGTGCATACCATGGTTCCATTACTGTGTACAAATATGGCTGCACTTATTTTGTAAAACTTGTCTCACTTTATATGATTTTCCTCTGACATATGCTATCCTGTGCTCATTGAACACACTTGTCTCTACCTCGTGCCTTAGTGTCTACCAAGGTACCTTTTTTCCATCACAGTGTACAACTGTGTCTACAGTTCTTCTGAAAACCTTCTCTCACTTTCTGTGATTGGCCCCTAATATATGCCCACCTGGGTTACATGAATTCACTTGGCACTGCCTCAGGCCTCAGTGGATACATTAGTAAGTGCGTACCATGACTCCATCGCAGTGAACAATTGTGAGTGCAGTTACTCTGCAAACCTAGAGTCACTTTTGTGTGATAGGTCTATGCTATATGCTCACCTTCGTTACATGAAGACACTTGGCTCTGCCTCATGCCTCAAAGCATACCCAGGAAAAAGCATACCATGATTCCATCACTATGTACAAATGCGACTGCATGTATTTTGCAAATCTTGTCTCACTTTCTGTGAATGGTCTCAGAAATACTCTCACCTAGGATTCATGAACACTTCTGGCTCTGCCTCATGCCTCGGTGCATACCTAAGAAAGGGCATACCATGGCTCCATCACTATGTACAAATGTGAATGCACTTATTTTGCAAAACTTTTCTTACTGTGTGTACTTCTCCTCTGATATACGCTACTGTGTTAAATGAACATACTTGACTCTGCCTCGTCTCAGTGTCTACCCAGGTAACTGCATACCATTGCTTGATCATTATGTACAATTGTGAGTGCACTTATTCTTGAAAACCTTCAGTCACTTTGTGTGATTGGTCTCTGATATACGCTCACCTGGGTTATGTGAACACACTTTGCTCTGCTTTATGTCGCACTGCAAACCCTTGGAAACGCATACCATGGCTCCGTCACCATATACATTTGTGAGTGGAGTTATTTTGCAAACCTTGTGTCACTTGGTGTTATCAGCCTCTGATATACACTCACTGTGGATTCTTGAACACACTGGGCTCTGCATTGTGCTCAGTGTCTACTCAGGTAACTGCATACCTTTGCTCGATCACTGTATACGATTTTGACTATAGTTATTCTGCAAACCTTGTGTCACTTTTGTGTGATTGACCTGATATACGCTCACCTTTGTTACATGAACACACTTGGCTCTGTCTTATGTCTCACTGCATCCCCTGGTAAGCACACAATATGGCTCAATCCATCTGCAACAGTGTATACCCAGGTATGTGCATATCACATCACCACCACACTATGCTAGTCTTTGATTACATACTATGATGATGACATTGATTGTGATGTATAGCTAAATATATCATGTGTTTTGCACAGTAGTAATGTACTGATGGATCAGAAAAGAAAGACACCCAGAGACACAAAAGAGAAGTCTCAGTGTTTGCAGTTCTCTGTGTTTGCTTACCTCACTCCTCCCATGTCACATTCATTCTTTCTCTTGGTATTTCCAGTCAGTAATTGTGATTTAAGGAGCATTTGAAATGCAAAAAAATACACTTTTTAAACTAAGTGATCTAGCTCTCTGTTTTCTAGCTGCTTAAAGGAGGATGTGTATCATCTGTGCAAAGGAAGCATTTAGTCTACTCCTCCCCCACAGTATGTTACAACTATCTTACAGTGAGAGATGAGCAGTAGAAAGAAATATTTTTTTTTTCTTGTGAATGAAATATTTTAGATGTATTATTTGCTATGCACAAATAAAGGCTACAAGTACTACTCACTGTGTGAGTGGCATCACAGGATTGTCTTAAGGCATTAGTTTCATATTGCCTGCTAATCCATACAACAGATGTTCTTTTTTGTCATCTGGTAGCTTCCCATTTCCCCATACACCTCTGCATTTTGCATAGTTTACTGGGCTGTTCTCAGAATGACTTCAGACTCCGTTTTAGTTTACAGCATTTCATACCCCTATTCTTCATTTGTTCCCTGCAGCTATGTAACATTTTAATTAATGTGCAGCACACTGGCCTCCTAACATGACCCAATTTATTAGCTGCATTTCATTTTAATACGGCACACACTCTTATAGTTACACCCTCAGTGTTTATGCAGGACAGCACAGTATGTAGCCTAACTCCAACACTCTGACACTCCTGCTGTGTGCTACTCAGGGGAGTAAACAATATGTTGGGACAAACACAGCTTCTCTCTGCATATTAATGGCACCAATTGCTGCTCTGCTTAACAAATAGTGCAAGGGGGAAGGGGGAGAAGAAAACACATTGTAGTGAATGGGAGGATGCAGAGAGATTTTCAGAAAGTTGAGCTTTGTTTCCACTCCCTCCTAACAATAAAAGCCATGCTGCATTAGGAATTCAGACCCCTTCTGATAGCAATACATCTGCATGGCTCTGCCCATGCAGCCGTAAAAACGGAAGTCAGTGTGCAAATGAAAAATGGACAAGGGAGTGGTGTGGTAAACAGTGAGGAAATGAGACAACTATTTAATCATTTTTGTATAAATTTGAAAACTTCAGAAGTCACCCTCCATGGAATAACTGGATTCCTTTTTTCCAAAAGTTAGTATCCACCCCAACCCAGAGGCCTCTAAAGCAATGGATAAACCTCTAGGTAATAAGAAAATAGGTCAAACTATCCAAAGCCTAATGCCACAGGGAGAGATGGCTTACCAACCATTTTTTTAAAAGCTTTGTCCAGCTGCTGTGTGACCCACTGCATGACATGTATGAAGAGTCTCACAAGGGGAACTCTGCTCCCTCCATGCTGTCTGCTGTAATTAGTATATGATCACAAGAGGGAAAGACTCCTCCCTCTGTACTTCATACTGCTTCATCTTGCTCCTTATGGGTGATTATAACATCCTGGCTAAAATCATAGCAATCAGGTTAGAGGAGAATCTCCCATCATGCATCCACCCTAACCAAAGAGGGTTTGCACAAAGATAACACGGGAAGCACAACATTAGGAGAACTCTAAATATTATTCATCAGTGGGCCAAAAAAGCAGGCATCCATGGAGCGGCAGTCCTTGCCCTGGATGCTGAAAAGGCATTTGACTGCCTGGAGTGGGGTTACATGTTTTATACCATGCAGAGATTCGGACTGGGGGAGAGGTTAATCAGCTGAATTAGGGCCTTGTACTCCTCACCCACAGTGCAGATTGCTATTAATGGTACCCTCTCCCCAGCCTCCTCTCAACCCTCCTGTATGTCCTAACCCTTGAACCCCTTGCTGTGGCAATACAAAACCACTAGGGTAAAAGAGGGCTTCACTGGGGAGGGAGGAGCATAAAATGGCACTCTTTGCTGATGATTTGATATTGTATCTCCAAATACTGAAGGAAGGTCTAAAAAACTTTCATACGCTGTTGGGGGAGTATGGGCACTGTCTGGCCACAAAATCAACCGGTCCAAAAGTGAAATCATGCCACTTGGGAAGATGTACAGAGATCAGATCTGCCACAATTCAATGGGGCTGCTAATAGCTGACAGCATATAATACTTGAGTGTTACCATCCAGGCCAAACTAAGTGTGCTCCTCAAAACAATTATGGCCCTCATATGCCAACCTAGCTGAGGATTATGAGAGGTGGGAGGGTGGAAGACTTTGCCTCTCTCCCTGCTGGAGAGAATTAATGCAGTGAAAATGTCTCTCCTGCAAAATGCCTGTATCTATTGCAGGCCCTCCCCATCCATATTCCAGATAAATTCGTTAAGTAATTAAACTGTCTCATTCACATATTCAGATGGAAGGGAGAAAATGCCCACATGTGTAGGATGAATTTATAACTTCCCTGTAGACTGGGGAGGGCTACCCCACTTCAAGCACTACTACTGAGCATCTCAGATGGCCTTCCTGTCAATGGATGCTTAAATGGACCAGTCGCTTTGACTGGTACTGGAGGAGGAGGAGTAAGAAGAAATGGGCTGTGATCTAAGGAGAGGAGTGCTGGTCACCAGCCTCTGAGATGCCAAAATTAGAGAGGTGGGTAACCCTTTACCTGGACCACTCTACAGGTCTGGACTGCCTCCCACAAACATCTGGAGACTCTACAAAGTATCTCCATGTATAGTGACATTAGCATGGCCTTAAGGGGGGTCCCTGTGTGTAGCACCCCCAACACACACACACACACACACAGGGGTCTCCTAAGGTGGAGGAAACATGAGCTACACTATGTGGGCTAGATGTACCTGGAGGCTAAACTGCTGACATTCCTATGATTGTATGAAGAAAAGTGCCTTGAATCACATGACCTGTTCACATACCTACAGATGACTCATAAACTATCTGTGCTGTACTCTAATACTCCTAACCACCCCAGTAGCTCCCCATTTGGAGAAAAAAGGTTTAAACTGCAGCCATGTGCCAAACCACTATCAGTTTACTATAAACTATTACTTGGGGGAGAGCCACCTCCCAGTGAAGCTGTGAAGTAGAAAGGGGAGAAGATCTGGGTATCACTATCGCCACAGAAATTTGGGATGAAGCTGTTAGACATTTGGCATCCTGCTTCAGTAGTAATAAATTACACCTGAGTCAATATATCTTCTATATACAGAGCTGATATCCTCCCAGTAAAGCTACACAAGGCAACCCATATAGTCCAAGAGGATGCCCCAAATGCAAGTCACTAGATGGCCCCTTCCTCCATATGGTAAGAACCTGTCCAAAAATAACCTCTTTTTGGTCTGGAGTCCACAAAATTATGTCCAAAGTACTGGGGACTAGACTGCCCAGATTCCTTCTGGACCTACTGATGGGAGCCCACACTACCAGGCATCTCCTCAAGACAGACATGTACCTTTGATCTATTGTACTAGTTAATGCCAGAAAGTCAAGTACCCTAAACTGGATAGCTGAGGAACCTCCCTCAATCTAACAATGGCAAACAACCTCAGGCTATGCCTAAAGCTAAAAAACTCAGCTCTTAGAAAATGAGCAAGTGGATAAATCCTATACAGTTGGAATACCCTGTTTATGGTCATAGAAAAGGGTGCTTTCCCCTTATAAGAGAGAGGCCTCCCATAATGATATCCCAGCTTTCACAAAACATTGATCGAGTGGGTAAATATGAAGCAACACGATGTTAAGCAAGTGTCTCTCCTCAAAATCAATTGTCGCTTCCCATCCTACATAGGCACCCTATCATCTAATTGCCTTATCATATGTATCAGAGTTTTATGTGAAATGTATTTAAAAAGTAAATGTTATGTCTCAACCAGTAAGAATCATAATGCTATCTACTCCTGAAAGGTATAACTTGCAATGTATGAATGAACTGTACACGTGTTCTTTGAACTTTGTCTGATATGAAACTTTAATAATAAGTTTTATAAAAGAAAAAAAAAATCTTCATCGAACACAAAATGTTTCATGTGGTGTCTCTTCAGGCTGTCAGCTTCCTGTTGCAAAAGGAAGACTGTCTCTGTGCCCTTGGCATAAAGGACACATGCCTTCATGTCAGGATTGCCAAGTGCCACAGGCAGTACCTCCGTTTTATGCTGGAGGGCAGCCATTACCAGTTAAGGGTCTTGCCTTCTGGCATAACCTCAGCAGTGCGAGTATTTAGCAAATGCTTTGCAGTTCTGGCAGCAGCCCTCAGGAGGGAAGGGCTTTATGTCTTCCTTTATCTGGATGACTGGCTTCTGAAGGCCCCGTCCAGGGAAGCAGTTCTGTACACATTGTCCAGAATGCGACAATTGTTTGAGGAACTGGTTGTTATGGTGAACATACTGAAATTCATACTAGGTCCTTGTCAGTGCCTCCAATATATTGGTATGGTGCTAGACATGGTGGTGGGCAGTGCCTTCCTCCCTGCAGACAGGTCTAAGGCTCTTGTTGCCCAGGCCTGGCTGGTACACAGGAGTCATTATATGCCCACTCTGATAATGTTACATCTTCTGGTACTCATGGCTGCTGCAATAGTCACAGTTCCCTTCTACGCGCATACCACATTGGACTCTTTGGGTTCAATGCAACCAGTTGATGGAGGAGCTGGAATATATGGTCCTTGTCATGTCCCCTCTCCACCATGCTCTGAACTGGGGGATGGATCGCCTACACCTGTTGCAAGGTATTACATTCTTTTTCACAACTTCTGTGCACATCCTTACAATGGATGCCTCAGGGTCAGGTTGGGGTGCCCATCTTGGTTCCTTTCAGATCCAGTGGTTCTGGATCGATCTGGATTTGGATCTCCATATTAATATCCTAGAGATGCAGGCTAGTCTAATTGGTCTTCAAGTCTTTGAAGAACACCTCAGCCCCAGTCCCTTGCTAGTTCAGACAGGCAATGTCAGTGTCATGCTCTACATAAACAAACAAAGGGGCCCTCAGTCTCATCCCCTATGCAGGGAAGTGATGAGAGTATGGTACTTGGCAATGTCTCACAGTCTTCAGCTACAGCCCATGTCTCCCAGGTGTCTAAAACATCTTGGCAGACAGGCCAGGCAGGTCTCGGTCCCTGGTACATAAAAGGGAACTGCTGCCTCTGTGGTACATGACCACATCACAGAATGGGATAATCTGGAGTTGGACCTTTATATGTTCCCCACATAATGCAACACTGTGCATTTCTGCTTGCTCACTCCAGGGCATGGAGTTTTTTGGTGGAATATGTTGTCCCTAGCTTGTAAAGGAAGTTCCTCTATGCATTCCCTCTAATTCCTCTCATTCGGAAGATTCTGCTCAAACTGAGGGTGGATCATGCCACCCTAATAGTAGTGGTTCCCTTCTGGCCTCACCAGTTATGATTTCCTCTTCTACAGCATTTAATAGAAGAACCTGCAGTTTAGCCCCCCTCCCCCATTGTCATGTCCTGTTTCACATGACCCAAGTCTTTCATGAGCTGCACTGGCTGTCAGTGAAGTGGGTATCACCTTTAAGGTCAGTTTGCTGACCTATAAGGCCCTATATGGACTGGGACCTGGTTACCTGAGAGACCTCTTGACTCCACACCAGACATCCTGCCCACTCTGTTTCCCCAAGGTGGGCCTCCTAACTGTTTCCAGGGCCTGGTTGAAATCTTTGGATAATCGTGCCTTTGCGCTAGCAGGCCTAGCCCAGTAGAACAGGTTCCCATGATCCTTAAGGGAGGCCCCTTGGTGAAGGCCTTTAAGAGGTGCCTGAAGAGCTTTCTTTTTCAGGAATCTTTTAGCACTACTTAACAACTGCCTCTTGTATCTGATGCCATCTGGTTTTACTGCTTTTACTGTTCTTAATATGATATTTATATACAGTTGTTATTTCATTTACTTTATTTTATTTATTTAAAGACATTGTATTTTGCAAGGTGCTCTGAGCCCCAAGGAATGGGCACTTGATAAATAAAACTGCTACTACTACTACAAGCCCAGGGGTCCCTGGTTCATCCTGACCTACAGTCCCTGCATCTGTACGCATACCTTTTGGAGACATAGCCATTGTCCATTTTGAGGATCCCCCCAGATTGCTGGTGTCTTACTTGTGGCTAGAAAGCCTTCCACTAGACACACACACAAATTCTTTGAAATAAAAGTACTTCTCCATATGGTGTGCTTCCTGTTTCATGAACCCATTTACGTATCCTGTCAATACTGTACTGGCCTATCTTCTGCCCCTATCAGATTCCAGTCTCCAATACTGGTTCATTAAAGTGAACTTGGCTGCTGTTTCAGTCATCCATGCCCCCACTGATGAGTACATGACAGCACAACCAGAGGTGCCCCATACATTTTTAAGGGTATTCTGCACATACATCCCCGATTCTTAAACCAGTTTCATCTTAGAACCTGAATTTCATACTGGAGAAATTGACTCTGGCTCTGCTTGAGCCTTCTGCAACCTGAGAGATGCATTTCCTTTCAATGAAAATGCTGTTTCTGGTACCTGTAACTTCTGCTCATATGATTTCTGAGCTTCAGGATCTGATGCATGAGCTTCCTTATTTGACTTTCCACAAGGACAAGGTGTCTTTGCACACCAGTCCTCATTTTCTACCTATTTTGGTGTCTAATATCACACTGAATCAGAACATCAACCTTCCCGAGTATTAGCCTGAGCATGCTCACAATGGTGAGGCATTGCTCCATATAGAGCACTACATTGCACTAAGAACTGCAGAAAGTCCTCGCAGCTCTTTGTTTCATTCACCTACCCCTTAGAAAAAGAGCACCCCTGTGTCTAAACAGTGATGGGCAAATGATTGCCTCATTGTACTGAATTTTGTTATCAGAAGTATTGCAAGGAACATCCTGGTGCTGTGTGTGGCCACTCTACCTGTGGTATGGCCACTTCTGTTGCCTGCTTTCAGAATGTTTCTGCAACTGACATATAAGCTGCTGCTATACAGAGCACTGTATATACCTTCACTAAGCATTATAGCAGACATGCTGGCTTTGGTCCTGCATTGTTACAAAACCTTCTGTCCTGATTATATATCAGACTTTGCAGTCCTCACTGGGTAAACATAGAAACACTGAAACATAGACTTTGACGGCAGATAAGGACCGCTTGACCCACCTAGTCTGCCCATTTCCCTACCTACAGGATAAGCTGCAGATCCTAGTTAACCAACAGCCTATGTGTGTGGAACAGTACCTTGTGTATTGCTTGGGAATTGTTCCAAAGGTGTGGCCCAATGGAAGAGTTATCCTCAATGAAGGTAGAACTGTTACTCACTATAACAGAAGATCTTTGAGAGAATCTCCTCCATATGAAATGCGACCCAAAACGTTGTTTTGTGGAACGACTACAAAAACAGGTTTTGGATGGGAATTTGATAATGACATCTGCCAGGGTCAAAAATATGAGTATGTCGAAAATGTGGGTTCAAAATTAAAAATATTGCAAAGTTATAAGTAAACATTGAGAAATGTCATAATTTGTTCATACCTTATTTTTTTTTTCAGATTTGACCCAAAATGTTCAATAGACTTTTTTATTATATAATTTTCTAATCATGACAGTCACATTTAGGAAATCCTGTCCAAAATGCAATTTTGTGGCACCAGTGTGAAAAGACATTCTGGGCAGGATTTGAAAAAATTACACATCATGTTCATGGGGTGGAGTACAAAAAGGGCTATATTGAAAATGTACTGTAGGGTAAAAATCTGGTAAAACTGCAAAGCTGGGAGTAAACCGAAAGTAAGAATTTTAACATTTCTTCATAACTTTGTTGTGCCTCAGTAACACAGGAAGTAATGTGTTGAATCCATATTTAAAACTTGGTCCGCACTCTGGGCCTTAAAGTCGTAGCACCATGCAAAACCTATGTAGTTAGTCAAACTGAGATTAAAACATTTTTGATTCCTTATTATTTAAATCCATTTTATAAAGGGAATAAAGAATTTTAGATTGGGAATTATAATTCAACAGCTACAGCACTGCCTGACATTTTAATATTAACTTTTGAAAATAGTGAACTATTACTTCTTATATCTGAAATATTTTTCTTTTCTTTTTCCTTTTCCTAATTGGAGCATTTTGTACCTGAAAATACTTGTGATGTGTGGAACAGTACTCTTCGATGAAGCAAATAAGGATCAACTCCTATGAAGTTCAGTACTAAACAAGCAATAATACCCGACAGGGTTGGCGGTATTGGGCTATACCGGACCGCCCAGGGGCGTAATGAGGCCCGATGCCGCAGGCGGAGGGCCTTACAGCTCCTGGAAGGTCTGGTATAGCCCATAACGCCCACCCTGAAGGGTATTATTGCGATAGAAAATGGGCCACTGTATTATGTACAGTATGTTTGAAAAAATAATTAGGTTTGCATGTAAAAACTCTTATTTTGTAATAAAATAGTTCCTCCGCCTGTACTGTCTAAACTGTCTGTACCCCCCCCCCACTGAGATGTCCCTGTATCCACTATATTATCCAGTAGAGGGCTCTGTAGTGTTTGCCACTTATTTCTTTCTGGTTGTTTTTTGTTTTGTTTACCCCCTTTTAAATTGTGATCCGTACGAGACCCAGAATTAATCAGGGGGAACTGCTTTAGAAGGGTAACTAGCATTGTCACACAGTCCGAGAGCTTGGTTGGGAGAGTACTGCCATAGGATACGAGTTATATCCTATGACCACGGCTGGGAGAAATGATGAATTCGCTCTGTGACTGGAAAAGTAAATGCTGGAGTGGTTCTTTATTTTTTTGTTTAAATATATACAATATTGTTGTTGAGCGGGAGTGGAGGCTGCTGTGAGGAGTCTCGCGCTGCACGCTTTAAAATGGCAATGACAGCAGTTGGTTCCGTCAAGCCGATCCCGTCTGATGGTTCCTTTTCTCATACTGCTGTTGTTTTTTAGTTCATGGGTTTTTTTTCTTTAAAAAAGTAAAGCAGATTTGGGGGGGGAGGAATACTCCTCTTGCTTGCGGAGCGGGAGGACTGCCTTGCTCGGTCGTCCTTTACAAGAGAAGGAAAGATGCAGTTTCTTGCACACTGTCCTCAATCAGAGAAACTGCTGTATTGCTGTTTATTTTCGGCATCGTTGTTATGGCACATGACTTTACGGATCCCTGGCAAAAGAAATGTAAGGTTTCTAAATTTATTTTTGTTGTTTACGTTAGCAGCGCTTTTTTTTATTAGTGGCGGTAACTGTGCAATGCTGTCCTTGTGTGGAGTTTATTTCCATCCCAAGAAAACTGCCAGCTACACAGCGGGACTCAGAAGATGAGCAAGACGGATAATTTGGGTCATAATAGTGCACTGCCACCCTTGTGTGGAGTCTACCCTCACCCCAATAAAACTGCCAGCTATACATTGGGACTCGGGTATTGTATTTCATTATTTTTTTTCTTAACTTTTGTTTTACATGATGCTTTTGGTTGTTGTGCTATCTCTCGCTAAGGGACAGGAAAAAATGGCGGCATTTTGAAATTTAAATTTGGTGCTTACAGCCAATTAGGAAACTGGGTTGGCACTAGGATACTTCCATGTGTGAAGGGACATTATAGACTGGTACTTTTTATTTCCTGGGCATCTATTGAAAGTTAATGTAACCCCCTGGCAAGGGTACTAGCCAATCAGATGCCAGGAAATAAAAAGCCCATTTTCTAAAAACTTATTAATGTTCACCTAGCAATAAAGTTGACATTCTGTGATCCAAACACCCCTTCATCAGAACACAATGGTAGTACATATTGTCATGGTCATATCTTTTGTAGTTCTCTGTTCTGTTAATTCTCAACTTTATATATTATCCTGAACTAGAATGGGAGCCTGCTTATTGTGTTTTGATGAAGTGGCATTGAACCGTGATATGTCAACATTATTTTCAAGTGGACATCAATAAAATATCAATAGTGGACTACATAAGAGTTGATCCTTGTTTACATTGTTGTGGTGTATGTATGCCATAAGGATCCTCTCGCTTATACTTGGTGAATATTCATTAGGGCATCCTGAGAATTTTGTATAGAACCGTGAAATAATACTCTGCTTGGAGGATGACACTGCAAGTTCTATCCATCTCCTACATTATCAGCCCTATGTTCTCACTGTTTGTGACATAACATCTGACCAAGAAGAGCCAATCATCCACTACCAGATCAGTCACTTGTGTTTTCACATTAAATATCATCATCAGTTTATTGATCATCCAATATAAGCTATGGACATTATAATGTGTACAGACATTTAAAAATAGGAACATATTAAAATCATTTGGGGTAAAAATACAGCTTACAAAGTAATGTACAATTGCTCTATGTAGGACAACAGCTCTAATTCATAATACCTACAATGTCTAGGGGTCAAACTGTACTCCTCCAGTTAAATGTTCTTTCTCATTATTTATTTTTTTGCTCTTAATTACAGATCCTACAAAGCGTGCTATCATTTCAGCATCTGTTTCTGTACTACGATGTAATAAGATGAACACTGCATCAAAGTTTGCATTTGCATACTTTGCTAAAACATTAAATATGTTGTTCTTCAAGCATGCAGCAGACCTGTGTGGCACAGCCTCAGACCTGTAGTTTGGCCTTGGATCATACGACTGGGGGCTAAGAGAGTGGGATGGGTACTAGGATTGAAAAAAAACCTAACACCACATTTTCCTCTTTTTTGTGGGCACAGAATCCTACCAATACATAAACATATTTTTTATTACAATTAATTTCCTTACTTTTTTTATAAACTTTATTTATTAAGTAGTTCATGCAGAATGTCAGCATTATTTACAATAGTTCAACATTTTTTCCATCAGTTTACATGTAATCAAATAATATCAAGCATTTTTACAGACCTTTAAACCTTTTTCAGTAAATGAGGAAATTAGGTCTAATAATTATACAACTCATAATTACTTTATGTTGGTTTGTCCTTCATTTAGGTAGGTTTTATAAATAAGAATATGCCTCTGAGAACCCAATCCAACCCTTTTCAAGGGACAAAAGCATTGTCCTCCCTGGAGATATATAAAAGACCCAGGTCCCCCAGGTCAGTTCAAATCTGGTCTGTCACCCTAGGTGATATGCTATCATTCATTCCAGGTAATAGATATTAATCATTGTTTGCCATTGGGAGAGGCTCGAGGAAGTAGAGGTATGCCACTGGTGGGTTATAACATTCTTAGCCGCTGTTATGTATAAATAGAGCATACCCCAAACAGGAGGTATTGTACCTTCCTGGTCTATATATAAAAGTATTAGTTGTTTAGTAGTGATCAGTTCAGGTGTACGTAACTGAGCTATTGCTGTACCAAAATCACTCCAAAAAGAGCCTAGTTTGTCACAGTTCCAAAAAATATGGGTAAAATCCGCACTATGTTCCCCGCAGCCCCTCTAGCATTGTCCATATTGACTAGGTAAGTATTTTAATAATTTGATCGGTGTATTAAAAAATCTAATCTGACACTTCCATATAAATTCTTTCCAATATGGGGCTTGAGAAATGCGCATGGAAGGAACTATCGGTTCTAACCACTTCTCATATGTGATATCTGATTGTAATTCTCTGTTCCAGGACTAGAGCACCATACTGGTAGTATCAGTCCAGTGTGTCCTGAGGACCTTATATGCTAATCCAATTAAATGGAGATATGTCAACCCTCTTAATGTGTCTATGATTAGTTTCAGTAATTGTGGAAGTGGATTCGGAAGGGTATTCCAAGGTGAACCCATTTGTTGTAAAAAGGCTCGAGCTTGCAAATAAAATATAAGGTTTGCATTATGTAATTGGTAAGTGGCCTTTAAGCTGGCAAATGGAATAATCCCCCTGGTGTTCAGCAGCTGATATAGATAGGAAAGGCCCATTTGGTACCAGTTTTGAAATGCTAGGGTCATCCGGGCCAGAAGAAAATCCGGCTCCATTTTTAACAGCCTGACAAAATAAAAGGGGAATTTCAACATTGGAGTAACTCTTAATTTATACCACATTCTGATGGTATCCTCTGTACCAAATGTAAATACCCTGAAATTCGGTGATAAGTTCAATGGCGCAAACAGCACTTTGTCTAATTCGAACAAGTCATTTAGCACAAATTCTATATATTTCCATGTTGCCTCATATTCAGGACTGATCCACTGTAAAACCACTTCAAATACCACAGCCCTTTGGTGTTCTTGTAGGTTAGGTAAATTCATACTCCCTTTATCAATTGGTAACGTCAATAGTGACCAGTGGATCCTAGGGAGGGTATCTCCCCCAGATAAAACGTGATAAAGATCTATTCCAGGATATAAAGTAATAAGGGTCTGGATTCATTGGAAGAGTCTGGAACAAGTATAGAAACTTTGGCAAAATTGTCATTCGTACTGCCTCTCTCTTAGAACATAAAGATAAGTGCAGACGGGCCCAGCCGCTTAGTTCACCCTCTATCGCCTGGGTCAGAGGCTCATAATTAATTAGTTCTAGGTATATCAGGTTTTAGGCAAATATATTCCCAAATATTTTATTTTGGTACAGCCCCATCCTGACGGAAGCAACCTTTTAAGTGCCATAGAGGGGGAGAAGTTCAGGGCCAATATCTCTGTTTTTTGAATGTTTATCACAAATCCTGAAAAAGCAGCATATTTATGTAGAATTTTGAGCACCGTTGGAACCAACTGTTTTGGATTCAACAAAGTGAGCAGGACATCGTCGGCATAAAGTGAAAGTTTAAAATGCCGCCCCCCCCCCCAGTGGAATACCTTCTACTAATAATGAATCTTTAATTGCTGCTGCTAATGGTTCAATATAGACAGCAAAAAGGAGAGGGGAGAGAGGGGAAGGGACATCCCTGGCGTGTTCCTCTAGTTAAGCTAATCGGTGCTGAGAGTTGGCCATTAATTCAAATAAAGGTCTTTGGACCCTGATAGATATTCTGTAGCTACATAAGGAGGCATTCTGGAAATCTCATATGTTTCAGAGTATGCCATAAAAAATGTCATGATACTCAACCAAAAGCCTTGTCAGCATCTAAGTTGAACAAGGCTGTGGGTATTTTCCTTTGATTTAAATGTGCCATTAGAAATACTGTTCAGCGGATGTTGTCTGCAGTCTGTCTAGAATGAATAAACTCAGACTGGTCTGGATGGATTATGGTCAGCAAAATGTTTTCTAATCTCCAGGCTCAAATGAACATGTAGCTCTTATAGTCCATATTTAATATGGATATGGGTCTGTAGGAGGAAGTCTCCTTGGGATCCTTTTCAAGATTCAGACTTGGGGACAATGTGGCATAGGCCCACGGGGGGGGGGATATCCCCCTCCTTGACCCCCCTATAAGTGGATAGTAAGGAAGGGATCAACTGTTTGGAAAATGTTTTGTACCATTTGGAAGGGAATCCATCTGGACCAGGGCATTTTTGGGGTCTTTGCTTCTGCTGTGGCTAATTTAATTTCTTCTGGCCTGATCAGGGTTAGCAATGAGGTCTGCTGGTCAAGGGTTAAAGTTAGAAGAACCATTGTAGCTAGGTACTGTTCTATCTGCATGGGGTCAGGGGGAGCTGGGGCTGTATACAACTGAAAGCAGAATCGCTGAAAAGCAGCCAGTAAATCCTCAGCAGCATGTGCCATCTGGGACAACAGCTTGGAATTAATCTGAGTACTACAGGCAGTGGCCTTTTGTCTCCTGAGATGACGTGCCAGATTTCTGGACCCCTTTGGACCACCCTCATACATATATTCTTTTAAGTAAAACAGGACCTATGGCACCTTCTGGTCAAGGATTTTTTGTAGTTCTGCTTTCAATTGATGAAGTCGGGTTTGCTCCTGGGACATTCCAGAGTGCTGGGAATGTTGGAGGGTATGCAGCTCTTTTTCAAGCCTTGCATAAGCAACTATCCTTTGCTTTTGTTTGTAAGATGTATAAGCCATAATCTATCCATGAATCACTACTTTTAATGTATGCCATATTATACCTGCAGTAACTTCCGAAGTGTTGTTATCTGACAGTATCTGTGGAATTTTAGTTTTAATCTTTTTTTTTTAATTCTGGGTCACTAAGCATTGTTAGATTTAGGCACCAATGAGATGGTCCCCGAAGGTGGCCCATGTCATATTTTAACAGTATAGGAGAATGGTCCAACAGAAAACATGGGCCTGTACTGATATCCTGCAGTTGACCTGTGTGTTCCTTTGTGGTGAAAAAATAATCAATTTGAGAATGGGTACAGTAACAAGGAGAAAAGTAAGTATATGCTCTGGTAGTGGGAAAGAAAAATCTCCACACATCTGCTATCCTAAATGAATCCATTTGAGTCTGGAACAGTTTATGTGCGGGTGTTTGTCTATGTGGGGAGCAATTGGTGGAGTCCAACCGACGGGTCAGAAGTTATGTTTATGTCACCCCCCATTATTCGAGTTCCTTGTAACATCTCCACCAGTCTGTTGAAGAACACTCAAAACCTCGCAGGGGGAGATTGTGGGGGGGAAATATGTATTGGCCAGGGTAACTGGTTTCTCATAAAGTAGCCTTGTCAATATGACATATGATCCATTTGAATCAGCATATTCCTTCTGAAGTATAAAGGGCGTTGATGTGGGGATTAATATAGCCATTCCACTTTGTTTGCCTTTCTTGCTGGAGGATGCTATTACCTGATATCTACCACCCCAGGTCAACTTCGAGTGCTTTCCAAGTGTAAGGTGTGTCTCCTGCAGGTCAATTACATCAGGAGCTTGCTTCCTTAAGTATTGAAAGACTCTCGACCTCTTAACAGGGTTTTTTTTGTTGGTTTTTTTTAGTTTAAGAAGTAATCAGAAATACAACCCTTTGAGTCAGGGACTCATTTACAAAGGCTCCTCGTCAGGAAGACATTAATAGCAAGCAACAGAAAACAAAGTAAATGAGCTCAAATAAAAGCAAACAGTTAAAATTAAGGGCTGGTTACAAAGGCCCCATGTCAAGGTAAGTTAGCAATAATTAACAGATATAAACAATAATATGGGCTATAATGAGTCAAATGAAGGGCAGGGTCAAAAATAGGCAGACTAAGAGGAGTAAAGGCAGGGGGAAACTCAGTCAGAGCAGCCACAGCAGCGGGAGGAGAGGAGGTGGTTCTTTAGAGCAGTTTTAAAAGACCCCAATTTTGGGAGGGAGGTGACAGCAACAGACAGGGAATTGTACCAGGACTGGGCATGGTAACGGAATGACCTCTGTGCAAGGGAGGTCCTAACTCCTGGGACTTGCAGAGGAGAGCGGACAGTGCTGCGGGTAGAGAGGGAGTGGGTAGATAGGCTTATGATAGAAGACAGACCTGCAGTGATTTTTTGGTCAAGATGCAAGATTAATAGATAAGCCTTTCCTCCAGATTAAGGAAGTTAAAGAGGGAATACAGTGTGCAAGTATGGGTAAGACATGAGGAACCTGTAAGCAGCCAGCAGGCCTTATTGAGGGATAGCTTAATTTTGTGCAGAGCAGTGTTGTCAGTGGCATCAAAAATAAGCAGACCATAATCTACGAGGGACAGTACTGAGGATGAGATGGCCAGCCTTTGTGCTTCAGTGGGGAGACAGTTGCAATGGCGATGCAGTAGGCCTATCCAATAATTGATGGCAGAGCAAAGGGAGTGGATGTGGCCATGAAAGGATAGGGAGGGATCAAAAAGAATGCCAAGATATTTGAAGGAGGAGGTTTGTTCAGGGGGAAGAGGATACTAGATAAAACCTGGAGTGGATAATCTTTATGTTTACTCTGCTTATGCGTAAAAAGCATGGTTTTAGTTTTCTTTAAGTTCAAAACCAGCCTGTGATCAGAGAACCAGCATTCAGCCTGGGTGAAGGAGTCCTGCAGGGAATTTTGTAGGAGGAGAGGGTCAGTGTATGAGTCAAACAGGACAGCGTCATGCGCATAAAGCAGAAGGTTTCCATTACAAGTGGAGGGGAGAGAATTCAGGTAGAGGCTGAAAAGCAAGGGCCCTAGGATGGAGCCCTGGGGAACACGGGAACGAACCTGTCGGGGACAGAAGATAGACACGATTTTGACATATTGGGTGCAGGAGGAAAGATAGCTGGAGAACCAATTCAACACACCCTGCGAGAGGCTGAGGGGTTGGAGAGAAAAAAGGAGAAGGGAGTGGTGGACAGTGTCGAAAGTTTTCGACAAGTCAATGAAGACAGAGCCAGCAATATGACCATTGTCAAGAGCAGTGTGAAGGAAATTAGAGAATTCAATAAGGGTGGTAGCGGTGCTGTGTGCGCGACGAAAACTGTATTGCTCACGGCAGAGGAGGTTATAGGTGGAGAGGTAATCAGAGAGCTGATTGTCCCCAATTTTTTCCAGAGCCTTAGAGAGAGGGGGGAGGATGAAGATCGGCGACATTTTCTGAGGGAGGTCCAGTCGCCAGATTTATGAAGAGGGGTGATCACTGCTATTTTCCAGGCAAGGGAGAATTGACTGAGGCAGAAGGAGTGGTTCAGCAATTTGGTCAGGGGGCTGAGGACAGCATCTAGGACCCTTTAACCCATTAATGTTGAGGGAGAGTATTTGCATAGATGTTATTGCCATTTGTTACAATGGGAATTTGCCTTTGACCTTTGAAAATGTTTTAACATAAGTTTAGGATCTCCCCTTGTTGTGGCCCAGATGTACCCTGAGACCCCCTTGATCACTAGAGTTCCTCTTTTCCTTTCCTCAGGGAATATGGATTGAGTGTAACCTTTCCTCAGAAGGCAAAAACTAAATTTCACCTGTTTTTTTAAAGCATAAAATCTGATGGCACTCAATATTGACATTCTTTCTTCATTTCTGCAAGATTATTCCTATTGCTATAATCATTTTCTTCATGGTGTAACACTTTACTCTATTCAGTAACTGAGTAACCTTTAAGAACCAACTGTGGGTAGGAGACAACAAAACTTGTTGACAGCCTTCACCCTTCAAGCTATGTACATCTTTTCTGGAGCTCCTCCTGAAAATAAACACAATAAAATATAACCTCTGGTTTAGTATCCTCGGATTGGTTGTCTGGGGGTAGCTCCAAAACTGTGACTTCCAAGGTAAGGGAGACCACATTTTGTTTCCCTTATAGCTCAGTATAATAACCGAGCTTTGGAGGAAAGCCAGGAGTAATATCCTCCGGGGCCCCCAGGGGGCCGCACTCCACTCCAGAAACAAACTAAAAATGACAGCACTCAAAATAAATGCTGTAAATAGCGAAAAAAACACAGCATTAAGTAATTTATCCCACCATAGACAGCTTTTCCCTCCACCCTGCCAGAAAATTGTGTTTACCGTAATTAAACATCAATTTTTGATCCAGATCTCCTTATAAAATTTTAGGGACCAATGAACCTATATTAGGAATTAAGAAAAAAGCTATATCTGTAAATGAAGGATTAACTTTTCCTAAATCTTAATACAGCAGTTTTGCCAGTTTGTTTCAGGAGCAGTGACTGCTGTGAAGCATTTATGGGGTTAGTCTCTGGTGTATCGCCAGGGTCTTCTAGACTGTCCCTTCCTCTTAATGGCTGGAGTCCATGTCGTATGACAGTTATTTAACTGCAACTGCAATGCCATGGGCTATGAGTGCTCACCCTCAGTTTTTTTTTAATTATGATTAAAGGGCTTAAGGGCTGTAAAGAAGAGGGCAAGAAAGAGTCTTTTTTTGCCCCATAGGTCAATCCCACAAAAAGTATAGCCCTCCTCTGTTAATGCAGACTTTTCCTCAGTCTTTTTAGCAGAGTAGGCTCTGCTAGTGGCCCAAGTCATCAGACTTCATTGCAGGCCCTTGGGATCTGGGATACCAACAGGGCAGGGAGAATACACAAAAAAAGTACACAGTACCTGTTCACCTGTTGCTCAGGGTTTGGGTCTTGTGGAACGCTGGAAAGAGGAAGGCAAGTAGCTCCAGGGATCCCTGTATAAGCTTTGGAGTTAGAAGGGCCTTTCTGCCTTGCGACTGTTTGCTATCAGGAGGGTTGAGACTTTAACTGCGTGTGATTTTCTTGTCGCTTTGTGAGTTGAAGACCCAGTTTCTGTAGCTCTGATTGTGCCTCCTCAGCTGAGTCGAATTCTCTTCTGCCCTCTGGTAGCTGGACAATTAATCGCGAAGGGTATGGTGTGGAGAATTTGTAGCCCTTTTCTCGTAGTGTGGGAAAAATATAGCATATGCCCTCCAGTTTCTCATAATTTCTGGTGCATAATTATTGTCCAGATAAATCCTAGTCTGGCCATAAAATACTTTCTGGTGCCTCCAAGCCGTGAGCAAGACTCTTTAATTGCATAGCTCAAGAATCTGGTGATTATGGAGTGTGGGCAGGCCTC
Organism: Neoceratodus forsteri; assembly: GCA_016271365.2. Lineage (NCBI taxonomy): Eukaryota > Metazoa > Chordata > Ceratodontiformes > Ceratodontidae > Neoceratodus > Neoceratodus forsteri. The sequence goes on along the minus strand of CM028137.1, from coordinate 724,843,071 downwards.
AGGTGACATGGATTTAGGCCATAATGCTCTATGTACCCACTCCATTTCTAGCTGTAGATCTACAGGCAGTTCTAGGGCCGCCTGGTGTAATCTTACTGTAAAATCCAGGATGTCCTGACCCTCTGATCCCTCTGGTATGCAATATATGCGTATGTTTTTCACCTGGCCTTGTTCTCGGCATCTTCTTGCCGAGCTTGAAGTCAGGCCTGCTGCTCCTGTAAGGCCTTCACCATCTCTTCCAGGTCATCTGTGTGGTTTTCCATCACAGTGATCTGCCTGTCAGAGTCATCGGTGCGTTGCTCTAAGTTTACTACATCGTGCCTTAGCTCTTAGTATAATTGCTTTACTTCTGACCGGAAAGACAGTATTTCCTTATGTATTGTATCTAATTAAATTTTTTTGCTTTTCTGTGCTTTTTTGTACAGTGATGCAGTTGGGTCAGTATGTCCTCCCATGTCTACCGAGGCCTGTGATTGCTCCAAGTTGGAAAGGTCAGGATGTGAGGTTTGAAAGTCCTTCTTCATTTTTAGGCTGTTTGCTTGATTTCCCAATGTTATTCTGGGATCTGGCAAGTATTCTCCCCTTAATATGTAATGTTCCAGTAGAATTATTGCCTGAATTGTAACTGGAAAGGGGAATTCTGGTGAGGTGCTGCGGGATCTCTAAATTCAAACCGCCATTCAAGCCGGGATGCAACCAGAAGTCCCAATTTCCTTACTTTTTGAGAAAGCAGAGTCATAACTTGCTTCATGCAGGCTCTCTGGGCCCTGAACAAAACAAGAGCTGAATTTGAACTTATTTGGGGCAGGACCCTTTGGGTCCTGTGGGAAATATGGACAGACAGGTTGAATTCTGCTCTCAGCAGTAAAGGCCAGGAGGTGCTGCCAGGGTGTTGCTACCCCCAGAGAAGTGACCAGTTCCAGGAAAGCGTTGCACACTAGGGATATCCACGCAGTGTTACGTGCTAGAATAACAACACATAAGCATGTCTTGACACCAGAAAGTTCCAATGCAAAAAATAAATTTACTGAATCCAAAAACTCAGATACAAAGACATGCATGCAGAGACAAGACACTGGTAAGTTGTCCCAGCGCTTTGCTTCCCTCTATGGAGTTTTGTCAGGAGTCCCACTGAGGAAACTCCACTGAAGTTTCCGTACACGTTTCTATATTTGAGTTTTGGACTAAATCAATTTAGTCCAAAATGCCCTGCACAAGGCCCTGCATAAAATACGAATAGGACTTAGTAAACTTTTCAAAACCATTTTGGTGCTTTAAACATTTTGTTTTTGTTGGACTTAAGAGGTATTTTGTGATGATTTTCATAATTGTTTTTTTGTGTGTGTTGGACTTAGAAAAATATTCAAGATTTTCTTTTTTTTTTCATGTTGTACTCTGTATCTTGATGCACATATGGTACATGCATCTGGAATTAGAAATTATTTTCACTTTTTCTTTTTACGTCTACTTATGTCTTGGCCAACTTTTGCCATTTTGATCTCAAATTTTCAAGATAACTAAGACACCACTCCCACCTCATCACCACATAAGTGGGACCTTATAAATCAACCCTAAATGTGATTTTGGGGTCCCAAGTGGATGTGAATCATGAATCACCCTTACTGTGGTCATGAGTGGGGTGATCCAGTGGTTAACACCCATGTTTGGTGGAAAAAACTTGGAAATTTGGCCATGTTATCAGTGAAAAAAATTGTGTGAAATAAAAACGATGTCCACACACATGCATGGTACAGTTTTATACAAACTTCATTTTTATTATGACCACAACTCCTGTCTCGTGGTACAGCAAAGCATATAGATACAGGACTAGTGTACAGCAGATGGCAATCAGCTAAGCAGGTAAGCAGAGGATAAATGCTGTCCACTGTCTCGGGACCATGGGGGGGGTAGGGAAGGGTGGAGGCTATGGATGGGACCATTAGACTCCAGGAACATGATGCTAATAGAGATAGTGTGAGGGAGGGGGACCCACCAGTTGCAAGGGAAGTTCTTTTTGCACTGCAATGGGGATTCAGTGAGGGAACCACTGGACAACAGGAAAGTTCTTTACTATGCCAACAGATCTTTCTTCTCACAATAGAGATCGGGGAATGACATGATGGCAGGCTTACAACTTTACTGAGGTTGGAGGGTTAACAGAGAGCAAATCATCCTCCACTCTCAACAGGAGAGATTGGGTGAGAGTGGTGGGTTTTTTTCTCTGTTAACAGGTGCTTTTTACACGCATTAATCAGTGCAGTTTGGGCAAGCTATTAGTGCATGCAAAGGAGGTCCAGTATCCCAGTGCACACATATTCATGATTTTCCAGCTTATCCATGCCATGGGATTTCCTATATGTGAAGTGCAGTGCTTGCAGGTGCAAATCTCACTGTGTGTGGCGCAAACCTTGTTTACACAGTGGAAAGGCTCTGAATATGCTGCCCTGTGTGGGTGTTATTAGACCCTGGAGTGCCATGCTGACCTGTTATATCCCCTCTGATGACTGGCCAAATATACTATGTAGCAACTTAAAATAAAAAAAAACAGAGCATTGAAAAACTGAGATTGATTTTCTCTCATATTTACTACTAGGAGACTAGATGGTGAGGTGCTTACCAGGTGTCCCCATAATTACTTTCATAATTTTCAAAAGTAGTTTTTTTTTCATAAAACAACAAATGTATTATTTCACACCTTTTGGGAAATACTGCCCACCCATCATTTCCCATTCACAGAACAAATTCTGTACTCCACCTTTGAAAGCTTAAGCATAACCAGTTTCACTCAGCTTTGCTTACCATAAAACATCTGAAGATAATCAGCAAGGTTATGTGGTCTTCTCAGTGAAACACATTGCTTCCATGTGAATGCTGACAGAATGCATTTTCAAATCCTACAACTCATCAGTGGAGTTAGGATTACATCACTGAAATAAAGAAAGCCCTGGTTTCCCATGGGAACATACTGGGTTTCCCTTGCAAAGCAGATACTCATAGCAAACATTTGCCAAGTTTGACTTTTACTTTAATCTCAACAGACCACACTGGCAAAAACAATGCAGCTAACCTTGGAAAATACCAAACAACCTTGTTGTCCTCCTCCTGGTTTGTGATGAGTCCCCCCACCACCACCACCACCACCAACCACCACTGCACTGGCGTTTGGTATTTTCATCCTGTAACCAATTCCTCAGCAATGGCTGCCAGTTCTCTGCCCTTTGGGAATCTTTGTTGTCACTTACTAAGACTGCAAATGTAACATGCCTTGTTAATGTGGCACTGCTGCTGAAGCTCCATCTGATTCTTTTCCTTTGAGCATAGCCATGGCCAGTTCTTGCAGCCATCCAGACTTTGTCACCATTATGTTTTCTCTTATTAAATTTAACCTTTCTGCTTCCTTTAACTACATTTTCCTTTTTTCCTCTGTGGTACCTGCATAATGAGTCTCTGTAAGTCAGCAGAGGACAGGGTCCACACAGTAAAATAAGTGTAATCCCTCCCCCCTGCAAGCAGTTTGGGGGGCTTAACTCAGCTTGTCTGGCAGTGCCAGGTGATCCCTTTTCTAGTTAGTAATGGGTTAACTTGTGAAGATCTGTGCAAGTTCAGTTAAGTTGTTTACTACTGCAGCAAGATCCTGTTCCGGGAACTTTGTAACTTTCAAAACATCCTGTATCTAGTGTTTACCTGTAAAGAAGCAGCTCTGTGCTGACTGGATTCTCTGCTTGAAGGGGTATAAAAGAGTGACCCCTGCCTCTGCAGATTAGATTCAGATGGAGAAAAGGGATCCATATTAAGAGAACAGGGTTCAGCCCATTGCACATCTGGCTGCAACCAGCCACAGATGGCTAGTGAGGCTCAGGAGGTGGCAATTGGGTCCAGAGTCTGAGAAGTGGCACTTGTACTCTCCAGACTGAGTTGCTGGAAGCCCTAGCCATATGAGGGCACACTGGGATTTATTTATTTTATTTTATTTAGTTTTTATTAACTGGTGGTGGCCTGTTAGCAATTCCCTCTCAAGGGGTTTGCCTAACTGAGTCCACCTATAGATCACACTCATGCCAGAAGAAGTAGCCCGAGAAGCAGAACTGAAGAAGCAGAGTGCACTTTTCATCCAGAAAGCAAGGCGGTATTCCAGCTGGGTAAGATATACAGAGAAGCTATCTACCTCACTTTGTGTACTGAAGTTGGGTATGTCACTTACGAAATTAGACCTTAAAGGGATTTACCTATGGTGTGGGCACAAGACTCCTAATTGACCAGTCTTCATTTTGTATCCCACATTCCTGTATAGCTTTGTAAATAAATTTACCAGTATTAGTCTCCCAAGTAAATGCTGTCTAAATTTTCTCACTAGCAGACATCATCTTGAATATGAGGAAACATACATAATTCTGTTTGCAGGCATCCTTCTAGGGCATTGATACATGATGCTTCTTGGGGTGTTTAAGTACCACACTGTGGCTGCTGGTGAACTACCATTCCTAACCAATGATTACGACTTTTATTGTCAAGTGAAACAAGATGCCCATAGCACTGTTATGTTATTCCACCTCTGGGTACTTGTATACTACAGTACTGTTTAGGGCTGCTCGCTAACATCCTGGCATGTGTACAGGCTTTGCAAATAAATTTGTTTGTTTGATTCACCATTTAAGTCAGAGCGCCTTGTTTTCCTAAGCATAATGCTAGGAACAGTAACTATGTTAACAAATGACATTTACTATGCTGAATATGACAATGAGGAGGAGCTCATGGGAGCATCACCTGTGAGAGGAGGGGCACTAGAATATAAATCCTCGAGCTGCACATAGCGCGAGCACTGTGGCACGAGCATGAGTGGTGCCAGAATTTAGAGTACCATCTAACACTAACCAATTTAACATTAATTTATGTGTTTAACAAGTATAATATTGTAGAACTAACTGACAAAGATCAATGGGGTATTTATATAATATTTTCATTGTGTTTTATTTACACAAGGGGAGGAAGTTGACTGAGATAAGATTAGAAACACTAACAAGAGCCTCCACGACAGGTGGGTGTAGTCAATCTTTTAATAATCAACAGCCTGCCGGGGAGACTCTATACTTGTTTCAGTAATAGACAGCTTCTACCTTTTTTCATTTTGTGGAGCTACAGGAACAAGAGGGCCTTAGTGTAACAGGTTAATATTCCCAGTGGCAGGGGACTAGCCTATTTAAACACGTTTTGTACTGATAAAGCTTTTAGATATATATTAAAGACTAAGATAGGTTTTAAAAAACAAAACGTCAAGGCTAACTATTCAACTGTTTCTTGTAACTACTGCTGCTCAGTACACTATTGCAAAGTGTAATGCACAAGTGAGAACACAAAACTCTACTGAACAACAAATGGCTTATCTTGCCAGGGCCTCCTTCTGGATGTTAACTTGCCTCACAAGTCTAATGAGTACACCAAAGCCATGAAGGAACTCATTTTCTAACCACTGTAGGCTAGTTAATTATACAAAATGCTTGCATCTGGACGGAGGCTCTGGTAAAATGATTAACATAACTAACTGTACAGGAATCACAGCATCACAGTTAATATTACTAATTTCAGGTGACATTGAGGCCAATCCAGGTCCACTGCTGAAAAATAGGCCAGAAATAAAAATTGTACAAGACAACGTGAGAAGCATAACGAAAAAAATCAATACATTAAGACTTTGGGTCCAAAATAATGTTCCAGATATAATTGGTTTGTAGGAGACATGGCTAACATCGCAAATTGACACTAGAGAAATATTGATAGATGATTTTAATGTTTTTAGGCAAGATAGGGGTAAAAGGGGCAGTGGAGTTCTTCTGCATATGCATCAAAAAGTAGGGGAGCTCAAAATTGTATCTGCTGGGACTGTTGCTGGGATAGAATGCCTGTGCATAATGTCAAAACAATTAACACTTTTGGTGGGGGTAATCTACTCCCCTTCAAAAATTAATGTTAGCAAATTCGAAATACTAGCGCATAAAATTACTTCTTTGGCTGATGATAAAGATATTATCCTGATAGGGGACTTCAACGCAGCCTGGGAAAAACCCAGAGGTAACAAACTAGAAAAATACTTTGAGCCACTAAATATTTAACAGGCAGTAGACCAACAAACTAGGAGGAGCAACTTACAAAGTCAAGGCAACATATTGGATTTGATGGGGTTTTTTTTGAGTCTTTTTAATTAAAAGCTGCAAAGTTCTTTCCCCAGACTTGGGTGACCATAACCCAGTATTATGTACCATAATGGATAAATATAACTGTAGGGAGGTAGGAAAAAACTATCACAAAAAAGGACTACAAAAATTTCCATTCTGATTCTTTTATTCATGACTTACAGAAGATAAAATGGGATAGAATATATTTGAGTCCCAATATAATAAATATTGGGGTTGAAGACTTTACAAATATGTTTGTACAAACTTGTAACAAACATGTTCCCCACAAAACATACAGGATAAGAAAACATCACTTGCCTTGGGTAACAGAATTTTGAAGGAAAATGATTCGAACAAAAGACAGACTGTGGGGAAAAAAGCAACAAAGACCAAAAATGGGGACATGTGGGAACAGTTTAAAACACAGTGAAACGAACATATGAACATACAAAATTTGCCAGCAATAAAGGCCCAGAGGTCTATCAAGTCTGCTCGAATGTGCAGCTAGCACCCCTTATTCTGCAGCTGTCCCTCCACCACCCTTCCCCTCCATTGACCCTCCCCCTTGCTCTCTCCCATCCCCTTTTGAAGCAATCCACTGTTCTATTGGATACCACTTCCGCCAGTAACGCATTCCACCCAGCTACCACCCTCTCTGTAACAAAGTGTCTCCTCATCTCCCTCCTGAACCTTCCTCCCTCCAGTCTTATATCATGGCTCTGGGTGTTCCTCCCCTTCCTTACTTTGAACAGCCCCTCTGTATCTGTCTTGTCTATTCCTTTCATGATTTTAAAGGTTTCAGTCATGTCCCCCCCATCCCTCCTCTCCTCCAGTGAGTACATGTTCAACTCCCTCAGCCTCCTCTCGTATGATAAATCCCCCAGCCCCTTGATCATCTTTGTCACCCTGCACTGCACCCCCTCCAGTAACTTAATGTCCCTCTTCAAAAATGGGTACCAGTATTGCATGCAGTACTCCAGGTGCGGTCTAACTAATGATCTATACAGTGGCAGAATCACCTCCCCCTCCTCGAGGATATACCCCTTGCAATGCAACCCAGCATTTTGTTGCCTTTGCAGCTGCCTTCCTACATTGTGCTGAGTTGTTCATTGACCCTGTAATGAGCACCCCTAGATCCTTCTCCTCCTCTGTCTTGGCTAGCTGCACTCCCTCCCAGCTGGTAACTCCTCCTTGGGTTCTTCACCCCAAAATGCAGCACCTTGCAATTTTTGGCATTAAACCCCAGTTGCCAGGTGTCAGATCAGGTTTTCAGCTTTGCCAGATCATCCTGCAACCCATTACATCCCCCTAGGTCGTCCACCAATGCTCCCATCTTGGTGTCATCAGTAAACAGACTGATCTTGCTCTTGATGTCCTCTAATATGTCTGCAATGAAGATCCCAAACAACACTGATCCCAATACTGTGCCCTGCGAAACACCACTCATCACTACCCTTGGGGATGAGAGCGCCCACCCACCCACCACCCTCTGTTGCCTAACCTGAAGCCAGTTCCCTACCCATCTCACCAGCTTTGCACCCACCCCTGTGCCTTCTAACTTACTTCCCAGCCTCCCATGTGGCACCGAATCGAATGCCTTACTGAAGTCCAGATACAGGACATCCACTGCATGGCCTCCATCCAGTTGCCTAGTTACCCAGTCATAGAACTCCACCAGGTTGGTTTGGCAGGATCTGCCACATATGAAGCCATGCTGTCTGCTGTCCTGTAGTCCTTTGGTCTCCAGGACAGCCACCAGTCTCTCCTTCACAATAGTCTCCATCAGCTTGCCCATGATGGATGTGAGGCTCACTGGTCTGTAGTTTCCCAGTTCATCCTTGGGGCCACTCTTGTGGAGATGCACCACGTGAGCCATCCTCCAATCCTGTGGTACACATCCTGAATGTAATGAGGCATTAAGTAGGTCTGCCAAAGGTCCTGCAAGGACCTCTGCCAGCTCCTTCAGTACCCTGGGGTGAATGCCATCTGGGCCTAGCACCTTGTCCACCCTCAGTGCCCTCAAACCCTCCAGAACTCTGCCCTCCATGATTTTCTCATCTGTTACCCCTCTACCCCCAATTTCTGCCATTCCTACCCCCCTTGGGTATCACCCCCCTTCTCCTTAGTAAATATTGAGCAGAAGTAATCATTTAGCACTTCTGCCTTATCACTCCCTGCTACCACCCAACCCCCCTCTTTCCTAATCCTTACTATGCGGTTCTTGCACTTCCTTTTCTCCCTGATGTACCTGAAAAAGTCATTTTCCCCATTCTTAATGCCTTGTGCCAACCTGAGCTCCATTGGTGCCTTGGCTCCCCTTACTGCCCGTGTCGCCTTCTTCGATTCATTCAGGTCCTCCTTCCTGTCCTCCCCCCTCTCTGTTTTCTTGTACCTTCTAAAGGCAGCTCTTTTCCTCCTTACCCTTTCCATGACCTCCCTGCTCACCCAGCTAGATTTCTTTGCCCTAGCCATCTTGCTCTGGGCCTTGCTGCAGGTTCTGGTTGCCTCCACTGTCCTGAGCTTTATGAGCTCCTACCTCTGGTTATTGCTCATACTAGGATGGATTCTGGCCAGGTACCCTTTTACCAATTTCCCCATTCTCCCAAGGTTGGCCCTCCTGAAACTCAGCACCCTTGTGCCAGATTCCACTCCTTCCTTACCCATATCCAATGTTAGCCATACTGAGTGGTGGTCACTCCCTGCCAGCGTTTCATCCACCTTAAGTTCCCTCATGAACTCCCCACTTGCCAGCACAAGGTCAAGGGTATTCCCTAACCTGGTTGGTTCACTAACCATTTGCATCAAGAAGCTGTCCTGGAAGGCATCCAGCAGTACCTGCTCCCTTCTATTCCTGGTTGTTGAGGTACTCCAGTCCACTCCTGGCATGTTGAAGTCCCCCACAATCATCACACTACCCTTCTCGTAGGTACTCCTGATCTGTCCAGCTAGTTCCCTGTCTAACTTCTCCATCCGAGAGGGTGGCCTGTACACCACTCCAATTCTGAGAGTCCTATTCTTGGAATCCTGGATTTCCATTCATAATGACTCCGTAATGCCCTCCTCCCCTTCCTCCCTTACACACTTCAGTCCTTTCCTCACATATACTGCCACTCCCCTCTTTTCCCAATCACTCTATCCCTACAAAATATCCTGTACCCTGGTACAGAGAGGTCCCAGTCATTGCATTGAGTGGCCCATGCTTCTGTGATGGCTGCAATGTCCACCTCTCCCTCTGCCATGAGCATCTGTCACTCTGCAGTTTTCCTCCCAGGCTCCTAGCATTAAGGGTGACCACCTTGCACCCCTTCCCCCCTCCAATTCTGCCCTCCTTTACTAGCATCACCATTAGTACTTGCCCTATGTCCTTTGTCACTGCTATGGGGTGTAAGCTCAAATGGCTTCCCAACCTGTGGTCTCTGCATGTCGCTTGCCCACTTGCCACCCCCCGCTCCTAGTTTAAATTCCCAACTTCCTCTATGTACTCCTCCATCTTCTGTTTCAACACTTCCTTTCCCTCCTTGCTCAAGTGTAATCTATCCTTGGCATAGAGACTAATGTTCTCCCAGGTCCCTCCCCCCCCACCAGCCCATACCCTTTAGCATGACACCAGGTTCTTAGCCATCTGTTAAATTCCTCTATTCTCAGCTTTCTTGCTGTGCTTGCCCTGGGCATAGGAAGTATCTCTGAGAATGTTACTGATCTTCCTGCCCCCTCACATAATTGACCTAGTTCCTCAAACCTCCTCTGGATTATATCTACTGTCTTGTCAGCCAGGTCATTTGTCCCCAAATGTATAATTAAATGAGGCTTGTCCCTACCCCTTCTAGCTTATTTTAGAACAGATTATCCCACCCTTTCCACTGTCATTCCTGGCATAGCCTCCACTCAAATGTGACTATGTCTCACCCCTTTGCTACCCCACCTGACTCCTCCTAGTAATGAGTCCCCCAGCACTAAGATTCCACCCCTCTTACTCACTGCTTGCTTCCATTCCTCCCCATCTCTTGCTCCCAGCTCCTCCTCCTCCCTTACAGTAGTTCTCCCTTCTGCCCCTGTTGTAATTCCCCAGCTGAACTTCCCCCCCCTTCAGTTTCATCCAGATGTCTATCATTTACTCCAGTTTCATCACCTCCCTCTTCCTCCTCCTTCCCCTCTAGTACTGCAAAACAATTTTCTGGATTCCCTTCACCAATACCCACTTCCTCTATCCTCATAGTAACCTGTTCCCTCCTTTTGACTCCATGACTGTTGCCACTTCTCCTCCACCTCTCATAGGTCCCTATCTCCTCCTTCCATTTGTCTTTTGTCTCCTGATCTGGTTTCCCCTGACACCATTATTCTCAGCCTGGGCCCCCCCTTTCTCTGCTTCCCTTCTTCTGACCCTCTCCTTACCACTGTTGGCTCAAATTGCCCTCCCTCCTCATCTCCCCCTTCTCCCTCCCTCCAGTATTTGGCTATAACCTCCTCCAGTCTACCTTGCCTGTCTTAGTTCCCCCTGCAGACCCTTGATCTCCTTTCTAAGTTTCTCTATTTGGTTGCACACTGAATATCCCCCCACTCTCCAGGCAATTTTTAGAAAGACTGGTGCACCGCAGTTGTTGCAACCTACCACCCTACCCATTGCTCTCATTGCCCACCAGTGACCCCACACCCTTCCAGATGAAGGATATCAAACACGCCAAGTCTCCCCTTTCCCCCCATCAGTGCAAAACATTCTTCTCCTTTTCTTAATTTCCCTTACCCCTTTGGCATACACTTTAGATAGATTGAGCAACTGCTTTTTATGTTCCTATTCCTCCTGTTCACACCCAAAAAGAAACTTTAAGCAACTATTGCACAGCCTTAACTCCTACCCCTCCTTTCCACAATGCAAACACCAATGTAAACAGGTAACAATGAAGGCTCCTTGTTTTGCAGTTACTTCCCTTCCTCTGAGATAGCAGTCACCTCTTGACTCATTGTTGTTCCTTTCCTGGATGTCTGCTTCTGCTATGACAGGTGCATGTCCTTTGCCCTTCTTGGGAAATGATGTCAGAACCCCAGGTATAAAGGAAATCATGTACCTGGAGCAGGAGGGATGAGGGGCAGGGAGGGCTGGAGGGATCAGCCCATGCCTTCCAGAAACAATCAGGTATCTGAGGCCACTGGTCATACAATTTGCACCCTTCCCCCACTATGCACTAAACTTTGCAGCTACTGCAGTTAGCAAAAAACAATCACAACTTCCTCAAAAGCACAAAAAAATAGGGTTGATACCAAAAGAAACAGGTCCCCAATTCAAACAGCCTCACCAACAACACACCAAAATAGGATTTAAATTAGAAGATATAGGTTTCCAATTCAAAGAAACAGCCCCAATGAAATCACACCAAATAGGTTTGAAATCAGAAGAAAGTGGGAGAAACAGGCCTCCAATGTAAAGGAATGGCAGCCCCCACTTAAAGCACACCAAAATAGATTTTAAAGTTTCAACAGCTCCTAAATAGTTCCCTGCTAGCCCCTTTTAAGAAGTAAGAAAAATGAAGCCTGCTGCACAGTGAAACATCAAGACAAATCAGCACACCAAAACAGATTTAAAAATTCCAACAGCCCCAAACAATACCCTGCTAACCCCTTAGAAGTAGTGAGACAAACACAGCTTGTTACACAGTGAAACAACAAGACAAATCAGTCAACTTACATCACACCAAAATAGGTTTCAAAATTCCAGCAGCCCTAAACAATACCCTGCTAGCCCCTTAGAAGTAATGAGATAAACACAGCTTGCTACACAGTGAAACAAGACAAATCAGTCCACTTACAGCACACCAAAATAGGTTTCAAAATTCCAACAGCCCCAAAACAATACCCTGCTAGTACCTTAGAAGTAATAAGAAAGAAAAAAATATAACCTTCTACCAAGTAAAATCAACAAAAAATAATGTAAAAGCAGCAAGAAGAAGCTACAGTACTGGAATTGATCTGATTGCTTCCCCTTCAAACAAATGTAAAAAACTAATTAGGCAAGCCCGACGGAAATATTTTGTGAATAAAGTAGATAAGGCTTCTCAGCCTAAACAGTACTGGGACATAATGAAGGAATTGGAAAACCCTAGCTCTGAGCATGGGATCAGGATGCAGGACGAAAATGGGGTTCTCCTGCGTCCAGAATCTATAGCCCAAATTTTGAACAATTACTTTATCACTCTACCAGATACTGATATCCCAGAACCTAAAAAAGACACTATTAATAGCCCATCTGAAGTTAACCACTCTAAATTTTATTTTAGGAAAATTGGGGAGAAAGAAGTAGCAATTGAACTAAAAAAACTTAACCCTAGGAAGTCATATTGCCAGGACCCGAATAGAAACAAGATTTCTAAAAGGTGCTCAGAAACTAATAATCCTGGAAGGTGGTAACCCAAATGACCCCTCAAATTACAGGCCAATCGCCCTCCTTTCCATTCTCTCAAAGCTGATGGAAGGCTTGGTGTATAACCAACTGTATGAGTACTTGGAGAATTATTCTAAACTGACACCATACCAACATGGTTTCAGGGCCAGGAACTCAACGGGCACCACACTCGTGGACTTCCTTGACAAAGTAGCACTTGCTATGGATGCTGGGGAGTCCACGGGTGCAGTGTTTGTCGATTTGTCCAAGGCTTTCAATTTGGTTAATCACCCCATCTTCCTTGAGAGACTGGAAAGGATAGGACTGGCCTTAGGTCCACTAAAGTGGTTCCAATCATATCTGGGGCAACAAACCCAACAGGTGGAAACTGCAGGCCAATTATCACCCTCAGATCTTGATAAGAGGAGTGTCCCAGGATTCAATCCTGGGACTGTTACTATTCTTGATTTATGTAAATGATCTGCCTGACAACATATTGAACACCCAGATAAGACTTTATGCAGATGATACTGTATTATTTGCGTCAGCAAAAACCCACAACCAGATGGCAGCAAAGCTTCAGGCCAACTTCAACATACTCCAAGACTTGTTTGATAAATCAAGATTGGTGTTAAGTGTCAAAAAAACCCGGGTTATGTGCTTCCAAAATAAAATAAATAATAAGTAAGTAACATCTCAAGTAGAAATTCTGACTAAGAATGACAGATTCTAACAAACACAAATAACTACAAATATTTAAGTGTAATCATTGACAACCAACTGTCTTTTGAAGAACACATAAATTGTGTTACTAAGAAGGTTAACACGAGGACAGGTGCACTAAGCAGATTGGCATATAGTGTGTCTTCCAAATGCGTAAAATAATAGCCACACAATTGATTCTCCCAGTCTTGGAGTATGGGAACCAAGTGTCAGTGGCTCAGCAGATAGCGTACTCGCCTCTGAGGCTGGTAGATCAGAAGGCTGTGGGTTCTATCCCCACACCAGGCACTTGGGTTAAATCCCAGTACTGACACTGTAGTGCAGCATGAGAGGGGTACTGAACTCCTGAGGTGCCGTCTTTTGGATGAGACATTAAACCAAGGTCCCATCTACCTGTTCTGGTGGTAGTTCAGGTGGATGTTAATGATCCCATGGCACTTCTCGAAAAAGAGTAGGGGAGATTTCTATTGAAACACATACAAAGTAAATGCAAGATCAATAAGAAGAACATCAAAAAAACAAGAAAATACATCCAGAAATAAAGTTAAAAAAACAGAAAAAAACTAGCGATACACAGAAACTAACTAGACCGAGAAATTATCCCAACACCCCTCATTTATATTTAATAAAGTAAGTGAACGCCCTCCACCAATTCAACACCTGTTGTGATAAATACAATGAACAATCCATGTTATATACATTCCTAAGTTTATTTGAAACTAAAATACTAAGACAGTCATAGGACATCCTCTTTTGATCCAATACCCATTGGCAACGGGCTTGCCACACATAAAACCTGACACAGCAAAAGAAAACCATTAATGTATCAGGATGATAAAGTACCAAACCTGTCCCATATTTCCCCAAGACCAAAATGTCATAGGTCAGATATCGAAGCCAATCCATTTTCCATTTAAGGGCTAGGAAATCCCACAAGGCAGTGACATAGGAGCAGTGTAACAAAAAATGCTCCATGGTCTCAGTCAATGCCACACACTCCGTGTAAGGGCAATTTCTTTCTTCTATAATTTTAAGTTTCGCATTCCCTCTCAAATTCAGTCTGCCATAAACAGTGAGACAAAGATTCTCCCACATTTTATGAGGGATCCTACGAAGGGTGAGTTGTCTGAGTATAAGGTGATTATCTACTAAGGGACAGTTCTTAAAACTAGGTTCCAAAGGATAGACCCTGGTCATAATTTCCTGATACAATTTCTTCGCAGTATTCAATTTGATAGCATTTTTCATAACTCCCCATTTGTACAACTTCTGAGCAGCTGGTTTAAAATAAAGGGGAATATGAAAATGGGGATTCAATTTAGGTGCTGTATGAAGCCATGCTATAAGGTATTTAGCTAAGGATTTCCAAATCCAGGCATTGTGGACAGACTCAAAGATAGAAAGAGCACTATTAACAGAATGTTTAAAAAATAGTACATGTAGGAAGACCACGGGTTCTACCATACTAAGGCCTCCATCTTTAATTTCCAAATAAGTGTAGCATCATTTAATTGGATTTCATTCATTACCCCACAGCATCTCAAAACACAAACTGTACAATCTAGTCTCTAAATGAGCAGGTAAGGGGTAGAGTATAGCTACATATTGTAACAATGGTAAAATATTTTTTTTCAAAAATCGCAATCCGTTTGAGTTTAGAAAACCTCCACTGCTTCCATCTGTGTAATTTTAGTTCAGCTTTATGTAAAGCCAGCTACCAGTTACCACCATGCAGATTTTGAGATCCAAAAATGATCCCTAAAATTTCCAAAGGGGAATGGGAGATAGCTACTCCCAGCACAAGGGCAGGAGAAGCCATTCCCGGTCCTATAAAGAGCCCCTTACTTTTGGCCATATTAAGTTTGGCATTAGATACGGACTGATAATTTAAAATCTCCTGTGAAAACAATACAGTCTGCTCTTAATATGAAAAAAATGCACAAATGTCATTCGCATAAGCATGGATGCATAAAGCTTGCAGGATTCCAAGCCCCAGCAACCCTTCCCATTTCGGTGGCATAGCAATAGAACGAAGTAGTGGATCTAATGAAAAAATATACAAAAGGGGGCTCAAAGGGCACCCCTGTCAAACCCCATAATGAATATCAAAGCTCTCTCCAACTAAGCCTTTCAACAGTGGTCGGACAGAAAAAAAGGAATACAATAACTAAAGCTGTTTGATACAAGTCGGGGGTATCTTGTAAGCCTTCAAAACTAGAAATAGGTATGGATGGTAAACCTTATCAAATGCTTTTTCCTGGTCAGCTGCAACCATGCTGCCCAAGAGACCTGAAACATTGCAATGGTCTATTACATCTCTAAGGGTCATTATCGCGTGCTGAATTTTTCTGTTCGGAAGCCCACAATATTGATATGGGGAGATTACTAAAGAAGCATAAGCTCTTAATCAGGCATTCAAAATGTCTGCTAGGATTTTATAATCAGTGTTTAAGAGAACGATTGGCCTCCAATTACTAATCTGAGATCTATCCCCTTTTTTAAAAAGGTAGACCAATAATCCCTCAGAAAAGGAGGGGTGTATGGTGTCAGTAGTAAACCAATGTGAATATGCTGTCAGTAATCCGTCTGCGATTTGTTGACAAAAAGTTTTATAAAACAAGTATGGAATACCATCCAAACCCAGCGCAGTAATATTTTTAAGAACCATAATTTCCTGTATTATTTCAGGTTTAGTAATAGGGGTTTATAATTTGAGTAGTTCAGATGGAAAATCAAGGACTAAAACAGGCCGTAAAAAATCCATAATATCCTGTTCTTGAATAGGTGCCTGTAGCCTAAGTGTTTCATAATGATGCTGAATTACAGCTTCCAAAAATAATCTATAGACATTTTTTCTTTAATAGTTTTACAGGTCTCATAGGGGTCCCCTATGGGAGTGGTGGTAGTACTATTATACAAGAGTGTCTGAATTGTCTGTGCTCTATCATATTGAAACACATTCATAGCATCCTTAAGAGCAGCAATCTGAGAGGAATAGTCGAATGTAGTAAGATTAGCCAGGGAGTACAATTTTTGCAACTGCTGTCTAAGAGACAAGTATTTCAAAAATGTATTATTTCCAAGTGTTTTGCCATACTTCAAGAACAAAGCCTTAATGTCATGTTTAGTGTCAATCCACCATTCACCCTTATCTGGATATAAAATTTCTACTGATAATCTGGCAGCAGGTAAGGCCCCCATATCTCGAAGGACCATGGGATTTTTTAAAACTGAGGTATTAAGTTTCCACCTACCTTTTAAAGTGGACCTCCCCACTACATGATCCAAGGACAGGATCAGCAATAGATGGTCTGAAAATTCAACTGGGGTAATAGAAAGTGACCCTCGAGGCACATTTGAAGAAATAAAAACATAATCGATGGTGGAGGTATAAGTATTCTTCAAATAAGTGAATTTAGGGCATTTTATGTGAAATAAGTGATAACCAATTATGTCAGCAGTGGTAACTAGTTGAGCCAATGCATTGGAATCACAATATATTTTTTTGCCCTCATCCCGTTTCCGTTTTTTTATCTGTCACGAGGCTACAATTAAAATCCCCACATAAGAAAACCTTATAATTAGTGACCAAAAAAGGGCTGGATAGATTTCATATGGCTAACTTTTTCTGCCTTTACTTGTGAATTATAAACAGAAATAAATCTGCAATCCATATTTTTCTAGAGGCCATCTAAAATCAGTGCCCTACCTGGAATTAAGTCTATTAACTTACATAATGTAAAATTATAAGAATAAAAAAGTATCCCCACCCCGTCAGCAAAGTCTAGGCCGAATGATCAACAAGAGGGGCCCCAAACCCATTCCCTTTTAAACATCCTAACATGGTCTTCAGTATACATCCAGGTTTCCTGAAGTAAGCAGACATCTAAAGACATATCATGCAAATACTGGAAAACAGTTCATCTCTTGGCAGTATTTAAGAGACTATGCACATTAATACAGCATACAGTGCACTGAGCCATTAAGCAAAAAGGATGTTTAAGACAGTAAATGTAACTATTTTTTTTTAATTTTTTCTTCTTTTTCCCTTTATATTCTCCTTCAACTATAGCATGTGAGCCCTGCTCTGTAACAGATTTCTGAGATTCCGAATCGCCTACTTCCATTTCGGAATCACTCCAAGAGGTAAACAGAGAAGAGTAAGAGTTCTTGGTTTCTACCGGTGTGGGAGGGTCAGAAGAAACAGATTTTACAAACCTGGAGGATCTCCTGTGAGGTAAAGGATCCTGCACAGGCAAGTCAGGACCCTCGGCAGGAGTACTAGAGGGGTCATTATAACAAACAGGGGTCAAAATCTCAGAAGTAATGGACTGATTCAAGGTGTCATGTGGCAAACCAGATTGCATTGAAGATTCATCAGAAATAATTGTGGGGTCATCCACCTGGGCCTCCAGGAACGGGGAAGGGGGGGTCTTTGGGGGGGAGGATCCCAAGGGGGGGGTCCTGAGAGGGGGTTGTGGAGCAATGAAATCAGCATTAGCAGTATCTTGCACCTGCTGGATGAGTAGTTCTGGACTAATGCAAGATGCTTTGTTCCATGCAGCCCAGGGACATTCCCCAAAGATATGGCCATATTCCTCACACAGATCGTGTGATTTGCACATTGCATGGAAATGTGACCAACCTCTCCACAGTTATTACATCTAGGATTGTCACATGTACTGGAGAGATGCATTCGAGAGACACATTTATAGCAGGCCTGTGGTTGACCCGCATAAAAACACACCCCGCGATCTCTACCCAGCAAAAGGGAATTAGGGATGTGTTCTATACCAGTGTCATTTTGTCGTAGTCTGACTTTATACTTCAAACCCCCAGTCCAGAAAAGTTCACTATCAAGTATAGCTTCAGGATCACTCACCACCTCACATTTTTGTGAAATCCAATAGGTAATATCTTCAACATGGACTCCCTCATTGCAAAACATGACCGTGACATATTTCACAAGAAGTTTAGTCAGAGGTATTACAACAAAGGGAGCCCATGCTGGAGAAAATTTGACCTGCCCATACCTTTCCCAGAACAAATCCAAAGCATAAGTTGTGCGAAAGCTGACATTAAAATTGTCCTCTCCAGAGATGTTTATAAAGGCATAAACCTCCCTCAGAGAGAAATGTAAAGAATCTTTTACAAGTACTTTCCCCACATGATGCCTATCGGGCCTGTCCTGTAACCTCCCCTTATAGCAGATACGAACAGCGTTCCTCCATGGTGCTGCTTCCTGTTTAGTGTTGGAAAAAAGTTCTGGTAATAAGGGTTTAGAATCAGAAGGCTTGTTATTGTCCTGTGGCTGAGGAGATTTATTATCAGGAATCTTAGAAGGCACCAAAGGCGGGAAATATTGTATAGAATCAATAGTATCAGTCACTATAGATGGGCCTGTGATGGGAACCACAGGAGAAGGCATAATAGCTGCCAGTTTAACAGGAGGCAATGAACTACCCTGGACAGAATGCAGTCTCTTTAGGTTTCCATTCTGGAGAAGCTTGAGTAATTGGAAAGTCCCATGAGGGGTCAGGAATCCAGATTCCCCCAGGAGACTGCTTCTATCCTGCACCCGATATGGCCTTCTGAGGTGACCAAGGATCATTAGGCAGATAAATCATTGAATGGTCAGCAAATAGCACTGTAACCAATGTTGCGACGAGACAGACTGAAATGTTCCTATGAGCCAAGAGTGCAGCACCCCTTTTTTCTTTCACCTCCAATTTTTTTCCCTGCTTTAATCCAGCTCCATGAAAAGTAAAGTCGGTAAGTCCTTCCTGATTATTGCTCTGGGTTTGATAAACCACCCCCAGCTCAGTTCCCACAACCTGAGGCTGTTTAAAAATGAATCCTGCAGTTTGTGACAGGGTAACAGTCGTAGAAGCCGTGACAGGAACTGTAGTATGTAGTGAGTCAAGGCGCGAGCTCCGATCGCCTGAAACAGCAGTAGCTGCTCCAAATTGCGTGGGGGAAACACAGTCAAAATCTTCAGGCTTTCGGCACACACCGTGAATGGTGTTGGAACTGTCAGCCTGTTTTAGTTCAGGGAAAGGAGGAACTTTATCAGACTCACCTGGCCCAGCGGGACGTTGTCAGGAGGTTCAGCGTCATCAGGCCATTTGACAGGCCAAGCATCGGGGATGACAGGAGCATTTTCAGGCTTTAACAGAGCGAGTTGTGCAACTAGGCGGTCGTGCTCAAGCTTATGGCGTTCCTCCTCAAAACGGACTAAAGCCAGAATTTCCAGCTGTTTCACATCCAGATTGCAGGCTAAATCCTTCTCTTTTTCAGTAATTATACTGGAGCTCAAATCCTTTTGTAAATCTCTTCTAACCTGAGTAAGAGGAGCCATAGGATGGGTAGAGTTGTCATCTGCAACAAAAGTAGTATTTCCAACTTTAGATTCCTTTCCATCAGGTCCCACTGAGATTGACTGGCTAGTATCAGCCCTGCTGGGTCTTTCATCCACCTCCACATCAGCACCTCCTCCTCTTATGTCTGGCTCCAAAATGGGTCCCTCCATCCTGTCTACAGGAAGTGGCAGCACTCCTGCAGGCAGAGTAGGGGAATTTCCCAGGTGCCCTGGCCAAATTTTCCCCCATTCACTAAAAATACCACCAATAGCTTAATCTGGTTCAAGGTCAGTTGGCATTCATCTGTATACCGCTCCCTCAGGTCGTGCCTGAAAATAGGCAGAAGTTGTCTAGTGCACTTACCCAGTCAACAAAAACTAAATAAAACAAAATAAATAAATAAGTTTATAGCTTTGCAGGGACCAAATTGTTAGGAAAACTAGATGGTATATAACCAACTTGCAAGGTTTATTCTGAAATGTCAATTACAAACACATCATTATGTAATGTATGAAAAATTAGAGTGGGACAGTTTGTCTATTCGTTTAAAAAAGCAGTATGCCACATTAATATTTAAACTTAAGGAGGGTCTTATAAAGGGTAATTTAATCATCCCACAAGAGAACAAAGAGCAATGATACATGTTAAGAGAAGTAGCCCATCGAGGCTTAAACATTCCCAAAATATGAACAAGGTTTGGATAAATGACTTTCCAATACTCAACTGCAATCTTGTGGAAACAAATACCTCCATTAATTAGGAACCAACACAGGCTATCTACTTTTAAGTTAGCCATTGACACTTTTTACCATCGAGAATATCAGCAGGTCAATTGTCCCTAAGTGCTGGAGTGTCCTGGGGCACTCTCCAATTTTCCCCAGGTGGAGGCACTGCACTATTTAATCAGTGTCAGCAGCTCAGTAGGTGGTACTCTAGCTGATGGGCCAGCAGATTGATAGGTTTTGGGTTCTAGCCCCATACTAGATACGTGGATAATACCCATACCAGACACTGCAATGCAGTGAGAGGGAGGTGCTGCACTCTTGAAGTGCCATCCTTTGTATGAGATGTTAAACTGAGGTCCCTTCTGCCCATCTCTGGTCACTGTCCAGGTGGAAGTAAAAGATCCCGTAACACTTATCAAAGAAGAGCAGGGGTGTTTCCCAGGTGTCAAGGCCAATATTCACCCTGTCAATAAAACAGGTTCATGCAACACCCCGATGCACTTGAAACAAGCTATGATACTCTCTGTTTCAGGCAATGCTTTGACTGCGACTCTGCTTTTGGGGCTCTGAGCTGTATAGAATTGTATAATGCACTGTTCATAGCCTTGGTGACTATGTATATATTTTGTTCCTATTCTGTGTTTACTGACTGCTTGTGTTATGTTCATCTGGTTCTACCTGATTCTGTGTAATGCCTAACTTGTATCATGTCCTCTGTATGAACTTGTATTTCATTGTACTCTCCCAGGCCGTACCTGAAAATAGGCAAATGTCTTATCTAGTGTACTTACCTGGTCAACAAAAGCTAAATAAATAAATAGCTAATAGTTTAGTGTTCCTTTCCTGGTCAAAAGTTTCAAATAAATAAACCGAGAAACATAAAAACATACATAGAAACATAGAATTTGATGGCAGATAAGGACTGCTTGGCCCATCCAGTCTGCCCATTTTTCCCTACCTACACTATTACCAGAGACCGTGCCTGATCTACAGCTCTTTCTCCCTCCCCCACTTCCTTTCCACTATGATTCCCTTGTGCATATCCCACAAATTCTTGAACTCCACCACTGTCTTCACCTCCACCACCTCCACTGGAAGGCTGTTCTGGGAATCCATTACTCTTTCTGTGAAGAAGTACCTAACAAAGAAACATAGAAATTGTCGGCAGATAAGGATTGCTAGGCCCATCTAGTCTGCCTGTAAGCCCTAAACTTGTATGCAGCCACTGACCCTATGTGGTCAATGGCTTTTCATCACTCCCTTCCCACCTCAAGGTTCCCTTGTGCCTGTCCCAGGCATGATTAAAACTCTCTACTGTTCTTCCTCCCACCACCTCCTGTGGCAGACTATTCCGAGTGTCTAATATCCTCTCTGTGAAGAAAAACTTTCTCACATTTCCTCTTAATCTACCCCCTCCAATTTCATATCATGCCCCCTCATTCTAGTATTTCTTCTACATTGGAAAAGGTCTCCCACCTCCACCTTGTTTATTCCCTTGAGGTACTTGAATGTTTCTATCATGTCCTCCTCTCTCTCCTTTCCTCCAGTGAGTACATATTGAGGTCCCTTAGTTTCTCCTCAAGTGTTTTGTGGGGCAAGCCATGTGCCATCTTTGTTGCCCATCTCACTTCTCGCATCTCTCCTGACTCCACCCCTCTCTAGCTTTATAGCATGCCCCCTTGTTCTTGAGCACCTTTTCTTCTGAAAAATACTACCCTCCTGTACCTTATTTGCCCCTGTGAGGTATTTAAACGTCTCTATCATATCTCCCCACTCCCTCCTCTGTTCCAGGATGTACATGTAACCCCTAGATGGCGCTATCCCAGGGGCTACTACCCCTGCCTGATTTGCCACTAACAGGTTGAGGGGCCTGGATCCAATGGCGGGTGCCTCCACCCAGAGGTCAGGGTTTGCAATAGTTAAACTTACTTGGTCACAGCCCTCTGGGACACTGCAACCCCTTTCTTCCCACTAGTGGCCCACAATATAGCAGAATTACCTTCACAGTATACACTTACCCCCAAGGCTGGTTCAGGCACGGGACATCCTGTAAAATAAGATACAGTGCAACAATCACAGTACAGTACTTTAACATAGACAAATACCTCAGGCAGTATAACTTTGTTGAAACAAACAGCTCTGATTTATTTGGGGATATAACAAGGACAGGGGAAATCAGGTTAATTAGCTTATCACTTTACTATCTACCTATGGCTCTGTGCACAGGCCTATCCTACCAGTTACTGTCCCTGGGTACCCAGGCCCTAGTAGCTAGTCCAAACCGTGGCAGCTGGTAGGGGCCCTTTCACACAGAGAAAAGGAAAATTAAACAGTCAGCAGTACAGTAATTCCATTTGGATTTAATGTGGCAATTCAACAGGGAGCGACCCAATTAGTACTCACGACCTCCAAAGAAGATATGGTCCTTCAATGTCAGCAGGGCTACTTTTGATCTCAAGAGACTCCTCACATTTATATGGTAAAAAAAAAAAGCACGATACCAGGCAGGCTGCATCTGTATCCCAATCGCAATTACTGCACAATAACCAGGAGAACACACAGCAGATTCAGTTCCTGACAGACCGAGTGTAATTCAACAATTTCTTCAGTCTTCTACAGGGTGAGCCTGGTTTCTACTCTTCAGAGATCCTTTGATTCTTTTCACAGGACGGATTCAGTCCTAACAAGCAGTTACACAAGTTGTAGACCGGAACTCTGGGCCTTGCACACGTTTTTGACTGAAACTGTGCACTGAAGGAAGCACAGGGTTTCTTTCCCCTTCACTTTCAGATCTCAAACTGAAACTCCCAACAGACAAAACCGGGCACTTCCTTTGAGTTCCTCCCAGTTCTTGACTGGATTGGCTGTCACTCACAATAGACTGCTGCTGTTGGTCCAAAAGGCACGAAGTCTAAACTACATCTCCCAGAGTCACTGCCCATACAATCCTCTTGTGGCTGGCTCAGATTATGAGTCCCAAGTTCTGATTCGTCCAAGGCATCATTTTAGAGCTAGTTTACCCCACACTGATTGGTCCAGTTCAGCAGTTCAAAACCAGAATGGGGAACTAGGCAGACAGTTCTGACTGCAAAGAAAGCAGGTTAGACAAACTGTAATTTTATTATTACTGTAAATGATTTCTGGCAATCAGTTACATCTTTCAGACAGGTTCCTTTGCACTCTAGTGACTGCAAAATGGGGTGAATTGGCAGCAGCTTGAGTGGTACTCAATCAAAGAAACACACAGTCCCCATACAAACTAATTATGTCTGCAAGCAGACAGCTCTTAAAGAACAGTACCAGAGGTTCTAAAAACACTCACTGATAAATGGCTCAGCATGAAACACCATTCAGGCTTGGAGCATTCAAGCAAGCTCCTGGAAGTCTTTTGGGAACCCCCATTTGCGGGGGTTACACCTTCCTGGCCTGGGAAAAGCTTGACGTCAGCGTCAGCAAGTACCCCATAAGTTTCAACTGCAACCATATACATTTGCATTAGGCTCACACATGTAATCATCAGTCAATACATCATTTTACCAAGAACCATTTCTGAAACATTGCAGTCGTCCTCTTTACACAGTATAACACACACATTGTACCATAACTCAAGTTATTACCTCTTGTACATGAAACCTGAAGAGGGGACCCTTCCTATCAGTTACCTTGGGGCTGGACGGGGCAAGGGCACCATACTTAGAGGGCAACACAAGTAACTTGAGTTAGCACTAACGCTCAGTTTGGGCAATGAGCTCGGGACACATACACTCCTTTATGGACAACATTGAGAGGCAGGTCCACTGGCTGGCCCAGGGAATCATAACTGAGGTGCACCACAGGCTTTCAGCTCGACCAGTCTTTCTAGGGGAGCTGTTACAGTCTCTGCACTCTGAGCCTCATTTTCAGCATTGTTCTCACTTGTCAGGGAGTCTCCATGGGGGTAGAGAGGCTAGAACTTGGGGCACTTTCAGCTCCAGGAGTTACAGTTTCTGAGTCACAACATTTGGCTGCATGGAGAGCTTTCAGACACTGGCAGTGGACTGTCAGGGCACTCAAAATACTCTTCTTGTTCAGGTGTATCACCAGTCTGCCCCAATCTATCATTTTTCCCCTGAGAGCTCAAACAGTTCAACCATGCACAATGATTCCATTTCATCTGATCTGATGCTTTGCACTTCACTTTCTGGGAGCATTGGCTCAGGGATGAAGCTGGGGCATAGACAGTCCAGAAGGCCCAGCTTTGTCTCCAGTATTGACTAGGGATTGCCCGAAACAATTGACTCAGTTAGTAAGAAGGATAGTATTCAAAGTCACTCTCACTTTCTTCTGATATGGACTGACAGTCATGCTCAACTGGGACTTGTGCAGGGAACACTTTAACTCTGCTTCTGTAGGTGCAGACTTCCTTGATCTTTTCTTAGCAGCAGCTCTAGTCACTGGTCCAGGGGGCATCTTCTGGGGGCTCAGACTCAATCAGGATTTGTCCAATGGGTAGTAAATGATTTCTATGCATTGTTTTACATCTTTGAATTGTTCTCAGGCCTTACTTTGTACACTGGCAGATCATCTAGTTTGCCCACTACAATGTGAGGAGATGGTGCCATCTGTCAGCAATCTTGTGTTTGCCATGCAGTCCCAGATTTCTTAGCAATACCCGATCTCCCTCCTGGAGTTCCTGTGCTTTCACCTTTTATCATACCTTTCTTTGTTGGCCAGATTTCTTTTGGCAGCCATGGTTTGAGCCAGTTAGTACGCATGAGTTAGCTGGGCCTTTAACTTTTGCACATACTGTAAATAGTTGTCAGCTTGAACCCCATCAGGAGACCCCAAAACACACATCTACGGTGAGTCGAGCTTCTCTTCCAAACATCAGGCGGTGGGGGAGAACCAGTGGCATCACTTTTGGTGCAGTTATAAGCATGTACCAGGGTGCTAATTTGTTGGCTCCATCTAGGCTTGTCCTTTGGGTGCAGGGTGCCTAGCATATCTAGCAAAGTGCGGTTGAAACGTTCAGGCTGTGGGTCCCCTGGGGTGGTAGGAGTGGTTCTGGACTTCGCACTCCCCACAGAGAAAGCATCTCTTTGATCAGGCGACTCTCAAAGTCTCTCCCTTGATCAGAATGGATTCTTTGTGGAGCCCATAGTGAACAAAAGTTTTCTACAAGTACTTTGGCTACAGTGGATGCTTTCTGGTCTTTGGTGGGAAAGCTTGGGCATATCTCGTGAAATGGTCAGTGACCACCAGCACATTACTGATATTTCTTTGATCTGACTCCAAACTCAGAAAATCAATACAGACCAGCTCCATGGGTGCACTGGTGGTTATGTTAACAAGGGGCAGCCCTCTGGGGCAAAGCTTTCCTCTGTAAGCAGCGACTACAAGTTCGTATGTGTTGCTCCACATCAGCCCCATCTTAGGCCAATAGAATCTGGATCTCACCAAGTCAAGTGTTCTGTCTATACCAAGGTGCCCCATGTGGTTGTGCAAGGACCTCAATACTGAGTCTCGAAGGCAGTGGGCAGCACCAGTTGTTGTTTGTCTACTTGTCCCCTCTGTCTACTGTTTCTCTATATAACAGTTTATTGATCAGTTTCAACTTAGGACCTTCTTTGTATAACAGTGCAGTTCTCAAATCAGTGGAGGCGTAATTTGGACACATCTTTTCCTGCATAGGGCTTCTAAAGCTGATTTGATCATAGGATCGGAGGATTGAGCCGCCGAATACTGTCATTGTCCAGCTGAGGCGGTGCACCAATGTCTATTGCAGAAAAGTGGCAATAAGCGCTGGTATGCAATTCTCAGAGGGTCCCAAGCAATCCACCATGCAGTCCACTGCGTCCGTGGACATTTGTTCCTCCCTGTCAAACTTCTGGCACAGTGCCCGAATGTCAGGTTCTGCTATCGGACCCAATCATTCTGGGGAACAGGCCTCCGGGAGAAGCATCAGCATCTATGTGGTTCAGACCTGCTCGGTATTCGAGAGCATAGTACATGTAGATAATGCAGAAAGCCACCTATGGCCAGTGGCATCCAACTTAGCTGAGGTCTGCACATAGGTCAAAGTTATTGTCAGTTTTACTAGTATTTTAGCCCCATACAAGTACTCATGGAATTGGTCAACAATAGCCCACTTCAAAGCTAGGAACTCTAACTTATGTACAGGATAGTTCTTTTCGGATGGGGTCAGGCTTCTACTGGCAAAGGCCACTGGTCTCAGGCCATTCTCGTGCTCTTGGTACAACACAGCCCCAACCCTTGCAAGCTAGCATCAGTGTGCAGGACGTGAGTTTTCTTGGATCGGCATAGGCCAGCACTGGAGCATGGGTAAGTTGATATATGATCTCATGAAAAGCAGTCTCACAATCAGGAGTCCAGCGGGCCCCAAATACTTCACTCGGATGAAAATACACTCTTTCAGTCTTGAGGGACTGACTTTGGTATTTTTGTGGGTTGGGGATACCCTTGAGTAAGGTTAAGTAAAGGCGGATCACTCTTGAATAGTCCTTGATGAGCGCCGATAATAACCACAGAATCCAGGAATCTTTGCAGTTCTTTTTAGATTTTTGGGCTGTGGCCAGGTGGTCAAGGCCTCAACTTTACTTGGGTCGGTCTCTATTCCTCGGTGGATACTATGTGTCCCACATACTTACTGATGTTTGAAAGAATTGACACTTATCAATGGACAGTTTAAGGCCAAAGTCCTCCAGTCGGTCAATACCTTAAATAATCTGCTCTCATGTTCCTCCAGTGAGCTGCCAAACACAATAACATCATCTAGGTATACAGGCACTCTAGTAAGTTCATGTCCCCACTGCGCTCCATCAATCGTTGAAAAGTGGCTGGGGCACCTGAAATCCCTTGAGGCATCCTCATGAATTCATAAAGCCAAGCGGACAGATAAAGGCCGTCTTCTCACGGTCCTCTGGGGCCATCGGGATCTGGTAGTACCCACTGCGGAGATCCAGCACAGAGAACCACTTGCTCCGTTTAGGCAGTCCAAAGCATCCTGAATGGGGCATAGTGTACTGATCAGGATAGTCCACGGTTTAAGGTGCGATAATCACACATCCTTACTGTTCCATTCTTTTCCTCACTACCACAATGGGGAAGCATAAGGGCTTCTGGATTCTTGTATTACACCAGCAGCTAACATCTCTTGCAGATGCCGTCTCACATCATCTATGTCAGCAGGTGCCAGGCGTCGAGACCTCTCACGAAATGGTCTTCGTCATGCAGCGGATATTGTGCTCAGCTCCTTGCGCATCTACATCCCATTCCTTTAAAGAAACACCTGTGTCTCTGGGCAAGCTTCTCACTGATCCTCACTTTCCATTCAGCTGGCAGCGGGAGTCTCGAAATCAAACAAGTCAGGCGTTACTCTGTCATTCTTCCTTGAACTCTTGCTGCTGGGTAGCACTGCAGTGTCTGCACAATGCACATTAGCCAGGATGCAACCTCTGTTTACTCGAATGTCTCTTCAGACACATTATGAACTTGGACCATTACCCTTCTGGCATAAGCATGGGCTCTAGCGGGCAAAATACTAGGCTTGACCAGCAGTCCCTCTGGCAATTTTCCATCGCCTGGTGCATCAACATTAATATTTTATTCTTAACATCCTTTCTGATACGGACCTCTCCTGTAAGGTACACTGGGCATTTGGCGCCAGGATCAGAGACTCAGGATCCTTCTTCCATACAATTCCGACCGGTTCCTCTGGTTCTGTTTTTCAGCATCTCTCTGTGCCTCATAGGCCTTCTTAATTAAAGCCGAACTCTTAAAGCTCTACTAGTCTTTGACCCTGTTTTCATAACACAACTGTGCCAGCCTTCGAACATGTGAGCATTTGTTCCAATCAACAAGGGACACCCATCATACAGTCCAGTGGGGGACACACTAAGGCTAGGGTCTCTACTTGTTCAGCCACTCCAGCCACGGAGGTGGGAAGACAGCCAAATTGGATATACCCGAATAGGGTAGGCCTTCTCACTTAACCCCATACATGCAGTCCTTCTAATGGTTGTAAGTGTACGTCTGACAAATGCTTCTGATACCAATCCTGGAACATAATTGTCACTTGGGAGCCACTGTCTAATACAGCTCTTGTAGACACTCCATTCACCTTTACAGTGGTCTCCATGGAGGGACCCACTATTCCTGGACCAGTCTGGAGGCGGTAGTGAGGGCCTGGGCAACTGACCTTGCCACAAGGGCGTGAATTAGCATTTTGGTGCCCTCACTGGGATCATGTCGGCACCTCTTAACCACTGATTTCTTCTCCGAAGCTCTCCTTGTAGCCTATATGCAACTTTGTCAGTGTCTTTTGGGGACTGGCATTCCCTTTCATGTGCCCATCTTTCCCACAATTATAGCAAAACATACTTTCTGGAGTTTGAGCTGGCGGGCGCCACACTGGGAGCCAGGGCGGGGTGTACTAACTGGAAACCTGGGTGCCATCTCTGTCTGTGGCGTGATAAGCATTTGGAGACATCTCGTCAGTTTCTCCACTTCCATGGTCAAGGAATTGAGTTTGGAGCTGTTATCAGCAGGAGATACATGGGTAGTACCCACCCCATAGCAGATGCAGTCGGATATAGGTCAGGGCCCGTACTTGCAGGCGTGGCCTTCATAAAGGACTGTTTTGAATTCTCGGATCTCTCTCAACAGTTCGCCCCATTGTGGCATATCTTTCCTTGTCAGAGCACTCATTGACTGTCAACCTCTGCCCTAGACTTCACTTGATGGGTCACCCTCAGTCACGATCAGCAATACGTAACTGAACCCACAGCTGTTGGTGCAGGTACCTCCCGGTCGCCTTTCTCAACTCCTCGAATTTCTCTCATTAACTCATCATAGGAGGGTGGGATTCCAGTCGATTTGCCAGGCGTAACTGAAGCAACAGCAGTTCTGAGAAGGGGCAGACTTAAGGATTCTGTCCAGTCTGGTTCGGTCCAGTTCAATCGCTGGCAAACTACCCTTTCTGAGGCATTCTTGCAACAATTTTTCCAGCCGAGACATACACAGACAACAACTCCCTTGGTACTGTTGTGCATTTCTTACTCTCCACCATAGGTCCTCATCAGAATCTGGGCTCCCATACACATTCTCAAGGCCTCAAGATAGGCCTGTGCAGTCGCTTCAGGGTTACTGGCCGTTTAGCACGGATGGTAGCCAGGGCGGGACCGGAGGCTCTCACTAACCCTCTTTAAGCATCACCGCCTTCCGAGTGCATGCCATTCTAGCACTTGGGGCAACATAGTCTATCCAGGTCTCCCAGTCATCCTCCTTGGGGGTGGGAGGTGCCAGAGAAGATCCTCAACCTTGTAAGAGTCGTGACTAATGGCAGGTGCAGAAATAGGAGTCTGCATTGGTTCAGCCACCATTACGGGCACTGGAGCAGGAGAGGGTGTTGGGGGAGGAACACCCCCAGGTGGCAAGAATAGTTTCTTCAAGTCCTCCACAGTTTTCCCCTCTCCCAGCAACCATTCAGCAAATTTCTCCTCAAAAGTTTCAGATAGTGGTGGGGGCTGATTCCCCCCCGGGTCTTTACTGTCCTTAGTTATCACTCTCCAAGCAGTGAGGGCTCCCTCTGGGGTAATGGTCTGTGGCACTTTGGAGCTATCTATGGGATCCTTAAACTCTACTAGGGCCAGGAAAGTGTGGGTGAGCAGATTAGCATGCAGACCCACCACCACAGGGTTTTGTAAACCTTCCACCTTGGAAAGTACTCCCTGCACAGTGTCCGATTGATACCCAGGGGATGTCCAGGATAAGCATAGCATTTTGGGGTTGATCTCTCCCCAGTACACCACTCCACCAGCCGGTGCACAGCCACTTCTGTCGGGTACCCATTTTTTCTTAACAGTGGTTCGTAAATATGGCCACTAGAGGACACACAATCCCAGGTGCCTCCAAGATGTAACCCTAGATGGCGCTATCCCAGGGGCTACTACCCCTGCCTGATTTGCCACTAACAGGTTGAGGGGCCTGGATCCAATCGGGTGCCTCCACCCAGAGGTCAGGGGTTGCAATAGTTAAACTTTACTTGGTCACAGCCCTCTGGGACACTGCAACCTCTCTTCCCACTAGTGGCCCACATAATATAGCAGAATTACCTTCACAGTATACACTTACCCCCAAGGCTGGTTCAGGCACCGGACATCCTGTAAAATAAGATACAGTGCAACAATCACAGTACAGTACTTTAACATAGACAAATACCTCAGGCAGTATAACTTTGTTGAAACAAACAGCTCTGATTTATTTAGGGATATAACAAGGACAGGGGAAATCAGGTTAATTAGCTTATCACTTTACTATCTACCTATGGCTCTGTGCACAGGCCTATCCTACCAGTTACTGTCCCTGGGTACCCAGGCCCTAGTGGCTAGTCCAAACCGTGGCAGCTGGTAGGGGCCCTTCACACAGAGAAAAGGAAAATTAAACAGTCAGCAGTACAGTAATTCCATTTGGATTTAATGTGGCAATTCAACAGGGGCGACCCAATTAGTACTCACGACCTCCAAAGAAGATATGGTCCTTCAATGTCAGCAGGGCTACTTTTGATCTCCAAGAGACTCTCACACATTTATATGGTAAAAAAGCACTATACCAGGCAGGCTGCATCTGTATCCCAATCGCAATTACTGCACAATAACCAGGAGAACACACAGCAGATTCAGTTCCTGACAGACCGAGTGTAATTCAACAATTTCTTCAGTCTTCTACAGGGTGAGCCTGGTTTCTACTCTTCAGAGATCCTTTGATTCTTTTCACAGGACGGATTCAGTCCTAACAAGCAGTTACACAAGTTGTAGACCGGAACTCTGGGCCTTGCACACGTTTTTTGACTGAAACTGTGCACTGAAGGAGCACAGGGTTTCTTTCCCCTTCACTTTCAGATCTCAAACTGAAACTCCCAACAGACAAAAACCGGGCACTTCCTTTGAGTTCCTCCCAGTTCTTGACTGGATTGGCTGTCACTCACAATAGACTGCTGCTGTTGGTCCAAAAAGGCACCGAAGTCTAAACTACATCTCCCAGAGTCACTGCCCATACAATCCTCTTGTGGCTGGCTCAGATTATGAGTCCCAAGTTCTGATTCGTCCAAGGCATCATTTTAGAGCTAGTTTACCCCACACTGATTGGTCCAGTTCAGCAGTTCAAAACCAGAATGGGGAACTAGGCAGACAGTTCTGACTGCAAAGAAAGCAGGTTAGACAAACTGTAATTTTATTATTACTGTAAATGATTTCTGGCAATCAGTTACATCTTTCAGACAGGTTCCTTTGCACTCTAGTGACTGCAAAAATGGGGTGAATTGGCAGCAGCTGAGTGGTACTCAATCAAAGAAACACACAGTCCCCATACAAACTAATTATGTCTGCAAGCAGACAGCTCTTAAAGAGACAGTACCAGAGGTTCTAAAAACACTCACTGATAAATGGCTTAAACGCTAAACACCATTCAGGCTTGGAGCATTCAAGCAAGCTCCTGGAAGTCTTTTGGGAACCCCCATTTGCAGGGGGGTTACATACATACTGAGGTCTTTTAGTCTCTCCTCATAGGGTTTTTGATGCAGACCCTGCACCATTTCAGTTGCCCTCCTCTGGACCACCTCCATTCTGTCTATGTCCTTCCAGAATTGTGGTCTCCAGAATTAAACACAGTACCCTAGGTGGGGTCTTACCAGCAAGCTATACAGAAGCAACACCACCTCCCTCTTTCTGCTGGTGATAAGCCTCCCTATGCACCTCAGCATCCCATTTGTCCTCCCTACTGCCTTGTCACACTGCCTGGCCTCCTGTAAGTCATCCAGTATGATTACCCCCAGGTCTCTTTCCTGCTTCATGGTTGCCAATATCACTCTATCCATTTTGTACTCTGCCCCTGGGCTTCTGTGCCCTAAGTACATTATTTTGCACTTTTTTGTACTGAAACACAGCTGCCATCCCCTTGACCACTCCTCTAGTTTTCTCAGGTTTTTACTCACCCTCCCCCGAGTATCCACCCTATTGCATATTTTGATGTCATCTGCAAAGAGGCAGACATTCCCTTCTAGCTCCTCTGCAATGTCACCTATAAAGACAATAAAGAAGACTGGTCCCAGCACTGATCCCTGAGGCACCACACTGGTCATCATCCTTTCCTTGGAGTGAACTCTGTTTACCACCACCCTCTGTTTCTTATCCTCCAACCAATTTCTTATGCAGTTTACCATCTTTGGACCCACTCCTAAGCTACCCAGCTTGCTTACTAGTCTCCTGTGTGGAACAGTGTGGAACACCTTACTGAAATCTAGGTAGGTCATGTCCACTGCTCCACCCTAATCTAGTTCCTTGGTCGCCCAGTCAAATAAATCCATCAGATTTATCTAACATGACCCCCACCCCCAATGAAACCATGCTGCTCTGAGTCTTGTAACCCACTGGATTCAAGATATTCCACAATCCTTTCCTTTGGCAGTGATTCCATTAACTTTCCTACCACCAGTTTCAAGCTGACTGGACTATAATTGCCAGTCTCCTCCTTGCTACCACTTTTGTGTAGTGAGACTCTGGCGGATTCATGCTGTGGCACGAGAGCATGCACTACCCACTTTGAAGAGCCAAGCATGCACCATCCCTTTGCTTAATTGGAAACAACTGAACCTGGTAAGAGTCTTCTTCCCCCGTATAATTCAAAGACAAGCTGCAGTCACTGACTGCTGCTTATTTTTGAATTATGCGGGGGAAGAAGACGCATATCAGCTGTATGCTGTAACACTAGAAGGGGGCTGGCACTGGTGACAGTGGGGCTTGGCTCTGAACTAACAGAGCCAGAGATTTAGTGGATTTAATTACTGATTGGTACAGCACTTCACTCATGCATGTTTCAGTTGCAGAAAGTGTGGGCAGTGGAGTTGGACCAATCAGTCTTGATTACTTTTGCCTTGGGAATGTTTTTTTTTTAATTCGCAACGGCATGCTAGCAGTCCTGAGGTGTATAAGAATGCCTCAGGGACTGCTTTGATCCGTAATACTGCTGCCTCACTAGTAGTCTGCCTGTTCATCACCCCCCCCCCGCTTTGGTCCAAATAGTCTAGTGCTGCCGCCAGCATTTCCCCGACTGACTGCTGCCATTTCCCTTGCTGCTGCCATCCTGAGTGCTGCGGTGACTGTGCTGCTTTAGGTAAGATGATAAGCTTAGGTTTCCACACTGTTCAGTGTCACTCATTTTACATTACCAGTTGGTTCCTTGATCCTGTATTTCGTAGGCTTTTCTCCCAGGTTATGCACCAGGCATTCCGTTGAGCTACACCTCTCAGGCATACAGTATGTACACATAGAAACATTGAATTTGATGGCAGATAAGGACTGCTTGGCCCAACCAGTTTGCCCATTTACCTACCTAATGGATAAGCTGCAGATCCTAATTAACCAGCAGCCTACTTCTTCCTACCCCCAACCCCTAGAATTGCCTTATGACTGTCCCATGCATGCTTGAATTCCACCAGTTTTTGACTCCACAACCTCCTCCAGAAGGCCGTTCCATGCATCCACAACCCTCTCTGTGAAAAATACCTCCTTAAATTACCTCTGAGCCACCCCATCTTCAAATTGTGCCCCTTGTTCTTGCACACCTCTTTTTGAAAGATACTACGCTCTTGGACTTTATTTGATTCCCTTGAGGTGAAAGTTTCTATCATGTCCCCCTCTCCTCCTTTCCTCGAGGCTATGCATATTAAGCTCCTTAAGTCTCTCTTCATATGTCTTCTGGCAAACCCTGCACCATTTTAGTTGCCCTCCTCTGGACAGCTTCCATTCTGTCTATGTTCTTTGGAGATTGGGTCTCCAGAACTGCACGCAGTACTCCAGATGGGGTCTCACCAGCTGTCTGTACAGAGGGATAATAACTTCCTGTTTTCTACTGGTGATGCCTCTCCCTATGCATCCCAGTATCCCCCCAGCCCTCCTTGCTGCCCTCTCACATTGCTTGCCCACCTTTAGGTCATCTGATATGACTACCCCCAGGTCCCTTTCCATTTTTGTTGTTGTTAGTATCTCACCCCCTATTGTGTACTCTTCCCCTGGGTTTTTGTTTCCCAGGTGCATTACCTTGCACTTCTTAGCATTGAATCTAAGCTGCCATACATTTGACCATTCCTCGAACCTTGCCAAGTCCCTTCTCATCCTTTCCACCCCACCTTGTGCATCAACTCTGTTGCAGATCTTTGTGTCATCTGCAAAGAGACATACTTTTCCTTCCAGTCCCTCTGCAATGTCGCTTTAAAGACATTGAAGAGGACCGTCCCAATACTGAACCTCATGTGTACCCCACTAGTAACCCCCTTTCTTCAGAGTGGACTCCATTTACTGTTACTCTCTGTGTCCTATTCTCCAGCCACCTCTTTACCCAGGCTGTCATCTTGGGACCCACTCTAGGCTGGCTAACTTGTATATTAATCTTTGTGTGGGACTGCGTCAAATGCCTTGCTAAAGTCTAGGTAGGCCATGTCCACAGCCCCTCCCTGATCTACTACTTTGGTCACCCAGTCAAAGAAATCTATCAGATTTGTCTGGCATGACCTTCCCGCTTGCGAATCCATGCTGCCTTCGGTCCTGTGCCCCTCTGGCCTCTAGATACTAGACAATTCTTTTTCCTTCAGAAGTGATTCCATCATTTTCCCTACCACTGAGGTTTAACTAACAGGTCTGTAGTTTCCTGCTTCTGCCTTGCTCCCACTTTTGAGAGGGAATCACATCTGCCCTCCTCCAGTCCTCGGGTACCACCCCATCCTCCCATGATTTGTTAAAGAGAGTAGTCAGTGGTGTCACTAGTTCTACCCTTAGTTCTTTTAGAATTCTGGGATGAATCCCATCAGGCCCCATTGCTTTGTCCACCTTCAGTTTTAGAGTACTTTCAGAACCCTTTCTTCTGTAAATGGGCTGGTATCAACTTCTGTATCCAGAGTGTTTCTACTGTTTGTTTTAGGTACCTCCCCTCTTCCTTTGTAAATACTGAGCAAAATATTTGTTTAGTATCTCTGCCTTTTCACAGCCACCCTCTGCCCACCCTCCCTCCCTTTATTAAGCCTCACTATCCCTCCTTGGTCTTCCTTTGCTCCTGATGTACCTATAAAGGTTTTATCCCCTTCTTAACTGAGTTGGCTATCTTTTCCTCGGTTTGGGCCTTTGCTGTTCTGTCTGCCTTCCAGCTTCCTTTTGCTTTAACTGATATAGTTCTCTGTCCTGCTCCTTCTGTGATTCCTTGTACTTCCTGAATGCTTTCTTTTCTCTTGAACCTTCACTGCCATTTCCTTTGAGAACCATAGTGGTTTCTACATCGTTTCATTTTGTTTATTTGCTTCACACAAAGGCTTCTACCTCTGTGATGGCGTTTTATTATTCCCATTGTTCTTCCACCCCTCCTTCCTGCCCATTTGCTAGTGCATTCATGGCTCACCCATTTTAGCAAGTCAGCCTTCCTAAAGTCCAGTACTTTTGCCTTTGTATGGCTTGACTCTATTGCTGCGTTTATTGTGAACCATACTGTTCGATGGTCGCTAGTTCACAGATGGCTACCCACTTCTACATCTGTGATCCTCTCTTCATCTGCATTTGAGAGAACCAGGTCTAAGATTGCTCCCTCTTGAGTGGGCTCCAATACTAGTTTTCTAAGGCATGCCCCCTGTAAGGCATCTAGAATAACCCCACTCTTCGAAGTGGCTGCTGCAACTGCACTCCAGTTAACATCTGGCATATTCAGATCACCCATCAGCAATATCTCCCTTTTCTGCCATTCTAA
Source organism: Neoceratodus forsteri (assembly GCA_016271365.2). Classification (NCBI taxonomy): domain Eukaryota; kingdom Metazoa; phylum Chordata; order Ceratodontiformes; family Ceratodontidae; genus Neoceratodus; species Neoceratodus forsteri. Next base: position 724,806,938 of record CM028137.1, on the reverse strand, counting down.
GTATACTTTCTATCATTTCCTTGTCCATTTCCTCCCCTGAGAAGGTCTGTATACAACCCCTGCATGGATTGTGGTGCCATTGCCCGGTCTCCAAATTTACCCACAGTGCTTCTTTTCCTCCTGTTTACCCTTTTGTTCTATTGCTTTGATTCCTTCCCTTATGTAAGAGCTACTCCTCCTCCTCTCTTTACCCTCCTGTCCCTCCTGCAGATAGTGTATCCTGGTATATTTACGTCCCAGTCATGGTTTTGTGTGTACCATGTTTCTGTGACTGCCACGATATCCAGATGTTCCTCCTCCATCAAGGCCACTAATTCAGGAAGCTTGTTACTCAGACTATGGGCATTGGTACTCATTGCTCTCCATTTTCTGATGGCTTTACCTTCTGTTGCAGCATCCCCCTCTGACCTTTCTACCTCGGTCTTTTTCTCATTAAGTACCCTGTTTTGTAGGGAGAGGCTGGAATTTTCCTGCTGCTTATCAGTGCCTCCCCCCTTGACTAGTTTAAAAGCTTGCCAATGAAGCATTTAAACCGATTGCTCAAAAGACTTGTTCCCTTCCTGGACAGATGCAGACCATCCTGCCAGTATAGGCTGGTGTCCCTCCAGGTGGAACCCCAGTCCCCAATGAAGCCAAACCCCTGTGCTCCACACCATTTTTTCAACAATTCATTAAACTGCATGGTGCAAAGTACCCTCGCCTCACTCATGCCATTGACAGGCAGCACATCTGAGAAGGATACTGTGTGTACTACTTGTCTTAGGCCCCTCCCCAATTCTACAAAGTCCTTCTGCACTGCTCTAATCTCATGATGGCAAGTCATTTGTCCCCTAGGTGGACAATGACGTCCAGCTCAGACTCCCATGCAGCTGTTCTCGTGATCCTGAGGATGCGCTTCATGTCCCTCCAAGCCATGGCACCAGGCAGGCACCTTACTTCAGTTTTCCCTGCTCCCTCCAGTTCTAGCCCCCTAATAATTGAGTCCCCCACCAACAGCTGCTTCCTTTCCTTGTGGTGTCCTCTGCCTCCTTCCTGTGGGCCTCCCTTTTGACAGTTGTCCTCAGCCTCCTTAGTCTCCTCTGCAGGTGCACCCATAGGGGAGCTATGCTCCCCCAGAATGGTGTATGGATTGTGGAGTGGAACAACTAACTGGGTGTGCCTCTGTTCCACCATCCTCACCCTCCCTGAGCCCACTGTGGTCCAGCTGCTGTGCTTTCTTCGCAACCTCTGAGGTAGTGGTGGTGGCTCTGGTGCTCCCTGGATGGGGGAGGTTCCCTTCCTACCATCCAGTGTGGCCTGGGGGAAGGTTCCCTTACTACTGTCCAGTGTGGCCTGAAGACAGGCAACTTCCTCCCTCAGGGCAGAGAGTTGTCTGAAAATAGGGCAGCATCTCAGCCTCCAGAAAGACTCCCAGAAGACTGCTGCCCCACAGCCATTACATTGCATTACTCCCCACATGTTTATCTACTTTTTGTGTGCGTGTGTGTGTGTGTGTGTGCGTGTGATTGGTTTGTTATATAGAAATATATATATTATACAATGTGTATGCTTATATTGTCAGTGCAGTGTGCTAGAGAGGATATGACAGTGATATGCACCTTGCACTCTTGAGGAAATGATGTCAGAACCCCAGGTATAAAGGAACTATTTCCAGGGGTGGGTGGGGTGAGGGGTGGGAAGGGGTTGGGCCTAAACTGTGCCCTCACAAAACAATCAGCTAAAAGCTCTGACCTACCACTGCGATGAGTGCCTTCCTGTCAGCAAGATGCCCTACACAACAATTTGACAGAGAAAATACCCTGCTAATCAAACAGAGAAAAATCCAGACATCCAAGTCCGACACAGGTAAACCTCCCCAGCCCCAAAACAGCCTGGTGGTTTGTGCTCTGAAAGCAGTCAGCCACAAAATAAGTCAGCTGTGCTTTAAACTCTTCCTGCACTGAAAATCTTAAGAATTGGAACAAAAGTAAAGCTAGATCCACCTCCCTCTGTTGCTTGAAAGACTGTCTTTTCCTGATAATTCTAAGTTCCTTATTTCACCTTTCAGTTAGAAGTAGCCTCCACCTGCAGAATATCTGCTACAAACCAAAGACAATTGTTACACTACCTATGTACACTGACTGCCCCTTAAAAATGTGGGGGAAAAGGAGCAAACTGCTGTGGGGCATGTTGTCTAATCTTAAAAAAGAAAGTAGCTGGGATGTTAAGATATGTGTCTTATCATGTGCATTTTAGTGCAGTTATATCATGGAGTTGTGGTACTGAAATAGAAAAGGTGGACAACAAAGATAGAAGGAAGGAAAATGACTGCAAAAATGACATACAACCTCTACAGTATGCACACCTTGTGCTCTGGGCAAGTCACAGTTTGGGGGATGTTATGCATGGAGGTGAAATCTAATGAGCAGAGCACGTAATGTATTATTAAAAGGGTCTCAGGAATGCTGAAATATGATTGGTTGTCAGCATTCCGAGAGCCTTATGTTAATCACCTTATTAATGTACTTGTAGAGCCTGATTACCAGAGTAGTGCTTTATCTGGTCGCCAGGGTCTACATTCAATAGGTGTTCTATTGATGGAATTGAGAGCCACCATTGAAAAACAACAATAGTTCTACCACTAATGTAAAAGAAATATTTTTTAACTACAAAAAAGAGCAGATTGGGTTGGTAGCGAAATGTGGTGTGTGACAAGGGCAGTTTTCATTAGCTGATAATAAAATAGTAGCCAGTGCCTTGTGTTTCTCACTGAGGTCAGTTATAGTAATCTGACTTAGGCTTCAGACTCTCAATCTTTAGAGAAAGCCAGCAGTGGAACTGTTGGTGATAGTGGAGAATACCACCACTACTTGAGTAGTGTAAAGCTTGTAGGTCCACTAGTGGTCCAGTATTCTCCACTATCATCTAATCAGCAGTTAAACAAAGGTAAAATTTGGCACTGCATGGCAAGGAGCATCTGTGAGTCACAGACTGTGAGAGTTACTTTCTATGGCACGGCAAGGAGCATGACTGAGACTGCATCTGTCTTCCCCCACAAATCAGCAAGTGAGTGGTCTAGCAGACAGCAGCATAGCACGATCGTGTTACATGTGAGGGTGCCTCCGGGCAATTTCAACTGCCGGCCTGTACGGAGTGCAGGCTTTGGCCTACTCCACATGGGTAGGAGAGGAGAATGAGCCAGCGGGACGTGGAGGAGGTAATAGTGGAAGCTCCTCCCTCCACCTTCCCGAACCTCCACTCAAGAGGCAGAATTTGTACATGCCCTGAGAGGCTTGGAGCAGTAAGAGGAGGCCAGTTATAAGGAACCACACCCTGCAGCTGTGTACAACACTCCCAGCTGGTGAGGGGAACACACGCTGGCTCAGCTTTAGCTTTGGATGGTCAGTGTGCAGCACCTCTTGTCAAACAATTGGCTGGTCATCTACCTGTCCCCCCCTCTCAGTCTGCATTCCCTGTGTGTGTTTGCTGGACTCTTGTGAGTTTTAAGTGCCTAAGGAAGCATTACCATGCAGCAATTGAAAACGTATTTAAACTTTTTTGGGAGGGCTACAAATGACTAAGTTATTTTTATTGTGTCATTTTAACTTGAACTGGAACTACAAAATTACATCAAAAGCTTCAAAATGACCTGAAGCCCAAACTTTTCCTCCTGCAGTGGTTGCCATGGACACCATACTGATGCTCCTAAAAGCACCAAGCAAGAATCAACAGGTCCTGTAAGGCCGATGGATTATTTTAATTTAAATCCTCTTTCAGAATAGAATAAAACATAGGAAAAAGTATGTTTTAAGACTGTTTTTTTTTCCTTTTAATAATAGCAATAATAAACTCTGGGGTTACTTTAATGTTCAAGTTAATCACCCCCTTGGGGCAGTATGGCACTCAGCTGTGCCTCATGCCACATTACACCTCCAAGGGGTGATTGATTAGAACATTAACGTAACCCACATCATTCATTATTGCTTGAATATAGCACAATTGCCCTATTATGCGTATGACATGAAAAAATAAAGTGCAACAGGTCAGAAACATTCAGTAGGGTTAATGTTCCATTTACTGTTCTCAACAACTTCGCATGAAGTACATTATATAATGAATTTCTTTTAAATGGGCACTTACTGTACATCTATTTTGAATAACTATTTGTTCTTTCTTGGAATAATAAACATCTAACTTCAGGAGAGATGTTTGTGCTTTTATGTTGTACATCAGTAAGGGCAGTACTGATATCACTTATAGTATTGTATGCTGTGGAAGCTAAGGGTGGTTCCACCAGGGTCTGGAATTAATTACTGTTATAGTAATATTAATGGAAGAGAGGTAGAAGCATTTGAGCCCATATTGTGCATAATGCAGAACTGTTAATCACAATGCCAGAACCCAACATAGAGGACTGTAATGTAGGGTTATTTTGTGTGTGTAACTAATACTGCATTCTGAATGCCATCTGTACTGGGCCTTCCCAACACCCTTTCTACCACCCACTCCTGTTTTCTAGTAAGACATCAATGAGCTCCAATCTGGCCCTATAGTGCAGTCTGCTTAGTGTCTCTCAGTCATACTAGACAGAAGTATACACTCCCCACCCGTCCCCGTGGTGTGCTGAAGGTTGTTAAGTGACAGACTAATATTATTGGGAGAGATAGTACACTGCAGGGATGGAAGGGGGGATTACTTAGCAGCTGGGAATGACACATACTATTGCCTTCTCCCTTCATGGACAGGGTTGGGGAGCACTCTGCCTTATTGGTGCGGTGCATGAGCTAGGGAGAGACTTGGGCTGGGAAGTCTGAGGGGTAAAAAGACATGCTGTGTGGTGGGAAGAGGCTGTCCTGGGCACCTAGAGAAGGGGGATAGGCTATTTAAATTCATTTTAACCTATTTTTGGTAGAAGTAATGAATAATGTGAGTCTTGAATAGAAATACTCAGCCAAATATATACTGAAGTATTGGCACACCCCTACTGTAACCAGAATACAAGCTACTTGAGTGCCACCTGTAAAATGTTATATTGGCTCATACCCTTCCCCCCCAAAAAAAATCTCAGCCATAAAAAGCTAAAAAAATCATTTTTGTATGTGATATGGGATACTTGAATGGCAGGATCCCTTGGATCGGCAAACTTGCCCAACATGTTAATTGGTTCTGACTTCTGTCTGAAGGTAATAACTTCTGCTACTTAGGGATAACATTCACAAACAATTTGAAATGGAACAAACTTATACAACTCTTGATACAAAAGACCAAGAGATTCACGCCAGCAGTGGAAAGATTCTCTTCTAGGTTTGGAGGACAGTCTTTGAAAGGTTATATGAGGGCAGTAAATGCTAAAATAAAAAGTCAAATACTATATGGGGCCAAAATCTGGGGTCAACAGAATACAGACTTGCGAGAAGTATTAATGAATACATTTTACAAGAATACTAGGTCTTCCTAATCGGGCCTCTTCCATACTAACTAGATTAGAACTGGAGTAATTACCTGTAAGGTGTAACATTGAACAAAGAATGTCTGTATATTGGATAAAGGTTTGCAATATGAAAAATACATGATTACCTCGAATATGCTTAGAGGAAACAATAAAATACATGCAAGAAGGATTTTCTTACCCAAGCATACAGACTCTGAGTAATATATTGAAACCCTATGATCTACTGAGTTGCTTACATGAGAGTTGTACAATCCTATGGAGATAATGGAAATACATTTTAAGGACAGAATTAGGGACATTTACACCCAGAGAGAATTAGAAATGGGAAGAAATTGTAAAATTAGTATATGGTTGGCTCACAACAAAAAAGTGCCATGGGAATGGAATCCTATTTATCCATAATGAAAGATCAAAGAAAGAGAAACATTTTCAAAAGATTCAGATTTGACTACAACGATAGCCAGAGGCTCAGAGGAATATGTGGTAAGAACATGGAGAGAAGTTGCAAATATAAGCTTGGGGAAGATTACCTAACACATTTGTTAATACTCTGCCCACTGTATGGTATTGAGAGGAGCCTATACCTTGGTAACATTCTAGCAACCCGAGATATGGAACCCAGGTACCAGGTTACCTATATGTTAAAATCTAATAATAGGGAACCGTTGAACAGATTAGCAAAGTTTTTCAGAACTATAGAACAAAAAAAATTGCACATTGTACAAAGTAATGAAGACATTACTTAAGAGTAACCAAATGAACTGGTGTATGTAATCTTTTATACTGTGCAATTATTGTATGAACATAAATTAAATACATGATTATAAGTGACCCTTCTCTCTGTAAAATCAAGGTTTTATGGGAATGTGAGCCTAACTTGTATTTTATATGTTTTTAACTTATAGCACCAATTTGTGTTTATCTGTGTTATTGTGTGTTTATATATTGTATAGATTTTTGTACAGACAATGCTGTTTGTCACTCAATAAAACTGAACTGAACTACTGTCTGAGGGACATTTTGGTTTATAGTTCAGATTTAGTTGAAGTTATCCAGATTTTAACATAAAGCGAAGATGTGAGGAAAAAACCCTGACAAAAAAATGCATTTTAAAATACCAGACATGGTGAAAGCCTATTGTTTGCTAGCATGACTTTAATGCTTGGTAGAGACAAGGGCTATCCATGTCTATCCCAGCTCAATGTACTTTACTTTCAGTAGCTGAGCTAGTCAGCCAGCTAGCCAGCCAGTCAAGCCATTAGCCACCAGTAAGGCCATCAGATACCAGTCAAACTGTTATCACACGTGTTTAACTTTTATGACCATAAATTGGATGCTGTCACCATCATTCAGGCATGTTTGTTTATATGGCAAGTATTCATACTCAGCACCCCAGAAACCTGGCAAGTTTCTGTTTTCGGTGCTCAGCTATTTGGCAAAAATTATGAAAATACAGAATTTGTTTTTGTAGACAGCCTCTATCCCTCCCAGGTAGCCAAGCCAGGGTTAGCCCCTTGGCCACCTCCCACTCTGCACCAGTAATACCCCATCCTCAAAGTGCTTGTTCATTGATAAATCCCTGTGAGGCAGCCATTACTGTTTGCAGCTGCTCTGTGATGGAAAGGGAACTAGGAGACTTTTTGGAGGAGGTACAGTAATCAACACTATGCTCCTGAAACTGGGCCTAACTGCACCAAAATACACCATTTCACAACTTACATTTTCAAAATTTCCTGGGGGGCATGCCCCCATGATCCAAGGTTTGGTTTTCAAGCCCAAGTGCCCCCCTCCCGTCAATTCCTGGATCCGCCACTGGGACTACATGCACCCTCTTCCAATCCTCCAGAACCACTCCTGTTTCCAGTGAGCTGTTAAATAGACCTGTCAGAGGTGTGGCCAGTATTTTGTTGAGCTCCCTCAGTACCTTTGGGTGTACCCCATCTGGCCCCATTGCTTTGTCCACCTTCAGATTAGCAAGTCCCTTCAGAACTCTCACCTCCAAAAAAGGACTAGTGTCCACCTCCCTCCCTCCCTCCAAAGCTGTTGTTACTTTTTTGTGGCCCCTCCCCTCCCCTCCTCCTTCCTCTGTGAACATTGAACAAAAGTATTTGCTCAGGATGTCTGCCTTTTCCTGGTCTCCTTCTGCACACCCCCCTTCCCCACCTTTACTTTTTAACCTTACAGTCCCACCCCTGGTCTTCATCTTTTCACTTACTTACCTAAAAAATGTCTTGTCTCCTTTCATTATTTCCTGGGTTATGCTCTCTTCAGTTTGTGGCTTTGTGTTCCTTATTGCATTCCCTACTTCCCTCTGTTTCCCCGATACACCTGCCTTTCTTCCTACCTCTGCATCTTCTTATGCCTTCTGAATGTTGCCCTTTTAGCTTTTACCTTTTCAGCCACCTCTTTCAAAAACCATAGCGGTCTCTTTTTCCTCTTGTTTTTGCTCATTTGTTTGATGCAGAGGTTTATTGCCTTTACAATGCTCCCTTTTGTCTTTGCGCACTGTTCCTCCACCCCACCCAGGTTACCCACTTCTGCTAGGTCATCCCTGAGGCATTCACCCATCTTTTTAAAATCTGTCCTACTGAAGTGCAGGACCCTCACCCATGTGTGGTTCTATTCCACAGCTGCCCTTATATGGAACCATACCGTACAGTGATCACTGGTCCACAAGTGACCTCCCACTTTGAGGTCTGCAACACTGACCCTGTTAGTAAGTATCAGGTCCAGTATTGCCCCTTTATGAGTGGATTCAGTGAATAATTGCCTGAGGAATGCCCCCTGCAGAGAGTCCAGGATGTATCTACTTCTAGCTGAAGCTGCTGCAGGGATGCTCCAATCCACATCTGGCAGACTGAAGTTCTCCACCAGCAGCACCTCCCCCTTTTCTACAGTCTTGCCAATGGCTTCCACCAGTACCTAATCTATTTCCTCCCCCAGTGTTGGACGTCTGTAGATCACTCCACTGTGAACAGTGGCTCCATTCCCCATCTCCAGGGTGAACCACAGTACCTCTGTCTGCCCCTGTATTCCTTGCATCTCCATGACTTTAATGCTTTCCCTCACATAAAGCACCATACCCCCTCCTTTCCTTCCAACCTGGTCCTTCTTGAACAGAGTATAGCCTGCTATGGTCATGTCCCAGACATAGTTTTCTGTGCACCATGACTCATTAACGGCCACAATATCCAGGTCAGCCTCTGCCATGATGGCCTCTAGGTCCGGAATCTTATTTCCTTGACTTCTAGTATTCGCACACATGCCTTTCCAGATTTTGTTTCCATTCTGCTTGTTGACCCCCTTTTTTTCCTTTTTGCACTCCCTCCTTCCCAGCTCTCTTGTTAATGCTCCTGTTCCTTTCCCCTTTATCTCTACCACCCTGCTCCCTTTATTAATTTGCACCCTGGAGGATTCCTTTCCCCTCAGGTTCTCCTTACTCTCTACATCAGCCTGTGGGGGGCAGTTTCTGACTGCCCAATTCCTTCTGCCACTCCTCTTGTCTAGCTTAAATGTTCATAGAAGTAATATTTAAACCACCCACTGAAGACTGCAGTTCCCCTCCCAGATGGATGCAGGCCATCACCCCTGCATAGGCCCTGGCTTGTTGTGGACTGGTCACTGAGGTGAGGTGATTGTTATCTGGGATCTCGGGGTGAGGAGGTTTTCATGGGGGAGTCGAGGCTGGAAAATCATCAGGAAGCCCTGCAAGAGGAGAGAAGGCAGGTGGAGTTGAAGAGGATTGTTTTGCCGGTGCTGACATCTAATCAGGTTGTGAGTCCCTGCTGTTGGCTGGACAGTGAGCCTGTTGAACACCAGAGCAGTCGAAGAGGAGGAAGAACAGTGATGGCCCTTGAATTGGGCCATGTATGATCAGGACTTCTGCTGTGAAACTCCATATGGACTAATGGTCGGTGAGCTGTGGAATTAATTATTCTCTTTGATCGATCCTTGCTCTGCTCTGAAGAAAATGTTTTCAAACTGTGCAAAGTGGTGAGAGAGCTGTACAGATTACTTCTATCCCCGGATTATAAGTGCTGCTGGAAAAACTCATGAATTGGCAGTGAGAGTGCCTTTATATTGTGGTCGCAACTTTCCAAGATTTTCAGTGTCTCCTGTGCTTGGGACTGCACCTGTGCTAGTGACTTGTACAGTCAGGAAAGTGGTGAGAGCATCATCCTTATTCCTTCACTTTAGAGCCCAAGACTCTGTGCAGTTTTTTTTTGCTTTGGGCTTTTATTCTCTTCAGTTGCAGCTTTGACATGACCTGCCCTCTGGACACAGCACCTCCGAGGATTCTCTTATAAACTGTTGTCCATTATTTTGTTTTATTATTTGGGATTGGTGGAGAGGGGAGTTTTTAGTTAGTGAGTGATTGTTGTGTGTGTGCTTAGGACAATCTGTCTATTAGGGTGGAAGCTGGATGTTTGTGCAGTGATAGGATCATAAATAGTTTTATTGGGATTTTGCTGTCCCTTGTTTGGGAATAGAATAGTTTGTTGTTTTAGGGCATTAGTGTATTAGGGGCTGTGGTTAGTGCTGAGGATGTGTTGGAGTCTTGGACCCCTCCGCATTCCTTATACTGCATCCCAGTTGTGTGACCTCTGCCCCTTTACCAACAGCAAAGCACTGCAGGGAAGTAGGTATCACTTGGGAGCATGCAGGTTGGTGGTGGCGGGGCTCAGTGAACCTGGTGGAGGTGAGGGATATTGGGGTAGTCAGGAGCAGGAGACACCCTGGGGCTAGACGGAACCAAGAGAAAGGCCAGACGTGTTTGCTGTACGTTCCCGGGGTTCCCACCAGACTGAGTGCACAGGTAACTGAGAGGACTGCAGCATCCACTAGTCCCTTTCAGGCAGTGCTGTGTAATGCCAGATCGTTGAGAAACAAGACCGCAATTATGGCGAACTTGATTTCTTCAGTCGATCTGGCTTGCATTACAGAGACCTGGCAGGGTGACTATGATGGGCCAGTTTTGGAGGTGGCCATTCCCACTGGGTACTCTGTGGTGCACTGCCCAAGGAGGGAATGCAGGCTCATGAGTGTGGCTATTTGTTTTAGATCCAGCTTGGGCTTCACTGTGCGCTCAGTGGGTTCAGCCAGGTCCCTTGAGTGTGTGGCAGTGCATGGGGGTTTGGGTGTGGGCTGCAGGATTCTCCTAGTCTACCAGCCTCTGGGGTAGGGAGGAGACTTCCTGCAGGAGGGCATAGATTTCATCATCGACAAGGTCCTGGAGTCTCCCAGATGGTTGGTTCTGGGGACTTCAACACCTGGGTTGACGACGAATCCTCACAATTTGGTCATGACCTCCTCCAGTTGATGACATCACTGGGCCTGACACAAGTGGTTACTTCTTCGACTCAACATTGCGGCTACATGTTAAACTTGGTTGAGCCTCAAGACTAATCGGGTTGTTTGGTCTGATCAGTGCACAGTGGAGTTCTCGTTTGGGACCCTCCCTGATAGTCCCTCCCATGTTGAGATGATCGGCTATCGCTCTTTAAGGGGATTGTCCCTAGAGGGACTGTCGGCGGTAGCTGATTTATCTTGTGTGATTGCTGCATGTGCAGTTGGTACGGGCGAAGTGGTGGCCACCTATAATAAGGTGGCATCCGAGGTGCTTGATGCCATTGTGCCAGTCTGTATAGGACCCAGATCTTCTCACCTGAGATCCCCTTGGTTTGATGGGGATCTCAAGGTGATAAAAATCAAGGGTCAGAAGTTGGAGCGTTGCTGGTGGAAGACCCGTTCAGAGGAGGACAAACTGACCTTGTGTGCCCACTATTGTGAGTACAAAGGGGCAATCAACTGTAAGAAGGCAGAGTTCCTGTCCAGGGAGATTGCTGCAGGGGAGAACAGACCATCTCAGCTTTTTCAGACCATTGATAGACTTCTTCATCCAGTCTGTCTACAGCTGAAGAAAGTTTTTTCAACCACATTATGCAATGGGTTTGCTCAGTTCTTCTCTGACAGGGTGTCCTCTGTCCAGTCGGGGATCTTATCAGTGAGGCAAATACTGTCTCATAGTGACCAGCCTTGTAGAAGCAGAGATGCTCCTATTGTCTGGGAGGAGTTTAGACCAGTGGAGGTGGCTGAGGTCATTGGGGTGATTTCGAAGCAGAGGCACACTTATTGTGAACTGGACCCTGCCCCAACCTGTTTCTTGATGAGATGTGTCGAGATCATTGGCCCAGTGTCCGCCATGATAATCCAGTGTTCATTGTCTAAGGGAGTCTTTCCAGATGCCTTGAAAGAGGCACTGGTGAGATCTCTCTTGAAGAAGTCATCTCTCGACCTGATGTCCAGGCACATTATCGACCAATCTACAACCTTCCATTTTTAGGAAACAATGTTAAGAAAATAGTGGCGCAGCAGTTCAAGGAGCACCTCATGACCTTTGACATCTATAAGCCATTCTAGTTGGGTTTCAGGGCTAGGCATAGCACTGAAATGGCATTGGTTAGGGACAAAATTACCTCCTCAGGGCAAGAGATAGAGGAGACAGGTCAGTTCTTGTTCTCCTAGATGTCTCATCAGCATTTGACACTGTGGATCACTTTGTGCTTCTAGATTGCATCAGAGAATATTGTGGACTCACCAGTACTGTCATCAACTGGTTTGAGTCCTACCTGTCAGGCAGGAAGCAACGGGTGGTGATGGGGAATTTCTCTTCTTCCCAGAAGCTCCTGCCATGGGGAGTGCCTTAGGGTTCGATCTTGTCACCAAAGTTATTTGCGGTGTATATGCTGCCCCTGGGTGAGCTCATTAGGCATTACAGGTTGGATTTTCACTGCTATGCAGATGATACCCAGCTGTATATGTCCTTTTCCCCTGGATCACAAGACACCGCAAAAGTGCTTAATAACTGCCTGGTGGAGATCAATAACTGGATGTCTTCCAATTGGTTGTGACTGAACCCCAACAAGATGGAGGTCCTAGTGATTGAGCCGGATCATGGGCGTGATGGGAGTGCTTCCGGAGTGGTGACAGGATTGGTCCTGGGGATCACTCCATTGATGGCTTCCCCAAGGGTGAGAGATCTTGACGTTATCCTGGATGACTGACTCACACTTCATGCTCATGTGTTATCTGTGGTCCAAAGTGGTTTTTGCCACATAGGAAATATCACCAGGATTAAACCCCTAGTTCTGCCTGAGGATCTGCCATCACTGGTACATTTCTTTGTTATGTCCAGGCTTGATTACTGTAATGTTCTATACTTCAGGGTTAGTAGACAGACACTCTGCCAGCTGCAGCTGGTGCAGAATGCAGCGGCCAGGTTACTGATGGGCCTGTCTAGGTCAAGTCATGTGACCCCAGTCCTGCGAACTCTACACTGGCTGCCTGTTAGGTGGAGGATCATCTTCAAGGTGGGCTTACTCATCCATAAGACCCTATATGGACTTGGCCCTGGCTACCTGTTTGATCTACTGACACCTGCCACCTCAGTCCACTTCCTCTGCTCCTCCACCAGGGGCCTCCTTGTGGTTCCAAAGGTCAGGTTAAAAACTTCTGGTGACTGAGCTTTTGAATTCCCCAGACCGGCCCTATGGAACTCGTTTCCCATCTCTGTTAGGGGGGCCCCCAACAGTGGAGGCATTTAAAAGGGGCCTCAAGACTCACCTTTTCTGCCTGGCCTTCCCAGACTAATCAGAGTTATTATATTTTTAAGACTATATTTATTGTTTTAATGCTGTATTATATGTTATATGCTGTATTTGTTTGTACCTTATTTTATTTGCAGTAACCCTACCGATTTTTATGTAAGGCACCCAGAGTCTCCGGGATTGGGCACCATATAAATAAATGTGCCTTACCTTGCTTTAGCCTCCCAGGTAGGTGTTCAGTCCTCAATGTAGCCAAACCCTTCCTCTCTGCACCATTCCTTCAGCCATGAGTTGAAGCTCCTGTGTAGAGTTCTCTTTCCTTTCCCCTGTTATAGACAGGCAGCACCTCAGCGAAAGCCACTGAATGAGCTATGTGTGTAAGACCTCTCTCCAGCTCACTAAACTCCCTCTGCACTATCCCAGCCCCATTCCTAGCTGGGTTATTAGTCCCTAGGTGGACAATGACATCCAGCTCTCCCTCCCATCCTTCTACCCTGGTGATCCTCAGGATCAGCTTCCCATCCCTCGGGGCTGTGGCACTGGGTAGGTACCTAACCTGCCTCTCCCCCTTTCTTATTCCAAATCTATCCCCCCTCACAGTAAAGTCCCCCACCAGAAGTTGCTTTCCTCTCCTCTGGGGTCCTCTACCACCCTCCTTGGGGACTCCAATATGGAGGGCCCCCACATTCTCCTTGGTCACTACCACTGGTTGCTTCCTACTGACAGTCCTGTCCCGCCAAAGCAGTGTAGGAATTTTGCAAAGTACCGGTGGAGGAATGTGCCTTTGTCCCACCACCCCCACCCTTCCAGAGCCCACCATAGCCCAGCCGTTCCTCCTCCCTGGCATCCTCTGAGGTAACGGTGGCAGACTTCATGGCCGCTGGATGGGGGGGAAGGTCTCTCAAATCCTAGCCAACTCGGCTTGGAGTCTAGCAACCTCCTCCTTCAACTCAGAGAGGTGTGGGCAGATGGGGCAACATCACAGTCTATAGAAGGTTTCTCTCTGATAACTGCCGCCCCACAATCACTGCATTGCACCTCTCCCAGCATTCTCACCCTCTGTTCTCCCCATGTTACCTGGCGACACTTTTGTACCGTTACCACTTATAGAGTGTTTCTAGTTTTCCCTTTTTTGTTTATTTCTATCTGTGCTCCCCTGTGCCTTGTTTAAATCTTTATATACTCCTAACTCTAGATAAGGTGCTGCTCCCATTCTCAAGTTTGGCCTAGTTTTGACCTTCCACTCTTCCCAGCAGTGACTGTTACACAGCAGTGAGTAGGTGCTTTGCCATGGTTGACCAGCAAGGCCCCCTCCCTGCTTTTCTGCTTCCCTCTGCTGATGCCTGCCGATGCTTACAACGCCAGTCACCTGTTCCACTCACGCACAGGGACATGAACATGTGGGACACATTGGCAGTGGCTGCTTTTATGCAGAACCTGCTTCCTGGTGGCATGCTATTGGTTGTGAGAGGTCAGTTATCAAGTAGCTCAGGCCCCAAGCCAGACAATTAGCACCCCTCACCCAAACTACAGGGCTAGACACAGTTGTTATAATATGGCCCTTAAATGTGGGCCACTCTAGTTGCTCTCAGATGTACCCTTCACTCAATAAGAAATGCCCTAATTCAGCCATGTTTCACCACAACATATCCCACATTGTCTCTAAAAAAGCACAAGCTTTTTTTGTCCCTTCTATGGCAAATGCAGGCAAGTTCTGCTTAAGGCCTAAGTAAATTATCTTACCTGTGAACCAAAAAAACCCAGGCCAGCCCCCTCAATGTAATGGGATGTGTGCACAAAAGGCCCCAGTATGGCACCAGGGACAGCCTGTCACCTCATTGACAGGCACCCGACATAACCTAAGCTAAGCAAAATAAGAGCTTGTGAGACAGGAATTCCTTCTCTTTTGTGTTACTTGTTTGTCCCACCTGGGCTTACTTCTTGTTTATAAGGACCAGAGTTGCTACTATATCTTCTGCCTCATCCCCATTGCATAAATGAGGGCATTAACCTGATTTTCTTCGTCTGCCTCACTCAATTCCGAGGCTATCCGAAATCTTTTAAATCTCCAGATCCATTTAGACCAATTCTGTGGGTTTCTGAAGTCAAATCTTTCCAGAGTCTTCTTGAAACATAACAATTTCTCTGTTCCTTGCTCTCTGTTTTTCAGATGACAGGAGTACTCATTCCTTAATCTGAAACCTCAGCTGAAGCAAGGCAGCTGAAATACTTCTTTCCAGTTTTCATTGTTAAAGCCTGCTAGCTCTCTAGCAGAATCAAGGGTGTAGGCAGGCCTACTCACTGTACACAGTTGTGTACAGTTGGGTTTTTTTTTGAGTACTTGTCCCAAACCATATGACTTTTTATGTTGCTTGCACACATGTGCAAGAAACATTGTGCCATCATCCGAGTTTTCGGAGGTGTGGCACCCGTCTTCCAATTCAGTCAGTGTGTTTGCAGGCACGGCCCCAGTTCCCCAATCACTGCTGCAGCTGTCTATGACAGCAGTTGAAAATACAGTGGTCATACAGTTGAAAGGGAGAGCTCAACTTCTGTGAGCAGAGCTCCCACCTACACACACATACACGCACGCATACTGTGTGCTCATGCGCCTTCCCCTCCCCCACGCGCACACATTAGGCGTGGCCGACGGGTGTCCAATCCCCGCCGGCTCCACGCCTCTAAAACTTCCAGGTTCCACGCTGGGAGCCCACCCCAGTGTGGCAAAATGTGTTATGGCCAACAGGGTGCCCAATCCCCCGTCGGCTCCAGCTCCCCCAAACAGCCTTCCAGCTGCCACACTGGGAGCCCACCCCAGCATGGCAAACGTCCCTCGTCATCTTATAAAAAAAACCAAAAACCTGTAAATACAAAAACTGTCCCTTGGTGCTTCTCCCTGCCCTCCACAACCCGCACCCACCCACCACGCACCCTGCCTCCCCCACACCCCACACCATACTTACCTCCCAGACCTCGCACGACAATCTTGGTGGGCTGGGAACACGCCTGCAGTCTTCAAAGCCGACCGTGAACTGAGAAAATGCCGGTAAGCTGTATAATGGGATAGATAGGGTTTTTTTCAACTTTGCTGCATATCTCAGGCATTTTTTTGAATCTTGGAACCAAATTTTCAACATGGGGTTTTTGGGACCCCTCCTCATGAATTCTGTCACTGTCATGGCGTTAATCAGGCCCGAAGGGTGATTCCACGGTCACTGCACAAAATCACCTTTTGGGACTGATTAACGAAACAACAGTGCCAGTGTTCATAAGGTGGGCTCTCATAAAGCCTATGTTGCAAATTTGGTGAAAAAATTCCCAAAAATGACTGTTTTATGAGCATTCATTGCACTGATCCTATGCACGCTCATAAGTTCGTGAATTTTCAATATTTTCACTCCAGATTTTCAACATTGCAATTTTACCGCACCTCCTTATGAGCAGTACAGCTGTCATTTTTCACATCTCGCCTAAAACACGTTTCTGCCCATGTAGCGCAGAATGGTGCAGTCGGTGTGCAAAATCAATGTATGGGACACATTAAGAAAATCACAGTGACACTGTTCATGAGCAGAGGTCTTAAAATGGCTATTTTGAAAATTTGGTGAAAAAATTCCTAAAATGACGCTGTTTTCTGGCGTGGTGCGCGGTTCTCTGTGCGCCCGTAAGTTATAAATTTTTAATATTTGCAGCTAGATTTTCAACATTGCCATTTACACACCTCCTTATGAGCAGTACAGCTGTCATTTTTCACATGTTGCCCAAAATGTGTTTCCGTGCATAGCACAATGGCGCATTCGTGATGCGCAGTCAATGTTTTGGGACAGATTAAGAAAATCACAGTGACACTGTTCATGAGCAGAGGTCTTAAAATGGCTATGTTGAAAATCTGGTGAAAAAATTCCTTCAGACATTCTGCAATGTTACTAATGAAGACATTGAACAGAACTGGCCCCGGGACCGATCCCTGCAGCACCCCACTGGTCACCCCTCTCCCTAGACTGCACACCATTTACCACCACTCTCTGCCTCCTGTCTGTTAGCCAGTCTCTAACCCAGTTTACCACCCTTTCCCCCATGCCCAGCCTACCCAGCTAGTTTATCAGTCTCCTATATGGGATGGTGTCAAAGGCTTTGCTGAAATCAAGGTAAGCGTTGTTCAGTGCCCCACCCTGATTCACTTCCTTTGTCACCCAGTCAAAGAAGTCAACCAGATTTGTCTGACATGATGTCCCCACTGTGAATCCATGTTGTCTATGGTCCTGGGCTCCGATGGTTTCTAGATGCCCCACTATCCTTTCTTTAAGCAATGTCTCCATGATCTTCCCCACTACTGAGGTGAGGCTGAACGCCCTATTGTTCCCTGCCTCCTCCTGCTGCCAGACTTGTGTAGAGGGACCACATGTGCCTCCTCCAATTCACTCATGTTGAATGACTCAGTGAACATGGCTGGCAGAGGTACTGCCTCTGGTTCTCTTAATATCCTTGGGCATATATGCCATCTGGTTCCATCGCTTTGTCCGCCTTCAATTTAGTGAGCTCCTGCAGGACTCTTTTGCCTTTGAATGGACTATTGTCCACCTCTTTACCCCCTTGGCAACTGCTGTACTGCTGTGGCCCTTGCCCCTCCCACTCTTCTGTGAATACTGAATGGAAAGACACAGTGGATGTCTTGGGAGGAAGGCATGGAACTATCTCTTCCAAATACCTAAACAGCACATACAAGCAAGCAACATTCAGCATTGACAAATGCTTGTTGTTACCATTATCATCTAATGTGGTGTATTATAGTTAATGTAGGCTACTGAGTAGTCTCTGTATCTGATTAAACCGCTCTTGTTTATGACATAGATATGTGTACAACCTGTTTAGAGATTAAATGAGTCATCTGTTTTAATGGGGGGGCGGGGCAGCAGTTGGAGAGAGTATGTACAAAATGGAAATTTCTGGGTACACTGTGAAGCAGAATATTTCCTGTTCTACTGTTATTTTACTCCCCTGTGCCATCTAGTGATCACAGCTGTCACTACACCATGGACAGACACACAAACCTAGGCTGTTATAGATCTTTGACATGCATTTATTCTGACCCTTTTGTTTAATTTGCTGCTCATTTGCTGACACCACACCCTTTTTTTATCAAAGACATAATTGAAAATACATATTATTGTGGAAAATTGCATTGATGATGTCTCAAAGAAACAAAAGAACAGGACTATGGATACATAACTGAACAGTAGTTAAGCTTTCTGAATAGCTGTGAAGGTTTACTTTCAGTATCACAACAGCATAATTCTTTAACAGCTGCAAAAAGCAAAATAGCACCCGATAACAAGCAAGTGAACTGCTTTAAGACTGATCAGAGGTAGTGTAAAGGCTATGAGATCAGATGATGGAGATTGATGAAACTCTGGAGAGGAAGATAAGGAAAGTGGCAGATCAGGATAAATAGTATGAATGGTTGACTTTAACCTCTAAGCATATACTAGAGGATGAAAGTGGCTAGGAGTCAGAAAGGACAAAGATTGTCGATGTTTCTCAGAACTGCTTCCTCACACAGTGGGTGACTGAGACTACAAGGTATAATAGTAGGCAGTACTAGACCTGATGATGTCCAATCTGGACAGTATTAGGGATATTAAAGGGGAGGCTCCAAATAGCCACAATGACCATTGCATGGTGAAATTCAACATGAAGCTGGGGTAGCAAAAAGTGGCCTTGACACATGGGTGCTGGACTTCAGGAAAGTAGATGTCAGGAAAATGGGGGAGAAAATGCAGGCATGACTCAAGGACATCCTTAACATCAAGGGGGTGAAGGGGAAGCGGGCAACATTAAGGAGGCTATCCAAGGACCTGCCTGCTCACCATAGCTGACCATGCCACGGATGTTGCCAGCCTGACGCAGAAGTCAAGAGGGGGTTCTATTGCCCATACTCCCTCCCCCCAAACAGCCATCAAACATCCCGCAGTGCTCCTCAAGCAAGGAGCCAAAAACTGCTACAGATTGAGTGAGGAGTCAAAAACTGATTCAGAGTCCCCCCAGTCAATCAGGAGACTTGGAGGCATGTCAGAGGTGCAGTTTGAATCTGGCACCTTCTTCACAAGTGGGACCTGCTCGCTCCAACAGAGTCGACCATGCCATGGACACTGCCAGCCTAACCCAGGGGTTATGAGGATATCCTGTTGCCCATACTCCCTCAGTGTCAGTGGCTCAGCAGCTAGCACACTTGCCTCTGAGGCCAGGAGATCAGTAGGCTGTGGGTTCTATCCCCACACCAGGCACTTGGGTTAATATCCCAATACTGACACTGTAGTGCAGCATGAGGGGGGTGCTGCACTCCTGAGGTGCCGTCTTTCAGATAAGACGTTAAACCGAGGTCCCATCTGCCTGTTCTGGTGGTAGTTCAGGTGGATGTTAAAGATCCCATGGCACCTCTCGAAAAGAGCAGGGGAATTTCCCCGGTGCAATGGCTAAATTTCCTCCATTCACGAAAAATACCACCAACAGTTTCATCTGGTTCAAGGTCAGTTGGCATTCATCTGTATCCCCCTCCCCTGGGTCGTGCCTGAAAATAGGCAGGATTTGTCTAGTGCACTTACCCGGTCAACAAAAACAAAAAAAAAGAAATACTCCCTCCAACCCAATGGCCACTGCAGATCCCATGGTGCTTCTCAGATGAGAAGCCAAAAACTGCTACAGAGTTCTCCCAGCCAATCAGGAGGCTCAAGGACATGCCAGAAGCCCTTCAAATCGCAGTCACCACAAGCAGCCGTTCAATGCTGCAGCCCTCATATTAAAGACTGACCACAAAGGACATCAGGAGTCTACAGGGGAGTTAGCCAGGAGTGGCTGCCAGGGGCCAATCATGCTGTTTCGTCTGCCACAAAACAAGCCTATAAGGTACTCTCATTATGTAATCACTGACTCATATCCTGCAGTAAGACTGTAGTTACTAACCAAACTCATACTACTGAGTTTGTTTCCACGGTGGCATAAGTTAACCTGTTTTTGCAATATCCAACCAACATCCTATTTAGGGTCTGCCTACATTTCTGGTTTCCTCACTTATTTTGCTCGTTCTTGCTTACAGTTGCTGTGCTCTGGCTAGGTATTGTACTGAGATATTTTCTGCTTTTTTGTACAGATAAATTGCTGTGTCCACCAAACACCCTATTTAGGGTCTGCCCACTTTCAAGTTTCTCCCATTTAATGTTTATTGGAAATTGCCTATATAGTACAACCCCAGCTAACCGAACCCCAGATAACTGAAACCCTCAGTTATCTGAACGTCAGCTGTGTCCCCCAATGTCAGCGAGAATGGATTGACAAATACGTTACATTCATTAATCTTGTCAAATGCCAGGCGCGTTAACGCTAATGAGGTCAAGCAATTATTGTAACTGGAAGGCGATTAACTCTGATTAGCTGTTTTGAACTGGCAGTAACAAGCAGCTGGTAGCACTTTATTATTTCACAGTGCTTGCTAGAAAAGTGCTGACCCTGAAACTGCTGCAGCAGCAGTGAAGATGAGGAGGAGAAACCTTCTTCCATGCCTACAGACTCAGAGGCAGTACAGAGTTTTGATAATTGCATGAGGTGGCTGGAGAACCAGTCAGAGACTGACCCGCTTCATCTGTTACTGCTGCGACAGCTTCGGGATAAGGCAATCTGAACCACTGACTCAAAGAAAGTTCAGAAGGGCATTAAGGATTATTTCAGTGGGAAGGACACAGATGCAAGCTAAGTACAGTACTGTACCATTTCCGATAGCACTTTAGTTGTTGTGCTATTTTTTGGGAACTTGAACAATTTTCTACAATTTTTAGATTTAAACTAATAAAGTTAATAAAGTTAAATAGCACCAGACTAACAGTAGCAGTGGTAGTTTGTTTATGTGCACAGGCAGTATTAAGGCTGCTCACATTAAATCGGTGTCTTCCTCCGTATCCATTTTATTTAGAGCATACATTGCAAACTGCAACAACAGAAAAATCGCCAACCCCGTTTAACCGAAACCCCCAGTTTACCTGAGAGAATTTCATGTCTCCCCCCATTTCAGATAAATGGGGTTGTACTGTAGTTGCTGGATTCTGGTTAGGTTTTTGCAGGCCCCATAAGAGGAATTCTGGGCCCTGGAAAAAGTTCAGACTTTGGGGCCCCTATGTAGCTGCCTACATGCATGCCGGGTGGCCCTGGTCCCTCTTTGATGCCGGGCTCCGGGAATTATCCCAAGCTCCCCCACCCTCTCAAGGGCCCTGGGTTTTTGTACTTGGGATAATTTCTGATTTTTGACCAATTTTGCAGTATCCAGCCAACACCCTATCTAAGATTTGCTCACTCTCAGGTTCTCCCACTTAATGTTTACTGGTTGCTGCTTATAGCTACTGTGTTCTGGTCTGATATTGTATTGGATATTTTTCTGGGTTGCCAGTTGTAACAGTCTGTGGATGGACGGAGCTCATTGCTATCCTGTGGAACTTTTACTACTGTGGGGACTTGTAACTGATCTCTAACTGGGTGTCTATATTTTTGACTTCCAGGTCTTTGTATAGCAGAATTACTGCATCCCATTTTACAAAGTTGCTGTTTTTTGGTATTGCAACCTCTCTACTTATATGGCAGGTCCTCGGGTCCTTCCCCCGGGCTGCTTCTAGGCTCCCCTGCTACCTCCCTCACAAGCCAATAACCATTGCAACCAATTAATCTTTTCCAGCATGCTATGCAACAATGCAGATAAGTTGCCTGCAACTGACTACTTCACTGTCATCTCCTTTTGCCACTGGTTCAGCACCCTAAGGACAAGCTGCACCTTCCCTATAGTGCTATACACTGCGGCTCACTTATGTTTCTCCTATGGCTGACATTCCTCCACCTCGCACTTGCTGGCGACATATCCCCAAATCCAGGGCCTGTGCTCATGTAACTTCAACAAACTGGACATCTTGTAAAGGTTTAAGGGTAGCCCACTCAACCAGCCTCAGCCTACATGCTAACAAGGTAGAATTAACAGTCTGGGTAAACAACTACCAACCTGACATTCTTGACCTAACTGAAACATGGTGCAAATCCATTACAGATGATGAGTCTTGTTCCCTCCCAGGTTACAATAATATTAGGCTGGGCTACCCTGGGACAAAACGTGGTGGTGGCTTACTTATTTATTATAAATCCCAACTGAATGTCTCTCTGTTTCCAGCCACCTGGCCAGCTGAGTCACATGTTGAGTGCTTACATACCACGGTACTCCTTGGGAACACCATATGGGTATATAACCCTCCCACCTGTGTCCCTAACAGCCTGTCTCAACTCCTTGCTCATGTCAGAAGCTCAGTGGGGCCAAATACGGTTCTCATCATGGGAGTCCTTAACTTAAATTGGCTGGGGTCAAGTTGCAGCCTGTTTGAGAACATGCTATCAGAACTTGGCCTCACTCAAATCATCTAACCCAACCAGGCTGTCCTTGGGGGGGGGCAACATGCATACTGACTGGACTATGACAAACAGGCCAGATAGAATCCTTCAAGCTGGTTTGTCTCCTGATCTATCTCAGACCACTCCCCAGTCTACTACATCTGGAAAATTAACCTTCCTGAAGTGTCACCCAAAATCATAAGCCTCCATAACTACTCAAAGTTTGACCAAGGGTTCTTCCTGTCAGACCTTGCAAACACCGACTGGTCCTGTGCCTGCACTTCCACCTCTGCTACTCCTGCCTGGCTCCTTTCACCCAGGCCTTTGTCTCTCTACAGGAGGCCTATTCCCCCTTTGTCAGAAGGAGGGTTAAAGGTGCAGAAATAAAATGGCTCCACAACAAGCTCCTTAAGCTTCTCAAGCAGAGAGACAGGAAGTGGTATTATTATAAGGCATCCCAATTCCTATCTGACCTACACAAGTATAGAAGGTTGTGGAACATTTGCAAGTGCGACAGCCACACAACCAGAAGTGTTTTGTGGGTCAAGAAATACTGCTTGCTTCTATGAAAGTTTCAAGCTCTTCCTACAGAAACATCAGAGGCCTGGTAGGAAGCTTCTCTAAGCAGCATCCCAGTGACATTCTGGTAGGTGGAGTACACTGCAGCAATGCAATGATTACTGATGCTTTCAACTGGCAAGTTACAGATCTTACAGCTTTCATTTTCCAGTTCCCATCCTCCAGTGCAGAAGACACCACCGGCTACTCATGCCCCTGATACTTCCTCACACCATCCTCCATTTTATCTCAAGGTGGTCACGACCAGTGTGGTCTTCAAGCTCCCTAACTAACCTCTCTCCATATATAATAGCTAGTTGTGATTACCTTGAACCTGAACTATTGAGAATCTGTGCCCCCATCATTGCCCCTGTGATCAAGCACATCTTGAACCTCTCGCTCTTGTCTGGCAATGTCCTTGACAGCTGGAAGCTTGCCAGAGTTGTCCCTGTCCATAAAGCTGGGGACATGAGATGTCTTGAAAATTATCTCCCCATTGCAATACTCCTTGCCATAAGCAAACTTCTTGAATGTGTTGTGACCGACCAACTCATTAAACACCACTACACCCATGACAGCTTAATGTCTGCGTAACATGGTTTCTATAAGGACCATAACATCTCAACTGCTCTCACCATTGTGGTCAATAACAATAACTCTACCATGGGTCACAGTCAGCTCACTGGTGGCATTTTTGTTGGTCTGTTTAAGGCTTCCCATTTGGTTGACCACTGTCTTATGTGTTCCAAACTGCAGGGCATGGGCCTGTCAACTCATTCTGTCACCTGGTTCAGGCACTACCGGTCACATCAATGACAAGTGGTCAGGTTCAACAACTCCATTGCTGATTCAACTTCTGTTAAACCTGAAGTCCCCCAGGGCTCAATTCTTGGGCCAGTTCTCTTCTCACTGTTTAGAAACAGCCTTCCTACCATTGTTGCTAAGTGTAGTGTCACATTGTACGCTCATGACCTGGTGCTCCTCCACAGTTCTAAGAACATAAATCTCATCAACTCCCATCTTACGGAGGACTTCCACAAACTGCAAGCCTGAGTCATTAAAAACAAGTTTACAGCAATTATGAACAGTAAAAAGAGTGAGTCTACACTTCTTTGGTCCCCTGCCAAAATAACAAACTGTCCCACCCACCTATCAAGTGCACTGAGGAAACCCCCCTAAAGGTGGCACTATCCTTTAAATACCTTGGGGTTACACTTGATCTGCACCTTGACTTCTCCCACCACATCCACAATGTCTGTAGAACTGTAAATGCCAAGCTTGGTCTGGCATATATAGTAAAAAACTGCCTTACACTCAGTGCCCACTTAGCCCTTTCCAGAGCAGTCCTACTCCCCTCCCTCAACTATGGGCTTGTATCCTTCTCTAGTACCCACACATTGCTGCTTGCTAAGTGGGAGACTTTCTTCAATAACATTTGCAGATTTGTCCTTTTGCTAAACAGAGCAACACCTCACTGCAACGTCCACATCTGCCTAGGTTGGCTATGCCCCATAAATAGTCGTCATTTTGTTCTAAGCTGTTTCACAGACAAAATAATTAGGACTGACATCACTGCCTCCACTGTGGCCCTGCTCAAGTGTTCCTATTTGTCCTACCCACTAAAAGCCAGTAAAAAAATTCTTCTCATTGTCCCTAAAACATCCACCGGCATGGGGGACCAGGCCTTCAGAGCTACTGCTTCCAAACTCTGGAACTCTCTGCTACTTGTAGTCCATAACTCATCCTCACACTCTCAATTTAAAAAGTCTCTGTGGGTTCACCTAAAGGTCAGCTCAAGTTGTACCTGCACATGATCTTCCAGGGCGTCACCTGCCCTCAGGCTGTGTAGCCTTGCCATTCAGTAAGTCTAAACTAAACCAGTCCATGTGCATTTCCAATCACTAGGTATAAAAGGCTAGAAGACTGTGCATTTCATTTGCTTTCTCAGTACTTGTTGCCTATGCATTCAGGTTGTCCTGTAGCTCGCCAGCTTTCTGACCTACTCATGTATTTTTTCATGGACCATTGTACCTTACGTTTATGTTTTTATCTTCCTGCTCCGTAACATGCCTTGTTGCGTTTCGTAATTTGCTACATTGATCCTTATTGTATTGTGATTATTGTAGGAATGGTCCATACTGTATTGTAATTTATCGTATCTATGCTTGTCACTATTGTATTGACTGTCTTGTAACCTCCTGGGTCGTACCTGAAAATAGGCATAACTGTGTCTAGTGTACCCTCCTGGTCAGTAAAAGCTATTAAATAAATAAAAGGCCACCCAATACTGTGTCAGGACTATATAAAAGTCCACAAATTTAGGAAAACCCATATGGTAGACAGGCAGGTACGGGAGGCTATTAGGACAAAAAGGGGCATTTGGGACTTACAAGAAGGAACAGTGTAAGGCAAACAGAGCTATATAAGGAGAAACAGGGTATGAGTACACATTTCAACAGGGAGGCAAAAGCATAAGTGAGGCTAGCAGAAAGGGTCAGGGAGAATGACAAATACTTCTTTAGATACATTAGTGAAAGTAAGATAACAGGAGATAGTACTGAAAGGCTAAAGGATAGGGTGAGAACAGAGGTGATGTAGAGAAGGCAGGTATACTAGGTATACTGAATAAATACTACTGTTCAGTGTTTGAGGTCAAGGAAGCAGTTCCTCTCCTTAACAGCAGATGAAAATTAAATGGAGGCACAGCAGTCAGATTTGAGATGGGGAGACTAAACAAGGAACAGGCAGCAAAGGGACAGAGAACCTAAAAAACAATAAATCACTAGTAACAGATGGGTTTTGCCCTCGGGCACTGAAAAAAACTAGGCAGGTGCTAGCAGAGCCAGTGGCAGTCCCCTGTGGAGAATCAGAAGGAACAGATATAGTGTCTGGAGGGTGGCAAATGGGCAT
This sequence comes from Neoceratodus forsteri, assembly GCA_016271365.2. Lineage (NCBI taxonomy): Eukaryota > Metazoa > Chordata > Ceratodontiformes > Ceratodontidae > Neoceratodus > Neoceratodus forsteri. The sequence goes on along the minus strand of CM028137.1, from coordinate 724,781,018 downwards.
ATGCCATTGTTACAGTGACACTCTTACAATGAATCCTCCACAGCGACACAATCCATTCGACACCCACAGTGTCAAATGGGTTGTTAGAGCAGATGAATGGATTAATCGACTCCCAGGTTTGGCCGCTCTCCCCCGACATCTGCCCCCCGGAGTTAGGAATCTATAGTTAGAGCCCGCCACAAACAGTGACTTCCCTCTGGTGCTCTTGCAGTCCATCGACACTGTACCATAGCAATGTGAACACAGTCAGCAAAGTGTTGTCACTGTAAAGTCATTCAACAACTTTGTTGTTGATTCGACTTGGTGGAACCCAAATGTGGGTCCCTTACACAAATGGGTGATAGGAAAACTCTAGAAAACTACAGGCCAGTGAGCATGACATCGATATTAGCGAAACTTCTGGTGAAAGTCACATACATACAGAGACAATTAGACAATATACACAGACAATTATTAAAGAGAAGGCAGCTGTATCATAAGGGAAAAAAGGGCATAATGGATGGGAACCGCATGGATTCACTAAGTGCTGAACTTTTTCAATGTAGTGATACACAATGGCAGACAGAAGCCAGGCAGTGCAAATACTGTGGACATACTACACCATACATGGATTTTGGCAAAGCCTTTGGGTTAGTGACATATACTAGACTGGTTAAGAAGGTTAGTGATCTGGGTATAGAGGGCTAAATAACTAGATAGGTCAAAAACTAGCTGATAAATAGTACACCAAGGATAATCCTAAATGAAAAATTATTTGAAGACAGGACAGTGACTAGTGGGGTAAACCAGGGTCTGGTCCTGGGACAACTCCTGTTTAATATAATTATTTGTGTGCCATACTGCTTGCAATTCATATCAAGCTCTGCTGGAGAATCAACAGAGAAGAATGGATTAGCATTATGAGACTGATGTGGAAAGACTGGAGAAGTAGTCCAGTATTGGGCTATTGAAATTTAAAGAGCTTCTGCAAGACTTTTTAGCCACTTTATTCTCACTGGAGTACTTAATTACTTTGGTTTTCAGTCTTTTTTATTAAAGGGGCATGGTTACGACCCTATAGTTAGGATTGTACTGGCACTTCAGTATTAAACCTCAATTTATGCGCTTTAATAACTTGACATTGGATTAGCATGAAATTTTGCATGGGAGTCTCGCATGGTAGATCTCTGGATGTACCAAGTTTAGTTCTGGTTGGATGTGTAGATTGTGAGTTCTGGATAGTGCAAAAATTGAATTTTTCAGGATTTGTTTTCATTGGTTGGAATGAGTTTTCTGTCAACTTGGCTAGTGCCCAGATGGTTTGGAATTTTCATCAGAAAATTTCTGGGTAGAAAGAGGCCGTCCAACAGATGTGTCTTTTGGTTGTTTGATGAAAAACTATTAATCCATGCAAAGTTATTTAATTTTGAATACTTTGTTCTGAGCATGCTCAGTAAGCACCAAATGTAAGCTGTATGAAATGAAATGAAAAAAGAATTATTTTTTCATATTGACATCATCCTTTTTCATTACGGGAAAACCATTTTTCATTTGCTGCCATCTTGTTTTCAGTTTTCATGCTTCCTGACTCCCATATTGTGTTCTTTTATGTCAACTGGCCTAGTGTCCAGACTGATTGGATGTTTGGTTTGATATTTCCAGGGTAAAAAGGGGTTGGGGCACAGATTGTGTGGTGGAAAAATATTAATGCCTTCCAAAGTTATTTTATTTCTCCAGTTTATTAATCTTTTTTCATAACTCGTGATATGAAAAAAAAAAATTTTTTGTATGATGACTCACAAAAAAGATTCTTTTTTCTGAGGGAAATATCATTTTTTGTGATCTGACATATTTTCCCTGGTGTCTAGTAGCACCCCCCACCCTCAATGGCCAGCCAGTTAATTATTTATTATTTTCCCTGGTGTCTAGTGGTGCCCCCCTCCAATTGTCATCTCTGTCACAAATGTGCTCCGCAGGTCAGGCCCTCTGCTCCCACAGCTCCAACCTCGAAGTGCGATAGTGTGAACAAGGGACAAACAGGGTAACCCTCCTGTCTGTTTTGGGTCCGAATCACTTACTAGCCTCAAGTCCTGGGGGTCAAAATGTGAACCTTATACTAGCATACCCAGTTAACATGCTCAGATATGTACCCTCTTCGGGAATGCAGTAAAATCCTTCGTCCAGTGGCACCCAGCCAGGTTTCCAAAATGTAACCGTATGACTCAATATGAGACCTAGGTATATTCTTACCTTTCTGCAAGATTAGTAACACATTCAAGCCCTTAACAGCTTTCAGATTTAAACACAGGCTTAGCATTCACATGCAAAAGAACTGAGAAAAAGCATAGGCAGTATTTTAAAGAAAATATTGTTTACTAAAAGTTGAAAAACAGGTAAAATCAAACACAGAACAATTATATCAACAACTTACAGTCACATAAAACAAATGGGAAGTTACAGAACACAAACTCCTACCACAAATACTTAAAAGTTCTTGCCTAGCTAGACGTTACCATAAAGTGCCTAGTTACCAGTCCACAGACTATGTGTGTCTTTGCTTTTCAGAGAGTCCTTCTGCCCCAAACTTCTCTTGCAAGCAATATTCAAAAGTCAGTTCTCTCCACCTCCAGGTGATGTCACCCATGAGGTCACTGCTATATCTGTGATAAATCTGTAATCTGAGTATGGATATCCGAAAAGGATATTATTTTTTCTGCTGGCTGGAATCAGTAGTTAGCAATAATAAATATTTCACAGTCTTTGCAAGCAGGTTACTTTGATGGCTTATAAACCCACATCCTGTCACTAGTTCCCTTTTAGGTGAGAAAACCAAGAGGAATCAGCCAATTTGCTTCCCTTCATGCTATGTCATAAAATGCATAATTGGGAACCAACTTCAAAAGTAGGAGCAGGTTATAAGAGGTCTTAAACTGCCCCTCTGCAAGGAAGGCTTTTAATTAGGGGTTTCCCTGGTCAGTTTAACACATACTGCTGTGTCTTCACACTGACACTTTTGGGGTCAAAAGTCAAGTCTCTCACTCACTAGCTGACTTGTGTGCCAGCAGACAATCACATACACATACCATTATTTGTAATACAAATATTATACAATATAACCATAAGCAGATGGCAGAGAGTCACAACCTCTATGATTTTTTTTAACTCCCTAGAGTCTAGTGGTGCTCCCCCACCCTCCCATTGTGTCACCATAATATATTTTATTTTCCATGGTGTCCAGTGGTACCCTTCACCCTCTGATAATTAAATTATTATATTTTCCTGATGTCTAGTAGCACCCCACCCTCTGATCACTGTCCCTGTAATAATTTAATTAGTCCTTGGTGTCTAGTGGCCATCCTCTCTGATCACTTTCCTTGTAATAATTTCATTATTTCCTGGTGTCTAGTGGCCCCCCAATTGCTGACCCTGTAATGATTTTATAGTGTATGGGAGCAGGTTACTATACACTGAAATCAGCAGAAAGACAAGCTTGTTGTGCTATAGTTGTGACATCATGTTGCTGTTGTACCATTGTTAGTATGTCACAGCAATGGTACAACAGCACTGATTGTCTTTGTGCATGTGCAAGTTGCAGAGCACTGAACTTCCATAAACGGCCACAACAGTTGACTGATGGCACAGAAAGTGGTCAAGTAGTGCACTTAAAGTAAGTGCCTATTTTTTATGTTTTGTTTTCTTTCCCAGAACACAGCAGGACACTACGTTTTCTATTTTCATTTTAAAAATCAGAGGTAATTGGGACTGGGATGGACTGGAATGTTTTGTCAGATTTTGTGTGTGTGGGGAGGAACCCTGACATCACAGTGTGACTGCCGTTAAGGTGACCTGCAATTTATTTACTGTTGCCCATACACTATACATAACTATGGATGGACAGCAGTAAACAACAATGCTGTGTTCACTTCTTGAGGTTGTATGACAACCAAAAACCTCTCAAGCTTTGCTGTCGAAGTTTACATAGTTGTTATGACAACCTCTTGAAATGAACAATAGTGTTGTTGTTCACTGTTGCCCATCTATTATCCTCAATATTATTTCCTGGTGCCTAGTGGCCCCCCTAGTCACTGACCCCACAATAATTTTATTATACTCTGGTGTCTAGTGGCCCCCCGTTCACTGTTCCCATAATAATTTCAGTATTCCCTGGTGTCTAGGGGCCCCCCTCTGATCATTGTCCCTGTAATAATTTCATTATTCCTGTGTGTCTAGAATTCCCCCCAACCGCTGACCCCGTAATAATTTTATTATTCCCTGGTGTCTAGTGGCCTCCCTCACCAATCGCTGTCCTTGTAACAATCTTAGTATTCCCCAGTGTCTAGTGGCCCCCTCTCTGATCATTGTCCCAGTATTTGCATGCCCGGTAATAAAGAAAATGGTCCCTCAATGTCTTTTGTTTTCAAAACCTGAAAGAAAAAAGGTCCCTCGCTGATCAGACCCCCACCACCACAACTTCCCACTCAATACCGACCACTTCACTTCCCTTACATCTCCCACAAACCCTCACTCACCTGACCAGGTCCCAGGATGAAGATCCACTCTCTGATTGTAGATACATCTTGCTGCTGGAACTGACGACTGCTACATGAGAAATGAAGGTAAGTGCAGTTCAATGTATTTCAAAGGGGGTTTCAACTTTGGTGTATAACTTTGCCATTTTTTCATATTTTTACATAAACATTTTCACATGGCCTTTTTGACATACCACCTCATGAACAATGTCAGTGGAATTATGCAAATCCACCAGGCAATTTCATGGTTGTTTAGCGAATTCACCTTTCCAGCAGGATTTGAACATTTTCACCACCCTTGTTCATGAGGTGGTGTCATAAGAAGGATATGTTCAAAATTTGGGTTCAAAATATGTTACAATAGAGAAGTGATGCGCATCCATTGAAATTAAGCTACGCTAGCTCATTTTGTAATTGTCAATATTTTCACCCCAGTCTTTAAATAAAGCGATTTCTTTACACCAACTTATGATTGTAACAGCTGTCATTTTTCAAATCTTTGCCAAACTGTGTTTTCATGCCTCTGGTGTGCAATGACATTATGGCAGCACAGAATGATGTTTCAGCAGGGATTTGAAAAGTTTAATGATCGGGTTCATGAGGTTGGGTAATAAGGCTATGCTGACAATTTGGTTGCTGTTGTGCTGCAAATGGAAGTGCAGGGCCCTCTGGGCCCTATGCTTCCACAGCAACATATATATATATATATATATATATATACACACATCTATGGAGGGATGGGAGTGCAAGGCCCTGAACCCTGCACACCCACAGGCAAATAAGGATATGATTACAGTATCCCATAGACAAATAAGGAAGGATGCAAAAATTACAATATAAAAAAAAGGATCTGACAGGTAAAATAAGCACCTAACAGTCAGCAACACTGAACTGTCTTCACACAGGAGGGACCACCCAGCTAGCTAGGCAAACATGGACTTGGGATCCTTCCCCCCCCCCCCCAAGATGTCATTTCCAGTTTCTCTGGTGTCTTATGGCATTCTTCACAGCTCAACATACCAGTGATCTGTAAAAAGTAAACATATAAAAAACTATGTTTCAGATAGTCATACGGACAACATGAAATATATCACAGATTAGTTCATGTCTATTCACTTTACCTTTGAACATTAAATAACGATTCCAATCTAATAGCTCTTTAGAAATGTAATGCCATAAAGTGCAAGGTGGTGCACATAGAGTGAAGACAATGGAGAACTATGTGTGCTAATGTAAGGAGTCTGGGAAACAAAATTCCTGACCTTGATGCAATCATTGCAGAGGCAGACCAGGATCTGGTGGCCATAATGGAATCATGGTGCACGGTGGCCATTCCAGGCTACACAATGTTCCAGAAGGACTGATCAGGAAGGAAAAGTGGAGGGGTTGTGTTACATGTGAAGGAGGGTATAAGGGCCACTGAGATACAAGGGCAACAGGGGAACAATGCAGGACTAACGGTTCTGTGGGTTAGCCTAGAGATGAGGTTGGGGACTGTTATTCACATGGGTGGTGTACTGGCCTCCGATACAGGGGAAGGATTTAGACAGAGCCCTGAGAAAAGCCATTAGGAAAATGGCCAGCAATAGGGAAGTTTTGATTATTGGGGACTTTAATCTGCCAGATTTAGACTGGGGCATTCTCGCCACAGCTACATCAAGATGCAGAGCCGTCCACAATCCCATACAAGGGGCATTTATCAAGCAGCTGGTTTTGGAACCCACTAGGGACAGGGCAGTGCTGGATCTGGTACTCACAAACAGAGACAGCATTTCTGACATCACAGTGGGTAGTCCCCTGGGTACAAGTGATTACCATACACTATGTGGTTTGGCATACAGATAGGACAGAAATAAAACACGCTACGCTGAGGGTCCTGGACTTCAGGAGGGAAGATTTTAAAGAAATTGGAAATTGTCTCGGAGAATGCCTCATATGGGGGAAGGCTGAGGGGAAGTGGAGGCTCAATGGAGAAAGATTAAGGAGGGTATAGCCAGACAATGGCATGCTATTTTAAGGAAGTGAGCAAGAGAAAGAGGAGGAAGAGGCCACTGTGATTCTCTAAGGAGGTAGCAAAAGCAGTGAAGGAAAAGAAAACAGCATTTAGAAAGTACAAGGAGACTCAGAAGGATGAGGACAGGTAGGTATATCTGGCAAAACAAAGGTAGGTATATCTGGCAAAACAAAGGGAGGAAGGAAGGAAGGAACCGCTCATTAGGTAAATATGTCAATAGCTCTGCCCTGTTTAGCTACCAAATGTATAGGCATTAACCCATGCTCATTGTACTTATACTCTGTATGGTTGCTCACCCACATTTATTCTATGTATGTACTGTATGAACGTCTATGTTTTATTCTGACATAGAGCCTTTGGAAATGAGTCTCTGACTCAAAGGGTTGTAATTCCAATTTCAGGAAGAAAGAAAGGAAGGAGGGAAGGTGAGGGTGAGGGCAGCTAAAACACTAACAGAAGGAAGGATAACAAAGGAGGTCAAAAAAGGGGACAAGTCCTTTTTCAGGTATGTGGGGGAAGAGGAAGACAAGGGGAGGATAGTGAGACTCAGAAGGGTAGGAGGGGACTGTACATAGGAAGATCAAGAAAAGTGGAAAGACTAAATCATTACTTCTGCTCAGCCTTCACAGTAGAGAGTGGGAGGAAGGGAGGATGGACCAATATGATGCAGTAAGCACCAGGGAGAGGGGGGAGTGGATGCAAGTGAATTCTCAGTGGAAGGGGCCTGGAAGGGATTGGGAACTTTAAAGGAAAATAGATGATCAGGCCAGATGAGATTCATCCAAGGGTCCTAAAGGAACTAAGCACGGTGCTGGCTGATCCTCTGGTGGTGCTTTTTAGCAGTGAAGATGGGGAAGTTACAGAAAACTGGAGGAGGGCCAGTGTGGTCCCTCTACACAAAAGTGACAGTAGGAAGGATGCTAGCAGCTACTGGCCAGTCAGATTCACATCAGTGGTAGGGAAGTTAATGGAGACACTACTAAAGGAGAGGCTCATTGAGCACCTGAAGGCAAAAGGACTGCAGGACCACCAGCAGCACAGTTTCACAGGGGGGAGGCCATTTCAAACTAATCTCATAGATTTCTTTGACTGAGTTACCAGGAGGTGGATCAAGGGAAAACTGTGGACGTGGCCTATCTGGACTTCAGTAAGGTTTTTGACACTGTGCTGCTCAATAGGCTAGTTAAGAAACTAAGCAGTCTAGGGGTACGGGAGAAAGTGACAAGCTGGGTAACAAGCCAGTTAAGGGAAAGGAAGCAAAAGGTGGTGGTAAATGGTAGCCATTCAGATGATAGGAGAGAGACTAGTGGGGTGTCACAAGGTGCAGTGCTGGGGCTGGTCCTCTTCAATGCCTTTATAAGTGACATTGTAAAGCAGCTTGAGGGGAAGGGGTGTCTCTTTGCAGATGATAGAAAAATCTGCAACAGGGTTAAAACTCAAAAGGAGCGGACAAAATGCAATAGGATCTAAAGAAACTAGAGGCATGGTCTAGTGGGTAACAGCTGGGTTTCAATGCCAAAAAGTGAAAGGTTATGCACTTAGGGTTGTGGAACCCAGACATCATGTATAAGATGGGAGAAGCAGAGCTTACAGTCACCAAACAAGAACAGACCTAGGGGTTATCATATCTGTACTTTTTATTAATAGCATTTCAAACATATGCATAAAACACATAATTTCTGAACAGGTATAGCTTACATTTTCCAATCATTATACATTACCAAGGATGAAGACTACATGTTCTAATGGTACAGCATCAAGAGGTGTATACAAGCATATAATACCAAAAAGTTATAACACAGTAAATACAGCTATAATACAGCCAATACCCCATACTGAAAACCCAGGACTAATAGTAACAAACATTTTTTGTAACCGATTTAATACAGGTCCTCTTTAAAGTAATAACATTTCGTGAAAGAAGTATCCCTCTTTCCAGAGTTCCAAAAGCCCTGTCTCAGCCATATTGGTGCTATGCTATTCCAACGCAGGCCTCTAAGAGGCTTATCTGAATTTAGGTTTTATTAAAAATGAATTCTTCCCCATGTTCAACAGGTATACCGATCCCATATGGGCATATAGACCACTTGGCAGTGAGATAAAGCAGTGGGAAAGGCTAGCAAGATGCTGTGGTGCATTGGGAGAGGGATTTTGAGTAGGAGGACGGAGGTGGTGCTGCCGTTGTATCGCTCACTGGTGAGGCCCCACCTGGAGTACTGAGTCAATTTCTGGAGGTCACACTTCTGCAAGGACGTTAAAAGGGTGGCAGTGGTACAGAGGAGGGCAACCAAAATGTTGAGGAGGTTGCCCGAGAAGTCATAAGAGGAAAGGCTGCAGGGACTCAACATGTACTCCCTGGAAGAGAGGAGAGATGAACAAGAGGGGACATGACTGAAACCTACAAGTACCTCACAGGAGTGAAAAAGGTGCAAGTAGAGGATTTACTTCAGAGAAAGGAAGACACTAGAACAAGGGGGTATGCAAATAAGCTGGGGGAAGTTTAGGAGAGATGGGCAGAAATACTTCTTCACAGAAAGGGTGGTGGATGGCTGGAACAGCCTGCCAAAGGAGATGGCAGGAGTAAAGACAGTGGGGAGCTTCAAGCATGTGTGGGATAGACACGGGGCATATTTGGTAGAGGACCAGGGAGGGAGAGAGTGACTCCTCTGACCAACTAGTGTCAGTGGTGATGGAATGGGCAGGGAAAAGGGGCAAACTAGATGGGCCTAAGGGTCCTTTTCTACTGAAAAAATCTATATTTCTATGTAGGAAGGAAAAATTAAGACTGGGATGCCAGTAGAAAACATAGAGAAGGAAGAGAAAGACATAGGCGTGGTGATCAACAATAACCTAAGCATGCTGCTCAGTGCAACAGGGTATATGGTAGGGCTAACAGAATTCTGTGGTGCATAGGGAAAGGGATAACTAGGAGAAAGAGGGAGGTGATATTGCCTCTGTATAGCTTAAAAATAAGACAGCATCAAGAATACAGTGCCCAGTTCTGGGGTCTGTGTCTATGGAAGGTTAGGGATAGATTAGAGACAGTGCAACTAAGGGCTACAAAGATGATCCATGGTCAGCAGGACAAGGCATATGATGAAAGACTGAACAGTCACATGTATTCACTGGAGGACAGAAAGGAAAGAGGGGGACACAATAGAGACTTTCAAGTTCATGAAAGGGTTCAGAAGAGGGGGCATACGCTCAACCTGTAGGGGAAGGTTAAAAATGCATTAGGAAGTTATTACTTCATGGAAGGATGATGGATGGGTGGAACGAACCTCCTGAGAAGGTTGTGGAGGCAAAGACAGTAGTGGGATTCAAGAGGAAGAGGGACACACATAAAAGCATTAACAGGCAGGAGGTAAAGGGAGAATGAGTTATTGGGAGGAAGGATGGAAACAACAGCATCTCCAAGTAGGGAAGCTAGTACTAACTAGATGGACTGTTCAGGTCTTTATCTGTCTGTCACTTTTCCGTACTTTATGACAGGGACAGTATTATAAACAGAAAGCTAAGCCTCATGCCAAGGGGAAAAAAAAGTTCTGGACTAGGAACATAAAACAAGTCAGAATATAGGATCACAGTATAGGATCACAGTTTAGTAAAGGTAGTCATTCCAAAGATGTGGTTTCTGATTTTCTGGTCAATTGTGAATCGATGGTCACAAAAAATAATTTCCACTGTGAGAGGAATGCTTTTGGATGCAAAAAGCACCACTGGATACAGTGTATTAGAAGTTTAATTTTGTCTCATAATGTATATCAGTGCAAGTTTGCAGACATTGGGATGGATCTATTCCTTTTGCTGGTACAGAGGGGATCTGACTGACTTCCACGATGTGCTTCCGTTTTTTCTAAGCCCATTATTTTCTGCTGAGTCAAGTATGATACTGTTCCAGTCCTCAGTTAGTTTTAGTTACTGAGTGTTGCCCAAGAGTAAAGTCTTACAATCTGGTGTTTGGAAATAGATGAGAATTTACATGACAGGTGAATGCTAGGAAACTTATTATGACTTCACACCATTTTGAGGAATTAATTAATTTATTTATCCATCTGAGATAAATGGAAAGCATACTGTAGGACAGGTGCCCCATTGCCACGAATTATTATGAGACTGCATATTAGCACATCGTACAATTATATTTCAGATGTAATTGTTACAAACTTGTGTGAGCGGTGTGGGGATCCTGAAATTATACCTGTAACTGGAGCATCAGCATCAGGCTGTGTTAGCAGTTAATTTCTTAAAAGGGGAACAAAGAAGGCAGGAAAAACAGATTTTTTTCAATGAAAATGGACAGCAGAAAAACAGGCAGCATGGCTTTATCCCTAGAAGATCGTGCCAGACAAACCTTGCTGAGTTCTAGGACTGGGTGACGAGGGCCCTGGACCAGGGTAGGCCGATGAACGTCCTCTTTCTGGACTTCAGCAAGACATTTGATTCGGTACCCCACAGTGGCCTGCTGGCTAAGCAGAAGGAAATGGGGATAGGGAGACAGTTGTTAAGATGGATAGGAAATTGGCTGTCTGAGCATACTCAGAAGTGGTGGTTGGAGGGTTAGCCTCATCCCCAAGGTGGGTTACTAGTGGGGTGCCCCAGGAGTCAGTGCTGGGGCCACTCCTGTTCAACGCCTATGTCTCAGACATCAGGAAGGGGATCAGGAGTGAGATGAGTCTATTTGCAGATTACTCAAAGCTGGGTGCAGTGGTGGATGAGGAGGAGGGGAGGATGGCCTTGCAGAAGGACCTGGAGGCTCTGGAAAGTTGGTTGGGAAACTGGAAACTAAAATTCAATGTGGGGAAGTGCACGGTTCTGCACCTGGGAGTCAGAAATCCAGGCCAGGGGTATTCCCTGGGAGGAGACACTATTCAAGTCACGGAGGGTGTGAGAGACCTGGGGTAATGGTAGATGTCAAAATGAACAACTCAGAGGCCTGTAGGAGGGCAGCGGCAAGGGCAAATAGGATGCTGGGATGCATTTCCAGGAGGATTACTTCCAGAAAGGTAGAAGTGATCCTTCCACTGTACAGCTGTTTGGTTAGGCCACACCTCGAGTATTGTGTTCAGTTTTGGAGACAACATTTAAAAAAGGACATTACACTCCCAGAGAGGGTTCAAAGGAGGGCAACCAAAATGATCTGGGGCCTGGGGGAGAGGACCTATGAGGAGAGGCTAAAGGAGCTCAACATGTACACCCTGGAGGAGAGGAAGGACAAGGGGGACATGATAGAGGTCTTTAAGTACATGAAAGGGATCAATAAGGGAGGCCCAGTCAGGGTGCTCCAAAGGAAGGAGGGTGGGGCAAGAAGCGGTCAAGAGTGTAAGCTGGAAAGGGCAGGCTCATAGGGGAGAGGAGGAGATGTTATTTCACTGAAAGGGTGGTGGAGCCATGGAATGTACTGACCAAGGAGTTGGTAGAGGTGGAGACTGTGAACGGGTTTAAGAGGGGATGGGACAGGTACAGGGAGAGGGTAAATCTGACCAGGCCCAAAACAGGTGGAACATCTGGGACTGGGGACAGTGTAACCCAAGGGGGAGGGGAGGCACCAAAATTGGCCTTCAGTGCAGGTGCTAAAAATCAAGCAGACTTGACAGACCGTTAGGCCTATTCTGCTGGCATTTTAGTATGTTAAAAAAGGTTAAAGAACGTGAAAAAATTGAAAAGGGTTTGCAGACTGAATGACTGAGTGAAGATAATTTGGAGGAGAAATGGAATAATCTCGTGAGGGCAATCAAGGGTGCCCTGGGTAGAGTACCCACAGAAACACAAGAGATTAGGATATGTGGAGATAAATCTTGGATAACAGAATTTCAAGGAGTTAATTCATGAAAGGCAGAGAGCTATGAAAGATAATGAGCAAGTACAATATAAACAGTTGAGCAACTTGTGTGACAGAGAGGCTAAGTATTTAAGCAAGGTGTGGCCAGAGCCGATAGGGCTGCAGGTGAGGAATTTGGGGAAAAAATATGAAAAATGTGTTTTTTAATATGTTTGCACCAAATGTGCAACATAGCCTTTTTAAAAAACTGCCTCATGAGAAGGGTAGAGGAAATGTTCAACTCCTGGCCTAAAGGTGATTTTGCATAGGGGACTGCAAAATTGCCTTTCGGATGTAAAAATACATTTTGGCCAGGATCTGAAAAATGACAGCTGTCACACACACGCATATAAAAAGGGTTGTCACATAATTAATAGACTGCCTCAAGCATAGATCCACTGAACTGGAGGTCCATTCTCAAGACAACAGTGAAGCTAGCACTAGTACAACTAGCATGACAAATATTAAACCAGAGCAAGTTGAAACAAATTCAAAGGAAGCACTGGAACAGCTGACTGACACTGCCCCCGAAGCAGCTCCAAATGAAAGTAACATCCATTCCTTCAACACAACCGGTATTCCAGGACAATTTCAGATAACAACATTCAATATTCACAGACTTGTGCATTTTAATGCTTATTATTAGCAACATTTTCCCCAGTTACTTTGTTTCGATGATTTTCAGGCTCTGATTTTTGCCTCAGATGGTGTTTATGGTCACTCCTATATGTGGCATTTCTTATGTTAACTACAACAACAATAAAAAATTCCCAGCAAACATCAGATTTGAGCATTAATATAGTACTCCTGCAGAAAATGCTTTTCACATTAAACCACACAGTATAGCAGGCATTTGGGGCAAATACATATATTTTTATGTTTGCTTGCATGCATGTGCAAGAAACATAGTGCCATCATCCGAGTTTTCAGAGGTGTGTCACCCCCTCTTCCAATTCAGTCAGTGTGCTGGAAGGCACGGCCCCTGTCTGCCAATGCATGCTGGAGCTGTCTATGACAAGCTCCAAAATGCAGTGGCATACAGTTGAAAGGGGAGCTACGCCAGTGAGCAGCGATAAGATATCGCCTGCCTGCGTGCAGCTCCCCTACACACACACACCACGCACACACACGCGTGGTTCCTCCTCACGCAACACACTATAGCCGACGGGGTGCCCAACCCCGTCGCCTGTGCTGCACTTCAAAGTCTTCCAAACGCCACGCCTATGCCCACCCCAGCATGGCAACTCTCAATGGTATAGCCGATTGAGGTGCCCAATCCCCGTCGGCTTCATTGTCTCCCACCCCGAAAGTATCGGGTACCACGCTGGGAGCTCACCACAGCGTGGCAACAATGCCATGGCTGACGGGGTGCCCAACCCTCGCCGGGCTCCATGTCTCCCAGCCGTCATCTCCTGCCATGCTGGGAGGCCACCCCAGCATGGCAAACGCCCTGTCAGTTTTTTTTTAAATACCTGTAAAGAAAAGACGGTCCCACACAGTCTTCCTGCCCCTCCCCACAACCCGCACTCCACCCACTGCACACCCTGCCTCCCACACCCCCCTCACCCCATATTTACCTCCGGAGCTCGGCGATGATCTTCGGTGGACCGGGAACACGTCTGCACTCTTCAAAGCCGACCGCGAACTGAGGAAATGCCAGTAAGCTGTATAATGGGATAGATAGGGTTTTTCAACTTTGTTGCATAACTCAGGCATTTTTTGGGAATTTTTGCACCAAATTTTCAACATGGGGTCTTTGGGACCCCTTCTCATGAATGCTGTCACTGTCATGGTGTAATTCGGGCCCGAAGGGTGATTTCGCAGTCACTGTACGAAATCACCTTTCAGGACTGATTAATGAAATGACACTGCCAGTGTTCATAAGGTGGGATCTCAAGAAGCCTATTTTGAAAATGTAATTGGAAAAATTCAAAAACATGTTCTGGCGATGCATTGCACAGTTCTCACATGCGCTCGTAAGTTCGTGAATTTCGATATTTTCACTTCAGATTTTCAACATTGCCATTTTACCACACCTTCTTATGAGTAGTACAGCTGTCATTTTTCACATCTCATCCAAAATGTGTTTCCGCCCATGTAGCGCACAATGGCGCAGCCGGTGTGCTAAATCAATGTACAGGACAAATTAAGAGAATCACAGTGACACTGTTCATGAGCAGAGGTCTTAAAATGGTTATGTTGAAAATTTGGTGAAAAAATTCCAAAAAATGACTGTTTAACGAGCGTACATTGCGCAGTTCCTATGCATTCTCATAAGTTTGCGAATTTAATATTTTCACTCTAGATTTTCTACATTGCCATTTTATTACACTTCCTTATGAACAGTACAGCTGCTATTTTTCATATGCCACCCAAAATGTGTTTTCGCATATGTAGCGCATAATGGTGCTGTTGGTGTGCGAAAGCAATGTTTGGGACAGATTAAGAAAATCACAGTTATACTGTTCATGAGCAGAGGTCTTAAAATGGCTATATTGAAAATTTGGTGACAAAAGTCCATAAAATGACTGTGTTACGAGTGAGCATTGCGCAGTTTCCATGCACTCTCGTAAGTTCATGACTTTGTAATATTTTAAGTCCAGATTTTCACCAGTGGCATTTTTCCACACTTCCTTATTTACAGTACAGCTGTCATTTTTCACAACATGGCCGAAGTGTATTTTCACACTTTCAGCGCAGAGATGCGTGGTCGCTGTGGGAAATTATTGTTCAGGACAGATAAAGAAAATCACAGTGACACTGTTCATGATTGAGGCACCAAAATGCCTGAGTTGACAATCTGCTGTAAAAAATTCCAACCTAATTATATTACGGTGTGCGTTGCACAGTTTCTATGTATGCTTGTGGACTTCACCATTTTTTAAATATTTTACTGCAGATTTGCAACATTGCCATTTTTACACCTTCCATGAACAGTACAGCTGTCATTTTACATCCTGTTCAGAATGTTTTGCACCTGTGGTGCTAAATGCTGTAGTCGCTGTGCATAAGCAGCTGCTAACAAACTGATATTCCCCTGTTCATGAGGTGGGGTCACAAAACCATGTTGAACATTTGGAGTGAAAATACCAATGAATGCCTGAGGTATTGGGTTTCCAACCATAACGCCCAACCCTGTAGAGAATGACAGGCATCAGGGGTGTGACTTGGGATTCTTGCCTGTAATGCTCATACCATTCCACACCCTGCAGCCAGTGAGAGGCATTGAGGTTTGCCTTGGACTCTTCGACCCCAAAGTTCACCCCATTCTCCTATATCGCACCCATCTCACCGTATTTCCTAATGGAATGGGGTGCGCATAAGGCCAAAGACCCCAAGGAACACCGTGACATTTGTCAGTGTCTGCAGGGTGGGGTGTGGTGAAATGGGGTGGCAGTTATGCCTGATGACCAAAAGGCACACCCCAATGCCTGTCACTCTCTGCAGGGTGGTGGTGGGGTTGGCTTCAGTTCAGTACTTCACTGCCATTCCTATTACGCAGCTCTGTAACTTCTACACTACCACTGCCAATGCCAGCAAGCAAACATTTGGCATTGACAAATGCTTGTTTTATATGGGTCCCTGATTTTTGGCCATGTGACCCTGATTTTTAAAGCTTTCTTCATGATATGCAAGGCCTGAGGGTGAACAGCCTGAAATACAACAAAAGGAAAAATGAATGCATTGATATTTTGCCAGAAATGCATTGCTCCATAAAAATATATATGCTCATGATTTTTTTTCCTGCTAAAATACTACTACTTAAATGTTTTTCAAGTTAACCCACTTTAAAAATACATCTTTAGAATAGGTGAACTTTGGAACCATTATGGTCAGGAGGCCTTTTTTTCAATGAATTCTTTGGGTCAGGTTGACATAGACAAATCATTTTGATACAAACAGTTGCCTAAATATTGGTCAACAGACATCAGTTAAGCAATAATCTAGGACCGGGTGTGAGTTACGCTGGCATTTACCTACACCTTTTTTGGTTTGGTCAGGAGGCCACATGTACAGTGACAAATCTATACCAGAAATGGATAAATCTCAGCATAACTCACACCCTGGAGTGGATTACTGCAATTATAAAATGTGAAAATTGCATAAAATAGGGAATAAAAAGACAAAAAAAGTTTAGTTTTTTGAGATTTAACCCTTAGGTTGCCAACAGAATAAGAACGTATAGGAATTCTGGACTGATATATCAGTCCGCAGCACAGCAAGTGTTACTAGAATCATAGAAATATTCTGCTGCTGTCTATTAATTTAGGAAACTGCAGACATGAAAAAAAAAATATATATATATATATATATATATATATATACACATGTCCAGAATCTGTATACATTCAGACATACTCGGCACTCATGGTGCTTTGTTGCTGGATAGACTATGGTTGAAGAAGTTGCACCTTCTGTCTAGCTGCTGTGATTTTTTTCTCCCATAAGGCTGTTTTTTCATGTTTATTTGCTGAGTGGGCCCCACATTTGCTGGGTGGGCCCCACATTTGCTGGGTGGGCCCCACATTTGCTGGGTGGGCCCCACCCTTTTTTATTTTGTTTGAAATGGGGAGAGAGAGAGAGAGAGAGACAGCAGTGGTGTTACTAGAGGAGCATTTGTTTTGGGAGAGTGAGGCTTGCAAGAAACAGAGGCAGTGTGAAATAGTGATGGGTGCTGAGAGAGAGAGAGAGAGAGAGAGAGAGCAGTGGAACAGTCTTTGGTCAGGTATCACAGCAGCTTGGTCAGGGGGGAAAATGTAATCTGCGGGTTTTCCGATGTGGCTGAATCAAAGGCCAACAATGGCACAGTGGCAAAATATAAAAAGCAAGAAAAGGGGACAAAATTAAGCAGATGTGCACAAGAACCTACAAAGTAAATGCAGCTGTGGCTTATATACAGTCAAACTCTGAGATGTACTACTGACAAGGCTGAACTGAGAAAAAAAATATTATCTCTTAAAAGTGAGCCTGTGGGAACAGCAGCCTGTAGCAATCAGGAAATGATACCTCTCTGTTTGGTCTCTCTCTAATCTAACTTACAATTCAGTTTGCAGAGTTTCTGTTTCCTGTCAGCACAGGCAGTTCTGTTTTTGCTTGCAGCTGCTGATGGCAGAAAAAATAGTGCCTATGATAAGACTGCATTAACATAGCAAAGGGCTTCACAGAATGCGTAGGGAACCGTGATGTAACTGTAAATTGTCATTGTCCTAAAGTGTTGTTCAGTGGGAAAGAATGCAGAGTCCTTTTTCTCAGTGATTGTAAAAGGACTGCAGGGCTCCACCCAACTGCAGCCCTAAAAAGAAGTATTGTGAGGGTAAAATAGAAAAGTTAAAGAAATCTCACCCCAAAAAGTGGTGGCATAAAATCAAGCAGTCTCTGGGTAATAATGATAAAGTGAGTAATCTGGAGCAGTGGAGGGAAACTTGTGGTATAGAGGATGGAGGGAGGGGTTTTATTGAGCTTCTTAGCAGTGTTGGTGACAAACTGAGTCCTCTGACTAGAACCGAACCTAGAAGATAGGACTTTCCAGACAAGTTCGTATTGCAAGTATATGGAGTCATTAGTGAATTGAGAGAGATGAAATTCAGGAAAGCTGTGATCCCTGATAGAATTCCAAACTGGATTTTCTGGTAGGGGGCAGACTACTCACCTCATGGATATACAGTGCTTTCAACAAGTCAATGATTTGTGGGCACCTCCTCCTACAATGGAAGCAAGTGAAGACTGCCCCGATCCCTAAGGTCTCTCCTCCTCGGAAAACAGAAAAGGGTTTTAGACCCATAGCCCTAATGTGTGTGGTAACAAAAATTGTGATTGGTTTTGTGTTTAAGTGGATTATCGAAATGTTGGAGGGAAAACTGGATGAGAACTAATTTGGGGCACTCAAAGAGACCTTTACTACCCTTGTGGCCTTACAGTTTTTGGAGATATGCATGGAAGCTTAAGAACAGGATTTCTACACGAGAGCAATATTGGCAAACTATCACAAAGTTTTGCTCTACTAGATCGTATCACTTTAATAAAGAAAATAGTGGGTCATGCAATTCACCCATGTTTAATTAGATGGGTATTTGATTTCCTGCAAGGCAGCTCCCAGTGGATTGATTTAAAGAAACTAAAATAAGGGACAGGGACTATTATTGTGGGGTCCCCAAGGGACCAAATTGAATACCCTTCTTTTTCTATTAATGATTAATTATCTACATACTGAGAGGCAGTGTAGCAAATACATTGATGACACTACGGTCATTGACATTTTTAAGAACAAGGCTGACAGTAATATGCAGAGAGATTTGAAGATAATTAAAAAAATGGTCTCAATCAAATTGGATGAAAATAAATCCGGGAAAAAAACAAGGGAGATTAGGTTTGGGAAGGAGGCAAAATGGGAAATACCTGCAGTGCAGTTTGGATAACCTGAAGTATGAATACTGGGCCATGTGAAATTGTTGGGGTTCAACTTTCAAAATAATGTTTCCTGGTCTCTCCAGGTTGAAAATATGTTAAAAAAGATAATATCTGAAATCCATTTCTTGATAATTCTGAAGACAGTAGATTTAGGGAGGAATGATTTAATGTATTTTTTTGAACAGTAGTGAGGCTGATAATGGAATTCAGTACTGCACTATGGCATGGGGGTTAAACACTATCCTAATCAAATGAGTTGGAACATTTTCAAAAGAGAGCAAAGTGAATGAACTCTGTTAATGATGTCAGATATGATGATGCACTGGTTATATGTAAAGGGGGCACAGTAGAAGCAGAAAGGGAAAAGATGGCCCAAAAGTTGTTCAAGGAGCTAGGTAAACCAGACAAATGGTTACATTATCTGCTAATTGAAAAGCTGTTATCTAAATATTTGTTACAGACAAAGGTGTTACGAAAAATAACCATGGGTAAGAACTAACATTTACTCTCAATCACTGCTAGTGAAGTATTTAGCCTGAAGCCCTTCCAGATCTAGCTCTATCTGATAATTTGAGTATGGGCATAATATGTCTTCTTGGGAGATGGGAAGGGTGTGGTGGGCAAGGGAGAATGAGAGGCCAGGTTGAGGGTGGCAGAAGGGAAGGATAGAGGGCAGGCTGGGGGTGAGAAAAAAGGTAAGATGGGGGTATGGCAGGGGAGAAAGGCTTGAGAAGAAGGAATGGGGAAGGGGATAGTTGGGGTAGGGGGTTGGGAACTACAAGAAGTACAGGAGGGGAAAGGGGAGGCAGATGGGAGTGAGCTGCAGAATAGACAGAGAGGTGGGTGGGCCCAGGATGGAGGGAGTGATGTTGGGGGATTCAACTGTGTAGGCGATGAGATGGGGAGGGAATGAGTCACGGGCAAGCTGTAGGAGGGTAGAATGTATGCCAGGGATAGTGGCAGGATGAGGGGGATCTCTGATAGCACAGTCTGTGGGTCAGGGAGGAGGGAAATCTCCCATTACAGTGCACCTGGTGATGAATGACCATGCAGGATCTAGGTGAGGGAGGTGCAAGAGAGGTTCAGGGAGATAGGGAGAATTTGCAGCCAGGCAGGGAGGATGGTAGCTTTTTCTGAGGTGCTTCCTGTCCCGAGAGCTAGAATGACAAGAAAGGTCAGAATAGAGAAATTTAATGGATGGCTTAGGGGTGGTGCAAAAAGGAGGGGTGCGGGTCATTGGTGGCTAGGGGGTGACCTGGGATAACAAGGATTTATATGCACTAGATAGGCTGCATATGAGTAGGAAGGGCATAAGAGTCCTGAAGGGCAGGCTAGAAGAATTCATGGGGAACAACCATAATTTAAATTGATCGGAGGAGGCAGCAGGATGTACAGCACCCTTAGTCACCTGAAGGAGATGGCCAATAAGCCCCCCCAAACATCAGAACAGAATGGGGAGGAGCTAGATATGAAAGGGTGGAGGTAGAAGG
Organism: Neoceratodus forsteri; assembly: GCA_016271365.2. NCBI lineage: Eukaryota > Metazoa > Chordata > Ceratodontiformes > Ceratodontidae > Neoceratodus > Neoceratodus forsteri. The sequence continues at coordinate 724,760,777 of CM028137.1, read as the reverse complement.
GCATGACTGAGGGAGGAAAGTAGTGGGGAGCAAGTCAGGAGTGGGGAAGGTCCCAAGTCATGGTGGAGGGTGGTGTCTCAGAATGCGGCAAACGCCAGAAGCCTGGGAAACAAGATGGCTGAATTGCAGTCATTCATGGCCAAGGGACGGGAGAGATGAACATTGCAACCATCACAAAGACATAGGACACACAAAACCACAACTGGGACCTTGCAATTCCTGGGTATAAATTGCATAGAAAGGATAGGAGGACGGGAAAGTAGAGGGAGTGGTCCGTAACGTGAAAAAGGGGATAACTTGTACCAGAGAGGGAGAGGCAGAGGTTAAGACTGAAACATTGTGGGCACAGGTACAATCCAATAGGGGGAGAAAACTAAGGATGGGGGTGGAATACAGGCCATATTCCCAGGAGGAGCAGCTGGCACAGGGTACTAGGGTCTCAAATCATTGAAATGGCCAGTAAGTGGGAGATAATAGTAATGGGGATTTCAATCTACCTGGAGTGGACTGGAAAATCCAAGACACTTCCTGCACTGGGGAGCCAGTACTATTGGATGTATTTCAGGGAGGTTTCCTGTCCCAGAGTGTTATGGAGCCTACTAAGGAGAGGGCTGTATTGGACCTGGTCCTGTCCAACTTGAGCATGTTCAGGATGTGACAGCGGAAGGGACACATACAGGTAGTTACCACCACCACAGGGTGTAGTTCCACCTGACCATGAGCAGGGGGATGGTCAGAACCAGGACAAGGGTTTTGGACTTTAAGAGGGTGACTTTGGTAAGATGGGAGAAATTACTAGTAGAACACATTTCCGGGATCAGAAGGGAGATGGACGTGGAACAGAAAAGGGAAGTAATAAAGCAGCAACTGATGGAGGCCACTAGTGAGTGTGCCAAAATCAAAAGTAAGAAAACTAAGGCCAAAAATCCCAACTGATTTGGAAATGAGGTGGCAAAAGCTGTAGGTGAGAAAAGGGCAGCCTTTTGGAAATACAAATGTACTCAGAAGGAGGAGTACAGGGTGACTTACCCTACTAAATCAAGGGAGACGAGCAGAGCAGTTAGGGTGGCAAAGGCTACAAGGGAAGAACAGCTAGCACAGGGGTAAAAACAGGGAATAAGGCTTTTTTTCCAATATATAAGAGAGAAAAAGAACATAAAGGATGAGCTAGTCAGATTAGAAAAGGAGGGTGGGTTGGCAGAGGGCAGTGAAGAGAAAGCAGATACTTGGCAAGTACTTCTATTCAGTCTTCACTATAGAGAAGGATAGACCAGTGCCACAAGGGAGCAGGGGGTGGGGACATCACCGATGGCATCATTCAAGATGATGGGCTACTTAAGGACCTAAGGGCCCTGAAGGTGGATTAATCTCCAAGGTCTGATGGCATGCACCCGAGGGTCTTAAGGGAACTGGCAGAGGCTCAGGAAGATCCCCTGGCAGACCTGTTTAACACCTGTCTGGAGTCAGGGATCGTGCCCTGGGATTGGAGAACTGCAAATGTGGTGCCTCTACACTAAAGTGGGCCGTAGGATGAAACAAGGAACTACTGGCCAGTCAGCCTGACCTCAACAGTCAGCCAACTGAGGAGACCATCCTGAAAGAGAGATTGGTGAGCTTTCTGGAGGGTAATGGACTCCAGGACATGAGCCAGCATGGGTTTGTGTCAGGGAAGTCCTGCCAGACTAACCTACTTGACTTCTTTGACTAGGTCATTAGGACTGTGGACAAGGGCCAAATGATTGACATCCTGTACCTGGACTTCAGCAAGGCCTGAGACTGTGTACCTCACAGGACAGTGGTTAGGAAGCAAGAAGACCTGGGGGTGGAGGCTAAGCTTGTTAGGCTTGTCAGAGGTTGGCTGCAGGACAGAAGCTGAAAGGTGGTAGCTGGGGGGGGGGGGGGTTCTCAGAAACTAGGTCTGTAACCAGTGGGGTCCCACAGGGCTCTGTACTCAGTCCGGTGCTGTTTAACATAGTCATAAGTGACACTGTGATGGGATCAAGGGTAAGATATGCCTGTTTACAGACAACACAAAGCTCTGTGGAAGGGTGGACACAGAGGAGTGGAGAAAGGAACTCAGGGAAGACCTGGCTAGGTTAGAGAAGTGGTCTGGTATTTGACAACTGGGGTTCACGGTAAATAGTGTAAAGTTATGCATTTGGGGGCAGAAAGCCCAGGGATCACATACTGGTTGGGTGGTGTGCAGGAAACCAGGCCAGAGGAAGAAAAGGACCTGGGTGTAATAATCACGAGTGACCTGAAACACTAGTCATACTGCAGGAAAACTATGGCCAAAGCAAATCGGATGCTGAGCTGCACAGCCAGGGGAATTATCAGCAGGAAGGTGGAGGTCATTCTGCCACTCTACAGGTCTCGAATGAGACCGCATCTAGCTTAGTGTGCAGTATTGGTGCCCTTATCTTATGAAGGCTATTAACTTGCTAGAAATGGTCCAGAGAAGGGTTGCCAAGATGAACCAGGGCCAGCAAGGCAACACCTACGAGGAGAGGATCAGGGGGCTCAACACATACTCACTTGAGTACAGAAGGGAGGTGGGGGCATGATTGAGACCTTCAAGTACCTTAAAGGTATAAACAGGATGAGAACCCAGAGCCTCTTCAGCCTTAGTGGAAACAAGATCACTAGGGGTAACAGCCTGAAGCTGGTGGGTGCGAGTTCAGAAGGGTGATAAGGAGGCACTTTTTCACCAAGAGGGTGATAGCTACATGGAATAAGTTTCTGGAGGAGGTGGTATCCCTAAAAATGGTGGACAGCTTCAAGAGAGGTTGGGACAGGGTGAGGAAAAGTTGCAGGTAGACAAGGTGGTGAAGGGGCAGAGGAGTATTTGAGAGGGGTGAAGGGGGATTTGGGGAGGAGGCAGTTACCTCTTTAAACACAGTGAGAAGTGCACAGTCAAGCAGACAAGATAGACTGTAAGGCCTTTATCTGCTGGCACATTCATATCTTTGCATAAAATGTGCGATTCTTTGTAATTTATTGCCTTAGTCTGCAAAAAAATTAATTTATTCTTAAATCTGATGTGAAATATGGTGTTAGCTTTTTTGTAATGGGTAATTTCCTTTTGCGAAAAAAAAAAAATATATATATATATATATACACATACAGTATATATATACACACACACATATACATACATATATACAGTATATATATATATATATATATATAAAGCCCTGCTCCGACAGACTTTCTGACTCCTGTCTGACTGAGGGAAGCATTTTCAGGGTTGCTACAGTGATAGCAGGACCCAGTCAGAGAAATCCTAAACCATCCAAGGGTAAATCTATGTATTTAAGAACATAGCATTAGAAGTAGCCGGCAGAAGGAGACCTTTAGGCCTATCTTGTCTGCCCAATTTTTGCCGGGTTCTTGTATTTTATCCCTCCACAGAGTCTTGTGTCCCTTCCCTTCTCTCTCCCCTTCTTTTTCCCTGTCCCCACATCCTCCCTCTGTGTTTGTCCCAGGCTCTCTTGAAAGTTGACTGTTTTGGATGTTACAATTGCTTCCGACAGCTCGTTCCGTGGTGCCACCACCCTTTCTGTGAAGAAGTGCTTCCTCACATACCTCTTATACTTTCCTCCCATTAGCTTTAGGCTGTGCCTTCAGGTGGAGGTATTTTCTCATACGCTTAAGAGACCTTCCCATGCTACCTTTTTTATACCCCTTAGGTACTTGAAGGTCTCTATCATATCCCCCCTCTGCCTCCTCTCCTCCAGTGAGTACATCTGTAAGGACTCCAGCCTCTCCTCATATGACCTTTCCTGCTGCCCCCGATCATCTTAGTTGCCCTCCTCTGTACCCCCTCCAGCAGTTTAGTGTCCTTTTTTAGGTATGAGTGCCAATACCTCACCCCATATTCCAAGTGAGGCCTCACCAGTGGCCTATACAGTGGCAGAATAACCTCACTGTGTCTGCTACTGAATCCCCTCGTGATGCATCCCAGCATCCTGTTGGCCTTTGCTGCTGCCTTTTTGCATTGTGTGGACTGCCTCATGTCACTGGTGATTGCTACTTCTAGATCTTTTTCTTCCTCTGACTCGGCTACCCGTACTATTACTATATAGTACTCGACTCTAGGGTACTTAGTCCTCATGTGCATCACCTTGCACTTCTTGGTGTTGAAGCCCAGATGCCAAATTCCTGCCCATTTTTTCAGTCTGGCTAGGTCTTCCCTTAGTTCCTGTACCCCTTCCTGAATGTCCACCCTCACACAGATTTTGGTGTCATCAGCAATGAGGCACATTTTGCCTTGAATACCCTCTCCAATATCATTTATAAATACATTGAACAATACCAGGCCCAAGACCAATCCCTGTGGTACACCACTAGTGATCCCCATTGTACTGGAGGTTACCCCCCCCCTTACTACCACCCTTTGTGTCCTGCCCCCCAACCAGTTCTCTACCCATCTGACCAATCTTTCCCCCAACCCTAGTTCCTTCAGTTTTGTTATTAGCCTCATGTGTAGCACTGAGCTGAAGGCTTTGCTAAAGTCCAGGTATATGATGTCTATTGCTCGTCCCTTGTCCACCATCTTGGTGACATAGTCAAAGAACTCAATTAAGTTCGTTTGACAAGATTGTCCAGCCACAAACCCGTATTGCTTGCTGTCCTGCAGACCATTCTCCTCCAAGTATTTTGTTAGCCCCTCCTTCAGTATGGACTCCATAAGTTTGCACATTATAGAGGTCAGGCTTACTGGTCTGTAGTTTTCTGGGTCCTCTTTGGGGCCACTTTTGTGGAGTGGCACGACAGTAGCTGTTCTCCATTTCACTGACACCATCTCTGAGTTCAGGGAACTATTGAACAGAACTGCCATTGGATCTACCAGTTTATTAGCCAATTCCCTGAGTACCCTGGGGTGCATCCCATCCGGCCCTGGGGATTTGTTCACCTTCAGTCCCCTCAGTCCCTCTCTCACCCTGTCTATCCCAGTAACCCCTATGGGGTCTACCCCTGTTCCCTCCATCCTGATCTCCACCTGTGGCATCGGCCCATCTTTCTCTTTCGTGAAGACAGAGCAGAAGTAGTCATTTAACACTTCTGCTTTGCCCTGTCTTCCATTACACACTCTGCCCCCTGCTTGAGCCTGACAATGCCATCTTTTTGTCCCTTTTCTCCCTTATATAGTTGAAGAATGACCCCCCCCTTTTTTTTTATCTCCTGTGCTATATGCAGTTCTTTCTGCACCTTTGCATTTTGGGCCTCCTTTTTTGCTATTTTGGCCAGTCTGCGAAATTCCCCCTCATCCTCATCTCTAGCAGTTTGTTTGCTCTTCTTATAAGCTGCTCTCTTTCCCCTTATTGATCTAGCTACTTCCTTGCTGAACCAGCTAGGCCATCTTGCCTTCTTCTTCTTCCCCTTTGTTTTTATGCAACTGTCCACAGATGTCTGAATGGCACCCTTGATATAGCCCCATAATGTTTCCACCCCCATCCCTTCCTCTAATGTTCCTAGCTTTTTCCTGATCACTTCCCTCATCCTATTAAAGTTGGCTGTCCTGAAGTCCAGCACCCTAGCCTGTGTTTGGATATCCTCTTTACCTGTATCTATTTTGAGCCATACTGAACTGTGATCACTTCCACGAAGGGGTTCCCTGATATCAATGTCCTGGATATGCTCCACATTTGTAATCACTAGGTCCAGGATTGCTTCCCCCCCAGTTGGTCCCGCCACCAATTGTGTAATGAAGCCATCCTGTATTGCATCGAGGATCACCTGACTTCTGGCACAGGTTGTGGTAGGAGCATTGCAGTCAATTTTAGGCAGGTTAAAGTCCCGCATTACTGTCACTTCCCCTTTCCTGCTATGTCCCTCAACTGCCCACACAGCACCCTGTCCATTTCCTCCCCCTGATTAGATGGTCTATAAACCACCCGTAACCTAATTTTCCTACTCCTGTGGGTTTGTATTTATAGCCACAATGCTTCACTGCCCCCTTTCCATTTCTTCTTCTCTCATACTCACTATCCCTTTCCTGATGTATGCCACAACCTCCCCCCCCTTTTCCTTTTTCCCTGTCCCATCGGTAAAGTTTATACCCTAGGATCATGAGGTCCCAGTCATGGTATACTGTAGCCCAGGTTTCAGTAATGGTTGCAATGTCTACCTTGCCTTCGGTCAAGAGGGCCTGTAAGTCTTCCATGTTGTTCCCTATACTGCATGGACTAATAGACACCACCGTCCACCTTGTCCCTTTCACCCTGCTTTTACATTTTTCCCTGGATTTACCTTGTCTGTCCCCACTTCTTCCCCCCCATTCACTCTGTTATGCACATCCTCCCCCCTCCTGTTTTCCTTCTTACATGGGGGGAGGCATTTCATCCCCTTCTATCCCCTTAGCAGTTCAAACCAAGTTCCTTTGTCATGTACACCCCCATCATGCCCTTTTGTATTTTTTTCCCTGCCCAGTTGAGATGTAGCCTGTCCTGGCTATATAGTCTTTTGTTGGACCATGCACCATCCCCTTTCCATATAAAGCCATGCCCCTTCTCCCTGCACCATCCAGCTAACCACATGTTAAACTCAGCTATCCTCATTTTTCTTGCTGTGCTGGCCCTGGGGAACGGGAATGAGGTAGGCGTTAGGGTTGAAAACACCAAGGTACACCCCATGCCTGATTTGCAAAGTTGCAGGAGAGGTCAAAATGTAATTTTTTTTCCTGTTGCTGCTTGCAGGGGGAGGGTAGGGTGTTAGGGTTGGGAACCCTAATACCACATTTCCCTACTTTTGTCATGTTAACCCTAACTGGTGCATTAACAATGTTTTTGCAATACATTTCCATACTTTTTGAGATAGTATAAGTGTATCCTCACTTTCATGTGGGAGCACAGGCCCTATGTTGGTATGGAAGCATAGGGCTCTGTGGGGCTTGCGCTTCCATTTCTGCCAAAATAGCAACTTATTTTCTATATTACATGGCTTGTTAAAATTCCAATTTTATCCTATGGAAATTTAGATTTTTAAATTTTTATGTTTTTTTTATGTGACCCCTTAAATTTTTTTTGTAGAGGTTATGTGTTATTCTTGTAGTAATCATTAAGACCTTTTTTGTTTGATATATAGATTGTCCCTTAAGTCCAAATATTGAGGAAGTTACCGCTTGTTGAATTTCAAATGTGGGGACAAAGCTAAGTCCAAAATCTTTTTTCGTATGAAGGGATCCTTTTTCATATCAAATGAAAGACCTGTATAAAAAAAAAAGATATCATCATACAAAAAAAGAATCAGGAAAAAAACTAAGTCCAACATTTTGATTTCATATGAAGGCATTCTTTTCACATGAGCAAAACACACATATGAAAAAGGATCCCCTCATATGAAGAAAGAATTTTAAAAAAAAAGTCCAAAAATCTTTTTTTGTATGAGGGATTCCTTTTTTGTATGAATGAAAAAGCACAAGAAAAGAATCCTTCATATGAAAATCTTTTTCATATGAGGAAACCTTTCATATAGATGAAAAAAAGCATAAGAAAAAGGATTCCTTCATATGAAAAAAGTATTTTGGACTTCGTGTTTTCTTCTGATTCTTTTTTCATACGTAGGCATCCTTTTTTTGTGTGTTCATATGAAAAGGGATGCCTTCATATGAAAAACAGAATCAGAAGAAAACTAAGTCCAAATTCTTTTTTCATATGAAGAGATCCTTTTTCGTATAGGCCAATTCCTTTTTCATATGGCCATAAAAAAAAGAAAATCAGCTCACAAAAAAAAAAAAAAAATAAAAAAGGATTTTTAAATGTCTAAAAAATACATTTCTGGGTCATTTATCCACAAACTAAGTACAGAATCCACCTAACATGATCTCAATGAGCAATATACATGTGTTGGTATATGTGCAGGATGTAGTTTTTGTGGGTTTTGAAAATTAGAAAAACCAAAACAGAAACAAGATGCCAGCCATACCCCCAAACATTTTTTTCACAAAAAAGCATTGTCCCAGTATGAAAAAGGATCCCCTTTTTGTATGAATAAAATTCTGTTTTCATTCCAAGCGGCTATCCGAAAGACAGTACTAAGCATACTCAGTACCAACATTTTTAAATGTAATAACTTTGGAATGGATAAATATGTTTTCACCAAACTAGCAAAAGTCACCACTGTGGGCCAATCCCTTTCCACCCTGAAATTTTCAGACCAACATTGCAAACTATCTGGGTGCTAGGTGATGACAAAAAACAGCAAAAAACACAGATTTTTCCACTTTGTTCGTTATTCACATCTTGGAATCTGCACATCGAACCAGAATGAAACTTGGCAAGTCAAGAGATCTCCTCCCGAGATCACACCTGCAGAATCTTGTGGAGATCCGTTGAATGGCTGTGCAGCTATTAAAGTGCAAAGTTTGAGGTTTAACACAGAAACCCCTGCTCAACCCTAACTATAGTGTGACTATAATACAGAGGTAGTCATGTTCAATGAGGTTGTTTCCATCAAGTGTGTCTGATGACATCATAGACCTTGAGGCCAAAGCTTGTGAGGTCCCTGATGACATCAGAAACATGAAACAAAAACGCAGTCTTGTTTGTACATGTTATGGATACCTTATTTTTATAATTTCTTGTTACAGAAACAACAGAAGAAAAGTAAGCTCCATGATTGCTGCAACCTCAAACAGAAACATATTGTTTCTTTGCTATTTAATATCTGCCCACCCTGTGCCAGAAACAGTAATTGTTATTTTTAGTAGAACTGTATTTTACATAATTGTTTCCAAACATCCAGCACTGGGCAACAATATTCACTCTGTAATGGCTTCTGTTTCACTGACTAAAATATTTAGACATGCTGAAGCAGTTATAGAGCCAGGATCATTTAAAACACTTATGTTAAAGGGGAAGGACAATGTGTTGAGTGCTTTGAAATCTGAAAGCTGATGAAACTATCTTTCAAATGCAATATGGACTTACCTGTAGATGACGACAGTCCAAAGATATAAATTGCTAAACCATCTGTAAATCAAAGCAAAGGATCAGCAATTTCATGCAATCTCAGGAAAGAAAGTGATGACACTGAAAGGGATGCTGCACAATATGTTGTTAAGCACAGCTTCCCCCCTTAAAGACACCATGTTCCCTTTCAGTACAGTTCTATAAACAATAACAAGCACTGTTTCTGGCACTCCGAATATGTACTAAGCAGCTGAGTGTAAATTGGATTTTGAAAACTTAAGCATCTGATTTTTTGGGGTTGGGCAGAGGCTATCTAGCTGCTTGGACATGACCCCTTGGGCAGCATCTTTGAAAAGCAGAAACTGGTAAGAGGTTCTGACATCAGAAGTTGCTGTACCACACTGTGGTGCAACAACTTTTCTGTGACCGTTGGTACAACAATCGTTTTTGTGTGTATGGATTTCCATACACAACCCTTCACCATTATTCTATATCCTGTTAGCAGCACCACAGTTTTCTCTTTTCAAAGTGAGGTACTGAAAGATGTAAATACAACTTCATTTAAAAATAATACACTTACTGTTTCTAGGGCAGCCCCTTTTGTTGCAGTGAGTGGCACAGTACTGGACCCTTTTGATAAATAAGCCATTATTAAATGCCTCTGGGTATGTGGAGGTCTATGAGAATACCAGTGACTTTGCATGGACTACCCTGAAACTTTCAAAAATTAGGAAATTCCATTAATATATTTAATGATTTTGTGAATTGGTCCCTTAATGACTTTACTTTTGAATCAGCAAACTGGCAAGGTCTCAGCCATTCTTTATTTGTCTGTACTGTAGATCAGAAACAACAATAGTCTTCAACATTATTCTTCACTTTTATGTACCAGACTTGTAAGCTGACAACCACATCAATACTTTTCTCCTCCAAATTGGTGCTTGTATTTGATTTGTGTAATGTACTGCCAGATGATTACTGTCAAGGGAAAAATGGGAAGTGCCCATGCCTTGAGTTCTGTTTTACATTATAGAATTTATTATTGCTTTTCAGCAGTGAATTCAATATATATTTTCCTAAAAAAAATTAACAACAGAAGATTGCAAATCTGGTTTCAATAAAAAAAGTCTAAATAAATACTTTACACAAACATTCATCATTTTACACGTCTAATGCACAGCAAATGTTTTCCGTCTGGTGCTAGCATAAATGTATATTATGAGAAGAGGGTAATTCAATAAATATTTCTGTTTGAATGCAGTCCAAAATACATTCTACACCCTAAGGCATGAAGTGCTTAATGTAATAAAAATAATGAGATAATGACACTGGAACACTGCCTTTATCAGTCCAAGAAAATTATTACAGTCTGTAACAGAGAGCATAGCACAACAAAACATTTGCACTGTAAGGAATCTGATTTGCAAAATTCTGGTTAATGCTCACAGTTCACATCAGGAGCATCAATGCGGAAAAAAAGTAAACAAAAGGGATTCAATGATATAGCAAAAATGCCTCATGTAGTCGGCTTTACTAGGAGGTTAGCACATGACAGGCTGTGCAGTGCAGGGAGATAATGCACGGTTCAATGACTTAAAAGACATTGCTGGTGAAAAATATTTCTTTACTATTCGTTCAATCGGGCCATAGAATAATCTACCACCTTCTGTTGTTCTAAGTGCGTCAGAAAATGTATTTAAACTACGTTTAGACAACTTAATTAGTTCAGGACATAATTTAGCATATTACCCCTTGGCCTAGTGTAAGAGCATTATGGGCTTTGACCCACTAGATCTTTTTCTGCACCTTAGTATGAACTATCCTGGCAGACTCTCTAAGCAGAATCAGTTAAGGAAACCACAGACAGGCACTGAACAAGCAAGTGCTCACCGCAGTATTCGGAAAGTGAGGCACTCCAGAGGTGGACCTGTTAGCATTCTGGGATAACTATCAGTTCCCCTTCTTTTGTTGCAAGCCTCCTCGGCTGGAACAGTACCAGAAGACACAGTTTTCCTCCCATGGACAGGGAAATTTCATTATGCATTCCTCTTTCCCACTTCACTGAGAGTGCTACTGAAACTCAGGAGGAACCGCAACAATGATTCTAATTGCACCAGACTGGGCAAGGGAGGCATTGTACTCCCTGCTCCTGTCCCTTTCCTTCAGACTTCCAGTCCTCCTTTCCTGAAGTCACAACCTGCTGACTCTGTCTCAGGGCAGGATAACATTCCTAGAACCGAGAATCCTGCCCCTCAAAGCATGGCACTTGAAGAGCTGGAGTTCTCTGGGCTAAACCTCTCAGAAAAGGTTTTACATATGCTCAAGGTTTCCAAGAAGCCAGCCACTAGGAAAACCAATGCTTCCAAGTGGTAAAGATTTTCCTGTGGTGTTGTCCAGGTCACCACCCTTCAGGTGAGCCTGTCCACTGTTTTGGACTGTTGTATCCACCTGCTGTTCCTGGACCTCCAGCCTTCAACCCTGAATGTGCTTTTAGCAGCAGTATCATCACCGTAAGTAGTTTGCAGGGTTTTTCTAGTTTTTCTCCCGTTCCCATCCTCTTGTCTTGGCGCAACGTGCATGTGGAGGCCCGCGCACATCGCACTGTGAGACACCTCCCTTCACATCACCCCTCCCACCCTCACGCCCGTCAACGACCTTCAACCCCAATGGCGGAACCACGGAGGACGCATCACCACCCCGGACAGGACAGCTGCCATTAGCGCTCAATCCTGCTCCTTCCATGTTAGCTTCCTGATTACCTGAGGTCGCTCCTGAACCCGTTGCTGGCATGGCTAAGGAAGTGTCCAGTGCCTCAATTTTCAGCGCCACTGGAGAAAGGAGGGAGAGGAGGGACATGATAGAAACTTTTAAATACGTCAGTGGAATCCACAAAGTCCAAGAGGGTAGCATCTTTCAGAAAAAGAGATGTGCAAGAAGAAGGGGGCACAATTTAAAGATGGGGGGTGGTTCAGGGGCAATGTGAGGAAGTATTTTTTCACAGAGAGGGTGTGGATGCATGGAACAGCCTTCCTGAGGAGGTTGTGGGGTCTAAAACTGTGGGAGAATTCAAGAATACATGGGACAGACATGAGGCAATTCTTGCGGTGGGTAAGAAGAAATAGGCTGTTGGTTAACTAGGATCTTCAGCTTATCCTGTAGGTAGGGAAATGGGCAGACTAGGTGGGCCAAGTGGTCCTTATCTGCCGTCAAAGTCTATGTTTCTATGTTTCTATGTTGGTGTTTAGAAGACATGAAGATTTAGTCTAATGCCTTTGCACCCTAGCCTGAGCTTTCAGTCCCTGGAAGTGCATTACCTCCTACTGTGTATAGACCATTAATTCAATTTTTTTTCAATTCATGTTTATTTATAAAGCGCCTTTCAAAATCAAGGCGCTGTACATAGTAATAAAAACAGAGAACAACAATTAGACAATCAAACTATAAAGAAAAAGCCAAGTTAAAAAGATATGTTTTAAAAGCAATTTTAAAACTATCAACGGTCGGGCATTCTCTCAACCAATGAGGTAGAATTCACAGGGTAGGAGCTGAGAAAGCAAAAGCACGAGATCCTGATAACTCAAACTAACCCTGGGAATCTCTAGCAATCCCTCATTAGGAGCTGGAGGGGCCGGAGAGGGGTAGGGAGTCAGAAGATCTTCTCAGGTAGCCGGGTCTCTGATCGTAGGGCTTTAAAGGTTAGTAAACCAACCTTAAAGGTGATTTGCCACCGCACAGGCAGCCAGTGCAGTTCGGCTAATGTGTGATATGACTGGTTCTTAAAGTCCCAGTCGATAGCCTGGCTGCAGCTGCCTGCACCAGCTGCAGGCGGCATTATCAACCCCTGGAAGCCCTAGGTATAGGGAATTACAGTAGTCCAAGCGGGTAGTAACAAAGGCGTGAACCAAGGTCAAGAGGTCCTCCTGGGGAATCAGATGTTTCACCCGTGCGATATTCCTCAGATGATAAAAAGAGGTTTTGACAACAGCTGACACCTGAGATTTCAGGGTCAGACCGTCGTCAAAAATAACACCAAGGTTACGCACCTGTCGAGAGCTGGAGAGTGGTACCCCATCAAGTGATAAGCCTGATGGATGTGCCACACCCGAACCCCTCCCAGGATGACCTGGGCCCACAACCAATACCTCGGTCTTATCCGAATTAAGCTTCAACCAACTCGAACTCATCCAAATTCTGATTTCATCCAGACAGTTGTTAAGTACGGAGAGTGCATCACTCTGATCGGGGAGAAAGGATAGATACAGCTGAGTATCATCTGCATAACAGTGAAAACTCAGGCTGTATCTCCGATGATTTCTCCTAATGGCAGCATGTATACTGCAAACAACATGGGAGCTAAATGGAACCTGGTTACCACACATGGTAGGAAAAGGCCAGAGGAATAAATTCCAGTGACGACTTTTGAGACCTACCAGTGAGGTAGGATCGAATTATTCGTGGACTGTACCAGACAGTCCACAAAAAGCCCGCAGCCGCTCCAATAGCACCTCATGGTCTACAGTATCGAATGCTGCAGAAAGATCAAGAAGGACCAGAATGGTATAAGCCTTTCGATCTCTGGCCATTAGGAGGTCACTCAGTACCCGAACAAGGGCAGTCTCAGTACTATGCCTCTTCCTGAAACCAGATTGGAGTGTATCATAGACATTATGAGAGGTGAGAAATTCATCCAATTGCAGTGCAACTGCCTTTTCAATAACCTTACCAACAAATGGCAGGTTAGAGATAGGCTGGTAGTTAGCTAGACAGTCTGGGTCCAAGGAGGATTTTTTAAGGAGTGGATGGACAACTGCCTCCTTAAGGGGATTAGGAAAAAACCCCCTCTCCAAGGATTTCCAGACAATGTCAGCAAGGATTGGGTAGATGACATCTATACAACCTACTAACAGTGGTGTAGGACCCGATCCAAACTACAACTAGTTGGACGCATTGATTGGATGATCCTCACAATGTCAACCCAATCTGGTAGAAACCAACCAGTTAGCGGAGGATTAGGCACAGCCGGTTGCCCACCGTAACCCCTCAAGGAGAGTTCGTCGATGCCAGACCTGATGTCGGCAACCTTATCTGCAAAGAAGCAGCTACCTCACATCTAAGTTGAGAAAGCTTCTCTAGGCTGAAGACAGACTGGATTGCACAGCCTGTCCACAGTCCGGAAAAGCTGAGCAGGTTGATTCTTTGCAGCAGAAATCTCTCTGGACAGAAATTCTGCCTTCTTACGAGTGATTTCTGATTGGTAGCCATCATAATGGGCTAACAATCTAAGCTTGTCGACCTCAAGGCCCGATTTCCACCAGACTCTCTCCAGCCTTCGGCCTACTCGCCTTAATTCCTTCAAGGAGCCATCAAACCATGGACTCCTTGGACGGATAGTGAGAGGCCGAACGTGAACAGGAGCAATTTTGTCCAGTGCATCTCCCACAGCCTTATTATAGGCGAGTACAAGATCATCTGGACTCAAGCATTCACTTGACAAACTCGATAGGTCCAGCACCGCCATAAGGTCGCTGGGGCCAACACCCCTTAAAGGGCGGTATTGGACCATCTCCGTAGGGGCAGACCTATTAGAGGGGGCCCTAAAACTGAACCTTATGGTGTAATGGTCTGACCAACTGACTGGTTCCACCCCCAAGTCAGTGATCTCCATACCCAAGAGAAAGACCAGATCTAGTGAATGACCTCCAATATGGGTAGAGGTGGTAACAACCTGTGTCAGGCCCAGTGTATTCATCAACTGGAGGAGATTTTGACCAAAATAAGAGAGTTCATCGTTGACCCAAGTGTTGAAGTCGCCCAGAAGTATTAATCTGGGAAACCTCAACATAAGGTCGACAATGAAGTCTGCAATCTCCTGTAGGAATTCGCCGCCATCACCTGGTGGACGGTAGACGAGGAGAATCCCACAGCCTGCACCCTCGCCCAGGACATATTCAAAAGATCTGGTGTTCCCCAATGGAACATCCACAAGGCCCAGTTCAGATTTAAACATAATGGCCACACCTCATGTAAGTTAAATGACTTTTGCCATTCTCCTTTGCCATATTCCTGCATACTCCTCATCATTTAATTACCAGCTCTCCTACTACTGCTCCTGTGCAGCCTAAATGGCACTTAAGGTAATCATGCATAAACCATATCAATTCAATTACCTAAACCTCATCAATTAAGTTTCTTGCATTCACAGCTAACCAATAGCTGCTGGCTTCACCCAGCCTCCAAACCACCTACCCACATCAGTATTACCTACTGCCATTGAGTATTTTCAATGTCGTTAATATTAGGCTTCTATAATGAAATTGGTTGGCTTGCTTTCCACTGGCTTTGCTCACCTCAGTCAATCTCATCAGTCAATCATATCACCCAGCATATTGACATTAACTGTATGCTCTCAATCATACAGTAAGTCAGAGGCATGCCAACCATGACCATTACTTTCTATGGCTCAGGGTCCACCCTGCAGCCAACAGTCTCGCTCTGACCCATGAAGTCCACATCTTGAGCATGTAAAACTCTGGCCAGGGTCCTTCTCATCTGACCCATAGTGGGAATGTCCTCACTCCAGGTGGAGCTTTAGCCATGCAGTCGTATTGACGGCACCTCTTGATATAGAATTTAAGATTTCAGCTATGAAGGATGGGGCCTTCGCACCCAAGAATGCTGCTTTAGCTAGCTGGATCATGTTTGGTGGTGCCTTCTACGTGATTCTCTCCACAACTGCCTCAGTTCACCTGGTCTGTTTTTAGCCGGTAGGCCAGCTGAGTGCCTCAGCAGTCATTGCTCTCCTTCTCCCACCTTGGGGGTCCTGCTCTTGCTTTACAGTATCCAATGTTGCAGAGTGCACTTGTAACCCTTCATGGCATTCCATTTAGAGGGATCATGTAAGCTTTCCACCAAATGGAAATATTTTCCTCCCCCTAGACTGGGTTTCTAAATTGCAGCAGCAGAGCCATCACTAAATAAAACATCCCTAGCCTGGAGGGAAGGTGACCTAGGCCTTGGATCTCCAGAGGTTTCCTCCTCAAAGGGTTTTTTCATCTCTTTAGTGTCAAAGGTCATAATATCTAGTTACTTTAGTTGTAATTCCCTAGCTTAGGTAAGTTTTTGCAGTTATTTTGGTAGGTTTCCACTGTTGGATGGAGATGGATGGTGGACATCCTTTGCCATTCCTTCTCTCTTTGGGAAGTCATTCCCTCTCATTATAATTCATTCTACCTATGTTAAAGTCATTACTCATTTCAATTATCTACTGACTATTACCGTTATCTCTGCTGACCTATGTGAAGGTCCAAATCTCAATAACAACTCGTTACCTCTGCAATGCGTTCTGAACTACTCTCTTTTGGGGCTTTTCCTAAGCTATCTTAGCCTAAAGGAAACCTTCCCATGGCACCTCTAGGGCTGACCCTCCTCCATGGTTTCTTGCCTTGGTAACCTTACAGGGTGGTAGTCCCAGGCACAGAAAGGCGAACACCACTACAGAGTTTATTCAGCAAGTTGCATAAGCACTCACACCATACCAAGTTGAGTAAGCACATTGACTTGAAGAGCTTAAGCCTGTGGTTCAATGGCTGAAGCAACAGCCACACCTCCTTGTCTGACCTATTTAAACTCTTCCTTTCCTGCTTCATTCAGAGCCTTTTTCTTTGCCCCCATCCTCCCCTCCCTCCTCCTCCTGTGGCTAACGTCTCTCCCTCAGGGGGGCTTTTCCCTATGCTACCTTTAGCCTAAAGGAATACTTCCCATGGCACCTCTAGGGTGGAACCCTCCCCAGGGTTCCTTGCCTTTGGCATCTCTACGGGGTAGTAGTCCCAAGACACAGAGAGGCGAATGGCCACAACAAAGTTTGTTCAGCAAGTTGCATAAACACAAGGTATCCTGTGATGAGGGCGACCACTATTGAGTGCTTTCAAAAAGGGTGACTCAATAATGGTGCCATGTTCACAGGGCTACTAGACAGGAAGGGTGACCAGATATGGGGTGGCAAATATGGCGACAGGATGTCACTATATGTATATGCACATAGGGGGGAGCGAGCATGCCATGCAACAGGAGAAAGGGGAGGGAGGGTTTGTGAGGTGTAGTGTGGTGGTGGGCTGCCGAGCTGGTCATGTGGCATGGTGGGTTGGTGGCAGTCTAAGGTTGGGAGGGTGCCTGGTTCAAATCTGGGCACATTGTTTTTTTCGCTGTGGTCCGGGATTTACTCTTTTTTTTGTTTTGCACCCCCCCCCCCCGGAGTTGAGAATCCTATAGTGGGGGATGCAGGGGGCATAGCCCCCCACATAAACAAAAAAATGTATGACTTCGGAGCCCTTTTGCTCTGTGCCATGAGTGTATATTGCTGAAATTGATTTTCAGCAATATACACTTGCCCTAATGGCGATCACCTTTCTGCAATCACCATTATGACATAGAACCAAACACAACAGCACAACAAGTTGCATAAATACATTGAAACTAGGATCATGCATTGCATGGGCAAAACCAGGAAGGCTCTGATTTTGGTTTTGCCTTTTCACCTCTCATTTTGGTTCTGGAGTGAATCCAGTATCCCCATCCCTTTACCCCTCCACACTAACATTAAAAATACTTTCCTCTTACTAACTGTAACCAAGCCCCTACCTTTATGAGAATAAATCCCCCTATGTTAAAGGTCTCCAGTCCCTAACCCTCTCATATCTGGCATCCTGCAGTGCACTACAAGCTCATTGACACTCAGTCATGATGGGATTGTGGCAGGATGCATAGGGAACAGCATGTGATCCTCTAGCTAGGAGAAGGCTGGTGTTCACATGGCTGTAGCTGGCATCATGACTGGATACCATCCAAGCTCCCCTATCAGCCTCAGGTGCTTCTGCTGCCCACTCCATGCATAATGATGTGATCAGATCCTGACACAATGGCACAACTGGCATCACTTACTCCAATTGCATATGTACACAGATGTAATCAATATTCACGTGGGGTGGAGAGAAAAATGTTTTGAAATGAGCTGCATCTAAGCTGAGCAGGCAATGTTCAGCTCTGTTTTCACTTAAATCAAGCCAGGTAAGGTTCTACACACTTCTAGCATTAAATGTTTTAAAGCACATGCAGTTTTACTGGCAGAATTGGTGTTAAAGCTTTTTCCAGCACATATTTACTACAAGTGTATTAGGGGTTTCACTGGCAGACAGCATTAAAGTTTTTTGCAGCACACGGTTATAAGTAAGAACAAAAAAAAAAACAAGGTGCTGCATCAGCATGTGATCTGAAAACAAAACAAAGTGGTAATATTATCATTGTCCTATCTTCTCCAAAACTACATTTCCCCATCCTGCAATTGTTCCTGACCCTCATGCCCTTGCCTTCTATTCATTTCTCTCACTTCTCCCCAACCCCTCCTACCCTTACACCCTTCCTTAATGTCCCCTTTCATAATTTTCCTCCCCTCCCCTTCCCTCCTTAAGCTAGCCACTTCCCTATGATACTGGCTAGGTGGACTTCGTACAGTTTCAATCCATTGTGTGGTTTCGCTCCAGAGTATTACAGTTTACTCCTCTTCTGTCATACAGTGTAAATGCTTGACATAGCCTCATTCTTTTCTGTTGTATGTCATTATAATTGTTTATTAGTTTGAATTTTGAATGTTATGCCCTTCATGTTTCAATTTTGCATTTTGTACACTTTTGTTTTATTTTTTAGCTCATCGTACTGTATGTTAGATCTTGTATGCAAATTGTATCCCTTTCTTTCTTTTCCGCTGGACACATCTGGGAATGAGCTATTGTAGCTCAGTATGCTTTTCCTGGTGAAACTTTTCAAAATAAATAAAATAAATATTAAATGCACACTGACAACAGAAATTTTCCCAGAATGACTATGGGAATTATATCAATTAGACCCCCAGACCTTCAGAGGTGTACAGGATTTATCACCCAATGACAGTGCTTTACAAAGAAAATTGCCATACATCCAGAATAACAATAGGTTCTCTCTAAGAGAACTTTGACTTTGGCTGGGGAAGGACGGCAAGCACTTTTTCAAAGCAGTTAACTTTCACAAGCAGTTGCAGTTGGGTGTTGTGACAAGATTATAACTAGGATTCTGGACTCTTAGTTCTAGTCCTAGGTCTAATTGACATCATCTGAGGCATTCTGGGAGAATTCTGGCATATCTGAGTCACTAGAAGAAGCCTGCATGGCTACCTACAGGGGCCATATAACTGATAGGGAAAAGTAAAAGAACCTTGCCAGAGACACAGGTAACAGAATGCCAGAAACAATCAAATAGGAAAAAACAAACAAATGCATAACATATGTTTTTGTAATTTTTGCATGTAGTTTTCCTTTAAAAGGTGTTGCCTCATATATGCTTTGATTAAGAGAAACACAACCAAAGGTTAGTGGTTGTATCACCAAGACACAAAAGGTGACACTTTTGTAAAGTAAAGTAGCACCTCAGCATCCCTCTTAATCTATCCTAAATCTTCTATTTTGAGTTTTTTTAAGTTATGTTTATGTTTTGAAAATTTAAAATTAACTGTTCTCCTCATGAAAATGAGGGGTCTATTTTTAAACATTGCATTAGGACCACCTGTGAATTTTAGAGGTTCTCTTCCAATGTTGGTACTAATAAGATGGATCAGCACATGATAACAGAATATGGTTTAAAAAATGATTTATTTATTTTTATTAATGCAAAAAACTATTCAAAACTGCTTCAATTTTGGGCCGTATAGTAGGGAATGATTTTAAAACTAGTGCTGTTTGGGATTTGAACTGTCTCTGAGTGTAATTCTGTTCTGTGTAGTTACACAGGAAACTGCAAACAGATTTAGCCATATGGGAAGAAGGCTGGGGGAAGGGAACCTATCCAGGAGCAATTTTAGCTAATAGTTTCAGTTTGGATCTGGAGCATGAAGGAGGATGAACTACAGGGCAGGGTTTGCTCCTGCTGTTTGAGGGAGAAGGACCTAAAGGGAAGTATTTGTTCCTGCTGTTTTGATTTTATTATTGTCTTAGCTTATACTGGGAAAGGGTACATGCCTGGGGGTTTAATCAGTGCTGTTTGTGATTTGAACTGTTTGAGTGCAAAGCTGCTACTTTCACAGCCTTTGTGTTTGATTTCAGTAGCTTCAGGCTGCTGGGTTGACTAGGGTGCCCTCCATTTGTTTCTGCTGCAGTTGTGGAAGCTTCTAGCAGCTTCTAAGTGGGTGTGGCTGGACCAGCCACTGCCTTTGAACTCCTTGGCTGATCATTTTTGGACACCGCCTGTGGGATTGATCCCACCCACTGACCCCAAGGCTCAGCCTTCATTTATAGGGCAGGTCCCATAGTGCCTTGCAACATCCTGCAACCACACAGGACACTGCAAGCAAAACAAAACAAAAAATGGGTAGGAGATAGCAGATTGCAATTAGGAGGCATAAGCAGGAAGAAGAAGAATAAGGAGTATACTGTGATTTCTTCTTTTTTCATCAGAACACAGCCTAAGGGGAACAGGGCTTTCATGGGTACAATTGAGGGGGTCCTTCTTGCTTTAGGACTTAGGGGACAGACTGCATTTATTTAGGGAGCAAGCTTTGTTGGTGGGCTAACTTTTACATGAGGGTAAGGTATCAAGAAGCTGGGGGAATCATGGGCACAACTGGAAAAGGTGGATGGAAGGGGTCACGGGGTGATATGGGCATCCTTCTACTGAAAACGAGGGGGATGCTGGTGGGTGAACAGTGGGATTGGATGGAAAGGGTGGTAGGCTGAAACAACTGTGGAATGGCAGTCTTTCTGAAAATTGCATGGAAAGTGGGAGGGTGTTTGGTGTGCAGGCAAATAAGGCAGCTTAGGAAGGGGATCAGTTGTTTACAAATAGAGCTTAGGAGGGGACTGAGGGCTGCAATGGTGGACAACTCAGAGGCTGGGGAGGGAAGGAGGGTAACTGTGGTGGAAGGACAGATCAAAGACAGGGGCAGGGGCAGGAATATGGTGGCAGATGGTGGAAGGAGACAGGGGGTCCCAGTTCAGAGTACAAATGAGAGCAGGAAAGGGGAGAAATGGAAAATGGGAGGGAAGAAGGAATCTAACAGTTGCAGAGTCAGCAGTGGTAGGCTGGTGAGCAAAAGGAAGGAGGAGTTAGGTGGTAGTGAAGGGACATCAAAAAATCGGTTTGAAGTACTGGCAGGATTGGGGGACATGATGGGGGAATGCAGGGCAGAGGAGATTATGACAGACAAGAAGAGAGTGGAATGGATGGGTCAAGGGGTTGAGAGGATATGGTATAGGGGATTGGAGAAGGGGGAAGGGAGGTATGAGAAGAAAAGGGTAGGGATGCATCGGGGGAGGAGGCAGGTGGAGCACAGTGGAGAAAGGAGGTAAAATCAGAGGAAAAAGGGGAGAAGAACAGGTTAGAGACAGGTGACATTACAAAGGGAGTGGAAGGGGGAATGACTGCACTGGAGGAAGAGGAGGAGGAGGAATGGAGAGAAAGGGGACAGGATAAAGAAAGGCAAGGCAAGCAGAACATGAGAACAAGGATGGGATCCTATTGCTCGGAGATGCAGTTCTGAATGGGATCAGATGGGGAAGCAAGGGGAAGAGGCATAGTTGCATATGGGTGGAGACCATGCCAGACATGACAGCGGAAAGGGTGAGTCAGTCTGTTCTGAAGTACACGAAGACGAGTAGGGAGAAACCTCACATAGTTCTGCATTTGGGAACAAATGACCTGGAGGGAAATATGGTAGATTTAGTCCACAGGAGGTTTGAGCAGCTGGGGCTGATTTGTGAGGAGGCAGGAAGATCAGTAACTTTCTCCAAGGTGCTTCCAGTACCCAAGGAGAGCACGACAAGAAAGCTGAGGATAGAGGAATTTTTTTTTTTTTTCACACTTCTCTTTTTCCCTCCGATCGTGGTGCCATGGAGCCTCTCTCAGGCAACCTAGTCCTGTTACCTGCCAAGCCTGAAGCCTCCCTGAACTGAACCTCCTCTCTCCTCCCCCTCCCCTGTAGCCAGTACCACCATTTGGCTATACCAGTCAGGTGGCACTTCTCTTGGGCACGCTTCCTAGTTAGACTCTGGCTGGGAAGGTCTGAGAACAGAGGACCTGGAAGTCTAGTCGTGGTTAGCCTGGCAAGGGCATGGGGACAGGTGCTGTCACCTGCCCATGATGCCCGTTGGTTTCCTTGTTCTGTGAGCCCTCCCACTCCCTCCCTCATGGTGCATGTCGACGCCCACAAGACGGGCAACCCTGGGTTAGTGTCATCCACGCCAGATGCATGTCTTGGCTGCTTTTAGCCTCCGGCCTCCACTGGGGGTCACCAGCATGTCAGGACAACCCACCCCATACTATCCAGGGAGGAGAGCACCACAAGGGCACTTATCTTCAACCCTCTCTGGCCGACCCCCGGCGGCCCAAGCTCGCTCCCGAACCCGGGTCACCAGTGTGGTGCGAGGTGTGGCATCCAGCGCCTCAACCCTCAACACCACTGGGCTGGCCGGATAGAGGAATTTAACATGTGGCTAAGAGAATGGTGTCAGTTCAAAGGGTATGGGCTGGTGGGGGGTGGGGAAAGACCTGGGAAGGCAGTGATCTCTAAACTAAGGACAGTCTACACTTGAGTGAGGAGGGAAGGAAGGTATTGAAACAGAAACTGAGAGAATACTTGACAAACAATGAGAAGGTAAACTAGAAGATGGGGTGGCAGGTGGGCAGGAGTCAGGCAGGATCCACAGGAAAAGAAGCCAAATGAGCTTACCCCCCATACCAGCAGCAAGTGACTAAGAGAAAGGTCAGAAGGGGATGTGAGAAAGGGAGAGCAAGTAGGGAGAGAGGGGAAGGAAGCAGGGTGGAAGGTGGTAACCTTAAATGCTAGGAGTCTAGGGAACAAGACAGTAGAGTCACAGCCTCTCATGGCAGATGGAGAGGTGGACATGGCGGCCATCACCGAGACATGGGCCACCCATTACCATGACTGGGACCTGGCAGTACCAAGGTATAGGTTATTTCGGAGGAACAGGGTAAAAGGGAAAGGAGGGGGGTGGTGCTGTATGTGAGGGAAGGTCTGAAGTGTGTCAGGAAGGAAGGGGAAGAGGGCAGCATGGAGTCATTATGGGTGCAGCTCCAGGACTCCAAAAATAGGACCCTCAGGATGGGAAGGATGTATAGACCACCCTCTCAGACTGAAGAGTTAGACAGGGAACTAGCAGGACAGATCAGAAGGACCTGCGGGAGGGGCAGCACGGTGACTGTGGGGGACTTCAACCTGCCAGGAGTGGATTGTGGTACCCCAGCCACCACAACTAGGAAGAAGCAGATACTTCTGGATACCTTCCAGGACAGCTTCCTATTGCAAATGGTCAACAAGCCAACCAAGTTAGGGAACACCCTAGAACTTGTGCTGGCAAATGGTGAGTTTGTGAGGGAGTTGGGGGTTGAAGAACCACTGGCAGGAAGTGACCACCACTAGGTGTGGTTCACGATAAACATGGGGAAAAGGGGAGTAGAAATGGGCACAAGGTTGTTAGACACTTCAGGAGGACCCATACCTCTCAACTGTCCTGGATTTTCCGGGACTTCACGGATTTAGACTGTTTGTCCCGCAGTCACAAATTAATTGCTTCTGTCATGGATTTTTTGAATGCCAGTGTGTTGTTTAACCCTTAAGCTACCAACAGAATTAGCAAGTCTAGGAATTCTGGACTGATATATCAGCCAGCAACACAGGTTAAACTAAGCAGATAACAGCAGTCTGAAGGAGACAGCACTCCCCCTGCATTCCACAGGCTGAGTTTCTGGAATGAAACTGAGAGAGACACACACACACACACACTGCATTCTAATACAGTATATTTCTATTCAGGAGAACTGCACTGAGTCTGTAAGTCATTTTTCCCAATAGAAGCTGTTTTCTAAGTACTAGTTAAATTTCTGTTATTGTTCCTTCTATAGTAATCCAATCTTTAGTGGGGCCACTAGCGGGTTGAGCTCATGGCTACTGTAACAGGCATAGTGTGCTGGTCTTGTATTTACAAGGACTTGTCACAAGAATAAATCTTGTCTTGATCTTGGATCGTTTGTCAGCGCTGATTTCTTTGGATTAGTATTATTGGAATTTATCTTGCACCTCAGAAAAGTATTGGAGCTGCTTTTAATTGACATGACATTGTTCCATCTATACAGGCCTTTTAGGAACCTCAGTGGGTGTTTCTGCTTTACACTCTGGTGTTAAGTGTCAGTTTCAAACTGTATAATGTAGTTTATGTCCCTCTCAGTCACAGAGTTCTATAGTAGAACACAGATGCATTGTGCCAACAACAGAAGAGTAGAACAGGGACATAACCTACATCATATAATTCTAAAGTATTTTGTACCAGCAGCATGTAAATCAGAAATACCCACTAGGATAGCTGAAAAGCCTGGATAGCCAGAGTAATAGCACAGTTTGAAGCAGTATTTAAAAAAAAAAAAACTTCTACTGGGGAAAAATGGCCTATAGATTCAGTGCAGTTCTCCTTTAAGTCTGGAAAGTAATAACAGTGGATCCTTAAAACACTTGGATGGCAAGGAGTGGGGGAAGTTATGAGGGATATATGTCCAGAACTGGACCCATTGACACCAGCCATAGCTTTATTATTACATTTTCCCCTAAAGTTTAACAATAAAACTAAGTCCTATTTGGCCTCGGTGCTACTAACTGCAGCCAAGAAAAGTATTAACAAAAATTGACTTTCCTCGAACCCCACCCCCACCCTGAAAACATGGGAGGATCTGGTGTATGGTATTTATGTCATGGAGTGCATGACGGCTAAATTACAAGCGAGGACTCCTCAGATGACAAATCTCTGGACCTCTTGGTGGGTTAGGATTGCAGAACACAGACCTGACTTGATCCCGTAAGTGGACCTGAACTTACTTAATGAAAGTTATTTTTTTAATTTTGGAACCTTGGAATTATATGGGGAATGTATTGATCTCCCAACTGGATCAGTCAGTGGATTTGGCTTTTGCCAGATTAAACAGCTGCTGCTGCTTTCTCCGGGCCTCGGCCCTGCTGCCCTCAAGGCAAAACAAATCTAATTTATATGGCTAGATGAATATATTGCCTCTTTATACTATGTAATGATGCCGTTTTATTTTCCTAAAGGAAATGTACTTAGCTCTGATGTGTTTAATGATATTGTAACTTAAGCGTATTACCCTGTACTTGAACTTAAAATAATTAAAAAATAAAGTTTAAAAAAAAAAAAAACTGGAAATTGACTTAACACTGGATCCTAAAAAAATATTTCTTTAGAAGTGCCTGTGGTCCACTTTAGTTTCAACTATGTAAATGAAGAGAAATCACTGCATGAACATGCAGAACATGTGACTGTGTTTTATTATGCCATTTGATAGTATGCAACTGAATTTGACATTTAAAAAGCATAAACTAAAGGTATTTTACATATTGTACAGTACTACATCACATGATGTACATGTCATGCGATGGCGCTACGCCACGCTGAATAAAATATGGTGTCCCTGATTTTGGTCTTTTGTCCCTTTTTTGGGGGGGTGTTCCTGTTTTTAGTCCTAGCAGTTTGAGAGGTATGGGAGGGCCAACTTCAGGAGGATGAGGGAAATAGTACAGGGGTTTCCGGCCAGGATCCATCCAAATATGGACATTAATCAGAAGTGGGAGGTTAGTAAACTGGGAATTGAGGAGGCAACCGCAACATGCACAAGGGTCCACAGTAAGAAGGCTGGGGCCAAGAAGCCTAGCTGGGTGAGCAAGGGTGGTCAGGTATAACCCCCCTGCAAATGGGGGTTCCCAAAAGTCTCCTAATAGCTTGCCTAAATGCCCCAGCCTGGATGGTGTTCGGCATTTAAGCCGCCTATTTGTGAGTGCTTTTAGAGCCTCTGGTACTGTCTCTTTAAGAGCTGTCTGCTTACAGGCAGGACTGGAACCTGGGTAGGGGCTGTGTGGTTCCTTACTCAAGTCCCGCTCGAGCTGCTGACAAATTGCTCTGTTTCTGCCGTCACTAAGTGGGCAGAGTGAGCACTGTTCAGGGATGTAACTGTTTGCTAGCGATCTGTTGGAGTGGTAGTGGAAATGTAATTTGTCTAACCTGCCTTTCTTGCAGCTGGGACTTTGTGTGCTTTGCCCCTCCATTTTGGATCTGAACTGCAGACTAGATCCAATCAGGAGGGAGGGGCACCTAAAATGGAGTACTGAGCAACCAACCAGGATCAGGACTCTCTCGGGAGCCGGCTGGCCAGGGGGGGATATAGCCAGTGATTCTGGGAAGTGAAGTTCTGGAATATGGCACCTTTTTGCACCAATGGGGGAAGTTTTGAGTGACTGGCAACTGAAGCCCACCAATTGGACCGGGTGGTGCCCGACTGTAATTCCCTGCCTGGTGGCTGAGAAGGCAGATCTGTTGTGGCTGCAACTGGGGAAGGAGCTCCGGGCTTCTGCGCTGCAGAGTTTTTGCGCAGTAAGCGCATGTGGAGGCCGAAAGTCAGGCAGCCGTGGTTTGCTGTGACGATTCAGACTGAATCTGCTGTGACTGAAGAGAGGAGAGGAGAGGCTGTGTAGCCAAGAACCAGGCTTACCTTGTAGAAGACTGGAGAAACTGCTTCATCACGCTCGGTCTGTCAGGAAAGTGAAGCTGCATTGCGAACTCCCGGGTTGGCAGTAAGTGCGATCAGGACCTGAGAGCAGCTGCCTGATATGGTAACTTCTTTTACATATAAATGTGTGGGGTGTGTCCTGCTTACAGAACCCTGTTCCCCTGCTGTGCGAAGGGCATCCGGAAATCCACGCCACTCTCGGGGACAGCGTCCAGCCAAAAGTTAGTGAGTGAAAATCAGGGTAGCTTTCTGCCATCTGTACCTTTAAATTGCAAGTGTTTCATCTGATTTTCTTTCTTGCTGTATGAACTGAGCCAACCAGCCCCAGATTACAAATTGGATATTGTGCAAGTGTTTTCCATCTCAGGGCCCCAACCAGCTGCACCGATCCTGGCTAGCCCCCTCCCTCCCCAATCCTGGGTACCCAGTGAAAGTGACATTTAGGGACTCGAATTGTGCACAGTACTGTGAATATTAATGTGATTGCTCTAATTAACCTGATTTCCCCTGTCCTTGTTGCCATCCCTAATAAATCAGATCTGGTTGTTTCAGCAAAGTTACACTGACTAAGGCATGTGTTTGTGTTAAAGTATTGTACAGTGGCTATCGTATTACATCCTCTTGCTTTACAGGGGGTCCCCAGAGTCAAGCTGACTGAACCAGTCCTGGAGGTAAGTGTACATTGTGAAGATACTCCTGACATATTGTGTGGGCCACTAGTGGGAAGAATGGGGGGTTGCAGTGTCCCAAAGGGCTGCGACCAAGTCAGAAAAGACAGTATCAACCCTGACCTCTGGGTGGAGGCACCCGCCATTGGACCTAGGCCCCTCAACCTGTCAGTAGTCAGTCAGGCAGGGGTATCCCTGGGGATAGCGCCACCTGGGGGTTACACATGGAAAAAGTAAGGAAGAAAAGAGCCGCCCATTTCAAAGGTACAAAAAAACAGGGAGGGGAAAGGATAGGGAGAAATACCTGAAGGAGTCAAGAGAGGTGACAAGGGCAATCAGGGCAGCCAAGGCATCCAGGGAACTCAGGTTAGCATAGGACATCAAAGAGGGGGAAAAGGATTTATTCAAGTACATCAGGGAGAAAAGGAGTTGCAAAGACCAGATAGTAAGGCTCAAGAGGGATGGGGGGTGGGTGGAAACAGAGGCAGAACAGGCAGAAGTGGTAAATGAGTACTTTTGCACAGTATTTGCTAAAGAGAAAGGGAGAGCTATACCCAAAGGGGGTGGGAGCGTAAGCATGAGAGTGGGAGGAGGTGACAGATGGGGAAATCTCAGTGGGCAGGGTACTGGAGGGCTTGAGGGCACTGAGAGTGGACAAGGTGCCTGGGCCAGATGGTATACATCCCAGGGTGCTAAAGGAGCTGGCAGAAGTTCTGGCAGAACCCTTGGCAGACTTGTTCAATGCCTCCCTGGACTTGGGGAGTGTACCTCAGGACTAGAGGGTGGTGCACGTGGTACCCCTCCACTAGATCAACCCCAGGGATGAGCCAGGAAACTACAGATCGGTAAGCCTCACATCCATCGTGGGAAAGCTGATGGAAACAATCCTGAAGGATAGGTTGGTTTCCCTCCTAGAGGCTAATGGGCTGCAGGACAGCAGACAGCATGGGTTTGTCTCAGGCAGATCCTGTCAGACAAACTTGGCGGAATACTATGACTAGGTAACCAGGCAATTAGACAAGGGCTGTGCAGTGGATGTCCTGTACCTGGACTTTACTAAGGCCTTTGATTCGGTGCCACATGGGAGGCTAGGAAATAAGCTGGAAGGCACAGGGGTGGGGCCGAAGATGGTGGAATCGGTAGTGAACTGGCTGTAAGGGAGACAGCAGAGGGTGGTGGTGGGAGGGGTTCTCATTTCCCAGGGCGGTGACAAGCGGGGTGTCACAGGGCTCTGTACTGGGACCGGTATTGTTTGGGATCTTCATAGCAGACATCTTAATAGACATCAAGAGCAAGATCAGTCTGTTTGCAGGTGACACCAAGATGGGAGCAGTAGTGAATGACTTAGGAGGGTTGCAGTGGTTGCAAGATGATCTGGCAAAACTGGAGGCCTGGTCAGACACTTGGCAGCTGGGGTTCAATGCCAAGAAATGTAAGGTGCTACATTTCGGTGCTAAAAACCCATGTAGGAGCTACCAGCTGGGGGGATTCAACTAGCCAAGACACAGGAGGAGAAGGATCTGGGGTTGATCATAATGAGAGTAACGAACAACTCAGCACAGTGTAGAAAGGCAGCTGCAAAGGCCAACAGGATGCTGAGTTGTATTTCCAGAGGCATACCCTCCAGGAGGGTGGAGGTGATCCTGCCACTATATAGGTCACTGGTTAGACCACACCTAGAGTACTGCATGTAGTTCTGTCAACTGTACCTGAAGAAGGACATTAGGTTACTGAACGTGGTACAGTGCAGGACAACAAAAATGATCCAGGGGCTAGGGGACTTATGCTAGGACAGCAGGCTGAGGGAGTTGAACATGTACTCCCTAGAGGAAAGGAGGGATGGGGGGACATGATCCATGTACTTGAAGGGAATAAATAAGACGAGCACAGAAGGGCTTTTCACATTAAGGAGGGAGAGGGACACTCACGGGCATGATCTGAGATTGGAAGGGAGAGGTTCAGGAGGGAAATGAGGAGACACTTTTTTACAGAGAGGGTGGTGTCTGAGTGGAATGCATTGCCAAAGGAAGTGGTATCCTGCAGAACAGTGGGCTGCTTCAAAAGGAGATGGGACAGGGTAATGGGGAGGGTCACTGGAGGAGGGAGGTGAGGGAGGGGCAGCTGCAGTATAAGGGCTGCTAGCTGCACAATCAAGCAGACTTGATAGACCTTAAGGCCTTTATCTGCTGGCAATTTCATATGTTTGCATGAATCTGATTGGTTGGTACACTTGGCCAGGTTTATAATTTAGTTTGTAAACAGCAGTACCCAAGTACATGCTATTTGGGTTGATGACTACACTGTTTCATAATTCCAGGGGGAACTCCTCTCCTCCCCACCCCAGTGGTATATGCCAGGCACTGAGTATCACAATTGTGGGTGGTGACTCAAATTAGTTGCTGCAGGGTACCTCTTTTGTTCCCCTCTCGATTGTGACTTAGCATCAGGCTGAGATTATAAGAGGGTCCCAATGGGGATAAGATGCAATATTCAACAGAACAAACTTTATTCTTTTTTAGCAAAACTGTATTTTTATTTGGGAAAAAAATACCATAAGTATAAACGGCATACAATAAATAAAGTATTATAAACACAAATTGATGGTGTGGGAAGAGTACAGTTTGTTTTTGTATTTATTTATTTTACCAGGAAAAAAAGCTCCATTGAGCAAAGCTCATTTGCAAGGAGGTCCTGGCTAGGACACATTACAGAAAATGAGGGCTAGCATACAAAAACAGCTCATATAATACAGAGTTAAAGATTAGTTCATGCTACAGGTCAGCAGATCTACTCTGATACAAAGACTAGTACAATAAACGCAGTAGATATAGATTTTACGACATACAAATAGAAAACAAAAGTTCAGTACTTCAAAAACAGTAACACAATGTTTATAAAAAAGTTCTAGTAGCAAACACATTTGTCAACAGACAATTGTCCAAGAAGGATTTGGAAGTAATGTAGACTGACAAGTGAATTCAGATTATTTGATTCCTGGAGAGCATTCCAGGCCATGGGAGCAGCCCAACTAATCGCCATCTTACTATATTTTGAAAAGTGCCTAGGGACGTCAAACAGGATAACACTGTGCTTTCTTAAAGTGTATAACCCTAAAGACTTGCAAAGGAGAGTAGATATACATGTTGGTAATGAGTTCTGCAATGCTTTAAAGGACCAATAAATTAGATTTCTACGCTGTCTGATTTCTAGTGAAGTCCAATTTTTTCCAATTGTTTAACCAGGAATAGCACATTAAGCTGAAAGCTTGTTTACAGGTGTGACCTGGGAGCACAGGGAAGTTCAGTGACTTGCTCAGGATCACACAGTATGCAAGTGGGGGCTGTGGGATTCAAACCCAGGTCTTCAGATTTGCAGCTCAGAGCATTAAACCACTGCGCTATACTGCCTCGAAGTCCATCCCACTTCCTTGTATAGAAGACAATGATGGGTTTTGGCCTGTAGACCAGAGATGAACTGAAGTGCTCTATGGTAGACAACATCTAATCCAGCCAAATTAGAGGCAGTAGCACTTCTATAAATAATATCGCCATAGTCTAGCAAGGGGAAGAAATGTCACTTGGCCAAATGTTTTCTTAACTTCAAGACTGAAACAGAATTTGTTTCTGTAATAAAAACCTAGTCTCTGACATAGTTTTTACATAGATTTTCTATGTGCACAGTGAAGGACAACTTATTATCCAACCACATACCGAGATACTTGAAAGAATTTACTATTTCTTAGACTTTCATGTGTTAGGGTAGTGATTCCTAATATGGTGGGGGAGCAGACAGTTTTAGAAGAGAAAACCAAATACTTAGTTTTAGTAGCATTTAGGAGACGCTTAGAAGTACATACTGTAGATTAACTTACAGTTGATCAAACGCCTCCTGTAAGGAATTTATGGCCAACTCAGGTATAGGACACACAGTATACAGAACAGTGTCATCTGCATAAAAATGCAGTTTTTGCTATAACAATGTTATCACCCAAGTCATTAGTATAGATCATAAATAGCAACAGTCCCACTAACGATCCTTGTGGCACTCCTTTGAATATCTGGACACAAGAGGAAGACAGGTCTTCCACCTACAGCTGTTGGCATCTCCCTGAAAGGTAGCGTCTAAACCAGTCAACAGAATCAGGACCTATGCCAGCATTGCTGAGTTTATTTAATCGGATATTGTGGTCCATAGTATCAAAGGGTTTTCTAAGGTCTGGGAATATTGCCACATTGGTTTTTGATCAAGAACTGTGAGCCAATTATTTGTAATCTTGACTAGTGCAGAAGCTATACTATGTTTAGCGTGAAATCCTGATTGCATAGGGGTAATGCTATTAAATTTATCAAGGTATTCTCTAATCTGCTCATTTACCAACTTCTCCAGCAGCTTAGCAAGAACTCGAAAAATGGAGATGGGCTGGTAGTTATTTACAGAGGTTTTGTCACCCGATTTAAATAGCGGGATTATATGGGTAGTTTTCCATAGTAATGGGATATCACAAGTTGCTATTGAGGAGTTGGAAAGATAGGTTATATGTGCAGTTAGGATAAGGTAACCCAGTTTTAGGAAGAGAGGTTCAATATTATCAACCCCAACACTCTTTTGGGGGCTCCAGATTCTGAAGATACTGCTCCACCTGTTCATAGGAGAACTGCTGGAAACTGAACAGTGTTGAGCTATTAAGTGTGGGGTTAGGTGATTTCTGTGGAGGTAATGAGTACAGCTGAAATACTTAACAGAACGTTTCCTGTTTTATATAATTCATTGACGTGTTATATAGTAATATAATTGCATAGAAAAATGTAAACATTTCTCTGGATCAATCATTCATCAAGATGTTATAGAAGTATCTATCATATAAAGCTGCTAAGAATAAATGTTTCCAGTCAAACAGATGCCATTTCCAGTCAAACAGATGAAAGGGCATGGTAACATTGTCTTCCTTCCAATATTTTAGGAGAAGTCTTTTGGTTTCTATAACAGAAACGCAGAAACATAGAAATTGATGGCAGATAAGGACTGCCAGGCCTATCCAGTCTACCCTTTTTCCCTTCCCACAAAGAAAGCCTCAAATCCTGCTTGATTTATGGCCTCACCTCTTCTTTTGAACCGCCAGGGTTCCCCTATGACTGTCCCATGCAGTCTTCAATTCCCCCATCATAGTTGCCCCCCCACCTCTGCTGGGAGGCTGTTCCATGCCTCCACCACCCTTTCTGTGAGGAAGTACTTTCTCACATTGCCCCTCAGTGTACCCCCTTCCAGTCTCATGTCATGTCCCCTTGCTCTAGAGTATCTGTTCATCTGAAACATGCTGTCCTCCTGTACCTTATTTCTTCCCTTTAGGTACTTGAAGGTCTCAATCATGTCTCCCCTCCTCTCTCTCCTCTCCTCCAAGGTATACAGATTGAGTTCATCCAATCTCTCCTCATATGTCCTCTGGTGCAGGCCCTGTATCATTTTTGTTGCCCTTCTTTTAACAGCCTCTACCTTATCTATGTTTTTTCTGAGATGTGGCCTCCAGAACCGGACACAGTATTCCAAATGAGGCCTCACCAACAACCTGTAGAGTGGCATCACCACCTCCTTTCTTTTGCTGGTGATACCCCTCCCCTATGCACCCAGCATTACACTGGCTCTTCCCACCACCCTGGCACATTGTTTGGCCACCTTTAGGTTATTCAAAATGATCACCCATAGATCTCTTTCCTGTTGTGTGGCTTCTAACAACTGTCCCCCATCATGTGATCCTCCCCTGGGTCCCTGCACCCCAAGTGTCTGATTTTGCACTTTTTCACATTGAATCTTAACTGCCACACTCTGGACCATTCTTCCAGCTTAGCTAGGTCATTTTTCAGTTTCTGCACCCCTTCCAGACTGTCTACCCTATTGCAGATCTTGGTGTCATCTGCAAAGAGGCATACATTTCCCTCCAGCCCCACTGCAATGTTACTGATGAAGACATTAAACAGCACTAGCCCAAGAACTGATCTCTGTGGCACCCCACTGGTCACCCTCCCTACCTTGGATTTAGCTCTGTATACCACCACCCTCTGCGTTCTATCCCTCAATCAATTCCCAACCCAGTTCATCATCCTGTGCTGCCCAGCTTGTTTCCCAGCCTCCCATGTGGAAGAGTGTTAAATGCCTTGCTGAAGCTAAGGTAGGCCACATCCACTGCTCCCCCCTATCTACCTCCCTGGTCACCCAGTCAAAGAAATCTATTAGATCTGTTTGACATGACCTATCTGTCATGAATCCATGCTGACTCAGATTCTGTGCTCCACTAGCTTCAAGGTGCACCACTATCCTTTCTTTTAGTAGCGCTTCCCTCATATTCCCCACCACCAAGGTCAGATTGACAGGTCTGTAGTTACCAGCCTCTTCTCTGCTCCCACGTTTGTGAAGGGGGACCACATTGGCCCTTCTCCAGTCCTCTGAAACCTTTCCCATATCCAGTAACCTGTTGAACAGGGACGTCAGTGGTGCAGCCAGTATCTCCCTTAATTCGTTTAATACCCTAGGGTGTATCCTGTCTGGTCCTATTGCTTTGTCCACCTTTAGTTTAGTGAGTTCTTTTAGGACTCTCTCCACTGTAAATGGACTGATATCCATCTCCCTACCAGTCCTGAGTCTTACCTGTGGTCCCTCGACTTCCTCTTCCTCTGTGAAAACTGAACAGAAATATTTGTTCAGGACTGATGTTTTTTCCTGGTATCCTTCCACCCCACCCCTTCCTCCCTTTTAACCTAACAATACCCCCACCCCGGTCTTCCTTCATTCGCTAATGTACCGATAAAAGTTTATTCCATTTTTTATCCTCATTTGCCATTTTCTCCTCTGTCTTTGCCTTTGCAATCCTGACTACTTTCCCTGCCTCTCTTTGTTCTTCTACATACATTGCCATGTCCTCCTCTTTCTGTGATTCCTCATACTTCCTGAAGGCCAATATCTTTTTTTTTTAATTTCCTGGCCTCTTCCTACGAGAACAATAGTGGTTTACATTTCTTCTTGCCCTTGCATTTTTCCTGAATGTAAAGGTTTGGTGCCTTCCCTATGGCTCCTTTTAGATGGGCCCATAGTTCCTCTACCCCCCTCCCCCCCCCCAACTAGGGCCTCACTGAAACACAACCCCATCTTTGTGAAGTCTCCTCTCTTGAAATCTAGAACCCTCACTTTTGTGTGCCATGATCCTATTTCAGTACTCAAATTGAACCACACTATGAGATGGTCACTGGACCCCAAGTGGTCCCCCACCTTGACATCTGTAATTCTGTCCCTGTTGGTTAGAACTAGGTCCAAGATTGCTCTCTCCTGGGTTGGCTCAAGCACTAGCTGCTTGAGGCATGCCCCTAGAAGGGAGTCCAGGATGTCTCTGCCCCTGGCTGTTGTGGCTGCTGGGATGCTCCACTCAATTTCTGGTAAATTGAAGTCACCTACTAGCAGAACCTCCCCTTTAGCTACCATCTTATGGATGGCTTCTGGAAGCTTCCTGTCTATTTCCTCCCTTTGACAGGGGGTCTGTAGATTATGCCTGTTTGAATGGCTGTGCTATTACCTGTTTCCAGGGTGACCCACAGTGCCTCTGCCCCCCTGCAATCCTTGCACCTCCGTCACCTTTATAACCTCCCTGACGTAGAGAGCCACCCCCCGCCCCTTATTCCTTTCCCTGTCTCTCCTGAACAAAATGTAACCAGGTATAGCTACATCCCTGTCATGGTTCACATTGTACCATGTCTCTGTAATGGCTACAATATCCAGATCAGCCTCAGCTATCAGGGCTGCTAGATCTGGGATTTTGTTCCCAAGGCTGTGGGCATTCACACACAAGGCCTTCCATGTTCTGCAAGCTCTCCTCCTGTCCTCCCCTCTAATCTCCTTTTTTCCCCTCTCTTCCCCTTTTCTGCTGAGTTCAGTGCTTATTGGCAATTTTGTGACATTTGTGTCCTCCTTGCTGGCTATATTAACCTGTGGGGCTGGGAGGTTTTAATCCTTCAGCCCCTTCCTTGGCTAGTTTAAATGCTTTCCAATGAAGCATTTAAACCATTCACTAAGGATATTGGTCCCCTTTCCAGAAAGATGCAGGCCATTGTCCTTGTATAGTTCTGCATCCCCCAAGGTGGGTCCCCATTCCCCAATGAAGCCTAAACCTTGCTCTCTACACCATCTCTCCAGACAAGCATTGAAGTCCCTAGTGTGGTGATCCCTAGCCTCCCCTTACCATGGACAGGCAGCACCTCCGAGAAGCTTACAGAGTTTACCTGCCCCAGGCCCCTCCCAAGTTCCCTGAACTCCTTCTGCACTCTTGCTGTCTCTGTCTTGTCCCCAGCTATGTCATTTGTCCCCAGATGAACAATGACATCCAGCTTCCCCCTCTATGCTACTGCCCTAGCGATCCTATGGATCTGCTTTCCCTTCCTCCGAACTGTGCCTCCCAGTAGGCACTTTACTTACCCCTCCTCCTCCTCCTCTCCTCCTGTTCCTAGCTCTACTCCCTGGACAATGGAGTCCCCCACCAGGAGTAGCTTCCTCCTTCTTTGGAGTTCTCTACCACCCACCCTTGAGGCTTCATTCTGGAGGTCCCTCTCATTCTCCTTGGGTGCAACCTCAGGTGGCCCTGTGGGGCCTTCCCATTCCTCCAACACAGCTTAGGAGTTCCTTAGTTGCACTGGCTGGGGGATGTGCCTCTGACCCACATCCCTTACCCTGCTCAAGTCCACTGTGGTCCAAACACTCCCCTTGCTAGGCAACCTTTGAGGTAGTGGGTGAGGAGGCAGTGGTCTGTCAGTGGTGGCTGAGGCCTCCTGAATCCTAGCCAACTTGGCCTGGAGACTGGCAGCCTCTGCCCTTAGCCCAGAGAGGTGCCTGCAGATGGGGCAGAGTTGCAGTTTCCATTTTTCTGGAGACCGCTGCTCCACAGCTACTGCACAGCACCACTCCCATCATTGTCCCCCTTCTTCTCAGGCTGAAGCTACACTCCTGTTACCAATAACCGTAGTACCACCTGATATAGTTTTACCTCCTAGCCCCTGTACCTGATCTTGTCTAAGACCCCACTATTGACTCTACGCTTTGTATTTTTTTTGTTCTCTCTTTTGTCTGTTTATATAACTCTCTCTCTCTCTCTCTCTCTCGCTGTATTGTGTTATGTTAGGGTGGTACTGCCCTTTCCTGTGTCTAGCAGGAAGTAGGAAATGCAGATAGGGTGTGCCTCATAACAGTAGATGAGCCCAGGGAGGGTGGGATGGGGAAGGATGGGAGGGTACTTCCCGAGTCTGAGCAAAGAAACAACAACAAAAAAATAAAACAATCAACTCCCTGTCACTACCAGTGTTTCCTGCAATACAGAGACCAAAAACCAAAGACACAACAATCAATGCAGGCTAAGGACATTATCTCCCCTACTTCCGAGTTTCTGGGTTACCTGAAATAGGAACAGATAGCAACTGTAGTTAGAGCCCGGGGTCTGTCTGTTTATCCCCTGCTGACATGGCTCAGACACCCCTTCTTCACAGTCAAAGAAGCCGTGGGCCCTGCCAAATAGAAGAAAGTTAAGCAGCGCCACAGAGCCTCACCTGTCCTGCTCTGCCTGAGATGGAGTTCCACTGTGGCCACTGTTTGCTCTGATACTGTAATATCCCTCACCAATGCTTTTAAATCACTGAGCCAAAGATTGAACAATGGCACCCTAAGAGCTCTCTCCGCCGATTGGCTGCACTGAGTCCTTTGTCTGAGTGGCAGTTACTGGTTACTTCCCCACGTCTAAGCAAAGAAACAACAATAAAAAATAAAACAATCAACTCCCTGTCGCTACCAGTGTTTCCTGCAATACAGAGACCAAAGACACAAGACACGACAATCAATGCAGCTAAGGACATTATCTCCCCTGCTTCCACATTTTTAATAGCTTTTTATCTATTTTTGAAAACTGCAATGTGTCATTTTGTTCTAAAATTATTCTCTCAAAGGTCAGAGTTTGAACTTTCAGTCCTATATTACTTGAAGGAGAACTGCGCTGAATCAGCAAGTCATTTTCCCAGTAGAAGGTGTTTTTTAAATACTGTTTTAAATTTTGTTTTTGTTCAAGCTATATAGTCTTTTTAGTTGTCCCAGTGGGTGTTTCTGATTTACATGTTGCTGGAAATGACCATGTTAAAACTCTGTGATGGAGTTTATGTCCCTGTTCTGCTCTTAAATTGTTGGCACAGTGCATTAGTGTTCTAGTAGAACTGTGGCTAAGAGGGACGTAAACTGCATCATACAGGTCTAACATGATCCTTGCCAGCAGCATGTAAATCAGAAACACCCACTATGATAACTAAAACTACTGTGTGGCTTGAACAATAACAATTTGAAACAGTGCTTAAAAACAGCTTCTATTGGAAAAAATGATTTACATGTTCAGTGCAGTTCTCCTTTAATATATTAAAAGTTTCAGTCTACCCGTTCTTTATTAATTCACAATCCCAAAAAACATGGTATGCATCTTCCTCACCCATATCACAGTGCCAACAGCTGGAGGTTTCATTTTGTAAAGCTTTGTGGGAGTAAAATATGCTCTATTTATATTTTTCTGTTCTGTTAATATTCTTTACCCATTGAACCTTTAACCCTTTGTAGTGAGGTAAGGAGTGATCCTCTGTATTGGAAAGAAGCCATGAGAACATACCCCTCCTTTTAATGATGTAATTCTGTAGTTGTTCATCTGTTTTTATATTGCTTGGCACCCTCTCCCACCTGAAGAAATCTTTCTGTTAGATACTTTTCAGTTGTATATATTTAAAATATTTTGTTTGAGTAAGATTGTGGTTTGTTTGATCGTATTCCAATATTTAACATGTTTGTTTCCTATCTACCAGATCTTCCACTTTTTTATTCCCTTCTGTTCCCAAGAACTTTAATAACATTTGTTCCTTAAATTTTATGTTTTGGATTTTCCATGTGCCACCAGAGATGAACTTTTTTGTTATCTGTTTTGATTTGTCCAAGTAAAACATTGCTACCTTAACCAGGTTTTTATATTATTTTACCTTTACTGAATTTGTAATTGGATGCAGCAAACCAAATGTTAGCTATCGAATAAGATTATTTTCATACATTTTAACAACTGTATTTTCTAATTCTAGATGTTTGTTATTCAGACACGCATATCTGAGTATGGTTTTCACTACAAATGTTATGTAGTACGATTTTGGATATGGACATGCTAGTCTACCCACGTATTTGGATAAGCATATTTTTTCCTTGCAATCCTTACAGTTTTGCCATTCCAAGTATAATACCTTATCTGCCATTCCAAATATAATCTGTTATCAATTTGAACCAAATCTGTGGAACATATGTACGAATTCCTGAAAAATATAACATAGGTATGGTATTGCAGCCATCTTTATTGCAATTTTGCCCCATAACAATAGTTTAATACTTTATTAACTGTGGAACTGTAATTTTAGTTAATCTAATATGTTCATATGATTATATTGATACAATTTATCTAAGTAATTATCTAGGTTTGCACCAAGATACACCATATAATCTTTTTTTTTTACTTGAACATTAAATACTTATAAAGTCTCTGAGATTGTGGGATGATCAAAGGGCAATGATTCAAATTTATTCTCATTGTTTCTATAGTCTGAAATGCATGAGTATTCAAATACAGTATGACTATTTAAAATTCTTCAAAACTTTGTT
Organism: Neoceratodus forsteri; assembly: GCA_016271365.2. NCBI lineage: Eukaryota > Metazoa > Chordata > Ceratodontiformes > Ceratodontidae > Neoceratodus > Neoceratodus forsteri. The sequence goes on along the minus strand of CM028137.1, from coordinate 724,721,899 downwards.
TTGGTGTTTCCAATAAAAGCAGGATGTCATCTGCATAAGCTCTAATGTTTTATTCCCAAACATGGATGTTTATACAGTGAATCCCACCGGGATGAAACACAGGGTCATGGTTTCCTGCATGACAAATGGGATTAACTCACACTGAAATTGTTTCCCTTCCAGCAGTAACTCTGTTGTGGAATTCTGCAAAATTGGGTTGCATCCCAGTGGGCTTCACTTTACCGCTGACATTTTTATTGGTTCTTATCTCATTTAACAGGGTTTTCAGAGATAACACAACAAGGGGTGAGGAAATGGGGCAACCTTGTCTGACTCCCCTAAATATTTTAAATTATTTAGACAACATATTATTTACCTTTTCTTTTGACTTAGAGGCATTACACAGGGCTCTTATCCGGCTTACAAATTGTTTTGGGAAACTAGTGTTATGTAAAACCTTGACAAGATAACGCCATTCAACCATGTTGAAGACTTTCTGGGCATCTAATGATATAAATATGACTTCTGTTCTTGTATTTTCTAAATATTCTATTATGAATAGTGTTTTATGTATTCCAGTTAGATTCTGTTTGGTATGAATCCTGACTGGTCATTATGAATGATCTTACTTAAATAAGGTATTATTCTTCTGTTAAGGATTTTTGTAAAAATCTTATATTCATTGTTGAGTGTTGATGTTGGTCTATAGTTTCCAACGTTATGATGGTATTTTCCTTCTTTAGGTGTGACTGAAATAAAAGCTGATTTGAAAGAGTCAAGTATTTTATTTCCTATTTGTAGTTGTTGATACTGTATAGTTTTTCTAAGGGTGGAACTAATGCCACTGCAAATGTTCTGTAGTATTCAATAGTGAAACCATCATTACCTGGGGTCTCCCCTTTTATCATGCTAAATATCGTATTCTTCATTTCTTCTTTAATTATAGGGGCCTTTGCAATATCTAACTCTTCTAGAGTAAATTCACATTTCGGCTACATAGCCATCATAATAATGAATTTCTTTCTCATTTGGGGAACATTCTGAAGTACATACGTTACTATAGCATTCTACAAAGCAGTCCAGAATATTATTTGTATATGCCTAATGTATTGTTCTTCTTAGAAACTGCAGTTATTTCTTTATCCATTTGCTGTACTTTTATTTTATTAGTTAGTATTTTCTAATATTTCACAGGTTATGTATTTTTTTCACTTTTAACCAAGTGTTTTTGACTTGAAATATTCTGAATTTGTTATTTTGTTTTCAACTTTTCTTAATTACCTTTTGTTCAAATTATTAACATTTTGAACTTGCCTCTCCAGTTCTATTAATTGTTTCCATTTGCTAAGGCATGTTCTTTCTTTTTATTTTTCCAAGATGTGTATATAATAATTATTGTATCCTTATTGTAACCTTAAAAGCATCCCAAATATTTATTTATTTGAATTTTGTTAACCGGGTAAGCCCACTGAGACAAGGGTCCCTTTTTCAGTGGCGACCCAGGATTAGTTACATAAAAGACAACATTCAGTTACAATTACATATTAAAGGTACAGAGATACAGCAGGAGATGCATATGTAGAACAAATACAATTTTAGTTAATACCAATGTGGAAATGTTAAGACACTATGAAAAATGTAGAACAAGTAGACATAGTTACTATGTACAACTTCACAGGTCAGTAAGTAGTCAAGTTAGGCAAGTTCAGAAAATTAGGTACGAGTGCATGATGTTACAGAGGGAAGATTTGTTTTGAGAAGGTTTTTAAATGTCCTTAGAGAGGTACATTGTTGTAGGGGGACTGGAAGGCCATTTCACAGCCGGGAGGCCTAATTAGCGAAAGACCGCGGGCATGCTAGGGACCTGGTTTTGGGAACCTCCAAAAGAGACAACTCAGAGGAGTGAAGATTTCTGGTGGGTGTTTTTGTTTTCACTAGACCAGCAAGGTTGGGTAGTGATCCCATTAGGATTTTGTAGGTAAGGCCAATGATAGAGTAGTTTAGCTTATCTTCCAGAGAAGGCCACTTTAGGGATGAGAGCACAGTACAATGTATGTAAGGTGTTCTTTAACTCTTTATCATTGTCAAACCAAATGTTCTGGACTGCTTCCATAACTTTCTCTACAAATAGCTTATCTTTTAATAGAATCATTCAATTTCCAATGTATATTCCCTTTATGGAATACATCACCCCCACAGGTTGGAACAAGACACGATTATGATCTGAAACACAGGAAGCTTCAGTCTCAATATGGTAATCAGAGCTATCCACCATCATAGGTTTTGAGATTAAAACATAGTCCAGTCTGGAGATAGAACTGTGTCTGTTTGAAAAGTACATATATTCTTTGTCATTCAAATGTTGTTCTCTCCATAGATCAATTAGTTGTTTGTAGTTCAAAACGTTATTCACAATCTTAGATTTATAATATCCCAACTTGTAGGCTTGGTTGATATACAGTATCTAAGCAACCATTTTGTAGACAATTCAGATCACCAACAAGTATTATATTGTTGACAACCCACATGCTTAAAATATGTTTATTGTAGCACATAAAGATGATAACCTTTGGAATGGAGAATATCTAGAACCAATTATTAATGGAATACCATCCAGCTCTATTTACAGTAAAAGGATTTTCCCATCATTATCCAGTTTAGTAAAAAGAATTGTTCCTTTAAAGCTTTTGCTAACTTTAATAATAACCCCCTTACTATTGTTGTTACTGGCATATGCACAATATATTTATTTTACCCATTTCATTTTCAGTTTTCTGGATTCTGTGTGGAGAGAGGTTTCCTGTAAAAAGGCTGGAGTACCCCCTTTTTTCAGGAGATTCAAGATTCTATACCTCTTAATAGGCAAGTTAATCCCATTGGCATTCCAAGTAATGCATTTTAATTGTGAGTCCATTTCAAGAAAGATTGCCCCCAGCTGCCATAGAGTTCCTCTTTCTGTTTATAGAGGCATAGAAATATAGAATTTGTCAGCAGATAAGGGCCTTTGGCCCAAATAGTTTGACCCATTACCTCTAACAACTGTGCTCTTTCAAGCTCAGACAGTATTAGGTTGCCCCCCTTCCCCGACTACCAGTATCCCTCCATGCCTATCCCAAGCATTTTTTTTTGAACTTCAGTAAACTTTATTGATTTTCAACAATATCCCATGTGTTCTTAAAACCTGTTATCATTTCTTCCTCCACCACCTCTGCTGACAGGCTGTTTGACTTGTCTACCACCCTCTTCCTGAAGAAGTACTTTCTCAAGTCCCCCTCCCCGAATCTCCATCCCTCTTATTTCATCTTATGGCCCCTCGTCCTTGAGCATCTTTTTCTCTGAAAAATTGTATTCTTTTGTACCTTATTCTTCCCTGTGAGGTACTTAAATGTTTCAGTCATACCCCCCCCATCCTCTCCTTAAGGGAGTACTGAATATATTCAATTCATCCAGCCTATCCTCGAAAGGTTTGTGATGTAGTCCCTGCACCATTTTGGTTGCCCTCCATTGAACTGCCTCCACTCTATCAATGTCCTTACACAGGTGGGGCCTCCAGAACTATACACAGTACTCAAGATGTTGCCTCACCAATGTCCCATACAGTGGACTTATTACTTCCCATATTCTGCTGGTGATTTCCCCTGCCTATACATCCCAGCATCCTGTTAGCCTTTCCCACCACCTTGTCACACTGCCTACCAGTCTTGAGGTCATCAGAGGTGGTCATCCCCAGGTCTCTTTCCTGCTTGGAGCATTCTATTTCATCCCCCACCAGATGATGTGTTGCTCCTGGGTTTTTGTGCCCCATGTGCATTATCTTGCACTTTTTTGCATTGAAATCCAGCTGACAATCCCTTAACCAATCCTCCAGATTCTTTAGATCCTCCCTCATTCTATCCACTCCCTCTGGCATGTCCACCTTCTTGTAAAGCTAAGTGTCATCGGTGAACAGGCAGATCTTCCCCTTCTAGACCCTCTGTAATGTCATTGATAAAGACATTGAAGCAGACCAGACCCAGAACTGATCCTGTGGTACCCCACTGGTCACTTTACCTTCTGCAGAGTGAATACCATTTACCACCACCCTCTGAGTCTTATTATCCAGCCAATTTCCCACCCACTTCACTACCTTCTTTCCCACTTCCAAGTTCCCCAGCTTTCTTAACAGACTTTATTGTGGTATGGTGTCAAAGGCCTTACTGAAATTTAGGAAGGCCACATCCACTGCCCCCCGCCCCCGATCTACCCTCCTGGTTACCCAGTTGAAGAACTCAATGACATTAGTCTGGCATGACCTCCCTCCTGTAAAACCATGCTGCCTTGGGTCCTGACGTTCATTGACAACCAGGTGTTCTACTATTCTTTCCTTCAGTAGTGTTTCCATGACTTTACCCACTACTGATAAAAGCTAGCCCTTTTCTTTTAGCCTTTGCATGTGGATTTTTCCTTTTTTTGTAGTATTTTTTTCCACCACACAATATCCAAGTTACACCCCCTCCCAAATACCATGGGAGTCCTCCTGGCATAAACCCTTTTTCTTCACTTGCTGCAATTACAATAGTGAGTGTTATTCACCCAGCTCTTTATAAACCATTTCAGGTTAATACGAGTTAATTAATCCAATATTAATGTATCAGAAAAAATAAAAACACCCTTGTAATAAGAAAATGTGGGTCTGGGTGCAGCGGTTGGATTTCTCTGTTGCAACGCTGACCCTGTGGGTGAACAGATCCGGGTCACTGAGGGTCAAGTTGGGGAGAAGGACACAGCATCCTATGGACTGCTCTCCTTCTCCAGGGAGGGTGGGGAAATTTCAGGTGAGATGGACCCCTGGCAGAGGCTAGGGGTCTTGCAGCTACCGGCGCTCGCATCTAATAGAGGCAGGGCAGACGCTGGACGTCATTGCACGTCCCCACCTCCCAGAAGGAAAAATCAAGAAAATGGAGGGGAGAGCCTCCATTTACATGAAGCCCTCCCCATGCTTCAATTAGCCACTGCCATCACAGTCCCAACCAGATACTGCTCCTGTGGCACCAGAATTAGGGGAACCAGTGCCGCGGCCCTGCCCTCGAGGCAAGTTGGGGTAACCGGGAGTATGCGGGCACAGGCAGTTGGTGAAGCTCAGGGCCGTGACCAGGGCAGAGACTAATGGAGAACCTCCCAGGAAAAAGAAGACAAAAAAAAAAAGGAAATGTGGGTCTGGATCAGGAGCTCCGGTGTATAACTATGGAAAAAAAGAGAAAATACTTATTGATCCCAGGTCCAAAGCCTCCCCCCTCCCCAAAGTCAGTGCCACCAGCCCATTCTCATGATTACAAAGTGGGGATAATTATTAATACTTATTTGAAGAAGTTCTTATTCTGCAAATAATGTTGGTAAATGGATTTTCTGGTCCTTGACTGCCTTTTCATTGTTTTCATATATGAGAACTTGATTATTGAGGGACACCTGTGGCCAGACATTCAAAAGTGGGCAAAGCAGAGCACAAAGGTTTGCTCTGCACTTGCCTATGCCCATGACCCCAAGGATGCTATATTCAGTCAGACAGTGCACCAGTGCTATCTGACTGAATATACAGGCATTTCGGCACAGCGCTAAGCTGAATAGTGCTGCCCTGACATGGATCCTGGAAGTCCAGAGAACAGTGTCTGCAGATCCGATAGTACCAGTAGCTCCCAGCATGATATTCAGATGGCCCCATGCAAATTAGCCCACTGGGCATGTAAGGTGCTAAGGGGCCATTTGCATGCCCATTATGGATGCATTTGCATGGGAAGTGGTGGCAGGTTTGTGCCCCTCCGACCAGCCCCACCACACCCCAATTGCCTGGTCCCATAGAAGTAGACATATTCCCTGGTGTCTAGTGGTACTACCCACCCTCTGAACCCTGGCCTCATTACAATAAAGTAAGTCCCTAGTTTCTAGTCATCCCCCTGTCCCCAGATCCTTGTCTCTGGTAAAAGTAAGACATTTCCTGGTGCCTAGTGGTCTTCCTACCCTACAATTGCCAGCCCTGGTATTAACACATATGTTCCTGGCACCTAGTGGTCCCATCTTCTGATCACCAGCCCCAGTATAATACAGCAACTCTTTGGTGCCTTGTGGTTCCCCCCCCCACCCTCCGATCACCAACCCTTACATAATACAGCAATTCCCTGGTGCCTAGTGGTTCCCCTGACTTCCAGTCACCAGCCTCAGCATTAAAACATTACTAACATAACTCCCTGGTACCTAGTGGTCCCCCTTCCCTGTGATTGCTGGCCCTGGTATTAAAACATAACTCCCTGGTGTTCAGTGGTACCCCATCCTTTGATCACTGGCCCCAGTATAAAAAAAAAGAACTCTTTGGCATCAAGTGGCAACTCCTACCCACTGATCCCTGTCCCCATACACTATCATATATTCCCTAGCAGCTAGTGGTCCCCCTCATACCACAGGCACTGATCACCTACCCTGCTACCCCCAACCTGACTTTCTGGTGTCGCAGAACTCCATATAGTGACCGGCACAGCCCTACTTCATCACCTCAGCCAGCTGCCATGTGTAATGACAGGGAGTGCACGTCCCCTGTACTGTAAAGGGAGCATGCATACTGTATGTATGCTCCCTTTACAGTACAGGAAACACTCACTCCCTGTCATCGCATGTGGTGGCTGGCAAAGGTAGTGACAGAAGGCCTGTACCAGTCATCATATGAGCTCCCGCATTGCTGGCAAGTCAGGTAAGGGGGGGAGGCAGGGTGGGTGGTTGGTGCCTGTGGTGCAGAGGTGGCCACTAGACTCGAGAGAATACGTGACAGTGTACAGAGGATCAATGGGTGGGGGTCACTAGATTGCAGGGAGTTATTTTTTATACCGGGCTGTGATCGGAGGGGTGGTGGGGATCACTGAACAATAGCGAGCTATGTTTTAATACCAGGACCAGCAATCGGGGGGGGGGCCACTAGGCTCCAGGGAGTTATGTTTTAATACCAGGGCTGGTGATCGTAAGGCAGAGGGGACCACTAGACACCAGGGAGTTGTTGTATTATACCAGGACTAGTGACCAGAGGGCATGGGAACCACTAGACACCAGAGAAGTATGTTTTAATACCAGGGCGGGTGATTGGGGGGACCACTGAGCACCAGGGAACTGCTGTGTTATACCAGGGCTGGGGTTCAGAGGGCACAGGGACCACTAGGCACCAGGGAGTTATGTGCTTATATCGGAGCTAGTGATCAGAAGGCGGGGGACCTCTTGACACCAGGGAATATTTTAGAATTATAAGGGATGGTGATAGGAGGGCGAGGGGGGGACACTGGACACCAGGTAACATTTTAAACTTATATGGGACAGTGATTGGAGGAAGGGGGGGATCAGTGGACACCAGATAAAGTTTTAAACTTATATAGGATGATGATCAAAGGTTGGGGGGGATCACTGGACACCAGGGAATGCTTTAAACTTATACAGGACAGCAATCAGAGGGTGGGGGGACCACTGGACACAAGGGACATTGCTTAATTTTAATGGGGCCAAGATTTGGAGGGTAAGGGCGCCACTAGAAACCAGGGATCAAGTGTGCTTTCCCACCACCAATGTGGTTGTTGGCAGCACTGGCTCTTCTGGCCACTAGGGTTGCCCAGAGTAAGTCAGGCTTCTTCTCTACAGCAATTGTGCAGTGCAAAGTGGCCTGTGTTATTCTCTTTCTGCAGCACTACTGTGCCAAATACTGCCCTGCACCGGGATTCTTGTACCCACTCCTCCCTTTGCCCACTGCCTACATTATTTTGTTTTTTTTGTGCGTGCACTAACCCTTTTATTGTGCACCACAGCCCCCTTTGAATATTGTACATGGGCACAAACCCTGGGCAAACAGGGTGCAATCACTTTATCAACTGAGCAAAGTTTTGAATATCTGACCCCTGAAGTTTTGCTGGAAAAATAACGTTTGCTTTGATTTTTTTCCTTCCAACAGAGTTTTCTGAGTCAAAGAGTACTGCTTACTTATGCACTGCAACTCCTGGAAGAAGTCTTGCCAAACTGTGATTTTTTTTTTTGTTCTCTGTAGCAAAAACTGTTGTTCTGGGAAACAGCTTTCAAAACACAAAACTTATTATCACTTTTAAGAAACTTGAGAATTACTAGATGAAGCTTACTGGAATCTAAAAACTTTGCTTGGGAACCTGCCCAATGTACTCTGTTTATCACTGGTGTATCTTGCTTATCGTTTAACAAGGTAGAAAAGAGGTCTGTCATTATTTTTGTCAGTGAAGAGTCCTTTTTCCCATATTGGTAGTATTTCAAATATTCTAATACGTTTTCTTTTAGCCCTGTTTTCTTGATCGTCTTCCTTCTGTTTTAGGTTTTTAAGTTCTTTTTTAAGAAAAGGGACAGAGTGATTTGGGAGTTTACTTTGTCTTCTAGCAAAGTGTGCCTATTTTCAGTCTCATCAATTCTGTTTGATTTAGCCTTTGATTTTTATTGAATCCTATTCTTTTGCAGGTAGATCTTTAAGTTGTGTTAGACTCTCTTGAATTCGGGTAATGCTTAATTGCTCATAGGGGAGGGTGTACACTTGCTGCATTTGGTTACTGGTCCTCTGTATTAGTTTCTTTTCCACCATTCTATGTCAGTTCCTGAGGTGCTTGAAGCCATAGGATCTATTCCACTGTGAGCTTCATTGTCTGATTAGAGGTCTTTGTTAATAATAAGGTTTGATGTTTCAATTTTAGTGGGGTCAGTTTTTCTTCCCTTCTTGCTGTTTATCGTTTATTTGACTGGCTCCTCAGTATTTTTGCCCTCATCTTATTTTTCTGGCCTTCTGGCTGACTTTTTACACAATTTTTACCCACACTTCTTCAATCCTAAACAAGTTTGACTGTGTTTGTATACATTAAGGCTGCATTCTTGCTTTGGATCTTGTTATTTTATAATGTCTTAGTGCTTCTTGTTTTTTTGTTTGTTTCCTTTATATCTATTTCTTTCTGACAATCTCAAAAGTTTATTTATTCTCTTTGATTCGATTAAGTCTATATTTCTGGTTTTGAGCCATCTTTTTGCTCCCAGTCTGAAGTCATCCACCTCTGTACTCTGCATCAGATAACTACTAATTTTGGTACAGTGCTTGTGTTTTTAGACTTTATTTCTTTAAGCTTTCATACCACCTTTTTATCAGTTCATTCCATCTAAAACCCACCATGAACTTGTTAGTCCTATTGTTACATTGCGTGGATTGCAGTAATTTGAGAAGCTTTATTCCCTTTTCTTACTGTAAACTTCTGAAGGGCAGGAAAAACTTGGGAGGGGGGAGGAAGTATTCCACGGCATCGAAAACCCAGCCATGCATACAATTCCTAAGGAGTGCCTTAAGATACTGTATAATAGGAAATATTCACTGTCTTTTTATTTTCACTGTTTTCACTGGTTCCATATTAACGTGAAAATAAGAAGACAGTGAATGTTAGGTGAATCACTATACAATAGTAGCACCAGTGTTCCACCAGTGAAAAAAAAATGACGTGCACATGTCAGGGCATGCTCAGAGCGCTAAATATAAGGGGCATGAATTTAAACTGTTATACAATACCTTCTGCATTCAGCAAGCTGTAACACATTTTTAAAAGCTTTCTGGGTACTTTATATCCTTATCGAACGTGGGTATAGGCAAGCTGCAGCTGCTGATACTTGCTATGTTTTTTTATATTGCTCAGCTTCAGGAAAACTCAGGATAAGGCGGTGATAGTAACTATCATCAGCGTGAGATTCAAGGCTGATAATATCATGGTCTCCTTTTGCTTAATGCCTATTGTATTGCCTGACTTCAGTAGCAAACAAAAGAAAAGAAAAGCTCATCTATTAAACACAGGCCCAAAAGTCTTTCAAGGGTATGCCCCACGTACGGTGACACCAATACATCGACATATCTGCCTGTCGGCAAAATTGACACTTTGCTGACAGGTCGCTGTGTTGGTGTGCCTGAGACAGGGGCACACTGTCTCCCAGTCCTGCATCCCCTTCCTGAATCAACTCCGATGTGCAGTTGATAACCTTTAGTTTGAGGGGTGTTGGTGCAGAGCCCCCCGCATGGAGTGTTTGGGGGGCAAAGCCCTCGATGCAAATGCAGAACCGGGAGATTCGATTTATGGTCGACCGCACCTGGCGTCAACATAAATCCTTGTCACGATGATGCCAGTCAACAAAAGTGTTGTTGAACCGGCATCTTTCAAGTATGTATAGTGGGAGTTTGGGTGAAATCAATTGCCTTACCGGTCCTCCAGACTGGTGGTCGGTCAACAGGTTCTTTTTTCAGCTGTAACTGCCAAACACAGGTCTGACCCAGTTGCAACTATTAATTTAGTGAGTTTCTTTCATACTAACATACTATTTGCCAGCAGATTAGGCATTACAGTCTATTGAGTCTGCTCGAACCTCAGATCCCTAGTTGGGTGCCGAGGCCCTCCCCCCCTTGTGTTCCAGAAACCCCTATCATCCATCCCCACCCCCCTGGGACAGGCTATCATCTGATACATCCACTTTCTGTGTCTGTCCCACCTCTCTTGAAGCCCTCCACTGTGGATCTCTGAACCAGCTCGCTAGGCAGTGCATTCCAAGGGTCTACCACCTCTAGTGAAAAATCTCCTCTCTTTTCCCCCTCACACTTCCACCTTCCAACTTCAAACCATGCCCTCTAGTGATACCTCCCTGCTTTAGTCTAAAGATCCCCTCCATGTTTACCCTATTTATTCCCTTGAGGTACTTGAAGACCTCAATCATGTCCCCCCTGTCCTCCTCTCCTCCAATGAAAACAGGCAGAGCTCGCCAAGTCTGTCCTCATACGCCAAACTCTAGCCCTCGTATCATCTTAGTTGCCCTCCTCTGTACCCTCTCCAAGAGCTGTATGTCCCTCTTCAAGTGTGGTCTCCAGCACTGTACACAGTACTCAAGGTGTGGTCTAACCAGTCCATTGTACAGCGGCAGAATCACTTCTTTGCTCCTAGAGGTGATCCCCTCACGATGCATCCAACATCCTGTTTGCCTTGCTAGCCGCCTCCTGCACTGCTCAGAGTTATTCATACATGCGCCCACCATGCCCCAGGTTTTCCTATTGAGGCCTCCACGCCTCTTCTCCAGGGTGTACCTGTGTTTAGGTTTCCACCCAAGATGTAACACCTTGCACTTGGTGATATTGAAATTTAATTTCCATGTGTGAGACCAGCTTTCCAGGGTGTCCAGGTCCCCTTGCAGGGCCAACCTCCCCTCTTCTCCCTCAACTACTGCTCCCATCTTGGACTTATCAGTGAAGAGACTCATTTCACAACCTATACCCTCCCTGATGTCCCATATGTATGCATTAAACAGGATCGGACCCAGGACCGAGCCCTGCGGTACCCCACTACCAACCTCTCTAGGGTTCGAGAGCTCCCCACAGACCACTACTCTCTGGGTGCATCCAGCTTGCCAGTTTTCAATCCATCTGACCATCAAAGGGCCTACTCCCAACCCCATCAGTTTCTCCACCAGACCATTGTGGGGACAGAGTCAAATGCCTTGCTGAAGTCCAAGAATAATACATCCACAGGCTTTCCCTGTCCAGTTCTGATGTTACCCATTCAGAGAACTCCACAAGATTGGTTTGACATGATCTACCTGGCACAAACCCATGTTGCCGACTATCCAGACCTCCCACCCTCCAAGTACACCCCAATCGCTCCCTTAGTATACTCTCCATTAATTTTCCAACCACTGAGGTCAAACTGATGGGTCTATAGTTACCTGGTACTTCCCTTGACCCCCCTTTATGGATTGGCACCACATGTGCCTCTCGCCAATCCCTAGGTACCCTCCCTGTCTCAAGTGACCTGTTGAAGAGCTCTGCCAGGGGTGCAGCCAGTATGTCCGCCAATTCCCATAGTACTCTGATGAATGCCATCTGGCCCAGGAGATTTGTCTTTCTTTAGGGCCTTGAGGGCTAACCACACCCTTTTGGCGGAGATAGCATCATCCGTCCCCTCCACCTTACTGGCCTTTTTATCCTTATCCTGATGTGACACCCCTGGGGTACCTCTCCCTCCCTCTTGTTCCATTTCTGTTGCTCCCCTGTTCCCACTCACTGCTGCTTCTATCCCTATCATGCCTTGCTTTGTAGATATCCCATCCCCCTCCCTAGTGAACACAGAGGCAAAGTACTCATTAAGTACCTCTGCCTGGTCCCTTGCCTCTTCCACCCACCCACCCACTCTCCTTCTGATCTCAATCTGCTGAGATGGCCCTTAGTTTTCTCTGCCCCAATGTACCGAAGAACCCCTTTTCCCTCCATGTATCCCTCAGCCAGCCATCTGTTTTACTGGACTTTGCCCTCACCATCCGGGTGACTTTTCTAGATGCAAGATGTACATTTTATCCCTATCCCTCTTGTTGTTTTATATTTTTGTAGGCTGCCTTCTTTCTCTGACTGCTACCTGAACCTCACTGACCACCAGCATGGTTTATGTGACCTGCTCCCTTACGCTTTCACTTTAGCGAGGTCCTGACTGCCTCATGAAGTCCTCGTTTTATGACCTCCCATCTCCTTTCCACATTTGTCATTGATGTAATCCCCTTCAAGTGATCCTTGAGAATATTTCCCATGCCCACAAAGTCTGTCCCCCTGAAGTGTACTGCCAGTGTCCTAGATCTCCCCCCCCATGCTTATTTGAAACCAGACAGTATTGTGGTCGCTCCCAGTCAGGGGATCCTCTACAACCAGGTCCCTTACCAGATCCCCATCTGCCAGAACCACATCCAGGACATGCCTCTCCCTTGTGGGCTCCATCACATGCTGTGTTAAGAACACATCCTGAAGCCGCCCAGCAGCCTCAGCTCTTGGCCACCTTAGAGGACATGGTTCTCCAGTTTGTACCTGGCATATTAGGTCCCCATCAACACCATTCCTTCCCTTTTGTCCACACTGGGCAATGATGTCATCCAGCAAACCATCCTCCAGAACATCACCCATCCCGGGGCCTATATACTACACCCAGCTTGACCTTATCTCCTGTTGGGATCAGGTGACCCATAAGGCCTCCACGCTTCTCTGCCTCTTCTACTCCTAGCAATTTCTATGTCATCTCTAATGAACATAGCCACTCCACCACCTCTGCCCTCCTTTCTATCCTTCCTACATAGTGTACCCCTGCACGCTTAGGTCCCAGTCATGGTTTTTGTTGGCCCACGTCTCCATGACTGCCGCCACATCCACCCCCCTCGAACAGCATGGCCTGGAACTCTGGCAACTTGTTTCCCAAGCTTCTGGCATTTACTAACACCAACCCCCACCCCTTATCCCTGATTCCCTTTGTCAAACCCCACCCAGGTTCCTTATACTTCCATCCTCCCTCTGCTCCTCCTGAAACCTCCACCCCAGTCTGTTTTCCCCCCCTCCCTTGGGTTTGAAGGCTACTCTCCTCCTCTGGAGGAGAGGGCTTCTGGTCAGCCCCTCCCTTATCCCTTCCCCCCTCACAAGTTTAAACCCCACCTTTCTTGAATGTAGTCAGCCATCTCCTGTTTAAGGACTTCCTTCCCTAATGGAGCAAGATGAAGCCTGTCCTTGGCATACAGTCCCTTATCCTCCCAAACTCCTTTCCAGTTCCCTAACACCCCCAACCCACTCTCTTCACCCCACTTCCTGAGCCAGTCATTAACCTCTGTGATCTTCATTTTTTTCTCCACTGAGGACTTTGCCCTCATCCTTATTTTTCTGGCCTTCTGGCTAACTTTTTACACAATTTTTACCCACGCTTCTCCTTCAATCCTAAACAAATTTGACTGTGTTTGTATACATTAAGGCTGCATTCTTGCTTTGGATCTTGTTATTTTATAATGTCTTAGTGCATCGTTTTTTTTGTTTCCTTTATATCTATTTCTTTCTGACAATCTCAAAAGTTTATTTATTCTCTTTGATTCGATTAAGTCTATATTTCTGGTTTTGAGCAATCTTTTTGCTCCCAGTCTGAGGTCGTCCACCTCTGTACTCTGCATCAGTTAACTACTAATTGTGGTACAGTGCTTGTTTTTTTAGACTTTATTTCTTTAAGCTTTCATACCACCTTTTCATCAGTTCATTCAATCTAAAACCCATCATGAACTTGTTAGTCTTATTGTTACATGGCGTGGACTGCAGTAATTTGAGAAGCTTTATTCCCTTTTCTTACTGTAAACTTCTGAAGCGCAGGAAAAACTTGGAAGGGGGGGGGAGGAAGTACTCCAAGGCATCGAAAACCCAGCCATGCATACAATTCCTAAGAAGTGCCTTAAGATACTGTATAGCAGGAAATATTCACTGTCTTTTTATTTTCGCTATTTTCGCTGATTCCATATTAACGTGAAAATAAAAAGACAGTGAATGTTAGGTGAATCACTATACAATAGTAGCACCAGTGTTCCACCAGTGAAAATAAAATGACATGCACATGTCAGGGCTTGCTCAGAGCGCTCAATATAAGGGGCATGAATTTAAACTGTTATACAATACCTTCTGCATTCAGCAAGCTGTAACACATTTTTAAAAGCTTTCTGGGTACTTTATATCCTTATCGAACGTGGGTATAGGCAAGCTGCAGCTGCTGATACTTGCTATGTTTTTTTATATTGCTCAGCTTCAGGAAAACTCAGGATAAGGCGGTGATAGTAACTATCATCAGTGTGAGATTCAAGGCTGATAATATCATGGCCTCCTTTTGCTTAATGCCTATGTATTGCCTAACTTCAGTAGCAAACAAAAGAAAAGAAAAGCTCATCTATTAAACACAGGCCCAAAAGTCTTTCAAGGGTATGCCCCACATACGGTGACACCAATACAGCGACATATCTCCCTGTTGGCAAAATTGACACTTTGCTGACAGGTCGTTGTGTTGGTGTGCCTGAGACAGGGGCACACTGTCTCCCAGTCCTACATCCCCTTCCTGAATCGACTCCGATGTGGAGTTGATAACCTTTAGTACGGGGGGAGTTGGGGCAGAGCCCCCCCGCATGGGGTGTTTGGAGGCAAAGCCTCCCGATGCGTACAGAATCGAGACATTCGGGATTTATGTCTACTGCAACTCAAGTGCCCGACATAACTTGTCACAGATGCCAGTCAACAAAAGTGTTGTTGAACCGGCATCTTTCAAGCATGTGTAGTGGGAGTTTGGGTGAAATCAATTGCCTTACCGGTCCTCCAGACTGGTGGTCGGTCAACAGGTTCTTTTTTCAGCTGTAACTGCCAAACACAGGTCTGACCCAGTTGCAACTATTAATTTAGTGAGTTTTTTCCTCACTCAACTGGTCACAATACAGTCTGTCCATATTACCTGCTCAAACTCTGGCCACCGCTGTTTGCTTTAACCCAAGAAGCTGATTACTTTCCACCAACAGTGGCTGAATTTGGAAGGTAAATTATAAAAATGCTTTATTTTCTGGTCAGGAACATAATTCTCCACATGGAGCTGGGAGAGAGCCATGTGCTGTCTAATGCTTGCATGCTCAAAGCAGCAACCATGCCCCCTCAAGCCCCCAGAGGCAAGCTTCATACTCGATAGGATAAAATATAGATTATGCCTAAAACAATTCATTTTACCTTTTGTTTATTTGGAGTGATAGACTAACATGCTGCTTTCTGAGACAAGTGGCTTGATTTTCAATGGGTGGTGCAGGGCTTGCATCCAGCCCCATGTCAAACATGTTTTTTGGTGCAGCTGCGCTAAACACAATTGCTGCAGTGCACCCAATTTTAGTACATCGGGCACGGTTGCGACAGTTTCCACACTGTACTTTGGCACAAGCCCCGTAAAAATGGTCCGCAGAATGCCATAAGTTAGACCAGTGGGGAGCCGACCTAACTTGTAGCATGTGATGCAAGGGGGTGAACATCTCAATCGGGGCCGGGAGAATACTTCATGCCCCGTGCGCTGTATAATCAGCACACCAGAGGCTTGCGGCACTCTTGGGGGCTCTGAAAATCGAGTCCAAGGTGTCATTTTCAGTGTTGTCTCAGAGACAACATACAGTAAAGAGAAAGAGATTAGACAAGATTTAAATTTGTAACATGTTCCCAATACAATACAATACAAGAATCCCAGGACAGAGTACTACCTGGGTGGAGTCCGCGTATCTGCATCAGAGGAGGAGAAGGACCTGGAAGTGATAATCACTAGTGACCCGAAGCACTCCACACAGTGCAAGAAAGCAGCAGCAAAGGCAAACAAGATGCTGGGATGCATATCTAGGGGTATCAGTAGTAGGAGACAGGAGGTTATACTGCCCTTGTACAGGTCACCGGTAAGGCCATATCTAGAGTATGGAGTTCAGTACTGGTGCCCACACCTCAAAAAGGATATTAACCTGCTGGAGAAGTTCCAAAGGAGGGCTACAAAGATGATAGTGGGTCAGCAGGGTAAGGCATACGAGGAGAGCTTGATGGCACTGAACATGTACTCCCTGGAAGACAGAAGAGAGAGGGGACATGATTGGGACAGTCAAGTATTTGAAAGGGATAAATAAGGTTGATAAGGAGAGTCTCTTTAAGCTGAGTGGCAACCACAACACTAGGGGGTGCAGTCTTAAGCTGGAGGGTGGGAGGTTTAGGAGGGAGGTCAGGAAGCACTTCTTCACAGAGAGGGTGGTGGACACTTGGAATGCACTGCTGGAAGAGGTCATCTCGTTGAAGACAGTGGGCAGCTTTAAGAGAGGCTGGGATAGGCATGGGGGACAGTAAGGATCATGGGTAGGGAGGATGGGGGAAGTGGGGAGGGAGGGCAGGGACATTAGCTCAAGCTGTGGACCCTGCAATACGTGCAGACTTGATACAGACCAAATGGCCTTTTTCTGCTGGCTTCTTCGTATGTTCGTATGCATGTATGTACAAAGACAAGGTCAGTGGTCACAGTTTAGTTTGTTTAATAAGTAATTCCACAGCTGAAATTTAAAAGAGCTGATACATTGCAAATCTTTAACTCCAATAGCTAGGCATTCCACTGAGAAGAATCTGCACACAAAAGGTTTTTACAGTGGTAGAGGTAAGTTGTGATGACCTTAGACACCTGCTGGTCATTCTTCAAAGGGCATAGGGGGAGGTGAGGTGAGATAACACGGTGTTTATGTAATAGAAGGAGCTGTTTTGAATACCTTAAGAGTCCACACAGGGCACGGATGCACCACATTGTTTTTAATGGAAGCTAATCTAACGTAGCGAGAGCACATCTCTGGTGACGCTCAGGATTCATCTAGTGACAGGATGGTAAAGGATATTGAATTTGCTTAGGCATGAACCCACCACAGAAGGAAAGACCCCATCAGTATAATCAAAATAGGGAATGTTAGAACTTTGGACCAACTGCTTACTAAAGTTGGGGTCAAGGCAGATTCTAACGGCATGGGGTCATGTTGCCTGAAACAAAAATTGAACGGCAAGGAATGCTGCAAACAAAAGGGCATGCGCTGCAATAACGTCGGGTAAAACACCGACATGACACAAACAGCACACACCCTTTAAAACAATGGGCTTCCTTGTTTTTTTGAAAGGGGCTCCCTCCCCAGCACCCCCCTGAATTTATATATCAAACTCCAGGGGGATGTGGACTTAAGGGATGGGGAGAAACTCGGGAGGGGGAAACTTTTTTTTTTTTTTCAAACAAATAAAACCACAAAAGTAGTAACATGGGCAGACCTGGGTGGAACTGAACCATGGTCCCAGGTCACCCGATTCCACAGTGTGCTGATGCCTTAGCCACTGTACCATGGGAGCAGCTTAACCAGGCACCCAGCACATGGCAACTTGATTCATCCATGTCAATAGCGTATAGCGACAGGGGTACCATTAATTCCCCCTACCACTGTTATATCCCTGTTGCTGTAAATTCAGTCATGCTCTGCACAGTGTGATTAATGCCGTGCTGTCATACATGCATGGTATTGACTCAGTACCATTTCTAACATGCCAGAGGATGTCTAGTTTGGAGAAGATGCATTTACACGTTAAAGTTACATGGACTTTAACATTTTATTTATTTGTTTACTTATTTGGAATTTCTGACCAGTAAAGGCACACTGAGCTGCGACAGCTCTTTTCCAGGTAGATCTTGGGGTTGAAAAAAATTAAAATGTAATTTGCCACCAATCAGTAGACCAAGGTATTTAAAACTTGAACCCCTTTGGATGCAGGAACTGAGTCCTATGGAGAAAGAGTGCAGGGAATACAGTATAATCAAAAATATTTTCAAGATAAAAATAACACAATGGAATAAAATGAAAAATTGCATAACAGGATGTAAACTACTCCCAAAATGGGGCTTACTATGTATCTTCCTGTTGGAGCACTACTGTTGCCTTCCTCTTGGCTGCTCTTGCACTCTGGTCCTAATCCAGACTGCAGATGTGAGACTGGGACCTGGATTGGACAATCTTTTCATTTCTTTAGGCAGCAAGTCTCCTTCGTGCAGCAGCTGGTGAACCGCATTGCTTTTTCTCTCTCCTGGCTCCCATGGACTGTGGCAGCAGGACCAGGGAGCCAACTTTGGACTGCAGCTCCTCTTTTTAGTGCATACTAATCATAGACACCAGCAGCCCCAGTCAAACAGGGACTTTACACACCTGACCCCAAGGACTGCCTTCAGGGTCAGGAACACAAACTGGGAGCAGTTGAATTTTGAGGGGCTGTCAAAGCCACACAAAGCTGCAATGTCAGCCACACCATGAAAAATGCCCCTTCCTTTGAGCACAGTCTTTGGGAGCATCCTACAGCACTCCCCTACACAAGATTCTTCCCCAGTCCCACTGAATTGCAGGAGGAGCCAGGAGGTACCAATCCTGATGCCAGACCAAATGACGGAGACACTTAACCAAGCGAGCGACTGTAAGGATCTGTCTTGCTTGTTATGCTTCTGGCCCCAGGACAGCTGGGTAGGGGGTCCGAGGACAGGACAATCTGCATGGGAGAAGTAGTCAATGCTGAGCTGAACTCTGCAGAACTACAAGCTGGCTCATGTTGCAGGAGGCTTTATGTGTGTACTAGAAAAAACTTTTTATTTTTTTGAAACTCAGCTTTATTTAAGAAGGAGGTGTGGAGCAACAATGGGGAATCATCAAAACTGCCATCACAGAGGCAACAAGCCTTTGTGTGAAGCAAAAAAAAAAATCAAAATGAAAAAAAAAGCCACTATGGTTCCCAAAAGAGGTGGCTGTGAAAGTCAGGAAGAAAAAGATAGCATTCCAGAAGTATAAGGAAACACAAAAGGAGCAGGGCAGAGAGCTGTACCAGTTAAGGCAGAAGGAAGCAGGGAGGGAAGTCAGAATAGCAAAGGCCCAAACTGAGGAAAAAATAGCCAACTCGGTTAAGAAGGGGGATAAAACCTTTTATAGGTGCATCAGCGAGCGTAGAAAGACAAAGGGAGGGATACTGAGGCTGAATAGAATGAACGGTGGGTGGGCAGAGGGGGACAGCGAAAAAGCAAGGATACTGAATGAATATTTCTGCTCAGTATTCACAAAAGAGGAGGGGGAAGTGCCTAATCCAATTAACAGAAGCACTCTTGATAGGGGGGTCGATCCCAGTCCTTTCACAGAAGAAAGGGTTCTGCAAGAACTCCTAAAACTGAAGGTGGACAAAGCAATGGGGCCTGACAGAATTCACCCCAGAATTCTAAAAGAATTAAGGGGAGAAGTAGTGAAACCACTGGCTACTCTTTTTAATAAATCATGGGAGGATGGTGTGGCACCCGAGGACTGGAGG
Source organism: Neoceratodus forsteri (assembly GCA_016271365.2). Lineage (NCBI taxonomy): Eukaryota > Metazoa > Chordata > Ceratodontiformes > Ceratodontidae > Neoceratodus > Neoceratodus forsteri. Next base: position 724,702,200 of record CM028137.1, on the reverse strand, counting down.
AAGGCAGATGTGATTCCGCTTCACAAAAGTGGGACCAAGACAGAGGCAGGAAACTACAGACCTCTCAGTCTGACCTCTGTGGTAGGGAAAGTGATGGAGTCACTTCTGAAGGAAATATAGTTGAGTACCTAGAGGCCAGTGGGGCACAGGACCCAAGGCAGCATGGGTTCACAGCGGGAAGGTCATGTCAGACGAGTCTAATAGATTTCTTCGACTGGGTGACCAAAGTAGTAGACCAGGGAGGGGCTGTGGACATGGCCTACCTAGACTTTAGCAAGGCATTTGAAACAGTCCCACACAAAAGATTAATAGTCAAATTAATCAGCCTGGGAGTGGGTCCCAGGGTGGTAGCCTGGGTAAAACATTGGCTGGACAACAGGACACAGAAGGTAATTGTAAATGGAGTCTACTCTGAAGAAAGAGGGGTTACTAGTGGGGTACCACAGGGTTCAGTATTGGGTCCAGTCCTTTTTAATGTCTTCATAAGTGACATTGCAGAGGGACTGGAAGGAAAAGTATGCCTCTTTGCAGATGACACAAAGATCTGCAACAGGGTTGATACACAAGGAGGCATGGAAAGGATGAGAAGGGACTTGGCAAGGTTGGAGGAATGGTCAGAAGTAAGGCAGCTAGGATTCAATGCAAAGAAGTAAATAATGCACCTGGGAAACAAGAACCCAGGGAAGAATACACAATGGGGGAGGTAGTAACAACAACAAAAAGGAAAGGAACCTGGGGTAATCATATTAGATGACCTTAAGGTTAGCATGCAATGAGAAGGCAGTAGGGAGGGCTGTGGGGTATACTGGGATGCATAGGAGAGGCATCAGCAGCAGAAACAGGAAGTTGTTATTCCTCTGTACACACAGTTAGGTGAGACCCCATCTGGAGTACTGTGTCCAGTTCTGAGACCCCACCGCAAGGACATAGACAGGATAGAGGCAGTCCAGAGGAGGGCAACTAAATGGTGCAGGGTCTGCAAGAGAAGCCGTGATGAAGACAGACTAAAGGAGCTTAATATGTATACCCTTGAGGAAAGAAGGGAGAGGGGGGACATGATAGAAACTTTTAAGTACCTCAGTGGAACCAACAAAGTCCAAGAGGGTAGCATCTTTCAGAAAAAGAGACATGCAAGAACAAGGGGACACAATTTAAAGATGCGGGAGGGGCGGTTCAGGAGCAATGTGAGGAAGTATTATTTCACAGAGAGGGTAGTGGATGCATGGAACAGCCTTCCTGAGGAGGTTGTGGGGTCTAAAACTGTGGGAGAATTCAAGAATGCATGGGACAGACATAAGGCAATTCTTGTGGGGGTAGGAAGAAATAGACTGTTGGTTAACTAGGATCTGCGGCCTATCCTGTAGGTAGGGAAATGGGCAGACTAGATGGGCCAAGCGGTCCTTATCTGCCATCAAAGTCTATGTTTCTACGTTAAGGTAAGAGGCATTCATACAGAAAAAACTTTTTTTTAATTTTTGACAGGATAAAGAACAGTAGGTCAAATTAGACCTATTTGCAAAGTTGTCCTGTTGTGGTTACATAGGGTAAACAAAACAAAACAATAATAAACGTAAAAAAAAATTCCATATATCAAAATATAAAACACAAATTTAATAACACCTATAATCAAATAAGGCAGAAACATTTACATAAAAGAGACAAAATGAAATTAGCATTTAGGGGATAATGGTAGGAACCATGAGCATTTTTACAACTCACGGCCACAACTTTCCTTGACTACAGTTAATAATGCTTCAACAAATATAGTTACTTTAGTAATATTTCTTATCTTTGGTGTAACCTCATTCCGAAATGTAAATATACTATTCTGTGCAGTCACTTACCTGTAGGAGCCAAAGGTCCTTTGTGAAAAATATTCATTAGGGGCTAATGATGTTTCTGACCTGTAGTTTTAAATCTATGCTTTCCCTTACTTTAAATCATATTTTATTTTATTTTATATACTAACATCAACCATTACTTCCTTCTTCTTTTAATCCTAGAGTATCCCAATATAACTGCTATAACATTATGCAATGATGGACAGTAAAATAACATCTAAGCACAAACTGAGCCAGCTGATTATAAGAGACATTTAATTTACCTAAGCTCTGTTGATTAGCATATCTATAAATCATGTTGCCATATTCAAGAACAGGCACAATTAATTGTACAGCAGGCATATTCTGCATTTTATGTGATAATAAAGATGTAGATCTTCACAAAGCCCCTATACAATAATTCACTTATTTAGTTACATTTCTAATATGGGCATCAAGCACCCTTTGCAAACTGTGTGAGAGGCCTTTCGGCACCATGCAATTCTGCTTAAAGTTGGACCAGCATAACATTCTGTGGTGATTTGCATATGCAGCCCATGATGCTTTGCATTGTGGGGGCATGTGTGACTTTGTATTTTCTTTAAAAGAAAGTGAGTTGTCCAAGGTTATTCCCAAATACTTATACTGCTCAGTTTCAACTCGTCTCTGTCCAGTCACTGCTAATATACTTTTTTCCTGAGGACTTTTACATTAAAAGAATTTGCTGTAAAAGGACATTACTTGTGTTTTTTTTTAGTACTTAAAGAAGTACTACAGCCTTCCATCTTGCGAATGTTGTTTCCTTGTCAACAGACAACTCTTTTTGTGTAGCAGTTGGGGATATATATGTGTGTTTGCTTTAGTTTGTTTTTACTCTTCATACCAGCACATCTATTTAGCCTGAGCGTCTCCATTTTCTGGTTGTTGGAATCTCATTGTCTCCAACAGCTGTATTAACATATGAAAATATGACGCCACAGCACCCATTTACTCTATGTATCCTATGCTGATCGTATACTTAACCTGAAAAAACTCTTTAGAAACACACAGACTGAATGCAGTTTCAAGAAAAAAACATGCATTACATCTAAGACAGTTTGCAAAGCTAACTGAAGGTAAATGCAGTATTTCACACCTTGTTGCAATTTGTTTTGCTGAATTTTAAGTAAGCATACAGGCATACTGCAGAGTTTAAAGGCTGCTGACACATTGGGCCCAATTCTCAAAAGAACCTTAGAGTGGCATACGGTGGGCTAAATGCAGCATGCGTCCATGCACCTTGCGCCAATGCCCATGCGCCATATTCACATAAAGAACCCCCCTGCATCAAACACAGTACGTATGATGCAAGAATGTACAGTGCACCACATAAACAGGGCACGCAGGCTGTATGGTGCATGCAGCACCATCATGCAGGGGCAGCCAAATGGCCAATGCACAGAGGACACAATGAGCACAGATGATCCAGGGAGTGACAAGGAGACAAATCAGACACACCTTGAAGAAGAACTTTACTGACCTGGAGACAGACATCCTCCTTGAGAAGGTAAAGGCCCAGGTAGGTGATAAGGGGAGGAACACTGCAGATGTTCAGGGCACCAAGTGCAGCAGGGGATGTGACATGAAAGTGCCATCCAACAGGCGGACCTGCTACTGTCTCAGGGAGGTGATCAGGAGCTACAGACACAACAACAGCAAGCTTGGGAAGAGGTCACCAGAAAGGTGACTGTGGTAACCTCATGCAAGAGCGGCATAAGTGAGTTGCTGAAGCAGCAAAATTATATGAAATGATGGACCAAGTCAAAGGTAGCCCATAACTGATGATGCACCATGGGAACAGGTGGTGACCTCAGTCAAATACAACCCCCCACCAGATAGGAGGAACATGTCACCTCACAGATCAGTGCACGCAGCATCCAGGGTGACACAGACCTAGATCTGTTTCACCTGCAACATGCACAAAGTAGGTTCATGACATGCAGGCAGTGTGTGATGCCAGTGGGCAACCACCAGCTGTGGTGGTACCACATGGCGGCAACCCAAGTCCACATGTATATAATGGACACATACCTAGACATGTGGCAACAGAACCACTAACACTGCACATGTGTCTGTACCCCCTGCAGGAAGCCAACATGCTCTGCCTGCAGTGGAAGCCATAGCCACAGAGATGTCCACAGAAATGCAGCAACAAGTGAGTGACAGCGACACTGATGGGGAGCAACAGCAAGTGACAGCGACACCAATGGGGAACAACATCAGGTGAGTGACAGTGACACCAATGAGGAGTCAACAGAGGGGTCAAACTACATGGGGGACAACACTGCAGCAGGCACATCAGTAACAGGCTGCCAAACACCCACCAAAAGTGAGCAGCAGGGCCATAGTGGAGAGCACACACCTGAGAAGACACAGGCCACCAGTACACACACCACCAGTGAGGGTGAAGAAGCAGCCCAGGAAGACAACAGACAGACCAGTGAGGGTGCAGCATCTGTTAGGCACCCAGTGACAACACCATTGCCACTGGACACAGACTTTGATGAAGACCTGAGCCGGTACTGCCAGGATGTAATGTTCACCCAGGAGGCTGCACAGCGGGAGCTGGCAGGCATCTGAAACACTGTACAAAAACACACCACTGCCACAGTGGCCCACATGAGCCAGCTGCGTGTGTCAGTAATGGACATCCATGCCACTATAACAACAGGAATCCAGGAAGGGGCAGAAGTCCTGCAAGACATAAGCCTGTGTGCACAATGGTAGATGGATGCCATTGCGAGGCAAACAATCATCATGCAACGCAGTATATTACTGCAGGTGAGCCAAACAAAAGCCATCTCTGCAATGGCAGTTGCACTGCAGGATATTGCACAGTGCATGCACCACAGCAGGGGACACATAACACTGGTCCTACCAGTCCCATGTACAGCCGAGGAACCCATTGGGAGGAATGACAGATGGGACCCGAGAACCGGACAGCATGGTGCACAGCACAACCCAGCAGAGGTATGGTGTGATCCAACCAGAGGTAGACACATGTCAGTGGAGCTGGACAACAGTGGACAGATAGCAGCACAGCAAGCACACTGCACCATGACACACACAGGCACTATGGTATATGGACATGGCAAGCAATGCAGACCAACACACAACAGCAGCAGGTGACACAGGTGGCCTGCCAATGGATGGATGGCCACCACAGAAGCTGGATGTCATTGGCACAGAACAGGCATGGGTGGTGCACATGGATAACACAGCAATGGCTGAAGACCACAAGGAAGACGCCAGGCACAGTGGCATGGCCACAGAGGTGCACCCACCCCACTGGTGCAGCAGTATGTGGGACATGGAGCAGGCAACTGGGAACATACCGAAGCCCACAGGTGAAGATGCGTGTGGACAAGCTGGTGTGGGCATGCAACAGGGACACAAGGGTAATGCCACACAACAAGTAGACAGCGGGGGTGATCAGGGCATGGGCACACAGGACACAACAGCGCAGGACACACCCTTAGTGAACAGTGTCCGCCACTGAACAGGGACCAGCACAACATGGATACCAGCAGGCATAATGGCCGCAAGAGGAGGGCCATCAGTGCAGTCAGCATGAACAGGGAGGAACCATCCACAACCCATTCAAACACCACAGCTCAATCCGTGGCACAGACAGAACAAGGATGACACCCTTGAAGCAGGCACAGACACTGCAACACATCCAACAGACACTGTTGCTGCACTACGCTGCTCACAGAGGCCCAGAGTACACACACAGCAGCCATCCACAGGGATACATGCCAACAGAGGAGACCAGCTGGCTGCAGAGTGTACCACAAAGGTGCCAAAGCAGGCAGCACATGGCCATCCTAGGCGATAGCCAGCAAATGTGCAGGCCACACATACTGACACCCCATCTGCCACATAGATATACGAACATACAAACAGACAATGAGCCAGCAGAATAATTCCACCTGGTTCATCGTGGCGGTGTAGCCTGATGCAGGCTATGGCCATACAGGTCACAACAATGACCCTGCCCCCCTCTACCAATGCACCTCCCTCTCCCCCCATGTTCCATGTGTCCACAATTGCATGCACCATGCTCTCAGGAATGTTGCTACTGCCCTTGTTGATACCACCCCCTCTGGCAGCCCAAGCCAGGCAGACAACACCCCCTACGCATGGGAATGCAACCTTACAACCCATCAGAATCTCAACCACAGCATTTGTAGGCTGTGCCCTCAAGTGGTGCACTTGACACCCATGTGAAACAGACCCCCCCATCCACCCTGTAAATTCCCGTCACGTAAATGCATGTCACTAACATGTCACACCACCGGCCCCTTACCTCCAGTGTGTACATTCCCGGAGCTATCAGACACTCCACAGAGGAAGTATCCTACAACTCCTGATCATCATGGCCGTTCACTGCTGGACCACTCCAGTATGCTGATGTCCTGCAGAAGGTATGGATGCCAGCACCCCACATCATATTCACAATGTGTTCCCACTGATCACCAGTACAATGGTAATCTCACCTCACACTTCCTACTACTGAGTCCCCTTGCAATACACCCCAGCATCCTGTCAGCCATCACTGCTGCCCGTTCACACTGAGGGGTGTGTATCAGGTCACATGTAGTCACTACCCCAGATCTAAATCCTGTTCAACAGCAGTTACCGGTACCCCTCCCCTGTACTACTCTTACCTAGGGTCCTGGCACCTTTGTGCTGCACCATGCACATTTTGGCACTGACACCATGTAGCCGGATCCCTGATGATCTCTCACCCTGCTGAGGGGTACTCACCACCAACCACCACCCTCTGTGTTCTATCACTCATTCAGTGTGCAACTCATCATACGATAGATGTCCCCACCCCTAGATCACTAGTTGTCATTGTCAACCCTTTGTGTGGTACCAACATGAAGGCCATGCCAAAGTACAGATATATGATGTCTCCCGCCTGCCCTCTGTCGAGTGGCCTTGTGTCCCACTTGAAAAACATGATCAGTGTTGTACGACACTATCTGCCAGTCACACAGCAGTGATATATCCCATCCTGTGGACATGTGTCTCTGATGTACCGCACCAGCCATTCCAGTACTATAGCCCCCATGGCAGAACAGTCTATCTAGGTCAGGCAGACTGGCTTACGGTCACCTGTGTCATCCCTCTGTCTGCACATGTGTAGTGGCACCACATGTACCACCACCCACACAAGCGGCACTACTCCCAATCCAAGTGTTATATTGAAGGGAACATCCAATGTCCCTGCCAGATTCTCCACTGACATAAGCAGCACCCTGGGGTGTCATCCATCTATCCCTGGGGGTTGACCACCCTCAGAGTCAATGGCCCCTCCTTCCCCCTTGCAGTCCCATGTACCCCAATGGCTAACCCCCCTATTCCTACCCGCCATACCCCTGCCTGTGGCATCTGTCCACCCATATTGGGAGAGCTAAAGCCTGAGGTTCAATGTGGGGAAATAGCTCTTCCCACATCCCCCACAAAGGCCAGCCTGCAATGGCAGTTCCCTGCTAAGTGCATTGTGAAACAACCCCCCCCCCCACTCAAAGGTGCTGGCTCCTGTGTGGCTTGAGGGCTGAGCCTTCTTCTTCCTCTCCCTCTCCCTGCTTCTTCCCTTCTTTCCCCCCTTCCCGTGCCGCTGTTGTTTATGCTCTCTTGTTTGTACCTCACCTGCATTTTCTTGCCTCCCCTTGTTCATTCCCCTCCCCACTCCTTCCTTCCTCCCACTGTTCTTCTTATCCTTCCCGCTCGGCTTCTGCTTTCTCCTCCTTTTTCATTTTGTCCTTGTTCCTTCTCCATGTCCTTTTCTCACACGCCTCCATGCCTCCGCCGGTGCTGCCTGAGCCAGACGTCATCCTCAGGCACTCGGCTTTCTGCGGCCATCCAGGACCCCTCTCCTCTGCCTGCATTGCCCTTTCCTGCTGCGTCTCCTTCACCCTCCCCCCCCATTGTTTTGTTTCCACAACATTTGCCTCCTGGACCCATGCCCTGCAAGCTGCCTTTCTGCCTCCTGCTGCTGCTTGTAAGTACCACCCATTCGATGCTCACATTTTTGTCCTTTTCATTGTCACCTGTGGTAATTTCATCTGCCTGCTTATGTGGAGGGGGTGGTGGGTGGTGTAGCCAGCAAGAAAAGTGTGTTGACCCCCGTTACTTTTCTGCTGTCTGATGCGCATAACTGGGCTAGTCTGCATTTACAATGTCAATTGATATCAGCGGATCTGTCATTGCCATGTTATGCTTCCTTTTCCCTCTCTCCTTCATTCCCTCCACTAACTTATATATACTACCCCCCCCCACCTCCTCCGCTACTCATCCCAATCCCCTGAAAGAAGAACATTTTCACCTCTGGTGGTCCAGGCATAGTGATATGTGACCATGCTTACTGCGTGCACTTCCATCAGATGGGTGTTCCACCCCTTTTGCACTGCACCAAGAGCAGTTGCATTGTTTCCACCTTCTGTAGTACACTTATGAGTGGGATCTCCTTATGTCCACGGTCCAGGCCATGAAATTGTGAGTGCAACCTGATTTCGTGTGTACAAATGCACAGTTAATGCCTGCTGTTTTTTTTTGATTTTCAGGTTTGGTGTGTTCAGCCACCATTATTTAAAAAAAAAAAAAAAAAATTCCCTGTCCTGCCCTCCCTCCTGCTATCCCGTAGCTCTCCTTGTCTACCTCTGTTGTCTCGATCCTGGAGCTCCTCCCCCTTCCCTGTCGCTCTGCCTTTCAACCCCCCCCATCCCCCATTCTTGTCCTTGTCCTGTGCTCCCCTGGTTTTCCTTCTGGGCCTTTCGCTCCTCGCGTCAGCACTCCATCTCCATCTATGCCCCGTCTACCATCCAGTCCTGTGCCTCCTCTGACCCCAGTCTGGTGCCTGCACCCCTTCTCATTTTACTCCCAGCATCTATACCCTGTTCAGCCTCAGGATTTTATGTTTCCTTGTTCTACCACTGGTACTTCCTCACCTTCCAGCATGCCAGTTACCTGTAACCTTCCCACCTGCTCTCTTTTTCATGCCCCTTGCAGCACCCTTAAGTCCCACATCATTATCTCTCCTTATGTAATTCGTATTGTTTGGCATTATTCATTCTGTGTGCCTACTGTATTGTTTGCTTTCTGTTCCCCACTTGCCTATGGCTTGTCCTTCTCTAGGCCCTGCCAGTCCCAGAGCTTCTTTCAGGTTCCTGTCTTACTGTCATTCCAGTTGCTGTTTGGTCTCAAAGATGCTCAGCATGCGGCTTCCCTGTTTTTCCCAGGGCGGGGGACTGGGGTGTCACAGCGGGGCATCGTGGCTCCACTTAGCAGGAGTCTGCTTTATGTATGCTATTTGTTCTGCCCTCCCCTCCTGCTTACATAGCTTCTGCTACCCCGCATAACTCATTACCCTTGCAACCTACTCAGCCTTCAGTCATTCATTGCATTCCATTACTGCCCAGCATGCTCCTCTCTGGATTGCCCTATTTCCACCTTAATGGCATTCATGGTAACTTCCTCCTCCCGTTATCCAGCTCTGACTTGCTGCCTTCCCCTTCATCCTGCCTACTCTGTTTACCTGCCTATGGCTATGCAGCTCATTCTCCATCCCTAACTCTGCCTTCTGAGGCATCAAGCGTAGGTAGACTTGCCCTGTCTGCCGGGGACGGGTGTTCATTTCAATCTATGTGCCATCTTACCCTGCTGATTTCTTCACCAATCACTACCAGTCGTACCAGCACCCTGATATTCTCTGTCCCTAACTTTGCCAATGTGGCATCAAGTGAAGGTTAGCTCATCCCGCCTACCAGGAATTGGAGCCTATGTCTTCAATCTACTGTTCAACTAACTGCATGCTATTCCTGATATCCGGTTGTCGCATTCCCTTCAGGAGTGGGACCGCCGTACCCCATTTGCCTTCAATCTCCTGCTTCAACCAACTGCCTTCTATACCTGATACCTGGTTGCAGCATTCCCTTTGGGAACGGGACCACTATACCCCATTTGCCTTCACTATACTACCTCACCCGACTACATCCTGCTCTCCATGGACTCGATGTACTCGGTCCCGCCTTGGCATCCTTCCATTCTGGATTCGGACCCCACCAGCTTGTTCAGTCTGCACCTCCACTCAGTCTGACAGACTTCTGGACTTCCTTCCTGCTTGTCTTCCACCTCTTCTTGTGCTCCTGGGCATCATTGTTGTGGCTTGCCTTCTGGCTCAACCTCATCCCATCATCAATCCTTCGGCTCCATGCTGCCATCTCCTCCCTTGTTGCTCTGCATGATAGCTCTGTTGCCTTATTGCCTTCCTCTTGGTCACATCTGCCGCATTCCCCTTGCTTCCTGCTGGATCCGTGCCACTTGCTCCTCTTCAAGGATGTGTGCCTGAAGCCTTCTTCAAATTTTCCCCTACTGCTCCCCTTATCCCAGTCAGTGATCTTCCAGTTATAATTCCAGTGCTTCCTTATCTGCAGCTCTTTTCCTGTCTACAATTCCATTTGCCATCTCCTTCGGAAGTGGGAATTCATTGCCCATCACTACAGGACCTTGCTACCGAATGTTCTGGTCCACCATCTCTTTCAGAAGTGGAAGCCTCGCTCCTCAACTTTGCAGCATCTTGTACCTGGATTCACCTCTTGGTTGGGCGTGGATCTCCTACTGAGGCCTGACTCAGCTTTTCTATATTCTTTCTATTTTTTCCTCCACACACACTGTGGAGCGGTCCCAGCAATCACCCCGCTGCCGGCACACGCACCCCCGGACCAGGTCTGGTGCGTGAAACACGCCCTATCCCCATGGGCTGGCCACACCCGGAGGCTTCGCCTCTTGTGTCTGGGGATGCAGTGTGTGGCCATCAGCCACCACAATCATGTCGCAATTTTCTGCTATCTTTTCTCCCTGAGACAGCTGGACATGCAACGGCGTCGATGCACTGCAGTGCGGACGCCTGCTGCACTCTTCCCCTTTTGCTGAGCACGCAACTGTGCAGTACAATGCTATTCACCTGTCCACCCCAGAGGAAGAAGAGCAGTCGTAGATGCTCAATCCTTCCTCTCCCCTGCCAGCTCCCGACCGCCTGAGTCCATTCCCAAACTCGGATCGCCAGTGTGACACGAGGTGTGGCGTCCAGCACCTCAACCCTCAGCGCCACTGGGCCAGAAGCTTTTCTGGATTCTATTCCCATATGCTGTAGTGTCTATCCCAGTCCCATGCCTTCCCTGAACCTGTCAATGTCTGTACTGCTTGACCTTAACCATCTTCTTATCCTGCTACATTCTTTGGTCAGTAGACTTCTGCTTGGACTATTCCTTCGGTCCCGGGACTGCTGCTTTCCTCCTCACCACCTTGGTGGCTTGGGGCTCCTGCTTGTTTGCTGTGTCTCTTTTTGAGCATCCCTACAACTATTGACGTCAGCATCCCTGCCTGATCAACTACTCCCACCCGTCCATCTGTCTCATACTCCTGCCGCAGACATCACAACAGCTCCTTTCCAATGTGCTACGGAGTACATGTTCTTCTCACCTGAGGATACCTTATTCCAGCAACATCCCTTGAATAACATAACCTATAGACTCTTATGTCACCATTAAATCATCAGCACCTCCCAATAATCTCCCCAGGATCCATTTCTGGCATCTCATTTGACTGGACCATAGAAGTTTCCATCTCTCAACCATCTCTGCAGGATGCTTCCTCATGTATTCTATTATTTCAAGCAGTATGGGCATTACAATTTTCCATGTCTCCATAAGATTCAAGATTTAGTGGAAGTCTCTTTCACTGCTATCTTCCTTCATGAAAACTTGACTTTAATTCCTTCCTAGGTGTACCAACTCCATAATAACTATTTCATCCTTGCCCTCCTCCTTTCATCAGGGAACATCCACCCAGACCCTGGCCCTATTGCTTCTCCTACCCTGGCTCCTTACCCAAATAACATGTCCCCAAACCCCACTCCCACTACAACCCTCCCTAACGGGTTGAAGCTCCTCCACCTGAACATCTGCAGCCTGCTACCTAAAATCGACCTCCTACAAACTCTTATGATTTCACACACCCCTGACATCCTAATTATTATTGAGACATGGCTCATAAAAAGCATCCCTGACAGTGTCATTGCTATCCCTGGGTATTTCATCTCCAGACACAATTGATCGGGTCATGGAGGAGGAGTGGCCATGTATATCCTGTCCTCACTGCAGTTTACTACCACCCTATCTACATCCATCCCAGCTACCTATGAAGCTCTTGTCACCTGCATTACCCTTCCTTTCTCAATCCCAACCTTTGTGGCTGGTATCTATTGCCACCCAAGCATTCAACCCTTGGTCACAACTGAATTCTTTGCAAATATCACCTCCCTCTCACAATCTGGTGAACTTTTCATAATGGGTGACGCAAATCTAAATTGGTTGTCTCCCAAGTTAAACAAGCTATGCAATGATGTCGCTGCTCTAAACCTCACTCAACTTATACTTGAGCCCACACGCCCTAGTCCCAAAACACAAAATCACACCCTGCTTGACTGGGCACTCACAACCCACCTGCACCGTGTCATTAAATCTGGTCTCCTCCCCTATGCCCTTAGTGACCACAACCCCATTTTCATTGTATGTCAGGTTCTTCACCCCAAACCTCCCCCTAAAATCATACAGCTCCAGTCCTTTAAATCCTTAGACCTTACCCCAATCAGCTCTGCACTCGCTTCCACCGACTGGGCCCCCCTCTCCACTGCCATTTCTGTTGACCAAGCATTTGACTATTTTAAGGATAAATTCATTGCCACCTGGAATGTCTTTGCTCCTTTCAGACAGACCAGAGTCCGTGGGCTTCACCTCCCCTGGATCACCCCTGAACTACTGGCCTGCTTCAGGGAGCACAATTGGGCCTGGAGAAAGCACAAATCTATTAAACATCCAAATGACTGCACCAAGTACAGAATGCTACGCAATTCATGTACTAAAGCTGCTGCACTGGCTAAGTCTGATTATTTCAAGTCCTCATTCCTGACTAACACTAACGCTCTATCTAATTCTGGAGGGTAGTTCATGCTCTGTTCTCTACCCCCCCATACCTCCTCCAGTTCTCCAAAATAAATAACTCCTAGTTTCTGACCCTGGCTCTGTGGCCAATGAATGTAATGCCTACTACACCTCGTGTGTCACGTCTCTTCTAAATTCCCTGTCCCCATTGCCACCTACTAACTTCAGCCCTTTGCCTCAGCCAGTGCCTACCCCTCACCCATTTTCCTTTTCTACTATCTCCCCTGACGAAGCTCTTAATGCTCTCCTATCCCTCAGCCCCTCTAAAGGCTCCTCACCAGATGAGCTTGATCCTAAACTTCTCTACCTTTCTGCTCCTGCAATTGCTTATCCTAGCTCCCTAATCCTTAACCTGTCCTTTATTTCTGCCCAAGAACCCTCATCCTGGAAACATGCTGTAGTCCTTCCTCTCCCCAAGGGTGGTGACACATCCACTCCTGGCAACTATCGCCCATTTCCCTCCTTCCTACCCTTGCCAAACTTCAAGAACATTTAGTTCTCTCTCAACTATCACCATTCCTCTCTGATTCCTCCTTCTTCTTCTTCATCCCCTTCCAATCTGGTTTTCGGAAGAATCACTCAACAACCACCTCCCTCCTCAGGCTTACTGACTCCATCCTTTCAGGGATGGATGATGGCCTGATTACCTTGGCCATCTTTGTTGACCTAGCCAAAGCTTTCAACATTGTTTCCCATCCCCTGCTTCTTGATTCACTCTTCTCAGCTGGCCTTGCTCCATCAGCCACCAACTGGTCTAAATCCTATCTCATTGGCAGGACCCAGTTGGTGAGAATCCTTGATTTCATCTCCCCTCCACTCCCCATCAACACTGGTGTCCCTCAGGGCTCAGTGCTTGGTCCCCAACTCTTTTCCATTTTCCTTAATGATCTTCCCACAGCCTGCTCATCCTCTTCTATCCACATGTACGCTGATGATACTGTTTTGTGCAGTTCCGGCATAAACCCTGCTGCCATGCAAACCAGCTTACAGCATGACTTCAACCAAGTTCAGCTCTGGTTTGCTTCTCACCAGCTTTTTCTAAATGCCAAGAAGACAGTCTCAATGACCTTTGGCACCAGGCAGACTCTCTAGACTCCCAGCCCTACCCACCTTCCACACCCTTGATGGGACCATCTTGGAGGACACCTCCTCATTTCGATATCTGGGAGTTTGGCTGGACCAGCACCTCAACTTCTCTGTGCATATTGATGCTATCCTGAAGAAACTGCACCCCAAGTTTGGTGCTCTGTTCAGAAATCGTAGTTGCATCCCGCTGACTGCAAGGCGTGAAATTGTCCAGAAGATGATACTCCCCATCTTTGACTACTGTGACGTAGTCTATGGTGCTGCTCCCAAATCTTCTCTGACCAAGTTGGACACTCTCTTTAACTCTTTCTGCTGCTTTGCTATCGACTCCCCTTCCCACTCCCACCAATGTGAAATCTATCACTCTCTAACCTTCCTTCCACTATCTCACAGATGCGTCTCTCACTGTGCCAAACTAACCTCCAAATTCTGGTTCAGGGCGCTCCCCTTCTATCTCTCATCCTCTCTGTCCACTCCACCTCCCCCCACCCACTCTCTCAGATCAAATGACGCCCGCACCTTGACAATCCCTCGCCGCTCCACCCTCATCAGTCAGACTGATTTAGCCCATCATTTCCGTAAACTCTGGAATTCCCTCCCCCCTGAAATACGACACTCCTCCTCCAACTACTCCCTTACCTCTACCCTACACAATTACCTTTCCCTCAGCTGTTCCTGCTTTAATCCACCTTAATACCTGTCCCCAGTTTCTGCCTTCCTACCATGACCCCCCCGGCAGGGTTCTCAACATCCTGAAAGGGGAAATCAGGAAATGGCTACCCCTTCTCCTCATATTCAGTTCTTGCCTCTCCCCCCTCTCTTCTCCACCTGCCCTTCTGGGTCACCAGTGTGTACAACCTAACCCCATCCTTTTTACTTCAACAGCACTTGCGTACTACCTTGAGCCTACTCCTGGTACACTAATGCACTATAAATGGTTCTATAGGTTTTGTACGTTCATATGTTCTTTTGAATGATTTTGGACATGTATTGTAATTTACTCAATGTTCCTCTACTGTTGATTGTACAATATCTTGCGTTCCAACTGTTGCACAATCTTACAATGTTATATTGTTTGTACTACCCACATACTATTTGTAACTGATCATCCTTCACAACCCTATGTAACCCCTCCCATCAGGTCGCACCATGAGACGAGCAACTTACTGTTCAGTGTGCACTCCTGGTGAAACATTTCAATAAATAAATAAAAAAAAAAACTATCACTGTTAAGGATAATGGGAATCGCAGGGCACCTCATAGCAGTACTGGCATCATCTGTTATATCTTCTCCTCATAGTTTCCTCCTAAAAGCGCTGCCTCAGTTCAATCACATTATTTGACTTGTACTCCCTTAATAGCCATCGGATTCTCTTAAGACCATTTCCAGCTACGTATCATTGGATATTTGGTGCCTAGTTGCATTGCCGAAGTTACTATATCCGAGCCACTTTTCCTGGGCCCTGGACATCACCATAATTCATAAAGTTATCTACATCTCTTCATCATGTTAACCTAAATTATGCAAATTACCCATCCAACTGTCCTTCTAACCATCCACCAGGATTTACCTGCCATACTACCTCCAGCGAATACCAGTACTGAGAGCAAGCTTCCATTGATTCCTCATTCAGCACATCTGCAACCGACCTGGCTGTCTCACTATCCCAGTCATGCCCCACAACAATCCTAAATCTGACTAAACATGTTAGGTACCCATTGCATTCTATGCTGCTCTCAACTTCCCTTTTGCCACTTCAGTCCATAGACTTATTCAACGAACTGTTCTCAGGCTCCCCTCAGCATTCAGACATTGGACGCTCCAGCACTGCAAAGCCACCATGGCAACTCAAGCGCCTGCCTTGGGCAAGGAAACCACAGTAATACCCACATCCACCATCACTCATTAGCAGTCCTTCCTGAATATGAGCCTATGCAAATCTCATTATAGCAACAATGACTCTATTCAACCTTCGAACTCATTGTGCTGAAACTTTCCAATTAGTCCCTTCGATATCCAGTTACCATCTCTACAGCATATACCACCCATTCTTCATCGGTCTACAATCTTCCATGGTAACTCCTTCTACCAGATACCTAAAGCTTCTGTCTGAATCCTTGATCATCTCCATAGATGCCTATATAGCAAAATATCGTGCGCTGCTGAACTCCAAGCCTTCAGACTCTGATCTGAATGTCAAGCCCTCTACAAAGTCTGATAAATTACTCTAAGAATTTCTTAACCCATCATACTTCCCACAGTTCAGAGTCTGGCAGCCCATCCTCAACACATGCTCTTTATGCTCACATTGACTCTGTAACCCCATTGAATATCAACCAATATCACATCGGAATTCAGGACCATGTTCACCTCCTTTTCCAGCTGGATCTAATTCATATTTGGGATCCGGTCGCTTCTTCAGAATGGACCTGCCTCTTGAGCCTCAGTATCGTCCTTCCAGAATGCATCATCCAACAGACTCTGAAGATGGAACATCATCTCCCCAAGCCATTCACCTTATTCAGAAATTAGAATATGGTTGATAGAACCTTGGTTCATCTCCTCTTAGTTTTCCAGGAGGACGGGCAGGTCAGTAGCCATGGGTCCTCAGAGGTTTCCTCCACCTGGGGATTTTTCCTCTCCTGCGTGCTACTGGTCATACTCTCCATGAGTTAGAGGAGGTAATCTTTTTGTGCTTTCTAGTCCCTACTCACTACCCAGCTTACTTACCGAGGGTGGGAATAGAGAAAAGCCAAAAAGTAAATTACAGTTACATAAGCACTACTAACCCCATACTCTATTCACCACATTGAATGGGAGGACTAAAGCCTGAGGTTCAATGTGGGGGAATAGCTCCTCCCACATCCCCTACAAAGGCCAGCCTCCCACGGCAGTTTCCCGCTTAGCACAATATGAAACACCCACCATCCACCCCTGCCTCCTCCTCCTTCTCCTCTGGCACTCTACTCACCCTTGGTGCTGGGCTTTCTATTCCCTACTCATTACCTAGCTTACCTACCAAGGGTGGGAATAGAGAAAAGCCAAAAAGTAAACTACAGTTATATAAGCACTACTAACCACATACTCTATTCACCAAAACATTGAACTATTGTTATTTATTTATTTATTGAAAAGCTTTACCAGGAGGGCACACTGAGCAGAGTACTGCTTGATTCCAAGTGCGTCCTGGGGGTGGGGGAAAATAGTGACAGATGTATAACACATAAGGTACAGATTTGCAATACGTTATATGGTGGTATATACAAAACAGGGCTAAGCAGAAAATAAGTTAGTATTTTACATACATTAATTAATATATAGCATAGCAGCACTGAGTGCCTACTTAACGGTAAGCTGGTGCAAGGCTGGAGTGAGAATCATTTACGGCATTTCTAGCCACACGCACATGGTGTGGAGAAGTATTAATTTAACAGGTGACTGAGGTTCTGGGAAGGGGATGACAGATGGGTACTTGCAGGGAGGGAGTTCCATAATTTGGGCATGCAGTGCCTGAAGGCTACTTGTATAGCCGACGAGGACATACATGGTACTGACAGGAGAAGATTGTCAGCATTTCTCAGGGAGTATGAGGGAGGAGTATGGGTTGTGAGCACTGCCTCGAGGTACGGAGGCAAGGACTGGGCCCAATATTTAGCTGTGAGCTTGGCGCAGTGTGCCTGTCGGCGGTCATGGAACGAGGGCAGATTTAGAAACCGGTAGCGGTCATAGTGGTGCATGGATGATGGACTATCAATGGTGAATCTCCAGAAAAAGTGGAAAACTGGGTCTAGTCTGGCTAAGTAGGACTTGGGAGTGGCACTGTAAACTACATCCCCGTAGTCGAAGATGGGGGATATAATTTTCTGTACTAGTGCCTTACGAGCTAGCAGGGGGAGGCAACCATGAAGGTGGTAGAGAGCACCCAGTTTGGGGTGCAGTTTTTTGTGGATGGCATTGATGTGTACAGAAAAGTTGAGTTGTTGGTCCAGCCAGACCCCGAGATATCTAAAGGAGGGGTAAGCCTCCAAAACAGTCCCGTCCAGGGTGTGGAAGGAGGGGGTGGTTTTGAGCCAAGAGAGTCTCTGCCTTGTGCCGAAGGTCATGGAGACAGTCTTCTTGGCATTGAGGAATAGCTGGTTAGCGTGAAATCAGAGCTGGACTTGGTTGAAGTCGTGCTGCAACTTGGTCGCTACCTCAGCGGTTGAGGGGCCAGAAGTATACAAGACCATGTCGTCCATATACATGTGTATGGATGTGAGTGGGCAGACAGTGGGCAGGTAATTTAGGAAGATGGAAAATAAAATCGGGCCAAGGACCGAGCCTTGGGGGACTCCTGTGGTAACTGGGAGGGAAGGCAAGGTAGAACCACCAATTTTAACAGATTGGGATCAGCCTACCAGGTAGGAGTGGAGCCAACTGGTGGCTTTTCCCGATCGCCCAGCATTGGCAAGCTTATCTAGCAGGAGAGCAGGAGAAACTGTGTTAAACACCTTGGCCAGGTCTGCAAAAATAGTGGATGTGATGAGCCCTTGTCCATGCCATCCAAAATGGAATCGCTGATCCGAAGGAGTGTCGTGGCTGTGGAGTTGGACCTTCTGAAGCCAGACTGGTAGGGTGAGAAGAAGGAGGAGGATTTGAGAAATGAGGAGGGTTGTGAGAGAACTAGTTTCTCTTGCAGTTTCACCAGAATGGGGAGGAGTGAAATAGGATGGTAGTTGCCAGAGTCAGAGGAGTCACTTCCCTTTGGGAGTGGGATGACAGATGATGTTTCCATTCCAAGAGAATTGAAGCAAGAGAGAGAAGGAGAGGTTGTAGAGATTGGCCAGGGGGGCAGCAATTGCAGGAGCGGCTAGTTAGAGCATCTTGGAATCCGGCCCTGTGAGGCATTTGCCTTTGTTAGGGTTTAGGGAGGTTAGAGCTTTTAGGACTACTGAGGGTGAGACTTGACAGAAGGAGAAGTAAGAGGCAGGAAGGGAATGGGCTTGAGCGGGGGGTGGCTGTCGGGGGTGTGGGCCAGAAAGAGGGGAGTGCAGACAGCAGTGCCGAGGTGTCGCTTGTAAAGTAAGAATTAAATTCAGTTGCTACTGCTATAGGGTCTGATACTACGGTGCAGCCTACATTTAACACAGGTGAAGGGGCTGAGAGGATGGGGAGAAGAGAGATGTGACCACTTTTCAGAATTTTGATGGGTGGTTTATGTTAGACTGGAAGGAAGCTTTAAAGGGAGATGCCTTAGCCTGCCTGATTAGCCTAGTGTAGGTGTTGCGTAAGGATCGGTAAGTTGCGTGGTCGACAGAGGAACTGGAATCCTTGAATGTCTTCCAGGCCTGGTCTCTGACTCTAGTGAGGGACATGATGTCAGTAGTGATCTAGGGCAAGTGGGCACCCCTCACCCGTGACCTTCTGAGAGGCGCATGGATGTCCCATGCAGCTAGGAATTTGAGTTTGAAATAGAGCCATGTAACATTGATAGAAGAGGCCCAGTGGATGGGGGACCAGTCAGTGGCTGTCAGGGTCTTTAAGAGTGCATCGAGGTCCAGGGATTTAAATGACCTTGAGAGAATTGTCCTGGGAGGGGCTTTTGGCCTGAAGATTTTACAGATCAAGTAAATCGTATGGTGATCACTTAATGAGTTGGGTAGGGTGCCTGAGGCAATTATGCGATGCCGGTGGGAGTTGAGGCCCAGTCAAGAAGGGAGTGGTTTTTCCACTTTTTGTTTAGCCGAGTGGGTTCAGTGATCAGTTGTGACAGGTTTAGTGCAGCAACTTGGTCATGGAACTTGGAGATGGTGTTCGATAGCCAGTTTAAATTAAAATCCCCTAGAATATGGAGCTTGCCACCCTTAGCGAGAGATTTGAGAGAATCCAGGTGTTCCATGATAACTGGTATCATGGTTTCGGGGGAAGGGCAGTAAGATCCTGCTATAAATAATGGGGTAGTATGGGGAAGGGAGAGTTTAATTAATATTGCGTCTATTGGGTGAGGTGATTTTGGTAGAGTGACAGGGGTGAATTGGACGGCAGAAGAGATATACATAGCTATTCCACCACCCCTCTTGTTGCCTGGTCAGTCATGCCTGACAGTGGAATAGCCTAAGATAGAGATTTCAAAGTCCTTATTGTGGGGCTTGAGCCAGATTACAGTGATAATCAGGATGTTGGGTTTTAAGGAGGTGATAGTTGGCTGAAGCAATGTGATTTTATTGATCAGGCTGCAGATGTTTAAATGCACAAGTTTTAGTCCATGAGGTAGAATGAGGGAAGTAGTGGATGGCCCTGTATTTGGAGTGGTAGATGGTCCAGGGTTTGACTCTATGTCACCAGAAAGTAACAGCAGGAGGGTCACTAGGAACTTGTAATAGGGCATGGATCTCTGAGGTTTCTGTGTGGAAGTCCTTGGATGGCCGCCATCACTGGGTGGATACTGTGCAGTGGTGTTTAGGGTTATGAGGCCAGCATGGAAGGAGGTTGGCAGGATGGATGGATGCGCTGACCATCCACATAAGCAACGACAGCGTCTGGAAAAGCCTGGTATGGGGAGTGCAAGATAGTGACTACCATGCAGGCACTGTGTAAGTTGGGCCATTTTGAGGCAGATCCATTGGGAAGTTGGAAGTGAGGAGTGCCACAAGCAAGAATAGTGGAGCAAAAAGGGCGACGTAGAAAGGAAACATAGTGGTAATGCCTATGAGGGATAACATGTAAGATTTTGAAAGAAAAGACAAAAAAAAGCAGTGGCGGCCTCAGGTGGTGAAACCGTATAGGCTGCTAATGGGGAAGGCAGCTGATAGGCTAAAACACTCACATGAGGCACTGTATAAGAGTAAAGGTCCACCAAGGCTGGTGGTGGAGGCGGTGGGACAGATAAGTACAGGATAATAAATAACAGCTGTGGAACAGTGACACACCATCTCAGGTCTCACCACCATGGGCATGACAGAGGCCACATGTATGACCAGGGCAGCCTACCATATGCACAATGGTGCGTACAGTGCACATAGGTCATGTGACATGTTACATGCTCCACACATGCCCAACAATGCATGAACCCACCACATCTGTCACAATGCAGCATGCTACACACCTGCTGGCCCAAACTGTGGGGTTCCACCTTGTTGTCTGGTGGTTTGGCTTACCTACATTGGCATACCACCGTGGAACTAAAAGAACCCGATTTATGGGTAGCATACCTATTCATATGACCTGGTTGTGCCATGTCAATGCGACCCCCACAGTGTCACATGTGTGTAAAGAAGTACATGGGGCCACTGCAACACACACAGCATGAAGCACATGATGCATTACCACATGGTGCTGCACATGTGCTGGCGGGTGTACACAGTGCTGGACAGGTCCACATGTGGAGGCCACTGAACAGAATACCCCCTAGTTACCAGGACAGACATTTATGTGTGTAAAAGAAACACAGACAAGGTTATAACGACAGGCACAAATGTATTCTCAACAGTAACATACAACAAACCGCAACAAAGAAAACTGGAAACAAATGTGTACAACATGTAACTATGCATACTCATCCATATGGGTGCATGGCACACTGATAACACAGGAAGGACAGAGGCCTACACATACATGGTTAAAAACCATACCTAATGTACAAGGCATACATGTACCATAACAATGTAAAGTGTAAATTACAACGTCAACTATGGAGGTCCAAAACAATGCCCATCAAAGGGTGCACAGTGGGAAGTCAATGGTCCTAAGCCACACAGAGTATGATATGTGCGCTGTGTATGGTTGTAATGTTCACTGTCCAGCAATGCAGTCCAAGTATGCCATAAGATCCTGAATGTTGGAATGCACCATGTTGAGATGCATGGATAGAGGCCTCAGTTGCATGCTGAGTCCACATGCAAACACATGAAATTCAGGACTGTGTGGGGCATCCTCCATGACTGCCACAGCTGCATGCC
Source organism: Neoceratodus forsteri (assembly GCA_016271365.2). Classification (NCBI taxonomy): domain Eukaryota; kingdom Metazoa; phylum Chordata; order Ceratodontiformes; family Ceratodontidae; genus Neoceratodus; species Neoceratodus forsteri. The sequence continues at coordinate 724,680,305 of CM028137.1, read as the reverse complement.
CCTGTAATGCTTCTGCACCATCCACTGGAGAACCAGAATCCTGGCCATTATCAGCCACCTGTCCCACATGCACGGAACCACCTTCAGCCTGCCCAGAGGCAGCCTCCTCCATCTCATCCTGCTGCTCCTCTGTGTCATCCTCCACCTCATCCTGCTGCTCCTCTGTGTCATCCTCCACCTCATCCTGCTGCTCCTCTGTGTCCTGCTCCACCCCACCCTACCCCTCCTCTGTGTCTGCCTAGTCCCCAGCAGCTCTGGCATCCTATGGTGGTGGTAGCTGTGGCTGTGCTGCATTTCCCTGGGCTGTGTCAAGTGTGTCGTCCTGGCCATCATGACTTCCAGCCAGTGCATCTGACTGTGCAGCCTGTGCATGCCTCCTGGTCCATTTGGCATATGCCCTGGCCTTGCTCCTCTTAAGGCAATGCATGGCCCTCTCAAAGGCATCCCATCATGCATCATGGGCTGGGTGTCATCTACGTACCACACCTGCATCCCCTGCAACACAAAGTACAGGCCTATATAGTACTGCACAGCATGGTGGCATGGTCATGTCTACATGACAATAACACATAACACATGTGTGACACAGAATGTGGCAACAATGAGTTGAGCAGCATGGCCATGCCATGCAATGTTGTATGCACTACACATGTGGCAGGCAACATTAGGGTATGGATGCCTCCACCATCATCGTGTACATGTTGTGTCAAACACATCACCACTGTACCCAACCGGGGTGCAGTGTGGTCACCTCTGATGTGTGTCAGTGTGTGCTGCACCATGTGTTGACACTCCAGTATCACATCTGTACCACCTGGCAAGGTGTGTGTCACCATGGCACATTGGTTGCATGCACCCATGCTGGCATGGGTATGTGGTAGGCTGCAGCTGTGCTGGGCCTGTTGGCTGACATTGCACCATGTACCCTGTGTATGCCAGCCTAGCTGTTGTGCCTGCATGGGATCATGTGGGTGCATACACATCATAGGCAGTGAGCATGTGCCCCGGCAGCACCGCAAGGGTTGCTGTCTGCCTCTGCCTAGGGACTACAGGGACTACAGTGGCCTGTGCAAAGATGCACACATATGATGGCATCATGTACATTGCACTGGGACATGTACCACCACAGCCACACTTGCCTAGTACCGGTGTGCCCATTGGGCAAGCTATGTGCTCATGGGCATATCTGGGTGCACATATTATGGCATACCTCTCATTGCATGCATGTCTGACAGCTAAATGACTTACCTGTGCTCCTTGTGACTGATCGCCCTTCCCTCTATCCCATGGCCTCATCCTCCTGTCCTGGTGGTGTGGGCCTTCTATCCCCTGCTATGGCTGCACCTGCCCTGAAGAGACATAATTGTAGGAACACACATCAGGACACATACAGTGTTGCCAGCAGTGCATTGTGCTGCTGTGTGGCACTACACTGTCTGTTGCTGTACATACCTGTCTGTCGTGGGCGTCTGCCCCGCATCTGCACATCTGCATCCCATGCCATGGTTTTTAGGTGGTCTAGGAGTGGGGCCGCTCTCCAGGCAAGGTCATTCCATCTATGCCGGACCTGTCTCATGGTCCTTCTGATGCCAGACACCCTACGAAGCCTGGCACATATTGCCATTGATACCCTCTCCCTCTGTGTCAGAGTGGACTTTTGACTCCCCTGTAGGAACATTACTCTAGACCACTGCTCGATAAGACTTGAGTATGACAGTCTCATCATCGGTGAAGTTTGGGGATCAGTTCCACTGCAACATTGCTACACTGCACACACCCAATGGTACTAAGGGGGTAGGAACTGCCACTTACACCTGTTGGATGTAGTGTTGTAAGCTGCACTACCTGTGTATGTTTTGGCCTACAGCATGTGCCTGAGCACATGTGGGCACGTGGACCTGCAACTGAACTGTCAATCCCTGGATGTGAGTCCTACAGGAACAAGCTACTTCTGTGTCGCAATGTACGACACAGCCTAATTGTGACACACAGTGCATTGCCCTATGCCTCGGCAGTGGTCACTGTCTGATGCACGGTGTGTGAGAAGAGGTACTAAGGGGGTAGGAACCGACCTGCATGCCGGTTTGAGGCATTGTGGTGCAGGCTGTACTACCCATGGATGTCTGGGCCTACAGTATGTGTCTGTGCATATGTGGGCACATGGATTTGCACCTGACCTGTGTGCCCTGGATGTAAGTACCACATGGTACATACCTAGTTCAGCACGCAACATGTGGCGGGAACAGGGTGCAATGCACCGTGCATCGTCTTATGCATGGGTGGCGGTCGTGGGCGAAACATAGTGCATTATGGTGGCAGGCAGTTGGCGACGCATGGTGGGTTGGGATGCCAGACAGTGGGTGACGCATGGTGCATTGGCAAAGTACCTGCGGCATCATATGGCCCTTGAAAAAGGACACCAGTCTGAAACATGTCAGGCAAGAGTCTGTCTGTTTTTGTTGTTCGTGGCTTAATAAATATGGACTTTTAAATCTACGTCTTAAAGCCTGCATCCCTCTTCTGAGGTTGTGTGCCTGAAACTTCATGTTCTACATTCCTGGTGAGTTTCTGGAGCACCACTACCCAGTGCGCACTTTCTTAGTTTTCACTAACACATATAGCCGTGCTGCCTGGTTGGAAGGCTATTCCCCTCTGCTTGGGTGTTCTGTAATGTGTACAGGCATTATGACTTATTACTATACTGTTAACATGACACTGGTCATCCTGGACATTACCTATTGGTTATGTGTCCCCTCACTCATGGGCGCAGCCAGATTTGGTCTAGTATCAGGGCTTTGGATATTTATGTCCAGTGCATACATGCCTTTCCATGTGTATTTGGAATGGTCCAACATTACTGGCCTGCTATGGGATTCCCCCTGCCAACCCCTACCACCAACAGCAACCGCCGGGCATGCTATGTCCATGGCACCCCTGCACATGGCATGTGCATGACATTGTTATGCTGCCATGATGTTCAGGTGCCATCTGGGACTGCACACAGGCAACGGGCACCTTGCATGCACCACTGCTGCTATGGGCTGTCTGCAGCCCCAGGCAGCATCACTTCTGTATCACTGCAGCTGGTCCGGTCCAATGGCATATTGTGGTCCCTCCGCCATATCCCATGGGTGGGTTTGCACTGGTCTGAGTTTGCCTGCTGCATCCACATCTGTACATTGGCACCATGACCAATGCCATCCCAACATCATGACTCAGTAGCAGGTACCATGCATACATACATACACTTGTGGGAGTCCTTCCACCTATGTGGTACACTGCATGCCTTCCAGTACACTACAGGGATACAGTGCCTGTGGCTTGACATACATCACATGGGGTTTGCCACATGCTGCTGTGTGGTTAGCCAAAGTGTGCAAATATCAGGTTGGTGTGCATACGTTGTCCAACCACAGTCTGTTGTAGCTGTGCACGACAGGGCCATGCCATGGTGGGCCTCTTGTCCTCCTCCTCCTCCTCCTCCACAGCAGCACCATCATCCCCTGGTGGAAGCTCAGGTCGGGCATTGCTATGCTGTGTTTGCATGCCATGTTGTGCAGCACACAGCATGCAATGAATATCTTGCATGCCATTTGTGGTGTATACTGCAGTGCACCACCAGACCTGTCCAGACAGCGGAAACGCATCTTCAGTATGCTGAACATTCTCTCTATCACACAGCATGTTGATGCATGGGCCTCACTATAGCATTGCTGTGGCACTGTCACAGGGCATCTCACTGGCGTCATGAGCCAAGGCTGTTGGAGGTATCCACTGTCACCTGTGGGAGGAATGTACACATCACAGTTACTGTTGTGTTCACGTATTGCACATGCCATTGTGTTCTGCCTGCTGGCTGCATGGCCGTGCGTTTTATGACTCTACCTGTCAGCTTCTGACACTTGGTTTCAGAGCCCGGAAAGGGCTAGCGGGCCACCACCACTGCATGCGTGCAGGTGCTTTGCCATTCACTGGTCATCTCTGCATACCGGTTTAGATTTGCTACTTGTACAGTGGCTTCCACTTTGCCGCTGGTCCAGGTCCATGCACCCTATCATGTCCTTCCCTGCATCACCATGGCATGTCTGTAGTTGCCAACATGTATTACAGCATGTCTGTGTTGGTTGTGCACTCACCACTGCAGCCTGTGCGGGTTGTCTATGTTTTTTAAGGGGCCTTACCTATCAGCCAGCCATCTGTCAGTATTCCATTCTTAAATGCCTTACACAGTCCGCTGTTTCTGTATCTATATATGCATCATGGCAGGACCCAGGATACTGTGCCATGACATACAGGATTCAGTAACAGATGCTGCATACAAACTGAATGTTCATGGAATGGTAACCTTTGCAGTTTACATGTTTCTGGTTCTTCCAACGGTTCCCGTATAGCAAGATGTGTGCAGTCAGTTTTGCACTCAGCACAGATGGAAATCCTGCCATGATGTAGAACCCCTATTTTATCACAATTTGCTCCTGGGCATACATTAGGAAGCTGATGTAGTTAGCTGGCCCGGTGGCGCTGAGGGTTGAGGCGCTGGACGCCACACCTTGCGTCACGCCAGCGACCCATGTTCAGGAAGGAGCACGGGTTGTCGGGGATCGGCAGAGGAGGAGAAGGATCGAGCGGATCCTTCTCCGGGGTAGGGGGACTCCAGAGTGTCGGCATAGATTGCCCTCTAGTGGAGGCTGGGGGACAAGCATGCCGCACCTAGATGTGGGGTGGAGCTAGAACAGACGCATGCTCCCTTGCATCATTGTACATTCTAGCTCCAACGGGGACTATAATTAGGAAAAAATAGCCGTCCCCCATATGTGAGTCAGGCACGGTGCCCAACCCTTCAGCTTCTACATGTTCCGCCTGCAGCTCCACTCCGGGGGCTTCCCAAGATGGTCAGTGCTGTTCCGTGGGCGAGCCCATTCACGGGGTTAGGGGGCTTGGCCAGTAAAAGAGAAATAAATTGCAAAAAAAAGAAAAAAGAAAGGGAAGCTGATGTAGTTGTGCACCCTGCATACAAGGGTATCCCCAAATAGCCTCAGGCACCATGACACGGAGGGCTGTGATATATCCCCGGTGTCCCTGCTTGAGGTCTGGAATCCCCCACTGGTGAGTACATGGAGGGCTGCACAGACCTTCACCTTGGTTGGTATGGCATGGCTTCTGCATTTCCTGCTCCTCCTTTTGATATCCAGCTCCTGGCATAACTGGGTGATGGCAGCCTTGCCTAAATGATACGGGATGATGCACTGCTCCTCTGTGTTGTCCATGTATGAGGTACGTGTGCAGTACACATGCCTAGCATGCCTCCTGTGTCTGCTTTCCTGCTGCCTGTCTTTCTGGTGCTCCTCTGCAGTGCCACCTTGTTGGGCATGTTGGCGGGCACGTCTCCTGCAGCATAGCATGGCCATTCACATGCCCAGTAGTGTCACAGCTGCAAACATTGTCAATATCCTCTGCTTTCTCTCCTGCTGCTGCAGTCTTGCCTGTAGGTCAGGCTTCTGTCTGGGTGCTCTGCATCTGCCTTTTATTTTCTAAGCCACCTTAGATCATTTCTGGCTGGTCTAACAGGTGTTTGTTATTTTCTGGGGGTGGCTCCTTTGTGAATCCTAATCCTACATCCTTTTGCATCATTCTTGCATTGCAATGCACCTTGCACTGTGGTGCTGGCTGCTTTTTGACACACTAGTGGCAGAAGTGATGTTTGACGCACCTGCGCTGGCATTGTTGCAAGGTGCATTTGTGAATCCCATTTAGCACAATATTGTCACATGGTGCTTCTTGTGTCATTCTGGTTGATGCAGCCGCCTTGCATCTTTTATTGGCCCTTGAGAATCAAGCCCATTATGTTCTCATATGCTAATGCGGCTGTCAGGCACAGTGAGATTTCAACAATCAGAAAATGGAGACCCCCAGGAAAATTACAGGGACTAGTATGAACAGTGAAAATAAACTAAGGGAAACACATATATTCCCAACAGCTCCACAAAAAGTGTTGTCCATTGACAAGGGAAAAAAATAACATCTACAATATAACAATAATAAGCTTTATTTCTATGGTGCCTTTCATAAACCAAGACGCCTTACAAAATGTTAAAAACACATCAAACAATTCAACTCTTAAAATATATAAAACAGCTGACATAACTGGGCAAAATAAAATCAGTCACTGAATGCTTTAATCCATAAATATGTAACATATGAGGGTGTAGCACTCCTTTAAACAGCTGCTGACACGAACAGAGCAGGCAACTCATATTATGTAGTTGCCTGCCCCAGGAGCTTTCAGGACCGTAAATAAAGATTTTCTGTTCTGCCATTTTTAAAATATAAGCCTCATAAAACCCTGTTCGTAACTTCTGTGTATGAGCTGGGCAACTAAGGGGCATTGCAGCTCCACTCCTAGAAACATTATAATTATGATGTGAGGTCTGGATCAGGGCTGTAGGCTGTTCAAGAGAAATGAAATGAAATCGGAGGAGGGGGCTGCCTAAATGTATTAAGTTTATCTTTATTTGCATATTTACACATATGGGGCTATTAACCCCTAGCTAGTAGCCTCATACATGTAAATATGCCATCAAAAATAAACTTAGTCCATTTTGGCAATCCCTAATTCCATTACATTTCCCATAGACAGCCTGCAGCCCCGATCCAGACCTCACATCATAATTATGACGTTTTTAAGGACGGGGCTGCAGTGCTCCTTGGCCATCTGGCTCGTACACGGAAGTTACAAGCCTGGTTTTACAAGGTTTATATTTTAAAAATAGTAGAACAGAAAATCTTTATTTATGGTCCTAAAAGCTCCTAGGGCAGGCAACTAAACAAAGTGAGTTGCCTGCCTGGAGCATCACATGGTGTCAGCAGCTCTTTAAGGCTAAGTTGGGTTCACTGAACCAGTTCTGAAGAATTGTAAATCAGCTTGATGTCTATCTAGTTTCCATTTCCAAATGGCTTTTTGCCATTGCCAAAATAACAGTATGCTTTCCATGCCTAACTGTCAGCCACTGAGAGCCAGGGATTACTGTAACAAATTATGTATAAGACGATAGCCAATGAGGCTAGATCAACAGATGGAAGAACGTGATGAAGCTTCAGAGTCTGGAAGAGAGAAGGCGTGATGAGATATGTGAGTGATTTTAACAGTCAGACAATAGACTAAGAAACAGTTTAAAAGTCTTTGCAAATATATTTTTCTGTTACAGTTCTGAACACCAATGTGCTTGCCTTGTGCTTTGTGTGCTGTTAAAACATGTTCTGACACAAGGCCTAAATCACCTGTGGTCTGAGTGAAGAGACTGCCTATCCCTCGGGGTGAGGAAAGATAAGTCCACCTGAGGACATTGGACACCAGCATGACCTGCTCCTCTCATAACCCAGATGCCCACAGGGACCACCGTACCATTAGTACTGTCTGCATCTCCATCCTAGAGGGAGAAGTCCTGACAGAACCAGCAACAGCAAAGGCTGATAGAGGTTGTGAGCACTGGATGAGTACCCCAACAGTTATTTGCTTAGCTAGGATCAGTTTACCTAACTGCCGAGTGTTACTGCATGACTGCCATTCAAAGCCTATTTTAGAACTGCAACAGCCCAGAGCAAATGGCATTTGTAAATATATTTTGTTTAGGAATCATGAACACAATCCTTTAATTAGTACAGCATCATCAGGCCTTCAAGCACCCCCATGTGCACACTTTTATAGGCTGTTTCAGGAAGTCCCAAGGAACTTTGGGATACTGGTCCACCATTGGGGGAAACATTAAAGGTTGCATGGGACTCACCTGAGGGTGGTAGGATTTATGGAGGGGTGATCTATGATTGTTGTTTTGTTTGAATTAATCCATTTCTTTCCTTTTCCCATCCAGAGTTGTTCCTTTCCCCTAAAAATATCACTTGTTTTTTTATTGAATTTATTGTGTTCTTGTATGCTATTGTGTTTGCTTATTCTTCATGCGTACAACCTAAGTGTGGGGAGTTTAATAAGTATAGAGGGTTCTTGAAGAACTGTAAAATCAACTTGAAGTCTAGCTTCCATTTCCAAATGGCTTTTTGTCATTTGCAAAATAACAGTGTGCTTTAGTGTGCTTTCCTAGCCGTACTTTCCTTACCTAACTGTCAGCCGCTGAGAGCCAGGGATTGCTGTATTGAATTATATATGAGATGAAAGCCAATGAGACTTGATCAACAGATGGAGACAGATGAAGCATGGCCAAAAATAGTGGGAGTTGAATTCATTTCCTATGGAGTTGGGCAGCACCATGGCAGCATCCTGTTAAAAAAAGCACAAGTGGAGGCACCACACCACTTTATATTTATCTCCAAACAAACTGAGCCCAGGCAATTCACCTGAAGGCCTTGTAGATGTTGTCCAGATAACATCTGACAGGCTTAGTCTCACACCTCATGGATGTTGGGTGGCTCCAAGTATATCAAGCTTGCAGAAGGAACTGTGTCACCTGGATCCTCAGGGGTCCCTCCAAATCATGAGGCTGACTGGCTAGGGTTGTTTTTTAGCTACATCATTGAAACTATGATGGAAGGATATAGGCATTAGGGTACTCTCTCATGTAGGTCTTTAACTATTGTCTGTTACCCCATCACGTGTAAGAAACATAACAGTACTCACTCACCTTTGCTCCTGTCAATCCCATCCAGCAGTTCTCCATAGCAAGAAACATTCACATGCATTGCATGCATTAACAGCCATGCTGCATATTTACTTCAGATGCCTGCAGTACTTCAGGTCTGACCCAGATTACCTATGAAATCCTGAAACTCAGTCTCCTGAACTCTATAAGCCTGAGTCCGGGAGACTGAATTTTGGAAGACCGAAAGGGTCTCACATGCAATGCAGGGGGCTTTGCCCCCCGCACCCCCGTAACTAAAATAACCAACTCCAAGGAGGAGCAGACCTCGGAGTAGGTTAAAAAAGTTACAGGGGCAGAAGAGCACCTCGTAAACATTTTCACCCCAGAAACAGAACCCAGGTCTGGAACACCATGCTGGTCAAGCTGCTAGTGGATTAGCCCCCCACACCACAAGAGCAGCTTGGCCAGCTTCCACATCCTCTCCTCTCTTGTGGTGTCTGACCAGGGGTAGGGTAGCAGCTTGCCACATCCGCTGCCTTACCCCTGTCTGCACCAGCTTCCTCCTCATTGGGCTTGTACATGTCAAGATGCTGAACTCGGTCCCGTGAGTTTCGGGATTCCGAGTTTCAGTATCCTAAATAGATACCATCTGACCTGGAATGGTGAGGCCCTTTGTCTTTTTAACTTTGGCATGGTCTTGGAGAACACTCACACAACAGTGCAATAATCAACACTGCAGAATGCCCCAGATTACTTCAGTTCATTTAATGGGTACTGTGACTCCTTCACTGAGCCCAGAGTTAATTTCACATCTACGCATAGTCCAGACTTAAGTTTCCAAGTTAGTGCACAAAGACAAGAGATTATTATACAATGGCAAAAAATAATCTTGGGCTCTGATTCGTCAGTCTGGGACTGGACCCGTGATGTTATCCCAGTACAACATCATGGATCTAGTCCCACCACAGAAAAGACCGCATCAAATGTAAAAAAAAAAAAAAATCACTCCACGACGCGATTGACTGCCCCACTACCCTCCTCGCTGACAGGACGATCAGTCTTACTACCTGGTCTGCCCCTACACTGACAACACTGTGTTTACTGAACACTGAGTTCAAATCTGCTCCTAAGATACCCGATAAAAGAAAACTACATCAGGAACCCTGTAATTTCAGGCGCTTATGAGCCTGCATTTTAAACAGTGACCACGCAGCGGCTCTACTCATAATGCTCACTGACTCCTCTCTCGCCATAACTCGCTGACCTCACACTGATTTGCAGTGAAGGAATCACCACATTGAGCGATGAAATGCATGCCACGCCTTTTCTAGACGACAAGAAATGTATCGGGAGCCAGCTAAGCGAGTAGCAAGAGAGGACTCAGCTTAAGTAGGAGTAGACGTGGTCACTGTTTAAAATGCAGGCTCACTGCCTGAAATTACAGAGTTCTGATGTAGTTTTCTTTTATCAGGTAACTTGAGAGCAGATTTGAACCTCGGTGTTCAGTAAACACAGTGCTGTCAGTGTAGGACAGACCAGTAAGACTGATCTTTCCTGTCAGCGAGGAGGGTAGTGGGGAGCCACAAAGACAAACATTAAAACTAATACAGAGAAACCATGTAGGGGTAGCTTATCTCCTGCACAAGACAGGAACTGTGCACTTTTTTCAATAAGTATACATGCCCAAACAAAAAAATGAAATAAATGTATATTTTAAACGGGTTTCCTATCTTTTCTACTTAAAATAAAGCAGCCCATTGTATAATAGCAATAAGGCACTCCAGGGTGTGTGTTGTGCTGGGTTAACGTCACTTCTGGTGAATTAGTCACACATGGCCTGTGGCCTCGTGCCTAATCACCCCAGGCATGACGTTATCCCAGCACAACACACACCCTGTCGTGCCTTATTGCTTAATTCAATGATTCCTCACCCTGTCACTAGTACAGTGTTTCTGATGGTCCATGGTTACAAAGATCCAGGGCATCCCCATCCTCCACTGCCTGCGTACTTAAGAGAAAAACAGGGGACCCCTGCTAGCAGTGCATGCTGCTGTACTCAGGTGTGCTCTAGTCCCAGACTCACATAGAGTTCTTCAGAGGCTCTGACAGGAGTCTGGCTACACACACATAGAAACAGAGAAAATGCTGGCAGAAAAAGACAATTGGTCCATCCAGTCTGCCCTGCTTTTCCCTGTCCTACCCTGGGACCTAATGTCTAGTCTGGTTTATTGCCCACACCTCCACACACACCCTTGACTCCTCCCTTACTGCTTTCTGCCTGTGTAATTGTTAAGCCTTTTTTCTCAGCCCCAGCTGTGTTTGAAAACATTAAGGGTTCTTGCACCCACCACCTCTGCCAGTAGGTTGCTTCATGGCTTAGCCCTCTCTCTGTAAAATAAAACCTTCTTAAATCCCTCCTGAATCTCCTCCCTGCCAGCTTCTACACATGTCCCATTGTTCTTGATTTGCCAGTCCTGCTGAATATTTCCCCGCTATCTACCCTTGGTCATTCCTTTCAGGAACATAACGTTTTCTATTATATCCCCCCCCCCCCCCGGTCTCCAATAAGTACCTGTTCAGGGTCTTAAGCTGATCCTTACAGGATCTGCCCTACTGGTCCTGGATCATTTTGGTTAATTACCCTGTTGTACCATTCCTAGCCTGTCTTCGTCTTTTCTTAGGTAAGGGGCTCCAGAACTGGGCACAGTATTCCAGATGCAGCCTCACAGGGGATCTGAGGAGAGGCGGTATCACCTCCTTCTTCCTGCTTTCAAGCCCCTATATCCTGGTTGCATTGCTGTAGGTCTTGTTCAGTTGGCTAGATTGTTTTTGGGAGTCGCCTATGATGACTCCCAGGTCCCTTTCCTCAGTGGTAGTGTTGAACTTAATCTTCCATCTAATATTCCTTCCTAGGATTCTTGTTCCCTATGTGTATCATCCTTGCACTTTTAGGTATTGACTTTGAACTGCCAAACTGAGGACCACCTCCTTAATCTTTGCAGGTCCCTCTGCAGCTCCTTAACCCCTTCCTTGCTGTCTACCCTGCCACAGAACTTAGTTTTGTCTGTGAAGAAACACATCTTGCGTTGTATTCCTTCTTCTATGTCACTGATGAACATATTGAAAAGGACAAGGCAAGGCTGAACCCTGTCCACTCATGGCCTCCCTCTCCCCTGACGTTTGACCCTGTTTACAGTCACCCTCTTCCCCCCCCATCCTGTTAGAATCCTACCCATCTAGCTAGTTTGTTTGCTGTTCCCAGATCCTCTAACTTCTTCAGTAACCTTCTGTGTGACAGAGTTGAATTTCTTGCTGAAGTCACAGATCAAACCCACTGTTTGCCCCTTGTCCACTGCCCTAGTTACGCAGTCAAAGAATGCTATCAGGTTGGTCTGACAAGACATCCCTGCCTTGAACCCATGCCATGTACTATCCTGGAGCCCATGTCTCTCCAGTTAATTCACTAGGTCCTCTTTGACTAGTGTCTCTATTAGTTTACCTGATACAGAGGTAAGACTGAAAGGTTTGTAGTTTTCTGGTTGCTCTTTGTCTCCTCCCTTGTGAAGCAGGACTACATCCATTGCGCTTCAGTCTTTCAGAACCACCCCTCACTGTAGAGAACTATTGAATGGTCCTACCAGGGGTTCAGCCAGTTCCAATGCCAGTTCCCAGAGCACCCTCAAGCATATACCAACTGGCCCTGAAGCTTTGTCTATTTTCAGGGCTGCTAGCTCTTTTCTGACCCTTTCTCGCATACATACCACCTGCCCCATTTCTGTGATCCCTCTTGCAGCAGCCTTTATGTTGCTTTAAGGAAGAGGCTCACTATCCTCTACTGTGAACACAGAAGAAAAAGTAGTCATTCTGAATGGCTGCCTTCTGCTCATCCTTCTCTATTACCCTGCCCCCCCCATCAGCCTAATAATTCCACCCCTAATATTCCTTTTTCCCTGATATCTGTTCTTCCCCCACCTTGATCCTCTGTGCCATATGCAGTTCTGTTTCAGACTTTGCGTCCCTGACTGCCTTCTTGGCCTCACTCATCCTTAACTGGTATTCACCCCATTCCTTACCTTGTTCTTTCTCTTTGTATCTAATGAAGGACTTTTTTTAGCCCTAACTGCCTCCCTGACCTTCTTTGACTTTTTCTCTGTTTCTATAGGAAATATGGCAGATGAGCCATGGGGTGGGGATAGGGCAGACTAGATGGGCCAAGTGGTCCTTTTCTGCTGACAGATTTCTATGTTTCTATGTTTCAACAACCACATTGGTGTCTTGTGCCTGTTACTCCTGGTAATCATTCTCATGCATGACTAAGTTACCTCTAGAATGAGCCCTTTACTCCACACCTTTCCTCCACCTCCTGACTTCATCAACTCCCTCAGCTTACCCCTGCCTAGTTCCCTCATCTGGTCAAAGTCTGCTCTTCTAAAATCCAGAACTACAGCCTTTGACAAGGGTATGCTGCTATCAGTTGAAACCATATGGTGTTGTGGTAACTAGATCCCAGAGGCTTCCCAACCCTAACCCACCTATAATTTCTGAGTTTGTAGGCACAACATCTTGAATGTCTGTTTCCCTTGTGGGTACTCTAGCTGCATCAGCAGGCAGTCCTGTGACAAATTTGGCAGGGCCTTAGTCATACAAACACATGAAAATACAACCAGTCAGCATTGAGGAGATCCATTTTGAAGCGGTCAGCATGACTAGGTTTAAGAACCCTGCTGATGATTGTTCTAGGAGGTGGTTTGGAGAAATTATTAGCCCAACTGAACATGACAGGGGAGTGGTCGCTGATGTTGTCCAAGAGGACGGAGGCATTAGAGGCATGCTCAGGTTGGTTGGTGGGCACCCAGTCAATCAAAGTACTAGTGCATGTCCTGTAGTTAGTCCTAGTGGATGTTTCAATGAGCTGGGTAAAGTGGATAGCCTGAATTGCATCCTTGAATTGCTTAGCTTCAGAGGCAAGCCAATTAATATTGAAATCACCTAAGAGTATAACCTCAGAGCTTAGGGTTAGGCTTCCAAGACAGTCTATGTCAGCATGGAGACCTTGGGCCGAGTTCTTTGGGGGGATGTAGACAGATAGAATTGTGACAGTTTTGTTGAGGAGCCCCAAGAAGAACCTTAATGGCAAGGGCCTCGGCAAATGACCCTAGGCTGGGTAAATTCAGGACTATGCCATGAAGGCTGTCCTTAAGGTAGATTGCACAGCTGCCACATCTTTTAGATTTACGATCTTGCCTAAAGATTAAATAGCTTGGCAGACTGATACTCCATCGGGGATCTTGGGAGTGAGCCATGTCTCTACCAGAGACAGTACATCTGGATTATGTAGGGCTACCCAGGCTTGAAGGTTGTCAAACTTTGCTGTCAGGCTGTAGATGTTAGTGACGCAAAGGTTAAGGTGCCTGGTTTCAGAACACTCAACCCCTCATGTAGAGGGGGGCCGGGATTAGGGTGGATGTTGCCTGGCAGCAGTAGTAACAGGAGTACCGGGTACCCTATGCTGGAGAGCCCCCCATCGGACCTATCTCCATCCTGCTTCGGCCTGCTCCCGGTGGGGCGGAGGGGGGACCCCTTACCACCTCCCAGTCCATTAGAGTGTGCATCAGGAGGTCCTGGTGGTCCCTGATGGGAGCCTGGTTATGGAATCTGGAGCAGCCGGGTCCCTTCTATGACTGCCGTGGTGGGGTATTTTTCCTGTGTTCTGGTGCCTCCCACAGGACGTTGGCTCACTAGGGGAGCCTAGGGGTGGGGCGCATAGTGACACGCTACCACTCCAACTCCCGGCCAATGTCTTCCCTCCCTTCGTGCCATCTCACTGCATCTCCACCTATGGTCACCCAGATGGCGGTACTGCAGTGAGACAGGCATCCCTGCCCTCCCCGGAGGAGGAGAGCTGCCTATGGGTGCTCAATCCCCCTCCAGCCAGTCCTCCAACAACCTGAGTCCGTTCCTGAACCCAGGTCACCAGCGCTGCAAGTGGTAACCCTACCACTGCACTGGCAGGCCAGTCCACCCCAGTCCATCTTGGGCAGATTAAAGTCCCTACCACTACCACCTCTCCCTTCCCTGCAGCTTCGAGCAATTGAGAACTCAGTTCCCTGTCTCTTTCCTTCTCCTCCTAGTTGGGCAGTCTGTAGACCACCCCCAATCTCACCTTTCTTTCTCTATTGGTCTGTAGCTGAATCCATAGTGTCTCACTCCCCCCCCCCTTTCTGTCTCCTCCCTTGTGCATGTTATCCTCTCCCTGATACAAGTCACCTCCCCCTTGTCTATCACCCTGTCTCTTCTATACAGCTTGAAATCTAAAATCGAGAGGTACCAGTCATGGTGTGGTGTGGCCCAGGTCTTGGTAATTGCTGCTATGTGTACCTTCCCCTCCATGAAGAGCACCTGTATTTCTGCCATCTTGTTACCGAGACTATGAGCATTGAGGGACACCATCCTCCACCTCGAATCTGCGCCTCTTTCCCTTCCTTCTGTTCGTTTCCTGATCTGCCCTCCTCCTGTACTCTCCCCCTCATCCCCCATACTTAATTGCTCCCCTTCTCCTCTACACCCACCCTCCCAGTTACTACTGCTGATGTGGGGGGGAGGGGCCATTGATCTCCTCATTTCTAGAGTCTTTTGGCCTGCTGCCCCCTACCCCAGCAGTTTAAGCTCCGTTCGTTGGTTCTGTACTCCCCCAGTTTGTTTCTTAGTGCTTTTAAGCCCAGTCTACTAAGGTGTAATCTATCTGCCTAATACAGCATCTTGTTCGACCATGTGCCCTCCAGCCCCCCGATACATCTGAACCATTCCACCCTGTATCAGCTCCTCAGCCAGTCATTGAACTTGTCTATCCTCTTCTTCCTGACTGTGCTGGTTCTAGAGACTGGTATCACTTCGATAAAGGCCAATGAGCTTGCTACCTCCTTGCAGGTCTTTGCCTACTCCCTAAACCTACCCTGCACCACCTCCACCTCTTCACCGCTAGGTTGTTGGTTCCCAGGTGGGTGACTAAGTTAGGTTTTCCACCAGTCTCCCTTACAACTTCCCTGATACTTGGTGCTTTTAGCTGCTGGAACATCCCAATCTATGTCTGGTAGCTTGAGATTTCCCCACCACTACTGTTTCCCCCATTGTTGCCCCCTTCTGTATCTCAGCCCCTAGTTCCTTATCTCCCTACCCCCCTGTTCTGATGATCTGTAGACCATCCCCATGCACAGCTTCTTACCCAATGTGTTTGTAAATTGCTCCCACAGAACATGTTAGCAGAAAAGGACCGGAAGGCCCTTCTAGTCTGCCCCATTTTCTTTGCTTATTACTATATCCAGGACCCTGTTTGGTCACAGGTGTCCCTCCCACCTCCCTTACCTCTATGTATTATACCCATGTGCTTTTCCCATGCATGTTTGAAGCTCCCCGCCATCTTCATCTTTACCACTTCTTCTGGCAGGCTATTCCAGGTGTCCACTACTTTCTGTAAAGAAGTATTTCCTTACATCCCTCATAAACTTCATAGCATGCCCGTGTCCTCATACTCCTCCTCCTGTGAAACAGACTCCCCTCCTGCACTTTGTTCACCCTGTAAGGTACTTATAGGTCTTAATCATGTCCTCTCTTGCTCTCTTCTCCTCTCCTGCAAGAAGTACATGCTGAGCTCTCACAGCCTCTCCTCATATGTTTTTTCATGTAACCCCTGCATCATCTGGACCACTTACACCCTGTTGATGTCCTTGCAGAGGTGCAGCCTACAGAAATGGACACACTACTTCAAATGGGGTCTAACAAGTGATACAGTGGCAACATCACCTCCCTTCTCCTGCTAGAAATTCACTTCTTTATGCATCCCAGCATCTGGCTAGCTTTGCCTACTACCTAGTTGCACTATCATGCCACCTTGAGGTAATCAGATATTATTACCGCAAGGACTCTCTCCTGCTTGGCAAATGTAAGTACTAGGGCTGTGCGAATACCTTTTCCCAAATATTCAGCTGAATATTTGGTATTCAGGTCCCAAGTATTCATTATTTGTTATTTGATATTCAGCCAGGAAAGGTGTTTTTTTAAGGATAGCTTAAAAAGCACTTCAGCAACACCATTAATCCCCCTTCAAACCTGATGTACTATATACACCTCAAAGACACTTCAATGACCAACACAGAACTCTCACTAATGCAACACAAGCTACATGTGGCACACTCAATCCACCACACCACACACAGAACTGCGAAAATGATATCAAGCAGTGCACTGGGTCAATGCTGCAGGGTGTTCGAGGTCACAGTCACGGGGTAGAAGGTGCTTTGGCCATGGACATAGGAATAGTAGTAACAGTGAGTGCAGTAGTGGTGACAGCTAAAAGGGTGGCTGCTGCAAGAATGGCACTGGTGGTGGTGGGAAGTACACTGGCTGTGGATGCAGCAGCCATAGTGGTAGCAGTGGAAACACTGGTGATGGTGTCTGCTGCGTCCTTCACAAAGTATATAAGCTCTAATGCAATCCTACTACTGCACAGAAGGATATGACGGTGAACGTACAGATGGAACACGTGGTGACACTAGTAGCAGTACTACTGCTGGTGGTATTAATAGTAGTAATACCATTCCCAATGCTGCCACAACTAAAAGACTTGCCTGGGGAGAAAAATATTTGAGCCCACCGAATACAGAGAGACACCAGTCTGTAATTGTCTATTTAGTCTATCTCACCTCCTTCTCTGGAATTGTCTTAGATATCAATAATCTATAGTTGAGCAAGACAGGATGCAATTCAGTACTTTGCAGTAAATGACATGTCACAAAATACTGGATGACAAGAGGGATTAATTGCCATTGAATTACACTGCTCCTTGCAGCATACTGCAGTAATTTTGCAAGATACTGCATTGCATACTGTCTAGCACTACAGTATGAACTAATCTTGTGATGGTTCGTAATACTGATGCAGTGTTTCATCCTTAGGCATATTACTTTTGGATTGTTTTGTTAGGACATCTCAGTCTCATTTATCATAACTTCACTTATTTATGGTGTGTGTTTCTTTAAGAGCTGTATATTCATAGTGTGTTTATATGTTGCCAAGATGCCCCCTGACAAAGACCAGATTCTTGTCAAAGCGCTGGGGCTTTACTGACATCCTCCAGTCTCAGCACAAATAAATGTACTGGCAACTTTACTCTCCACTGCTCTTAACTGTATTTTGTTACTGCTCCCGTCCCTCCCCCATGTTTCCTTTGTTCTGCATAAATTATTTTGGGGTTTGGAAGCTCAGGGACAGCACCAGCAGTAATTTCCTGGATGTGCTGTACATTTGTGTGTCTATCATTCTGTCCCTCACCACTTGGGGCCAGCAGTGCAGATGCTTTGCTGGGGCTGGACCAAGCATGTTTGTGTAAGCACTAGTGTTGCTCAGATAGTATCCTATAAATTAGGATACCAGCAGATACCTCCCATTTGGCCAGATAGTTGCTGTGATAGGACAGTTGCAGTGGTAGGATGGTAGCACTATCTGACAATGGATCCTACCCTCTAGGTTCCAGCTCGGCTCCTAACTATCTCACCTAGGATCCCTGGGTCTGACCTAGGATTCATCGCTATCTGACCCCGGATCCTAACTGTCTGACCTAGAATCCCTGGATCCTAACTAGGATCCATCGCTATCTGACCCCAGATCCTAATTATTTTACTTAGGATCCCTGGATCCTAACTAGGATCCCCATATCCTAACTAGGATACCTGGATCCTAACTATGATCCATCACTATCTGACCCTGGATCCTACATCTGTTTTTGGTAGGATTTCTAGTAGGATCCAAGGTAGGATACCAGCACTATCTGACAGATAGTGGTAGGATCCACAAAAGCACCATCTGAGCAACACTATTAAGCACCCCCTCTACTTCCTTGTCTAGAGGTATATTGTGATGGTAAAGTTTGTGGGGAAGGGGGAGCGCATATAGCCCAGAAAACACAGCCCAGAAATAAAACAGGAAAACAGTACCTGGATTTTTCACGGGTGGTGTTGGTGATGGATTGACTCTATTAGGGTGCCCTCAGACCTTCAGAGTGCTGAGATGGTACACAGGAGGGATGAAAGATGCAGACTCTTCACCTGCCTGGCCTTGCCAACTTCACCTATAGGCCTTTGTAGACTGTTTTCACCAGGCAGGACTCTCAACATCTTCATACAGTGGTGCACTGGTCCCCGCTTCTCTGGATTTCACCCTGGAATTCACTGGAGACATGGCTGTGGAGGCAACTTCTTTTAGTGGCAAAACAGTTTCTCCAAACACAAGACTGACAGCAAAGTTGCAAAAAACAGGGAATCCCATTTAATGAACAATTAAAATAAACAGAGAACAGTCACTCCATGGAGTAGAAATTCACAGCAGGTTGCTCAGGACTGGGTGCTCACATTAAACTGAATGGTATCCTGAACTGAGAGGTCCCAATAAACTGTTAAATAGTACCCTGGACCCAGGGGTCACATTTTCACAAGATATCCAAGCAGCCAGACAGTCCAAACACAGTCAGTAAACTCGAGGCCGAATAAGACCCCCACACAGCAGGCAGCATTAAATATATGTCTCCCATCTTTATACTATCTTACCAGGAGCTCAGATCTCACCAGGGGCTGCCCAGCACACTTATGACCTCCCTCACCTTCCACTCCTTCTGCACAACTTTGCTTTGGGTTCCTGCCTTCTTGAGCTAATGGGGTTTCCCTTCTTCCACCAGAGCAGTAAGCCACAAATGACAAGGGTAGGAGTGAGACCCTTCAAATACAGTCCAGCACCTGATTACTGATGCCATGCCTACTCCGAGCATCCTAAGGAGTCTGCCTCCCTGGCGATCCCGGAAACTCAGGGCAAATTCCTCATGCAATGATCCCAGTCCACAACGGCCTCTTTTGTGGGGCTTAGCCACATTGCCACAAGAAATCAAGATACAGCCTGCCACTCTGCCTCCTGCTCCAATGACCAACCCACAGGTCTTCTCCTGCCTCCTCTGGATGCATACCTCATGGAGCTCCTCTGCTTGCAGCAGCCACCTCATCTGGGTGACCCTGAGACTGGCTGTCTTCTCAGTCCCAGCACAATCTGGGTATGCCGCACCAGACTGCGCACCCTGAGTCCATTGGCCATAACTGGCCCAGCCACAAGCCTCACATCTGGTTCCACACTGCATGTCTTTGAGGATCTGGTATTACTCCCAGAATTCCCCTCACCTCATATCTCCATCACCCAGCAGGCATGCAATTTCCTTAGTCCCTCATAGAAACTACTTTGAACCTGCATTCCCAAAGATGAGGGCACCCAAAACTGGCAGCCACCGTTTGCTGTTTTCCCAACCATCAGTACTCACTATTTCAAAACAATAAAAGAATACCCATGGCGCAGGGCCACACGACCGAGTAGGAGAATGCCCTGCTCCAATCTCCTCCTCGGTTCTCTCCCTCACGAATCTCCCCCTGTCACTCCCTTTTATAGCCTCGGCTATCTTGTCACCTAAACTAAATGTCCAATCCGGGACCATTTCTCACTGTCACAAAACTCACTGTCCACACTTTTTCCCCATGGGACTTGTAGTCCCCATTCTCATATTTAACATGTGCCCCCCGAGGTGCCAGCTGGCATTGAACTACTCTAACTAAAAAGAGCAACTTCCCCTTTACATTTCTCAAGCTGGTGCACCATTTTATCTGCAAAATATTTATTTATTTATAAAAATGGAGTTGTCTCAAGCCCAGCCGCCCTAAAATGGGACCCAAGAACTACCACCCTGCCCTGAGGTATGGATAATCCCGCCCCCACTCGATCTGCCTGCAAAAGGCCAGGACAGCGGGAATTCACGGCTTCAGCCACAAGCTTCATTCCGGGGGTCACAAGGTGCCAATCCCAGCCAGAGCCACAGGAACACCAGTGCCACAGGGGAGCACTGGAGTGACGGGGCTCCAAGCAGGGAAGCTAACAATGGGGGGCTTACACACTTCTGCTGTCAAATGCTTGCCATCCTGGCGAGCCAAAACTCGCCCCAATTCTACTTACACTACACTTACTCTAAACCTAAACCAACACAAATCTAGCCTAACCTGGCTCATTAAACCACCCGGGAATCACTATTCTTACTGGGCCACCCACCAACCAGACCTATGAAAGACCCAAAGCTTGGCCCGACTGATGGCATCCCCATTCCCTTAACTAATCCCTACCTGGCCACCCCCCAAGCAAGCTTACGAAGACCAAAAACTTGGCCTGGCCGACGGCATCCCAGTTTCTCCTCCACTAAACCTACAGATGGATTGCCTTTAGTTCACACGACGGTGTCCCAAGTTTCCAAACTCACACAAACTTAACACTTAAAACCTCCTACCTGCTGTCAGCTGCCTGTGTTGGACTGCCTGGACCTTTAAATAGACAGCACTTTAGCAAAAGCAGAAATCTTAGCAATAGTTACTAAACTACCCTAAAGTAACATTACTGTATTATTTGCTCATTCTTGACATTTTATGGTAAAACATTAAAAACTAGAGAAAACAGTTTAACTGAGCATCCCCAAAATAACATTATTTCCCTTTAAAACATTAAACACATTTTAAACCGTGAGCAACTAATTCATACTTCGGCATGGCATAAGTGCAATCATTAATAATTACTATATACAGTACTATACCAACAGTGCATAAACATTTAATCACATTTTTTTTCATCAAGGCACAATTTTCTCCACAAAAGCCCATCGTTCGCAAACAGTTAAAATGTCTCTACATCAGCTGCGTTTCAGTTCAAATACATGGGGCGCTGAATATTCATGGAGCAAACCACCCCAACATGTGGACCCTAGGTACAAGAGGCAATGCCAACAGTGCAGTCTCTGCTCCCACACAGTCCATTCTTGCTTCAGTCATGGCCACTGACCAAAACAAGGCTCTGACAGCTCTCACAGAAAAGGCGCGAAAATGTCCCAGTCTCATGCGCCATTTTGGTTGCGCAATAAGTAGCCCAGCAATTTGGGAGAATTTCACAGCTTCTCCAGCACCACAAAGTTTGAGTTCGCAGAGGCACCCCAAAATCAAATGCTGGACAAGCCCCCACATTGTAAGTACCCCCTTCCCTGTCTAGGGGTATATAGTGATGGTAACATTCATGGGGAAGGGGGAGCGCATACAGCCCAGAAAACACAGTCCAGAAATAAAATGGGAAAACAGTACCTGGATTCTCCATGGGTGGTGCTGGTGATGAATTGGCTCCATCAGTGTGCCCTCGGACCTTCAGGGCACTGAGATGGTACACGGGAGGGATGAAAGATGTGGACTCTGCACCTGCCTGGCCTTGCTAACTTCACCATAGGCCTTTTTAGACTGCTTTCACCAGGGAGGCCTCTCAACATCTTTTTACGGTGGTGCGCTGGTCCCCGCTCCTCTGGAACTCACTGGAGACATACCTGTGGAGGCAACTTCTTTTAGCAGCAAAACAGTTTCTCCAAACACAAGAGGCAGACAGCAAAGTTGAAAAAAACAGGGGATCCCATTTAATGAACAGTTAAAATGAACGGGGAACAATCACTCCATGGAGCAGAAATTCACAACAGGTTGTTCAGGACCGGGGTGGTCACATGAAGCTGTATGGTATTCTGGACTGAGAGGTCCCAATGAACTGTTAAATAGTACTCTGAACCCAGGGGTCACATTTGCACAAGATATCCAAGTAGCCAGACAGTCCAAACACAGTCAGTAAACGCAAGTCAGAATAATGCCCCCACACAGCAGGCAGCATTAAATACCTGTCTTCCATCCTCATACTTTCTTACCAGGAGCTCAGACCTCATGGGGCTGCCCAGCACACTTACAACCCCACTCACCTTCCACTCCCGCTGTAACAGTGTCAGTGGCTCAGTAGGTAGCACACTTGCCTTCTGAGGCCGGGAGATCAGAGGGCTGTGGGTTCAGTTCCCACATCTGGCACTTGGGTTAATATCCCAGTACTGACACTGTAGTGCAGCATGAGAGGGGTGCTGCACTTCTGAGGTGCCGTCTTTCAGATGAGACGTTAAACTGAGGTCCCATCTGCCTGGATTGGTGGTAATTCAGGTGGATGTTAAAGATCCCATGGCACTTCTCGAAAAGAGTAGAGGAATTTCCTCGGTGTCCTGGCCAAATTTCCCTCATTCACTAAAAATACCACCAACAGCTTAATCTGGTTCACGGTCAGTTGGCATTCATTTGTATCCCCCTCCTCCGGGTCGTGCCTGAAAATAGGCAGGATTTGTCTAGTGCACTTACCCGGTCAACAAAAATAAAATAAATAAAATAAAAATAAACAACTTTACTTTGGGTTCCTGCCTCCTTGATCTAATGGAGTTTTTCTTCTTCCACCAGAGCAGTAAGCCACAAATGACAAGGGCAGGAGTGAGATCCTTCAAACACAGTCCAGTGCCCAATCACTTATGCCATGCCCACTATGAACATCCCTGAGAGTCTGTCCCCCTGGCGATCCCGGAGACTTGGGGCAAATCCCTCATGCAATGATCCCAGTCCAGAACGGCCTCTTTTGTGGGGCTCAGCCACATTGCCATAAGAAATTAAGATACAGCCTGCCACTCTGCCTCCTGCCCCAGTGACCAACCCACAGGTCTCCTCCTGCCTCCTCTGGGTGCATACCTCATGGAGCTCCTCTGCATGCAGTGGCCACCTCATCTGGGTAACCCTGAGACTGGCTGTCACCACCACCAGACTGCACACCTGAATCCTATCAGCCATAACTGACCCAACCACAAGCATCACATCTGGCTCTACGCTGCACTCCTCTGAGTATTTGGCATTACCCCCAGAATTCCCCTCACCTTATGTCTCCATCATCCAGCAAGTGTGCAATATTCTTAGTCCCTCATGGAGACTACTTTGAACCTGCAGTCCTAAAGATGAAAGCTCCCTGAAACTGGCAGCCACCATTTGCCGTTTTCCTGACTGCCGACACTTACTGTTTCAGAGCAATAAAAGAATATCCATGGTGCAGGACTGCACGGCCAAGTGGGCCTATGCCCGGCTCTGACCTCCTCCTTGGTTCTATCCTCTATGAATCTTCCCCTCACTCTCTGTCACTCCATTTTATAGCCTTGGTCATCTTGGTGCCTAAACTAAAGGTCCAATCCGGGACCGACTGTCACTGGCACCAAATTCACTGTCCACCCTGGTGCCCCATGGGACTTGTAGTCCTGATTCACATATTTAACATGTGTCCCCAAGTTACCAGTCAGAACTGAACTACTCTAACTAAAAGGAGCAATTTCTCAAGCCGGCAGCCGCACATGTGCATTGTGCACAAATGCATCATTTCATCTGCAAAATATTTATTTATTTACAAAATGGAGTTGTCCCAAGCCTAGCCGCCCTAAAGCAGGACCCGAGAACTACCAACCTAACCCGGAGGCATGGACGTACCCACCTCTACTCGGCCTGCCTGCAAGAGGCCCAGACAGCGGGAATTCACGGCCGCAGCCACAAGCCTCACTCCGGTGGTTGCAAGCGACAACTCCTGCCCAAAGCCACAGGAACGCCAGCACCACAGGGGAGTACTGGAGCCAGAGGGCTCCAAGAAGGACTTACATTTGCAAGGCTGCTAAAGACATGACGGATCAGGTCACTAGTGGTTACTGTTTAAAGCACAGACTATTACTAAGTAGTGCCTGTGTGTGTGATGCGTTACTTAGTGTTTGTGGAACTACAGTAATACTTATGCCAACCCTAGCAGTTATTCTGTAGCACAAAGAAGCAGCAGTAAATAAAAAAAACAAACAGTGCTACTAAGAAGGAGGAAGAATAAGGCAACCTCTTTAATCAAACATGGAACTGAGCAAGGAACTGACAGAGGACACACTCTCAATTCAGTAAGTCAAGCCTGCCCTACTAAGTGCAACAGTTTAATTAACAAAACAAAACAGACAAACAAAAAACACACATGCACACAGTCATGTGCACACAAGGTACAGACTTAGAAAAAAATATATTTCACATGTACAGGTTTATCGTGTGTGGTGAGCTGTGGAAGGGGGGAGGTAGCCAGTACACTCCTCAATTGTACAGGGATCCACGCCAGGAACCAGGTGACTAACAATAATAATTCAGTGAGTCAAGCCTGACTGGTTTAGAAATGCAGAAGTTTATTTCAGAAACTGTGTGCACACAGCTGTGCACACGTGGGGCCCAGCCTTATGAAAAAATATATTAAGTATGCACAGGCAGGGCAAAGCCTCACAAAATCAAATATGATGCACATATAGGCAAATCGTGAGCAGTGACCTACAGGAGGGGGTGTTAGCAGACACCCTCTTCAGTCGTGCAGGGAACCAAGCCTAGAACCAGACAATAGCAAAACAGAAAAACACAAAAATAAAATGTGCTTCACTAAAAAAGTCATATTCAAGCTGTGTCAGAGAGCAGCAGAAAAGGGGTGTTAGCAGACAGCCTTCCTGGTCCCTGTAACTGGGTACAGCAATAAGGACAAAAATGCCTGTCAGAAAGCCAAACCTAGCTTTTCTGACTCTGATCAAACAAATTATGCTAACCCAAAAAAGCCTGTGGAACAAAATTGTTTTTTTTTTTTGGCAAATGTAATGTCTCAAAAGTACTGCAGAGCTAGCTCTCAGAAACCACTGTATCCTATCCTCTACCAACTCAGAGTGAGGAAGTCACGTGGTGTTCTTGCCTATGAGCTCCAGAAATGGCATTCAATTGGCCAAGGAAGTTCTGTGAGACTTGGAAATTTCACTGAACAGTCATTCCCGAATAGTGAACCATTCAGGAAACGCATCTGAATATTCGGGAAGCCTGTTATTCGTGGTATTCAAAAAATACTATTCTGCTCATGCACATCCCTAGTAAGTACCTCCCCCCACCTTATACACAGCCCTCAGGTTTTCACACCCTAGGCTCATAACTTTGCACTTTTTTACATTGTAACGCAGCTGCCACACCCTACATCACTCCTCTAGTTTCCCAGATCCCTTTGCATTCTCTCCACCCCCCACCCCCCGGGGTGTCCACCCTGTTGCAGATTTTTGAGTCATCTGTAAACAGACACACCTTCTCCTCCAGTTCCTCAGCAATGTCTCTTATGAAGACACTGAAGAGGACAGGACCCAGTACTGATCCCTGTAGTGCTCCACTGGTCACTCTCTCGGCCTTCAAGTGACTGCAGTTTACCACCACTCTCTGCTCCCCACCCTTCAACAAGTTAGATATCCAGTTCACCAACTTCTCCCTCCTCTAGCTGCTAAGGTTTTTTTTGTTAGCCTCCTATGTGGTACAGTGTCAAAGGCCTTACTGAAGTACAGATAGGATACGTTCACTGTCCTTCTGTGATCCACCTCCCTAGTTACCCAGTCAAATATTTGTTGACATGAGCTACCCCCTGTGAAGCTATTCTGCTGGTGTTCCTGCAGCCCATTTGTCTCCAGGTACTTCTTCAATCTTTCCATCAACAAGAACTTCATTAATTTCCCCACCACAATGTGGGACTAACTGGTCTGTAATTGCTAGCCTCCTTCCTCCTGCTGCTGCTGTTGTGCAGAGGGACCACATCAACCCTCCTCCATTCCTCTGGAACCACCCCTGTCTCCAAAGAGATGCTAATTAGTGTTGCCACAAGGGTAGCAGCAACAAATACCAGCACCACCTGTTACTGTGGAAAAGCGCTCTTTATTGAAGGTGAATCCACACAATCATGCAAACATCACAACCGGGCGGATCCTCTACCAGTTTCATTAGTAGAGCTCGTGACAAAACCGGTAGGGATCTGCCTGGATGTGGCATGTACGATTGTGTTGATCACCTTCAGCTCAAAAGCATTTGCACAGTGTGATCAAATGTTGCTGCTACATTCAGTAGATACCAAGCACACCAGCTGGATTGGAGCTGGGATTTGCAGCTTTGGATTGCCACTGGGGTGGCTAGTACTATCCTTTAGTACCCTTTGTGGATCCCATCTGACACCATTGCCATGTTTTTCTTTAGGGCTTCCAACCCCTGGTGGACTCCCTCTTCCATAGACAGACTTGTGTCCACACATCCCTCCCCCCAGTGCTCTTCTTAAGACTCAATTCACTACCACTTGTTCTTGCATCCTGCCCAGCTGAATCCCTTGTAACCTTGTTGTCAGTTGTTTATTGTCTCCACTGTTTTCTTCCCATTGTTGTCAAACCCTGCTTACTGTGTGTTGCGGAGCATATATGTAATTCAGTGCATGCCGTTCCCTTACCTTACCACCCTGGCTGTATATTTGCTCTTTGTATATATAATTTTGACTACTCTAATTTGTACTGTAACTGAACATGTATATGTGTGTAAATTCTACTATTACTGTATCCTGCCTATCCCCATTCACCCAGGGTGCATCTGGAATCGAGTGGTAAACTGCTCAGTATGCAGTATGCCTTCTTGGTAAAACTCTTAAATAAATAAATGCACATTGGCCCCTCCCCCTTCCACTGTGAAGACCGAGCAGAAGTATTCATTTAAATTGTTAGCTTTTTCATGGTCTTCTCTGCACAGTCCCCTCCTCCTGGTCCTGTGATTCTCACTATATCATCCCTCACCTTCCTCTTTTTGCTCACATTCCTGAAGAAAGTCTTAACCCCATTCTTGACCTACTGGGCGATCCTCTCCTCAGTGATTCTATCCCTCCTTCCCTCTCCTGATAGACACCTTTTCAACTGCCTCTATTTCTTCATTGACATAAAGGGTTACTCCACCCCATACCTGAACTGCTATCCCATCTATACATGGTGTATCCTGCTAATGTGGAGCCCCAGTCATTATTCCTGATAGCCCATATTTATGTGATGGCTAGAAAGTCTAATCCTGCATCTGCCACCATCGCCTGGAGCTCACTATACCCCTTCCCTTCTTGGTATTGCCTGTCCCTTGTCCTCTCCTTACCCCCCTTCATTTTCTGCCCATTGCTAGTTCTATGTGCCCTTACCCTTTGACTCATTTTCTTACTTTATTAGGAGCCAATGTCCAGATGTCTACATCTTTGGGGTGTGAGAATACCTTATTTCAGATATTTAGCTGAGTACTCTTAATCAGGGGCCCAATTATTCATTAGTCATGCTTCATTATTTGGCCACTGAAACGGTGTGTGAGGCTTCAGGATCTCCTAAGACTTCCGGTCCAATCAGAGGCCACTCTGGAAGCTTACTGACAGCAGCCCATGTGACCCAGCACTCACAGAAGCTACAGGTAAGAGAGACAGATATCTGAGCTGCTGTGGAAGAGCAATCTTCTTCCACCCACTTTTTGAAATAAGCCAAACAGCAGAAATCTTAACTGTTATTGTTTCTTTTTTAAATCCCAAGCTAGAGAGGGTAATCATTTTCACATTTTTGTGTGATAATTTTCAGTGTTTCTCAGTAGAACTATTAGGAGTATTTTTTTTCCCTAAAAGTAAAAAAAAAACCTAGTACTACTTGGCCCTTTTGTTAGACTTTTGTGTGATACAGTCAGCAGCTTAAAGGATTTTTTTTTTCTATAGAGCTGTCCAGCGGCAACCAACCCCACCACCCAGCCCATTCATCAACCTTCTCATAGCCTTACAGGTTCTCCATCACAATTATCCAGGACCACTATGCGGCAGGTGGCCACTGGCCAACCATGTCCATCATGCAACAGTCTGCTGGTGGGGGTGATTTTACTCCCCATGGTGCAATGTACAAGAATGAGCAGCTACAGCCAGCCAGGGGAGGGGGTGGGAGAAGTGGACAAGCATGGGCAGGGCAGTGGCACCAGTAAGGTGTTGGTCTGGAAGCATAATGATGTAGTGCGGTCATCCTGGAGAGGCCTTGTCTTAGGCAAGCTTCTTCTTTCCCTCCTCTTCACTCCTTTCCCTTCATCCTTTCTTTTCTCTCTTCCCAACATGTTCTCACCTAGTTCTGCCCCCTGGCAGGGTTCTGAGCATCCTGAAGGGGTCCAGCACTGGGAAATGACTCTTTCTTCCCTCCCCTTTCCCCTCCATCCTTTCTAATTAACTCGTCCTCGCCTGACTCTGCTCTCTGGCAGGGTTCTCAGCATCTTAAAGAGGCCTAGTCTTAGGCAAGTTTCTCCAACCCCTCCTCCTCCTTCCCTTTGCCATCCCCTCAACTATCTCTACCCAACTTGTCCTTGCCAACTTTTTCCCCTTATTCTAAGTCCTCACCTCATTCCGCCACTGGTAGCAATCTCCGCACTCTGAAGGGGCCAGTTCCAGGTATGACTCATCCTTCCCGACCCTATCTCTTACCCCACCTCCCTCCTGTCCCCCTCTCTACCCCCCTGCACTTAAAGGAATTAGTTCATGGGCTAATAACTTGCACTTTTTGTTCTGCCTGAGGTGCTCCCAGATTGCACAAGCCCTGTGTTAACTTACCCCTCACAACTTATTCTTTGCTCATTTTGCTCCGGCAATGTTTCCCCCATCGTTATCCTCTCCTTCTCCCCACTGGTTTCCCCTGTCTACCCCTCTACCCTCCTTGATGTCCCCTCACTGCACCTCATTCATTCAATAATTGCTAAATGATCTGCCTCAACTGTGATCCATTCCTGCAAGGAGTTGGCTCCAAGGCTACATTAGATTTCTGTACTACGTCCCTCAGATATGCCACTTGTAATTAAATGCATATTCCACAGGTATGATATATTTAACTGTATGTTATGTCACAAATGTGACTGTATGATTATTTATGACATTTTTTAACTGTACATCTTGTTACAAATGTAATTGAATGTTTAATTTCTCGGATATGTTAAATTGTGAACTGCATATCTAATTCTTCATCCAATCGTAAACCACCCCCCACCCCAGTCACACCGTTTGATGAGCAGCTTGTTCAGTGTGCCTTCCTGGTGAAACATGTCAATAAATATAAATAAATAAAGTGTGTCACCCTGAGCAGAGTAAGTCACATAACTGCCCTGTTATCCCAGGACAGACCTGAGACTAGTTTCAGCTCAGTGTGCCTTTCCCTACCAAAAGTCGTAAAATAAATTAAATAAGGACAGACCACCACAGGACAGACAGACAGGTTGGTTAGGCATTTCTCTATTAACCAAATACTACATTTTCTGTATTTCTGACATAGGACAGGGCAAGTAATTGCACTTTGCCACCACCTGATGTCTGTTGCTCCCATTCTTGAGTTTTCTCTGTCTCGGATTCTTGAGTTCTCTCTCTGTCTCTCTCTCTCTCTCTCGGTTCCCTTGCAGTTGGTTGTTTGAACCTGGTTCTGTTTCAGTATGCTGTAGTGTTACTGTTTGCCTTCTCCATGTTGTTTAACTATGTACCAACCACTTCAGTTCTGATCCTGCCCGGAACTGCACAGCAACAGGAGCTGTCATCACTCACGTGATCTGTACCTGCAAGAATAAGAGAGAAAAAAAAACATATTTAAGAGGCAGACGTGCAGGTTGTAATATTAATGTAAATCCTTCCCAACTGTAGCTCCACTTCCCCCTTCCCCAGTAAAAAAAAAATCACCTTGAATATTTACCTTTCCTGTTGGGGCACAATGTGTGTTAAGCCCTTTTTCCACAAAATCGAGTCTGACATAGTGCTTCTTTTATATTACATAACACGGATACTTTTTTGTCAATATTCTTAACTGGTTTTGAATATCATTTATATTAACTGGTTTTCACTATCACCTAAACTCACTCTCTACTTATACAACATTGTATGCACCCCTATATGCAGACTAATCTGTGTCAACATTTTGAGTGATATTTGACATTCAGGCAACATATTTAGATGCAGACTCACAATCCTAACTTTCTCATAAATGGCATACTAATATCTGACCCCTCTGGACTAACTTAAATATCACCGGAGTCGAGCAGCTCACATTTGAAAACAAGATGATCATCTTCAATACCTTTCAGCAAAGATGCCAGCTTGCACCCAGTATGTGCTGTCTTTCCTACAAGTCACACATTTTATTGGCTAAGCACTTTAGGGGCCACCCATGGTCAGCCACACACAGTAAGGTGATAAACCCTCTAGTGAGCTGGACTACACTCCCCCATCCTATTTCTAGACTTCACAAGTGCGTATATGATTTCACACCTGACAAGGTAAATGGTTCAGCTCCCTGTTGGCAGTCTACATTACCTAAAGCCCATGGTGAATATAAATGGCAGAGAACATGGGTGGATCTGTACAAACATATTAAGTTTGATATCTATAGCCTCATGCAAGTCAGAATCTTACACAACATGTACTTCACTCCTGCGAAACAGCATAAGATGCAGCAACTACTGTACCAGCGGATACTTGCTCAAGATGTAATGAGGTACAGGGCCCACTTCACATTCTGTGGCAATATCCCAGAGCCCAAGCCCTATGACAGACTATTAAAGCAAAAATGGACCCTCTTCTGGGACTGGCGGAGGCCTTCAACCCCACAGTCTGTATAATTATAAGAAGCAACTAAGTGGAACGTACAAGTACCACATGGCTATCATCTCTGCATGTGCCAAAAAAGTGATCATGAGCCACTGGTTAGATCAAGAAGTATCTAATTATCAAGAGTGGCATGCAGAGCTTATGTTTGCCATCAGAGCAGAAAGTCTATTGTCAGCATGAACAGCAGGTCAAAATCTTATGAGAACAAAATAGTGGAAGCTACATGTTCTGATGTCTTTGTATCCATAATCAGGTACAGATTGTTATATAAATTATAATCTGTCTAGGGTCATTGCATGGATGAAATTAGGTTTTAGTTCTTCTAGGATATGGTTTGCACTCAAAGTATGTCTGTCGCATACAGCAGATTTGTATCTCATAATACAGTGACTGATCAACTATTGAATATGGTACGGAATACTCACTTTAAATTACCGTACCTGTTCTGAGGTGGATTCATGTTCTATACATGTTCTGTAATGTGTTATGTATACATAAACTTATATATTATTATACATTCTTTCTGCAAATGTGTTAACATAAAACATCAATATATTTATATCAATAATTTGACATTTTGCATATCACCAAGCTACAAGATTAAACTGTATTTGCATATATATATATATATATATATATATATATATATATATATATGCAAATACAGTTTAATTTGTAGCTTGGATATGCAAAATGTCAAATTATTGATATCAATATATTGATGTTTTGCAAATCAAGTAGAGGCCTTCGCACCATGCAATTCTGCTTAAAGTTAGACCAGCAAACATTCTGTGGTGATTTGCATATGTAGCCCATGATGCTTTGCATTGTGGGGGCATGTGTGGTTTTGTATTTTCTTGAAACTTGGCTTCCCAGTCAAACGTCCTTTGGGGTAACCCTTGCCTCAGTGTTTGCGCACAGAGGTTCTTTGTCTTTTAAATAGTTTTTATTTTAATGGGTTCACCACACTATATCCAAGGCACACTGCCTTAAGGGTAGCTGGTCCATTCCACTGGGTTGTCAAACAGACGAGGCATACTGATGAGTCCTGGTAGGATGAAACACGTGCCTATGTCTTCTGTTAGTACCCTTTGCAAACTGTGTGAGAGGCCTTTCGGCACCATGCAATTCTGCTTAAAGTTGGACCAGCATAACATTCTGTGGTGATATGCATATGCAGCCCATGATGCTTTGCATTGTGGGGGCATGTGTGATTTTGTATTTTCTTGAAACTTGGCTTCCCAGCCAAATCCCTTTGGGGTAACCCTTGCCTCATTGTTTGCGCACAGAGGTTCTTTTTCTTTCATAGATATATATGTGTGTGTATATATATATATATATATATATATATATATATATATATACATGTCCAATAAAATTTCAGCTAATTCTTGATCTTTTTAGTTCAAATACCACCTTTATTGGTTTCTTTTTCTTTAAAAAAAAAAATTATCTGAGGATCAGTGGCAGGATTTTTAGTACAGTAAATTAATAAAAAGGGAACTAAGAGAGCTTCAGTAGCAGACAAGTAGTGGAACTGCAGTATAATGTGGGGAGTGGTACAATGCAGTGGCTGTGGGGCAGCCATATTCAGGCAGACGTTTTGGACACTGAGGTACTGCCCTATCTGCATGCATCTCTCTGGACTGCGGGATGAGGTAGCCAGACTCAGAGCGGAAGTAAACTGGGTCAGGAGTACCATCACCCCTATCCAGGGACCACCCAGTCCAATGCAACTGCCTCAAAGGATGCCGAGAATGAGGAGCACTTGGATGACAGTAGGCTCAGGGAGGGTTAGAGCAGTCAGGCAGAGGCACATCCCAGATCCTATTCCACTCAAGAACTCATATGCCACACTGGCAAATGAGGACAACCAAATAGAGGTACCTAGAGAAGTGGAAGGAAAGGATGTAGAGGTTAGCCAAGGAGGTGACCTCAGCAGGGAAAGCAGTGGACCCCAGAGGAGGAGGAAGCGAATCCTGGTGGGGGACTCCATCATAAGAGGGATCCAGCTAGGAACACAGGAGGGGGAGGACAGGGAGGTGAGGTGCCTACCAGGTGCCACGGCATGGAGGGATGGAAGGAAGATCCTGGGGATCACTGGGAAGGCAAGACGGGAGGGTGAGCTGGATGTCATCCACCTAGGTACTAATGACCTGGCAAATGGGGAGCCAAAGGAAGTTCAGGAAGAGTTTAGGAAACTGGGGAAGGGTCTCAAGCAAGTAGCTACTTCTGTCACTTTCTCAGAAGTACTACCTGTGAGAGGCAAGGAAGAGCATAGGAGTGCATGCACCAGGAACTTTAACTCATGGTTGAAGAACTGGTGCTGTGAGGAAGGGTTTGGATTCATTGGTGACTGGGGACCCACCTGGAGGGATGGAGGTCTGTTCAAGGCTGACGGCCTGCATCCATCCTGGAGGAGAATTCAAGCACTCAATGATAAGTTTAAATGCTACATTGACAAGCATTTAAACTAGCAAAGGGGGGTGGCAGGCCAGCAAGGATGGTACCTACTTGCTCACCCCCCACAGCTAGCAGTGGAACCAGTGAACCAGAGGGGTGGCTATCTCTGCAAAGCAGTGTGCAAAAGATGGAGATTAGTGCACAAGAGGTGGATAAGCAGAAAAGGGGCAAAATTCAGCAGAAGGGCAGACAGCAAGGAGAACCAGGGATAAAGGACAACCAAGGAAGGGGCTGGAGTAGAACAGTGAAACAGTCTAGGGAGGTCAAATCATGGAAAGCCATGTGTGCAAATGCCAGGAGCCTTAGCAACAAGATGGAAGATCTGGAGGCTGTCATGGTACAGTCAGACCTGGACATTGTGGCCATCACTGGAAACCTGGTGTAATGATAACCACGACTGGGAGATGGCCATACCTGGCTACAACATATTCAAGAAGAGACAGAGCAGGCAGGAAGGGAGGAGGAGGGCACTGTATGTGAAAAATGACATAAGGCCACAGAGATCCAGGAGGAACAAAATGGGGGAGATACTGTGGTTAAGCTGGAAAGTAAAATGGGACAGCCATCCGCACAGGTGTGGTCTCAGACCACCAGCCCAGGAGGAAGAAAACAGATAGGAGTTGATGCTAGCCATCCAAAGGATGGCAGACAAGGGTGAGGTAGTACTGGTTGGAGACTTCAATATTCCAGACGTGGACTGGAGCATCCCAGCAGCAGCATCAACTAGGAGCAGATTTATCCTGGACTCCCTTCAGGGTGCCTTCCTCAAGCAACTGGTCATGGAACCAACTCGGCAGAAGGCAATACTGGACCTTGTGCTCACAAACAGGGACAGTGTGATGGGGGTAACAGTGGGGGAGCACCTGGGAAACAGTGACCACCAGTCATTGTGGTTTGAAATCACAGAAAGAGCAGAACCAAACCACACAAAAACACGTATCCTGGATTTTAGGGGGGCAGACTTTGGGAAAATGGGGAGATACTTGAAAGAGGCATTAAGGGGAATGGGACAGGAATCAGGGGTTGAGGAACAGTGGGCAGTATTTAAAATGGGGATTACAAGAACAACAGAATTATGCATTAAGCAGGTTAGCAAGAGGAAAAGGAAGAGGAGACCATTATGGTTTTCCAAAGAGGTAGCAAAGAAAGTGAAAGCCAAAAAGATTGCATTCAGGCAATACAAAAAGACACAGGCAGAAGGGGATAGGGAGAAGTACCAGGAGAAGCAAAGGGAGGCAGGGAGGTCAGTAAGGGAAGCCAAAGCTCAGACAGAAGAACACATTGCAAAATCAGTGGGTAGAGGGGACAAAACCTTTTACAGGTACATAAGTGAAAAAAGAAAGACAAAGGGAGGGATAGTGAGACTGAAGAGGGAGGATGGGGCCAGTGGAGGATGACAACAGTAAAGCTGACATATTGAACAGGTATTTCTGCTCAGTCTTTACTGAGGAAGATGAGGGTAATGGGTCTGAAGGGAGTACAAGGGGTGAGAATGGTGCAGAAATGGACACAAGTCCCTTTACACGAGAAAGGGTCCTGAAGGAACTGGAAGTAATAAGAGTTGATAAAGCAATGGGGCCAGATGGGGTGCACCTCAGGGTCCTTAAAGAACTAAGAGAGGTGGTGGCTGAACCTCTGGTTATCCTGTTTAGTCGATCACTGGAAACAGGAGTACCCAAAGACTGGAGGACAGCAGATGTAGTCCCCTTATACAAAAGTGGGAACAAAGAGGAAGCAGGGAACTACAGACCAGTCAGCCTCACTCGGTAGATGGGGAAGATCATGGAAGCACTACTGAAGGAGAGATTGGTGGAACATCTAGTTGTCAATGGACTACAGGACCCAAGGCAGCATGGTTTCACCAGCGGAGGTCATGTCAGACCAACCTCGTTGAATTTTTGACTGGGTGACTAGGGAGGTGGATCAGGGAGGGCAGTGGACATGGCCTATCTGGACTCAGCAAGGCCTGACACTGTGCCACATAGAAGACTATTACACAAACTGGGGATATGGGTGTGGGCAGGACAGTAGTGTGGTGGGTAGGTAACTGGCTGGGTGGCAGGACACAGAGGATGGTGGTAAATAGGCTGTCACTCCACAGAGGGAAGAGTGACCAGTGGGGTACCACAGGAATCAGTGCTGGGACCGGTCCTATTCAACATCTTCATCAGTGACATTGCATAGGACCTAGAAGGCAGAATTTCACTGTTCACTGATGACACAAAGCTCTGTAACAGAGTAGACACACCAGAGGTGTAGACAGAATGAGAAGCGACCTGCAGAAACTTGAAGAATGGTCAGGGGTTTGGCAGTTGAAATTCAATGCAAAGAAGTGCAAGATAATGCATATGGGGCACAAAACCCTGGCACAATATATCAGTTGGGGGTGAGGATATAGCATGCACCAAGCAGGAAAGGGATCTTGGGGTTGTCATCCTGATGACTTCAAGGTTGAGGGAACAGTGGACAAGGCAGCAGGTAAAGCAAATAGGATGCTGGGATGTATAGGCAGGGTATCACCAGCAGGAAAAGGAGGTCATAATTCCGCTATACAAGACACTAGTGAGGCCCCACCTGGAGTACAGTGTACAGTTCTGGAGATCATACCTACGTAAGGACATAGACAGGGTAGAGAAGGTTCAGAGGAGGGCAACAAGATGGTGCATGGATTGCATCACAAGTCCTATGAAGACAGGTTGAAGGAACTGAACATGTACTTCCTGGAGGAGGGGGAGAGAGGGATATGATAGAGACATACAAGTATCTTACAGGGAGGAACAGGGTGCAGAAAACACTATTTTTAAGTGAAAAGATGTTCCAGGACTAGAGGGCATGGGATGAAGTTGGAGGAGGGACGATTCAGAGGAAACATGAGAAGAATTTCTTCACAGAGCAGGTGGTGGACAAGTGGAACACCCTGCCAGAAGAAGTGGTGGGGGCTGAAACAATCACGGGATTTAAGAATGCATGGGATAGACATAAAGGAATTCTGGAGGTCAGGGGTAAGGGGCAACAGACTTCTAGGAAAACAAACTGAACTTACAAGCTCAAATGGGTAGACTGGGTGGGCCATAGACCCTTATCTGCCGACACTGTCTATGTATCTATGTATCTTTAGGTTTAGCCGTCAGTCTACTGCTCTACCTATATTAATTGTAGTACAATTTCTTAATCGATCTCTCAGTTTTTCTTTTCCTTTTATCAGGAGTTGATCATTTCTGATGTCTTATTCTTTTAGGCAAACTAGGCATTCTAAATAAATGAAATATAAGATATAGCACATTGTTTATTAATATTAGCATACATGTACACCCTAAACATATGTTGTACAAGGTTTTAGAATGTTTAAATAAGTTTTTATACTATAATAAGTAGGAACATAAAATTGGATGTCAGGTAAGGACCGTTTGGCCCACCCACCCAGTCCTTTCTTCCTTTGCAGAGAGATTTGTTGGCTTCACCATGCCTTCCCTAAACTTAGCCCACTGTTCCTCCAACCCACCTAGGTCACCCCCGTCAAATCTGAGGCATTCTTCCATTTTTTTAAATCTGCCCTCCTGAAATCTAAGCTTCTTGCTCATGTGTGGTTTGTTTCTGCTGCTGTCCTCATGTTGAACCACACTGTACGATGATCAGTGGTCCACAGATGGTCTCCCACATTGTCGTCTGTAATACTGCTCCTGTTAGTGAGCACTAGGTCCAGTATTGCCCCATCAAGAGTGAGCCCCCTGACTAGCTGCCTGAGAAACGCCCCTTGCAGGGAGTCCAGGATGTCCCTTCTAGCTGAGTCTGAAGCTGGAAGGCTCCAATCTACATCCAGCAGGTTGAAGTCAACCACCAGCAACCCCCCCCCCCCCGTTTTACTGCCATTGTGCAAATGGCTTCCACTAGTTCCTTATCCAGTTTCTACCCCTGTTTTGTAGGTCTGTAGATCATGCCAGAGCAAATACTGGCTCTGGTTCCTGTCTCCAGGGTGACCCACTGTACCGCCAAACCCTCCATTCCCTCTTGCATTCCTTGTGTCTCTGTTACTTTGATATCCTCCTTTACGTACAGCACTACCCCTCTTCCCTTCCTTTCCTTCCCGCCATATCTTTCCCTAACTGAGTATAGCCTGGTATGGCCATGTCTCAGTCATGATTTCCTGTGCACCATGACTTAGTAATGGCAACAATATCCAGATCTGCCTATGCCATGATAGCCTCTAGGTCCAGAATTTTATTTCCTAGATTTTTTGCAATTGCAGATATGGCCTTCCTCACTTTGTTTCCACTCTGCCTGCTACCCCCCCCCCCTTTACATTTTGCCCTATCTCCGTTTCCCTCTCTTTTTGCAACATTTATTTCTGTCCCATTTGTTTCCTACCATATTGCTGTTTTTGTTTGTTTTGCACCTTGTGGGATTTCCCACCCATCAGGTCCTCCTTTCTCTTTGTTTCAGTCTATGGGGAGAGGGCAGTTTATGCCTCCTTTTCCTTCCTCTCCCCCCTCCCCAGCTAGTTTAAATGTTCAGCAAATGACTGCAGTTCACTTCAGGATGCAGGCCATCAGCCATGCATAAGCCCAGATGCCTTCATGTTGATCTGCAGTCCGCAGTGTAGCTGAAATCCTTTTCTTTACACCATTCCTTCAACCATGAGTTGAAGCTCCTGGTGCGGAGAACTCTATCCTCCAGCCACTCGCAGACAGGCAGCCCCCCACCTAAAACCACCAAGCATGCTACCTGCCTAAGGCCCCTCCCTAGCTCTCTAAAATCCCACAATAAAACACTCACATTGGGTTATGTTTTTGGCCAGATAATTAATCTCCAGTGGCCTGTGGCAGTCGGCTATTCCTCATGCAACGGCACTACCAGAACTAACATGTTTATATCAGTAGCTAATTGGTTAGCCTCTTTCATCCATGCAATTCTGGTCATTATGACACCAGTTTGGCAGCCTGTCTAACGTAGAAGTTGAAACTTATAAGTTGATGACAGAAAAGGACCAAAAGGCCCGTCCAGTCTGCCATTTTTTCTACCTTGTGAATGTGCCATAGGCCTTTGCTCTGTCAATGGCCTATCTAGTCATACTCATCTGCATTGCTCCCTTATGCCTATCCCATGCCTGTTTGAAGCCCTGCACTGTATTCATATCCACCACTTCCTGAGGTAGGCCATTCCATGCATCCACCACCCCTTTTGTGCAAAAAGAACTTCCTCACATTACCCCTTAATTGGCATTCATCTAATCTCATGCTGTGTCCTCTTGTCCTGCTATTTTTCTTATATTGAAACATGTTAGACTCTTTCACCTTGTTAATGCCCTTAAGATGTTTGAATGTTTCGATGATATCACCTCTCTCCCTCCTTTGCGCTAGGGTATAGATATTGAGCTCCGTTAATCTGTCCTCACATGTTTTCTGATGCATTCCCTGCACCATTTTGGTTGCCCTTCTCTAGACTGCCTCCATTTTGTTAATGTTCTTGTGCAGGTGTGCCCTCCAGTACTGCATGCAGTACTCCAGATGAGGCCTAACCAGTGTCTTGTAAAGAGAGATTATTACCTCCCTCTTTCGACTTGTGATACCCCTACTAATATATACCAACATCCCTCTAGCCTTACCTACTGCTTTAGTGGTCTGCTTGGATGATTTCAGGTCATCTGTGATGATGATGCCCAAGCCTCTTTCTTCCCTTGTGATTGCCAGCAATGCCCCTACCAACCTATAGGTGGCTTCAGGGATTCTCTTCCCTAGGTGCATGATCTTGCGCTTCTTTGCGTTAAACCTCATTTGCCACTCTTCCAACCATTTTGCCAGTTTATCCAGATCTCTTCTCAATCTGCCCACACCATCTGGATCATCTACTCTGTTGCAGACCTTGGTGTCATCTGCAAACAGACAAACCTTACCCTCCAGTCCATCTGCAATGTCACTGATGAAGATATTGAAGAGGGCTGACCCCAGACCTGATCCCTGAGGTACCCCACTTGTGACTTGCATCTCCTCTGACTTTATACCGTTTATCACCACTCTCTGTTTTCTGCATGCAAACCAATTTGCCACCCAGTTGACCAACTTCTGACCCACCCTGAGCCTAGCCAGCTTATTAATCAAGCTTCTATGTGGCACAGTATTGAAAGCTTTGCTGAAGTCAACTGCACCCCCTTGGTCCACCACTCTGGTTACCCAGTCAAAGAAATCTATGAGATTACTTTGACAGGAACTTCCTGTTGTAAACTCATGCTGTCTTGGATCCTGTGCTCCTGTGGATTCCAGGTGTTGCACTATCCTTTCCTTAAGGAGTGCCTCCATAATCTTGTCCACTACTGAGGTAAGACTGACTGGTCTGTAGTTCCCTGCCTCCTCTCTGATACCACTCTTGTGGAGTGGGATCACATGAGCCCTTCTCCAGTCTTCTGAGACCTCTCCTGTGCTCAGAGACTCACTAAACAGTTCTGATAATAGCTCTGCTAGTTTTACCCTTAGCTCCTTTAGTACCCTGGGATGTATGCCATCCAGTCCCATTGCTTTGTCCACCCTGAGTTTAGTGAGCTGTTGTAGCACCTTTTCTTTTGTGAAGGGACTAGTGCACACCTCCCCCCGTGTCCATGGCACTAAGCTATGGGCTCTGCCCTATCTTCACCTCAGTAAATACTGAGCAGAAGTATCTATTTAGGATAGATGCTTTTCCTTGGTCATCCTCCACACACTTCCCCTTATCCCCTTTGATCTTAGCAATACCCCCTCTGGACTTTCTCCTTTCACTAATGTATCTATAGAAAGTCTTGTCCCCTTCTTTTACTATTCGTGCTAGTGTTTCCTTGGTTCGGGCCTTTGCCTACCTTACTGCCTTCCCTGTTTCCCTTAGGGAAGTTTGGTATATCTCCCCATCTTCGTCCTGATGCATTCCCTTATATTTCCTGAAGGCCAGCCTTTTGGCTGTCACCTTTTTTTGCTACTGTTTTTGAGAATCAAAGTGGTTTCCTCCTTCTTTTGCTTTTACAAACATACAAACATATGAATAAGCCAGCAGAAGAAGGCCATTTGTTCTATCAGGTCTGCTCGTATTGCAGGGTCCACAACTTGAGCTACTGTCCCTGCCCTACCTCCCCACTCCTCCCATCCTCCCTACCCATGATCCTTACTTTCCCCCTATGCCTATCCCAGCCTCTCTTAAAGCTGCATACTGTCTTCAATGAGATTATCTCTTTTGGCAACGCATTCCAAGTGTCCACCATCATCTCTGTGAAAAAGTGCTTCCTGACCTCCCTCTTAAACCTCCCACCCTCCAGCTTAAGACTGTACCTCCTCGTGTTATGGTTGCCACTCAGCTTAAAGAGACTCTCCTTATCAATCTTATTTATCCCTTTCAAGTACCTGAAGATCTCAATCATGTCCCCCTCTCTCTCCTGTCTTCCAGGGCATACATGTTCAGTGCCCTCAACCTCTCCATGTATGCCTTGCCCTGCTGACCAGCTATCATCTTTGTAGCCCTCCTCTGGACCTTCTCCAGCAGGTTAATGCCCTTTATGAGGTGTGGGCACCAGGACCGAACTCCATACTCTAGAAGTGGCCTTACCATTGACCTGCACAATGGCAGTATAACCTCCTCTCTCCTACTACTGATTCCCCTAGATATGCATCCCAGCATCTTGTTTGCCTTTGCTGCTGCTTTCTTGCACTGCGTGGAGTGCTTCAGATCACTAATGATCATCACTCCCAGGTCCTTTTCCTCCTCTGATGCAGGTACTTGGACTCCACCCAGGTAGTACTCTGTCCTGGGATTCTTGGAGCCAATATGCATAACTTTGCATTTCTTGGCATTGAGGCCAAGCTGCCAGACCCTGGACCACCTCCCCAGCTTTTTCAGATCTTCCTGTAGGTCCTGTATCACTTCAGCTGTGTCCACTCTCCCACAGAGCTTGGAGTCATCCGCGAATAGGCACAGTTTGCCCTTAATGCCATCCCCAATGTCATTGATGAAGACACTCTCTAACACAATGGGATGTTGCTTCAAGTATAGCATCCTTAATGCTTGCACACTTTACCTGTACCCCCTCACCTGCATTTCTTCTTGCCAGGGCTAGCTTAACTCTGTTGGCCATCTTATCAAAGTCAGCTCCTCTGAAGTCCCATATTTTTGCCTTGGAATGGGATGATTTAGTCCTAGTGACTTTCTAACAATTTAAGGAAACAAAAACATGTTAGAGATTGGGCTTGGGTCAAAGCAAAAAAGACAAGGGAAAAATTGGATTGAGGCAATTACAAAAGGTTACACAATCTTTATGTAAAATTAGTAAGATTCACCAAACAAAATTATTTTAAGAGGCTTTTGGAATCAAAATGTTTGGATCAACCTAAAGATTTTTGGCATACAGTAAATTCTCTTCTGAAGGGTCAAAGTGCTATGGCTTCTAATGTGTTTACAATTGATGGCCAGCCAACTCAGTTGCCCCAACTGGTGGTGGATAAATTCAACAAGTTTTTTGGTAAAATTAGTTCAAAGTGCGCACAGGGTATAGACTTGAAGGAATTAGATGTGGAAGGGGATATTGGTTCAAAATTTATTTTTATGGAGATTTTGTCACATGATGTCTTGGTGGAATTATTGAAACAGAATACATTCAAAACCATCGGACTGGACAGTATTCCCTCCAACTTATTGAAGTTTGCCTCTCCAAAGATTGCATCTCCTTTGGCATGCTTATTTAACTTTTCTATTAAGACAGGGGTATTCCCCAAAGCATGGAAACAATCAAAAGTAGTTCTAATTTATAAAGGAGGGGGTTAAAACTGAATTTGGTAATTATCGTCCTATTTCTTTGCTACCTCAGGTTTCAAAGATCTTCGAAAAGATTGTTGCAGCACAGATCTCTGGATATTTAGAAATGGGGGGTCTTTTAAATGGTATGCAGTTGGGGTTCAGGAAATCTTTTAGTACCATGACAACTTTGGTTAAGGCTACAGGTGATTTACAGGTTGCTCTGGATGGGAGGACCCCAGTCGGCACAATCTTTGTTGATCTATCGAAGGCTTTTAATTCACTGAACCATAGGGCCCTCCTATCCAGGGTGGCCTCTATGGGATTTAGGGGATGTAACCTTCAATGGCTGCACTCCTACCTGACAGAAAGAACTCAAAAACTTGCATTGGGAGGCTGGGTATCGAGTGTTGTGTCTGTTGGATCGGGGGTCCTCTAGGGTTTAATCTAAGGCCCAATATTGTTTAATATTTATGTAAATGGATTAAGTTTCTCAGATTCATCTATTTTTTATTATCTGTATGCTGATGATACGATTATTTATGCATCGGACCTATCAGTAAATGGGGTTCAGATAAAGCTTCAGAAAACATTTGATGAACTGCAGGGTTTTTTGAGAGTGATTTGGTTTTGAACTAAAAGAAAAACTAAAACAATTTTATTTTCTCATTCTTCTTTAATTCAGAAGGATTTGACATTGAAGATTTGTACCTTGTAGGGATCCCCGATCCAACAAACTCAAACATATAAATATCTGGGAATGTGGCTTGACGAGTCTCTAAATTGGGCAGCTCATATAAATAGTGTGGTAGCTAGTACAGGAAGAAAACTTGGCACTTTGTATCATGTTAGACACTGTATGAGCCCTGATATCAGAGAAAAAGTAGTACAAATGGTGGTTTTACCCACCATACATCATGGGGATTTTATTTATGATAGTGCAAAGAAACCTGATTTGGATAGAATTGACATATGTTACGGTAGATTAGCCAGATGCATTCTCGAATCTGATAGGTTTACCCATAAGTGTTTTTTATTTAACCGCCTTCAGTGGCTGCGACCTTCTGAACATAGGCAGGAGCATTTGCTCACTTTTATGTTCAGATGTTGACCGGGAACTCTGCCCCCTTATATTGATGTGGCAATTCCTCACTGAACTAAATTATGCTCATTACGAACATCATTTAAACCTCAGTTTGTTGTTCCCAGCTATAACTTAGAGATAGGAAGTCACTCTGTTTTTTTACAGAGGACCAATAGCATGGAATAAGATACCAGCTAATAT
Organism: Neoceratodus forsteri; assembly: GCA_016271365.2. Taxonomy (NCBI): domain Eukaryota; kingdom Metazoa; phylum Chordata; order Ceratodontiformes; family Ceratodontidae; genus Neoceratodus; species Neoceratodus forsteri. Next base: position 724,636,805 of record CM028137.1, on the reverse strand, counting down.
TAAATTTTGCAAAGGGAAATTATCCTGGCGGAATATTAGGGCATGGTTCAGGCAGCAAGTCATTATTGTTAGGAACTGTTGTTAATGTCGCTGAATGTTTATCTTTTTAACATATTTATGTTTTTTTTTATGTTAGATTTATTGTATAGTCTGTATGTCTGATTTATTGTAAAGTCTGTATATCATGTGAAATCTTTTGTATAGGACCTCATTGTAAATGAGCTTAGGCTCAATTGAGTATATCCTAGTTCGTATATTTATATGAATAAAACTTTTAAATACTTACTACTAATACTACTACCATGTGATGGTCACTGGCCCCCAGGTGACCTTCAACCTGGAGATCTGTCATCCTTTCCCCGTTAGTCAGTACTAGATCTGGGATAGCTCTGTCTCTTGTGGGTTGTTGTACCAGTTGTTTGAGGCCCTCCCCCTGCAGGGAATCCACTATGTGTCTAGTTCTGGCGGATGTTCCTTCTGGTATTGACCAATCTGTATCTGGCATGTTGAAGTTTCCCATTATCAGAACCTCCCCTTTAGCTGTCATGTTTTGTATATCTTCTAACAGCAATGTGTCTATGTTCTCTCTGTGGTCTGGAGGCCTGTAGACAACCCCAGCTCGTATGGCTGTCCCATTTCCTGTTTCCAGGGTGACCCACAGTTCTTCTGGCTCCTTATGTGTATTCTGAATTTCTGTAGCATTGATGTTATCATTGACTTAAAGGGCCACTTCCCACCCCACCCTCCTTTTTGCACCTCGGTCTCTTCTGAACAGTACATAGCCGGGTACTGAAGTCTCCCAAGCGTGGTTACTGGTGAACAATGTCTTGTTAATGGCTACTATGTCCAGTTTAGCCTCTGTCATTGTTGCCTGCAGGTCTGGGATCTTGTTTCCCAGACTGCCCCCAATGATGACACATTATCTAATTTTTCAGCCATAAATATGATAATGTATGGGCAGCCATATATAAAAAAAACTGGGACTGCATCACAAGGTTTCTATGGCAACAGAAACCTGGAGTACAAAGCTCAAGATTTTCCCTAGTTGTCTTAGAAAATTTGAGATGAAGACACAGGCTTCTCTGTGTATGAGTGCTCATACATTATCTTTCATAATGTATGGGTATCCATGCCCATTTCAGACACTCTGATTCCTTAAAGTGAACTGGTGGTTGGGGGACTAAATTGGCTGGAGGAAAACAGCTGTGTGGCAGCAGTCTACATCATTGTACTGCAATAGTGACATCACTACTGCAGCTCAAGAACATAATAATGTCACTACTGCAGCACAACAAGCATATTTCAGGCATAGAATTTACATTTAGAAATATATAAAGTTAATGGACTTATTTATTTAAAATTGAATTAAACAAGAATGGTATTTTTACTGTGGTGTAAGAAAAGGGGGTCCACATGGTGAATCAATGCAGCTAATGTTTTATTAACTGAGTTACTGTAACAGTCTACTTTACCAAGAAATTATCACAATTTGGTGGAATTGGTGTACCAGTGATTAACCTATATAATAAAGAACTTACACAAGCTGAAACATCTGTATTTTCCAGAGGATTAACTTTCTGCCCCACACAGGAATTTGATAACATTAGATTATGTGATGAGGTAGAATAATTTGTAGACGGCTTGGTCTAAAAGAGTATTTTTTTGCTAAGAACAACACACAAATAACACATTACAACAGCACAGAGAAAACATCAGGCTGGACCCCTTGGAGCGGATGCAACCCCAAGTTGGATGCCTACATCAACTGCTTCTGTAGAAGAATAAACTCCCAAATCCTAAGCAAACAGCAGAAACTCTTGTATAATATCACACCACTAGAAAAAAGGGCAATACAAACTCTGAAAGCAACCATACCATTGTAATAAAACAAGCTGACAAGGGTGGAGCTGTGGTTGTGATGAGCACATAGGATTACATTAAAGAGGCACACAGAGAGCTGTCAGATACAGCTTATTATAGAGAACTCACTGAAGACCCTACTATACAATATACAGAAGAACTCATACAAATCATCATGTCTCTACCAAACAACGTCCAAGAACAGTTAAAAATATTAATTCCAAACAAACCTATTCCAGGGACACTCTATATGCTACCTAAGATACACAAACCAGGGAATCCAGGATGACCCATCATCTCTAGCAATGGCACACTCACTGAGAATATTTCAAGACTCATTGAATCCATTTTAAAACCACTAGTAAGAGTTACTAGCAGTTTTATTCAGGACACCACATATTTCCTTAGGAAACTGAAGCAAATTGGACAACCACCACCCAACACTATTCTAGCCACAATGGATGTCAATGCCCTGTACACTAATATCCCACATGAGGATGGTATAGCAGTATGTCATAAATTTTTAAAGGACAACACATCCACAGGAGACATTCCAGGAACCACCATCAGCACCCAAATAAAATTCATTTTGACACACAACTTCACCTTTAATGGCAAGCACTTTTAACAGATGATGGGGACTAAAATGGCACCACAATATGGCAGTCTTTACATGGCCTGTTTAGAGGAGGATTTTTTAAACACCACCCCTACAAACCATCAGTCTACCCCCGATATATAGATGACATATCCCTGATTTGGACAGAAGGTGAAGACTCTTTTAAAAAAATTACATCGTGATTTTAACAACTTTCATCACTCTATAAAAATAATTATTGAATACTCAACCACCAGCAGACATTTTCTAGATACCACAGTCAGTATCACTAAAAGTGGACATATACAAACTGCTCTTTACAGAAAACCAACTGACAGACACCACTACTTGCATAATTCCAGCTTCCACCCAAATCATACAAAAACATCTGTAATCTACAGTCAAGCAATTCAATACCATCGAATCTGCTCTGAAGAGAGAAGAAGAGACAGACAGTTCTCCTCACTTCAGAATTCCCTAATCCTGCATGGCCACTCTGAAAGACAAATTGACAATGAATTGTAACTGACCATACAAATACCATGAAACAATCTGCTGGAATACAGGCAAAAACATCAAACTGACCGCACACCCCTAATGGTCACTTACAGCCCCATGCTAAAACCCCTTCAGCAAATTATTAAAGAACTACAACCCATGCTAAGAGAGGATGAAACACTGAAGGACATCATCCCTGAACCACCTGTCATTGCCTATAAGCAGCCCCTCGGCCTCTCAAACATAATAATTCATAACAGACTCCCAGCAGATCATAATAACTGAGAAACAAGAGGGACAACACCATGCAACATGGCAAGATGCAAGACCTGCACCTACACATGCACACAGGCCACTATCAAGACAAGCCAGAACAACATAATAAAAATCAATGGATCCTACACATGCCAATCCAGCAATGTGGTTTACCTAATTCAGTGCGAGAAGTGCACAAATGGATGCTATATTGGGGAAACTCTGAAAACCAGGATGAATCACCACTGACACACAATAGTAAACCAGGTTAGCAGCACACCAGTAGGAAACCATTTTTCACAAATAGATCACTGTCTCTTGGATTTAGCTGTCTTGATACTAAGAGGCAACTTCAAAAACACACGGGACAGAAAGACATGGGAATTGAAATATGTGAAACAATTTAAATCTAACATTTGTGGACTGAATCGGGACACTGGATTTATGACACACCATGGTAAACTGTAATTCTCTTGTTATTGTGGACTGAATTGAGACATTGGATTTATGACACACTATGGTACACTATAATTATCTTGTTACTGTTTTTATCTGAGTTCCTGCATGCTCTGTTTTTATTACCTGTTTCCTACTTCCTCCCTGCCTCTCCTACAAACTCTTCAGCCTACTCCCTGATGGTTTTCACACCTCACTGTTTACATTACCTCACTCTCTGTTTATCTTGGCTTTTCTTGTTTTGTTTCTTTTAATTTCTTGGCTTCCATGCATTTCTTAGGCATCTCCTGTCTATTCTACCCTTTCAGCCTACCTTCTGTTCCTTTAATCTCAGATCTTTCTTATGTGTGTTCCTGTCTGCTCCTTTTTATTACCCTTTCAAGCTTCCCTTTATCTCCTACTGACTTGTTCCTATTTAGTACCCACCTTTCTTCTCACACATTTTTTTACTTTGCTACTTATATAGAATTACATATCTAGTCCCCTTTTATCACATTCTTACTTCACTTCCTGCTGTTTTATAAATTGCTCCACAGTGGATATAAATACTACTTATGTTGCTCAGTTTTGCTATTCACCTGAAGAAGGGCCTTGTGAGGCCCAGAAAGCTTGTGTATAATTCCATCTTTGTACAAGACACTTGGTCCAATAAAAGGTATCAAATCTTTCATCATCTACTGTGTACCAGGTACTTAACCAGGTTTATCGCAAGCCCAGTGTTGCAAATCAAACATGCTAACCTAAATCCTGCTAACTTAAATCCTGAAGGCAGTAGCAGAACTAACCAACCAGCTAAAGGAACACTCTCTACAGCTGTGAGGTTAAACTGGCCCTTTGACTTTATACAGTGTAATATCAAAGGCCACCACCATTTGCTGGTACTGTTGCCCAGAACTGTATAATGTTTGTTGTTCAGTGTTCACAGAACTATCCAACAGATGTCACTGATTTTACAAAGACTGATTTTTAGTTACCCTGTAATACAAGTGAGATAAAGAATCTCATGGGGTGCTCTCACCATTAGTTTGATCCAAATGAAAAATAAAGAGATATTAAACCAGTGTGCCTAATGGGCATCACTCAATATAACAAGCTATAATAAGCCTAGGGATGTGTGTGAATGCTGAGTACATGATAGAGGCTATTAGGGATATGGTTAGAGGATGGAGGCAGTCCAGAGGAGGACAACTAAAATGGTGCAGGGTCTGCAACAGAAGCCATATGAAGAGAGGCTAAAGGAGCTTAATATGTATACCCTTGAGGAAAGTAGGGAGAGGGGGGACATGATAGAAACTTTTAAGTACCTCAGCGGAATCAACAAAGTCCAAGAAGGTAGCATCTTTCAGAAAAAGAGATGTGCAAGAACAAGGGGACACAATTTGAAGATACAGGGGGGATGGCTCAGGGGCAATGTGAGGAAGTATTTTTCACAGAGAGGGTGGTGGACGCATGGCATGGCCTTCCTGAGGAGGTCATGGGGTCAAAATCAGTGGGGGAATTCAAGAATGCATGGGACAGACATAAGACAATTCTTGTGGGGGGTAGAAAGAAGTAGGCTGCTGGTTAACTAGGATCTGCAGCTTATCCATTAAATAGGGAAATGGGCAGACTAGGTGGGCCAAGTGGTCCATATCTGCCATCAAAGCCTATGTTTCTATATGTTGTGTGCATAATGTGACTCATTCATTGGCATGAGGCCAGTTCACCCAACAAGTGTTATCAACAAAATGTGCATACACAGCCCTGATCTGATGGCCTTTTTTGTTTTTATGATCTATTTGTTCTATTCTGAACTTACTGGACAGTCACCAAATAACCATCCTCTTGAGCACTTTAAATGCCATCCCCAATGATTTACCCTGACCTACAAGTTCTCCATGAGTCCCCCCTCCCCAACAACATGAGTCATCCAGACAGCATGCTTTCCTGGGCAGGAGCAGAATCTATTCTCAGGAAGTGGGTGCCTGGTTGCCTGGTTAAAGGAGTGGCGTTTATGAGATGGCAGTCACCATCCTACCAAAGTATTGCTTATTCCACCACTTCAGTTAAGGGGAGTACCACTGTGCAATAATGCAGCATACATAATTGTGTAGAAGAATGGATCAGAATCCACATCCGTCAGTGGATCATACACTGCCGCTAATCCTCAGCTGAGTGGTAGTCATGCATAGGTGAATAGACTGAACCATCCCTGAAAGAGAGCTGTCAAGTGGGACACTCATTGCTCATACTCCAGGCCAGTTCTTATTTTTGTACTTTATTTTATTAGTTTATCAATGTAACAGCATTGAGATATACATATAGTGGACTATCCAGTTACAGAGAACAATATAGGACCACAGTCCCTTATTCACAGGATGCAGTAGGTATATTCACAATATAGAGATACCACCACAGGGTTAACCCTGTTATAAACTATAAACAAAAAAATGAAATTATACCATGTTTAGTGAGTCCAGGAGCAGCAAGTTTTTTTCTAAAATTGATTAATGTCCAGCATTAGACTTTCAAAGACAATGTGGTCTCATTTGAGACCTTTGACTCCATGCATTATACCTAAAGAGACATCACAATTTTAAACTGAGGGCAGGTTGTTCTAAGTATCTATTATTTAACGTTGCCCCATACCGCCAGCCCATCACTTTCCATTTAAGTAACTATTTAACTTTGAAATGGCTCAATTTAAGCTCAGAACAGCAATCAAAGGACCGCTATGTGAAAATACAACAGGAACAAGTTTTATAAACTAATCTCTGAGTCCAGTAGCAGGGAACTGTCAATAAGAATAGACAGTAACCTGACAAGGTTACGATCAACATTGGTGTTCTGCAAGGATCTATCCTAAATCTTCTGCTTTTCTCAGTTTTCATCAATAACATCACCACAAACCTTCACAGTACTTCCTCCCTATTATGTGCGGATGACATTGTACTGCATACCAGTTCCAATACTATTGAGGACATTAACCTTTGGCTCTCTAGTGACTTTCAACTTATCCAACAGTGGCTCACCAACCACAGACTTGTTTTAAATAAATCTAAGACCCACGCTATATTATTTGGCTCTAGTCTCAAATTCAAACATTCCCGGACACACTTTAATGTCTTCTCCCTTGATGGCACGTCTGTAGGGGCGGTAAATTCCTTCAGATATCTGGGTGTCACTCTTGACCCATCTCTGAGCTTCAATCTCCACATCAAACTGCCTGTAAGCAGGTTAACGCCAAACTTGGCATCGCCTACCATATTAGTTATGCGCTCACCCCCTCTGTTAGGTTTGTCATTGCCCGTGGGGTATTACTTCCCTCTCTCACCTATGGGGTTGTTACGTATGTTTCTACTTGCAATTCAAGTCTTCAAAAGTGGGATGTCACCTATAATAACATCTGCCACTTTGCATCCTGCTCCACCTGGCTGAAACATCACTGTTTTCTCTATGCAGATCTAGGATGCCTTCTGCCCCAAGAACTAAGGTCTTACACACTCGGGTCCATTACTGATAATATTATCAGATCCCAAATACCTAAACTCTTGGCCTGTCTCTTTCTATACCAGAAAAACAGCTATGGCCTTCGCTCTGCCGAAAATGTCCCAGTTCACATCCCGAGACACTGCACTGCAAAAGGCGGTAGTGCCTTTGCCTGTCATGCACCCAATTTCTGGAACTCACTCCCTCTAAATCTACACCAAACTGCATCCCACATCTCTTTTAAGAGAGAGCTACACCACTATCTCTTCTCCTTCTACAAATGCTCCTGTTTCAAACCACCCTAGCCCTCTACTCTCTTAGTCCTCACTTCCCTCTGTGGTCTCCTGGGCACATAGGGTCCATTCCAACATGGAGCATTTCCTCTCACTTTCACTTCCTAAACTTCTAGCATTCCTCTACCATTTCCTGCTGCACCTTTCTGGAAAACTTGCTTGCTTTCTCTTCCTAATCGACACAGCTTCATTCTTCCATCACCTGCTGTACCCTACTGGGTAACCTGTACTTATTCTGTACCTAATGTATGCCTTCCCCCCCACACCTATTGCCTTCCTACTACCTATACTTTCTCTCTAGTTCCCCCTTCACCTATTATTGCCTGGCTGCTACTGCTCTCACAGCACCTTATCCCTTGATGATTGAACATTGCTTAGCCACCTTATTTGACCTGAATGTATTGTTACTTGCAAATTTTAATGCTGCATTTTTCTTACTACCTCAATCTTAGTCATGTTCTGCTGTTAATGCCTCATACATCTACAGGTAGCTTGGCTGAACATTACATAGTCACTTTATTTGAGCTGATTGTAATTGCCACATGTTAAATTCTACTGCTGTATTGTTCTTACTAACTTCAATTTTTTTTTAATTTTCTGCTGTTATTGCCTCAGACTGTATATGTAACCTGTATTTTGTTCCATGATGTTCTCTTGAAGTTGTCTCTGTGCTCTCCCGGGGCATGCCTGAAAATAGTAATTTTTTGGCTAGAGCACCTGCCCAGTAAACAAAAACTAAATAAATAAAAATAAATAAAATAAAGAGTTTCAGAAGGCCTTACTTGGATCCTGAAGGCCTTTCTCAGGTTTCCCCTTCTTCATCGTGCAGGTCTTGATGATATCCTGGAGACAACCACAACTCTATTAGCCCATATACCAGCATCGATGGGATCAGAAAAAAGGTAGACTTTCCCCTCCCATACAATTTGGAGATGCACTGGGTAAATCATCATATGGGGTATTTCAGCATCTCTCAACGAGCGCCTCACCCCATCAAATTTTTTGCGCCATTGCCTTGTTGTGTGACTAATGTCCAGGAACAGATAAACTTGGTGGTTGTCCAACACGATATGGCCTATGCAGTGTGCCAACTATAAGATCTGATCTCTCTCTCCCACTCCCTACATTACTGCCATCAAAGTTCAGGGCTCCATAGAATCCTGCTGTCAACCTCGAGGGGTGATATGGCAAACATTCTGTATTTCCATGATCGGTTGAGCACCAGTAGGTATGAGTGTCTCTGTTAGAAAGTCCCTAACAAACATACATGGATGATCTCCCTCACTACCCTCTGGAACATCCAGGAGCCTGATGTTAGTGCTATGGGCCTGGTTCTCAATTGACTCCATTCTGGCTCGCAGATTTTGCAGTTCCTTTGACCATAAGATAGGTAGCCCCAGTGGCAGAGTCAGACAGTTTGCCCACCTCGTGGATTTCTGTTTTCAGGCCATTCATAGTAGTTTCCAAGATATTCACTCTAGAATTGAACCCCTCTACTTCCTGGGATAATCCAGTGACCGATTGAATCAGGGTCTGTATTTTCGATCCCAGGGTAGAGAGGGTTTCTTCCATACTGGAATCTGGGCCTCAGATCCCGATCATGTGAACTACACACCGCCAGCTCCTTTTTCTCTGTCGGATCCACCTGTTGCTTTGTCTCTCTTCAGATTCCTCATCCTGATGTATTTTCGAGTCAGAAATCCAATAAAGCCATCAAAAGTCATCCAAAACCTCTAGAAATTGTTAATTTTGTTAAACTGGATGCACTAGATGACAAAACTGTTAATTCCTGTGTCTCCACAGCTTGGGCTCCATAGCACTCCCCCCCCCCCCCCACTCCAGACCAGTTCTATGCAAGCCTATCCTATTCCCAAGACTGGTTCTCCTGAGAAGTGAGCAAGTAGCCAGGTGATGCACTTCCTTGCCAACCCCATAATGGACTTTGTTGATGAACTTTGGGATGTTGATTGGTCTGCACACAACACAAGTGGGATATATGTCACACTCTGTCACACATTTAAGAAATAACCCAACAGACTGACATGTTACCATAATCAAATCCAGTGTTAAAAGCTGACACCACCTGTGGGTTACCTGTGAAGTTATCTTCACCCTTTTCAAAGCCTGTGATGATCTGGTTACAGTACAAACATTCAGCATCACTAGCTGTTCTGTTTGTGTGTTACAGCACAAATGTTCTGCATCACTATTTAGACAATCTATATGCTATAGCTCAAGCTATCTACAGTGGCATCCCCCAGGATGAAACCAAATTCTGCAGCATTTTGCAGCACTCTGCAGAATGCTGCAGCAGACCTACTGAATAAAGTAATGTAATTTCAATAGCAATTAGTCCCTTTTGTCATTCAGGAAAATGTGACAATGCCAGGACAAAGTGAATGCTGCTGTTTCCTGCATGACAAAAGGGACAAATTGCCATTGAAATTACATTGCTTCATTCAGTTGGTCTGCTGCAGCATATTGCAGAGTGCTTTAAAAGTGGGTTTCATCCTGGGAGACACCACTGTACATCACTAGCTGATTATTCTATGTGCTACAGCACAAACACTCTGCATCACTAGTAGGTCAGTCTATTACATATTAGCTACAGAACAAACCATCTGCATCACTGGCTGTTCAGTCTATGGAATACAGTACAAACCCTCTGCATCACTAGCTGGTCAGTCTATGTGCTATAGCTCAAACCGTGTACATCATTAGCTTATCAGTCTATGGGCTATAGCTCATACCCTCTGCATTACTAGCTGGTCAATATATGGGCTACATGACAAACATTCTGCATCACTAGCTACTCAGTATGTAAGATAAAGCACAGACACTTTTCTTCACTAGTCTGTCAGTCTACAGGCTATATCACAAAAACATCTGTCATATATTATGATCCAATTTGTTTCAAATTATGGAACTATTTTAAAAACTGATTCAATGCAACCTTTGTGTATACCTAAGTTCTCTAGTTTAGTGTCTATACTCATGTGTGGTATATTGTTAAATATTCTATTAGCATCCATTTATAAAAGTTCCACTTGGTTTCTATTATCTCTGAGTTTATTCATTCTCTTGTTAGAGCCTTTACTTCTTAAACTTCAGCATGATCCTCAAGTAAAACAGATAGACGTTATGGATAAGAAATATATCACTTCGGATTACGCGCATGATATCCAGCTCTCTTTCTCAGATCCACTAAACTCAGTGCTTAGAATTATGAATATTTTACATATGCTATTGGTAGTTTTTAAGGCTATATGAGTGATAAAGATAAATCTCATATACTTTCTTTAAACATTTTCTTTTCAAGAGAAGACCTGAGCAAGGTGGGTTTAGAATACACAAACGGTGAAATCCAATATTTGGGAATAAAGATAGCTATATCTTATAAAAATGTTGTGAAACAAAACCTTTCTTATCTTAAACAGATCATTGAGGCAGACTTGGACCAATGGAATAGATTACCCTTGAATCTTTTGAGTAGAACAGATGCTGTGAAAATTATCCTGTTACCTAAAAATCTGTTTTACCTTATGCTTATGACAATTTGCATCCCTAAACAATGGTTCCTTTCTATTCAGAATAACATAAGCAAATTCATATGGAATCACAAAAGACCCAGACAGGCCTATTACAACTTAACCAGAGTTAAAGAAGGGGGATGTTAAAGCTTCCAGACCTTTATTTACAGTACTTGGCTTGTATGGCTATACAACACTGCAGATGTTTAAAAAACAAATACACAGAAGTGGCTTAGCATTGAAATGGCTATAGCTGAAGATAATATTAGCATTGATTCCTTGTTAATTACAAACCATAAGTTTACCAAATGCCCAATTAAAAATCCGATTATGTCTGACATTAGGCAAATAGGGCAGACAACTACATTATTAGGTCTAAAATTGGATGAATCTGTCAGCCACTGGAATTTTGCCACTAATCGTTAATCACTGAATTGGAACTGGGAAGCCATTTGGTCCTTTCCATCAAAAATCTTTTCCCTGACAAATTATAAATTGATGCAGTATAAATGTTTAAATATCTTATTACTCCCCTTCATAGGAAAAAAAATGGGTCTACAACAGTTTGATAATTGAGTCAAATGTAATAGTTCTAAGGTAGATGGAAGGCATCAACTCTGGGACTGCCCTGCTATAAAAAAGTTTTTGGTCCCAGATACATGACTTTATAAGAGGCTTAGGCATTGTTTATGCCAACTTTAACTTTGCATCATGCATAATAGATCACTTCCTTACAAAAAATAATATCCCATGGGCTGATAAAGCTGCCTTAGCCTTGATTTATATTGTTGCAAAAAATCTGATTCTCAGAATGTGGCTAAATGACACTGCTCCCTCCTTTACAGAGTGGAAAATTGAAATTAAGGAAGCACTTAAGCTAGAAACATTAACACACTGTTTTAATGATAAAAAGGTCAAATTTAATAACAAATGGAGCACTCTACTAATTTCCTGTACTCTCTTCTCATTAGTTTCTTGTACTCTATGTTTGTATTTCTGGCTATCTCTTGGGTCTAACTCATTTTTTCTCTTATGTTATGATTTCAAGTTACTTTTTTCTAGCTAATCTTTTCCTTTCGATAGTAATTTAGTGTTATAGATTCTATTGCAATTCTTAAAGGATCTGATGTAGTTGAGAACTGTTTTCTTTTATAATTCTTATGCTACATTTTTATAGTGTGTTCTTAAATTATATAGTGTTATTTCTTGTTAATTTTTTTTGTTTTATTGTGGTGGTTTATTGTCTATGATTGCAATATGTTCATAATCTGAGTATTATTGTGATGCTTTAAATAATTTTTTTGCTAATAAAAATTTATGGAAAAAAATAAAAGTCTCACTTTCCCAGATCAATTTCTATATAGGGCAATAGAGTACTGTATAGTTCCTCCCCCTTGAAATACTTTAATTCCACGTGACCCAATTACTAAAGCATTCACAATTTATTGAAAAAAAAAGAAATAATTGTAGTTCAACAGGAGGTGGGAGGGAGAGTGAGGGTGGTAAGTCTTAATGCAAACCTTCATTCTGACATGTCTTCCAAATACATGATCAAAGCAATGTGTGCTATGGAAGCGTCCAAATAAATGGTGCAAATGCTATCATTTGAAAGTGGAACAGGAATGTACAGTTAGTACACAAACTCATTTTATGAGTTTTTTTTCTTATACATAACTGTAACAGATGACATGAGTTTAACTTTCTTCTCACTACTTGATAATGGTGCCTGTGCCACTGAATATGCACTGTAAAACCATAGGCAATGCAAAATACAAGAAAACACATACAGACACACATATATAGTGATCGCACCATTCTGTGTCTATGGCAAATATCTGTTGAACTATGCAGGCCATGCTATCAAACAGTAACAAAAAATGTATAGCTTTGACAATGCAGCATCATGAAAAGTTAAAATTATACAAAGTCTGCCAAAGTATTGCAGCAGACGTCCACTTGTCTGGGTCCCCTTCCTCACAACCTGTAGACAGGCAGGTAGTGTTCCGCCTCTGGGGGTGGGGTTTAACCATGGCACCACCCCGGGGGAGGAACCACTGGGGGCCACCCACAGTGCATGGGTCACCTGGAGGGGGTATAGAGTGAGGGGATAAAAAGAGCTGAAGCCAGAAGCTCACACTCATGTTTGTCACCCTCTTCAGATCAGCAGCAAGAAGACTTCTTAGGACTCCAGTCCAGCAGCAAGAAGGAATCAATCAGAGGATCCCTACTCTCACCTTGGCAGGACAGCAGGCTGATTTTTAGCACGTGAGAATCTGGCTGGTTCAAATCTCTGGGGCTTTGCAGCCTACAGAGCATTAGCTTGTTTTACTGGTCTTGATTTCACCCATGTAATGCCTGGGATATCCCAATTATGGTTCTCCACACCAGTTTGCAGCTAGCAAGCCAAAATTGATTTGCTCCAGCCAGCCCTCATGGCCTGAGGTTGGTCCACGGCCCTCCCCCCCTCACGGTTACCTGGAGTGGTCGCAAAGGTCTGGCCAGCCAGTTGGAGTTTTGAGGGAGGGAGGGAAGGAGGGAGGGAGGGAGGGAGATAATTCCAGACATGGGTCTAAAATGCTGGCATGACAACACAGTTTATGCCGCTGATCACATCAGAGCATCCAGGCTTCACTGGGCAATTCTGCCCATGACTTGAAGCAATAGCAGATTATGGGGGGTGGCTTTCTGCCTTTATTCTGCTTCCAGGAGAGCTACATGACCAAGGGTGATCAGGACAGAGCAGTCCAGCTACTGGTTCCACTGCCATAGGCAAAGAGGCTGGCATTCTAGCCCATGCTCCCCTCAAGTTTTCTGTGGCCATTACGTACAGGTGGTCAAAATGGGGAAGATGCTTGATGGCTGTGTGGCAGTTGCTGCCGAATTAGGTGCAGTCCCTTTCAGAAGTGAATGAGTGGCCTTAGAGCAAGGGAATCATCAGGGCTAATGACAACTGCCAGGCTTCTGCAAATTGATGTGGCAGGCAAGGCAAGAGAGCAGGAGGTATCCTGGTACACCACCAGTGACTGGGAGGCCAAGCGCACTACGTCATGTTGCACCTCCCTCCCCCACCAACACCATCACCCAGTAGTATCATCGGCACCTAGGGCAGCAAAAATCTCCAATACAGGACAGAATTTTGGCACAGTTCTATCGGGATTTGCCATGTTTTGTTTTGTTTTGTTTTTGTTTGTTTTTTGTAATTTTATTATTTCCAATTACGAACTGCTGAGCTCCCATATGGCCTCTCCCATTCGGGTATAAAGCACAAGGCTACAACACCAAGCCATACACTAGCCTGAGGCTGGTAGGATAATGTAAGAGTGGTTTCAGGTGCTTCTGGTGAACAGTGCTGCAGCTGTGTTTGTTACACCCTCTTGTGCTGAGATGATACACTAAGGGATTCCCTTTGTGCGCAGCTAAGGCATCTCTCCTCATGGCCTCTGCCACCAAACCACAGCTTTCAATGTACAGAGTGGGTCCCAGCAGTGGGTGCCACATTGGACTGCATAGCAGTTGGTCAAGCCCCCCCCCGACCCTTCTTCTGCTTGTCAAATGTAACCAATGCCTTTCAGAGTGCTATAGCACTTCACTGTCACTGGGTGTGGTCAGCTGGGTTCACACTAGCAGCTTTTAAACATCATTTAAGCCACTGTATATTTATTCCACTGAGTTTTGCCAGAATTTATTCAGTATGCATCATTTCGAGAAGGGACTGACCCACAGCGTACCTGGAATGCTCGCTCATAAACAGATTTCAGTGCAGATCAGCAATCATTCAGTTAGAAAGAAGGGTTTCCTACCTCACTGAGCTCACTCTTTTGGCCCATCAGTGGAAGTGTATTAAATTGGAGATGCTGCCTGCAAAGTCTGCATTTTTTCCTCATTGCTTCCGGTTTGCACAGTATGCTAAAGATTTGAAAGGCAGCTTGTTATTATGTATTATGTGCAAGAAGCTCTGTTGAGGTACTATGTTATTTATATATAATATTATGTATATTAATGGGACCACCTTGTAAACAGGACCTTTGGGTCCTAATGGTGTGATTGTAACATTCTATTCCTGTATAAAAATAAAGATTTTTACTACTATGTAAGGTCTATTTTCAATGAATATGCAGAGGTGATGTGAAGGCTGTTTTTAATTTAAGCTGCTTTCAGACAAGTTCTTGACTGAATTCCAAGCAAATGCAATATGAGTGAAGCAATCTGCTAGGGGATGCTGTCAGGACCTTGTAGATAGTGGGCACAGTGCACTCAATAGGGGTTTGTTTGGCACTGTGGTTTTAATAAAAAAAAAATTCTTTGTCTCTCAAGGGGTACAGCCACATTGCAATGCTACTGGAAAGAGATGGGAGTAGGTATGAACATGCAAAATTGCCAGTAGAAACAGGCCTCCCGGTCTATCGAGTCTGCTTGAGTGTGCAGCTAGCACCTCATCTTGCAGCTGCCCCTCCGCCCCCTCTTCCCAGTATCCCATACCTTTACCCTGTCCCAACCCCTCTTGAAACTGCCCACCATCTTACAGGACACTATATCATCCAGTAAGGTGTTCTATTTGTCCACGACTCTTTCAGTAAAAAAAGTCTCCTCATCTCCCTCCTGAATCTGGCTTTCTAAGGCAGCTACACCTCTAATTTCATTCTGCGACATGCATGGGCTTACACAGCTTCTAAATGAACCTACTAGAATGAACAAAAAGAACCCAAAAAATAACACGCTTTTGGATGTACTATTAGTGAGTAAACCTCACCTCTTTTCACATACTGGAGTTCTGTTCAACGACATTAGTGATCATTGTACTATTGCGGCAATTAGGTCAGCATGTAAGATTTCATCCCCCACAAAATTCTTGTTGAGGAGATCAAAAAAGAACCTCAACACTGAGGCATACCTGGACGATATTAAGTACTCCACAAGATGGCAAGAATTCTATCTAGCGAACACAATGGAGATTGCATATGGTGTTCTAAATGACATCATCACAAATGCTCTAAACATTCATGCACCAGTCTCTAAACTACGATTAAAAATAAAACCTGTCGTTGGTTTAATTCTGACCTTAAATCCACCCTTCTCGAAAGGGACAAGCTTTGGAAAAAGCCGAAAAACTAAATTAGCCTCCGATTGGAGCAATTCAGAAAAGCCAGGAATCTTTGCACCAAGAAAGTACTAGACACAAAGCTGCATATTACATGACTGAATTAGACTCTCATACTCCAGCCCTGCCAAGTTTTGGAACACTATAAAAGATATAACTGGCCATGTCCCAAGTAACTCACTCCCAACAAAACTACAATGTGGAAACAGAACCATCAGTGACAAAATTGAAGTATTGGAAGCTTTCAATAATCATTTTACAACTGCTGGACTAGCATTCACTCTCTCCAGCCAACCAAATGAGAGTACATCTAGGGATTAAGAATACTGAAGCAAGAGTGACTGACTCATTTTTCCTTCACTCCAGCCACGCTGAAGCAAGCTCGAAGAACTAATCTTACAATTGGACATAAAAAGAGTGCAGGCGCAGACTCCTTGACCCATACTTTTTAAAAATTGCCATACATGTATTAGCAGTGCTAATAACGCATCTGTTTAACCTTCTCTACAGTCTGGAGTCATCCCATCAATCTGGAAACCGCTCAAGTGATTCCTCTTCTGAAAGCCGGGATCCCACAGACCTTAATAACTACAGACCAATTTCCATTCTTACTGTGCTGTCTAAACTACTTGAAAAAATTGTGAGCACCAGCTAAGAGAATATCTAGAAGCCAACAATCTTCTAAACCCAGCACAATCTGGTTTCAGAGCAAACCACAGCACCACAACAGCTCTTGCAAAAGTCACCAATGATTGGCAACTTGATTGGATAAAAAAAATTGTGTATGTGTTGTCTTCTTAGACCTAAGTAAGGCCTTTGACACGGTTGACCATGACCTGCTCCTCTCCTCACTAAGGTCTATTGGACTTGACACCAATTCCATTAGTTGGTTTAACAACTATCTTATAGGAAGAACCCAGCAGGTAAAGGCCGAAGGAGATATATCCCCACTTAGACCACTACAAAGAGGAGTACCACAAGGATCTATTCTTGGCCCTATCCTCTTCGCCATATATATCAATAGCATTGACACAAATCTTACCAAAGCCACTGTACACCTGTTTGCTGATGATACAGTACTGTATGTCAGTCACCCTTTCCTACAACAGCCTGCAAAGAACTACAAGCAGAATTGACCTACTGCAACTCCAGCTGCTGGGAAAAAAACTACTATTGAATGCAAAAAAACTAGGCAATGTTCTTTTCCCCACAGGTGCAGGCAAAATACTCAATCCCAATCGATCTCCTAAACTATCCACTGCACTTGGTGAAAATCTTGAATATGTCACAAAATTCAAATACCTGGGGGTATGGCTAGATAGTAGATTAGACTATCTAGAACATCTGGAAGAGCTACTAAAAAGCTTAGACAAAGACTTGGACTTTACTATAGAATAAGGCACTTCCTTCAAGTGATTCAAAAAGAAGATGGTCCAGGCCACATTCCTCTCAGTTTTAGACTACGCTGACTTCCTATACAATCACTGCCCTACGGTATGCTTGAACAAATTAGATACACTATACCATAGAGCTCTGAGGTTTATCACAGACTTACCATACAGTACTCACCACTGCTTGCTATACTCGCAGTTGGTTGGCCCTCACTTCAATATAGAAGGGATAGGAATGCATTACTATGGACTTACAGAGCAATATCACAGCAGCTTCCAAAATATATCTCAGACTGTTTTCACAAGCCTCATCAAGTAATTATGCATTAAGAAGCCTGAACTTCATTACTCTTAAAGTGCCTAAGTTCCACTCTCGACATGGCAGACATGTTGTTAGTTATGTGTTATCCACCCTATGGAACACAATGCAAAAGACACTGAAAGTGAACAAGCTCATATCTATTACAGCCTTTAAATATCTATACAACAAAATATTCAAAGAAATGTAACTGCTTCCGCAACATTAGACTAACCCTCCATCTTTCCTACCAGCTGGACGACTATTCAAGGTAGCTCCTCAGCACCCTCGAGCAGTTGCTTCACATCTCATTAACCTTTACTACAATCCTTCCTTCTTAAGCATTATATACTTAGTCTCCTTATACTTTCAGTTTTTACTCCCCAGTCCATCCCCTCCCCTTGACCTACTATTGATCCCTCTTTGACACGGCCCTTTCCACTCCTACCTTTCACCACCCTGGCCACAACACTCTGTATACATTCCTTTCATCCCCCTGTCACTGCTTCAGCCGGTATTTGCCTCCTAAATTATTTCCTGTAGATATATCTTCCAGATGTCCATACAGCTCATCACCCGAGCTCAAAACTTCTAATAATTCTGACACATTTAACCTTCGCCAAAAGTGCAAGTTTCTAAAATATCCTCCACTAACAAGCTGGCTACTTAATGAATCATGTATATATCTTGGAGTTGTTGTTTTGTATTCATTTGCTATCCTTTCAAAGTTGTGTATTCTTTTTATGTTATATGTCATACAAATTGTATCTTGACCCTACCAGGTCCATCTTGCAAATGAGCATTGCTCAATGATGTTCACCTGGATAAATAAAGATTTGATTTGATTTGATTTGATTTGAATCTTCCCACCACCCCCCCCCCCAATCTCAGTCAATGCTCTCTCGTGTCTCTCCCCCTTCTCATCTGGAAAATCCCTTCTGTGTTGGTCTTGTTTATCCCCTTCAGATACTTAAAGTCTCGATCATATCCCCCCATCCTTCCTCTCCTCCAGCAAAAAGATATTCAGCTCTCCCAGCCTGTTCTCGTAGGGCTTGCTTTCTAATACTTGTATCATCTTTGTGGCTCTTCACTGCACTCCCTCCAACAATCTGATGTCCTTCTTCAGGAATGGGCATCAGTACTGCACGCAATACTCCAGATGGGGCCTGACCAATGACCTATACGGGGAGGATAACCTCCCTCCTTCTGGAGGAGATCCCTCTTGCAATACACCCCAGCATTTTGTTGGCTTTTGCTGCCACCTTCTGCACTGAGCAGAGTTGTTCATGCTCCCCATAATGATCACTCCTAGGTCCTTCTCCTCTGTTGAGCTCCCCAACTGTACCCCATTCAAGTGATAACCCTCCCCTGGTTCCTGGCTCCGAAGTGCAGAACCTTGTACTTCTTTGCATTAAACCCCAACTGCCCTGTTTCCACCCACTCCTGCAGCTTAGTCAGGTCTGCCTGCAACCCCTTCCACCCCTCCACATCATCAACCACAGCTCCGATTTTGGTATCATCTGCGAACCGACTGATCCTGCTCTGGATCCTGTGTGAGATATCTGCAATAAAAATCCAAAACAGCACCGGTCCCAGTACTGATCCGTGTGGTACCCTGCTTGTCACTGCTCTAGGTGATAAGAGGTCCCCACCACCACCACCCTTTGCTGCCTTCCCTTTAGTCAGTTTGTGATCCAGTTCACCATTTTTGGTCCTGTCCCTACATATTCCAGTTTCACCCCATCCTCCCATGCAGCACTGAATCAAAGGCCTTGCTGAAGTCTTAATACAGGACATCCACTGCATGGCCCTTGTCCCATTCTCGCGTCACCCAGTCATAGTACTCTACAAGGTTTGTCTGGCAGGATCTGCCCACTACAGATCTGTGCTGTTGACCAAGAAGCTCACTAGCCTCTCTTTTAGGATGGTCTCCATGAGCTTTCCCATGATCAAACAGTGAAGAGCAATGAGGGGCTTTAACAGGGCAAGAGCTACCTGGCTAATGCATGAGATACAGTTGGAGTGCAGCCACATCTGTCTATAGTACAAGATCTGCTTAGGTTTGAGGCACAGAATGAAGAGTCTGGCAAGAGGTCAGACTATGTATCGAACTGACTGTATTGTACCAGGCAATAACAGTAAGTAAAGTACCATTGCACAAAATCCCCTGGGCAGATGGGGGAGCGTTGGCAAAAACCAACAGCTGCAGCAAGGCCCTCCCCCTGCACACAGGGGTTACAGGACAGACGATACTGCACGGGCGGGTTACAGGACAAAGGATATTAACAAATTATTTCTGTTTGGGCAAAGTAGTTTTTGTCACTGCCACTCCTGTACAATTCCTAGCAAGAGCAAGATCACCTCCATAAAGACAACAGCAACCATGGCTGTGGAGGTGCAGCTGAAAGCGAGGTACAAAAAGAAAGGTTGCAAATGACTGGAAGTCTGCTTGGAGGGGGCAGTGCTCCCCAAGGGACCTGAATGATGAAGAAACGAATGTGTCCAGCGAAGGAGTCAACAGCACCTCTAGTGAAGGTACCCAGGAAATCCAAAGAAGTTAAGACCAAGATGGGGTTTCAGAGTTTTCAGATGAGGATTATAAAAATATGGTCATACGGGTTTTCAGCAGAGCACCTCACAGGGTGCATCCTTTGGCCAAACCCTAAAAAGCCCCCATAAAAACTGCCCCTTCAGGCTCGGATTTGGATGTGGGAGAGACTGGGGAACCCCTCCCCCACAGGCCTGAACTGGCTCTGGTGGACCCAGCCACACTGGGGCCCTCTTCTAAGCAGTCTGATGTGTGAAACCATCCGCCACAGATGAGAGGTTGGACAAGATCCTGGACATCATGATCAGGTTCCCTGCTTCATTCCAGAATTAGCAGTGGTGGGAGAGCAGACCAAGCAGCCACAAGCACTACAAGCAGCAACACAGTACTGAAGCCAGTGGCTGCAGAGACCATCCTAGTTCACTATATCAGTGTGGCAGAAACAGTGGGTTCCACCTTAATGGATAAGGTCTGGCAACAGATCCAGAACCATGAGTATGTGGACATGTTTTCTTTGCTTGCATGCTCAGCTGAGCAGGACAACAAAAAGAAGAAGAAAGATCAGGAGAAGGAGAAAAAAGTGAAAGTTGAATGCACTAGGTAACAGCTCAGGAATCAAAGAATCAGGGCATAGTTCACTACCTCATCGATTTCTTGTTCATGGGACTGCTGCTGGTCAAGTATCTGTGGGCTGCTGAAGGAAGCGGGGACCCAGTCAGGCTCCAGGAGTACTGCTGACTGGGACAGCTATATTGTGAACTCGAGCCTGCTGCTTGCAAATGCTTCAGGCATCCTGGTCTGAGACTCTGCCCCTGTTGCTGTGGTGCTCCAATCAGGAGCAAGGAGGAAAAGGAGGGGGAGGAGCTTGAACACTGTATTTATGAGATTGTGCCTTTTAATCTTGTGGCAGGGTTGCCACCTTTGGATGAGGCAAAAACCGGATCCTAAGCTCCGCCCCTAGCCCCACCCCTTTTCATGACTCATCATGCATTGTTCCTCCTAGAAGTCCATTTGTTAAATCAGTAAAAAACAATGCTTAAACAGTAGTTCAACAAACATGTGAAGATACTATACTGTACCTGTTAAAGTTACTTTCCTAGGTTCTTTCTAATTATTTACCTATGTATTTATTTATTTATACTGGTTTAGCAGATAAACATACAGTGATAAAAAAATCTCATTTACAGATATGATCTGGGGAAGACAAGGTAAATACTGTAAATAGCATACAACAGTATACATACCTTATATCATTTCCTGTTCATGTTCACAGTACACAGTACCTCCGCTCCACCAATGAGGGATTGCTAGAGATTCCCAGGGTTCGTTTGAAATTATCAGGATCTTGTGTTTTTGCTTGTTCAGCTCCTACCCTGTGGAATTCTCTACCTCATTGGTTGAGAGAATGCCCGACCGACGATAGTTTTAAAATTGCTTTAAAACTTATCTTTTAACTTGGCTTTTTCTTTATAGTTAACTTGTTTATTGCTGATCTTTGTTTTATTATTATGTACAGCCTTGATTTTGAAAGGCGCTTTTAAATTAACATGAATTGAACTGAATTGAACTATTTAAAAGCCAAAGAAGTGACTACACTTTTTCTTAAGGAAATAAAATATTTTAAAACATTTAAAAATGCCTAAATTCTATTAGAGATGAAAATGTTTACCAGCAAATGAAAGTGGAGGAGAACTGGCTCTGTTACTGTTACAAAAGGTGGGGGCAGCTGTGCTGTTATGCCACTTTAAGATGCAGTGGAAAGATTAGGTTAAGTAAGTGCTAATGGTGTTAATGGCCATACTTTACACCTCCCAGGGTGACTGCATTCACAAACAAAAGGCTACATTGACAACAGAACTTGTCTGTAACTTAAACATGTAGCTGAAACAATGAGTGATATGACAACATTTATTTTAAAAGTATGTGAGCACTCAAAATGGCTAAAATACCTGACCAGCACAGAGCAAAACCGGATTACCTGATAGGGACCCTGAAAACCTGACCACCAGGAAAAAAACCTGACAGGTGGCAACCCTATCTTGTGGGAGGGCTTACAGTGCAGTATTTATTATTTAAGGAAGTACTTCTAACATGTCCTACACATTCATGACCCATCAAGTGAGTAGAACAGCAAAGAAGGAACAGGTAACTTACTGATGTCTTGGGTGTCTTGGGCATTGGCAGGCATCAGCAGAGGAAACGAAGGACCCTGTCGGTGGCTAAGGTAAGTACCTGGTTGCTATCACTGTTACACTTACTCACTGGGTATAACTAATGGAAAGGCCACAATACTGAAATAGGCTACAGTGTTTGCTTAAATGTTGCAGTGTTATGGTATATAACAAAGTAATGTAAAACAAGCATTTGTCAGTGCCGAATGTTGTCTCACTGGCATTGGTAGTGCAGGAGTTAGAGATGCATAATAGGAATGGCAATGAAGTATTGAACTGATGTCAGCCCCACCTCCACCCTGCAGAGACTGACAGGCAATGAGGTGTGCCTTTAGGTCATCAGCTATAACGCTCATGCCATTTACCCTCACCCAACCCTGTAGACATTGGCAAGTGTTGTGGTGTGCTTTGGGGTCTTTGGGCTTGATACTTACCCCATTCCGTAAGGAAATATGCTGAGATGGGTGCAGTATAGGAGAATTGGGTGAACTTTAGGGCAGAACACTCCAAGGCACACCTCAATGCCTGTCATTGGCTGCAGGGCGGGGGTTGGGGTGGAATGGCATGAGCATTAAAGTTGGCAATCCAAAGGCACACCCCTGATGCCTGTCAGTTTCTACAGGGTGGGATGTTACAGTTGGAAATCCTAATGCCATAGACATTTGTTGGTATTTTCACTCAAAATTTTCAACATGGGCTTTTTGTGATGCCACCTCATGAAGAGCAGCACTATCAGTTTCTTAGCTGAAGGGTGGTTTTGCACAGCGACTATGCCATTTGGCGACGCAGGCACGAAAACACATTTTGGGCAGGACGTGAAAAATGACAACTTTATTGTTCATGAGAAGGTGTAAAAAAATGGCAACACTGAAAATCTGGAGTGAAAATATAAAAAATTGGTAAAGTCAGGAGCAGGCTTAGAAACTGCACAACACACGTCTGTAACACAATTATTTTTGGGATATTTTTAACCACATTTTCAACATAGGCATTTTGGGACCACCCCTCATGAACAGTGGCACTGTGATTTTGTTAATCCGTCCCTAAAAGTTGATTTCCACAGCTTAATACTACCACTGTAGCCACAGGCGCGAAAACACATTTTGGGCAGGATGTGAGAAATGACAGCTGTACTCTTCACAAGGAGATGTGAAAAAATGCCAGTGTTTAAAATGCGGCATGAAAATATTGCAAATTTGTGAAGTTACAAGTGTGCATGGAAACTGCGCAATACATGCTTGTAACAGTCATTTTATGGACTTTCACCACCAAATTTTCAACATAGGCATTTTAGGACCTCTGCTCATGAACAGTGCCACTGTCATTTTCTTAATCTGTCCCTAAAAGTGATCTCCCATGGCGGCGGTGCTATTCTACACCGGAAGTGCGAAAACACATTTCGGCCAAGATAAGTAAAATGACAGCTGTACTATTCATAAGGAGGTGTGGAAAAATGGCAATGTTGAAAATCTGGCATGAAAATATTACGAATTCACAAAGTTACAAGCGTCCGTGGAAACTGCGCAATGCACGCTCTTAAAACAGTCATTTTTTTGGATTTTTTTCACCAAATTTGCAACATAGGGTTTTTGAGAGCCCATCTCATGAACAGTGGCACTGTCATTTTGTTAATCAGTCCCGAAAGGTGATTCCACGCAGTGACTACAAAATCACCTTCCAGGACTGAATAATGCCATGACACTGAATGGATTCATGAAGAGGGGTCCCAATAATCCCATGTTGAAAATTTGGTGCCAACATTCCCAAAAATGCCTGAGATATGCACCAATGTTGAAAAAACTCTATTTATGCCATTATACAGCTTACTGGTATTTCTTCAGTTCGCTGTCGGCTTTGAAAAGTGCAGACATGTTCCCAGTCCACCGAAGATCGTCATGCTGGACTCCAGAGGTTAGTATGGGGTGGGGGGTTGCGGAAGCAGGGAATGCAGAGGGTGGGCATGGGTTGAGGAAGGGGGTAGGAGACCACAAGGAACCATTTCCTTCTTTCATAGGTTTAAAAAAAAAGACAAAGAGGGTCAGTTTTCTTTTTTCGTAGGTGTTTGGTACACTGGGGTGGGGTCCCAGTGTACCACCTACATTACAGGGAGGGGGACTGCAGTCGATGGGGATTGGGCCCCCCGTCGGCACAGAAATGGATGGGGGGGCATGCATGGTGTGGAGGGGGACTGGGCACACCCTCAGCACACAGAATAAATTGGGGTTGGGGACATTATGCCGATGGGGAGTGGGCTCCCCTGTTAGCAAACTGATTGGGCAGGGGGGACTGAAGCCAACTGGGACTGGGCCCCCTGTCAGCAAGGAAAGACTGTGGCGGGGGCGCATGATGCCGAGGGGGATTGAGCACCCCCTCAGCACACAAGTGGAATGGAAGGGGGGGCATTATGTCAACAGGAGTGGGCTCCCCCGTCCGCAAATGAAGTGGGTCAGGGCACTCTGTACGGCGGCAGTCAATGCCACCATGTTTAATAAACTGCTTCACCAGGAAAGGCACGCTGCAGGGTGAGAAGCTTCGCTCTCATTGCAGCAGACCTTTTCTTTGATCTGGTGGCCAGTTTATGTGTTACTGGTGTCAGCACCTGCAGCTGCCTTACTGGGGAATGAGGGACACACCTACTGATGCGTGCCCTGCATTCGCCCACAGTGACCGCACCACCAAATCTGCTACTACTGCAATATGTTGGCAGACACACAAGCGCGAGCCAACACAGAAAGGGCTGAAGAAGAATAAAACATATATCTTAGCAACAAACAAGTAGTGTGATTACTCGTACTGCAGACAGTTTGTTCATACTGGATTTGTGGAAGGAGGACAGGAAGTATAAGGCAAGCAAAATTTGAGAATAGGGAAAACACCCTATCTAGGGCAAGGGTAAAAAAACGTTCAAAGAAAGTAAAACAAAAATGGGCAGGGTAGAAAATAATTATGCTAGGAGTGGTGCAGTGCAGTCGCTGTGGGGCGGCAGTTTTCAGGGAAACTTTCTGGAGACTGTGGTGCTTCCCCATCTCTTGCACCTCTCTGAGCTGAGGGGGGAGCTTGCTGGGGTTTAGGTGGCCTTCTGCCACACCCAGGGACCATAAAGTCCACCACTGCTGCTTCAAAGGTTGCCAAGGAGAAAGAGCGGCTGGAACACAGTGGGTTCAGGAAAGGTGAGGGTGGTGGGTCAGAGGTACATTCCCCAGATGGTACCACTACACAATACCTATGCTGCTGTGGCGGGGCACTACAGGTCCATGGAGGAACCCACAGTAGTAACCAGGTAAGATTTGAGGGTCCTCCGTAGTGAAGACCCCAAGGAGGGTGGCAGAGAAACCCAGAGGAGAAGGAAGCAGCTCCTGGTGGGGGACTCCATTATGAGGGTGATAGATCTGGGGAAAGGTTAGGGGAGAGAGGTAGGTTAGGTGCCTACCCAGCGCCATGAGTCGGAAGGATGGGATAGGAAGAAGATACTGTGGTTGGCTAGGGCCTAGAATGTGAGGGAAAGCTGGATGTCATTGTCCACCTAGAGACTAATGACCTGGCCAGGGACAAGAATAGGATAGGACAGTACAGTACAGTACAGGAGGAGTTCAGTGAGTTGGGGAGGGGTCTCAGGCAGGTAGCACGTTCAGTGGCCTTTTCTGAGGTGTTGCCTGTCTATGACAGGTGGGAGGATAGGGTACTCCGTACCAGGAACTTCAACTCATGGTTGCAGGAGTAGTGCAGGGAGCAGGGTTTCAGCTACATTGGGAACTAGGGTCACACCTTGAGGGATAAGGGCCTATACAGGGGAAATGGCCTGCATCCATCTGAGAGGGAAACTGCAGTCCTCAGTGAATGGTGTAAATGCTACATTGGTGAGTGTTTAAACTAGCGGGGGGGGGGGTGGAAGGAAGCAGGGAGACATAAACTGTCCCCCCAAAATGAACTAGTCACTAGGGAGAACTCTAAAGGAGGAAGATCCTCAAGGGTGCCTAATAACAGGAAAAACAAAATGATAGAAATGAAGAGGAATGGGAATGAAGGTAGAGGGGATAAGGATAGTAGGCAAAAAGGAATAAGGGGGGCTGACAGGAAGGGTGGCAACAGAATTATGAAGGCCATGTGCAGAAATGCTAGAAGTCTGGGAAATAAGATCCCAGACCTAGTGGCCATGATGGTGGGGGCTGATCTGGACACTTGTAACCTCCAGGGGGCACTGTCCTAAGGGCTACTACCCCTGCCTGCCTTAACTGTAACAGGGTGAGGAGCTCAGATCCATTGGCGGGTGCCTCCACTCAGTGGTCAGGGTTAGAACAGTCTAGGCTGACTCAGTTACAGCCATCTGTGTTGCTGCAACTCCCCTTTCTTCCCACTAGTGGCCCACACAGTTCAATTTCAGTGTCCTTACTATATACACTTACCCCCCCCCGGCTTGAACCAGTCAGCTCACTTCCGGGACCCCCTGAAAAGTAAGATACAGTTACACCATATTCACTGTGCAGTATTTCATCATTAATACACAAACTAGCCAGTGTACTTCTGCAGAACAAACAATCTAATTTATTTAAGGGGCAATAACAAGGACCGGGGGAATCAGGTTGATTAGCTTACCAGTCTAATACATAAGTATCTATCTAGGGCACTGTGCACAGGCCTAACCTATAAGTTACTGTCTATGGGTACCCAAGCCTAAAGGCTAGATCTTACTTCGAGAGGGCTCTTGCAGTAGGTAAATACATATAGGACTGACGTCAGCAGGTGGCAGGACCCTACGGAATAATTTCTAGCTAGCAAACCCTGGCGAGGGACCGCCCCATGTCAGGTGACCGGCGTCAGGAGACATTGGTATAAAGGGGCAGTCCCTGATGCCCGCCTTCCAGTTCTTTCCCACCGTTCGCACGTGCAGTGCCTCGTGGAAAAGTTTGTGCTTTGTCAGCCCTATTTTCATTGGTTTTACCGAAATTCTCTTTTTTTTCGACTAACGTCAGTACCATCGTCAGTGAATGTCGTCCCCTACACCCTCTGAGCACAAAAATAAGTATGATTTGTGTGGCGCCCAACTACCGCACAAGGATGGCCATTCCCTGTGCCTGTTCTGCCTAGGCCCCGATCACCCGGTCGAGAAGTGCCAGCACTGCCTCAGCTTCAGCATGGCTACCCGGAAAAGGTGGCAGCAATCCCTGGAAGCCCATATTTTGAAGAAAAAGATGAGTTCAATGGAGAAGGAGCTCAAAAAACTGAGGCAGGCATCCACTTCCACTGAAGGCCATCGGAAGAAGAAGGATAAGGAGAGGCACCAGGACAAGGGCTCCTCTACCGCATCTCCCTTAGGAGCAGACGGGACACAGGTAACATCCCCTCTGGGGGACCGCTTCTCGACAGCCGCCTCAGAGGTTTCCGAGGGGGCCTTGGCCCACCTGTCTGGCTCACGCTAGGGCCTTGTGGGCGCCTCTGGGCAATTGGAGGCCTCCACCCCCGGTTCAGCTGCAGGCTCGCAGCCTACTGGTGTGGGCGGCTCCAGTAAGTCGGGAGTCTGCTCCTCCGACGTCCGCAAGGAGAAGGCAGGTAAGACGCTCGACCCTTCGGGGTGGCACGCAGCCTCCGCTCCACTGGACCAGGCCGATTCCTCTCCTCGACTTGTCTCCGGTGATGGCTCCCATAAACCGGACACCAGCCCCTCCGGTGCCCGCCAGGAGCTCACCCTCAAGCCGCATGTCAGCTCCTCCAACGTCCGGCTGGTGAAGGAACTGATGCTGGACCCCCACACATCCGTTGTACCTGGTTCCCTGCAGCCTTCACTGCCGTCTGGGGGTCCAGAGTCCCTCCAGCCCGACCCCAGGGATTTTTCACCTCCATCTCTGGGTAGACGCTGGGGATCTTCCTCCTCCTTCAGACCGCCCTCCTGTTGAGGCGCCAGATCTGACGTCAGCTCCCCAGTCGCCAGCTCCGACGCCGGTTCCTCCGACGCCAGGGTCTTAGACGCCGGCCCTGATGACGGTTCTACCGACTCCAGGAGACATCCTGCCAGATGTCCCCCCTCTGCCAGGCCCTCCGCCTTCCAGGCCCTCTAATGTGAACCCGCCCAATGGGCTGCCGGCTGGGCCATCTGCTCTGGCAGCTCCCCCGGCTCCTGGTTATCCTCCGTCTTATCCGACACCGACGTACCCGGGACCTCAGTATCTGATGCTGCAGTACCTGATGCCAGTTTTTCCGATGCAGCAGTACCCAATGCCACAATACCCGATGCCGGGCTTCCCGCAGAATGGGTTTTGGATACTCTTCGTACGGCTACAACCCATATCCTTATCCCTCACCTCCTTCTCCTCCACCATCCCTACAGCCACCGGTGGACCTGCAGGAGACTCTGGCCTTCTGCTAGGCTGAGGCCAAGGATCAGCTCACCAAAGAGGTCAAGAGCCACCTTCTGATGATGGTGCCGTCTTCGGTTCCCGTACGTCCGAGGTGGCACACTATCTCACCACCTCCGGACTCCAGGGCTCTTCCGTCTGGGTCCAGAGAGGGGCAGGACATGCTTCCCCAGGGGCTTCCCAAGGGGTCCGTTCCTCCCCCGAGTTGGGAAAGGGAGTCTTTTTCCTCTTTCTCCTCCTCTTCACCCTCAGACTTCTCGGATTCTTCTGACGGTTGCTCCGAGAGAGACGACCAGCCACACCCTCCGTCGAAGCCCAGGCCAAGGACTCCTCCGAAGTCTCTTCTGGAAGATCCTTCTTTTATGGAGTAGCTAAGGAAAATCCATGAGGTTCATCAGTGGCACTCCTTGGAACCAGATCCTCAGCATCTTAAACTCGCTGAACATCTGGATCTGCCCGTGACAGCTCCTACCTTGGTGCCACCCTGGATAGACCCTCACGCCGACCTCATTGCCACCATTTGGAAACAGCCATCAGCTTTAGCCCCACTTTCTAGGAAGCCAAACAGGCTATATCAGGCTCCAGAGGGTGCTGATTTCCTGGATTTTCACCCTCATGCTGACTCGGTTGTGATTAGCGCTGCTCATGGCTGGTCAGCCGACCCAAAACACCTCAGCTCGTCACCATCTGATAAGGAATCCCGCCTTCTGGACCAGTATGGGAAGAAGATCTACACTTCCTCCATGCTGGGGATCAGGGCCCTGAATTATATCAGCCATATGGGGGACTACCAGAAGGCCATTCTGACCCAGGTGGAAGCCAAATTAGACTCCCCTGCCTGACTCCCAAGCCAAGCAGAAGTTAGCTGATCTTGTCCGTTCTGCTCGTTCAGCCAGTCGACACAAGCTTCGTGTGACCTACGATGCAGTGGACACTGCTAGACAGAAATCAGCTTTCGCTGTAGGCCTACGGTGTCATTCTTGGCTCCGCGTGTCAGGGTTGGTCCCCAAGGTGCAATCTGCTATCCAGGAAGCACCCTTCCAGGGGTTGGTGCCTTTCGGAGGTGATGTCAAGGACATCATCACCGATTTGCAAGAGAAGGGTATGGCTCTGAAGTCAGTTGATTCCATGTACCATCCCCATCAGCAGCAGCGCTATCCCTTTCACAGATGGAATCGGCCCAAAGTGAAACCCCAGGGAAGGCGGGTCATGAAACGCTGGGCCCCCACAGCTGCTAAGCCCCCCCACCCAAAAAAACAGCGGGTGCTGCAGCTGCAGCACTGCCCCACACCACCTGACTCCTCCCCTCTCCCACAGCCTCTGGACTCCCCAGAGGAACCAGCAGGAGGGAGGTTTTCCCTCCACCTTCTGCTGGGAGAGGATAACAACAGATTCTTGGGTGCTCCAGCTCATCACAGAAGGACACTCGATAGAGTTTCTTGAGAAACCACCTCGCCACCCACCTCTGAAGTTGTCGTATTCAAGGGAACATCTTCTCTTGGTCCAGGAGGAGATTTCAGCTCTACTGCTAAAACAAGCAATAGAACCCATCCCCCTTCATCTGCAAGGGATGGGTTACTGTTCCTATTTCTTCCTGGTACCAAAGAAGACAGGAGATCTCAGACCAATTCTGGATCTCAGTTCCTTGAATCTTTTTGTAGAATACAAGAGGTTCAGGATGCTCTCTTTACAAAGCCTTCTTCCCCTCCTATGGCCAGGTCAATGGCTGTGTGCTCTGGATATGCAGGATGCTTACCTGCTCTTTTCCATTCGCCTGTCCCACCACAAATACCTTTGTTTTGCGTTCCAAGGGGACCACTACCAACTCAAGGCGCTCCCGATTGGTCTATCCTCAGCTCCCCGAGTATTTACCAAATGCCTGGCAGTGGTGGCGGCCCACCTGCATTCCAGGGGAGTGCAGGTTTTCCCATACCTGGACGATTGGCTCCTGGCAGCCTCATCCAGGGAGGAACTCCTGCACTGCCTCTCCCTTACCCAGCAGCTTTTTGCCTGCTTGGGTATTACCATCAACCATTCCAAGTCTCATCTGGTCCCATCCCAGAGATTACAGTTCATTGGGGCGATTCTTGATATGACCACGGGCAAGGCCTTCCTGCCTGTGGACAGGGCGTCCACCCTCCAGACCCAAATAAGTCTGCTGTCCGATTGCAGGAGGGTCTCTGCAAGGTCAGTCCTTCGCCTTCTTGGGCTCACGGCAGCTGCTATTCTGACAGTTCCTCACGCTCGACTCCACATGAGAATTTCTCGGCGACTCTACGCTCCCAATGGGGTCAGTTAGTGGACAACCTAGATCACCTAGTTCCGGTTTCCTCGCCGATGCTTCGAGACTTGCAAAGGTGGACGGTTCAAGAGAACCTGTTTCAGGGAGTTCCTTTCTTTTGTCCTCCCCCATCCCAGACTCTAACCACAGATGCCTCGGGCGAAGGTTGGGGAGCCCATCTAGGCCCTCATCGGACCCAGGGCTCCTGGTCCAAGTTAGAACAAGTTCTCCACATCAATGTGCTCGAGCTTCGCAGTGTTGTACGCTCTCCAAGCCCTTCACTAATACATCCTTCCCGGCCACCTAGCCATCCAGACGGACAACATGTGCGTGGTTTGGTACATCAACAAACAGGGAGGGACTCTGTCCTACCCTCTTTGCAGGGAGGCAATGAGGGTTTGGGATTGGGTAACACAACACGACCTTCACCTCATGGCAATTCATGTTCCGGGAGTCGACAACACCCTGGCAGACAAGCTAAGTCACTCTTCTGCTCTGACTCACGAGTGGGAACTGGACCAAAGGGTACTAGACAATATCTTCCGACTTTGGGGAACACCACAGGTTGACCTGTTCGCATCCCCTCTAAATGCAAAACTTCCCATCTTTTGCTTGCTCGTTCTAGAGCGAGGCACTTTTTGGAGCGACAGTCTGTCTCTAGACTGGAAGGACAGATTCGTCTATGCTTTCCCCCCAGTTCCAATTATCCCACGAGTCTTGCAGAAACTAGCTTCAGAAGGAGCACGAATGATTCTGATTGCTCCTTTCTGGCCCAGGCATGTTTGGTTCTCTCTTCTACAACAATACTCAGAGGATCCTCCTCTTCCTCTGTCTCGAGGTTTACTGACCCAGGATCAGGGGACCCTGGTCTATCCAGACCTCAAATTCCTTCAGCTGCATGTATGGCTACTGCAGACTTAGCCCAATCCCGTTTTGGGGTGTCTACCCACGTGGTGGAGATTTTGGTGGAGGCCAGAAAACCCTCCACCAGATCCACTTACGCCATGAAGTGGAAAAGATTCACTATCTGGGCCACTTCCAAGAATGCGAAACCCTTTTCCTGCTCAGCGGGGCTTCTGTTGGAGTATCTACGTCATCTGTTTGACCTGGGTCTCAGTCATTCTTCTCTGAAGGTACTGTACACATGGCGGCCATCTCGGCCTATCATGTTCCCTTTGCAGACAAAACTTTCGCTCAGTTGGAGGTCTCTAAGACTTTTCTCAGAGGGGTCCTTCATCTGAGACCCCCATCCATACTCCTGCTCCCCCTTGGGACTTGAACTTTGTTCTCAAGAAACTTACTCTCCCCCCCTTCAAACCTGCAGCTTCTGTGGATTTAAAGTTCCTTTCATGGAAGACTCTCTTCCTGGTGGCCATTACTTCTGCTCAGAGAATTTCTGAGCTCCAGGCCCTGATGTGTAAAATCCCATACTTGATTTTTCACAAGGAATGTGTTGTTCTTTGCACGAATCCTAAGTTTCTTCCTAAAGTAGTAGCAGTGTCTACTCTAAATCAGTCCCTAGAGTTACCTACCTTTTTCACGCAGTACTCGAATCAAGGGGAGTACTTACTCCATACTATGGACGTTCACCGGATTCTGAGATACTACACCAACAGGACGAAGGATCTCAGAAAGACTGATCAATTGTTCATCTCTTTTGCTCACAAAAGGGAAGGCAATGCTGTTTCCAAGCAATGCTTATCTAAGTGGTTGGCTCATTGCATCACTTTCTGTTATGACAAATACAACAAGACCCTCCCGGGTCAAGTAAGAGGCCACTCCACCAGAGGAGTAGCAGCCTCAGTGGCTTGTTTTAAGAATGTATCTGCGGCAGACATCTGTGCTGCCACCACCTGGATGTCCATCCATACCTTTACTAAACACTACAGTTTGGATGTTGCCTCTTGCCGTAGAGCAGGCTTCAGGCTGGCTGTTCTGCAAGGCCTCCTATCTTGAGGCTAGCTCAGCTAGAACTGCTTTTTGGAGTAGTTTTCCTCCTCCCAGTGCCTCTCTTTGTTCCAGACTTCTTGGGATTCAGTCCTATATGCAATTACCTACTGCAAGAGCCCTCTCGAAGTAAGATAGTACAGTTACGTAAGAACTTACCGTAACAGTAGAACTTTGAGAGGGGTTCTTGCAGTAGGTAATACCTTCCCACCCTCCATCCCCCTAGGCTTTTTCAGCTCCTTTTCCATTGAGGAAAATATCTGCTCCTCTCTCATCCAGCCTTTCCAGCTCCTGATGCTGGTCACCTGACGTGGGAGCAGTCCCTCACCAGAGACTGCTAGCTAGAAATTTTTCCGTGGGGTCCTGCTGCCTGCCGGCGTCAGTCCTATATGTAATTATCTACTGCAAGAGCCTCTCTCGAAGATCCACTGTTGCAGTAAGTTCTTACGTAACTCTACTTTCCTCGATGCAGCTGGTTGGGGCCCTGACACAAAACAAACATGAGGTTCCCATGAAGATTTAATAGAGCCAGCAGGCTCAGTTGGTGTAGTCAGCAAAGCAGCCAGAAGATCTTGCCCTTACTAACAACATTCGACAGGGAGCTACCCTGATTCAGTACTCATGACTCCAGAAGGAAAAATGCTCTCACACCACTCGCAGGACCAAGCCTGGACTCCAAACACTTCTCCACACATTTATATGGAAAGCAACAGAGGAGTACTATACTAGGCAGCTGCTCCTAGGGTCCGACCGAACTCACAGCTAATCAGGAGTCTCACCGCAGCTTCACTTTCCTGACAGACCGAGCGCGATTCAGCAGATTCTCCAGTCCTCTACAGGGTGAGCCTGGTAGGTAGCTTTTGCATAGCCTCCTCTAACTGCTGCCCTGCATATTTAGTCCATAACTCACCAGCGACCGAGCAGCCCGAATCTGGCCTTCTGCACATGAGCTTCCTGCGTGAAAACTCAACGGCGCAGGAGCCCAGAGCTCCTTCCTCGCTCACAGCCACAACGTCTCTGCCCCTTGGCAGTTTGGAAAAAACTCTTAGTTCGGGCACCACCCAATCCCATTGGAGGGCTGCAGACGCCAGTCACTTAATTTTGCCCTCATTGGTGTGAAAAGGCGCCATGGTCCAGACTTCACTTCCCAGAATTACTAGCTGTGTCTTCATTGGTCAGCCAGCTTCCTAGAAAGTTCTAATTCTGGTTGGTCAAACAGGTCTCCATTTTAGGGTTCCCCGATTTCCCATTGGCCCATTTCAATAGTCCAGGTCCAAAATGGAGGGGCCAAGCACACACGGTACCTGCTGCAAAATAAGCAGGTTAGACAGACTGTAATTCCACTAATATGCTAGCTAATTATAGACAAACAGTTACATCTTTCAAAAGGGCTCCCTTTTGCACTTATAGCGACTACCAAATGGGAGCGATTTCACCACAGCTCAGGTGGGATTCAAACAGGGAAACACCAGTGCCCCCCATACCAACCCGCAGGAGCCTACGAGCAGGCAGCTCTTAAAGAGACAGTACTGGAGGCTTTTAGGAACCCCCATTTGTAGGGGGGTTACACCCTTCCTGGTCTGGAAAGTACTTGGTGTCCTTGCCAAGTAGTTACCCTTAAATCACTTTAAGGCAAAACAGTTTAAATTGACAGCACATTAGACCTTTTGTTACATACATTGGCACTGTATTTACAGTTTACTATTGTTTATGCAATATTACACATACAGACAATCTTTTGTTCCCTTTTAAATCAGGTCATTACTTCCTGCCCATGACACCTGGAAAGAGGGGTCCCTTCCCTATCAACTACTTGTGGGCTAACTGGGGCAGGGGTACCATACTCAGAGGGCAATACTAACAGTCTGGAGTCATTTTCCAAAGCTAGTTTGGGCAAGGAGCTCGGGGACACATACACCCCTTTAAGGACTACATTTAAAGGCAGGTCCACAGGCTGACCCAGGGACTCATAACTCAACCTTATCACAGGCCGTACTTCTTGGCCAGTGTGTTTAGGGGTCTCACTAAAATCTGCTACAGGCCCTGGCTCCATTTCCGCCTCATTTAGATTAGTCGAGGGAACCTCCACAGGAAAAGGGGAATCCGTGCCCATAGTACTTTCGGGGACATGACCCTCTATATCAGGACCCACACTACTTGGCTCAGCTGGGGACAGTTCGGGTACTGGCAAGGAACCATCAGGGCACTCAAAATATTCTTCAGGTTCTGGCATATCACTGGCTTGCTCCCCCACATCACTTCCTTCTTTGGAAAAGTCAGATAGTTCAGCCAGGCCAGACAGTTCAGCCAGGCTCAAGGATCCCACCCCTTCAGCTTGGATGTCACTCACTTCATCCTCTGGGAGCATTGGCTTCAGATACAAAGCTGGGGGCTCAGACAGTCCAGAAAGCCCAACTTTGTCTCCAGAGTTAATTAGGGGATTGCCCTGAAACAGTTGGCTCAGTTCGTAAGAGGGATAGTATTCAATATTATTCTCACTGTCTTCAGACACAGACTGACGATCATCTTCATCAGAGGGGGTTGGAGAAGGCCTTTTTAGTTTGCTTACTGAAGAATCAAGTGGTCTGGGTTTTTTCTTGGCAGCAGCTCTAGTCACAGGCCTGGAGGGGGGGCATTGGGAGGTTCAGCTTCTATCAAGATTTGCCCGATTGGCAGCAGATGATTTCTGTGTATAGTTATCACATCTTTTGAATTGTTTTCAGGCTGCACTTTACATACAGGTAAATCTGCCAGTTTTCCCACAACAATAAGAGGAAGGTGATGCTATCTGTCAGCAATCTTATGTTTGCCATGCAGTCCCAAATTCCTCAATAGCACTCTATCCCCTTCTTTCAGTTCCATTGCTTTAACTTTCTTATCATACCGTTCCTTACTGGCCAGGTTTCGCTTAGCAGCCATGGTCTGGGCTAGTTGGTAAGCATGGTTGAGTTGGGCCTTCAACTTTTGCACATACTGTAGATGATTGTTTGCTTGAACCCCATCAGGGGAAACCCCGAAACATACATCCACCTGCAGTCTAGCTTCTCTCCCAAACATCAGTCTGTATGGGGAAAATCCAGTGGCATCACTTTTGGTACAGTTGTAAGCATGTACTAGGGTGCTAATCTGCTGGCTCCATCTAGGCTTGTCTTTAGGTTGCAGGGTGCCCAACATATCAAGCAATGTGCAGTTAAATTTTTCAGGCTGACGATCCCCCTTGGGGTGGTACGGGGTGGTTCTCGACTTTTGCACCCCCCATAAGGATAGAATTTCTTTGATCAGGCAGCTCTCAAAATCTCTTTCCTGGTTGGAATGAATCCGTTGAGGTGCCCCATAGTGGACAAAGAAATTTTCCACAAGTACTTTAGCCACCGTGGTTGCTTTTTTGATCTTTAGTAGAAAAAGCCTGTGCACACCAGGTAAAATGATCAGTGACTACCAATATGTTTCTGATGTTTTTCAGATCTGGCTCTAGGCTCAGGAAATCAATGCAGACCAGTTCCACAGGGGCACTAGTAGTGATGTTAACCAGAGGAGCAGCCCTCTGAGGCAGGGTCTTTCTTTGTAAACATCAGCTACAGGTCCTGATATATTGCTCCACATCAGCACCCATTTTGGGCCAATAAAATAGGGACCGCACTAAGTCAAGGGTTCAGTCTATGCCGAGGTGTCCCTTTTGATTGTGCAGGGACCTCAACACCAGTTCTCTAAAAGCAGTGGACAACACCAGTTGTTGTTTGTCTACCCAGCCCTCTTTTTCCACTGTCTCCCTGTATAGTAGTTGGTTAATCAGTTTTAACTTTGAACCTTCTTTATATAACAAGGCAGTTCTCAAGTCAGTGGAACGCAGTTTGGACGCATCTCTCCAGCTTGCAGGGCCTCCAAGGCAGTTTTTATCATGGGGTCTTGGGATTGAGCCCATTGGAGACTATCATTTTTGAATTGGGGCAGTGCACTAGTGTCTAATGCAGAAAAATGACAGTAAGCAGCAGGTATGCATTTCTCGGATGGCCCCAAGCAATCCACCATGCAGTCCACAGTATCAGGAGACACCTGTTCCTCTTTGTCAAATTTTTGGCAAAGGGCTCTTATGTCAGGTTCTGACAACCTAACTCAGTCGGTTCGGGGCACAGGCCTCAGAGAGAGCATCCGCATCTATATGGTTTAGGCCTGCTCTGTATTCAACAGCGTAGTCGTAGGTGACCAATGCAGAGAGCCACCTATGGCCAGTGGCATCGAACTTGGCTGAAGTCTGAACATATGTCAGAGGATTGTTATCAATCTTTACCAATATCTTGGCACCGTACAAGTAGTCATGAAATTGATCAACAATGGCTCACTTCAGGGCCAGGAACTCTAGTTTGTGCACTGGATAGTTTTTTTCTGTAGAAGTCACACTTCTGTTGGCAAAAGCTACAGGTCTTAGCCCATTTGGGTGCTCCTGATATAACACAGCCCCCAATCCCTGTAGACTGGCATCAGTATGGAGAACATTCGGCTTGGCCGGGTCAGCATAGGCCGATACCGGGGCATGGGTTAGTTGATATATGATGTCATAGAAAGCTTCCTCACACTCAGTAGTCCATCGGTTTCCAAACACATCATTCGGACGAAAATACTTTTTCTCAGTCTCAGAGAGCACAACTTTCTTATACTTTTTGTGAGTTGGAGGGTACCCCTGAGTAAGGTTGAGGAGTGGGCGGATCATTCAAGAATAGTTTTTGATAAACCACCTATAATATCCACAAAACCCCATAAACCGTTGCAGTTCTTTCAGATTCTTTGGTTGAGGCCAGGTAGTCAACGCTTTCACTTTGCTGGGGTCAGTCTCTATGCCTTCGGTGGATACTATGTGCCCCACATATTTCACAGAGATTTGAAAGAATTGGCATTTGTCTATAGATAACTTAAGATCGAAATCCTCCAGCCAGTCCAGGAACTTGAACAATCGACTTTCATATTCTTCCAACGAGCTGCCAAACACTATGACATCATCTAAGTAAATCAGACACTTGAGCAGGTTCATGACCCCCACAGCACGTTCCATTAGGCGCTGAAAGGTAGCGGGGGCACCGGAAATCCATTGAGACATCCGCATAAACTCATAGAAGCCAAGGGGGCCAATGAACGCAGTCTTCTCTCGATCCTCCCGAGCCATCGAGATCTGATAGTACCCACTGCGGAGGTCTAACACAGAGAACCACTTACTGCCATTTAGACAGTCCAAGGTGTCCTGTATACGTGGCATGGTATACTGGTCTGGGATGGTCCACCGATTCAAGGTACGATAATCTACACACATCCAAACAGACCCATTCTTTTTCCTCACTATTACAATGGGGGAAGCATAGGGGGTCCTGGATTCCTGCATCACACCAGCAGCAAGCATCTCTTGCAAATGCCGCCTCACATCATCTATGTCAGCAGGGGCCAGGCACCGAGACCTCTCTCGAAAAGGCCTTTCATCATGCAGCCGGATGTGGTGCTCAGCTCCTTGCACACATCCCATGTCCCATTCTTTCAGAGAAAAGACCTGGCCTCTTTTGGCAAGCTTCTCATTGATCCTCACTTTCCATTCAGCAGGCAACGGGGAGTCACCGAAATCAAACAAGTCGCGAGTTACTCTGTCATCCTACCCTGAACCCTTGCTATTGGGCAGCACTGCAGTATCTGCACAATGTACACTTGCCAGGGCGCAACCTCTACTCACTCAAATCTCTTTGTCAGACACATTAGGAACTTGAACCATCACCATTCTGGCATAAGCATGGGCTCTAGCTGGCAAGATACTGGGTTCAACCAGCAATCCCTCAGGCAATCTTCCCTCCCCGGGTGCATCCAGCATCAATAACTTATTCTTAACATCTTTTTTAATTCGGGCTTCCCCTTGCAGAACACACTGGGCATTTGGGGCAAGTAGCAATGGTTTCAGGTCCTTTTTCCATACGACACCCACCGGGCCTTCAGGTTCCTCCTGGCTAGCCTTCCTCAGAGTCTCATAGGCCTTTTGGATTAATGCGGGTATTCTTAGGGCTTACCCAGTCCTAAACGCTTGCTCTTCTGAACACAATCGGGCTAATCTACCAAACATGTGAGCATTTGTCCCAATCAACAAGGGCGCCCCATCATACAGTGCAGTGGGGGGCATACTAAGGCTAGGGTTTCCACTTGTTCGTCCACCCCAGCAACAGAAGTAGGAAAAGACAGCCAGATTTGGACATACACCAAATACAGGTAGGCTTTATCACTCAGCCCCATACATGTAGACTGTCCAAGGGTTGTAGAGGTACCTCAGGAAGGTGTGTCTGATACCAGTCTTGGAACAAAATGGTCACCTGGGAACCACTGTCCAACACAGCCCAGGTGGGGATCCCATTTACTTGCACCGGGGTCTCCATCAAAGGCCCCACCACTTCAGACCATTCAGGGGGCATAGCGCTGGAAGTTGCTTTGGCATTGGCCTGGGTCACAAAACTCTTTCTAGGGAGTTGGGTGTAGGCCCTGTGATGCCAGGTGATCAGCCTGCTACTGACCTTCCTTAAATTCTCTTGCAACTGGCACTCAATCTGAAAGTGTCCATCCTCCTCACAATGGTAGCAGAACTTGGGGTCCCGGGGGTCTTTAAGGAAGGGGGATACCTCACCTGCTGGGGCACCTGGGGCCGAGAGGGCTCCTCCTGACTAGGGCATTTGTTTCCAGATGACTCAGGTTCCCCAAATCTAACAGGATGGGTAGCAGTTTGCTTCAAATCCCTCACCAGTTCTCGTAAATTTCTAATCTCGGCCCTCTACTCACTTTCTACTTGAGGATCAGAGGAAATGGCATGCACCCCCACCTCTTCTTGCAGCTCTGGGGGGACAGGGGAAACATCAGGCTCCCTTGAAAGGTGGGTCTCATCCGGTTCACTAGACTCGGGGGTTTGGCACAGATTCACAGCCCCCACATAAGGTTCCCATCCCTCCTTATCAGTCTCTACTTCTCGAATTTCCCTCATCAACTAACAGCACTCGGGCGGGGTAGCCCGTCTGTCATGTAACTTAAGTTTTAACAATATCACACTGGAAAATCTAGCAGATTTCAAAACATGCTCCAACCTGACCTGGTTCAAGGCCGTGGCTGTGATTCCCCCTTTTCGATAGGCCTTCTACAAGGCACGTTCCACCCTAGTAACAAAGGCGGACAACTTCTCATTCCTCCATAGCTTGGCAGACTTGAATTTCCATAATAAGTCTTCCCCAGTTTCTGTACTTCCAAACACTCCCTCTAAAGCAGAAAGGTACTCTGCTGCGGTGGCTTCTGGGCTAGTGGCCTGCAAGAACTTAACAGCTTCCAAAGCTGGGCCCCGCAGACTCTCCATCAGTCTCTTCCATTTCTCCCCCTCAGAGCATTGCCACTCCTGGACTAGGGGGGTGGCGTAGTCTATCCATGCCTCCAAATCATCTTCCCCTGAAGGCACTGGCACTCTGCCAGAAAAAAGCTTTAGCCTACGTTAAGAATCTAGCGGTATAGGGGGAACTACTAGGGATGGTGGAGCCAAAATAGAACTCTTGGGGGGATGGGGAGAGGTACTGGGGGAAACCTGGGGGGTGGGTTCACTAGAAAGGTCCAATGCCTGCAGTAACTCTTGGGTAGTCTTCCCCATCCACAGCTAGCAATTTAAGCAGTTTATCTTTGAAGCTATTAGTCTGGGGAGACCCCCTTCCCATGAGTGACTGACCCACTCCAGATGTGAACAATCCTCCACCCCTGTTGGGCACCTTCTGGGTTAATCACTGGGGGTACCCCCTTGGGGTCGATGGCTTGACTACACAAAAGTAACACCTGCAAGGTCTGATCGAGCAGGTCAGCCATACGCCCCTTCACCTCTACCCTGCCTAAACATTTAACACGCTCCGCTGTAGAAATAATGTCAGTGGTCATTGTCCCCAGAGGTACGTCTACTAGTAACACAATTCTCTGAGAGTCCAGCTCTTCGGCTTCACCCTACCCCATCAGTTTGTGTACCATTGTCTTAATAGGGTCCAGCTTAATCTTAGCCATGATATCCCCTTCCAGTGTTTCCTTTAACTTATCCATATTTATGCCCTTCACCCACTCGGCCACTAGGGGATGCTAATCCCAGCAGTGCCTCCAACTTGTAACCCCCAAGGGGCACTGCCCTAAGGGCTACTACCCGTGTCTGCCCTAACTGTAACAGGGTGAGGGGCCCAGATAAGTTGACAGGTGCCTCCACCCACAAGTCGGGGTTAGAACAATCAAGGTTGTCTCGGTCACAGCCATCTAGGTTGCTGCAACCCCCCTTTCTTCCCACTAGTGGCCCACATAGTTCAATTTCAGTGTCCTTACTATATACACTTACCCCCAGCTCGAACCAGTCAGCTCACTTCGGGGACCCCCTGAAAAGTATGATACAGTTACACCATATTCACTGTGCAGTATTTCACCATTAATACACAGACTAGCCAGTGTACTTTTGCAGAACAAACAATCTGATTTATTTAAGGGGAGATAACAAGTACTGGGGGAAACAGGTTGATTAGCTTACCAATCTAATATATAAGTATCTATCTAGGGCACTGTGCACAGGCCTAACCTATAAGTTACTGTCTATGGGTACCTAAGCCCTAAAGGCTAGTTCCTCAATGCAGCTGGTTGGGGTCCTGACACAAAACAAACATGAGGTTCCCATGAAGATTTAATAGAGCCAGCAGGCTCAGTTGCTGTAGTCAGCAAAGCAGCCAGAAGATCTTGCCCTTACTA
Organism: Neoceratodus forsteri; assembly: GCA_016271365.2. Taxonomy (NCBI): domain Eukaryota; kingdom Metazoa; phylum Chordata; order Ceratodontiformes; family Ceratodontidae; genus Neoceratodus; species Neoceratodus forsteri. The sequence continues at coordinate 724,595,003 of CM028137.1, read as the reverse complement.
ACAACATTCGACAGGGAGCTACCCTGATTCAGTACTCACGACTCCAGAAGGAAAAACACTCTCACACCACTCGCAGGACTGAGCCTGGACTCCAAACACTTCTCCACACAGTTATATGGAAAGCAACAGAGGGGTACCATACCAGGCAGCTGCTCCTAGGGCCCGACTGAACTCACAGCTAATCGGGAGTCTCACCGCAGCTTCACTTTCCTGACAGACTGAGCGCAATTCAGCAGATTCTCCAGTCCTCTACAGGGAGAGCCTTGTAGGTAGCTGCCCTTTTACACAGCCTTCTCTGACTGCTGCCCCGCGGATTTAGTCCATAGCTTGCCGGCGACAGAGCCGCTCGAATCTGGCCTTCTACACACGTGCTTCCTGCACGAAAACTCAACAGCGCAAGAGCCCAGAGCTCCTTCCTCACTCACAGCCACAATGTCTCTGCCCCTTGGCAGTTTGGGAAAAACTCTTAGTTCGGGCGCCACCCAATCCCACTGGAGGGCTGCACATGCCAGTCATTTAATTTTGCCCTCTTTGGTGCGAAAAGGCACCATGGTCCAGACATCACTTCCCAGAATTACTAGCTGTGTCTTCATTGGTCAGCCGGCTCTCTAGAGAGTTCTAATTCTGGTTGGTCAAACAGATCTCCATTTTAGGGTTCCCCCATTTCCCATTGGCCCATTTCAATAGTCCAGGTCCAAAATGGAGGGGCCAAGTGCTCATGGTTCCAGCTGCAAAAGAAGCAGGTTAGAAAGACTGTAATTCTACTAATACGCTAACTAATTATAGCCAAACAGTTACATCTTTCAAAAGGGCTCCCTTTTGCGCTTATAGTAACTACCAAATGGGAGCGATTTCACCACAGCTCAGGCAGGATTCAAACAGGGAAACACCAGTGCCCCCAGTACCAACCCGCTGGACAGACTGAGGCAGCTCTTAAAGAGACAGTACTGGAGGCTTTTAGGAACCCCCATTTTTAAGGGGGTTATACATTGTTGCCATTATCAAGTCTTGGTGCATTAAGAACCATGACTGGGATACAGACATACTGGGTTATACTAATTTCAGGAAGGACAGGGTGGGTAAGAAAGGGGGAGTAGTGGCTTGTTACGTGACAGGTAGCATTAACGCAACAGAGATACAGGGAATGCAGGGAGGGGTGGAGGTACTGTGGGTCACTCTAGAGACAGGACATGGAGTAGCTATTCACACTGGTGTGATCTACAGACCTCCAGCACAGGGGGAGGTGTTGGATAAGGTTCTGATGGAAGCCATCCAAAAGATGGCAAATAAGGGGACTTCAATCTGCCAGATTTAGATTAGAGCATTCCAGCTGCAGCTTCAGCTAGGAGCAGGGCCATTCTGGACTACCTGCAGGGGGGCATTCCTCAGGCAACTATTAGGAAAACCCACTTGTGGGCAAGCAATACTGCACCTTGTACTCAGCAATAGGGATAGTGCTGCAGACGTCATGGTGGGTGCCCACCTGGGGACCAGCGATCACTTTACAGTATGGTTCAATATAAGACTTGCAGCAGAATTGAACCACACAAAGGCAAGGGTCCTGGACACTTCAGAAGAAGACTTTACAAAAATGAGAATGCTTCAGGGATGCCCTGGTGGGGGACTTGGGTGGAGGGGAGGAACAGTGGGCAAAAATAGAAAGGGGCCAATAGTGAAGGCAACAAACCTCTGCATCAGTCAAGTAACAGCTAGAAGAAAAGTGGACTGCTATGGTTCTCAAAGAAAGTGGCTGGAAAGGTAAGGGCTACAAAGGTAGCATTCAAGAGGTATAAGGAGTCACAGAGGGAGGAGGACAGGGAGGTGTACAAAGAGAAGCAGAGGGAGGCAGGGGAGGCAGTCAGGAGCACAAAGGCGTAAATGTAGGAGAAAATAGATCAGGCAGTTAAGAAAGGGAACAAGACATTTTCTAGGTATGTAAGTGAAAGGAAAAAGATCGGGGGAGGGATTGTAAGACTAAGGAAGGAAGGATCCCCTGTGTGTTGAAGGGGACCAGGAAACAGCAGACATCCTGAACAAGTACTTTTGTTCAGTGTTCACAAAGGAAGGGGAAGGCAAAGGACCACAGATAAGGGAAGGGGACATTGAAGGAAAGAAGGTGGACACTAGCTCATTTTCAGAGGAGAGAGTCTTAAAGGAACTCGCAAATCTGAAAGTGGACAAGGCTATGGGGCCAGACGGGATACATCCAAGGATATTGAAGGAGCTCAGAGAGATGCTGGCTGCACCTCTGACAGTCCTGTTCAACCACTCACTGGAGACTGGAGTGGTTCTGGAGGACTGGAGGAGGGCAGATGTAGTCTCACTTCACAAAGGTGGCAGCAGGGAGGAGGCTAGCAGTTATAGGCCAGTCAGCCTGACCTCTGTGGTGGGAAAAATTAATGGAATCACTACTGAAGAAAAGGATTGTGGAAAATCTTGAATCCAGTGGCTTACAAGATCTGAGGCAGCATGGATTCACTGGGGGAGGTCATATCAAACAAATCTGATAAATCTCTAAGTCTGGGTGACCAGGAAATTAGATCAGGTGGAGCGGTGGATGTGGCCTACCTAGATTTCAGTAAGGCCTTCAACACTGTTCCACATAGGAGACTCATAAACAAGCTGGGCAGCCTGGGAGTGGGCCCAAAGGCGGTAAATTGGGTATGAAAATGGTTGTGGGATAGGTGACAGAGGGTGATTGCAAATGGAGTTCAATCCGAGGAAGGGAGGGTGACCAGAGAGTGCCACAAGAATCAGTACTAGGACTGGTCTTCTTTAATGTCTTTATTAGTGACATTACAGAGAGTCTAGAAAGGAAAGTACACCTTTTTGCAGATGACACTAAGATCTGCAATAGGATAGACACTCTATGGGGGTGGAAATAATGAACAGTTATCTAAGAAAGCTTGAGGAGTGGTCAAAAGTGTGACAACTAAGTTTCAGTGTGAAGAAGTGCAAAATCATGCATTTGGGGCACAGAAACCCAAGGGCAGAGTACAAGGTACTGACGACCACCAAGCAGGAAGGAGACCTGAGGGTAATATTTTCTGATGAACTAAAGGTGGCCAAACAGTGTGACAAGGTAGTGGAGAGAGTCAGTGGGGTGCTAGGGTGCAAAGGGAGGGGAATCACCAGCAGAATGAAGGAGGTGGTGATACTGCTATATAAATCAATAGGTAAGACCACAACTAGATTACTGTGTCCAGTTCTGGAGACCGCATCTCTGGAAGGACATAGGCAGAGTAGAGGCAGTCCAAAGGAGGGCAACTAAAATGGTTCAAGGCCCACATCAAAAGCACCATGAGGAGAGACTAAATAACCTCAATATGTACACCCTGGAGGAAAGGAGGGAGAGGGGGCATATGATTGAGACTTTCAAATATCTCACGAGTATAAATAGGGTACAACAGGGAAACATTTTTCAGAAAAACAGATGCTCAAAAACAAGAGGTCATGCTACAAAGCTGGAGAGGGATAGATTCAGAGGAAACATGAGGAAGTATTTCTTCACAGAAAGAGTGGTGGATACATGGAACAGTCTCCCAGCAGAGGTGGTCAGGGCAAAAGCTGTAACAGAATTCAATAATGCATGGGATAGTCATATTTTTTTTTTTTTGCCAATTATTTTACCAGGAGAGACACACTAAGCTGAAAGCTTGTTTGCAGGTGCAACCTGGGAGCATAAGGAAGTTAAGTGACTTGCTCAGGGTCACACAGTATGCACCTAGTGGGGCTGTGGGATTCAAACCCAGGCCTCCAGATTTGCAGCTCAGACCCTTAACCCACTACGCCATACTGCCTCACATATGGGAACATTACTGGTTATGGAAGGGAGGGAAAAGTCAGAGACTAAGTAGGGTCTGCAGCATTATAGTAAGTACAGTAAATAGGAAGTCTGGGTGGGCTAAACAGTCCTTACCTACACTCAATTTGTATGATTCTATGGGGCCAGAGCACCCTCAAGCCTGTGGGCAAATACTGGCCACTGGTTAAAGTGTGTGGTCTCTCTGGCATACCCATGGCTCCCGGAAAAGTCTAAGCACCAAGCTCAAGGATGACATTCCTAGGTGTAGAGATAGACACTGTAAGGCAGGAGTGTCACTTGCCCACAATAAGACTGATGCCCTGAGGGGTATTTTGAGCAAAGCCAAAGTGGCTAAAAAGATAACTTGTGGGAGTTACAATAGATAGTAAAGAACCTCAACTTTGCCTGCTAGGCCACCCCCATGGGGAGGACTTCCTTGTGGCAGATGGTGATGCTAGGGACAGGTGCCTGGTAGCCTCATCATTGGATCTGAGTGACAGAGGGGTTTCCAAGAGGACTTGCACATTCAGCAGACATTTATTTCCCATTTGAATGGTGTATCTATGTGGCTAGAGACAGTGGATAGCCAGGAGCTGGAACTGTACACAGCCACTTCAGGAGGGCTAGGTTTGAGGGCATACTTTCATGGCAAATGGTGCACCATGGAGTGGCTGTCCACACGGGTAACTCCCAGGCTCCACAAGCAGATCACACTGTTGGAGTTCTTCTGTCTTTCGGTCCAAAAATATGGGTGTGGTACATACCATAAATGCCCTGTTGGGTGCTAAGGGCCCATTGGGGGAATCTCATGAGAATATTTTTCCTGAAATGAATGTGCTGAATGTCCATTTTAAGGCTGTACATGCCCCAGGCATGTTTTTACTTCTGAATCTGGAAGCACACATACTTGACACCCACTAGCTTAAGACCATCATCCTGACACTGCAGTAACCCAACAGTGTACCATCCCGACTATGGTAAACCTGACAGTGGACTAATGCCGGGTTTTTTGTCTATCAGGGGGCTATGCCCCCGAACCCCCATCATGGGGGTTTGCCCCCCCCCCCCAAAATAATGATTACCAACTCCGAGTCCTGGCAAACTTTACCGTCTGGCTTACCGTCATCGGGATGTTACACAGTTGGGTTAGTGCAGCGTCGGGATGTTGGTCTCAAGCTGGTGAGTGTCGAGATTGTGAGTTTCAATATCCTGCAGTGATACCCCTGGCACTGAAAATAGTATTGTTGATGATTTTTCTCATTCACAGTGGCAGAAGTTCAGGGAGTTAGCTCCAGTGGCGGATCAGAATCCTCAACCAGTCCCACCATTTCTGTGGAATGCACTAGTGACCTTAAGACCAGGGAGTGCACAGCTAATGTTATTGCTCCCCAGACCAGAGTGGCCTACCAGTGCAGTGCGGAGCATTACCATGCAGTCCAAGCAGAAGTGGACAGTCAAGCAGCTGACCATTCCAACTGATCAACTGTGCAGTTATGTGATGGAAGCTAAATGGCAGGGCCTGATTCCAGGGGTAGTGCGACAGCACTTGGCAGACCTGTCATGGTTTTATCTGAGTTTGGGGCTTCACAGACACCACTCACTCCTTTAAGGTTCACAAAGTCCTCGAAAGGTAGAGTAAGAGCCATACTAAGTAGTTGGATTTCCGGCACCAAATCATGCCGGCGATTCTCAAACAGGTGAGGGAAGCCTTCCCAGTGAACTGCTGGATGGCATATGAGGCCGCTTTGTTTAATACTGTATTTGTTCTGGCATTCTGTGGGACTTTCTGGGTCTCCGAATTGATGCAGACTGCACAAACCGGTACCGTAGCAAGCCTGGTGGTGGCTGCAATAGAGCAAAACAGATCAGAAGAATATTGGCTGTTGATGTACAGTGAAGGCCCCAGCCAGGTCAGCATGGAACATACAGTCCTTGCTGGCCACCTACATGGCCTTCCATCTGGCGGAGGGTGAGGCCTTCTTATGGCATGCAGATGGCAAGCCTGTAACAGCCTATCAATTCAGACACATATTGGGGTTGGCAATCCAGGTGGGCTGGCCCGAACACTGAAGTGTACAATACTCATTCCTTTAGGATTGGGGCAGCAATAACCACCAGGATCCAGGAGCTTTTGGATAGTGAGATCCAAGACATGGGATGATGGAGATCCTAGGTGCTTCTGAACTATATCCATCCACATTAGCGCTAACGTTCTGTTTTGCTGCTTTCCAGGTTCCCTTGATGGCTCCAAGCTGATGTGGATCTGCTGACATTCCTTCATCCACTGGACAGTGGAGAGATCAGTACATTGGCTTGGGTGGTAGAACCTGTTGATACCTCTTCAAAAAGCACAGATTCACTGAATGGGCAAGAGATGCATGCACTGGGAGGAACTTCTCCCTAGACTGGTGGCAGTGGCCAGGCAAGGAGTTCACTGTACATTCCTGTGATTCATCTGGGCAGGAATGACCTGGGACTCTGAAAAACTGTGGACTTGCATCTAAGTATGAAGGAGGACCTGCAGTCCATTAAAGAAGGATGGCCGAAGACCAAGATCATTTGGTCTCACATAATTCAGCGGCTTCACTGGCAGCAAGCAATTGACTCTAAAGCTATGGACAAAGCATGCATACACCACACTAGAGAAATGCAGCCATTTATGGACTCCCATTTGGGGAGCTGTGGTTTGGCACCAGGACATTAACACCTCCAGCCAGAAACCCTATGCCAAGGAGGTTGTGCATTTGCATGATTAAAGGTTGGACTTATTGTTGACTCTTTCTATCAAGTCTTGGAGCAACATTTGGAGTAAGCTGCTTGGAGGGGGGGGGTCAGACTGCATCCATCCTGTGGTGGCTTGGGAGTCTCACAGATCAATGATACAGGGGGAAGAGGGGGATGAGTCCAATTCTTCTAAAAGGCTTATCTTCCCTGATCGGCATGAGGGCTCTGGGACTGCAAGAACTGGACTCTAGTTGGGGGGAGTCGCTGTCCACCCTCACCGGGCTAGCCTGCAGGTGTGGTGACATCAGACATGGGCAGTCACTCACCACCCAGCCACATGACCTCCCTACTCTTGGGGCTTGGGTACCAACTCAGGAGGTACATCATTCCCTCTACCTGCAAAAGGGGTATGGCCCTTAACTGGAAGGGGTCCTGGTGCCTGAAGTGTCTGCCAAAATTTCCCAGATGTGCATGCCACTCCAATAGTGTAATTACGGTGAATAAACATATGACTGTGGTCATTTCTGCAAGATGTGTGTGTGTGTGTGTGTGTATTCTTCAGTGGAATGGGTACTGGGACTACTAAGACAATACAAAGTCTGCTAAATTTTAATTTCTAAGTTACTTGATATTGCATGAGTTTTTGTTATGTGTATATATTATAATTTTGTACTTGTTTTAATTGTCATGTAATGTATGTTAATGGAATGTATGTCTTTTCTACCTAGTCAACAAAATGTTTAATCAAATAAGTAAAAATAAAAGCAGTGCAGCAGTTGTCTCCTTGTCTGCATCCCCTCTCTCGAGCCCCTGAAGACTTGTGGACAGTAACGGCAAAGCTGCTCAACCAGGTTAGACAAAGCAATATCAAATCTCAGCCCAAACCTCCATACAAACCTTATGTGGCCAAGTCTACAACCACTCGGCCAAAGAACAATGCTCTTCCTGATTGGGCAGAAATGGTGGGTCCTTCCATGGAGACTACCGTACATGTAGATGGCATTCCAGCCTGAGCTGAGTTGGACAGCATATCCCAAGTTACAATAATATGTAAAGATTGGTATGACCAGCACCTCTTTGACCATCCCTTACAGCCCCTGGATGAACTGCATGTGTTGGGGTTAACTGATAAATCATATCCCTATCTTGGTTTTCTGCCAGTGTGGCTATCTTTCCCCTCCTCTGTGGTTAGGTGTAGGAGATCCGGTGGAGACTTTAGTCCTAGTGTGTCCTCCCGCTGGCTTGTATGATGGAATTCCAGTCCTGATGGGCACTAATGCACACATGTTCATCCGTCTTGCTCAAATGTGTCAATCAAGACAAACACAAAAGACTGGGAGAGCTCTACACATACGTGCCATGGTGCAAAGGGAATACAAGATGCAGATGCACCCAGAAGAGGGCAACAAAGACGAACTGGTAGGATTTGTATGGAAGAAGGACTCTTCAGCTATTGTTCTCCCTCCAAATGCCCAGTGTAGTGTCAGTAGGGAGGTGCGATTGTGCAAAGATGTGACCAGCAAAATATAAATGCTGTACACCCCAAAAGAGGGGAAATTGCCTGAAGGACTTACAGTTAAACCCAGTGTGTTTCCTGTCCGTGCTTATGCTTACTTTTTATTTTTTTTAATTTAGTCTTTGGTAACCGGGTAAGGCCCACTAGGCACAAATGCCTGTTTTTAGGGGCGACCTGGGAGCACTGGGCGGTTAAGTGACTTGCTCAGAGTCATACAGTAGAGGGCTGTGAGAATCAGACCCAGGTCTGGTCTGCTGGAAGTACCAACCTCATTTACACCTTGTTACTCTAACCTCTAGGCTATACTGCTAGGAGAGTAGTAGTTCAAATTCATAATGTCACTGGCAGCGATGTAAGAGTTAGCCAAGGGTGCACCTTGGCCAAAGTCTAGTGTGCTGATACCGCTATTCTGCTGTCTAAGTGCCAAGATAGAGAAGATGATGAGATGTCAATGGATATGTTTGACTTTGGGGTATCATCCATCCCAAGTAGCTGGAAAAATAAAATCAGCCAAAAGCTGGCGCTGCAGAACAAGGTTTTGTCTCTTAAGGAGTGGAATGTTGGTTGTATCACTGGGGCCAAGCATCATATCTGTCTGTATGATGAAAGGCCTTTCAGGGAATGGTCTAGGCACCTAGCTCCTGCTGACATCAATGACGTCAGGTGCCACCTGCAGGAGATGCTAGCAGCCAGTACAATTCAGGAATCATGCAGCCCTTATGTCTCTCCAGTCATAGTGGTGCGGAAAAAGAATGGCTCCGTTTGCATGTGCGTGGACTACAGAACCCTTAACAAAAGAATTGTGCCTGACCAATATACCATGCCTCGTATACAAGATGCTCTGGATTGTCAGAACGGGAGTAAGTGGTTCTCCGTCCTCGATTTGTGCAGCGGATACTATCAGATCTCCATGGCTCCAGAAGACAGGGAAAAAACTGCATTTATTTGTCCCTTAGGTTTCTATGAGTTTCTCCACATGCCTCAGGGCATATCAGGTGTGCCAGTGAATTTCCAATGATTAATGGAGCGTGCTGTGGGAAACATGAACCTTCTTGAATGCTTAGTCTACCTTGATGATGTCAGCATTTTTTGCAAAACCCTTGAAAAACATGAGACTCGCCTATTTAAGGTATTGGGCAGACTTGAAGAGATTGGTCTAAAATTATCAATTAACAAATGTCAGTTTTTCCAGAGTTCAGTGAAGTATGTGGGCCATATTGTGTCTGCAGTGGGTATTCAAACTGACCCAAGTAAAGTAGAAGCACTGACTGACTGGCCAAAGCCAAACAACTTAAAAGAGTTACAACAATTTCTGGGCTTTTGTGGCTACTATCGTCATTTTGTCAGAGACTACACCAAGGTGGTACTGGTCCACTGCTGAACTTGACGCAAGGGTACCCTCCCACTCATAAAAAGTTAAAGAAAGGTACGGCAAAAGAGACTGAGAAAACCTATTTCAAGCCTCACAAGTTTTTTGACTCCAGATTGTGACAGCTTTTCACAAGACCATTTATCAGCTCACTCATGCACCAGTGCTTGACTATGCTGATCTGATTAAACTGTATGTGCTGCACATGGACGCTATCTTGAGTGGCCTCGGGGCCATGCTCTACCAAGAGTATACAGAGGGACTGTGCCCAGTGGCATATGCCAGCAGAAGCCTTACTCCTTCAGAAAAAGACTACCAAGTACATAAATTGGAGTTTCTCGCTCTCAAGTTGGCCATCATGGAATAATTCCACTAAAATTTATATGGTGCAAAAATCTGGGTTAAGACAGACAACAATCCTTTAACCTATGTACAGATGTCTGCTAAACTGGATGCTCTCAGCCTTATCTACTTATGATTATGCGATGGAGTAACGACCTGGCTTAAATCACGTCAACGCTGATGCCTTGTCAAGAACACCTGCCTCAAACCAAGAGTGGGTACCCATGTCAGAGCATTCCATAAAAGCATTATGTCATAAGTTTGACAGGGATGAAACTCCATCCGCAGGAACTGTGAATTGTTTGGCAGACCTCTTGGGGCCTACTGACACGTGTCTCCCCGTGGCATACTGTTATTTCACAGCCATAGATCTAAGTGCGTTACCCCAGCTAACTCCAACTGACATCCATAGAGAGCAGTATCATGATCTAATGATCAGACCAGTGATAAATGCTCTAAGAAGGGGGGAAGATGTCTCAAAATTGTGGTCCAATGACCCCAAAACTGCTTTACTGTTTAGAGAAGGGCCTAAACTCAAGCTAAGAGAACAATTGCTGTATAGAGAGCTAATTGACAGTCAAGGGAAAGTTGTGAAAAAACAGTTGGTATTGCCCACAAAATTCAAATATGTTGTGTTAAAGGCTCTGCATGACCACATGGGGCATTTAAGTAATAACAGGACTCTGGACTTAGCCTCTGCACGTTTTTACTGGCCCAGGATGGGAACAGATGTTGATCAGTATATCAAAACTTGCAGCCAGTGTCTCCAGCAAAAAGCTTAACCCTAGAGGGCCGCCCCCTTGGTCAATATAACCATTAATGCTCCAATGGAACTTGTCTGCATTGATTTTCTTAGCCTGAAGCTCGTTTCAAAAAAAACATTGATAATGTGCTCATAGTGATGGATCACTCTACAAGGTATGCTCAGGCCTATACAACCAAAGACCAAAAGGCTGTTACTGTCACCAAAGTTCTCGTGGAAAAGCTCTTTGTTCACCATGGTGCTCCTCAGAGGATCCATTCAGACCAGGGCCGGAAATTCGAAAGTCATTTCATTAAAGAGTTATTATCTGCCTGGGGGTTGAGAAAGTCCAGGACCATTCCCTATTGTTCACAAGGGGATCCGCAGCCAGAGAGGTTTAATAGAACTTTGCTCAATATGCTTGGCACTTTGCATCCAAAAGACAAACCAAGGTGGAGTCAACAGATAAGCATCCTAGTGAATGCTTATAATTGCACCAAGAATGACGCCACACTGTATCACCTCATGTTCAGTCGAGAGGCAGACCTCCCTCTCAATGTCTGTTTTGGAGTCTCACCCGATGGAGTTCAGTCAGATAATTATCTGCAGTATGTTAAGAAGTTAAAAGCACAACCCAATCACACCTACCAGCTTGCCCACACTATGGCTGCAAAGAAGAATCTGGGTAACAAAGTTCAGCATGATAAGAGAGTTAAGGCTCAAGAGTTGAAGGCTCGAGATTGTGTGCTAATGCAAAATCTTGGTTTTCAGGGGAAACATAAAATAGCTGATCACTGGAGTCATACACCATACATAGTAATCTGCAAGTTGAGTGACCTGACAGTGTACAAGGTGCGCCCAGAAGGAGATCCTCATGCTGTAAAGACCATATACAGAAATCACCTTCTGCCAATTGGGCAAATAGACCTAGATACCACACCTCAAGATACTACTCCAACTGGGCCTGTGACTAGGTCCGACACTCGTAACAAAAAAACAAATCAGTCTCTTGCTGCCCAACAGCCAGAGCCTTCAACCAGAGATGCCCCAGTTGATAATGATGCTGATTTTGAAGATAATGCCAGTGAAATTGGTGTTGCTTATTATCCGTCTCTCGAACTAGCCCAGCTGTTCCAAGGTGCCAGTCTTGTTGCGTCCAGTAATAGCCCTGACTGCTCAGTAGTTTCAGACAATCCTGCTTTTTCAACTGCTCCTATACCTCCGGAGAGTGATGTACACAGTGTTACCTCTGACATAGCAGACTCCCTTTGTTTAGTGGAATTATCTGATATTGAAGTGCTTGACTCTGACAGAGAAAACAGTGAATCAGCCAGTGAGTCTCAATGTGATGATGGGCTAAGTCAGCCAAATCATCCATTTCATGTCCAAGCAAGTATCTCTGTTCCTGAAAGTGCTGTGTGTTGGACGATTCCAATTTTGTTGAAAGACCTCTTTCTGATGAAAATGAGCCTCAAGCACCAGAAAACTCAAGTGTTATACCAAGTACCAATATCGTAACCAATTCTAAACCTCAAGAGAATGCAGTGGTACCCCCTTCCTCAGATGCTGTCTTGTTGCTGGACAATGAGCCAGGAGTCATGAACCCAAATGCTACTGTTGAAGTGTCAGTGCTAATGCCCCCTACTCCTAGATGTTCAGGAAGAGTTGTTAAACCTGTGGTTCGGCTCACTTATGACTCACCAGGAAAGCCTGTGGACTTGCCCATGAATGTATTTCATAAAGGGGTGTACTTTACTGCAAATTCCCTGCCTAAGCTAGTATTCACTGCAGCATCCAAGGTAATAGTCTAGCCCTCCATTCAGTATCTCAGGGGTCGCCCTTATAGAGTTCCAAGGGTTAGCTGAAAACCTGCAGGTCTATTGTCCACATGGGGTCAGTGTGTAAAGGTTTAAAGAGAGCAAATGTCTTTACCTATAAATATCTGTCTGAAACAATATGGAAATGGTGAATTTAGAATGTTGGATACAATGCAACTGTTTTGAACAATGCAATTGCTAAAAGAAGTATTAGTTAAAGTTAAAGCATGCTATATTGTACATAATATACCTGCAGAGATTTTGTATATAATAACGTATGGTTTAGACCTGTATATAACAGAAGGTGTTAACTGCAATTGTTACTTGTGTTACAGACTTGACACAGATGCCAAGTTTCCTGGGCAGGAGAGAGTGTAACCCCCCCAAAAAAATTTGGGGGACTTACCTTGAGTATCTTCCTGGGCTCCTTTGGTGCCCACTGCCTGGCAGACATCCAGAAAGAGAAAGCAAATCAATGTACAGTGATGTTCTGATGTTGTCCTGCTTGAGTGTAAAGTGCCATGCCTCCGCACTATCCCTTTAAGGGCCAGCCAGTATGTATAGTATCCATAGCCTGGGCTGGGTACAAGTGCAACAAAGCTCATGACCAGCCAGACAAAGCCCTAATCTACTCCATTCTGCCATTGATTACAGAGCAGAAGGAGCCCCTTCTTGTACTGTAAATGTTTACTCTTTAAGTCTTACTGTTATTAAATAAATAAGTGGTTTATATGGATTTATGTGGTGTGGGTGACTCCTCGAGAGCTAGTCCCCGAAAAGCGACTACACAACACAGACAGCTGGAAGGGTGACTGCGGAAACATGGTGACTCACGGAGTGAGCACGGGCAAGAAGCAGAGTCTGAAAGGACCCGAGGCAATGTGCGACCCTGACACAGGGCACGCAGGCACGAGCATGCACATGATGGTGAAGGGCACTGACCATGCCCAATGAGGTGCATGGCCATGAGCACGGTGCTCTGGGCTACAGGACGAGGATGAGCAGCACAGGGTGGCAGGCGGTGGACATTCTGCGGGAGGGGGGAGCATAAGGAGGGTAGGGCAGGGTCACAGGACACCATGGGGAATCCACATAGCAGCAGTGCCCATGCCAGCTGCAGGCATGCCATGGCAGGGTGGTAGACATGGCAGCACTATATCCCATGGTGTGCTGTCCAGTCCTGGATTCATGTCCCATGGATGGCTCCTGTTTGCCTGCTGTGGCCCATTGTCCTGCCGGTGGTGAGTGCCTGAGTTCTAGCTGGTGAGGGGTCTGCTATGGTGGTGGTGATGGTGGTGTGCTTGTCCGGGTGGGCATGCGCGATCATTGCCTGGTGTCCCTCTCTGCCATATGGTGCACACACCCTTCAGGGCCTCTCTTTCCTCTCGGGGTGTGGCTATGCCTGCGGCCCTTTTCGGTGATCATTCACTTCCCTGCTGCTCAGGCTTGTTGGGCCCGACTTAAGTCTGTTACCGCTCGAGGTGTCGCACTTTCAGGGCTGAGGCACTGCTCGCTCTTCTACTGTCATTCTGCTACTCTGTGCTGTCACTCTTTCGGCAGCCGCTCTTCCAACCTCACCCACCCACATAGACCACGCCATCATTTTGGCACTCTACATGGCTGCTACCAGTTTATATTACCTATCTATTCCTCCACTATGGAAGCTGCCATCTTTGGTCCTGGATGCCGTGTTTGAACCAATCGGAACCTAGGGTTCCTCAAGGGGTCCTTATTACAGTGCCTTGTGGGGGAAATTGTAAACTTTCCTTGTTGGTGCCTAATTTAACCAATGAGAGCTCTCGGACTGTGATTGATAGTGCAGGCAGCCAACTGGAATACAGACATCCCAGTCCTTCAGCTGGAACTGTGTATGAACAAGTCAGTCCTGCTCGAGCTCTCAAGCTGAAGAGAGCAAAGTGTGTCATGGCTGCAGCTCACAGGGAAAGGGCCTGTTTTGCCTCCCTGCAAGACTTGGAGAACTCAGACTGCCTAAAAAACAGAGAGAAAAAGACTGTTGCAGCAATTAGGTTGGGCGTTCAGCTCAAGCCACAGAGAATGAAGCAGCCGGCGTGTGGGCTGAGAGGAACACAGGGAAAAGGCTTGACTTGCCTCCTTGTGGTACATTTTGACTCCTGAGGTGGTTGGTCTGATCAAGGACTGACTAAAAGCAGAAAGTAGGTTTCTTAGCTGTATATGCTGATCCAGAAAGCCTGTTTTACACCAGAGAAAAAATATTTTTTTCTGAACTGTCCCAAAGTGGGACTGACTGCTGTCAGTGATTGCTCCAGGGACTCCTGATGAAAGTGAAGCCTGCTTCTGTGAAAATTGTCTCTTGCCAAGTGCCAATAGGGAGAGACCACCATGGGTTTTCTTTAGCGACTGCAGTGGAGACTGCAAGCGACCAAAAATGCCACTCTTGGCCCAAAGAGACTTCCTGCACCAGCCCAATCATTTTCCTGGAGAGAGACCAGCCTGAGGAAGTCTGACCCTGTGGAGAATCAAATTGCAGGTTGCAGCTACCTACAGAGAAAGGCCATGAAGCGGAGGTGAGTCGTGTCAACACTGGTCCTCATCAGCAATCTGGAAATCCTGCAATTCCAGGGGTCTTCTGCCTGTATGGGTACAGTGAGTACTACCAGGGCAGTTCCCTGCAGCAGTCCAATGAATGTTTGTGTCAGCTGATATGCTTCTTAAGTTTGGGTTAGAGTTAACTGTAATCATAGGACATCCAGCCAGGGATTACAAGTGTATACTAAATGCAAAGTTGTTTCATCTGTGCAATAATGCCTTTTCTTCCATCAAGGGCCTCAACCAGCTGCAACGCTGGCCTACCCACAACAACCCTTCAGGCCTGCTCCCATTTCCACCCTGGGTACCCAGCTGTGTGACAAACTGATTAAGTCAGAGACTAAACTGACAAACAGTAAATTGCAATCTGTTTGATTTCAGCACAATAATTGTTTCCCTAAAGTTTTGCCCCTTCCTTGTTCCAGTTCCCTTAATAAATCTGATTTGTTGTTTAAGGTTAATCTAACCCATAAGCATATCATTACCAGGTCTGCCTTTACTGAAATATTTGAAAGTAACTGTAAAAGTATATGATCATTGCTGAAACTGTTTCATTACAGGAGGCATACGGCATTCGTCAAGAGACCAGACCCTGGTGCTAAGTGGGGTAAGCCTGAGTATATCATTAATGCTTTTGAGCAATTGTGCACTGAAGGTCATATACTGTGATTGCAAAATCTTGTATGAAAAGCCATTAGTGAGGATTGTGGGTGAATATAGTTTCCCAGAGGGCTATATTAGGTTAGGTTATTACCCACTTAACTACTACTCTGGGTGGAGGTACTATTATTGTAGTTGTACTGCTGGTAGGGAGACCACAGTACTCGTTAATTCTGAACCCAGGCCCCTCAACCTGCAGTCAGGTAAGCAGGCAGGGGTAGCAGCCCTTGGTACAACAGTGCCAGGGTTACACCAGGTTTAAAGGCATATAAAATATTAGTTTGTACTATAGATACTGGTTTATTGTAAGGTATTGAGGCTGAGATAGCACTTTCTGATCCTGCAAGCATACTGTACATTATTATTTATATGGTTTTACAAGAGAAAAACTGAGTGGGTAGAATCATTCTATAACATATTACTGAATAAATAAGGAAAATATTGTAGACTACAAAAAAAGTGTTCTCTTACTCACAACCCCCATCCCATTAAACTGACACACTCGCTCAAAGGTCATGACTACGACATTAGTAAAATTGCATGTGAAACTAAGCTGGCAGTAACAATTAGACTCTAAATGAAGGTACATGGAATACAGTAACAAAAGTAATAGTGTAATATGAATGACATGGCAAACAGAAATTGATAATATTTTTTCTTACATCAATCAAACGTGAATCAGCACAGACAAAAAAAAAGTCTGATAATCAGGCACACCAGTTTTAATTACTGCAGCAGTAAACTCTGTCACATACTACTGAATAAAACCAAAATTATCATGTACTAGAACAAAGGTATTCTCGTACTCACAAACAGCCTACAATCCCCCCCCCCACCACAGAGTCTTGCTCAAAAGTGACGACTAAGACATCGGTAAAATCCAAATTGAAACCTAACTGGCAGTAACAATTCTACAATAAATTATCTATGCAGAATAAAGTTAAATAAGTAAATCTATCGTGAATGAAATGGCAAACAGTCATTTATAAAAACTGATTTTTGACTTGTATCAATCAAATCTGAAACAGCATACTACTAAAGAAAAAGCTGGTCTGACAATCGGGCGTCCATATGCATCGTTCTTAAGCTTTTCTATTTGGGGCCAAGTTTGACTGTAACTAACGACCAAAGAAACAGTACTTCAGAAAAAAACAAGCATTTGTCAATGCAGAATGTTGATTGCTTTGTTCTGTTGAGCTCGCTCACTCCCCATCTGTCAGTCGTTCTTTCTGTTTCTGATGGCACTGCAGGCTACGCTTTTGTACTGGGCTCCTGTCTGCATTGGCAACTTTGTCTGCCCACAAAGAAATCCGCAACTGTCCCAACAGAGCTCCGTTGAGGTCACTCAGTCTCCCTCTCTCACGTGCTCATTCTGTTTCTCTTGGTGGTGCGGGCTGGCCTTTTGTACTGGGCTCTTGCCTCTGTTGGTGTCTTTGTCTGCCCACAAAGAAATCTGCAGCAGTCCCAACAGAGCTCCATTGAGCTCGCACACTCCCCCCCCCCCCGTCACTCGCTCGTTCTGTTTCTGCCGGTGCTGCAGGCTGCCCTTTTGTACTGGGCTCCTGCCTGCATTGCTGCCTTTTTCTGCCCACAAAGAAATCCGCAGCAGTCACGATAGCGCTCAGTTAAGCTCATTCACTCACCCTCTCTCAGTTGCTCATTCTGTTTCTCCCACCGCTGCAGGCTGCCCTTTTATACTGGGCCCCTGCCTGTATTGCTTCCTTTTTCTGCCCACAAAGAAATCCGCAGCAGTCCCAACAGAGCTCCATTCAGGTCAGTCACTCCCCCTCCCTCACCTGCTCATTCTGTTTCTCCCGGTGCTGCAGGCTGCCCTTTTGTACTGGGCTCCCATGTTGGGGCCTTTATCTGCCCACAAAGACATCTGCAGCAGTCCTGACAGAGGTCATTTGGGCTCGGTCAATCCCCCCCTCACTCACTCGATCTTAATCTGTCACAAACACTGATTTCCCACAGTGACCGTGCTATTCTGCAACCGGAGTGCAAAAACATATTTAGGCCAGGATGTGAAAAACGACAGTGGTACTGTTCATAAGGAGGTGCAAAAAAATGCCAGTGTTGAAAATGTGGCTTGAAAATATTACAAATTTGCAAAGTTACAAGGGTGCATGGAAACAGCTCACTGCACGCTTGTAACGCAGTCATTTTACGGACTTTCATCACCAAATTTTCAACATAGGGATTTTAGGACTGCTGGTCATGAACAGTGTCACTGTGGTTTTCTTAATGTGTCCTGAACACTGATTTCCCACAGCAACCGCGCTATTCTGCGCTGGAAGTGTGAAAATGCATTTTGGCCAGGATGTGAAAAATGACAATTGTACTGTTCATAAGGAGGTGTGGGCATATCTACTCAATGCTTTGTCTCCACTCCACAGACCCTGCTGTAATATAGGACCACCGGAGGACACTGGGGCGGGAGGGTGGGCAACTGTAAAGTTCTGGCACAGCTCCATTGAGCTCGCTCACTTCCCCTCTCTCATGCGTTCTATTTCTCCTGACGCTGCAGGCTGCCCTTTTGTACTGGGCTCCTGCTTGCGATGGCGCCTTTTCTGCCCACAAAGAAATCCTCAGCAGTCCTGACACAGCTCCATTGAGTTCACTCACTTCCCCTGTCTCACTCGCTCATTCTGTGTCTCCCCGCGCTGCAGGCTGCCCTTTTGTACTGGGCTCCTGCCTGTGTTGGCGCCTTTTTCTGCCCACAAAGTTCACAGCTGTCCTGACAGAGCTCTGTTGAGGTCACTCATTCCCCCTCTCTCACCCGCTCATTTTGTTTCTCATGGCACTGCAGGCTTCCCTTTTATACTGGGCTCCTACCTCCGTTGGCACCTTTTTCTGCCCAAAAAGAAATCTGCAGCAGTCCCAACAGAGCTCCATTGAGCTCGCTCACTCTCCCTCTCTCAGTTGCTCATTCCGTTTCTCCCGGCGCTGCAGGCTGCTCTTTTGTGCTGGGCTCCTGCCTGCATTGACACCTTTTTCTGCCCACAAAGAAATTCACAGCAGTCCTGATAGAGCTCCGTCGAGCTCACTCAGTCCCCTCTCTCACTCACTCATACTGTTTCTCCCACCTCTGCAGGCTGCCCTTTTGTACTGGGTCAACAACTGCATTGACGCCTTTTTCTCCCCACAAAGAAATCCGCAGCAGTCCTGACAGAGCTCCTTTGAGTCTGCTCACTCCCTCTCCGTCACTCACTCTCTCGTTCTGTTTCTCCCACTGCAGCAGGCTGCCCTTTTGTACTGGGCACCTGCGTTGGGGCCTTTTTCTGCCCACAAGGAAATATGCAGCAGTCCTGATAGAGTTCACTTGAGCTCAGTTACTCCCTCCTTTCACTCGCTCAATCTTAATCTGTCCCAAACACTGATTTCCCACAGCGACCATGCTATTCTGTGGAAGGAATGCAAAAACATATTATGGCCAGGATGTGAAAAATGACAGCTGTACTGTTCATAAGGAGGTGTGAAAAAATGGCAGAGTTGAAAATGTGGCGTGAAAATATTACAAATTTGATAAGTTACAAGGGTGCATGGAAACAGTTCAACACACACTTGTAACACAGTCATTTGACGGGCTATCGTCACCAGATTTTCAACATAGGCTTTTTAGGAGCTCTGCTCATGAACAGTATCACTGCCATTTTCTTAGTCTGTCCAGAACACTGATTTCCCACAGCGACCGCGCTATTCTGCGTCGGAAGTACGAAAAGACATTTCAGCCAGGGAGGGAAAAATGACAGCTGTACTGTTCATAAGTATGTATGGGAAAATGGCAATGTTGAAATTCTGGAGTGAAAATATTATAAATTCATGAAGTTATGAGCATGCATGCAAACTGCGCAATGCATGCTCGTAACACAGTCATTTTATGGAGTATTGTCACCAATTTTCAAAATAGGCATTTTAGGACCACTGCTCATGAATGGTATCACTGTCATTTTCTTAATCTGTCCCGAACACTGATTTCCCACAGCGACTGCGCTGTTCTGAGCTGGAAGTGCGAAAAGACATTTTGGCCAGGATGGAAAAAATGACAGCTGTACTGTTCATAAGTAGGTGTGGGTAAATGGGAATGTTGAAAATCTGAAGTGAAAATATTATAAATTTGCGAAGTTACAAGGTGTGTGCAAACTGTGCAACGCACGCTAGTAACACAGTCATTTTATAGATTATTGTCACCAAATTATCAACATAGGCATTTTAGGACCTCTGCTCATAAACAGTGTCACTGTTATTTTCTTACTCTGTCCCGAACACTGATTTCCCACAGCGACTGCGATATTCTGCACCACAAGGACGAAAACACATTTCGGCCAGGATGTGAACAATGACAGCTGTACTGTTCACAAGGAGGTGTGGAAAAATGCCAATGTTTAAAATATGGCATGAAAATATTGCAAATTTGCAAACTTACGAGCATGCGTTGCAACTGCGCAACGCACGCTTGTAAAACAGTCAATTTTTTGATTTTTTCCACCAAATTTGCAACATAGGATTTTTGAAAGCCCACCTCATGAACACTGGCACGGTTGTTTTGCTAATAGGTCCCAAAAGGTGATTCCGCGCAGTGACCACAAAATCACCTTTTGAGGCCGAATAATGCCACAACAGTGGCAGAATTCATCAGTAGTGGTCCCAAAAACCCCACGTTGAAAATGTGGTGCCAAAATTCAAAAAAATGCCTCAGATATGCATCAAAGTTGAAAAAAACCCATTTATTCCATTATACAGCTTACCGGCATTTCCTCAGTTCACGGTCAGCTTTGAAGAGTGGAGACGTGTTCCCGGTCCACCGAAGATCGTCGCGCTGGACTCTGGAGGTAAGTATGGAGTGAGGGGGTGTGAGGAGGCAGGTGCGAGTAGGTGGGTGCGGGTTGTGGGGGGCAGGAGACCGCGAGGGACCGTTTTTTTGACAAGAAAAAAAACATTGCGGGACATTTTTTTACAGAGCCATTTGGCATGCTGGGGTGGGCTCCCAGTGTGCCAGCAAGTGTTTTGGGAGGTAGCTCTAGCTGGCGGAGGTTGGACACCCCATCGGCACAAAGGGGGCGCGGGGAGCCGGGGGGTTGGGCACCACTCGGCACAACTGCACTGGGTGTTTGGGGGAATTATGCCGATGGGAAGGGCTCCCCTGTCGACAAATGAAAGTGGAGGGGGACATAATGCTGACGGGAGTGGGTTCCCCATCGCAACATCATTAGGGTACTGAAGCCGACGGGATTGGGGCCCCGTGGGCAAACAAACACATTGGAGGGGTACATGCTGCCGAGGAGGATTGGGAACCCCCTTGACAGTGGGGCTGCTTCATATTGTTTGTGAACACGGCAGCAAGCCGCCGCCATGTTCACAAACAATATCACAGTAACAAGGTTCCGCCCAGCAATGATGGGTCGCTTCCTCATTGCAGTGGAAAGGCTTACGCTGCAATGACGAGGCGGCCCCTGATTGCAGTGGCTGAAACCTCACATGATTGTGGCACATTGGCTGAACTAGTGTCAGCAGCAGCATGCCACCCCATTGGGACAAGCGGGCCAAGCCTCCAAAGGCTGTGGCGGCACTGACCACAACAGTGCCCGCCGCCACAACCTGCTTCTGGAGCAAGCTGCAGCAATATGTTTCTTGCGCATGTGTGCAATCAACATAAAAATGAGCCTCCAGCTAACATATTCACAGCTTGTAGAGACAGCTGCCTTGCTCCATGCATGTCCACCAATACATGCACAGATGCGCATACACACTAGCCCCTGCTGCGTGCACGTTCGTACTAGTCACAGCGTCACACTGAGTGCTTGAGCACATCCGTCCTTGACTCATAACCTTAACAAAAGATGTGTGTCTTTGTCTTTTTTCTCAGTGTTTATTGATTTTAAGAAAAAAGAAAGATTAGGGTGCAAAAATAAGGACAGGACACCAGCAAATAAGGGTTCCCTTTAATTTGACACCAGAATCAGGCAATTACTTTTTCTCGTGATTCTTGCACTGCTGCCTTATGGAGCACCGTGAGCCTCCATGCAAGACAACAAAACTGCCAAAGCATGCCGACAAAGAAGCACTTTTCTTCTGGTTCTCTAACATCACAGCAAAAAATATTCCTGTGCTCTAGGAGATCCTGAGATAGGAAGCTAAGAATTTTGGCAAATACTTAAGTGTGACTGTTTTTATAGATACATACTGTACATAGAAATTGATGGCAGATAAGGATTGCTTGACCCACTTAGTCTGCCCATATTCCATACCTAGTGCAATATTGCAGACCCTGAAGCACAGAAACATAGAAATTGATGGCAGATAAGGACCACTAGGCCCACCCATTGTGCCCATTTTTTCTACCTGAAGTTGGAAGGGGGAAGGTTTAGGAGGGATATGAGGAGGCACTACTTCACAGAGAGAGTAGTGGTGGGTTGGAATGCACTGCAGGAGAAGTTAATCACTCAGAGGACAGTGGATAGCTTTAAGCAGGGTTGGGATTGAGTCAAGGGAAGGGTTAGTACAGACAAGAACACAAAAAAGGGGGAAGAACCAGGAAAGAAGAGGAAGGGAGGGGTTTGGGTGGGGGTAGGGTAGCTGTAGTTATATGAAACTAAGAGCGTCAGACTTGATATACCTGTGGGCCTTTTTCTGGTGGCAATTTCATATGTTCGTATACCTGCTGCAGAAACCACAGACCCTAGTTGATCTCCGGTTTTGATCTCTTTCCTATCAGAAGGGTACTCCTACGGCTATCCTAGGCATTTTTGAATTCCCCTGCTGAATTTGCCCCCACCACCTCTACTGGGAGGCTGTTCTATGAATCCTCCATCCTTTCTGTGAAGAAATGCTTCCTCACATTACCTCTTACTCTACCCACCTTTCAGTCTCATGTCATGACCCCTTGTTCTAGAACATCTCTTTTTCTGAAAGATGCTAGGGTCCTGAACCTTATTTATGCCCTTGAGATATTTGAAGGTCTCTATCATATCCCCCCTTTCCCTCCTCCAAGGTATACATATTGAGGTCCTCCAGTCTCTTCTCATATGACTTACGGTGTAGGCCCTGGACCATTTTTATTGCCCTTCTCTGAACTGCCTCTACTCTGTCTATGTCCTTCCAGAGATGCAGCCTCCAGAACTAGACACAGTACTGGAGATGAGGTCTTACCAATGATTTGTACAGGGTATCACCACGCCCTTTTTACTGTTGGTAATCCCTCTCCCTAGTACCCCAGCATCCCCTGGCTCTGCCCACAGCTTTTTCACATTGTTTCGTCACCTTTAGATCTTCAGTTAGGACTTCCCTCTGGTCCCTTTCCTGTTTGGTGGCTGTCAGTACTCCCCCCCACCATCATGTACTCCTTCCCTTGGTTTCTGGGCCCCAAATACATAATTTTACACTTATTTGCATTGAATCTTAGATGCCAGACTCTCAACCACTCCTCAAGCCTGCCCAGGTCCCTCCTCATCCTTTCCACACACACACACCGGAGTGTCAACCCTGTTGTAGATCATAGTGTCATCTGCAAAGAGGCATACCTTCCCTTCCAGACCTTCCATAGTGCCGCTTATGAAGACATTGAAGAGGACTGGCCACAGGACTGATCTTTGTGGCACTCCGCTGGTCACCCACCTCTCCTCAGATTGAACTCTGTTTACCACCACCCTCTGTGTTCTATCCCTCAACCAATTTGTGACACAGTTTACCACCTTGGGACCCACTCCCAGGCTGCCCAACTTGTTTACAAGCCTTCTATGTGGAACGGTGTAGAAGGCCTTGCTGAAATCCAGGTAGGCCACATCCACCGACCCTCCCTGATCTAATTTCCTGGTCACCCAGTCAAAGTAATCTATCAGATTTGTTTGACAAGACCTTCCTGCGTGAATCCATGCTGTCTCAGATCCTGACATCCACTTGATTCTAGATATACCACAATCCTTTCCTTAAGCAGTGATTCCATTAATTTCCCCACCACTGAGGTCAAGCTGACTGGCCTGTAATTGCCAGCCTCCTCCCTGCTCCCACTTTTGTGGAGAGGGACTACATTTGCCCTCCTCCAGTCCTCTGGTACCACACCTATTTCCAGCAATTTGTTGAACAAGGCTGTCAGTGCATGCTGAAGGCAATTGTCTAAACTCGTTTAATATGCTTGAATGTTGCCCATCTGGCCCTATTGCCTTGTCCACCTTCAGTTTTGCGAGTTCTTCTAGGACTCTCTCCTCCGTAAATGGACTGGTGTCCACCTCCTTTCCATTGCTGCTCCTATCACCTAACTGTGGTCCCTCTCCTTCCCCTTCCCCTTCTTCTGTGAATACTGAACAAAAATATTAGTTCAGGATTGCTGCTTAATTTTCAGGTTCCCTCATATACTCCCCTCATTCCCTTTTTAGCCTTACAATCCCACCCCGGTCTTTCTTCTTTCACTAACATATCTGTAAAATGTCTTGTCTCTTTTCTTAACTGCCTGAGCTATTTTTTCCTCCATTTGCACCTTTGCACTCCTGACTTCTTTCCCCTCATCCAGATTCAATTCCCTGTCCTCTTGCCTCTGTGTTTCCTTGTACCTCCTGAATACCAACCTTTTTGCTCTTACCTTCCCAGCCACTTCCTTTGAGAACCATAGTGTTTTTCTTTTCTCTTGCTTTTACTTTTTTTTAATTCTTTATTTCTTTCTTTTCAGGACACTTCATAACATACATTTTCTTATACAATACTCATGTTACATAGTTTAAAAAAACAACAAATCAATCAAACTATACCGTACATAAACCAAAAGCAATCCTTTATCCAGGTATTATGTATTGGAGCTAAAATGGCATTTCATAAAACTCCTTTCTTAGTGATTTACGTAAGAGAATAAAACTATGACCCTTTAGGTGGGGAAGTAGGGGAAGACTCATAAAAAGCTGTTATCCCAAAATCAATAGCCCAGTTCCAACCTTGTACTTGCAAATTCAATGTCATAACATATTTCATTTCCCCTTGACTTATCCCTTTTATTAAATATCTCAAAGAACAAAGGAGGGGTCCCTTTCCATGATATACATCACCCATAGTCTCCACAGGAGGTCAAATCAAGAAGTGGATCCCTTACTACCCACTATCAGTCTTTCCAAATAATACATGTCATTCATAATGGCATGCCAAGAGGCTAATGTTGGGGGCAAAGGCTTTCACCACAGAAGGGTAATTGCCTTTTTTGCTGTTAACATGTAAGTATATATCACATCTCTGGGGAATATTTTTATACCTACTGGGGGTATGGATAACAATACCAATTCTGGGGACAATACTAAAGATTGATTAACTAAGGGTTGAAGAGCTACAGTTACATGGGACCAATACTGGATTAATGCCGGACAAGACCAAAATATGTGTACATGATTGGCTTTTAATTCACCACAACCCCTCCGGCAATGGCAATGGCCAAATTGTGAAGGAAGATATTTAGTCAGTACTGAGGGGACATTAAAGAATCTTGTTCAGCACTTCCAAGCAAATTCCTTCCAATATCCTGTCTGGAATACCTTCAGAGAGGGAAGACAAAATTTCAACCACTCCATGTACAAGATATCTGTACCAAGCTCCATATTCCAAGCTCTTAATATTAGTTCAGAAGTTTCTCTTGATCCCACTCCTCTCGCTGTATATGCTTGCCCTACCAGGTGTTGTAGCTGGAATCCTTTTAATGAAGTAACCAATAGCTCAAAGAGTAACGGTATAGGCTTCATAAGGTGACTGAAATCAGTGGTCTTATCTAACAAATAAGATATAACTTGAAGGTACCAAAAATAGTCACTTCGTTGTAAAGGAAATTTAGCTTGTAACTGAGAGAAAGGGACCACCCCATCTAATCTAGAAACTGGAAAATATATATGACAAATCAAACTTATGCCATTTCATATATGTCTGATCCAGTTTAGCTGGTAAAAAATTCTCCTCTGAAAAAAGGAGACTAAGGGAATAAGATGTGGCATTTAAATGGGGTATTTGTTTGATTTTACCCCATATCCGGAGTGTATTAGATGTATCAAAGCTAAACAACGAGGGGGAAGATAGGTCAGTAAGGGGCGTAAATAGAATTGGGCAGATGCCAAAAAGGTCATTTAGGACAAATTCAATTGTCTTCCAGGGGACAATATAATTAGGGTTGATCCAGAGTAGAACCATTCTAATTATTGATGCCTGAAAATATTGTGATAAGTTGGGAAGGTTCAAACCACCTCTGTCTCTGGGAAGTTGTTAGAGGGACCATCGTTTGCAGGGTTTATGCCCTGCCCATACAAATCTTGAAAACTTCTTATTCCAGGCATTAAAATAGAATGGGGAATGTATTACTGGGAGGTTTCACCCTCAGGGTTTATATAGCATCCCACAACTCGGGTGTGCATTAAATTCTCATATCACACCCTTCCCCATCCATTGTTCTCTATTTAATTCTATTCGTTTGATTTCTAAATGTTTCAGTCTTTAACAGAGACAAATTAAGACACAGGTAGTTCTTTCAGGGGGTCTATTAATATTCAATTTAAGTATCAGTGGGGCGTGGTCTGATAGAAAAGTTAGTCCCATAGACATATCCCACAAAATCTCTGCGGGCCCAATTCCAGAACAAATGTCACAACTCGCAGGTGTATGCGAGTTGCAACATTTGCCGCTATGCTGCGCCCTATTCCAAGACAGGCAGGGTCCCCGGCACTTATACCCTGCGACTTGTGGCAGCTGCAGGGTTGCACCATGGGAAAGGTACAACAGACCTGGCCACTGCAGATGCAGCCCACAACAAACCACCCCATGCCCCCCAATCCAACATACTTAATCCCTTGGGGCCGGAGGTTGGCCATGGCACAAGCACAAGGGCACATATGTGTATGACCCGAAAATTCTAAAATTGCGCTAAGGGCGCCACAGGGCTGGGGGGTCCATACAAGGCCGGTGTGTTTTGTGAGTTTATGGGGGACAGCCATCCTTTTGCCAGGACGTATGCCCCTTAGACCACCTCCATGCTATTCTAACCCGTAGCGCCATAGCGGGACTTGGAATAGCATAACTGGGTTGCAGCAGCCACCATTTCAGAATAGGGCACAGATGCTGCAGTAATCAACCCTTGCACCATGCCACAGTGGGTTGTGGGCACAGTGGGTGGTGTAGCCCACCTTGGTGCAACCTGTATGTAGATGGTGTCGCACTTGAATTGCACTGATGATTATATGGCGCTAAGGTGCAATTTGTGCTATAGGTTTGGCATAAATCACCTTGCGTCATGCATAAGGCATCTTGGAATCGGGCCCTGTATGTTCAATTGAAATCAAAAAGAAGTCTATATGGGAAGATGTATGAAAACTTAGCGAATAATAAGTATATGCCCTTGTAGTTGGAGAAATAATGTCTCCATACATCCATGTATCCCAGTTGGGACAGCTGTTGCTTTAAAAATGTTTGTGACGCTGATACCCAATGCCTAGCTGCCTGTGTTGCATCCAGTGAGGGAGCAAGAGTAATATTAAAATTGCCACCCACCACTACCATACCCTGTTGCATGTCCAAGAGTTTATTAAAAAATACCCAAAATTTTGAAGGGGAAGCCCCCGGGGGAAGTATGCATCTATCAAAGTAATTGTTTGGGAGTAGAGTCTCCCCACCAGAATCACAAAACAGCCATGTGGGTTGGCATACTCGGCCTCTGACTGGAAATGAGTGGTACCTGGCATGAGAGTTGCCACATCCCAGCACTTACTCCTCCCATAAGAGGAAGACTATACCGTATATCTACCCCAGGTGATATTTTGTTGTGTTTCTCTTAAGTCAGGTGTGTCTCTTGGAGGAAGATTTTTTCTGCTGTTTGTTTCCTAAAATACTGCTGTAATCATGCCCTCTTGACAGGATTATTGAGGCCATTAATATTTAGGGACAATATTTTAACAGGTAGGGTAGCCATTAATAGTTTGGTATATTAAATGTAGCATAAAAAGACAAAGCACCCATCTTCCAACTGGTTTTAGCCTGCCCCCTACAGTTCCCCACACTCTCCAATGGAACACATCTATGTAAACTCTGTCTTAAATAATACTCATTACAAACATCTCCTTCTGCTGCTCCAAGTAACCTTAAAATTATTTCTACTACGTTAGGTGCCACTTCTGTCAGGGAAATCTGTATTCATTTGTAACTTTGAAGTACCTTGTCCTGAGAAGTAATTTCTATTGTTTAAGACTATGCTTTCCAAAAAACTGGTAAAACTATTTACAGTTGTTAAACATTTGGAAATAAACAACACTCCCCTCAAAACTGATGCCAAAAATAAAATCGCCAACAGGGCGTAAGTTGCATATATAACTAGGACAAAGTTATCCAGTACAGTTTTGTTACAATCACCCCAACGTTGTCCCAGGAACAACTGCCACTGTGTAGTTTTATTTACTACCTGACTTTTGCAGTTTGGGCTATACCCTTGTGGCCATAAAAAGGTTTTTATAACTATGTACAGTTGGCTAGCTTCCAAGGCATGAGAAGTTCACTTAAACCCCTCTGTATTCCCAAAGACTCCATCCCTTGTGGTCTTCGGGAAGGAGGAAAAGCCAGGAGAAAAAAAGCTCCTGGGCCTCCAGAGAGAAGTCATTTCTCTCAACCTTAAGGAAATGGATAATAAAAATAACTAAAAAAAAAATAGGCTTTTGGGACAGGAGGGAGGTTACAATAATTGTCATCAGTTTCTCTGAATGCTGCCCAGATCCAGCCCAGCAATGGATTAAATGACTATATCCTGGGGACTGTGATATTTTAAATTCTGCCGTGTAGGCGCTTAACCTGGAAACACCCCCCCCCCCCAACAATTGTAAGAGTTAGAGAGCGGCCAGGCCACCTTGAGGGTAAATCAAGCAACATGTATGTAGTTTCACTCCTAAATGGAGTGCCTGTTAAGTAATAACCACATTGAAATACATATGTTTCAGACTTTTCCCCATTTCTCCCTGTTTTAAAAGGGAAAGGAAAGGGAAAGTCTCTCCAGGGTTTCTGTTAGTCTCAAACCTTTCCATACCTACTTGTCTTCTCACTAAAACAACACTCTGCAAGTATTACATGAGGGGGGATTGTAACATTGAAACACAGGTAAAAATGGAGCTAACGAAGTTTGGAACATCTTCAGCTTAATAAAATTATGTCTTCTGTTATCTGGCTATACCCCTCAAACACAATTTAGCTCCTTTAATATTTTCCCCCTGAAAATTAATTATACTCCCATAACTCTGTTGGTTATATGAGTAAACATGCTACTAACAGGACTGTAGTTTCCCAGAGTAAAAAACCAAAGGAAAACCAGAAAGAGAATAATTAAAGTGATCCCTTAAAGTCAGATAGCTCTTGTCCTTCTACGGTAATTTATATGTTAAGGAAGTAAAGCTTTGTATCAAGTCACTGGGGCTTAGTACGTGACCCACATTAAATAAATATCACTTCAGGTTGGGCCTTGATCTTGTTTTCAGAATGTGGAGAGTCTGGCCTTAACAGATAATATATTAGATCGCCCTTTTGCCTGCTGCCATCTCGGAGGTTGTCACTGGGATCATGGCCGATCAATGGGCTGAGTGTCCTTAGTTTGAATTCCTTGCTGGGCTAGGTCTTCGATTGCTTCATCCACTGTGTGGTATTCTTTTTTATCCTCGGGAAGCTGAACCACTAACTGAGATGGGTAAGGGGTAGAGAAACAAATTCCTTTGCTCGAAGGGCTGCAAATAATGGTTGGTACACTCAACGATCTCTCATTGTGCAAGGAGCCTAATCATTGTCAGAAAAAGATTCTTGTCTGCCCATAAAAGGTTTTCCCATGTCACCAAGTTGTAGATCCGGTCTTTAACAGCAAAACTTAGAAATCTTGCTATTATTGAGCGGGGGGGGGGGCATCGGTAGCTGTCAGTTTCAGGCCTAAGGTCCGATCCTGCTCCTGTTCCAGTGGCAAATCACTGGGAAGTTCCAGTGCTGTTCTCAATAGCATTGTAATAAAGTCCCATGGTTCAGGGTCTCTAGAGTCCTCGGGGATCCCGTAAATGAGGATGTTTTTCCACTTTGATCTATTTCCCACATGTTCCTGATTGGATACAATGGTAGCTTGTACATTCTGCAGTTCCTGGACAATTGCCTCTAAATCTTCAATCCGATTTTCAGTTACGGTAAGTTGTCCTTCTGTGCAGTCTGCTCATTGTTCTAAAGAATCCACATATTTTTAAATTTCTGAGTACAGTTGCTTCATTTCGGATCGAAAGCCCACCAGTTCAGTGTATATAGTTTCTAGTTTCAAGTGCTTTTTCTGGTTGAGCATCCAGGAGTCACTACATTAATCAAGGTCCCCGTGGCAGTAGAGGCCTGCGAGACCTCCGAGTCTGAAGCTTCCCGGCGTAATCGTGTGTTATCTTCCACTACCTGCTTTATAGGATCCTTCATTTTAGGTTTCTTTCTGCTTGCCCCTTTCATTTCTCTCTAGTTTTAATATTATTTATTATTGAATGTGATAAAGAAGGGATGTTTGTGCTAGGCTGGTTCAAGAGCTGGTAAATCAGGCAACCATAGAAACGATGATGTAACTGGAAGTCCTCTTGCTTTTACTTAAATGCCTAATGCAGAGGCTTGTTGCCTCTGGGATGGCTCCCTTTAGATTTGCCCACTGTTTCTCTACACCCCCTTCCAGTCCTCCCACCTCTGTCAGGGCTTTCCTGAGACATTTTAACAACTTTGCAAAGTCGGCCATCTGAAGCCCAGGACACTTGCTTTTATGTGGTTTGACTCTTCCATTGTTCTCACATTGGATCACACTGTATGGTGATCACGAGACCCCAAGTGGCTACCCACCCTTACATTTGTAACTCTGTCCCTGGTGGCTAGTAGTAGGCCCAATATCGGTCTCTCATGGGTGGGCTCTATCACTAATTGACTAATTCATGCCCCCTGCAGGGCATCCAGGATGTCCCTGCTCCTGGCTATGACTGTAGCAGGGATGCTCCAATCAACATCCAACATACTGCAGTCTCCCACCAGCAGCACCTCCCCTTTAGCTGCCATTTTTGAATGGCATCCACTAAGAACCCTAGTGGTGCAGCTGGTGTGACCAAACAAAAACATATAATTATGGTACCAGTGCTCCCCTACTCAGCTGCTTTAAAGCCTGCAGTTTTTTTCACAGTTTTTCTATTCCAGATTTTTGATCACATTTACATCTTGGTATTTTACCCAAAACACCAGACTTAAAATAAAATTCCAGCCCTACTATTAGCTGAAAAGATTTGTTTTGGGAATTTGATATGTGTGATCTCACATAAACAACAGAGAGCAGCAGCAATTAAATCAGAGGATGCTGCCATAATGGTTGGTGAGAATAAAAGGGCTGATACTCCTGAAAAATGAAATAACATTACTACTTTACTGATTCTCATTTTAAATGTATGCTGATTTACAGTTTTTTTTAATTATAACATGCTAAGATCCTTTAGGATTAATATCTTTAGACCCGGTTATATACAAGACTCGCACCACCTCTCCTTCTGGAATTAACAATGAATTACAGGTACTTGCAATATGAAGAATACTAATAAAGTAAACATATTAATGGACGTAGTATGACATTATTAAAATACTTGACAGTTATTCTTTATAATCTTGGATGCTCCTCCAGATCTTTTTAATGACTTTGACTAATTCATTTCATTCAATCCCACGTTTTCTATGTGATTTGTATTTCTTTGATTGTGCATTAATTAATTAATTAATCAAGAAACATAGACAATGACAGCAAAAATAGATTGAAGATCCATCCAGTCTGCCCATGGTTTCCTATCTAACCCTGGAACCTATTGTCCATACAGGGTACTAGCCCTCCCTATCCCCACACCCCTTCCCTGTTACTGTCGCCATGAGTAACTGCTGTATCTTTCATTCTTTCCTAACTGTGCTTGAAAACATTAATGGTGTTGGTGCCCAGCTCATCAGCTGGTAAAATGTTCTATGGTTCCACCACCCTTTTGCAAAATAATACTTTCTCATATCCCTCTTGAACTTCCCTCCCTCCTGTCAGTTTCCACTCATGCCCTTGTGACCTTGAATTGTTACTCAGGTTTTTGACCTGAGGAAGAGAGTTTTACCTCTCAAAAGCTATTCTTAAAAATAATTTTGTTAGTCCAATAAAAGGTATCACCTGCAATATATTTGTTGTATTTTTTCTCTTATTCATGCTAAATAATTCTCCACAGTTCTCCTTGTTTATTCCTTTCAGGAACTTGAAGGTCTCTATCATATCTCCCCTCTCCTATCTGGTCTCCAGTGAGTGGATCTGCAGTGCATTGAGGTTAACCTCATAAGACCTGCTCTACATCTTTGTCATCCTTCACTATACTGTCTCCAGCCTGTTCTTATCTTTTCTGAGGTGAGTACTCCAGAACTGGGCACAGTAATCCAAGTGTAGCCGATCTCTGGCACCATCTAGAGAGGGCCACTACCCCTGCCTTGCTGGCTGATACAAGATTAAGGGGCTTGGGTCCCCAATAGCTGTAACACGGGGAGGGGGGTCCTTTCCCAAGAATAAATAAAAAGGCGTTGCCTCCACCCAGAGTACCTGTAAGTGGGATTGCTCTTTACCAGTACAACCCCCTGGGATGTCGTACAAACCCACCTCCCCAAAACAGTTACCCCAGACATGGACTTCCCAAGATTCGAACCTCCTACATTTAACAATCTGTCATTCCACATTTCAGCTAATAACATGCTCACTAAAATCAGGCTCTGGAGTCAGGCTTGCTGAAAAACTGTAACATCATAATTTATTTACATGGGGAGGGTTAGGACAGGGTAAGTGGAATAGCGGTTAAACAAGAAGTATAAATCTGCATTTCCCATAACAATCATTTCCCACTTTTGATTCAAACCCACATTTTAATGTTGCACCCACCAGTATATATCTATCTAGCTAACTGCTGCAGGTCTTCCCCAGTACCCAGACCCACAGGTCCCAGTCCAGAATGATGCCCAAATTCTGCCTGCAGTTGCAGGCCTGAGGTGCAGCTGGTTGGCCGGCATTGGTGCGCTTGCTGATTTAAAATTAACTTTTTACATGCTCTCCTTAATCATCATTAAGCCTTAGCTCTGTCTCCGGCCCTGATGGGCAAACTATTTACAGTCTCCAGTTGCAGGGCAATTCCTATTGTTTACTCATGGTTCTGCCTAATCAGTCCTTGGATGGCACAGTTCACTGAAGTCCTGGGACTGGTGGATACAGCATGGGAAGAACCAGGCACCATGCTTGAAATCAGAAGGGGCACAGAGGCTGCAGCTTGTATCTTCAACTTGCTTGGAGATCTTTCACCTTGTCCCCTTCAGCCTATTATGGGCCTGTTGTGGGGCAAGGCCTGCCACCAAGGGACCCAGACCCAGGAGTGGCCCCCTCGACCAGACTCCTCCATGGATCAAGGGTGCACGTGCACTTGGGGATAAGCCTTGTGATCCCCTGCAGGCAGCAAACCCCACTTGATTGGGGTTAGTGAGTTCCCCACCTGGCCCCGCTGTCAGCATGAACATTCAGCACATTTCCCCCTCTTCTCTTTCTCTCAGTTACCAACTATAGTGTGTAGCCAAAGCAGTTTCTGTCCTTTACTGTCTCCCATACCCCAGGGTACAAAGTCTGGGCTATAGGTCCATCGCAACAGTCTATTCCTTGCTGCATCACAGTAACAGACAGCAGGTATCCACCCTGTAAAGCACCTGTCCATCCTTCTGCTTTCACATTCTCTCAATTTTAACACAGCTGCATTCTCATGCATGCTCACACACATGATTCCAGAACTGTGTCTCAACAAACAGTTCAAAAGTCTAATTTCTCAATGAGCAAGTGCAGCACAATTCTCCAGTCCAAAGAGGCTTTCTCTCTTTCTCGTTCTCTCCTTTTCCTTTCCTCCACTTTCTTCACCGATGAGGTGCAGGTGAAAGTACTCCTCTTTTCCCAGGCTCAGACATTACCTTTGTCCTTTTAACAGGCTCTGGGGCAGGGCACAACCTTTGTCTTTTTCCAGGCTCAAGACACAATCTTTGTCCTTTTTCCAGGCTCAGGACACAACCGTTTCCTTCATCTCAATCACCTCGGCGCTATGGTGTAACTTCTCTCCTCAGCATCAGAACTCCTGCGGCTGCACATTTTCATCCAATTCTTTTCCGTTGCTTCAGATTCTCGCACCACTGTGGTGAATCTTCACAACCTATCAATCCTCTCTCATGGATCCACAGCTTTCTTCCTTTTCCAGAAAAGCTGCTTACACAAACTTCTTTTCTTTCCCTTTAGATGGGGGAAGGCACTGCCAGCCCTGAGGAACAGAGTGCTGGCAGCCCCCAGGCAGGCCCTCTTCCAGACTTGCAGCACCATCCTCTCACAGGGCAAGAGCCCCCCTCCCTGTGGAGGGGCCCTCCACAGACTGACCCAGAATCTCAAAGTCCTAGTCTTTTGGGGTGCTTTTGGCAGTTCCCCATTGGCTGGAGCCACTGTCTTTTAGAAACATTAATATGTATGAGACTCCTTTGACACCTCACTGGCTGTTCAAAATGGTACCAGAATAATCCTTGGTATTCTTCCCCAAGAGTCTGTTCACATGCCCCAGAATCCTCTTGGCAAGTCCTTGCTCTTTGATTGGTCGGATGGTATCACATGGGCTGCAATCACAGCTGCTGGTGTAAACAGTCCCATACAGTTTAACAGTGTCCCTAGTTTAAACTACCTCTGCAACCAAACACTTTGCTTTTATTTTACATTTGCCCCACCATTTCATAGCCACCCTGTGCCCTGTAAAGTGACTGTGCTTTTTAATATGTTCATTAAGCCCTCTTGCTGTCACTGCTACCATTCTACATAACCCCTAGGCAGCACAAATAAAGCCCCATTACATGTCATACAGGTTCCCACTTGCAGCTGTCTCTGCAGCCAACACAAACTTATTTATTTAATAAGATGCCCCAGATTTTGTTGCCCTTTTTCTGCCCTATCACACCACTCCATCCTTTAAACGTTTTCTTTATGGATTTTCCTGCCGCTAGCATTAATCCCTAATTTGCCCCAGTGCTAGACAGGCTTCCGGCTCATGAATTAGTCATGAGCCACCTCATAAATACTAATGAGGCTGCTCTCATTTACTGAGTGCAATTGTTGCTCACCAAAAAGCTTCTCCTTCCTTTCTGATCCCCTCGCTCCAGTCCAGATAATGGTCCTGGTCCCTCTTTTACTCCACCCCGAACTGGGACCACTGGAGAGACAGCTGGAAAGGCCGCTGAAATGGCGAATGAAATTGCACTTTCGTGCATGCATGTAGCATCACCCGGTATCGGAGTGCCATCAGCAGGCGGTGGTACCACACTCCAGCTCCCTTAGCAAAACAATGCAGGAGACCGAGGGATAATCCAGGGACCACAGGGTTATGGGGGGAAACTGCCAGAACCCCCCAAAAAAGTATGGGGGTGGACCAAAACCCTGGGGGAAACGTAAGCAATGGGAGCCCCAAAGGAGACATTCTGGTAAGCCCCCGGGACAGGTTGGTTACACTCCCCTCCCCTTAAATGCTTGGTGATTGTGCCAAGCTTAAAACATAACTTGGCTCCACCTATAATCATATACCCATTATCATCAACAAACATTTACCACATCAAACATGTAATATCCTAATCTATGCACATAATCACCTATTTTAAACAGCCATAAATCACATCTTAATCCAAACAATTCCCATCTATTCCTGCAATTATACACATTCCCCATGCGTCAGAGCTGTACATGGTATTAACACTCCCCCAGGGACCCTCAATATCAACATTTTCCAGGTGGCACAAATTTTAACACAGCTTCCACCTTTGACTACTAGGGGTGACCACTCTCCAAAACTTTCATTGACCAGCAATAATATCAGCTCAAGCCAGATTTGGCACCAGAACACCTTTCCAGTACCTTTCATAGCTTTCCCACCATTTTACCATTTTTTAAGGGTCCCCAACATTTTAGTGAGCTAGGGGGTCCATGCTGGGCATGACAAGCATGTCACAGGAGATCCCAGTGGTGCCTCCATTTGTGTAGCCTCTCTCTGGCACCATCCTAGAGAAGGGCACTACCCTTGCCTTGTTGGCTGATACAAGGTTAAGGGGCCTGGGTTCCTAATAGCTGTAACACGGGGGTCCTTTCCAAAGAATAAATAAAATGGCGGTGCCTCCATCCAGAGTACCTATAAGTGGGACTGCTCTTTACCAGTACAACCCCCTGGGATGTCGTATGAACCCGCCTCCCAAAAACAGTAACCCCAAACATGGACTTCCCAGGATTCGAACCTCCCATATTTAACAATCAGTCATTCCACATTTCAGATAATAACATGCTTACTAAAATCAGGCTCGGGAGTCAGGCTTGCTGCAAACAGTAACATCATAATTTATTTACATGGGGAGGGTTAGGATGGGGTAAGTGGAATAGCAGTTAAGCAAGAAGTTTAAATTTGCATTTCCCATAACAATCATTTCCCCAGTTTGATTCAAACCCACATTTTAATGATTGCAGCCACCAGTATCTATCTATCTAGCTAGCTATCTGCTGCAGGTCTTCCCCAATACCCAGACCCACAGGCCCCAGTCCAGAATGATGCCCAAATTCTGTCCATGGATACCCAGATGTTACAGTTGCAGGCCTGAAGTGCAGCTGGTTGGCCAGTGTTGGCTCACTTGCTAATTTAAAATTAACATTTTACATGTTCTCCTTAATCATCATTAAGCCTTAGCTCTGTCTCCGGCCCTGATGGGCAAACTATTTATAGTCCCCAGTTGCAGGGCAATTCCTGCTGTTTACTCATGGTTCTGCCTAATCAGTCCTTGGATGGCTCAGTTCACTGAAGTCCTGGGATTGATGGAAACAGCACTGGCAGAACCGGGCACAATGCTTGAAATCGGAAGGGGCACAGAGGCTACAGCTTGTATCTTCAGCTTGCTTGGAGATCTTGCAGCTTGTCCCCCTTTGGCAGATTACGGGCCTGTTGCGGGGCACGTGTGCAAGGCCTACCACCTACAAGGGACCCAGACCCAAGAGAGGCCCCCTCAGCCAGGCTCCTCCATGGATCAGAGTTTGGGTGCACTCGGGGACAAGCCCCATGATCCCCTGCAGGCAGCAAACCCCACTTGATGGGGTTAGCGAGTTCCTCACCTGGTCCCAGTGCCACAGTGAACATTCAGCACATTTCCCCTCTTCTCTTTATCTCAGTTACCAGCTGTGGTGTGTAGCCAAAGCAGTTTCTGTCCTTTCCTGTCTCCCAGACCCCAAAGTACAAAGTCCAGGCTACAGGTTCATCAAAACTGTCTATTACTAGCTGTATCTCAGGAGCAGACGGTAGGTACCCGCCCCTGTAAAGCACCTGTCCATCCTTCTGCTTTCACAGTCTCTCAACCTTAACACAGCTGCATTCTCGCTCTGGCTCACACACGATTCCAGAACTCTGTCTCATCAAACAGTTGAAAAGTCTCTTTTCTCACCGAGCAGATGCAGCACAATTATCCAGTCTGAAGAGGCTTTCTCTCTTCACCATTCTCTCCTTTTCCTTTCCTCCACTTTCTTCACTGATGAGGTGTAGGAAAAAGTACCCATCTTTTCCCAGGCCCAGGCTTTTCCCTGAACCCAGGGCAGTAACAAGTGGTGTACCACAGGGCTCGGTGCTGGGACTGATTCTGTTTAACATTTTCATAGCAGACGTTGCAGTAGGGCTTAAGAGCAAGATCAGTTTCTTCGTAGATGACACAAAGATTTGTGCTGAGTTGGATGGGGCGGAGGGAGTAAAAGTACTTCAGGAAGATTTTGCAAAACTGGAGGAATGGTCTCACACTTGGCAGCTTGGTTTCAATGCCAAGAAGTGCAAAGTGATGCATTTAGGAGGCAAGAACCCAGTACACAATTACTGGCTGGAGGATCTCCCATTAACAAAATCCAAGGAGCAGAAGGATCTGGGAGTGCTGGTAACCAGGGAGATAAACCACTCTGCTCAGTGCAGGAAGGCAACAGTGAAGGCAAACAGGATGCTAGGGTGCATAGCAAGGGGGATTACTTCTAGGAGTGGGGAGGTCATCTTGCTCCTGTACAGGTCCCTGGTGAGACCGCACCTAGAGTACTATGTGCAATTCTGGCACACTACTTGAAAAAGGACATCAAACTACTGGAGGGGGTACTGCGCAGGGCAACAAAAATGATCCTGAGGTTGGGGGACAGACCATACGAGGAGAGACTGAGACAGCTCAATATGTATACCCTGGAGGAAAGAAGGGAGAGAGGGGATATGATTGAGACCTTAAAGTACCTGAAGGGTTCGAACAAAGTAGACACCAGGTGTATGTTCAATCTGAATGGCGGAAGGGAAACCAGGGTACATTCTATGTAGTTGGAAGGAGCAGGCTCAAGAGGAACTGAGGAGGTACTATTTCACAGAAAGGGTGGTGGCAGGTGGGCAGCACTGCCACAGGATATATCACTGCAGAGTGTTGGGGGCTTCAAGAGGGGTGGGACAGATTCAAGGGGCGGGTACAAATCTGGAGGGGGTGGGAGATGGGGGAGGGCATATGAGGAAGGGGGCAGCTTCAGTCTAATGGACTGAAATACTACACACTAGAGTAGACTAGATAGACCAAATGGCCTATATCTGCTGGTAAGTTTGTATGTTCGTTTGTTTGATACATACAAACATACAAATTTGCCAGCAGATAAAGACCTTATGATCTACAGAGTCTGCTCGAGTGTGCAGCTGGCAACCCCAAACTGCAGCTGCCCCTCCCTTCCTCCCCT
Organism: Neoceratodus forsteri; assembly: GCA_016271365.2. NCBI lineage: Eukaryota > Metazoa > Chordata > Ceratodontiformes > Ceratodontidae > Neoceratodus > Neoceratodus forsteri. The sequence continues at coordinate 724,556,656 of CM028137.1, read as the reverse complement.
CCCTCTTGCCCTATCCCATCCCCTTTGAAGCAGTCCACTGTTCTACAGGATACGACTTCCGCAGGCAATGCATTCCACCCAAACACCACTCTCTCCATAAAAAAGTGTCTTCTCATTTCCATCCTGAACCTTCCCCCTCCAATCTGAGATCGTGACATCCAGTGTCCCTACCCCCCCAACTTGAATAGTCCCTCTGTGCCTGTCTTGTTTATTCCCTTCATGTACTTGAAGGTTTCAATCATATCACCCGTCTCTCCTCTCCTACAGTGAGTACATGTTTAACTCCCTCAGCCTGCTCATGTAGGGCATGTCCCCTAGTCCCTGGATCATCTTTGTTGCACTGCATTGCACCCCCTCCAGTAACTTAATGTCCATCTTCAGGTATGGTCACCAGTACTGCACACAGTATTCCAGGTGTGGCCTAACCAGTGACCTATATATATTTTTTTTATTTTTATCTTTTTATTTTATTTAGTTGTTTAACCAGGAGTAGCACACTAATCTGAAAGCTTTTTTACAGGAGCGACCTGGGAGCACGGGGAAGTTAAGTGACTTGCTCAGAGTCACACAGTATGCAAGTGGAAGCTGTGGGATTCAAACCCAGGTCTGATCTGCTGGATGTCATCAGATTTGCAGCGCAGAGCCTTTAAACCACTGCGCTATACTGCCTCCCTAATACTTCTATACACTCCCTATACAATGGCAGGATCACCTCCCCTCTCCTTGAAGATATACCCCTGGCAATGAAACCCAGCATTTTGTTGGCCTTTGCAGCTGCCCTCCTGCATTGTGCTGAGTTGTTCATTGAGCCTATTATAATCATCCCCAGATCCTTCTCCTCCTCTGTCACAGTAAGCTGACCCCCCCCCCCCCTTGCTGGTTGCTCCTTCTTGTTTTTTTCCCCTGAAATGTTGCACCTTGCACTTTTTGGCATTGAACCCCAATTGCCAGGTGTCCAACCAGATCTCCAATTTTGACAGATCATCCTGCAGCCCATGCCACCCTCCTAGGTCATCCACTACTTCTCCCATCTTGGTGTCATCTGCAAATAAACTGATCTTGCTCTTGGTGCCCAATGAGATGTCTGATATGAACAATCCAAACAACACCGTTCCTAGCATTGAGCCCTGTGGTACTCCGCTTGCCACTGTCCTCGGAGATAGGAGCTCCCCTCCCACCACCACCCTCTGCTGCCTTCCCTGTAACCAGTTTACTACCCATCCCACCATTTTCACCCCTGCATCTATACCTGCCAGCTTGCTACCCAGCCTCCCATGTGGCACTGAGTCAAATGCCTTACTGAAGTCAAGAAACAGGACATCCACTGCGTGGCCCTTGTCTGACTGACTAGTTACCCAGTCATAGTAATCCAACAGGTTGGTCTGACAGGATCTGCCCATGACAAACCCATGCTGCATAATGTTCTGCAGCCCATTGGCCTCCAGAAGGGATACCAGCCTATCTTTCAGGATTGTCTCCATCAGTTTTCCCATGATGAATGTGAGGCTTACCAGCTGTAGTTTCCTGGTTTGTCTTTGGGATCAATCTTATGGAGGGGTACCATGTGAGTCATGCTCCAGTCCTGAGGTACACTTTCTGAGACCAGGGAGGCATTGAACAGGTCTGCCAAAGGCACCGCCAGGATTTCTGCCAGCTCTCTCAGTACCCTGGGGTGAATGCCATCCAGCCCTGGCACCTTGCCCACCCTCAGTGCCCTCAGGCCCTCCAGTACCCTGCTATATGTGATTCCCCCATCTGTCACCTCCTCCCCCCCAAGCCTGACCTCCCACCCCCCTCCATGGTAGCACCCTTCCTTTCTCCTTAGTAAACGCTAAGCAGAAGCATTCATTAAGCGCTTCTGCCTGCTCTGCCCCTGTTTCCACCCATCCCCCATCCCTGTTAATCCTTACTATTTGTCCCTACAACTCCTTTTATCCCTGAGGTACCTGAAGAATTCCTTCTCCCCCCTTCTTGATGCCTTGCACCAGCCTGAGCTCCTTAGACGCATTGGCTGCCCTTACTGCCTTCGTCACCTCCTTTGATTTCTTCAGGTAATCCTCTGTCCTTCATTCTTTCTGTTTTTTTGAATCTCCTAAAGGTAGCTGTAACCCCCCTGCAAATGGGGGTTCCCAAAAGACTTCCAGGAGCTTGCTTGAATGCTCCAAGCCTGAATGGTGTTTGGCTTTTAAGCCATTTATCAGTGAGTGTTTTTAGAGCCTCTGGTACTGTCTCTTTAAGAGCTGTCTGCTTACAGACATAATTAGTTTGTATGGGGGACTGTGTGCTTCTCTGTTTGAGTACCATTTGAGCTGCTGCCAATTCACTCCATTTTGCAGTCACTAAGGTGCAAAGGAACCTATCTGAAAGATGTAACTGTTTGCCAGAAATCATTTACAGTAATAATGAAGTACAGTTTGTCTAACCTGCTTTCTTTGCAGTCAGAACTGTGTCTGCCTAGTTCCCCATTCTGGTTTGAACTGCTGAACTGGACCAATCAGTGTGGGAGTAAGCTAGCTCTAAAATGGTGCCTTGGACGAATCAGAACTTGGACTCATAATCTGAGCCAGCCACAAGACGATTGTATGGGCAGTGACTCTGGGAGATGTAGGTTTAGACTTGCGCTTTTGGACCAACAGCAGCAGTCTATTGTGAGTGACAGCCAATCCAGTCAAGAACTGGGAGGAACTCAAAGGAAGTGCCCGGTTTTGTCTGTTGGAGTTTCAGTTTAGCTCTGGCAGTGAAGGGAAAAGAAACCCTGTGCTCCTTCAGTGCACAGTTTCAGTCAAAAAACGTGTGTGAGGCCCAGAGTTCCGGTCTGCAGCTTGTGTAACTGCTTGTTAGGACTGAATCCGTCCTGTGAAGAGAATCAAAGGATCTCTGAAGAGTAGAAACCAGGCTCACCCTGTAGAAGACTGGAGAAATTGTTGAATTGCACTCGGTCTGTCAGGAACTGAATCTGCTGTGTGTTCTCCCGGTATTGTGCAGTAATTGCGATCGGGATAGAGAAGCAGCCTGCCTGGTATAGTACTTTCTTTTTTACCATATAAATGTGTGAGGAGGCTTGTGCAGCTCAAGTGAATCCTGCTGCCATTAAAGGACTTTTGCCTGTGACTGTTTACCATATAAATGTGTGAAGAGTCTCGTGAGCTCAAGAGTAGCCCTGCTGACGTTGAAGGACCCTATCTTGTTTGGAGGTCGTGAGTACTAATTCAGGGTTGCTCCTGTTGAATGCCACATTAAATCCAAATGGAATCACTGTACTGCTGACTGTTTAAACTAATTTTTCTTTTCACTGTGTGAAAGGGCCCTACCAGCTGCCACGGTTTGGACTAGCCACTAGGGCTTGGGTACCCAGGGACAGTAACTGATAGGGATAGGCTGTGCACAGAGCCATAGGTAGATGAGTAAAGTGATAAGCTAATTAACCTGATTTCCCCTGTCCTTGTTATATTCCCTAAATAAATCAGAGCTGCTTGTTTCAGCAAAGTTATACTGCCTGGGTATTTGTCTATGTTAAAGTATTGTACTGTGATTGTTGCACTGTATCTTATTTTAGGAGGTCCCAGTTGCCTGAACCAGCCCTGGGGGTAAGTGTATACTGTGAAGGTAATTCCTAATATATTGTGTGGGCCACTAGTGGGAAGAAAGAGTTGCAGTGTCCCAGAGGGCTGTGACCAAGTTAGTTTAACTATTGCAAACCCTGACCTCTGGGTGGAGGCACCTGCCATTGGATCCAGGCCCCTAAACCTGTTAGTGGCAAATCAGGCAGGGGTAGTAGCCCCTGGGATAAGCGCCATCTAGGGTTACATCTTGGAGGCTCACCGCTGGGATTGTGTGTCCTCTAGTGGCCATGTTAAGAACCACTGTTAAGAAAAAATGGGTACCCGACAGAAGTGGCTGTGCACGGCTGGTGGAGTGGTGTACTGGGAGAGATTGACCCTCAAAATGCTATGCTTATCCTGGACATCCCCAGGGTATCAATATGGACACTGTACAGGAGTACTTTCCAAGGTGGAAGGTTTACAAAACCCTGTGGTGGTGGGTGGCATGCTAATCTGCTCACCCACACTTTCCTGGCCCTAGTAGAGTTTAAGGATCCCATAGATAGCTCCAAAGTGCCACAGACCATTACCCCAGAGGAGCCCTCACTGCCTGGAGTGATAACTAAGTACAGTAAAGACCCGGGGAATGAGCCCCACCACTGTCTGAAACTTTTGAGGAGAAATTTGCTAAATGGTTGCTGGGGAAGGGAAACTGTGGAGGACTTGAAGAAACTATTCTTGCCACCTGGGGTGTTCCTCCCCAACACCTCTCCGCTCCAGTACCCGTAATGGTGGCTGAACCAATGCAGACTCCTATTTCTGCACCTGCCATTAGTCACGACTCTTACCGAAGGTTGAGGATCTTCTCTGGCACCCTCCCACCCCCAAGGGAGGATGACTGGGAGACCTGGATAGACTATGTTGCCCCAAGTGCTAGAATGGCAATGCTCGGAAGCCGGCGAAAGAGGGTTAGTGAGAGCCTCCGAGGTCCTGCCTGGCTACCATCCGTGCTAAACAGGCCAGTAACCCTGAAGTGACTGCACAGGCCTATCTTGAGGCCTTGGAGAATGTGTATGGGAGCCCAGATTCTGATGAGGATCTATGGTGGAGAGTAAGAAATGCACAACAGTACCAAGGGAGTTGTTGTCTGTATGTATCTCGCTGGAAAAATTGTTGCAAGAATGCCTCAGAAAGGGTAGTTTGCCAGCGATTGAACTGGACCGAACCAGGCTGGACAGGATCCTTAGGTCTGCCCCCTTCTCAGAACTGCTGTTGCTTCAGTTATGCCTGGCAAATCGACTGGAATCCTCACCCTCCATGATGAGTTAATGAGAGAATTCGAGGAGTTGAGAAAAAGGCGACCTCGGGAGGGACCTGCACCAATAGCTGCGGCTATGACCCGAGTGACTGAGGGTGGCCCATCAAGTGAAGTTCAGGGCAGAGGTTGGCAGTCAATGAGTGCTCTGATAAGGAAAAGATATGCCACAATGGGGCGAACTGTTGAGAGAGATCCGGGGAATTCAAAAACAGTCCCTTTATGAAGCCACGCCTGCAATGCACGGGCCCGACCTATATCCGACTGTATCTGCTATGGGGTGGGATACCCACCATGTATCTCCTGCTGATAACAGCTCCGAACTCGATTCCTTGACCATGGAAGTGGAGAAACTGACAAGATGTCTCAAATGCTTATCACGCCGCAGACAGAGATGGCACCAAGGTTTCCAGTTAGTAATACCCCGCCCTGGCTCCCAGTGTGGCGCCTCGGCCAGCTCAAACTCCAGAAAATATGTTTTGCTATAATTGTGGGAAGGATGGGCACATGAAAGAGAATGCGGTCCCAAAAGACACTGACAAAGTTGCATATAGGCTACAAGGAGGCTTGGAGAACAAATCAGTGGTTAGAGGTGCAGAAATGATCCCAGTGAGGGCACCAAAATGCTAATTCACGTCCTTTGTGGCAAGGTCAGTTGCCCAGGCCCCCACTACCGCCTCTCCAGACTGGTCCAGAATAGTGGGTCCTCCATGGAGACCACTGTAAAGGTGAATGGAGTGTCTACAAGAGCTGTGATGACAGTGGCTCCCAAGTGACAATTATGTTCCAGGATTGGTATCAGAAGCATTTGTCAGACGTGCCCTTACAACCATTAGAAGGACTGCATGTATGGGGTTAAGTGGAAGGCCTACCCTATTCCGGGTATATCCGAATTTGGCTGTCTTTCCCACCTCCATGGCTGGAGTGGCCGAACAAGTAGAGACCCTAGCCTTAGTGTGTCCCCCACTGGACTGTATGATGGTGTCCCTTTGTTGATTGGAACAAATGCTCATATGTTGGAAGGCTGGCACAGTTGTGTTATGAAAACATGGGTCAAAGACTAGTAGAGCTTTAAAAGTTCGGCTTTAATTAAGAAGGCCTATGAGGCACAGAGAGATGCTGAAAAATAGAACCAGAGGAACCGTCGAATTGTATGGAAGAAGGATCCTGAGTCTCTGATCCTGGCGCCAAATGCCCAGTGTACCTTACAGAGAGGTCCATATCAGAAAGGATGTTAAGAATAAAATATTAATGTTGGATGCACCAGGCGATGGAAAATTGCCAGAGGGACTGCTGGTCAAGCCTAGTATTTTGCCCGCTAGAGCCCATGCTTATGCCAGAAGGGTAATGGTCCAAGTTCATAATGTGTCTGAAAGAGACATTCGAGTAAATAGAGGTTGCATCCTGGCTAATGTGCATTGTGCAGACACTGCAGTGCTACCCAGCAGCAAGAGTTCAAGGAAGAATGACAGAGTAACACCTGACTTGTTTGATTTGCGACTCCCGCTGCCAGCTGAATGGAAAGTGAGGATCAGTGAAAGCTTGCTCAGAGAGACCAGGTGTTTTCTTTAAAGGAATGGGATATAGGATGAGTGCATGGAGCTGAGCACAATATCCGGCTGCATGACGAAAGACCATTTTGTGAGAGGTCTCGACGCCTGGCACCTGCTGATATAGATGATGTGAGACGGCATCTGCAAGAGATGTTAGCTGCTGGTGTAATACAAGAATCCAGAAGCCCTTATGCTTCCCCATTGTGGTAGTGAGGAAAAGAATGGGACAGTAAGGATGTGCGTGGATTATACTCTTAAACTGGCGGACTATCCTGATCAGTACACAATGCCCGCGTTCAGGATGCTTTGGACTGCCTAAGCAGGGAGCAAGTGGTTCTCTGTGCTGGATCTCCGCAGTGGGTACTACCAGATCCCAATGGCCCCAGAGGACCGTGAGAAGACAGCCTTTATCTGTCCGCTTAGCTTCTATGAATTCATGAGGATGCCTCAAGGGATTCAGGTGCCCCAGCCACTTTTCAACGATTGATGGAGCGTGCAGTGGGGGACATGAACTTACTAGAGTGCCTGGTATACCTAGATGATGTTATTGTGTTTGGCAGCTCAGTGGAGGAACATGAGAGCAGATTATTTAAGGTATTGGACCGACTGGAGGACTTTGGCCTTAAACTGTCCATTGATAAGTGTCAATTCTTTCAAACATCAGTAAAGTATGTGGGACACATAGTATCCACGAGGAATAGAGACCGACCCAAGTAAAGTTGAGGCCTTGACCACCTGGCCACAGCCCAAAAATCTAAAAAGAACTGCAAAGATTCCTGGGATTCTGTGGTTATTATCGGCGTTTCATCAGGACTATTCAAGAGTGATCCGCCCTTTACTTAACCTTACTCAAAGGTATCCCCAACCACAAAAATACCAAAGTCAGCATCCTCAAGACTGAAAGAGTGTATTTTCGTCCGAGTGAAGTATTTGGAGCCCGCTGGACTCCTGATTGTGAGACTGCTTTTCATGAGATCATATATCAACTTACCCATGCTCCAGTGCTGGCCTATGCCGATCCAAGAAAACCTTACGTCCTGCACACTGATGCTAGTTTGCAAGGGTTGGGGGCTGTGTTGTACCAAGAGAACGAGAATGGCCTGAGACCAGTGGCTTTTGCCAGTAGAAGCCTGACCCCATCCGAAAAGAACTATCCTGTACATAAGTTAGAGTTCCTAGCTTTGAAGTGGGCTATTGTTGACCAATTCCATGAGTACTTGTATGGGGCTAAAATACTAGTAAAAACTGACAATAATCCTTTGACCTATGTGCAGACCTCAGCTAAGTTGGATGCCACTGGCCATAGGTGGCTTTCTGCATTATCTACATATGACTATGCTCTCGAATACCGAGCAGGTCTGAACCACATAGATGCTGATGCTCTCTCCCGGAGGCCTGTTCCCCAGAATGATTGGGTCCGATTGGCAGAACCTGACATTCGGGCACTCTGCCGGAAGTTTGACAGGGAGGAACAAATGTCCACGGACGCAGTGGACTGCATGGTGGATTGCTTGGGACCCTCTGAGAATTGCATACCTGCTGTATTGCCACTTTTCTGCAATAGACATTGGTGCACTGCCTCAGCTGGACAATGACAGTATTCGCGGCTCAATCCAGCGATCCCATGATCAAAGCAGCTTTAGAAGCCCTCTATGCAGGAAAAGATGTGTCCAAATTACGCTCCACTGATTTGAGAACTGCACTGTTATACAAGAAGGTCCTAAGTTGAAACTGATCAATAAACTGTTATACAGAGAAACAGTAGACAGAGGTGGACAAGTAGACAAACAACAACTAGTGCTGCCTACTGCCTTTCGAGACTCAGTACTGATGTCCTTGCACAACCACATGGGGAACCTTGGTATAGACAGAACACTTGACTTGGTGAGATCCAGATTCTATTGGCCTAAGATGGGGGCTGATGTGGAGCAACACATTCGAACTTGTAGTAGCTGCTTACAGAGAAAGCTTTGCTCCAGAGGGCTGCCCCCTTGTTAACATCACCACCAGTGCACCCATGGAGCTGGTCTGTATTGATTTTCTGAGTTTGGAGTCAGATCAAAGAAATATCAGTAACATGCTGGTGGTCACTGACCATTTCACGAGATATGCCCAAGCTTTCCCCACCAAAGACCAGAAAGCATCCACTGTGGCCAAAGTACTTGTGAAAACTTTTGTTCACTATGGGGCTCCACAAAGAATCCATTCTGATCAAGGGAGAGACTTTGAGAGTCATCTGATCAAAGAGATGCTTTCTCTGTGGGGTGCGAAGTCCAGAACCACTCCTTACCACCCCCAGGGGACCCACAGCCTGAGACGTTTCAACCGCACTTTGCTAGATATGCTAGGCACCTGCACCCAAAGGACAAGCCTAGATGGAGCCAACAAATTAGCACCCTGGTACATGCTTATAACTGCACCAAAAGTGATGCCACTGGGTTCTCCCCACCGCCTGATGTTTGGAAGAGAAGCTCGACTACCGGTAGATGTGTGTTTTGGGGTCTCTCTGATGGGGTTCAAGCTGACAACTATTTACAGTATGTGCAAAAGTTAAAGGCCCAGCTAACTCATGTGCTCAACTGGCTCAAACCATGGCTGCCAAAAGAAATCTGGCCAACAAAGAAAGGTATGATAAAGGTGAAAGCACAGGAACTCCAGGAGGGAGATCGGGTATTGCTAAGAAATCTGGGACTGCATGGCAAACACAAGATTGCTGACAGATGGCACCATCTCCCTCACATTGTAGTGGGCAAACTAGATGATCTGCTAGTGTACAAAGTAAGGCCTGAGAATAATTCAAAAGATGTAAAACAATGCATAGAAATCATTTACTGCCCATTGGACAAATCTTGATTGAGTCTGAGCCCCAGAAGATGCCCTCTGGACCAGTGACTAGAGCTGCTGCTAAGAAAAGATCAAAAAGTCTGCACCTACAGAAGCAGAGTTAAAGTGTTCCCCTGCAAGTTCCAGTTGAGCATGACTGTCAGTCCATATCAGAAGAAAGTGAGAGTGACTTTGAATACTATCCTTCTTACGAACTGAGTCAATTGTTTTGGGGCAATCCTAGTCAATACATGAGACGACTGGGCCTTCTGGACTGTCTAAGCCCCGGCTTCATCCCTGGAGCCAATGCTCCCAGAAAGTGAAGTGCAAAGCATCAGATCAGATGAAATGGAATCATTGTGCATGGTTGAATTGTTTGAGCTTTCAGGGGAGGAAAATGATGGATTGGGGCAGACTGGTGATACACCAGAACAAGAAGAGTATTTTGAGTGCCCTGACAGTCCACTGCCAGTGTCCGAAAGCTCTCCATGCGAGCCGAATGTTGTGGACTCAGAAACTGTAACTCCTGGAGCTGAAAGTGCCCCAAGTTCTAGCCTCTCTACCCCCATGGAGACTCCCCTGACAAGTGAGGACAATGCTGAAAATGAGGCTCAGAGTGCAGAGACTGTAACAGTTCCCCTAGAAGACTGGTCGAGCTGTAAAGCCTGTGGTGCACCTCAGTTATGATTCACTTGGGAGGCCTGTGGACTTGCCTCTCAATGTTGTCCATAAAGGAGTGTATGTGTCCCGAGCTCATTGCCCAAACTGAGCATCAGTGCTAACTCCAAGTTACTTGTGTTGCCCTCTAGTATGGTGCCCTTGCCCGTCCAGCCCCAAGGTAACTGATAGGAAGGGCCTCTCTTCAGGTTTCATGTACAAGAGGTAATAACTTGAGTTATGGTACAATGTGTGTGTAATACTGTGTAAAGAGTGACGTACTGCAATGTTTCAGAAATGTGTTCTTGGTAAAATGATGTATTGACTGATGATTACATGTGTGAGCCAAATGCAAATGTATATGGTTGCAGTTGAAACTTAGAAGTACTTGCTTGTGTAGGACGTCAAGCTTTCCCAGGCCAGGAAGGGTGTAACCCCCCTGCAAATGGGGGTTCCCAAAAGACTTCCAGGAGCTTGCTTGAATGCTCCAAGCCTGAATGGTGTTTGGCGTTTAAGCCATTTATCAGTGAGTGTTTTTAGAGCCTCTGGTATTGTCTCTTTAAGAGCTGTCTGCTTGCAGACATAATTAGTTTGTATGGGGGGACTGTGTGCTTCTCTGTTTGAGTACCACTCGAGCTGCTGCCAATTCACTCCATTTTTGCAGTCACTAGGAGTGCAAAGGGAACCTATCTGAAAGATGTAACTGTTTGCCAGAAATCATTTACAGTAATAATGAAATTACAGTTTGTCTAACCTGCTTTCTTTGCAGTCAGAACTGTGTCTGCCTAGTTCCCCATTCTGGTTTTGAACTGCTGAACTGGACCAATCAGTGTAGGGTAAGCTAGCTCTAAAATGGTGCCTTGGACGAATCAGAACTTGGACTCATAATCTGAGCCAGCCACAAGGCGATTGTATGAGCAGTGACTCTGGGAGATGTAGTTTAGACTTGAGCCTTTTGGACCAACAGCAGCAGTCTATTGTGAGTGACAGCCAATCCAGTCAAGAACTGGGAGGAACTCAAAGGAAGTGCCGGTTTTGTCTGTTGGAGTTTCAGTTTAGCTCTGGCAGTGAAGGGAAAAGAAACCCTGTGCTCCTTCAGTGCACAGTTTCAGTCAAAAACGTGTGTAAGGCCCAGAGTTCTGGTCTGCAGCTTGTGTAACTGCTTGTTAGGACTGAATCCGTCCTGTGAAGAGAATCAAAGGATCTCTGAAGAGAGAAACCAGGCTCACCCTGTAGAAGACTGGAGAAATTGTTGAATTACTCTCGGTCTGTCAGGAACTGAATCTGCTGTGTGTTCTCCGGGTATTGTGCAGTAATTGCGATCGGGATAGAGAAGCAGCCTGCCTGGTATAGTACTTTCTTTTTACCATATAAATGTGTGAGGAGGCTTGTGCAGCTCAAGTGAATCCTGCTGCCATTAAAGGACTTTTGCCTGTGACTGTTTACCATATAAATGTGTGAAGAGTCTCGTGGAGCCTCAAGAGTAGCCCTGCTGACGTTGAAGGACCCTATCTTGTTTGGAGGTCGTGAGTACTAATTCAGGGTCACTCCTGTTGAATTGCCACATTAAATCCAAATGGAATCACTGTACTGCTGACTGTTTAAACTAATTTTTCTTTTCACTGTGTGAAAGGGCCCCTACCAGCTGCCATGGTTTGGACTAGCCACTAGGGCTTGGGTACCCAGGGACAGTAACTGATAGGGATAGGCCTGGGCACAGAGCCATAGGTAGATGAGTAAAGTGATAAGCTAATTAACCTGATTTCCCCCTGTCCTTGTTATATTCCCCCTAAATAAATCAGAGCTGTTTGTTTCAGCAAAGTTATACTGCCTGAGGTATTTGTCTATGTTAAAGTATTGTACTGTGATTGTTGCACTGTATCTTATTTTACAGGAGGTCCCAGTTGCCTGAACCAGCCCTGGGGGTAAGTGTATACTGTGAAGGTAATTCTAATATATTGTGTGGGCCACTAGTGGGAAGAAAGGGGGGTTGCAGTGTCCCAGAGGGCTGTGACCAAGTTAGTTTAACTATTGCAAACCCTGACCTCTGGGTGGAGGCACCCGCCATTGGATCCAGGCCCCTAAACCTGTTAGTGGCAAATCAGGCAGGGGTAGTAACCCCTGGGATAGCACCATCTAGGGGTTACACAGCTCTTTTATTTCTTACTTTCTCCGTGACCCCCTTGTTCAACTAGCTAGGTTTCTTGGTCCTAACTCTTTTATTCTGGACCCTGATGCAGGTTTTGGTTGCCTCTTCAATCCCCAGTTTTATGACCTCCACCTCTGGTTAGTGTCCATATGAGTTTGGATTCTGGCTAGATACCCTTTAACCAGATGTAACCTTTGTCCTTTTACCATTCTCAGGACACAATCTTTGTCTTTTTCCAGGCTCAAGACACAACCATTCTCCTTTTCCCAGGCTCAGGACACAACCGTTTCCTTCATCTCAGTCATCTCACCTCTGTGGTGTAACTTCTCTCCTCAACGTCAGAACTCCTGCAGCTCTCCTTCTCCGCAGATCTACCTTCACATTCTCATTCAGTTCTTTTCCATTGCTTCAGATTCTCGCTCCACTGTAGCGCATTTTCACAACCTATCAATCCTCTCTCGGGAACCCACAGCTTTCTCCCTTTTCCAGAAAAGCTGCTTGCACAAACTTCTTCTCTTTACCTCTAGTTGGGGGAAGGCACTGCCAGCACTGGGAGACAGAGTGCTGGCAGCCCCCAAGCAGGCCCTCTTCCAGCCTCGCAGCCCTATCCTCTCACAGGGGCAAGAGGCCCCCTTCCTAGTTTAAGCTACCTCTGCAGCCAAACACTTTGCTTTTATTTTACATTTGCCCCTCCATTTGGTAGGCACCCTTGTGCCCTGTAAAGCGACTGTGCTTTTTAATAAGTTCATTAAGCCCTCTTGCTGTCACTGCTTCCATTCTACATAACCCCTAGCCAGTACACACAAAGCCCCATTGCATATCATACAGGTTCCTACTTGCAGCTGTCTCTGCAGCCAACACAAACATATTTATTTAATAAGATGCCCCAGAGTTTGTGGCTCTTTGTCTGCCCTATCAAACCACTTCATCCTTTAAACATTGTCTTCATGGATTCTCCCGTTGCTAGTGCTAATCCTTAATTTGCCCCATCACTAGACAGGCTCCCAGCTCATGAATTATTCATGAGCTGCCTCATGAATATTAATGAGGTGGCTCCAATTCCCCGCACGTGATTGGCGCTCACCAAAATGCTTCTCCTTCCTTCCCAGTCATCTCTCCCAGTCCAGTTAACGGTCCTGGTCCCTCTTTTACTCTGCCCTGGAACTGGGACAACTGGAGAGACAGCTAGACTGGCCTTGAAACAGCCGCTGAAATGACCAAATTAAATTGTGCTTTCGCGCATGTGCAGAATGTCACCCAGCGCCGGAGTGCCATCAGCAGGTGGCAGCTCCACACTCCAGTTCCCTCAGCCCTTCTCCCTTAGCAAAACAAAGTGGGAGACAGAGGGAGGATCTAGGGACCACAGGGCTACTAGGGGGAAAACTGCCAGGACCCAAAAGAAAGAATGGGAGTAGACCAAAACCCTGGGAGCAATGGTAGCCCCAAAGGGAGCATTCAGGTAAGTCCCTGGGACAGGGGGTTACACAAGTGTGGCCTCACCAAAGAGCAATAAAGAGGTAGTATTACCTCTTTTCTTCTGCTGTCATTACACCCCTCCCCCCACCATACATCCCAGCATCCTATTTGGTTTGCTGTTGCCCTTGTTGTACTGGCTTGAGTGTTTGAAGGAGTCACTGATGATAACTCAGGTAATAACTCCAAGGTCCTGTTCTTCAGCCATAGTGCTAAGTCTTACCCCTTCCACCCAGTACTCTGTCCTGGGGTTCTTGTTCCCTTGGTGCATCACTTTGCACTTTTTAGCATTGAATTTCAGCTGTCAAACCTTAGACCACTGCTCTAGCCTTTGCAGGTCACCCTGTATTTCCCTGACTCCCTGGTCACTATCCACCTTCCCACAGAACTTAGTGTCATCTGTGAAAAGACACGACATGCCCCAGATTTCTTCTCCAGTGTTGCTGATAAACACACTGGAGAGGATCAGGCCCAGGATAGATCCTTGTGGTATCCTACTCATGACCTACCTGTCTTCTAAAATAACCCCCCTTAGCCACAACTCTCTTGTGCCTTCCCTTTAGCCAGTTACCAACCTATCTTACCGTGTTCCTAGCTGCACCCAGGTCCGCCATCTTCTTCAGCAATCTTTTGTGAGGCACCGAGTCAAAAGTCGTGCTGAAGTCAAAACAGAGCAAATTCATGCCGTGGCCCCAATCTGATGCCATCATTACCCAGATAAAGAAAACCATCAGGTTAGCCTGACTTTTGGTTACTGTTTTTATACATAACTTAGATGCCTCAAGAATGGCCCCCTTTATTGACTCCAATCTCTCTTCCCCACCTTCTATGCTGTTTACCCTGGCTCACTTGTCCCATCCCAACTTCCTCAACCTATTGAAGTCCGTCCATCAAAATCAAAAACCTCAGCTCTCAACTGGGGTTTTCCAGTCCCAAGGGCCAGTTCAAACCATATGAAGCTGTCATGGCTGTTTCCTAGTGGCTCTCTACTCTCACAGCTCCTATCACCTCTAAGTTGGTGAGGACTACATCGAGAAAGGTGACTCCTAGTGGGTTCCTTAACTAACTGTACCAGTAGATAGTCCTGGAATATATCTAGCAAGGCTTGACGACTGGTGTGCCTGGCTGCTGGAAAATCTCAGTCAATATCTGGCAGGTTCAGATCATCCACTACCACCAATTCCCCCTTTGCCACTACCCTTTCGAGTTCTTCCCCAAGATCTCTGTCCCTTTCTTCCCTTTGTCCTGCTGGACTATAGATCACCACCAACCATAGTGATTCTGTCCCCCATTATTACCCGTGATGCACTCATCTTCCACAATCTCATTGCTATCCCTGACATAAAGGAATATGCCTCCCCTTCTAACTTTTCCTCTGTCCCCCCCTGAACATTGTGCATTCGGGGACTGTCAGGTCCCAGACATTATTTTCTGAGGCCCAATTAATCTATATTCATGATCTGTAATAGAATGAACATGAAACAATTACAGAAATTAAAAGTAAAAAAAGAAATTCAGCATACAAACACATTTATTGTACACAATTGTCACAATTATTGGATAGGATACCAACATTAAACTTGTGTTTTTTGGCTCAAAATACCAGATTTCAAAATAAATTATAATACTTCTACCCTGCTATAAGTGGAAAAGATTTGTTTTGGGCAATTTGGAATGTGTGGTCTCGCATAAACAACAGACAGCACTGGAAATAAAATCAGAGTAATGTTGCCGTAATAGCTTTGGATGCAGGAAGGGCTGATAGTCCTGAATGGTTCCATGTCATAATGGTGACCGCGGAAAGCCGATCGCTGTTAGGGCGAGTGTACATTGGCAAAAATCAATTTTGGCAATGTAAACTCATAAGCGCCAGAGCAAAAGGTGCCAAAGACATAGATTTTTTGTTTATGGGGGCTGTGCCCCTGCCCCCAGAAACCCCACACCCTCCTACTAAAGTTCTCAACTCCGGGGGTGCATAACAAAACAAAGAGAAATTCCTGGACCAGCACAAATAAATCAGTACACCCAAACTCAAACCTGGCACTACAGAATACTGCCCTGAACATTTAAATATGGGAACTTATTCTCAACCTGTGATACAGGCACGTACTATCAGTGTTGCTTCTTCATTAATTTACTAAAGCCTACTTAATCAATGCTCAATGTTTACAAAACACTGTTTACTGCGAGGAGTTTTATCTAAGCAATAAGGCATGACAGGCTGGCTTTATGCTGGGAGAATGGCATGCCTCAGGTGGGTTGAAGCCCGAGATCATAAACCAAGTGCTTTCACCATGGGAATGCTGTTATCCCAGCAGAAAGCATACCCTGGAGTGTTTCACTGCAATTACAAAATGGGTCCTTTAGCAAATAATAATTTGGTTAGTTATGTTAAATACTTTTTTAAATAATTTAAATAAATGAAAATTAGAAGAAAGGTATAATAAGGAGAAAAAGAAAAAAGTAATCCTATTGCTAGCAACTACAGGCCGGTCAGTCTCACCTCAGCAGTGATTAAATTGGAAATGTTTAGGTGAGAGAACTCTTACACATCTAGATATCTAGGTGGTGGAACTGTCATTTTTAGGTGGTGGCACTCTTATAGTAGTTAATGGAGAAAGATAACAGAGGTGGTGGAACTGTCATACCATTTTTTAAGAGGTGATGGAACTGAGTTCCTGTGGGATCTTGCTCAATTTAACCCCTGCACCTCAATTGTGGAGAAATTAATGGAAACCATGTTAACGAGAAGGTTGGTACAGTGGGTCCTTGCTTATTTAAAATTTATGTATCGACGGTATCTGGATTGGAGAACATATGGTTCTCTAAATTCACCAGTGACCTTAAATTAGGCATGGTTATAAAGTCTAAGGAAGAAGCTAACAAAATACAGGTAGTTATGAAAAAAGTAGGACACTTGGTCCATGACCACAAATTGGAGTTGAATATTAATAAATGTGGTATTATGCATTTAGGAAACAATAATGCTAAGTATAAGGATTTTCTGAATGGTATGGGTTCGAAAGTTACTGAGGAGAAGGATCTTGGGCTATTCCTGTACAAGTAGTTTGGACTTTAAGAAACAGTGTAATACCACAGTAAGGAGGGCTAACACAATTCTGACCAGTATCAGAAAACATATTCAGTGTCATAATAGAGAGGTTATTCTTCCACTGCATAGATCCTTTTTGAGACCTCATCTGGAGTATTGTGCTCAGTTTTGGTCACCAAGTGGAAGAGGGAAAATCAGTCTACTGGAAAGAGCACAACATTGGGTGACCAGAATGATTAGGAATGTCCGTGACCTCAGCTGCTCAGACAGTCTTGCAGTGTTGGGTCATACGTACATACAAAATTTGCCAGCAGATAAAGGCCTAGAGGTCTATTAAGTCTGCTTGAATGTGCAGCTAGCACCCCTTATTCTGCAGCTGCCCCTCCCTTCCACCCTTCTCCTTCATTAACCCTCCCCCTTGTCCTGTCCCATCCCCTTTTGAAGCAGTCCACTGTTCTACTGGATACCACTTCTGCAGGTAACGCATTCCACTCAGCCACCACCCTCTCTGTAAAAAAGTGTCTCCTCATCTCCTCCAGAACCTTCCTCCCTCCAGTCTCAAATCATGGCCCCTGGTGGCCCTCCCTCCCATACTTTGAACAGCCCTCTGTACCCGTCTTGTTTATTCCTTTCATATATTTAAAGGTTTCAATCATGTCACCCTGTCCTTCCTCTCCTCCAGTGAGTACATGTTCAACTCCTTCAACCTCCTCTCGTATGATAAGTCCCCAGCCCCTTGATCATCTTTGTCACCCTGCTGCACCTCTCCAGTAACTAATGTCCCTCTTCAGATACAGACACCAGTACTGCACGCAGTACTCTAGGTGTGGTCTAACTAATGACCTATACAGTGGCAGAATCACCTCCTCCGTCCTCAAGGATATACCCCTTGCAATACAACCCAGCATTTTGTTGGCCTTTGCAGCTGCCTTCCTACATTGTGCCGAGTTGTTCATTGACCCTGTAATGAGCACACCCAGATCCTTCTCCTCCTCTGTCTGGGCTAGCTGCACTCCCCCCCAGCTGGTAACTCCTCCTTGGGTTCTTCATCATAAAATGCAGCACCTTGCACTTTTGGGCATTAAACCCCAGTTGCCAGGTGTCTGACCAGGTTTCAAGCTTTGCCAGATCATCCTTCAACCCCTGCCATCCCCCTAGGTCATCCACCACCATGCCTACCTTGGTATCATCAGCAAACGGACTGATCTTGCTCTTGATGTGTCCATGATATGTCTGCAATGAATATCCCAAACAACACTGGTCCCAACACTGAGCCCTGTGGAACACCAGCCGTCACTGCCCTTGGGTGTGAGCTCCCCACCCACCATCACCCTCTGTTGCCTTCCCTGAAGCCAGTTTCCTATCCATCTCACCAGCTTTGCACCCATCCCTGTGCCTACTAACTTCCTTCCCAGCCTTCCATGCAGCACAGAGTCGAATGCCTTACTGAATTCCAGATACAGGACATCCACTGCATGGCCCCTGTTCAGTTGCCTAGTTACCCAGTCATAGAACTCTACTAGGTTGGTTTGGCAGGATCTGCCACGTATGAAGCCATGCTGTCTGCTGTCCTGTAGTCCTTTGGCCTCTAGGAGGGCCACCAGCCTCTCCTTCAGGATAGTCTCCATTAGCTTACCCACTATGGATGTGAGGCTCACTGGTCTGCAGTTTCCCAGTTCATCCTTGGGGCCACTCTTGTGGAGGGCACCATGAGCCATCCTCCAGTCCTGAGGTACACACCCTAAATGTAGTGAGGGTATTAAATAGGCCTGCCAAAGGTCCTGCAAGGACCTCTGCCAGCCTCCTTCAGTACCCTGGGGTAGATGCCATCTGGGCCTGGTGCCTTGTCCACCCTCAGTGCCTTCAAACCCTCTTGAACTCTGTCTCCATGATTTCCCCATCTGTCACCCCTTCCCCCCCTGTTTCTGCCATTTCTCCCACCTTGGGTGTCACCCCCCTCTTCTCTTTAGTAAATACTGAGCAGAAGTAGTCATTTAGTGCTTCTGCCTTATCGCACCCTGCTTCCACCCAACCCACCTCCTTCCTAATCCTTACTATGTGGTCCTTACAGCTCCTTTTCTCCCTGATGTACTTAAAGAAGTCCTTCTCCCCCTTATTAATGCCTTGTGTCAGCCTGAGTTCCATAGATGCTTTGGCTCCCCTTACTGCCCTTGTCACCTCCTTCGATTCTGTCAAGTACTCCTCCCTGTCCTCCCCCCTCCCTGTTTTCTTGTACTTCCTAAAGGCAGCTCTTTTCTTCCTTACCTTTTCCATGACCTCCTTGCTCAACCAGCTCGGTTTCATAGCCCTAGCCTTCTTGCTCTGGGCTTTGCAGCAGATTTTGGTTGCTCCACTATCCCCAGCTTTATGAGCTCCCACCTCTGGTTAGTGTCCATACTAGACTGAATTCTGGCCAGGTACCCTTTTACCACTTCCCCCATCCTCCCAAAGTTGGCCCTCCTGAAGTCCAGCACTTTTGTGCCAGATTCCACTCCTTCCTTGCCCATATCCAATGTGAGCCATACTGAGTGGTGGTCACACCCTGACAGCGATTCCTCCACTGTAAGTTCTCTCACAAAGTCCCCATTTGTCAGCATAAGGTCAAGGGTATTCCCTAACCTGGTTGGTTCACTGACCATTTGCAGTAGGAAGCTGTCCTGGAAGGCATCCATCAGTACCTGCTGTTCTTGGTTGTTGGGGTACTCCAGTCCACTCCTGGCATGTTGAAATCCCCCACAATCACCACACTACCCTTCTCGCAGGTCCTGCTGATCTGTCCTGCTAGTTCCCTGTCTAACTCCTCCATCTGAGATGGTGGCCTGTACACCACTCCCATTCTAAGAATCCTATTCTTGGAATCCTGGATTTGCATCCAAAGTGACTCTGTACTACCCTCCTCCTTCCTCCCTTACACACGTCAGTCCTTCCTTCACATATAGTGCCACCCCCCCTTCCCAATCATCCCGTCGCTACGAAATAACCTGTACCCTGATACAGACAGGTCCCAGTCATTGTATTGGGTGGCCCATGTTTCTGTGATGGCTGCACTGTCCACCTCTCCCTCTGCCATGAGAACCTGTAACTCTGCAGTTTTCCTCCCAAGGCTCCTAGCATTAAGGGTAACCTCCTTCCACCTTTTTCCCCTTCCCATCCTGCCCCCCCTTTCATAGCATCACCAATAGTACTTGCCATTTGTCCTTTGTCACTGTTATGGGGGGGTAAGCTCATATGGCTATATACTCCAGAATATAGAAGGCTTCATGGTGATCTGTGCTTGGTTTACAATGCGTTGTCAAACCATGACCTGTGGGACTGTCTCGGGATGGAATTGAGGGATTTGAACTATGACACCAGATCACACTGTTTACAACTCAAGGGGGAGTTATGTAGGACTAAGAGAAGGATTACCTGGTTTAATCAGCGAATGACCAGTATTTGGAACTCCCTACCACCTGAGGTTGTAGGTAGTCCAAGTACATCAAGGTTTAAGAGGAAATTGAACCAGCATTGTATTAGAAACAATACTCTGGACTATCTTTATTAGGCATGGTGAGCTGTCATGGGACATCCCACTTGGCTCGTATCCTACCTATGTTACCTATGTATCTTGAATCCAGTGAGCTGCAAGACCACAGGCAGCATGGATTCATAGGAGGACAGCATAAGTGGCACTGCAGAAGAACTGGAAGGGAAGGGAAGAAAATCTGTAATAGGGTGGACACTGAGGAAGGGAATGGGAAGATGCATAGGGATCTTGGGGAAACTTGAGAAGTGATCAAGAGCATGGCAGTTGGGGTTCGGTGCCAAAAAGTGCAAAATCAGGCACCTAGGTCATAGGAACCCAGGAGTTGAGTACAGGATGCAGAGGAGGCACTGACAGTCAGTAAGCAGGAAAGGGACCTTAGGGTTATCATATCTGATGCCCTCAAATTGGCAGGGCAGTGTAAAAAAGCAGTGGGTGGGGCCACTGGGATGCTGGGATACATAAGGAGAGGTATCCCTAGGTGGAGGAGGTGGTGTTGCCACTATATCACTCATTGGAGAGACCTCACTTGGAATATTGTGTCCAGTACTGGAGGCTGCACCTCAGAAAGAAGTTAGACAGGTAAAGGCAGTCCAGAAGCGGGCAAGTAAAATGGTGCAGGGGTTGCACCTAATGCCCAAAGAGGAGAGACTTAGGGACCTCAACATGTACACCCTGGAAGACAGAAGAGTGAGAGGTGACATGATAGAAACCTAAAAGTACCTCACAGGGGGTAAACAGGGTGCAGGAGGGGAGTCTCTTCCAAATGGGAAAGAGCACCAGGACCAGGAGGCATGTGAAGAAGTTGGAGAGGGGAGGTTTATTTAATTAGTTCTGTATTTAGTTTTTGTTGACTGGGAAAGGAGGACCAGGCAATTCTGCCCTTTTCAGCCTCACCCCGGGGAAGGGGGGATACAGATAGAAACCACCTGACGCTGAACTAGATTAAGCTGTTGGTGGTATTTTTAGTGAATGGGGGAAATTTGGGCAGGAAATGGGAGAAATTTCCAGTATGCCAACCACACAGCGAAACCCACATGGCAAAATCCCCCACAGAGACAATCTCAACAGGTTTTGAGATTGTCACTGTGGGGGACCCAAGGGCAAAATTTTGCCCTTTCACTCCCAAGATAACTCTGACTCGGGTTAGAAATTCTTAGGGGCACAGCTCGATAGAAAACACACTGATATCTGACAGGCGAAATTTTGCCTGTCAACATCTGGGATCTCGCTATGCCGAACATCAACAACAATGGTGTCGATTCGACATAGGTGAATCAAAATTATCCTACTCTTTTTGAGAGGTGATATAGGATCTTTAAAGTCCACCTGAACAGACAAGACCTCAGTTTAATGTCTCATCCAATGGACAACACCTTAGGAGTGCAGCACCCCCCTCTTGTTGCACTACAGTGCAAGTACTGAGATTCAACCCAAGTTCCTGGTGTGGGGACAGAACCCACAGCCTTCTGATCTTCCAGCCTCAGAGGTGAGTGTACAACCTGCTGAGCCACTGACACTGCAAGACACTGACTACTCAATGATGCAGACTACTCCTCCTGTAAGAGGGATGTGAGGAAGTGCTACTTCACTAAATGAGTTGTAGACACCTGGAGCAGACTATCAGTGGAAGTGGTGGAGAAGAAAACAGTAAACAGTAGGGGACTTCAAGCACGTGTGGGATAGACATAGGGGAATATTAGTAAATAGGCAGGGAAGTGGAAGGGTCACTGGAGACCAGTAAGGGTCTGTGGAGATAGACTAGGCAGGTACCATCTGGGCAGACTGGGTGGGTCAAGCAATCCTTTTCTGCCAACAAATTATCTGTTTCTATGTTTGAGCCATTGTAATTTTGCTGACTGACCAGCAGACAGTAGATGATGCATTGTTTTAAAATACAAGTAAGTGAATTCAGCTATATTGTTAAAGCTGTGCCTGCTTAATGTAAACAGGTTAATGAGGTCACAGATTTTTCCAGTGTTATTGTGTTGAGATATCAGCACTGGGTTCTGAACTCCTCAGCCAATCAGGTTTCTGGATTTTGTATATCCATTTCATAACTGTCCATATTCAAACTGCATTGTAGGGGTGTGCAAGGAACTTTTTTGAATAGCCACGTTACTTAGTATTCAGGACTTGGTAGCCCACCAAAACCAAAGGAAAATAGCAAACAATAAAAGTCTCTTCTTAGTGCTCCTCATGTTGTCTGGGCTGATCCTGTGGCCATCCTCTCCCTTCGCTCCCTCACCCCATCACAGTCATCTCCCATCTCCCTTCATTTTCCTGCAAAAAGCTTTGTTTAAAAAAGGAAAAATGCCCAACTACTGCTATTTTGCCAGGTGCTGATATCATATTTTAGTAGAACTCCCTTGGCAGACTCCCTGGCCCTCAGGAGCCATTTTTAACAAGTTGGGCTCACCTTCTAACACCAATCCATGATTTGGGAGGCAAACGGTAGTCAAAATCAAGTCTTGCTCTCCGCCCTAACCCACACAGCGCCATTCCTAATATAGTTGAGACATTAATATGACTGGCCGCAAAAGAAAACAAAACAGGAGCACTTACCTCCCACTATGGATACTGCTACATCAAAAGATGCAGTGAATAATGTAATACAGGCAAAATGATACAGAAGTTTCCATAATGCATTTTCAAAGGCCATTGAAATTACAATGTAAAATGCATTAGGTGGCATGGACTCAGTCAGGTCATTTACATTGTTTACTGTTTTGCCTGTGTCACAGTCAATAAACATGCTGATTATGCACTGTTACTTTTTTTAACATTTTTTCTTCTCTATGAAAATTTAGTGCTAGTGTAAGGTGCTGATAGCACTGGAACCTGAAGTCCTCTGTTTAGCCTCATGATGGGTATAGCACAGGTTATCACAGTGCAGTCTTACCCACACTGCCCCGTCAATGTACCGCAACCCTGCCATAGAGGGGACACCTCATAGGTGAGCAGATGGTTGCATTCAGTCCTTAGCCTCTCATGTGAAACTACCAACAAGGGTGCCATTTAGTGCCAACTGTGTTAGTGTTTTTTATGGTGTGGAAACTTGTCCACTGGAAACTAGACTGAGAACACCACAACTCATTTCACACAGGCCACTGAACAGCCCTCAGGTGCTAATGGCTTTTGACCACTACCATTTGAACCCATGATCTAGAGGTGAATGGCTCCTTAACTCACTACCAGTCTACTGAGCCATCCAGTTCTCAATGCACTGCATCATGCGATGTAGCAGTGTCCTTTGTGAAGGGTGAATGCTCCTGATTCACTGAGTTTTACCATGGTAGTACCCAGCTCCAGGTGTAGGGTTATGTCACAGTTATTTGACTGTATTAGCATAAGGGTGGTTCAACCTTGTGGGAGAAGGAGGAGCAGTCTGCATCACTGCGCAGTCAGGCTGTTGCCTAGAAGCATCATCAATGACACAGACAGCTCCTCCCCGTCCTTCCTGGCTATGCACACAGCATGCTAATAATAGTCACATGACTGCACAGGGAATGGCGCACTGCATGTTAGGCAGGGGGATGACTGAGTAAGCTTTGACTCTATACCATTACCCTCCCCAGCCATAGACTGGGGCATCAGAAGGTGGCTCAACTTGTTATAAATTGCCTTTGAGGCCTGGAGAGTGTGGCTAGGGAGAGGAGGTTCTATTAAAAGATGGAGTCGGCTCCAGAAAAATTGCTTGAAGCCCAGCATACATTTTTAAACAAGCTTTCTGCTGGAAGATGGTGAGGAGGAGATGGCTGGGGTGGAGAAGGGGTGGCCATGGGACTATCCTTGGTCACCTGGGGAGTTCTAGAGTATTTTGTTATTCATTTGTAGTTTTTGAAGCCTCCCCAAATAATTTTCCCCAAATTGAGAAAAATAGTACTTGGGTACCGAATGCCCAATTTTTGGGGGGTATTCATGAGTTAATATTCACTACATGCATACCTCTAGTGCACTGTC
Organism: Neoceratodus forsteri; assembly: GCA_016271365.2. NCBI lineage: Eukaryota > Metazoa > Chordata > Ceratodontiformes > Ceratodontidae > Neoceratodus > Neoceratodus forsteri. The sequence goes on along the minus strand of CM028137.1, from coordinate 724,532,606 downwards.
ACATCTGCCAGTCAGTCACTAATGATCAACTCCTGTTTCCTAAATAAATATTAAAACAATGTTTTGAAATGTTACAGAGCAATGAAGGCTGATTAGCCTAACACTTGGAGACCAAGGGACTGAAATGAAATATGAAGTACCTTGCAAAGAACGGGATTTGCACTACAAGTGTACAGCTGACAGGCATCCAGCAATCAACAAATAGACCAAGGAGGAAGTGACACCAGTGAAACATTAGGCTGATAGTTGGCATATCACAAAGTTTATCAATTGTGTCAGTCTCTCATAAAAGAAGTCAATGATTCTGAAAGAGCAAAGAAAATGTTACACTCATTTTTTAAATATATTGGTTTAAAGACATTGACTTGCTCTGTCTTGAAACAAAGGAAGCGTGACTCCCTGATGGAGTGTTAGAACAAGAAAATCAATCACCTTTACTTGTTGGCCTGCTCCACAATATTGCTGATGGGACTCCAGACTCAATTACCAAGAAATGAACCTCGATCTGTAATCATATACCCAACATTCATTAGGTGCATAACAGATTGTTTCCAATATGCTGGTATGGTCATCTTGAATAAGAGCTGAGAACAAATAAATGAGCCGGACCTGAATTGTATTACTGTTTACAGTATCAGGCTTTTTTCACCTGTGTGTGCACTCCACAGTATTTAACCATGTAGGGGCTGGTAGTATAGCCTAGAAGTTAGAGTAACAAGCTGTGAATGAGGTTGCTACATCTACCAGACAGACATGGGTTTGATTCCCACAACCTTCCCTTGCATACTGTGTGACTCTAAGCAAGTCACTTAACCTCTCCAGTGCTCCCAGGTCGCCCCTGAAAATAGGCACCTGTGCCTAGTGGGCCTCACCCGGTTAACAAAGAATAAAAAAAAAAAAAATTGTAAAGGATTAACTTGCACATGTTTTGCCGTGTTAATACAGTGCATGACAACACACTATCATCAACACAGATATAAGTTGTAGTCATTATTTTGTTTTCTTTGGGTGCAAAAGCTTCAGTCAAGCTGGAAGCATTTTTCTTGATAAATAGTGCCAAATAACATTGCCGATATGTTAGAGTTAAAGAGCTCTGATTTTCAAACCCTTGGTGCAGGTGCAATTCATGATTTTGGGCTACACCTACATCAAAAGAAATATATATAAATATTTGACTGCTATTTTCAAACATTTTGGTACATTTCCAACAATTCACCTTCTTTACCCGTAAGAACAACAATGATCCATGTGTCATTTATGTAACATGAGAATCATGTATTTGATGTATGCATCATTTACTTGACACATTATTTTCTAAGTGAAACCTGCAGACTAATGATAAGATGTTAGAACACAGAGAGAGCTTAATTGGGGGTGTGGCTTAGACAATATAAAAGCAGGTGACTCCAATTACAACTTTCTGTTGCTAGCCTTTGGAAGACAGAAATCTTGCTTGTAGAGCTGAAAGCAGCTAACTAAAAGAAACTACCATTTTCTTATTAATTTAACACTTCTATCTCAGCAGGAATCAGCGCCTGTTGAGATTAAGCAGACAGATACTTTATTAGAAGTAGAAGGGGTCCTATTTAGGGTTAAAAAAAGAAAAGAAAGAAAGTCAGTGTCTGTTCTGTGCTGGGAAGGGTACTGTATCAACTTACTTTGCTAAATCAGTAGGAGGAGAGAGAGAGCTTAATTGGGGGTGTGGCTTAGACAATATAAAAGCAGGTGACTCCAATTACAACTTCCTGTTGCTAGCCTTTTTTCTTATTAATTGCCCTCCATCCCACCCTAAGCCAGTTTACTTTTATAGCCACTGGATTTGACTGACAACAGGAACATCCTGTTTGGCAGTAGGAAGGGAAGGATCATAGAGAAATATTAGTTTTGTCAACCCTAAAGGAAAAAAGAAGCTCGCTCCCCGCCCCCAGCTGCTGGTGGTCTGACACTGAGCACGGAAGAAGGAGGCTACTGAAGAATTTATAAAGTTGCTGTCCCAGAACAGGAAGGGTGAGAGTTGTAAGGAGAGGAGAGAGTAAGCATACAGATAAACAGGAGAGGGGACACAAAATAAGACATGATAGGAGTGGTGCAGTGCAATGGCTGTGGGGCGGCAGTGTTCCAGGAGACCTTCTCTAGGCTGCGATACTGCCCTATTTGCAGGCATCTCTCTGGTCTGAGGGAGGAGGTTTCCCATCTCCAGGCTGACCTGGCTAGGATTCGTGAAACCTCCTCCCCCACCCAGGGACCACCAGGGCCAATGCCACTGCCTCAGAGGTTACCAAGGAAGAGGAGAGCTGGACCAGAGTGGGATCAGGAATGGAGAGAGAGGGTAGTGGAACAGAGTTGCATCCCTCCAGCTGTACCTCTCCACAATTCATACATTCTTCTGGTGGATAGTGGTTCCTCTATGGAGGCACCTGCAGTGGAGACCAAGGAGGATGCTGGGAACCTTCACAAAGGAGACCCACAGGAGGGTGGTATGGGACCCCACAGGGGAAGGAAACAACTCCTGGTGGAGGACTCATTCATTAGGGGGTTAAATGTGGGGGAGGAAGGGGAGAGGGAGGTAAGGTGCCTGCCAGGCTCCATGGCTTGGAGGGACAGGAAGTGAATCCTCAGGATCATGGGAGCAGCTGCACAAGGGAGGGAGATGGATGTCATTGTCCACCTAGGGACAAATGACCTGGATAGGAATGAGATCAGAGCAGTGCAAGAGGAGTTTGTAGAGTTGGGGAGGGGCCTTAGACAGGTAGCGCATATGGTAACCTTGTCGGAGGCACTGCCTGTCTATGGCAAGGGTGATGTTAGGGCACTCATCACCAAGAAAATCAATGAATGGTTGAAAAACTGGTGTGGAGCTCAGGGTTATGGCTTCATTGGGGACTGGAGAGCCACCTGGAGGGATGCAGACCTATACTGGTGTGATGGTCTGTATCTGTCCGGGGAGAACCAGGATCCTAGGCGAGAAGTTTAAATGCTTCATTGGCAAGCATTTGAGCTAGCCAAGGGGGGAGGCACTGAAAAGGAGCAGGGAAAACCCAGCCTCCCACCCACAAAATGCTGTAATTAGTAACATAAACACCAAGGTAGAGAAGTCATTAGGGAGCAGGACAGAGGTAAATGTAAAAAAAAGGCAAAGGCAGTAAGGACAGGATGGGGCCAAAAAGGGGTAAGGCCATCAAAAAGTGGAGGGTGATGAATACGAATGCCCGTAGTCTGTGTAACAAGCTCCCTGAACTAGTGGCCTTGATGGAAGAGGGTTGCCTGGATATTGTGGCAGTCCCAGAAACATGGTACACAGAGAACCATGACTGGGATGTCAACATACCAGGATACACAATCTACAGGAGGGACAGGGAGGGTAAAAGAGGAAGAGGAGTAGCTCTCTATGTAAAGGAAGGGATCAAAGCAACGGAACTAAAGAGTAAACAGGGAGCATATGAGGCACTCTGGGTCACCCTGGAGACAGGAAATGGCACCACAATCTGCGTGGGGGTTGTATACAGACCCCCATCTCAGGGAGATGGAACGGACAAGGAAATGATAGAAGGCATCCTTAAAATGGCAGAAAGGGGGCAATATTGTTGATGGGGGACATGAATATGCCAGATGTTAACTGAAGCACCTTTGCTGCAGGCACATCCAAGAGTAGGGTCTTCTTGATGCCCTACAAGGGGTATGCCTCAGACAGCTAATATTAGAATCCACTTGGGAGGGAGAAATCTTAACCTGGTACTCTCAAATGGGGACGGAGAAAGAATCTCAGATTTAGAAGTGGGTAGCCATCTGGAAACAAGTGACCACCAAACAGTGTGGTTCATGATAAACACAGCCATACAATCAAGCCATACAAAAGCAAGAGTATTGACTTTAGGAGGGCTGACTTAGGAAAAATGAGAGAGTGCCTCAGAAAAGCACTAGCAAACAGGCAGGAAGGAGGGGTGGAGGAACAATGGGGAGAAATCAAAACAGCCATCACAGAGGCAACAAGCCTTTGTGTAAAGCAAATCAACAAAACACAACAAAGGAAAAAAAACACTATGGTTCTCAAAAGAGGTGGTAGGGAAGGTTAAGGAGAAAAGGATAGCATTCAGGAAATATAAGGAACTACAGAAGGAGCAGGACAGAGAACTTTATCAGTTAAAGCAGAAAGAAGCAGGGAAGGCAGTCAGAATAGCAAAGGCCCAAACTGAGGAAAGGATAGCCAACTCAATTAAGAAGGGAGATAAGACCTTTTATAGGTACATTAGAGAGCGAAGAAAGACCAAAGGAGGGATACTGAGGCTTAATAAAGGGGAGGGAATGTGGGCAGAGAGTGAGTGAAAAAGCAGGGATACTGAACAAATATTTCTGCTCAGTATTCACAACAGAAGAGAAGGAGGCGGTACCTAAACCAAACAAGAGAAACACTCTGAAGACAGGGGTTGATACCAGTCCATTTACAGAAGAAAGGGTTCTGAAAGAACTATTAAAATTTATGGTGGACAAAGCACTGGGGCCTGATGGGATTCACCCAAGAATTCTAAAAGAACTAAGGGTAGAACTAGCGACACCGCTGACTACTCTCTTTAACAGATCATGGGAGGATGGTGTGGTACCTGAAGACTGGAGGAGGGTGGATGTGATTTCTCTTCACAAAAGTGGGAGCAGGACAGAGGCAGGAAACCACAGACCAGTTAGTTTGACCTCAGTGGCAGGGAAAATGATGAAATCACTTCTGAAGGAAAGAATTATTGAGTACCTAGAGGCCAGTGGGGCACAGGACCTAAGGCTGCATGGATTCAAGATGGGAAGGTCATGTTAGATGAATCTAATAGATTTCTTTGACTGGGTGACCAAAGTAGTAGACCAGGGAGGGGCTGTGGACATGGCCTACCTAGATTTTAGCAAGGCATTTGATACAGTCCCACACAAAAGATTAATACACAAGTTAGCCAGCCTTGGAGTGGATCCCAAGGTGGTAGCCTGGATAAAAAATAGCTAGACGACAGAACGCAAAGGGTAGTAGTAAACAGAGTCCACAGTGAAGAAAGGAGGGTTACTAGCGGGACCGCAGGGTTCAGTACTGGGACCAGTCCTTTTAATGTCTTTATAAGTGACATTGCAGAGGAACTGGAAGGAAAAGTATGTCTCTTTGCAGATGACACAAAGATCTGCAACAGGGTTGATACACAAGATGGAGTGGAAAGAATGAGAAGAGACTTGGCAAGGTTGGAGGAATGGTCAAATGTATGGCAGCTCAGATTCAATGCAAAAAAGTGCAAGGTAATGCACCTGGGAAACAAAAACCCATGGGAAGAGTACACAATGAGGGGTTAGATACTTACAACAGTAAAATTGGAAAGGGACCTGGGGGTAACTATATCAGATTACCTAAAGGTGGGCAAGCAATGTGAGAAGGCAGTAAAATAGGCTGGGGGGAATACTGGGATGCATAGAGAGAGGCATCAATAGTAGAAAACAGAAGTTGTTTTCTCTCTGTACAGACAGTTGGTGAGACCCCATCTGGAGTACGTGTGCAGTTCTGGAGACCCCATTTCAACAAAGACATAGGCAGAGTGGAGGCTGTCCAGAGGAGGGCAACCAAAATGGTGCAGGGTCTGCACCAGAAGACATAAGAAGAAAGACTAAAGGAGCTTAATATGTATACCCTTGAGGAAAGAAGGGAGAGAGAGGGGACATGATAGAAACTTTCAAGTACCTCAAGGGAATCAACAAAGTCCAAGATGGTAGCATCTTTCAGAAAAGAGGTGTGCAAGAACAAGGGTGCACAATTTGAAGATAGAGGGGGGATGGCTCAGAGGTAATGTGAGGAAGTATTTTTGCATAGAGAGGGTTGTGAATGCATGGAACAGCCTCCCTGAGGAGGTCGTGGAGTCAAGAACAGTGGGGGAATTCAAGAATGCATGGGACAGACATAATGCAGTCCTGGGGGGGGGTAGGAGGAAGTAAGCTGTTGGTTAACTAGGATCTGCAGCTTATCTGTTAGGTAGCAAAGTGGGCAGACTGGGTGGGCCAAGCGGTCCTTATCTGTTGTCAAATTCTATGTTTCTACGTTTCTATTTTATGTGGTCTAGCTTTTTGATGCAAGTTGTGCAGCTGTGCTAAAATCATGATATTAATCAGCAATGCACGTCCAGTACCCCTTTGAAAATCAGTCCCAAGTTCTATGTTTCTACAGTATAGTTTTTCACCTTGCACATACAAATGAAGAAAAAAGCTGGTCGCTCTGCAGTGTAACTGCGATTGTGTGTTTTTTTTAAAGTTCCTTTCTACTATTGGTGTTTGTTATCACTTAGCACTACTGTCACTTTAAATTTCTGACTTTATGGAGACACAGTAGCAGCACACAGATCCTCCCCACCCACCCACGAAGTCACAGAGCAAAACTGGTCATTGATTCTGTTAGTTTAGAATCCCGACCCTGCAGCCACTGCTATTAGCGTGAGGGTGCTTTGTTTTCATAACTGCACTTTAGGCTTTTTTTTTGCACGAATAAAAGCTAATGCAACTGTAACTGGTGCCAGTCTTTCTTTGTTTCACATACAAATGGTACACTTAGCTCCTGTGGATAGAAATGATGCGAAATAAAAGTTTGCCGGTGAAATTGGCATGAAATTGGCAATTTCGCTGCGTGAAATGTTTTGCGAAATTGCAAAGTTTTGCCTGCCACAAACTCATTATAATTATATCTCCCTGGTGTCTAGTGGCCCCCACCACTCACCGGACCAAATTAGAAGTTAAATCTCTCTGCCTGGTGTCTAGTGGTCCCCCCCCCAGACGATCACCAGCACAAATTGAATAAAGCCCCCAGTTGGCTCATTATTATTAATGAGATCCTTGGACCCCAAACCTCAATCAAAAAAAAAAATCAATCCCCAGTACTCCCTGGTGTCTAGTGGACCCCGCCATCAGATAACACCACCTGCTCCTCCCAGTACCCGATTGGGCCACTGGCACAACCCTCCACTCACCTCCATGGCCAGCAGCCCGAATGAGCACTTCAATGAATGAATGCATGCTTGTACAGGCACGTGCTCATTCATTGAAGTGCTCAGTCGGGCTGCCGGCTGTGGATGTGAGTGGAGGGCTGTGCCAGTGGCCCGATCAGGATACGGAGGGGGGGGCCGGTGGGTGCTATCTGATGACAGAGTGGGGGAGGTCCACTAGACACCAGGGAGTACTGAGAATTAAATTGTTTTTTTGGATTGGGGCTTGGGAGTCCAGGGGATCTCATTATTAATAATGAGCCGTGTGGGGAGTGGGTGGCTTTATTCTATTTGGCCGGTGTTTGGCCGTGGGGGACCACTAGACACCGAAGGGGGAGGGAGAGAGAGATCTAATAGAGATTTAATCTCTAATTTGGACTGGTGAGTGGTGGGGTGGGGGGAAACCACAGACACCAGGAATTACTCTAGTCTTTTCTTACTTGTGAAATTTCCCTACAAATGGCGAATTTTGCTGGTTCAAAGGTGAAAATTCGCTCACTCTCTGGTGTTGGCATTTCACCCGTAATATTTCGCGAAATGTGCGAATTTTGCAAAATATTTGCGGGGTGAAATGTTTCAGTTTCGCACAACACTACCTGTGGAATGAAAAGCTTGTGAGAAATCTGTTCAATTCAAAATAAAGCAAACCTTAAAGGGGAAGGAACTGTTGCTGAGGTCACTCAAGCTGTGAAAGTCCATAAAGTTTTTTCAAATTAAATATTGGGCTTACCTGTAGGTCTCAGGAGTCCTGAGACATAAATCTCTAAATTACCCATAAACTACAGTAAATTAAGGCAGCAGCCATTTTATAGACTCATGAAACAAAAAGTGATGTTACTGAGGAGCAATATTATGTTGTTAATTACTGTTTGCCCCTCAGTGACATCACTTAATATCTCAGGATTCCATGAAAAGGCTGCTGCCTTGATTTAATTTACAGATCATTTAGATATGTATATCTCAGGACTCTAATATATCTACATGTAAGCTCCATACCTATACTCATTTGAAAGCACTCTTCATGGGCTGTCACAATTTGAGTGTCCCAGCAATGTTTCCTTCCCCATCATTGGCAGGATAAGCCTGGGATTTGATGGGGAAGCAGCCCACACAAGCCCCCACTGAGTACTTCTCAAGCACACATGCCCCAAGTGTTCTCTGGACATCCATTCGAATGTAGCAGCTGCACGACTGTTGGCTCTCTGCCAGCCCTCCTCATCCTCCTTACCTTGCTGCTTGGCTGCTGCCTGGGGTGTCCTTTTTTCCTGCTCTGTTCGAGGCTGTTGTTGCTCCTGTTCTCTGGCTAGTTGGTGGTCGCTCTGTGCCTGCTGCCTGACGGCCTCCCTTGCATCTTTCTGTTGTGGCTGTTCCTCTGGGCTGCCGCTTCTGGGTCTCAGTGCTTCCTGGGTCTGCTCCCCTTGCTTGCTGCTCCTTGTGGCTGCTGTTGGACCACCTTTTTTCTGTTTCTCCTCTTCCTTGGGGAGTTGTTTGCTCCCATGCCTGGCCTCACTGCCTCAGCTGCTTCAGCAGCTGCTGCTTCACCTGCTGCCCCCACCTAGCTTGGTTCATGGGTGCTGGCAGGGGCTGGCTCCTCTCGTTTGTCTTCCCTTTTGCCATGTCTCCTACTGTCTGGGTGAGGTGCTTGCTAACCTTCCCTGCCTGTGGTCTGGGTTGCAGCTGTGCTGCCTGCCTCTGAGCTCCTCTGACCGCTGCTGTGGCTATGCTTTGCTTCATATTGTTCTTTTGGGCTTGTTGCTGCCCATCGGCTTGAGTATTCACCCTGCCTCAGCCTTATAGTCTCTATACACTGCTGGTGACCCAGCTAGCTCCACAGGTTCCATAAACCTGCGTTCTGCTACTCCATAATGCCACTAGCCTGCCCAGGTGGCTGTCCTGTCTTCTCCTTGGGGCTCACATTTACCCTTACCATCTACCATTCTTACTGTACTACCTACTTCAGGCAAATGCCAAATTAACCATCAATGGGCACACATCCTACCACAACCAGGCATATGCCCACTATTATTCCCTCAATGGCACAGTAGGCTTTCACCTCTCCTAGCTTCATACTGCAACATTCAGTACACTTTTGCCCTCTATGGTTGATGCTGTAACAATCAGCATGCTTGCACCTCTCTGGTTTCATGCTGCACTACCCAACCCCCTCAAGGGATTGGCTTCTTACAGCTTCATATTTCAATGAGCCCTGCCAGGAGCAGTTTTGGACTGCCAGGCCTGACATAGCAGCTTGCTGATCTTCAATAGCAGGTGTGCAGGAGAGGGGAGCTGAACAAGCTTATCCCCAAAGCTAGCAGGGATGGTACCAGGGTAGAGTCATGGGGGCAGGTTAAGGATGGGGAGAAAAGGGTCAAGGAAGGGAACAATTTTGGGGGTTGTCTCCCTAAGTGTAAGAAGCCTGGGGAACAAATCAGCTGAGTTTGAGGCTATCTTAGCAGTGGGGATGGTGGACATTGTGGCCATCATGGTGACTTGGACCACCCAATACCAAGACTGGGATCTGATGATCCCAGAGTAGAGGATATTCAGAAAGGATAGGGGCAAAGGGAAAGGGGAAGGGGTGATGATTTACATAAGGGAGAGGATAAGGTCTGCAAGGAAAGAGGGGGAGGAGGGCAGAACAGAGGCAATATGGATGCAATTCCAAGATTCAAAAAGTAGGACGCTGAGGATGGGAGTGGTGTACAGGCCACCAGCTCAAGCAAAGGACTTGGACAGGGAGTTAGCAGAGCAGATTAGGAGGGTCTGTGGGAAGGGAAACACCGTGATTGTGGGGGACTTCAATCTACAAGGAGTGGATTGGAGAACCCCAGCCACTTCGAATGCAAGGAAGCAAGTACTCTTGGAAGCATTTCAGGACAGCTTCCAGAAACAGATGGTTAACGAGCTGACTTGGTTGGATAAAACTCTGGACTTAGTACTATCTAACAAGGAGACTGTAAGAGAGCTGGGGTGGAGGACCCACTGGCTGGCAGTGGCCACCACTCTGTGCGGTTCATGCTCAACATGGGCAAGGAAACTATAAGTACAGGAACCGGGGTGGTTGACTTCAGACATGCTGACTTTGGCAAGATGGGGAAAAATTTGGAAAGGCACCTGGCAGGAATTACTCCATGCTTGGATGCAAGCCAGAAATGGTAAATTATCAATTTAGGGCTGATGGAGGTTATTGAGTCATTCACCAAGACACAGAGCAAGAAGAGAAGGGCTAAGAAGCCAAGCTGGTTGTATGAGGAGATCTTGGAAGGAGTGAGGGCAAAAAAAGCAGCATTTAGGAGGTTCAAGAAATCCAGGAGGAGGGGAGGACAGGGAAATGTATTTGAAGAAGTCCAAGGAGGTAACCAACTAGTCAGGGCGGCAAAGGCTTCCAGACAGCTGAGGTTGGCATAGGGCATCAAGGATGGGGAAAGGAATTTCTTCAGGTACATCAGGGACAGAAGGACCAGACAATGAGGATTAGGAAAGATGGGGGGTGAAGAAAGGGGTGGAGCAGGCAGAAGCACCAAATGAGTACTTCTGTTCTGTGTTCACGAAGGAGAAGGGTGGGCAGCTACCTCTAGGGATGGGGAAGGTTGGTAAGGGGGGGAGTGGGTGGCAATTGAGGTAATTATAGAGGGCAGGGTGCTGGAGGGTCAGAAGACACTGAGAGTGGATAAGGCAATGGGACCAGACAGCATTCACCCCAGGGTGCTGAAAGAGCTGGTAGAAGTCTTGGCAGAGCCACTGGTGGACCTGTTCAATACTTCCCTGGATACAGAATGTATACCACAAGATTGGAAGATGGCTCATGTGGTGCTCCTCCACAAAAGTGACCCAAAGGATGAACCAGGCAATTACAGACCAGTAAGCCTCACATCTATTATAGGAAAACTAATGAAGACAATCCTGAAAGAGAGGCTGGTGACCTTTTTGGAGGACAATGGACTCCAAGATGGTCAGCAACATGGGTTCCTCTCAGGAAGATCCTGCCAGACCAACCTAGTTGAGTATTATGACTGGGTGACAAGAGAACTGGATAAGGGCCATGCAGTGGATGTCCTGTATTTGGACTTCAGCAAGGCCTTTGATTCTGTGCCTCATGGCAGGTTGGGAGGAAAGCTGGAATGTGTGGGAGTGGGGACAAAGATGGTAAACTGGATTGTGAACTGGCTGAAGGGTAGGCAGCAATGGGTGGTGGTGGTGGGAGGGAACTCTCATCCACAAGGGCTGTGACGAGTAGGGTTCCACAGGGCTTAGTACTGTGCCCAGTGCTCTTTGGGACATTCATAGCAGATATTTCACATGGCATCAGGAGTAAGATCAATCTGTTTGCTGATAATACCAAGATGGGGCAGTGGTGGATGACATAGTAGGGTGGCAGGGGCTACTGGACGACCTGACTAAACTGGAAGAGTGGTCAGAAATGTGGCAGTTGAGTTTCAATGGGAAGAAGTGCAAAGTTCTGCACTTCGGAGCAAGGAACCCAAGGAGGAGCTACCAGTTGGGAGGGGTTCAGTTAGGTATCACCGAGGAGGAGAAAGATCTAAGGGTGGTTATAAGGGGGAATATGAACAACTCAGCTCAGTGCAGGAATGCAGCAGCTAAAGCCAACAGGATGCTGGGGTATACTGCAAGGGGAATCTCATCCAGAAGTAGGGAGGTGATCCTGCCCCTGTACAGATAACTAGTCAGGCTATGCTTGGAGTACTGCGTGCAGTACTGGCATCCATTTCTGAAGAAGTATATCAGATTACTGGAGGGGGTACAGCACTTGGCAACAAAAATGATCCAGGGATTGAAGGACAAATCCTACTAGGACAGGCTGAGTGAGTCAAATATGTACACCCTGGAGGAGAGGAGGGATTGGTTGGATATGATCGAGACCTTTAAATACTTGAAGGGTATAAACAAGACAGGTACAGAAGGGGTCTTTAAGTTGAAGAGGGGGAAGGACATGAGAGGGCATGGTCTCAAATTGGGGGAGATATGGGAGACAGATGAAGAGACATTTGTTCACAGAGAAGGTTGTGGCTAAATGGAACACTCTGCCTGAGGAGGTGGTATCCTGTAAGACGGTGGGAAGTTTTAAAAGGGATGGGACAGGGTGAGGGGGGGTAACTGTGAGGGAGGGAGGGGATTGTGGGGCAGCTGCAATGTAAGGATGCTAGCTGCACATTCAAGCAGACTTGATAGACCATGAGGCCTGTTATGCTGGCAGATTCATATGTTTGTATGTTCTCCTTTTCCTTGGGCGCTTATAACCCAATGTTCATTGGCATGGAGCCATGCTCCCAGATGGCAAGCCTTCTTCTCCTTTGTGGTGGAAGACCTTTTATCAGAAGGAGACGTTCACATCTTCCTAGTATTCAATGGTTCTGCAGGCCCAACTGATGCCTGGATCAGTACTAGTTCATTCGAGGTCTGGAGGGATGGCAACTTGAAACCTTGCATCCCCAGAGGTTTCCTCCACTGAGGGTTTTCCTCTCCTCCATGCTGATGGGCATAAAAGTAGTTAGATTCTTAGGGTATAGTTAGGTTTCTTCCCTCAGATGGGTTGGAATTTAGGTAGTGGATCTACTTCTTTACTGGTTGCTTTGCTTTGAGGCCTTTCCTCTTTCCTTAATGTAAGATGATGTTCTGACAGTTCTATCATGCCTTAAGCTCTAATTTTTAGCTCCTTCCCTAAGGTACCTTTAGCTGAAGGACTTTGTCCTGTGGAATCTCTAGGGGTGGAGCACTCCTCAAGAGGATTCCTGTGCTTCCAGTACCCCCAAAAGGGTGGTAGCTCCTCAGGAACAGAGGGCATGAAAAGCTATGTACATCACAAGTTATTCAAGCTTGCAATACATACACTGTACAAGTACAACACTCTAGTAAGTAAGTAAGTAAATCTTTATTTCTTGAATGCTATTCCAAAAAGATCATAGCACTCTACAAAAAGGTTATAATAAGATCAATAAAACAATCAGTCCAAAGTTAAAATGAAAACTTTTAACAGCAGTTAAATAAAATAAGCTAATCAAAGCTAGTATCAGGGAAGGCAATAGAAAATAAATACGTTTTTAAAGCAGATTTAAAACTCTAACGGTCAGACACTCTCTAATCCAATGAGGTAGAGAATTCCACAGGGTCAAGGCCATATAAGCAAAAGAACGAGCCCCGAGGTCTTCAAACGCACCCTGGGAATCTTTAGCAATCCCTCGTTGGCAGAGCGGAGTGAGCTGCAGGGGCAGTAGAGACGTAAGAGATCTTGCAGGTAGAGCAGTCCCAGCCCATGTAGGGCTTTATAGGTCAACAACCTGACCTTGAAGGTGATCCACCAATATATAGGCAGCCAGTGTAGCTCACAGAGCACAGGCATGATATGGCTAGCTCTAGATGAGCCAGTCAACAGCCTGGCAGCTGCGTTCTGCACTAGCTGCGATTGGCGGATATCCACCCTGGGAGCCCTAGATAAAGTGCATTGCAATAGTCAAGGTGTGGGATCACAAAGGCATGGACCAGCATTGGAAGGTCACCTGTTGGTTCCAAGTGCTTGATCCGGGTGATGTCCCTCAGTTGGAAGAGGGAAGCTTTGACAACAGCCGACACCCGGGGTTTAGTGTCGGGCCACTGTCAAATATCATGCCCAGATTGCGCATCTGATCAGAGATAAGCAGCTGGTCACCCCCCAGTCAATGCCCAGAGATTTGTCCAGCCACCAGCCCTGCACTCTGGTGACCAGGATCCACCACCAACACTTCTGTTTTGCCTGGTTTAACTTTAGCCAGTTAGCACTCATCCAATCCTGGATCTCGGAGAGGCAGTTGTTAAAAACTGAGATCTCATCACCCTGTTCAGGCACAAAGGACAAGTAGATCTGAATGTCATCTGCATAGCAGTGAAAACTCAGCCCATAATGCCTTATGATATCACCCAATGCCAGCAGGTACACTGGAAACAACATGGGGGACAACATGGAGTCCTGTGGCACCCTACATGACAGGGGGAGAGGGGCCAAGGAATAAATTCCTGACACCACTCTCTGTGTCCTGCTAGTGAGGAATGATGAAAACCATCTGACGACAGTACCAGACAGTCCACAGAGGACTAACAGGCGCTCCAGTAAAGCTCCATGGTCTACAGTGTTGAATGCTGCAGAGAGGTCAAGGAGAACCGAGATGGAACAGCTTCCCTGATCCCTAGCTGTTAGGATGTCATTTAGTACTGCAACCAGGGCGGTCTCAGTACTATGCCTCTTCCTAAACTCAGACTGGAGAGGATCATAGACATCATGGGAAGTCAAATGATTATCAAGTTGCACTGCAACCTCCTTCTCAATAACCCTACCCACAAAGGGAAGGTTAGAGACAGGTCTGTAGTTAGCTAAGCAGCCTGGGTCGAGGGAGGCTTTCTTCAGAAGAGGTGTTACAACTGCCTCTTTCAGGGGGTCTGGAAACACCCCTGACTACAATGAACACCAGACAATCTCAGCTAAGACCGGGCCAATGATATCAATACACCCCACAAAGAGGTGCATTAGACCCGAGTCTAAACTACAGAAGGTTGGGCGCAAATTCTTGACGATCCACATGATGTCCTCGATCATTGGGCAGCCAAAGTTAGACCAGGCGAGTTGGGGGTCTGTGACCTCATGCCAGTCATGGCAATGTCCATTTGAGGGCAATGAGTGGATCTCTGACCTGATTGTGGCTATCTTATTAGCAAAGAATCAAGCAAACTCATCGCACTTTGCTTGCGAAAACGCTCTTTAGGGCTGAAGACAGGCTGGATTGCATAGCCTATTGACAGTCTGGAAGAGCTGAGCAGGCTGATTCTTTGCCACAGCAATTTCTTTGGACAGAAATTCTGCCTTCTTACAAGACATTGCTAATTGATAGTTCCTATAATGAGCCATCAATTTAAGTTTGTCATCAACCAGGCCAGATTTTCACCATCGCCGCTCCAACCTTCAGCCCCTATGCCTTAACTCATTCAAAGTCCCATCAAACCAGAGGGATTTTGGGTGAAGGGTAAGGGAACGGACGTGGACTGGAGCTAGAGAGTCAAGGGCACAAGTCACCACCTCATTATATGTAAGTATCAGCTCCCCCGGCTCCCCACTTACCCTCAGCAAACCTGACAGGTCCAGGACCGCCATAAGACCATCCAGGGTCAAACCCTTTAAAGGGCGATACTGGACCATCTCTGTGGGGGCAGGTCTATTGGGGGGGGCCTTGAACCTGAACCTTACAGTGTGATGATCTGACCACCCAACCGGTTCCACCACCAGATCGAAGAGTTCCATCCCTAGCAGGAAGATCAGATCCAGTGAGTGTCCATAGTTGTGGGTAGCAGTGGTAACTACCTGTGACAAGCCCAACAAACTCATCAGTTGGAGGAAGCTTTGTCCAAAGTGCGATAGTTCATCATCAACTCAGGTCTTGAAATCCCCCAGAATTAGCCATCTAGGAGACTCAAATACCAAGTCGATGATGAAGTCCACTACTTTCTACAGGAATTCCTTCTCATCACCAGGTGCACGGTAAATGAGAAGGAATTCCTGCAGCCTGTACCTGTCCCCAAGATATACTCAAAGGTTCTGGTAGTTCCTACAGGGATGTCTATAAGATTCAGGTCCTATTTAAAGCAAATGGCTACCCCCCCCCGCCCCTACGATCCATCCACAGGTGATGTATCACCAACTACCTGACTGGAATGGCTGATTCCAATACTGGGCCAGCATTATCATCCATCCAGGTCTCGATGACGCAAGCCAGGTCAGTTGACCTAACAAGATCAGCGATAATTGCTGTTTTGTTCTTAACTGACCTGGCACTGTACAACATCAATCGAGTAGAAAAGGAAGCTGGTGTAGATCGAACTGCCTGCCTATTCAGGGTTTTATTTAACTCCAAAAATTAATTTGCATTTTGCTCATGATAGTGCTAAAACATTGTCAAACTGCATCACACTTGCCTCACTGTGTTTAACAAACATAACACTTCTAGAAAACCTATATAAATACTTTCTGTACAGTTAGCATTGTCCCAAGGAAAAAACTGCTAATCAATTATTTAAAACCCTGCTATTTAATGTAGAACCCTTGGGTATGAGAACCAGACAAGGGGATCCCCTTCTCTTGGCCCATTTTGCCCCAGGGCATCTCCTTGTCTGCACTACCTTAATCCACCCACTTCTCTTCACTGCTCCACCTGTCTCAGATCTAAAAGCATGCAACTTCTTCTCCTTCCTGGCTATCCCCAGTGCTCTAGCAACCAACTCCACTACCAACTTCACATATAGTTGCCCGCTGGATGACTGAATTGGCAGGTTAAGTTAAGGTTTCGATGGGGTACTGGGTGACATGTCTTGCCCCCCCAAGCGCTCTTTAAGCACACATGTTCTAAGCATCCTCCAGACTCCTATTCAATTACTCCCACTGTCCTCCTTCCTCTCCTCCAGTGGCTCCCTTTCTCCTTCTGAGCTCCTTCCATAACATACCTTGAGCCAAAGGACTGCTGTGGAACCCTCTTCAAGAGGGTTCCTGTGCCTCCAGTATCAAAAAGTGTGGTAGTTCCTCAAGAACAGACAGCATGAAAGGCCACATACACCACAAGCTACTAAAGTTTGCAATCCATATGTTGCACAAGCACAACACTCTGGAAACCAATTACACTACTTACTTCATACGTAGTTGCCCACTGGACCAGTAAAATAAACTTTATCAATTTACCACACAGTGAACACTGCAGTGCTTACCAGTTTTTCATCTTAAAATTTACCTTCTGAAAATATATACATAAATCTGAAGGACTTTGTTCATGTACTCAGAAAGTGGCTTTGGAGATAAGGCCTGTTGCATCTGTATATATTGGAAAACAATTCCCTGCAATGGAAGGTACAGTATAGGCTGGAGACAAAGGTAGGGGGACACATAATGTAAGTTAAGGACAATTACTTACAATGTTGACCACTAAGCAAGACTCATAAAATTGCTGAAAACTGTTTAGATGTGACATACTTGCAAGCACTGTGAGTGATTGCCATCACAGATGCCTTTGTAACAGAGAAAACAAATTTATGGGGCTCAGAAAGCAGTTATACCAATCCAGGGAGCAGGAAAGAGCATTTAGAGCATCCTAGTCATTTTATATATCATTTATTTTTCCCCCCTTCATCCTTCCCTTTCCCTGCCCAAACAATTAGGGTGCCTCAGTAACATAAGGTCAAGAATCTGCCTTCATAGCCAACACCAGTGCCTTTCAGAGGGTCTGCACCCTGTCCACTCAGGAGCAGAGTGCTTCACCTCCGCACCACATTCAGCTCCCCTGCTTGCCACAGTGTGGAATTCAGTGGAGAGGGGCATGCACATACCCTGGCCTCCCAGTTGGCAGCATAATAATTTGTAAGAAAAACTTACACCAAGGCAGAAGTAAAACAAAGAGGGTCTCACTTTTTGATGTGATTGGTTCCCTTCTGATTCCGATTTCATCTGCAGCTACTTTTAGTATACCTGGGAATGGGGATGTAGTAGAGGCCACTGTGCACACATAGAGATGTATGAATGTTTGTAACAATGACATCTGGGCTACATCTTGAGAGTCACTTGCATAATACTGACCAAACTAGATACCGACATTTGTTGGCACCAGTTCTTGAGGGTATCAGCATAACTTTCAGCTGTACCTGATTTTCATGGACATCCCTGCTAAGACACAGAGAGAGAGAGAGAGAGAGAGAGAGAAAGCAGCAACAACTTCCTTAAATCAAGGAGGTTATTTTCTACACTACACTGAATTGCATTATTACTTTTTGGACCTGTGTAAGTAACTAATATTGATTCTGTTTTGGGGGTTGACTTTTCTTAGTTTTAACTTTAATTTTCAAGGAAGGTAGCTGGGAGATATATACAGTCATTTGTGACTAGACCTGTTACTTAACCTCTGTGAAATAGGTGTCTGAAAGGAAGGAAGGCACTCCCCAGGGTGGAGGGTCAGAGTTGTAGTTGATTGTTTCTGGATGGCATAGGTTTACTCCCACCCACCCTACCTCTCACCCTACCCACCCCAAGTGCATTACTTCCTTTATAGCAGGGGTTCTGACATCACTTCCCAAAACTACTAACAACATATACCTGTTCATATCCTTAAAGGCACAACACACTGAATAGGGGGTAGAGACACTCACAAGCTTGCACACACTAAAACAAGAACAAAAAAAAAGCATCTGTAACAGAAAGGAACACAGATATGTGGGGAGTGGTGCAATGCACTGGCTGTGGAGCAGCAGTCTTCCAGGACATATTCTGAAGACTACGTTGTTGCCCTATTTTCAGGCCCCTCTCTAGTCTGAGGGAGGAGGTTTTTTGTCTCCATGCTGACCTGGCAGGGATTCAGGAAACCTGCTCCTCCACCCAGGGACCACCCAGGCCACTGCCACTATCTCAGAGGTTGCCAAGAAAGAGGAGTGGTTGGACCATGGTGGGCTCATGGAGGGTGAGGGTGGTGGAACAGAGGCACATCCCTCCAGTTGTGCCTCTCCACAATCCATTCACCACTCTGGTGGAGCATGGTTCCTCTATAGAGGCACCTGCAGTGGAAGCCAAGGAGGATGATGGGAAACTCCACAATGGAGACCCACAGAAGGGTGGCACAGGACCCCACAGGGAAAGGAAACAACTCCTGGTGGGGGACTCAATTGTTAGGGGGGTAGAACTGGGGAAGGGAGGGGAAAGGGAGGTAAGGGGCCTGCCTGGCCCCATGGCGTGGAGGGACAGGAAATGAATCCTCAGGATCATGGAAGCAGCTGCAAGGGGGAGTGAGCTGGATGTCATTATCCACCTGAGAATGAATGACCTAGATGAGAATGGGATCAGAGCAGTGCAACAGGAGTTTGTGGAGTTGGGGAGGGGCCTTAGACAAGTAGCATACATGGTAACTTTCTCAGAAGTGCTACCTGTCTATGGCATGGATGAGTCTAGGGTACTGCAGAGTGCAGGCATTTGGCTTTATTGGGGACTGGGGCTCCACCTGGGGGGATGCAGGCCTGTACAGGCACGATGGTCCGCATCTATCCAGGAAGGGAACCAGGATCCTAGGTGATAGGTGTAAATGCTTCATTGGCAATAATTTAAACTAGCCAAGGGGGAAGGCAATGAAAAGGAGAAGGAAACTCCTAACCCCCCCCAAAAAAAAATCAGGATAGTTAGTGAGGCAAACACCAAGATAGAGCAGTCCATAGGCAGAAGGGCATGAGGTAAATGGAGAAAAAGGCAAAGGCAGTAAGGACAGGGATGGGGCAAAAAGAGATAAAGCCATAAAAAAATGGAGGGTAATGAGTACCAATGTCCGTAGTCTAGGTAAAAAGCTCCCCGAAATGGTGGCCTTGATGGAAGAGGGATGTCTGGATATCATGGCAGTCACAGAAACATGGTACACAAAGAACCATGACTGGGATGTCAACATACCAGGGTACATGATCTACAGGAGGGACAGGGAGAAAAAGAGGAGGAGGAGTAGCTCTCTATGTAAGGGAAGAGATCAAAGCAACAGAACTAAAGGGTAAACAGGGAGGAGAGGAGGCACTGTGGGTCACCCTGGAGACTGGATATGGCTCCACAATCCATACAGGGGTTGTATACAGACCCCCATCTCAGGGGGAGGAAATGGACAAGGAAATGATAGAAGGCATCATTGGGATGGCAGAGAAAGGGGAGATACTGCTGATGGGTGACCTGAATATGCCAGATGTTAACTGGAGCACCTTTGCTGCAGCCACATCCAAGAGCAAGGCCATTCTCGATGCCCTACAGGGGGCATGCCTCAGACAGCTAGTTTTGGAACCCACTCAAAGGGAACAATCTTAGACCTGGCACTCTCAAATGGGGATGGAGAGGGGATCTAAGATCTTGAAGTGGGTAGCCATCTGGGAACAAGCGACCACCAAACAGTGTGGTTCACAATAAACTTAGCTGTAGAGATAAGTCATACAAAAATGAAGGTACTGGACTTCAGGAGGGCTGATTTTGTCAAAATGGGAGAGTGCCTCAGAAAAGCACTAGCAAACAGGCAAGAAGGTGGGGTTGAGAAACAATGGAGAAACATCAAAATCGCCATCATAGAGGCAACAAGTCCTTGTGTGAAGCAAATAAACAAATCAAAACGAAAGAAAAAAACACTATGGTTCTCAAAAGAAGTGATGAGAAGCTAAGGGAAAAAAAGATAGCATTCAGGAAGTATAAGCAAACACAGATGGAGCAGGACAGAGAACTGTACCAGTTAAAGCAGAAGGAAGCGGGAAAGGCAGACAGAATAGCAAAGACCCAAACCGAGGAAAAAATAGCCAACTCGGTTAAGAAGGTGGATGAAACCTTTTATAGGTACATTAGGGAGCAAAGAAAGACTAAGGCAGGAATACTGAGGCTGAAAAAAGAGGAAGGTAATTGGGCAGAGAGCTACAGGGAAAAAGCAGGGATACTGAACAAATATTTCTGCTCAGTATTCACAATGGAAAAGCAGGGGGAGATACCTAATCCAGTCAAAAGAAGCACTCTGGATGGGGAGGGTTAATATTAGTCCATTCACAGAAGAAAGGGTTATGAAAGAACTCTTAAAACTGAAGGTGGATAAAGCAATGGGGCCTGATGGGATTCACCCCAGAATTCTAAAAGAACTAAGGGAAGAACTAGAAACACCACTGACTACCCCTTTTAGTAAATCATGGGAGGATGGTGGTACCTGAGGACTGGAGGTATGGATGTGATTCCTCTTCACAAAAGTGGGAACAAGACAGAGGCAGGAAACTACAGACCTGTCAGTTTAACCTCAGTGGTAAGGAAAATGATGGAATCACTTCTGAAGGAAAGAATTGTTGAGTACCTAGGGGCCAGTGGGGCACAGGACCTAAGGCAGCATGTATTCACAGCAGGAAGGTCATGTCGGACAAATATAATTGATTTCTTTGACTGGGTGACCAAAGTAGTAGACCAGGGAGGGGCTGTGGACATGGCCTACCTACAGTAGACTTTAGCAAGGCATTTGACACTGTCCTGCACAAAAAATTAATAAACAAATTAGCCAGCCTTGGAGTGGGTCCCAGGGTGGTAGCCTGGGTAAAACAATGGCTGGACAATGGGACACAGCAGATAATAGCAAATGGAGTCCACAGTGAAGAAGGGGGGTTACTAGTGGGGTACCGCAGGGTTCAGTACTGGGGCTGGTCCTTTTTAATGTCTTTATAAGTGACATTGCAGAGGGACTGGAAGGGAAAGTATGTCTCTTTGCAGATGACACAAAGATTTGTAACGGGGTTGATATGCAAGGTGGGGTGGAAAGGATGGAAAGGGACTTGGCAAGGTTGGAGGAATGGTCAAATGTATGGCAGCTTAGATTCAATGCAAAATAAAGCACCTGGGAAACAAAAACCCAGGGGAAGAGTACACAATGGGGGGTGAGATACTGACAACAACAAAAATGGAAAGGAACCTGGGGGTAGTCATATCAGATGACTTAAAGGTGGACCAGCAATGTGAGAAGGCAGTAAGGAGGGCTGTGGGGATACTGGGATGAATAGGGAGAGACATCACCAGTAGAAAACAGGAAGTTGTTGGCCCTCTATACAGACAATTGGTAAGACCACATCTGGAGTACTGTGTACAGTTCTGGAGACCCCATCTCCGCAAAGACATAGACAGGTTGGAGGCTGTCCAGAGGAGGGCAACCAAAATGGTGAAGGGTCTGCACCAGAAGACATACGAAGAAAGACTAAAGGAGATTAAGATGTATAGCCCTGAGGAAAGGAGGGAGAGGGGGGACATAATAGAAACTTTCAAATACCTCAAGGGAATCAACAAAGTCCAAGAGGGTAGCATCTTTCAGAAAAAGAGATGTGCAAGAACAAGGGGGCACAATTTGAAGATAGAGGGGAGATGGCTCAGAGGTAATGTGAGAAACTATTTCTTCACAGAGAGGGTTGTAGATGCATGGAATGGCCTTCCTGAGGAGGTTATAGAGTCAAAAACAGTGGAGGAATTCAAGAATGCATGGAACAGACATAAGGCAATTCTAGTGGGGGGTAGGAGGAAGTAGGCTGTTGGTTAACTAGGATCTGCAGCTTATCTGTTAGGTAGGGAAATGGGAAAACTAGGTGGGCCAAGCGGTCCTTATCTGCCATCAAATTCTATATTTCCATGTTTCTATGCCTCAGAAGTCTCCTCAGTCCCTTGTAAATGTGACATTTCTATCACAATAGGGTAAGGGTTTTAATCATAAAATAGTGTTATCCATTAGTATTACAGTCTAATTCTTGTTACAAAAATGTTAGTTACACTAAGCAGCATATTGAACACAGCTTTTTGAGCTAATTTTACAAATTTTTCCCCAGATATTTACCAGAGTGTGGTAATTTTTTATTATTTTTAGGCTTTTTCCTTGATTTGTGAGGCACAAGGTTGAAAGGCATGGGTATGAGTATCACAGCTAAGTTGGCCTAATTATGCATGAATTCTGGCCTGTCATTAGTTGTTACAGCTAAATCTTGCAATATAGCTCTCCAAATCTGATGAAATAATGTCTAGAAATACTTTGTGAAGTTTTCTAAATATCATTCATTTTACCCTAAGTATGTGTGAGTCCTGACTTGTGACTGGTTGTTACAACTATGGATATATTCTGATAACCACCTCTCAACTGTGATCAGACTTAGTAAATACGAAGATTAGAACATCAGTTTGAAGATGTTAGAGTTTCAACCATGTGTGATTTCTATATTGGGATTCATTGTCGGATCTGTGGCTGTATCTTGAGAACCTCATATCCTATTATTATTAGATGTGGCATAGAAATACCTTTGTACCGTTTCTCAATGAATTCAAGATCTCTGCCATGATGACCTACAGTTATCATTACTAGCATATGGTTTGCTTTGTGATTTACTATTATGTCCGTGGTTATATCATGAGAAGGAACAGTTACTTACTATAACAGTAGATCTTCAAGAGAATTCTTCCATTGGGCCACACCTTTGGAACTGCAAGCTGTCAGTGTCAGGACCACTCAGAAACTTTTGCTAGCTGAGCAACCAACCATGATGATGTGCAACATCAGTGCCTATAAAACGTGGGTGGCCCCCTTGCTCCTTTGTTCACCTCAGGAGACAAAATTAGAGGACATTTTACTGGTAGAAACTAGGAGACCAGACCAGCACCAGGCACACAAGGGGAAGCATGGGACTGGGAAAATAACAGACAAAAGGCATTTATGGACACCTCCAGACAAGGCAGTGGACAAACTGCCAGTAACTGCCTCAGAAACAATAAAAGGGAAGGAGGTTGGATGTGCTGTGGCCCAATGGGGGAGAGTCTCTTGAAGATCTACTATTACGGTAAGTAACTATTCTATCTTTATTGAGGATATCACCTCCATTGGGCCACACCTTTGGAATAATCTCCAAGCAGTATACAAGGTACCCAGGAAGGATGACACAGCCTGACATGCAATCAGGACAGAAGGCCTTGCAAAACAGCAAGACCAAAGCCAGCACATCTCCAAGAGACAATGTTGGCACTGTAGTGCTTAGTGAAAGTATGCACAGTGCTTCATGTGACAGCAGCACATATGTTAGCTGCAGGAACATTCTGAAACAGGCAACAGAAGTGCACATACCATGTGTAGAGTGGCCTTACATAGAACCAGGAAGATCTTTACCATGCTTCTGATAACACTGAACTCAACATAGTGGGCCAACATTTTTGGACAAGTACTGTTTAGTCACAGGGATACCCTCTTTTCCAGAAACGAACAAGGCAAAGATCTGGGAGGACTTTCTGCAGACCTCAGTGTGATTGAGATTGAAACACAGTGTTCTAGGAACATCAAGTGTATGTAGCAATGCCTCATCCTTGTTAGCTTGCTCAGGATAATGCACAGGAAGGTTTACTGTCTAATTCAAGGTGAAATCAGAGACCACTTGGGAAAAAAACATGGACTGGTCTGCAAGAACACCCTGTCCATGTTAAAAATCAGGTAAGGAGGTTCATACATTAGTGTCTGAAGTTCGGAAATGCCATGAGCAGAAGTTATGGTGACCACAAACAGCATTTTCCATTAAACTAAATGCATCTCACAAGTTGCAGTAGGCTCAAACAGAGCTAGAGTAAATTTTTCAAGTGTTAAGTTAAGGACCCAAGGTGGAACTGGTTAACGAATTGGGGGACACATGCAAAATACCCATTAGGAATATACAGGACACTTCCAGCTATGTCACCGTGCACCCATCAGTAATGGCATGGAAAGTAGATACAGTAGCCAAGTGCACCTTAATGGGCAAGTAGGAAACCAGAGTCTGATAGATGCAGCTTTGTTTGCTGATAAACTGAATTTAGAACCAGAAGCAGAGGAAGTAAAAAGGCTATTTGTGTATTTGGAAGGGCGCCACATTCAGAGCTCAATTATTTTTATAGTAGAACTGACTTGAACAAATATACTGAACAAAGATGGTCACCTCGGGGACTGAGGCTAGAAAGCTTCCCTCCTGTGGTCTAAATGAGGAAAATAAAACATTTAAAAAAGAGAGAGAAGAAGCCCTGAGTGACAGCAAAAACAAGCTTATGACAGCTCTGATTAAAAGAGGCACTAGACTATAAAACTGATATTAACAAAGAAATAGCGGAGCTACAAAATACTATTCAAGGACATCAGGGCAAATCATGAACTTGAGTCACTAAACAAGTCTTATACTGTGGACACATCAAAATACAAAAAATACTCCTTCAAGAGGAAAAATCAAAACTCATGTGATGGTATAGACTTTAAAAAAAGGGAGGTCTTCAGCTAGGAGCAAAGACAGTGCTCTCAGAACAGGAGGCAATGATTTCACTCCAAAAGCAGGAACCGAAACAGGAATTAGACCCAGAGGTCAAGACAAGAGGTGCAGCTTGAGATAGATCCTTTCCATTCCGCAGCACCTGAATCAGATGCAGGGATTTATTTAACTCTAAAAATTGATTAGCGTTTTGCTCATAAAAGTGCTAAATCTTTGTGAAAATGCATAGTTCCTGCCTCACTGTGTTTAACAAACACAGCACTTCTAGAAAATCTATATAAATACTTTCTGTGCAGTTAGTATAGTCCCAAGAAAAAACTGCTAATCAATTATTTAAAACCCTGAGATGCATAGCAAGTGTATCCCCCACCACCAATCCAGGCTGTTTTTTTAGAACAGGGGAACAATCCAAAGACACAGAAGAATGTAACAAACCTAAAAAGTGGACTTAAAATGAGATGGGGCATGGGGAAAGGAAACCAAGGGCAAATAAGGTACCCACTACAAGGGGGGTTGCAGTTATAAATCTCATAGATGAAATATTGACATCAGAACAGGAAGGAGTCCTAATAGAGGATTATCCTTGTTCCAACCCCTACCAATAAACAGTTTCAAAATCAAAGTGCACATTTATAAATTAATTGTCAAATTAAAGCTCAGGTGGCATTTCCATACTGAAAACCAAAAGCCCACAAATCCAACAGAAATGGGCTACACAAATTTATCAACAATAGAGGGAACTTCCGACCCTATAGAAGCTGCACCAACAAATGATGAAATAAATCAACTTACAGCAGCAACAATACAAGACAATATATAGTAATTAGAGATTTGACACAAATTGTTCAAATTGATTCCATGGATAAGAATGCAAATAATTCTGATCAAACAAGTCCAAAGATGCCCCTTGCAGAGGAACAACAAGAACTGTTAGAGGCAGAATTGGACCTGACTGACCAAAGAGACCTCAAAGAGTACCTGTCTGGGGAAACTGAGGATGTATATACTTAGACTTCATAAGACTGTAAAAACCTCTAGAGTCAAACCAAAATCCACCATTTATCCTCACACTGCAACAAATCCCATTATTTATACTTTTCAGAAACTGATTGATCAAGAGGTGGATAAATTAATGATCTAACCCTGACAGAGAAAAAGACTTTAAAATAATTGCAGGAAATGAAGGTATAGTTTCTAAGCCCTCTTATGGGGGGACATTGTTCTCATTCAAGAAAATGAGTTTAAGATTTATGATCTATTGAATCTAATTGAGAATTATGAAAAACTTTGAGGTAATCCTACCAGCATCTTTCAAACATAGCTTTATAAGCTTATTGAGGGAGGCCTTATGAGAGGGTGGATCACACCTAAGCCAGCAGGATTTTGAAAGGTGGCCTCTCCAGTTGTGCCACCTTTTACAGTTTACCAAAAGATCATAAAGACAGACAATTCACTGGGTAGGCCGATTGTCTCTCGTGTGGAATATCTTACCCAGAATCTTGCTACAGGGTGTGGAATATCTTACCCAGAATCTTGCTACAGGGATCTACTTCGATTATTTTTATGCAAACCTTGTGTTTGGGGTTTGTGATCCCACACTTGGGGTGCAATGGACATCATTAAGAAACTGGACAGGTTTATGTGGAAGGCTGAGAACACATACTTAAATATTGATATCTCTAGTCTACATACTAGCGTTCCCCATAGATTGATAGATAGATATTTTTATTTATAAAGCGTCCAGTTCCTGAGACTCTGGGTAGTAAACAGTAAAAACACAATACAATATTTTAAAATCATCAAACATACATACTAAAATCAATGTAAGTACAAAATGTAGTTCTATCTATCAGTAAAATTTCATTATGAAAACTAATTCAAATAGGAATGTTTTCAACCCCCTTTTAAATGCTTCCGCCAATGGGGCCCTAATTAGATAATCAGGTAGGGAGTTCCACTGGGATGGTGCGGCCACTGCAAATGCTCTATAACCTGAGTTCCGCAACCTCACCCTGGGAACCCCCAGGAGGCCCCCCTCGGTGAAACAGAGCATCCAGGCCAGATGGTAAGGGTCAAGGAGATCTTACAGATTATTCCATGATAAGGACATGGGGGCGCCAGAAAATTTTCTAAGAAAAGAAAATAACACAGAAAATGGATCTGTTCCATTTCTCCTAAGTGCCATGGAATCTGCACTTAGCAGAAATCATTTCACCTTTAACCAAGAGTACTTCTTACAAACATGCGGGATGGCAGGGGTGCAGCTTTTGCTCCATCAAATGTCAACCTGTAACTAATGTACTGGGAAATTAGAAACCTCTTTGATGCAAATGTCAACAATTTTTCTGACAAACTGATTTTCCGGTATCGCTTTATTGATGATATAATATATGTGTGGTGTGGCACCTTGAAGGAAACTAATATTTTCATGGAATACCTCAACACTAACCCATTTATACATGATGTTGGTAAACATCAGATCAATTTCTTAGATGTTAGTTTTAGAGCCATGCCAGACACAGTCATATTATCCAGTGTTTACAGGAAGGAGATAGCTAAAACTGCACTCCAGCACAAAAATAGTGCTCATTCCAGAAAACTAGTTAATTTGATTCCTTGCTCCCAGTATTTACGTATAAAAAGGAATTGTTCACACACTCATGAATTTGAAAAGCAATCCCTGGAGCAAATAGACCATTTCAGAGAAAGAGGATATTCTGAGTCCGTATTTAAGAAAGCATTGAAAAAGCATACACAACTGACAGGAAGGGTCTTTTAACACCCCAAAATCACCAGAAGAATGACAAAAAAAGTATGCACAACTGGCAGGAAGGATCTTTTAATACCTCAAAATCACCAGAAGAATGACAATCAGCCTTGCACTTTCGTTACTGATTTTAACTAAGTTGCAGGACACAAAAGTAGCCTCATCTACACATTTTGGCCAGTGTTACACACTAATGAGGCATTGGGAAAAGTGTAGGTCAGAAACCACAAATTAACTTTCAAAAAGGGGAAAAGTACTGGGAACATGGTGACTTCAAACCAACTCATCTCTGATACCCTCTGCAGTAGGGATCCCTGTTGGTTCTCCATCCACCCACTTGGTTTCCACAGATGTGGATTGTATAATGTTTGAAAATTTGCTATAGAGTACAACCAATACTTGCATCTTTTGGAAACTGGCAATCACGTGGAAATCAGGCAATATCTTACCTGTAGAACAACTTTCATAGTCTGCATTGCCTGGTGCCCCTGTTGCTTACAATATGTGGGGAGGACTATCCGGACACTCAAGAAGCCCATCCAAGAACATGTAAGGGCCATTTACAGTAAAAAAGAAAACAATGGTCTTTGAACCTATTTTCGGATAGCCCATAACTCTGTCCTTACACATCTGCGTTTCATGTCACTTGAGCATGTTCCACCATGGACAACAGCAGCGACAGGATCAACACTCTCCTCAACAAAGACAGCAAATGTATTGACACTTCGAATATGTTTAGCCCTCATGGGCTAAATGAAAAAATACAGTAGATTTTTTGTCATTCTCAAAATGTGAGAGTTTTTTATACTTGCTAATCAAATAGATCTAGAATGTATTTTTTAACATGTCTAATGCTGTAAATGACATGTTGCTATTTTTCTTCTCTATATTATTATTTCACAATCAGAAAAAATGTCTTCCTCTGAAATTCAACTGAGCAAATCTGCTTGAGATTACGATGTATAGTAGGGCTGTAATATGACATGTTTGTTGTTGAAATTCTCATTTTCCTCTTGTAACCTCTTCAGTTTATTGATTGATAATATAATTTTCCATTGTCACTTTCATTCCCAGTGTTCATGATGCTTACTCAGTTTGTACTGTTCAGTTTTTCTAGTAGGACGATGGTTTGAATTGCGCAGACAAAGCCTATGGTATGAAATAATGGAGCTCGGTGAACTCAGCTGGTTCCATCAAGCAACAGGAATTCTGTCGATTGGCATTACAGCAATGACACAATGCCAACAGCCATCAGTGTGCCATCAGTGGAAACAAATGTTTTTTGTGGGGCCTAACCCCCCAGCAGGGGGCTCTGCCCCCCCCCCCACAGTATAGATTATCTATTCTGGGTTGGAGTTGTTTTGGGGAGGGGGTGAACTCCCCAGAGACAGTAGTGTCGGAAAACCTACAGACCATCACAGCGAATGGCAGATTCTGTTGCTGTGATGGTCTTCACTGTTTTTTTCCCTTCAATGCAGCAATGGAATACACCTCAATTAGGTACCAATCTTGCAATAGATTTCAAAAGCACTTTTTTCCCATTTAGGTATAATTATATTTCATGGCAGTATGTTTAATTTGTATTTCTGAGTGTCATTCATTTGGACCATTAATCAGTTTACCTTGTAGTATACAGCTAACTCTGATTTTATGGTTTTCAAAGATATTAAGGACATTGCATGATTTCCTGATCCCACAATTGTGAGTTTTAAGATCAATTTCTTGGAACAAGACAATGTTGTATTTATTTGACATGTTTATGCTGATATCTTCTTTGTCCTCTCTCCAGATCTCTGAATATTTTGTATATTAACTGTACTTTGTATTAACACTTTTTGTAATTGGTACTTTGTATCTTTAAGATACCACTTTAAATTGAGATCTGTTTGTCTGTCCCACAGACCCCGATGAAGACTTTCACAGTTGAAATGCAGGGGCAGCCTGTCAGTGTCTTATTTACCTAATACATTTTTCACTTGGATATATACCTCCAGAATTTGTTTCTGCCCTTTGAGTGCCATTCTCCTGTTTTGTTTGTGAAGCTTCTTGGCTTGCTAACTAGAATGGCACTGGAAACAGAGTATCTAGCATTCGCTGTTTCTGTTGTTTTTTCTGACAGAGACAGGAGGTAGGCCAGTACAGAATTAATTCACAGGACATGTAAATGGGTCATCTGAATGGGAAGCACACCATATGGAGAAACACTTCCATTTCAAAGAATAGGTGTGTCTTCTGGAAGGCTTTCTATCTGCAAGTAAGATATCAGTCATCTGGGGAGAAACCCTGAAAAGAATAATGGCTTCATCTTCAGGAGTCATGCATGCAGATGCAGAGACCACAGGTACCGATGGACCACAGATCCCCTGAGACAGTAGACCCTAATAAAGGGGGAGCTGAACAGGAGGATCCACTGTCAGATGCTGCAGATGTGGAAACCAAATCTGGCAATGCCAGAAGCCACTAGTATTAGGGTGACACGCTCTACCCACAGTTTGAGCAGAAATATCTTAATGAGAGGAATTGGAGGAAACGTAAAAATAACCTCCAGCAGTACAATGTGTCTCACCAAAAAACTCCAGTTTGCAATGTGTGGGGACACAAAAAGGTCAAACTCTGGATGAATCCATCTTGCACAGAGTTCATTTACCATGGAGGTCAGCAGTTCCCATTCTTGTACCAGGGACTGAGACTGGTTCAGCCTGTCTGCCATAGCATTTTGTACACCTGAGAGAAACATGACTAACATCTGAAGGCTGTGCGACATTGCCCAGTACCACACTTTCATCACCTCCCTGCACAAGAGGTACAAAGGAGTGCCCCTTGCTTGTTTATGTACAGTGTGTTATGCTGACATTGTATATCCAGATTAGCAAGGGACTGGGGCTGAGGTGTTCTTTAAGACTTGGAGACCAAGTACAACAACTTTTATCTCCAGAACATTGATGTGGAGATCTGAATCCAGATTGGTCCTCAACCCTTGGGCCTGAAATGACTCGAGATGGGCAACCCAACTTAACCATGAGGCATCTGTTTTAGGATCCGCACTGGAGTCAGAGAGAATAATGGAATGCCCTGGAACAGTTGCTGGTGATCCACCCACCACACCAGAGTTTTGCAGAGACGGGACATAATGAGGACCATCTGTTCCACCTTGTCTAACAGTTGATACCACTGTACACACAGGATCCATTGTGGTATGCTCATATTGAGAAAGACAAAGGGAACCATCACTATGACAAGCAGCTATTAGTTCCAGGAGATGTATCATTGCATGAGCTGAGATGTAATAATGTATGTGTATCAGCCAGACCTGGGCAACAAAGGCCTCCACCCTGTCTACAGTCAGGAAGGCACTGCCCACTGCTGTGTCCAGCACCACACCAATATATTGGAGGTGCTGACAAGGATTTAGTATGGATTTCATTATGTTTACCATAACACCCAGTTCTTCAAAGTTATTTCATTCTGGACAGTGTGTACTGAGCCATTCCTAGAAGGGGCCTTCAGAAGCCAGTCGTCCAGATATGAGAAGACATAAAATCTTTCCCTCAGAAAAGGCTGCTGGCACAACCATGAAGCATTTAGTAAAATACCTATAGTGCCAAGGATAAGTCAAAGGGAAAGACTCAGAACTGATAATGGCTGACATCTAGCATAAAACAGAGGTAGTCCCCAGTGGCATTTTTGAATCTTGACATGAAGGTAAGCACCATTCATGTCAAAGTCACAGAGCCAGTCCCCCTTTTGCAGCAGGGGGATGAGAACTTGAAGAGATACCATTTGAAACATGTTGTTTTTGATGAAGCAGTTCAGGTCTCTCAGATCCAGTACAGGACATAGATCTCCTGTCCACTTTGGAACCAGGAAGTATCTTGCATAAAACCTTTTGTTCCTTTCTTGGAGAGGAATGAAGGTCAAGTGACCTGGAGGATGATGACAAGGAAGTGAGGATTAACTGGAGGGGTGGACAACAACTCCAGACCATGCCCCTTTTCCACTATTTCCAGGACCCACTTGTCTGTTGTGATCTTATTTTTTTTAATTTTATTTTATTGAAATCTAGGATTACAAATACCTTTGAGCAGGAACTGCTCATTTACAACGGTTCCACGTCGAAGGAATGGGGGGAGGGGTATACATACATACAAAGGTCGACATAATAATACATAGTTACTCAATAAAAAGAAGCAAGAGACTGAGGCTTAGAAAATTCCAGTAATTCAAAATGTGCCAAATATTAGGTAGCATGACATACCAGCCAAGGGCAATCTTAGAAATAAGTGCTGCAGGTGAGGGGTATGCAGGCAGGAAGGCCATTGTCAGTGGGTAGAGGGTGAGGGCAAGAGCTCTAAGAGGGGGGAAGGGAGGGATAAAAGTCAGGAAATGCCTGGGGGGGGGAGAGGAAAGGGAGAGGGGGCAAGGGAGTGGGCAGGTGAGGCAGGTGAAGGGAGATACTACCCCCCACTTGTACCCTGGGAGGCAACAGTGGAGGGGTAGGAAGTGGTTGCTTTGATCGATACCCTTGGATGTCTTGATATGGGCACCAGTGGTGGAGGGACCTGGAAGAGGGCCAGCTCCACGATCACTGTTAATGCTAACTGCGGCCACCAAGGGTAGCAGGCCTATGAAATGAGCCTCTGCTATGCCCCTGGAGGTTGAGGGTTCAGGAATTTAATTGATCTTAAAATTCATTTTGGATGATTGAAGCTCCTGGAGAGCTTTTTCTTTGTCTTTTTTTTTTGTTTATTTCTTTACGCTCCCTGGCTGAGGTTGGTGGGCCCCCCCCCCCATAGCATCACCAGGAACAGGATCCAGATTTGCCACAGGTGCCCAGCTGGCCAAGTGTGGAGCCTGTGGAGAACTGGTGTCATCTTACCGGTTGGCAGCC
The DNA here is from genome assembly GCA_016271365.2 of Neoceratodus forsteri. Classification (NCBI taxonomy): domain Eukaryota; kingdom Metazoa; phylum Chordata; order Ceratodontiformes; family Ceratodontidae; genus Neoceratodus; species Neoceratodus forsteri. Next base: position 724,500,163 of record CM028137.1, on the reverse strand, counting down.
TTTTTTTGTGTTTCCTCCTCTGGCATAGAGGAAGTGGTGTGCAATTGTGCCAATGGTGGTGCCATGCATGCATCCATGTGCAGCACACCAGGCATCTGCCCCATCCTCCCACCCCATTGTGCAGTGTTGGTGTGCCAGCCCCCAGCCACTGCTAGGGGCCAGGATAACACCAGTCACTGATCCACTTTCTCCCCGGAGGAGAACAGTCCTTGGATGCTCAATCCTCCTCCCCCATGGCCAATCGTCCAACTCCTGAGGTCGCTCCCAACCTCTGGTCGTTGACGCTACAAATGGTAGTGCTACCACTGCGCCATCGGGCTGGCCCTCTGGACAGCATTTTCAATATCAGTCCCAAACAGCTTGTAGCACCTGAAAGTGGCATTCAGCACAGCTTGTTGTACAATAGTAGCAAAGCCAACTACTGTGAACCAGGAATATGTCCAAAGGCACATGCTGAAGGCAACAGCTCTTGCACAAGCATCAGGGGCATCATATGCAGAGTGTTACAGATGTTTTCCAGTATCTATACCAGCTGTAGCAGCTTTAAGCAATTCAGCCTTTGCAGGACTATCAGAAAAAGCCTGAATAGTAGACAGAGGGCCGGATATTCAAACTGCGCTATTTTGTGGAGCAAGCCCTTGCGCTGCACAAAATAGTTATAAGCAGGTAGATAGCGATATTCAAAGGAGTTGCGCCTTGAGCAACTCTTTGACACGCTCTCGCCACAGTTACTGTGCATGGCGCAGTGGAACTTGCGCCACTGCAAGTGGTCAGAGTGGAGCATTCAAATCGCGGTGGCGCAAGTACCATTGCGCCATGCGCAAAATCCCAATATTCAAAAGGTGACATGCAAATGGTCCATAATTCATGCAAGGCACAGGGAGGGCCATTTGCATCTGATTATGGCCCCATTTGCATGCCATTAACATGCAGGTGCGCCGATCCCCAAGGACTTGCACCTGGCACCCTGCCAGGCAGCAGCCATCGGGGACCGACACCCCCTGCAGCCCGATTGCGGGCAAAAGAGTGAAAAATCCCTCCACCACTCCCCAATGGCCCGATCACGGGCAACAGCGGAAAAGTCCCCTCCCCTGACTGGCTCGATCAAGGGCATAGCTGAACACTTCCACCAGCCCGATCTGGCAGCAAAGGTTCTCCCAACATATCCCTGGTGGTACAATAAGCCCAATCGCTGGCGTTAGAGTTATGTAAACTCCAACATATCCCTGGTGGTCCGATAAGCCCAATCGAGAGCTAGAGATATGTAAAACACCCCCACATATCCCCCGGTGGTCCGATAAGTTTGACAGGGCTGAGATGTGGGGCACTGTCACACCTCTGGTGATCTAGGCTCGCCATACTCACCACCACGAAGTTCCCCACCACCGCCTCCCTCACCACAGCGCCGGCGGGCGGCAGCATCCATTCGCCGTTTCAGCCGCCTGCCGACTGCCCGGGTAGGGCTGCACGCCATTGGTGCAGAGCAAGAGCCACGGGCATGTAGTTCGATCGCATAAGATAGTCCAGATTTGTGAATGGCATTCATTCACAAATCTGACTGCCTTAAGGATGGAGCTGTACACCCATTGGCTCTTGCTTTGCACCAACTGGCAGAGTCTCACCGGCAGTCAGTTGGGGCGGCGGGCGCAGGGTGGAATGCTGCTGCCCGCCGGCTGCTGGGGGGAGCGAGGTGGTGGGGCTTCGTGGGTGGGTGGGTGGGTGGGTGAACCTAGATCACCAGGGATATGTTGGGGGGGTGTATTTTACATATCTCAAGCCCGCGAGTTATAACACAGTGGGAGAGGGTACTTTTAAAACATGGGGTCTGGGCTGAGGCTAGGAAGGACAGAACTGGGACTCAGTGGGAAAGGAAAAGGTGAAGTTTTTAAATGATGGTGGTCCGTTGAAGGTAGGAAGGATTCATAGAGGAGCACCCTTTGCATGTCCAGGAAGTGCAGAAGCCCCTTCCCTTGATTTTGGTTGTTGGGAAGAACAAAGGCAAGCTGATTGTCTGATTCAAAGTGCATTCATACACCACCTTAGGAAGAAACTTAGAATTATTCCTAAGTGCCACCCTATCTGGAAGAAGGGTAAAATAAGAGCTGTTAACTAAAGAATGAAGATCATGCACCATGCCTAGTACTGAGGTTATTGCTACCAGAAATCAGATTTCCAGGACAGAAACCCGAGGTCACAGGATGCATCAGATTTAGATGGCAGAAACAGAAAAGAAGATGAGCTCATTGTTGTTGAAATTCAGATGGAGCTCTGATCGAAATCCAGAACCAACTGCAGATCCCATGCTGAGACAGGCTAAAGGACCTGGGGTTTCATGTGCAGCATGCCCCCTCAAAACCTACAGAAGACATTCAGTTGAGCTGCAGATTTTCCACCAGTGCATGCATGATAGGTCTACATGGCCAGCAGATGTACTGGAGCACTGAAGCCCTGACTGTGACAGGAAGAGAAGAGAAGATACTCTAAAAACACTCTGGACAGACAGGGACCTAGACTATCACCAGATGCTGAAGCACTTCCCCTTTAGTGAATAAATGTCTGGTAGATAGTTAACTAGCAGCCAACAAGGCAGTTGAAACCGCAGGAGGTATGTCAGCCTTTGCCAGCTCTATGTCCTCTGTATCCAGGCTTACTGCTGCATGGACAGGTGGCAGCACAATGGATACATATTAAAAGGGGGCAGAGATGTCACTGGAATCTGAGCACACAGGTTCCCTACCATCAATGTGCATCAGTACCTTGGGTAGAAAACAGAGGAAAAAAGCCCAGGTCTGCTGGGAGTTGATGCCAGCAACCTCCCCCTCCCCAACAAGCCTCCACAGAACTGACATGGCATCCTGCTCACCATTACAGTGGTCCTGGACCAATGATGGATAACCGGTAAGTTCATGGGTCCACGTTGGAGTAGGAAGTACTGTCAGGAGGAGGGGCAGACCATATAAGAAAAGGCTTGGTTATAAAAACACATACTTGATAGACATTGCACAAGAAATCATATTTCTGTATTAACATACATTCTTTCTTAGCCAGACTTTCAAGAAAGTAATGCTCCCACTGTACACTGCATACATACATAAGTAAAATAAATCAAGAAAGTGAAAGACTGACAATGCTTTCTGAAAGCAGAATGGCAGTAGTTACAGTGTTTGAACCAGCACCCACACCTTAATCAGAATTGTCAGCAATTAATATGAAAATTATGCCTGTAAAAATGTTAATGCAACATTTGCAGATATTTATCAAAGTCAGCGGAGGGTATTTGAGCATGGTAAATGCTACAGATGGAAAAAAGAATCTCATCTTAGTATTTGTCTATGCCTGAAGCCCGCTCAAACAAGCCTGCCAAGCTGACACAGCACCAGTGAATAAGCTGCCAGCTTGCACTCTAACACCATTTTTTTAAAGGAAGATTTATGTACAGGAGTATCAACCACCAAGGCTGACTTTTAATATTGTATAACTTTTACTGATTCATCATCAGACAAATCTATAAGGTATTCAGTGCAACCATTGTTCTGTGAGCATAACTTGCACACGTGTGGGGTCTTGTCTATTACACAAGACCAAAACCGCATGAACATAAAGGCTACAATTTTACTGACCACATTTGAAGCACTAACTAATGACTCTACTTTGCTAAGAAACTTTATTATTTATTTCACTAGGTTTCTGAATTGTTCAGTATGCTTTTTGACCTGCTTGCATTTTTTTTTTTTCAGTTTTCGACATGTCCCTTCTTTTATTCCTGCTGCCCTTGGGCTACAGTTGCCACAGCTGACAGTGAAGTGCATTGTTAGCAGCAGTTTTGGAAGACTATAATGAGTTACCATGAGGAGGGAGCTAGGGGAAGTGTCAGCTCAGCAGCTGGATTGGGGAGAGGGAGGGGTGCAGTTTAAGTCCAAGTAAAGTCACACAAGCTTAGTTTCGATTAGAGTCGAGGTGCTAGTGCCCAGCATGACTGACCATTTTATATATATTTTGCTTATCTCTATAACTTTAAAGAAAACAATGAAAAGTGTTTAAATTTGAAACATTTTACAATATAATAGCACTACAAGATAATCTAGTTTAATGAAAGATTTGATATAGTAAATTTTCTGTTGGAACAGATTCATGTGTGCCAAAAGAGGATGAACCTACCAAGTCGAGACCGTTGATGTTGTGGAGACCACTGAAACCCATATATGCCATCAGAATGTACCAGTTATCGAACTATGTTTATTGTGCAAATATTTTTTTCTCTCTGTGGTGTATGATTACAGACCAAGTTTGTTTTTAAGTAAGTTACAAATGCTTGCATAAAAAATTAACAAAAAGCTCAGTTGGGAGCTCCCTCACCATTGATGCCACTGCCGGAACATAAGGAACTTTGGTTCAACATTGGGACTCAGATATTACCCAGTGCTGACACTGCTGTCCAGTATTAGACATGGGCACTAAACTGATGCAGGTACAGTCCTTCGATAAAATAAACTATGATCTCTTCGAAAAAAGAAACCGAGGGTCCTGACTAGCATTACCGCTTGCGTTCGGAGCCTATGCCATAGTCCACAGGGTGCATGTTGAATATTGTTGACATAATATACAATGGTTGTTTACTTTGTTGTATTTGTTGTTGTTGCATTTAGAACTGTATTTATAGTTTTACTATGACAAACGCCTTTGGGCAAAGTTCATTTTCATGGAGATCCTGGGATGTGATAGCACAGAAAACAGTTACAATTGTACAGAAATGTTTTGTTTTTTTTTCCTTTGTTATCAATTCTATTAATTCTCCTTTGGATGGCAGGGATTTACCCCATATCAGCACCTGTGAACCCCATTCAGTCCCATCCCCAACCAACCCTGCAGGGACTTACCTCCAGCAGTCCTGGGAAGACCATGGCTTGCCTGCCATGGTTGGGTCTCCCCCTCCATACTGGCCCCAAGAGAGGATGACCACGATGCTAATCTGGTCTCAGTGGCTGCCCTTGGAGTAGCTTGAGGCGGTGCTGGTAGGGGTCCAGCTTCACTGTGCTTTCTGCGAGAGAGACAGGCGTGCAATGACATCTGTGTGATGTCAGGCATGCTCCCACCCCCGATGTGACATCTGCTGCTCTACCAGTCTCCACCTGCAGCACTGACCATGGCACAGTGACTCCCAGTCATTGCTAGGGGTCTGACTGTTGCTGGGCTTAGTTTCCCTCCCTCCTCAGAGGAGGAGAACTGTCCAGCAGATGTTCCATCCTCCTTCCCCCTGGTCAACCCTCCAACACTCTGGGTTCATTCCAGAACCCAGATATCGGTACCACAAGAGATAGCGTGATTGCTGCACTGGTGGGCGAACTAGTACAGAAATAATTGCTTATATAATTTATTCATTTATTGAAAAATGGTAACTGGGAAAGGCACACTGTGTCAAGGTACATTCCCAGGTTCGATTTAGGGAAACATAAGAAGGTAGAAATACAGTGTAGAGCATTTTATGAAAACTCAGCTGTACAAATCTGCCTTGAGGCAACAAGACATTGTAAGTAATACAATGTCTGCAGTTATGAGTACAAGTTGATGTTAAAGAAAATATTAACCTACAGGACAAGCAAATGCAGCGGACACTACAAAAATAGCAATATAGACAGTGGTGTATATGAAGAACAAAGAACTCATGGAGTGTCAACATTTACAATGGGAGAGCATTGCCTGAGATTCAATATGGGGGAATAAACTCCTCCCACTATTCTAATAAAAGCCAGCATCTCCCAGCAATCCATACTCAGAGTGTTTCGAGCTTTGAGTGGCTGTGTTGTCTGTCTGGCTGTGCCTCTCCTTCTGTTTGCTCCCCTGTCTCCTGCATTTGCTTCCCCCTCTGCCTCTCCCTTCATCTGCCTCACTATGGCTTTCCTCGGCATCCCTGCCCTTTCCCTCCCCTACCATTCTGTCTTTTTCCTTTTCTCTCCCCCAGCTCTGTCTTTGTTTGCCTACCCTGCATCACCCTGTACTGCCTTGCTGCCGGCTGTTTGCCATCCTTGCTGTGGCTTTGCTTGGCAGCCACCACCCCCCCCTTCCCTCCTTGTTGCTTGCCTGTGTTTCCCAGTCTGGGCATTTGTGCTGGCCGTGTTTCTTTTTTGGGGAAAGTCCTCTGTTTTCTCTGTTTTGAGTCTTTTTTCCCCTCTCCATTCTCTGCTCCTCCAAGCCTGCTCCTCCTCCTAGTTTGTGACATGGCTGACATCACTGCCTAGCTACCACATTACAATGAGGATTGGCTGAAGCAAATGCCCTCAAACTGTCCCTTAGAGGATACTTTCTTTTGAGAAATTTAGCACCATCCAGTGGACCTCAGCATTACGCAGTAGGCCTACTGAAGCTCCCAGACATATTGGGTACAGTAGTAGCTCTAACATTATGATTGACTGCTTTTCTCTTTTTATTAAAAACCACACACAAGCATAATTCTGCAAGCTGTTTTCTTCCTAACTGGACATTCTAAGATGCATTATATCCAGGATGGCAGTGATTAACTAACTCAGTCTGTTTTCAAGCTCCAATATATTTTATTTTCCCCTTCAGGTGCTGGTTTTCCCCATCAGTAGCTCCTACTAATCCATGGTTTCCCATTTCATGCCATACCATATGCCTGTTTTCCTCAGCTCTAGTCCCTCATTGCTTCCATCTTTCCATCTTCATCCCTCCATCCTTTTCCCTATAAATATATGCAAATTGTAACAGAGTACCTATCACACTTGAGCTCCTCCCCACGGGGCTTGCTGTTTTGAAGTGCACTACGAAGTCAACATATTGGCACTATGGCCTCTCCATTTTACTCGTTCTCATTGTCAGATACCAAAGAAGGGCCTCAGGGTCCCCTTAAGACTTCTTCAAACATTCTTCAGTCATACAAAGACCTCCACATCTAGTTTCTCCACCCGGGGTTCATTCCTCTGAACTGCAAGATGAAGTGGTGTACTGGTACTGTGGCTTCTCCTCTCCTACTATTCTGCATCATCAAACTTCAAAGAAGGTTCTTAAGGTCCCCTTCAGACTCCTTCAGACTTGCATCCCTCTGCAACAGATCTTCGCACCTATACTCCACAAAGCCTATATCACTCCTACTGGTTCTACATCTTCAGATTCTGATGATGTCCTCAAGATTCCCCTCAGACTTCTTCATACTTGCATCTGTCTGGCAAGGACCTTCTCCACATTCATCGATACTACAGCTTCATGTTTTGAGGAAGGTCCACAGGGTTCCATTTGGACTTCTTCAGGCATGCACTAGACTTGCTAAAGTCATGCAAATTACTACTCCATAAAGATTAGACCATCTCACGCCTTATGTCTGAATTCAAAACCCCAGTTTTCCACCTTCATCTCAGCTGGAAATAGGACCTGTTTGATTTCTTCATAGCTGCTTCAACTCTGCCTCCAGCAGTCCTGCTCCTAGCCTATTCATTTCTAAGCCTTTGGCTGATGCTTCTTTGACTTACGAGACTCATGGCTCAGGCTCACTGCATCCGCATCAGAGCTACAATCATATTGTTTCCTGAAGCATACTTTTCTCACATCCTTTTCCTGCTCCAGCTTTGCAATGTCTGCTACTGTTTCATCCACCAGCTATCTCAAGAAGATGATGCTCCTCAGAGTGATATGTCAATCTACTTCAGAGCTGCTAACTCAACAGATTTCAAATACCAGTTCCTCCTCAGCCTCTTCTTAGTTCATCTTCCTTTCATCTTATCTGGGTACACAGCAGGAATATCATAGATGGACAAGCAGTAAGTCTGATATCCCTTCTCAGCTCATCCTACACATCTACAGACTAGCATCTTGCAGATAAGATTTGTCATATTGAAGTCAAAAGATCTCAGCCATGTAAAAACCTGAAATACATCCCCGCTTCCACCTGATGCTAAGATGTGTTTTGTTCCGCATTTTGCCCAGAAGAGGAACCGGACATGTTTATCTCCTGGCATCCAGGCATTGATATGGAGAGCATCTCTATTAATAGCATTGGCCCTTCTCTAAAAACTGCTGTGCATTAGCTTATTACTCCAAACTGAACTGAGCCACCTGACAGTCAACCTGTTTGTTTGCACCTACTGAGCACTACGCATACTCCTGCCCCTGCTGATCCTTGCCCAGTTGCCCAACCGCGTCCTTTAATAATGTCTGATGTCTCACCATCTACTGTTTCAAGCATAGTGAGAGATCAGCTGGAGCAACTCCTGCTTCTATCTCCTCTTGAGGCCATTCCTCAAGATTACTTGCCTCCTATCACCTTCACTCAGACAGACAATGAAAACAGAGTAACCATTCAAGAGGCAAACGAATTGCATAAACTGTACCAATGAAAGCTATTCAGGCTCTGACAGGCAGTTTTATGTCATCTGTAGTCACTTTCATTCCATTGTTCTTGTCTGCTGGAACATTTTTTTTCCAAAATATTATCCACTGCCTTACATGCCAGAATATTACATATGGCTATGCCTCTACATTCAAGCATCCACAATAATTTACCTGGTTTCCTAAACTGTCTCCCCTTCAGGACTGGTAACAACATCTCTTGAGCTACTGCATTTGCATAGGGACATCTGTGGTCTTGCAGACTGTCTTATCTTTTCAGACAATCAGCTAACAGTAGACATAGCCCAAGGCAGGTCATCATTCTGTTCCATCACGTTATTCATATGGAGGCTGACCAGTTATCTCTATAACATATCTACTCTGAAATACTTTTTGTGAAGTAGCTATCCTTTACTGCTATCATTTCCAGGATTGTATCAGTACTTCTCATCAATTTACAGGTCTTCTCATGACTTAGCATACAATCATCAGCAAGTCTAACAAAAAACAAATTCTGGTCCTCCTACTGCTCGCTACCCAAACAACTCATATTCTGCTTGAAAGAGGTATTCCTATTTTGTACCTTTTAATCAATGCATTGATCATGTTCTCACATCCATAACTGCTATTTCGAAATCATCATGGGACTATAAAGCTATATGCATGCAGAATCCTATGCCTCTTCTTCAGATCCATCACCCTCTTCAAGTTATCTCATACTTGTTTAGATTCATATATCACTATCTGCAAGCTCCTAAATGACTCCATATCAATGGACTTCTACTTTGAAACTTGTCGGACATGCTGCATAATACAAACATTCTGGTCTCATCAGCCGACTGTGCAGCCTTCTCATCTCGGGAAGAGTTGCTCATGTCATCAACTTTTCTCCCGAAAATCCTCACAGAGAACAATTCAAGATATTGTGGCATTTTGGTGTTGGTCTGCCATGGGACCCTTACCTTCTCTCTGTTCTGCTAGGCCCATCTGGATCTGCTGCAGTTGACATCTTGCTGGTACTGAATGAACTGAGTCAGACGCATAAAATAATAAGCAAAATTAATTTATTCAGAAACATTAGGCAGGAGCAACTGTTCAGCACGAGGTATAGACTCAGACTAACTACAGACGGGAAATTGGGGTTTCCTAGCCCCTGCAGGCAATAAATTAGCATAACTCATTACCATAATGACTCTACTTGCAACATTATCTGTTCTTGTTAAAGGGGTGGCAGTTAGCCTTAAGCCCCATGCTTAACTGTACTCTACATCACCCCGGAGAAAGTTAATGTGAGTACCACTTGAACAAAAGGCAAAAGAGCATGGCAATAGCATTCAAACAATAAGAAATAGAGGAAAACCTGTAAACATGAGAACATTGATTTAAACATTTGAGAAATTTTAAGAACAAATCCTTTTTGTTTTTGCTTTTTTCCGCAAAAAACAAACAAAATTCAATTTCCATGACAGGGGAGGGGAAGGAAAGAATGTGGACTACACTGGTGGGCAGTCAGTGTAGTGCCAGGGAAGGGGGAACACCCTAGCAACTTGAAGCTTGGTCATGCCACAAGTGCTAAAGTGCAGGGGAAGGGAAAAGGGAAGAGAGGGAAGGGAAGCAGTAGGAGGTACCCAGTGCTATTGACTATAGGTTAATATTGCAAAACACAAGACATTCCTAATGACCTAGGAGAGGAAATTGTGTTGCAAAACAGTAAATTTTAGAACATTGGAGGCAACAGTGAAATGTTCTGTAATGAACACAAGAAATAAATAACCGCACTGAGTCTGGTTATCAAAGTTCATGTTTTTCTGCGACTTTTGTGGTCAGTGGGGATAGACATGTGTGTGGCTTGTACCAGTTCCTGACAGGACAGGGTCAGGTCATGAAAAGGGACCCAAGAGTTCTGCGTACTGTCAAAACCACACCACTTAACATGATAAGTCCAGGATCCATTTGTATACTTTTTGTGTGATACCTTTTCAATCTGGTACACCACAGTGTATGTACAAGGGAGTCCTGAAAAGAAGCAGCAGCAGAAGACTGAGAAGTCCCTGTCACAAACGCACTTAGCAGGTCAGGCCCTCTGCTCCCACAGTGCCAACCTCCAAGCGCAGCAATGTGAACAGGTAACAGACAGGGTAACCCTCCTGTCTGCTTGTGGGTCCAAATCATCTTTAGTCTCAAGTTCTGGGGGGATTCAAACTGTGAACCTTATGCTAGCATGCCCAAATGTACAGGCTCAGATAATTTGCTCTTCAGGGGGATGCCAGATATCGTTTGCCTAAAGGCACCTAACCAGGTATCCAAAATGAACCCTTACAACTCTATAAAAGACCTTAGGTATATTCTTACCTTTTCACAGTTTAGTAATACCATCAAGCTTATGAACAGTTTTTGTCAGACTTAACCCTCCATATGTCACATGCGAACATAACTTGAAAACACCCAGGCAGTCTCTTTCAAAATAAAGGGTACTTTACTTAAAGAGATAAAAACATGAAAAATGTAAACACAGAACAATATGTCAAAGAGCATACAATCACTTAAAAGAAAACAAGGAAGAGTACAAAACATAAACTCCTACCACAATACAATTATACTTTTTCTATCTAATGTATTACCTCTTTACAGTGCTTATAGTTAGACCTTGTTTCTTAAGAGCCCAAAAAGATATGTCACAAAGATCAGACACAAGTCCTAGGTTAAACTGTTAAACTGTGTCTTTCTCACACCCCTTTTGATGAGTCATCTAGCTCCTCCTTTTAGAATATAAAAAATATACAAAACAGGATGTCCTATCAGGAGGTATATTAAATACTGTGACTTCAGCAAAAACGAATTTCCCAAATTGTGACAGTCTTTAATCAAGCTCTTTCCTTTTGAACTGGAGGCTGGCTTCCTATTTTCCCAAGGACATCAGATGTTTTATACAACTCTGCCACACCTCACTTATGTGCAATATAGCTTTACAGGAATCAGGTTATCTGAAGTAATAAAATGTATATTTTAGTTTCCCAGCTTCAGAGGCAGGAGGTCATTAAAAAGCTATAAAATGCAGCTTCTCAAGGAAGTTAATTACATTACAGAGACCTTCTGGTTTAATATATCCTGTTATTCTTACTAAAACCTGGGGGGTGCCCATAGCACAGGATGTCTCATGTGAGACACTCACATACCACATTCTATATTACAAATATCATAGAACAATCATAACCAGCTGGCCAAGCATCACAGTCCCTAGAAGTCCATCTGGCTGATCAGGCAAAACGGGGTCCAGCTGAAGAGTGTCAGGACAGTGGGGTTCTGGAAAAACTGGTCATAAATTATCCGAAGGGATTTTGACTTCAGAAAGTATAGCAGGTTCAAGTGCAGCTTCATTGTTTGAGGGACTGGGATCATCCAGGAGGGTAATATTCAGGTACCCATGCTTCAGTCGGTTGATGTGGATTTTATTGTGCACCAGCTTTCCATCGGACTTGTAGCACAAGTGAACATGAACAGGAAGAAGCTTTTCCACAATGTAGAAGGGGCCAGTCCAAGGGCAAAGCAGTTTTTTGGTGGTGCACGGAGCTAGGACAGGTCAGTACAAGTATACAATGTCCCTAACAGAAAATGAAGGTTCATGCGACTTGGCTTCTGCCATTTTCTGCATTGCAGATTTTCAGTAGCCCAATGTCTCAATTGTAACATGGCTGGCAAGTTCAAGCTGTTCCAACATTGGAATGATGAAGGACGAAACTGACTTTGGAACCTCTAGTAGTGAGAGATCCCTGTCCAGTGGAGTTCTTGGGTGACGTCCATGGACTTGAAAAAACGGTGTGTACTCTGTACTGTCGACACAAGGGCTTGTGTTGTAAGCAAATTGCACAAATGGAACAAAATGATCCCAAGTGTCATGAATCTTATCCAAGTACCTGGAGGATGTATTAAGAATGGTAGACATCATTCTCTCACTTTGTCCATTGCATTGTGGATGATAACTGGTTGTGTGAGTCTTTTTGATCTCAAGAAGTTTGCATGTTTCTCGCACAATAGTTGAAAGGTAGTTAGTGCTTCTGTCTGAATGCAGATACACTGGGGTACCGTGATGACAAATGATTGTGTTGAGGAAGGCATTTGCCATTGTGGCAGCCTTAATGTCTTCTAGGGGGATTAATTCCAAATACTTCATTAGGCAGTCCACAAAAACAAGAATGTATCTGTTGCCAAAGTCAGAGCATGTGGGTAAAGGCCCAAGAATGTCTGTGCTGACTCTTTGGAATGATTCAGCGACTACAGGCATTGGAATGATGTGTGCCTTTGTTGGTTTGGCAGGAGGCTTTCTTTGGGAGCAAGGCTGGCAGGATTTAACAAATCGGACAATGTCCTTGTTCACGTGAGGCCAAAAGAAGTGAAGCCTTGTCTTTTTGAGAGTTCTGTGGATTCCCATATGACCTCCAGAAAGTGGAGAGGCATGAGTGGTTTGAAGAACTTCATTGACTAGAGAGGCTGGCACAACTAACTGTACATGAGTTCTATCCATGCGATGGCCCTTGCCTTTACCTTTTTTTATCTTTGTTTTTACTACGAGAGGTCCAAATGTGAAAAAGCACATTGTCATTGAGAAAGTATTGTGAAGCAAGGTAAAGTACATCCTGGTGATGTTGCTTTTGTTGTGGTAATGTTTCAGTTTTTAAGTAAGTGATTATGTCTGTGAATTGAGGATCAGTTCTTTGTTGCACTTTGACTGTCGCCAGGGAGATATCAGTAGTAGAGGAGGTAAGAAGCTCTTCGGCTGCTTGCAGTAAGTGAGGGCTGGTGCTTTTCTCTGTAGAAGCAGTTGGTAGCAGCAAAGCAACTTGAGGTGCTGTAGGAGTATCCACAGGGAGCACATCTGTGGAGTGGAAAGGAAGAGCTTGAAGGCAGAATTCTTCGTCTGTTGAGGATGATGTGGAGGGATGCCATCTCTGGCTTACAGCATCGGCATTAGAGTGAACTCGACCTGGTCAGTATTGAATTTCAGAGTTGTAGCATTGCAATATGGCAATCCATCAGGCGAACTTGCCTACTGGCTCCTTCATTTTGAATAACCATCTGTGGACAGAGTGATCAACGATAGCTGTGAAGGAGGAGTAGCGAACGTAGCAGTCAAATTTCTTTACAGCAAATACCATGGCTAGACATTCTTTTTCTGTGATGCCATAGTTTTGTTCAGCTGAGGAAAGAGAGCACCTGGCATAGGAGACAACTCATTCTGTTCCATCTTGGATATGACACAGCACAGCACCCACTGCAAAGGAACTTGCATCTGAGTAGAGTTTGAAGGGATGGTCGAACCTTGAGTAAGCCAATATTGGAGAAGATATTAGGTTTGCTTTCAAGGTTTCAAAGGCCTCTTTACATTCAGAAGTCCAAGCATAGTTACATCCCTTTTTGGTGAGGGCGTACAATGGAGATGCAATCTTGGCATAGTTGCAAATGAACTTTCGGTAGTAGCCAGACAAGCCCAGGAAAGCTCTAAGGTCTTTGAGGTTGTTAGGTTATGGATAATCTTTTACTGCTAAGAGCTTATCTGGGTCTGGAGAGATGACTTGAGAACTAACAACATGTTCCAGGTAATGAATTTGATGTTGTGCAAAACAACACTTCTCTGGGCGAAGCTTGAGTTTGGCTTGTCTGAGATGTTCGAACACCTCTTTGAGATGTTGGAGGTGCTCTGGGAAAGTTCTGCTGAAGGCGATAACATTGTCCAGATTGATTACACAAGATTTCCAAGACAGTTCACGTAATACGGCTTCCATGACACGTTGAAATGTGGCTGGACTGTTCCAAAGTCCCATAGGCAGTTGTTTGAATTGAAAAAGTCCCAAGTGGCAGTGCCAGAATGTGCATAGGCATGAAGCTGGATCAATAGTAACTTGGTAGAATCCACTTTGAAGGTCTAGAGTGAAGAAGTAAGCTGCATTGGCCACACCAAGGCTGTCTAAGGTGTCTTCGGTTGTAGGTAAAGGATGAGCATCCTGCACCATGTAAGCATTGAGCTTTCTGTAATCCACCACGAAACAATACCCTTTGTATTTCTTTACCACCAGCAAGCAAGGTGCACTCCAAGGACTAGTAGATTCTTCGATAATCTCCTGGTCAAGCATGTCCTTGATTATGTCCTCCAGGACTTGTTTCTGTTTGTGTCCCACCTTGTAGGCTTGCTGATGGATTGGCTGCTAGTTGGGTTGCACCTCAATGGTGTGTTGTAGGATATCACAGCATCTGAGTTTGTTATCTGGACCAACAAAGACATCCGGGTAGTTCTCCAGGAATTCCAAAAGTTGCTGTTTCTGTGTTGGACAGGTTGGAAGTTTTGAAGCGGATTGTCGCTGACTGAAGGGTAGCTCTCTGGAGGCTGGAGTGGTCATGATAGTACTGAGAGGACGAGAGTTGGTGGAACCAGGTTGAGGCTCTTGCAGGAGGTGGAGCTGGAGCTGGTCCCCTGAAGACAAGCAGACAAACCTTCTGATGTTGGCACCCTTTGAGATGACCAGTGGCTCATCTGTGAAGTTGCAGCATTTTTGGAAGACTGCGCTGCCATGCACCGCCGATAAGGTGTTTCCTGGAAGGAGACCTGAAGAATGCAGCACGGGAATAGATAGATAGATAGATAGATAGATAGATAGATAGATAGATAGATAGATAGATAGATAGATATTTTATTTATAAAAGTGCACATCTCTGGAGACTCTGGGCACTGTACAATAAAAAAGCAACAATACATACAAACAACAGTTCATCATTAAAACAAATTTAAAATTACTCTATCCATCCATTAAAACCCATTAATCAATTAATCAGTGAAAACCTGTTAGAACAAATATGTTTTTAATCCCTTTTTGAAGGCTTCTACCAAGGAAGCCTCCCTTAAATAACCAGGAAGAAAGTTCCACAGGGTAAGTGCCGCCACTGAGAATGCCCTGTCCACAGAGTGCTGCAACCTAACCACGGGAACTCCAAGGAGGCCTCTCCCGACAGAACGGAGTGCCCGGAGTGGATGGTAGGGGACAAGGAGATCTTGCAGATAAGCAACCCAGTTTGTTAGTGTAAAGAAAATCATAGCGCTATGCAAAATTCATAACCATTGAGAGATATGACCTCAGGGTGTGTGTGTGTGTGTGTGTGCGTGTGTGTGTGTGTGTGTGTGTGTGTGTTGGGAGCTGGGTGGCAAGCTCTGAGAAAAGAACTCACTACAAGTTCCAAATGTTCCTGTTTCAGTTAGTCCCTACACCTTGGTTGTACTATATAGGATCCTGTGACAATGCCAACAACATCTTGCAGAAGTGATTAACCTTGAATCTTGGCAATCAAAATCATCTCTGACTTAGGAGGCACAGTGACTGAGTCTATAGCTGCGAGCTGCCTCTGAGGGTCTAGTGACAGTTTGTTTAAGGCAAAGTCTAGGATGGCTTTGTGAGCTTTGAGAAAGTCCAGGCCAAGATTCACCACTGGTTATAGATCAGACACTAGGTAAAACTTGACAGTAGCTTGCCATGAGCCAAAGTGGAGCTTGAGATGAACCATGCCTGTGACAGGTACTGTAGCAGTACTTGCTGTGATAATGTATTTTAGGTCGGCTGGAGAGACATTAGTTACATGACGTATAGCTGGGTTGTCTAGAATACTGCTATGGATAACTGAGATTTCTGCTCCAGAGTTGACCAAGGCATGTGTGGACCAGTCTCCAAGGGTGACAGGGTCATAGTTCACTAGGAGGGGTGACCTGATGACAGAAACCTTTGCACCTGGAGTCGAGGGTGTGCCTGAGTTAGCAGCTATAGGGTGTGGGTTGTTTGAGTTGCGAGAGTCAGAGAGGTGGACAGTTGCTGTGTTCCCCTGCCCAATAAAAGCCCCTAATTTGTTGGGCAGTGCTTGTTTCCCTGAGCCTGTGAGTAGTTGCGATCATCGTGCTGATTATGTTGCGGTGGATGCCTTTGATTGTCTTCATTTCTGTGGGAGCGTTTTAACTTGTGGTGGACAGAAGCAGTGTGTCCCCTGAATCCACACTACTGGCAGATCACCTCATGAAGGTGGAAATGGCTCCGGTCGCTGTTGAGGTGGCTGCAGAGCATTGACAGAAGTTGCAGGGGAAGCAGTGGCACTGAGGTGTAAGTTGTTGACAGTAGTGATACGTTTATCATTGCTTGTTGCTGTTGGACACATGTTGCAAGTGCAGCCAATTGTGAGGGCTGTGGCATCTGTACACTGGCAGACTGGAACATTGAGATGGACTCTTGTGCAAGCCATGCAGCTTGAATTGTATCCATCCAGGTGGTTGGCTTTTGCTGTATGACATAAGTACGGAATTGTGGAGGTAGTCCCCAGACAAAGGCTGTGATCTGATCTTTTTCTGATTTTTGCAGATGTTTGCAGCATGATTTAATGTCCACTATTAATGTTTCTAATGATTCAGAGGGTTGCATAGTGTGTTCCCACAGTTGCTGTTCCAATAACCAGGGCAGGTGTGCTTGAAGAAAATTTTCCTTGAAGGTAGTATACAGAGTAGCAGTGTCCCCTTTTACCTGGTCTGGAAGTATGTTGAACCAAGAGATGGCAGTCCCTCTCAGCAGTAAGCACATGGCATTGGAAATATGCAAGGGGTCAGTCCAGCCATTAAATGAGACCCAGGCCTGGAAATGCTTAAGCCAGTCGACAGCATCTTCGTGAGGCAGTACTGAGAAGGGTACTGTCTGTAAACTGGTATGGACCATGGACTGTGGTGATATAGCCTTAATGTAGGCAAGATTGTCCTGGATAGCTTGTATAGTTGGTGCTCCTTGAGCTGAGATGGAAGACTGGATGTCGTGCAGGATGGTTTCTATTTTGAGGCCCCATGCCCTTGAGGTGGGTGAAGATGGAGCCTCGGACCTTCCAGTGCTCAAAGTGGCATCTTCCTCAGACCTCATGGTCAGAAATAAGTTGCACTTTACTGAGCAAAGATCATAGGAATGATAAGGAGTTTCCGTCATGTAAGAGACGAGACGCCGTGGAGTAGATGAAGTGCCGAGTAGAAAATATTTTTGTAGATAAAAGTACAACTATTTGTAAGCAATTTCCATCAAATGACATCTTAATAAACAATTGCCACACAATTCAGTGTTGTCTGTTATTTAAAGTTGTTTTTGTAAAAATCAGCTATTTGTTGCATTGTCCATTCATTCAATAGGTTTGCCATTGATTCCTATGGAGTGAGGTCATTTGGTGCCCTTCACAAGATGGCTGCTGACCTTTGACCTGCAGTACCAGTATGCCTTGCCTGTAGCAACATGGCCACCAGCAGGGTTAAGGGTCACTGTCTTTGTCATTGTTTTGAAGCACACAACATGGAGGCTCCTTGCCACAAGGCTGCTGTGCAGGAGACAAGATGGAGATTGCCATGCTGCAGGCCTTCTTCCCTGATCAATGCACAGAAAAATGGCAATCTTTCAGACTTTTGGTGAGTAGCAACTGCTGGGGAATTTCTGCATTTATTTGATTGCTTTCCATTTTGTTTATGGAGCTGCTCGTCTTTCCATTTGACTTCCAGGACTGTCACTCTGGATATTATACTGCCCCCAGGTTATATTTACTGGGCCCCCTGTGTGAATTTTCTGCTGTGCTGCTTACTTATTTGTTATTGTATTTTTGTTTTATTGTCCCCGTTCTTGCTGTCCTGGCTCAGTTTGGTTATTTGTTCTATTTATATATCTGTTACTGTATGGCTCAGTTTAGAAGCGTGGCCGAGTGGGGAGAAGGATCGCTCCATTTTTGGCATGAATGGCTGAACGGGAGGAGCATAGGCTCCATGCAGCTTGCTTGCAGGCTGGTGAGTCGGGGAGCAGGGAACAGAGGCTCTGTATGGTGGCCGTGGCAAGGAGAAGCTATGGCTATAGGAGAAGCTGAGCCGCATGGTATGTGGAGTGACTTCTGGTGAGTTGGAGCCGTGTTAGAATGGCTCAAGGGTTGCAAGGCAGGTACGGTTGTGCCACTGGTGTTTGGCGTGACTTGCAGCTGTACGGAGGGGTAGTAGACCAGATTGGATCCCCAGTGCAGCTTAGGTTATCTTAAGCTTATCCCTCCCCTCCCTTCCCTTTAGAGCTCTTACCCTCACCCTCTACCCTCCAATGGCCTTCCTGCCTGCATACCCCCTTCCCTCTCACCTGCAGTGCTTATTTCTAAGATTGCCCTTGGCTGGTATGTCATGCTACCTAACATTTGGCACATTTTGAATTACTGGAATTTCCTAAACCTCAGTCTCTTACTTCTTTTTATTGTGTAACTATGTATTATTATGTTGACCTTTGTATGTATGTATACCCCCATTCCTTCGACGTGGAAACTTTGTAAATGAGCAGTTCCTGCTCAAAGGTATTTGTAATCCTAGATTTCAATAAAATAAAAATAAAAATAAAATAAAGTGAGGTGTGGCTTCAGGAGCAGGAAGAAAGGTGCATCCATAAGTACTGCCCCAGAACAGCTGCGTTGGTGAGTCAGTGTGTGTGGGAGCTGCTGTTGCGATGGGACAGAGCGGACTTGCTGCAGGTGTGGCATTAAATATAGCCGATGACGGGAAGGAGCAAGCCCATCTATGGAGGGTCTCTGGTCAATAGTGGCTGAATTATTTATTTATTTTTAATCACCTTATGGCTTGTTCTGTCTGGGTACTGCTATCCTCACTATGCAGCTGGGAGGTGGAGAGGGAGCTTGGCTGCAGTTTAATTTCTTGACTTTTGCTAGCTTGGCAAAATGAAGCATTTCTGGAGCTGGGTGGAGGGTGCACAGTTCGCAGCTCCGTGTGGTTGGGTGCACAGTTTGCAGCTCCATGTGGTACAGTATGCAGCTCCGCGGGGTCTAGGGTTTTATTTATTTATTTATTTAAGTCTTTGGAAACTGGGTAAGTGCACTGGTCCAGGGGATCATTTTCAGGCATGACCCGGGCCACACAGGAGGCAGTTACAGAGGTAGTGACAAGTTATACATTGAGTACAAGCCATGTGGATATACAGACATCTTTGGTGAACAAAGTGGATATACAGACATCATTGGTGGACAAAGAAAGTGACATAGGAAAGTAAAATTAATGAGAGGCAGGAAAAGACAATCAGTACATCATGATAAGCAACAATTATTATACAATTATTTACTAAGGATTAGTGGCCAGTGCAAATTAATGTATGATGTAAAACAAACAAACAAACAAAAACATACAAGACAATAGCCAAGTGGGAGAGCCCAAGAAGCAGGCAGTGAGGGATGTAAGACAGGAGTCCAAAGAAATGAAAGACGGCAGGGGAGGCCAAAGCAGCCCAAGAGGGAAAAGTCAGAAAGGTAGGGGGGAGGATTATCCAAGCTAGCAACGACATGCGGCATCATCAAGCAGCCAGGATTTTAGATATATCTTGAAAGTGGCATGGGAGTCCAGAAAGCGGATGGGCATGGGGATTCTGTTCCACAGAGTGGGAGCAGCTATAGATAATGCTCTGCTACCCATAGCCAAGGAAACTTTTAGGATATCCATGGGGGGGGACTGAGGATGCACGTAGACACCTCGAGGGAGTTCTGGTCTTGAGGAGAGCTGTATAAGGGGAGGCTTCATCATGCCTGATGGTGCTGTCCAGGAGGCAGACAAGCCAGTAATCAAATCTGCAGTGTAGTGGCAGCCAGCCAAGGGTCTGGTAGAGGTAGCAGTGGTGAGTGGAATATGGTGTCTGGAGAGTGAAATGACATATGTTGTTGTACATGGAGCAGAGGCACACACGCAAGGCTGAGGATGTGTGTGAGTAAATAGGGGAGCAGTAGTCAATCAAGGGTAGCAAGTTGCCTTGAGCAATGGCTAAACAGGCTTCCCTGGTCAGGAGTGACCTTATCCGATAAGTCGCACCAAGTTTCTGGTTAATACGGCAGATAACAGAGGAGATATGATCGGAAAAGGAGCGGGACAAGTCCAGGATAACTCCCAGATATTTGAAAGTTAGTACATTTTCAAGTACAGTGTCATCCAATGAGGCTACTGAGAGGGTGGACCCAGCCTTGGCGACCTTAGATAGGAAGGGTTTAGATCTAAATAGCATGGATTTAATTTTTTTAGCATTAACAATTAGGCGATGTGAGTGGAACCAGGTGTGTGCCGCAGAGTAGTTATTGGATAAAGCACTGGATATATTCTCAAGAGCCTTGTCACTAGTGAAGACGACAAGGTTATCTGCCTAAAATATGGCATCATAAGTGAGACAGTCAGAGAGGAGAGAGTTTATAAATGGGGAGAATAAGAGTGGGCCCAGGATGGAGCCTTGGGGTACACTGGTAGTGACTGGGAGGGCGGGGGAAGTGGAAGGTCCTACACATACCGACTGAGATCTATCTGAAAGATAACTTTGGAACCATCATGTTGTCTCAGTAGAGCAGCCAAGGGTGTAGAAGGAGGAGAGTAACAGGGTGTGGTCGACCAGGTCGAAAGCTTTAGACAGGTTGACAAAGATGGCACCCATTGCAGTAAACAGGGCAAGGGCAGATGTGGTGGAGTGATGTTTATGGAAGCCGTATTGCTGTCTGGACAGTAGCTTGTGTATGTCAATATAGTCAGACAGTTGTCAGTGGACAATCCTTTCCAGGAGTTTACTAAGGTGGGGGAGCAAGTATATAGGCCGATAGTTATCTGGGGATAGCGGGCCACCAGTCTTAAAAATCGAGACCACCCTGGCATGCTTCCAAGTGCTGGGCACTGAGGGGGTAGTCAGTGCCAGGTTAAAGAGGTAGGTGAGTGGTTTTAAGATGGCAGGTGATATAAGTTGAAGCATAGCAGGGAAAAGACCATCGCTGCCTGGGCTGCCCTGGCTAGGCAGGCTCTTCAGCAGTTTGGCAGTGTCCCTGGGGGTGATGGTCTGGAAGTAGAAGAGAGGGGAGGAGTTTGAGGGGTATGGGTGGGAGGATGATCAGAGAGACTAGGTGAACAATGGGGTTATGAGTGCGTGGGCTGAGTAATGAGCCAATCTCACCCAAGAAGCGATGGGGGTCACCAAGACTGTCCATTTGTTTGCCCTGAAAGAAGGCACGCTTTTTGGCAAGGGCTGGCTATTTACAAAGGTTTTGTAGCCACCAGCATTCGTTCCATTGGGTAGGGGAGGGGGCTCTTTTGTAGGCTGACCATAGCTTATCCCTTTCCCTCATCATGGCCAGGAGATCTTTGGTAACCCAGTGTGTACAGCCACCTCAACTCGGTGGGTAGTCAGGGGGAAATGTTGATTTTAGAGATGGAGGAATGCAGTTGTGAAGAAACTCTCAGCCTCGGACAGGTCAGAGAGGGTGTAGAAGGCTGACCAGTTTATCATTTGAACACCATGAAGGAGGGAGGGGATGTCTGGGTGATTGAAATTACAGAAGGAAAGTAGTTTAGGGGGCAGGCGCTTGGTCTTAGAGGCCCAGACCAGGTAGGTGGGGGAGTGATCGCTAATGGCATTGGACAGAGTGCCCAATAGGAGCACCCTGTCCTCTCTATTGGTGATTACCCAGTCAAGAAGTGCATGATTTGGGGTACTAGGGTTGTGCCTGGTGGAGATGGTGGTAATTTGGACTAGGTTATGGAGCTTGAGTTGGTTAGAGCAATCAGGTTCCTGGGCACTAAGCCAGTCCAGGTTGAAATCCCCAAGGAGGATGGTGTCCCTGGTGGGGGAGAGGCTTCCCATCCCTACAAGATGGGTGGTGAGACCTGCTGGGCGTCCTGGAGGGGGGTTATAGCAGCAACCCACATACACCTTTTTTGCTGCACCTATGGTCAGTTCCACTAGGAGCCACTCACTGGGTGAGCTAGGATCGGAGTGGAGGATGGGGGTAGCAGAGAGAAGCTCACAGATGTAGAGAGCCACCCCACCACCCCTTTTCTTACCAGGCCTATCATGCCTCAGCAGGGAGTATCCTGGGAGATAGTAGACAGCATCAGAGACATGAGGTTTTAGCCACGTTTCGGAGATGCCTAGCACATGTGACTTATATAGGGGGACCCAGGGTTCAAGATCGATGAATTTGGAGGAGAGGCTGCAGAGGTTGAAGTGTGTGAACTTCAATCCAAAGGAGGTTGAACAGAGTTAGCTTAAAACAGTACAGTGCAGTCAATGAGCTGCTTGCCAGCAGGGATGAACAGTTTTACTGTCAATAAACTTTTTACAGTAGGAAGGCTGTTCATGTTTTCCCTTGTGCATCCGAGGCTGGTTATATATAGGCCTGAGGCAGATTTGCAGGAGGGTGACAGATTGAGCAGGATACAGTTCAGTTTTACTTTTCTCTTTCTGCTGCCAGGGCTGCATTTTACTCAGCATGCAGACACAGTTAAAGCATACTTGGGTGATGACTCTGGGGCTACCCAATGATACAGACAAGCAAGATGGGGGGGGGGGGTCTGGCCAGAAGAAGGGCCACACTCTCCACCATGTGTGGTGTTTTGGTTTTGATCTGCCATGGGACCCTTACCCTCTCTCTGCTCTGCCAGACCCATCTGGATCTGCTGCAGTTGGCATCTTGCTGATACCAAACGAACTGAGTCGGACGCATAAAATAATAAGCAAAATTAGTTTATTCAGAGACATCAGGCAAGCGCAACTGTTCGGCACGAGGTGCAGACTCAGACTAACTACAGACAG
Organism: Neoceratodus forsteri; assembly: GCA_016271365.2. NCBI lineage: Eukaryota > Metazoa > Chordata > Ceratodontiformes > Ceratodontidae > Neoceratodus > Neoceratodus forsteri. The sequence continues at coordinate 724,477,190 of CM028137.1, read as the reverse complement.
GAAACTGGGTTTTTTTAGCCCCTGCAGGCAATAATTAGCATAACTCATTACCATAATGACTCCACTTGCAACATTATCTGTTCTTGTTAAAGGGGTGGCAACTAGCATTAAGCCCCTTGCTTAACTGGACTCTACAATATCAAGCAGGTTATTATATCAAGCTGCTTCCCTTCAAAGACAATCTATCTTCTCACAGGAATGCAGACTATTAGCTGATTCTTCACAATTAGTGCCTAGCAGTTTTTCGATCAACTCCTGCTATACCACATTTGCTTCTAATCTTTTTCAGCCTTTCCCAATTTCATCAATCATACAGCAAGGTTCATAAAATGGAACTCTCCTCCTAGTCTGGACTGAATTCTCATGCTTTATCAGGACATTCTCCATACAGCACGCAACCCCTGCCTCACCAGGGCTTCAGAAAATGAAATGCTGCACATTCCTCGGTGCCGCATCACACAGGGCCAAAGATCCTTTGTGTACCGAGCTCCTAGCTGGATTAATGGACTCAACAAAGACATCTCCTCTCTGCAAAAGCTAGGCCTGCTCAAAGCCAACCTTCATCTCCACCTAGCTGCCTCTAGCTCCTGCGACTGTCCCTTATAATCTGATCTCCCTTCTAGCACTTCTACTCCTACCCATTCTCTTCCTCTTCCTACAGCCTACCCTCCCCTCCTGTGTTTGCCCCTACCCCAAGCACTTTTTTGAGGCCTGCCAAATGCCCACGGCTGCACCGCTCTTTTTGTGTCCATTCCAAGCCTCAGTTACCGCTGGCTACCCTGCCCCCTGGTACTCACTTTCCCTCAATGTAATGTATTTCAGCTGCTTAAAAATGTCTGTGCACCATTTCTGCATTGTTACTCAACTCTATGTAATGTTTGTATTGTACCTCAATTGACGTGGAACCTTTGTAAAAGAGCCTTCGCTCAAAGGTACTTATAATCCTAGACTCTAAATAAAGAAAAAAATGATTTCTTCAGACTGAGATAGCATCATCAGTATCCATATCAATATTTCCGCTCCATCATGAAGAGTCTCAAAATATGGACCCTCATGCTAGAAACTTCAATTCTAATCAGGAAAAAAAGTAGGCAAGCATTAAGGATTATCTCCTCTTAGTATGCCCAGAGGATGGGCAGTTCAGTAGGAATGAGTCCTCAGAGGTGTCCTCAACAGGGTTTTTGTCCTCTCCCATATGCTACTGTTCACACTCTCCATGAGCTGGAGCAGGTAATTTCTTTTTGGGACTTCTATTCCCTATTGCCACCCGGCTCCTCTATTGAGGGTGGGACTAGAGAAAGGCCAAAGTTAAGTGTACACAAGTACCATTCGCCAGATGTTGAATGGTTAGTGCAATGCTTATCAGCCAAATCCATGAAAACAGCATATCTTAAATCCCTTATTCCTTTCAGTGTGGCTTACAGTTTATTCCAGTGCTTAGGAGCATCATAGCCAAATGCCATTTGCCCAAAGTGTGTGCTAAATTTACGTACAGTACCTCAAAGATCTGCTCAGAAGAGCTTGTGAAAGCATGTGATGAACTGGTCTTCTCTAATACACTTGTAATGTACAGAGGTAGATTGCTTCTTATGACTTTGTATGACCATGAGTAAAAAATATGTAGCCTTCTAGCATTGAGGAAGAACCATTTTAATGTGCTGTAGAGTAGGCAATGATGGATGGGAGGCGGCAAGCCAGTAATGAAGTGACTGGCTCTATGGCAAGCATAGTTAACTTAGTGAGAAACAAGAGGGTGCTAGTCACATAGAAGAAATCTCTATATACTGCAGTATAGCACAGTGGTTTAAGGCTCTGAGCTGCAAATCTGGTGACATCCACCAGACCAGACCTGGGTTTGAATCCCATAGCTTCCACTTGCATACTGTGTGACCCTGAGCAAGTCACTTAACTTCCCTGTGCTCCCAGGTCACTCCTGTCAAAAAGCTTTCAGCTTAGTGTGCTACTCCTGGTTAAACAACTAAATAAAAAAAATTAAATAAATAATAATCCAAATGAGGCAGAAAGGTGGATTGTACCAGCCTTTTTCTGGTCTCAGTGGAAAAACTTGATTTATTATTGTCGAAAAATCCCAGCCTCATCCTAAATTTTTTGTATGACGCCTTGATGAGCTTGGTAAAGGACATCTTATCAAGCCAAAGTCTGAGGTACAGTATTTGTACAAGCTTACAGACTGTAGTTTGATGCCACATGTGGTAGTAATAGTGAACTTGACTGCTTCAGTTCGTTTTACTTCCTCGGCTGCTAACAGCATAATTTTGGTTTTTGATGCATTTAGCAACAATCGTTTTTTTTTTAGCAGGTTCTTTTGCAAGGTTTAACAGGTAGATTGAAAGCTGCATTTTACCGAGATAACAGATGGCTGCTTATGTAAAGGACAGTGCCATCAGCACAACAATGAAGTTCAGCATCAGTGACACTGTCCCCTTAATTCTTTATACATATATATCTCGATCTTGCGAAGGGGAACTACATTTGTCATCCTCCAGTCCCCGGGTACTATTCCTGGCTCCAGTAAGCTAATGAGTAGCTCAGATGGTCGTTCAGCTGGGACCTACGCCATCTGCTTACACACATGGGAATGAAGTCTAACCAGGCCCATAGACATATCCATTTTTAGTGCAGTAAAGCCCTCCAGTACCCGTTAAACTGGAATGGGATCCACACTGATCCATTCCCTCCCTGCCCTGATGGCTGGCACAGTCAGCAACAGCAGTGTTAAACAGGACTCGGACTGATGCCTATTTTCTCAGTGATGTTGTCTATTATAGCAGAGGTCTTTTCTTTTTTTCTGTAAAGCTTCTTCTCCCTGGGTGCAGATGTGCACTGTCAGACCCACCCCTACCCCACAATTAGTCACTCCCCCAGCACCTACCAACCTTTATCACTCCCCATGGATAGCCAACGGTGGTGAAGCTAGGAGGAAAGGGTGGTCCCCACCCACCACCAGAGACCATATCCAAAACTGCCAGAAAGAGTCCCCAGTGAATGTGCAGACCAGGGTGGGCAGGCTTGCCTTCATCCAGCCTGCCTCATTTTTTCCATTTTTCTCCCTCCCCGGCCAGCTGGTGTGCAATGATGCAGGTATGCATATGTGTGGGGGCACACAAGCACCATGCACATGCTGCTAGCTGGCTTTCAGTCTATGTCGCCCTTGCTGCTCTACAACCACACCTTCATGTGGTGGCGGTCTAAAAGCAATGTGACATTTCACCACTTCCCAGGAGAGGGCAGCAATCCATCGGACATGCAGTCTGATCCCCCCTGCTGATCCATGCAACATGAGTTCACTCCCAAACATGGGTCCCCCATGTGGCAGGCAGTACGGCTACTTTATAATCTGCTCATTACTCATAATCTGCTTTTCTAGTGAATGTTCTTTTATCTATTGTGAGGTTTCCAGAACCCCTGAGATTGGGCGCCATATAAATAAAATTGCATTGCCTTACTGCCAAGCCACTGGGCCAGTCAAGTAATGAAGTCTTTGTTCTCCCAGCCACCCGACACAGTACTAGAGTCTGGAGTGTCAGGGGATGGCAAGCACTCTTAGAGGCTTCAAGCAGCTCACAGCACAAGTGCTTATCACTAGAGCTGTATGCTCCATAACACACCAGATAGTGACCCACAGAGTGGATTTCTATTGGCAAGCAGTTCATTTTAAACAACAAAAACCTGTCACGCTCCCCAGTATTTCTCCTGCTAACAGAAGCAAGAAATATACAAAGATGTTAGCAGATAAAGCCATTGCAGTCTACCTAGTCTGCTCAGTTGTGCAGCTCCCTATGTATTTACAAAAGGAACTGCTCCCCTCCCCATTTCTCTTTTGACCTATCTCAAATTCCCCCTCTTCCCCACTTCTACCAGCAAATTTTCCCCTCACCCTATCCCACCCCCTCTTGAAGTTGTCCACCATTTTTAGAGATATCACCTTCTCTGGCAGCTCATTCCACTTGGCCACCATCCTCTCGATGAAAAAGTGCCTCATCTCCCTACTGAACCTATCCCCACCAGCTTTAGGCTGTGCCCCCTAGTGATCTTGTTTCTGCTACAGCTGAAGAGACCCTCAGTGCTCACCCTGTTAATACCCTTAGGGTACTTGAACATCTCAATCATGTTTCCTCTCTCCCTTCTTACCCCAAGAGAGTACGTGTTGAGCTCCCTGAGCCTCCCCTCATAGGTGTTGCCCTGTTAGCCTTAGTTCATCTTGTTTGCCCTTCTCTGGACTGTTTTCATCAAGTTGATATGTTTCTTAAGATGCGGGCACCAAAACTGCAAACTATATTCCAGGTGTAGTCTTACCAGTGACCTGTGCAATGGCAGAATGATCTCCACCTTCCTGGTGGTATTTCTCCTGGCTATACAGTCCAGCAACACATTTGGTTTGGCTGCTCCTCTCTTGCAATATGCAGAGTATTTCAGGTCACTTGTAATAATTACTCTCAGGTCCTTTTCTTCCTCTGATCTGGTTACTCGTACACTGCCCAGCCAGTATCGTTTCTCCAGATTCTTCATCCTTAAGTACATAACTTTACACTTTTTAGTGTTGAACCCAAGTTACCAAATGCCAGACCACTTCTTTTAGCCTAGCCAGGTCCTCCCTGTGTTCCTGTCTTCATCTATTTCCACCCTCCTATAGAGGTTGGTGTCATCTGTGAGCAGGCAGATTTTCCATGATGTCAGTTATGAAGATGTTAACACCGGAACAAGCATTGAACCCTGTGGGACCCTACTGGTCACAGGCCTCGCTTCTGAGATTTCTCCTCTAACCACCATTTGGCTTCTACCCTACAACCAACTTGTGATGCATCCCATGAGCTTAGCCCCCATCCAGAGGTCCTCCAGTTTCCTGACCAATCTCTTATGAGGCACCGAATCAAAGGCCTTGCTGAAGTCCAGATACAGGACATCAACCATCTGGTCCTTGTCTACTGTTCTAGTAACCCAATTGAAGAAGTCAATTACGTCAGTTTGGCAGGATCTCCCCAATATAAATCCAGGCTAATTTTCATCCTGAGGCCGTTTTCCTCCAGAAAGCCGATCAGTCCCTCTTTCAGGTTGCTCTTCATCAGCTTACCCACTATTGAGATCAGGCTGACTTGCCTGTAGTTCCCTGGTTCATCCCTCAGCCCACATTTATGAAGAGGCACCACATGTGCTGTTTTCCAGTCCTGGGGCATGTTTACAGACTCCAGAGAGGTGTTAGACCGGTCTACCAGGGGACCCACCAGAACCTTCGCAAGGTCTAGAAGGACTCTCAGGTGCCTGCCATCTGGCCCTGGTGATTTGTCCACCTTTAGAGCTCTGAGGCCCTTGAGTACTCTGTCAGTTTTTATTTCGCCATCTCTAACTTCCCCACTCCCAATCCCTATCCCCTACTCCACTGTGGTACTGATCTGTCTTTCTCCTGAGTGAAGACTGAACAGTACCCGTTAAGTACCTCCACCTTTTCTTCACTACCCTCTGCCCAACCACCTCCTTTTTTAGCCTGATGATCTCATCCTTTATGTTTCTTTCTCCCTTATATTCAGGAAAAAGGCCTTCATACCTGCTTTTACCCCTGAGCTAGCTGTATCTCTCTCATGGCCGCTGCCTCAGTTATCGCCCTGCTCTCCTCTCTTGACTTAGTGGCTTAGTATACCCTATCCTCCTACTTCTGAGTATGCTTGTATTTTCTAAAGGCTGCCTTCTTGACCCCCTCTGCTTCTGTCACATCCTTGCCAAATCAGCTGGACTTTTGGCCTTAGCTTTCTTACTTTTGATTCTGGTACACTCAGTAGTGGCCTCAATCAGTCCCATCTTTATTATGGCCCATTTATGTTCCCACTTCTATCCACCATCTAATCCCAGCAAGATGTCCTTTCAGAACTTCTCCCATCCTACTAAAGTCAGCCCTATCAGAAAGTCCAAAACTGTTGTCTTGGTCCTGACCATCCCACTGCCCATGTCCAGGTAGAACTACACCATGTGGTGGTCACTTCCTACAAGTGGTGCATCAACCTTCACATCCTGAATATGTGCACAGTTGGACAGGACCAGATCCAGGACAGTCCTCTTCTTAGACGGCTGCATGACACCATGAGTCAGGAAAGCACTCTGGAAAGCATCCAGCTGTACTTATTCCCTAGTGCAGGAGGTAGCACGTATTTTCAAACCCACACCAGGTAGATTGAAATCCCCCCCCCCATTACTACTTCCCACCACTGGACATATCTATGATCTGGGACCTCAGTACCCTGCCCAATTCCTCATCCTGGGAAGGCAGTCTGTAGACAACCCCCATTCTTAGTTTTCTCCCTTTAATGGATTGGACCTGTACCTACAAAGCTTCAGGCTTGCCCTCTGCCTCTTTGATGCATGTTATCCCCTCTTTCACATACAGTGCCACAGCACTCCCCACCCCCCCATTCCCCCTATCCTTTCTGTACATTTTATACCTGGAAACTGCTAAGTCTCCATCATGGTTTTGTGTGGCCCAAATCTCTATGATGGCTGCTATGTCCACCTCTCCTCAGCCAACAGTGACTGCAATTCCGCCACTTTAATCCCCACACTTCTGGCGTTTAGAGACACAACCCTCCACCGTGACTCTGGACATCCCCTTACTCCTGACCTGCCTCCTTCCACCCCCCTCTTCCTCTGGTCCTTTCTTTTTTCCCCACCTCCCATCCTCTCCCTTGCTGTCCTGATTGGGGGGGGGAAGGCCTATCGGCTTCCTCCACTAGGTGACTAAGGGTGCTGTGCACTCTGCTGCCCCCCCCATCAGATTCAATTTAGACTTTTAATTATGAAGTCCTCCAACTTTCCTTTCAGGACCCTTGTGCCCTTTCTACTTAGGTGTAACCTGTCCAGTGCATACAGGTCCTTGTTATCCCATGTCCCCCCTCAACCACCAATGCACCCATACCCATCTGCCTCACACCACCCTCAAAGCCATTCAATAAATTCAGAAATCCTTACCTTCCTTGACATACTAGCCCTTCATACCAGAAACACCTCCAAGAAAGCTATTGACTTCCCTTCCACCTTGCAGATTTTCCCTACTCCTTTAATCTCTCATGCACTACCCTCACCTCACATCCTGCAAAGTCACTCATACCCAGGTGCACTATAATGTGTGGTTTTCCTCCTCCCTGTTCCATGCTCTATGCCACTAGAGGTCCCACCCTTCCTGCTGACATCCCTGGCATGCATTCTCTCCTCTTATGGTTTGACCTTTCCCCCATCTCACCCCTTCACAATAGAATCCTCCAAGATCACCACCCTCCCACTTCATCCTGGACCCTCCCTACCTTCTGTCCATAGTGCTGCAAATTCCCACCTGCCTCCTCCTCCTTTCCTTCCTGTCCCTCTTCTACTCCCTCTTGACCCTCTACACCTGCTATCCTCCTATCCTCTTCCACTCCTGCAGAACCTCACCCCCATTGGAACACCCCGTAACCTTCCCTTCTGTTCCCCACTGGCCTGCCCCTACCCTTACCTTCTGCCCCTTCCTGCCTATCCCCCTCATTAACCTATGCCCACCACCTCTTTCCCTGCACCACCTGCCCTCTCCCTTTCACCTAAATTCATATCTTCCCTCCCCTTCTCCCTAATTACCCTGACATCCCCCTCACCTCCTTCAACCCTCCCCCTCTTGCTACCCTTTTCCTTACCATCACTTTTCCCTTCCTCCTCCCGGTCCAGTGGAAGGAACCTGTTCTGCACTGGTAATCCTGGAGATGCTCGCACAGGAACCCCTCCTCTTTCTGCCTTACCTTTCCCTTTTACTGTTATCCACTCCTCCTCCCCCCCAGGCCTCCTCTCCTATTGGGAAGGCAGACCCAGGGGACCTGCCTAATCTCATGTTCCCTCCTAGCCCCCCTCCCTGTACTGGATCCACTTCTGCCAACTAAGCCTTACCTGCCTGCAAGCCCCATGGCCCCTTTGCCCCTCCCATTGTTACCCTATGAATCCTACCACTGGTACACCTATTTCTTGTCTCAACTGCCAAACCTCCACCCAAAGTTGACTAATATGTCGATAAATCAGGCTTCAGCCCACCTCCCAGAGAGTTTCCAGAAACACCACTGCTCCAAATCCCCTGCACTCCACCACTCTACCCAATCACCCTTTCCCCAACTGCATGCCCCCTCTCCACATATTCATGTTTTAGCCGTTCTCTATTACTGTACTCAGCTATCCCCCATACCTTTCTGAAGCTTTTACTAAGGGTTAGCTACTGATTTATCTGCCCACCTGCCTAAATGCCTAGTCAGTCCTAGATATGCATTAAAAAACACTAACTAATTACTTCCCTGCTAACTCCCCTGTAGTATGATCCTAGATAGGGAGTAATTGAGACCCAATAGCAACACTGCTGTCTGCTCCTAGTTGAGGGACAGCTGCCCCCCCCATGGAGTACCCCATCACCAAACAAGATGCAGGATTTCCCCAGAAAGAAACTAGCTGCAGTCCCTATTCTCCAGAGCTAACTTCCATCTTACAGAGTACCTTGACTGCTAGTTGTAGGCCTACACTAGACAGAAAGTAGCTAGAAGCTCCTACCAGCTGCTTTCTCCTGAGGCTTACCCATGATAGGTAATATTCCTATTGAACCCCTACTTACTTCTCCCTTTTCCCACTTGCCTTACCTTCCCTACTTACTCTCCACTGAGCAGCATGGCCTACAGCCCGTAGTACTCCCTGTCAATGGCCTGCCAGCATCTCCAGAAGAACACTGAGGTTGATGCCACACTCCTCCTTTGTGGCACTCAAGTTTCAGGGTCACTTCATGTAAGGGGTCACTTGGACCTCTGAGTAGTTTGTGGAGACTACAAGCTCCCTAATGGAGCACTGAAAACACATGACCCACTGGCCCAATGTAATAGAAAGATATTGGGGTATTAGAGACCCTCCATCAATCAAAACACACATCAAATAGTATACCAAAATACAAAGGAAATCTTCTTATATTCTATTATTCAACTAAGAGATACAAAAACAAACAAACAAAAAACAATTATAGATATCCTAATAAGATAATATGTGTGGGTGCAAGGGTTTGAATTCCAATGCTCCTCTATGTTTGATTTAATAAACTGTAAATAATAATATAGTTTATTTTAGTAACAGAGTAAGAAACCTCCCATATTTAAAATAAATTGTATAAATCTTGATGTTAATAGATATTCAACATTAATTCATACTTTTACTTTATATAATTAATAATAAATTATTCTGTGCATAAATTCACAAAATGTATTCTGTTACATAAAACATTACATTCAAAGACCTTTTTCATTCATATTTCATTCAGAAATTGTCTTACAAATCATGGTTTAAGAGTATGCTGTGATTTATAAAAACATGTCTTTCAAGTAACTGAAATAATAAATATAAGTAGTACTCAGTATCTTATTCTGTAGTTTTTTTAAAATGCCTCATGTATTCCATGATGGCATCACAAGCATGATACATGCTGTTCTAGCCTCAGTCCAGTACTCCCTTCACTATTTTAAGAGCAGGAATTCAAGTGCTTGTTGGTAAGCCTTTCAAGATTTGTTCCTGCACTAAAGAGAGACCTGTGTTCTCAATTTTAAAACATTCTGAGAAAACTTTTCTGAGAATGATAATTTTGTTACTTGCAGGAAAGAAAAAAGTAAAAGGTGTTAAACCAAGTGTAACCCCCTTGCAAATGGGGGTTTCAAGAAATGCCTGCTTGGGCTTACCTTAGCCCATTGGTTCTGTCATTCTCCCACTGTCTCTCAGGCTTCTCCCGACTTGACCCCTAATTTTCTGGCTTCCCAGGTCCTGTTTGCCCTCGTGTGTGCCCCAGCCTAAAGCCCGAAGGAAAATATAGTACCTCGGGGCTTAAAAACACTGACCACGAGCTCCCACTACTAAAGTGCTGCCTCCAGGGCAGCAGAGGAGTCCGGACCAGGCCAGCTTGATGTGGAGCGGCTTGTTTTGCGGTTGCCTCGAGGACTGTGCCATGGGTCCTGGGATCCCTTCCACCTATTTGGGACCCGGTGACCATGGACAGCCAGTTGGGGGACTGCTCAGATGGGAATTAAAGAAGTTCTGACCGGGGCTCATTTGAGTAGGCCTGTGCAGGGCCCCGGTCATCTGAATAATGCATAACAGTGCATCTGGTTGCCTCCAGGGTAGCTATGTTCAGCTCCAGCTGAAAAGTAAAGAATTAAAATGCTTTAAATAATGGAACTGTTGCTGCTTGTTGGGAATATATTGTACATGTGCGGAAAGTGTTTAAAGTTAAAATTAATACCGTTTCCTTGGCAATTCCAGTATTGTGGGACTTGATGTGTCAGCCTGACAGCTGCTGCAGGGGGAGCTTGCAAAAGCGCAGTAGCAACAGAAAAAGTAAAGGAGCCACATTCTTTATCTGTGTAGTGACTGCAAGTGCAGCCTTTAAGCTACAGAACTGTGGGGCATGTGGGGCAAATAATTACTTCTTTCTGGCTGCACCAGGACATTATTCAGAACTGTATCGAATCTGCTATAAGGGACAATGGGTTAAGCAGCCATTGCCAGCAATAAAGCCAATTGGAATTGCAGCAATAGAAAGCCAGGACTTGTGGGACATTCACTGCATCTTATGGGTAAGCACCCAAGTGCTTATGGGGGCTTACAGGGACATTATTTTAGGCGCAAATTCCACAACCCAATTGTGCCTCAAGTGTTCTGATTGACAGGTCTCTCAGCAACTTGGAGATATGTCACCCCATCCCTGCTACCAATCAGGAGTCGATCTAGGAGCTCTATAAAGAGACAATGTCGTCAGTTTGTCTGGAGATTCAGACATGCAGAGCTGAGAGAGAGAGAGAGAGAGAGAGAGCAGCAGAGCAGGCTCCAGCCTGCTGGGAGCCCCCCATAGGGGAGGGGCTCAGGCTCCAGCCATGCCATCAGGCCTGGGCCACTTAATTCAAGCCCTTTCAGTCTTCAGGGGGCATTTGTTATTTTATTCAGTTAACAGTTAACTAGTTACAGTAATTGTGCTTTCTGCAACAGCTAGTCTGGAGGTTGCCAGTATTGTCCTCCAGAGGCTAGCCTCCCATGTCGGGGAAAGATATGGACCAAAGAATCAGATGTCCAGCAGCAGTGAGAGCGCTGACCAGACAAGATGACATTATGCAGTGGTGAGAGCACTGACTGAGTACCTCAGTGGTGAGAGAGCTGAAGAAGTCTTCAGGATGCCTTCGATTGCAGATGAGACCCGTGGAGGACCTGAGTGAGTACCCTTGTATCCTCCGGTGCGAGGGAGAAGCTAAGCAAGTAATCTTGGGGGACCCAAGCCCCATTGAGAAATGTGTGCTGTTAAGTTTGAAGTATTGAAGTTATCAGTCTGGGCTACAAACCCCATAAGAGACTGCTTAGTTCAAGTAAATGGATGCATCTTGTCTGTGGCCCAAATGGCTAAGTTGCAGGTGCAGCAAGGAACCTGGCGTAGTGAATCATGTAAATATGTTGCAAGTTGTGTAGCTGTGGGTTAAAGTCCTGCCATCGTGGAGCTGACTGCCAAGACGCATTTGCCACTTCATAAGGCAGGAGGCCCTAGAACATATTAATGTCTAAGTTACCCTGAGGAGAATGTACCTGTGTCTGAACAGAATTTCACCTAAGAGCGCTTGGGATAAGTGTTCAATGTCTAGACATGCTGGATAAGACTTTGCTTGTGAATAATGTTCTTGGTATGTAGAGTGTACTGGATGTGACTGCCTGTGACTAAAGTATGGGACGCTTGATAAAAGTGTCATTGTCAACTTACTCTGGATGGGTGCCTTTTGGTATATAAAGTACTGGATGTGACCATGTTTAAGCTGCGTTTAGGATGCTTGACAAAAGTATCACCCTAATTGCTTTGGATGGGATTTTCAAATATTGTGCTGAATGTTCTGGATGTAAGATCCACATAGTTTATTCTGGAATGTATGGAAGTCTGCAAGTGCAGGGCAATCCCTGCTTTGCCTGCTAAAGTGAAGGGTAATTCCTGCTGTGGATGTAAATAGTAATTAACTGCTTTACAAAAATCTGTTTCCAAGTTGCCCCCACCCTCAAATTAATAGCCAGCCACCTTGACCAGCTGCAGCTCCATCAGGCCTGCAACATCTTGGACAGTGGTATCTGTTTAACTAGTATGGTATGAGGTTGCGGGGTTTCTGCTGTATCTGGGACTGGTACCAGTGTGGGTATTAATAATTATGTTTAACGTCTGATTTGTCAGCAGCTACATAGTCAGGGAGCTGGATGTCTTAAGTCGAATGGTAAAATGTGATTTATGTCTGCCTATAATCTGTAGCCACCCAGCTGGAGGGTTCACCAGCAAAATCCAAAATGATCTCTGTACATGTGTAAATACAGTATGATAACCTCTACTCCTCCTGTTTCCCTTTCCTAGCTCCTTTATTCCTCCTGAAATAAATATCTTATTTGTTGCTTGAAATCCTGTGTGAGCATATTATTAGAGAGAACCTTTAATTCAAAATGTTGGAATGTGGGGATCTGTGTCTTGGGGCATGTCTGGGAAAGGTAAATGGTCACCGTGGGTGGTGTAGCAGCTCAGGGGGCTACACCCAGTACCATCTCACCCATGTAAAGCACCCTGAGTGGAGGCACTGCGCAAAGGTTTTAAAAAATGTTATGAGTTAGCGAACCCAACCCCCTCAGCCTATGTCCAGGGTAGTGCTGCAGGGGTGTGACAGTGGGGGTGGCACCGCCCAGGGGTTACACAAGTGTGTGTGTGTATATGTATATATATATATATATATATATATACACACACACAAATAAGGGAAATGCAGAAGCTGAAGGGACTTACAGAACTAAGGAGGTATTACAGAGAATGTCTTTTATTTTTCATTTTGATGAATGTTTGTTAAACATGAGGCATTTAAAAGGAACTACTGAATAAGATACTTACCATTATGTATATTTAATATTTCATTTGCTTCAAAGAGATGTTTCCATAACTGATAGGATACTCTTAAACCATGAGAAGTTGCAAGATGATTTCCGAATATGATATCGTAAATGAAAAAGATCTTTCTCAATGTAATAGTTTATGTAAATGAATACAGTTTGTGAGCTCATTCATTGAATAATTTTTATTAATTAAAAATATAAAAGCACAAATTAATATTGAATATCTATAACATGAATATTTATACAATTCACTTTAAATATGGGAAGTTTCTTCCTCTGATACTAAAATATAATATTATTATTCACAATTAAATCAAACTCAGAGGAGCATTGGAATTCAAACTCTTGCACCTACAGGTATTTTTCTGTTAGGATGTCTATAACAATTCTGTTTTCTTGTTTTCATACCTCTTTGTTGGATAATAGAATATAATAAGATTTCATTTGTATTTTGGTATACTACTTGATGCGTGTTTTAATTGATAGAGGGTCTCTAGTACCCCGATATCTGTCTATTAGATCTTGTGGTAATTGATAGCATTACATTACTAAGAGATATTTTGAAATATTAGCTTGTTGCCAGCCCGGTGGCACTGAGGGCTGAGGCGCTGGATGCCACACCTCACGCCATACTGGTAACCTGGCTTCGGGAGCAAGCAAGGGTCACTGAGGGCTGGCAGGAGAGGAGAGGGATCGAGCATCTGATAGACTGCTCTTCCTCTCCAGGGAGAGGGGTCCACAATGGTCAGCGTCTGACTGCCCCCTGGCTGAGGCTAGGGGATGGGGATGCATGCCATACTCTGGGGAGAAGTCGAGGGTAGATGCCTGGATGGGGACGCATGCAGATGCATGCGCACTCATGCCCGCTGGTGTCAATGCACACCCTATGACTCCAAGGAATTGAGAACAGGTGAAAATTGGCACCGGTCATGGCAGCTTGATGGCAGTTCGGCAGGACGCCCGGCTCTGAGGGCTCACTGCGGTGACTGGATCCTGTGTCAGCAGAGAGAGGGGGTCTCTCTGCCACTCCACTGTGGGGGGCAAGCCATGGAGGTATGCAGTGAAGCCCCAGGTAGGAGTCAGAGCGGTCTGGATGGTGGATGGATGAGGTGGATGCCTGGACGTGGATGCAGACCGGGGGCCAAGGTAAGAGAAAAATGACCAACTAAAAAAAAAAAAAAAAAAAATCTTAGCATGTCAGTAGAGAAATAGTCAACAAGTTATTTTAAAATAGAAATATATGTTTCACAGTTAAACTGCTTACGCTCTGAAGAAGAGGTTATTTCTCGTCGTGTAATTTTACAAGCAGTATCTGGTGCAAGTGTTCTATTTCTTGAACATGTGGTTCAATAGCATATATGGAAATGTACATTTAAGTGGTGAGTGATTCTCTATTTCCTAAACTCTGTGCTTGCTATATTGCTTTGTTGGGAACAGACTCCTCCTGCTTTTTTCATTTTTCCACAGGAGGCCTTTGTTGGAGTTTACCTTCCCCCTACAGATCACATCGGTCAAGCTGACTGAGAACTCATGACCCCAGAAGTGCAGCTGGCCATTGCCCAAGGCACTCTTCTACCCCTCTTGGACTACTGCTCCCCATTTAAAACCAAACCACCAATCGCAACCATGCTAGACTCAACACTACCTATAGCAATACATGCTGGTTTGCCTTGCTGGCCCCTTACAACACTCACCATTGCTCCCTACATTTAATGCTTGGCTGGCCATCCCAGCAGTCCTGCTATGACTACTTTTTGGGTATCCTAACTGATAATTCCGTTTTGCGAGAGGGAGACCTCCCTCTGTCTAGTCTTCTCGGTCCTATGTCTGCCATTCAGTTTCTCAGATCCTCCTCTAAATGTCTTCTTGAACATCCCCAGACAGCAACCAAGATTGGCAGAAAGCCTTCTCCCTTGCCGCCCCTAGCCTTTAGAATGAATTGCCAACCTCACTTCACTCACTGAGCACTTTCCTCCTTTGCAAATCACATTTTTAAAATGCCCTTTTAACCAGTGCTGTATGCAAGTGCCCCCACCTGACATGGGCAGGGGTAATTCCTCCACCTAGCCTCATTCTGCTGGTCATGTTTCTGAAGCATTTGTCTATTAGTTGATTCATTGTTTATTGTCAGACTATGTTGATCTTTATTATCTGGAGTCAACCTCTTAACCAGCCAGGCTGCCACTCTTCTATACTGTTACCCATTTTCTATGCCAGGCCTGGGCTTCAAACAGGAGGCTCAGCGGTAATGTTGTTGCTTTTTGCATCACTGACCTGAGTCTTATACTGGAGGCCTAATTAATTTGTTGCTTATTGAATTTTCTGTATGGCTGTATTGTTTCTACCTGTACAAACTGTTATGAATAATGCTCTTGATTTGTATGCTGCTTTGACTGTACTGTATGTGCCATCTCAATGGCCTGGATCATACCTGAAAACAGTCCATCTGATCAGTGAGCCTACCCAGTTGTTAAATAATAAATATAAATAAATAAATAAAATAAATAACAGTACCTCCTGTTTCCTAATGTTAAACCTTCTCCCGCTGCACCCTAGCATCCTGTTAGCCTTGCTGAAGGCATTGTTACATTGACTGATTTGTTTAAGGGAGTCACTGATGATGACTCCTGAGTGCCTTTCCTCTGATGTTGTGTCCAGCTTTACCCGCCCATCCCGTATTCTGTTCCTGTGTTTTTGTTCCCTGTCTACATCACGTTGCACTCTTGGCATTCAATTTCAGTTGTCAGACTTTGGACCAGTTGTCCAGCCTTTGCAAGTCTCTCTGCAATTCCATTAGGCCCTCCACATTGTCAAATCTACCACAGTGTTTAGTGTCATCTGTGGATAGACCTAACGTGCCCTGGATTCCCTCTTCTATGTCACTGATAAACATACTGAAGAGGACTTGGCCCAGGACTCTAGGTTGTGCCTGTAAAAGGGCCATGTGGCACAGAGCACCTTACCTGGTTAACAAAATTTTAAATAAAAAATAAAAAGTACAGATCTCTGTGGTACTCTGCTGGTGACCTGTCTTTCCAATGACCTGATGCCATTCACCACAACTCTCTGCTTCCTCCCCTCCAATCAACTCCCTACCACTTTACTATTTCCCTAGCTGTACCCATACTCCTCATCTTCTTCAGCAGCCTTTGGTGAAGCACCAAGTTGAATGCCTTGCTGAAGTTGAAGTATATTAAGTCTACCGTATGCCAATTTTTAACAACCTAGTTACCTAGACAAAGAATACTATCAGGTTGGTCTGACATGAACTCTCTGACATGAACCCATGCTGCTTACTATCGGGAGTGACCCTGAAGTGTGAGTACCATGAAGCAGGAATGTAGCATCTGACTAAATGGCATCTGGGGTGTCAGCAGGACATCCGCAGGGAGGACTGCAGGTTGCAGGTAACACTGCACAGAACAGCTGGGATAACAGCATCATTGGGGGGGTTAGTACCTAGTGAGATACAGGAACAGAGTTTTCAGATGTAATTATTATCCAGCAAGGTGAAGGAGTCATAGAGCCTAGCTAGGGGAGAACCCCACCAAATGTAATCAAGAAGTAGGGAATTAAGCAAGGTACCCTCAAAGGTAAAAGCAAGGGAAAACAGCTAAACCCTATCTAGGGTAATCCTAGGTTAGAAAATTCAGGTGGGAAAAGCATCACCATATAGCTAGGTTGGGATAGGTCACACACAGAAAATGTGGAGGGCTAGGAATTGCTGAAGGCAGCAGAACAAATGGGAGG
Source organism: Neoceratodus forsteri (assembly GCA_016271365.2). Taxonomy (NCBI): domain Eukaryota; kingdom Metazoa; phylum Chordata; order Ceratodontiformes; family Ceratodontidae; genus Neoceratodus; species Neoceratodus forsteri. Next base: position 724,460,504 of record CM028137.1, on the reverse strand, counting down.
GGGAGAGATGGAAGGAAACAGGAGGGCAAACTAGACAGGACAGCAGAGGAAGGATTGTGAGCTGTAATAGATGTGGGGCCGCAGTCTTTATGGAGATATTATGGAAGGAAGGAGGATGCCCGGTGTATAGGAGCTGGAAGCAATTAAGTAGAGAGGTACAGTGGCTCAGATGGGAGTTGGAATGCAGGAGATAGGGAAGCAGAGAGGATCAGCAGGGGCTGAAAGGGCAAGTAGTAGCTGCTTCAGGGCACAATGGTAACAGGCATGAGACAGGAAATAATGGAATTACACAGGGGCTGACAGCATATCATCATCAGGGAATGTATGGTACTGGCAAAACCAAGGGGGAGGAATGATGGGTGGTAAGGAACAAGGGAGTAAAAGGTTCTACTTTAAGAAGGATAAGGGGAACAGGAGATAGGTATCCGGATGAGATACCTGTCACAACCCCACTCAGCAGGTCAGGCCCTCTGCTCCCACAGTGCCAACCTCCGAGTGCAGTCTTGTGAACAGAAACAGAACAGGGTAACCCTCCTGTCTGTTTTGTGGGTTTGAATCAAACTTTGATCTCAAGTTCTGGAGGGATTCAAACTGTGAACCTCTTGCTAGCGTACCCAATGTACAGGCTCAGATAATTCTGCTCTTCAGGGGGCCAGATATCTTTCGCCTATGGGCACCTAACCAGGTGTACAAAATGAACCTTTAAAACTCTATGTAAGACCTCAGAATAAACTCTTACAGTTTCCCAGTTTGGTATTACCAATAGCTTTGCACAGTGTCAACTTTAACCATATATGCTTCACTTGTCAAATAAAGAATTTCAAAGGTACACTAAGTAGTCTCTAAAAATGAGATGTTTACTTAAAAATAGATAAAAATGTAAAATATAAATACAGAACCATATATCACAAAAACATACAATCACTTAAAATAATGTTTTAAATACAAACAAAATCTCCTACCATAGTACCCTTAGACTTGTCTAATCTATTGTGTTCTTATCTCCTACCAGTGCTGATGTTGCTTTTTCAGAGTCCAAACGTGTGTGTCAAGGTCAGTCACAGCATAGTTAAAACTGTCTCTGACCCTTCCTCCTCCATGATGTCACTCAGCTCCTCCTCTGTTTATTAAAAATTATACACCCAGGATGTCTCATCATTCAGAAGGTAAATTTAATAGGTGACATCAGCAAAACTTTGTTACCCCATGTGACTTCCCAATCAAGTCTGTAATTTTCCAATTTCTTTCTTTCATCCATGAGCAACATCCTGCTCTTTACAAAGACATGAAAGAACTTTTTATGACTCTCTTTCTTTCTCTCTGTCAGTTCTCACTGAGGTGTAATATTCTTTTGACACCAGCTGCAATTAACTGACCTTCCTGAGGACGCCATAAAATGGATATTTCAGGGCTTAGCTACAAACAACCCATATCCTAAATAAGGCTATAAAATGCGAGTTCTTAGGAGTTAATCTCATCACAGAGATCTGCTGTTTAACATATATCCTGTCCTGTTAGAACTGAACCCTGTGGGGGGTGTTGGTTATCCAGGCACAACTCATGACAGATAATCACACTACATTTTTTTATATTCCAAAAAGCATAGATTAATCAGAATCAGCTGTCCAAGTGTCACAATACCTACATCTAATAGATATACAGTAGTGGCAGAGGTAGGGAACCAAGGGACAACAGGAAGGGAAAGAGCCTGGGAACCACAAGGACAGAGGTTGGAGGTGGGGGGGTAGAAAAGGGAGCATCTCAGAAAGTCAAACAAGGAATGGAAGCCAAGGGAGAGGTGAATAGGGAGGTGAGTAGCTCTAGAGGGCAGATGGGGGGAAATCAGAAGGGAGAGGAGAACAAGGAGGGAGATAGAGTTAGAGAAGGGAAAAGGGAAGGCGTATTAGGAGCAAGGATGGAGAACCAGGGAGAGAGGGGAGCAAAGGGGCAAGAGGAGGGGGAGTTGCTGATATGCACAGGAAGACTCCAGCAAAGGACAAGGAGGGACGGGGGGGGCAATAGCTCAAGTGGAGATGAGAGGGAGTCAGGATATAGACACACAAACAGCAAAATGGTAGTGGTCTTCGGGGATTCAATAATAAAACGTATACAGTGGGGAGAAAGGAGAAAGGAGGACCCACGGAACAGTATGCTGGTAGCTTGCATGCTGGGAATGGAGGTGGGGAGAGCAACACTTAAGAGGTGGTAAGGGAGACAGGAGGGAAGCCTGACTTGATTGTACACCTTGGAACCAATGATCTTGCAGGTGAAGAGGAGGGGGTGGTGCAGAACAGATTTAAGGAATCAACAGGATCATCCAGGGAGTCTGTCAACTCGATGGCCTTTCTGGAAGTAATTCCAGTCCCCAGGGCCAGCACAGTTAGGAGAAGGAGAATAGCAGATATCAATGAGTGGCTGGGTGCTTGGTGCAAAGAGGAAGGGTACAGTCTTATGGGGAGGGGGGGACACGTGGTTTAATAAGGGGCTTTATTGCCCAGACAGACTGCACCTCAGTTGGGAGGGAAGGAAAATACTGAAGGACAGACTGGGGGGATATATGGAAAGGAACTTGGTTTAAAACTGCTAAGGGGGTCAGAGGGCCCACAAATCAAGGGAGGTCAGTGGACCTCCCCCATAAAGGCAGTAACAACAAAAGGGAAGGAGGCAGAGGGGGCAGCTGGGGGGGAGAAGGGTTGGAAAGCAACCCAGGAATAGGTTATTAAACAGAACAGACAAGGTATCACAAGGACAAAGTGAAAGGTAGTGTCACTGAATGCCCCCAATCTCGGGAACAAGATGGCAGAAATGCATGCCCTCTTAGCGTTGAATAAGGTGGATATAGTGGCAGTCACCGAGACATGGGCTACAGCACACCACAACTGGGATCTCTCAATCTCAGGTTACAAGCTATACAGAAGGACAGAGAAGTAGGCAAAGGAGGAGGTGGCAGCATACATCAGGGAGGGAATAATTTGCATGAAGGAAGTGGAAAATGAAAATGGGAACATGGAAACATTGTGGTTCAAGTTACAAACTGTCAGAGGAAGAAAGATCAAGATGGGGGTGGTGTACAGACCGCCCAGCCAGATTGAGGAAAAGGACAGAGAGCTGTGTTCTCAGTTGAGGAACACAGCAGGAAAGGGGAAGATGGTAGTGGTAGGGAATTGTAACCTGCCTAAAGTGAACTGGGCTACTCTCACCACATCCTGCGCCAGAAGTCAGGAAATCCTAAATGCAATCCAGGATGGCTTCATGACTCAGTGTGTGTGACTGATGCTACCAGCGAGGGGACAATCCTGGACCTAGTGCTCACCAATGAGGAGCATGTACAGGAGATCATAGACAATGGGGGACCACTGGATAGAAGCGACCACAGTACAGTGTGGTTCAGTTTGGACATGGGTAAGGATGACATCCCCACCAAAACCAGAGCATTTGACTTCAAGAGGGCAAATTATAAAAATATGAGAGAGGTGTTTAGAGAAAACCTGGAAAGCATGGAAGAGGGCATGGAGGTGGACCAGTTATGGGCCATCATTGGGGAGGGGCATTCAGATGGCCACAAGCAGATGTAGCAAATTGGTGGGGAAGAAATTGAAAGCCAGACCACCAAGCTGGTTTAATGGGAGGTAGCCAGAGTGATAAGGGAAAGGAGGGCAGCCTATAGAAAATTCAAAAGAACAGCAAAGGAAGAAGAAGATGAGGAAGAATATCAGAGGCAAGAGGGAGGGGTACAGCAGGCAAAGGCACAGAAAGAGCTCCAAATGGCCGAGGTAATAAAGGATGGAGAAAAGGCCTTCTTTCGTTACATAAGTGAAATGGGGACAAGAAGATGGCATTGTTAGGCTGAAGAAGGGGGGTGGTTGGGTAGAGGAAGATGGGAGCAAGGCAGAGGTACTATATGAATAGTTCTGCTCTGTCTTTACAAAGGAAAAGGACGAACCAGTGTTACATATAGGGAGAATGAGGGAGGGAAGGAACGGTGGGGAAGCAGTAGGTGTAATTGGGATTGAAAGAGTGAGAGAGGGGCTGATGGCTCTGAGGGTGGACAAATTCCCAGGACCAGATGAAATACTCCCCAGGGTGCTGAAAGAGTTGGTGGACGATCTGGCAGGCCCGCTGGCTGTTCACTTTAATAGATCTCTGGAGTATGGTGTGGTGCCGCAAGAATGGAGAATGGCACATGTGAGGCCACTCCACAAGAGCAGAACCAAGGATGACCCAGGTAACTATAGGCCAGTCAGCCTGACAGCCTGACATCGATAGTATGTAAACTCATGGAGACCATACTAAAAGAGGGGCTGATGAAGTACATGGAAGAGAATGGTCTGCAGGACAATAAACAGCATGGGTTTGTGGCAGGCAGATCATGTTAAATGAACCTGATTGAGTTTTTTGATTGGGTCACGAGGGCAGTGGACACAGGCCAGGCTGCAGATATCATATACTTGGACTTTAATAAGGCCTTCGATTTGGTGACACACAAAAGGTTGATAATGAAACTGAGGGACCAAGAGGAGGGGGGAAAATATGGTAAGATAGACTGAAAATTGGTTGAGGGGCAGAACCCAGAGTGTAGTGGTTGGGGCGAGTTCTCTAGCACCAGGGAGGTCACCAGCGGGGTCCCACGGGGATTGTTGTTAGGGTCAGTGTTGTTCAATGTCTTCATAAGTGACATTGGTGAAGGCATTAAAGGCAAAATATCCCTGTTTGCGGATGACACCAAACTCTGTGGGACAGTGGACACCAAGGAGGGGCTACAGGACCTGAGGGAGACCTTGCCAGACTAGAGAGATGGCAAGGAATCTGGTAACTTGGTTTCAATGCTAAAAAGTGTAAAGTGATGCACATAGGGGCCAAAAACCCTTGGGCAGAGTATTACACAGGAGAGGCTCAGGCAAATATTTCCAAAGAGGAAAAGGATCTAGGAGTGGTGATTATAAGTGACCTGAAATGCACCTCTCAGTGTAAGAAGGCAGTGGTGAAGGTTAACAGGATGCTTGGGTGTATTGCAAGGGGATTCAGTAACAGGCAGAGCAAGGTCATTTTACCACTGTGCAGGTCATTGGTGAAACCACATTTAGAATATGGGGTCAGGTACCAGCATCCATACCTTAAGAAGGACATCAGTATGCTGGAAGGGGTCCAGAGGAGAGCAACCAAGATGATAAAGGGGCTACAGGATAGGTCCTATGAGGAGAGGCTGGGAGCCCTGGGGATGTACTCCGTGGAGAAGAGGAGGCAGAGGGGGGAAATGATAGAGATCTTCAAGTACATGAAAGGAATTAACAGAGTGCAAAAGGAGGGTCTCTTTAAAATAACTATAAACAACACCACTAGGAAGCACAGCCTAAAATTGATGGGGTGGGGGGATTCAGAAGGGATGTAAGGAAACATTTCTGTACAGACAGGGTGGTGACCACCTGGAATGAGCTGCCAGAGGAGGTGGTATCAGCAAAGACGTTGAGAGCATTCAAGAGGGCCTGGGACAAACATAAAGGCAACCCTTGAGACCAAGGAACGGTGGGGGGGGAGAGGGACAGCAGTTGGGGAGCATGGTCAGTGGTGTAAGTGTAAGACCAGTCCCTTCATCACTACAAGCAGACACAACAGACCAGGTGGTCTTCTTCTGCTGGCTCTTTTTGTATGTTTGCATGTTTTCAGGTATTCCACTAGGTCCTCTTTGATTAGTTTCTCCTTCAGTTTCCCTACCATAGAGGTAAGACTGACATGACAAGCCTGCCCAGTGGCACAGAGGGTTGAGGCACTGGACACCACACCTCATGCCATGCCAGCGACCCAGGTTCGGGAATGAGCCTGGGTCATCGGGGGTCAGCCGGGGGGGGGGGAGAGGACTAGAGCAGGCTGCCGGCTGCTGGCCCTCTACCTCGGGATAGGGGTAGCAGGCCTCCCCAGAGCTTGGCCGCCCTCTGGTGGAGGCCAGAGAAGCAGCGCCTCTCTGAGGACCTTCAGAGTAAGCCATTCGGGGGAAGGTGGAGGAGACTCCATCTAGAGTTGTGGTGTGCATGTGCGCCTCCACGCACATGCGCTACCACTTCCGGGGGTCTCGGGTGTAGGTCCACGGAAGAAAACAGAGGAAAAAGTGGGATCTTCCAAGGATGATACCTCCGGACCAGCTCTGGGGATCTACTGGGGCGCACATGGCACTACAGGCCCCCGGAAGACCCTGAGTCCGGTAGGCTGGCGGACGATGAGGGACGACCTGCCACAGGAGGAAAAAATAAGCTGAAAAAAAAAAACTGACATGACTATATTTTCCTGGCTGCTCCTTGTCCTTGTGCAGTGGAATGACACCACTATTCTGTAGTCTTTGAGAACCACCCCTTGCTGAAAACAGCTACTGAATAGCCCCAGCAGGGGTTCAGCTAACACCAATGCCAGTTCCCCTAGTACCCTCGGATGCATAATATCCACTTCTGGGCCTTGTTTGTCTACAGAACTGCTAACTGACTCTTTTGCTAGTATACTTTTGCAGCCTTATTTCTGGGAACCCTCTGTCAGCTGCCTTTATGCTGCTTTCCGGCAAGGGCCCGTTGTGTTCCCTAGTGAATACCGAGCAGAAGTAACCATTCAGCATGGCTGCTTTCTGCCCATCTTCCTGTGTTTCCCTGCCCTCCCTTTTACCCTGACAATTCCACCTCCCAGCTTTCTTTTTTCCCTTATATATCTAAAAATCTGTTTTCCCCCTCCCTTAACCCCCTCTGTAATATGCAGCTCTGTGTTCACCTTTGCGATCTTGACTGCCCTCCTAGCCTAACTAGTTTTTTCCTGATACTCTTCCCATTCCTATCCCCCATGTCCTGGCTCTGCCCATTGGTACATTAGTTTACCCTGTGTACTGGTGGCAGCAGTACAGAAGGGGGCTTTCATTTTGTTATGAGCCCAGTTCCCAGGCTCCTGGGCACCTTAGTTGGGGGTAGGAAAAAAATCTAAGTAAAATAGGTGTAGCATGATGTTTAATAGCCTATGGTTATGTTCAGATATGTGGTGAACATCCACTCAGGACCTAACCTATCCCTTATCAGTGATAGGTCACCTACTGACCCTATCACAGTTGTCCTCAGGACTATGTCCTCCCTGCTTCCAAAAGTGCCCACTGACTTTCACATCAGCAAAGAGGTTCACCATCATTTCTTTTTGCAATAACACGTTGAGTCCCAAAGAAAGTAATTTGCAAAATCTTAATGTGTGCAGAGCCATCAAAATCTGCCTGGTAAGACACAGACTTTTTGCTGGTCTGCCAGTTATTTCATGCTCTCCTGAGCTACAGAGTAAGGGCAACCAGCTTCCAAAGCCACATTGGCAAGCTGATCAGAGCTTGTATTGCAGAGGCTTATGTGGCAGAAAAACTGAAACTGCCAGCTTTAATTAGGGCTCAGTCGTCAAGCGCCATGACCATAGCATTCTGGGCTGAAAGAGCAGATGCTTCTGGGTCAGTAATATAGTATATGGTTAGGGCTTATAATGAATAGAAAGCCATGGCTTTCAAAATCTTGTTGTAGGACAGTTCAAAGGTCAAAAAAGTTGTACTATCGGTCTGACGTCACATCGATAGTACAACAACTTTTTTGCCTTGCCCTGCCACCTCATTGGCTTACTTAACAATGCTCTGAGGAGAAAAAAATGCGGAACATGGTGGCGCCATTAAGCAAGTGCCGGTCGGGGGAACCTCATCTTCTTGACATGGAGAGCCTCACAAGGCTCTGTGTCACTAAAGTGAATCACTGTTTTTTTTTTTTTTTTTTAAACTAAATGGTGCCAAGCTAGCGGGATGGGGTGAAGCCGACCTGAGAGCGGGACGAGTCAGAGCGGGAGCAGCATGAAATTACGAAGGTAACCATCAAATTGGGGAAAAAATGAAAAAAGACACACAAGCCAGGAATCATATACGAGAATAGTGGATGGTTAACCATTCATAATTAGTGGTAGTAGCTTATTCGAAAGGCTGAAGACATCATGGAAACTCTCCATGATGTCATCAACAACCTCGATGGAAACACAGCCTTGTTGTGGATGGTCACCCATCCACTATTCTGTATATGCTAGCCAGTCACATAGTCACTCCTGCACATCTTTTTTTTTTTTTGTATAATGTTTTTATCGAACAGAAAAACAGAGAAACGAAATATTAAAATTCTTAAGAATCAGAATACAATCAAGTAGTGATTCAGGCTGCAAATTAGATTACAAGAACATATGGCATCTAGGCAACTGATTTGTGCTAGATACAACAAAGGGAACTGATTTATGATAGATACAATACAGCACAGTTACTTTGGCTGCTTGTATGTTGTTAGCAGCAGCAGAAATATTCCATACAATGAGATTGATTAGTGCAACACCAATGATGACAAAACATCCTCAGGAGAGCGTACTGGGACATATATATGGGAGAAGGAGTTAGCAAGCTCCTGGCCAGCAGGTTCAGATCGAGGCATAATGCAGCACTGAAATCAGCTGAGAAGTCTTTAGGTGGAAAATATGTAATTTTCTATGGCCTGGGATAAGGGGGCCCATATAATTTCAAAAGCATCTGTAGTGCCATTTGCCTTGTGTTGGTTGTGTTCTATTGTATGGCAGCTGCACAGATTTTTATTTTGCATTATTTGTTTATTGAATTTTGTTTTAATAGACATACATACAAACACTTAGACAAATACAATATACATTGATCTTAATGCATCACTTATACACAATAGATCCAGTTCCTTAAGTAACCTTAATCTAAAAAAACAATCAGCAAGTTACTATTATTTTATTATTCCAGCATAGATGTAATAAGAGGGAGAGCCTGGGTTTACTATTTGTATTCAGAAACCCTTCTATAGCTACAGAATCTCCATAACCTTTGATGTTAGATCCATCCCTCTCTCAGCATAAGGTTATCTGCGACTGGGAGAGAGGCTAAGTATGGCTGCCATACCCTTTGAAAAAGTTCCTCCTTATCCTTAATAACATACTGTATGTCAGACACTCCAACGTGAGAGCTTGCAGTATTAGGGCCTTCCACTGAGATATGGTGGGTTCCACTGCATTCACCCAGGTATTAAGGATGCAGTGTCTGGCCATGCACAGTATCACTCTGAGCCATCTCTTGACAGGAGCCTATTCTTCATCCCCCAATACCTCTATGCCAAACAGCAACAGTAGTGGTGACCTAGCATATTGCTGCCCAGTTATGTTCTGTATTTCTGCCACTATCTTCCCCCAAAAGTCTTGTAAAACAGGGCAAGCCCAAAAGTAATGATATTATGAAGCTAAATTATTATTAAATCTAGGACATACAGGGGATACTGCAGGGTTATATTTGTGTACAACCAGTGGCGGGCGATATAATCTATGACAAAATTTATAGTAAGATTCCTTATATTTGTTACACAACAATATACCCTGGTGGAGTTGAATTAACAGTTTCCAGTTCTCTTCTGAGATAAGAATCCCTAGGTCTCTGTCCCAGAGCAATTTAGTGCTCTGTGTTTTGTCTGGGAGCCAGGTTTTATCCACTTTGGCTACTCTCTGAATAGTACCCTTAGGATTTTTTTGTCCAGTTAGTATTAACTGTTCAAGTTGTTCCCACATAGAATCTAGGCTCTGTGCTCTATTAATGGATCTGATATAGGCCCTAAATTGTAGATAACGAAAAAAATGTTGACGTCCCAGACCAAGTCCTAGCCTGTATATTCTCAAATGAATCTAATCCACTCCAGATAAACAAATGTTGAAGGCGAAGGACGCCTCTTGCCTCCCATTCCCGATATCCCATGTCTTCCATACCTGGAAGGAAAAAGGGGTTCCCTCTCAGAGGCAGGAGTAGGGTATCCTACTGTCCTATCCTTCTATGTTTAACCATTCCCCTCCAACTCTCTAAAACAGCCTTAACTAGGGGATTAGTATCAAGTAAGTTAAGGTAAGCCTTCCATCCTCTAATAAATAAATATTTGGAAATCTTGCCAGGGCATCCCCTCTCCTCTAGGTCTAACCAACCAGCCTCTGCAGGTCTTCCCACCCAATCTTGCACATATCGACATTGAATGGCCATATGGTAAACTCCTAAGTCTGGAAATTGAAGTCCCCCCTTTTCTAATGGTGCTTTTAACCCATCCTCGGTTGTTTACCACGTCATATAAATTCAGAAAAAGTATTTTCTAGTCTCTTAATATCAGTCCATCTAAGCCCTATATGAAGCATCTGTAAGCCATAAAGTATCCTTGGTAGGACATTCATCTTGATCAAATTGATTCTGTCCATCCATGTAAGAGGAAGATCCCGCCATCTAGTCAAATCTGCCATTATTGTGTGCAAGAGCAGGCCATAGTTAAGATTATAAAGGGCTCCAATATTTCTTCCAACCCTGATACCCAAGTATGTGAATGCCTCTTGGACAGTCTTAAAACCCCATTTTGAACTCTGCAAACCGTTCTGTATGCTCTGTCCCCCAATTCTCATTTCCTCCGACTTGTCTAAGTTTAATTTATATCCTGAAAACCTAGAGAATTGTAAAATTAAGTCCAATAGCATCGGCATAGACTGATCTGGTTCAGCAACATATAACAACATGTCATCTGCATACAACAACAGCTTGCTTTCTCTGCCTGTCCTCCCCCGAACCCCTACAATTCTGGGATGTGCTCGGATGGCTAAAGCCAAGGGTTCAAGTACTAATGCAAACAAGAATGGAGACAGAGGGCACCTGTGTCTAGTCCCTCTACTCAAATCAAAGCTACCCGAAAGCTTGCCATTTACAAGAACTCTAGCTCTAGAATTTGTATACATCGGTTGTACCATTCCTTTAAAATCATCACCCAGACCAAACCGGGTCAGACCTTTCATCAAGTATGGCCATTCTACTCTGTCAAATGCTTTTTCTGTGTCCATCGACAGGATATGTACCACCTCCTGTTTACAATGTGCTCCCCACACCACATTGAGAAGAGTTCTCATATTATGATAAGAGTATCTGTCCCGTATAAACCCAGTCTGGTCTGGGTGAATGAGTCCTAGGAGCACTACCTCCAATCTACTAGCCAAAATCTTGGCCAATATCTTAGAATCACAACTTAAGAGGGATATCGGTCTAAAGGAAGAACATTCGAGTGGGTCCTTCCCTGCTTTTGGACTCAAGCATATTGTTGCTTCTCCCCAAGAGTGTGGCAACTCCCCTCTCTCTTCCCTAGCTTCCTTAAACTTGTCCTCTAGGTGCTCTACTAGTTGAGTCTGTATGGTTTTATAATATTTGGCTGAAAAGCCATCCAGGCCACTAGTTTTCCCTCTCTTGAGGGCTGTGATAACTTTGAGAATTTCTTCTTTTGTTATAGCTGAATTTAGCCACTCTCACTGCACGTCTGTGAGCTGTGGCAAAGTGATTCTGTTCAGAAAGTCCATCATCTCCCCCTCTCCTCCCGCAGGTTGGGAACGATAAAGTTTCTGAAAAAATCCCCTAAACCGATTTCCAATAGAATTCATATCCTTCCGGAGTAATCCATCCTCCCCTCTGACAGCATGTATCAGATGTGTTCCTCTTTTCCCTGTCACTAAATTGGCCAACATAGTGCCCGGCCTATTCCCCCATTCATATAAATGTTTCCTGACAAAAGGGCAAGTCTTCCTTGCCTCTCCCAGCAGCAAATTTTTAAGGGCTTCCCTGGTCCCAGTCAAGAGATGTTGTACATTTTCTCCTCTCTCCTTTTGAGCAGCTTTCCCCTCTAATACTTTAAGCCTCTGCTCCAGATTTAACCTCCGCTCCCGGACTCTATGTTTATGATTGGAGACAAAACTAATAATAGCCCCTCTCATAAATGCTTTCCCTGCATCCCAAAAAAGGGACCGAGATGTAGCCATCTCTGAATTAGTTTGTACATATAGCTTCCATTGTTTTTGCATATATTCTTTAAAATCCTTGTAAGTGAGCAAATAGTTGGGAAATCTTCATGTCAACGGCATATGTCTCTCTCCTCCCCACCTCATTGTCAGTGTGACCATCACGTGGTCCGATATATGGATCGGGCTATGTTTAATACAACTGACTCAGAAATACCAAGTCCGAGGGAGTAGAATGTAATCTATTCGGGACCAAGTGCGATGTGGGTGTGAGAAAAAGGTATATTCTCTGGTTGTGGGATTGGCAGTTGGCCACCCATCAATTAGATCTAAGTCACTCATTCCCCGCCAACCACTCCCGAATGGCGCCTTTCGGGGACCCTCTATCTTTCGAGTGGTCCATAGCTGGGTTGAACAAGCAGTTCATGTCTCCCCCTAGTAACAGACCTGGGAATTGCTCTGCGACCAACAAGGACATCAAAGATCTATAGAAGGCTGGGTCGTGTACAGCAGGGGCGTACACGCTCCCAAGCGTAACTCTTTCCCCTTGTATTGTTCATACCACAAAGATGTATAGCCCAGATTCTGAATCAGCCATGATCCTCTCCTTCAGGAATGGTAACTTTTTATGCAGAAGAATATCCACTCCTCGTTTATGGGACTGAAAGGCTGCTGAATAGCATTCCCCTACCCACCCCCCTCTTAAACTTAGTATGCTCCTTATCTGTGAGATGGGTTTCTTGTAGCATAACAACTTGAGTATTTTGACACTTTAATGCTGTCAGCAACATTGTGTGCTTAACAGGAATGGCTATTCCCCTAACATTCCAGAAGACGATGGTCAGGTCTTTCAAGATAGCCATACTTCAACCTTCTGCATTTCCCTACCCATCAGACCCTCATAGACTCCTCCTATATCTCTCCTCCTCCTCCCTTTCCACAACGCTGAATTGGTATCATATTTGGATCTTAGAAATAGTAGTGAATCATGGCAGAATAAACAAACAGTAACTAAAACAAGAACTATGTACAACCATTCCTCCCCCTCTCCACCTTCCCCCACCCACATCCCTCGACATGCCTCCCTCCCCTTTGCAACAGTAACTGCAATAAGCAGAAATTTTACATTCCCTCCCCTCCATCAAGCAAAATGCTTCCCCCTCCAAGCCACCTCAGTTTGTTATAGAAATTACAAGTTGCAGCTATCAATACAGATCTGTTAGAAACCCTCATATGTTGACACAGATGTAGGATAGACATTGATAAAGATAATAATATTCCCTCCAGGCAGCGTTGGGAATTCTAAACAATCCTACCCTCAGTGAATTATAACCAGAACATAGAATGTAATGAAATAGCTGGCAATTTATACTTATGCATAATAATAAAAGTGAGGGGGAGAATCCCCCAATCAGCGAGCCAGTTCAGAGCTTGCCTGAGCGGAGGGCACACAGCACAGTTAAAACAAAGCACTGTAACTCCCTCCACCCCGGCCGCCCCATCCATTCCTCCCCTACTCCAGTCCCTTTGTTCATACCCGCAATCTATCCCACACCATATGTCTCCATCATAACGACATTTAGAATGCTCCCATCAAGAACTCCCCCCCCCCAATTCCCCCAGATGTATCAAAGGCTCGGTCATGACCCTTCTATCAGGTCCTGCTAAAATTAACATAGAATCGGAGCCACCATATAGATTAAAACATACGGAAGTCCCCTGAAAAATAATATATACTATGCGGTTCCAAGTTATATAAGAAAAAGAAAGTCATAGCGCTAGGCTTTGATTCCATATCAAGGATTACAGTTGCAGCCATTTCTTCAATAGATTTCAGGGAGAGGAAAAAAAAAGGTCCAGTCCAGGATTCATGAATGTATCATTCCCAATTTATCCAACAGACTTCTCCCTCTCTAAGCATCGCCATTATGCCCAACATAATCATCAATCAATTCCAAAACAGAAGGGAAAAGAAAAAGAAAAACTACCAGCACCTGTGTCTTTTAAATTGTTACTCCAGATCATCCAGGGTAATCCACATGTAAACGAGAAGCAACGCAAATGCCTCCAGCTCAAGTCAGCCGATTTTCTTTTTAAGATCACTGACAAAACTTTCCGCCTTGGGTACTTCCCAAAAAGAATGCACAGCTCCCTCATGTTTAATTTTAAGGGTAGCTGGATAGAGCATATAACATTCGACCTTAGCCTCACCAGCTGTGCCATTACAGAATTGAAGGCCCGATGACACTTTAACAAGTGTGCAGAATAATCTTGTGAAAGAAATAAACGATGGGCCTCATATTGAATCTCAGAGTGCTCTCAGTAGGCTTTCAGAATAGCTTCTCTATCTGGATAGTAGTGAAACCTCATGATTATCTACCATGGAGATTGAGTTGGTGCAGGTCTTGGCATAACAGCCCTGTGGGCTCTTTCAAGCTTCAAGTGACCATTTTTCTGTGAGAGACCGAGCAGCTCTGGCAAAACCTTAGCGCAGAAATCAATCACATTCAGTCCCTCCAGCCCTTCCGGGAGCCCTCTTAGGTGCAAATTCAGGTGACGATGATAGTTCTCCTGGTAGTCAAGGAGTTCTTTGAGCTCATCCAACTCCCGTTGCAGCACCATGACTTGCTCTGGTATAGGGGCAGTCATGTCCTCAAGGTCGTAAATTCTCTGCTCCGCTTCATTTAGTCTTGTAGCGTGAGTAGCGTGTAAATCAACCAGCTCTTGCAATTTACAGTCAAAGTTGGTGGCAAACATGTCAACCTGGGTTCTAATGCAGCAAGGACCTGTTGAGTCACCTCGTGGCCTAATGCACTAACTTCTCCAGCCAACAGGGATATCCGGCCTGTATTTTCCCCCTGTGAGACCTGCAGTTACTTCTTCTGACTTTTGCCGGTGGTACGCGTGTTTTTCACTGCAGTAGAGACCACATAGTCGTCCATCCTGCCTTCCAATACATTCCCTTTGGTTTGAAATAACTTTTACTTAGCTTTAGATAGTTTAAAATTCACTTATTTTGCAGTAGCTCGAGGAGCGAGAGAAAAAGCGTCTTTAAGCTAGTCAACTCATTAGCGCCCCCCCAACCCCGCACAGATTTTTATGGCTGTGGGTGGAAACTACAGCCATCTTGCTGTCTGCAGCTGGAAAATGGAGTATTGTGGAACACATATTTTGGAGTTTTCAATGTTTCCTTCCACATCTACAAATCACTATACCAACTGAAATAAAATACTCCCTTCTTTCTGTTTACAATGTTGGAGACATAACTCCAAGCTGCTTATCAGATGGCCATTAGGAGACTGAAACAGCCTGTTAAATATTGGTTGCCTATTAAACTGGAGATTTGTTTACCCCTTCGAAATGCAACAACTTGCACATTTAAATACTTAGCATTTAAACATTTTCTTGCTGCACGCTTCAGTTGGGTAGGTATTGTCTTTCAAGAAAGATTCATACCTCATAAATGTTATCCTTTCCCAGCAAATCCAAAAAGATTTACAGTTTTCTAACTTCTTAAGACACTACCTGATAAGTACTGTCTCAGACATACTGTATGCCAGTTCTTTTGTGAACTATCCAGGCAAAATATGTAGCAATCAGCAGGCATTTTTTCACTATGCTTTTTGGGAAAAAAATATATTGAGCTACAGCAAACACACACACACTGTACACACCATCCTCATGGCCACAACATTCCAAATAAATATTTAAATCTAATATGTTTTACAACAATAAACTGTTTGTTTATGTCAGCGAACACAGTGAAGTTCAGTTTACAGTAGATTTCCTTAAAATATCTCTTATCCTATATTTTGTATCCTGGATAGTGCTGGGGAGATGCTACATTTCATTTTCATAGGGCTCTTCATTTACACATTCTTGCACTGTATTTACTCAGGATGTCCCAGATTAGATGCAATATCTTGTTTTCTGTGGGGTTATGATTTTATCATTTTTATAATGTATTTATTCTTAGAAAATGGAGTAAGAAAATCCTGGGCTCTGATTGACTGATAGCCCTGGCAAGGTGGGCGTCTATCAGACAACAGAGCCCGGGTAAAAAAGGTGCCAGCACAGCCTGCCCTTTCACAACAAAAATCATAGTGTCAATAGAATTTTAAAATTTGAATGCCAGCCATTTTTCCCCTCGCTTAGCGAGATAATGTGTCCCACACCTCAAAGCTGACTCCTGCTTGCTGCTATTCATTTCTCCTCCTTTCAAAGCTGACTGCTAGAGAGGGAGAGAAAAACACTCAGCTTTTGAAAGAACAATTGAGCATTAACTCATTTTTAAAAAAAGCCAATTTCCACATTCAAATTGTGCTCACCGCTACTTGAAGACACCCACTAGCCTTAACTGCAGCTTCGCGCTTGACCGAAAAAAAAACCTTTTTAAGACACAAAATAAATGTTCCCCAATTAGACTGTTGATAGCAGAGCTGCCTTCTTCAGATCTCATAGCCCATCATGCCTAACTGCACAGCACCACAACTCAAATCCCGATTAGTCTGTGACTGCCATGCCCGATCCGTTTTGAAGATACCGAAAAACATGTCTCCCACCTCCACCGTACCCCTCTCCAACCCCAACAACCAGAAACTTATTCTCAGACAGGTGAAAAGACATCAATTTATATGCAATGTTGAGTTTTTAGGTTGGAGAAAGTGTGCAGTGTTCCTCTATGGTACAGACCTCCTAACTGGGACAGGCCCAGTTTCTCCCATCTCATCAAAACCCGATGGATAAAAACATTGTACCCCGCTTTGGTTTTAAAGTAGATGTTAATACTGCCAGTGGTGATATAGAATTGGGCTAACCAGTAAATTTATGGATGGCACTCCACACTGTCAATGTGCTTATGGTAAAGGGGTTTGTAAGGAGTGGTGAGGCCTCCCCCAAGAGGGATGGTGACAACAAGCCTAAGAACATGTCCATTCTCCCCTTATCTTCCTCCAGCAAAAATCAAGCTGGTGTGGTCTGATGATTTCCCACTGGCAGATAAGCCATCTGTGTAGCCCAATAATATAACTTGAAATTTGGCAATGCACAACCCCTCAGCCTGGCCAGCCATTCTAGTATGGAACATTTTATATGTGCTGGCTTCCCGTGCCACAGAAAATTGTGGGTCAGTGAATCTAAGGCTTTAAAGAAGGTAATAGGGACTCTCACTGGTAGCGCCTGAAACAAATACAAGCATTTTGGCAATGTACGCATTTTCAATACATTTATCCTTTCCAACACCGACAATGGTAGCGACTGCCACTTTGCACATTCGGTTTTCAGAGCTTGCAGCAATGGGACATGACTGCTCATGTATAGAGCTGGGGCACTGCATATTAGTTTCACACCCAAGTATTTAATACTTCCAGTGACTATCAGACTCAAAGAGTTGATGGCCAGCTCCCCCTACCCAATCTATCAACCTATAATAGTTCACTCATTCTACAATTCACCTTCTGCTCAGATATTGCTCCATATTCCTGCAACAGCTTGTGAACAGCGGGTGGACCTGCATTGGAGTCTTGCAGATAGAGCACAGGCTGTTATCTGGAAAAAGAGACAGCCTGTGTTCCACAACTCCAACCGTTTGATATCCCTTGATGTCTGGATGACACACAATGCTGCTGCCAGGGGTTCCTGTGCCAAAACATGTAACAAGGGGGATAGGGGACATCTTTGTCTGGTACCCCTAGTTAAGGAGAAAGAAGGCACTGATTCCCCACAGATCAATATTTGTGCCTCTGGGGCTTAGTAGAGGGTGCACACCCACTTACAAACTGCTGATTCAGCTGGAAGCAATGCAGGGTTTCAAACATGTACCACCACTCCACATGGTCAAAGGCCTTTTCAGCATCCAGTGTAAAGATCACTTCCCGTGACTTACTGCAGTCTTAGACCACCTATGGATAATGTTGAGTGTTCTGTGAACATTGGCCTTCCCCTGTCAACTTTTGACAAAGCCAGCCTGGTTAACGTGAACAACATCTTGAAGTATAGGCTCAAGCGGAGATGCCATGAGTATGACTGAGATCTTGTAGTTTGCCATTAGGAGCAATATAGCTCTAAGGCCCTGTACACTAGGGACCAATTTTAAAATGTTTAAAAAATGTTTTTTAAATTGGGCCATAGTACAGTTGTCAGAGCATCCACATTGCATTCCGACAATCATGCTACCCCGAGCAGGTTCCCAGGCATAACTGCAGCACCCACCTCAAAGCATTATGGGTGCCTCAGTGCCGTAGTGCATGGCAGAATACCCGTGATCGGGATCTGAAAGGGATCACGGAAAAAAATACATTGGTGGAATTCTTGATCCCTCACCAACTCAGCAGTACCGTTATATTTTTTTTTAAATCCTGCAGGAAAGAAAAAAAAAGTTTTTCTTAATACGACGGGTTGCCTTAACCCGTGTTATAGCATGGTTTGCATACACACTGCTGTTAACACGGATTAAGGCAACTGTGTTTATCCAAAACCATGCTAAAGACTACCTCTCTAGCAGGGTTTTAGCATGGTTTTAGAACACGGTTGTAACCGTGTTAGTGTGGACACTAACCATGTTCCAGGAGCTTAAAACGGTTTAAGGCAGTTAAACTGTTTTAAGCTCCCTAGTGTGTACAGGGCCTATAAGACTCACAGAAGGAGTGATCCTTATTTGGTTGTGGCAGTACTGTGATAGTAGCAGACCATGTGGAGGGGGGCAGCTTACACTGGACAAGGCTCTCCTGAATATATTTACAGAGGCTCAACTAGCATCCCAAGGAAGACCTTATAAAAGTCAATCAGTGGCCCATCAGGTCCTGGTGCCTTCCTACTTCCTCTCTAACCAACAACTGATTTACATTAGTTCTGTAACTCTCTAAGGCAGGGTCAAAGGTGCTTTAGAGAAGAATTCATATGAACATACGAAAATGGCAGCAGAAACAGGTCTCATAGCCTATCGAGTCTGCTTGAGTGCGTAGTTAGCACCTTATAATGCTGCTGCCTCTTTCTTGCCTCCATCCTATTACCCCTTCCCTTTCTCCCTATCCCAAGCCCTCTTGAAGCTGTCAATCATCTTGCAGGCCACTACCTCACCCAGCAAGGAGTTCCACTTGTCCACCACTCTTTCTGTGAAAAAATGTCTCCTCATCTCTCTCCTGAATCTACCCCCCTCCAATCTCAGTTGGTGTCCTCTCATGTCCCTCCCCTTTCTCCTCTAGAAAATCCTCTTTGTATTAGTCTTGTTTATTCCCTTCAGGTACTTAAAGGTCTCAATCATATCTCCCCCGTCCCTCCTCTGTTCCAGAGAGCACATATTCATCTCCCCCAGCCTTTCCTCTGATGGCTTGCCCTCCAATCCCTGGATCATCTTTGTAGCTCTATGCTGCACCCCCTCCAACAATTTGATGTCCTTCTTCAGGAATGAGCACCAATATTGCATGCAGTACTCCAGGTGGGGCCTGACCAGCGACCTATACAGGGGCAGGATAACCTCCCTACTTCTGGAGGAGATTCCTCTAGCTATACACCCCAGTATTTTGTTGACTTTTGCCACCACCCTCCTGCACTGAACAGAGTTGTTCATGCTCCCTGTTATGATCACCCCTAGGTCCTTCTCTTCTGTGGAGCAACCCACCTGAACCCCATTTAAGTGATAATCCCTCCCCTTGTTCCGGGCTCCAAAGTGCAGAACCTTGCACTTCTTGGCGTTGCACCCCAGCTGCCATTTATCTGCCCAATCCTGCAGCTTATTCAGGTCCTCCTGCAACCCCTCCCCCCGTGTCATCTACCACAGCTCCCATCTTGGTATCATCTGCGAACAGACTGATTTTGCTCTGGATCCCATTTGAGATATCTGCAATGAAAATCCCGAACAGTACTGGTCCCAGCACGGATCCCTGTGGTACCCCACTTGTCACCGATCTCGGTGATGAGAGTTTCCCTCCTACCACCACCCTTTGCTGTCTCCCCCTCAGCCAGTTCCTGATCTAGGTCTCCATTTTTGGTCCTGCCCCACATACTCCAGCTTCCCTCCCAATCTTCCATGTGGCACTGAATCAAAGGCCTTACTGAAGTCCAAGTACAGGACGTCCACAGCATGGCCCTTGTCCAGTTCCAGCTTCCACCCACCCTTATCCATATCTGTCCACTTTCACTGCCCCTCACGGTCCCTGCCTTTGCAGCCCTTCACACCTACTCCCCATTATTTGCATTTGGCTTAAGTGTATCCCCACACCTGTCCCCCAGTCCTTACTCTTGTACTTATATGCTCTATTACTAGTCTGATATCAGTCCTTCTTTAACCCCCTGGTCCTCGTTTGATGACCTTTACTCAGTTACACATTAATACAATCCCCTCAGTGTACTACATTAATACAGCAACACATTAGTACAATCCCCTCAATGTATTACAGCTCTTATGAACCCAAAATACTTATCACAGCCCGAGTATGCTACATCTGTAGCTTAGTAATACATTACCACCTAAGTATATATCAAATCCAAATATGACATCACATAACAAGGCTAGCTTTCATATCATAACAATCATTGCAAGAGACCCTGTGGGCTTGGTAAACCTTTCTATCCCACCCATCTACATCCCTGTGTCTGAACTTTTACCACCTGACTATTAGCTTTACGAGTCAGTTAATATGGACAGTTTGTATGTCCACAAGCTCCTCCCTCACAGCCTTCAAGCCCGACCCCCAGTGGCTTTTCAGTATTTAAGAAAAAGCCTACAGCACAGAGTAGGTGCGAGGGCTTTACCACAGCCAACAACTGTTCCCACAACCAGCACCCAAGCCACCAACAGTTACAATATCACAGCCCAAGTAACAGTTGTAACTCACAGTACTAATTTAAACAGTTGTAACTCAAAGCACTAATTTAAAGTACAAACTATTCAAATTTCAAAATTAAAACAGAAAAAAATTAAACAGAGCCACTTTCCTGAACACACCCCCCTCTTCTGTTCACACGTGAATTCATCATAATTGCTCTGTGGTAGTGGTAGTAGCGAGTGGTGGGGTTGACCTCCCTGGTGTAGACAGTCATACAGAAGGCATCAAATGCGCTACCAATACATTCCCTTCTGGTGGTAGTCTAACCCTCACTATTCCTAATCTAATCAATATTCCTAGCCCCTTCCCTGCTTTTTAGATGCCATGCTAATAGCTTCCCCCCATCCTGTCAAAATATTGGCCAGCTTGCATTAGGAGAACGGCTCTTCCTATTTCTGCACTGGTGATAGTACAGTAATCCCATTTTAGTTTTTCTAGGCAGTGGTATAGGACCTGTATGGGTGTATCATGTGGTCCATCTCCATTTGGGTGATTTTCACCTACAGATTCTTCACCCAGGATTTAGTGGTTTTATGTTTGTGGCTAGAGAAGGCAACTGTCAGCCCACTGACCACAGCCTTAAGAGCTTCCCATCTGGTGGCATGCAATGTGTGGCCTGCTTTGTTTAGCTCCATGTACTCGGCAATCCCCTTAAACATCATGGGACCAATTTTAGAATCCCTCTTTAGATTGGCACAACGTGCGCCAGATCTCTCACTGTCGAAAACACGGATGCACCAGGGACTCTGCACCAGGTTTTGTAAGAATCAGTGTCCTGGCGCCAGACTCTCAGAGTCTGCTGCAAGCTGTCCTGTGCACCGACTATACGGCACATGGGAGAGAAATGTCACAAGCTGCAGGACATTAAGCCGTCAGTGGTAGCCATGGCAGGGAGCCACTGGACAGGCATCCTGACAGCTGGCGGGGTCTGTGGAGGGCAGGACAGGGTGGGTTGGGGGTGGCAACAGACCCAAAAGGAGCCAGGGTACAGCTGCCGTGGTGCCAGGGACTGGGCCTTGGGAGGGGTGACAGGCACCGGGTCTGTAGTACCACCATGGTGACATGTACCAATAAGTAGCAGTGGGACAACAACATTTTTGTATATCTCCTCTGGGCAGGGTTCTGCCACCCCTTACTCTGGCCCCTGTTATGTAGCAAATGCCATATAACTGGATTGGTCATCTCCCCATTCAGCTGTGTATTGTAACTGTGGAAGGGTGTGGGAATAGACAACACAGACACAGCAATGAAACTGTAGAACTCACAAAAGTTCTGTGTGAATTTTATTTTCTACATAAAATTCTAAGTCAGAATAAAAAATAACAAACTAAAATAATAAAGAAATTCACTCAAACTGAGCTCCAGCACTGCTCTTCCTTATCAGTGCTGCCACAAAGTGGATAACATGGCAGCAGTTTCTCCACTATCCATTGTGCTACCAGTCTGCAGTACTTACATGCACTACTGCTTTCCAAGACTGATCTGTTAAACTGAGCACATGGGGTGCTTATATACAGGCTGCCCATGACATCTTACAGTCAGCTGATCTGTCAAAATCTAATACACAGGAATAACTAATCTGATACAGACTTTTGGGGGAATCAGCTTGACACAAAACCTTTTAATGTAATATATAATACACAGATAAGCATCTTTATAACTCTTCCCTACGTATTTCTAAAAGTCATAAGCTTTAGAAAGCTTAAGGGCCACTTAAAGGACTAAGCCCCTCCCTCTGGACAGTGTCATAGACTGTCATAGCTTCATAAATAAGCCTCTGTTCGTGGCCACTAGCTCCTAAGAGCCTACCAGTCTTCAGAAGCTTTGCGCAGGAACAGGTAAGGATATGGGGTTAACCACCCCATATTATAACTTCCTAACCCTGTTCCATTTTAAACCATGCATTTGTATTTCTTTATTCATTCTACCCCTGTAATTATGGCAGAGGTTACACTTTACACTTTGTCATTGCTTTGCTATGGTTCTCCCGTCAGCTGAAATCGCCAGCCGACGAGCTGACATTTTATTTGGGCCTTTTGTTATGTTTTATTAAACCTGGGACTCCTATCAGCCCCCATTTCATTTTTAACTTCTGATAGACCCCTGTTCTAGGGCTTTTCTCAAGTGAGCCCTTTACAAGTTCTTTTAATTGCTGGGGGTCCCTTCTGGCACTCAGCTCCAGCTCTTGTCCAAGTTTGGGAGCCAAGCGCCACAGTGTGCACAACTGTGCCACCCCTGCTTTAATCAGAGCTCCTTACAGCTCCACTACACTCTGGAGAGTGTCGCATCGTGCTGTTCTTTCTTGATCATCTTGAGCACCTTGCTGCTCCAACCAGACCACCTACTCCAAACTGGGAATTCAGTGCTCTCCTCGCTTTCCAATTGCTCAGAAGTTGCAACATACAACAAAGCAGAGAAACGAGGAGCAAACTGAGCCACCTTTGGCATAGTGCCCACCAGAGGAGCGGAAATGCAGCAAACAAGCATTAGCTTTAGAAAATCGTCGCAAATGGCAATAACATTGAGAAGGTCGGCTACAGGGGTATCTCACATTAATATACCCCATAGCACACAGGATTGCTTCTGTTCTTTTTAGTTTTGGAATTTTACAGCGGAGGGAGTGGCATCCATATTTGACATACCTGCTCCATTCAGGAGCTACCAGGGCAAAATAATAGAGCCACGTAAAAGCGGCAAGGCTTTGCTCCAACCAGAGCAGACAGGGCACCAGGGATTACCTAAGCTACGGATGTGTTTTTGGTAATTTATTTCTCATTTTACACTCCTCGTAGCACACAAACATTTGGTTCCCCTTCTATCAATAGTGCCACAAACATTTATATGGACACACAGACCGGATCAAGCACCACAAGAGTCCCTGCAGGCTTAAGGTCTGATGCCCTGCACAAACGGAGCTGGCTAGCTCCACAGATAACTGTTAAGAGCTTACTTTGCCCTTTTTTTATAACTCTAGGGGCAAAATTCCTTTACTGGAATGCACTCTGGTCCTTTATTCATAAATGGCACAATAAGACTTATCTAGCTTTACTGCCCACTAGCCCAGGGCCAATTTATAAACAGGAGGCATAACATTGCCTCTACACAATCACCACCTAGGACAGAAAGAGAAAAACAGTGGGGAAAAATAGCAAGAGTTACTACAGTGAGAGGCCACCCCATCATCATAGAAAAGGGGAAATAGTCAAGGTAGACTAAGAATAGGGAGTTGCAACTGCAGCAGGCTTCAGATAGAGGGGGTAGACAAGAGAGGATGTCCCGGGGTGCACTCATGATTCAGGGGAGTGTTATTCTGCCACAGTAACCATTTAAAATAACAGTAGATGAGGTACTGTAAAGGTGTTGGAACTCCGGTGCTGTCCCTCACAGCTGTATCTTACCACTGCTTGCTGTGGAAGTGAGAGTTTCTGAGGTCAGAAAGATGCTGGTACCAGCTTAACATTGCCCAACAACTTTATAAATGGTGACAGGCTTCACATACAGACATTAGCATGTGGTTCAAGTACAGGGGAACTACCCATTAACCCATACCTACTGTGTCACAGCTCGCTGATCCTGTTTAAGAAACATTGCAATGGTGACATTTTCTGGTGCATTGACTGTATTTGTCATTTACCTGTGAATCCAAATGATGTTGCAGTTCCCCCACCCACACCACCAACCAGTCTGCTGACATAGCTATCCCACTGTGTCCAACAGCTGAGGCATTTCCAAAGTCATGGGAGGGGGCTCCATGGAGGGCACCTACTGAACCAAGGCAAGATGGAGGTGCTGGTGATCGAGTCTGGTCTCGGGCATGATGGGAATGCCGCCGGGGTGGTAACAAGACTTCTCTTGGGATCTACCCCATTGTTGGCATCCTCTAGGGTGAAAAAATCTGGGCATCATCTTGGATGACAGGTTGGCACTTGATGCTCAGGTGTCACCTGTCATCCAAAGTGCTTTTTACCACTTAAGAAATGTCACCCGGATCAAACCCCTACTTCGACCTGAGGACCTTCCCTCACTGGTACATGCCTTTGTTACATTCAGGTTGGACTACTGTATGCTCTTCACTTCGGGGTCAGTGGAGGGAACCTCCGCCGACTGCAGCTAGTGCAGAACGCAGCAGCCAAGTTGCTGATGGTCCTACCCAGGTCTTGTCACGTGACCACAGTCCTGCAAAACCTGCATTGGCTGCCTGTCAGGTGGAGGATCATCTTCAAGGTGGGCTTGCTTACCTGTAAGACTCTATACGGCTCAGCCATAGCTACCTGACTGACACCTGCCATCCCGGTCCACTCCCTCCGCTCCTCCACCAATGGTCTCCTAGAGGTTCTGCAAGCCAGGCTGAAACCTCAGGTGACCACTCATTCGAGGTGGCCAGCCTGGTCCTCTGGAACTCGCTCCCCAGATCATTGAGGGAGGTGCCATCGGTGGAGGTATTTAAAAGGGGTCTAAAAATGTATCTCTTTAAAGAGGCATTTCCAGTCTAAATGCAGACTATTTTAAATGGTTTATTTATTTTTAATATTTATTAATGCCTATTTATTGTTGAATTTTAGACTTTTGTCATATAGAACCCTTGTGCAGCTTCATTTGTATGTTGATGTTCTGCCCTGCTTGTTTTGACCTTGTAAGGCACCCAGAGCCTCTGGGATTGGGAGCCATATAAATAAAGTTCACCTTACTTACTTTACTGTGGTTCCACTGGTGTGGGGATGGATGTCTGGGTATGGGATGGCCACTGACAGCCACTGGCATTGGCCACAACAGAGGGCATGGGTCACCGCCCACCTTGCCATGGCTCAGGGAAGAGCGCATGGGCCGTTAGACCAGCCCCATGTCTAGTCTAACTCAGGCAGCCACTGCACCCATTGGGGGGGGTTGCAGATTCCCACTTAAGGCGATACTGCAGCTCTGCCCTGGTGCAAGCCCCTCTCCACCTTGCTATACCAATGCATCCATTGCAAAGACACTGCAAGCCCAGCCAGCACAGGCAGACCCCCATTGGCGCAAGGGGGATCTGAAAATTGGGAATAGTGCATGATGCGGAGCAAGATACCTCTTGCACCAGTCCTTGTTGGTGCAAGAACCATGTGCCATTCCCAATGGTTTGAAAATCGGGCCCCATATCTCTCTAATCAGGCTACCTCAGGAGGGTTGGGTCCAGATGCCATACCATCATCACACATACCGGAGCGCGGTCTGTGATTAATATAGGCTAATATTGGTGTTTTATATCATTCCAAGGAAACCAATGGAGATCAAGAGCCTGTCTATTTGGGCATATGATGAGTGGACATGCGAATAAAATCTGTATACTCTCCCCTTGGAGTTCTCACTTCGCCAGCTGTCAGTCAGACCAAAAGTGTACATTATGTCCTGGAGGGCTCTGGCACTCTTAGACAGTGGGATGTGGGTAGGATTAGATCTACCCATCAGGGTCTCTATGCCACAGCTGTAATCAACTCCTAATACCCAGGGTCCAGAATAACTGGCCATTTCATAGAAACATAGAAACATAGAATTTGACGGCAGATAAGGACCGCTTGGCCCACCCAGTCTGCCCATTTCCCTACCTACTGGATAAGCTGCAGATCCTAGTTAACCAGCAGCCTACTTCTTCCTACCCCCACCCCCCAGAACTGCCTTATGACTATCCCATGCATGCTTGAATTCCACCACTGATTTTGACTCCACAACCTCCTCCGGAAGGCCGTTCCATGCATCCACAACCCTCTCTGTGAAAAATACTTTCAAATTACCTCTGAGGCACCCCCCATCTTCAAATTGTGCCCTCTTGTTCTTGCACACTTCTTTTTGAAAGATGCTACCTCTTGGACTTTGTTGATTCCCTTGAGGTACTTGAAAGTTTCTATCATGTCCCCCTCCCTCCTTTCCTCGAGGCTATACATATTAAGCTCCTTAAGTCCTCTCTTAATGTCTTCCGGTGCAGACCCTGCACCATTTTAGTTGCCCTCCTCTGGACAGCTTCCATCCTGTCTATGTCTTTATGAGATTGGGTCTCCAGAACTGCACACAGTACTCAGATGGGTCTCACCAGCTGTCTGTACAGAGGGATAATAACTTCCTGTTTTCTACTGGTGATGCCTCTCCCTATGCATCCCAGTATCCCCCCAGCCCTCCTTGCTGCTCTCTCACATTGCTTGCCCATCTTTAGGTCATCTGATATGACTACCCCCAGGTCCCTTTCCATTTTTGTTGTTGTTAGTATCTCACCCCCCATTGTGTACTCTTCCCCTGGGTTTTTGTTTCCCAGGTGCATTACCTTTCACTTCTTAGCATTGAATCTAAGCTGCCATACATTTGACCATTCCTCTAACCTTGCCAAGTCCCTTCTCATCCTTTCCACCCCACCCTGTGTATCAACTCTGTTGCAGATCTTAGTGTCATCTGCAAAGAGACATACTTTTCCTTCCAGTCCTTCTGCAATGTCGCTTTATAAAGACATTGAAGAGGACCGTCCCACACTGAACCTCCCAAGTGTACCCCCTAGTAACCCTCCTTTCTTCTGGAGTGAACTCCATTTACTATTACTCTCTGTGTCCTATTCTCCAGCCAATTCTTTACCCAGGCTGTCATCTTGGGACCCACTCTCAGGCTGGCTAGCTTGTATATTAATCTTTGTGTGGGACTGTGTCAAATGCCTTGCTAAAGTCTAGGTAGGCCATGTCCACAGCCCCTCCCTGATCTACTACTTTGGTCACCCAGTCAAAGAAATCTATCAGATTCGTCTGGCATGACCTTCCCGCTGTGAATCCATGCTGCCTAGGGTCCTGTGCCCCTCTGGCCTAGATACTCGACAATTCTTTCCTTTAGAAGTGATTCCATCATTTTCCCTATAACTGAGGTTAAACTAACAGGTCTATAGTTTCCTGCTTCTGCCTTGCTCCCACTTTTGTGAAAGGGAATCACATCTGCCCTCCTCCAGTCCTCGGGTACCACCCATCCTCCCATGATTTGTTAAAAGGGTAGTCAGTGGTGTCACTAGTTCTACCCTTAGTTCTTTTAGAATTCTGGGATGAATCCCATCAGGCCCCATTGCTTTGTCCACCTTCAGTTTTAAGAGTTCTTTCAGAACCTTTTCTTCTGTAAATGGGCGGTATCAACTTCTGTATCCAGAGTGTTACTACTGTTTGTTTTATGTACCTCCCTCTTCCTTTGTAAATACTGAGCAAAAATATTTGTTTAGTATCTCTGCCTTTTCACAGTCTCCCTCTACCCACCCTCCCTCCCTTTATTAAGCCTCACTATCCCTCCCTTGGTCTTCCTTCGCCTCCTGATGTACCTATAAAAGGTTTTATCCCCTTCTTAACTGAATTGGCTATCTTTCCTCGGTTTGGGCCTTTGCTGTTCTGACTGCCTTCCCAGCCTCCTTTTGCTTTAACTGATACAGTTCTCTGTCCTGCTCCTTCATGATTCCTTGTACTTCCTGAATGCTTTCTTTTCTCTTGAACCTTCACTGCCACTTCCTTTGAGAACCATAGTGGTTTCTTACATCGTCTTGTTTTGTTTATTTGTTTACACAAAGGCTCAGTACTCTCTGTGATGGCAGTTTTATTATTCCCCATTGTTTTCCACCCCTCCTTCCTGCCCATTTGCTAGTGCATTCCTTAGGCACTCACCCATTTTGGCAAAGTCAGCCCTCCTAAAGTCCAGTACTTTTGTCTTTGCATGGCTTGACTCTATTGCTGTGTTTATTGTGAACCATACTGTTCGATGGTCGCTAGTTCCCAGATGGCTACCCACTTCTACATCTGTAATCCTCTCTCCATCTCCATTTGAGAGAATCAAGTCTAATATTGCTCCCTCTCAATGCCATTTTTTTGAAACACAAGAGGTTGTTTATATTAGGAACATATACAGATCATACTGAGAGTGCACTGGCATCATGCATTGCTAATTGGACCAAAGTATAGTGGTCATATGGGTCAATGTTAATCTTCCCTAGGAAGCAGGGTCTCAGCCAAACTGCAGTGCCCCTGGCCCTTGCATTAAAGCATGATCCCTACTACATGCTCCCTAGCTTGTAGCTATATGCCCCATTTCCTACTGTGTCATATGGCTCTCTTGCAATAAAAGAATGTCCCCTTTTTAAGTTGTTCACCCTACTGAGTACCTTCTTTCTTTTGACTACACTTTTAAGGCCATTCACGCTTCATGAGATAACTCATGTCATCCATTATTTAATGCACTGCTGATTGTCTTCCCCCCTCTCCTCCGATCCACTTCCATATCTGTGATGATAGTATATTGTGTGCTCCGTGTGTCCTATTCAAAATCTGATTTCCCTAGCTTGATGAGCTGTTTTTGCTTTATAACTATCCCTCCATACCCAAACTGTACTTAACCCGCCTTCCCCATCCCTCCAAATTATACCCCCAACTCAGTCCATGGCAGCAACAGGCCGCATCCCCTTCCCCCATCCTGTCAAGTCAGCAAGAGCTTGATGCATCATCTCCTGCAAACAGCTGGTGGATTTGACTATTACCTCATGGTTTGTTCTGGCACCACATACCCACTATAAGTAAACCAATAAAAGAAACAATTGAACAGTGATTCGTTAAATTTCTTCCAACACAGGGTGCTGTGTCACATACAGTATGTCCAACATCGTATAAGCCAGTGTAAAGATAGGCTGGCACATCTATGGCACACTATATCATTAGTGGTCTGGTGGCACACATGACCAGACCACGAAGTGTCAGCTCTATTAAGGAAGGAGAGCGCTGGAGCAGAAGCAGACCCCATGTACAAGGCAAGTCCACCCCCAACCTTCATTCCTGGCAAACCACATGTGGGCAAATTCAATGCCCATGCGCCCCATGTCCAAGGATATTCAGAAGGTAGCTCAGACTGTACCCATGACCCTTCCCACAGCAGCCTGAGCAGATAGATATCCAACCTCGAAGTGCAAAACTCCAGCCAGTCCCAATGCAATGCACAAGTGCATAGCAGTGAATCTAGAGGGGTGGAGCCCTGGCCGTTGGACACCTGGCAGAACCATGGCACAACCACATGGAAAAGCCCATACAGCATTGCTAGTGCCTGCAGAGTCTGCCTCTCAGAACCCCCAGAGCCTCTTCTTTGGAAAACAACAAAGAAGCCCATTGAACATACTTAGCATTAGAAAGAGTCCTCTAAACTGGTTCTCAATAGTTTCTAATTGAAGTAAACATCTGATGTAACCTCATAGTTCAATTGGCAAATTGTTCACAACTGCAGCTGTCACTGACAAATTCGCTCCTGACCACCACATGGGGCTCTGGGACATCAGATCAGTTCATGCATGGCAAATGAGAATAACTGTGACCAGTCCCATCTGTACCCACAGTCCAATAAAGTGCAAATCCCACAGTGGTCGGGTACTGGGTCACCTGCTGTATTTGTGTGTGAGCTAGCATTAGGTGCAGTCACAGCCCCCGAGGTCAGTCAGACAGCACCAAGGTTCAGTACATGCAGGGGTAGTTGTTATGTTTCTGTCCATATCGTGTCATCAGTGTTATCACCAAGATAGGGCAGAGGTGTGCCTGATCTCAAGGTAAAAGTATTGATTGGCACCAAGCGGCGGACACCCGGCAAACCGCATGCGAGATGCTGAGCCACAGTCTGAGGCTCCCACACACATTGTTAGTTAACATGCCAAATATTGGTTAGGACTAAACTAATTTGTGTAAAACTGAGCTACAAGAAAGAAATTAAGTTTAAAATTTAGGCAAGCTGAGCAACATCTAACTCGGTAGCTCCTAGCTCCAGTTACACTTTACTTAGGACAGTCCCTCCCCCAGTATCTCCCCTTACATACCTGATCTGATCTCAATTTAACCTGCATTCTGTCTTCTCCTCTCTTCACAGCTGCAGGTCCATGGGTCATGAGGGTTGTACTGAAGCCCTCCCCGAGCTGCTAGAAAGAAAACCCCCAGTAAAGGTACAAGGAAGGTGGCCAATTTTTGTCCCCATGGTGTAAGATTCGATTATCCCGCTGCCGCTTCGTGCAGCTCCCCACCACCCCCACCACCACCTTTGGTGAGCACTCAGATATATAGGGGCTGGTTGATCACATGGAGTCCACTCTGAAGAAAGAGGGGTTACTAGTGGGGTACCGCAGGGTTCAGTACTGGGTCCAGTCCTTTTTAATGTCTTTATAAGTGACATTGCAGAGGGTCTAGAAGGAAAAGTATGACTCTTTGCAGATGACACAAAGATCTGCAACAGGGTTGATACACAAAAAAGTGTGGAAAGGATGAGAAGGGACTTGGCAAGGTTGGAGGAATGGTCATAAATATGGCAGCTTGGATTCAGTGCAAAGAAGTGCAGAGTAATGCACCTGGGAAACAAAAACCCAGGGGAAGATTACACAATGGGGGGTAGGTAGTAACAACAACAAAAATGGAAAGGGACCTGGGGGTAATCATATCAGATGACCTTAAGGTTGGCAAGCAATGTGAGAAGGCAGTAGGGAGGGCTGGGGAGATACTGGGATGTATAGGGAGAGGTATCACGGCAGAAAACAGGAAGTTGTTATCCCCCTGTACAGACAGTTGGTGAGACCCCATCTGGAGTACTGCGTCCAGTTCTGGAGACCTCATCTCCACAAGGACATAGACAGGATGGAGGCAGTTCAGAGGAGGGCAACTAAAATGGTGCTGGGTCTGCAACAGAAGCCATACGAGGAGAGACTAAAGGAGCCTAATATGTATACCTTTGAGGAAAGGAGGGAGAGGGGGGACATGATAGAAACATTTAAGTACCTCAGTGGAATCAACAAAGTCCAAGAGGGTAGCATCTTTCAGAAAAAGAGATGGGCAAGAACAAGGGGACACAATTTGAAGATAGAGGGCGGGATAGCTCAGGGGCAATGTGAGGAAGTATTTTTTCACAGAGAGGGTGGTGGATGCATGGAACAGCCTTCCTGAGGAGGTTGTAGGGTCTAAAACTGTGGGAGAATTCAAGAATGCATGGGACAGACATAAAGCAATTTTTGTGGGGGTAGGAAGAAGTAGGCTGTTGGTTAAATAGGATCTGTAGCTTATCCTCTAGGTAGGGAAATGGGCAGACTAGGTGGGCCAAACGGTTCTTATCTGCTGTCAACGTCTATCTTTCTATGTTTCTATGTTTCTACATGTCTGATCAGATGACCAGACGTGATTATTTCTAACAGCCAACATTCCCATTAGCAGGTTATCTCCTTTCACCACCAGAGGTCCCCCATAACACTCCTACATACAGTAGGAATTACAGTTTCTAGCTGATTGCAATGGTAAAACACAGTAAAGCACACTAGTTATGGGAACATTCTATTAATTTAATGCCAGAATTCACACTGGGGAAAATAAAGGACCGTTCCTGATTGAATTTAAGCCCCACAGAAATATCCCAGTTTAGTGCATGCATGATCGGCAGCCCGTTCTAATAACTCTTTAAAGTGTACTAATATAAGTCAGATAAGGCAAAGCATAATTTAGAAGTCACAAAATGAAGCAGGGAATAATATATACAGTTCTATATATCCTAATAGTCCTTGGCTCTGATCCTGTATTTAATCAGATAAGCCAGGACCTTGGGCATGACAGAGAAAGGCTGTGCTGGAAGAGGCCATTGGAAACTCCCTTGGATACACTCTGAGACCCCTTAATATATCTCCAAGGTCTCAGGAGACATGGTAACCTGTACCAACGAATGGCATATATTAATGCCCTACATTGCAGAAAATACCTCACAGTGCCTCAAGCACTAGCCAGCTTGCTCCACTTGCTAAAACTATTGCTAGCAGGAGATGTTGAGGAAAACCCTGGCCCAGCAGTAGCCAATATCCAGGTAACCACCTCTAATACACACATATGGGATAGCTACAAAGGGTTAAAGCTGACGCATATAAATATCAATAGTATTAGGCCAAAAATACATGAGTTGCAGGCCTGGGTGAGCCTTTATGCACCAGATGTCATTGCTATTACACAGACATGGCTTAAACCCCATATAACTGACCGTGAGGTTGATCTAATTGGGTATCGGTCCTTTAGAAAAGATAGAATAAAAAAGAAAGGAGGAGGGGTCTTGATATATGTCAAATCCATCCTAAATGCCACACCTATTCCGATAATAGTCTCTATCCAATCAGACTGCGAAGCTCTATTTAAAAAATTACTACTAGGAGGTACCAAGCCACTAATAGTTGGGGCCATATACAACCCTCCCAAATCAGCCACTGAATCACTGAAATCTCTACTAAATACTATCGCTACCCTACCCGGGGGGAAAAGTAATTCTGGGGGATTTCAATATTCACTGGGGGACCCATATCAGGGATGAAATAAAAAGTGCATTACAAGATGCGGAACTCACCCAAATAATTCAGGAACCAACTAGACTAAATACAAAAACTGGCAAACATACCATTCTGGACTGGATCCTGGCCACAAACCCGGATAGATTCAAAATGGCCGGCACCTTTGCAGACTCTCTGAGTGATCACTCACCCATGTTTGGAGTATGGAATAATGGTTTCCCTATCCCCCCCACCCCATATTTTCTGAACTAGGGACTACACTAACTTTGATCCAAGTTCCTTTCTCAAAACCCTTACTGAGGTCAATTGGCAGCAAATAAAACTAGCACTTAAACTGGACACTGCTGTTGAGTTATTCAACAATAACTTCTTGTCTGCCGCTAACAAACATGCCCCAAGAAAAAAGATTAGAGTCATAGGACAGGAAGCCAGGTGGCTCACATGAGACCTGAGGAAACTCATGAGATACAGAGATAGGGCTTGGGGAACATTTAAATCCACAGATCAAATCACTGACTGGCAGAAGTATAGAGAACTCAGGAACAGATGTAAAGCAGAGTTAAAAAAAAGCCAAAAAGAAACACCTCAGACACATCCAAGATAAGAATCTATCAAACCCCAAAACATTCTGGGCTCAAATTAATGCCCTTATCAAGGGCAATAACAAACTAGAAGGGGGGGATACTATAGCAAAAGGTACCCAATATACAACCCCTGTTGAGGCTGCCAAAGCATTCAACAAGTTCTTTACAGAACTAGATAATTTCAAGACCCCCTGCCCTGGCCCAACCATACCACAAGTTACCAATAAAAGCAGTCCCAGCATTTCAGACTTCCACTTCAAATTAGTTTCCAGTTCTAAAGTCCGGAAACTACTACAGAGGATTAAAACCCACGGAACAGTGGGTTACGATGAAATAGAACCCAAGCTTATTAATATTGTGGCCTCAGTTATTGCTACCCCAATCTCATGGCTAGTCAACCAATTGCTCATTGAAGGGAAAGTTCCCTTCCTTTGGAAAGTGGCCCTGGTTACACCAATCCATAAAGGTGGAACCAGAGAGTCAGTGGAAAACTACCGACCAATATCCTTACTCCTGACACTAAATAAAGTGCTGGAGAGGGTGGTGTATTCTCAGGTCATGGATTATGTGGAGAGACATAATATCTTCACCACGGCCCAACATGGCTTCAGAAAGAACCACGGAATGGACACTGCCCTGCTTAACCTTACCACTGAAATATTTTCTGCCCTTGATAAGGGATTGCTCACCGGTGTGATTTTTATTGATCTCACCAAAGCATTCGATCTGGTAGATCACCAACTACTCCTGGCCAAACTGAAACAGATCAGTCTTGACTCTCTGGCAGTGCAATGGTTTAATGATTATCTCCTGGATAGGTCCCAATTAGTTAGATGGCAGGGTACCATATCTGACAAGATCGGAATAAGAGATGGTGTCCCTCAGGGATCTATCCTGGGACCACTGCTGTTCTTCCTATTTATTAACAAACTGCCGACCTTCTGCACAGATGCAAAGGTCATCCTCTGAGCAGATGATATAGTTATCTACAGGTCAACTGAGGATCCCGATGAACTAAACAGAATGCTATCCAAAGACCTACGGAACCTGGAGGAATGGCTGTCCAGAAATAAACTTGTACTGAACAGCAAAAAAACCAAACGGATGCTGTTTGGGCCTAAAAGCCTTGGACCTAACAGATCAAATACACTAAACCTCTCTCTATTGTCCGGGGCAAGGGTGGAGGTAGCAGATTCACTAACATACCTAGGTCTCACCATAGACCAAGAACTCACCTTCAAGACCCATATAGATCAGCTATCTAAAACACTGAACCAAAGGATTGGTCTCCTGTACTGACTCAGTCCCTACCTTACCCTGGGGTCACATGCCAAGATTGCCCTTGGTACCCTGCTACGCAAACTACTCCATGGCTCCCCCATGCTCCTCTCTGTTAAAAACACTGAGATGAATAAACTTAGGACCCTGTACAACAGGATAAGCAAATTTGCTGTAGGGGCACCCCAAAGAGAACACCACTGTCATGTCCTGCAAGCCCTAAATTGGCCCACCTTGAAAGGTAGACTACAATATCCATCATTACGCCTAGCCTACAAACTCAGGCTGACTACTGCTCCGGCTAGTCTGGCAGAGTTACTACAATCTAGAATGAATAGCAGGACATTAAGGTCCTCAAGCAGACAGCTCCTCATGGTTCCCTGGACGCAGTCCTCCCAAGGGTCCAGGGCCTTCTCGTCCCTCATTCCTTCCATTTGGAACATGCTTCCATCTAAACTCCAAGAATGTGAATCACTAGGGGGCTTCAAAAAGGAACTAAAAACACACTTGCTGGAATTAAACCAATGCACTTGTAATCGTTGAATTTCAACTTTGATCCTGTTGTTTGCATGATTTTTGAATGTGATAGTTGACCTTACCTAATGTTTATAAGAGAACTAACAATAGTCGCTTTATGTAGTTTGTTCATAAAATGTTCGCCGTCTCTCATGAAATGTAAATAACTGTATGTTGATGGATCTAATGTAAATGATATATCCTGTTGTTGTATGTGTAATTAATCCCAGGTCACTCCTGAAAAAGGGACTATTACTGGCCTCAGTGGGCCTACATAGTTACCAAAATTAAATAAATAACTAAATAAAGGGTGTCATGTAAGTTATAATTCACTTTGGATCATTTCACAACCCCCATCAAGGCAGCTAGTATGCATGACTTGAATTCAGTACATTCAAGTTCAAAGAAATTATTTCTCAAGTCTTATTGTGTCATCCAGTTGCTGGCTCAGAGGTGGTGTAAGGTAATAAGGAATCCAGGCCATTTTAATGGCTAGCACCACCCGGCGACTACATCGCGTGCCTCCAGGAGGAAGATCCGGCTGTTGTTTAAGGACCACACAATATGTATCCAGAATCACACTGGAACACATACAAACAGAGGTGAGAAAGAAGTAAGTGACTCAGCTGGGACTTGAACCCAGGCTGCCCAGAATACTGTTCCAGTTGCGCTAACCAGCTGCACCACTGAGACAACTCGAACCTGGGCTATCCCGGGGCACATTACTCTTTCTCAAATGCACAACCCAATGGCATTACAAATATTTACTTGTAACAATCACAGAGGAGTGCGGTGTGCATATTTATGGAACACATACAAAAAGAGGTGAGAAAGAAGTAAGTGCCTCAGCTGGGACCATGTATATGGATTCAAGTCTCAGCTGAGGCACTTACTTCTTTGGTTAGCGCAATCAGAACAGTATTCTGGGAGCCTGGATTCTAGTCCCAGCTGAGGCACTTACTTCTTTCTCATCTCTGTTTGTATGTGTTCCATAAATATGCACACCGCACTCTTGTGTGATTGTTACAAGTAAATATTCGTGTTGCCATTGGGTTGTGCATTTGAGAAAGAGTAATGTGCCCTGGGACAGCCCAGGTTCCAGTTGTCTCAGTGGTGCAGCTGGTTAGTGCAATCGGAATGGTATTCCGAGTGGCCTGGGTTCAAGTCCCAGCTGAGGCACTTACTTCTTTCTTGTCTCTGTTTGTATGTGTTCCATAAATATACACATCGCACTCCTGTGTGACTGTTACAAATCATACTGGAACATAGCACATAAAAAATGGGGCTACTGGAAATCAGGAGGGTTCAGCTTAGGCACTTCCTGCAGCCATCGTGTATAGCTTAGCACCAGGCTCTGTTCATTAGAAGGCCCACCTCCCCCCAAGCCCTGACCCCCAGTTGTCAGAACCACACCTGTCCATGCACCTGTGACCCCTCATTGCATCCCGATTGGGTTCGGAACAGTTTCTCAACAGCCAGTGACTGATCGTAGCACATTGTTGCTGTGTGAGTTGTGCACACACCTTGTTGCAGTAACAGCTGCTAGCACCACCTTCAACTGGGACCCTCAAGTGGTACAGGGGTAGGGAGAAAATGGGTTAGCTGGGCTGAGTAAGGAAGGCATAGAGGGGCTGCCAAAATGTTCCCTGAAATTTACTTAGAGAGCTGTGCTTCATTTAGAAAGATTAGCTGACTCTTCATGTTGTAGATCCGATCCCCTAGCTGAGCTCCTTTCCTCCGTGGTGGTTTCCACAATATTGACAAAGTCCACAGTGGCTTGGGGGGAGTTGAAATACTGTGGTGACTTCCCCAGTCCAGAGGAGTGGAGGTGAGAGGGGTACAAGTGGGCAAACTCCCACTCACTCAGATTCAGCTTGGACTTAATTCCAGTAAACAACTGCCATCTAGACTGGATTTCCTGGAACATGGCAGCTCTGCCATCTTCCACCTGTATCGGACCTTTTGTTTTAGCAGGTCTTAATATTAGTTCTTTCTCCAAATATCTCAAGTATTTAATAAAAAAATGTCTCAGGCGATTGCCAGGTGTCGGGCAGGGCACTGTTCTATGCACCGCTCGATCTCGTAGTTAGCGGCTGCTGGCCTGAGCTTCAGCTTCTCTGTGAGCCATTTCTGGACTGTTGGAACAGGATTCTTGCCTTCTATGCCCTTGGGCAATCTAACCAGGTGCATGTTAGAATGGTGCATCAGGTTCTCCTGATCGTTGGCTTGTTCTAGTAGTTTTGTTAGGGAGGAGCGGAGCTGATCCCTGTCTCTCATTTAATCTGTGAGGGTGTCCTTCAGTTCACTCACCCTCATTTCTGCTTCATCCAGCATGGTAGCATGGACACTCATTGTCTCAGTGAGGTCAGATATAATGGATTGGATGTGCTGGAGCCGAGCCGATACATTTTAAAGCCAGCTTTGATTTTCTGCTCTAGATTTAAGATCACTGCCATCAGTGGTTGGTCTGCCTTATCAGTTGTTGGGTTCTCACCCAGTGCCATGGCATGGGTTCTAGTACAACCTTCCAGTGAAGCTGAGCTGAACAGGTTTGTCGATCTGGTAGGCTCAAACAGCAGAGTTTGCTTCTTTGAGGGGTTTTGTGCAGCCATTAATTGAAGCAAAACAATAGTTAGCATCAAAGGTTGCTGTAATAGCAGGATGTCACAGGATTGCTTCTTCTAGTAGGTGCCAGGCAGGAGCTGAGCTACAGAGCAACCACCATCTTGCCCTGGCAGGCCACACACCCCCAGCGCATCTTCACCCACCACTATAGGCTTCATACTCACAGATTAGCTAATGCAGCTTTTGAGCATAACATGCTGCAGGCAATGACATGAAACATAGACAATGTCAGCAGAAAAAGACTGATGGTCCCCCCATTCTGCTTGTGGTTCCCTAGCTACCCCTGAGACCTAACTGTCATCCAGGGTATTAGCCCTCACAATTCTCCCCCTGCTACTATTGCCCTGAGTAGCCACAATAGCCTTCGCTCTGTCCCAATCATGCTTGAAACCATTTATTTTTTTTGCACCTACCACCTTGGCTGGCAGACTGTTCCTAGGTTCCACCACCCTCTCTGTAAAATAATACTTACTAATATCCCTCTTAAACCTTCCTCCTTTCAGTTTCCACTTGTGTCCCAATGACCTCAAATGTGTGCTTATGCTAAATAACTCCTTGCAGTTCACCTTATTTATTCCTTTCAGGAATTTGAAGATCTCTGTCATATCACCTCTCTCCTGTCCAGTCTCAAGTAAATACATGTTTAGTACCTTGAGCCGATCCTCATAACATCTGCCCTGCTTGTCCTGTATCATCCTGGTCACCCTTCGTTGCACTGCCTCTAGCCTGTCTTTATGTTTCCTGAGGTGAGGACTCCAGAACTGAGTGCAGTACTCCAGGTGTGAACTTACCATTGACCTATAAAGAGGTAATATTACCTTTTTCCTGCTAATGGGCCCTATGCACAAAAAATGCACAAGTCATGCATTGTCTGGGTGTGCAGCTATGCCCCCATAGGGGTTCCATGTGTTGGCCATACTTGCCAATGCTGACCTCCGTGAGGACCCCTTATATGGCCCTGTCCCCCAGGTGCACAGGATCCCTGGGGGCTGCTGGATGTGGAGTGGAGGGCCTGGGCATGCGGCCAATCAGCTGGCTGCTCAGGTCTCCACGGTGGATCACTTGCGCCCACGGGGGCACCATGTTTGCAGCCGGCATGCAGTGTGCCGCCTGCACCAGAGGGGGCCTGTACCCTGTACGCCACCCACAGAGGTTTGCCCCAACATCAGGGGCATCCCTACTGGGGGTCTGCGGATCCCTGCTGTCACCACCATGCCTGGCAGCTGTGACTCAGGGGGCGCATACCAGGTCTACGTCTGCCCTGATTTGGCATAGGCACTGTCCCCCCACACATGGCGCTCCACACAGTTGTGCATCTCACAGAGTGTTAGCACGCCCCCCACCGACCTGGCCTGCCCACATGTGGAGCTCCACGATCAACCAGAGGATCTGATGTGTGGGGGGGTATAAGTGTACCGAGACTGCCATGGAGAGGGTGCAGTGGGTGCAGTGAGTGTGGAGTGGGATACATGCCAGGGTTACGCGGCGCATACCCACTCCACATATTTGTGCCTAGGGCCCATTGTCAATACCCCCTCAATACATCCTAACATCTTATTTGCCTTACTAAAGGCATTATTGCATCGGCTTGATTGTTTGAGGGTGTCACTAATGATTACTCCTAAGTCTCTTTCCTCAGTCATAGTGTTCAGCTTAAACCCTTCCATCCAGTACTGCGTCCTGGAGTTCTTGCACCCTAGGTGAATCACTTTGCACTTTTTGGCATTGAATTTCATCTGCCAGACATTAGACCACCTCTCCAGTCTGTGCAGGTTACTCTGCATCTCCCCTAATTCCCACGTTGCTGTCCACACTCCCACAGAGCTTTGTCATCTGCAAACAGAAACAACCTGCCCTGGATTCCTTCTCCAATGTCACTGATGAACATAGTGAAGAGGACTGGCCCTAGGACAGACCCCTATTGCACCCTGCTTGTGACTTCCCTCTCTTCCGATTTGAACCCATTTACCATGACCTTCTGCTGCCCCTCCCTCAACCAGTTTCTTATCCATCTTACTATGTCCCTTGCTGCCCCCAGATCTTACATCTTTTTCAGCAGTCACCCAGAAGGCACTGAGTCAAAGGCTTTGCTGAAATCGAAATAGAATAAATCCGTGATGTGGCCCCCATCCAATGTCCTCATCACCCAGTCAAAGAAAACTATTAGATTTGTCTGACAAGACCTCCCTGCCACAAACCCATGATGTTTACTGTCCTGGAGGTCATTGCTCTCCAGATAGTCCAGTAGGTCCTCCTTGACTAGTGACTCCATCAGTTTCCCCACAACTGAGATAAGACTGACAGGTCTGTAGTTCCCTGGTTGCTACTTGTCCCCCCCCCTTTATGGAGTGGAACCATGACTGAGTGAACCACGTCTGCCGCCACCCTCCACTCCTTCGGAACTTTCCTTGTCTGTAACAAGCCACTGAATAGCCTTCCAAGGGTTCAGATAGTTCTGCTGCCAGCTCCCTGAGCATCCTCAGATGCATCCTGTCTGGTCCCAGGGCCTTATCTGCCTTAAGGGCTGCTAACCCTTTCTGGGCCCACTGTACCCCCTGCGTGGCATGCACAAAGGAGGGTGCACAGACCCACTACACCCAATCCCCCATGTCTGCAGACAACTCCATGCTGGGGGCATTCTGGGGGCTTGCCAGCACTACACAGTATTCACTAACCTGCATAGTGCTGACCACATGGGTGCAGAGGGTGGCGTAGGGTATGCCAGGGAGACCCTGCCGTAACCCACTGCACACCCCCATTGTCACAGGCCTGCAGTCACTGGGGGACTGGAACAGGGCACACCATGCTGCCCCTGACCGCTGGGCAGCAGGAGGTAGCAGGAGCAGCTGGACAGGTGAGCATCTGGAAATTTCAAGAGAGGTGGCACTGGGACTGGATGGTGCTGCATGGGTCTGGGTGCCGGCAATTGGCATGCACAGCCCCGGACTCATGCCACCCAACGCATGGGATCCACTATGGGTCCCAGGGGGGCAACCCATTGGATGCCTGACTGGGATGATGACTCCTCACTCGGCTGTCCTGCAGAGTCCTGTGCACCGGGGTGGTGGAGTTGCGGACAGGTGACTGGCATTGGTGAATGCCACTATGGGTGCACCCGCCTGCGGGATGCAGGGGCATGGGCTGGGTACATGACTTTTCCACATGCCGCTGCCCATTTTGTGCATAGGGCCCACTGAGAATATTGTCAATGTGATTCAGTAAATTGGCATTATGGTGACATTGTTTTTGAAATGTTCATAGTTTACAGGCACATGACTAATTTTATCTAGTGCCTCGTGGATTTGAAAAGTTTAATCTTTCAGTTGGAGAGTAATTCATTAATCAGGATGTTTAGTTGCAGTTCAATTTCACGTGAGTTTAGTGTCTCCAGTTTGTATGACTTCACTAAAGAGTTGCTTGGTGATTCCAGAAGTTCCAAGTCAAGTAAGTTAATTTGATTCTTTTGCAAAGGTTTGTCACACAACAGTCTGATTAGAAAAGTATGAACATGCTGTTAGTCAGTGGTTATTATTACAGTTAGTCTGTGTGGCAATAAGTGTAGACTGACGAGTTAGTAGCTATAGAACACTCATATCCCTAACAGTTATAGAAACATAGAAACAGAATTTAGCAGAAAAGGACCATTTTTGGCCACTCAGTCTTTCCATATATTCCCTGTCTAATCTGTCTCTCCAGACCCTAACTGGTCTCCAGTGATGATCCCTCCTCCCTGTTTGTTTTCTGATATACCCCTATGTCTATCCCATGTATGTTTAACACCCCCACTGTTTTTGACTCTACTATTTCTGCTGGCAGTGTGTTCCAGGCGTCTACCTCCCTTTCAGTGAAGAAATATTTCCTCACCTCTCTTAAACTTGCCACCCACAAGCTTCATCACACGCCCCCTGGTACTGATACTGATGCTCCTTCTCATGTGAAAGAGACTTCCCTCCTGCACCCTGTTCAACCCTATGAGGTACTTGTAGGTTTCTATCATGTCACCTCTCACTCTCCTCTCTTCCAGGGTATACACGTTGTGATCTTTAATCTCTCCTCATAGGGCTTCTCATGCAACCCCAGTAACATTTCAGTTGCCCTTCTCTGGACTGCCTCCACCCTGTCTATGTCCTTTCTGA
The DNA here is from genome assembly GCA_016271365.2 of Neoceratodus forsteri. NCBI lineage: Eukaryota > Metazoa > Chordata > Ceratodontiformes > Ceratodontidae > Neoceratodus > Neoceratodus forsteri. The sequence goes on along the minus strand of CM028137.1, from coordinate 724,418,392 downwards.
GGTGCAGCCTCCAAAACTGGACACATTACTCCAGGTGGGGTTTCACCAGCAAATGATACAGTGGCAACACCACCTCCCTCCAGCATTCAATGGTAATGTCATAGCTTTGTGATGTACCACTGTTCCTAGCAGGGGTGCATCTTATCCATTTCTTTTCAATTCCCAGTGATAACACTGAAGCTAAAATAAAATAAATTCTGCTAAATCTGATAGAATTTATTCTTTTTTAGAATGAAAATGCATCCAGAATTTGATAGCTGGTTTAACAGTTTGGATGTATGTCTGTCTGCCTTTGAAAATAAAGACAGACAGATAATGAACAGAGCTTTTTCAAAATACCCCCTTATAGTTTCTCTCTACAGCTCACAGTTAAACTCACAAGCCACCAACCAGCTTGTCAGGAAAATGAACATCTCTCGGATTCTGTGTAAAGATGAGGTTAAGACAGCTAAACAACATCTCCAGTTCTAGAATTGTCAGAGACCTCTTCTTCTAGATCAGAGTAAACAGGTTGTCCAAGAGACATCACCATCTCCTCAGAACTGTAATTTTTATATCACCGATTAACTTGCTGGTTAGCTGGAAAGAACCAGTGTGCTGGGTTGCCAGGGTGCACTACGGAGATAGTGCTTCAACTAAGCATTTTATAACTTGTATGCATGTGATCACCCTAATCCCCAAATTTCCCACTGCTTGGGTGAACGATACTGATCGTTAGCATACAGCACAGTTTAGAGTGCTCTATGTTTCAGTATTGAATATCGTCATAGCAACAAGAAAACAGGCTTCTGGGACTAGCAGTTCCCTCTTGGCTCCAAGGGAACTACAAAGGCAATTAGCGAGGGATTTTTTAGGCACTAAACATGCCATGTTGAGCATAATAGCAGCACTTTTAACAATAGCAGTGGCAGAGGAAGGGCCAGCTGATACATTTTTTGTCAGAGTCCTCTTCTTCTAGAGTCAGAGTCCTCTTCTTCTAGATCAGAGTAAACAGGTTGTCCAAGAGACATCACCACCTCCTCAGAACTGTAATTTTTATATCACTGATTAACTTGATGGTTAGCTGGAAAGAGCCAATGTGCTGGGTTGCCAGGGTATACTACGGAGATAGTGCTTCAACTAAGCATTTTATAACTTATATGTATGTGATCACCCTAATCCCCAAATTTCCCACTGCTTGAGTGAACACTATTGATTGTTAGCATAAAGCACAGCTTAGAGTGCTCTATATTTCTGTGTTGAATATCACCATAGCCATGAGGTGACAGGCTTCTAGGACTAATAGTTCCCTCTTAACTCTGAGGGAACTACAAATACAATTAATGGGGGATTTTGTTAGGCACTAAACATGCCAGGTTGAGCATAACCGCAGCACTTTTAACAATAGCAGTGGCGGAGGAATGGCCAGCCGCTATGTTTTTAGTTACATTTTACAACCACTACTTTTAAAAAAGTCTAGTCAGTGCAAGCATGTTAGGTAGAGCCCTTCCAGGTCTACCTTCATAAAAGCCGGCCCCTTGTGAGTGGAGTTAAGCTGTGAGTGGAGCTGATGCACACAGAGGCAAGCATGTCTGCCATGTCAGCTGGGATAGAGGGACAGGAAGCTTTGGTGTTAAGTACAAAAATTACAGGGGGGTGGCAGGCCAGCAAGGAGGGTACCTACTTGCTCACCCCCCACAGCTAGCAGTGGAACCAGTGAACCAGAGGGGTGGCTATCTCTACAAAGCAGTGTGCAAAAGATGGAGATTAATGCCCAAGAGGTGGATAGGCAGAAAAGGGGCAAAATTCAGCAGAAGGGCAGACAGCAAGGAGAACCAGGGATAAAAGACAACCAAGGAAGGGGCTGGAGTAGAACAGCGAAACAGTCTAGGGAGGTCAAATCATGGAAAGCCATGTGTGCAAATGCCAGGAGCCTCAGCAACAAGATGGAAGATCCAGAGGCTGTCATGGTACAGTCAGACCTGGACATTGTGGCCATCACTGAAACCTGGTGTAATGATAACCATGACTGGAAGATGGCCATACCTGGCTACAACATATTCAGAAGAGACAGAGCAGGCAGGAAGGGAGGAGGAGTGGCACTGTATGTGAAAAATGACATAAGGGCCACAGAGATCCAGGAGGAACAAAATGGGGGAGAGATATTGAGGGTTAAGCTGGAAAGGCAAATGGAGACAGCCATCTGCACAGGTGTGGTCTATAGACCACCAGCCCAGGAGGAAAAAACAGATAGGGAGCTGATGCTAGCCATCCAAAGGATGGCAGACAAGGTGTGAGGTAGTACTGGTTGGAGACTTCAATATTCCAGACGGGACTGGAGCATCCCAGCAGCAGCATCAACTAGGAGCAGATTTATCCTGGACTCCCTTCAGGGTGCCTTTCTCAAGCAACTGGTCATGGAACCAACTCAGCAGAAGGTAATACTGGACCCTGTGCTCACAAACAGGGACAGTGTGATGGGGGTAACAGTGGGGGAGCACCTGGGGAACAGTGACCACCAGTCATTGTGGTTTGAAATCATAGAAAGAGCAAAACCAAACCACACAAAAACACGTATCCTGGATTTTAGGGGGGCAGACTTTGGGAAAATGGGGAGATACTTGAAAGAGGCATTAAGGGGAATGGGACAGGAATCAGGGGTTGAGGAACAGTGGGCGTATTTAAAATGGGGATTACAAGAACAACAGAATTATGCATCAAGCAGGTTAGCAAGAGGAAAAGGAAGAGGAGACCATTATGGTTTTCCAAAGAGGTAGTAAAGAAAGTGAAAGCCAAAAAGATTGCATTTAGCAATACAAAAAGACACAGGCAGAAGGGGATAGGGAGAAGTACCAGGAGAAGCAAAGGAGGCAGGGAGGTTGCAAGGGAAGCCAAAGCTCAGACAGAAGAATACATTGCAAAATCAGTGGGTAGAGGGGACAAAACCTTTACAGGTACATAAATGAAAAAGAAAGACAAAGGGAAGGATAGTGAGACTGAAGGGGGAGGATGGGGCCACGTGGAGGATGACAACAGTAAAGCTGACATACTGAACAGGTATTTCTGCTCAGTGCCTTTACTGAGGAAGAGGAGGGTAATGGTTCTGAAGGAGTACAAGGTGAGAATGGTGCAGAAATGGACAAGTCCCTTTACACGCTAAAGGGTCCTGAAGGAACTGAAGTAGTAAGAGGATTGATAAAGCAATGGGGCCAGATGGGATGCACCCCAGGGTCCTTAAAGAACTAAGAGAGGTGGTGGCTGAACTCTGGCTATCCTGTTTAGCCGATCACTGGAAACAGGGAGGTACCCAAAGACTGGAGGACAGCAGATGTAGTCCCCTTATACAAAAGTGGGAACAAAGAAGAAGCAGGGAACTACAGACCAGTCAGCCTCCACCTCGGTAGTGGGAAGATCATGGAAGCATTACTGAAGGAGAGATTGGTGGAACATCTGGTTGTCAATGGACTACAGAACCCAAGGCAGCATGGTTTCACCAGGGGAGGTCATGTCAGACCAACCTCGTTGAATTTTTTGACTGGGTGACTAGGGAGGTGGATTGGGGAGGGCAGTGGACATGGCCTATCTGGATTTCAGCAAGGCCTTTGACACTGTGCCACATAGAAGACTATTACACAAACTGGGAATATGGGTGTGGGCAGGACAGTAGTGTGGTGAGTAGGTAACTGGCTGGGTGGCAGGACACAGAGGGTGGTGGTAAATGGCTGTCACTCCACAGAGGAAAGAGTGACCAGTGGGGTACCACAGGGATCAGTGCTGGGACCGGTCCTATTCAACATCTTCATCAGTGACATTGTGCAGGACCTAGAAGGCAGAATTTCACTGTTCGCTGATGACACAAAGCTCTGTAACAGAGTAGACACACCAGAGGATGTAGACAGAATGAGAAGGGACCTGCAGAAACTTGAAGAATGGTCAGGGGTTTGGCAGTTGAAATTCAATGCAAAGAAGTGCAAGATAATGCATATGGGGCACAAAAACCCTGGCACAATATATCAGTTGGGGGGTGAGGATATAGCATGCACCAAGCAGGAAAGGGATCTTGGGGTTATCATCTCTGATGACCTCAAGGTAGGGAAACAGTGGACAAGGCAGCAGGTAAAGCAAATAGGATGCTGGGATGTATAGGCAGGGGCATCACCAGCAGGAAAAGGGAGGTCATAATTCCACTATACAAGACACTAGTGAGGCCCCACCTGGAGTACAGTGTACAGTTCTGGAGACCATACCTACATAAGGACATAGACAGGTAGAGAAGGTTCAGAGGAGGGCAACAAAGATGGTGCATGGATTGCATCACAAGTCCTATGGAGACAGGTTGAAGGAACTGAACATGTACTCCCTGGAGGAGAGGATGGAGAGAGGGGATATGATAGAGACATATAAGTATCTTACGGGGAGGAACAGGGTGCAGGAATACACTATTTTTAAGTGAAAAAGATGTTCCAGGACTAGAGGGCATGGGATGAAGTTGGAGGGAGGACAATTCAGAGGAAAAGTGAGGAAGAATTTCTTCACAGAACGGGTGGTGGACAAGTGGAACACCCTGCCAGAGGAAGTGGTGGGGGCTGAAACAATCACGGGATTTAAGAATGCATGTGATAGACATAAAGGAATTCTGGAGGTCAGGGGTAAGGGGCAACAGACTTCTAGGAAAACAAACTGAACTTACAAGCTCAAATGGGCAGACTGGGTGGGCCATAGGCCCTTATCTGCTGACACTGTCTGTGTATCTATGTATCTATATTATACTCATATGTTTGATAAATTAAGTGCAAGGATAGTTCCTTAGGGATCACATATTACTAACCTACTTCACAAATTAAAAAAAAGTTTTAGCTAAGAGTGTGTTATCCTAACCCATTCCCTTCGAACTGCACTGTCATACACGCCTAAGTTCACCCTCTCTAATCCAGTCTCATAATACATTCATCTGGAGGTCCTTTTTTTATTGTACTACCATGCAGGAAAAGGACCAAATGGTGGATATACAGTGGTAGTCACACTAAAGTATACCGGTACTATGCACCGTGCATCATTGTGTGGTAACGGTATACATGTTATTCAATGGGTACCATGTTGTATTACAGCTTCTTAGAAAAATGGCTCCATTATGATTTGTGACAAATGTAGCATGTATGCACCCAAGCCCTCATATAAAACAAGTGACTCTTTCACATGTGGAAAAAGTATTGCATACTGTATATCTCAATGCTTGATGAAGTAAAATCAATAACTTAAGTTAGAAGTTCAAACAATCAAGGAAATCTGTGAAATAGATAAAATTGCCTCTTTTGTGCAGCCAGTCTGTGCAGAAAACACAATTCTCAAACAAGCACAGTAAGATACCAGAAAAAAAATAGGAAAGAGATTGATAATACAGGCACATCAAGTGGAATACTCAGGAATCCAAAAAGAGGAAGGGAAAAGAAGAAGAATGACGAAGTAGAATGGTATTTGGTCGGCCAATCCAAAAAGAAAAAGAAAAGGAGATGAGCACTTAATACAGCAATGGACATTCCACTCTCAAGTAGATACAAGGCATTAAATGAAATACCACCAAATGACAATGATGACATCCCACGTACTGTAACTCTGGCAAAATACTACAAAATAGAGTAGTAGTAGGGACTCCATCATCCAATACACAAATTTCACCATTTGCAGTACTAACAAATCAACCACCACTGTGATCTGTCGCCCTGGAGCAAGGCTAAAAGATGTCTCACACAGAATTGATAAAATTGTAAAGAATGATAGTAGGAACACAGATGTAGTACTGCATTTTGGAATTAATGACAGAAGCAAAACACATGAAAAAAACATCTGTTATGATTTGTTGGCTCTGGGAAACCATCTGGAAGCTATAGAATGCAGAGAGGCTATCTCTGGAATTCTCCCTGTGCCAGGGATTTGTGCAGAAAAAAACATACTATAGACCATATAAGCTAGGCTTTGAAACTGGTGTAAGAATGACAACATAACATTTCTTGATAACAGAGGGGCATTTCTAAATCAAAACCACTTGTATACTAGCGACAGCCTACATTTGAACAAAAAAGGGGTAAATCTGCTGGGCAAATAAATCCTAGAACACCTTACCAATACTACTGTAATTTAAACTAATTGAGAAGGGGGAATCTTAATCAGGCACATAAACTATCACAAATGAAAAGAACAACATTACAGCAACAAGGCACACTGTGATCAAATTAATTGCATACTACTAAATGAAAGAAACCTGCAAATAAGATAGAGGAGTTAACACAAAACATTTGACTTAATAGCTATCACTGAAACATGGTGGGACAATGCATGTAACTAGGGTAAATCTTTACATGGTTACACTCTTTATCATCAGGACAGATTAGACATGCATGGCAGGGGAGTTGCTTTATTTATTCATGATAGTCTGAAAACTTTGGAAATCTCTACTGAAGTGAAAATCAGCACTGTTGTGGAAACTCCATGGGTTAAGTTAACCACCCCAACCACTCTACCTGTATCAATTGGGATCTGTTATAGGCCCCCAGATACCAATTTAGAAATTACATCCAAAATACTGTCTGAACTGGAGAAAGCCAATCAGATGGGAAATGTTCTGTTTATGGAGGATTTACATCTTGGAGACATTCATTGGGGAAACAATACTGCCACATCCACTGCAGTAAAAAATCTAATAACAACAATTGAACAACAGGTATTAATACAGCACATATATCAATCCACTAGAAGGGGAACATTTTAGACCTAGTTCTAAGTTCTGACACTCTCAAAATAAATACATGTCACACTGGCCCTCCACTAGGAAACAGCTATCATAACACCATTTTGTTTAACTTTAATATACTTAAGCAGAAAATTTAGGGCATCACTGAAATATTCCTATATTCAAAAGCAGATATAAGTAGTATAAGTGATTAACTTAACAAAATAGACTGGAATGACACTTTTCTTAACAAAGGGACTAATGAGATGTTGGAAAAGTTTAAAACACATTATTAAAATCTGCAATACATTCATTCCCAAAATTAAAACAAATACAGTACTAGAGGGATAAGACCAAAATGGCTTATGAACAAAATCAAGAATCAAATGAATAAAAAGAAAATAGCCCAAAAAAATACATGAAAAACAATACCAATGAGTTATGGGCAAAATATAAATCCTTGTTAAAAAAAGATATATGCAATAAAAAGACAAAACAATCTATGGAGTTAAATTTGGCAAAAACATACACACACACACACAAATCAAATAGCAAATGCCTTCCTTATCCATATTAATTCCCTCAAAAATCAAAGCCCTGCTATCAGCCTAGTTTCAGATGGCAATCACACAACCTCTGTCCCATTAGAAATGGCTAATATTTTTAATAAGCACTTTTGCAAAATGTACAGACCAAAAATAATAATTGTACCCCTTAGTAACACATCAGATACCCACAAATCTCAGTCCCAGTGGAAGTAATTATAGAAAGCCTACAAAAATGAAAACCAGATCCGGCACCAGGTCCAGACACCATAACAGCAAAAATTCTTAAGATTACATCAAAAAGTATTATTACACTACTAAAAATCATCATTGAAGCCTCTTAAACACTGGACAAATCCAAGCAGATTGGAAAAAAGCAAATGTCATGCCTATATGTAAAAAGGGAAGCAAATCTGACCCCAGTAATTACAGGCCGACAAGAAGCCTAGCCTCCATCCCAGGAAAAATGATTGAAGGCGTTATTCAATACATGGTCAGCTCTGCCATCAACATGGACCTAGAACAACATGAATTCATGCCAGGGAAATCCCGTGTAACCAACATGTTGTGTTTCTATGAAAAAATAAGCAGCACATTGAATTGATATTATGCAACTAGATTTATCGAAGAATTTTGACCTTGTGCTAAATTAGTCCATAATATAAAAAAAAATGGGAAAGGAAAATATAAATAAAAGGCTAATAAACTGGATTGCCAACTGGCTAAACAACAGACAGCAGTATGCAATAATAAAAATTCATAAACCATGTAACTGTAATGTGTTCAGCGGAGTTCCACAAGGATCAATATTAGGGACTCTACTTTTTAACATCTTTATTTCTAACCTAACAAAGAACTTAACATCATGGTCAATTAAATATGCTGACAATACAAAATATGGAGGTAAACGTTTTACACTAGATGATCATAAATTCAGGAGGACCTAGACAAATTTACAATCTGGGTTACTAAATGGGAGGTAAGATTTAACATCAATAAATGTAAAGTTATGCATCTGGCAAATAATAAAATGTATCCTTATACTCTATGTGATACAGTATTGTAATAAACTACTAATGAGAAGGACTTGGGCATTGTCATAACTGAGAAATTTGACCAAACAACCCGGACATCAGAAGCCATCACCCATACTAACAGAGTACTATGGACAATTAAAAGAAATAAAAGAACCAGAGATAAGGCAGTTTTCTTTCCCCTTTACAGAGCACACGTCTGCCATCATCTTGATTTTGCCACCCCGGTTTGGTATCCATACAAAGCAGGGGCATAGATAATGTAGAAAAAATCCAACATAAAGCAACTAGAGCCATAAGCAATATGAAAGAGCCACCTTATGAAACAAGACTTGAACATTTGAGTTTAATGACTTTGGAACAATGCTTAAGGTGCAACCTTTTAACACTGTATCAAATAATACAAGATCCCTGTCTCATAACTGAATTAAATTTTAACTTCAAACAAACAAGCAAAAACATAAGAGGACATCCACTTCAATTAACAGGACAAATATTCAAAACAATAAAAAGGAAATATTTTTTCACCCACCATGTTAGTAATCTGTGGAACTCTTTCTCAATAAACATAATAATTAGTAAAAGCAAGGCAGCATTCAAATATAAATGAGATCAATTTGTGATGAATGATGGTATATTGACTTATTACACTTAAATGGAGCAACATGGGCATAACAGCCTTATCACTCCTATTTCGTCTTAGTATGGCTGTAACAGGAATACAGAATTTTGAATTTATGCAGCAGGGTATAGTTGCTATTTGCAGGGGTGTACGAATAAGCTCAATAACAAAGAAATAGTTATTTTAAAACTATAGTGTAGACAAAAAAGCATTATGACTCATCTTGCAGGTAGGAAAGGTTTGTTACTTACCAGTAGCTGTAGATCTTAGAGAGGATAGCCTCCATGAATCCATAACACATTTATTTATTTTAATTTATTTTAAAAAGTAATCAGAATTACAACCTTTTGAATCAGGGACTCGTTTACAAAGGCTCTTCATCAGGAAGACAAATACATTAATAGCAAGCAACAAAAAAAAAAAGTAAATGAGCTCATATAAAAGCAAACCATCAAAATTAAGGGCTGGTTGCAAAGGCCCCACGTCCCCACGACATTGGACTAGAGCCAACAGGCACTAGGACTCTACTGAGAAATTTTCCATTGGTGTGGCCACCCACCTTATGCTGGCTGGACCCACACCCCTGTGGTTCCACTTACAGTGAAGCTCGCCTGGATGAAATATGATTCTGCAGCATTCTGCAGCAGAGTTACTGCAGGAAACAAACCAGTTTCAGTGAGAGTTAATCCCTTTTGTCATACAGAAAACAGTGACACCATGCTTCATTCTCCTGGGGGTCACAGCATCACTTTCAGTTCATTAAAGTCCCGCATGTGACACATCCAACCCACCAAAATGTTGTTAGACCATGAAGTAGACCTGCAGATGCTCACCAGGGTTAGCAAAGAAGCAACCAAGAGGAACAAGCCCAACCAAGTGGATGGTCTGCAGAGGCAACAACTGCATCAGCAAGAAGTGAAGGTCTGAACCAGGCATGGCTAATAGGAAGTAGGAAGCCAGCCCTTGCCAATCAAACAGGAGAGGCATGGGGGAAAGTTGCACAGAGACCACCCAGGCTGACAAACAGGCTACCAAAAGTGGCCCATGCAGTGAAAAAAATAAGGGCAAGGGGTGACAAGACAAAGCATTCCTATTTGTATAACCCCCTATCACAAGGGCTCAGGGTGCTTCACAGAGTAGCATGCACAAGTAAAACACATTAAGCATTAAAAAATCATTATAGTATAAGACAACCCAAGGAAATGCTGGGGAAAAAATTAAAGCAATCAGTAGTCTCCAAAGGCTGATGAAAATTGATAATATTTTAGCCTCTTTTTAAATGCCTCCACTGAGGGAAAACTCCTGAGATGGAAGGTAAGGAGTCCCAAAAAAGTGGGGCAACCACCAAGAAAGCCCTGTCTCCAGAAAGCTTCAATCATGACCTCAGGATAGCCAGAAACAGTCCCTCAGTAGAGAGGAGTGAGTGGCCTGGTGTATGCAAGGCCAAGTTGTCATTAAGGTAGCCAGAGCCAAATCCATGCGAGGCTTTCTATATCAGTAAAACAAGCTTAAAGGTGGTACGCCACCTAATTGGTAGCCAGTGCAGATTCTGCAGCACAGGCATTATGTACTCCACATATGATGACCCCGTGATTAGCCTGGCCACAATATTCTGCATCAGCTGTAAGCAGCACACCAACCTCCAAAACTTCACCAAGTAAAGAGCATTACAGTATTCAAGTCCTGAGGCAACAAATGCATTCACCAGGATCACCAGGTCCTCTTGCAACAGATAGGGTTTAATCCAGGAGATATTCTGAAATTGGGAAAATCCACAGGGGAGCACAATCAACATCTGATGTTCGAGTGTCAGCCCAGGTTCTACAATGACTCCTAGATTTTTCCTCCTATCCATAGTCAACAGGATGGTACCATTTAGCATAGGCAAACCAATAACATCTTGACTGGCAGCCAATGCACAAGAACCTGGTTCCACCAGCAGCAGCTTCATCTTTGTGTGGGGAAAAAGTATGGCTCTATGGAGCAGATTCTCTTAAAGATCTACAGCTACTGGTATGTAATAAACCTGTCTTCTTTACTGGTACAAATTTCCATCATGGGAGGCTGGAAAATCAGAGAACTAAATGCCTATACCAGGAAAGAAGACCTTGTAGAACAACGAGGCCATATTCAACACCTGTTGGATAGGAAGACCAGACCATAGGGACAGCAAAAACATGTTACTCCAGGCATTACAGTAGAACCCCAATAAACCAGACCTCATTACTCTGAAAATCCCTGTCTAACAAACTCGGACTATGTCACCCGATTTCACCACTACTTTTCAATGGCAGTGTTGAGCAATCAAGATCACCAACGTCAAGCTGTTAGTAATCCAAATCAATTACACTTAATCAGCTGTAAAGCAATGTAATCACCTGACAATCACACTTAAAAAAGAGAGCTGTAACTGTCCTGTAGATTGACACATTCACACATTCACAATGTCTGTCAAGAGGAAGCACACAGTGCTTACCGTGGCACAAAAGCTGAGAATCCTTGATCACCTGGAGAATGGTGAATGACCTGTTTCCCTGGCAGCAGAATATGGAATCATAAAGTCTACAATAACAGACACTAAGGACACCAAGGAAAAGCTGCATTCATTTGCCATGACCATGGAAGGCTCTTTTGGCACAGAGAGATGTAAAAACATGAGACAGTGTGCCGAGGATGACAGAAATGCCACAATTTATTTATGGTTCCGGCAAGAGAGAAAAAAAGGCACACCAATCTCTGGGCCAGTTATGAAAGAGAAGGCTTTGATTTTCCACAATAAGCTTAGCTGCCAGTCTTCATTTATAGCCAGTGATGGCTGGCTTGACCATTTTAAAGAGACATGGCATAAGGCAACTACGACTTTGTGGTGAAGAGCTGAGTGCCACCGATGACGGTACTGAGCCTTTCACTGAGCAACATTTAGAGATTTTGAGACAACAATCCATTACTCTCAATCAGCTGTATAATGCTGATGAGAATGGATTGTTTTGGAGATGCCTCCCTGACAAAACATTGATCAGTGGCTCTGAGAAAGACACTCCGGGGTTAAAAAAATAAAAGGAGAGGGTGACTATTCTGGGGTGTACAAATGCTACAGGAAGTCACAAGCTTAGGCCATTACTCATTGGAAAGTCGAAGGAACCACGGTGTTTCCATCATGTGAACATGCACGACCTCCCACTGCAGCATGAATCCCAGAGAAATTCTTGGATGGATTGTGGCATTTTCCTACACTGGTACAAGGATTCCTTCATGCCAAGTGATTCCTTCGGTCAAAAAACAAACCACTTAGAGCAATTCTGCTTTTAGACAACTCTCCAGCACATCCAAAGATGCCAGTTATTAAAACAAGAGATGGCACTATATCCTGTATGTTCCTCCCTCCCAACACACCTCAAAACTCCAGCCCCGCGATCAGGGCATACTGGAGATTTTTAAGCAGAATTACCAAAGAATGCTGTTGCAGACAATGCTCAATGATAGAAACCATGATGTGCCGCCTCAGGACATTATCAAGGCATTAACACTAAAAGATTCAGTGTACATGGCTGAGGCATGGGATAATGTGAGACCAGACACCATTGCAAAGCCATGGAAAAAGTATGGTATTCTTGGCCAAAGATCCACACCCAAGGACACCTCACAAAAAGAAGGCATGTCACTAACTGAGGGCATGTTGCAAGGAGACAGTATGGTGACCCCTGGTAATCCTGTCTCCACAGCAGAAACAGAAACATGCTCCAAGATGGAAAACCTGACAAGCTTGTGAGCAAACTGACTATAAGCATTTCGGAGGCTGAAATTAATGAACCCTATGCACCTACTTTTCTTGGAAATCTACTAGCGAAAGCAACCAGAGTGTGAGTGGAATCACACAAACAAAATTCCATCACTTACTTCTTTAAGTAATAAAGGACAGTGCAGTACTGTTGAAATGTAATTCCCTAGTCACTCTCTAGTCACCTACTTATCACCAACAAAGCAATATTAGCACATATAGTAATGCACAAACATACAAAAAACTACAAAAAAAAGGCATTATTCAAAATATGGACTCCTTCAACACCAAACTCTTGGTTATCCAAACCAAACAGATGTCACCCATGTGGCTAAGATGATCGGGGTCCTACTGTAGCTTTACAAAAAATGGACTTGTGATGAACCTCTGAAGTGGCCACACTGGGTGACATTCCTAGGGACAGGGCTAGAAAAATCCTGTTAGCCTGCTGGCAGCAGATAGGAGACGGGAGAAAAAAAACAGTCCAGAAGATGCAGTGTAACATTTGCATAACCAATATGCCTAAGGCAACTAAAAACAGCTAAAAGTACTGACCAACATCCTTGGTGCAGTACAAAAACAGAGGTCACCACATTACACACCATTAGCTGTGTCAGCTCTAGGGTGTCAAGTGATGGGGGATCATTCTGGCATGCTGCTGGCTCAGGTTCATGCCTCAAACCCGGGTTGTCAGGAGTGGAGGCTGGCAGTGAGGGTTCAGAGAGCCCTTTGGACACTCTACTCCCGGGTGGGGTGGGTTGATGCTGCATTGCTCTGCAGCAGCTCCTGATGGTGATGTGTAGAGGTGCTTTTGATGGCGTGGCTGACCATGTGCCATCAGGCATCCTCCTCCAGGTCAGCGGCAGCATAAGCGTCATTGTGGGTGGGTGGGGAGAAACAGAAGAAAAACTGCTGCACCAATGCACATTATAATGGCATTGTAGCCACTTCCTTGCCAGTGACCCCTAGCACACCAGTGAAGGCATCCTTCAGCCTCCACTCAGCACAGTGTTCACTCCTCCTCCTCTAAACCATGGTGAGGCCCTGGCAGAGACAAGCCAGCCAACTGAGGAGGGAGATTCCAGGTGTCTTCCCCTCCATGACAGTCAGAGGGGGCCCTGGCAGAGCCAAGATGACCCCAGCATGAGATGGCTGAAGTCTGGTTAGGCCTCCAGGACTGGAAATGCAATTAAGTGTCACATTGATAACGTCAAGCACTAGGGTCTTGTGCCGGTCTTTTGTTTTTGCAGTTTAAGAAATGTCAGTAGCGATATCTGTAACACTCTTGTGAGTAGTCTTCACTCATTTTTATGTTTGCTTGCACGCATGTGCAAGAAACATAGTGCCATCATTTGAGTTTTCGTAGGTGTGGCACCCTGTCTTCCAATGCAGTCAGTGTGTTTGCAGGTGCAGCCACAGTTCTCCAATGAATGCTGCAGCTGTCTGTGACAGCAGTTGAAAATGCAGTGCCATACAGTTGAAAGGGAGAGCTACGCTTCAGTGAGCAGCAAGAAGATACTGCATGCACATGCACTCACACACACACACACACACACACACACACACACACACGCATATTACATGCTAACGCGCCCCACGTATCATTACTCTGAATGGCCGATAGGGGTGCCTAACTCTTCGGCTCTGCTGCGCCCCCAAAAGAGTTCCAGGTGCTATGCTGGGAGCCCACCCCAGCATGGCAACAGTCTGTGACATTGGCGGGGGTGCCCAATCCCCATCGGCCCACTGCCCCCCAAACAGCGTTCCACCTGCCACGCTGGGAAGCCACCCCAGCGTGACACAAGTCCCGTGTCGCCCAAGGAAAAAAAGAAACCTGCAAGAAAAACCTTCCTTCGCTGGACTGTCCTGACCCCTCCCCACCACGGCCCACCCTCTGTGCACCCTGCCTCCCCACACCCCCACTGGACCCCATACTTACCAAGTGTCCTGGACACGACAATCTTCGGTGGACCAGGAACACGTCTGCACTCTTCAAAGCCGACCACGAACTGAGGAAATGCCAGTAAGCTGTATAATGTAATAAATAGGGTGTTTTCAACTTTGATGCATATCTCAGGCATTTTTGGGAATTTTTTCACCAAATTTTCAACATGGGGTTTTTGGGACCCCGCCTCATGAATTCTGTCACTGTCATTTTGTTAATCGGCCCCAAAAGGTGATTTTGCAGTCACTGCGTAGAACCACCTATCGGGACTGATTTACAAAATGACAGTGTCACAGTTCATGAGGTAGGCCCCCAAAAACCCTATGTTGAAAATTTGGTGAAAAAATTCCCAAAAATGATTGTTTTATGAGCATGCATTGCGCTGTTCCTACGCACACTCGTAAGTTCGCGAATTTTCAATATTTTCACTCCAGATTTTCCACATTGCCATTTTACCACATCTCCTTATGAGCAGTACAGCTGTCATTTTTCACATCTCGCCCAAAACATGTTTCTGCGCATGTAGCGCACAATGGCACAGTCGGTGTGCGAAATCAATGTTCGGCACAGACTAAGAAAATCACAGTGACACTGTTCATGAGCAGAGGTGTCACAATGGCTATGTTAAAAATTTGGTGAAAAAAGTCCATAAAATGACTGTGTTATGAGCGACCATTGCACAGTTTCCACGCACCCTCGTAGGTTCATGGATTTCTAATATTTTCAGTCCAGATTTTCACCACTGGCATTTTTCCACTCTTCCTTATGAACAGTACAGCTGTCATTTTTCACACCATGGCCGAAATGTATTTTCGCACTTCCAGCGCAGAAATGCGTGGTCGCTGTGGGAAATCACTGTTCAGGACAGATTAAGAAAAATCACAGTGACACTGTTCATGAGCGGAGGTTCCAAAATGCCTGTGTTGACAATCTACCGTAAAAAAATCACCAAACTAATTGCATTACAGGTGTGCATTGCACAATTTCTACGCACGCTCGTGACTTCGCCAGTTTTTTTTTATATTTTCACTGTAGATTTTCAACATTGCCATTTTTTGCACCTCCCCATGAACAGTACAGCTGTCATTTTTCACATCCTGTTCGAAATGTGTTTTTGCGCCTGTGGTACCAAATGGCGTAGTCACTGTGCAAAATCAGCTTTCAGCTAATGAACTAATATTGCCACTGTTCATAAGGTGGGGGTCACAAAAAACCCATGTTGAAAATTTGGAGTGAAAATGCCAACAAACGCCTGAGGCTTTAGGGTTTCCGACCATAACGCCCCACCCTGTAGAGATTGACAGGCAACAGGGGTGTGACTTATGATTCTCGCCTGTAATGCTCATACCATTCCACACCCAGCAGCCAGTGAGAGGCATCGATGTGTGCCTTGGACTCTTTGGCCCCAAAGTTCACCCCATTCTCCTGTACAGCACCCATCACACTGTATTCTTTGATGGAATGGGGTGAGCATAAGGACCAAAGACCCCAAGGCACACCGTGACACTTGTCGGTCTCTGCAGGGTAGGGTGTGGTGAAATGGCGTGGCCGTTATGCCTGATGACCCAAAGGCACACCCCAATGCCTGTCAGTCTCTGCAGGGTGGAAGCAGGGTTGGTTTCAGTTCAGTTTTTCACTGTTATTCCTATTATGCAGCTCTGTAACTCCTAGACTACCAATGCCAATGCCAGCAAGCAAACATTCGGCATTGACAAATGCTTGTTAGGGCTGCAGTGAGCAGAGCCCTGCAGACCTCTTGTTATCAGAAAAAGACTCAGAGCATTCCTTCTGATCAAAGAACATGTTTAAATTGCAACAGTCACCTCTGCATCCGTGAAGCACTCCACTTGTTGTCTCCGTTGGAAGTCACACTGCACTATTTTTTTTGCTGTGTCAGCAGTCACGGTGGAACACGGCACACTCCATCATGTTCGACATAGCCACCAAACTGTACGGCACATGTGTAACTACTAGCACATGCACAGTACAGTGTGGCAGCTGTCTTGATCACGGTAGACTTGCTATGTTCTGCAGTGACCACTGATTTCTTTTTTTTTAATTATACATCTCCCCACCACCCAGCCCTCCCACTCGGTACCCCCCCAAACATTTTTTTTTTATTTAATCTCTTATTATTTTACCACTAAACACAGGACATGAATTGGATATACACATACATGACATATGCAGGAGAGGTATCACAGGTTATCATGTCTCCTCCCACCCTCCCTCCCATGGCATTGTATAGCCCACAAGCTGCCCCACTTAGGGGAAGCTTAAAGTAGGCATTCTGGGAGCAAACAGGAACTATAACAACAGGGGAGACACAAAAATGATGCCATCAAGACAGTGAGGACCCTGTTTGAGTCAAATATAAGGGTGCATTTTTTTTTCCAGATCTTCTTATACCTGGAAAGAGAGCCTCACAGGCTGGCTTTAAATTGTTCGGCACTTAAGTTAAAAAGCAATTCTTGTAGCCATTGCATATAGGAGACTGGGTGCCCATCCAGCCAATGGCGTAGCACCACTTTCCTAAGGGATAAGGAAATCATGGCCATATAAAATATTCTCTCTTGAACCACCACACTCGCAAAGTGCCCCACTAGGGAGACCTCCAGGACAAATGTTCAGCTATGCCAAGCAAGGGGTCTGCTTTGCTTTTAATAGATTCCCAAAAGGATTTCACAAGTGCGCATTCACAAAAAATATGTAACAGGGTTTCCTCCTCTTGATGGCACCTATTACAAGTGGGGAGGGGAGCCCTTCTTATTTTAAACAGTCTAGCCAGGGTCCAGTACCAATTGTTCAGAAACTGGAATTGCATGAGTCTTTTTCTGTCTTGGGTAATGCATCTATAGTTGTCCTGCCATACTTTTCCCATTTTCCTTCGAGGTTAGGAAAGTGGGCTGCTCAGTAATGTGGTACCTCATCCAGATCTGCAAAGGCTCTATCAAATAAGGAGATATACACCTTAGAGATGGCATGTGGAAAGCTGTTAAAGACAGCAAGAGCTTCAAAATAATCGGCAGTAGTGTCCCCTTCAGTTGATAAGTCTTTTTTCTGCATTATCAGGCGTCTTAGTTGAAAGACTTTAAAAATCTAGTTATGGATTATATTATATTAATTCAGAATTGCTTCTACAGGGCTGCAGTTCCCTTCTGATAGAAGCTCCCTGATCCTTATCCCTTGCAGTTGAGGAAGCCAGTGTGTTGAAATTATCTGGTTACCAGGTTTGAAACTGGGATTCCCAAAAAGGGATTGTGCAGTATCTTTTTTGTAATCATATTTGAGAAAAGAACATAGTTGCACATGTAGTCTGACCGATGTTGCTATCGGGGTGGAGGCTAACCTGCAAGGAAGGTTTTTAGGTGAGTTATATATTAGGGCAACCAGGGAAAGGCCTGCTTCTGAAATCATTTCCAATTCTAGGTTTAGTCATTAGGGAACATAAGAAAAGGAGTTCAGTTCTGCCTGACTAGCAAGCCACCATAAGTATTTACATACTTAACTAGCCCAGTAGTAGAGCCCAAAATGTGGCAGTCAGTTTTATGTGATAATGGCGAAAGCCTAAAGGTGATCGCCATTATCGTGCAGTCAAAGTGCCGAAAACATTCTGGCATTCTGACACCCCGCCGCGCACAGGACAACACACTGGGACATAAACTTTCAATGCTTTCTGTGGGTGGTTATCACCCCCACTGAAGAATACTCAACTCCAGGGGGGTGCATGTCAGGAGGGTGAAAGCATGTAAAATGAAAGGTTTGGGCCGGGCGCAATAAAATCGCACCAGCGCCCGGACCCGAACCCAGTACCTCACCCACCCCAGCCACAGGCCAACCCCTGATGCCACAACGCAGCTCAGTAACCCAATTGATAAAAATAGGGGGAAAGCCAAATTTATGCATAGAACAAAATAAAAACTGCCAGTCAACTCTGTCAAAGGCTTTCTCTGCCTCCAGGGACAATAAACCCGCGGGAATATCTGAGTCCCTGGACACAGAGAAAATGTGGGACAATTTACACAGTTGATCAGAATGTCTGCCCATCATGAATCCCACTTGGTCCTCTTGGATTATGAAGGGCAGAACTCCAGCCAATGTGTTAGCCAGCAATTTGGTTAGTATTTTAACATTATAATTTAACAATTATATGGGCCTGTAACTGGTCACCCTTTCTTTGTCCTTCCCGGGTTTATGGATGACTATTATTAGGGCTTCTAATAGATTTTTGTCAATAGTTTCTGAAGTCAGAATCCAGTTGAAAAGTTTAACTAGCCAGGTGGTTAACTGCTTTGCGAAGCTCTTGAAAAAGTTAGAGAGAAGCCGTCCGGACCTGGGGCTTTGTGCAGAGGAAGGGAACTTATAACTGACAAAAACTCAGCATCACCTATGGGAGAAATGAGACCTGCTTTTTACTCTTCAGACAGAGATGGCAGAGGTATGGTATCAAAATACTGTTCTACCGTGAATTTATCCGGGGATTAGGCTTGGAACTGTAAAGCTCCTGATAGTAAATTTCGAATTCCTTAGCAATATCCTTGGGATTTAATTTAATAGAGTTATCACTAAGGAACAAATACTTTTAATAATTCTGGAAGTCTCTTGATTTTTAAGCCTAAGGGCTAGTAATCTACTGGCTTTTTCTCCCTGATCTATATACAGTGCTCTAATCTTTAAAATAGCATACTCTCGTAAAAGACAAAGAACCTCTGTGCACAAACACTGAGGCAAGGGTTACCCCAAAGGGCATTTGGCTGGGAAGCCAAGTTTCAAGAAAATACAAAATCACACATGCCCCCACCATGCAAAGCATCATGGGCTGCATATGCAAATCACCACAGAATGTTATGCTGGTCCAACTTTAAGCAGAATTGCATGGTGCCAAAAGGCCTCACACAGTTTGCAAAGGTCCTACCAGGACTCATCAGTATGCCTCGTCTGTTTGACACCCCAGTGGAATGGACCAGCTACCCTTAAGGCAGTGTGTCTTGGATATATTGTGGTGAACCCATTAAAATAAAAACTATTTAAAGACAAAGAGACCTCTGTGTGCAAACACTGAGGCAAGGATTCTCATAAGGGCATTTGGCTGGAAGCCAAGTTTCAAGAAAATACAAAATCACACATGCCCCCACAATGCAAAGCATCATGGGCTGCATATGCAAATCACCACAGAATGTTATGCTGGTCCAACTTTAAGCAGAATTGCATGATGCCAAAAGGTCTCTCACACAGTTTGCAAAGGGTGCTAACAGAAGACATAGACACGTGTTTCGTCCTACCAGGACTCATCAGTATGCCTCGTCTGTTTGACACCCCAGTGGAATGGACCAGCTACCCTTAAGGCAGTGTGTCTTGGATTCTGTGGTGATTTGCATATGCAGCCCATGATGCTTTGCATTGTGGGGGCATGTGTGATTTTGTATTTTCTTGAAACTTGGCTTCCCAGCCAAATGCCCTTTGGGGTAACCCTTGCCTCAGTGTTTGCGCACAGAGGTTCTTTGTCTTTTAAATAGTTTTTTATTTTAATGGGTTCACCACAATATATTCAAGATACACTGCCTTAAGGGTAGCTGGTCCATTCCACTGGGGTGTCAAACAGATGAGGCATACTGATGAGTCCTGGTAGGATGAAACCCGTGTCTATGTCTTCTGTTAGCACCCTTTGCAAACTGTGTGAGAGGCCTTTTGGCACCATGCAATTCTGCTTAAAGTTGGACCAGCATAACATTCTGTGGTGATTTGCATATGCAGCCCATGATGCTTTGCATTGTGGGGGCATGTGTGATTTTGTATACTCTTGTAAAAGCTCATTATACTGATCTCTATATCCTACCAACTTGATTCTAACGTCCTCGTTAGTATTGGGTGAGAAGTTGGCTTCCAGGCCATGTTTAAGAGCCAGAAGCTTCAGAGCTTCCTGTCCTCTTCTACGTTTCCTATTAGAGGCAAGGCGTATAAGTCCGCCTCAATAACACATTTTAATGCCCACTATTCCATGTCTGTTCTCCCGGTGGAGTGTAAGTTAACCCCGGGTATTGATCTAATCCCTGTAATATGTGTTCTGCAACCTTTACATCCTTGAGCAATTGATTATTAATTTTCCATATAGCTTTTCTGGGCAAACTGGGGGTAAGGCTCAGTTGGCACCAAACTGCCAAATGATCTGCGATTACCCCAGGATCTATCTTGCAATCTAAAACCCTAGGTAGAAGTCTATGGCTGATAAGGAAATAATCTATTCTTGATAATGAGCCATGCACCTCAGACCTAAATGTGTATTCTCTGGAATTCGGATAGAGTATCCTCCAGGGGTTGAACAGACCCATGTGATCCACCATGTCCCAGATTGCACTCTGCACTGGAGATAGACCACTGCATCTCTTGTCTGATTTATCGAAGTCAGGAGAGAACGGCAGATTCCAGTCCCCACCTAGAATAATGGGGAGAGTAGTAAAGGGTGCAAGGGCATTCAAAGTTCTGTAAAAAAAGCTGGGGAATCTGCATTAGGTCCATATACACTACCCAACACTACCTCCGTTCGGTCAAGCAGGCTGTTCAGCAGAATATAATGTCCTGAAGGATCTCTTATGCAGTGTTCACAAACACAGGGAGTGCTTCTAGATAGCATAATAGCCACCTCTCTGCTCGCTGTGCTATTCCCTGCTGTATATGCTTGCCCCACATATCGCCTTCCAAATAAATTAGCCTCAGACTCTAACAGATGCGTCTCTTGTAAAGCAAGATGTACCCTCTAAGGAGTTGTAAGTGTTTCAGTATTTTGTATCTTTTGGTTTTATTTTGAGGCCCTCTGATGTTCCATGAGATAATTTTCTTATTGCATGCCATCTTTCAATCCCCAAAATATCCTGAGAGTGATCGATCCCCCAAATGCTTGGCCCCTGTGAGACTCCAAAGTACCCATAACCCAGCAATCCCTCAGCTTCCCCAGACTTATAAAACCAGCAAGGCCAAAGCTCCCCTGTGCATCCCAGTCCCCCCAAACTCCAAACCCTGTAAATAACGCATTAGAAAACTCAATGTACAAAACCCAAATATACCGACCCTGATTAACCCCGTAGAAGAAAAGAGATTTGACAATAATATAGCCCATACAATCCCCCCACCCTCCAACACAAAAAGCATATGATATATGATGAAACCTTCCCGCAGCAACCTCTCCTGCCATTCCCCCAATAGGTAAAGGAAATTAGTTGCTATGCCTGTTGCAGAAAAACAGTACAATATAAGTTCAAATCCCCCATAAGGATTACGAAATTGTAACCATAAAATAAGTGAAGAACTATGTCACAATGAGGCACTGATCAAAACTACCTCCTTGTAAAACAAATGAGACTTAGCAAGAGTATGGGAAACTAGGTTATATAAATGAAAACTGAATGTGGACATCCAGTCTGCACAGATATTAATTATATGTTCCAACCACTGAGAATAGTCACAGGAAATAAAGCAGAGTCTGCAACGCTGAATAATTTTTTCCTAAAACAAAAGAACAGAAAACAGATGCAAGTCCATAGCAGTTTCATTTAGTGTATGATCTCCTCATGGGAAAGGAAATGAAATTAGCAAAGAGGCCGGGCTAGGCAAAGCATGGTGCTCCTCCATCACTGCACTTAAACCTCAAGATGGGGCTGTGTGCTTATAACGAGGCAAATGCAAGTCCAAAAAAAGTCCTAAAACTGAGGATTAGTCCAGAGAAGTGACAAGAGTAACTCCAAATAGGCCTAGTACAAAAGAGCATAGCAAAACCAAAGAAAGTTCATTTTGTCGGGCCCCCAATGGCTCTGTGACTCCAAGGCCTAGTTCTATGCAGCCTAGTAATTTAACAGAAATGACAACAGAAGCAGAGCCCCAGAGAAGAGGAAAATTGTCACACTGCAGGGCTGGGACTCAACTGAGGTGTCCTGCCATCATGCGAGGAGAAAGTAAAGTAGAAAAGATATTGAGTCACATACCAGTTGGCTAGAAATTGAAACCGAATTCCACGGCATCACTTTCAGCGAATTTTAAAAAGTTCAGGAAAAGCCTCCTTCAGGGCATTTTCTACTAGCTTTGGGTCCTCATAGGTGGTCCATGTTCCTCTGATCAGCACTTGGAACCTCGCAGGGTAGCCCATCTTAAATTTAATGCCTGCTGTCATTAGTTTGGTCACAATAGAGTGAAACGAGGCCCTTCTCTGATGCACTGTTAAGGGCGGCTCTTGCGCTACATGCAGCTTCACTCCCTCCCAAGTTATTTCCTGCAGCTCTCTTACTTTAGCCAAAAAATGTTGCCTCTCCAAATAGTTGAGGAATTGAAAGATTAATATGCGAGGTGGTGCTCCCAGTGGAGAAATGGGGCATAAAGTGTACTTTGTGTATTCTAAATTAAGATGTTCGCACGTGACATGCGAGTTGTTTTTCCTAACTTGTACCTTGCTGTCTTATGACTTGTAATCTTTTCATAATTATGTACCATGTTGTCCTAAGTGTGTAAGTATGTAATTTCCTGTACTCTCCCAGGTTGTACCTGAAAATAGGCAATTTGTCTTGTCTGGTGTACTTACCTGGTTAACAAAAGCTAAATAAATAATAAAGCTCAGTGGGAAAGCTCTATAGCATAAGTAGGCCCTAATGGGAACGGGCCTGTGAGCTTGGCAATAAGCTTTTGGGTGAAAAGCACTGGATCTGCTCCCTCTTCTCTTTCAGGTAGGCCAATAATAATGGCATTGCTCCTCCGACTATGACCTTCTAAGTCTTCCACCTTGGCTTCTAATTTTGCAGTTCTATGTTTGGTCGCAGTTATGTCTGGGTCCAGTTATTCTAGCTTTCTTCCACTGAAATGGTGCTGGCCTGCACATCCCCCAGTCTCCTCGAAGTGTCCTCCAGGGCTCCGGCCATAGTTTTTTAGCTCAGCTGTAATAGAACGGAGCTCTTCTCTGAAGGGGTTGAATTTAGTTAGAAATCGCTCCACAGTAAGTAAGTTCTGGTCCGCTTGTGTTGTAGTAGCTCACATAACAGCACCGGCCTGGGATTTATTCTTTTTACTGGGCTTTTCAGGAGTTGGTGGTGGCGTATGGTGAGGTAATGCCGCTCGCATCTCTGCTTCCATTTCTGCACTACAAAGTCTTCTTCTTATTCCAAGAGTTGTAACTACTCTTCTGTGTTAAAACACAACAGATTTTACCCAAAAATCATATGGGGATAACAAATGTAGATGACATTTGGAGCAGAGTTAGAGGGAGCACTCAGAGAGAGCTGTTACTCGGCTGACTGCATCACGTGATTTCCCCCCAACATAACAATGACACTGGGGTGCCCAATCCCCCAGTGTTGCGATCATGTTTGTGACCTTTTTTTTTAAATACATGTGTTTTTTCTCCCTCACCAAACCCTTCCTCTCAGCACCCCCCAGAAACATAATAGTGACACTGGGTGTGCCTAATCCCCAAGTGTTGTAATGGTGATTCTTCATTTTTTTTATGCTGTAAAAAGAAAACCATTCATCAATGTCTTTTTTTCATCCTGTAAAAAGAAAACTGTCCATTGATATCTTTTGTGCTGTTACTATCCCCCCACGTGACCCTCCCACTCAGCACCCACCACCTCGCACCCCCTCAAGCCCTTACTTACCCATCGGGGTCCAATGTCATAATCCTCTCTGTACTGCAGACACATCTTCACTCTTCAAAGCTGGATTGTGAACTGAAGAAACAGGCACGTGGTTCAAAGTATTTCAATGGGGTTTTGTACTTAGTGGCATAACTTGGGTATTTTTTCCATATTTTTGGCCCAGATTTTCAACATGCCTTTTTTGGGACCCTGCCTCATGAACAATTGCACTGACATTAAGCAAATCTGTCCCAAAAGGTGGTTTTGTGGTCCCTACGTGAAATCACTTTTCAGGCAGGAGTTGAACATTTTCTTTGCCCTTGTTCATGAGGTGGGGTCATAAGAAGGCTATGTTGAAAATTTGGTGTAAAAATATTAAAAAAACAATAAAGTTATGAGCCTATGTTGAATTTTATTAACACAGGCTCATAACTTTGGTAATTTTCAATATTTTTACCCCAGATTTACAACACAGCCATATCTTTACTGCACCTCATGAATGTGACAGCTGTCATTTTTCAAATTCTGCCCAAAATGTTTTTTACATCCCAAAAGGTGATTTTGTGGTCCCTGCAAGAAATCACCTTTTGGGCAGGAGTGGAAAATCTTCTCTGCCCTTGTTCATGAGATGGGGTCATATGAAGGCTAAGTTTTAAATCTGATGTAAAAAAAAAGTTATGAGGCTATAGCGAATTTTGCAATCATAGGCTCATAACTTTGGTAATATTCAATATTGTTACCCCAAATTTTCAACATAGCCATTTCTTTACGGCACCTCATGAATGTGATAGCTGTCATTTTTCAACAGCAGCCCAAAATGTGTTTTTGCATGGAAACATAGAATTTGACAGCAGATAAGGACCGCTTGGCCCACCCAGTCTGCCCATTTTCCTACCTAACAGATAAGCTGCAGATCCTAGTTAACCAACAGCTTACTTCCTCCTACACCCCACTAGGACTGCCTTATGCCTGTCCCATGCATTCTTGAAGTCCCCCACTGTTCTTGACTCCACGACCTCCTCAGGGAGGCTGTTCTATGCATCCACAACCCTCTCAGTGAAAAAATACTTCCTCACATTACCTCTGAGCCGTCCCCCCTCTGTCTTCAAATTGTGCCCCCTTGTTCTTGCACATCTCTTTTTCTGGAAGATGCTACCCTCTTGGACTTTGTTAATTCCCTTGAGGTACTTGAAAGTTTCTGTCATGTCCACTCTCTCCCTTCTTTCCTCAAGGGTATACATATTAAGCTCCTTTAGTCTTTCTTCGTATGTCTTCTGGTGCAGACCCTGCACCATTTTGGTTGCCCTCCTCTGGACAGCCTCCACTCTGTCCATGTCTTTTGGAGATGGGGTCTCCAGAACTGCACACAGTACTCCAGATGGGGTCTCACCAACTGTCTGTACAGAGGGATAACAACTTCCTGTTTTCTACTATTGATGCTCTTCCTATGCATCCCAGTATCCCCCAGCCTTCCGTACTGTCTTCTCACATTGCTTGCCCACCTTTAGGTCATCTGATATAATTACCCCAGGTCCCTTTCTATTTTACTGTTGTCAGTACCTCACCCCCCATTGTGTACGCCTGGGTTTTGTTTCCCATGTGCATTACCTTGCACTTCTTTGCATTGAATCTGAGCTGCCATACATTTGACCATTCCTCCAACCTTGCCAAGTCCCTTCTCATCCTTTCCACTCCATCTTGTGTATCAACCCATTGCAGATCTTTGTGTCATCTGCAAAGAGACATACTTTTCCTTCCAGTTCCTCTGCAATGTCACTTATAAAGACATTAAAAGGACCGGTCCAGTACTGAACCCTCGTGTACCCGCTAGTAACCCTCCTTTCTTCACTGTGTACTCCATTTACTACTACCCTTTGCGTCCTGTTGTCTAGCCAATTTTTTATCCAGGCTACCACCTTGGGACCTACTCCAAGGCTGGCTATCTTGTGTATTAATCTTTTGTGTGGGACTGTATCAAATGCCTTGCTAAAATCTAGGTAGGCCATGTCCACAGCCCCTCCCTGGTCTACTACTTTGGTCACCCAGTCAAAGAAATCTATTAGATTCATCTGACATGACCTTTCCATCGTGAATCCATGCTGCCTTGGGTCCTGTGCCCCACTGGCATCTAGGTGCTCAACAATTCTTTCCTTTAGAAGTGATTCCATCATTTTCCCTACCACTGAGGTCAAACTAACTGGTATGTAGTTTCCTGCCTCTGTCCTGCTCCCACTTTTGTGAAGAGGAATCACATCTGCCCTCCTCCAGTCCTCGGGTACCACCCCATCCTCCCATGATTTGTTAAAGAGAGTAGTCAGCGTCACTAGTTCTACCTTAGTTCTTTTAGAATTCTTGGGTGAATCCCATCAGGCCCCATTGCTTTGTGCACCTTCAATTTTATTAGTTCTTTCAGAACCCTTTCTTCTGTAAATGGACTGGTATCGACCCCTGTCTTCAGAGTGTTTCTCTTGTTTGGTTTAGGTAACTCCTCCTCTTCCTTTGTGAATACTGAGCAGAAATATTTGTTCAGTATCCCTGCTTTTTCACTGTCACCCTCTACCCACATTCCCTTCCCTTTATTAAGCTTCAGTATCCTCCTTTGGTCTTTCTTCGCTCCCTAATGTACCTATAAAAGGTCTTATCTCCCTTCTTAACAGAATTGGCTATCCTTTCCTCGGTTTGGGCCTTTGCTATTCTGACTGCCTTCCCAGCCTCTTTCTGCTTTAACTGATAAAGTTCTCTGTCCTGCTCCTTCTGTGTTTCCTTAAATTTCCTGAATGCTGTCCTTTTCTCCTTAACCTTCCCTGCCACCTCTTTTGAGAACCATAGCTTTTTTTTCCTTCATTGTGTTTTATTGATTTGCTTTACACAAAGGCTTGTTGCCTCTGTGATGGCTGTTTTGATCACTCCCCATTGTTCCTCCACCCCTCCTTCTTGCCTGTTTGCTAGTGCTTTTCTGAGGCACTCTCTCATTTTCCCAAAGTCAGCCCTCCTAAAGTCCAGTACTCTTGCTTTTGTATGGCTTGATTGTATGGCTGTGTTTATCGTGAACCACACTGTTTGGTGGTCGCTTGTTCCCAGATGGCTACCCACTTCTAAATCTGAGATTCTTTCTCCATCCCCATTTGAGAGTACCAGGTCTAAGATTGCTCCTCCTGAGTGGGTTCTAATACTAGCTGTCTGAGGCATGCCCCTGTAAGGCATCAAGAATGACCTGCTCTTGGATGTGCCTGCAGCAAAGGTGCTCCAGTTAACATCTGGCATATTCAGGTCCCCTCATCAATATCTCCCTTTTTCTGCCATTCTAAGAAAGCCTTCTATCATTTCCCGTCCATTCCCTCCCCCTGAGATGGGGGTCTGTATACAACCCCCATGTGGATTGTGGTACCATTTCCTGTTTCCAGAGTGACCCAAAGTGCCTCATCTGCTCCTTGTTTACTCTTTAGCTCTGTTGCTTTGATCCCTTCATCCTGAAAGTTGATTTCACAGTCCCTGCACAAAATCACCTTTAGGCCAGGAGTTGAGCATTTTCTCTGCCCTTCTTCATGAGGCACGGTCATAACAAGGCAATGTTGAAAATGTAGTGTAAAAATATTAAAAAAACAAATTTTCAATATTTGTACCCCAAATTCCTCTACTGCAGCCCTATCAGCTCTAGCCAGAGTTTGTTTTACTCCTGAGCTGAATGCTTCTGTTGTTTTCTTGTGTCCTTATTCAGTTTTTAGTATGCACCAATAGGCTGCTCAGGTACAGGTTTCAAATTGCACTGACAGAGCTGAGCCCAGTACAAAAAAACTGGTCTGGGTCCATTAAAAGGCAGTTACTTTCAACAATGGTTAAACTGGAAATGTTTAGGTGGGGGAACTCTTACACAGTATCCCTAGATTTCTAAGTGGTGGAACTGTCATTTCTATGTGGTGGAACTCTCCTATAGTAGTCAATGAAGAAAGCCAAAGAGGCGGTGAAACTGTCATACAGTTTTTCAAGAGGTGTTGAAACCGAGTTCCTGTGGGTTCCTGTCCAATTTAGCCCCTGACTTTCAAAAAGGAAAAAAAATAAGCATGGCAACAACAGAAAAGAACTTAATGGGGCCATTCCACCTTATATAGTCAGAGTCACAGAGAGGGTGGGTCCTTGTGCCCAACGTCTCTAGTCCAATGGCTCTGTTGAGTAGATCCCCTCAACGAAGATCCTTTCATATGGCAGAGGGATTTATTTATTTACACGCTGCTTTTCAATATCTAGTTCTGGCTCCACAGCGATCAGTCTCTTATTTCCCATAACTCAGTAGGTCAATTGAATTTCCTAAATCTTCATTTTCCGAGATTCAGCCACAATGAGGGTCACTGAAATGAAAAACTACTGTTCCATGTTTATTAGGAAGCATCCATAAAGAAGATTTTGTTTTTCTCTCTGTATATTTTTCCTGGTGAAATAATAACAAAAAAATTACTACTGCCCATTATAGTTCAGTTTGCTATATTGGAAACACTATTTACAATGTCATAGGAAAAAGCAACAAGACATTACAGTACAAGTTAAAGGAGCAGGGAGAAAGAGCCATTTTTAAAAAGCTTTATGCAGTACAAGACAAACAGCGCAAAATAAAATCAATTTAGGATCCAAATATTTGTATTTATTTGTTTTATCAGGAAAAAGCTCCATTGAGCAGTGCTCATTAAAAAGGATGTCCTGTTTAGGACAGGTAAATAGTGTGACGTGGACAGCCAGTTCTGAGTGCTGTATCATTTTTTTTTTTAATATAAAATGTATTACTGACTGTCTCTGCTGAAAAATCTGGTGCTCTTAGAATGACCTCACTCATCCCCCCCCCACAGGTTTCAGCTGAAAGATGAAAGCCTTGAGAAAAAGGTTGAAACAGCATGTGAGATCACACACACACTCACACAGGTTTTAGAGACAATGGCCCAGATATTCAAAAGGGTTGCACAAGGCACAACAGTGTTGCACCATGTACAACCCACTGATGCACCCTGGTGTGATATTTAAAGGAAAGTGCGCCTGCACAAATCCATCGCCCAGGGCGCATCAGTTAATATGCAAGCACAGTGGGGTGCCCATGCAAAACTGCCAGCCCCATATTCAGCCCGGCTATGCAGAGTTATGCAGGTGCAACCTCTACCTGCGCCTGCACAAAGTTGAGCCGAAAAAAAAGGAACAAGTCGAGAGCCACCCACAGGTGAGCTGCCGCATTGCAGGGCACAACACAGCAGCTGCCACCTGTGGGTGACCCTCGACTTGTTCCCACTGCACCTGGCGGCACCCCCCCATGCCCCGATCACGGGCATAACTGTCCCCCCTACCCTTGAGTAGCCAATCGTGGGCAGAAGTGTAACCCCCACTCCCGAGTAGCCCAATTGCAGGCAGAAGTGTAACCCCACCCCGAGTAGCCCAATCGGGCAGAAGTGTAACCCCCACCCCCAAGTAGCCTGATCATGGGCAGAAGTAACCCCACCCCGAGTAGCCCGATCACGGGCGAAATGTAACCCCCACCCCGAGTAGCCTGATCGTGGGCAAGTATAACCCCCAGTAGCCCAATCATGGGCATCAGACCTCCCAAAGTCCAATATTCCTGGTGGTCCAGTGGACCTGAGAAGCCCGATCACGGGCGGCATTCCTCACCTCCCAAGTCCGAAATCCCTGGTGATCTAGTGGACCCCCACCCCACCCACCCACTGGGCCCGCCACCCCACTCCCCCATCAGCGGCGGGTGGCAGCACCCACCAGCCTGCTGCCCCGCCGCCGCCGACGGCAGCTCTTTAGGGCTGCCGCCTTCATTAGTTCAGAGCATGGGCCAATGGGCATCACGCCCATACCATTACTAGTCAGTCCAGATATGTGAATGTATTCATTCACATATCTGGACAACTTATTAGATGGTACTGCGCCCATTGGCTCATGCTCTGAACCAATGGGCATGCAGCTCACCGAGCTGCTGGGTCAGTGGGGGTGGCAGGCGGGTGGTGCTGCCACCCACCGCTGACAGGGGAGCAGGGTGGTGGGGCTCCATGGGCGGGTGGGATGGGGGGGCCACTAGATCACCAGGGATTTCAGACTGGGGGTGAGGAATGCCACTCATGACGGCTACTGTGGTCCACTGGACCACCAGGGATATTGGACTTTGGGAGGTCTGATGCCCACGATTGGGCTACTCTGAGGGGTAGGGGTTTCACTCTCTGCCCGCGATCGGGCTACTTGGGGTGGGGTTACACTTCTGCCCATGATCGGCTACTCGGGGTGGGGTTACACTTGCCCACAATTGGGCTACCTGGGGTGGGGGTTACACTTCTGCCCGCCATTGGGCTACTCGGGGTGGGGGTTACACTCTGCCTGCAATTGGGCTACTTGGGGAGAATACAGTTATGTCCACGATCGGGCTACTGGGGAGACATACAGTTATGCCCGCGATTATTAATCGCAGTCCACTGGACTGCCAGGGATTGGAGTAATTCATTGTCCCTTATGGGACGTCCCACGATCGGGCTGCAGGGGGCGTCGGTCCCTGACGGCTGCTGCCTGGCAGGGCACCAGGCGCAAGTCATCGGGGATCGGTGCACCTGCATGTTAATGGCATGCAAATGGGGCCGTAATCAGATGCAAATGGCCCCCCTGTGCACCTTGCATAAATTATGGCCCCATTTGCATGTCACCCGTTGAATATCGCAGGTTTTGTGCATGGCGAATGGAACTTGTGCCACCGCATCTCAATGCTCCACTCTGACAACTTATGCTGGTAGTCTCACCGCGCTTACGTACAGTGGTGGCTAGGGGCTTATATTCAAAGTAGTTGCGCCATAGCGCACCCGCTGAATATTGCCCCGCCACCCCGTTAACTATTTTGAGCGGTGTACGGGCTGCACCACAAAATGGCGCAGTTTGAATATCTGGGCCAATGTGTTACATGGAAGGCCTTAATCAGCTGACCTATTGTTTTTCTGAGTTAATTACAGCTGTAGTTGCTAAGATGGAAGATCATATCCATTTTATGACGTTGGAGGAAAACCCAGCTTATGACACAGGAGTGCTAAAATCATAAAGATGCTTTCATGTCCTGGAAGGGGAAGCTTGATGAGAGATCAATGAAGTGTCATTTGAAGGACATGAATTATGCTGAAGTTGCAGAATGTAATACTTTGAAAAGATATCCTGTTTTTGTATAGATATATATATTTTTATATATAATCTGACAGAGGAGGAGCTAGATGACCTCACACAAAAGGGGTTGGCAAATACAGTTTACTTTAAGGAATAATTCTGTTTTACTTCAGACACTCTTTTTATCTAGACTCTGACAAGGAAAGATCTGTGAACACTTGTAAACAAGTATTTAGAAAGAGAGTCAAATCTAAGTACTGTAAGAAGGAATTTGCACTGTTTAAACCTTGTTCTTTTAAAAGATTTGTATGTCTTGTGATATAATAGTTCTGTATTTTGGTGTTTTACATATTTTTATCTACTTTTAGTAAAACTCTTTTTGGAACATATTTGGTCTGTCTTTGAATTTCTTTTAGTTGTAAGAAAAGTATATATGGTTAAAGCAGACAATAGACATAAGCTTGAATGGTGATACCAAACTGGAAAGAGAAGCGTCTTAAATCTGAGATCTTTATTAAAGTTTTTAAGGGTTCATCTCTGTATACCTGGTTAGATGCCTGTAGGCAAAGATATCTGGCCCCCCGAAGACAGAAATATCTGAGCCTGTGCATTGGGTACGCTAGCAAGAGGTTCACAGTTTGAGTCCCTCCAAAACTTCACAGTTTGAGTCCCTCCAAAACTTGAGAGCAAAGGTTGATCCGAACTCACAAAACAGACAAGAGGGTTACCTTGTTCTGTTAAACTGTTCACAAGACTGTGCTCAGAGGATGGCACTTTGGAAGTAGAAGGCCTGACCTGCTGAGTGGGTTTGTGACAAATAGTACAGTGAAATCATGACATAACAAAATGCATGGGTTAGAAAAGTGACAATTGAGTTTACATTTTTACAAAGACTCATATAAAAAGTTAATACTAATATGTAGACAATAATATATGGCAACATTATGATAGAAGATAATTGAGTAAAATAACATCAAGTACTACTGTACCATCACAGCAACTAGAACTGCACTTGGATCTTAATAATTATCTACTTAAAGGAGAGTGGGGGTACAATCTCGCTAGTTTGTGTGAAATAAGGTGCTTGTCAGGTGAATCCTGGCATTGATCTTTACCAAAACCTGATTTAAAATTGGTAAATCCACTTTAGAAATGACACTCCATAGAAGTGAATGGAGCAACCCCTCCCCCCAGCTCTCCCTAAACAGATGTAATAAAACGTCAGAGCGTGGGGGTGGAGCAGGTTTGTAGGAAATGGAAAGGGCTTGTGCTGCCAGCCCCACGGGGCAAATTAGAATCCCTTCTCTTCCTTTGGGGGCTGCAGGAAAAAAATATTTTACACCACAGAGAAGTTCCAGTTCAGCTAAGGCAGCTCGATGTTCTTTCTTAAAAGCACTAGAAAATGTGCTTTTTAAAGGTGAAACATTTCCCCAACATACACAGAAACATAGAATTTGTTGGCAGATATCGGCCGGCTCACTGGCACAGCGGCAATGCATCCCTCTGCAGCGCCGACATCCCGGTTTCAGGGACAGACTCGAGAGTCAGATGGCCAGCAAGGGGAGAAGGATTGAGTGTCCCATGGACTACTCACCTTCTCTGGGGGAGGGGGAAGAGTGTCTAGTGCAATGTGGACGTCTGGCAGAGGCTGGGGGTACTGCCGTGACTGGTGCCACATGTAAAGGGGGGCAGGGCAGACACTGGTGTCATTGTACGTCCCTGCTCCCAAGGAAGAAAATTGTAAAACAAAATGTCGCCGGCCGCTAATAATGGCCCTCACCTCTGCCACCGCTCCCTGCTGCAGACCAAAGTCCACTAGGGGGGGTTCCACTCCCATGACCCCACCCTGGGGGGACAAGCCAGGGCCTCATGACCATTTTTCCCAGGGAGGGGGTGCTCACCCGGTGGCTCCGCCCAGGGGGGGTAAGCCTGGGGATGGGGGGCAGCGAGTGGGAGCGAGGGGCCAGAGCCTCCTGAAGGTGGAGGCAAAGTACCGGTTAAAAAAAAAAAGAATTTGTTGGCAGATAAGAACTGTGAGGTCCACCTAGTGTGCCCCTTTTGCCTGTTCTGCCACTGCAGACACTACCTGATCTCCAGCCACCTCCACCCCAACTTCTGCTTTGATGCCAGTTTTCCTTTTTACCTCTCACATGCATACTTGTAATCCCACCACTGTTTTTGCACCCACCACCCCCACTGGAAAATTGTTCCAGCCATCCACCACCCCTCTCAGTGAAGAAATACTTTGTCATACCCCTCTTAAATTAACCCCCTCCGGTTTCATTGCATGCCCCCTAGTTCTTGTACACCTTCTTTTCTATAAAGTGCTCCTTTCCTGTACCTACTTCACCCCATGAGGTATTTAAAGGTCTCTGTCATGTACCCCCTCTCCCTCCTCTCATCCAAGCTGTCCATGTTTAGATTCCTCAGTCTCTCCTCATAGGACATTTATCATATACCCCCCCTTCCAAGGTGTACATGCTTAAATCCCTCAGTCTCTCCTCAAAGGACAGTTGGTGCAGCCCCTGCACCATTTCTGCTGCCCTTCTTTGGATGGCCTCTACCCTGTCTATATCCTTTCTGAAGTGTGGCCTACAGAACTAGAAACAATATTCCAGGTGTGGTCTCACCAATGACTGATACAGAGGCAGCACCACTTCCCTCTTTCTGCTGGTGATACCCCTCCCAATGCACCCCAGCACCCCACTTGCTTTCCCTACTGCTTTGTCGCATCACCTTGCCAGCTTAACGTCATCTGTAATGATTACCCTTAGGTCCCTTTCTTGTTTAGTGACCATCAATACTGTCCCCCCATTTTATACTCTGGCTCTGGGTCTCTGTGCCCAAGGTGCATGATTGTGCACTTTTTTGCACTGAAACCCAGCTGCCATACCCTGCACCATTCCCCAAGCTTTTTCAGCACTCTATTCATTCTCTCCACCTCCTCCAGAGTGTCCACCCTATTGCAGATCTTGGTGTCAGCTGCACGGACACAACTTCCCTTCCAGTTCTTCTGCAATGTCACACATAAAAATATTAAAGAGGACAGGGCCCAGTACTGAGCCTTGAGGAACCCTCCTGGTCATTCTCCCTTCCTCTGAGTGAGTGCCATTAACCACAACCCACTGTTGACTATCTGTCAGCCAACTCTGTAACCAGTGCAAAACCTTTGTTCCCACCCCCAAGTTTCTCAGTTTTTTTTAATGAGCCTCTTATGTGGCCTGGTGTCAAAAGCCTTGCTGAAGTCAAAGTAGGCTTGGACATGCAATCAAAGAAATCTATCAGGCTTGTCGGACGTGATCTCCCTCCCATGAATCCGTGCTGCCTTGGGTTCTGTAACCAACTGGATGCAAGATAATCTACCAGTCTTTTCTTTAGAAGTTACTCCATTACTTTCCCTACTACTGATGTTAGACTGACCAGACTGTAGTTGCCAGGCTCTTCACTGCTGCCACTCTTGTACAGCAGGACTACATCTGCCCTTCTCCAGTTCTCTGGAACCACCCCTGTACCTAGTGAGTTGTTGAATAGGGCTGTCAGAAGTGCAGCCAATACCTCCCTGAGCTCCCTCAATATGCTTGAATGTTCCCCATCATTCCTATAATCTTGTCCACTCTTCAAGACTCTTCAAATAGACGTGTGTCTTCTTCCCTCCCTCCAGTGGTTCTGTAAGCTATATGTGGCCAATCCCTTTCCACTGTAAAGATAGAAGTATTTGTTCAGGATATTTGCTTTTTCCTGATCATCCTCTGCACAGACTCCCTTGTACTCCTCAGCCTGACAATTCCTCCCCTTGTCTTTCTTTTTTCACTTACATACCTAAAAAAGTTATTCTCCCCCTTTGTTATCCCCTGGCTAGTCATTCTTCAGTTTGTGCCTTAATGCCCGTCACTGTCTTCCTTGTTTCCCTCAGTTTTTGCTGGTAAATCTCTGTATCCTTTTCCCTATTCATCCCCTTGTATCTCCTGAATAATGCCCTTTTTGTCCTTAACCTTGCCGCCATCCCCCTTGAGAACCATATTGGTCTCCTTTTCTTCCTGCTTTTGCTAGCTTCTTTTGTGCAGAGGTTTGTTGTCTTCACTATTCCATCTCTTAATCTGGTCCACTGTCCTTTCACCCCACCAGGATAATCTCCCTTCAAGCCAGAGCATCTCTAAAGCATTCACACATTTTTTTAAATCTGCTTTCCTGAAGAAAAGGAGCCTTGTTCTTGAGTGGTTCTGCTCCAGTGACATCCTGATGTTAAACCACACTATTGAATGCTCACTGGTCCCCAGGTGGCATCCCAGCCTGACATCCACAACACTGTCTCTGTTCATAAGCATCAGGTCCGGTATTGCCCCTCATGAGTAAGTTCCTTGACTAGTTGCCTCAGAATTGTCCCCTGCAGGGAGTCTAAGATAACCCTGCTTCAAGCTGGGGCTGTAGCCAGGTTGCTCCAATCAATATCTGGTAGACTGAAATCCCCCATCAGGAGTACCTCCCTCTTATCTGTCATCTTGCCAATGACTTCCCCAATTTCCTTGTCTAGATCCTCACACTGTGCTGGAGGTCTATAAATCACTCTAGTGAGAATGAGGGCTCCGGTTGTCGTAAAAAAGTATAAGAACGTTCAGTTAACTCTGATAAGCTGAAGACATCAGGTTAAAAAGTAGCATAGTGAATGACCAAGTTATTTTCCATAGAAACAGAAATGATAACCAAAGTCAGAATAGGCAGACACACTAATGTTTTGTGACAGTATGCAGTTTTTTTCAGGGGGTTGAGCCTACCTGGAACCCTGTCCTTTTAAACCTGGTTCTTAATTGTTTCCTTAACTCTCTTTGAGTAAATCTATTACTAGCCATCATCAGTTTTATTATATATTACACTGCAAGAGGTGATGCATATACTCACCCAAAGGATACTTGCTGTGTTGTTGTCAATGTTCAGCAGCATATGTAAAAGAGAAAAAACATCCTTCACCACAGCAAATAGCTGAGTCTCCCTATTCAACAACTCACTCATCAGTAAATGAATCCATGATGGCGTGCCATAAGAGTAACAGCTGAATGGTCACTGTGACTCTTCCAGGGGTGCCTACAATTATGAATCTTTATCAGGAGCACATCCAGCATTAAATTTTGGGAGGGACTAGGCAAGTCAGCAGGGCCGTTGCCAGCATTTTTGCAAGGGAGTTCTTTTTCATAAAAGCCGGGGGTCTAGGGGCCACCAGGACCCTGGAAGCCCTGGGATCCTAGATGCTCTGTGGTGCATTTTAAAGCTAAATAACTCAATAACTCATCTGTGAGCTCTCTTCCACCATGGAGGAGAGCTCAGAGATGAGGTTAATTAGCTTCAAAATAAGCTTCAAAATGCTTTGTTCTAAGGAAAATTATTATTATCTGGCGGGCTGCAGGTTGAATACTATCAGAACAATTACAAACAAAAATAACATGAAGAAAAGCAGTTTTGTCAGCCCTCACAAGTGACAATCACAGTCATTGCACTGGTGTCCCGATCACAGTGGGCAAGTGAGTTTGGCCAGGCTAGCCCACCTTTCACAAAGCAGAGAACGGAATATGCCAGAAGCTGAAACATGGTTTGAGGGTGGCAGGTATGCTGCTGAAAATGGAGTGATAAATCTGTGAGATTTTACATCATTATGCATGGAGGTAGTCTCTTCTCTCATGTAGTTTGGGGGCAATCTTTGCCTTACACATCATTGGGTCAGGACATTTTTAAACTGCATGGGTTAAAACTTATGCTGTAGCTGGCCCGGTGGTGTTGAGGGTTGAGACGCTGGATGCCACACCTCGCAACACACTGGTGACCCGAGTTCAGGAATGAGCTCGGGCACCAGGGGTTGGCAGGGGAGGGAGAGGATGGAGTATCCAATTGACTGCTCTCCTCTCCTTGGGAAGGATCTAGGGGTTTCCCAGTGCAGTAGAGACCCCTTGTGAAGACCAGGGGTACTACCACAGCCTGGTGTGCATAGGGGAGGAGTGCAGCAGATGCCCACCACTCCTCCATGCAGGCATCATTGCACATCATGCATGAGTCCAGATAGTCTCGTACTAGCCTATAGTAAGGCTGTGGGAGATGCTCTGGACAAGATTGCTCCTGTTCATGTTCGGCCTCTCATCATCCATCCAAGGAGCCCTTGGTTTGATGGCTCCTTGAAGGACTTAAGACATATTGGCTGAAGGTTGGAGAGAGTCTGGCGGAAGTCCAGAGATGATGCTGACAGGCTTAGGTTGATGGCACACTACGACGGCTATCAATCAGAAATCACCCGTAAGAAGGCAGAGTTCCTGTCCAGGGAGATTTCTGCTGCACAAAACCGACTGGCTCAGCTTTTCCGGACTGTGGACAGATTGTGCAATCCAATCTGCCTCCAGCCCAGAGAAGCCTTTTCTCAGTTAAGATGTGAGGAGTTCGCTCATTTCTTTGCAGATAAGGTTGCCAACATCAGGTCTGGCATCGGTCCGACCTCTCCTATAGGGGGTTGCAGTGGTCGACGTGAAGTGACATGTACTCGATCTGTCTAATCAGAGTTTCGCCGGCTGGAGTTCAGTGACATTGTGAAGATCATCCAAATACTGCGACCAACCAGTTGTAGTCTGGATCCGGGCCCCACACCTCTCTTAGTAGGATGTGTGGAAGTTATCTGCCCGATCCTTGCTAACATTGTCTAGAAGTCTTTGGAGATGGGGGTCTTTCCTGACTCCCTCAAGGAGGCGGTCGTTCGACCACCCCTTAAAAATCCTCCTTAGATCCAGATTGTCTACCTAACTACCGGCCTATCACTAACCTGCCGTTTGTTGGTAAGGTTATTGAAAAGGCGGTTGCGTTGCAATTGGATGATCATCTTATAACTCACAATGTCTATGATACTCTTCAGTCTGGTTTTAGGAAGAAGCATAGCATGGAGACTGCCCTTGTCCGGGTATTGAGTGACCTCCTAATGGCTAGAGATCGAAAGGCATGTACCGTTCTGGTCCTTCTCGATCTCTCTGCTGCATTTGACACTGTAGACTGTGGTGTACTATTGGATCACCTGCGGGTTTATTGTGGGCTGTCTGGTACAGTCCACAAATGGTTTCATTCTTACCTCACAGACAGGTTTCAGAGAGTTGCCACTGGAATTTATTCCTCTGGTGCTCACTCCCTGCCTTGTGGGGTACCGCAGGGCTCCATTTTAGCTCCCATGTTGTTTGCAGTGTATATGCTGCCATTGGAAGAAATCATCAGGCGATACAGTTTGCGTTTTCACTGCTATGCAGATGATACCCAGCTGTATCTGTGCTTTCTGCCCAGCCAGGATGATGCACTCTCCGTGCTAAATAATTGCCTTGCTGAGATCAGACTTTGGATGAGTTCCAGCTGGCTGAGACTGAATCCGGACAAGACTGAGGTATTGGTAGTGGACCCAAGTCGTCTGGGGGCGGGTTTGGGAGCTGGACAACCATCAGGCTTGTCACTTGGTGGTACAGTATGTCGCTCCCTACCTCCGATCAGGTGAAAAATCTGGACGTTATTATTGATAGCGGCTTGACCCTTAAATCTCAGGTGTCAGCTGTCATCAAATCCTCTTTTTACCATCTGAGGAATATCGCCCGAGTAAAACACCTGGTTCCTCCAGGTGATCTTCCAACATTGGTCCATGCCTTTGTCACTGCCCGTCTTGATTACTGCAACTCCCTTTACCTAGGGCTACCTGGGGTTGATATCCGCCTCCTGAAGCTGGTGCAGAATGCGGTGGCCAGGCTCTTGACTGGTACTCTTAGAACCAGTCATATTACACCTGTGCTCTGTAAACTGCACTGGCTGCCTGTTAGGTGGCGGATCACCTTTAAGGTTGGTTTACTAACCTTCAAAGCCCTACATGATCAGGGACCTGGTTACCTGAAAGATCTCCTGATTCCCTACTGCCCCCTCCATCCTCTCCGCTCCACCAATGAGGGATTGCTAGAGATTCCCAGGGTTTGTTTGAAGACATCAGGATCTCGTGCTTTTGCTTTTGCAGCACCAACCCTGTGGAATTCTCTACCTCGTTGGTTGAGAGAATGCCCAACCGTCGATAGTTTTAAAACCAATTTGAAAACATATTTATTTAGTTTAGCATTTCTTTAATTATGGTTATTATATTTTAAAGTTGGTTTTAAAATTCTTATTATTATGTATATGTTTTATGAAAAGCACCTTGGTTTTGAAAGGCGCTATAGAAATAAAGTTGACTTGACTTGACTTGACATCCATGCTCCTATGGGGCAACTTAAAAGAAATCCCCAGCCTCAGGGATAGGTGAAGGTGCCTCCTGTCCCGGCCACACTCCCGCCATCGGACTCGCTCTCCAGGGTCTCCCCCCCCACGACTCCAGCCCGGCGCATTTGATTTCAGATAGAGCACCAGGGTGTAAGGCAGTTCCACCTCGAGGGGCTCAGAGCTGAGGGATTTACTTGGCTGGGTTGGCCTGGAGTAAGCGAGCTTCAGACAGGGAGGTAGAGCCTGAGCAGAAGATGTCGCTGGAGAGAGTGTTCCTCATTGTCCAGCAGAAACAGAATCTAACAAAAAACAAAAAAAAATTGCACTGTAAATGATCTGTGCCATGGTCCAGATCTGTTTCATCACTTTTACCTACCTTGAGTAGGCACTTTGCACTATTTCCCAGTGGGTGCAGGGGATTGGGGGAAGCAAGGGCTCTGTGTATCCTGTCCTGACTTCTGCATATCATGTCTGCTCACCATGGTGGCCCACCAAATCGCAGAAAGTCAGGGAGATATTGTCCTTAGGGGTTTTTTTGTTGCCAAGGATCCCAGAATCTGAATGCCTTGATCCTGAGTCACATATGGGATAAGGGGTGCTGATGGTGGAGAGTGGGCCCTCTTCAGAATGAACTGCTGGCAATGATGGAGTGCTACCAACAGAACTGAGCCAGGATGGCTATTGTCTGCATCATGCTCCTCTGCCTGCTGCCTCGCTGGAGCTGGGGACAAAAGGATTAGATACTAATTTACTGAGGCAACCAGGGAAGGGGAGCTTAAACCCAGGGCAGCCAGAGGTGGGGAGGGCAGCTAAAACCTAGGATAACTGCTGGCAAGGATGAGGGCTTGATGCCAGACCAAAACAAATGACAACAAGCCCTAGGACAGATGGCTCATATATGGGACCTGGAGGCACTAGCCGTATGTATCATGCATGTGTATGGGGGGATTGCATGCTCCTTCTCCCTGCTAGCCTAGTCCACCAGACGTGGAACCATTGAGCACTCTGTGAAGTTTACTAGAAAGGATTCAGATGGCTGGCCTGGTGGCGTAGAGGGCTAATAAACTGGCACCTTACCTCGACCCACGCCGACGACCTGGGTTCAAGAACAAGCCCAGAGAGTCAGAGGTCAGCACCGGGGGGAGAGGGGAGCTGGATGGAGTTGCCAACAGGCAGACTCTCCTCTCCAGGAAGGAAGCCCGGCATCCCTCGGCTGATGGGTGACCCCAATAGAGGCTGGAGGAAGCTCAGGCCAGAGGGGACCTAGACAGTAGGCCGGGGT
Organism: Neoceratodus forsteri; assembly: GCA_016271365.2. NCBI lineage: Eukaryota > Metazoa > Chordata > Ceratodontiformes > Ceratodontidae > Neoceratodus > Neoceratodus forsteri. Next base: position 724,377,506 of record CM028137.1, on the reverse strand, counting down.
GGGAAAAGGAGGCCATTACCGGGGTTGTTCGGCACATGCACACCTCCTCGCACATGCGCACTGACTCCTGGTGTCTTCAGGAGAAAACCAGAGAAAATGCCAGTCAGCAGGGTGAAGACCAACCCCCCACAGGCGCCACTCCCGGGCTGGGCAGATAAGAACCGGTGATTCCAGGGGATGGGGCTGGGGGGTCGGTCGGATGGAAGCCGACTGGCAGGGGAGAAAATGCGCCATGATAAAAAGAGAAAGGACTCAGATGCAAATACATTTACAGTATATGAGAACTGATAGGGACCCTGTTGGTATGAGATAGGTTTATTCAGAAAATGCCAGTAGCTTCGGCTTAGAAGTAGTATACCTCCTGTGTTGAAGCATTTTGCAATTGTGACATTTTACCAGAAAGTGACTATTATTTTTTTGTAAAAGAAAGCAGCTGATCTGAAGTTAATCACTTCACTGAAGGAATGTTGCACAGGTTAGGAGGCGGGTGGGGTCAGAGCAGTGGATATTTTCTGTCTTCTGTGTGTTGCTGTGAAAGGAATCGGTTGGGAGGCAGGTTGGCTCAAAGAAGCAGGTAAGTTCAAAGAGTGCGTGGTGGCTGGCACAATACAGCCCACACATAGACATCACCCTACTGGGTCCCTTTCTTGTACACTCTACCACGCACGTTAAAACCACGCAACAGGAATAGCATGGTTGAGAAGAGCAAGAGGGTGCAAAACCATGAAAGGCTGCATGCACAGTAGTGCACCCTCTCACTGTTCCCAGGCAGAGGATAAGACCTCTGCTGGAAGAAAGGGCCAGTGAGCAGCTTCCATAGCTTGATGGGATGAGCCACAGGCAGCAAGGGAGGCAGTGTGCCTGTGGACTAAGTTTTGATTCCTGGTCCCAGACGCAAGACAATTTTTTTATTTTTCACACTTTGTGTGATATTAAGCGTTAACCTCCCTTCCGAAGAGTTACTTATTTAAGTTGGGGGGGTTTGAGAGGGTGGTGCTAAGCCCCTCAAGACATACAGTAAGTAAGGTTGCAATATAAGACGCTGTATTGGTAGCATGGTATATTGCTTCACTGTAATGTCTTGTGACATTATGACCCTGTGCAGAAATTGCATATAAGGCTTACTTATATGCAGTCTCTATGGGGAATCCTTCAGTGTGCAGGTGAAGGGGGAAGGACACTCAAAAGTATTCCACAGTTCACTAGGTAATTTTTCAGACTTCATTCTGGTAGACTTACTGTACTATCTGTTGCCTGCAAGAAGACTACTGGCTTATGCCAATCTGTGGTGATTTGCATATGCAGCCCATGATGCTTTGCATTATGGGGGCATGTGTTATTTTGTATTTCTTTGAAACTTGGCTTCCCAGCCAATGCCCTTTGGGGTAACCATTACCTCAGTGCTTGTGCACAGAGGTTCTTTGTCCATTAAAAATTAGATGTATGGAAAAGATCCCTAAAAGCTTTTAATGTACAGACAATGAGCCAAAATGTCCCCATGGTACAAATACAAAAAACAAACTTTTATCCCCCATGCATAAGATAAACCAGTTAGTGTATAAAAAAATAAAAGACTAAAAAACTAAAAGAGAAGGAGTAGAGAATATTGTGGTAGCAGAAGATGTGATCCCTTTATATTAGTCCCATGCCTGGAGCTAACGCCCTCTGTGACCTCAGGCAGCAGTCCAATGGTTCAAGGTTCAGTACCTGAGAGATACAAAATAAAATGTAAATACTGAAAAGAAAAAAGAAACTGTTATGATTTATAATAAACAAGAAAGTTAGGTTTGTACTGCTCATGTGCAGGACCATTAACCTTGTAATAGGATTTAAGGGTGTTGCATCTGTGTAACATGTCACACTATGTCTATCCTAGTAAGTGTATAAGACAGTTTGCTATTGCCATTTTTTTCTAATTTTAAGTGGTTAATTAGATTTTGAAGGACATGGACTGTAGTCTATCATTAAGTCCTCGGGGTTGTACTGCCTGTAAGTTAAAACGCCTTCTGCTTTCCAATAGGAGAAGCAGGTTTGTCCTGTCCTCTGCCCTTTCCAATTGTAATATGTGCTCAATACCCATGAATTATACTTCTCTCAGGTCACAGTAATGATCGGACAACAAATGGGCACCTAGTGATATTACTGTGAAGTGAAGTGAAAGATTGCTTCCCACACTGCTGGCTGCCAATAATTGCTTCTGTGTGCATTTCAAGCCTGAGTTAAAAGGTACCTGTCACTGATGTCCATGGGGCAAAATGATTTTAGAACAAAACTCCACTATACTATGAAAGGAAATTACTTCAAAACTGATGCAAGAGCCTGCAATGCAAGTAACATTTTGAAAGAAGATGTTGCTAATTAATAAATGGTAGCTGATTCTAAGTTTACATTTATGCTACAAAATGTGCAGAAAATCCCATTGCCCTGCATTACCATTCTGTTACAAGTTCTTCCATTTTTACAGTAAGTAGAAACTGACAGTTATGAGTAAACATTTACAGTCACAGTCTGAAATGATGGCTGGCAGGCTTCCTGCATGTCAACACCATGAAGCTATGGGCGTTAGTAAAATTCCCTCCCCTATCTAGCAGCCACGTTCGCACACTCAAAGTCAGGAAATCATTAGGAATTTTATAAATAGCAATTCGGAAACATGTAAGTCAACAATCCACATTTCGACAGCTTTCTCCACTTTAAATATATGAAACTAAACTTTGGGCTTAGGCTGTCCCGAAAAAACAGCCCTGATTGTATCATGTTTGTTTTCACAGTTTTACAGTAAAACCACATTTTTATCTCGCTTCACTGAGTCCCAGCTGTCTGCAGAATAGACACATTTCTATAAAAAACCTACTATAATAACAGTATCTGGTTGTTTCTATTTCAACACTGACTTGTATTGCAACATTTATTAAGGAATTTCTGTTCTGTCAGCACATTTTAACAAATCCATGGTTGTGTTGAGGTACAGCAACAACAGAAGAGCAAGGAGCCCACACAAAAAGTAAAGCAAAGCTTTTAGTTTCTTTTTTCCTCCATATTTTCGTTAAAGAAAATATGGTCAAAACATTTACTAAGAAATTCATTATTAAATCCTAAGGGAAATACTTTTAAAGAAGCATAGCAGAAAGACTGCATACCCAGCATACTGTAAATAAACAAACTTGATTTTTCCAAGGCCCATGCTGAGTTAAAGGGAATATATGTGATCTCACCTCTTTGATCTTTCAAAAGTCCTTTGAGAGATTCCATCTTGCTTGTTAATACCACCATCTGCTTATCAAACACAGTCTTTTTCTTTTCCAAGCCTATTACTTTCTGGCAATTGCTAGTCAATTGTTCCTACAAATTCCATATATTGAGCTCTCAGCTCTGCAACTGCAGTCTTAGTAGAGCCCATCAGATCAGCATTTACCTCCAAAACTACGTCAAACAATACTTTAAAAATCAGGCTTATGCTGGCCCATCGGCACAGCAGTTGGATTTCCGCTCACGACGCCGGTGACCCGGGTTCAGGAACAGACTTGGGTCATCGGAGGGCCGACCAGGGGCGAAAGATTGAGTGCCCTATGGACTGCTCTCCTCCTCCGGGGGAAGGGTGCGGTGCAAGACCAGTGCTAGAGGGACACCTGGCGGAGGCTAGGGTGCCACAGCAGTCAGCATCAGCAAGATTCTGAGGGGCAGGACAGACGCAGGCGTCACTGCACACTCCCGCCCCTCCCTTACAGGGGAAGACAAAATGCCGCATCCAGCACCTTGATGGCACCCACCTTGCTGCTCCCAAATTGCTCCCTGGCTGACTCCCCATGACCTATCCTGATGTCTGCAGCACTTAGGGCCAGTGCTGCAGCCCTACCCTGGGGGGAAAGCCAGGGGGTATCGAGGGGGAGTAGCAGCTCATGTGGGTAGCGAGGGATGGTGAGGACTGTGACCCAGGCTGAGGTACTGGCGTGGATGTGGCCCAAAAAGTATAAATAAAAAAATTAAAAAATCTGGCTTATGGCCTATACTAGTGCTGGCGGAGCATCATAAAGTCACATGGAGACTTACACAAACTTCCTGTCATGGAATCCTGACCAACAGTTATGACTTTTCAAAACTGTCTAGGGTTTCCAACAGTTGCCATTTTTTCTGTTATTTTTATATGATTCATAATCCATCCTTTAAAAAAATAATGATAAAACTCTGGCAACTCACAGACCCTCTATTTAGCAGCAGAAGTGTGACCCTCCCAAAGGAGCACTTGGATTCTCACAAAACACCTGTGTGAGGGTCAAAATATTTTCCTTGCAACTTTCTTCAAATAAAAGTAAGCATGATGCATTAAGCTGCTTGACAGTACGGAGTGGAGAGCTTTGACTTTGAAAATTTCAGATCAATACACCATAAGCAGACCCAGTTATTAACTTAGTTTTCTTTAGTTCAGTGGCTAAGCCTTTTGCCAAAGGATAATAACAAAAAACAAACTCTGGTCAGAGCCCATACGGCTGTGGAAAGCAATTAGGAGTGGCAAGAGTGGTGAAAAGAATATGCGGAGCTCTCGCTGCACAGAGTCAGCCATAATACTGCAGCGATTACAGTACTGCACATGCGTGAAACTCGCACATGTGCAGTTTGCCCCTGAGTCAGCCTTGAGCAATATGGCGGTGCTGACATAACTACGTGTAATAACCCAGTCCCCTCGGGTTACTAGAATCTCATTAGTACTAGTCTTAGGTAGGTAGGAAAAGGCAGCTGGTGGGGAGCTCATTGGGGCTTTCTACATAATGACATAATTTTTTACTCAGCTAGCCAGAGAGAAGGATGATTATGTCATTTAGAACTCTCACAGCAGCATAGCCATTTTAGAGTTAGCTGCTCTCGGGGAGCTTAGAATGTTCATCAGTAAGTTCAAGTGTGGCAGTCAGAGTGGCAGGAGGTCTGCTATTGGGGCTATGTCAAAGGAAGCCCTGGTATTTCTCACCTTAGTTTGCTAAAATCTTCAGTTTGCCTGCAGGGCTGTTTAGTTTCACTCCAGGGGGAATGAGAGGGAATGCAATTCTTGTGGATCCAATGGGCAGTCCCCTTAAAATCCTGAAGTCCACAGCTGCCTTAAGGAAGAACACTGAGTAGAATCTGAAAGCTACCAGAGAAAGAAAGGTGGCTTTTGTTCTTTTCATGACTGGGAGGAAGGAACAACTAATCTGGGAGTACAGAATTTGAGACTGTTCTCTCAGGGAGTTGCCTGAGGTGTGTGTGCCCTACATAAGGCTAGATCACACCGGTGAGGACCCCTTTCACCACAACTGTGCTAAATTTAAAGTTAAAGTTGGGAGTCTTTAGCAATTCATAAGGGGTTGGAGACTCATTTGGTGTAACCCTAAAGGAATGACAGAGGCTGATTGGGGCAAAGGGTGGAAGGAACTCCATCTAGAATTTTGGGCAGGGCTAAGTGCTTCGTTGATGCAGCACCACTGTTCCCTGGGCAAAGACCATGAACTAGGAGGATTTTAAAGTGTATGGAACATCCCACAGATATACACTTTGGAAATAGAAATGCATGGAGAATGTTTAAAGTGTGTGGCACATCCCACAGATACACGCTTTGGAAAAGAGATAGAGATGTTTTTGTGGAAAACAGTACTGCTAGCAAAGTGCTCTGCAAAAGAGAGTGTACCTGTATTGCAATGACAAACCTTTGGGGGACCACCCTTGTTTTAAGTGACATCTGTAAATAAAGCCATACTGCAAAATCTCAGTTACTGCTTTGGACATTCCGCTTGTTGCTTCTAGTGTGAACACTATTGGGGCCCCTCAGCAGTTACAGTAGGTCTAGCATACGCCTAACATCCTCACCCCTAGTTAATAACCCACACATAATTAAATAAAAAGGTTAATTTTAGTATGTACCCCAACCCCCACCCTTTAGATAATGAGCCTGGTATACACTCCAACGCTAGGGGTAGTACCATGAGTGTAGTTCTGCCAAAAGAAAATTGTATGCCATGTAGTTGGCAGTAGTTCTTTTAAGGGGGTGCCATCTAGCCAAAGGTGTTGTGGGGGTTAGATACGTATGCACAATACTAGAGCATGTATACTTTAAGTCAGCGCCATCATGCTGCACACGGTGGCCGTCACTTCCGCAGTTGTGGAAAGGAAAAGTAGTGTGCCAGGAAGTGACTATGTTTATGTGGCCCACAGAAGGGCTGCATAAATAGAAACACTGGAAACTATGCTGGAGCACTGTGGCAGAACATCAGACAGCAGTCCAGTTACGTGCTTCCACAATGCTCTTATATAAATCTGATGATGGCATTACATCTCTGGAGCTTGGCCCACACAGCCATAAGAATCAGACTTGGGAGGAGACTATTAACAAACTAGAGATCTGGTCTGTAATTAGCTCATCATCACAGTCACTTTCTCATTTTCTTCTAAGCTAGGAGCACAGACCGGAAGAGCAACTGGTGTTGTGAAACAAGAAAACAGTGTCGGTAAATTTAGTTCATAAATGCAGTGGAGCTCGTGGCTGCTCAACCCCAGCGCTTTGGGTCTTACTTGTGACCCTTCCTCAGGGGGTGTGGCCCGAGTACTATCAATGCTGTTTTTATTGGCAATAATTTAAAGTGACAGTGCAAAACCATTTAACATATAGAAAAGCATTAGTGTAAAAAATAATTTTTAATGCAAAAATATAGAAATATTTGATTCACAAAAAACTGATGCATACTACAGTGTAGGCATTGACTTACACAAGGTTAAATTATCAGCATCTGTAATTTAAATCACTTTCTTAAACTGCTACATTCTTGTCTTTCCTATTTTAGACATACTGTATTTTGCAGACATTAAATACATATTCACAAATGGATCAAGGAGTGTAAGGGAGGGAAGGCAGACGGGGTGCTAACATTTAAGATCATGTTAGCTGGATTTGCCAAAATCACTATAATATCTACAATGGCAGCATCCTGCAGATATTCAAAGGCAGTCAGGTTCTAATTCCTCCACAATTCAAATCAATGTCTGCTGAAACCATTGCATGTAGTTAGGTATCCATGTCCACTAAAATGTCTACGAGAGTGCTGGAACACAATGTGAGGGCTGACTCCCATCTTGTTTGGTATAAATCATTCAAAAAAAAAACATTCTGTAATTTTTCAAACATAGCCCCCTCGGTGCCCCACTTTTACTTTTGTAGTTACTCAAACAACATTTATTGTAGTACACATTAATTTCTTTAAATTTCAGTTTTTCCAACTGTTGAAAGACAAGTTTGAAAGTAACACTAATGTCAGGATTAATAGTGGTCTGACCTTCTGTGCTGTAATTTTGTTGTTGTTGGCAGTGTCTGACTGATGCAGCCATGGACTCCAGGCATGAAAATGTCAATTGTCCCATTGAATCATCCATGTTCTGTGTCTTCGGTTAATCGCTATCCTTGCTATCCTCTTGCTCACACCACATGTAACACCAGAGAACACCAATCAAACTCACACTTGCAGAAAATGTGGTTGCTAACTTAAGAGTCCCACTGCGAATGGTGGAGGTGGAAACAAAATAACCAGGTGGACCACTGACTCTTGCAAACACACGCTGTCAGCCCACTTAAGGTAGCTGGTCTGCAGCCGCTCTCAAAAACATGACTTGAATCAAGTCCATATAATATAAAACACAAGAATGAGGGTGCACTGCAGAACGACAGGTGCGCAATAAAAAAAAGGAGCTAGGAGCACAGACTGGAAGAGCAACTGGTGTTGCAAAACAAGAAAACAGAGTCTGTAAATTTAGTGCATAAATGCAGTGACATTTTTTTGTGTGGATTTTGCAGTGTCTTAGCAAATTCAGCTAGTAAAATGCAAAATCCTTCAGTGCTTTTGGAAATTTAGCTAGCGAGATGTAAAATTTATAGACTCAGTTTCTTCTTTCCCTCTACTCTTATTTGTTGTTAAAATAAACATTAATTTAATGATTGCAAGATATGTATATATATGAATTGTGGAAGGATTAGAACCTGACTGCCTTTGAATATCCGCAGGATGTTGCCATTGTACATATTATAGTGCTTCTGGCAAATCCAACTAACAAGATCTTACATTTTAGCACCCAACCTGCCTTCACTACCTTACACTCCTCGATCCATTTTTGAATATGTATTCAAAGAGCTAGTGCACTGCTTTGAATTAATAGTCATTTTCAGATGCAGTTGGCCATCACTTCCAATATCTAAAGTATTTTTTTATTTTCTGTTTGCTAATTAGAAGGTTTTCCACCTGGCAGTACTGGGGTGATGTGTGGGGCAGCACTCTGTCTGGAGGGGAAAAAAAGTCAGTTCTGTTTCTCCCACTACATCATCAGAAATGAGACCAAACACCTTGAAGCACCACAATCCTTGCAGCCTGAGCAGTGACTTTCACAAGCTACCAATCAAAATGCAGGAACTTGTGACATCACTAGTAACCAGGGAAAGCCAGTCCCTGCTGTTTCATGTGAAAGTGAAACCTGGCAGTGAGAAATAGTTCTCATTGGTTACTAGTGATGTCATAGTCACTGTGGCCTCAGTGTTGTTGTAGTGGGAGGAACAGAACTGACTTTTTTTCCCCTCCAGACAGAGTGCTGCTCCACACATCACCCCAGTACTGCCAGGTGAAAAATCTTTTAATTAACAAACAGAAAAGAAAAAAAATACTTGAGATATAAGAAGTGATAGCCTACTACATCTGAAAATTACAATTAATTGCAGGCAGTTTCCAGGCAGTACACTAGCTCTTTAATGTCTGCAAAATATAAGTCTAAAATAGGAAAGAAAAGAATGTTTGTAGCAGTTTAAGAAAGTGATTTAACTTACAGATGCTGATAATTTAACTTTGTATAAATCAGTGCCTGCACTGTAGTGTGCGAGAGCTTTTAGTGAATCAAATATTTATATATTTTTGTATAAAAAATATTTTTGCTTTCTATATGTTAAATGGTTTTGCACTGTCACTTTAAATTATTGCCAATAAAAAGAGCATTGGTAGCACTCAGGCTACACCCCCTGAGGAAGGATCACAAGTAAGTCCCGAAGTGCTGGGATTGAGTAGCGGTGGGCTCGACTGCATTTATGCACTAAATTTACTGACTCTGTTTTCTTGTTTCACAACACCAATTGCTCTTCCAGTCTGTGCTTCTAGCTTGTTTTTTTTGTTTGTTTCTTTGTTTTTTGATTGAGCACCTGTCGTTTTGCAGTGCGCCCTCATTCTTGTGTTTGTCATTCTTTTCTAAGCAGTAATTTCTGGTAAATGTGCCTTAACTATATTGATCTCGGTGCTGGTAGACTACTTCTGGTTTTCCCCTGATTGTATTAGGTGAGGGTAGTAGCAGTCTTGAAGTGGTAGCTGCCGGTGGTGGCATGCTCTGAAAAAAAAGTGGTCTCCTTGCTTGTCTGCACAGTTTAGAAATTACCCCTTTCCTTGTTTTTGCTGTAAAAAAACTGACCCTTTTAACACAAGAACAAGGAGTCAGTTATGGCCTCCACACCCACCCCTTTTTGCTTCAAGTGAGGAACGCGATTATGGGTTTGCATCAGATGTACAGTGGCAGCCATAGATGCATAATATTGTTAAACAGTAATCAACTATATACAAAAGCTTTATTTTTGAATGTGTGTTTTCTTAATGTTGTCAATACCACTCCACCCATTTTGTACTCTGCCCCTGGATTTCTGTGCCCTAAGTGCATTATTTTACATGTTTGTGTTCAGGACAAAAAGGCTTTTCAAAAGAGGGTAGTCACTAATTTAAATTCTTTATAGTTTTTTTTTTTAATTGCCATCAGAAATATGAATTTTGTAAAACAAAAATGGAACTATAGGTAATAAGATGACCATATTTTACAAAATATAAGGAATTCAGATTAGTGACTACCCTCGTTTGAAAGATCTTTTGTCCTGAACAGCTTTTAGACTGGTTGTTTTTGTGCACCTGGAATAGTTGTAAAGATATTTAGATTTGTTTGGAATGTGTGCACATTTGCTAAGAATTCTGCACAGTGCCTTAGGAAGATTCTCAATGAAAAGCAGTTTGGAGTTCTGTCTCCAACATTCTAAATACACAATGGGTCTGAATGAGTTAAAGGGGACAGGAACTGATTACTTATGTGCAGGTGTTTGAAATGTCTCTGTTTTCATAAATTATATTCATACCTCTAAAGGGTCCCCATTTAACTGTGCCTGAATAAAAGCTGAAGCTGTCAGTTGTGTTTTGTTTTGGTTTTAGATTTATAGAACTGTTATTTAATACAACAGCAGATTAGGTACATATGGACACATGTTGATACATGGACATATTAGGATAACAGTATCTCAATTACAAGGGGGTCTGCATTAGGTTTGGGTTTTGAATATATACATACACTAGTCACTTGTTACAGAATTGCAGATATATATCATGTTTAAGACAGTGTAAGTTTGACTATTCATTAGTAATATGGACTCATACACAGAGTTTAGGAAAAGGTATCTGAACAGTACACTGTGTAAAATTTGATTGACACCACTGTGTGAAACAGCTGGTAAATGTTTAATTTACACTAGGGCAGGTTGTCTTCTAACCTATTTTTTACTTAACACACAGATATTTTTATATGTATAAGACTTAACATTATTTACTATGTATTGCTGAAAAAGCTACTGATGCCACAAAGAAAACTTTGAGAAAGATAATAAGTAGGTAAAATTCTGCTTATATTCCATATATATTCTAGATTTCTCCTCTCCATAATTTATTACTGAGGAGGAAATGTGCATGAATACATGATTTGTTATCCCTTTTAGTTAATTTAAAGTTAATCTGCCTCTATAGCTTACTTCCTACTTCAAGTCATAATGCTCTGTTGCCATGAGAGTAACTGTGATGACACAAGCAGTGCATTATGACCTCAGGTAGGGAGACAGCAACAGAAATAGATGAACTCTTCAGGAGCAAAAATCCTGTTTTCATGCAATTGACATCAGCAATAAATAATGGGGAGGATGAATAAAGAACTAATGTGAAATACAAGCTGAACTTTATCTAAATATTATGCTTTGTTAAAGTTCTCCTGAAGTTGTCAGCTGCTCTTTAAGCCTATTTTTCCTTGTGGTTTTTAATCATTGTCATTTACTAATGCTAGCACAGACACACACAGAGAGTTTTAAAATGAAGCTTCAGATGGTTTATAGCTTTTCTCAGGGAGTGAACTTTGAAGTCAGTGTCATTTGACCTTGGAATAGCTTACTTTTTTATGGAACTTTTGTTGTCTTTATATGGGTATGTTGTTTTTCTGAATGCAGTTTTAACCAATGGGGTCCTTAACAACTTTTCATCTTTTTTTTTTTTTTATGATCGGGGTTTTGAGAAAATGTGTTCTTCTAAAACAACTGCAAGTGTTTTCTGGCAAAGGATTCTGTGTAATCCAAAAGCTAAAAGCACCTGTGTTCTTTTGTAACAACTCTGTTGGTCCAATAAAAGGTATCAAATCATCTGTTTCTGTGGATCTTGTGTTACAAGGACCAATACGGCAACAAGTTTTCCTGTGGCTTCACAGTTTCAGAAATGTTAGCAGGAACTTATCAGTACAGTGCTCATGATTCTGAAACCCTGAAGTGACATAGTCAAAACTCCAAATTCTTGGTTCCATGAAAGGAACTGCACAGAATGTTGTCCGTACAAAGAAAACAATACAAAACACAACTGACAGCTTCCACTTTTATTCAGGCGCAGTCAAATAGGGATCCTTTAGAGGTATAAATGTAATTGATGAAAATAGAGACCTTTCAAACAGCTGCACATAAGTAATCAATTCCTGTCCACTTTAAATTAGGCATGACAAGAGATGAACAAGGTGGTCTGGTTTAGAATTTCACTTAAAGGAGACTTGCACTGAACCTGTAAGTCATTTTTCCCAGAAATAGGGTTTTTATATATTGCATCCCATTCTGCTATTGTTCAGTCTATACTAGCCTTTTAGATAACTCAGTGGGTGTTTCTGATTCATACACTGGTGGTAAGTACCATTTTAGAACTGTATAATGTAGTTTACACCACAGAGTTCTAAAACAGAACACAAATTCATTGTGAAAACAATGTAAGTTCTTTAACAAGGACATAAAGTACATCATACAGTTCTAAAATGATACTGCCACCTGACTCTAAAGCAGAAACACCTAGTGAATGTACTGCAAGGCCAGTAAAGATGGAACAAACAGATATGCCTCCTGAAAAGGCAGACACAGTTGTCCCAGGCCCTGAACAATAAGGTGAATGTCTGGCAGATGACAAGAGCCAGAGGGGTGAGAGAAGGGGGGGCTGAGGGAGCAGGAACTGAGGGCATGCCACTCAAAGGAGAGATAGGCAAGGGGACTCCAAAAAGGGGGCGGAGTCTTGTGACATCATGCCAGGAGAGGCGAGGTGATTGGGTAGGGAAAAGAGAGAGAGGGGAGCAAAGTGGGTTTAAAAGGTGAGGTGAGGCAAGGCAGAGAAAGGTCACAATTTGCTCATGGTAAAATATTTTACTATGAAGCACATCAGTTGGCAATTCCGATTATATAGCACATCAGTGTGGCAACTGACTTTAATTTTCTTTCACTTGAGCAAATGTGAGATATTGTCGGTAGCTAGTTGAGCCAGAGGGACACCTACAGTGTGTTGGTTAGGGAGTCAGTGGTTTTACACATGGGTAAGTAAAAAAAAAAGGTAGATATATATAGGGTATAGGTTATTGGTGGGCTATGCCACAGTATCGTTGGTTTTATGGCAGGATAGATAATGCAAGAAGACACTGGAGATGAAGCAGACAGATTTAAAGTGTATCGGGTCCCTCCGAAGCAGGAGGGGAAGAATTGATGAAGCTAGGCCTGGTATGTCTGTTACTGGCACCATGGTTGTTCAGGTTTTGGCAGACATCCTGGGCTGTGATGCAGAGTGGTAGCAACAAATACCAGTGGATAGGAGAATGTGACGGTGAGCCGCATGGCAGTTCAAGACTAGGAGCACGGTGGTTAGTGGTTTTGGGAAGGCCAGCCGCACTGGGGCTGAATTTAAGGGGAGGGTGCCAGTAGCGGCACCACACTAGAAACAGTTTGGGAGAGTTTGGAGGTTCCGTTTGCTGCAACATCATGACATGTGGCTGAGGTGGGGGTGCAAGTTTAGGACCAGCAGCTCATAGAGCAGTGCGTTAGGCTGTTGGCTAGGGATTTCTGCTGTTTTGGGAAAAACCCACCACTCCACAGCAGGTTGTGCTGTGGCCAAGTAGGGCAGATTTAAAACAAGGCTGGAACCAGCAGTAAGGAGGCAAGCACATAACGCAATTGTTGCAGAGCGGGAAAAAAGGGCATCATTAACTGTACAAGGTATGAAGGTGGTAATAACAGTGCACTTTTATATTTCGGGCAGGACACCAAAAAACGTGATGGAGGGAACAGAATATAATGTTTTCACATGAGCTTCCTTCGGAGTCCCAGATATAAGAGACAGGGCTTCTTTTACAGTGCAATTCTTAAAATGACTGAACATAAAAGTGCTTTATATAGTACATAAAGGTGACAAGGGCTGTGACTTTAAAAACAACAGCAAGCTAGCTGGGTAATAGCATGAAATATATTCAAAGTTGGAGGCTAGAATTATAAGGTCATTTGGAGGTAACAAGAGGACAAAGAGAGTTTTAGAAGCCAGGAGTTACAGCCAGGACAGAGGGACACAAGCACAGTTGGTGGTATTACTGCAGTGGCTCTAGCTCGGGTGCGTACCCCCCCAGTGAATAAATAGAGGGGGGCAGAGGTAGAGTTCAGTTTCCACCTGAGTCGTGAGAGAGAGAGAGAAAAACGGTCATGGGAGCAGAGCACTGGTTAGGGGGCTAGTGGGGAGAAGAGCTGCTCAGACTCGAGTTGAAGCCAGTAATTGAATGCAGGAGGCAGAAGGCAGCCTGCAGGGAGCAGTAAGGGCAAGTCCCAGAGGGCAAAAGAGAATACCGAAGGATGGTTTGGGCATGCTTTTGACCATGTGGGTGACTGCAGGTTGCAAGGGGATTACAGCATTTCAGTGCAGGGTGCAGCAAATATAAAAGATAAAAATGAATAATAACCATGAGTGGGGGGTGATCCTCCCCCGGGGAGCCCAGTGGGTTCAACAATTGTGGGAGTTTTTTAGCAGCCTTCTGACCCACCTGGGGGGCAGGAAGGACCCAAAGGCCTGGTCCCCGTCTGGCCAAAGAGAAATGCGGCTGCCATTTTGGGGAGCTTTCTCGACGGTTTTGGTGGACGCCATTTTAAGGAATGCAGGCATCGACAAGGTGTACGCCATCTTAGATGAGGGAGGCCTTGCTCCCAGCTGGGGACTGGCATTGAATTTCAAGAGGGGGAACTGGTGGAGGGATAATGCCTAGCAATGGTACAGGGGGTGGGTTATTAGACAATGGGAGCCAGGGTGCTGTGCCAAGAGGGGGCCTCCACTGAAAGTCAAGGTCCTACTCTATTATAGCAAAAGGAAATATTTCACACTACTGAAGCTGCCGGTATTTGGATCCAGTACCATATATCATTGTTATTCTGCTTAACTTCTCAAGGTTTCAGGACAGGTAAAATTTGCGGTACATACCCAAAGAGATCACTCATTGCAGGGAAAGTGTGAGGGAAGCCATAATCTGGTGCTCTCTTATTTCCCCATCAATAATGGTTTGGTGGTAGGCTGCCAATACTTGGGACAGCACAAGCAGTTTTTCAAGACAAAAACCTTGTTGCTAGAGAAGGCCCTAACAGGTTTTCCTATGTTAGATTCCACAAGAGGCAAGGTCAGGTTGGCCCAGGTCACCTGGCTCGGATGCCATTTTTAGTGACTGGTGGCTGTATGGCAGCCACCATCTTAAGGGAGGCATGCAGCTGGGGGGAGAGGTGCAACTTGGAGGGGGCAGGAAAGACGATACAATATAATAAAGGTAGTAATAAATAAAGGCAATAATACTATATAAAATCATTATATAGTGGTTAGGAAGGCCAACTGTTTGGTTGGCAGAAATTGTTACTCGCTATGAGGGGGGACAGGAAGGTACTGAAGTTTAGTATTTGGTTTGTTAGGGGTTGAGGCACCCAAAGCAGGACAGCTTATTGCGGGCGGGCTGGGTCTGCTGGTAAGGAAGGTGTGGTAAACACATGACAGGAACTGGGGCACCACATACTGCTAGGATGTCATCGAAGGGAAATAAAAGGGCATACCACACAAAATAAATAAATAGGTAAACAGAACATAGGCAGGTGGAACGGAAGTTTTAGCCAATGAACCAGTTGGACTGCAGGTGATTACCCACTGATAAAAAAAAAAAAAAGGCAAAGCAGAAGGCGGTTTTAAGAATCTCATTGGTGGACAGAGTAACCACACTTAAAATACCCTGGGGGGCAGGGGGATAATGGAAAGACAGTGCTGATGGTAAATATTAACAGTTTTATGCGATTATTTTCGGCTTCAAGTTGCAGATCCGCACAGCAGGGCACCCAGGAAAGGACCACCATTGAAGATGAAGAATGCAGAGTGGTGTTGGATCATGGTGGTGAGGAGGCAACCAAGGCCCTGGGCGAGTGTGGAGGAATGCCTGAAAGGGGGCAAGGGAGACCAAGGGGGGGCTATATAAAAAAAATTTAAAAAAAGGGCAGGTTTGGTAGTGTAGCAGGTGGGCTCTTAAGGGTTTCTACAGCCATGGGGTTTGCCAGGTCTGGGTCACCACTGACACCACTCACAGAACCAGAGCCCTTTATGCCCAAACACTGCAGCCACCCCGCTGGCTCCACAGGCCACCATGGAGGTGATGGGACCTCAGGTTACTACAGCAACCCCCCCAGGCTGCAGGGCTGTGGTCCATCAATGAGCCCATTGGGTCAAAGCACAGACCAGGCCATCCTCTCAAGACTGGAAGGAGGGGCCGCACACCAGAGTGTACCACTACACTGTGTGTGGAGAAGATGGTAAGCGCTTGGGGAGGAGAATCAGGGAGGGGGGTTCAGGTCACAGGGTACTGGGGAAAGGAATCCAGCCAGAGAAAAAGGATAGGGCCAGGAAGGAGCGGGCCTTGGTAGTATTAAGAAGCAAGGGTAAGGGGTTGCACCCAGGTAAAATTGACCATTCACCTCAAAACCAAGAATATGTGATAGGAATATAGGGGGTGGTTGGGTTATTCTAGGAAACCCCACAAAAAACCAAAACAAAACAAAAAAAATGATGAAAGGGATAGTCCAGCTAAAGTTGGGGAGCTGGAAGAAGAATGGAAATATAAAGGGAATTATATCTGGCTTCGTCACCTGCTTCCAATATCACATTCGGGGGGGGGGGTTTGCTCACAGATGAACTTTCAATTCTGCAAAGAAATAGGATCTGACCCCATACAGGGCAAACTATGGATTGATAAAGTTATGAAGGTGATTAAGTCTATACTGCTTTTAATGAATAAGGGGGTAAGCAAATTACCTGGACAGGTTTCACCCACTCAGAGACAGGAGGGAGAGCCTACAGATTGGGGGGTTAGCAAGCATGGTGGGGGGGGATGTCACGGAGTAAGATACCTTTGCTACCATGCAGGAAATACTTAATCAAGGACAACAATCCTTCCAATCTGGAAAGGGAAGTAAAGTGGGTATGAATGGCAAACAAAGGAAAAAGGAGGGGACAGAGGCTAGATCCCCTGGGCACCAGACTATAGGTGGGTTTTAAAAAAAAAAGGGGAAGATTCTGGATTACTCACTAGCCAGAATGCTAGGGGCTAAAAGGACAACCGAATGAGAGCATCTATATTGATTATTTCCAATTGCACAAGAACCTTGCAGGAGCTATCTGTGTTGTTTCATGAGGCAGATTAGCCAGGAGGCTAATTACTCTGACCACCCCTGTGCTAGACTGAGTTCATGCTACCAAATTACCAAAGTGGCCTCACAGTGGTCATAAGTGGTGGTGGGGGTTTTGGTACAAAGGTGATTGCAATCGGAAGTCCTGCATTGGAGTGGCATTTGAATAAAGGAATCTCATCTGGGGAGTTTCACCCAGTTGGTCGCAGTTTAGACAGCTATGATGTCAGCCACAGTCCTTTTTGCAGTTCAGGGGAATTGAGTAACGCGGGTAGGTTCCTGGGATAATAGGGTGAAGGAGGCAAAGTGAGTTAAAAAAAAAAAAGCATGGGAGAAAGCCAGAGCTTTTGGGAGGGGGGACAGGCCAATCAATTATGGTTTGGTCAGGTTATGGAGAGATGAGAAGCGGGTTGCAAACCTTGGGCAGAGCACAGTGGGTAGTGCTTCTGGGTACGGAGTTAAGGTAGTGGCTTGACGCATGAAATGGCGAAACAGCACAGGGGACGAGGGGACAGCAACATCAAGGTAAATATTAAGTCACCAGCCCAGGCCTGGCAGGGTATGGTCAGGAGAGTGCAGCAGGGCAACAGAGGAACTGGGACACATTCCCAAGGAGCAATGGGTAGCAGGCGGGGGTAGGCAGCAGAAAGCCAGTTCCCACAGTGAAGAAGTTTGGGGGAAACCAGTGGTCCCTCCTCCCATCCCCACCCAACATGATTGGAGGGTCAGGGTGACAGACAAACAGGGCACCACTGAACATGCAATGGCTTGGGACACGTTAACTCGGGGAGGGCCATATGTCCCTTAATTTGTCTGAATAGTGACTAAGTGACCTAAATATTTTAAAATATTTTGTCTAAATAATTGGCCTAATGTGATTAAGTGACCTAGCAACAACCTAAAAAAAAAAGGGAGAAAAGGGCCAGCGGGACCAACAGTTACTTTAAATAATGTATGCCAAACCAGGAAAGAGGGCAGGGAGCCACTGGGCAGAGGAGACCAGATGCTTGGCCAAAAGGGGTCTTCGATTAAATAATCAATAGACAGGAGCCAAAAGGTCCCAGGATGGGAGACCGGTTTGCCACAGAGTAAGGCCAACAGACGGTGAATACAGGGATGCATGTGGCCAGTGGGGTGGTCGTGCCCCTCTAGCAGGGGGGTTGGAAACCAAAAGGGGGGACGTGGTCCTCATTTACATGCGGAACAGCTGGAAAGGGCAGGCTGTAATAAAAAAAAAAAAGAGGAGCGCACCTACTTGGAGGGGGAAGCCCACCATCCATCACAAGCTGCAGGTGGGCTAGTGGAAAAAGAGAGGTGTAGGTGGGCAAGAGATGGGAAGACTGCTGAAGGTGGACAGCAGGTCTGCCAGGACTGCCAAAGGTGGACAGCAGAGAAAAAGAAGGGGCACAGAAAAAGGGGTGGGATAATCTGATTCAGAGGGATGCAGAACAACAGACAGATGAGTGGTATCGATGTACACCCATACTCAACAAGAGAGAAGAAAATGAAGAGAGCGACCCCCAGATGTACGTCTGGGGGCGAGAAGAGAAACAAGAATGAAAATTGGTGTTTATGAATATTGTGTCAGCCCTCAGATGTACATTGTGGGGCAAGAAGGGGAAACAATGAGAAAATGTGGTTTGTGAAAAATGTGCATAATAAAGATATGGATGAACATAAGGTTGTAAAATAATGGTGTAAAATATGAGGATGGAATTGTTGTGGAAGTGGACATTTGGAAGAGATTATAATAAATGAATTGCCAACTGGGCAGCCACACAAATGGTAGTCTGTGTTTTAATTGGGCAGGGCTCTAGGGACAAAAAGAGAATGTAGACCAATACTAGAAACACAGCTTCTTCAGAAAACAAAGACTTACAGATTCAAGGCAGTTCTCCTTTAAGTGATGTAGTAATTTGCAAAACTGAGGCTGTTTAGAAGTGCAATAGAAGTTATGCTAAACAAATGTAAATACCTCTAAAAGTTACAGATAAAATATCAGTATGAAAATTGTTCAGGACAAAAAGTCCTTTCAAATGAGCATATTCATTAAGCTGCACTGGTTATATTGTTTAAACTATGGCCATCTGATTACCTCAGTTTTCATTTTTCATAGGAGTAATGCCAAACAAATGTAAATATATCTAAAAGTATATGCGTTACACATAAACCATCAGTATAAAAGTTATTCAGGACAAAAATACCTTTCTAATGAGCCTATTCATTAAGCTGCACTAATTATATTTTTTAAACTATGGCCATCTGAGTACCTGAATTTTCATTTTTCTTCACAATTTTCACCTTGTGGATGGCTATATTTAAACAGTCTAATGAATTCAGAATAGTGACTACTCTCATTTGAAATATCATTCTGCCCTGAACAACTTTCATGTTGGTTGTATATTGGTAACTTGTATACTTTCTGAGATATTTACATTTGTTTGGCATGACTTCTACTGTGTTCACTCAGAGAGAAAAAAATGAGGTTGTTTGGAAGACCATATTTTACAAAATATAAAGAATTTAGATTAGTGACTATGCTCATGTGAAAGGTCTTTTTGCCCTGAACAACTTTCACACAGGTTGCTTTTGTGCACCTTGAATAGTTTTAAATATATTTAGATTTGTTTGGAAGGTGCACACATTTGCTCTCAGAGAAAAGCAGCTTGGAGTTCTGTGTCCATCATTCTAAAAAGAAAGAAGGCAGTATTTTGTAACTGCCATAGGGATTTGTAGTGTTATTTATTTATTTATTCAAGTCTTGGATTACAGTACCTTTGAGTCAAAGACTATTTTACAAAAGTTCCACGTCAGAGAAAAGACAACACAACAGAGAACTAAATACAAGACAAGTGTAATACATGCTACATGGAGTTGGGTAAAATCATTCATAAAAGTTACAGACAGGTAAAGCGTTAACAATTCAGGTTACATCAAGAGTTACAATCTAGTTAAACTTTTACATTCAAGTTTCAGTAAGAAGTGCAGTAGGTTTCGGGACTTAAGGAGGTACACAGGGGGAAGGGCGAAAGAGGGATGCTGTCAGGAATCTGACATTGTCATAGGAGTGCAGAGGGGAGAGAGCAGGGAAGGATGCTGTCAGGATTTGACATTGTCAAGTGGAGAACTGGGAGATAAGAGGGAGGACAGAGGGTTGGGAGGGAGTATAGTGGGTGATGGGAGGGGAGACAGGGGTGGGAGAAGGACAGTGGGGGTAGGGGAGAAAGGGGAGGCAGGGGTCTGTGAACAGTGTTTGGAGTGGAAGTGCAAGAACACGAGGGAGCACAGGAAAGGGAGATGGGAAGGAGAGTCAGGGAAGGGAAGGGAGAGGAGGGATAAGTAGCAGGAACAGGGAAACAGAGAGGGGGAGAAGGGGTGGGACAATGGACGGGGAAGGTCTGGATGGTGAGGGTGCAGGGAGAAAGCAACATGAGAGGACAAAAAGGGCCTAAGTGTGGCAATAACAGCTGCTAACAGCAGTGAGGTGTTGTCTAAGTTTCTGTTTGAATGGGCCCAGTTTAGTCTTCTAGGATGTCAACAGGGAGTTTATTTAACTAGTTTGGAGCATGAAACCTGAAGGACCGTTGTGGAAGGATACACTGAAAACTATTAAAAAATGTGTTCCACGGAAACCCCTTTTGAAGCTAAAGCGATATGGCTGTAGGCGCCACCCACAGGCATTAATTCACTTTGATGTTGAAGGTACAGGCATAAGTTCACTTTGACATACCTTCCTCTCATGTAATAGAGGAGAAAGAGCTTAAAAACGTTTTCCCTTTCCTCATTATATACCTAGGTTTTTTTCTTTGTTTTCATTAAAATAATCTCTCTAGCCTTCAAAAAATAAAAATCTCCCCACCCACACAGTACCCCACAACACTAGCAATGACAGTGACGCAAATAGCAAGACCCAGCAAATCAGAATTAAAATGCAAAACATATTTATTTAAAGGAAGGGGTAGGAGAGAGCAAAAGGGCAGTTGGGAAAATGGGAGTAAGGAGTAGCAGTTGTAAATCACTGTACTTTATAACGTAAGCACCCTCTTGTGTCCACCCCTCCAAAGTCCTACAACCCCAGAGCTGATGCACCCAGCTTTATTCCCTCCAAAGGCCTTGAGTTAGCTCTCATTTTTCTGCAGTGGGTGCCTCACTGAGCAGGAGTTTTTGGCTAACATAGTTGGGTAGACAGGTTGATGTGCTTTTCCAACTTGTTGCAGAGACAAACAAGTAAATTAAAGGGACCACTATTTGTAATCCAAATGGGTCAAAAGGTTTGTTATCCATCCACAGTTTTCTGCCTGGGCCTATCAAGTTACAATACGTAATCCTACACGGGACTCTCAAAATTTCCCCTTTCTAACTAATAGAAATTACAGGGCATAATCCCTGGGTTTTACTCATGGCCCTGGAGTTAACTGCAATTTGTTGCTTTCGCTCATCTCTTCTCACACCACAGCTTCTGTGAGGAATCAAGATCAGCTGTCACTCTACAGGGTGTTCACTCCCCAAAAGGGCATTGCCAAACATCTGGCTTCTCTCCAGCTGTGCCATAGGGACACTAGATAACTGTCTTCACTGTCTTGTCCCACAACTCCTCCTAGTGTGATGAAACACCAAGAACCAGTGCGGATGCCAAATGACAAAGGCTTTCCTTGGCTCCTATCCTCCCAGCATGGGTTCACAGGCAGACTGTGGATCCCCCTCTACATTTGCTTCTCCTAGGTTCTGGCTAGAACTAATGATGAGGTATGGGTCTTTTCAGACTCAGACCTGCTGGTTAGATGGATTTCCAGCAGGGAAACTGTCTAGGTTATATGAATCATTCATCCTTCTCCAATAAATTACATTTCTTCTTTTGTGACTCAGTAGAAACATGCTCCTTCTTTAGTGTTGAAAGAAACAAAAAGTGCACTTTTACCAGCTCCTCTGAGCTCTGGTTGTCAGAGTCACATGGTGTCTCTTTAGTTCTGCAGCCTTCTGGCTGAGTGCCTGCAGAACTAAGCAGACTGAGCACAGATTGATGTTCCACAGGCTCTTTATAGAGTTCACAGACTGATGCCTGACTAGGCATGAAATTCACTGGGAAACTAGGCATCTCCATTATTGAGTCAGGTTTGCATGCATGCAATGCAATCCTGAATTTATGAGTGGTGAATTTGTGCAGGTAAACACTCGGTATACCTCTGACCCCTTTCCCAGCAGTCCTGTGGGGTCAGAGAGCAATGAGAAGCATGGCAGTGGCCATGTTTGTTGATGTTTACAGGGAGAAGTGCAGTATCATAATTTCAGCCAGTGATATCTTGCAGGATATACCAGGAACCAGTGTAATCCAGTGGAAGTTACTCCAATTTGTCACACAAAAAAAATGGCATTTAATTAAAGAGCACTTCATCCTGGTGAGGCCACTGTATGTGTATGTGTGCTTTCAGATCTTGCTGCCTTCTAACACGCCATGGGCTTAAAAACTCTCAGTTCCAAACTCACAACCTGCCCTGGGGCCAGGACTGCTGTTACAGTTGCAAACACTCTGCCCATGTCTATAATCAGGATACAGCAGAAGAGCAACCCTTCAGCTTCTTGCATGCTTTTGCGCATGCACATTGCTGCTGCTAGTCTGGCACTCCAGTACCAGGATACAGCCTCTGAGCCCACTGCCAGTCCTATGAAGGGTGGGGACCACTTCTGTTTGCACCAGATGGTGCTCACCATTCCAGTTCTGATCCTGTAGCACAGTCCTGGGGGCAGGATCACAGGGCTGCAAGTGTGGTGCAAACAGGTGAAAGACTAGAGTGGAAGACTAGGTTTGCTGGCCAAGGCACCTAGCTTCACCTAAGCTCTTTTCTTTTAGGTTGCTTGAAAGGACAGAGCAAAGAACCTTACCAGAGCAAGGGAAAGGATTAAGGCTTCTTTTAGCTAGGCAGATTTACTGTGTGATGTTTTTTTTTTTGTACTCACAGGGATTGTTACTGTTTGTTGCTAACATTTTATTGCTTTATTTTTCTCTGATTCAAACTGTTATTGCTGGGTATTGCTTCTGCTACATTATTACAGGGTGTGCCTGCAGGTGTGTGCTGACAGATTACTGCTGTACTCTTCTGATTCAAATTGTCTTTTGCAAGGTATGTCTTCTGTTACTGCTCTATTTTTCTCTGTAGTAAAGTGTTTCTTACAGGGTATATCTTCTGTGAAATTATTACTGTGGTGCCCACATTTTTGTGACTTTTTATTATTAGGCTAATCAAAATTACTGTTTGCCACTATTTTATGTTATTTTTTTGCTGAAAGTTTTTTTTGTCTTAGAGGTGTTTCAGTCTACTTCTCACATTGAAGGAGCTAATTGCTTTCCTCCCACAGCTTTTCCAGGGGATTAGGTGTGTATCTGGGGTGGAGCTGACAAACCGTCAGTAACTTCCAACAGAAGGAAAGATTAAAAGGTCAGGTTAGTTGATATCTTGGAGGTTGAAGACTAGGTTTGCTGGACAAGGCACCTAGCTTCACCTGAGCTCTTTTCTTCTAGGTTGCTTGAAAGGACAGAGCAATGAACCTTGCCAGAGCAAGGGAAAGGATTAAGGCTTCTTTTGGTTAGGCAGATTTATTGTGTATTACAGGTGGTGCTTTACAGGTTTTACAGTTTTTTCTATCATTAAGATAAGCTTTCAGGGCTACTGCATTTGTTGCTGGCTGATTGTTTCTGCTCTTACCTCCATGTTTCTTTTGTCTGTGGTTCTTCTTTTTTGGCAGGGGAAGGGCCTAGCCACCCACACCCATCCCCAACCACCCCACACTACACTCCTTTTATAGGGTAGCACAGTCGTGACATTTCCTGTGGCAAGGCAGGAAGGGGCAGATCAGAGAGGTATCCACACAGTGACCTCATTTACCAGGGCACTAATAATTTAACTTGTTATAACACGTTATACAAAAACCAAAAAACAAAACACAAAATTAAACTTTTGCTTTCATTTTCTTCCTTCTAATTACTCTGACCAGGTTATAAACCCAACAACTTATCTGGAATGGATATCATTAACTGCAGGTACTGTGGAACAATTTTCAGAAGGGCAGTTTTACAGGATTTAGGGCACTGTCCTACATGCTGGGCCATTGTAGATCGAAGGGCTCAGCTCCAGGCAGCATGGGCAGAGATTGCACAGCTCAAATTGCATATTCAAGAGGAAATATATTATAAGAACCACCTGCCATTTCCCCAACATCCAACAGAAGCACCTCGACCACAGAGGGTAGTTGGTCTGGGAGGGCAAGTGGTTAGGAGGGGCAAATCAGGTGCCCCATCACTCAGTGCTCTCCGACATATTACCTCCACAAAACATATAAAAACTACAGACAGGTATCTGCCTCGATCTCCAAAATCAAACAAAGGGGTAGAGGACACTGCAGAGCAGGACACTGCAGCACAGAAGCTAGCACAACAAAACTCACCCAAAACAGGAACCAAAACAAAAAAAGCAAAAAGGAAATCCAAAAAACTTCTGATCATAGGAGACTTCATGATTCGAGGAGTTGATACCTATCTCCACCCAAGGGTAATGCTCAGATGTCTCCCAGGTACATCAGCATGGAGAGACACTGACCACATTGCTAAAATTGTTCAGGAAGCAGGAGAAAACATTGGCATCCTGGTACACATAGGGACTAATGATCCCGCCAGCTGGTTAGTTGTGGAGACCAAGGAACACCTAGCCAGGCTGGGTGACAAACTATCATCCATTGTGTCCAGCATCTCCTTCTCTGAGATCCTGCCAGTCTGGGAGAGGGGGGCAGATGGACAAAAGGTCAGAGAAGGGGAGTTAGGGGAGCTAAACATGTGGCTCAAGGGCTGGTGCCAGGAAAAGGGAAACTAATTTGTAGGGAACTGGTAACAGTTTGGGGAGCAAAAGTTCTTTAAATTTGATGGACTGCATCTGACTAAGGAGGGAGTCAGTGCATTAGAGCAGAAGTTTGACGTCTTTGCAGAATATTTGAACTAGCAAATGGGGAGAGGGGTGCAGCACTCCATACGTCGAATGGGAAGAACACCCCTCCCCTCTCAGCTAGTGGTCAAACAGGAGTTCAGCATGTTTGTAGTCATTTGCATCACCAGTAAAAAAGGTCCATCTCCCCATACGATGCACAGGGGAAACGCCAGACCTCGCCCAACAACTAACACACTGAAATCTGGCCAATGGAAAATCATGTACACAAATGCTTGCAGTCTGGGAAACAAGATCCCTGACCTGCAGGCAATAATGACAGAGGCTAAACTGGACATAGTAGCAATTAACGAGACGTGGTTTACCAGTAACCACACTTGGGAGACTTCAGTACCTGGTTATGTACTGTTCAGAAGAGACCAAGGTGCAAAAAGGAGGGGTGGAGTGGCCCTGTATGTCAATGAAAATATCAATGCTACAGAAATTCATAACACACATAAGGAGCCAGAAGAACTGTAGGTCACCCTGGAAACAGGAAATGGGATAACCAAACGAACTGGGGTTGTCTACAGGCCTCCAAACCAGGGGAGGACATAGACACACTACTGTTAGAAGATATACAAAACATGACAGCTAAAGGTGAGGTTCTGATAATGGGAGACTTCAACATGCCAGATACAGATTGGTCAATACCAGCAGGAACATCTGCCAGAACTAGACACATGGTGGATTCCCTGCAGGGGGAGGGCCTCAAACAACTGGTAAAACAACCCACAAGAGACAGAGCTATCCTAGATCTAGTACTGACTAACAGGAAAAGGATCACAGATCTCCAGGTAGAAGTTCACCTGGGGGCTAGTGACCATCACATGGTATGGTTCAATTTGGCCACTACAACTAAATCATCCCAATCCATGGCAAAAATATGTGACTTCAGAGGAGCTGACTTTGATAAGATGGCCAACAGGGTTAGGCTAGCCCTCGTAAAAAGAAATACAGGTGAGGGGGTACAGGCAAAGTGGGCAAGCATTAAGGATGCAATACTTGAAGCAACATCCCATTGTGTTTCAGAGGAAAGGAAGTGCATAAGAAGAAGGAAACCACTTTGGTTCTCAAAAACAGTAGCAGAAAAGGTCAGAGCCAAAAGGCTGGCCATCAGGAAATATAAGGGAACACAGTGGGATGAAGATAAGGAGGCATACCAAACTTCCCTAAGGGAAGCCGTGAAGGCAGTAAGGCAGGCAAAGGCCCAAACTGAGGAAACACTAGCACAAACAGTAAAAGAAGGTGACAAGACTTTCTATAGATACATTAGTGAAAGGAGAAAGTCCAGAGGAGGTATTGTTAAAATCAATGGGGATAAGGGGGCATGTGAGGAGGAGGACTATGTAAAAACATCTATCCTAAATAGATACTTCTGCTCAGTATTTACTGAAGAGAATGCAGGGCAGGGCCCACAGCTCAGCACCATGGACACGGTGGGAGGGAGTGTGCACTAGTCCCTTTACAAAAGAAAGGGTCCTACAAGAGCTCGATAAGCTCAGGGTGGACAAGGTAATGGGACCTTATGGCATACATCCCAGGGTACTAAAGGAGCTAAGGATGCAACTAGCAGAGCCATTATCAGAACTGTTTAGTGAGTCTCTGAGCACAGGAGAGGTCCCAGAAGACTGGAGAAGGGCTCATGTGATCCTGCTTCACAAGAGTGGTAGCAGGGAGGAGGCAGGGAACTATAGACCAGTCAGTCTTACCTCAGTAGTGGGCAAGATTATGGAGGCAATCCTTAAGGAAAGAATAGTGCAACACCTGGAATCCATAGAAGCACAGGATCCAATACAGTATGCGTTTACAAAAGGAAGGTCCTATAAAACTAATCTCATAGATTTCTTTGACTGGGTAACCAGAGTGGTGGACCAAGGGGGAGCAGTTGATGTCACCTACCTTGACTTCAGCAAAGCTTTCGATACTGTTCCGCATAGAAGAGTGATTAATAAGCTGGGTAGGCTCGGGGTGGGTCAGAAGTTGGTCAACTGAGTGGCAAACTGGTTGATGGTCAGAAAACCAAGAGTGGTGGTAAACGGTATACAGTCAGAAGAGATGCAAGTCACAAGTGGGGTACCTCGGAGATCAGTCCTGGGGCCAGTCCTCTTCAATATCTTCATCAGTTACATTGCAGATGGACTGGAGGGTAAGGTCTGTCTGTTTGCAGATGACACCAAGATCTGCAACAGAGTAGATGATCCAGATAGGATGGGAAGAATGAGAAGAGATCTGGATAAACTAGAAAAATGATTGAAAGAGTGGCAACTGGGGTTTAATGCAAAGAAGTGCAAGATCATGCACATAGGGAAGAGAAATCCTGAAGCCACCTATAGGCTGAGAGGGGAGTTGCTGGCAGTCACAAGGGAAGAAAGAGACTTGGGCATCATCATCACCAATGACCTGAAATCATCCAAGCAGACCACTAAAGCAGTAGGTAAGGCTAGGGGGATGTTGAGGTGTATTAGCAGGAGTATCACAAGTCAGAAGAGGGAGGTAATAATTCTCTTTACAAGACACTGGTTAGGTCCCATCTGGAGTACTGCATGCAGTACTGGAGGCCACACCTTCACAAGGACATTAACCAAATTGAGGCAACCAAAATGGTGCAGGGACTGCATCAGAAAACATATGAGGACAGATTAACGGAGCTCAATATGTATACCCTAGAGCAAAGGAGGGACAGAGGTGATATGATCGAAACATTCAAACACCTTAAGGGCATTAACAAGGTGAAAGAGTCTAATATGTTTCAATATAAGAAAAATAGCAGGACAAGAGAACACAGCAGGACATTAGAGGGAGGTCGATTAAGGGGTAATGTGAGGGAGTTCTTTTTCACAGAAAGGGTGGTGGATGCATGGAACGGTATACCTCAGGAAGTGGTGGTTATGAATGCCGTGCAGGGCTTCAAATAGGCATGGGATAGGCATAAGGGAGCAATACAGATGAGTATGAATAGATAGGCCATTGACAGAACGAAGGCCAATGGCACATTCATAAGGTAGAAAAAGAAATGGGCAGACTGCATGGGCCTTGCGGTCCTTATCTACCATCAACTTCTATGATTCTATGTTTCAGAGTTCAGATGGGTCACCTGCCTGAAAGACTTTACAGCCCTCCCAGTCCTCCATGGCCATCAGTTCATGCATCAGGAGACCTAAGGGGGAAACAGTGAACCATCCTCGGCCTGCTGAGAGAGGGCACAAAGTGCTCCCACCATACTTAGCGACACACATGAAATGTCTTTTGAAAGCACAGTGGAAAAAAAACTTGAATGGAAGAGAATGCAAACAACAAATAAACAAGCATTTGTCAATGTCAGATGTTTGCCAGTGGTACAGAAGGCCTGGGGTACTCGGTACTAGATGCTTTGTGGTGCACTTTGTGGCTTGTATTGAAGCTAAATTGAGCCTCACTATCCCTCCCTTAGTCTTCCTTCGCTCCCTGATGTACCTAAAAAAGGTTTTATCCCCCTTCTTAACTGAGTTGGCTATCTTTTCCTCAGTTCGGGCCTTTGCTGTTCTGACTGCCTTCCCAGCTTCCTTTTGCTTTAACTGATACAAGTCTCTGTCCTGCGCTTTCTGTGATTCCTTGTACTTTCTGAATGCTTTCTTTTTCTCTTGAACCTTCACTGCCACCTCCTTTGAGAACCACTATGGTTTAGATACCTAAAACAAACAATAGAAACACTCTGGACATAGAAGTTGATACCAGCCCATTTACAGAAGAAAGGGTTCTGATGGAACTCTTAAAACTGAAGGTGGACAAAGCAATGGGGCCTGATGGAATTCATCCCAGAATTCTAAAAGAACTAAGGGTAGAACTAGTGACACCACTGACTACCCTCTTTAACAAATCATGGGAGGATGGGGTGGTACCT
The DNA here is from genome assembly GCA_016271365.2 of Neoceratodus forsteri. NCBI lineage: Eukaryota > Metazoa > Chordata > Ceratodontiformes > Ceratodontidae > Neoceratodus > Neoceratodus forsteri. The sequence continues at coordinate 724,348,831 of CM028137.1, read as the reverse complement.
GAGGACTGGAGGAGGGCCGATGTGATTCCCCTTCACATAAGTGGGAGACGGCAGAAGCGGGAAACTACCGACCAGTTAGTTTAACCTCAGTAATAGGGAAAATGATGGAATCACTTCTGAAGGAAAGAACTGTCGAGTACCTAGAGGCTAGAGGGGCACAGGACCCAAGGCTGAATGGATTCACAGCAGGAAGGTCATGCCAGACGAATCTAATAGATTTCTTTGACTGGGTGACCAAAGTAGTAGATCAGGGGGCTGTGGACATGGCCTACCTAGACTTTAGCAAGGCATTTGACTCAGTCCCACACAAAAGATTAATATACAAGTTAGCCAGCCTGGGAGTGGGTCCCAAGATGATAGCCTGGGTAAAGAATTGGCTGGAGAATAGGACACAGAGGGTAATAGTAAATGGAGTCCACTCTGAAGAAAGGGGGTTACTAGTAGGGTGCTGCAGGGTTCAGTATTAGGACCGGTCCTCTTCAATGTCTTTGTAAGTGACATTGCAGAGGGACTGGAAGGAAAAGTATATCTCTTTGCAGATGACACAAAGACCAGCAACAGAGTTGATGCACAAGGTGGGGTGGAAAGGATGAGAAGGGAATTGGCAAGGTTAGAGGAATGGTCAAATGTATGGCAGCTTAGATTTAATGCTAAGAAGTGCAAGGTAATGCACCCGGGAAACAAAAACCCAGGGGAAGAGTACACAATGGGGGGTGAGATACTAACAACAACAAAAATGGAAAGGGACCTGGGGGTAGTCATATCAGATGACTTAAAGGTGGGCAAGCAATGTGAGAGGGCAGTAAGGAGGGCTGGGGAGATACTGGGATGCATAGGGAGAGGCATCACCAGTAGAAAATAGGAAGTTGTTATCCCTCTGTACAGACAGCTGGTGAGACCCCATCTGGAGTACTGTGTGCAGTTCTGGAGACCCAATCTCCGCAAGGATATAAACAAGATAGAAGCTGTCCAGAGGAGGGCAACTAAAATGGTGCAGGGTCTGCACCAGAAGACATATGAAGAGAGACTAAAGGAGCTTAATATGTATAGCCTTGAGGAAAGGAGGGAGAGGGGGGACATGATAGAAACATTCAAGTACCTCAAGGGAATCAAAAAAGTCCAAGAGGGTAGCATCTTTCAAAAAAAGAGGTGTGCAAGAACAAGGGGCACAATTTGAAGGTAGAAGGGGGGCAGCTCAGAGGTAATGTAAGGAAGTATTTTTTCACAAAGAGGGTTGTGGATGCATGGAACGGCCTTCCGGAGCAGGCTGTGGAGTCAAAAACAGTGATTGAATTCAACCATGCATGGGACAGCCATAAGGCAATTCTAGGGGGTGGGGGTAGAAAGAAGTAGGCTGCTGGTTAACTAGGATCTGCAGCTTATCTATTAGGTAGGGAAATGGGCAGACTGGGTTGGCCAAGCGGTCCTTATCTGCTATCAAATTCTATAATAAAATCTCTGAGAAGTCCTGGTGGAGGAGATGTTTGTGTTCCGGTTCTCACTCATTCCCAGAGTATTAATCTTTAACAATGGTTTACATATAATGACCCACCAAGCCTAAAAATATTGTCAAAAAAGATGTTCGTAATGTATGTTGCAGTTGCAACCCTGTCTCAGTACTTGCATCTGTACATACACACTGAACCTTCGACTTGCAAATATTACCGGTCCTTTAAGTAGACTCCCACATTTTGACCCCAAACATCCAACAATCTTTTTCTGACCTGACGTTATGATCAATACATGTGGAATTTGTAAAATCCCATCCAAAAGGTGATTTTGCTGTGCAATTCTGGCAACAAGTTTCGGAGGTGATTTGAAAAATGACACCTGCCATGTTTAGGAGGTGGGGTAACACAAGGGATATGTTGAACTTTAGGGGCCAAAATGTGCAAAAAATAAAGTTATGAGTAATTTGATTTTTCATATTTGTACCCCAAATTAACTTCAAAACACCATTGAAATACATTGAACTGCATACCTGATCTCTCTCTCTCTCTCTCTCTCTTTCCCTCCCTCTCTCTCTTTCTCTCTCTCTTTCTCATCCTCAGCTTTGGAATTATTTTGATATGCATCAGAGCAGTAGACAGTGCTAGTTTGTGAAGGTGCCCCAGTCCACACTGGATATCAAAGACAACTACCTGGCTGGCAAGCGACATAATTTACTACCACTTATACACTTAGCAAAACTGTGTTAATTATTCCAGCTGTATCTCTGTACTATGGAAATCACAGACCAGAGGACAGCTGGAGAGGGGAGGGGGAAAATGTGATAATCAGCATCTCTGGAAGTGTCAGGCAGTGGAAGGGTTAAGGCTCCAGATGTTTACTATTCTTCAGCAGGCAGATCAGCTTTCTGGGCAGCGTAGATCAAAGGGAAGAGCTGACCCATGATTGGATTGGCTTTTTCCGTTTGAAGTACATGACTGTTTACGGCCAGCAAGCCAAAACGCTGTCATAATTAGCCTTGCTGATGATTGGTATGGCACTGACATGCGCCTACCAGACCACTCTGCATTGTACTGACAGTGTCACACCCCTCAAAAGGCAGTCTCATATCAAGATGTTCGTTTGCACATACGTGCAAGGCGAACATAAAATCTGGTCACAAGTAACAAATACTAAGAAGATACCTAACTGGAAAAACCTAGATCTAAATTGGAATGGGAGAGACTGCTATAGAAACGGTTACAAAAATGTTGCCATAGAAACACAGTTGTTGTCAAAAAAAGGACCAGAAGCATATGAAATCTGTTCAGCCCTTCCTAATATTGATTCTGAGGGCTCTTGTGGCCCTTCTCTCCTCTTTTTCACACCTCCTTTTAACAATGTCTTTACCAGCCCCATATTTCTGTCCCACCATGTCTGACCACAACGCCACACACTGGTATCACACAGACTGTTCTAACAGACTACCTCCCTTGGTTGTCTATTCCACCCTTCCACCACCATCTCAAAGAAGAAGATAGTGCTGAAGTCCCTCTTTAATCTCCCACCCACCAGCTTTACTGAGCTCTTCCTGGTGCTTATGTCCCACTCAGGGTGAATGCTCTGTGCTATCTACTTTATTTACTCCGTGGAAGTATTTGTACATCTGGATTACATGTCCTCTCTCTTTTCCTGCCTCCAGTGTGTACGTGTTGAGGGTTTTCAACCTCTCCATGTAAGTCATTTCGTGCTGACTCTAGATCATTTTGGTTTACCTTCCACTGTACCACCTCCACTCTGTTCCTGCTTTATTTCATGTGTGGGTTTCAACATTGCACACAGTGCACCTGGTGAGCACAAACAAAGGACATATACAGCAGCAGGACCACCTTGTTCCTCCAGCTACTGATACCCCTTTCTATACATCTCGGCATCCTATTCACTCTCTCCACTGCCCTGTTGCACTGCTCTGATGTTGACAAATTGCCCAATATTATTGGTCTCAGGTCCCTCTCCTCAGGTCTACTTTCTACTGCAACCCCATCACCACCATTTTGCTTTCTATTTTTTGGATTTCTTGCCCCTATGTGCATTATCTTGAACTTCATAGCATTGAATTTTAACTGCCGTACCCTTAACCACTTCTCTGATCTTGCCAGGCCCCCCTCAAGTTTCTTACCTCTTCCTTACTATCCACTGTTCTGCAAATATTAGTATTGTCACTGAAGAGGCACATTTTCCCCTTGGATCACTACTCCATTATCACAGATGAAGATGCTGAAGAGGACAAATCCCAAGACCAAGCCCTGTGACATACAGACTAGGGTTCCTCAGTATTCGCTGAATGGAATCAGAATTATTGGATTCCATTCAGTTTTTAGGATTTTGGGATTTGGCATCCCCAAATCCAAAATCCTAAACTGACTTTCGGATTTAGAGTTCAGAATCCGACTCCAAATCTGAATCTGAAATCTAACCTTGCTATAGACGTTCTACAGACAAGAAGTGGAAGTTTGTACTTACTGCCTGCTAGCCTTGCTGTCGCCAGAGATCTTGGTGGTCCTGAAAACCAGCTCTACTACTACTTGCTGCAAGGAGTGTTCATTGACCTTTTGTTCTGCATTTTGTGCCAGGTAAAAAAAAATTCTTCTTCTGTCCTTGTTGGCTGTGTGGCTTTGTACATAATCAAATTGTGTAAAAAAAGCATTTTGTTCTTTTTGTGCTCTGATGTGTCTGACTGTTTCTCTGGTCTGCGTTTAACAGATGAAGCAGTAGGCCCATATGTCACAAATGCTATTCAGCTTTTTTTTCTTTTCTCTGGTTTAAATATTGATCCACTATTTAAAGTGACAGTATCAAAAAAAATAGTTTGATTGTTGTTGGTTCTCCATTTTTGTATGTTGAAAGGTCTGGAGAGGGAATGATGGCAGAAATGTTAAATACTTCTATGGGACTGCAATCGGTGGCACTGGTGGAACTGAGAATGTGTCAGGTGTGCATCCTCCAAGTGAGGAAATTGATGTGAAGGTACACAGTGTGTCTTCCCAAAGAAATGGAGATGGAAAGGAGGATCAGACTAGAGTAGCTCTCACTCCCAGTGGTGTAGGAGGTGTGGGTAATAGTGGATGATTTATTTCACTCGGCAAGTTGATGCACAAGAAATCCTTGCCCTCTGTGGTGGTCACCAAGTTGTGTGGTAGTGGTGGTACTTCTGATGAAGCTGGTGCTGGTGCTAGCAGCATTATTGCTTCCATCATGGCAGATGGTGGTGCTGGTATTGCAGAGATTTCTGTGGATAAGGAGGCCTATAGCGTGGAAAAGGTCAAGAAACTTTTCATTGTTATGTAGACTGGACGTGTAACTTGTGGGAGACATGCAGTGTGCAAGCATGTTGTCAGTCCCAGTGTTCAGTCCAATAAGCATGCACTGGAGCCCACCAGCACACCCGCAGCATTGTCACTGAAGTTGAACTCAGGTCTGTGCCAGCTGTTGTCGCTGAGGGGGATACTCCTGAGGGTGAGCAACAGCATCCAGCTGAAGAGGTGGACACTAAAGAAAACGTTGAAGCTGAAGCTGAACTATCAGATGATGATGGTGGTGGTGATGATGTGGAGTATGCTCTTGATCCTGATCCTGCTGAGTTATCACTGAACAACGAAGAAGAAGAAGAAGAAGGGCGTTCTGCTAGTCAGAGGAAGAAGCAGAAAATTACCAGGAAATCTGCTGCTATTACAGAGAAAGTTAACAGTGGGACTGGTAAAAAGACTTGCAAAGGAAGGTCATCTGCTACCCCAAAATGTAAAGCTGGAGCTGGCAGGTCTTCTAACCAGGGTAGTGATTTTGAAGTAGAGAGCCCAGCTCCTGAACCTGTTGTTCCTGTCAAACAAGTTAGAGTCTGGGATACGGCATATTCTGAAATGTACCCAGGTGAGTTCACCTACACATGGTGTCTGGTGTGTCTGGTAAAGATCAACAGCGGTCAGCCACCAGCTCTGGGTACGTCCTGTGTGTGCATCCACTTGCGCACAAATCGTCATCGCAAGTGGGCTTCAATGACTGGTTTGGATGCACCAGAAAACAAGATGGTTTGGTGAGCATTCCACATGAGCCCAGAGTAAGAAACCTAAGAGTGGCAGTATTTCTTCTCTGTCTGAAGTGCCAGTTACTTCATTGTTCCCAGATGCTCCACGCATTCCCACAAGGTGACATCAATGGGGGAACACATGTGAAAGTTTGCATCCAGGCATGTGAAGGCAAAGGAGATGAACAGGGCAGTGGCAGAGCTGCTGCTGGAAAACTTACTGTCCTTCTTCATCTCAAGCTTTGTATTCTACAGATTAATACATACTGTGGAGCCTTAGTACTGTGTGCCGTCAAGGCATTTCTTCACTCGAGTAACATTGCCTGAGTTGTACAAGAATGTCCGTGTTAAGGTTTGCCATAGTCTGCATCAGTCTAGTATCCCACAAGTTTATCTGACAACAGACATGTGGATGAGTGATCAAGTGAAGCACATTGAGGGCGCATAGCAAATTGGGTATGCTTGACACAACGTGCTGTCACTGCCCACTACATGGCAGTGATGGCACTTTGAGTGTGCTATACTGACACAGAAGGCAAAAGGCTTGAGGCCACTGGCAGCAGTGTATTGCCTGGTGATCATCATGATACTACTAATAGATGTCATGTAGCACTGTGTGTTGCTTGATTTGACAACATCCATATTTGGGGCCATTTGCTGAACAAGCTGGAGGAGACCATAGACAACTGGCTGGCCATCAATAATCTGGAGGCTGGGGTTGTTGTAACTGACAATGTTGCGACTGTGTTGAAAACTGTGGATGATGATGGATACACCCATGTGGCATATCTCACCCATGGTACACATTTGGTGTGCATAATTTGCTCAGCAAAAACAGAAGTGTTGAAGATACACTGGGTACAGTTAAAAAATATGTACCTACTTTTCACACTCTGTAAAGATCAGGAGGGAACTGCATGAGCTGCAGAGAGAAAAAATACCTTCCAGAATACAGTCTGATACAGCACTGTGTTACGAGGTAGAACTCAACATATAATATGTTGGAAAGGTTCCAAGAGCCGAACTGGCCATTCATGACTATTTGCTTTAAAATAAAATCAGCAGAGCAGTTGTCATGGTGTCTTACAGTAGCTGGCATACGGTCAAGACATTGGTGGAGGTCTTTGAACAGTATAACACTGTTACAGGGGAAGTCAGTTACATCTTGTTATGCACGATCATGATTCTGCCACAACTCAGATTCTTATATGTATTCTTGGACCATAAGTATTCCCAGAAAAAAGCTGAACGTGATGATGGATCACAAGTTGGAAAGGGCGTTGTTGACTTGTTGCTGAATTTCCTCCATGGCAACAGAAAAGTGCAACAGATCTTCTCGGAGAACCATTATGTCCTTGCAACTATGTTGGACCCATGGTTCAGGATCAGTCGGGTAATATCCTACCCCCAACAGTAACGTGGAACAGTGTTGAGATGCTCTGCATGAACATTTGGTGAAGACGGCTGATTCTTTCCCAATAAATGATCCTGAGATCGAGGAACATCAAAGATAGGAGGAACATGAGCCAAATAGCAAGGAGTTTGATAAGGTGTCTCTTCCTGCACCAGAGACATCACTGATGTAGTCAATGTCATCAAAGAACCTGATGGAGAGTACCCAGAAGAAAGCAGCCTCCTAGAGATCAATTAACACTGACAGTCAACTGGAGGACTACTGAAGAGACAGTACAATTCTTCCCCGTGGTTCAGATCCACTGGAGTAATGGAGCTCCAATATACATGTGTGGCCTGAGCTGTTTTGGCTGGCTTTGCTCTTTTTGTCATGCCCATGCAGCACTGTGCATTCAGAGTGTGTTTTTTTCACTGCTGGAGAAATGTGCAGTGACAGCAGAACTAGACTGAGCATGGGGAATGTGGAGATGATCACATTTCTTAAAATGAATAAGGAGTTTGGTCAACGTCCTGTTCACCCCCTGGAGGTCAGTTTTGACAGCTTTTCTCGTGGTGGTGCTGCTGAAATTGGATGGTTAGAAGAAGTGGATGAGACAGTGTGGTACTAAACTACTTGGCACTAGCTAGTGTACTGTTATTACTGTGCCAAAAAAACATCATGTCTCATCCTCAGTCATAATCCATCTTGTGTGCCTGATTCATAATGCTTGCAGATTACACATTCAGCAAGTGTACAGAATTATTGCTTTTGTAAATACACCCCTGTCCCCTAACTGCTTGCCCATTGCCACTCATCCCATGTTTTCTCTGTGTGCAGCACAGCAGCTGGATTTTGGACTGTTTTAGTCAGTGAATATGATGAATCAGTCCACCAGGCCCCACTTCCAACTCAGTGACCTCGTCCCCCATTCCAGACCATATCCCCCTCCAGGTCAGCCCCTGTCCTGGGAGCACCATCAAGTTCTCCATGGAGGTGGTGGCAGCAGAAAAGCCAGCCCGACTGCACCTTCTTGACTCGCCTGGAGATCCCTCTCCTTCTATCAGGTCAGCCCCTGTCCTGGGAGCACCAAGTTCTCTGTGGAAGCGGTGGTGGCAGAAAAGTCAGCCCGACTGCACCTCCTCAATTTGCCCAGAGATCCTTCTCCTTCTATCAGGTCAGCCCCTGTCCTGGGAGCACCGCCATGTTCTCTGTGGGGATGGCGGCAGCAGAAACACCAGCCCGACTGCACCTCCTTGATTCACCTGAAGATCCATCTCCTTCTATCAGGTACTTTCTTCAAGTTTACCAGGACTCCTGAGCTGGACGCTGATTGGCCCCCTCTACCTGCTCTGCTCACTACTGGCTACCACGCTTTATGGCTTCACAAGTGATTGGTCATTAACTGGATGCTGTCGAACTGAGCATTGCTGCATTCAAATTTTAAATGTAATATTTTGTCCCGGCCACCCTCCTTGACCCCAGCCTCCATTAAACACGTCTTAGGCCACTTCCTCTTCACCCTCCCCTACCGCTCATTGGTTCAGCTTCACACCTGAAAGTTTAAAAGTGTACCTAAACAATCCCCTTCTTGCTTCCTACGAGTCCTAACCATCTGCCGCTAAGCAGCCTATCCACAAGTTCTTTTAGGCCGACAAAGCTTGCTGTTACTATTGGCAGCATGTCACTTTTCTTTTCTTTTCTTGCTTCCTATGATTCCCTCCCCCATTGGCTGCTAAGCGGCCTATTCATAAGTCTTTTAGGCTGACAAAGCTTGCTGCTACTATTGGCAGTGTGTCACTTTTGCCTTCTTTTCTTCCACCAGCTTCTCTGATTCTGATCACTCCCTGTTTTCTTGCCTACCCCGACTATAAGTGCCCTCTCTCATTTACAATCATGTCCTTCCCTCACTCCCTGCTTCCCACCTTTTTAATTTTTCTTTCCATCATCTTAACACCAGCCCCTCAAGCCCCACAATCTAATAGTCCTACCTCTCCCTTCCCCTCTGCTCCCTTAGCCCCTAACTTCATTCTTGCTATAACTCCTTCTCCCCCTCTAATACTCTGGACTCATTCCTCCCTCAAACCCATTGCCTCATTGATCACAATATCTAGCCACCTTGCTTTTCTATGCCTCCTGATTAGCCACTCACCTTCCCTCCACTCCACTCACACCCTTCCAAAATGCTCAGCCCACCACAAATGTCCCAAACTCCACTTCTTCATACTTGCACTCCTTTTACTTGCCTCAGGAAATGTTTACCCTAACCCTGCCCCCCCCCAGTAGCTATCCAACCATTAATGCACATTCATCCTGTACCTCCTCTGCCCTCCCTAAAGGTTTAAAGATCCTTCACTTAAACATCTGTAGTCTCATCTCAAAAATCAACCTTCTGCAACTTCCCTCAAGCCTGATATCTTAATTCTAACGGAAACATGGTTAAATTCCAAAATACCAGATCCCTCCATCAGTATCCCAGGCTACTCCATACTCACGCAGGACAGAGCCAGTAGTGGAGGCAGAGTAGCCTTCTATATCTTTTCCTCACTGCAGTTTACTACCATCCTCTCATCCTCATTATCATCTAGCTATGAAGCCCTAGTTGTAAATACCTGTGTTACATTGCCCTACTCCTTTCCCATGTTTATTGCTGGAATCTACTACCACCCGAGTGCCAAGCCCTCTGCTACTTTGGACCTCATTACCTCTGTAACATCCCTCTCACACAAAGGCAAACTATACTTATTAGGCGATGTAAACCTAAACTGGTTATCACCAACTACCTCCAAGACAAGAAACAACATCTCTGTCCTCAGCCTTTCCCAACTCATCCAAGAACCCACCCATCTAAATCACAAAACCCTAAATCACTCACTGTTAGGCTAGGCCCTCATCTCCCACCCTCACTGAGTCATTAAGACAGGCATTCTACTGGATGCCCTCAGTGATCACCATCCAATATTCATGGTCAGGAAGGTCCATAGACCAAATATGCCACACAAAACCCTGCAGCTCCGATCTTTCGGCTCCCTAAACGTAAACCCCCTTCTCACTATATTAACCAACACCGACTGGTCCCCAATAGTCTCTGCCTCAACTGTCGACCAAGCCCTTGACTCCTTCAAGGTTAAATTTCTAGCCACCTGGAACTCTTATGCCCCTCTCAAATGAACAAAACTTTGTGGCAATCATCATCCCTGGATCACTCCCAACTTAATGACCTGCCTCAGGGAGCATGACAAAGCCTGGAGAAAACATAAAGCCTCCCAAATCCCATCAGACTACACTCTATACCGCGGGCTAAAAAATGCCTGTACAAAAGCTACCAGGTTAGCCAAGTCCGAATATTTTCAATCCTCCTTCCTAAATAATATTAACTCCCCCTCAAAATTCTGGAAAATGGTCCATTCTCTATTCCCCCCCTGACCCCCCACCCCCAACGCTTAACATAAACAACACTTTAGTGTCCAAACCATATCTAGTGGCTCAGGAGTTTAACTCCTACTACACCTCCTGTGCCTCAGCCCTTCTAAAGTCCCTTCCCTCAGTCCCCTCTTCCATGCACCCTCCCCTATCCCACCTTCCTCCTGCACCCACCCTTCCTTCTCCTCTCCTGTCTCTCCTGTGGAGACACTAACTGCCCTCCTCTCTCTCTCTCTCAACCCTTCAAAAGGTTCATGACCCAACGATCTTGACCCAAAACTCCTTTACCTCTCAGCCTCTGCTATTGCCTACCCTCTATCCCTAATTCTAAATCTCTCCTTTAAGACCTCCTCTGTCCCCTCACCCTGGAAACATGCAGTGGTCCTCCCCCTCCTGAAGGGTAGGGACCCCTCCCCTACAAACTATCTCCCAATCTCCCTCTTCCCTACTCTTGCCAAGCTCCAAGAACACTTGGCCCTCTCTGAACTAACCTCCTTTCCAGCTGACAGTTCCTTTTTCACTCTGTTCCAATCTGGTTTTCAGAAGAACCACTCCACCACCTCCTCCCTCCTTAGGCTCACTGACTCCATCCTCACTGGGATAGACAATGGACTCATCACCTCTGCTATCTTTGTTGACCTCGCCAAGGCTTTCAACACTGTCTCCCATACCCTTCTCCTTGACTCCCTTATGGTTGCTGGTCTGTCTACTCCTGCTCATAACTGGCTTAGAGCCTACCTCATAGGCAGAATGCAATCCATCAAGATCCTTGTTAAAATCTCTCCCCCTCCCAATCTCGACAGGAGTCCCCCAGGGCTCAGTATTTGGCCCCATCCTCTTCTCCATCTTCCTAAATGACCTCCCCACAGCCAGCTCCCACTCTTCTTCTAGCCATATGTACGCTGATGACACTGTCCTGTACTCCTCTGGTAAATGCCCCATCGATGTAGCAAACATCCTTCAGCATGACTTCCATCAGGTTCAGCTATGGTTTGCCTCACATGAGCCATTCCTAAATGCCAAAAAGGCAGTCTCCATGACCTCTGGCACAAGGCAGAGACTCTCTAGGCTTCACTCCCTACCCTCTTTCCATACCATTGATGGGACAATCCTAGATGACACCTCCTCTTTCAGATACCTTGGGTCTGGCTGGTTCAACACCTCAGCTTCTCTGGACATATCAATGCCATTCTGAAAAAAACTGCACCCCAAGCTTGGTGCCCTATTTAAAAAACATATTTGTATCTCTCCTACAGCATGGCACAAACTAGTCCAGAAGATGATCCTCCCTATTTTTGACTACTGTGATGTAGTCTAAGGTGCCGCTCCCAAATCCTCCCTGACCAGATTGGACTCTCTCTTTAACTCCTTCTGTCGCTTTGCCCTTGATGCTCCACCACACATTCATCACTGCGACCTATACCATGCCTTGTCCTTTCCCCCTCTGGCTAACAGATGCCTCGCTCACTGTGCCAAACTTACTTCTAAATTCTGGCTAAGGGAACTTCCCCCCTACCTCTTATGCTCCTTCTCCTCTCCCACTCCTCCCTCCTCCCTCCCACTCCCTCAGATCTGCTGACACTTGTACTCTGATGAGCCACCATCGCACCGCCTTTATAAAATCAGGCTTTTCCCATTGCGTCCCTAAAATCTGGAACTCCCTCCCCCCAAATACAACATTTCTCCTCCCCCATTCCCCAGCCTCTGCCATACATAACTTCCTTTCTGTCAACTGCTCCTGCTTCAACCCTCCAGATTAAGTTCCCCAACTAAATACCCTTCTTGCCTACTCTATTAATCCCTCACCCTGTCTTCTCCTTTCTTTCTACTGCTACCCTCCCACATCTTTCTACCCTTTAAGCCTACTAGCTCAGCCCTGGTGGTTTTTACATCCTGAAGGGCCAGCTCTAGGCCACCCCCCCACTTCACAATTTCCTCCTCTGACTCCTTACTTTTTAGCACTTAAATAGGTATCAATTTAGTTATACCTGAACAACCTGCACTTTCTGTCCTGTCTGGGCAGTGCATATCACTATATGCATAAATTCTCAGCAATGTTAAAAATGTAATTCTGTAAACCACTCTTTAAGTGCATGAAAATATGTGCCCTTCGAACTGCTAATGTTTGTACTTTTACGCATTGCTGTCAAATGCTATTGTATGTCAATATTTTCACATCCTATTGTACCCCCCAGGTAGCACCGGGAGACGAGTAACTTGTTCAGTGTGCCTTTCTGGTGAAACAATTCAATAAATAAATAAATAAATAACATTTTCATTGGTCTCCTTTTTTCACCCACCCACAGCTGGTTGTATGAAGGATATGCAGTGCCATTTCATTCCATGCACATTGTGCATATGTATATTTATTTATCTGTATTTCTTTCACGTAGCAAAATCTGTGGTGGGTATCACCTGTATTAACTCTAGGTCTACCACAATAGCCAGCTAGCGTGTTGGTGTGCAGTGTGTCATTCGCCACATGCATTTATATGTTTAATTTCTGGAGCCACTGCAAGATACATATGTTGTATTAGATTTCTTTGATCTGTTTATAATGACCAGAATACCCGTTATGAATGCTTTAAATATAGTAACCCGATGTGTTATTTTGTCTTGCTTTTTGTGACGTGCCATTAGTGACACTGACACGTACGTTATTACAAACTCTGTTCACAATAGTCCTTTATTTTGTATATAGTCACACTACCATAAGCAGTTATGGATGGAGGAAACATTTCATCCATTGTTGCCAAAAAATGAAACACCATAAAAATAAAAAATAAATGATAAAATAGTTTAAAATATATAAAAAAAATTTTGTGAGATAAAAAATATAATAAAAAATTTATTTAAGCATCATTGTTTGTCACCATGTTATACCTGTCTATAATTTGAAAATAGCAGCTTTCTGTGTATGTATTTATGTCTTTTTCTGTTGGTGACAGATGCCATTGCCTATAGAAAAAAATAACATATAAGTGGTTGGTTGGCTTGTCTGTCTTATAAACCCAAATTCTATTTAATAGTAACTGCAATGTGACAGCATGATTGTAGTCACAGTAATAATTTACAATCATAGTGTAGTGTTGCACTTCTTACTGTGCAGCTGAGCACCATAATAGAACCTTGACAAATAATGCTGACACTATTATGTTTACGAGTCGATAAAGCATTTCAATTATGCAAGCTGTTTATGGCAAAGTGAGACATATTTGCTATGGGTAACTGTGTCTTCCGAATGGCTGGTGTTCTCTTTTGGTGTTTTGTATTTGGTTAAAGGGAAATGTTCATGTAGGCCAACCCGTATTTAGCTGTTTTGCATAATAAGTATATTTTTTACCTTTCTGGCTGCTTATTATTTTGTCCTTTATCTGGTTGATCCTGCTGTCCCACCTGCGGGCATACTGAATCCAGTGCCATGAGAGGTCCATCCCACAGCCTCCTGCAGCTGTCCCGAGTCTGTCATATGACCCGGGGAGCAGCTGTGGGAGCTTGTATAGTACTGCTCTATGGACAGAGCTATTAATAGCTCCATTATCAGTTCTATAGGACCAGGTGCTATACTGTGACCAACTATAGGTCAACAGTTGACTGCTGATCTGTACTTGGTCACGGTATAGCACCTGGATCTGTAGATCTCAAAATGGAGCTATTAATAGCTCTGTCCATAGAGCAGTACAATACATGCTCCCGCTGCTCCTCAGCTCATACGTCAGACTCAGGACAGCCACAGGAGGTTGTGGGATACGATTCAATATGACAGCAGAAGAGATGACAGGATCAACCAGATAAAGGACAAAATAAAATAAGCAGCCAGAAAGGTAAAAAACATGCTTTTTGGGCCCTATTCACAAAAAAATGTGCAAGTGGTGCATTGTCCCGGCATGCAGCTCTGTACCCGTGGGGGTTCTGCACACGGGCCGTACTCACCAATGCCGGCCTCCACACGGCCCCTTTACGTGGCCCCTCCCCCCAGGCATGCAGGATGCCTGGGGGCAGCCGGGTGCGAAGCAGAGGACCCAGGCATGCGGCCAATCAGCTGGCTGCCCGGGTCTCCATGGTGAATCACTTGCACCCATGGGGCACCATGTTTGCAGCTGATGTGTAGTGCACTAACTACACCAGAGGGCACCTGTGCCCTGTTTGCCACCCCCCCACCCATGGAAGTATGCCCTGACCTCAGGGGCATCCCTACCGAGGGTCCATGGATCCCTGCTGTCACTGCCGCACCCAGCCGCTTCTACTCGGGAGGTGCATACCAGGGCTACATCTGCCCGGATTTGGCATAGCCACCGGCCCCCTCACCCCGTGCACGGCACTCTGTACTGTTGAAGATCACATGGAGTGCTGGCACACCCCTGCACCACCCCGGCCCGCCCATGCACAGCCCTCTGCAATCAGCCAGGGGATTGGGTGCTTGTGGGGGGCGTAAGTGTGTCGAGACTGCTGTGAAGGGGGTACAGTGGGCACTGCAGATGCAGAGTGGGCTATGTGCTGGAGTTACACAGCACGTACCCACTCCGCATATTTGTGAATAGGGCCCATTATTTGAAACAGCTAATTGGAGACTGCCCTACACTGAGGTGTGGGGCTTTGGCATGTGGTTATTTCCCATTCAGAATCATAGTTATGTTGGTGCTTTTTTATATAATGCATTTGTGGCTGGTCTGAAAGCCTGGCATATCATGTTTGAAATATAATGTCCTTCTCCATTGTACTTTTCAACTTTTGCAGCTTCAGTGGTGCATCCTATGGGTTTCCTGGCTCCATTTATTTATTTAAAAGTTTTACCAGGAAAGCATACTGAGCAGGCAACTGCTCATTTCCAGATGCATCCTGGGGGAGGGGAACATTGGGAAGTTACATTTGTATACAAAAATTGTGCAAGTAAAACATGAGCAGCAAGTAATACAGAAATGAGTTACCATACAATAGAATACGATACAGTACAATTCAATACAATACAATACAACACAATACAATTCAATTACAGATGAAATACAGCAATTAAATAATGCAGCACAATTTAACATTAAGCTGCCAAGGTGACATAGTGTCTGGTAGACCAGGCTAAGTAGGTATGCAAGTGCTGGAACATAGTTCAGCAGCAAGAAGGTTAGGAGTAGGAACAGGAGGTGCGGAAGTGGTCTTTGAGGAGAGTGTTGAGATAACAGGGGGAAGGAGTGTGGTGAATGGCAGAGGGGAGAAAATTCCACAATTTAGGCAACCGATAGGAGAAGGAAGCCTGGCCTGCAGAGATGGACATGCGAGGGACCGACAAGGACCAGGAGTCGAAGTGTCTGAGGGAGTGGGAGGGAAGGGGAGAGGGGGAGAGAGATAAGAGGGTAGGGACTGTGACCAGTATTTAGCCATGAGACTAGCGCAATGCACCTGCCTCCTGTCCTGTAGGGCTGGGAGGGACAGGGACTGGTAGAGGAGACAATGGTGGGTACGGGGCAGACAGTCTAGGGTGAAACAGCAGGAGTGGTAGAGGGTGTCCAGTCTGGTTAGAGATGTTTTGGGAGTGGTACTGTATACATCCCCATAGTCAAAAATAGGGAAAATCATTTTCTGTACTATTGCATGGCGGACCGGCAGTGGGATACACCCACAGTTGTGATACAGGGTGCCCAATTTGGGGCACCATTTTCTTGTGGATGACATCAATATGTACCGAAAAGTCAAGGTGCTGGTTGAGCCAGACCCCGAAGTATCTAAAGGAGGAGCAACCCTCCAGCTTTGTCCCATCCAGGGTGTGGAAAGTAGGGAGGAAAGGGAGCCGATAGAGTCTCTGCCTTGTGCCAAAGGTCACGGAGACTGTTTTCTCAGTATTCTGGAAGAGCTGATTTATGTAAAACCAGTGCTGGACTTCCTTGAAATCACGCTATAGTCTGGTTGCCACATCAGAAGTTGAGGGGTCTGGTACTATACAGGACAATAACATCCGCATACATGTGGATGGATGTGTTTGGTCAGGCAGGGGGCAGGTCATTGAGGAAGATGGAGAACAGCAGGGGACCAAGGATTGAGCCTTGTAAAACACCGATGTTGATGGGGAGGGAGGGACGGAGGGAGGGAGGGAGTGAGGGAGGAGGAGATGGAGTTTCCAATCCTGATAGATTGAGTCCTCCCCACAACATAGGAGTGGAACCAGCTGGTAGCCTCACTTGAGAGCCCTGCTAATGATAGCTTGGATGAGAGGAGGGGATGTGAGACAGTGTCAAAAACCTTAGCAAGGTCTACAGATATGGCAGAGGTGATGAGGCCCTGGTCCATGCCGGTATGGCTGGGTTCAGTGAGCCTTAGTACGGAGGTAGTGGTGGAGTGGGACTTTTCACGAACCCAGACCGGTAAGGTGTGAAGAAGGAGGTGGAGTCAAGGAAGGAGGAGAGCTGGGAGAGGACAAGACGCTCCTGTAATTTTTCCAGAATGGGGAGGAGGGAGGGAGATAGGGCAATAATTCTCAGGGAAGGAGGGCTTGCCACCTTTTGGGAGGGGAATGACGGTAGTGTGTTTCCATTCCAATAGGATAGATGAGAGAGAGAGAGAGGGAAAGAGAGGTTGAAGAGAGAGGCAAGGGGGGAAGCGATGGCGGGGGCAGCCAGGAAAGCATTTTGTAGTACAGCCCAGAGGGACATTTGCCTTTGGAGAGGTTTAGTGTGAGAAGGGCCTTATATAATTCTGCCAGGGTAACATGGTGGAAGGAGAATGAGGGGGGAGCAGGGCTTGGGTAGGTAGAGATGGGGTTGATGGGTCATGGCCGTGGGAGGTGATCTGCTATGATCCAATATTTCCCTTATCAACAGAAAGCTGCAAACTTGCATAATTGTCATAAATTTGCTACCACTCTAATTGTGTAGTCTTCTTACACCCACTGTTCTACCAAGAATCTTACAGTGAAAGGCTGGTGAGCAAGCAAGCATCCAAGCCATTTTGCATGCAGCTCTCCTCTGGCCATCACCTGATCCATACAGTTTTCCATCATCTACCACAAAAGTGAGTGACAATTGTACAAATAAACAAGGTCGAATGTTATCAATGTTATAGCTTTATAAATGTGGCAATTTATCATTTGATCTGTCCTATTACTTTTTTATTGATCACACAGGTAGGCATTAGTAACACTGGCATTTGGAAACAGAAATATGCAGCCGTTAGACAGTGGCACATGGAAACAAGTGATCAGGACCAGCAACCAGGTGTCTGGTGCCAGCATAGTACTGTGTCAAAGTAGACATCAGCAGTCAAACACATCACCATGACTGCCAAGCCACCAGGCAACACCAGCGTCAGCCAGCAAGTCACCTCCGGCAACTAGCAAAAAGGACATTAACCTGCTGGAGACAGTCCAAAGGAGGGAAACGAAGATGATCATGGGCCAGCAGGGTAGAACATATGAGGAGAGATTGGAGGTCCTGAACATGCACTCTGGAGGAGAGGAGAGGAGAGGAGAGGAGAGGAGAGGAGAGGAGAGGAGAGGAGAGGGAGGGAGGGAGGGAGGGAGGCGAGGGAGAGGAGAGGAGGAGAGAGGAGAGGGGACATAGGGACATATTCTCAAGTTGTGGGGGAGATTTAAGAGGGAGGCTTGGTGGCACCTCTTCACGGAGAGGAGGTGGAGAGTTGGAGTATTCTTCTGGAAGAGGTAGTGTCACTGAGGATGGTGGGCAGCTTCAACAGAGGCTGAGATGGAGTTAGGTGAAAAATAAAGGTCAAACATAGAAACATAGACTTTGACGGCAGATAAGGACCACTTGGCCCACCCAGTCTGCCCATTTCCCTACCTATTGGATAAGCTGCAGATTCTAGCTAACCAACAGCCTACTTCCTGCAACACCCCACCATAATTGCCTTATGTCTGTCCCATGCGTGTTTGAATTCCCCCACTGTTTTAGACCCTACAACCTCTCCAGGAAGGCGGTTCCATGCGTCCACCGCTCTCTCTGGGAAAAAACATTTCCTCACATTACCCCTGAGCCATCCCCCCTCTATCTTTAAATTGTGCCCCCTTGTTCTTACACATCTCTTTTTCTGAAAGATGCTACCCTCCTGGACTTTGCTGATTCCCTTGAAGTACTTAAAAGTTTCTATCATGTCCCCATCCTCCTTTCATCAAGGGCATACATATTAAGCTCTCTCAGTCTCTCTTCATATGGTTTCTGATGTAGACCCTGCACCATTTTAGTTGCCCTCCTCTGGACTGCTTCCATCCTGTCTATGTCCTTGTGTAGATGAGGTCTCCAAAACTGCAAGCAGTACTCCAGGTGGGGTCTCACCAACTGTCTGTACAGAGTGATAACCACTTCCCTTTTTCTACTTGTTATGCCCCTCCCTATGCATCCCAGTATCCCCCTGGCTCTCCTTACCGACTTCTCACATTGCTTACCCACCTTTAGGTCATCTGATATGACTACCCCCAGGTCCCTTTCCATTATTGTTGTTGTTAGTACCTCCCCTGGTATTGTGTACTCTTCTCCTGGATTTTTATTTCCCAGGTGCATTACTTTGCACTTCTTTGCATTGAATCTAAGTTGCCATATGTCTGACCATTCCTCCAACCTTGCCAAGTCCCTTCTCATCCTTTCTACCCCCCCCCCGTGTATCAACTCTGTTACAGATCTTTGTGTCATCTGCAAAGAGGCATACCTTTCCTTCAATACCCTCTGCAATGTCACCTATAAAGACGTTAAAGAGGACTGGACAAGTACTGAGCCCTGAGGTACTCCACTAGTGACCCCCCTTTCTTCAGAATTTGTTCCATTCACTATTACCTTCTGTGTCTTGTTGTGCAGCCAGTTTGCCACCCAGGCTACCATCCTGGGACCCACTCCCAGGCTGGCTAACTTGATTATTAATCTTTTGTGCAGGACTGTGTCAAATGCCTTGCTAAAGTCTAGGTAGGCAATATCTACAGCCCCTCCCTGGTCTATTACTTTGGTCACCCAGTCAAAGAAATTGATTAGATTCGTCTGATATGACCTTCCCGCTGTGAACCCATGCTGCTCTGGGTCCTGTGCTCCACTGGCCTCTAGGAACTAAACTATTCTTTCCTTCAGAAGTGACTCCATCACTTTCCCTACCACAGAGGTCAGACTGACAGGTCTGTAGTTTCCTGCCTCTGTCTTGGTCCCACTTTTGTGAAGGGGAATCACATCTGCCCTCCTCCAGTCCTCAGGTACCACACCATCCTCCCATGATTTATTAAAAAGAGTAGCCAGTGGTTTCACTAGTTCCTCCCTTAATTTTTTTAGAATTCTGGGGTGAATTCCATCAGGACCCATTGCTTTGTCCACCTTCAGTTTTAGGAGTTCTTGCAGTACCCTTTCTTCTGTGAAAGGACTGGGATCGACCCCCCTATCAAGAGTGCTTCTGTTAATTGGATTAGGCACTTCCCCCTCCTCTTTTGTGAATACTGAGCAGAAATATTCATTCAGTACCCCTGCTTTTTCCACCCTCTCCTTTATTAATCTTCACTATCCCTTCCTTAACCTTTCTATGCTCCCTAATGTACCTATAAAAGGTTTTATCCCCTTCTTAACTGAGTTGGCTATCTTTCCTCAGTTTGGGCCTTTGCTATTCTGACTTCCCTCCCTGCTTCCTTCTGCCTTAACTGGTACAGCTCTCTGTCCTGCTCCTTCTGTGTTTCCTTATACTTCCGGAATGCTATCTTTTTCTTCCTGACTTTCACAGCCACCTCTTTTGAGAACCATAGTGGCTTTTTCTTTCATTTTGATTTGTTTATTTGCTTCACACAAAGGCTTGTTGCCTCCGTGATGGCAGTTTTGATGATTCCCCATTGTTGCTCCACCTCCTTCTAGCCTGTTTGCTAGTGCTTTTCTGAGGCACTCTCCTATTTTGCCAAAGTCAGCCCTCCTAAAGTCCAGTACCTCACTTTTGTATGGCTTGACTCTGTAGTTGAGTTTAACGTGAACCATACTGTTTGATGGTCACTTGTCCCCAGATGGCAACCCACTTCTAGATCTGAGATCCTCTCACTGCCCCGTTTGAGAGTACGAAGTCTAAGATTGCTCCTCATGAGTGGGTTCCAAACTAGCTGTCTAATGCCTGCCACCTGTAGGGCATCAAGAATGGCCCTGTTTCTTGGATGTGGCTGCAGCAAATGCTCCAGTTAACATCTGGCATATTCAGGTCTCCCATCAACAGTACCTCCCTTTCTCTGCCATTCTAAGAATGCCTTCTATCATATCCTTGTCCATTCCTCCCTGACATGGGGGTCTGTACACAACCCCTGTGCAGATTGTGGTGCCCTTTCCAGTCTCCAAGGTGACCCACAGTGCCTCTTCACCTCCCTGTTTACTCTTTTGTTCAGTTGCTTTTATCCCTTCCTTTACATAGAGAGCTACTCCTCCCCCTCTTCCCCTGCCTGTCTCTCCTGTAGGTTATGTACCCTGGTATGTTAACATCCCAGTCATGGTTCTCTGTGTACCATGTTTCTGTGACTGCTACAATATCCAGGCATCCCTCTTCCATCAAGGCCACCAGCTTAGGGAGCTTGTTGCCCAGACTATGGGCATTGGTACTCATTACCCTCCATTTCCTGATGGCTTTACTCCCTTTTGCCCCATCCCTGTCCTTCTTGCCTTTGTCACTTTCTCCATTTACCCCTGCCCTTCTCCCTATTGACACCTCTATGTCGGTGTTTGCCGCACTTACTACCATGATTATTTGGGGGGGGGGCTAGGATTTCCCTGCTCCTTTCCAGTGCCTCCCCCCTTGGCTAGTTTAAAAGCTTGCCAATGAAGCATTTAAACCTATCACCTAGGATCCTGGCTCCCCTCCCAGACAGATGCAGCCCATCATGCCAGTATAGGCATGCATCACTCCAGGTGGACCCCCAGCCACCAATGAAGCCAAATCCCTGAGCTCCACACCAGTTTTTCAACCACCGATTGAATCCCATGGTGCGGAACACCCTAGCCTCTCCTATGCCATAGATGGGCAGCACCTCTGAGAAGGTTACTGTGCGTGCTACTTGACTAAGGCCCCTTCCCAATTCCACAAACTCTTCCTGCACTTCTCTAATCCCTTTCTTAGCCAGGTCATTTGTCCCTAGGTGGACAATGACATCCAGCTCCCTCCCCTGTGCAG
Source organism: Neoceratodus forsteri (assembly GCA_016271365.2). Lineage (NCBI taxonomy): Eukaryota > Metazoa > Chordata > Ceratodontiformes > Ceratodontidae > Neoceratodus > Neoceratodus forsteri. Next base: position 724,327,400 of record CM028137.1, on the reverse strand, counting down.
CTGCTCTGGCAATCCTGAGGATTCGCTCCCTGTCCCTCCAAGCCATGGCGCCAGGCAGGCACCTTACCTCCCTCTCCCCTTCCTCCCCCAGTTCTACCTTCCTAACAATGGAGTCCCCCACCAGGAGTTGTTTTCTTCCCTGCAGGGTCCTCTGCCACCCTCCTGTGGGTCTCCTTTGTGGAGGTTCCCAGCATCCTCCTTGGTCTCCACTGCAGGTGCCTCCATAGAGGAACCACACTTTGCCAGAATGGCATAGGAATTGTGGAGAGGTACAACTGGAGGGATGTGCCTCTGTTCCACCACCCTCACCCTCCCTGAGCCCACTGTGGTTCAACCGCTCCTCTTTCTTGGCAACCTCTGAGGCAACAGCAGTGGCACTGGTGGTCCCTGGATGGAAGAGGAGGTCCCACAAATCCTGGCCAACTCAGCCTAGAGATGAGCAACCTCCTCCCTCAGCCCAGAGAGGTGCCTGCAGATGGGACAACACCGCATCCTCCAGAACATCTCCTGGAAGACTGCTGCTCCACATCCACTGCACTGCACCACTCCAATCATGTCTTATTTCTGGCCCCTTAACTGTTTGCAATCCTTTCTCTTTCCTATGTTTTTTTTTCTCTCTCTCTCCTCACTTTCTGCCTGTGTGCCCTTTAAGCTCCTGATTGTCCTGTTCTGAGACAAGAATATCCTATATTTCTCAGTATACCACTTACTTGCTCAGAGGAAGACCTCCAGCAGCTAGAGGGGGCCGGAGAGCTACTCTTGGCCTTCTAGGATGGTGGGTCTTTGGTGGTTCTGTGATCATTCACTTCCTGCTCCCAAACAGGAAGTTCCTGTTGTCAGTCAAATCCTGTGCCTATAAAAATAGAACTAGCTTGAGGTGGAGGGGAAGGAATATAGTCCCAGCAGAGAAATCCAGTCACACAGCAATCCTTTCTCCTGGTGTCTTCTGCCAAGCTATTAGCAGAACCTTTCTAAGGCAGTCTTTAAATGTAGCTTCCTTCTAGCTAAACCACTCCCCCTACTTACTAGATCTTTCTACAAGTAATTTAAACCTCACAGCTATTAAGTCCTTTCAATCACCTGAGGTTTACACCTAGATAACTGTTCAGATACCCATTCAGTTCAGTTAACCCAGACAAACACACACTTTTTTTTTGTTTTGTTTGTTAGTTTTTTTTTAGCCTAAATTAAAGGTCCAAGTACAAAAGTTCTTCTTCTTTAGTCCCAGCAGAGAAGTCCAGTCACACAACAGTCCTTTCTCCTGGTGTCTTCTGCCAAGCTATTCTTTCTCCTAGTGTCTTCTGCCAAGCTATTCTTTATACACTTTATAGTAAATTAGGTTGGCTTTCCCCTTTAGCCTTGATGGACCTTTCCCTGGGGAAAATTACCAACCAAACTCTTCTGAACCAATTGCCTCATTCCCTAGCCTCCCAACTCATACCATATAATAGCCATTACTGCCTTAGATCTTCAGACAATGTCCAGCTGACTATCCCTAGGTCACGGTCCAAATATGGCACAATGGCCTTTGCTAGCATTGCCTCCAAATTTTGGAACAGCATCCCTTTACATGTGCATCAGTGCAAGTTCCTTACTCCTTCAGAAACCAACTCCACACCTTCCTGCTCCAGTGCTCCCAATGTACTTGCCGACCGCGGCAGACTCGGGACAACACAGTGCTCCTACCGAGGAGCGGATAGGATGCCAGTTTACCTGATAACTTCTGGAGGCTGTTCCCCCCCCCCAAAGCTCTCACTGCCGACCGCGGCAGACTCGGGACAACACAGCGCTCCTACTGAGCAGTGGGAAGGACACCGGTTTACCTGATAACTTCTGGAGGCTGTTTCCCCCCCAGGCTCACTGCCGACTGCGGCAGACTCGGGACAACACAGCGCTCCTACCGAGGAGTGGGAAGGACGCCAGTTTACCTGATAACTTCTGGAGGCTGTTCCCTTCCCCGGCTCACTGCCGACCGCGGCAGACTCTGGACAACACAGCACTCCTACCGAGGAGCGGGAAGGACGCTGGTTTACCTGATAACTTCTGGAGGCTGTTCCCCCCCCAGGCTCACTACTGACCGCAGCAGACTCAGGACAACACAGCACTCCTACCGAGGAGCGGGAAGGACGCCAGTTTACCTGATAACTTCTGGAGGTAAAGAGAACCTCTCCCTCACCTACTGGACTCCTGCTATGGGGTGCTACCTGCTTGGTAGCTTTAAGGACATATTCTTTTTTATCCCCACAGGAGTTTTGATTGTTTTATTATCTGGTGTAGTTTGCTCTGTACTGTTCAGAACTCTGAGAGGGAACTGCCTGGTGCTTTAAGAGTTGCCTCGCTGACCTGTAACACCATTCAGCCAGGACATTTTCTACTGTTCTCTGTGATAGTTCAGTTTTATTGGGATAGTTGTGATTTACTTACCTGCTCACTGTTGTCGCCATCTTGGGAAATCCACGCATGCGCTGTACAAGGTCTGTCTGTTTAGTCACACTATCTCCCGCTGCATAGTAATTGTGGTCTTTTGTTCTCTCCACTACTTAGGCTGTTCCCCCCCCCCGGCTCACTGCTGACCGCGGCAGACTCGGGACAACACAGCGCTCCTACCGAGGAGCGGGAAGGACGCCAGTTTACCTGATAACTTCTGGAGGTAAACAGAACCTCTCCCTCACCTATTGGACTCCTGCTGTGGGGTGCTAGCCCGACGACACTTCACGTCATCTGCCCCACCCGCCCCAACCACTCACCCACCCAGGGGCAGCAGTCAATTTATGGATACACCCCACGACATCATTTCCTGCTGCTGAAATACTATCTCCCCACTTTCCCATTTGCAGGTTATACCTGCTGGCCACTAGAGGGACTCAGTGCTCTCTCTCTATATCCTCCTGCACTGATAGCTCCACTGCCCCCCTTGCTGGTCCTCCACACGTATCTACAGCATCACTCCTCTCCCCTACTTGGCCCTACCCTCCTTTTGCTTCTCCGCCGCCTCTCCGTCCTATCACCATTACCCCCCGGACCCTACTCCAACCCACTATCACTGACTACTAGGAGTCACTACCGAGCACCCTATTTTTCAGGCCCAACCTTTGACTGCCCGGCGCTCTGTCCCTGAATTCTTTGGCTCCCATCTAGGCTCTTTCCCAATACCCTGGGCTAGTACTGAACCTGGTACCCTCTATCCCAGAGGCGGTGTTGCTACCACTGCACCAAAGTGGCCCTAACAGTCACAGGCCAGCCTCCTCCACTTCTTTCCTCCATTTACCATTTCTAGCTCTCCAGCACTATGCTCACCACACACCACTGTTCCTGCCTCATGCTCAGCATGTGCCTGTTGCCACTGCCTTACCCATCCATCTCAGTGTGATTGCACACATGCCAGTATTTTGCTCCCCTCTGTGCTCTGGTACCACACCCTTCCTATGTTCTTGAGCCTGCTCTCATGCTCCATGGGACCACTGGGTGTCTCTGCCCTCCCTGCCCACCAACCAGCTTCCCCCACACTCCTTCCTCTAACACTCATGGGAGTCTTCTCACTCTTGCTTTCCAATCCTGTACTACCCTGCCCACCCCCTGTACCCTAAAACTCCCCCCCTCGCGTCTGTCGTAGAAATACCTTTCGCCACCGCCTTGCCAGGGTGTTAGTTATGCTACTCCTCCTGTCAGGGAACATTCACCCCAACCCTGGCCCGGTTCACAACAGCTCTTCTACTGGCCCCCCTGGTCTATGTGTAGTCTCACTGAATATCTGTAGCCTCCTGAAAATATTTGACTCCCTACAATGCTTGGTCACATCTATTAACCCAGACGTCATCGCACTGGTTGAGACCTGGCTGACAAAATCCACTCCAGACTCCTCGGTCTCCCTCCCCGGATTCTCCCTCTTCTGGGCTGACCGGGCTGGAAGACGGGGTGGTGGCTGTGCCATCTACATTAAAGAATCTCTCACTGGACTTGCCCTACCTGCACCTGTCCTTGATTCCAGGGCCCATGCGCTTACACTGAAACTGACCCCTGACCCATTAAAGGGCCCACTCTATCTGACTACTGCATACATACCCCCTAGAGACCAACTGCAGGCTATTGCCTCACTTATGGAGTACCTTTCCTCACTACCCCTCCCCTCGGACCAAATACTAGTGGGTGGCTAAAACGTCAATTGGCTCAGCCCTTCTTCCTCTTCTGCTCGTGACTCCTTTGCTGCAGTCAACATGACGCAACTCGTTACCCACCCCACTAGGACTAACTCTAAGAGAAGCACTAGTACCTTACTCGATGTGGTACTCTCCAACCGCCCTAATCGGATCCTCAATGTACAAGTCCTCCCTGACTCACTTAGTGATCACTCCCCATACTATTTCACTGGTCAGCCACAGTCTCCAAACCATTAGCTCAGTCCATACGTCGGCAACGCCTGAAACCAGGCGGTTTGAAGAAACTCAAGGAACTTCTGTCCCAAATTGATTGGTCTCCTGTACAGTTTGCCTCTAACATTGATACGGCCCTATCCTTCTTTATCCAGATGTTCGATAAAGCCTGTGATATCTTTGCCCCACTGACAACCCACCGTTCCAAAGTGCAGAATGCTCCCTGGGTTACCACAGCCCTGATCCAACAACTCAAACATAGGGATAACCTTTGGCACCATGCCATTGAAACAGGCTGGTCCAGTGATAGGCAGATGTATGCTGCTGTCAGAAACAAGTGCACCTGGGCTATCAGAAAGGCTAAGGCGGATCATTATCCGTCCTCACTTACCGCCTCATGGGGGAATCCCAGAACCTTCTGGGATAATATCAAACAGTTAAATGGGAGCACACGCTCCCCCCCCACCCTCCCAGATCAACATCAATGGCACTATCTCCTCTGACCCCGCCCTTATAGCCAACCACCTCAATACCACCATCACGGATCTTAGCCCTATCCTCCCTACTGATTTTTTCAACCCTCCACCCCCGTCACCTGCCACAGACACTGCGCGCCTGTACTTTCACCTCCGCCGTGTTTCTGCCCAAGAACTCAGACCTCACCTAGTCAATGCCCTTAGGAGTAACAGTACGGGCAGTGACACCCTGGACCCAAGTATCCTTCAACAGGTTTTAGACCTGGTCCTTACCCCGATCACCTGCCTCCTCAATTGATCTCTCTGCCTGGGGCAATTTCCGTCTGTCTGGAAAATCGCCACAGTCGCTCCCATTCTTAAAGGTGGTGACAGGTCTGTGGCTGGAAACTACCGGCCTATCTCCATTCTCTCTCCTCTCTCCAAAGCCTTGGAAAAGGTGGTGGCCTCTCAAATCACTGACTACCTCACCAACTTCAACACCCTCTGTCCTGAACAGCACGGTTTCCGTGCTGGCCATAGTACCAGTACTGCCCTCCTAGAGTTTTCCAGTTTTCTCCACTCCTCCTTAGACATGGGCTCTCTGGCTGGTACTGTGTTCATAGACCTCTCTAAAGCTTTCAACACTGTCTCCCACCCCCTCCTTCTGGATGCCCTTAGTCTCTCCAGTTTTGCCACTGGGCCTGTCTCCTGGTGTGCCAGTTATCTGTCTGCCCGCTCACAGAGTGTTAAAATTAACGGGACTCACTCCGACATCTGTCCCATCCATTCTGGTGTTCCCCAGGACTCCATTCTGAGCCCCTTACTCTTCTCCCTTTACCTTAACACCCTTCCAGGTTCCTGCTCTGGAAACATATTACTGTATGCAGATGATGCTGTCATCTTTGCCACAGATCGTAACCCTATCACTCTCCAGGACTCCCTGCAGAGATCCTTCAATGAAACCGAGGATTGGTTCAAGGAACATAGACTGGTGATAAATCTTAAAAAAACCAAAACCATGATCTTTGCTCACCCACAAAACAAGTCCTGCAACTTCAAACTTCTCATATACTCTGGGTCTAAGTTCCCGCTCGAGCAAGTCTACTCCTATAAATACCTGGGGGTCCATTTTAACCCCACTCTCTCCTTCCATGGACACATATCAGCTCTTGCCACAGCTGCAAATATCCAACTAGGCATCTTACACCAGTTTAAAAACTGCCTCCCCGAGGCCCTCCGACTCGCAGTCACCTCATCCATCCTGTCACTAGTGGACTATGGGCTGCTGGTGTATGGTGCTGCTGATCAGACTGCGCTCCATAAAATTCGCACTATTCTAAACAAGGCCTGTAGGTTAATTACTGGGGTGCCAAGGTTAACACACACCTGTCAGCTATACTCTAAAGCCTTGTTGCTTGACCTGGATGAGCGCCTCAAATATCAGACCTGTATCATTACTAAAAAAAACCCTCCTTGGGCTATCCCCACTGGGGCTGACAGCCACTATCCACCTCTCTATACCACTAGTTCAAACTCGTACTTCTGGCAAATCCACTCTATCCATTCCCAGGGCTAGGACTTCACACGGTCAAAGAGCCTTCAGCTACAGGGCCCCCTCCTGGTTCAACACACTGCCCCCTTCCATCTCTGATGCCCCATCAATATCCTGCTTCAAAACATCCCTGCGGAATCGCCTACTTAATACCCAAAGCTGTAATTGCTACTAGTCTTAGCCTTACTCAATCATTATGACAAAGCTACCTTTTAAGCTGCTTTTAGATTGCCTAAACCTTATTATTGTATGCACCACTCCTGCTTGTACCAACTTGCTGTATTTTCCCCATTTTTGTACTCATTATTGTCGTAACTTACTGTTGTTCTCTGTTATGTCTTCCTGTGACAAGGTACCTTTGTAAATGAGCCTCTGGCTCAAAGGTTTTTCCAAACTGCTGTCCAAATAAATAAATAAATAAATAAAAACAAATAACCTTGACCTTTTGCAACATGCCTCCCACCTAATCAGGCTTCCGATGAACTATCGCCTGAATGGTCCACTCTCCTTTGCCTATTCCCCTGCCTTAGGTCTCAGATGTGCAAATGTCATTAAGCTGTATATGCTCACTCCTATTTACTCTACTGTACAAGATTTCTCACTGTATGTATCACTGCATTGTATGCACCTTGCACCACTTGCTCTATTGTATTTGCTTTCTCACTGTATGTCCCCCTGCTCTCTATGTAACCTGTGCCATTTATTCTGTTGAATATGTCACCTTACTGTATGCACCCCAGCACTCTAGTGACCTGAGTTGTTTTGTCTAGCTATGTACTGTACTAATCCTAGCACCATGCTAATATTTTCATTGTTAACTGTAAACCCCTGCCTTTGTAACCTCCCAGGTCATGCCTAAAAGTAGGAAAATGTCTGCATAGTGCACTTTACCCAGTCAACAAAAATTTAATAAAATAATATGTATTCCCTGATGTCCAGTGGTACCCCCTACCCATCATTCACACATCCAGATTAAACTATTGATGCCCTGGTGGCTAGTTGTACCTCCCCACCCATTGCTCACCCATCCCAGTGATGCCAGCGATGCCCTGGTGGCTAGTGGATCTCCCCCCACCAAGCACCCATCCTGGTGCTACTGCAGTGGCTCTGCTGGCTAGCAGCCCCCCGAACTCTGGCCTCATGGTCCATATAGTTCCCTGCCTTCCCAGTGTCCAGTGGCATCACCCTCAGACTCCTGGCCTACTTATCCAAGCCCATCCCTGGCATCCAGTGGTACCCTCCTGTGACAGCAAGTCACCATGCAGACCGGTGCACAGTGGAAGTTCTGCGGGCCCCCTCCTGCCACATGTGCACCCAGCACATCACCAAGCCAACCCTCTCATACCTGTTCTGGTAGGGACATCCAGGGGGGCCCAAGATGATGACTAGCACAGCCCTTCTCTTACTTCCATGGATGGCATATGGATTGCCAGTGAGAATGCATACAGTACACTGTGCTGTATGCACACTCACTGTCAATCCGTACAGTGCTGTCCACGAAGATGAGAAAAGGGATGTGCCAGTTGTCATCTTGCCCCCCCCCACCACACACACAGCCTCATCAGCACAGGTGCAGGGGGATGTAGGAGGGCAGGTTGGAGTGAAGACACAGAAGGCAAAAAAGTTATTTTTAAATGCCCCATACCGCAGTGCACTTTATTAAATAAGGACTTCAGCACACTGGACAATTAAATAAACTGTTCAAACAGTGCAAATTGGGAACTTCTATATTGCTCATACTGGATGAGTAGTCAGCATGATCTTGGGCAACTGTAAAACTTTGGCTTAAAGGGCTATCAGTTCCAACTCAGCCAGTAGGCTCACAGGGACAAAACCAGTACCCAAGGGCAGTACTACCTGCACCAGCAGCTCATACTTTAGGTAGGCTAATCATCCCTCCAGCTGCTCAATTCAGTTCTGGTCCAAAACATTCCAGCCTTGGCTAGCACCACCACTGGTCAGTCTTTCTGGGACTGCCCCTAACACCAAATACTCCCTTCTTACATCAGCCAGTTTTCACTCCTGTAGAGGCCTGCTTCCTGCACAGTTCAGATCTCATCTTTCTTCTTCTTCTTATCTGTCAGACTGTGCTCAGCCAGCTCCTTTTACTGGGCTAGAGATCATGTGACCTGTCAATCATACCTTAACTTTCAGTTAAATGTTTGCAACAGTTTTAAATATGACTGTTTCTTACAGAAAAGTAAACAAAACAATGAAAAATAACATTTTAACACAGATCTGCCTTTAAACAATTGCAAAATAAAGAAGGGAAGTCTTAGGCAGGAAGTCCCACCTTTCTTGTTCCCAGACTCCATCATGCTAGGTTTCTATAAAGCCCAAAGATTTCAGCCAGCCTGAGCCTATAGTAATCCACAAAATGGATGCCAGCAAACCAAAAGCACAAGGAAAAATCCAAAAGGGAAGGTGTGCACTGCAGGACAAGACCCTTTGCTCTGCTGGGATAGTCAACCCCCATTCCAAACAATTGAACCAAAGTAGCAAAGCACTCACCAGTGAAGTTCAGCCAGGATTGAAATTAAGCAGCAAAGTCAGTAAGCTTCAGAAAGTTTATTGCTGAAACAAATGCACAAAGTAGCAAAGCGTGTAGCTGCATAGCCACACAACTCCCTGTGCTTCGACCAGTGGTTTTCCTGAGGGGGTACTGTTCAGGTGACTAGGGCAACCCCTTTTATACGACCACATTGATACAATACTGCCATGTTGTGGCACACTATGGTAACTGAAATACAAAAACTAACTGATAAACTGCACCATAGCCTTTTGCTTTCCTCTCACTTTTGGAATCTTACCTTTCTGGCTTCACGGCTATCAGGACTAAAACAAGCATTTTTCAATGCCGAATGTTGTCTTGCTGGCATTGGCATTGGAAGTGCAGGAGTTAGAGATGCATAATAGGAATGGCAGTGAAGTACTGAACTGACGCCAACCTCACCCCCACCCTGAAGAGACACATTTTCAACATAGGCATTCTGGGACCTCCCCTCATGAACAGTGGCACTGTGATTTTGTTAATCTGTCCCAAAAGTTGATTTCCCACAGCGACCATGCCATTCTGTGCCACAGGTGCGAAAACACATTTTGGGGAAGATGTGAAAAGTGACAGCTGTACTGTTCATAAGGAGGTGTGAAAAAATGCCAGTGTTGAAAATCTGGCATGAAAATATTGCAAATTTGTGAAGTTACAAGGGTGCGTGGAAACTGCACAACACATGCTTGTAACACAGTCATGTTATGGACTTTCATCACCAAATTTTCAACATACGCATTTTAGGACCTCTGCTCATGAACAGTGTCACTGTCATTTTCTCAAACTGTTCTGAAAGCTGATTTCACACAGCGACCATGCTATTCTGCGCCAGAAGTGCGAAAACACATTTTGGCCAGGATATGTAAAATGACAGCTGTACTGTTCATAAGGAGGTGCAGGAAAATGCCAATGTTGAAAATCTGGAGTGACAATATTACAAATTCACGAAGTTACAAGCGTGCGTGGAAACTGTGCAATGCACGCTCATAAAACAGTCATTTTTTGGATTTTTTTTCACCAAATTTGCAACATAGGCTTTTTGAGAGCCCACCTCATGAACAGTGGCACTGTCATTTGGTCCCAAAAGGTGATTCCATGCAGTGACCGCAAAATCACCTTTCAGGACTGAATAATGCCATGACAGTGATTCAGTTTATAGGAGGGGTCCCAATAACCCCGTGTTGAAAATTTGGTGCAAAAATGCAAAAACATGCCCGAGATATGCACCAAAGTTGAAAAACCCCTATTTATGCCATTATACAGCTTACCAGCATTTCTTCAGTTCATGGCCGGCTTTGAAGAGTGCAGACATGTTCCCGGTCCACCGAAGATCATCGCGCCCGACTCCGGAGGTAAGTATGGAGTGAAGGGGGGTGTGGGGAGGCAGGGTGCACAGAGGGTGGGTGCGGATTGGGGGAAGGAGCAGGACAGACCGTGAGGGAACGTTTTCTTCTTCTACAGGTTAAAAAAAAAACATTGCGGGACCATTTTTTTTTACAGGGGCATTTGGCAAGCTGGGGTGAGCTCCCAGCATGCCACCTGAGTGTTTAGGAGGGCTAGCCGACAGGGGATTGGGCACCCCCGTCGGCATATACTGAAGAGGGAGCTACAGCTGAGGGGCATTGGGCACCCCCTCGGCACACAACAAATGGGGGGGGATTATGCCTACAGGGAGTGAGCTCCCCCGTCGGCACATGAAGGGTCAGGGCTTGCCGACAGGGGGACTGGGCACCCCAAAATAGGCATTGTGACGGGCGGTGGCAGCAGTCACTGCCACCATGTTTATAGAATGCTTCACCAGGAAAGGCACGTCGGGAGGTGCCGCTATGTGACAAGCTTGGCTCTCATTGCAGCAGACCTTTTCTTAGATGTGCTTGAGCATTATATATTCCTGGTATGGCACCTGCATGCTGGCTTATTGGGGAATGAGGGACGCACCTACTGATGCATGACTTGAATTCGCCCAACAGTGATCGTGCCTCCAAATCTGTTACTAACGCAATATGTTGGCTGGCGCGCAAGTGCGAGCCAACATAAAAATAATGCAACAACATGACACACACGATATGGATGAAATGTAAAGCAATTTTGAGATTTAAATTTAAATCCATTAAGATACATTTATCAACCACTGGATGTTGAATTAGAAATGTATTTTCTAGTAATTTTATTTTTACATTTTTAAGTTAAGTTTTGTAATGTAATTTTGTGTTAGCATGCTAATCAGCTCCATAGGCTTGAATCACCTTAAAGAGCTAGTGTACTGCTTGGAATTAATGGTAATTTTCAGATGCAGTCAGCTATCACTTCCAATATCTGAAGTATTTTTTTTTATTTTCTGTTTGCTAATTAGATGATTTTCCACCTGGCAGTACTGGGGTGATGTGTGGAACAGCACTCTGTCTGGAGGGGAAAAAAGTCAGTTCTGTTCCTCCCACTACATCATCAGAAATGTGACATCAACACTGACACCACACTGACTATGACATCACTTATAACCAATGAGAACCATTTCTCACTGCCAGGTTTCCCTTTCACCCGAAGCAGCAGGGACTGGCTCTCCCTGATTACTAGTGATGTCACAATTTCCTGCATTTGGATTGGTAGCTTGTGAAAGTCAATGATCTGGCTGGAAGGATTGTGATGCCTCAAGGTGTTTGGTCCCATTTCTGATGATGTGGTGGGAGGAACAGAGCTGACTTTTTTTTTCCTCCAGACAGAGTGCTGTTCAACACATCACCCCAGTATTGCCAGATGGAGAATCTTCTAATTAGCAAACAGAAAATAAAAAAAATACTTCAGATATTGGAAGTGATGGCTGACTGCATCTGAAAATTACTATTAATTCCAAGCAGTACACAAGCTCTTTAAAGAAACATTTCATTTAGTATAAGGAAAATAAAGATAAAACCAGCAATGTGAAACAAAAGGCAAGGCATTGCTAATGCATTGTTTGTAGCAGTTTGCAAAATGTGTTTTATACATTTCATCCAACAAAAAGAGCTTCCTGATACCTTAATTATCCTCCTTATAAAACTAAAGGTGGTTTATAGTAGGTCTCCTTCAATATTTTGCTTTATATTTTATTCAGGGTCAAACAATACAGATTCATAGTATATGGAATTTCTACCATTGCAACCACATTTTACAAATGGAACTCTAAACAGGGAAACACAGCATCAAAGCCCACAAGCTTTCCTTTCACACTAACTGTGCTAGGGAAGCCCTTGTATACTTCATACTAGGTGTGTGTGTGTGTGTGTGTGTTGGGGGGAGGAGGTTCAAAAAATGAATTAGAGCATTCAAGTTTCAACAGTGGGTGATTACTCCAGTGAAGACAAGATAGAATATTAGAAAGGTTAGTATGGAAGAAAGGCTGCAACCAAAAGGATAGGAAAGAAACATTAAAGGTAATCTGGCATGCTGTAAGCCCATTTCTGCACTAAGTGTTTCAGGTCTCAGCATGCTTTCATTTTATCTGGTACTTCAGGGCAGCCTTGTTGGGCTGTATAGCTTTCTAGTGCTTTAAGATCTCATTCTCTGTTAAACAAACAAACATAAATACAGTGGGAAGGTTTCACCCAACCACAGGGGGTTATCTGGGTGGTGTGCTGGGTACATGCAGAGTGGGTGGGGGCCTGCAGAACCACCACTGTGCTCCAGTCCATATTGTTACTAATGGTCGTGGGGGGATACCGCTGGTTAACAGGGATAGGCTCAGATACCTGGACTTGGAGTTTGGGGGATGCCACTGGACACCAGGGAAGTAGGGAACTATATGGGCCAGGAGGCCAGAATGGGGGGAGGGTTCGGCTAGCCACCAGGGCTTCTGAGGTAGCACATGGGATAGGTGCTCGGTGGGTGGGGGTTCAACTAGCCACCATGGAGTCATCAGCATCACCAGACTGGTGTTCAACAGAAGGTGATGACACTGACAACCAGGGTAAATGTAGGATGTACTGGGATGGAGGGGCTCTGTGGGTGTGTGGTGCCACTAGACACCAAGAGATAATGCTGCAGCACTGAGTTGGGTGATTAGCTGGTGTGGGGTGCCACTGATAACCAAGGACTACTGTAGGACATACCGGGACGGGGGCTCAGTGGGTGGGGGGGTGACACTAGACAACAGGGGTAATGCTGCAGCACTGGAACAGATAGTCAGAAGGTGGGAGGTGCCACTCATCACCAGGGAGTCATCAGCATCACTGGATGGGTGACCGGTGGGTGGGTGGGTTCTGTTAGACATGCAGGACCCTCTATGTCTGAGATCAGTGACCAGGAGGTGAGGGGTAACACTGGACACTAGGGACACTGTTCTGATACCAGGACAGGTGCCTGGAAGGGGGGGTGCCAGTAGCCACCAGGGTTAGTCTGCCCACACCGGGACAGATGCTCATATGGTGGGGTGCCACTACTCAACAGGGTGCCATCACGAGATAGGCTGATGGAGGCAGGTGGCTGCAGTACAGCTGTCCTGCCACCAGGGCTTAGAGACCATTTAAGACTAGATTTGCAAAGGTGGCAACCTGCACCACTTTGGGTGCCATTTACCACTGCTACAAACTTTTGAAATTGCCGCTGTGCCAGTATGCGGGGGGGGCCCCCTCATCTGTATGGGTGCAGTGCTAATGGGTTTTGCCTGCACTACAGGGGTCTCTGAATATAGACCGCACACAAACCAGGCATAAACTCCAGTTAGCATGGACAAACACTCCTTAGTGCCCACGCTAACTTTTGAATAGCTGGCCCCTGACTTTTTGTTTGCTGGACCCACTGATCTTCCAGGGCTATAGACACACAAGACTGTACTTAGCCATAGGAGAACAGCAGGACCTACAAACAGCTGATCATAGCTTTATAAAAGCTCTAACAAAAACTCTGTAGAGCTTTTTGCCCCTTAGCAGGCAAACTTAATTCTTCTGTTCTAGTCTTGGTGCCCTCCCAGCACTGACCGCTGCGCCTCCCACTGTTGTGGCCTGGTGGGTTCCACATGAGGCAGGGCCCGAGAGAGTGCCAATGACCGTCATATAGATGGCTCACAGTACACGGTATTTTTGCCATTTTTCACCTCATCCATTAGCCTTCTGGCACACACAGTGCTCCATCAGGCCTTGCAAACATGCAGCATCCTCCTGGGGAAGAGGACTGCACCCTGGTCCACTGAAGGGGTTGTCATGGCAGCATAATCTTTAGCCAGCCCTCCCCAGCTTGGAACACTGCCATGCAGCACCACCTCCCCAGCCCCCCAGGCCACCCAGCCTGCTCTCCAGTCTGCTCCTGAACTCAGGTCACAGGTGTGCGAGTGCAACTGGTTACCCACTGGACCATCGAGCGGACCCACTTTCTACCACTTTTATGCAGGGATACCACATTTGCTGTTCTCCGTGCAGCTGGTACCTCTCCAGTCTCCAAGGAGCAATTGAAGAGCTCTGTCAGGGACTCACCCAGTACCTATGCTGTCTTCATTAGCACCCTGGGGTGCAAACGACCCAGTGATTCATTTACCTTCAGTGGCCCAAGTCCCTTAGCACCTTGTCTGTGCTAATTTGACCCATACGGATTTTTGTCCCCCTTTTGTTGTAGTGTTAACTTTTATCTGAGGCAAGGCCCTCCTTCCTTCTTGGTGAATACTGAACAGAAGTAACCACTGATTAATTCTGTCTTGCCTTTGCTGCCTTCCACCCACACCTCACCTTTTTTAGCTTGGCATTGCTTTCATTCATTTTTCTCTTTTCCCATTTGTAGCGAAAGAAGGCTTTGTCCCCTTCCTTAACTTCTTCAGCGATCCTCAGTTCCATGTCAGCCTTAGCCTTCCACATCCCCCTGTTGACTTTTAACAGCCTGACAAGGTATACATTCCTGTCCCTATCCTTCTGACTCTTTTTTAATATCTTAAAAGCCTCCAATTTTCCCTTTACTATAGCCTCCACCTATACTGAGAACCAGATTGGTTTTCTTTACCTTTTACCTTTCCCCACCTGCCTCAATCAGCAGCCTGTTCCCTCTTATAGACTACCCTTAATGATGATCCATCTACCCTCCACCCCCTACTCCCTCTATTCCCTGCAGCCTACCACTAAATTTCTCTTTCGTATCTTCGAAACTAACACATGTGAAATCCAGGTCCCTAGTTTTGGAATTTGAGTGATCTTTACCAAGCTATATTGCAAACCACACTGATAGGTGGTCACCATTACCTTGTAGCTCCCCTGTTCCTAAATCTGAGATATAGCCAGTACTTCTCAACACTAGGTCCAGTGTTGCTGTTTTCTTCGTTGGCTCCCTGACCCCCTTGACCAGGAAGCCATCCTGGAGTACTGTACATCCAAGAGTGCCTAACTTCTGTTGCTGCAAGCCTTCAGGATGCTCTAGTCTACATCAGACAGATTTAAATGACTTGTGACCATTACATCCCCAAGTGCTGCTGCCTTTCTAATTTCCTCTGCTAGTTTTCTTTCAACCTCTCCCCTTTTTTTTGGTTGGGGGGTCTGTAGACTGCCCCCAGTCTTATGTCCCTGCTCCTCTCTGCTTCCATCTGCACCCATAGTGTCTCTGTCTCTGCCACTTCTCTAGCTATTATATCGCTAGGGGCCTTAATGCCCTCCAGCATTGGAGATTTCAAACAATCACTCTGGGCTCAAACAGGGAAAACAATGCTGCATCTCCAGAACTGGATGCATAGAAAACAAAAACAGGTGCCCAAAAAAGGACAAACAATGCTGAAGAATAGATACTGTGAAGTGCATTTAATGGCATTGGGTGCAGAAATACAAAAACACTCACTCTCTGGCGCTTCAGATGGCACTGTCCTTCCTCAAGGGGCCCCTCGAGAAGGACTGCTTATTCTGAAGAATTGTGAATGAGTGCAGCTTTTGTATTTCTGCACTCAATGCCATTAAATGCACTTTCACAGCATTTATAACCAAGTATTATTTGTCCTTTTTTTGAGCATCTGTTTTTGTTTCCTATCCCTCCATCATGTATAGAGTGACCCCTCCTCCCATACCGCGTCTCTATCCTTCCTGAACACTGACTATCCTGGAACAGTGAGGTTCCAGTTGTGGTGTAAGTCATGCATGTCTCTTCAACAGCCATTAAGTCCAGGTGGGGTCTACAGGCAGCATCTGGAGATCCCTCACTTTGTTGTCTAGGCTCCTGTCATTGATAGTTATGGCTTTCTATGATGACTAGTTCCACTTAAAGGTTTTGTTGCATGGATACGATGACATGTTTGTGTTGAGTCTGTTTATGTAGTATGTGTTTCACTCCTGTGCTGAGTTTATTTTTTTCTACTGTATGTATTATCTATGAAAATTAATAAAAAGATGAAACAAAAAAAGGTTTTTTATTAGAGCCATGAGCTCCAGTGTGTGGTAGCCCTTTGTGCCTTGTTTCTTTGTGTAGCATTTTGATAAGATTTCAGATTTTGTGACCCCCCACCCTTTTTCTCCTTTGTTGTCCCCCATAATTCCCATTCCTACCCTGAGAGTATTTCCTGGGGGGCTCTAAGGCTTCTTCCACGTAGAAGCTTAGGGCCCTGTTCCTTGATGAAGACATCCCCTTAACCTAGTTCAAATAACTATTTACAAACTCCTGTAGCTTCTTCCCCAGTGCCCTGGTTCACTCTTCACTGAGGTGAAGACAATTTGATGCATATAGTGCCCTATCCTCCCAGAGGGTCTTCCAGTCTTCTATAAACCCACAGCCCTGCTCCCTGCACCAACCCCTTTAGCCATGTATTGCAGTCCACAGTACTTGATTTCCTGGTCTGGCTAGCAGGTGGCACCAGCAACACTTCAGAGAAGGCTACCAGGCTGCTCTCTCCCCTAGCTTCTCTCCTAGTACCCGGAAGCTGTCCTGTACTACTCTCTAGATTCATTTGTTCCTAAATGAATCATAATGTCTAGTTTCCCAGTACTCCTGCCATCCTCCTGGGCAGGTCTAGAGCCAGAGTAGTATCTTCACCATCAGCATGCCAGGAGGACACTACCTTCTGCCTCCAAGACTCCACATCATAGACCAGGCTCTCCATTCCCCTTACAACTGACTCCCCCAGTGCCACAAGTCTGCTCCCTTCTTACCCTAAAACAGGTAGAAAGGATGAACTAGGAAACTACAGGTTGGCAAGCTTGATGTCAGTAGTCCGTAAGCTACAATAAAACATAATCAAAGAAAGACAGATTGAGTTCCAGAAGGAAATATGTTACGTAATGGTAGACAGCATGGTTTTGTGGATGGAAGGTCCTGCCAAACAAATTTGAAAGACTTTTCTTTCATTATTATTGTTTACCTGACTTCTGTCCCTGGTCTCAGCAGCATCCCCCCAATACTGTCACTGGCCCATCTCATGGATTTACAAGCTAACCACTACATACACAGCCCTTGTTTGGTGGGTGGACTGCCACATAGAGTTGTGAGGTGCCTGTGGGGGATATCGAGCAAACTGGGGCATTTTCCTCCTGGTTTTTATTCCCCAGGGGAGTCGATGTGTGAAGTGGTCATGCACGTGTGCACTGGTGCACCTGCGTGCTGTATCAACGGACTCCCCTTCCCATGTCTACTGCTTCCACTGGTGCTGCCACCTGGCCTCTGCCAGTTGACAGTCAAGTGGTGAGAGTCAGGCTCCCCGAGGGAGGAGAGTTGTCTTTGGGATACTCAATCCATTCTCTCCTGACTGGCCCCATGAGCAACTGTGTTCTGTTCTTGAAACTGAGTCATTGGCGTGGGTTGAGGTAAGTCATCCAGGGTCTCAGCCCTCCATGCCACTGGGCCAGTGAGGGTTGATAGACTTTTTTGACTGGGTAAGGAGAGTGGTAGATAAGGAAAGGCAGTCAACATACTGTACATTTTGGCACTCCTCAATATCTTCGTTAGCAGCATAGGGAAAGGCATCAGAAGAAAAATCTGTCCAGTTGCAGATGACATGAAGCTCTTCGGCTGAGTGGACACTAAAGAAGGTATCCATAAGTTAAGGGAGGATCTTGACAGGCTCAAGAGGTGGTCAAAAATCTGGCAGCTGGGCTCAGTGCCAAAAACTGCAGGGTCATGTATGTGGGTAACAAGAATCCAGAGTCAGAAAATGGCTTTTGAGGGGTGACAGCAGTGGTGATGAAGAAGGAAAGGGACTGCGGGTGGTAATATCTAACAGTCTTAAATCCTCAATACAATATAAAAGGCAATAGGGATGGCAAATAGGATGCTGGTAGGGGTTCAGCAACAGAAAAAGGCAAGTCATCTTGCCCCTGTACAGGCTATGGGTGAGACAGCACCTCCGAGTACTGTGTACAATTCTCGAGAGCCTCACCTAAAGAGGACATCACCAAGCTGAACCATCTACTCAGCAGAGGAGGGCATACAAGCAAAGGTTACAGTGCCTCAACATGTATTAATTGGAGGCCAGAAGGGAAGTGGGGGCATGACTGAAACATTCAGATATATGCAGGGGTATTAACAAAATGGACTCTGGAGGGCTGTTGCTCCAAAATTCTTAATGAACTACAGTGCTTCCTCACTATAAGAGCAGATTGGAGCCATCGGAAGTGTTAGTTATACAACTGTGTTCATTACAGTGAGGAACTGTAAAATTTAATTATTTATTGCCGGAAAATGTATGCAGTGCAAACTTTTCATTGAAACTGATTTAGACTTAGATTTACATTTGTATTTCATCATAGGGTTTTATTTAAAAATAAAAAAGAAAATACTGTAAATGTTATTTAGTGTACTTTAAGAAGTCATTAATTTTCTTCTGTACAAGTGCGCCTCACCTGAGATCGCAGGCATAGGATAGCAGCTGGTACAACTACAGCAACTTCACAGAGTCAGCATCTTTTTGGCACTCCATCCAGGTAAGGCACTTTTCCAGCCCTGTAATTTCTTCACTCACTGTTGGCATCTCTTCACCCACCCCCTTGGTATCACTGCCACTTTTGTCCTTACCGCCGTCCTCCAGTGAGCAGTTCGTAACAGCAGCCACAATCTCCTCATCTGTCAACTGTTCTGTTGTTGGGATAGTTTCATTATTGAAGAGCCACTCCTTAACCAACTCTGTAGCTTCATCCTGATGCTCCACTATGTTTAGCTCTGTGGCCAGCCTGACAATTTCATTGGTGTCATCTGGCTCATCTAAATCAGGTATAGTGTCCCTGGGTTTCAATGCTGGACCAAGGGTCGCGTCCCAGCAGTGGCGAACAGTGGCTGTAGAAACCGCAGCCCAGGCTTCTCCAGACAAGTGGATCATGTCCTTCAAGTTCAGTGTCTTAAGGAAAGCCATCATTGAATCTCCCTGTGAAGCAAATCTCTGAGCAGCCGTTTTCTGTAATGTTTCTTGAAAGTCACAATTATGCCACCATCCAGGGGTTGAATTCTGGCTATTGTGTTTTTAGGCAGGGACACTGTCTTAATTCTGCCATCCCAGGATATGAGTGAGGACTCAGGGGAGTGGGCAGGGCATTGATCCATCAGCAGAATTGCCTTTGTGGCAAATCTAGTGACCGAGGTGTGCTCTACAGATGGCACAAAGGATTTATCGAACCATTTTTGGAACAAGTCTGCAGTCATCCAGGCATTTCAGGATGATTCATACTCCACAGGGAGCGAGGACAAGTTAAGGCGGTGGAAGCAATGTGGAGAACGAAATTTCCCTAAGCAAAGAGGTTTCAACTTGTGGGAGCCAGTGGTGTTGGTACACAACAAATAAGTTACCCAGTCTTTGACACCTTAAAGCCCTTGATGCATTTATCTCATTTTTGCAGCCAAGGTGACATCTGGCAGACAGCGCCAAAACAGGCCAGTCTCATCAGCAATTATAGAGCTAGTCTAGTGTGTAGCCACCATCCTCAATGATTTTTTGAGTTTTGGCAAAACTCAGCAGCAGCAGCCACTTCATCACTGGATCTTTGCTCTCCAGTTATACACACACGGTGAATGCCATGTTGGCGTTTAAAACGCCACAGCCATCTGGAGGAAAACCTGAAAATATTAGCGTCCCCATACATTTCAGCAGCAAACTGGTTTGCTTTCTCATGAATCAAGGTCCCGGACACAGGTACACCATTCAGGTGTTGTGCAAACCAGATTTGTGTTGCCTTGTCAATATCCGCCTCATCAGATTTTCTGAGGTTTTTTTGGCTGAGACCTTTGGTTTCTGAGCAGTCCAACAAAAATTCATGCAGGGAATCTTCCTGCTTTCTCCAAGTGCATATTGCTGACTTGGAGAAGCCTGCCTCGGATATTTTTTTCAGACTTTCTCCACCGTTCAGCCTGTCAAGGATGTCAAGCTTCATTTTCACAGAATACCCAGACCATTTCATTTTGGCAATGGGGATGATGGGTATTCTGTGATGAGTGTTTTAAAACAGGATCAATTAATTGCTTAACTAATTAGTTGCTTAATTAATGTAATTGTGTTTCTACTGTTGCATACTGTGTAATACTGTTTAAAGCAGCAACCTATTTGCCTTAGTAAACTAATGTACTTAACATAATGAGCAGCAATGCATGTGCATTAACTCAGCATTTCTGGCTTGGTCCAAATGAACCGTGCTATAGCCATGTATTCGTTATACCCGAGGTTCAACATAGCGAGGACCCCTTAGCAATACTCATTCTACTACTGGAGTTTTGCCTCTTCCCAATACTTCCACAGTAGACAAATGTACTAAGCTGAACATAGTTAAAATAACTGTACCTACAATACTGATGAAACATAGAAACATAGAATTTGACGGCAGATAAGGACCGCTTGGCCCACCCAGTCTGCCCATTTCCCTACCTGATGGATAAGCTGCAGATCCTAGTTAACCAGCAGCCTACTTCTTCCTACCCCCACCCCCTAGAATTGCCTTATGACTGTCCCATGCATGCTTGAATTCCACCACTGCTTTTGACTCCACAACCTCCTCTGGAAGGCTGTTCCATACATCCACAACCCTCTCTGTGAAAAAATACTTCCTTAAATTACCTCTGAGCCCCCCCTTCTATCTTCAAATTGTGCCCCCTTGTTCTTGCACACCTCTTTTTTTGAAAGATGCTACCCTCTTGGACTTTGTTGATTCCCTTGAGGTACTTGAAAGTTTCTATCATGTCCCCCTCTCCTCCTTTCCTCGAGGCTATACATATTAAGCTCCTAAGTCTCTCTTCATATGTCTTCCGGTGCAGACCCTGCACCATTTTAGTTCCCTCCTCTGGACAGCTTCCATCCTGTCTATGTCTTTGTGAAGTATGGGTCTCCAGAACTGCGTCAGTACTCAGATGTGGTCTCACTGCAGCTGTCTGTACAGAGGATAATAACTTCTTGTTTTCTACTGGTGATGCCTCTCCCTATGCATCCCAGTATCCCCTCAGCCCTCCTTGCTGCCCTCTCACATTGCTTGCCCACCTTTAGGTCATCTGATATGACTACCCCCAGGTCCCTTTCCATTTTTGTTGTTGTTAGTATCTCACCCCCCCATTGTGTACTCTTCCCCTGGGTTTTTGTTTCCCAGATGCATTACCAGGTGCAGAAATGCATGCAAGAGTGAAATGAAAACATGAGAAAACCAAGGAGGTATACTGATGATCACCGTGGTACTCAAGTTCCTAACTTTAGGACTGGAGATTCCGTTCAACAAAAGACACCTTAAAAAAAAATGAAAGGGTGTATGTAAATATTCTGAACCAAGGGTTGTGGTTAGAAAAAAAAGTTCCAGTACTGTCTTGCTGGATGATAAAAAACTATGGATGGAATACTTCAAACCTTTCTGCCTCGCCTGAGATGATGTCCCACATAGATACCAGTAAACTGACAGATGAACTACACGCTCAGGTTACTAATCCAGTGACCCCTGTTGCCTCACCTAGAAGTGTGCACATACAGTAGGAAAACTTCCTGTGTGGTCTAAGTACTATATAATGGGGATAGGAACTGATAGAAATTTATGCTAGAACACTGGGTATTGGATACTAGAAATTGTTCGCAACACAGTTACTATTGGTTACTATATTTATTACAGTTTTAGTTTACAGGTACACTGCAAAAGGTTAGTACAGATACTTTAAAAAGGGGAAAGAAGTGTTGTCTAATGCTAATATGAGACAATACCAGTTACTGCCAATATATGTCTCTGTAGTCTTAAGATGCATATAACTACATGTACATTCTCTTCAGTGGGTTGTTGTTGTGAAGTGGAGTAGATGGAGTCTGTACAATAAGGATTGAGTTCTATTCTTCTGTTATTAGAGCTCCTGGTGCCATTCCTGCCTGGTGTTCTTACTGCTTACCAATACACAACAGAAGGCGGGTGACTTAACTGGATAATTGGCATAACTGTTTGCAATCAAACCATTCTGGGGTGCTAGCATCATTCACCTTGGTATGATACGTTCTACTGCTTTCCTGCAGGAATGTTACCTACATGAGAGTTAGAACTTTGTGGGTGTGATACTGTTTACACACAGGGTATGTTGCAGAAAACAGCATGCTGTGACTCAGTGTTAAACTGGATAGTTTGATCTGCTTTCATTTAAATGTGTCTTTTAAAACAGTATGGTTCTATTTACTGTTTGTATCTGTTTAGTTTACTTGTTGCTAAATTATTATTTACTAGACACATCTATTATACAGCACTAGGATTAATAGAACGCATCTATTAACTTTTGGTTGTGAAAATAGCTACCATCCCAGCTGAACATTTACATTTCTGCCTTTAAACATAATATGTAATGCAAATTGCTTCAATTTCCCACAATACCTGAGCTTGTACCGAATAACAACATACAGAATGGTATGCATTTGCATCAAGTTTAATTTCCATTATGATGGCAGGATCAATTAAACTAGTAAGTTGTAATATTAAGGGACTAGGTTCACCAATTAAGTGGAAGAGAATACTCACAGCATTAAACGAAAGAAAAACTGACATAGCACTTCTTCTAGAAACTTATCTAACTAAGGAAAAGGCATTAAAGTAAGAGAGAGATAATGAATGGGACAGGTATTTGAGAACAGTTTTCCTAGTAGAAAGAGAGGAGTGGCAGTTTTAGTTAGGAAAAATCTTAACTTCTGTATGTCTAAAAAATATTTGATTTTGAATGGAGATGGAAGATTGTTACTGAAACACTGAATGGGCAAAACATCGCTTTGGGCAATGTCTATGCTCCCACTAAAGATAACCCTGAAATGTTCCACAACCCAACACTGTAGTTAAGAAAAGTTAGAGATAGTGAAATAATCTTAGGGGGGTTTCAGCATAGCTTTGGATCCCATATCTGATGAAAATAAGATCATAAACCTGTCATACAAGCAAAGAACTCCCTCCTCCAACTTGGTCTCTCCCCAGGGCCCCCTCCTGGTTTAACAGTTACCTGTCCTCCAGGTCCCAGTGCATAAAAATACATTTCCACCTGCAGCACCTGGTACCTAGAGCCAGGACCTCACTTGCACAGTGGTCCTTTTGGTACAGGGCCCCATCCTTGTTCAATTCCCTCCCTGCCACTGTCACCAACTGCCCTAAAATTGGTCCCTTCAAAATTGCTCTCAGGAACCACTTATTCGCCACTCGCTGCTGTAGGTATGCATAACCATTCTTGATTCCCTTCCCTTACTGGCCCTCCTACTTGTGGGCACAACTGCTGGTCCACAACCTACTTGACAATGTCCCCGGGACTGCTAATTTCTACATCACTGTCTCCAGTTCTCCACTTATATTTCTTGCACTAATTGTCTAGCTACCACCTTGTGTAGGCCAATGACATTAACTTATGTAAAGTACACTGTCATTACAACCTGTCTATACAAATGTTTTGCACTGTAATTATGTAGTTATGTATCTATGAAATTATGTAACTCTGTGTTTGTCCATGGAACTATGTAACCTCACGATTGTCTCTGGATACTCCGATGAGAAGCCTTTGGAAATGAGTCCATGACTCAAAGGATTGCAATTCTGATATGTACAAACAAATAAATAAATAAAACTCTATGCAAATGTCCTAGGAAACCATAGCTATTGTTTTTGGTGTCACATTTTCAGTACCCTCTAGACTCCTTCCCTCTCTACTTCCACCCTTTCCTTCCTTTCTTCCTTCCCTCCCTACTTTCTTACTTCCCCACAATCAACTAGCACTAGTTTCTGCCCTCCTTTCCCCCCTGCCAAAGTTGTCGAAACTACTTCCTCAAACCCCCCCCAAAACCACCCATATTCTACTCCTCCCCCTGATTACTGCCTCGTGCCACCACTTCTCCCTACCCCCTAGGCCCTGCACTCCTATTTTTCCCTTCTCCTCCTCCCCCTCCTCCTACTCCTCCTCTTCTCCTTCTCCCCACCTCCTCTATGCCTCCTCTCTTACCACATATCTCCCCTCCCCCATCTCCCTCCTACCCTTTTACATACAATCACAAAGTCTACTCTGGCTGCATCCCCCTCCCCACCTCCTCCTCTTCCACCTCCACCTCTCCTACTCCCCTCCTCTCATCCCACTCCTATTCTCCACATTCCTTCTCACCACTCTACTCCTCACGCCATGCTTGGACAAAGCCTATACTGGCTGCTTATCATACTCATCTGTATACTCACTCCTCCTGGAGTTCCCTCCTCCTCCTACGCAGGGCTGATCCTACATCACCCGAGTAACTGAATCATTTCTGCTCTCCCAATTTAGCTTGTATCCTAAATACCTGACCTGCTGTTGACTGGTCTTATGAGCTTGTCAATACCCTAAGCACTTATGTAACTCCTGTTATTCTGTGCAACTGCCTCATAACTTCCACTGAATCATGTAACCCAATTCTAATTATTGTACTGTTTCTAAACTATGTGTTGTCTGTATTGTTGTTGTACCTATCGACTTGGAGTCTTTGTAAATGAGTTTATGACTGAAAGGTATTAATCCCAATCTCAAATAAATAAATAAAAGCTCTCAGTTCTTTGTCACAGAACCACAGCCTTTGTGATATTTGGAGATTAGCTAATCCCACTAACAGAGATTACACATTCTACTCTACAATGCATGACATTTTGCTCATATAGATGACTTATTCTGTTCCTAATTCTTCACAGATTACATTATAAAATCTCAGATAATCAATAATGTATTATCTGATCATGTTATGGTGGAAATAACCATGCAGTCAAGCATAAAACCGAACTGGGTCATCTACTGTAGAAGGAAAGTCAAACACCTCTTTTAAAGGACCTCTCCTTTTGCAATTGGATTAAGGAGGAATCTGAATGGTTCTCTAAAATAAATGATACACCAAACATAGAAAAGACACCTAATGGGAAACATAAATGTTTCATTAAGGAAAAGAATTTACTATTCGTCAGAAAAAGGAAAGATTACTCTGAAGGAAGATTTGGAAAGTCATTAAAAAGCTATTGAAAAAAAACTGAATTCAGATAAGAAATTGCTTTATTCTTTTACAAACCTTAAGTATGAAATGTATTTGAGTTGGAATTCATGGGTAGAACATGCTTTCTTCAAGTTAAAACGGTCATATGGGAAGCAGGGAGGCCATCCAGCTTGCTCACCCATAGGCTTAAAATGAAAGAAGCACAGAGCACCATTATTAAATACAGATACACAAATTGGCAAATGGTGACAGCTTTGAGGGATATTAATTAATTGTTTCATGAATTATGTAGGAATCTGTACCAAAGTAAATTTAATGCAGATAGCTCTGAGATTTCCATGTTTCTGGAAAAACTAAATCTACCCATGATAAACTCTGAGAGAGATGAAAAGTTGGCTAAGCCTATGTCTTTACAAGACATACAGTCCACTATGTACTCCCTGCCAAGTGGCAAAACAACAGTAAATGATGGAACTCTGATAAAATGCTATAAATGCCTAAGAAGTTCCTATTCATCCTACAGGTGACATGTTTACTTAGCCCCCTAAGGAAGATGTCGGGGCGTCCAAATACATGTAAGAGAGTTACTAGTTTGTGGTGAGTGGCATTTCTCAGCTGTAAATTTGCATTTTATGCAAGTTTTGCACTAATAAGCACTTTTTGTAAGTAATAAATTCAAAATAACAGAAGCGCTACTGTGCTGAGTTTTTTCCTTGGTGTGATATGTTTCAGGAAACCTATTTCAAAGGTAAATTACTGCTAACTTTGTGTGAAGCCTTAACAGTGCTTATAACAAAAGATAAAGACCGAACAGAATGGTTCAATTATCATCCTATCTCTCTGCCAAACATCAATTACAAGAGATTAGCCAGAATCTTAATAATCATATTGAGAACATTCTGTCAGATGTTATAGGTAGGGAGCAGGTAGAATTTATGAATTTATGACTGTCCAGGGAGTGAGCAACATCACAAGAGTAATATTGTTCCTATGGAAAGCCCAAAACAATAAGATACCAATGTCTTTAATTACAGCATTTGATTCTGTGGAGTGGAATTTCATAAACCTAGTGCTACGTGCATCTGTCTTTCCTTTAGAATACTGCAAACGGGTGGAAACTACATACAATAATTCCTGTGCCTATTTACTTCTGAATGGTTATAATTCCCAAAAAATACTTTCAGAAAGGGGGACTAGGCAGGGTTGCCCCCTTTCATCTAGTCTATTTCTTCTAGCTGTAGAACCTCTAATGAGGAAAATCACACCATAAATGAGATTGAAAGACTGCCCTTTGGAAAATATAGATGCAAGATATTGGCATTTGCTGACAACCTATCAATCACAGTCCAAAATCCCACCTCATCATTACTTGATCTCTTTACACGTACAGAGGAGTATAAATATATTCCAGACCAGTGTAAACTGGACAAAGTCTAGATCGTTTGTATTTAATACAAAGGGGAACTGTCAGAACAAGTTAGTGAATTTGTCCCTATCAAAATTAAAGATACATCTAAATGTGCTATGTACATCGATTCAATACTTAGGCATTCACATGCCCAGCAACATTTACAAACTGAGGATCCTTAATTTTATGCTGGTTTTGGACAAAGACAGAGCGAATCTTAAAACATGTAAAAAAACTAAATCTCTCATTATGAGGTAAGGTTAATTCTGCTAAACTTATTCTTGTGCAAAATTGTTTTATGTTTCAAGCTCCTTTCTTATCATCATAAACAAAAATTAATATAGAAAGGTTAATAAGCTTAAAATAAATTATCCGTGGGATATAAAAATACCTAGGATCCGTTTAGGAAAGTTGTTTCAGAAAAGGGAAATTGGAGGCCTAGGGCTTCCTAATTTCCAAAAATATCACTGGGCATATAGTATATGCTCGCATACTCTTTGTGGTTACCAAAATGCTCATTTAATAAAAATGAGTACCAGCCTTTATATACTGAATGAAAATAATCTCTCTTGGCCCTTAGCTCCTTCACAAACTTCCTTTTCATTAAGCTACCAAAAACATAGTCACATCCCTCAATTGCTTAGTCTACTGAGGTATATAAATCAGTCAAGAAATTATTCAATTGGAAATAATCTCCACCAATTCAACTGGAAATAATCTCTACCAATTCAACTGGAAATAATTTCAACAAATTTATTGCCATTGTGGAATAATTCTGACCTTTTATGCAAAGGGAAAACTCTTAAACCAAATGGCTGGGACAAACTGGGCATAAGAGACCTGGAGGATGTGATTGACTGGGAAAGCAGAACCACCAAACCACTTAATGTTATTTGTCAGACATTTGGGGTTAAAAAATGAGATTTCTGCTACTACCTAAAGATGAGAAACACACTTCAAAACACAGACCTGCATGAAGTGAATACCTCCACTCCACCACAATGGGTAGATTGTCTCAAGGCTGCATTAGGTAAGGGGGGCAGGAAGGGTGTACAAGTTGTTAAATTATCCAGATCCAGAAATGACAGACCCTTCTTCTATGAAATGGACAAAAGAGTTACAAGTAACAATTTCTCCATGGTGCTGGAATAAAATATGGCAAAATGCATGCAACTGTAGTAGGGAACTTCAGGGCAGATTAATTTGGTTCATAATTCTGCATTACACATATTATTACACCCCTGAAGTTCTTTCTAGACTCAGTGGCAATACAAAAGATGAATGTTGGAGGTGTAAATCAATCAATACAAATCTAATACACATTCTGTAATGCTGCTCTAAACCACAAAGTGTACAGAAAGATGTTGCAAATTTTTGTATGAAGGTGGTGGGAACCAGCACATATACAGCATATATATATATATTAGTCGCTGGTTCCGGCAACAAGATGTGCCTTCGATCAGAAGTGGATCTTGAACCTGGGACCTGTTTGGGTGTGTGGGGGTGTACTGGGGGTGTGGGGTGGTAGGTGTTGAGTGGGAGGTGGGATGTAGGCTCATTGGCAAGGAACCATTTAATTTTTTACAGGGTTTTCCAAAAAAAAAAAACAGAGGGACCATTTTCTTTATTTCAGGCTTTTCCTTGGATTGGAGAGTAGGGAGTGCCACCAGACACAAGGTAATTAAGCAAGAATTACAGGGAAGGTGATCAGAGGGTAGGGGCACCACTAGACACCGGGGAATTGAACCAAAATTATGTCTACGGTGATCAGAGGGTGGATGGTGCCACTAGACACCAAGGAATTAAACCAAAATTGTGTCTACAGTGATCAGAGGGTGGGGGTGCCACTAGACACCAGGGCTAAAAGAAAAATTATGAGGACAGTGACTGAGGGTGGGGGACCACTAGACACAAGGGAATTAAACCAAAATTATGAGTATAGTGATCAGAGGGTGAGGGGTGCCACTAAACACCAGGGAATTGAACCAAAATTATGTCTATGGTGATCAGAGGGTGGAGGGTACCACTAGACACCAAGGAATTAAACCAAAATTGTGTCTACAGTGATCAGAGGGTGGGGGTGCCACTAGACACCAGGGCTAAAAGAAAAATTATGAGGACAGTGACTGAGGGTGGGGGACCACTAGACACAAGGGAATTAAACCAAAATTATGGGGACAGTGATCAGAGGATGGGGGTGCCACTAGACACCAGGGAATTAAACCAAAATTATGGGTACAATGATCAGAGGGTGGGGGTGCCACTGGGCACCAGGGCTAAAAGACAAATTACAGGGACAGTGATCAGAGGGTGAGAAGTTGCCACTAGACACCAGGTAATTAAACCAACATTATGGGGATGGTGATCAGAGGGTGTGGAGTGCCACTAGACACCAGGGCTAAAAGAAAAATTACAGGGATGGTGATCGGAGGTGGGGGTGCCACTAGACAGCCGGGAATAACACAAAAATAAGGGGGATGGTGATCGGAGGGTGGGGGGTGCCACTAGACACCAGGGAATATATGTGCTTTATTTAGGGGGACAGTGATCGGGGATGAGGTGTGCCACTGGACACCAGGCCAAGGGGGCTCACAGTTGACATTGCAGCTGACAGCACCAATTAAGCACTGGATGCAGAGCTCAAGAAATTCCTGCTGTTCTCATACAGGGAATGTGGAGGGAGCGCTCCTCTCGCTAAGCTGGGCACCCAAAATCGGGTGCCCAGACAAAGTATTTCTGGCCCTATTTGTGAAAGGCAAACATCAGAATCTAGCTAAATGGGGCCTGTTTAGCTAGGTTCTAGTGTCTGATTTTTAAAATGACATAACCGTTATTTATTTTTCCACGTTTTTTGTTAGTGGAAAAAAAACAAGATGGTGGCTCATGAAAAAGGAATATTTCTGATGAAAAAGGATTGGCCCTCATGAAAAAGAATCCTTTTTCGTGAGACAAAATCCTTTGTCAAACTTTTTACCTCTATCCTGGAGAATGATCTCCCCATTGAAAATAATGGGCATTTAAAAATTGAATAACTTTGCAACAGATCAATATTTTTTCACCAAACAAATGCATGGCAGTTCTGTTAACCACGTTGTAGCTACCACAAAAAATTCACACCAAAATTTCACACTGTCTGTACTCAAGGCGATGAGGAAAAAACTGCAAAATGTGGTAAGTTTTAAGGATTTGACACTATCCAGAACTCAGAATCCGCATATCCAACCAGAACGAAACTTGCCATGTCAAGTGATCTATCCCATGGGGCAGCACATGCCAAATTCTGTTCAAATCCATTTATCACTTGCAAAGTTACTAAAGTGCAGAATTTGAGGTTTAGCATTAAATATGCTACTCAACCCTAACTATAGGGTCATGACAGTGCCCCTATAATATATTATAGGGGCTAATTAGGGTTGAGTAGCCTGTTTAATGTTAAATCTCAAATTTTGCACATTAATATCTTTGGCTCTCTTTGATGAAATGAGCTAAAATGTTTTATGTGTTGTCTAGCAGGCAAGGTCTTGACGTGTGGAAATTTTTGTGATGCAGCATTTGGGGTTTCTGAGATCCGCATGCGTCATTTTTTGAAAAGAAAAACATTTTCCTATACTTAACATTGTTTTTTTTTTGCTCTCGCCTACAGCCCACATGGAAAGGAATCTTTGCCCCAGACTTGCACCGGACATGTGGCATGTCCCAAGATAGTACCTTTGACAGGTCTGGTGAAAAAATATCTCAAGTTTTTTCAGAGTTATTAGGCTTTCAATTTTAGCATTTTCTGACCTGTTCATGCACAGTAAGGTTTTTCAGATAACATTCTGTGGCAAAAGTAAAGATTTGATGCCATCAGTGCCCTGTTTTGCTTTCGTACCACTTAATTGGCAGGGCACCAACCATTTTATGTGCCGTGCCAGCCACCACCTTGTTGATTTTTTCCACAAACCAACAAACTTGGAAAATACACAAAAATGCTGGGATTTTTAAAAACAAATATAGAACATAGCTAAATGAGACCCATTTAGCTAGATTCTGATGTTTGTTTTGTAATATTCTGCCCACAAACATGTTTTCTGGGCACCCAAAATCCTGGGTGCCCAGCTTAGTGAGAAGAAGGCTTCCTCCATCTTCTCTGCATGAGAACAGTGGGAATTCCTTGACTTCTGCAGCCGCAGCTGAACTCGTGCTGCCAGCTGTAGTGTCAGCTGTGAATCGCCCTTGCCCTGGTGTCTAGTGGCACCCCACACCCACCGATCACCATCCCCATTATATTAGAGTTCCTCCCTGGTGCCTAGTAGCATCCCCCCACCCACCCACCAATCACCATCCTTGTTATTTAAATTTTTCTCCCTGGTGTCTAGTGGCACCCCCAACCCCCACCCGACGATCGCTGTCCCCATTATTTAAATTTTTCTCCCTGCTGTCTATTGGCAACCTCACCTGCCGATCACCATCCCTGTTATTCTACATTTCTTCCCTGGTGTCTATTAATACCCCCACCAGCCAATCACCATCCCTGTTATTTACATCTTTTCCCCTGGTGTCTAGTGGCAATGCCCACCCTCCGATCACAGTCCCCATTATTGAAATCTTTTTCTCTGGTGTCTAGTGGCACTCCCACCCTCCCATTACAGGAAAAATCCAGAAATAAAGAAAACAATCCCTCAATTTTTTTTTGTTTGTTGGTTTAAACCTGTCAAAAAAGAAAATGGTCCCTCGCCAATCAGCATCACCCCCACCCTCACATCCTACTCAGTAACCACCACCCCACACCCTCATCTGAACAGGTCCCAAGTTCGAGACCACTCTCCGATTGAAGACATGTCTTGCTGCTAGAACCAGCAACTGCAATGTGAGAAACTAAGGTAAAGGTGGTTCAATGTATTTCAATGGGGGTTTCAACATTTATTCATAACTCAGCTATTTTTTGACATTTTTGCACCAAATTTTCAACATAACCATTTGGGGACCCCACCTTATGAACAATATGACTGTTAGTATGCAACTCCACCTCGAAAGGTGATATCATGGTCACTTGATGAATTCATCTTTCAGGTGGGATTTGCATATTGACAGTCATATTGTACATGAGGTGGGGTCATAAGAAGGCTATGTTAAATTTTGGGGTCAAAATATGTTAAAATTTCTAAGTTATGACCATTCATTGCAATTTTGCAATGCATGCTCATAACTTTGGACATTTTCAATATTTTGATCCCAGATTTTCAACACAGCCTTCTTATTACCCCACCTCAGGTATATCACAGCTGTAATTTTTCAAATCCTAGCCAAAATGTGCTTTCACACCTGTGGCATGGAATGGCATTGTAGTTAGCAGAAATTATGTTTTGGTGAGGATTTAAACATTTTCTGCACTGGGTACATGAGGCTAGGTCATAAGAGGTTATGTTGAAAATTGAGGGTCAAAATATGTTAACTTGCCAAAGTTATGACCATTGATTGCAATTTCACTATGCACAGTCGTAACTTTGGAAATGTTCAATATTTTGACCTCAGATTTTCAACATTGCCTTCTTATCACACGACCTCATGTATGTCACAGCTGTCATTTTTCAAATCCTCGCCAAAATGTGTTTTCACACCTGTGGCAAGTTTCGCTGCAGTCGGATGTGCAGGTGCAGAGACGCAGAATGTCAACAAATATATAAATTACCATTTTTGTGTAAATTCTTTGTCACGCCATTTCTCAGAAATGGCTTAGGGGTTTGGTTTGAAATTTCTAGGGTATATTGGGCTCGGGTTGCACATGTGCCTTTTGAAGGTTTAGTGAAACAATATTAATCCATTCAAAAGTTATTGAAATTTCAATTTTACCATTTCTTCCTATGGGAAAAATTAGCTGCACTGTGCAAAACAACTGTTTTGTTGCCGTGAAAGTGGTATTTGGTGTCGCAAATTTGGAATGTATGTCGAGATTCTGCCATCTTGTTTTCAGTTTGCAAGGCAAACAAATTTAAATATTTCAAAAAATACTTGCAATTGGTAAACACCAACAGTTATGTTTACTTAATTGGGGTCCGAGGAATCAGATTCTGGGGACAGTTTGCCCCAAAATGCTCAGAAATATGTTAATTTTTCCATGGATGTGTTGTGCCTAAAATTGCAACAGTTGTTTCATGAAACAAGAAGGAGTTTGTGCCACAAATTGTGGCAAACATCCCATTGTTTTGTGGAACAAGGAAGGGTGTCTCGCAAAACTGCTACTGCCATTTGCGGCACAAATACAGCCGTGGTAAAAAATAACATTTCTGGGGATATATAGGACAAACTGACCCCAGAATCTGATTTTTTGGCCCCCGTTCAGGTAAGCACCTTTTGGTGTTTACCTAATTCAAGTATTATTTGAGGGTTTAAAACCTCCAAGGGGAAGGGGGCAAGGCATGAGAAGAGCATTATAAAAAAATGATGCCAATGCTGAACGTTGTCTGCTTTACTGTGTTAACCCCCACCACAGCCCATTGCTTTATTTTTAGCTGACATCAAGAGGCCCATCCCAATGTCAGCATTTATACCCCCCAGTAGTGTGGACACTGGGAGCCCAGCCAGTGTTCCAAGATTTTGTGTTGAATCCTGTAGAAAAAATCAGTCCCCAACATCTTAAACCTGAAAAAAAGAAAATGGTCACTCATGGTCCCCCGTCCCCCTCACCCTATCCTGATATTCCCACTGAGCACCCACCACCCCACACAAACCCTTACCCTATACTTACCACTGGAGGTCATAGGCTGTCATCTTCTGTGGACTGGGACACATCTGCACCAACCAGAAAACAGAAAGAGCTGCACTCTTTGACAAAGATTGTTTGGTTGAAACGTTAGAGGTCATTTGTGGGACGCTGTTACCTCCGGGCACGTGGCCTTCAGCTTTTTTACTGTATTGGTGAACACATTTTGGTAAATATAAAAGTATTTTTGTGGCCTTGTTCTTTATAGTGCAGAAGGGTGGAGTGCCATGACTGTTTGTTCTCAAAACATGTCTGCACTCTCAAAGCCAAACTGCAAACTGAAGAATTAAGGTAAGTGCCATTATAATGTATATCAGTGGTGTTTTGAACTTATGTTCATAACTTTGCCATTTTAGGAACTGTTTCACCAAATTTTCAACATGACCTTTGGGACCTCCTCATGAAGACTGCAACTGTTGTTTTGATAGTCGGGCCCAAAACGTGATTTTGCGGCTGCTGCGTGAAATCACCTCTCAAGATGAATAACATAATTTCACCACCAGTCTTCATGAGGTGGAGTCCCAAAAAGGCCATGTTGAAAGTTTGGTGAAAAAATTCCTTAAAATGTCCTAGTTGCACATGTTCATTGAAATGTTTCTACGCGTGCTTATAACTTTGGTAATTTTAAATATTTTTACTCCAGATTTTCAACATAGCCATTTTTTCACACCACCTCATGAACAGTACAGCTGTCATTTTTCACATTCCGTCCAAAATGTGGTTTTGCACCTGTGGGATGGAATGGAAATTCAGCACAGATTTTTTTTTGAGTAATCTGTTTTTCCGCCCCCATGCTCGCTGGTCCTTCACTCCTTCGGGCCCTGTCAAGCTCTCTCTGGCCCCTTCCAATCTTTCCTGGCCCTCCTCAGATCCCCAGATCACAGCCGACCCCCGGGATATCCTGGTATATCCCTTTTACCAGGCGGGTCCCTCTCCTCTGAGGGGGAAGGCACCAGGGAGAAGATAGCCCCAGCGCAGACTTTCTAGGGCCCAGGGATGCTGCTGGGGAACAGGAGGCACTGGGAGGGCACTGGAAGTCCCTGAGGAGCAGAGAGCTGTCATCTGAATGCCAGCGAGCTATTTTCCTGGCTTTCTTAAGGTGCGCGACGTCTGGACATCAAGGCAAGAGCCGACGTCTGTCACGCACCACCCCCAATGACCCTGACGTGCTGCACTACCACTGGCCTCCACCAGTGGTCGCTTTGGCACTGGGTCACTATCCCTTCCCTCCCTGGAGAGAGCGAGCAGTCATGGGACACTCAAGCTGCCTCCCCCCCGGCCGGCCCTCCAGCTACCCGAGCTCGTTCCCGAACCCGGGTTGCTGGCGTCGCAAGCAGAAATCCAACCACTGCGCCGACGGGCTGGCCCACAGATTTTAAAAATTTAACATATGGGATTTGTGAGTTGGGGTCATAACAAGACTATGTTGAAAATTTGGGATCAAAATATGAAAAAATGCTTAAGTTATAACCATTCATTGCAATTTCAGTATGCCGCTTGTAACATCAGAAGTTTTAATATTTTGACCCCAGATACTAACCTATATCTTATTATCCATCTAACCTCATGCATGTCACAGCTGTCATTTTTCAAATACTGCCCAAAATGTGTTTTCGTACCTGTGGTGCAGAATTGCATTGTAGTTGCGCAGAATTATGTTTTGGTGTGGATTCAAAAAAATGTTTGTACCGGAGTACATGAGGTGGGGTAATAAGATGGCTATGCTGACACTTTGGTCACTGTTGTCCTATAAATGGAAATGCAGGGCCCAGAAGGCCCCTGTGTTTCCATAGCTACATACATATATGCATCTATGGAGGGATGGGAGAGCAGGCCCTAGAGGGCCCTGACTTCCACAGACAAATAAGGATATGATTATACTATCTGAAAAAGTAAGGAAATTAATTGCAAAACTTCATTAATGCATCAGTTAGGGATCGTACTGAAGTGAAAAAAGCAGAGAAATGTGGTGTTAGGGTTTATAACCCTGACACCCCACCCTGCAAACACTGACAGGCATCAGGGGGGTGCATTGTGGTCATCAGCCCAAATGCTCACCACATTCTCCTATACTGTACAAATCTCAGCTTGGTTAATTATGGAAAGAGGTGAGCATTAGGACTGATGACTGCAAGACACCCCCAAACACCTGTCAGTGTCTGCAGGGTGGGGGTGGGGTGTTGAGGTTGGAAACCTAACACCACATTCCCTACTTTTGTCACTTTAGTGCAATCCCTAACTGATACATTAATGTTGTTTTCTTACAATCAAAAATAAATATATATATTAGATAAACCACTCTGAGGTGTGCGGTCATGCTCTGATATGCACACGCCTTGTATGCACAAGGCCGCAGGCCGAGTGCGTCAACCACCCAAGGCGGGCATATATCAGAGCGTGACCGCACACCTCAAAGTGGTTTATCTATCTTATAAAATGTCAAAATTGTTTTAGTGGGGGGTAAAAGTGCAGGTGTGCGGTCGCACTCTGATATACACATGGTCATGTGGTGCTCAAGGTCCAATAAATCTCAAGCAATTTCCCTTGCTGGTGGTCCAATAAATGAGCAGCAATTTCCTTACTCATTTTATAAGAATATATATATATATATATATATATATATATATATATATATATACAGTATATATAGTGGCACGGTAGTACCATTATAGTTAGGGTTCAGTATCCCATTTAAGGTTAAATCTGAAATTTAGCAGCTTAATAACTTTGCAACTGTATGACAGATTTGCCTGACATTTTGCATGCATGGTCTGGTACCATAGATCTCTGGAACAGCCAAGTTTTGTTATGGTCAGATGTACGGTTGTGGAGCTACAGAGCGAAAAATAAGCATAAATTATGTGTTTTTGTGCGTTTCTTTGCTCACGCCTCTAGGTAGCACAGTTTGCGTGACTGGTCTGAAACCTTCAGGGAACATGCAGCCAGGGTCCCTGATGTGCCTTTTGAAGATTTCGTGAAAAAATATTAAACGTTTCAAAAGTTATTAAAAACGAACTGTTCCCCATTATAATCTATGGGAAAAGTTACAAAAATATTCAAAGTGTCACAAATGCAGTTTTACTATATGAAATGACCCTTTTACTTTCGTGATTCAGCCATTTTGTTTCAGTTGGTGGTCAGAGAAATGCTGGGCTTTTAAATTTGGGACCCTCTAGGGACACAATTCTTGTTGTGTTCACCTATTCAAGCCCCGAGGATGCTTGCCATGTCTTTTTTGGAGGGTAAAACACCCCAGAAATATGTTTTTGAAATTTTTGTAAGCAGTAGTGTCACAAAGTACTTTTGAATATGCGACACTTTCGTGATTTTATTTGTGAAAGTGTCATGATTTGCGAAAGTACTTTGAGACACTATGACCAGAACAACAGGAAATGTTTGCCACCCTGCAGCAAAACAACAGTTTGGTCTTTTGGGCTGAAATTTGCAGGGAAGAAAGCCAG
Source organism: Neoceratodus forsteri (assembly GCA_016271365.2). Classification (NCBI taxonomy): domain Eukaryota; kingdom Metazoa; phylum Chordata; order Ceratodontiformes; family Ceratodontidae; genus Neoceratodus; species Neoceratodus forsteri. The sequence continues at coordinate 724,290,534 of CM028137.1, read as the reverse complement.
CATCCCACAGATGTGTCTTTTGGTGGTTTGGTGACAAAATGTTACAGGACTGCAAAGTTACAGCACTCTGAAGTTGACAATTTTTCCCACTGGATGACATTCACAGTCCGACGTGCCTTCCGGGTCCCATATCGGCAGCTTCGAGATACAGACTTTTCGTCGCAAAGATTCTTAGTCTCCCACTGGGGGGCTAAATATAAAACTAGCCAGGAAAGGCATAAATAATATGAGATTTTATTTTTTCTCTACATCGTACGGTTTCCGAGATATAAGCAAGTTAGTATTCCAAGTGTTCATTTTCTGCTCCGAGGGCCATTATTATGCACACATTCTTTGTATTCACTGTGCTTCTGAATGCACTTTTTTGGGAAAAAAAGTGTGTGCATTTGCAGTACTGTGACCATTAACGTTTCTGCTTGCGTTTATGTTACCGTTTGCGTTCGCATTTCCGTATACGTCACCGTGTGCATTACTCTTTGCGTTTTCATTTGCACTTGCATTTGCGTTACAGTTACCATTTGCATTTCTGTTGTCGTTTTCATTAGCATTTACTTTTGCATCACCGTGTGCATTACCATTTGCATTTGCTTCTCCGCTTGCGTTACTGTTTCCTTTGGCTTCATCATTGGTGTTACCATTACTGTTTGCATTTCCAATTGCATTACCGTTACCATTTGTGTGTTCATTACCATTTGCATTTGCATTTCTGTTGGCATTAGTGTTTGCATTTTTGGTAATGTTTCCATTGTCAGTTGCATTACTGTTTCCTTCTGCATCGCAGTTGCCATTACCATTTGCGTTTCTGTTACTGTTTGCGTTTTCATTACCATTATCATTACCATTTGCATTTCCATTGCCAGTAGAGTTTGTGTTATCATTTGTGTTTGCATTTACATTTGTGCTTGCGTTTGTTTTGCAGTTAGCATTATCATTCCCATTTGAGTCACCATGTGCGTTACCGTTTGCGTTTGCATTACTGTTAGCATTACTCTTTTTTTTTTCCAGTTTAATGTACTTTATTAAGTTTTCAATTATTACACATCAAAAGAAAAAAGAAAAACAAAACTTGATGGAAAACAACCAAATCCAGAAGTAATCGGTCACAGTATAGAGCAATTCCTCTCCCAACATGTAAAAACCGTATCCGTTGTAAGCCATGCTTTTGTCTATGAGTCTTACTTCAACCCATTATAAGGCCCTCCAGTTCTAGAATGACACTGAAATAACAAGTGAAGGCCTGGTTGTGAAAAAGAGAAAAAAAAAAAAAAAAGAAACTTAGCCACACTATTAATAACTACTATCTAGTAACACTAACTCCCCTCTGCCCCACCCCACCTTAACCCCCTCACTCCCCCTCCCAGAGCTCAAGGATGAAACATGAAGTCTGTCGGGCATCATTAGTGGTATATCAGTCCTAAAGGTGGAGGCTGGGGCAGCTCAAGCTGACCCTTGCACAGAGAGCCACTACGTTGGGCCCTAAGGTGCAGGGAGAAGCCTCCCCATTCCCAGGATCACTAGGATTTCCCACCGTTATGTAAAATTGGTATCAGAGCCATGAGTTGGCCCCAACTGTTGTGAAACGCATTGAGGCGGTCCTGTCTTTGAGTGATAGGCTTCTCTAATTCTAACGCCTGAAGTATCTCTACATGCCATTCCTGAAAAGGAGGGCTATCTTGATCTATACAGTGTCATGCAATAATCAACTTCGCTACAGCAGAGATAAGGGCCATGTGTGCCTTACAGGTGCCCAGCATGTCGGCGGGGAAGAGACCCACTAAACAGACCTGTGGGGTAAAATAGACCTCCAGACCAAGCAACTGATCAAGGGAATCCCTGATTCTTCACCACAGTGGGGCCACTCTGTCACATTCCCGGATGAGATGCATCAACGTGCCTCCTGCTTTTTGACAAGAGGTGCAAAGAGGGAAATTTGTTTTTCCTATCCGGTATAACCAGGTCAGGGAGAAAAACAGATTATGCAGCTTGCGGAATTGCAATAGACGTAACCTGTCTTGTTTTATATATTTGTACAGTTGTTGACATACCTTTTTCCAAACCCCCCTTTCCAGAGAGAGGTTTAGCTTGTGCTGCCAATAATAACAGATGCCCTGAAGGGAGTGAGGGTCATAGGTCTGTAAGGCTTTATAGTAGAGAGAAATAATATAGGGTTGAGAGGCCATGTCCTGTAAAGAAAATTTTAAGTAGTTTGCCGGCAAATTCCACAGAGGCAGGCCCAAACTATCAGCCAGAACCTTCTTAAGCTGCAGGTAATTAAAGGCATGAAGAACGGAGATCGAGAACTTTACCTGGAGATCCTTCATAGGACTGAAATTACCAGCCTGAAGTAAGGCGGAGATCAGAACCCCCCATAACTTGAGGGGAAAAGCCTTCCAGTATGGCCCGTCCCGTGATCTTAAAGTGTGGGTTACCGAGTATAGGTTGGTCCAAGTCTTTAGACAGGTCCAAGGATAAGAAAGCACTAATTTGGTGAAGGGCTTTCGGGGACCTCCACAATGGTGGAATCCGTAATGTGTTTTGCAAGGTTGATGGCCTTATGTAAATGAGAGATCTAAGGTCTATGCCTTGTGTATGACAAAGCTGTTGTTCTAAAAACAGCCATTGGGGTAGGTACTCCTCAGTAAGGCTTTCAACCTCTCATACGCTCCAACGAATGATCTTACTGTGGTGAATCACGCAATAATATAAGAAAAAGTTTGGGAGGCTAAGATCCCCCACCTGTTTTGGAAGAGTAAGCTTGGCCTAGGCCCTTCACACTGCCTTCCCCTGCCAGAGGAAGTCAGAGACCATTGACTGTACTTTGGAAACCATTTTTTAGGAAGATATGGACATATCATACTAAGGGAGTATAACAGGCATGGCAGAATGTTCATTTTTATGACATTTACCTGTCCCCCAAGAGAAAGGGGTAGGTGTCTCCATCTGAGTAGGTCAGTTTTTATGGTATGCAACAGCGGAGAAAAATTAATTTTGACCATTTGTGTAAGGTTACGGGAGAGTTTAATACCTAGATAATTAAGGGCTGTAGGCTCCCATGTCAGGCCTAGGTCTGAGATCCAATGCTTTTGCACCAGATGGTTAAGGGGCATAACACTGGTTTTGGCTAAGTTTAGCATGCCCAGAAACTGGCAAATTTGTTAATAATATTTATCGCTACTGGGATAGACTGCTGGCGGGTTGTCAAGGTGAAGCAAAGATCATCCTCGTAAGCTGACGGGGAAAGCCACCCACCCAATCGAATCCCCTGAACCTCTTCGCATGATTGCAATGATTGAATTAAAGGTTCAAGATAGAGGCTGAAGAGGAATGGGGAGAGGATACATCCCTGTCTAGTGCCAAGGGCAGCAGGAAATGGGCGAGGCAAGGCAAAATCTATTTAAAAACGCCCAATCCCAGAGGCTCTGGGCACTATACAAAATGAATAAATACATCTTAAAAATAACAAAACAGATGCATAACATATTCAAATACAAAATAACAATTTGTAACACATAATATAATCATCGTATTCAACAAAATTTAATAATTCAGTCCTAAAATGCTTGGGAGAAAAGGAGGTCCTTCAGACGGGCCTTGAAAACCTCCAAAGTAAGGGCACCCCTAACCCCAAGTGGCAGCGAATTCCAAAGGATGGGAGTGGCAACACTAAAGCTCTGTCACCTGCAGATCTCAACCTCATCCTAGGAATCACCAGGGGCCCCTACAGGAAGAGCGGAGGGCGAACAGAGAGAGCAGGTAAAAGAAGGTCTTACAGATAACCAGGACCCTGCCTGTGTAGGGCCTTATAGATGAGAAGACCCACCTTAAAAGGATCCTCCACCTAACGGCAGCCAGTGCAATTCACGTAACACCGGTGTGTCGGCAACTTTTGCTGCCCAGTAAGTAACCCGGACCGGCTCGTTGCACTACCAGTCTGCGGAGAGGTCCTCCTGTGACCCCGAGGTACAGCGCATTACAGTAGTCAAGCCTTGATGTAACTAAGGCATGTATCAAGGTGGGGAGGTCCAGAGACGGTACAAGGGGCTTTATCCTGGTGATATTTCTAAGATGGAAAAAACAGGAGCAGACCGTGGAGGATATTTGCGCCTCCACAGTCAAATTCCTGTCCAAGATGACACCAAGATTTCTTCACAGTCAAATTCCTGTCCAAGATGACACCAAGATTTCACACCCAAGAGGAGGTCTTCAATGAAACAGATCCCAGAACAAGTCCAGTCACTGATTCAGAGGCCATCCTATCACACACTCTGTTCGACTCCACCACCAATACCTCCGTCTTACTGGGGTTCAGTCGCAACCAGCTGAAGGCCGTCCAGTCAATCTCAGCAAGGTAGCCGTTCAGCACGTCCACCGCGTTGGATGTTCCTGGGGCAAAGGAAAGATGTAGCTGGGTATCATCAGCATAGCAATGAAAAACCCAAGCCATACTTCCTAATGAGCCCTCCCAAGGGAAGCATGTACACTGCGAACAACATTGGGGCCAGTACCAATCCCTGAGGAACTCCGCAAGATAGGAGGCTAGGGGTGGAGGAGAAATTCCCAATCATAACCCACTGCCTCCTGTTGGTAAGAAAGGACTCAAACCAGTTGATGACAGTACCGGTGAGTCCACAGAGCTCCCTAAGGTGGTCAAGCAACACACAATGGTCCACAGTGTCAAATGCTGAAGACAGATCAAGGAGAACAAGAATTGCCTTATCCCCATGATCTCGCGCCCTGAGGACATCATTCTGTACCTGAACAAGTGCAGTTTCTTTGCTGTACCTAGCTTGAAACCCAAACTGGAATGGTTCATACAACTCATGAGTCATGAGGTGCTCTTCCAACTGAAGCGTCACTACCTTCTCAACTACCTTTGCCAAAAAAGGAAGGTTGGAGATAGATCAGTAATTTGCCCTGACCTCCGGGTCCAAAGATGGTTTCTTTAAGAGAGGTCTCACCAATGCCTCCTTCAAGGCATCAGGGAAGACCCCCTCAGATAAGGAACACCGGATAATCAGAGCAAACACCGGGCTGACGGTGTCAATGCATCTCATCAAGAAACACGTCGGCATTGGGTCCAGGTCATAAAAAGTGTGCTTCAGATTAGCTGCCACCTCCATGACCTCACATACCTCCACCAGTCTAAACTCCCCCCAATCAGGCGGAGTGCACTCAGAACACTTCAGGCGACCACTGCCAGCTACAACATTGCTGACTGAAGAAACCACCTGCTGGATACTGGACACTCTGTCCGAGAAGAACCGAGCAAACTCTTCACATTCAGCGTTAGTAAAAACCTTCTTCAGCTGTAGACAAGCAGGATGAAGTAGCCTGTCCACAGTTCGAAAAAGTACAGCTGGTCGGTTCTTCCCAGCAGCAATCTCCCTAGACAGGAACACTGCCTTCTTATGGTTGATTGCCCCCTGGTATGCATTATAGTGTACATGCAGGGCCAGTTTATGCCCCTCCAGGCCGGATCTTCTCCAGCAGCACTCTAACTTCCGACCCTTCCTCTTCATCTCCTCAGAGCCCCATCATACCACGGGGATCTCAGGTAGGAATACTTGGGTCATACACAGACAGGTGCGAGGGAGTCAATGGTGTCAGATAACACCTTATTATAGGTGTCAACCCCAGCACCGACTCCGTTACAGCGAACTCTGACCATGGGACATGCATAGAGTGCTTTCAACCTGCAGCAAAAAGAGGAAGGGAAAACAAATTTACTGAGTACTGCAAAAAGAAATGGCCATAAGACTCGATCAAATACCTTTTCCGCATCAAGCGAGACAAGGACCAAAGGGGTGGGGCCATCCTTGGCTGCAGTTATGAGGTGAAGTATCTTACGCATGTGGTCTGAAGATAACCATCCTGATACAAAACCCACTTGTGAAGAGCTAACCAGACTTTGCCAAACCTGATGTAGGCAATTGGCCAGAATTTTAGCTAGGATCTTTATGCCAGAATTCAACAATGAGATAGGGCGATAATTTTCAAGTACCGGGGGGACTTACCAGGTTTTGGAATGACCGAAATAGCATTACTCTTTTCTTTTACCTCAGTGTTGCCATTACCGTTTGTGTTTACATTACCATTTCTGCTTTTGCATTTTCGTTACTGTATGCATAACCATTTCTGTTTGCATTAACGTTTGCACTTGTGTTTACATTACCAGCTGCGTAACCGTTTTCATTTGTGTTAACACTTGCGTTTCTGTGCATGTCTGTGACATTTGTAATACTTGGTCTACTATGGTACTTCTGTGTATTTACCAATTTTCATTTGACATCTGCATATGTTTTTTGCAGAATGAAGTGCCCAAAAATGTATTTTTCGCCACTCATGCGAAGTCTTACACTCATGCTGCTCTGCAACTGTTGAAGAGATTTGGATAAGATTTGGTATACATGGAGTGGAATGGTGCATCTATTTATTTACTTATTTATATTTCACTGGTACTTATGGTTTTGTGTAGTGCAGTGCAAAACATTCTGTTTCTGCCGTTTTTCTGCACTGTCTTGCGTGATGCATAAGCGCAGCCACTGTGTGGTTCATTGGTCTGACACTTGCACGTGAAAGCCCTTTCTTCAGGGAACATGACAGTTTTGTTTGGTGAACAAATCGTATTCCATTCAGAGTTATAAGCATTTGAAGTTCCCCCTTCACAGTCAGAAATTTTTCAGTCATGAGTTTCACCATTTTCCCATATTTTCGGCCCCAATTTCCAGCATTTTGTAGTGGAAGACTTCTTAAAGGTGCATAAACTTAAAAATTGAATATCTCTGGAATGGTTTGATCTTTTCACATGAAATTTGGAGAGTGTTGAGTGGAAGTCCTGGAGATGTGAATTATGCTGTTTACATGTTGGGAAAATAATTCACTGTGGAGATACTACGTGATGCACTTATCATTTTGCGCATAGCATTATGAATGGCGCTAGTGGCTTGAAATTTATAGCGTAAGTAGCCCTAGTGGTACGAAGGTGCCTTTCAGTGGTTTGGTTCAAATTAGCCTTTGTGCCGTTGTCTCGGAAATTAAGCGAGATACAGACTTTTCGCTGCTGTTGGATCACATCACCTTTGTGGCATTATCTCGGAAACAAAGCCAGATACAGACTTTTCGCTACTGTTGCCTCAGATCAACTTTGCACCATTATCTCAGAAAGCGAAGCAAGATTCATCACTCCGCTACTGTTGCCTCACATTGCCTTTGTGCCATTATCTTGTAAACGAGGCAAGATACAGACTTTTCGCTACTGTTGGATCTTGTCATCTTTGTGCCGTTATCTCAGAAACGAAGCAAGATACAGACTTTTCGCTGCTATTGTCTCACATCACCTTTGTGCTGTTATCTTGTAAACGAAGCGAGATACAGACTTTTCACTACTGTTGCCTTATATCAGCTTGCTGTTACCGTTTCGGTTTGCATTATCATTTGCGTTTACATTTGCGTTTCCCTCACCGTTTGTGTAATGGTTTGCATTTGCACTTCCATTTCCGTTACCATTTCTGTTTCTATTTACATTTGCGTCACTTGTGCTATGACTGTTCGCGTTTGCGGTTACATTTACCATTACCATTACTGTTGCCTTTTGAGTTTGCATTTGCATCACTGTTACCAATGCCGTTTGCGTTTGCGATACCATTTCCATTACCACTTGCATTTCCATTTCCGTTTGTGTCACCATAACAGTTAGAGCTTGTGTTTGCATTCATGCTTCTGTTGGTGTTACACTTACTATTACCACTTGCGTTTCACTCACTGTTACCGTTAGTGTTACTGTTACAGTTATTATGCAGACATGGGCAGCATGGTGGGACTGCGGGGCCCCACCACATTCCATTCACTATTTATAGTGCACATTCTCAAAAAGAAGGGAAATTCATGACAAAAAAAATCTGTTTAATGCATCGATTAGGGTTGTTCCACAGCGACAAAAGTGAGGAAATTCAGTGTTAGGGTTGCCACCCCTTGCACCCGCCCACCCTGCCCCCACCAACAGGCATCCGGGTTGTGCGTTAGTATCATCGCGCCTAACTCTCACCCATTCTCTATACTGCACCACCTCAGTTTATCTACACATGGAATGGGGTAAAAGTTAGGCCCTACAACTAACGTACACCCAAAGCCTGTTGGTGGGGAAGAGGGGCATGGGCAGTAGCAACAACATTGAATTCCTCACTTTGTCGCTAATGAACAACCTAACTGATGCATTAAACAGAGTTTTTGCCATGAATATATGTGTGTATATATATATATATATATAGTTAGGGTGGAAACGCACTTCTATGTTAAAGTCCAAAGTTTGAGCCTTAATAACTTTGGAGCCATTCAATGGATTTGCATGAAATCTGGCAAGCGTAATCTCTAGGGGTAGGTCTTATGACCTGCCAAATTTTGTGGGAATCTGTTGAGAGGTTTCTAAGATATAAAGTGTAGAAAAAACAGAAAAATCTGGATTTTTTGACATTTCTTTGCTCACCTTTATTTCAGGAATGCCTTTATGCTGTGGGCTGAAAATTTCAGGTTAGAAAGCCTTTGGGTCACAGATGTGCCTTTTGAAGGTTTGGTGAAAAAAATATGAATCCATTCAAAGGTTATTTAAATTGTATTTTCCCCATTATTTCCTATGGGAAAAAGTTAGATGTCTGGTGCAGCACATTTTCTGCAGCAGAAAAAGTGAAAGTTGTGCACACAATATGTTGGATTTCTGCCGCATAGTATAGAGGATCTGTGGTTCGATGCCCAAAATGGTTGTGTTTTTCTTTGTTTTGTTTTTTTTAATTATCCCTGGTGGCTACAGTTTCTTTCAGGAAGACCCCCCCATCCACATATGTGTGTGACCCCAGTATTCCCAGACTGCTTTTTTCCTATAAAAATACCATGGCAGTTTAATGGTTTTCTGTCCCCAATACCCACTCCCTTTATTTGCCTGGTGGTCTAATGGCCCAATATCGCTAACCCTCTGCAATCCACCACCTCGCTCCCACCCCATCCTGGAAGCCAGCAGTGGGCGGACCAGCACAGTGCTGGTCTGTAACACAACCTGCCTGATCACTAACTTGTCAATGAATGAGTGCATTCTTATCTCATATGGAAATCAGTTGTGCCAGAAAGTAAGCAATTGTCCTGCACACCTAGGCCCAGATATTCAAAAGTTGAGCCATGCGCAATAGGGTTGTGCCTGCGCAAGTCCGAAATGTGCCATTCTGCGATATTCAGCAGGAGGCAGTTCCCCCCAAATCATGCTGAGCAACAGCGCAATGATAATGAAGGCATGCGCACCCGAAGGGGGAGGAACCATGCATAAACTGCACAGCCCGATATTCAGCCGGGCCGTGCAGAGTTATGCAGGCGCAACCCCTACCTGCGCCTGCACAACTTTACTCCAAAAAAAGGATCAAGTCGAGGGCCACCCACAGGTGAGCTGCCACATTGCAGGCACAACACAGCAACTGCACCACCTGTGGGTGGCCCTCCCACTCATTCGGCCCCATGCCCCGATCACGGGCTGAAGTGTTCCCATTAGCCGATCGCGGGCAGGCGTGATACCCCCGTGTGTCGTGGGCAGGCGTTATTACCCCCATTAAGCGATCGCGGGCAGAATGTTATTCCCCATTAGCCCGATCGCGGGCAGGCGGTATATCCCCGAGTAGCCTGATCGTGGGCAGGCGGTATGCCCCCAGCAGCCGATCGCGGGCATCAGACTTCCCTCCCCAAAGTTCAATATCCCTGGTGGTCCAGTGGACACGAGAAGCCCGATCGCGGGCAAAGTCAAACCCCTCCCCAAGTCCAATATCCCTGGTGATCTAGTAGTTCCACCCTCCCTCCCATGGAGTCCCACCACCCGCTCTCCCGTCAGCCGGCGGGCAACAGCACCACCTGCCTGCGCCCCACCACCACCGACTGACAGCTCAGTCCAGGACTGCTTCTCGGTATCGCTGCCGCCATTGGCTCTTGCTCTGAACTAATGGGCATGCAGCCCTACAGCTGTCAGTCGGCGGGCGGTGGGCGACAGCGGGTGGTGCTGCCACCCGCCGGCTGACGGGGAGGCAGGGTGGTGGGGCTCCTGGAAGGGAGGGGTTGGGGCCACTAGATCAGCCAGGATATTGGATTTTGTGGGGAGGCGGTTTAACTTTTATGCCCGCTGATCAGGCTTCTCGCATGTACCACCAGGGAAAGACTGGGAGGGAAGTCTGATGCCAGCGACCGGGCTGCTAGGCGCATACCGTTCTGCATAATATCGGGCTAATGGGGGAATAACGTTCACCCACGATCGGCGCTAATGAGAGACCACTATTATGCCCGTGATCGGGCCGTTCGATTATGCCCGCGAGGGCTGCTGGGGAATGATATTATGCCTGATCGGGCTATGGGGAATACTATCATGCCTGTGATCGGTGCGGGGAGCGTCCGCTCCCGACGGCCGCTGCCTGGCAGGGCGCCAGGCGCAGTCAGAGGGGATCGTTGCACCCGCATGCTAATGGCATGCAAATGGGGCCGTAATTAGATGCAAATGGCCCCCGGTGCGCCTTGCATAAATTATGGCCCCATTTGCATGTCACGTTTTGAATATCACAGGTTTGCGCATGGCACAATGGAACTTGTGCCACCGCATCTGAATGCTCCACTCTGACCATCATAGAATCCGGCGCTTACGTATTAGTGGTTGTGGGTTAGGGGCGATATTCAAAGAAGTTGCTCAATAGCGCAACTCTGTTGAATATCACCCTGCCACACCCCTACACAACTTTTTGAGCAGCTAGGTCATGCGCCACAGAATGGCTTAGGTTTGAAGATTCATTCTAAAATGCGCAAATACTTTGTGCATAATTTCATTCCATATAAGATATGTGGATTACTGCTCCACTGCTGTTAGCAAGGAGTTTATGGTGCAGTGGAAAGACTCTGGTTTGAAGTTGTTAGGAGCAGGGTTCAAATCCCTGCTTTGACTTTTTTGGTATCACTTCACAAAAAAAATGAATACAATATTTCTCCTTGCTGTTGTGTTTTTTTAATTATCCCTGGTGGCGACAGTTTGTTTCAGTAAGACACCACATCCACATGTGCATGTGCATGTGACTCAGTACTCCCAGACTGCTTTTAGTTTTCATAAAATACCTTGGTGGTCTAGTGGTTTTCGCCCCTCCGCATCCCTGATACTGACTCCTTTTATTTACCTGGTAGTCTAGTGGCCCCCACCCCACAAACCCTCTGCAGTCCCACCACCCCACTCATATCCTCATCATGAAGCCAGCAGTGCATGGACTGGCGCAGCACCCATCTCTCTAGCACAACTGGCCCACCCACTGACCTGTCAATAAATGAGCATGTTCTCATAAGAAGAACATGCTTATTCATTCATTCATTGAGAGCTCAGTGGGTGGGTTGGCATTTGTTTTAGTAAGACTCCCCCATCCACATGTGCGTGTGACCCCAGTACTCCCAGACTGTTTTATTTTTCATAAAAATACCCTGGTGGTCCAGTAGTTTTCCACCCCCCTCCGCATCCGTGATACCCACTCCCTTTATTTGTCTGGTGGTCTAGTGGCCCCGACATCACTAACCCTCTGCAGTCCCACCACCTCACTCCCACCCCCATCTTGATGCTGACAGTGGGCAGACTGGGATAGCGCTGGTCTGTGCAATGCAACTGGCCTGAACAGTAACTTGTCAATGAGCAGGCATGTTCTTATCTCATACAGAAATCAGTTGTGCCACAAAGTAAGCAACTGCCCCACCACCTAATGTGCACAAATACTGTTTATTTTTAGTATAACTTCTTTCCATATGAGATATATGGATTACTGTTCCACTGCTGTTAGCAATGAGCCTATGGTACAGTGGAAAGATGCTAGCTTTAAATTGGTAAGGTCAGGGGTTCAAGCCACTGTAATTACTTTTTGGGGTATCACTCGCACACAAAGAAAAGAATACAATTATTTCACCCTGCTGTTGTTGTGTTTTTATAAATTATCCCTGGTGGTGACAGTTGGTTTCAGTAAGATCCCTCCATCTACATGTGCGTGTGACCCCAGCACTCCTACCTTTTTTACCCTAAAAATACCCTGGTGGTCTAGTGATTTTTCCACCACCCTCCACATCCCCAATACCCACTCCCTTTATTTACCTGGTGGTCTAGTGGCCCCACCCCGCAAACCCTCTGCAGTCCCACCACCCCACTCACATCCCCATCATGAAGCCGGCAGTGCACGGACTGGCACAGTACTCCTCTCTCTAACACAACTGGCCCGCCCACTGATCTGTCAATGAATGAGCGTGTTCTTGTAAGTAGAACATACTTATTCATTTATTCATTGAGAGCTCAGTGGGCGGGTCGGCCTTGATGCTGAGAGAAGGGCTGTGGGTGGAAACCTTGTACTACTGAACAGGCATTAAAAGTGTTCAGTTTTGGCACTTTTTATGAAAATGAACTGCACATACGTGTAGGTGGCACCTCATTGTTACACTTAGCAATATTAGCTGCTCTGTTAATGTTTTATTTTTCAACAGTAGCTGTTGGATTTTTTGACTACACTTCAGGGCAACTACATAGGTTTCTCCTTCAATCTCAATCAGCAGGACATACCTTCTAATGGCTAAAGCAGTAAGGAAAATTAATGATATGCAAGCAGGACTAACATTGTTACAGCATGTGCCATCCTCTGGTGTTTACTGCATCTCACATTGTATACTTGTGAACACAACAGAGGCCATCTCTCCTGCACTTGTAATGTTATGCTTTTCTTTTCTTTAAACAACAACAGCATAACTACTGCATCTGAATTAATTACATCTATTAATTTTATTATTTACAGGAGAGAACACCATGTCTATGGAAGAAAAGTGAAATTCCCTATCGTGTTGACGCAAGAAATTCTATAGGGGACCCCAGAATTATAATGTGTGCAAGCAATCAACCCCTCATTAAAATGTAGGATGTGATAAGTGCCGTTGTTGAACAGCGGTATAATGTGCAGGAAACATAACTATGCTGCAGGGAAAAATGGAGACTGTCGCCCAACAGTTTTTAAAATCAAGTCTACTGGAAAGGTACCACAAAAACACAGAGTGGTATGATGCCCTTCACAAACTGTGGTTAGCAGCAGGAAAGCCAAAGCTAGGAGAACGCCACTATGGAAGTAAGTAAGAAAAACTACAATTAATAGAAAAGTGATGGAAACATGGTGTACTGCTCTATAGCATGTTGTGGCAACAACATTATATATTGCTTCTTTTCTAGAACATATGAAAGGAATACCACCTCAGTCACAGCTTCCTCCAAAACCAGGGGACCCTGATCTTGCAACTGACTGTTTGAGTGAAGGTGAAACATCATCTGATGAAGTTGCAATAGATGATTCCTTGACGCAACCTTCAGGTAATATTGCCCTAGAAATCTGTTACTTATGCAGATTTACTGATTTTTGTTGGTGAAGCACATTTGCAACTCACTGCATGTTTTCCACTATTTCTCTGTCTGTCTCTTTTAAATGACATCAGAACAAGGATCTGACAGGGATGTGAGGGGTGATTCTCCTGCTGAAGTGCAAGGATCATTAGATGATGTCGCAGAAGAACATGGTTTGTAGCAACCATTAGGTAAAGTTACAGATAATGGAGTATATGAACTGTTCAAAATGTTATATTATAAATAAATTTTAACCGTATATTTCTGTCTTTCTTTCTCATTACAGCACAACTCAGAGCGGAGACTGCAGAAAGTGGACCATCTCACAGGTGTTGTTGAAAGAGGATTCACTGCACTTGGTGAAACTCTTACATAGCTAATAGATCTTCAGCATACTGAGGCACAAGCTGCGAATTCACATGTCGCTACTGATGGCAAAATCAGTCAGTTCATGAAAGTAACTCAGAGTTAGGGCAAATTAAACAAATTATGCAACAATCAATGTCAGGGAGTGCACCTTGTGAAAATGTGCACAAAGACAAGGATAGCATGCATCAAGATGTGTTTTTGAAGTACTATACTGAGGTTGTTGGCAAAAAAAGGTATATGTTACTATTATGTTGGTTTGTTTTTGGCCCTTTTTGAAAAAAACATGTTATTCAGACATTCATTTGTTGTTGGCACAGCTTATGACAAAATAGCATTGTTATAGTAACTGACAGACTTTATTTCTTTGGTTTTACTATAGTAGTCTTTGTTAAACATAGTGTACTGTGATTGACACTGAGGGTGGGATATTCAGACTGCGCTAGGCAGGGGCGCAAGCCTGGGTGCAGTGCAACTGTGCTCCACCAGGGCATGGACCATGTGATATTCAATGGTGCTGCACCATGGCTCAGCACTGTTGAATATGGCACTGAGGTGCACGCACTGCGCCGCGGTGCAGTGGCACTGCACCAAGCAAGTGGCAGAGAGGAGCTGGGGATGCACCAGCACAAGTGCGGTTGTGCTAAGCACATCAATCATGATATTCAGCACTGGGCATGGAGAATGAGGCCATTATGCATACGAAAGGTGCAAATGGGACCATTGCATGTCATCCATGGCCCCATTTGCATGCGGTGCGTCGATCCCCAGTGACTTGCGCCTGGTGCCCTGCCAGGCTGCAGCCATGAGGGACTGATGCTCTGCAGTCCCTCAGCGGACCCTGCACCCCTACGTCTGATCATAGGCATATGTTAAAAATATCCCTGGTGGTCCAGTGGACCACTCTCCATCGCCCAATCATGGGCATATGTCACAAATATACCCAGTGGTCCAGTGGAATCCCCACCAGTGCCTGATCATGGGCGGAAATCGCAAATGCAATCCTGGTGGTCCAGTGGTACCCCCTCCCCACCCACCCACTGGGTCCCCACCACCCAGCACCCCCAGTCAGCGGCGGGCAGCAGCACCTGCCCACCGCCTGTCTACCCGCCGACTGACAGCGACAGTACTGTCTGTACGCTTTATTGGTCCACTGCGGGGACCTCAGTGGGCGGTAGGGAGTGGGTACCACTGACCACCAGGATTGTGTTTGCAATTTCTGCCCATGATTGGGCGCTGGGGTTGGCACTGGACCAGGAGGGATATTTGTAACATATGCCTGCAATCAGGCGATGGAGAGCAGTCCACTGACCACCAGTGATATTTTGAACTCATGCCCATGATCGGGTGGGGAAGCACAACGCCCCAGGGCAGGGAGCCTGTGGACAGTGTTCTGGGTGGGCGGGTGGCCACCCACGGCTGGTGGCTGCTGTGTTGCACCCTGCAATATGGCAGCTCACCTGTGGGTGGCCAGGACTTGCTCCTGGTATTCCCAGGCACAACTTTGCACCTCCCTGAGTAGCGCAAGGTGGAGTTGTGCCAGCATATGTGCTGCACATCCCAGGTTGAATATCGGGATGTGCCGCATATGCATGGGCACGCCCCCCACACTTGCGCTGCATACATTACCGATGCGCCCTGGCACATCAAGAGTTGCGCAGTGCAACTTACCCCTTTGAATATCACGCCAGGGCACACTGGTGGGTTGTGCATGGTGCAACCCTTTTGAATATCCCACCCTAAATGTTCTTTGTGAGAGATAATGCGCTATGTAACTTGTGTGCATCTTTTTCACCTAAGGATTTAATACACTGTAAAACAATATTTCTATTTAGTAAGGTGGACAATGATGCAGGATACATACTGTTGTTCTTTGCTGTTTAATAACTTCATGGATAGATTTGTAATAAATTACTTGTTTGCACTACCTGCCTTATGAGTCACGTGTTACTTTAGCGTCACACATTTTTTTTTAAGGTTTTATTCATTATGAATTAGAAATCCTTGCAAAAAACATCAAGGAAAATGTGTTTCTCTGGTGGCACACTGAGATAATGCAATGGAATTATAAAGCATGTTGTGGGATCAAGCCCGGACAATGTCTTTTCCTAAAAAGTTCAGAACCTGTTTTTTTTTTTTTTTTGTTAATTATGGCAAATCATCTACTGTTCTTCGTTATGTGTTGGCAAAGAGTACATTTAAATTTTTTTTTACAATGTATGGTGTGTACTGCACGGTTTGTTGCTCCTGTCTATAATTACACTGTTAGCTACTAACTAATGAAGACAATATACTTTTCCGAAAGTAAGGAATTCATTACCAAAACTCCATTAATGCATCAATTAGGGGTGAATACCACAGTGACAAAAGCAGGGAAATGAGGGTGTTGGGGTTTCCAATGCCCCACCCCAGGGTTTCCACCCTTACCACCCTACCACCCTCACCATCCTCCACCCTCCACACAACAACAGGCATTGGGGTGCACCATTGGGTCATCAGGCCTAACTCTCACTTCATTGTCATATACTGTAGCGTGTAAGCTTGTTTACACATGGAATGGGGTGAGAGTTGGGCCTGACGACAAATGGCACACCGATGCCTGTTGATGTGGAGGGTGAGGGATGAGGATGGGGAGGGTGGTAGGGGTGGCAACCCAGGGGGTGGGGCATTAGGGTTGGAAACCCTAACGCCACATTTCCCTGATTTTGTCACTGTGGTATTCACCCTAACTGACGCATTAACAGAGTTGTTTTGCAATATATATGTATTTGTGTGTGTGTGTGTGTGTGTGTGTATATGTGTGTGTGTGTGTGTGTGTCTATATATATATATATATATATATTCTTTGCAAAAACAACTTTGTTAATGCATTAGTTAGGGTTGGCTGCAGTGACAAAAGTAGGGAAATGTAGCGTTAGGGTATCCAACCCTACCCCCCCCCACATACACCCTGCAGGTAGCAACAGGGGTGGGTATGCCTTGGGGTTCTCAACCCAAACATTCACCCCATTCCATAAGTAAATAAGCTGAGATGGGTACAGTATATGAGAATGGGGTGAGCATTAGGGTTGAGAACCCCAAAGCATACCCCACCCCTGTTGCTGCCTGCAGTGTGGGGTGGGGTGTTATCGTTGGAAATCCTAATGCCACATTTCCCTACTTTTGTCACTGTAACCAACCTTACCTGATGCACTAACAAAGCTTTTTACAAAGAATGTCCTTACTTTTTGAAATAGTATAATCAAATCCTCATTTGTCTGTGGGAGCCCAGTGCCCTCCGGGCCCTACACTCCCATCCCTCCATAGATGTGCACATGCATGTTGCCAAGAAAGCATTTCAGCCAAAACAGCAACCAAGTTGTCAGCATAGCCTTGTTATTATTCCACCTCATTAATACTGGGCTGAGAATATTCGAATCTACACTGAAACGTCATTCTGCTCCACCACAACGTCACTCCATGCCACAGGGGAGAAAACACATTTCGGCCAGGATTTGAAAAGTGACAGCTGTCATGTTCAGGAGGTCATGTAAAAATGGCTAAGTGGAAATGTTGGGGTGAAAATATTTAAAATTACCAAAGTTATGAGCGAGTATAGTTAAATTGAAACACATGTACATAACTTCGCCATTTTTACATATTTTGACCCCATATTTTCAACATAGCATTCTTATGACCCCATCTTATGAACAAAGTCAATGACAATTTTCAAATCATGCGCAAAAGGTGATTTCACCAACTGACTGCAAGATTGCTTTTCAGGATGGATTTGCAAAATTCCAGTGATATTGTCCACAAGGTCAGGGCTGCAGCTATGAACTTTGGGGCCCTGGACAAGTCATTGAAATGGGCCCTGTTTCCCAAACCAGCTAATGCCAGGAGTAATGCCAGCACCTCAAGTGGGCCCTCCTGAGCTCAGGCCCTGGACAACTTCCCACTTCCCCATTACTGCGGCCCTGCACAAGGTACTCACTGAAACACGAGGTTTGGTTCTCCAGCCTCTGTTCCATAAAGGTCAAACAAGCTGTGCTCAGGATAGCAAACTTTATTTCCAAATCCAGCAGTGAAGATACACCACTCTCCTCAATGAACAGCCAAATGTTTTTGGCGATACTAGCGCTTTCTCAAGGCTGGGTTAATGCAATCAATGAGTTCCATTTAACCATGAAATTTAAAGTGATCCTGTGCTAAAAATTTATAAAACAAATAACCATCCTTGTCCCATCACAAAAATATTCACTAAAAACTATATACCAGGCAAACAAATAAATAATTTATTAATTCATACAAAAAATACACTTAAAGTTATAAGTACACAACACAAGATGGCTTGAAAAAGCCAAGACGACTCTTTCTTTTTCCAAGAGATCAGTTTTTATCTCCGATTCCACGGACTCTGCATCCTCTAAGATGTATCTAATGAGTCTTGCCTTTCATGCCCACACAAAATCTGAACATTTTTGACACTGTAGTGGGTTTGTATAAATTCACTCGAAAACTGCACCTCAAAGCTTTCTTTCATAAGGAGGCAAATTACACTGAAAACTTTTCAGAGGACTGGTACAATAGCCCTCCAGAAATAAAGGTAGAAGACACCTGCCCTGCCACTTTCAAACCTAAATCTACCTTCATCCCACCACAGAACCTGACTGTTTCAGTGTTTGAAAAAGCCTATATCCAAGACCTTGAAGCATTAGATATAGAACCCACACATTTCTATAATTGCACAGCTGCTGAAAAACAGGCAATACAAGACCTTAAAAACAATAACGAAATCATCAGCAAGTCTGAGGATAAGGGTGGGTCTATTGTGGTTTGGGATAGCAAAGACTATGAACAAGAAATGTTGAGACAGCTATTGGATATGGAGTTCTATACATCCTTGCCCCACAAATGAGTATAAAAAAGAAATTGATGTACTGCTACATGATGCATTGATCAATGGCATCATAAACAATGACACATATAATTTTCCGTAGGTGGAGCATCTGGTAAGGGCAGCTCTTTATGGACTGACAAAAATCCATAAAAGTGTGCATAAGCCTCCAGCATGACCTACTGTGGCCCACATAGGCTCCATCACAGAGCCACTGGTACAATTCATTGATGGCCATTCTTGTAATAAGTATGGAGTTTAACTTTAAAGTAAGCACAGAGGTCTTAGTATCAGGCCTCTTATGTAGGCAATTTGCTTTAAATTAAATCCTCAACTGTTGCTTGTCTCAGAGATCTTGGACCCATATAGGCTCAGTGATCTAGAAAAGATTCCTATACAGCTTCTGAAATCTTCACTAAGGTTAAAAATATCTGTCCCCTACTGCATACATCAGTGCAGAACTGGGCATCGACAGCTTTAAGACTCTAGCAGACTCACTATACATTGGAAACTGGATTAAATGCACCAGAGGGGCTCCAGATGATTTAATAAGAATATGCCTGGATAAAAAAAGAAAGGTAGGCACTTTTAGGGTCCCAAAAATCTCTGTGGCTATCCTACCTCTGTGTTCTCCTACAAAAATATCAACTGCAATATCTCCATACTTAGTATAAGAATGGAATCACCATTAGTTGGAAATATAAGAACTATATTAAAAATAAAATCAGATACTTTAATCAGAACCTGGATTTAGAGTGGCTATCTCACTCCAGATTTTCGCCCTGGTAGTCAACCAATGAGAACTGGTTCAGTTTCAGGTATTATTTAGATCACATTCTCAAACCTAAACAAGGGACCTGTTTCTTAATTTAGAAACTTGAGCAGTTTCCCAGCAATGTTTTAGATGCCAGATTTGGTCGTGCACCAAGATCCTCAGAGATCCCTTGCTCGTGCCTGTTGGGGGGGGGGGGGGGCTATGAAAATTTGAACCATGTGATGTTTCACTGCACCTGGTATGCTAAACCATGTAAAACTTATCAATCAATCAGTTTTATTTATAAAAAAGGCACCTTTCTAAAACCAAGGCGCCTGTACAATAAAATACATAAAATAAAATAAATTATTTTAAACAACATATAAGTTACAACAAAGAATAACATAAAACCACATAATAAATAAACACATCAATCAACAAAAGCCAGGTTAAAAGATAAGTTTTAAAGCAGTTTTAAAACTCTGAAGTCAAGCAATCTCATACCCGATGAGGTAGAGAGTTCCACAGGGGCGAACAACAAAGCTAAATGCCCTTGCTCCTGATGTCTGCAAACATACCCTGGGAACCTCCAGCAATCCCTCATCGGTGGATTGGAGAGGATGGGAGGGACAGTAGGGGCAAAGGAGATCTTTCAGGTAGCTCGGTCTCTGGTCATGTAGGGCCTTATAGGTTAGCAAAGCAACCTTGAAGGTGATCCGCCACTTAATCGGCAGCCAGTGCAGACCGCGGAGCACAGGCGGTTTATGACTGGCTCTTGAAACAGCAGTCAACAGCCTGGCAGCCGCGTTCTGCACCAGCTGCAAGTGGTGGATATCAATCCCCGACAGCCCTAGGTAAAGGGCATTGCAGTAGTCAAGGCGGGAGGCAACGAAGGCGTGAACCAACGTTGGAAGATCATCGGGAGAAACCAGATGTTTCACCCGGGCGATATTTCTCAGATGGTAAAAAGAGGTTTTAACAACTGCTGATACTTGTAATTTCAAGGTCAAACAGTCATCAAAAATAACACCCGGGTTCCATACCCGGTCTGAGGTGGCTAGCTGGACACCTCCAAGCCATAAGCCCGAAGGTGAACCTGCCAGCACACCGCCTCCACGACAACCTGGGTTCACAACCAACACCTCAGTTTTATCAGGGTTCAACCTCAGCCAGCTCATGTTCATCCAGGCCTGGATTTCAGTTAGACAGCTGTTAAGCACCGAGACAGCATCATCTTGTTCAGGGACAAAAGACATGTATAGCCGAGTATCATCTGCATAGCAGTGAAAACTCAAGCCATACATCTAATAATCGCTCCTAACGGCAGCATATTCACTGCAAACAACATGGGTGCTAAAACAGATCCCTGCAGAACCCCACAGGGCAGGGAGAAAGGAGCTGAGGTACAAACCCCAGACACCACTCTCTGAGTCCTACCCATGAGGTAAGATTTAAACCATCTGAGGACAGTCCCGACAGTCCACAGATAAGCTGCAGTGATCCAAAAGCACACCATGGTCCACAGTATCAAATGCTGCAGAGAGATTAAGAAGGACCAGAATGGAACGGGTCCTTCGATCTCTCGCTATCAGATCATTTAGTACCCGAACAAGAGCCATCTCTGTGCTATGTCTCTTCCTGAAACTGGACTGGAGAGGATCATAGATATTGCGGCTGGTCAAATGGTCCTCCAGTTGTAAAGCCACCACCTTCTCGATAACCTTACCCAAAAAGGGAAGGTTAGAGACCAGCCTGTAGTTTGTAAGACAGTCAGGATCCAAGGAGGGTTTCTTAAGGAGGGGCCGTACCACGGCATCCTTAAGGGGAGCTGGAAAAATTCCCCTCTCCAAGGATAACCAGACTATCTCAACAAGGACCGGGCCGATGACATTGACACAGCCAACAAGCAAGCGCATCAGGCCCAGATCCAAACTACAGTTGGTAGGACGTAAAGTCTGGATAACCATCACAATATCATTGATTGTAGGCTGGCCAAAGTCGCACCACTCAAACCGGACATCCGATATCTCCTGCCGACCACTGCTACTGCCTAGAGAAAGGATCAGGTGGATATCGGACCTGATAGTGGCAACCTTATCCGTGAAGAATTGAGCAATCTCCTCACACTGCTCTTGTGAAAAAGCATTTCTGGGCTGAAGACAGAGTGGATTGCACAATCTGTCCACAGTCCGGAAAAGCTGAGCTGATCGAGTCTGCATGGCAGCAATCTCCCTGGACAGGAATTCTGCATTCTTATGGGAGATTGTTGATTGATAGACCAAATAATGGTCCATCAAACTAAGCCTGTCACATACCAGGCCGGACCTCCGCCATCACCTCACTAGCCTTCGTCCAACTCTCCTCAACTCCCTCAGGTCCTCATCAAACCATTGGAGACCTAGGGCAAAGGGAGAGTGGATGAACACGAACAGGAGCAATGGAATCCAGGGCCTCTGTCACCGCCCTATTATAGGCAAGTACAAGATCCCCTGGATCCATGCATTCCCTTGGCATGCCCAATAGGTCAAACACTGCCATCAGGCCATCTGGGGATAAGCCCCTCACAGTGCGGTACTCGACCATCTCCACAGGGGCAGGCCTCTTAGGGGGGACCTCAAAACTGAAGCTGATAGTATGATGATCTGACCATCCGACTGGTTCCACCACCAAGTTGGATATCTCCATCCCCAGGAGAAACACCAAGTCCAATGAATGACCACCAATGTGGGTCGAGGAGGAAACAACTTGTGTGAGGCCCAGTAAACTCATTAATTGGAGGAAGTCTTGTCCAAACTGTGAGAGTTCATCATCGACCCAAGCACTGAAATCCCCATGGATCAGCCATCTATGTGATCCCAATGTTAGGTCGGTGATGAAGTCCGTGACTTCCTGCAGGAAAACATTCCCGTCTCCTGGTGGACGGTAGATGAGAAGAATCCTGCACCCCACACCCTCACCCACGATACATTCAAAGGAGTTGGTGGTTCCCACTGGAATTTCCCTCAGGTTCAGTTCTGATTTAAAACAAGGGCCACACCCCGCCCTACGTTCGATCCTCAGGCGAGTGCATCACGGTACCAGGTGGAACTGCTGAAGCCAAAACAGGGCCAGCGTTCCCATCCAACCAGGTCTCGGTGATGCAACCTAGGTCGGTTGAATTAACAAGATCTGCGATTATAGTGGTCTTGTTTTTAATCGACCTGGCATTGCATAACACTGCCCGAGTTTGATGAGTAGCCAAGGAAGACCGAGTTTCCTGTCTGCAATAGGCAGAACCCTTGGGTATAGGAACCAGACAGGGAGGACCCCTTTCCTGAACCCATTTCACCCCAGGGCATCTTCTTGTCCCCACTATTCCAATCCGTCCACTCCTCTCCATTGCCCCGCCAGGCCGAGTCCCCACCGAACCCTCCTTTCTATTCCCAAACCCCTACATCATCTATACACCTCTGGGGACAAAGGGGGGCAAAAGAAAGGGTGGATATCTCTCAGCCTGGAGGGGGAATAATGCCTAACCGTCAACCCTGGCCAACACATTTTTTTTTAAACAAATAACCCAAACTAAATAATATATGACCACCCCAAACAACACAATCTATAACAAATACAATCCCCACCCCCAAAATAAAACTAACTAAAACAAAACACAAAAACTTCACTAAAATGAAACCAACTTTAAAAGTATTGTCCTAACCCCTGTATACTGGATTAGAGACCTCTGCACATATACAAAATTATTTCAATCTTTCCTCCTATAGTGTCGTTGTAAGGCACTCTTACTGACCTACAAAGTCCAAAACTGTAAAAGAAAAAAGAAAATCAAAAGAAAAATAAGTAAAATAAGTTCAAGCCCTCTCACTGCCTAAACAAATTTATGAAGCATAAAACAAACAATAAATCAGAAGAATAAATAAAATAAATAAGATAAGATAAGTTCAAGCCCTCTCACTGCCTGAACAAATTTATAAAACATCAAACAAACAATAAATCAGAAAAATAAATATAAAAGTCAAAGTGTGGACCCCAGGTCCTCTCACCACTGGGTTCCACTGTGTAAGTCCCAGTACATAAAACATAAAATAATATTATCCTTTTAAATGCAGATACTCCAAAGTCCAGAGCAAGAGAGAGACGTAATATATCCTACGAGTAAGTCAATAGGCACCTCCACTCCACCGAGCTCCGATCAAGTAATCAGCTCTCAAGCAAATCCAGGCAAAAATCCAAGCACCAATCAGACATAGTCACTCAGATCCTTGATTCACGGGTCAAGAAACCAAAACAGTGAAACGGAACTAAATATTAAACCGGGCAGATAAAGTTTAGGAAGGGAAAAGAGACTCCCCATCCACCACCCAAAATGGACCCCCAGTCACTCCTGGGACCCGCAGCTACAAAGATCATGGCAATTAGGCCTCCCGGACCAACCCCGAGGCCTCTTAGGGTGGTCTCCGATAATGCCTCCAGCTCCCTGGGGCAAAACCCAGCCAACTCCCGCTCGATCCCTGGGAGTCGATATGGCCCTAAAGCAGTGGAAATCAGGGAGCCCCCCAACGGACACTGCCCAATCAAGGCAAAACCTTGATAGCCACCGATCTTAAATCTACCGGCTCTTTCAATCAAAACTCCACTATCAGTTCTTTATACATTGATATCTTAAATAAAGCTGTTCCTCATAGATCTACCAACGTTCTGTACCCAGACTGTAGATATTCGAAACTACTGTAACATAAATATTCACTTAATTTACTCCTGTTGGGTGCCTCTTCTGTCTCCACTCCTGGTTTTCAAAGAATCCAACTTAGGTCTTTAGTATCTTGTCTCAAGTTAGTGAGACTCCTGAAGACCCATTTCTTTTTCTGATGACAGTCAATGACTCACTTATTATTAATAAAGCTGCAAACTATTTTGTATTGCTCACAGAATACACAGGAACACACCTTTCATCTGTCTTTAACCTTTTAATTTTTGTACTACATCTTAAACTGTGTATATTGATTATTTTATTTGTTTTAATGTTTTTAGTTTCATTGTAAGGGCATGCTGCTGATCAATAAAGTATTTAAACCATTGACGGCCACATCAAATCCGTGGCATAAAAAACTACATCTTATTTATGGGACGCTACAGACCTTTTGAACATCCTGGAGGATACTGATATGCAACCTGACTGGTACTTTGTAACAATTGCGGTCAGGGCTTTATACACCAATATTCCCCATGATCAAGGCCTTGATGCCTTAAGAGACATGTTGTATGAGGATACAGAACTTTCACCACCTTTGTGGAATTTCTTATCCTCTAACTGAAAAGTGCTAATGTCGACACTTTTCCATTTATGGATCACGTGTATCTACAGACAAAGGGGACCCATAGGGGGCAAGCCATGGCCCCAACTATGCAATCATATACACTTCAAAAGGGAACAAGACTTCATATATGGTGAAAATATGTTTTAGCTAAAATTGACCTGTACAAATGATATATTGATGATTTGTTTTTTTTGGAAGGGCACAGAATTAGAACTGTTTCAATTTGAACATTATCTGGAATCCACCAATGAAAACCTTAGATTTGAGATGACCTTTTGTAATGGGAAAGGGATTTGCCACTAACACCAATCACTCTCAAAATGGCCTGGTTCAGGTCAGGGCACTGGTCCACCCCGCTACAACTTGAAAGAGAAAAACACAAGGTAATCTGACTATGCCAACCACCCGGAGGTGGATTTTTGTGTGATGCCTGGCCAGCGGGTGTCAGGAGAAATTTTGGGGAAGGGGCCCAAGTTCAATTGCTACCACTGGGACACAAAGAGAGGCGTGATGCTGACTCACATGCAAAGAACAATGTAAAAGTTTATTAAAAATAGCTGAACAATAACATTACACTAAAGATCTGCACTCGAAAACTATAAAGGACTAGAACATTACAAAAGTAATGCACAGCATTTCTAGATTCAAAATTCTAAAGATAAGATACCTAAAATTATACTGTACACTACTCAAAGATCAGCTGAAAATATTCTAAACCAGCCACCCTTGCATGTCAAAATGGGGAAGGGGAAAAAGCAAAAGAGGGAACCAGCTGCCTGGGACAGGGGAAAACACAGGCCAGGACTATTCCGAGGTGGTGTGGGCCATCGGCACAAAGGTCTCCACAGACCACTGGAAATGACACCCCTCCAGGAAAAAGTCTGGTAAATCCACCCAGCCACAGCCCCTACGTTGACTGCCAGGACACAAGGTCAACCAGCCACAGCCCCTATGTGGACTGCCAGGACACAAGGACATGATAGCTGGTCGGGAAAACAGTGACAGGGCACCTGGGATCACACAGAGGCTGAAGGGTGGTGGCACAATAAACATTTCTATTACTAAATCTGGTGCTCGTGTTTTTTTTTCTAGCAAACATTCCTACTTAGGGAACTTTATAGCCAGATAAAACAATTCAGGTTATCAGATTACATAAAATTGCAGGGGCACTGTCCTTCATGGCCATCTTCAGCTGGCACACCGATACTGGCATAGGGACAATGTCCTCACAGGGGCCCAAAAGTGTTGCAATAAAACAATTATGTACATTTATTTACAAGCAGTTTACTTTCGAGAGTGCATTGCCTTTTTAAACCTGGCCTCGACTGCAGGCCACTTGAATTCAGATGTCAGGCATTAATCCACACTAAGGTATACAGTTCTACTTAGCTCCTATTAGGAGCCTTGCATTTATTCTGCCTCTTTAAGCCACTTTTGTAAGCAATAATAAATATTCATTTAGTCATTATACAGTTCCTGCCCCTTTTTAGACTGGAGGGGCCTGTCATTGCCCCCCTTAACTCTCTGGAGTCTGTCATTGCCCCTTTAAGACCACTGTACAGGCAGTCAATCAAGTTCACGTAATCCCAGCCCCTTCTCCCACTGTCAGTTGGGCTCTCTCGTAGCTCCGCCCTATGGGCGGTCTTTGCTGGGGCCTTGTACACCCCATAGCCATTCAGCTCGAGGAAGCCTTCTCTTACTCCACCCATGGGCAGTCCTTTGCTCAAGGTCTAGCCTGCCCCACATTTTTCTGGCTTTTGGAGCCTTTCTGACCCGCCCCATGGGCAGTCCTATATTCAGGGCCTTGACCTTGCCCACAGTCACTTCTGGCACCTGGAGTGCCCAAGATTTTATTAAAAAACTGTATTTGTTTTCTTCCGGTGGCCAGCATCCGAACTTGGTGCTGCCGCCACTCACCCTGCCACCCTCTATCTGCTTCTGGGCTGGGGCTGCTGCTGAAGCCACTGTGGGGAGGTCTGGACCTGCCTCCTCCCAAAGGCCTCCACTAACTGTTGGACTGCTGGTGTGCTGGAGGGGACGGCCTAATGCTGCTGGCACCACCCCTCGCAGGAAACCTCCTCCTCCTGCTGCTGATGGAGGGGATGGCCTACTTTACTGCCGCTGCTCCTCCTGAAACACTTGCTGCTGGACTGCTGCTGGGGCCGGCCTGGACCCATTGCCCCTCCCAGAGAACCTCCAATTGCCACTATGGAGGGGCCGACCTAGACCCACTGCCCCTTCCAATGAACACTCTGCTGCTGGGATGCCAGATGGAGGGGCCAGCCTGAGGTTGCTGCCGCCGCCCCTCCCATGGAACCACACTGCAGCCGGTGAGGAATGGAGGGGATGGCCTGGACCTGCTGCCCCTCCCGACAACGCTTTACCACCACTGCAGCACTGGAGAACCCAACAGACTACAGTTGCCATAAGGAAGAGGAAGCAATCACTGATGGACTGGCCAGGACATCGGGAGGGACCCCAGGACATCAGGTGAGTCCCTCCCCTTGGCCGAGCCCCGGCCAGCCTAGCACTCCCCTCGATACTGCTGCTGCTCCTTTCTGCCCTCCGAACATGGACTGGACTGAATGGCCACTGCCATTTAAATGGGCTGAGGATTCCATTTCAGAATCCTCTTGAGCACATCCCTGCCTGCATGTCCTCGCAACCAGACCCACAAGAGCAGGTACCGGTGCGAGGTAACTGGGCATGAGGGAAGTTCTAAGGAGCTGCAGGCATGGTAAAATGAGCAGAGAAACATTTTTTTAATGGAACCCAGCTGGGATCTACGTTTGGGGGTACCTACTGGGACCCAGGTGAACCTAACGCTGGGGTACCTATCCAACCTGCTTACCCAACCCCCAGAGCACCTGGATGCCCATTTTAGGAGGGCTTCAGGACTCTGGGGCACTACAAATTCACCCACACAAAAATATACATGTCCCCATGTATAGCTTAGCTTAACCTGTAACTACTCTATACTGTACACTATGCCATTGTTTTGCATTCCTACCTGAGCTGCTTCACGCTTAGGACTCCTTGGAGCACTCGCTCTACATCCTGCTGACTACACCAAGAGTGTAATGGGAAAGGGATTTGCCACTGACGCCGACTGCTCACAAAATAGCCTGGTTTGGGTCAGGGCACAGGTCCACCCCAGCTACAACTTGGAAGGGGAAAAACACAAGGTAATCTGACTACTCCAACCACCCGGTGGTGGATTTTTGTGTGATGCCTGGCTAGCAGGTGTCAGGGGAAATTTTGGGGAAGGGGCCCAAGTTCAATTGCTACCACTGGGACACAAGGAGAGGCATGATGCGGACTCACATGCAAAGAACAATGTAAAAGTTTATTAAACATAGCTGAACAATAACATTACACTAAAGATCTATACTCTAAAACTTTAAAGGACTAGATCCTTACAAAAGTAATCCACAGCATTTCTAGATTCAAAACTCTAAAAGATAAGATACCTACAATTATACTGTACCCCTACTCAGAAATCAGCTGAAAACATTCTAAGGCAGCCAACCTTGCATGTCCAAATGGGGAAGGGGAAAAAGCAAGATAGGGAACCAGCTGCCCGGGACAGGGGAAAACACAGAACAGGACACAGGCCAGGACAGTTCTGAGGTGGTGTGGGTCATCGGCACAAAGGTCTCCACAGACCACCGGAAATGACACCCCCTCCAGGAAAAAGTCTGCCAAATCCACCCAGCCACAGCCCCTATGTGGACTGCCAGGACACAAGGTCAACCAGCCACAGCCCCTATGTGGACTGCCAGGACACAAGGTTACCCAGCCACAGCCACAGCCCCTACATGGACTGCTGGTACACAAGGACATGACAGCTGGTCGGGGAAACAGGGTCAGGGCACCTGGGATCACACGCAGGCTGAAGGGTGGTGGCACAATAAAAATTTCTATTACTAAACCTGGTGTTGGTGTCTTTATTTCTAGCAAACATTCCTATTTAGGGCACTTTATAGACAGAAAAAACAATTCAGGTTATCAGATTACATAAAATCGCTGGGGCACTGTCCTTAGTGGCCATCTTCAGCTGGCACACCGATACTGGCATAGGGACAATGTCCTCACAGGGGGCCCAAAAGCATTGCAATAAAACAATTATGTACATTTATTTACAAGCAGTTTACTTTCGAGAGTGTGTTGCCCTTTTAAACCTCGCCTCGGGTGCAGACCACTTGAAATCTGCTGACAGGCGTTAATCCACACTAAGGTATACAGTTCCTTACTTACAGTTCCTTGCTCTACAGAGCCTTGCTTTTTGCTGCCCTCTTTAAGCCACTTTCACAAGCAGTAATAAATATCCATTTAGTCATTATACAGTTCCTGCCCCCTTTTAGACTGGAGGGGCCTGCCGTTGCCCCCTTAACTCTGGGGGATCTGTCATTGCCCATTTAAGACCACTGCACAGGCAGTCAATCAAGTTCACATAATCCCAGCCCCTTTTCCCACTGTCAATGGGGCTCTCTCGTAGCTCTGCCCCATGGGCGGTCTTTGCTGGGGCCTAGTACACCCCACAGTCATTCAACTCAAGGAAGCCTTCTTTTACTCCGCCCATGGGCGTTCCTTTGCTCAGGGCCTTGCCCGCCCCCCATTTCCCTGGCTCTTTGGAGCCTTTTCCACCTCCGCCCCATGGGTGGTCCCTATATTCGGGACCTTGCCCTTACCCACAGTCACTTTGGCACCTGGAGCACCCAAGATTTATATATATAAAAAATATGTATTTGTTTTTCTTTTGGCGTCCAGCACCTGAAACCTGGTGCTGCACTCACCCTTCCACCCTCCATCTGCTTCTGGGCTGGGACTGCTGCTGAAGCCTCCATGGGGAGGCCTGGACCTGCCTCCTCCCAGAGGCTTCCACTAACTGCTGAGCTGCTGGTGTGCTGGAGGGGACAGCCTAATGCTGCTGCCGCTGCCCCTCCCAGGAAACCTCCTCATCCTGCTGATGGAGGGGATGGCCTACTTTACTGCCGCTGCCCCTCCCGAAACACCTGCTGCTGGACTGCTGCTGGGGCCAGCCTGGACCCACTGCCCCTCCTGAAGAACCTCCAATTGTCACTATGAAGGGAGCTGGCCTGGACCCACTGCCCCTCCCAACAAACACTCTGCTGCCGGGCTGCCAGATGGAGGCACCAGCCTGAGGTTGCTGCTGCCGCCCCTCCCACGGAACCGCACTGCAACCGGTGAGGAATGGAGGGGACAGCCTGGACCTGCCACCCCTCCCTACAACACTTTACCGCTGCTGCGGCACCGGGAAACCCAATGGACTACAGCCACCATGAGGAAGAGGGAGCAATTGCTGATGGACCAGCCGGGACATCAGGAGGGACCTCAGAACATCAGGTGAGTCCTTCCCCTTTGGCCGAGCCCTGGCTGGCCTAGTGTTCCGCTCAGTACTGCTGCTGCCTCTTTCTGCTCTCCGAAGACAGACTGGAATGAATGGCCACTGCCGTTCAAATGGGCTGAGGATTCCGTTTTGGAATCCTCTCGAGCCCAACCCTGCCTGCATGCCCTTGCGACTGGGCCCATGAGAGCAGGTGCCTGGTGCAAGATAATGGGGGGGTTCTAAGGAGCTGCAGACAAGGGAAAATGAGCAGAGAAATTTTTTTTTTTTTAACAGAGCCCAGTTGGGGCTATACGTTTGGGGGGGAGTACCTACTGAGACCTAGGGGCACCTAACACTGGGGCACCTATCCAACCCTGCCTACCCAGCCCCCAGAGCACCTGGATGCCCATTTTTGGAGGGCATCAGGACTCTGGGGCACTACACGTTGACCTTCAATGGGTCAATTTTCTCGATCTTACTATTAAAACCAGTGACAACAATAAAATAGTGACTCAGCTGTTCAGAAAAATTGACACACAGAAATTCTCTGCTGCTTTATGGCAGCTGTTATCTGAAACAGATCACTGATAACATTCCTGTTGGGCAGTTTATGAGAAATAAGAGGAGCTGCATTACTGAGGAAGACTATCAAACTCAGGCTAGTCTTTTTCAAACAGATTCTTGCAAAGAGGATACAATAGGGGGGTGATAGAGATAGTAAAAAATAGAGTGGACAATCTAGATAGAGGGACCCTTCTATCTCCCAGCACTTGAACTAGAAATCAGAGACACAATAGAAACACCACTCCAAATTTTATCACCACTTTCAACCCTACAGGTATCTCTGGTTAAAGACTTAATTTCAAGGAACTGGCACATTTTAGGAACAGAAAAGAAGTTGGAACAAGTTGTCCAAAACACCCCTCGAATAGTTTTTAAAAGGGATAAAATCTAAATGACCAGCTTGTTCACAGTACCGTCTGGGATCAAAACACAGGGGGCAGTACACGTAAACACCTACCTGTAGGCATACAAAAATGTGGCAGTTGCCTTTTCTGCTAGTATATGAGAGAGAGACAGGAATTTAAGGACCCTGGCACAGGAAAATAATACCAAATAAAAGACTTTGTTACCTGTAACACACAAAATGTTATTTACCTCGCACAATGTGGAGCTTGCTGTGCTTTTTACATCAGAAAAAAACAAAAGGAAACTTAAGAAATGAATGGGACAGCACATTAGGAGTGTGCAGAAACTTGATGGGATTAGTGCCCTAGCTCAACAGATCCAGCACAAAGGCAGGGAATACTTCTTCACTTTTCAACCCATAGAAAGACTTTACGAATCAGTGAAGGGTGGGGATTTGGACAGAAAGTTACTTCAGAGAGACAGAGAGACATTCTGGCAGTATAAATTAAAACCTTATGAATGCCGTGGTCTAAATGAACACTTCCAGTTGTCTCCTTATTTATGAATGTCTTTTTGAGTGACGTTATGTTTGCAGCACTGCTTATTTATCCTAACCAGCTGTTGATTTTGTATTATTGTTAACAAATTTTCCTTACCTAGTTATACTGTTATTAACAACACATATTTATCCTAATTAGCATTACATTTTGTGCCCTTGGTATATACCAGTCTACTTTTAAATTCCCTATTTACTCCCATTTTCCTTTTTTTTCCCCTTCCCCACTCCTCCATCCTTATCCTACCTGTTTCTCTTCTTCTCAACTTGTGTTGTATATTTATAACTTTAAGTGTATTTAATGTATGTATTTATAAATTATTTGTTTGCTTGGTATATGGTTTCTAGTGCATATTTATATGATAGGACAAGGATGGTTATTTGTTTTGCAATTTGTTTTAGCAAACTGTCACTTTAATTTTCCTGGTTAAATGGAACTCATTGATTGCACTAACCCAACCTTGGGAAAGCGCTAGTATTGCGTGAGCATTTCTGGCTATTCATTGAGGGAGGGTGCATGGTGTATCTTCACTGCTGGATTTGGAAATAAAGTTTGTTATCCTGAGCACAGCCTGTGTGGATCTTTATGGAACAGAAACTGGGGTGCCGAGCCTACATGTTTCAGTGAGTGCTTCTATTTTGATTTTTGCTCTGGTCCTTTGCTGTTTGTAGAGCTGACTTTCTTGTCCATAAAGTGGGGTCCCCAAAAAAGCCATGTTGAAAATGTGGGGTCAAAATATGCAAAAATGGCAAAGTTATGCATTAAAGTTGAAAACCCCGGGGGCCGGCCCGGTGGCGCTGAGGGTTGAGGCGCCGGACGCCACACCTCGTGCTACGCCGGTGACCCGGGTTCGGAGACGGACTCGGGTGGCCGGGGGTCAGCCAGGGGAGAGGGAGGATTGAGCGTCCCAACGGATGCTCTCCTCCCTCAGGGGTGGAACCAAGAACACTCTCGCGTTCTGCATTCCCTTCACAGCCGGTGGGAGCACCGGCAACAGAAGGGGATGGAGGCGGCTCCAATCATCGGTGCCGGGGAGGGGGGACGTCAGCAGCGCATGAGAGGTTGACGTGCATCAGCACGCCACCACTCGGGACGTACGTCCTAGTGCACGACGTCTCAGAGGGCAGGGGAAACTAGGGGGAGAAAAGCGGAAATACCTCTCAGCAGCCCTAGATGATAGCCTCTCAGATACCATCCGGACCACCAAGGAGAAGGACAGACCCCGCTGTGCAGGAGGAGAGAGGGAGGCACTCTAGGGGGAGATCCTCAGAGGTGGAATGAATGGGATGAGAGGAAGGAAGGAGGGGGCCCCAAGAGAGAACAAGGATGATAAAAAGGAAAGTTAAAAAAAAAAGTTGAAAACCCCATTGAAATACATTGAACTGCAGTTACCTTAGTTTTTCAAATTGCAGTAAGCGGTTCCAGCAGCAAGATGTGTCTTCAATCAGAGAGTGGATCTTCATCCTGGGACCTATTCAGGTGAGTGAGGGTGTGTGG
This sequence comes from Neoceratodus forsteri, assembly GCA_016271365.2. Lineage (NCBI taxonomy): Eukaryota > Metazoa > Chordata > Ceratodontiformes > Ceratodontidae > Neoceratodus > Neoceratodus forsteri. The sequence goes on along the minus strand of CM028137.1, from coordinate 724,257,502 downwards.
GGAGGTGCGTGGTGTTGGTTGCTGAGTGGGAGGTGGGGGTGGGGGGTCAGATCGGTGAGGGACACTTTTCTTTTTTACAGGCATAAAAAAAATCAAGGGACCATTTTCTTTATTTCAGATCGGGAGGGTGATCAGAGGGTGAAGGGTGCCACTAGATGCCAGGGATCATAAAAGCAATAATGGGGACATTGATTGGAGGGTAAGGGGATGCCACTAGACACCAGGGCTAATAATAAAACAATGGGGATAGTGATCAACATTGGGAGGGCAATCGGAGGGTGGGGGGGTGCCACTAGACACCAAGGATCATAAAAGCAATAATGGGGACATTGATCGGAGGGTGAGGGGATGCCACTAGAGACCAGGGCTAATAATAAAATAATGGGGAGTATTGGGAGGGTAATCGGAGGGTGGGGTGCCACTAGACACCAGGGATCAAGCTCAAGCTTATTGTTTGACGTTTTGGTCATTACAGTTCCAAACAAATGTACACAAAGATACATGATAGAAAGAAGCATAACAATATAAAATACAATATAAACACTACAATAGTAAATATCAAAAACAGCAATTTAAACCTTTATGCATCTTTAGTTAATCTATTCATATCTGCTTAACATTAAGCAATAATCATTTCAGTAAAACTTAAGTTTAGCTCTAGATGATTTCTGCACCATTCATTCACATTATAGGAGTGAGACCCTAGCACTGTGCTCACTCTAAATGTATTTAGTTCTCATTAATACCAGTTTCAGAAGATAAATGAGCTCCTGTCAGAAGTTGCATCACAAGTCCTGTTCACATAGGACAAGATAAATTAACACATTACTTCATTTGTCCCAGAGTATTTTCCTATAGAAAATCATATAGTACCACATTCTTGTTTTCCCTGATTTGTACTTCTGACACAATATAAAAATCATACAATCTAAGTAGTATTAAACATTTTGAAGCGGTGAGATTTCTATAACTTCATGGATACCACTAACATATTTAACTTCTAATTTGTACATACCGACATACATACATACCTAGCATAATGAATTACTGAATACTTAAAATGAATTCCCAAGGACTCAGATCAAATAAAATGTTGTCTCCTAGGTTACAACAATTTGGTATAAACAACATAAAAAGACAGACAAAACAAAACATCAAAATCAAACATAGTTGTTTCATGTTATGTTGCACTCTGTTGAGGAATTTTCATACAATAGTTTGTCTTTAGAAAAAAATTGCTTACTAGTTCAATTATATAAGAACTAAGCTTCCAGGAAGCCATTAAGGTTGCTGCCTGCAAGTTCTGCATTTTCCCCATCCAGGCTGAATGTATTCATTGGGGAAATGATTCAAGTGCATTTTTTGTTTTAGAGTGTGCTCCAAGGAAGAATTCCACCAATTCCATAGTGAGCAAATACAAATAATTAAAGTTTGATGCAACTTTTAGCTTGGCCTCCAAGCACCTGGTCAGCCTGTATATAAGGGATATTCAATGGTCAGCTGTCCAATAAATGATTTATGTACTCAAGTGTTGTTTGACCTCGGGTAACCTCATGAGTAGCGAAAGCCACGAGTGAGGTGTCAGAGGTCAAACAGCACAAGTGTAGATAAACTATTTATCTGACAGCTCACCATTGTATATTTCATTTATGCAGTAGGGATACTTTCTGTCAGTGCAGGGACATTTTTGTTGTTGTTGTTTAACCAGGAGTAGCACACTAAGCTGAAAGTTTTTTACAGGAGTAACCTGGGAGCACAGGGAAGTGAAGTGACTTGCTCAGAGTCACACAGTATGCAAGTGGAAGCTGTGGGATTGAAACTCAGGTCTGATCTGCTGGATGTTACCAGATATGCAGCTCAGAGCATTAAACCACTGCGTATACTGCCTCCTTTTGCTTTTGACTGTTTATCTTTTTTTTAAATTATAATTTCTGGGACTTTTTGTTAACGTTCCTAATGTATGTCCGCCTAGCATAGTAGTTGCTATTAAATGAAACACAAATCATTTTGTAGAAAACTTTGTGCTGAATAAATGTCATGCTCACAGTACCACGTTACCTTTTTGTTTTACAGTTATTTACATTTGTTTGTCGAAAAAGTGGATAAAAAATTGAATTGTCTTCTGTTTTTTGCTAATTATAAAAAAACTAAAAGGTATCTATAAATGAAACACCACTCATTTGTAGATATTTTTGTGCTGAACAACTTCCATGCTCACAGTACCATGCTATCTTTTTTTTTGTTTTAAAGTTATTCGCATTTGAATATGGTTAGTACTGCCACTGAGGTCGAACATTTTAAATGAGTTCCAGAGTGATTGTGACATAGCTACTATATGTATAAATATAGGAGCTGTAACAGGGACCTGTGCAATACATCATTTATTTTCACAAGAGCTGTTTGACCTTGGGTAATCTCATGAGTGGTGTAAGCCACAAGTGCTGTGCCGAAGGTCAAACAGCTCGAGTGAAAATAAATCATGTATTCCACAAGGTCCCTGTTACATATTTCATTTATGCAATAGGGATTCTTTAGGATTGTGTAAGGAGTTTTGTTTTAAATTGTTTATTTAATTTTTCATGTTAACATACATGGACTTTTTGCTGTTTTCCCAGGGTAGCTCGGCTTAGCATAGTGGTTGCTAAGCAGTTGCTATGGATGCTCCAACTTGGCATTATGGACAGTACATAATGAAAAAGTTTGATGCACAATTCTTTTGTATTTACATTTTTTAGGAGGGAATTTGCCAGAAAAAGTGAATAAAAACTGAATTTTCTGCCATTTTTTGCAGATTATAAACAAATCTAAAAGGCATCTATATATGACACACCTCTCATTTTGTAGATAGTTTTGTGCTGAACAACTTTTGTGCTCAACGTACAATGCTGTCAGTTTTTGTTTTAAAGTTATTTGTATTTATTTGTCGAAAAAGTGCAAAAAACCTTAACTTTCTGCTGTTTTTTGCTAATTCTATAAAAACTAAAAGGTATCTACAAATAAAACACCACTCCTTTTGTAGATATTTTTGTGCTGGACAACTTTTGTGCTCACAGTGCCATTCTATCATTTTTCGTTTTAAAGTTATTTGCATTTGAATATGATTAGTACTGCTACTGAGGCTGAACATTCTAAATTGGCTGATGACATAGCAACTGTGTACATGCAAGTAGTAATACCCGACAGGGTGGGCGGTATTGGGCAGTACTGGACCACCCAGGGGCATAGTGAGGCCCGACACCACAGGCGAAGGACCTTATTGCCCATGCCGCCCACCCTGGAGGGTATTATTGTGCTTAGAAAATGGGTATAAGTAACATTATGACAATTAAATACAATTTTATAAAAAAAAGTATAATAAATGTAAAGAAAAATAAAAAAAAACACTTTTGTTGTAAAATAGTCCCAATACATCAATATTTGGCCAGAACACATGGTTTTATGGGAGTTGTAGTTTTTACTGGGGCCAGCAGCGCAGGGTTAATGCAGTGATACACGCCCCTCCTTCCATCTGTTGAGTTGTCATTTGTCTATTTGCAGGTGCTCTGGTATGTGGACAGAATGTTTTTGTTTCTTTCTAATGAACAGTTGTGATCAGAAGGTTGCAGCACGGATAGTCGGTGTCACAGAGTGCTAGTTAAAGAGCGTAGTGTCAGGTGCTGACTGCGGGAAGCAGGCGAGCGTGGTGTCAGGTAGTGGCTATGGGAAAGCGGGCTTCTAGGCAGCAGTGTGGAGGAAGGATGTTTCGTTACTTGACTGTGGTTTGCAGGTAGCTTTCTCTTTCAGGGGGGCAGAGACTGTTTCATAAGGGAGGGGAAAATAACTGTTTTTAATGTGGATTATGGAAAGAAAATCGAACAAAAAAATATAAGTTTGTTATATGTCATTAGCAAGCTCGAAAAGTACTGGGCGCCTGAATCTCTCACTAAGTGAGAGAAAAAATGGCGGCATTTGAAAAAAAGTTTCCAGCGCTTCAGCCAATGATGAGAGAGGCTGGGCACTAGGATGCTAAATATGAGGCTGGCATGTGTGGTACTTTTAACTTACAGGGCTCTCACTGTAAGTTAATGTACCCCATGCCAGCCAATCAGCTTTCTTTATTTATTTTTAAAGTCCATTTTCTAAAAATGAGTGATGACATACTTACTATGCATATAAATGGTTTTATTTACACAGCTTCAATACACATTATTTATGGCATGCATTTATTGTTCACGCCTGTTGCATAAATTTTATTTATACATATAGTAGCTCAGATAAAAAGCTTTATCACAGTGAATTTATGACCACTCCTATTGCATAAAATGTTATATCTTCCCCAAGCAGTTAATTCCAGGCTATTTTAACATCCCTGCATTTGGCTCCATAAATGGGAGTCCTATTGGACTTAGTGGACAACTGCTAGGCAAATTACCACTTGAGTTATCAGCATATGCCACAATGGCCATGGCTGTGATTCAGTGAGGCTTTACCATCATTTTCAATTAATGGAAAAGTATGAGATTTAAGTGATGAGGCAAATGTTGTTTAACCATAGGTGTAATCAGGTATCCATAGGTATGAACAGTGAGCAAAACAAGGCATTCAAAACCGGTTCCTTTAGTTCACTTACAAAACTGTATGTTCAATCACCAAGTAAGGAAATAAAACAGAATCATACCTCTTGGGCCTCCACCTGTCACTGAATAAGCATCTTAAATAAATATATGAGGGAGGTTAGCAAGAATGAGTGTATTGGCGAACTTGGCTCCCTTTTCATCAACCTGTGTCCCTCCATTAAGTTTGCTGCCCTTTTGCCAGGCCCCAAACCTTCTCTATACTCACTTCTCTCAAAATTAAGAGCCACTTCAATTATACACACCTAGGGAGAAAGACAGAAGAAAAAACACTCCACTGAGTGCAGTAAGCTTAATACATTAAGTGTGGAACTAGCACCCACAGGCCTTAGGCAAAGGTGGCATACCTTTTTTAAATGTAGTCAGGCGTTCTGGCACATATTGTGCACCTGCAACCCTCAGCGTCCTTACAGGATATCACCAACTGGTAGCACCTCCTTGGGAAAACAGGAAACCTCCATAAACAATTTCCAATAGCCTTCAGAAGCCATCTCTAGCCATACATGCAGTCCAGTAACTCAAAAGGGAACAGGAATTGTGCTGACATTGAAGAGCAGGTAACAGAACCACCTTGTTCAATCTAAAACAGCCATCAGCGTTTCCTGAAACAAACAATTCCTTATTGGGACTGTACTGAAGAAGTTCAGTATTACTAGTCAGGGTGAAACAACATGAGTTTCATTCAAGAATTTTAAAGTAGCGGAGAAAAAATAGAGTTTAATCACTGTCAAAATGACCCAAAAACAAAGGAGTAGTGAACGAGGCAGCAAGGAGTGTAGCAGCACAGCAGAAATCTTGCCGCTCCACCCCCCAAACCAGTATGCTCTCTGGCGCAAGTCAGAAAAGATAGCACTAAATGGCAGCATGACACATCGCATCCTCCGGGGATCATAAAAGTAATAATGGGGACAGCAATTGGAGGGTGGGGGGTGCCACTAGACACCAGGGATAATTAAAAAAGTAATGAGTACTGCAATCTGAGGGTGGAGGTGCCGCTAGACACCAGGGAAGCTATGGAAAAGGCAATCAGAGGGTGGGGGGCTGCCAATTCACAAGAGAAACAAGGAGGCCAGTGATCGGAGGGTGGGGGTGCCACTAAACACCAGGGAAAGGATTTTCATCACAAAAAAGGATCATTTTCATGGCTCGTAATATGAAAAAGAATCTTTTTTCATATAACGAGTCACAAAAAAAGATTTATAATGTTAAAATAAAGAAATTCAAGGGCATTTCTGTAACAGATAAGTGCAAAATGGAGCTGAGGGGGTCCCAATTAGCAAGCTACATGTGGTGGTTTCCACCAAACAAATCATGTTGTTGAGTTATTTACTTTGGTTTCCCTAGATAATTGAAAAAACGAGATGGTGGCAGCATGAAAAAAGATTCCCCATTTGCAACATAGGATTACCCATTTGTGACAAAGGATTACCCATTTGCAACAAAGAATCCTGTTTTGAGGCTCACATCTAACTTTTCCCATTGAAAATAATGCGACATTTAAAAAGGTAATAACTTTCGAACAGATTAATATTTTTTCACCAAATTTTCAAATGGCACATCTGTGACCCAGGACATTTCTACCCTAAAAATTTCAGACCAAATCCCAAATTTTTATTGCAGTGGCGTGACAAAGAATTTTACCAAAAATGGTAATGTTCACTGTTTTACACTCTATATCTCCACACCCACACATCTGACCAGAACGAAACTTGCCACATCAAGAGATCATTGGTTCCTGGTGGCGCATGCAAAATTTCATACAAAGTGCTTGAATGGTTATGAAGTTCTTAAAATGCAAAAGTTCGAGTTACAAAGAAGTGAAGGTTGAACCCTAACTATAGGGGTGCAACGGTGCCCCCATAGCATACATATATATATATATATATATAGTCACATTCTGTTTCTCAAATGTGGAATTCTTTTTCAAGGTTCCACCATTTTGTTTTCAGATAATGAGAGAGAAAAACTTAAATAATTTAAGAAGTATCGGTACATGTTAAACACCAACATCTGATTCTGGAGGCAGTTTGCCCCAAAAATGCCCAGAAACAGGTTATTTGTGTCTGTGGAAGTATTTGTGCTGCAAATTGTGGCAGTTGTTTCCTGAAACAATGGAAGTTTGTGCCGTAAATTGCAGCAAAAGGAGTCAGTGTTTCGCGTAACACCCTTCCTTGTTTCACGATACAGCTGCCACAATTTGCAGTACAAATATGTCCACAGCCAAAAACAACATATTTGTCAGCATTTTGGGGGCAAACTGACCCCAGAATCAGATTCCTCAGCCCTTGATTAGGTAAATACTTGTTGGTGTTTACCTAATTCAAGTTTTTCTTTATGTTTTAAAATCTTCCAGGGGAAGAGGACCAAGGCATGAGAATTGTATAAATAAGTAAAATATGGCCGTTGAGCTCCTCCTACTCAGTTCCCCCTTCTGGCCATTGAACTGACCCCACAATGCGATGCCTCGCCCCCAATTCAAGTTTTTTTTTCTTTAAATATTTTTATTACCCGGTGGTCTAGTGGTCCTCCCTCCCTGATCCCCAATGCCCAATTCCCGATCACAAAATAAATAAAATATGGATGCCTAGCTCCTCCTGCTCAGTGCCTTCTTCTGGCCATTGAACTTACCCCACAATTCGATGCCTTGGATTCAAGTGTTTTTTAACTTTTTAAATATTTTTATTACCTAGTGGTCTAGTAGCCCTCCCTCCCCAATCCCCGATACCTGATGCCCAACTACATATGTCTGTTACTTCCAATCCTGGTGGTCTAGTGACCCTCCCTTGCAAATCCCTCTTCATTGATGGATAGTTGCATCCCCCCACCCTCCAATGTTCTTTGTTGCTGAAAAGAAGAAAACCATTCCTCGATGTCTGTTGTATTTCTTTACCTGTAAAAATAAAAGCTGTCTCTCGCCAATCACACCCGCACCCCCACCTGACCTCCCACTGCACACCCACCTCCTCACATCCCTCTTGACATCCCTACACACCCTCACTCAGCTGAAAATGTCCCAGGTTTGAGATCCGCTCTACTGATCGAAGACACGTCTTGATGCTGGAACCAGAGATTGCAATATGAGAAACTAAGATAAATACATGTCAATGTATTTCAATGGAGGTTTCAACTTTTATGCATAACTTTGGTATTTCTTTGAGATTTTGACCCCAAATTTTCAACATGGCCTTTTAGGGACCCCACCTCATGAACAACATGACTGTTGTTCTGCAAATCCCACCGCAAAGGTGATTTTGCAGCCAGTTAGCAAAATTACCTTTCAGGCAGGATTTGTGATATGACAGTCATATTGTTCAAGAGGTGGGGGTCATAAGAAGGCTATGTTGAAAATGTGGGCTCAATAGTATTAAAAATGGCAGAGTTATGACCATTTGTTGCAATTTCGCTACACACGTTTGCAACTTCGGAAATTGACAATATTTTGACCCCACATTTTCAACATAGACTTGTTATTTACCCCAACAACTGTATGTCACAGCTATCATTTATCAAATACTGCCCAAAATGTGTTTTCATACCTCTGACGAATGGTGTTACTGTTGCACAGAATTACATTTTGGTGGGTATTCAAAATTTTATGTGCAGGGTACCTCAAGTGGGATAATAACATGGCTATGCTGAAAATTCCATTACTCTCATCATACAAATGTAAGCACAGGGCCCACAGACATGTATGCATGTATGGAGCCCACACGCAAAAATGTATAGTATTATTGAGTGGTGAGAGCGCAGGGCCTGGAGAGCCCTATGCTTCCACATGGAAATAAGGATACCATTACAATATGTGAAGAATTATTGATGGTTGGGAGTGTAGGGCAAATAAGACTACGATTATAGTTTCCCAAAAAGTAAGAAAATTCTTTGCAAAAAAATTTGTTAATGCATCAATTAGGGTTCTCACCATCAAAAGTTGGGAAATGTGGAGTTAGGGTTTCCAACCCTAACACCCCACCTCATCCCCACCCTACACGCCCCACCAGGCTTTGGGGGGGTGTGCCTTGGAGTTGGCAGCCCTAACGTTCACCCCATTCTCCTATACTGTACCACTTCTGCTTCCTTTCACATGGAATAGGGTAAGCATTAGGATTGATGACCCCAAGACACCCCCCCAATGCCTGTTGGTGCATGGAGGGTGGGGGTGGGGTGTTAGGGTTGGAAACCCTAACACCACATTTCACAACTTGTGATGGTGGGAACCCTAACTGATGCATCAATGAAGTTTTTTGCAAAGAATAAAGATTTCCCTATTTTTGTGGCATTATGTTACCTAACAGGTGTGTTAATGTAGTTTTTTCAAATTATTTCCTTACTTTTCTAGATAGCATAATCTAATTCCCATTTGCATGTGGAAGCACAGAGCCAACTGAGACCTGTACTGCCATCCCTCCATAGATGCGTACATGTATGTTGCCATGAAAGCACAGGGCACTCCGAGCCCTGCACTTGAATTTTGGCCAAAACAACAACCAAACTGTCAGCATAGCCTTGTTATTACCCCGCCTCATGAACACCACACTAAGTATTTTTGAAATCCATGCCAAAACATCATTTCATGCCACAGGTGGAATACACATTTTTTTTTTTTTTTTTTTAGTCTTTTGGTAACCGGGTAAGGCCCACTAGGCACAAGTGCCTGTTTTCAGGGGCGACCTGGGAGCACTGGGCGGTTAAGTGACTTGCTCAGAGTCACACAGTATGCAAGAGGAGGTTGTGAGAATCAAACTCAGGTCTGGTCTGCTGGATGTATCAAGCTTGTTCACACCTCATTCCCCTAACCTATAGGCTATACTGCCTGCCAATACACATTTTGGCCTGGATTTGAAAAATGACAGCTGTCACATTCACGAGGTGGTGTAAAAATGTCTATGTTGAAAATCTGAGATTAAAATATTTACAATTAGCAAAGTTAAAAGCAAGCGTAGTAAAATTTCAACATATGTGTGCAACTTTGCCAGTTTTACATAGTTTGACCCCAAATTTTCAACATAACTTTCGGGTGGTGAAAATTTGCAAATCCCACCTGAAAGATAATTTTTCCAAATGACTGCAAAATCACCTTTCAGGCCGGATTTGCTGAATTACACCAACATGGTTCATGATGTATGGTCCCCAAAAGGCTATGTTAAAAATTTGGTGTCAAAATATGCAAAACTGGCTGAGTTATGCATCAAAGTTGAAAACCCCATTGAAATACACAATCACATTTACTTTAGTTTCTCATATTGCAGTCCAGGGTTCCAGCAGTAAGAGGTATCTTCAATCGGAGAGTGTATCTTGAACCTGGGACCTCTTCAGGTGAGTGAAGGTGTGTGGGGGTGTACTGAGGGGTGTGGGGTGGTGAGTGCTGAGTGGGAGGTGGGGAGCACTGATCGGCGAGAGACTGTTTTCTTTTTTGCAGGTTTGAAAATAAACATTGAGGGACCATTTTCTTTATTGTAGATTCGGGCAGCAATGGGAGGATGGGGGGGTGCCACTAGACAGCAGGAAATATATTATTTTATTATGGGGACAGGTATCAGTGAGTGGGGGGTCCCACTAGACACCAGGGAATATATTATTTTATTATGGTGACAGTGCATCAGTGAGTGAGGGATGCCACTAGACACCAGGGAAATCATTTTATTTTGGGGATGGTGACCGGCATATGTGGGGTGCCACTAGACACCAGGGAAATAATTTTATTATGGTGACAGTGATTGATGGGTGGGGAGTGCCACTACACACCAAGGAAATATATTATTTTAATACAGGGTCAGTGATTGGCAGATGGGGGGTGCCACTAGACACCAGGGAAATATATTATTTTAATATGGGGTGGCAATCAGCAGGTGGAGGGGTGCCACTAGACACCAGGGGAAGATTATATGATTATGGGGATGGTGATCGGAAGGGCGAAAAGGTGCCACTAGACACCAGGGAAATATATTATTTTAATGTGGGGGTGGCAATCGGCGGATGAGGGGTGCCACTAGGCACCGGGGGGGGAAATTATATGATAATGGGGACAGCGAACAGAAGGGTGTGGGTGCCACTAGACACCAGGGCAACACTACACATTGCCATGGACGGCAATGGAGTGGGGGGGTGCCACTAGGCACCAGGGAAACAGAGGCTCACAGCTCATACTGCAGCCCACAGCAGGAGTTCCAGCTGCAGAAGTCAAGAAAATCCCAGTGTTCTCATACTGATAAGGAGGGTCAAAGGCTCCTTTCACTAAGCTTGGCACCCTGGTTTGGGGTGCCTAGAAAATGTCTTTCTGGCAAGTTTATACAGAAACAAATGCAGGAATCTAGCTAAACATGTCCTGTTTAGCTACTGTAGGTTCAGGTATTTGTTTTTGTAAAAATACATACTTTGATGGTAATTTACTGTTTTTAAGTTTAAAACAGTAAAACTAAAATGGTGCAGTCTCGAGTGTTTTTTTCCCCCATTGGCAAGTAAATCATGGAAGTGACCACTCGCAATCATTTTTTTTACCTTTTCCAATCAGTATTTCTCTTTCCTGAAAGTAAATTATGACATGTTAGCACTTGCAAACCTTTTTTTACTGACTGCACTTTTGTTTTTATCGAAGTTTGATGTTATCCCAGAAATCATTATAATTCAAAAACTACAATCTTTTTTCACCAAACCATCCAAAGGCACATCCTTGGCACATGCCCCATCATCCCTTAAAATTTCATGAAGAAATTTCATACTGTCTAGGCTGTAGTGAGAGCAGAAATCCCCAATGTTAAGTATGGGGAAAAAAAAGTTTTTTCACTTTTTTGACCTCTGTATCTCAAAAACCATACAAGATGATGTCACAAAACTTTCCAAATCTTGAGACTCTGACAGCCTGACTATGCATAACGAATTCTGTGGTAACTCGTTAAACAACGGCAAAGTTATTAAGGTGCAAAAAATTTAGTTTAACATTGAACTGCTGACTCAACCCTAACTATAGGGGTGCTACCGCTCCCCTATAATATATCTTCATTAACATATATACAAAGTGACTATACAAGTGTAAGCTCCCCAAATGTGTGGGGCTTACCAGTGCCACCCCCGCGGAACTCCTGATCCCTCCGGCCACCAGCCCACAGTCCTGCTGCTTCTCCAAGTCTCCTGCTGGCCCCTGCATGTGTTTACTGCAGAAAGTGGGGCCAGAGAAGCAAAAGACACAATCCACCAGGAGGCCGCACTTGTAAGTGCAAGCCAGTAACTCCGCTCATGCGCAATGCGCATTTTTGGAAGCGCTGCATTGCGGCAAAATCGGAGGTTACCGCTGTTATCTTGGAACCCTGACTTAGCTAATCGGGGTCCAGAGACATGAGGGAGGAGCCCCAAATGTACCTGGGGGCACAGAAATGATTATTTTAAAAGCACTCTTAAGCGCCATAAATAGTAGGCCCCTGAAGCTGAGGCTGCTGGGAAATGTAGTCCCTAGCACTGTAAAGACTACTGAGTGCCAAGGGTGGCCCCAAAATGGGAGATGCTATGGCAAAACAGCTTGCATCACCCCCACAAATGTATAGTCACTTGAAAGGGCACAGTATAGGCTATCAAGTCCAGTAATCATTATTTTTCAACTCCTAATGGTTTGGCTGCAAGAGACTCTAGAAGTTAGGACTGCCACAAACTGTTTTGCCAGCAGCCATCTTAACAGAGACCTTGTGACCAGTTAAAACCAATCAGATCTCGCAGAAGGCCTGAGGGACTGAGAAATGGCTTCTGGGAGAGGGGAGCGGTCAGTGTGCTTGGTGGCAACACGACAGCCAATCAGCCACCCAGAATAAGTATGGACAGCCCAATCAACCATTCAGAGGCTGCCAATTGTTTTAAGGAGGGGGGAAAAGAATGTAGAAGTTCGAGGCTTTGCTTCTCAAGGGTTTGAAGAGAGAGACTGTTCTGTGACAGTTGGAGGAGAGCCCTCAAGCCAGTCAGAGGAACTCCTGGCTGATCTCCAGTCTTATGAAGCAATTTTCTGTAAAAAAAGAGGTTTTTCCAACCTTAAAGGGACACTTTCTACCCCTGTAGGCCTCAAAGTGTCCCTAGTTTAAAAAACACATTTTATGATGGTTCACATTCTACATAGACTGTTGATGCAGCTGATAGTTTAATTCAGATCCCTTTTTTCTTTTAAAAAGTTAAAAATGAACTGCCCACCATACTGGTGTTACCACACCAAAACATGTTTGTTTACATTTCTTGACCAGCTCCCATTGCATCTTTTCTGGACTCAAGAACACCCCCAACACAATCCAGTGCTCCCAGATCAGTCAAAGCATTTTCCTGTAGCAGACCCTAATTTTTCCTGTATTTTCCCTGTAAAACCTGTGTGAAATTCCTGTAAATTTTCCTGTATGCTCACGCCAATTTATTTTTGCAATTGGTGCATTTATACATCCCAGTATCCCCCCAGCTCTCCTTACTGCTTTGTCACATTGCTTACCTACCTTAAGGTCATCTGATTTGACTACCCCCAGGTCCCTTTCCATTTGTGTTGCTGTTAATAACCCTCCCCCCCACTGTGTACTCTTCCCCTGGATTTTTCTTTCCCAGGTATATTACTTTGTACTTTTTTGCATTGAATCTAAGCTGCCATATTTTTGACTATTCCTCCAATCTTGCCAAGTCCCTTCTCATCCTTTGCACCCCTTCTTGTTGTATATCGACCCTACTGCAGATGTTTGTGCCATCTGCAAATCTGCAAAGAGGCATACTTTTCCTTCCAGACCCTCTGCAAGAAGTGATCAGCAGCATTTTAGTGAGGGCAGTAGTGTAAGGAAGCTGCTACTGGACAGACTGAATCATATTTCTCCCCATCCTCCAGTCACTGAGGAGCTGTTTAATAATTTTATTTTATTAAAAAAAACTAGAAATTATAAGATCTCCTCAGGTCAGCCCCACCCCCAAAACACACACACACACACACACACACACTCATACACTCGGTCCCAGTCAGAGCAGCACAGATAGTATTTGAACTTGTGAGAGCCCACAGTCACTGCTGGTTATAATATATATTTTTTCTCTTACCTTTGCAGAGATCCAGTGAACAAGTCAAGACAGAAGACAGCTCAGGGATAAGGATGTCTTGACTATTCTAGCGGTCCAGCCCGGCTGCGACTGAGGAAAATGTGCGGGGTCAGACACAGGGTTTCTTGGTGCTGGGGTCAGGTCCAGGGACTTTTTTTTTTGCAGGCTGGCAGGTCCTGTGATTTTCTCTGCACTCACACTGCGATTCAGAGTTGCCAGTAAATTAAACCTAATGGGAGGTTAGGACACAGGCGGCAGTGAGTGTCAGAGAACAGAAGCCTAAATTTACGTGAGGTCAGTCTCTTGATCCGATGCCTGGGGGTCCTGTCGGCAGCTGAAAATTCCAAAAACACATGGTGGTGAGCACCTGGACGATGTGGATATCTCTCTCCATGTCCCACTCCCTTTTTTTTTCAGTCTTTCTGGGCAGCATAGTAGCAGCAATCTAGAATGTTTGAACACAGGGTGTCCCACCGTCTGTAGCCAGAGTTTAAATATCCTGGGGCTCACTCTCTGCATCAAACAAGAACACTATTAGCCAATCAGAGACCACAGTCAGTGCGTAATCAGTGCATGACTGTGGTCTCTGAACCTATCGGAGGCAGGCTTCAATTTAAGTCTCGCCCGTGATGAAGTCTGAACCCACAGACTACCCACAGACTCTCAGCAGCAGCATTTCCCCATGGGGCACCAGATTTATCCCGTATATTTAAAAAAATATGTAATTCCTTCCTGTAGCCCATTTTGAGCACACAAAACCTGTAAAATACAGGAATCCCTATAGATCTGGGAGCACTGACAATCAAACCACTCATTATGCAGTGGGAGTAGAGGAAACTATTGTATCATGAGGGGCTGCACTGTGTGAAGGTGTTTCTAATGTTCAGGAAGTTTTCACTAAGAGTAGAAGACTAGGTTTGCTGGCCAAGGCAACTAGCTTCACCTGAACTCTTTCCTTCTAGGCTGCTTGAAAAGACACAGCAAAGAATCTTACCAGAGCAAGGGAAAGGATTAAGACTTCTTTTGGCTAGGCAGATTTACTGTGTATTGTTATTTTTATTTTGTACTCACAGGGATTGTTGCTGCTTGTTGCTAACATTTTATTGCTTTATTTTTCTCTGATTCAAAGTGTTGTTGTTGCTGGGTATACCTTCTGCTGCATTATTCCAAGGTGTGCCTACAGGTGCGTGCTAACAGATTACTGCTGTAATCTTCTGATTCAAATTGTCTTTTGCAAGGTATATCTTCTGTTACTGCTTTATTTTTCTCTGTAGCAAAGTGTTTCTTACAGGGTATATCGTCTGTGAAATTATTACAGGTGATGCTTTTCAGGTTTTGCAGTTTTATCTATCATTAAGATAAGCTTTCAGGGTTACTGCATTTGTTGCTGACTGATTGTTTCTGCTCTTACCTCCTTGTTTCTTTCGTCCATGGTTCTTCTTTTTTGGCAGGGGAAGGGCCCAGCCACCCACCCCCATCCTCAACCTCCCCACACTACACTCCTTTTATAGGGTAGCACAGTCATGATATTTCCTGTGGCAAAGCAGGAAGGGGCAGATCAGTGGGGTATCCACACAGTGATCTCATTTACGGGGCACTAATAATTTAACTTGTTATAACAAGTTATACAAAAACAAACAAAACACAAAATCAAAATTTTGCTATAATTTTCTTTCTTCTAATTACTCTGACCAGGTTATAAACCCAGCAAATTATCTGGAATGGATATCATTAACTGCAGGCACTGCAGAACACTTTTCAGAAGAGCAGTTTTACAGGATTTAAAACACTGTCTTACATGCTGGCCCAATGGAGATCTTAGGGCTTAGCTCCAGACAGCATGGGCAGATATTGCACGCCTCAAATTTCATATTCAAGAGGAAATATATTATAAGAACCACTCACCATTTCCCCAACATCCAACAGAAGCACCTCGACCGCAGAGGGTAGTTGGTCCGGGAGGTTGGCAGGTGGTTAGGAGGGGCAAATTGGGTGCCCCATCACTCGGTGCTCTCCAACATATTACCTCCATAAACTATATAAAAACTACAAACAGGTATCTGCCTCTATAACCAAAATCAAACAAGGGGCAGAGGACACTGCAGAGCAGAACACTGCAGCACAGGAGCTAGCACAACAAAACTCACCCAAAACAGGAACCAAAATAAAAACAGCAAAAAGGAAATCCAAAAAACTTCTAATCATAGGAGACTCCATGATTCGGGGAGCTGACACCTATCTCCAGCCAGGGGTAATGGTCAGATGTCTCCCAGGTACATCAGCGTGGAGAGACACTGACCGCATTGCTAAAAGTGTTCAGGAAGCAGGGGAAAACACTGACATCCTGGTACACACAGAGAATAATGATCTCACCAGCCGGTCAGTTGTGGAGACTAAGGAACACCTGACCAGGCTGGGTGACAAATTATCATCCATTTCATCCGGCATCTCCTTCTCTGAAATTCTGCCAGTCTGGGAGGGGGGGCAGATGGACAGAAGGTCAGAGAAGGGGAGATGGGGAGCTAAACATGTGGCTCAAGGGCTGGTGCCAGGAAAAAGAACACAAATTTGTAGGGAACTGGCAACAGTTTGGGGGCGAAAGTTCTTTAAATTTGATGGACTGCATCTGACTAAGGAGGGAGTCAGTGCATTGGGGCAGAAGTTTGACGTCTTTGCAAAATATTTAAACTAGCAAATGGGGAAGGGGTGCAGCATCCCATACGTCGAATGGGAAGAACACCCTTCCCCCCTCAGCTAGTGGTCAAACAGGAGTTCAGCATGTTTGCAGTTCATTTGCATCACCAGGTAAGAAAAAAGGTCTGACTCCCCCATACGACGCACAGGGGAAACGCCAGACCTCACCCAACTAACACACCAAAATCTGGCCAATGGAAAATCATGTACACAAATGCTCGCAGTCTGGGAAACAAGATCCCAGACCTGCAGGCAATAATGACAGAGGCTAAACTGGACATAGTAGCAATTATCAAGACGTGGTTTACCAGTAACCACACTTGGGAGACTTCAGTGCCTGGCTATGTACTGTTCAGAAGAGACCGAGGTGCAAAAAGGGGGGTGAAGTGGCCCTGTATGTCAATGAAAATATCAAAGCTACAGAAATTCAGAATACACATAAGGAGCCAGAAGAACTGTGGGTCACCCTGGAAACAGGAAATGGGACAGCCATAAGAACTGGGATTGTCTACAGGCCCCCAGACCAGGGGGAGGACATAGACACATTACTGTTAGAAGATATACAAAACACGACAGCTAAAGGGGAGGTTCTGATAATGGGAAACTTCAACATGCCAGATACAGATTAGTCAATACCAGCAGGAACATCTGCCAGAACTAGACACATGGTGGATTCCCTACAGGGGGAGGGACTCATACAACTGGTACAACAACCCACAAGAGACAGGGCTATCCTAGATCTAGTACTGACTAACAGGAAAAGGATCACAGATCTTCAGGTAGAAGGTCACCTGGGGGGCCAGTGACCATCACATGGTATGGTTCAATTTGGCCACTAGAACTAAATCATCCCATTCCAAGGCAAAAATATGGGACTTCAGAGGAGCTGACTTTAATAAGATTGCCAACAGAGTTAAGCTAGCCCTGGCAAAAATAAATACAGGTGAGGGGGTACAGGCAAAGTGGGCAAGCATTAAGGATGCAATACTTGAAACAACGTCCCATTGTGTTAGAGAGAAAAGGAAGTGTGAAAGAAGAAGGAAACCACTTTGGTTCTCAAAAACAGTAGCAGAAAAGGTCAGAGCCAAAAGGCTGGACTTCAGGAAATATAAGGGGAACACAGCAGGATGAAGATAGGGAGGCATACCAAACTTCCCTAAGGGAAGCAGGGAAGGCAGTAAGGCAGGCAAAGGCTCAA
Source organism: Neoceratodus forsteri (assembly GCA_016271365.2). Classification (NCBI taxonomy): domain Eukaryota; kingdom Metazoa; phylum Chordata; order Ceratodontiformes; family Ceratodontidae; genus Neoceratodus; species Neoceratodus forsteri. Next base: position 724,239,958 of record CM028137.1, on the reverse strand, counting down.
ACTAAGGAAACACTAGCACAAACAGTACAAGAAGGTGACAAGACTTTCTATAGATACATTAGTGAAAGGAGAAAGTCCAGAGGGGTTATTGCTAAGATCAAAGGAGATAAGGGGGCATATGAGGAGGAGGACCATGTAAAAGCATCTACCCTACATAGATACTTCTGCTCAGTATTTACTGAAGAGAAGGTATGGCAGGGCCCACAGCTCAGCACCATGGACACAGCGGGGAGGGAGGTGAGCACTAGTCCCTTCACAAAAGAAAGGGTCCTACTAGAGCTCGATAAGCTCAGGGTGGACAAGGCAATAAGACCTGATGGCATACATCCCAGGGTACTAAAGGAGCTAAGGGTGGAACTAGCAGAGCCATTATCAGAACTGTTTAGTGAGTCTCTGAGCACAGGAGACATCCCAGAAGACTGGAGAAGGGCTCATGTGATCCCGCTCCACAAGAGTGGTAGCACAGAGGAGACAGGGAACTATAGACCAGTCAGTCTTACCTCAGTAATGGGCAAGATTATGGAGGCACTCCTTAAGGAAAGGATAGTGCAACACCTGGAATCCATAGGACCACAGGATCCAAGACAGCATGGGTTTACAAAAGGAAGGTCCTGTCAAACAAATCTCATAGATTTCTTTGACTGGGTAACCAGAGTGGTGGACCAAGAGGGAGCAGTTGATGTTGCCTACCTTGACTTTAGCAAAGCTTTCGATACTGTTCCACATAGAAGAGTGATTAATAAGCTGGGTAGGCTCGGGTGGGTCAGAAGTTGGTCAACTGGGTGGCAAACTGGTTGATGGGCAGAAAACCAAGAGTGGTGGTAAACGGTATACAGTCAGAAGAGATGCAAGTCACAAGTGGGGTACCTCGGGGATCAGTCCTAGGGCCAGTCCTCTTCAATATCTTCATCAGTGACATTGCAGATGGACTTGAGGGTAAGGTTTCTCTGTTTGCAGATGACACCAATATCTGCAACAGAGTAGATGATCCAGATGGGGGTGGGCAGAATAAGAAGAGATCTGGATAAACTAGCAAAATGGTCAGAAGAGTGGCAACTGGGGTTTAATGCAAAGAAGTGCAAGATAATGCACATAGGGAAGAGAAACCCTGAAGCCACCTATAGGCTGGGAGGGGAGTTGCTGGCAGTCACAAGGGAAGAAAGAGACTGAGCAACATCATCAGAGATGACCTGAAATCATCCAAGCAGACCACTAAAGCAGTAGGTAAGGCTAGGGGGATGTTAGGGTGTATTATTAGGGATATCACAAGTCAGAAGAGGGAGGTAATAATCCCTCTTTACAAGACACTGGCTAGGCCCCATCTGGAGTACTGCATGCAGTACTAGAGGCCACACCTTCACAAAGACATTACCCAAATTGAGGCAGTCCAGAGAAGGGCAACCAAAATGGTGCAGGGACTGCATCAGAAAACATATGAGGGCAGATTAATAGATCTCAATATGTATACCCTAGAGCAAAGGAGGGAGAGAGGTGATATGATCGAAACATTCAAACACCTTAAGAGCATTAACAAAGTGAAAGAGTCTAACATGTTTAAATATAAGAAAAATAGCAGGACAAGAGGACACAGCATGAGATTAGAGGGAGGTTGATTAAGGGGTAATGTGAGAAAGTTCTTTTTCATAGAAAGGGTGGTGGATGCATGGAACAGCCTACCTCAGAAAGTGGTGGATATGAATACAGTGCAGAGCTTCAAACAGACATGGGATAGGCATAAGGGAGCGATACAAATGAGTATGAATAGATAGGCCGCTGACAGAGCAAAGGCCGATGGCACATTTATAAGGTAGAAAAAGAAATGGGCAGACTGGATTGGCCTTGCGGTCCTTATCTGCCATCAGCTTCTATGTTTCTATGTAGTAGTTCAATGATTTGCAGCAAAACAAAGCTGGGCATAGTTATACATTACCATGCATTTTAGTTCTAAAAAGCAAGGAGGCAGATAAAACAACCAGCAACATCAATTAATTTTAGAGACAGTAAGCAATCGTAAAATGTGGGGGTTTACCTAAAAATAATATGATGTAAAATAGGTTGACAGTGTCCCTTTAAGGAGAAGAATCAGCCTGCCTGTTGTTGTGACAGGATTTTCCATTTAAATCCTGTCAGTGAAGTGAATCTTCTCAGCTTCTGACAAGAAAAGACACTCAAAACTGATTGGATTGTTCCTGAGGGGATCACCCTGTCCTGGTGTCTCCTGGCATTGAGGAACATTTCTACAAGGGTTCTGCCTGCCTGCAGAAGTATCCAGGTGACTTTTAAAATTAAATCTAATGTTTGAGACTGTTTTCTGAGAGAAATCTTCAGCCATTTCTGCCCTTTGGCTGCTGCTTGGCCAGCAGGGTGACTGCAGTATTGAGTGAAGTCTGCAGGGTGACTACAGTTACCTGTCACCCCCCCCCCCAATCCTGAGGGTCATCGAAGAGAGGAAGATACAGGCCTGTCAAGTGAACACTGTTTACAAAGGCCATCTCGGTGAAGCTTGGAAAGGCTTGACAGGTGAAGACCAGCATCTTTAATCCCTGCAACCCCACATTGAGGTTTCTACTCTCTGCATCCTGCTGCCTGCTGATGTGGTGCACCACCAACCATCACTGAAACCCCACAGTGTTGAAAGCCAGAGAGCCAGCACCACCAAAGTTTCAGCTCCAGCCTGTCTGTGTCCATTTGAGTGTTCAAAAATCTGTGAGTAAGCTGGGCTGCCCTGCAAATATTTATGGACCTGTACAAAGGGAATAATCAGTTTAGCCACAGTTACATCACCTTACTTATTAAAGTTTAAGTGCACCAACGCTAGCCAACCTGCAGCAACCACAGGCCTGCATCAGTCTGGGGTACCCCAACATTCTAACTAGGGGGTCTGGTACCAGGCGGAATGGTTTGTGATACTGCTACATGCTGGTGGGAGGTTGGACAGCTGTATGTTTATTTGCTTACCATTTTAAATGCTGTTGCTGTTACATTGCTTTAGTTTTACTGCATTTTTCCAATTCCAATTTACATGCTGATTTGGTATTTCCCTGCTCCAGGTCTCCCCTCCCTATTCCTGCTCTCCCATTATAAATAAATTTGTATTTGTTATTTATTCTTTACCACTGTGTCCATGAGCATATTATTAGAGAGTTCTTTAAAGTGCATGCTGTTTATTGAAGTGCAAGGTAAAGTGAATTCTGTGTGTTGGGTGTTGTTTAGGAAGGGAGGGGAGTAGGTACAGCATACCAGGGGGTTGTACCCAATTTACCATTCTGGCCCACAAAAATACTCTGGGTGGAGGCACCACGTTATTTATGCAATCTTTTGGAAACAAGCTCCCAGACCATACCGTACAGAGCCCAGGCCCCTCAACCTTGACTCTCACTGAAGGGCGGAGGTACAGTAGTGTCCCTCAGTTAGACCACAGTGCTGGGGTTACACACATTTGTCTAAATTGTCATACTCTAAGAAATTATGCATCTTGTCAGCAGTACTTAGCTTAAAAAGCTTAATATTATCTAAATGGTTATCTACAGCTGTGCCAACATTCAATGACTGGGTAGCATATGAGGGAAGGTTAGCCATGAATGAAAAATCAGTTCTGGTGCCTCAGGAAAAGACTCTCAGTACAAACAAATTTGGGACCCATTTTTAATGAACTGACCACAACATGAACATGAAAGTTGTTCTATACAAACTGTCATTTTCAACTGGTTATAGATACGTTTTTATACATTACTTATTATATTGTTGGATGACATAAGAATGATTTTGTTATATTCAAATTGTTTTTAACTGTTAGCAGATGAGCTACTATGTATAGTATCATTTAATGATCGTTTACTGTATCTGTCGGAATATTTTAAAACTTTAATAAAAACCATATAAAGAATAAAAAAAACAATCAATTCTCTAAAAAGCATATTCAGGAAACATGGGTGCATGGCAACAGCAGTTGGAATGCTGTGGTTCCATCCCAGTCGGTGATGCAAGCCCAGTATAAACAGAGAAGTGGTGTGGGTTAAAAGAAAGTTGGTCCATAGCATAATCACGGTCAAAATGTCAAAAGGCATGGATCACAGTAATACTCATGAAAAGTCATGACTAATGTAATAACCCTACTATCTACATTTTAATACAAACAAAGTAGTAAGTACTTACTTGTTTTAAAGTTATATTTTTTAATGATGAAAGAAATTAATTAACATGAACCGCAACATTTTGTCACTTTCATCACTTATTAATTCCTATAAAACTTTAACAGAGGGAGGAAGACAGCACAGTCACTGTTTGCATGAAACGAAATGCAGCACAGCACAGTCAGTGCCAACTCTGACAAAGGTACTGTACAGAATGTTCTGACTCCATGTCCAGATACAAAGATTTTTGTGGCTGAGCGTTTAGGTCATTATTTTCTCTGTAGTAAAGCTAAAAAAAAATAGAGATCCATTGATGGCCTGACAAATGCACAGTTCCACTGGAATATTTCCAATGGGGTGCTACAGATCTAGAAAATCTGGGAACAGGGTAAAGCGTTTTATTTATTTTGTTTTTATTCTTTGGTAACTGGGTAAGGCCCATTAGGCACAAGTACCTGTTTTCAAGGATGAACCGGAAGCACTGGGGAGGTTAAGTGACTTGATGAAAGTCTCACAGTATGCATGTGGAGGTTGTGGGAATCAAACCCAAGTCTGATAGATGTACCAAGCTCATTTGCAGCTTGTTACTCTAACCTCTAGGCTATGCCACCAGATCTGTTTAAGAGCTTGCAAAACAAAAATAATTTTTTATGTTTTTAGTTTTCTTGTAGTCTTTATGTGCTTCTGTTAAATCATGATTTTCTTCCTAAAACATTTAAAAATTATTTTTCCTAACAAATATGTCAAAAACAATAGGCTTGGAAACATAGAAGTTGATGGCAGATAAGGACTGCAAGGCCCATCCATCCATGGTATTGAGATAAAAATGTGAAAAATCAAGGCATCCATTCCAAAGGTTTTGTACTGGTACTGTGCAAAAGTGTGCGCCAGTTTTAAGACTTGTGCCAAAGGCAGATGAGTAGGTGAGGGAGGATTTGTAAGATAAGAAGTGCTGGGGGTTGGGGGTCATTGGCAGAACAAAGAAAATGAAAAACCTAGGGCTGACAAACAAAACAGACCCAAGGCTTACTAGTATGTGTGTGTATATAATTATACTTGCTCAAAAGTATAATCAGATACATTTTCAGGAGTACCCCCAAGTCTGTTTACTCATGAGTGGCATAACCACAAGTGTTTAATTAGCACTTGATTTTACAATGACAGCAAGTGAAATTATTTGTTTATATAATACAAAAATGTGTTGCTAATATAAACAGTTACATTCAATTGGCTAGACAGTTCTGGAGATGCCACCTGGGCTATTGTGGCTTAATCTTTGATCTTCAAAACCTCCCCGAGAGACTTTACATCCATATATTCAATAACACTGGACTTGCCTGCCAAAAGTACCAGGAATGAATTGTCCGACATGGAGTATTCCAGTCCAACAGGTAACAGTAACCACATAACCATAACGTATAGCCTGACATCCTGCAAAGACAGGCAAAATCATGCACTCATATTCAAGGATTGCAACAGGGCTAAATTTGAATAAAATAAGGTTGCACCTTGAGTTAGAGGACTGGGAACATGACATGCAGGATCTACCCACAGAGGACTATTGGTTATTCATTAGGGATGCCATTCAAGACATAGAAAACAGATTTCTACCCACAAAAAGTGCTTAACAAAAACAGGAAAAATCCCTCTTTGGCTTACCCCAACATACAAAAACAAATTAAAAGGAAGGACAAGGCATTTTCCATACTCAGAAAGGAACAATCGTAGTCCTCAAAAAACAACTACAGACAGGAACTAAAGAAGTTAAAGTCCATGATTAAAAGAGAAAAATTAAAAATTGAATTTTGTATTGACCACACTAAAGGGAATCAAAAATCACTATTTGCATATGTGAACAATCATAAAAACTTACCAGAGAGTGTCGGTCCACTAACAGATAACAGGACTGTAGTCAGTGATGATGATTTAACAGCTAACATCTTTAATAACTATTTTGCCTCTATATTTGGTGATAAGGTGGACTACCCCAGTGTAAATATACCTCAACACACATGCAAATACCATGTGAGCAAAGACGAAGTCTGTTCCACATTAGGGCAAATTAAAGAAAACTCTGCTGCAGGGCAAGATAACATTCATCCTAAGATATTAAAGGAAATGGCAACTACTCTCCCAACCCCCTTCATAATAGTATTTAATAGATCACTGCAGTCTGGGGAACTACCACATGACTGGAAAAGGGCCATAGTGGTGCCAATATATAACAAGTATTTGTCAATGCCGAATGTTTGCTTGCTGGTATTAGCATTGGAAATGCAGGAGGTAGACAGATGCAGAATAGGAATGGCAGTGAAGTATTGAACTTCATGCCAACCCCACCGCCATTCTGCAGAGATGGACAGGCATTGGGGTAAGTGTTTGGGTCATCGCCCATGATGTTCATGCTATGTCACCTCACCCTATTCTGCAGACACTGACACGTGTTGAGGTGTGTTCTTGGGGTGTTTTGGCTTTACAGTCACCCCATTCCATAAGGACATATGCTGAAATGGGTACAGCACAGGAGACTGGGGTGAACTGTTGGGGCCAAAGTCAAGGTACACCTGGATGCCTGTCACTGGGTGGGGGGGTCTGGGGGTGGGATGGCATGAGCAGTACAGTCGGCAATCCAAAGGCACACCCCGATGTCTGTCAGTCTGTACAGGGTGGAACGTTATGGTTAGAAACCCTAACGCCCCAGGCGTTTGTTAGCATTTGCACTACAAATTCTCAACATGGCCTTTTTGTGACCCCACCTCATGAAAGCATGTGGGACCTCTTCTCATTAAGAGAGGCAGTGTGATTTTGTCAATGTGTCTCGAACTTTGGCTTCCAACAGCGACCGTGCCATTCTGTACCACATGTACGAAAACACAGATCAGGCAGGATATGAAGAAAGACAGCTGTACCATCCATAGGAAGGTGTGAAGAGATGGCAATGTTGAAAATCTGTAGTGGGAATAGTAAAAATGCTCACACTTCCGAGCATACAGGTATGTGGAAGCTGTGCAATGCATGCGCGTAACACAGTCATTTTACGGACTTTCATCACCAAATTTTCAACATAGGCATTTTAGGATCTATGCTCATGAACAGTGTCACTGTGACTTTCTTAATGTGTCCCGAACACTGATTTCCCACAGTGACCACGCTATTCTGTGCCGGAAGTGTGAAAACACATTTCAGCCAGGATGTGAAAAATGACAGCTGTACTGTTCATAAGGAGGTGTGGAAAAATGACAATGCTGAAAATCTGGAGTGAAAATATTGCAAATTTGCGAAGTTACGAGTGTGCGTGGAACCTGTGCAATGCACGCTCGTAACACACTCATTTTATGGACTTTTTTCATGAAATTTTCAACATAGGCATTTTAGGACCTTTGCTCATGAACAGTGTCAGTGTGATTTTCTTAATGTGTCTCGAACACTGACTTCCTACAGCGACTGGGCTATTCTGTGCAAGAACTGCAAAAACACATTTCGGCTAGGATGTGAAAAATGACAGCTGTACTGTTCATAAGGAGGTGCATAAAAATTGCAATGTTGGAAATCTGGAGTGAAAATATTGCAAATTGGCAAAGTTATGAGCGTACGTAGCAACTGCACAACATACGCTTATAAAACAGTCATTTTTTTTATTTTTCCCACCAAATTTGCAACATAGCTGTTTTGAGAACCCACCTCATGAACACTGGCACTGTCGTTTCATTAATCCATCCGGAAAGGTGATTCCATGCAGTGACCACGAAATCACCTTTTGGGCCCGATTAACACCGTGACAGTGGCTGAATTCATGAGGAGGGGACTCAATAACCCCATGTTGAAAATTTGGTGCCAAAATTCAAAAAAATGCCTGAGATATGCAAAAAAGTTGGAAAAAAAACCCTATTTATGCCATTATACAGCTTACCGGCATTTCCTCAGTTCAGGTCGACTTTGAAGAGTGCAGGCGTGTTCCTGGCCCACGAAGATCATCGTGCCAGACTCTGGAGGTAAGTATGAGGTGAGGGTGGTGTGGGGAGGCAGGGTGCGCAGTGGGTGGGTGTGGGTTATGGGGGGCAGGGAGACTGTGAGGGACCGTTTTCTTTTTACAGATGTAAAAAAAAAAAATTGCGGGACAGTTTTTCCTTTGCAGGGGCATTGGGAATGCTGGGATGGGCTCCCAGCATGTCACCTGAATGTTTGGGGGTGTTTGCCGATGGGGAGTGGGCACCCCATGGCACATATGGAGTGCTGGGGGGCGGAACAAGACCCGAGGGATTGGGCACCCTTGAGTTAAACGGAATGTTTGGCAGGGGCAGGGGAACTATTATGCCAATGGGAGTGGGCTCCCCAGCGGTAACCTGAATGTGCGTGGGATTGAAGCTGACGGGATTGGGGCCCCGTCGGTAACACTTTGTGAAGGCACATGATGCGAAGGGAGTTGGGCACCCGGCACTGCGGACTCAATATATTGTTCGTGAACACAGCAGCAAGCCACTGCCATGTTCACAAACAATATTACAGTACCAATATTCAGCCCAACAATGACGGATCACTCCCTCATTGCAGCAGAATAACTGGCCGCTACAATGGCAGTGACCCTGATTGCTCTTGGCGAAAATGTAGAACTTGAAGGCAACTTTGGAAGCCAGTGTCATCAGCACACTGTGCTTCCATCGACCCACCACTGCAAAGCCCCCAAATGCTGTGCATCCCTTGGCTGCCACAGTGCCACGCCTCCACAACCCGCTTCTCTCCTAAGCTGTCACATAGTGTTTCTTGAGCATGCACGCAAGCAAACATAAAAAGGGTAGCAAGGGCCAGGTCTCCGACTACAGGGCAATAAGTCTGATATCACTCTGTAGCAAAATTTTGGAGTGGCTAAATAAGCTGAAAATAGAATATGAAATATGGTCTATAGGAATGAAGGACATATATGAGCATGGGTTTGCTAGCGGTCGATCCTGTACTACCAACCTTAGAACTTTTTATAGTAAGATAAGTATGAGCATGGATTGCAACAGCCCATTAGACGTAATATTATTAGACTTTGGGAAGGCTTTTGACACCATCCTGCACTATGAAATTTTACAAAAAATAGTAAACATGGGGTTGGCTAGCAGTCTGATCAAATGGATTAGAAACGGGCTTGGTGATAGATCCCAATGTGTCAGAATAAATGGCCATCTCTCTGAGAAGATTGGAGTGGACAGTGGGGTACCACAGGGATCGGTCCTGGGACCAGTACTATTTGGGCTTTTCATCAATGATCTGAATAAAAATATATACAATCATTTAACCAAGTCTGCAGATGATATCAAACTTGGGGGTGAGGTCAACACCATCGCAAGTTACTACTCCCTTGTGAATGATTAAAAAAAATGGGCTAAAGGAAATAAAATGCATTTAAATCAGGATAAGTGCATGGTTCTGCATATAGGATGAAATAACCCTATGTACACCGACACTCTAAATGGTAAAATTCTACAGGTGGTGGATGAAGAACGTGACTTGGGGGTCATAGTCAATAACAAGTTGTCGTCACAAGATCAGTGTTATAAAATAACTCAGATTGCTTGCAGACTTCTGACCTATGTCCAGCTTGCATTTGTAAATCACAGCGAACAGTGTATACTCACACTTTACAGAACTTATATCCGCCTCTATGTGGACTATGCTTCCCCCTTTTGGAGTCCCTATCTGAGGAAAGATAATGATTAATTGAGAAAATCCAACGAACAGCTACCAAGCTCATTTCTCGCCTACTGTAAGTAGACTAAAATATTCAGATAGACTGACTGCAACAGGTTTGGTCTGACTCGAAGATAGATGGAAAAGAGGAGATTTATTGCAGTTATATAAAATACTTAAGGTTAGAGTTAACATCTATGTATGGTCTAGTATATAACAATAGAAAAATAGGCAGAAAACCAGCACCTGCTTTAAAACATACAAAGCTCTGTTGTACTTCTCCTTACAGGAAGTACCAGCCGAGAATGCTAAAGTTTCACATATAAATTTAATGTTGCATACAAAATCACAAACTCACTTAAAAAATGGCCAAAGGATGCTGAAGGAATCCATGAGTGGCTGAAGTCCATAGAGTTCCTTTAATCCAGAAAACGCCATATAGTCCAAAACAGTTCACACAATGCTTCCGGCTGTATATCCAAAACAACTAGAGCAAGAGCTGAAATTCGCCTCCAATTGACATCACTATTATTTTACATGCTTCCTCAAAGGCTGACGTCCAAAAGTATGCACTTGTATTTAAACAGTGATCTTAAAGGGGTATCACTCATTTCCCAATACAAATAACAAAATACAAAACATCAAATAATAAAATTTACAAAAAGAGAGAAAATCAAGACTGTGCTAAATATTCATTATACAGCACCAGTATACAGCTGCACAACTTACTGCTGGACATATTCCGCATAACAACATATGATACCTTTATCCAGTAGGTCATAGTGTAATCTGTGCACTGCTGCAAGATAGAAAGGAGAAAGAAGATATCAGATTGAAAAACACCCTAATTTTAAAAAACTTACTATTTTTTATACTTCAATAAAGGCTTAATCTCAATCCTCTCATTCAAACCTGTTGTGTACATCGCTCTCATAGCAAATATCCAATACTGTTCCCTACGTAGAAGAAGATTATCAAAATCCCCCCTCTTTTTGTTAACATAGGTTTTTCAATAGCTGTAAACATAACTCCATGTGCACCCTTATCACTTGCTTTCAATATATGAAGAGCTAGGGCATTATTTGCATCACCATTTAAAATAGACCTAGCATGTTCTCCTATACGTATTTTAAAGGGACGTTTTGTTTTGCCAATGTAGAAACGGTTACAGGAACATTCTGCAATGTATACCACTCCTGCAGTGCTACATGTGACAAAGCCCTTTATCTTAATATCAGTTCCTGTGGCATGATTTTTAAAAGTTTTAGTGGGTTTTTATCAATGAACAATACTTACAGTGACCACATCTATTGCACCCTTCCACTGGTTTAACTAACCAATTTCTCGTTTTTTCCTGAATTGGTTGTACAGAGTGCACTACAAAATCTTTGATGTTTTTTCCCCTTCAAAACACTACATGTGGATCCCCAACATTAATATGGAGTAAACTAGGGTCCAAACGGACCATATGCCAATGTTTTCTGATAATCTTTGCTATTTCTCCTGATTGGGGACTATAAGTAGTGACTAAAGTAGTCTGAGGGTCATCATCATTAGTCCGATGTTTATCAATCAGCAAATCTTCCCTTGCTATTCCATCAACTGCACATTTCGCTTTTTCAAGTATATTACTGCTATACCCTCTAGCTTGTAGTTTTGCAGTCAGTTCATTCGCCCTCTTATCAAATTCCTGTATATCACTACAGTTTCTTTTTGTGCAAATGTACTGACCTTTAGGTATAGCATTAATAACATGCCTAGGATGACAGCTATTTGCAAGTAAAATAGTATTGCGATCTGATTGTTTACAGTAAAGATCTGTCTTCACACCACCTATTCCATCTTTATAGATTCTTAAATCCAAAAAATGAATTTCAGTATAACTGAAACTAATAGTAAACCGTAGATGCTCATTACTATTTTCTAGATATTTCACAAATTCAAACAGTTCTTCCTGACTCCCTTTCCACACCATAATGACATCATCAATAAAATGCCTCCACAAATCAGTTTTGTGTAGAAAGGGATTATTAGGGTTCCTAATTGTTTCAAGTTCCCATTTTGCCATGTATAGATTTGCATAATTTGGTGCCACACTTGCACCCATGGCTGTACCCTTTTTCTGTAGATAGAAATCATTTTTATAGAAAAATGTATTGTATTCTAGTATAAACTTGGTTAATTGAATTAACACTTCCGTATGAGGTTCTTTAACAGACCTCATATCCAAATAAAATTCTAAGGCTTCCAAGCCTTCATTATGTGGAATGTTCGAATATAAGGATGTGACATCACGTGTTACTAGAATACTCTTTTCCTCTATAGCCAAGTCCTCTAGTACTGACAAAATGTCACAGGTGTCTCTTATATAGGCTGGTACCTGCTCCTTAACAATATTGACTAAAAAAGAATCCACAAATTTTGCTAGTGGCTCAGTCAAACTATTGTTACCTGATACAATCGGCCTCCCCAGTGGATTCATCATGTCCTTATGAATTTTAGGCAGTACATAAAATGTAGACCTAGTGGGACACTCAACAGAAATTTGTGAATCTTACCAGATATCAATCCTGCATATTTTATTTTCTTTAAGTAAGCATGAATGCTCTTCTTGAAAAGCAATGTATTGTCAGACTTAAGTTTTTCATAATAAGTCATATCTGAAAGTTGTCTTAAAACTTCAGAATCATATTTAGTCGTGTCCGTAACCACAACAGCACCCCCTTTATCTGCTGCTTTTATTGTAATACAGTATCTGTATTTCTCCCCAGACCTATCAAGGCTTCCTGTTCAATCCTGCTTAAATTATAATAGTAATGTAAATCAATATCTCTATCTAAAAGCCTCAAATCTTCCTCACAATATTTCAAAAACATTTGAAGTGCAGAGGACAATGGGGGACAAAAATCAGAAACCGGTTTAAACAACTTCACATTATCAGAAAGCATATGTGTCTCAGAATTTTCAATTCCATTATTTTTAGATCTTGCCCCGAAAGAAGGCTTTCAGTCCCAAGTTACGTACCAGTCTATTGAGGTCCAGCACCTTTCAAAATAATTAAATCTCTGTGTTGGAGGGAAGGAAAGACCCCTGTTTAAAACTCCAATCTCAGTTTCACTCAGCTGATAACTTGAAATGTTAATTACAGAAATCTCCCCTGCCTTCGTCTCCCTCTCCAACCTCTCCGCGGTGTTCCTCTTCGACTTCCTCTTTCTACCACCTCTCCTGGTTCGTTTGGCTCTACATTTTGTCTCCTTAATTGTTGACTTCTCCACGGGATAGGAGGCAACTGAACCCCTGGAATAGCACGTGGTTCCTCTTCTTCTCCTAAGAAATGGTCCTGATCTTGTTCAATCTCTTCAGTTGCGGTTATGTAAACCGATTGTTCATCAACTTTTGCCAAACTATGCGTATTAGTATTTCCAACAGTGGTTTGTACAGACCAGTTAAACACTTTGTCATTTAAATAGTCATTTTCATCCCTTTCAAATTTGGACTTTTTAATATTTTTAATTTTCTCGTCATACTTATATATATTTTCAGTAAAGCTATCCAATTGTTGAGAAAACAAAGGTGCACCACTGAAAGAATATAGTTCTTCTTCTTGCTTTTTCAACTCAGCTTCGATTTCAGTTTGAATCAGAGCATTCTCGGTTAGAATTAATTCAATATATTCATGACTGGCCCTTTCACTTATTTGGCGCCACTTCTCTAAAAAGCCATCTCTCTTCTGACCACATGTTGGGTTTTTTAAAATTCTTAAGCCTCTGGGAATACATTTTACTTCTAAATATGCCTTCAACAATATTTCTTCCCAGTGTAACCGCTTAAGCTTACATGCGGTCTTCCCAAAGGCTATAAATGCCTGCCGGCTATTAATAGGTCCCGATGGTACTGTGGTGCTATTTAATAATTTTGTAAAGTTCGCTGTGTTAGCTGTATTTTTCAAAATTAGCTCAGTAAGGGAGCGAAAACCCTCAGCTCGCTGTCCCTGCTGTGTCTCAGACATTGATTGGCACGTATATAGCAGGAGCGCAAACTTGCTCAAACAAAGTCAAGAGAGCTCATTTTTTACAATTTTGCAACCTGTGCCAGTCTTTTTTAGGAATCGAATATTAAGCAAGTTGAACAGACTGCACAAAGGAACAAGCAGGGCTCAGTTCAAAAGATTAAAGGAAAAATAGGCAGAGAACCAGCACCTGCTTTAAAACATACAAAGCTCTGTTGTAGCTCTCCTTACAGGAAATACCAGCCAAGAATGCTAAAGTTTCACATATAAATTTAATGTTGCATACAAAACCTCAAACTCACTTAAAAAATGGCCAAAGGATGCTGAAGGAATCCATGAGTGGCTAAAGTCCATAGAGTTCCTTTAATCCAGAAAACGCCATAGAGTCCAAAACAGTTCACACAATGCTGCCGGCTGTATATCCAAAACAACTAGGAGCAAGAGCTGAGGGTCGCCTCCAACTGACATCACCTGACGCGTTTCACACGTAGCTTTCTCAAAGGCTGACATCCAAAAGTATGCACTTGTATTTAAACAGTGATCTCTCTTTTTGTAAATTTTATTTGATGTTTTGTATTTTGTTATTTGTATTGGGAAATGAGTGATACCCCTTTAAGATCACTCCCCTCTCTCACTCGCTTGTTCCGTTTCTGCCAGCGCTGCAGGCTTCCCTTTTATACTGGGCTCCTGCCTGCATTGCCTCCTTCTTCTGCCCACAAAGAAATCTGCAGCAGTCATGATAGAGCTCCGTTGAGCTCACTCACTCCCCCTCTCTCACTCGCTCAATTCTGTTTCTCCCACTGCTGCAGGCTGCCCTTTTGTACTGGGTCCCTGCATTCATTGCTGCCTTTCTCTGCCCGCAAAGAAATCCGCAGCAGTCCCAACAGAGCTCTGTTGAGCTCACTCACTCTCCCTCTCTAACTTGCTCATTGTGTTTCTCCTGGTGCTGCAGGCTGCCCTTTTGTACTGGGCTCCTGCCTGTGCTAGCACCTTTTTCTGCCCACAAAGAAATCTGCAGCTGTCCCGACAGAGAGCTCCATTGAGGTTTCACACTCCCTCTTTCTCACGCACTCATTCTGTTTCTCCTAGCACTGCAGGCTGCCCTTTTGTACTGGACTGCTGCCTGCATTGGCACCTTTTCCTGCCCACAAAGAAATCTGCAGCAGTCCCGACAGAGCTCAGTTGAGCTCGGTCACTCCCCCCCCCCCACTCGCTCGATCCTAATCTGTCCCAAACACTGATTTCCGACAGCGACTGTGGTATTCTGCACCAGAAGTGTGAAAACACATTTCAGCCAGGATGTGAAAAATGACAGATGTTGAAAATCTGGAGTGAAAATATTATAAATTCGCAAACTTACGAGCGTGCATGGAAACTGCGTAACGCACACTCATAGCACACTTGTTTTATGGACTTTCATCACCAAATTTTCAACATAGGCATTTTAGAACCTCTGCTAATGCACAGTGTCACTGTCATTTTCATAATGTGTCCCGAACATGGATTTCCCACAGTGACCGCGCTATTCTGCACCGGAACTGCGAAAACACATTTCGGCCAGGATGTGAAAAATGACAGCTGTACTGTTCATAAGGAGGTGCAGAACAATGGCAATGTTGAAAATCTGGAGTGCAAACTGTGCAACACACACTCGTAAAACAGTCATTTTTTGGATTTTTTCCACCAAATTTGCAACATAGGCTTTTTGAGAGCCCACATTATGAACACTGGCACTGTCATTTCGTTAATCGGTCCCAAAAGGTGATTCCATACACTGACTGTGCAATCACCTTTCGGGGCCGATTAACGTCATGACAGTGCCAGAATTCATGAGGAGGGGTCCCAAAAACCTCACACTGAAAATTTGGTGCCAAAATTCCAAAAAATGCCTGATATTTATTCCATTATACAGCTTACTGGCATTTCCTCAGTTCGCAGTTGGCTTTGAAGAGTGCAGACGTGTTCCCGGTCCACCGAAGATTATCGCGCCAGACTCCGGAGGTAAGTATGGGGTGAGGGTGGTGTGGGGAGGCAGGGTGCGCAGTGGATATGCGCGGGTTGTGGGAGGGGGGCAGGGAGACCGAGAGGGACTGTTTTCTTTGACAGGGTAAAAAAGAAAACATTGCGAGACCGTTTTTTTTTTTAACTGGGGCATGTGGCACACTGGGGTGGGCTCCCAGCATGCCAATGGACTCTTTTTTGGGGGGATGCAGCCGTAGCCAACAGAGGATTGGGTGCCACTGTCGGCACACAACAAAAGAGGGGGATTACATTATGCCGGCGAGAGTTGGACACCCGTCGGCACAAACTAAAAGCGGGAGGGGTGTTACATAATGCCAGCGGTAAGTGGGCTCCCCCTGACAACATCACTCGGGCACGAAGCCGGCCGGGGATTGGGGCCCCATCAGCAAACAAACATGGTGGGTGGCACATGCTGCCAGGAGATTGGGCACCCCTTGGTGGAAGCGTATTATTGTTTGAGAATACGGTGGCAAGCCGCCATGTTCACAAACAATATACTGTTATAAGAGCTCTGCCCAACAATGACCGGTCACTCCTCATTGCAGCAAAGGCTTATGCTGCAATGGCGGGGTAACCCTGATTACAGCGGCTGAAAACCTTACAGTAGGGTTGTGGCACGCTGGCTGAACTAGTGTGACGGCCATGGCATTGGGGAAAGTGGGCCAAGCTTTTAAAGGCTGTGGGGGCATTGGCCACAACAGTGCCGTGCCTCCACAACCTGCTTCTGGCAACCTGCCACAATATGTTTCTTGCGCATGAGCACAATCAACATAATAAAATGAATGCTGTTTTCAATTACGAATCCACTAATGTGGATTCATCTGATACTGTGTCCAATTTAGATTTAGAGTTAGAATATGAGGGACAGGAGTTTGATTATTTAACTGTAGGCACATGGCCCAATCTGCAGAATGTGCAACCTTGTATGTACAAACCTGAGCTCCACCTGATAATGCGGACAATGACTCAGAGTCATCAGTTACCAAGGATGAAGATGAAGATGATGGGTGCATTAATAACACTGAATGGTAAAAGCAATATTATATTATATTATACTTATTATTTTTTTATATACATATATGTATATGTTTTGTAGACTTTTTATTTATTTATTTATTTTTATTCAGTTTTTGTTGACCGGGTAAGTGCACTAGACAAATCCTGCCTATTTTCAGGCACAACCCGGGGGAGGGGGATACAGATGAATGCCAACTGACCTTGAACCAGATTAAGCTGTTGGTGGTATTTTTAGTGAATGAGGGAAATTTGGCCAGGACACGGAAATTCCCTACTCTTTCGATAAGTGCCATGGGATTTTTAACATCCACCTGAACTACCAGCAATCCAGGCAGATGGTACCTCGGTTTAACTTCTCATCCGAAAGACGGCACCTCAGAAGTGCAGCACCCCTCTCATGCTGCACTACAGTGTCAGTACTGGGATATTAACCCAAGTGCCAGATGTGGGAACTGAACCCACAACTCTCTGATCTCCCGGCCTCAGAGGCGAGTGTGCTACCTACTGAGCCACTGACCCAATTTTTATTCCCACTCCCCATCTTAAGCAAGTGCGTGCATCTGGAAGCACGTGTGCCCCATGCATCGGGATGCCCTCCACCTGCGCCTACACTGGACCTCCACCTGGTGGCAACGGGACTATGGGGGGGTGACCACCTCCCCCAAGAGAGGAGAGCTGCCGTAAGGCTGCTCGATCCTGCTCCTCCCTATCCCCCCTTTCCGGCTCCCCAACAACCTGAGGTTGTTCCCGAACCGGGTTGCCGGCATAGTGTAAGGTAAGGTGGCAAGTGCCTCAGCCCTCTGCCCTACCGGGCTGGCCTAATAATTTTTTTTTTAACCTTGGGGGAGCTCCATGAGACTCATGTTGTACTGGTCTGCCTCCTGCCTGTTATGTGATCACAGTCTGTGTACTCACATACTGGCATTCCCAGCCCAGGATGTGTGTGTGTGTGTGTGTGTGTGTGTGTGTGTGTGTGTGTGTGTGTGTGTGTGTGTGTGTATAGGGGGGCTGTTGAGAGTGGATGTTGATGGATGTCGGAGGTGTGGCTGCTTCCCAAACACCACAGCCAAACTCCACCTATATTTTTGGAACCCTGGTGGGGTCCCAGCCACAGGTAGGTAACCACTGGTCAGTGCCTGGCTGGTGCATTTGGCCCAGGGATGGCTAGTGACAGTTTCTTTTCTAAAAAAAAAAGATGCACACACAAACAACTCCATTTAAATGCTTTATTAAATACAAAACCTTAATTTGTTAAAAAGTGCACATCTATGTACTAACAGTTGAAAAAAGTGACTAGTGCTGACAATTAATTTAACAGCATAGATAGCTCAGTGAGCTGATGAAGCTAAAACCAAACAAAAACTCAGTGCTTAATACGCATTTCACCCAAATGAGAGTGTTACAGACATAAAATAAAATAGGCATATACAGCGCTAGGTACAAAGCTATGTGAGGCATGCAGCCACCATTTTCAAGGGGGTACAACAGAACAGCAAGCAAAACAAACATATGTGGCATGCACAAAAGGTGTGGAGGTGGACAGAAACACAGCCCCATCAGACTTGCACCGCGTAGAGGCAACGCTCCTGCACAGGGGAGTGGCTGTGCAATGGACCATGCATCCCCCTGGTATGCACATGCATGATGTTATATACATCTACACAGTGCAAGTGGCAGCATGAGAAGCACTACACCAGGCGAGGGCAGCTGTAAAGTGCCTCTGCTCAATGTCAGCACATAGCAGCATTGGTGGCACAGACATGGATAGGGGGCACCAGCGCCAAGATGTGCAGTGACAATGGACAGCCTACCATGTGAGGTGATGGATGGTCACTGTACACAACCTGCCATGTGACACAGACTGCCACTGAGCTGGCGGCTGTCCAATGTACACTGATCAGAACTGGAGACAGAGATATAGCAGCACACCATGAACCCGGTGTGTGTGCAGCACACACACAGCAGCAATGGATGCAAATGGCAGCCACACAGGGCAGACAACACCTTGTAAGTGGCCCTTTGTGCGTACCCATCACACACAGACCTGTGGAGCCACAGTCAGCTGTCCATTGCCATGCCCAGGCAGTACCATCACACATCACTACCGACATATGCTGCCCTTCCCCAAATACACACCCCTCAGATGGCCTGGCACCAGCCTCAGCTGTAAGCCACAAACACATGTAATGTGGGTAACATAACATTTATTAGCACACTGATAACCCCCTCCCCCAGCCTCTCCATTGTGCCACTTTGCACATCCTGATGTTCCTCTTCCTCGGAGTCCTCAGATGACCTCTGTGGCATGGTGCTGCTTAAGTCCTGCTGAACAAGCACCATTTGGGGTAGTGGCCCACCGTATCCCTGGAAAGACAAAACACATGGAAAGGCGCACATGAGCAGGATGCACAAGCATCAGTACCCAGTGCACAGACTCATGCTATGATGAACCAACCTTTGAAGGCTGCAGAATGGCCCACAACTCCCCCACGTCATCCTTATAGCAGATATCCATGCTTCCAACGCTGAGGCTCAGGAACTCTGGCGGCTGCTCAGGTCAACGCTGGTGCTTGGCGACCACCTGTACTGTGGTCCCATCCCCCAGATCACGCAGCTCCAAGGTGAACTCCTCCAGGTGGCCCACGAAGTCCTGTGAAGACACAAGATGGTGGAAAACATCAGGATGGGGCATACGGATACAGCCTGCACACACACCCACATAACACATGATAGCCACCTCCTCGGGCTCTGTGATATGCCATATGCTGCACTCCAGGCTGTCCTGATAGAATATGGCAGGCATGCACCACAGCTTATAGGGGTACCCCCCCCAGATGCCCCACATCAGCCATGTGACTCAACACCACTACCATGCTATCCAATGTGATGGACAGGAATGACAAAGTCATGCACGAGCATGCAGCACAACCAAACTGCGTGGGGGCTGCATGCCCCTCAGAGGTATATCTGGAAGCATGGTCATGCAGGACAGCGACAGAGGGAGCTCAGTCAGTACCCACATGACCGTGCTATGCAGGACTGCCCACAGAGCAGCGGATGTATACAAGGATGTATCCAGGGCTACTACTCCATGCAGTGTTACTGGACAATGCACTGGCACAGGGGCCATGCACAACAGCCATGGCCATGCCCACTAGTGTTCCACTTATGAGTACCAGCTCACAGGCTATGTGACACACACAGTCTGGACAGGTTCTGTGTAGACCATGCAACCATAGTGCACCTGTGCAACATGGTCAATCCATACAAGCAGTCTCAGACCCAGCGGTGGCATACAATGTCTGTTGAGACCAGTGTGCTGTGTGCACTCTCATATTATGCCACAGGTTCCTTCCAGTGGGTGTTAGACAATGTCACAGGAGTTAGCCAATCCTCTGTGTCATGCGCCCTGCATCAGGTAACAGATGCCCTCTTCCATAGAGTCCATGCACACATATATTTCCCCACGACACTGCGGAAATTACGGGTGACCAAGAAGGCATTCTATGCCATGAATGGCATGCCTAACACTATGGGCACCCCTGACTGCACACAAGTGGTGATCCTGGCACCATCTGTGGACGAGTAGGCCTATAGGAATTAGAAGGGGTTCCACAGCATAAACTGGCAGGTGGTGTGTGACATACACAGCATCATTACCAACATATGTGCAAAGTACCCCGGGTCATGCCATGACGTCTCTGTCTTCTACAACTCAGGGCTCAGTGCACACTTTGTTGCACATGGTGGTGTGGATGGGTGGCTAATAGGTGGGTAATGCCACAGTGTGACCATGGCACCAGGGGGGGCTGCTGGGCACCAGTTATAACAATATCCTTCCATGCTTACACAAGTGACACTGGATATCCACTGCATCCACAGATACATAGACAGTGTCAGCAGATAAGGGCATTCAGCCCACCCAGTCTGCCCATTTAAGCTTGTAAGTTCACTTTATGTTTTCCTAGAAGTCTGTTGCTCCTTATCCTGACCTCCAGAATTCCTTTATGTCTATCCCATGCATTCTTAAATCCCGTGTTTCAGCCCCCACCACTTCCTCTGGCAGGGTGTTCCACTTGTCCACCACCCGTTCTGTGAAGAAATTCTTCCTCACGTGTCCTCTGAATTGTCCTCCCTCCAACTTCATCCCATGCCCTCTAGTCCTGGAACATCTTTTTCACTTAAAAATAGTGTATTCCTGCACCCTGTTCCTCCCTGTAAGATACTTGTATGTCTCTATCATATCCCCCTCTCCCTCCTCTCCTCCAGGGAGTACATATTCAATTCCTTCAACCTGTCCTCATAGGACTTGTGATGCAATCCATGTGCCATCTTTGTTGCCTCCCTGAACCTTCTCTACCCTGTCTATGTCCTTACGTGAGTGAGGTCTCCAGAACTGTACACTGTACTCCAGGTGGGGCCTCACTAGTGTCTTGTATAGTGGAATTATGACCTCCCTTTTCCTGCTGGAGATTCCCCTGCCTATGCATCCCAGCATCCTATGTGCTTTACCTGCTGCCTTGTCACACTGTTTCCCTACTTTGAGGTAATCAGAGATGATAACCCCAAGATCCCTTTCCTGCTTGATGCATTCTATATCCTCACCCCCCAACTGATATATTGTGCCAGGGTTTTTGTGCCCCATATGCATTATCTTGCACTTCTTTGCACTGAATTTCAACTGCCAAACCCCTGACCATTCTTTAAGTTTCTGCAGGTCCCTTCTTATTCTGTCTACATCCTCTGGTGTGTCTACTCTGTTACAGAGCTTTGCGTCATCAGCGAACAGGGAAATTCTGCCTTCTAGGTCCTGCGCAATGTCACTGATGAAGATGTTGAATAGGAACGGTCCCAGCACTGATCCCTGTGGTTCCCCACTGGTCACTCTTCCCTCTGTGCAGTGCCAGCCATTTACCACCACCTTCTGTGTCCTGCCGCCTAGCCAGTTACCTACCCACCACACTACAGTCCTGCCCATATCCATAGTCCCCAGTTTGTGTAATAACCTTCTATGTGGCACCATGTCAAAGGCCTTGCTGAAGTCCAGATAGGCCATGTCCACTGCCCTCCCCTGATCCACCTCCCTAGTCACCCAGTTGAAAAATTCAATGAGGTTGGTCTGACATGACCTCTCCCTGGTAAAACCATGCTGCCTTGAGTCCTGTAGTCCATTGACAACCAGATGTTCCACCAATCTCTCCTTCAATAGTGCTTCCATGATCTTCCCCACTACCGAGGTGAGGCTGACTGGTCTGTAGTTCCCCGCTTCCTCTTTGTTCCCACTTTTGTATAAGGGGACTACATCTGCTGTCCTCCAGTCTTTGGGTACCTCCCCTGTTTACAGTGATTGGCTAAACAGGATTACCAGAGGTTTAGCCACCACCTCGCTTAGTTCTTTAAGGACCCTGGGGTGCACCCCATCTGGCCGCATTGCTTTATCAACTTTTATAACATCCAGTTCCTTCAGGACCCTTTTTCATGTAAAGGGACTTGTGTCCATTTCTGCACCATTACCACCCCTTGTACTCCCTTCAGACCCATTACCTTCCTCTTCCTCAATAAAGACTGAGCAGAAATACCTGTTCAGCATGTCAGCTTTACTGTTGTCATCCTCCACGTGGCCCCCATCCTCCCCCTTCAGTCTCACTATCCCTCCTTTGCTTTTCTTTTTTCACTTATGTACCTGTAAAAGGTTTTGTTCCCTCTACCCACTGATTTTGCAATGTGCTCTTCTGTCTGAGCTTTGGCTTCCCTTACTGACCTCCCTGCCTCCCTTTGCTTCTCCTGGTACTTCTCCCTATCCCCTTCTGCCTGTGTCTTTTTGTATTGCCTGAATGCAATCTTTTTGGCTACCTACCTGATGACACCATACCTGACACCGCATGGACCGGCAAAGGAGATGAACAATGAGGCACATCAGAAGACAAGAGCTGTGGTAGAATGGACTATTGATCTACTGAAGATACACCTCCGATGCCTAGATCACATCAGTGGCATGATGATGCTAGCACCAGGGAAGGCATGGAGAGTGTTCACTGCACTCCCTAAGACAGGGCAACACCCCACTGCCTGTCAGTCTTATTACCCAATATCCATGCTCACAGCTGACCTTAAGTTCTTCCGTCCATTCTGGCTTGCACGTTGCAAGGATGAGTGGGTGGCCTAGTCCACCTGGATGAAACAGGATTTATCAAGGAGTGGAACATCCATGGTAATATCTGATTCCTCCTTGAAATCCTCCATTCACAGAAGATCTGCAAGGGACAAAAACAGTGCATCACAGGAGTTCGTGAGGTGATGACTAAGGCAGCTAGCCTGTGAATCCAACAAGAAAGTAAGAAATCTGCACTCTGAAAAGAAACATTACAGACATATGACATGTATAAACTTTATGTAACCCCTGGGTGGTGCTATCCCTAGTGTTACATCCCTGCCTACTACTTACAAGCTAGGCTGTGGGGTTTGGGTTCGCTAACTGATACCAATTCTAAACATTTGCACAGTGCGTCCTCTCAGAGTGTGCTTTACATGGGCTAGCTGTTACCAGGTATAACCCCCGAGATGTTATACCACCCACAATTACCAGTTACCTTCCCCAGACATGCCTCAACAGATATTTCCCCACATTTCAACCTTTCACATTTAAAGGCTATCTCTAATAATATGCTCACACACAAGATTTCAAAAACAGTAACAATCAATTTATTTAGGGGACATGGGAGTTAGGAACGGGGAAGTGGAACAGAGGTTATCTGATTGGCTATTTACATATGTACAAGGCTTGATTGGATTTTGCCGATGAACCCTCCAGCTGGGTAGCTACATTACTAATAGAAAAGACAATCACATTTCTCAATTCGACATTGATACCCAGCGCCCTGGCTATCTAACAGTTGACTAAAATCAGGTGTTACATTCACAATTGTTTTTTTTACCCACACTGGTACCAGTCCCAGATACAGCTGAAACCCTGCAATCTCATACCATACACAGGGTACCCAGATACCAAAGTCCTGGATGTTGCAGGCCTGGTAGGAACTGCAGCTGGTCGGATTGGCTGGCTTTTGATTTGAAGGTAGGGGGAAAACTTGTAAAAGCATTATCTCAACACTGGCTGTTGATCCTAATAATAATAAGAAGTAGGCAGGGATTGCCTTGCATTTGGCAAAATTAGCAGGTGTGGTCCTGCTGGTCACAGGAAGACAGGGATTGCCCTGCGCATCACAGAAAGACAGGGATTGCCCTGCATATTACAGAAACCAAATATTCCAGGACAAGCTACTTGGCTAGATCTTGAATTTCACATCCTAAACATTCAGTACATTACAACTCGAAGTCACATCCAGTATAATTAGAAGGCAATACTTTTATCAAGCATCCATATTCATTAGAACAAGGTCACGTCCAGTACATTTAAATACCAAACAAGGCATCCTTAGCAAATTCTCATCCAGCACGTCTAAATATTTAACACTTTTATCAAGCATTCACAGACGAAATCCAGCAAAGACATGCATAGGTTAATTCTAGCATAAATCAGACACAATGAGCTCTACGTCCTCCTACCCCATGAAGCGACAAATGCAACTTTGGCTGGCAACTCCACAAAGGCAGAACTAACCCATAGGACATCGACTAATATCAGCTCATTTATATGACTCACTACAACACATCTTAATGCACCTGCAATGGGCCATTTGGGCAGCAGGCAACATGCATTTGAGCAATCTTCAAAATGCTGTCCTCCAGTCTTTGGATACCTCCCCTGTTTCCAGTGATCTGCTAAACAGGATTGCCAGAGGTTCAGCTACCACCTCTCTTAGTTCTTTAAGGACCCTAGGATGCACCCCATCTGGCCCCATTGCTTTATCAACTCTTATTCCTTTCAGTTCCTTCAGGACCCTTTCTCATGTAAAGGGACTTGTGTCCATTTCTGCACCACTCCCATCCTTTGTACTCCCTTCAGGCCCATTACCCTCCTCTTCCACAGTAAAGACTGAGCAGAAATACCTGTTAAATCTTGAGTCTGATTTTACATTCATTGTTTTTCAAGGCTTAGATGAAACTATAGTTCACAGGAAAGTTGTGACAAAACAACAGAAGATTTTACAGCAAGATTCAGGGAGCGAGGATACAGTAGTACAATTTTAGGTCAAGCATATGTACATGCAAGACAGAGTAAGAGGCAATATTAATTATGTGAAAAACAATGAATGTAAAATCAGACTAAAGATTTCATTTTGTTACATCTTTCTCTGCGCATGCGACCGCCATTGAAAAGTTTATTAAGAATAATAGGCATGTTTTGAGGGGGGAACCAGGTTTAACAAAAATTGTTTAAGATCCTCCACGTATGACATTCAGACAAGCAGGCAAGGAAGGGCTATGAATACTAGGTGGCTACAAAATACTAACGGGGGCTGTTATACTTGTAAGAACTGTGAAAGAAGAAATCAGACAGTTTATTTCCTGCACTGTGTGTGGAGTTATCTATGCTACAGTCTACAAGTGCGATGCCTTCTACATCGGTAAGACTAAAAGGCAATTTAAAGTTTGAGTAGGGGAGCACTGCAGAGCAATAGAAAAACTGGAATTGAAATATGCTACTGCAACTCACACTGCAAATGCAAGAAATAGGGGAGAGCATGATTCTAAGTTTTTAGCAATTGATGAGGTTTGCAGGAAACCACGGGGAGGGGGGATTTTAACAATCTGCTTCTTACAGCCAGCCCAGCAGCACAGAGGGCTGAGGTATCTCTGCCTTACCTCACAACAAGCCAGTGACTCGGGTTCAGGAACTACCTTGGGTTGTTGGGGTGCCTGCATGGAGGGGGGGGGGCAGGACTGAGCTGCCTTGCAGTGGCTCTCCTCTACCGGGGAGAGAGGGTCACCCTCCCGCAGTCCCGCTGTCACCAGGTGGAGGCCCGGTGGTGGCGCAGGCAGGCATGGGTGACTGGTAGGGTGGAGCATCCCACGTGCCTCTACATGTGCACGCTCGCGCCAAGGACGCGAGGGCAGGGGAGTGAAAACTGGGGATAAAAAAACTATAACTAAATAACAGAAAAAAAAATCTGATTCGTAAATGAGAAGGTTTTGGATTTATACATTGGGAGCATGGAAGACACCAGGATTAAATGAAATATTTGATGTTATGTCTTATACAAAATGAAATACATGATACGTTAAATCCTGAGTTTGTGCAATAATACTGATGTACAATGAACACCTTTTTTTGTATATATTGCTTTTAACTGTGTTTTGTTATAGTTGCAGTTCTGCACCAAATTTTTGGCCCTGCTCCATCAATGAAATCAACAGAAAATTTACAAAATTGGAGAAGAACTCCCCTTGGAATTCCGTTTATTATATAGTGTGTCAGTACTGTATTACTATGTAGTCATGCCCTTACGAAATTAATTGACTCTGTACTGAAATGCACATGTTTTTTAAAATCTGTATATATTAATGTATTTTTATAAAAATCTTTGTCAGTCTGTTTGTATTTATGTGAGCATTCTAGATTTGTATTTATCATAATTATTGTAGTTATTGTGATCCTTTGTAAAGTCATTAAGGTGAGGCTCCTAGTGATGATGTCAATTAACACTAAAAGGGATGGTCAGTATTTCATTGTATCATGCCTGTTGAGAAAATAATTTATTCCAAAACACACTAAGGCATTTTGATGCACCTGGGAAAAAAAAGTTTTGGCACCAAATGTCTCAATTGAGAAAGCTGCATTTTTTACAGTGGCTGGTGAGTGCTAGATTTTCCTGCTTTGTGACTGGCCTGCAGTAGCCAGCCTCCTCCCTAGTTCCACTTTGGTGATATGTGACTATATCTGCCCTCCTCCAGAACCCTGCATCCGCTCCTGTTTCCAGTGAGAGGTTGAACAGGACTGTTAGAGGTGTAGCCAGCACCTCCCTGAGCTCCTTCAGTATCCTTGGATGGACCCCATCTGGCCCCATTGCCTTACCCATTTTCAGATTTGCAAGCTCCTTCAAGACTCTCTCCTCTGTAAATGGACTAGTGTCCACTTCCCTTCCTTCAATGCTCCTGTCACTTTTATGTGCCCCTCTTCTTCCTCTTCTTCTGTGAACACAGAACAAGAGTATTTGTTCAAGACGTCTGCTTTTTCTTGCTCCCCCTCCACACACACACCCCTTTATCTTCTTAGTCTTACAATCCCACCCCTTGTCTTTCTCTTTTTGCATACATACCTAAAAAACATCTTGTTTCCTTTCTTTACTTCCTGGGCTATGTTCTCCTCTGTTTACATCTTTGCACTCTTAACTGATTTCCCTGACTCGTTATGTTTCTTCAGATACAACTCCCTGTCTTCCTCGTTTTGTGTCCTCTTATACTTCCTGAATGCTAATCTTTTTGTTCTTCCCTTCTCAACCACCTCCTTAGAGAACCATAGCGGTCCCTTTTTCCTCTTGCCTTTTCTTACTAGCCTGATGCAGAGGTTTGTTGCCTTCATTGTGCCCCCTTTTAGTTTCACCCAAAGTTCCTCCACTCCACCCGAGTCCCCACTCCCCCCTGCCAGAGCATCCCTGAGGCAGTCTCCAATCTTCTTAAAATTGGTCCTCCTGAAGTCCAGGACCCTTGTCCTTGTGTGGTTAGATTCTGCCCTAGTCCCTATATTGAACCACCCATTATGGCAATCACTGGTCCCCAGGTGGCCACCCACCATGATGTCTGCAACACTATCTCAGTTAGTAAGTACAAGGTCCAGTATTGCCCCCTCACAAGTGGGTTCCTTAACTAGTTGCCTTAGGAACACCCCCTGCAGGGAGTCCAGGGTGTTTCTGCTCCTAACTGAAGCTGCAGCTGGGATGCTCCAATCTACAACAGGCAGATTGAAGTCCCCCACCAGCAGCACCTCCCCCTTATTTGACATCTTTTGGATGGCTTCCCCCAGAACCTTATCTAAATCCCCTCTCTGTGCTGGAGGTCTCTAGATCATGCCAGTGTGAATGATGGCTCCATTCCTCGTCTCTAGGGTGACCCATATTACCTCTGCCCCTTTCTGTATTCCCTGTACCTCTGCTCGCTTTTATGCTATCTCTCACATAAAGAGCCACTCCTCCCCTCCCCACCATTTTCTCCGAGCAGAGTACAGCTTGGTATGGCTATATCCTTCATGGTTCTCAGTGCACCATGATTCTGCCATGATCAACCACTGCAGGCAATCGTCCAGGGCTGTGTGTTGGTGTTGATGAGCAAAACAGCTACAGCTACATGTTTTCAGTCATTTTACTACTAGTATCTAATTGCTTGTAAAGTGCTTTGGGATACCATGTGTATGAAAAGTGCTATATAAATGCTGATTCTTCACCTCCTGTGGGAGAAAAAATGCCTCCTAACACCCCTGAATTTCCTACCTCTGAGCTTTAGGGCATGTCCCTGCATTCTCTCATCTCTAACTGTTCTATTTTGTCAGCACCCTTGAGGATGTGAAAAACCTATGCCCCCTCTTAGATATCTTTTCTCCAGGATAAACACATTAAGGGTCTTCAGCCTCCTCTGATTTTGTCTCTCATCCACTGATCATTTTGGTGGCCATGTGTTACACTCTCTCAATGGCTACAATGTTCCAGTTTGCTAAAGAACAAGGGGACATGCCAAGAGGCTGGGGGGTAGACTCAGGGGAGATATAAGGAAGTACTTCTTCACAGAAAAAGTGGGGGATGCCTGGAACAGCCTCCCAGCGGAGGTGGTGGGGCAAAAATGGTAATGGGATTCAAGAATGCATGGGATAGGCATGGGGAACCTTAGTGGAAAGGAAAGGGGAGGGGAGGGTAAAACCGGAGAACAATTAGTGTCTGTGGTGTTACAGTAGGTAGGGAAAATGGGCCGACTAGGTGGGCCAGGTGGTTCTTATCTGCCATGAAATTCTATGTTTCAAACTCCCTGGTGGCTGGCGTGTCTGTGAGATACAGAAGGGGCTGCACTAGGGAACAAGTTCCAGCAGTGTTGGGATCAGAGCCTGTAAAGGAGCAGAAGGAGTGTATGACACCACAGTTGGAGAAGGAAAAAGGTGTGCGATCCAAGCCTCTGGATGAGGAGAAGGGGTGTGCAGAATGACTCTCCACAGTAATACGAGGAAAAAAACCAAATGAAAAAAAAATGTCAGTTTCAGACATTTAATCCTGGATGTTCTTTCTAATAAAAAACATATGTTTGTATTCTAGCCTCTGCAGCAAATAAATGTATAACTAAAAAATGATATTTTTTTTCCTTCTGCCAGCAAGAAACAGCGGGGGGAAAGAGATTTATCAGAGAAGCTAGCAAACATTACAGCACTGCAGAATAATGCGTTTGTCGCAAATGAGTGCTAAGAGGGTGATAATTAATCATCCTAAGGATAATTGTGTTTCCTATAGAAAAAATATGGAATACTGAAGAAATCTAAGGAGACATGTAGAGCTGAAGGAGACACAGTACAGAAAGAGTTAAAGTCTGACGATCTGGGTGGAGGAAGGGAATGATTTTCTTTGAACTAGGCATGTAGGAAGTGGCAAATGAGTCATACCCATAATGACTCAAGTAAATGTTACATCAAATGGGAGATCAATAAAGAACTTTGTCTGAATTGAACGTTTTATACTACATGCTGAGTGTGTTTTGAGCAAATTGTTACAATGTATATGCTGATTTTGATTGATTTTGATTGATTTTGTGCAACAAACAGGAAAACGTTTCACTTGACATATTTACAATCAACATAAAGCACAGTAAGCTTCTTTTCTCCCACTGATTACCTCTGACCAGTGGAACAACAAGTAATTGTAGCCTCCTGTGTAATGAAAAGCAAGTACCAAAGGTACAAAGTGGTGTCAAGGTTTGAATGACAGTACATACACACACGCATGCTCTTAATAACATTTATAGAGTGAGGAAGCACTCCAGGCCATATGGAGCGCTCCTTTCCTTTGCGTGCAAGACTCTTATTCTGTGATGTGTGTCTTACATGCAACTGCCCTGGATATGAGTATGTCTGGGGCAGTTTTTTATTTTTTTATTTTAATATATAATAAGTACTGTCACTGAGACCACTCTTACAGTTGCAAAGCTGTCCCAGTTACACCTTTGGAGTCAATGATCTGGCTGGAAGGATTGTGATGCCTCAAGGTGTTTGGTCCCATTTCTGATGATGTGGTGGGAGGAACAAACTGCTTTTTTCTTCCAGACAGAGTGCCTGTCTACCACATCACCCCAGTATTGCTAGATGGAGAATTCTAATTAGCAAACAGAAAATAAAAAATACTTCAGATATTGAAGTGATGGCTGACTGCATCTGAAAATTACTATTAATTCCAAGCAGTACACGTTCTTTAAAGAAACATTTCATTTAGTATAAGGAAATAAAGATAAAACCAGCAATGTGAAACAAAAGGCAAGGCATTACATGCATTGTTTGTAGCAGTTTGCAAAATGTGTTTTATACATTTCATCCAACAAAAAGAGCTTCCTGATACCTTAATTATCCTCCTTATAAAACTAAAGGTGGTTTATAGTAGGTCTCCTTCAATATTTTGCTTTATATTTTATTCAGGGTCAAACAATACAGATTCATAGTATATATGGAATTTCTACCATTGCAACCACATTTTACAAATGGTAACTCTAAACAGGGAAACACAGCATCAAAGCCCACAAGCTTTCCTTTCACACTAACTGTGCTAGGGAAGCCCTTGTATACTTCATACTAGGTGTGTGTGTGTGTGTGTGTGTTGTGGGGAGGAGGTTCAAAAAATGAATTAGAGCATTCAAGTTTCAACAGTGGGTGATTACTCCAGTGAAGACAAGATAGAATATTAGAAAGGTTAGTATGGAAGAAAGGCTGCAACCAAAAGGATAGGAAAGAAACATTAAAGGTAATCTGGCATGCTGTAAGCCCATTTCTGCACTAAGTGTTTCAGGTCTCAGCATGCTTTCATTTTATCTGGTACTTCAGGGCAGCCTTGTTGGGCTGTATAGCTTTCTAGTGCTTTAAGATCTCATTCTCTGTTAAACAAACAAACATAAATACAGTGGGAAGGTTTCACCCAACCACAGGGGGTTATCTGGGTGGTGTGCTGGGTACATGCAGAGTGGGTGGGGCCTGCAGAACCACCACTGTGCTCCAGTCCATATTGTTACTAATGGTCGTGGGGATACCGCTGGTTAACAGGGATAGGCTCAGATACCTGACTTGGAGTTTGGGGATGCCACTGGACACCAGGGAAGTAGGAACTATATGGGCCAGGAGGCCAGAATGGGGGGGGTTCGGCTAGCCACCAGGGCTTCTGAGGTAGCACATGGATAGGTGCTCGGTGGGTGGGGTTCAACTAGCCACCATGGAGTCATCAGCATCACCAGACTGGTGTTCAACAGAAGGTGATGAACTGACAACCAGGGTAAATGTAGGATGTACTGGGATGGAGGGGCTCTGTGGGTGTGTGGTGCCACTAGACACCAAGAGATAATGCTGCAGCACTGAGTTGGGTGATTAGCTGGTGTGGGTGCCACTGATAACCAAGGACTACTGTAGGACATACCGGACGGGGCTCAGTGGGTGGGGGTGACACTAGACAACAGGGGTAATGCTGCAGCACTGGAACAGATAGTCAGAAGGTGGAGGTGCCACCATCACCAGGGAGTCATCAGCATCACTGGATGGGTGACCGGTGGGTGGGTGGGTTCTGTTAGACATGCAGGACCCTCTATGTCTGAGATCAGTGACCAGGAGGTGAGGGGTAACACTGGACACTAGGGACACTGTTCTGATACCAGGACAGGTGCCTGGAAGGGGGGGTGCCAGTAGCCACCAGGGTTAGTCTGCCCACACCGGGACAGATGCTCATATGGTGGGGGTGCCACTACTCAACAGGGTGCCATCACGAGATAGGCTGATGGAGGCAGGTGGCTGCAGTACAGCTGTCCTGCCACCAGGGCTTAGAGACCATTTAAGACTAGATTTGCAAAGGTGGCAACCTGCACCACTTTGGGTGCCATTTACCACTGCTACAAACTTTTGAAATTGCCGCTGTGCCAGTATGCGAGGCCCCTCATCTGTATGGGTGCAGTGCTAATGGGTTTTGCCTGCACTACAGGGGTCTCTGAATATAGACCGCACACAAACCAGGCATAAACTCCAGTTAGCATGGACAAACACTCCTTAGTGCCCACGCTAACTTTTGAATAGCTGGCCCCTGACTTTTTGTTTGCTGGACCCACTGATCTTCCAGGGCTATAGACACACAAGACTGTACTTAGCCATAGGAGAACAGCAGGACCTACAAACAGCTGATCATAGCTTTATAAAAGCTCTAACAAAAACTCTGTAGAGCTTTTTGCCCCTTAGCAGGCAAACTTAATTCTTCTGTTCTAGTCTTGGTGCCCTCCCAGCACTGACCGCTGCGCCTCCCACTGTTGTGGCCTGGTGGGTTCACATGAGGCAGGGCCCGAGAGAGTGCCAATGACCGGCCATATAGATGGCTCACAGTACACGGTATTTTTGCCATTTTTCACTCATCCATTAGCCTTCTGGCACACACAGTGCTCCATCAGGCCTTGCAAACATGCAGCATCCTCCTGGGAAGAGGACTGCACCCTGGTCCACTGAAGGGGCTGTCATGGCAGCATAATCTTTAGCCAGCCCTCCCAGCTTGAACACTGCCATGCAGCACCACCTCCCCAGCCCCCCAGGCCACCCAGCCTGCTCTCCAGTCTGCTCCTGAACTCAGGTCACAGGTGTGCGAGTGCAACTGGTTACCCACTGGACCATCGAGCGGACCCACTTTCTACCACTTTTATGCAGGGATACCACATTTGCTGTTCTCCGTGCAGCTGGTACCTCTCCAGTCTCCAAGGAGCAATTGAAGAGCTCTGTCAGGGACTCACCCAGTACCTATGCTGTCTTCATTAGCACCCTGGGGTGCAAACGACCCAGTGATTCATTTACCTTCAGTGGCCCAAGTCCCCTTAGCACCTTGTCTGTGCTAATTTGACCCATACGGATTTTTGTCCCCCCTTTTGTTGTAGTGTTAACTTTTATCTGAGGCAAGGGCCCTCCTTCCTTCTTGGTGAATACTGAACAGAAGTAACCACTGATTAATTCTGTCTTGCCTTTGCTGCCTTCCACCCACACCTCACCTTTTTTAGCTTGGCATTGCTTTCATTCATTTTTCTCTTTTCCCATTTGTAGCGAAAGAAGGCTTTGTCCCCTTCCTTAACTTCTTCAGCGATCCTCAGTTCCATGTCAGCCTTAGCCTTCCACATCCCCCTGTTGACTTTTAACAGCCTGACAAGGTATACATTCCTGTCCCTATCCTTCTGACTCTTTTTAATATCTTAAAAGCCTCAATTTTCCCTTTACTATAGCCTCCACCTATACTGAGAACCAGATTGGTTTTCTTTACCTTTACCTTTCCCACCTGCCTCAATCAGCAGCCTGTTCCTCTTATAGACTACCCTTAATGATGATCCATCTACCCTCCACCCCTACTCCCTCTATTCCTGCAGCCTACCACTAAATTTTCTTTCAGATTGAAACTAACACATGTGAAATCCAGGTCCCTAGTTTTGGAATTTGAGTGATCTTTACCATGCTATATTGCAAACCACACTGATAGGTGGTCACCATTACCTTGTAGCTCCCCTGTTCCTAAATCTGAGATATAGCCAGTACTTCTCAACACTAGGTCCAGTGTTGCTGTTTTCTTCGTTGGCTCCCTGACCCCCTTGACCAGGAAGCCATCCTGGAGTACTGTACATCCAAGAGTGCCTAACTTCTGTTGCTGCAAGCCTTCAGGATGCTCTAGTCTACATCAGACAGATTTAAATGACTTGTGACCATTACATCCCCAAGTGCTGCTGCCTTTCTAATTTCCTCTGCTAGTTTTCTTTCAACCTCTCCCCTTTTTTTTGGTTGGGGGGTCTGTAGACTGCCCCCAGTCTTATGTCCCTGCTCCTCTCTGCTTCCATCTGCACCCATAGTGTCTCTGTCTCTGCCACTTCTCTAGCTATTATATCGCTAGGGGCCTTAATGCCCTCCAGCATTGGAGATTTCAAACAATCACTCTGGGCTCAAACAGGGAAAACAATGCTGCATCTCCAGAACTGGATGCATAGAAAACAAAAACAGGTGCCCAAAAAAGGACAAACAATGCTGAAGAATAGATACTGTGAAGTGCATTTAATGGCATTGGGTGCAGAAATACAAAAAACACTCACTCTCTCTGGCGCTTCAGATAGCACTGATCCTTCCTCAAGGGGGCCCCCTTGAGGAAGGATCAGCGCATTCTGAAGCACCAGGGAATGAGTGCAGCTTTTGTATTTCTGCACTCAATGCCATTAAATGCACTTCACAGCATTTATACCTAAGTATTATTTGTCCTTTTTTTGAGCATCTGTTTTTGTTTCCTATGCCCTCCATCATGTATAGAGTGACCCCCTCCTCCCATACCCCGGTCTCTATCCTTCCTGAACACTGACTATCCTGGAACAGTGAGGTTCCAGTTGTGGTGTAGAGTCATGCATGTCTCTTCAACAGCCATT
This sequence comes from Neoceratodus forsteri, assembly GCA_016271365.2. Classification (NCBI taxonomy): domain Eukaryota; kingdom Metazoa; phylum Chordata; order Ceratodontiformes; family Ceratodontidae; genus Neoceratodus; species Neoceratodus forsteri. The sequence continues at coordinate 724,205,557 of CM028137.1, read as the reverse complement.
AAGTCCAGGTGGGGTCTACAGGCAGCATCTGGAGATCCCTCACTTTGTTGTCTAGGCTCCTGTCATTGATAGTTATGGCTTTCTATGATGACTAGTTCCACTTAAAGGTTTTGTTGCATGGATACGATGACATGTTTGTGTTGAGTCTGTTTATGTAGTATGTGTTTCACTCCTGTGCTGAGTTTATTTTTTTCTACTGTATGTATTATCTATGAAAATTAATAAAAAGATGAAACAAAAAAAGGTTTTTTATTAGAGCCATGAGCTCCAGTGTGTGGTAGCCCTTTGTGCCTTGTTTCTTTGTGTAGCATTTTGATAAGATTTCAGATTTTGTGACCCCCCACCCTTTTTCTCCTTTGTTGTCCCCCATAATTCCCATTCCTACCCTGAGAGTATTTCCTGGGGGGCTCTAAGGCTTCTTCCACGTAGAAGCTTAGGGCCCTGTTCCTTGATGAAGACATCCCCTTAACCTAGTTCAAATAACTATTTACAAACTCCTGTAGCTTCTTCCCCAGTGCCCTGGTTCACTCTTCACTGAGGTGAAGACAATTTGATGCATATAGTGCCCTATCCTCCCAGAGGGTCTTCCAGTCTTCTATAAACCTACAGCCCTGCTCCCTGCACCAACCCCTTTAGCCATGTATTGCAGTCCACAGTACTTGATTTCCTGGTCTGGCTAGCAGGTGGCACCAGCAACACTTCAGAGAAGGCTACCAAGGCTGCTCTCTCCCCTAGCTTCTCTCCTAGTACCCGGAAGCTGTCCTGTACTACTCTCTAGATTCATTTGTTCCTAAATGAATCATAATGTCTGGTTTCCCAGTACTCCTGCCATCCTCCTGGGCAGGGTCTAGAGCCAGAGTAGTATCTTCACCATCAGCATGCCAGGAGGACACTACCTTCTGCCTCCAAGACTCCACATCATAGACCAGGCTCTCCATTCCCCTTACAACTGACTCCCCCAGTGCCACAAGTCTGCTCCCTTCTTACCCTAAAACAGGTAGAAAGGATGAACTAGGAAACTACAGGTTGGCAAGCTTGATGTCAGTAGTCCGTAAGCTACAATAAAACATAATCAAAGAAAGACAGATTGAGTTCCAGAAGGAAATATGTTACGAATGGTAGACAGCATGGTTTTGTGGATGGAAGGTCCTCCAAACAAATTTGAAAGACTTTTCTTTCATTATTATTGTTTACCTGACTTCTGTCCCTGGTCTCAGCAGCATCCCCCAATACTGTCACTGGCCCATCTCATGGATTTACAAGCTAACCACTACATACACAGCCCTTGTTTGGTGGGTGGACTGCCACATAGAGTTGTGAGGTGCCTGTGGGGATATCGAGCAAACTGGGGCATTTTCTCCTGGTTTTATTCCCCAGGGAGTCGAAGGTGAAGTGGTCATGCACGGTGTACTGGTGCACCTGCGTGTTGGTATCAACGGACTCCCTCCCATGTCTACTGCTTCCACTGGTGCTGCCACCTGGCCTCTGCCAGTTGACAGTCAAGTGGTGAGAGTCAGGCTCCCCGAGGGAGGAGAGTTGTCTTTGGGATACTCAATCCATTCTCTCCTGACTGGCCCCATGAGCAACTGTGTTCTGTTCTTGAAACTGAGTCATTGGCGTGGGTTGAGGTAAGTCATCCAGGGTCTCAGCCCTCCATGCCACTGGGCCAGTGAGGGTTGATAGACTTTTTTGACTGGGTAAGGAGAGTGGTAGATAAGGAAAGGCAGTCAACATACTGTACATTTTGGCACTCCTCAATATCTTCGTTAGCAGCATAGGGAAAGGCATCAGAAGAAAAATCTGTCCAGTTGCAGATGACATGAAGCTCTTCGGCTGAGTGGACACTAAAGAAGGTATCCATAAGTTAAGGGAGGATCTTGACAGGCTCAAGAGGTGGTCAAAAATCTGGCAGCTGGGCTTCAGTGCCAAAAACTGCAGGGTCATGTATGTGGGTAACAAGAATCCAGAGTCAGAAAATGGCTTTTGAGGGGTGACAGCAGTGGTGATGAAGAAGGAAAGGGACTTGCGGGTGGTAATATCTAACAGTCTTAAATCCTCAATACAATATAAAAAGGCAATAGGGATGGCAAATAGGATGCTGGTAGGGGGTTCAGCAACAGAAAAAGGCAAGTCATCTTGCCCCTGTACAGGCTATGGGTGAGACAGCACCTCGAGTACTGTGTACAATTCTGGAAGCCTCACCTAAAAAAGGACATCACCAAGCTAGAACCATATACTCAGCAGAGGAGGGCATACAAGCAAAGGTTACAGTGCCTCAACATGTATTAATTGGAGGCCAGAAGGGAAGTGGGGGCATGACTGAAACATTCAGATATATGCAGGGTATTAACAAAATGGACTCTGGAGGGCTGTTGCTCCAAAATTCTTAATGAACTACAGTGCTTCCTCACTATAACGAACGCAGTTGGAGCCATCGGAAGTGTTCGTTATACAACTGTGTTCATTACAGTGAGGAACTGTAAAATTTAATTATTTATTGCCGGGAAAATGTATGCAGTGCAAACTTTTCATTGAAACTGATTTAGACTTAGATTTACATTTGTATTTCATCATAGGGTTTTATTTAAAAATAAAAAAAGAAAATACTGTAAATGTTATTTAGTGTACTTTAAGAAGTCATTAATTTTCTTCTGTACAAGTGCGCCTCACCTGAGATCGCAGGCATAGGATAGCAGCTGGTACAACTACAGCAACTTCACAGAGTCAGCATCTTTTTGGCACTCCATCCAGGTAAGGCACTTTTCCAGCCCTGTAATTTCTTCACTCACTGTTGGCATCTCTTCACCCACCCCCTTGGTATCACTGCCACTTTTGTCCTTACCGCCCTCCAGTGAGCAGTTCGTAACAGCAGCCACAATCTCCTCATCTGTCAACTGTTCTGTTGTTGGGATAGTTTCATTATTGAAGAGCCACTCCTTAACCAACTCTGTAGCTTCATCCTGATGCTCCACTATGTTTAGCTCTGTGGCCAGCCTGACAATTTCATTGGTGTCATCTGGCTCATCTAAATCAGGTATAGTGTCCTGGGTTTCAATGCTGGACCAAGGATTCGGCGTCCAGCAGTGGCGAACAGTGGCTGTAGAAACCGCAGCCCAGGCTTCTCAGACAAGTGGATCATGTCCTTCAAGTTCAGTGTCTTAAGGAAAGCCATCATTGAATCTCCCTGTGAAGCAAATCTCTGAGCAGCCGTTTTCTGTAATGTTTCTTGAAAGTCACAATTATGCCACCATCCAGGGGTTGAATTCTGGCTATTGTGTTTTTAGGCAGGGACACTGTCTTAATTCTGCCATCCCAGGATATGAGTGAGGACTCAGGGGAGTGGGCAGGGCATTGATCCATCAGCAGAATTGCCTTTGTAGGTAAACGTAGTGACCGGAGGTGTGCTCGCACAGATGGCACAAAGGATTTATCGAACCATTTTTGGAACAAGTCTGCAGTCATCCAGGCATTTCAGGATGATTCATACTCCACAGGGAGCGAGGACAAGTTAAGGCGGTGGAAGCAATGTGGAGAACGAAATTTCCCTAAGCAAAGAGGTTTCAACTTGTGGGAGCCAGTGGTGTTGGTACACAACAAATAAGTTACCCAGTCTTTTGACACCTTAAAGCCCTTCGATGCATTTATCTCATTTTTTGCAGCCAAGGTGACATCTGGCAGACAGCGCCAAAACAGGCCAGTCTCATCGCAATTATAGAGCTAGTCTAGTGTGTAGCCACCATCCTCAATGATTTTTTTGAGTTTTGGCAAAAACTCAGCAGCAGCAGCCACTTCATCACTGGATCTTTGCTCTCCAGTTATACACACACGGTGAATGCCATGTTGGCGTTTAAAACGCCACAGCCATCTGGAGGAAAACCTGAAAATATTAGCGTCCCCATACATTTCAGCAGCAAACTGGTTTGCTTTCTTGCGTATCAAGGTCCCGGACACAGGTACACCATTCAGGTGTTGTGCAAACCAGATTTGTGTTGCCTTGTCAATATCCGCCTCATCAGATTTTCTGAGGTTTTTTTGGCTGAGACCTTTGGTTTCTGAGCAGTCCAACAAAAATTCATGCAGGAATCTTCCTGCTTTCTCCAAGTGCATATTGCTGACTTGGAGAAGCCTGCCTCGAGATATTTTTTGAACTTTCTCCACCGTTCAGCCTGTCAAGGATGTCAAGCTTATTTCACAGAATACCCAGACCATTTCATTTTGGCAATGGGATGATGGGTATTCTGTGATGAGTGTTTTAAAACAGGATCAATTAATTGCTTAACTAATTAGTTGCTTAATTAATGTAATTGTGTTTCTACTGTTGCATACTGTGTAATACTGTTTAAAGCAGCAACCTATTTGCCTTAGTAAACTAATGTACTTAACATAATGAGCAGCAATGCATGTGCATTAACTCAGCATTTTCTAGCTTGGGGTCCAAATGAACCATTCGCTATAGCCATGTATTCGTTATACCGAGGTTCATTATAGCGAGGGACCCCTTTTAGCAATACCTCATTCTACTACTGGAGTTTTGCCTTCCCAATTACTCCACAGTAGACAAATGTGTACTAAGCTGAACATAGTTAAAATAACTGTACCTACAATACTGATGAAACATAGAAACATAGAATTTGACGGCAGATAAGGACCGCTTGGCCCACCCAGTCTGCCCATTTCCCTACCTGATGGATAAGCTGCAGATCCTAGTTAACCAGCAGCCTACTTCTTCCTACCCCCAACCCCTAGAATTGCCTTATGACTGTCCCATGCATGCTTGAATTCCACCCACTGCTTTTGACTCCACAACCTCCTCTGGAAGGCTGTTCCATACATCCACAACCCTCTCTGTAGAAAAAATACTTCTTAAATTACCTCCCAGCCGCCTCTTCTATCTTCAAATTGTGCCCCCTTGTTCTTGCACACCTCTTTTTTGAAAGATGCTACCCTCTTGGACTTTGTTGATTCCCTTGAGGTACTTGAAAGTTTCTACATGTCCCCCCTCTCCCTCCTTTCCTCGAGGCTATACATATTAAGCTCCTTAAGTCTCTCTTCATATGTCTTCCGGTGCAGACCCTGCACCATTTTAGTGCCTCCTCTGGACAGCTTCCATCCTGTCTATGTCTTTCTGGAGATTGGGTCTCCAGAACTGCACGCAGTACTCAGATGTGGTCTCACCAGCTGTCTGTACAGGATAATAACTTCTTGTTTTCTACTGGTGATGCCTCTCCCTATGCATCCCAGTATCCCCTCAACCCTCCTTGCTGCCCTCTCACATTGCTTGCCCACCTTTAGGTCATCTGATATGACTACCCCCAGGTCCCTTTCCATTTTTGTTGTTGTTAGTATCTCACCCCCCCATTGTGTACTCTTCCCCTGGGTTTTTGTTTCCCAGATGCATTACCAGGTGCAGAAATGCATGCAAGAGTGAAATGAAAACATGAGAAAACCAAGGAGTATACTGATGATCACCGTGGTACTCAAGTTCCTAACTTTAGGACTGGAGATTCCGTTCCAACAAAGAAACCTTGAGAAAAAAAATGAAAGGGTGTATGTAAATATTCTGAACCAAGGGTTGTGGTTAGAAAAAAAAGTTCCAGTACTGTCTTGCTGGATGATAAAAAACTATGGATGGAATACTTCAAACCTTTCTGCCTCGCCTGAGATGATGTCCCACATAGATACCAGTAAACTGACAGATGAACTACGCTCAGGTTACTAATCCAGTGACCCCTGTTGCCTCACCTAGAAGTGTGCACATACAGTAGGAAAACTTCCTGTGTGGTCTAAGTACTATATAATGGGGATAGGAACTGATAGAAATTTATGCTAGAACACTGGGTATTGGATACTAGAAATTTTTACTAACACAGTTACTATTGGTTACTATATTTATTACAGTTTTAGTTTACAGGTACACTGCAAAAGGTTAGTACAGATACTTTAAAAAGGGGAAAGAAGTGTTGTCTAATGCTAATATGAGACAATACCAGTTACTGCCAATATATGTCTCTGTAGTCTTAAGATGCATATAACTACATGTACATTCTCTTCAGTGGGTTGTTGTTGTGAAGTGGAGTAGATGGAGTCTGTACAATAAGGATTGAGTTCTATTCTTCTGTTATTAGAGCTCCTGGTGCCATTCCTGCCTGGTGTTCTTACTGCTTACCAATACACAACAGAAGGCGGGTGACTTAACTGGATAATTGGCATAACTGTTTGCAATCAAACCATTCTGGGGTGCTAGCATCATTCACCTTGGTATGATACGTTCTACTGCTTTCCTGCAGGAATGTTACCTACATGAGAGTTAGAACTTTGTGGGTGTGATACTGTTTACACACAGGGTATGTTGCAGAAAACAGCATGCTGTGACTCAGTGTTAAACTGGATAGTTTGATCTGCTTTCATTTAAATGTGTCTTTTAAACAGTATGGTTCTATTTACTGTTTGTATCTGTTTAGTTTACTTGTTGCTAAATTATTATTTACTAGACACATCTATTATACAGCACTAGGATTAATGAACGCATCTATTAACTTTGGTTGTGAAAATAAGCTACCATCCCAGCTGAACATTTACATTTTCTGCCTTTTAAACATAATATGTAATGCAAATTGCTTCAATTTCCCACAATACCTGAGCTTGTACCGAATAACAACATACAGAATGGTATGCATTTGCATCAAGTTTAATTTCCATTATGATGGCAGGATCAATTAAACTAGTAAGTTGTAATATTAAGGGACTAGGTTCACCAATTAAGTGGAAGAGAATACTCACAGCATTAAACGAAAGAAAAACTGACATAGCACTTCTTCTAGAAACTTATCTAACTAAGGAAAAGGCATTAAAGTAAGAGAGAGATAATGAATGGGACAGGTATTTGAGAACAGTTTTCCTAGTAGAAAGAGAGGAGTGGCAGTTTTAGTTAGGAAAAATCTTAACTTCTGTATGTCTAAAAAATATTTGATTTTGAATGGAGATGGAAGATTGTTACTGAAACACTGAATGGGCAAAACATCGCTTTGGGCAATGTCTATGCTCCCACTAAAGATAACCCTGAAATGTTCCACAACCCAACACTGTAGTTAAGAAAGTTAGAGATAGTGAAATAATCTTAGGGGGTTTCAGCATAGCTTTGGATCCCATATCTGATGAAAATAAGATCATAAACCTGTCATACAAGCAAAGAACTCCTCCTCCAACTTGGTCTCTCCCCAGGGCCCCTCCTGGTTTAACAGTTACCTGTCCTCCAGGTCCCAGTGCATAAAATACATTTCCACCTGCAGCACCTGGTACCTAGAGCCAGGACCTCACTTGCACAGTGGTCCTTTTGGTACAGGGCCCATCCTTGTTCAATTCCTTCCCTGCCACTGTCACCAACTGCCTAAAATTGGTCCCTTCAAAATTGCTCTCAGGAACCACTTATTCGCCACTCGCTGCTGTAGGTATGCATAACCATTCTTGATTCCCTTCCTTACTGGCCTCCTACTTGTGGGCACAACTGCTGGTCCACAACCTACTTGACAATGTCCCCGGGACTGCTAATTTCTACATCACTGTCTCCAGTTCTCCACTTATATTTCTTGCACTAATTGTCTAGCTACCACCTTGTGTAGGCCAATGACATTAACTTATGTAAAAGTACACTGTCATTACAACCTGTCTATACAAATGTTTTGCACTGTAATTATGTAGTTATGTATTCTATGAAATTATGTAACTCTGTGTTTGTCCATGGAACTATGTAACCCTGCGATTGTCTCTGGATACTCCGATGAGAAGCCTTTGGAAATGAGTCCATGACTCAAAGGATTGCAATTCTGATATGTACAAACAAATAAATAAATAAAACTCTATGCAAATGTCCTAGGAAACCATAGCTATTGTTTTTGGTGTCACATTTTCAGTACCCTCTAGACTCCTTCCCTCTCTACTTCCACCCTTTCCTTCCTTTCTTCCTTCCCTTCCTACTTTCTTACTTCCCCACAATCAACTAGCACTAGTTTCTGCCCTCCTTTCCCCCCTGCCAAAGTTGTCAAACTACTTCCTCAAACCCCCAAAACCACCCATATTCTACTCCTCCCTGATTACTGCCTCGCCACCACTTCTCCCTACCCCTAGGCCCTGCACTTATTTTTTCCTCCTCCTCCCCCCCTCCTCCTACTCCTCCTCTCTCCTTCTCCCACCTCCTCTATGCCTCCTCTCTTACCACATATCTCCCCCTCCCCCATCTCCCTCCTACCCTTTTACATACAATCACAAAGTCTACTCTGGCTGCATCCCTCCTCCCCACCTCCTCCTCTTCCACCTCCACCTCTCCTACTCCCCCTCCTCTCATCCCACTCCTATTCTCCACATTCCTTCTCACCACTCTACTCCTCACGCCATGCTTGGACAAAGCCTATACTGGCTGCTTATCATACTCATCTGTATACTCACTCCTCCTGGAGTTCCCTCCTCCTCCTACGCAGGGCTGATCCTACATCACCCGAGTAACTGAATCATTTCTGCTCTCCCAATTTAGCTTGTATCCTAAATACCTGACCTGCTGTTGACTGGTCTTATGAGCTTGTCAATACCCTAAGCACTTATGTAACTCCTGTTATTCTGTGCAACTGCCTCATAACTTCCACTGAATCATGTAACCCAATTCTAATTATTGTACTGTTTCTAAACTATGTGTTGTCTGTATTGTTGTTGTACCTATCGACTTGGAGTCTTTGTAAATGAGTTTATGACTGAAAGGTATTAATCCCAATCTCAAATAAATAAATAAAAGCTCTCAGTTCTTTGTCACAGAACCACAGCCTTTGTGATATTTGGAGATTAGCTAATCCCACTAACAGAGATTACACATTCTACTCTACAATGCATGACATTTTTGCTCATATAGATGACTTATTCTGTTCCTAATTCTTCACAGATTACATTATAAAATCTCAGATAATCAATAATGTATTATCTGATCATGTTATGGTGGAAATAACCATGCAGTCAAGCATAACACGAACTGGGTCATCTACTGTAGAAGGAAAGTCAAACACCTCTTTTAAAGGACCTCTCCTTTTGCAATTGGATTAAGGAGGAATCTGAATGGTTCTCTAAAATAAATGATACACCAAACATAGAGAAAGACACCTAATGGGAAACATAAATGTTTCATTAAGGGAAAAGAATTTACTATTCGTCCAGAAAAAAGGAAAGTTACTCTGAAGGAAGATTTGGAAAAGTCATTAAAAAAGCTATTGAAAAAAAAAAACTGAATTCAGATAAGGAATTGCTTTATTCTTTTACAAACCTTAAGTATGAAATGTATTTGAGTTGGAATTCATGGGTAGAACATGCTTTCTTCAAGTTAAAACGGTCATATGGGGAAGCAGGGGAGAGGCCATCCAGCTTGCTCACCCATAGGCTTAAAATGAAAGAAGCACAGAGCACCATTATTAAATACAGATACACAAATTGGCAAATGGTGACAGCTTTGAGGGATATTAATTAATTGTTTCATGAATTATGTAGGAATCTGTACCAAAGTAAATTTAATGCAGATAGCTCTGAGATTTCCATGTTTCTGGAAAAACTAAATCTACCCATGATAAACTCTGAGAGAGATGAAAAGTTGGCTAAGCCTATGTCTTTACAAGACATACAGTCCACTATGTACTCCCTGCCAAGTGGCAAAACAACAGTAAATGATGGAACTCTGATAAAATGCTATAAATGCCTAAGAAGTTCCTATTCATCCTACAGGTGACATGTTTTAGCAACCCCCCTAAGGAAGATGTCGGAGGACGTCAAATACATATGGGGAGTTACTAGTTTGTGGTGAGTGGCATTTCTACACTCCAGCTGTAAATTTGCATTTTATGCAAGTTTTGCACTAATAAGCACTTTTTGTAAGTAATAAATTCAAAATAACAGAAGCGCTACTGTGCTGAGTTTTTTCCTTGGTGTGATATGTTTCAGGAAACCTATTTCAAAGGTAAATTACTGCTAACTTTGTGTGAAGCCTTAACAGTGCTTATAACAAAAGATAAAGACCGAACAGAATGGTTCAATTATCATCCTATCTCTGCCAAACATCAATTACAAGAGATTAGCCAGAATCTTAATAATCATATTGAGAACATTCTGTCAGATGTTATAGGTAGGGAGCAGGTAGAATTTATGAATTTATGACTGTCCAGGGAGTGAGCAACATCACAAGAGTAATATTGTTCCTATGGAAAGCCCAAAACAATAAGATACCAATGTCTTTAATTACAGCATTTGATTCTGTGGAGTGGAATTTCATAAACCTAGTGCTACGTGCATCTGTCTTTCCTTTAGAATACTGCAAACGGGTGGAAACTACATACAATAATTCCTGTGCCTATTTACCTGAATGGTTATAATCCCAAAAATACTTTCAGAAAGGGGACTAGGCAGGTTGCCCCCTTTCATCTAGTCTATTTCTTCTAGCTGTAGAACCTCTAATGAGGAAAATCACACCATAAATGAGATTGAAAGACTGCCCTTTGAAAAATATAGATGCAAGATATTGGCATTTGCTGACAACCTATCAATCACAGTCCAAAATCCCACCTCATCATTACTTGATCTCTTTTTACACGTACAGAGGAGTATAAAATATATTCCAGACCAGGTGTAAACTGGACAAAGTCTAGATCGTTTGTATTTAATACAAAGGGGGAACTGTCAGAACAAGTTAGTGAATTTGTCCCTATCAAAATTAAAGATACATCTAAATGTGCTATGTACATCGATTCAATACTTAGGCATTCACATGCCCAGCAACATTTACAAACTGAGGATCCTTAATTTTATGCTGGTTTTGGACAAAGACAGAGCGAATCTTAAAACATGTAAAAAAACTAAATCTCTCATTATGAGGTAAGGTTAATTCTCCAACTTATTCTTGTGCAAAATTGTTTTATGTTTCAAGCTCCTTTCTTATCATCATAAACAAAAATTAATATAGAAGGTTAATAAGCTTAAAATAAATTATCCGTGAGATATAAAAATACCTGAGATCCGTTTAGGAAAGTTGTTTCAGAAAAGGGAAATTGGAGGCCTAGGGCTTCCTAATTTCCAAAAATATCACTGCATATAGTATTGCTCGATACTTTGTGGTTACCAAAATGCTCATTTAATAAAATGAGTACCAGCCTTTATATACTGAATGAAAATAATCTCTCTTGGCCCTTAGCTCCTTCACAAACTCTTTTCATTAAGCTACCAAAACATAGTCACATCCTCAATTGCTTAGTCTACTGAGGTATATAAATCAGTCAAGAAATTATTCAATTGGAAATAATCTCCACCAATTCAACTGGAAATAATCTCTACCAATTCAACTGGAAATAATTTCAACAAATTTATTGCCATTGTGGAATAATTCTGACCTTTTATGCAAAGGAAAACTCTTAAACCAAATGGCTGGGACAAACTGGGCATAAGAGACCTGGAGGATGTGATTGACTGGAAAGCAGAACCACCAAACCACTTAATGTTATTTGTCAGACATTTGGGGTTAAAAATAGAGATTTCTGCTACTACCTAAGATGAGAAACACACTTAAAACACAGACCTGCATGAAGTGAATACCTCCACTCACCACAATGGGTAGATTGTCTCAAGGCTGCATTAGGTAAGGGGGGCAAGGGTGTAAGTTGTTAAATTATCCAGATCCAGAAATGACAGACCCTTCTTCTATGAAATGGACAAAAGAGTTACAAGTAACAATTTCTCCATGGTGCTGGAATAAAATATGGCAAAATGCATGCAACTGTAGTAGGGAACTTCAGGGCAGATTAATTTGGTTCATAATTCTGCATTACACATATTATTACACCCCTGAAGTTCTTTCTAGACTCAGTGGCAATACAAAAGATGAATGTTGGAGGTGTAAATCAATCAATACAAATCTAATACACATTCTGTAATGCTGCTCTAAACCACAAAGTGTACAGAAAGATGTTGCAAATTTTTGTATGAAGGTGGTGGGAACCAGCACATATACAGCATATATATATATATTTGTAGTCGCTGGTTCCGGCAACAAGATGTGCCTTCGATCAGAGAGTGGATCTTGAACCTGGGACCTGTTTGGGTGTGTGGGGGTGTACTGGGGGTGTGGGGTGGTAGGTGTTGAGTGGGAGGTGGGATGTAGGCTCATTGGCAAGGAACCATTTAATTTTTTACAGGGTTTTCCAAAAAAAAACAGAGGGACCATTTTCTTTATTTCAGGCTTTTCCTTGGATTGGAGAGTAGGGAGTGCCACCAGACACAAGGTAATTAAGCAAGAATTACAGGGAAGGTGATCAGAGGGTAGGGGCACCACTAGACACCGGGGAATTGAACCAAAATTATGTCTACGGTGATCAGAGGGTGGATGGTGCCACTAGACACCAAGGAATTAAACCAAAATTGTGTCTACAGTGATCAGAGGGTGGGGGTGCCACTAGACACCAGGGCTAAAAGAAAAATTATGAGGACAGTGACTGAGGGTGGGGGACCACTAGACACAAGGGAATTAAACCAAAATTATGAGTATAGTGATCAGAGGGTGAGGGGTGCCACTAAACACCAGGGAATTGAACCAAAATTATGTCTATGGTGATCAGAGGGTGAGGGTACCACTAGACACCAAGGAATTAAACCAAAATTGTGTCTACAGTGATCAGAGGGTGGGGGTGCCACTAGACACCAGGGCTAAAAGAAAAATTATGAGGACAGTGACTGAGGGTGGGGACCACTAGACACAAGGAATTAAACCAAAATTATGGGGACAGATCAGAGGATGGGGGTGCCACTAGACACCAGGGAATTAAAACCAAATTATGGGTACAATGATCAGAGGGTGGGGGTGCCACTGGACACCAGGGCTAAAAGACAAATTACAGGGACAGTGATCAGAGGGTGAGAAGTTGCCACTAGACACCAGGTAATTAAACCAACATTATGGGGATGGTGATCAGAGGGTGTGGGTGCCACTAGACACCAGGGCTAAAAAAAAATTACAGGGATGGTGATCGGAGGTGGGGTGCCACAGACAGCCGGAATAACACAAAATAAGGGGATGGTGATCGGAGGGGGGTGCCATTAGACACCAGGAATATATGTGCTTTATTTAGGGGACAGTGATCGGGGATGAGGTGTGCCACTGGACACCAGGCCAAGGGGCTCACAGTTGACATTGCAGCTGACAGCACCAATTAAGCACTGGATGCAGAGCTCAAGAAATTCCTGCTGTTCTCATACAGGGAATGTGGAGGGAGCGCCTTCGCTAAGCTGGGCACCCAGAAATCGGGTGCCTCAGACAAAGTATTTCTGTTCTATTTGTGAAAGGGTAAACATCAGAATCTAGCTAAATGGGGCCTGTTTAGCTAGGTTCTAGTGTCTGATTTTAAATGACATAACCATATTTATTTTCCACGCTTTTTGTTAGTGGAAAAACAAGATGGTGGCTCATGAAAAGGAATATTTGATGAAAAGGATTGGCCCCTCATGAAAAGAGAATCCTTTTTCGTGAGACAAAATCCTTTGTCAAACTTTTTACCTCTATCCTGGAGAATGATCTCCCATTGAAAATAATGGGCATTTAAAATTGAATAACTTTGCAACAGATCAATATTTTTCACCAAACAAATGCATGGCAGTTCTGTTAACCACGTTGTAGCTACCACAAAAATTCACACCAAAATTTCACACTGTCTGTACTCAAGGCGATGAGGAAAAACTGCAAAATGTGGTAAGTTTTAAGGATTTGACACTATCCAGAACTCAGAATCCGTGATATCCAACTAGAACGAAACTTGCCATGTCAAGTGATCTATCCCATGGGCAGCACATGCCAAATTCTGTTCAAACCATTTATCACTTGCAAAATATTAAGTGCAGAATTTGAGGTTTAGCATTAATATGCTACTCAACCCAACTATAGGGTTTATGACAGTGCCCCCTATAATATATTATAGGGCTAATTAGGGGTTGAGTAGCCTGTTTAATGTTAAATCTCAAATTTTGCACATTAATATCTTTGGCCTTCTTTGATGAAATGAGCTAAAATGTTTTATGTGTTGTCTAGCAGGCAAGGTCTTGACGGTGGAAATTTTTGTGATGCAGCATTTGGGGTTTCTGAGATCCGCGTCACGTCATTTTTGAAAGAAAACATTTTCCTATACTTAACATTGTTTTTTTTTTGCTCTCGCCTACAGCCCACATGAAAGGAATCTTTGCCCCAGATTTGCACCGGACATGTGGCATGTCCCAAGATAGTACCTTTGATAGGTCTGGTGAGAAAAATATCTCAAGTTTTTTCAGAGTTATTAGGCTTTCAATTTTAGCATTTTCTGACCTGTTCATGCACAGTAAGGTTTTCAGATAACATTCTGTGGCAAAAGTAAAGATTTGATGCCATCAGTGCCCTGTTTTGCTTTCGATACCACTTAATTGGCAGGGCACCAACCATTTTATGTGCCGTACAGCTACCACCTTGTTGATTTTTCCACAAACCAACAAACTTGGAAAATACACAAAATGCTGGGATTTTTAAAACAAATATAGAACATAGCTAAATGAGACCCATTTAGCTAGATTCTGATGTTTGTTTTGTAATATTCTGCCCACAAACATGTTTTCTGGGCACCCAAAACCTGGGTGCCCAGCTTAGTGAGAAGAAGGCTTCTCATCTTCTCTGCATGAGAACAGTGGAATTCCTTGACTTCTGCAGCCGCAGCTGAACTCGTGCTGCCAGCTGTAGTGTCAGCTGTGAATCGCCCCTTGCCCTGGTGTCTAGTGGCACCCCACACCACCCATCACCATCCCCATTATATTAGAGTTCCTCCTGGTGCCTAGTAGCATCCCCACCCACCCACCAATCACCATCCTTGTTATTTAAATTTTCTCCTGGTGTCTAGTGGCACCCCCAACCCCACTTCACGATCGCTGTCCCCATTATTTAAATTTTTCTCCTGCTGTCTATTGGCAACCTCACCTGCCGATCACCATCCCTGTTATTCACATTTCTTCCCTGGTGTCTATTAATACCCCCACCAGCCAATCACCATCCCTGTTATTTACATCTTTTCCCTGGTGTCTAGTGGCAATGCCCACCTCCGATCACAGTCCCCATTATTGAAATCTTTTCTCTGGTGTCTAGTGGCACTCCCACCCTCCCATTACAGGAAAAATCCAGAAATAAAGAAACAATCCTCAATTTTTTTTGTTTGTTGGTTTAAACCTGTCAAAAGAAAATGGTCCTCGGCAATCAGCATCACCCCACCCTCACATCCTACTCAGTAACCACCACCCCACACCCTCATCTGAACAGGTCCCAAGTTCGAGACCACTCTCCGATTGAAGACATGTCTTGCTGCTAGAACCAGCAACTGCAATGTGAGAAACTAAGGTAAAGGTGGTTCAATGTATTTCAATGGGGGTTTCAACATTTATCATAACTCAGCTATTTTTTGACATTTTGCACCAAATTTTCAACATAACCATTTGGGACCCCACCTTATGAACAATATGACTGTTAGTATGCAACTCCACTCGAAAGGTGATATCATGGTCACTTGATGAATTCATCTTTCAGGTGGGATTTTACATATTGACAGTCATATTAGTACAAGGAGGTGGGGTCATAAGAAGGCTATGTTAATTTTGGGGTCAAATATGTTAAGAGTTTTGTTATGACCATTCATTGCAATTTTGCAATGCATGCTCATAACTTTGGACATTTTCAATATTTTGATCCCAGATTTTCAACACAGCCTTCTTATTACCCCACCTCAGGTATATCACAGCTGTAATTTTTCAAATCCTAGCCAAAATGTGCTTTCACACCTGTGGCATGGAATGGCATTGTAGTTGCGCAAAATTATGTTTTGGTGAGGATTTAAACATTTTCTGCACTGGGTACATGAGGCTAGGTCATAAGAAGGTTATGTTGAAAATTCAGGGTCAAAATATGTTAACTTGCCAAAGTTATGACCATTGATTGCAATTTCACTATGCACAGTCGTAACTTTGGAAATGTTCAATATTTTGACCTCAGATTTTCAACATTGCCTTCTTATCACACGACCTCATGTATGTCACAGCTGTCATTTTTCAAATCCTCGCCAAAATGTGTTTTCACACCTGTGGCAAGTTTCGCTGCAGTCGGATGTGCAGGTGCAGAGACGCAGAATGTCAACAAATATATAAATTACCATTTGTGTATTTTGTCACGCCATTTCTCAGAAATGGCTTAGGGTTTGGTTTGAAATTTCTAGGTATATTGGGCTCGGTTGCACATGTGCCTTTTGAAGGTTTAGTGAAACAATATTAATCCATTCAAAAGTTATTGAAATTTCAATTTTACCATTTCTTCCTATGGGAAAAATTAGCTGCACTGTGCAAAACAACTGTTTTGTTGCCGTGAAAGTGGTATTTGGTGTCGCAAATTTGGAATGTATGTCGAGATTCTGCCATCTTGTTTTCAGTTTGCAAGGCAAACAAATTTAAATATTTCAAAAAATACTTGCAATTGGTAAACACCAACAGTTATGTTTACTTAATTGGGGTCCGAGGAATCAGATTCTGGGGACAGTTTGCCCCCAAAATGCTCAGAAATATGTTAATTTTTTCCATGGATGTATTTGTGCCACAAATTGCAACAGTTGTTTCATGAAACAAGAAGGAGTTTGTGCCACAAATTGTGGCAAACATCCCATTGTTTTGCGGAACAAGGAAGGGTGTCTCGAAAAACTGCTACTGCCATTTGCGGCACAAATACAGCCGTGGTAAAAAATAACATTTCTGGGGATATATAGGACAAACTGACCCCAGAATCTGATTTTTTGGCCCCCGTTCAGGTAAGCACCTTTTGGTGTTTACCTAATTCAAGTATTATTTGAGGGTTTAAAACCTCCAAGGGGAAGGGGGCAAGGCATGAGAAGAGCATTATAAAAAAATGATGCCAATGCTGAACGTTGTCTGCTTTACTGTGTTAACCCCCACCACAGCCCATTGCTTTATTTAGTAGCTGACATCAAGAGGCCCAATCCCAATGTCAGCATTTATGCACCCCCCCAGTAGTGTGAGACACTGGGGAGCCCACGCCCAGTGTTCCAAGATTTTTGTGTTGAATCCTGTAGAAAAAAATCAGTCCCCCAACATCTTAAACCTGAAAAAAAGAAAATGGTCACTCATGGTCCCCCGTCCCCCTCACCCTATCCTGATATTCCCACTGAGCACCCACCACCCCACACAAACCCTTACCCTATACTTACCACTGGAGGTCATAGTCATCTTCTGTGACTGGGACACATCTGCACCAACCAGAAAACAGAAAGAGCTGCACTCTTTGACAAAGATTGTTTGGTTGAAACGTTAGAGGTCATTTGTGGGACGCTGTTACCTCCGGGCACGTGGCCTTCAGCTTTTTTACTGTATTGGTGAACACATTTTTGGTAAATATAAAAGTATTTTTGTGGCCTTGTTCTTTATAGTGCAGAAGGGTGGAGTGCCATGACTGTTTGTTCTCAAAACATGTCTGCACTCTCCAAAGCCAAACTGCAAACTGAAGAATTAAGGTAAGTGCCGTATAATGTATATCAGTGGTGTTTTGAACTTATGTTCATAACTTTGCCATTTTTAGGAACTGTTTCACCAAATTTTCAACATGACCTTTTTGGGACCCCTCCTCATGAAGACTGCAACTGTTGTTTCGTTAGTCGGGCCCAAAACGTGATTTTGCGGCTGCTGCGTGAAATCACCTCTCAAGATGAATAACATAATTTCACCACCAGTCTTCATGAGGTGGAGTCCCAAAAAGGCCATGTTGAAAGTTTGGTGAAAAAATTCCTTAAAATGTCCTAGTTGCACATGTTCATTGAAATGTTTCTACGCGTGCTTATAACTTTGGTAATTTTAAATATTTTTACTCCAGATTTTCAACATAGCCATTTTTTCACACCACCTCATGAACAGTACAGCTGTCATTTTTCACATTCCGTCCAAAATGTGGTTTTGCACCTGTGGGATGGAATGGAAATTCAGCACTGATTTTTTTTTTGAGTAATCTGTTTTTCCGCCCCCATGCTCGCTGGTCCTTCACTCCTTCGGGCCCTGTCAAGCTCTCTCTGGCCCCTTCCAATCTTTCCTGGCCCTCCTCAGATCCCCAGATCACAGCCGACCCCCGGGATATCCTGGTATATCCCTTTTACCAGGCGGGTCCCTCTCCTCTGAGGGGGAAGGCACCAGGAGAAGATAGACCCCAGCGCAGACTTTCTAGGCCCAGGGATGCTGCTGGGGACAGGAGGCACTGGGAGGGCACTGAAGTCCCTGAGAGCAGAGAGCTGTCATCTGAATGCCAGCGAGCTATTTTCCTAGCTTTCTTAAGGTGCGCGACGTCTGGACATCAAGGCAAGAGCCGGCGTCTGTCACGCACCACCCCATGACCCTGACGTGCTGCACTACCACTGGCCTCCACCAGTGGTCGCTTTAGCACTGGGTCACTATCCCTTCCTCCTGGAAGGAAGCTGAGCAGTCATGGGACACTCAAGCTGCCTCCCCGGCTGACCTCCAGCTACCGAGCTGGTTCCCGAACCCGGGTTGCTGGCGTCGCAAGCAGAAATCCAACCACTGCGCCGACGGGCTGGCCCACAGATTTTAAAAATTTAACATATGGGATTTGTGAGTTGGGGTCATAACAAGACTATGTTGAAAATTTGGGATCAAAATATGAAAAAATGCTTAAGTTATAACCATTCATTGCAATTTCAGTATGCCCGCTTGTAACATCAGAAGTTTTTAATATTTTGACCCCAGATTTTCAACATAGCCTTCTTATTATCCATCCTAACCTCATGCATGTCACAGCTGTCATTTTTCAAATACTGCCCAAAATGTGTTTTCGTACCTGTGGTGCAGAATTGCATTGTAGTTGCGCAGAATTATGTTTTGGTGTGGATTCAAAAAAATGTTTGTACCGGAGTACATGAGGTGGGGTAATAAGATGGCTATGCTGACACTTTGGTCACTGTTGTCCTATAAATGGAAATGCAGGGCCCAGAAGGCCCCTGTGTTTCCATAGCTACATACATATATGCATCTATGGAGGGATGGGAGAGCAGGCCCTAGAGGGCCCTGACTTCCACAGACAAATAAGGATATGATTATACTATCTGAAAAGTAAGGAAATTAATTGCAAAACTTCATTAATGCATCAGTTAGGATCGTACTGAAGTGAAAAAGCAGAGAAATGTGGTGTTAGGGTTTATAACCCTGACACCCCACCCTGCAGACACTGACAGGCATCAGGGGGGTGCATTGTGGTCATCAGCCCAAATGCTCACCACATTCTCCTATACTGTACAAATCTCAGCTTGGTTAATTATGGAAAGAGGTGAGCATTAGGACTGATGACTGCAAGACACCCCCAAACACCTGTCAGTGTCTGCAGGGTGGGGGTGGGGTGTTAGGGTTGGAAACCCTAACACCACATTTCCCTGCTTTTGTCACTTTAGTGCAATCCCTAACTGATACATTAATGTTGTTTTCTTACAATCAAAAATAAATATATATATTAGATAAACCACTCTGAGGTGTGCGGTCATGCTCTGATATGCACACGCCTTTGTATGCACAAGGCCGCAGGCCGAAAGCGGCCAACCACCCAAGGCGGCATATATCAGAGCGTGACCAAGACACCTCAAAGTGGTTTATCTATCTTATAAATGTCAAAATTGTTTTAGTGGGGGGTAAAGTGCAGGTGTGCGGTCGCACTCTGATATACACATGGTCATGTGGTGCTCAAGGTCCAATAAATCTCAAGCAATTTCCTTGTTGGTGGTCCAATAAATGAGCAGCAATTTCTTACTATTTTATAAGAATATATATATATATATATATATATATATATATATATATATATACAGTATATAGTGGCACGGTAGTACCATTATAGTTAGGGTTCAGTATCCCATTTAAGGTTAAATCTGAAATTTAGCAGCTTAATAACTTTGCAACTGTATGACAGATTTGCCTGACATTTTGCATGCATGGTCTGGTACCATAGATCTCTGGAACAGCCAAGTTTTGTTATGGTCAGATGTACGGTTGTGGAGCTACAGAGCGAAAAATAAGCATAAATTATGTGTTTTTGCGCGTTTCTTTGCTCACGCCTCTAGGTAGCACAGTTTGCGTGACTGGTCTGAAACCTTCAGGGAACATGCAGCCAGGGTCCCTGATGTGCCTTTTGAAGATTTCGTGAAAAAATATTAAACGTTTCAAAAGTTATTAAAAACGAACTGTTCCCCATTATAATCTATGGGAAAAGTTACAAAAAATATTCAAAAGTGTCACAAATGCAGTTTTTACTATCGCAAATGACCCTTTTACTTTCGTGATTCAGCCATTTTTGTTTCAGTTGGTGGTCAGAGAAATGCTGGGCTTTTAAATTTGGGACCCTCTAGGGACACAATTCTTGTTGTGTTCACCTATTCAAGCCCCGAGGATGCTTGCCATGTCTTTTTTGGAGGTAAAACACCCCAGAAATATGTTTTTGAAATTTTAGGTTAGTAGTGTCACAAAGTACTTTTGAATATGCGACACTTTCGTGATTTTATTTGTGAAAGTGTCATGATTTGCAAAGTACTTTTGAGACACCTTGGCCAGAACAACAGGAAATGTTTGCCACCCTGCAGCAAAACAACAGTTTGGTCTTTTGGGCTGAAATTTGCAGGGAAGAAAGCCAGCATCCCACAGATGTGTCTTTTGGTGGTTTGGTGACAAAATGTTACAGGACTGCAAAGTTACAGCACTCTGAAGTTGACAATTTTTCCCACTGGATGACATTACGGCGTCCGACGTGCCTTTCGGGTCCCATATCTCGAAAACGCTTCGAGATACAGACTTTTCGTCGCAAAGATTCTTAGTCTCCCACTGGGGGGCTAAATATAAAACTAGCCAGGAAAGGCATAAATAATATGAGATTTTATTTTTTCTCTACATCGTACGGTTTCCGAGATATAAGCAAGTTAGTATTCCAAGTGTTCATTTTCTGCTCCGAGGGCCATTATTATGCACACATTCTTTGTATTCACTAAGTTTGAATGCACTTTTTGGGAAAAAGTGTGTGCATTTGACGGTACTGTGACCATTAACGCTTTGCTTGGTGCTTATGTTACCGCTTATGTCAGATTGCAGATACGTCACCGTGCATTACTCTTTAGCTTTTATTGGTACTTGCATTTGCGTTACAGTTACCATTTGCATTTCTGTTGTCGTTTCATTAGCATTTACTTTTGCATCACCGTGTGCATTACCATTTGCATTTGCTTCTCCGCTTGCGTTACTGTTTCCTTTGGCTTCATCATTGGTGTTACCATTACTGTTTGCATTTCCAATTGCATTACGTTACCATTTGTGTGTTCATTACCATTTGCATTTGCATTTCTGTTGGCATTAGTGTTTGCATTTTTGGTAATGTTTCCATTATCAGTTGCATTACTGTTTCCTTCTGCATCGCAGTTGCCATTACCATTTATGCTTCTGTTACTGTTTGCGTTTCATTACCATTATCATTACCATTTGCATTTCCATTGCCAGTAGAGTTTGTGTTATCATTTGTGTTTGCATTTACATTTGTGCTTGCGTTTGTTTTGCAGTTAGCATTATCATTCCCATTTAGTCACATGTGTGCGTTACGTTTGCATTACTGTTAGCATTACTTTTTTTTTTTCCAGTTTAATGTACTTTATTAAGTTTTCAATTATTACACATCAAAAGAAAAGAAAACAAAACTTGATGGAAAACAACCAAATCCAGAAGTAATCGGTCACAGTATAGAGCAATTCCTCTCCCAACATGTAAAACCGTATCCGTTGTAAGCCATGCTTTTGTCTATGAGTCTTACTTCAACCCATTATAAGGCCCTCCAGTTCTAGAATGACACTGAAATAACAAGTGAAGGCCTGGTTGTGAAAAAGAGAAAAAAAAAAAAAAAAGAAACTTAGCCACACTATTAATAACTACTATCTAGTAACACTAACTCCCCCTCTGCCCCCACCCCCCACCTTAACCCCCTCCTCCCCTCCCAGAGCTCAAGGATGAAACATGAAGTCTGTCGGGCATCATTAGTGGTATATCAGTCCTAAAAGGTGGAGGCTGGGGCAGCTCAGCTGACCCTTGCACAGAGAGCCACTACGTTGGGCCCTAAGGTGCAGGGAGAAGCCTCCCCATTCCCAGGATCACTAGGATTTCCCACCGTTATGTAAAATTGGTATCAGAGCCATGAGTTGGCCCCAACTGTTGTGAAACGCATTGAGGCGGTCCTGTCTTTGAGTGATAGGCTTCTAATTCTAACGCCTGAAGTATCTCTACATGCCATTCCTGAAAAGGAGGGCTATCTTGATCTATACAGTGTCATGCAATAATCAACTTCGCTACAGCAGAGATAAGGGCCATGTGCCTTACAGGTGCCCAGCATGTCGCAGGGAAGAGACCCACTAAACAGACCTGTGGGTAAAATAGACCTCCAGACCAAGCAACTGATCAAGGGAATCCCTGATTCTTCACCACAGTGGGGCCACTCTGTCACATTCCCGGATGAGATGCATCAACGTGCCTCCTGCTTTTGACAAGAGGTGCAAAGAGGAAATTTGTTTTTCCTATCCGTATAACCAGGTCAGGAGAAAACAGATTATGCAGCTTATGGAATTGCAATAGACGTAACCTGTCTTGTTTTATATATTTGTACAGTTGTTGACATACCTTTTCCAAACCCCTTTCCAGAGAGAGGTTTAGCTTGTGCTGCCAATAATAACAGATGCCCTGAAGGGAGTGAGGGTCATAGGTCTGTAAGGCTTTATAGTAGAGAGAAATAATATAGGGTTGAGAGGCCATGTCCTGTAAAGAAAATTTTAAGTAGTTTGCCGGCAAATTCCACAGAGGCAGGCCCAAACTATCAGCCAGAACCTTCTTAAGCTGCAGGTAATTAAAGGCATGAAGAACGGAGATCGAGAACTTTACCTGGAGATCCTTCATAGGACTGAAATTACCAGCCTGAAGTGGCATGAGATCAGAACCCCATAACTTGAGGGGAAAGCCTTCCAGTATGGCCCGTCCGTGATCTTAAAGTGTGGGTTACCGAGTATAGGTTGGTCCAAGTCTTTAGACAGGTCCAAGGATAAGAAAGCACTAATGTGAAGGGCTTTCGGGACCTCCACAATGGTGGAATCCGTAATGTGTTTTGCAAGGTTGATGGCCTTATGTAAATGAGAGATCTAAGGTCTATGCCTTGTGTATGACAAAGCTGTTGTTCTAAAAACAGCCATTGGGGTAGGTACCTCAGTAAGGCTTTCAACCTCTCATACGCCTAACGAATGATCTTACTGTGGTGAATCACGCAATAATATAAGAAAAGTTTGGGAGGCTAAGATCCCCACCTGTTTTGAAGAGTAAGCTTGGCCTAGGTTCTTCACACTGCCTTCCCTGCCAGAGGAAGTCAGAGACCATTGACTGTACTTTGGAAACCATTTTTAGGAAGATATGGACATATCATACTAAGGGAGTATAACAGGCATGGCAGAATGTTCATTTTTATGACATTTACCTGTCCCCAAGAGAAAGGGGTAGGTGTCTCCATCTGAGTAGGTCAGTTTTATGGTATGCAACAGCGGAGAAAAATTAATTTTGACCATTTGTGTAAGGTTACGGGAGAGTTTAATACCTAGATAATTAAGGGCTGTAGGCTCCCATGTCAGGCCTAGGTCTGAGATCCAATGCTTTTGCACCAGATGGTTAAGGGGCATAACACTGGTTTTGGCTAAGTTTAGCTTGTACCCAGAAACTGACGAGAATTTGTTAATAATATTTATCGCTACTGGGATAGACTGCTGCGGGTTGTCAAGGTGAAGCAAAAGATCATCCTCGTAAGCTGACGGGGGAAAGCCACCCACCCCACCCGAATCCCCTGAACCTCTTCGCATGATTGCAATGATTGAATTAAAGGTTCAAGATAGAGGCTGAAGAGGAATGGGGAGAGGATACATCCCTGTCTAGTGCCAAGGGCAGCAGGAAATGGGCGAGGCAAGGCAAAATCTATTTAAAAACGCCCAATCCCAGAGGCTCTGGGCACTATACAAAATGAATAAATACATCTTAAAAATAACAAAACAGATGCATAACATATTCAAATACAAAATAACAATTTGTAACACATAATATAATCATCAGATTCAACAAAATTTAATAATTCAGTCCTAAAATGCTTGGGAGAAAAGGAGGTCCTTCAGACGGGCCTTGAAAACCTCCAAAGTAAGGGCACCCCTAACCCCAAGTGGCAGCGAATTCCAAAGGATGGGAGTGGCAACACTAAAAGCTCTGTCACCTGCAGATCTCAACCTCATCCTAGGAATCACCAGGGGGCCCCTACAGGAAGAGCGGAGGGAGCGAACAGAGAGAGCAGGTAAAAGAAGGTCTTACAGATAACCAGGACCCTGCCTGTGTAGGGCCTTATAGATGAGAAGACCCACCTTAAAAAGGATCCTCCACCTAACCGGCAGCCAGTGCAATTCACGTAACACCGGTGTAATACGGCAACCTTTTTGCTGCCCAGTAAGTAACCGGGCAGCTGCGTTTTGCACTACCTGCAGTCTGCGGAGAGGTCCTCCTGTGACCCCGAGGTACAGCGCATTACAGTAGTCAAGCCTTGATGTAACTAAGGCATGTATCAAGGTGGGGAGGTCCAGAGACGGTACAAGGGGCTTTATCCTGGTGATATTTCTAAGATGGAAAAAACAGGAGCAGACCGTGGAGGATATTTGCCTCCACAGTCAAATTCCTGTCCAAGATGACACCAAGATTTCTTCACAGTCAAATTCCTGTCCAAGATGACACCAAGATTTCACACCCAAGAGGAGGTCTTCAATGAAACAGATCCCAGAACAAGTCCAGTCACTGATTCAGAGGCCATCCTATCACACACTCTGTTGACTCCACCACCAATACCTCCGTCTTACTGGGGTTCAGTCGCAACCAGCTGAAGGCCGTCCAGTCAATCTCAGCAAGGTAGCCGTTCAGCACGTCCACCGCGTTGGATGTTCCTGGGGCAAAGGAAAGATGTAGCTGGGTATCATCAGCATAGCAATGAAAACCCAAGCCATACTTCCTAATGAGCCCTCCCAAGGGAAGCATGTACACTGCGAACAACATTGGGGCCAGTACCAATCCCTGAGGAACTCCGCAAGATAGGAGGCTAGGGGTGGAGGAGAAATTCCCAATCATAACCCACTGCCTCCTGTTGGTAAGAAAGGACTCAAACCAGTTGATGACAGTACCGGTGAGTCCACAGAGCTCCCTAAGGTGGTCAAGCAACACACAATGGTCCACAGTGTCAAATGCTGAAGACAGATCAAGGAGAACAAGAATTGCCTTATCCCCATGATCTCGCGCCTCTGAGGACATCATTCTGTACCTGAACAAGTGCAGTTTCTTTGCTGTACCTAGCTTGAAACCAAACTGGAATGGTTCATACAACTCATGAGTCATGAGGTGCTCTTCCAACTGAAGCGCCACTACCTTCTCAACTACCTTGCCAAAAAGGAAGGTTGAGATAGATCAGTAATTTGCCCTGACCTCCGGGTCCAAAGATGGTTTTTAGAGAGGTCTCACCAATGCCTCCTTCAAGGCATCAGGAAGACCCTCAGATAAGGAACACCGGATAATCAGAGCAAACACCGGCTGACGGTGTCAATGCATCTCATCAAGAAACACGCCGGCATTGGGTCCAGGTCATAAAAAGTGTGCTTCAGATTAGCTGCCACCTCCATGACCTCACATACCTCCACCAGTCTAAACTCCCCCCAATCAGGCGGAGTGCACTCAGAACACTTCAGGCGACCACTGCCAGCTACAACATTGCTGACTGAAGAAACCACCTGCTGGATACTGGACACTCTGTCCGAGAAGAACCGAGCAAACTCTTCACATTCAGCGTTAGTAAAAACCTTCTTCAGCTGTAGACAAGCAGGATGAAGTAGCCTGTCCACAGTTCGAAAAAGTACAGCTGGTCGGTTCTTCCCAGCAGCAATCTCCCTAGACAGGAACACTGCCTTCTTATGGTTGATTGCCCCCTGGTATGCATTATAGTGTACATGCAGGGCCAGTTTATGCCCCTCCAGGCCGGATCTTCTCCAGCAGCACTCTAACTTCCGACCCTTCCTCTTCATCTCCCTGAGAGCCCCATCATACCACGGGGATCTCAGGTAGGAATATTTGGGTCATACACAGACAGGTGCGAGGGAGTCAATGGTGTCAGATAACACCTTATTATAGGTGTCAACCCCAGCACCGACTCCGTTACAGCGAACTCTGACCATGGGACATGCATAGAGTGCTTTCAACCTGCAGCAAAAGAGGAAGGGAAACAAATTTACTGAGTACTGCAAAAAAGAAATGGCCATAAGACTCGATCAAATACCTTTTCCGCGACTGCAGACAAGGACCAAAGGTGGGGCCATCCTGGCTGCAGTTATGAGGTGAAGTATCTTACGATGTGGTCTGAAGATAACCATCCTGATACAAAACCCACTTGTGAAGAGCTAACTAGACTTTGCCAAACCTGATGTAGGCAATTGGCCAGAATTTTAGCTAGGATCTTATGCCAGAATTCAACAATGAGATAGGGCGATAATTTTGAGTACCGGGACTTACCAGGTTTTGGAATGACCTAAATAGCATTACTCTTTTCTTTTACCTCAGTGTTGCCATTACTGCTTGTGTTTACATTACCATTTCTGCTTTTGCATTTTCATATTGTATGCATAACCATTTCTGTTTGCATTAACGTCTTGCACTTGTGTTTACATTACCAGCTGCGTAACCGCTTTCATTTGTGTTAACACTATGCTTTCTGTGCATGTCTGTGACATTTGTAATACTTGGTCTACTATGGTACTTCTGTGTATTTACCAATTTTCATTTGACATCTGCATATGTTTTTGCAGAATGAAGTGCCCAAAATGTATTTTTCGCCACTCATGCGAAGTCTTACACTCATGCTGCTCTGCAACTGTTGAAGAGATTTGGATAAGATTTGGTATACATGGAGTGGAATGGTGCATCTATTTATTTACTTATTTATATTTCACTGGTACTTATGGTTTTTGTGTAGTGCAGTGCAAAACATTCTGTTTCTGCCGTTTTTCTGCACTGTCTTGCGTGATGCATAGCGCAGCCACTGTGTGGTTCATTGGTCTGACACTTGGCACGTAGAAAGCCCTTTCTTCAGGGAACATGACAGTTTTTGTTTGGTGAACAAATCGTATTCCATTCCAGAGTTATAAGCATTTGAAGTTCCCCCCTTCACAGTCAGAAATTTTTCAGTCATGAGTTTCACCATTTTCCCATATTTTCGGCCTCAATTTCCAGCATTTTGTAGTGGAAGACTTCTTAAAGGTGCATAAACTTAAAAATTGAATATCTCTGGAATGGTTTGATCTTTTCACATGAAATTTGGAGAGTGTTGAGTGGAAGTCCTGGAGATGTGAATTATGCTGTTTACATGTTGGGAAAATAATTCACTGTGGAGATACTACGTGATGCACTTATCATTTTGGCATAGCATTATGAATGGCGCTAGTGGCTTGAAATTTATAGCGTAAGTAGCCCTAGTGGTACGAAGGTGCCTTTCAGTGGTTTGGTTCAAATTAGCCTTTGTGCCGTTGTCTCGGAAATTAAGCGAGATACAGACTTTTCGCTGCTGTTGGATCACATCACCTTTGTGGCATTATCTCGGAAACAAAGCCAGATACAGACTTTTCGCTACTGTTGCCTCAGATCAACTTTGCACCATTATCTCAGAAACGAAGCAAGATTCATACTTTTCGCTACTGTTGCCTCACATTGCCTTTGTGCCATTATCTTGTAAACGAGGCAAGATACAGACTTTTCGCTACTGTTGGATCTTGTCATCTTTGTGCCGTTATCTCAGAAACGAAGCAAGATACAGACTTTTCGCTGCTATTGTCTCACATCACCTTTGTGCTGTTATCTTGTAAACGAAGCGAGATACAGACTTTTCACTACTGTTGCCTTATATCAGCTTGCTGTTACCGCTTTCGGTTTGCATTATCATTTGCGCTTACATTTGGCGCTTCTCACCGCTTGTGTAATGGTTTGCATTTGCACTTCCATTTCGTTACCATTTCTGTTTCTATTTACATTTGCGTCACTTGTGCTATGACTGTTCGCGTTGCTAGTTACATTTACCATTACCATTACTGTTGCCTTTTGAGTTTGCATTTGCATCACTGTTACCAATGCCGTTTATGCTTGATATACCATTTCAATTACCACTTGCATTTCCATTTCCGTTTGTGTCACCATAACAGTTAGAGCTTGTGTTTGCATTCATGCTTCTGTTGGTGTTACACTTACTATTACCACTTCGCGTTCACTCACTGTTACCGTTAGTGTTACTGTTACAGTTATTATGCAGACATGGGCAGCATGGTGGGACTGCGGGGCCCCACCACATTCCATTCACTATTTATAGTGACATTCTCAAAAAGAAGGAAATTCATGACAAAAAAAATCTGTTTAATGCATCGATTAGGGTTGTTCCACGCGACAAAAGTGAGGAAATTCAGTGTTAGGGTTGCCACTTTACCCGCCCACCCTGCCCCCACCAGCAGGCATCGGGGTGTGCGTTAGTATCATCGCGCCTAACTCTCACCCCATTCTCCTATACTGCACCACCTCAGTTTATCTACACATGGAATGGGGTAAAAGTTAGGCCCTACAACACCAACGTACACCCCAAAGCCTGTTGGTGGGGGAAGGGTGGGCATGGGGTGCAAGGGGTGGCAACCCTAACATTGAATTTCCTCACTTTTGTCGCTGTGGAACAACCCTAACTGATGCATTAAACAGAGTTTTTTGCCATGAATATATATGTGTGTATATATATATATATATATATAGTTAGGGTGAAACGGCACTTCTATGTTAAAGTCCAAAGTTTGAGCCTTAATAACTTTGGAGCCATTCAATGGATTTGCATGAAATCTGGCAAGCGTAATCTCTAGGGGTAGGTCTTATGACCTGCCAAATTTTGTGGGAATCTGTTGAGAGGTTTCTAAGATATAAAGTGTAGAAAAACAGAAAATCTGGATTTTTGACATTTCTTTGCTCACCTTTATTTCAGGAATGCCTTTATGCTGTGGGCTGAAAATTTCAGGTTAGAAAGCCTTTGGGTCACAGATGTGCCTTTTGAAGGTTTGGTGAAAAAAATATGAATCCATTCAAAGGTTATTTAAATTGTATTTTCCCCATTATTTCCTATGGGAAAAAGTTAGATGTCTGGTGCAGCACATTTTCTGCAGCAGAAAAAGTGAAAGTTGTGCACACAATATGTTGGATTTCTGCCGCATAGTATAGAGGATCTGTGGTTCGATGCCCAAAATGGTTGTGTTTTTCTTTGTTTTGTTTTTTTTAATTATCCCTGGTGGCTACAGTTTCTTTCAGGAAGACCCCCCCATCCACATATGTGTGTGACCCCAGTATTCCCAGACTGCTTTTTTCCTATAAAAATACCATGGCAGTTTAATGGTTTTCTGTCCCCAATACCCACTCCCTTTATTTGCCTGGTGGTCTAATGGCCCCAATATCGCTAACCCTCTGCAATCCACCACCTCGCTCCCACCCCCATCCTGAAGCCAGCAGTGGGCGGACCAGCACAGTGCTGGTCTGTGTAACACAACCTGCCTGATCACTAACTTGTCAATGAATGAGTGCATTCTTATCTCATATGGAAATCAGTTGTGCCAGAAAGTAAGCAATTGTCCTGCACACCTAGGCCCAGATATTCAAAAGAGTTGAGCCATGCGCAATAGGGTTGTGCCTGCGCAAGTCCGAAATGTGCCATTCTGCGATATTCAGCAGGAGGCAGTTGCGCCCCCCAAATCATGCTGAGCAACAGCGCAATGATAATGAAGGCATGCGCACCAAGGGGGAGGAACCATGCATAAACTGCACAGCCCGATATTCAGCCGGGCCGTGCAGAGTTATGCAGGCGCAACCCCTACCTGCGCCTGCACAACTTTACTCCAAAAAAAGGATCAAGTCGAGGGCCACCCACAGGTGAGCTGCCACATTGCAGGGCACAACACAGCAACTGCCACCTGTGGGTGGCCCTCCCACTCATTCGGCCCCATGCCCCGATCACGGGCTGAAGTGTCCCCATTGCCATCGCGGGCAGGCGTGATACCCCCGTGTGTCGTGGGCAGCGTTATTACCCCCATTAGTACGATCCGGGCAGAATGTTATTCCCCCATTAGCCCGATCGCGGGCAGAACGGTATGTCCCCGAGTAGCCTGATCGTGGGCAGAGCGGTATGCCCCCACAGCAGCCGATCGCGGGCATCAGACTTCCCTCCCCAAAGTCCAATATCCCTGGTGGTCCAGTGGACCGAGAAGCCCGATCGCGGGCAAAAGTCAAACCCTCCCCAAAGTCCAATATCCCTGGTGATCTAGTGGCCCCCACCCTCCCTCCCATGGAGTCCCACCACCCGCTCTCCCGTCAGCCGGCGGGCAACAGCACCACCTGCCTGCGCCCCACCACCACCGACTGACAGCTCAGTCCAGGACTGCCTTACTCGGTAGTCGCTGCCGCCATTGGCTCTTGCTCTGAACTAATGGGCATGCGGCCCTGCAGCTGTCAGTCGGCGGGCGGTGGGCGGCAGCGGTGGGGTGCTGCCACCCGGCTGGCGAGAGGCTGGGTGGTGGGGCTCCGTGGTGGGAGGACCAACACCAGATGGGCTGGTGGAAGGCGGGATTGACTTTATGCCGGGTCGAGTCACCTGAGCCACCAAGACTGTTGAACCGAGGAGGAAGTCTGACCGCCAGCGATCGAGGCATACCCGTTCTGCTGTCGAGCTGTGGGAAATGCGTTCTGCCCGATCGAGCTAATGAGAGGTTCTATGCCAGCGATCCGGGCCGTTTCGTACGCGATGGGCTGTGGGGAGAATGATATTATGCCGTGATCGGGCTGTAGAGAATACTATCATGCCTGTGATTCGGGCTGCAGGCGTCGCTCCCGACGGCCGTTGCCTGGCAGGGCGCCAGGCGCAGTCAGAGGGGATCGTTGCACCCGCATGCTAATGGCATGCAAATGGGGCTGTAATTAGATGCAATGGCCCCGTGCGCCTTTGCATAAATTATGGCCCCATTTGCATGTCACGCTTTGAATATCACAGGTTTTGCGATGGCACAATGGAACTTGTGCCACCGCATCTGAATGCTCCACTCTGACCATCATGAATCCGGCGCTTACGTATTAGTGGTTGTGGGTTAGGGGCGATATTCAAAGAAGTTGCTCAATAGCGCAACTCTGTTGAATATCACCCTGCCACACCCCTACACAACTTTTTTGAGCAGCGCAAGGGCTTGCGCCACAGAATGGCGCAGTTTGAATATCTGGCCCCAAATATGCGCAAATACTTTGTGCATAATTTCATTCCATATAAGATATGTGGATTACTGCTCCACTGCTGTTAGCAAGGAGTTTATGGTGCAGTGGAAAGACTCTGGTTTGAAGTTGTTAGGAGCAGGGGTTCAAATCCCTGCTTTGACTTTTTTTTTTTTTGGTATCACTTCACAAAAAAAAATGAATACAATTATTTCTCCTTGCTGTTGTGTTTTTTTTTTAATTATCCCTGGTGGCGACAGTTTGTTTCAGTAAGACACCACATCCACATGTGCATGTGCATGTGACTCCAGTACTCCCAGACTGCTTTTAGTTTTCATAAAAATACCTTGGTGGTCTAGTGGTTTTCTGGCCCCTCCGCATCCCTGATACTGACTCCTTTTATTTACCTGGTAGTCTAGTGGCCCCCACCCCACAAACCCTCTGCAGTCCCACCACCCCACTCATATCCTCATCATGAAGCCAGCAGTGCATGGACTGGCGCAGCACCCATCTCTCTAGCACAACTGGCCCACCCACTGACCTGTCAATAAATGAGCATGTTCTCATAAGAAGAACATGCTTATTCATTCATTCATTGAGAGCTCAGTGGGTGGGTTGGCATTTGTTTTAGTAAGACTCCCCATCCACATGTGCTGTAGACCCCAGTACTCCCAGACTGTTTTATTTTTCATAAAAATACCCTGGTGGTCCAGTAGTTTTCCACCCTCCGCATCCGTGATACCCACTCCTTTATTTGTCTGGTGGTCTAGTGGCCTCGACATCACTAACCCTCTGCAGTCCCACTACCTCACTCCCACCCCCATCTTGATGCTGACAGTGGGCAGACTGGGATAGCGCTGGTCTGTGCAATGCAACTGGCCTGAACAGTAACTTGTCAATGAACGAGCATGTTCTTATCTCATACAGAAATCAGTTGTGCCACAAAGTAAGCAACTGCCCCACACACCTAATGTGCACAAATACTGTTTATTTTGTGCATAACTTCTTTCCATATGAGATATATGGATTACTGTTCCACTGCTGTTAGCAATGAGCCTATGGTACAGTGGAAAGATGCTAGCTTTAAATTGGTAAGGTCAGGGGGTTCAAGCCACTGTAATTACTTTTTTTGGGGGTATCACTCGGCACACAAAGAAAATGAATACAATTATTTCACCCTGCTGTTGTTGTGTTTTTTATAAATTATCCCTGGTGGTGACAGTTGGTTTCAGTAAGATCCCTCCATCTACATGTGCGTGTGACCCCAGCACTCCCTACCTTTTTTTTTACCCTAAAAATACCCTGGTGGTCTAGTGATTTTTCCACCACCCTCCACATCCCCAATACCCACTCCCTTTATTTACCTGGTGGTCTAGTGGCCCCCACCACCCCGCAAACCCTCTGCAGTCCCACCACCCCACTCACATCCCCATCATGAAGCCGGCAGTGCACGGACTGGCACAGTACTCCTCTCTCTAACACAACTGGCCCGCCCACTGATCTGTCAATGAATGAGCGTGTTCTTGTAAGTAGAACATACTTATTCATTTATTCATTGAGAGCTCAGTGGGCGGGTCGGCCTTGATGCTGAGAGAAGGGCTGTGGGTGGAAACCTTGTACTACTGAACGCGCGCATTAAAAGTGTTCAGTTTTGGCACTTTTTTTATGAAAATGAACTGCACATACGTAGTAGGTGGCACCTCATTGTTACACTTAGCAATATTAGCTGCTCTGTTAATGTTTTATTTTTTCAACAGTAGCTGTTGGATTTTTTGACTACACTTCAGGGCAACTACATAGGTTTCTCCTTCAATCTCAATCAGCAGGACATACCTTCTAATGGCTAAAGCAGTAAGGAAAATTAATGATATGCAAGCAGGACTAACATTGTTACAGCATGTGCCATCCTCTGGTGTTTACTGCATCTCACATTGTATACTTGTGAACACAACAGAGGCCATCTCTCCTGCACTTTGTAATGTTATGCTTTTCTTTTCTTTAAACAACAACAGCATAACTACTGCATCTGAATTAATTACATCTATTAATTTTATTATTTACAGGAGAGAACACCATGTCTATGGAAGAAAAGTGAAATTCCCTATCGTGTTGACGCAAGAAATTCTATAGGGGACCCCAGAATTATAATGTGTGCAAGCAATCAACCCCTCATTAAAATGTAGGATGTGATAAGTGCCGTTGTTGAACAGCGGTATAATGTGCAGGAAACATAACTATGCTGCAGGAAAAAATGGAGACTGTTACGCCAACAGTTTTTTAAAATCAAGTCTACTGGAAAGGTACCACAAAAACACAGAGTGGTATGATGCCCTTCACAAACTGTGGTTAGCAGCAGGAAAGCCAAAGCTAGGAGAACGCCACTATGGAAGTAAGTAAGAAAAACTACAATTAATAGAAAAGTGATGGAAACATGGTGTACTGCTCTATAGCATGTTGTGGCAACAACATTATATATTGCTTCTTTTCTAGAACATATGAAAGGAATACCACCTCAGTCACAGCTTCCTCCAAAACCAGGGACCCTGATCTTGCAACTGACTGTTTGAGTGAAGGTGAAACATCATCTGATGAAGTTGCAATAGATGATTCCTTGACGCAACCTTCAGGTAATATTGCCCTAGAAATCTGTTACTTATGCAGATTTACTGATTTTGTTGGTGAAGCACATTTGCAACTCACTGCATGTTTTCCACTATTTCTCTGTCTGTCTCTTTTAAATGACATCAGAACAAGGATCTGACAGGGATGTGAGGGGTGATTCTCCTGCTGAAGTGCAAGGATCATTAGATGATGTCGCAGAAGAACATGGTTTGTAGCAACCATTAGGTAAAGTTACAGATAATGGAGTATATGAACTGTTCAAAATGTTATATTATAAATAAAATTTTAACCGTATATTTCTGTCTTTCTTTCTCATTACAGCACAACTCAGAACGGAGAGACTGCAGAAAGTGGACCATCTCACAGGTGTTGTTGAAAGAGGATTCACTGCACTTGGTGAAACTCTTACATAGCTAATAGATCTTCAGCATACTGAGGCACAAGCTGCGAATTCACATGTCGCTACTGATGGCAAAATCAGTCAGTTCATGAAAGTAACTCAGAGTTAGGGCAAATTAAACAAATTATGCAACAATCAATGTCAGGGAGTGCACCTTGTGAAAATGTGCACAAAGACAAGGATAGCATGCATCAAGATGTGTTTTGAAGTACTATACTGAGGTTGTTGGCAAAAAGGTATATGTTACTATTATGTTGGTTTGTTTTGGCCCTTTTGAAAAAACATGTTATTCAGACATTCATTTGTTGTTGGCACAGCTTATGACAAAATAGCATTGTTATAGTAACTGACAGACTTTATTTCTTTGGTTTTACTATAGTAGTCTTTGTTAAACATAGTGTACTGTGATTGACACTGAGGGTGGGATATTCAGACTGCGCTAGGCAGGGGCGCAAGCCTGGGTGCAGTGCAACTGTGCTCCACCAGGGCATGGACCATGTGATATTCAATGGTGCTGCACCATGGCTCAGCACTGTTGAATATGGCACTGAGGGTGCACGCACTGCGCACGGTGCAGTGGCACTGCACCAGCGCAAGTGGCAAGAGGGGAGCTGGGGGATGCACCAGCACAAGTGCGGTTGTGCTAAGCACATCAATCATGATATTCAGCACTGGGCATGCAAATTAGGCCATTATGCATGCAAGGTGCAAATGGGACCATTTGCATGTCATCATGGCCCCATTTGCATGCGGTGCGTCGATCCCCAGTGACTTGCGCCTGGTGCCCTGCCAGGCTGCAGCCATGAGGGACTGATGCTCTGCAGTCCCTCAGCGGACCCTGCACCCCTACGTCTGATCATAGGCATATGTTAAAAATATCCCTGGTGGTCCAGTGGACCACTCTCCATCGCCCAATCATGGGCATATGTCACAAATATACCCAGTGGTCCAGTGGAATCCCCACCAGTGCCTGATCATGGGCGGAAATCGCAAATGCAATCCTGGTGGTCCAGTGGTACCCCTCCCCACCCACCCACTGAGGTCCCCACCACCCAGCACCCCAGTCAGCGGCGGGCAGCAGCACCCTGCCCACACGCCTGTCTACCCGCCGACTGACAGCGTACAGTACTGTCTGTACGCCTATTGGTCCACTGCGGGGGACCTCAGTGGGCGGGTAGGGAGTGGGGTACCACTGGACCACCAGGATTGTGTTTGCAATTTCTGCCCATGATTGGGCGCTGTGGGGGTTACACTGGACCAGGAGGGATATTTGTAACATATGCCTGCAATCAGGCGATGGAGAGCAGTCCACTGGACCACCAGTGATATTTTGAACTCATGCCCATGATCGGGTGGGGAAGCACAACGCTCCCAGGGCAGGGAGCCTGTGGACAGTGTTCTGGGTGGGCGGGTGGCCACCCACGGCTGGTGGCTGCTGTGTTGCACCCTGCAATATGGCAGCTCACCTGTGGGTGGCCAGGACTTGCTCCTGGTATTCCCAGGCACAACTTTGCACCTCCCTGAGTAGCGCAAGGTGGAGTTGTGCCAGCATATGTGCTGCACATCCCAGGTTGAATATCGGGATGTGCCGCATATGCATGGGCACGCCCCCCACACTTGCGCTGCATACATTACCGATGCGCCCTGGCACATCAAGAGTTGCGCAGTGCAACTTACCCCTTTGAATATCACGCCAGGGCACACTGGTGGGTTGTGCATGGTGCAACCCTTTTGAATATCCCACCCTAAATGTTCTTTGTGAGAGATAATGCGCTATGTAACTTGTGTGCATCTTTTTTCACCTAAGGATTTAATACACTGTAAAACAATATTTCTATTTAGTAAGGTGGCGACAATGATGCAGGATACATACTGTTGTTCTTTGCTGTTTAATAACTTCATGGATAGATTTGTAATAAATTACTTGTTTGCACTACCTGCCTTATGAGTCACGTGTTACTTTAGCGTCACACATTTTTTTTTAAGGTTTTATTCATTATGAATTAGAAATCCTTGCAAAAAACATCAAGGAAAATGTGTTTCTCTGGTGGCACACTGAGATAATGCAATGGAATTATAAAGCATGTTGTGGGATCAAGCCCGGACAATGTCTTTTCCTAAAAAGTTCAGAACCTGTTTTTTTTTTTTTTTGTTAATTATGGCAAATCATCTACTGTTCTTCGTTATGTGTTGGCAAAGAGTACATTTAAATTTTTTTTTTTACAATGTATGGTGTGTACTGCACGGTTTGTTGCTCCTGTCTATAATTACACTGTTAGCTACTAACTAATGAAGACAATATACTTTTCCCGAAAGTAAGGAAATTCATTGCAAAAAACTCCATTAATGCATCAATTAGGGTGAATACCACAGTGACAAAAGCAGGGAAATGAGGTGTTAGGGTTTCCAATGCCCCACCCCCAGGGTTTCCACCCTTACCACCCTACCACCCTCACCCATCCCTCCACCCTCCACACAACAACAGGCATTGGGGTGCACCATTGGGTCATCAGGCCTAACTCTCACTTCATTGTCATATACTGTAGCGTGTGTAAGCTTGTTTACACATGGAATGGGTGAGAGTTGGGGCCTGACGACCCAATGGCACACCCCGATGCCTGTTGGTGTGGGAGGGTGGGGATGGGGATGGGGAGGGTGGTAGGGTGGCAACCTTAGGGGTGGGGGTATTAGGTTGAAACCCTAACGCCACATTTCCCTGATTTTGTCACTGTGGTATTCACCCTAACTGACGCATTAACAGAGTTGTTTTGCAATATATATGTATTTGTGTGTGTGTGTGTGTGTGATGTGTGTGTGTGTGTGTGTGTATATATATATATATATATTCTTTAAAAACAACTTTGTTAATGCATTAGTTAGGTTGGCTGCAGTGACAAGTAGGGAAATGTAGCGTTAGGGTATCCAACCCTACCCCCACATACACCTCCTGCAGGTAGCAACAGGGTGGGTATGCCTTGGGGTTCTCAACCCAAACATTCACCCCATTCCATAAGTAAATAAGCTGAGATGGGTACAGTATATGAGAATGGGGTGAGCATTAGGGTTGAGAACCCCAAAGCATACCCCACCCCTGTTGCTGCCTGCAGTGTGGGGTTGGGTGTTATCGTTGGAAATCCTAATGCCACATTTCCCTACTTTTGTCACTGTAACCAACCTTACCTGATGCACTAACAAAGCTTTTTACAAAGAATGTCCTTACTTTTGAAATAGTATAATCAAACTATTTGTCTGTGGAGCCCAGTGCCTCCGGCCCTACACTCCCATCCCTCCATAGATGTGCACATGCATGTTGCCAAGAAAGCATTTCAGCCAAAACAGCAACCAAGTTGTCAGCATAGCCTTGTTATTATTCCACCTCATTAATACTGGGCTGAGAATATTCGAATCTACACTGAAACGCCATTCTGCTCCACCACAACGCTACTCCATGCCACAGGGAGAAAACACATTTCGGCCAGGATTTGAAAAGTGACAGCTGTCATGTTCAGGAGGTCATGTAAAAATGGCTAAGTGGAAATGTTGGGGTGAAAATATTTAAAATTACCAAAGTTATGAGCGAGTATAGTTAAATTGAAACACATGTACATAACTTCGCCATTTTTACATATTTTGACCCCATATTTTCAACATAGCATTCTTATGACCCCATCTTATGAACAAAGTCAATGACAATTTTCAAATCATGCGCAAAAGGTGATTTCACCAACTGACTGCAAGATTGCTTTTCAGGATGGATTTGCAAAATTCCAGTGATATTGTCCACAAGGTCAGGGCTGCAGCTATGAACTTTGGGGCCCTGGACAAGTCACTTGAAATGGGCCCCTGTTTCCCAAACCAGCTAATGCCAGGAGTAATGCCAGCACCTCAAGTGGGCCCCTCCTGAGCTCAGGGCCCTGGACAACTTCCCCACTTCCCCCCCCCATTACTGCGGCC
This sequence comes from Neoceratodus forsteri, assembly GCA_016271365.2. Classification (NCBI taxonomy): domain Eukaryota; kingdom Metazoa; phylum Chordata; order Ceratodontiformes; family Ceratodontidae; genus Neoceratodus; species Neoceratodus forsteri. The sequence continues at coordinate 724,167,117 of CM028137.1, read as the reverse complement.
CTGCACAAGGTACTCACTGAAACACGTAGGTTTGGTTCTCCAGCCTCTGTTCCATAAAGGTCCAAACAAGCTGTGCTCAGGATAGCAAACTTTATTTCCAAATCCAGCAGTGAAGATACACCACGCACACTCCCTCAATGAACAGCCAAATGTTTTTGCGCGATACTAGCGCTTTCTCAAGGCTGGGTTAATGCAATCAATGAGTTCCATTTAACCATGAAATTTAAAGTGATCCTGTGCTAAAAATTTATAAAACAAATAACCATCCTTGTCCCATCACAAAAATATTCACTAAAAACTATATACCAGGCAAACAAATAAATAATTTATTAATTCATACAAAAAATACACTTAAAGTTATAAGTACACAACACAAGATGGCTTGAAAAAGCCAAGACGACTCTTTCTTTTTCCAAGAGATCAGTTTTTATCTCCGATTCCACGGACTCTGCATCCTCTAAGATGTATCTAATGAGTCTTGCCTTTCATGCCCACACAAAATCTGAACATTTTTGACACTGTAGTGGGTTTGTATAAATTCACTCGAAAACTGCACCTCAAAGCTTTCTTTCATAAGGAGGCAAATTACACTGAAAACTTTTCAGAGGACTGGTACAATAGCCCTCCAGAAATAAAGGTAGAAGACACCTGCCCTGCCACTTTCAAACCTAAATCTACCTTCATCCCACCACAGAACCTGACTGTTTCAGTGTTTGAAAAAGCCTATATCCAAGACCTTGAAGCATTAGATATAGAACCCACACATTTCTATAATTGCACAGCTGCTGAAAAACAGGCAATACAAGACCTTAAAAACAATAACGAAATCATCAGCAAGTCTGAGGATAAGGGTGGGTCTATTGTGGTTTGGGATAGCAAAGACTATGAACAAGAAATGTTGAGACAGCTATTGGATATGGAGTTCTATACATCCTTGCCCCACAAATGAGTATAAAAGAAATTGATGTACTGCTACATGATGCATTGATCAATGGCATCATAAACAATGACATATAATTTTCCGCAGGTGGAGCATCTGGTAAGGGCAGCTCTTTATGGACTGACAAAAACCATAAAAGTGTGCATAAGCCTCCAGCATGACCTACTGTGGCCACATAGGCTCCATCACAGAGCCACTGGTACAATTCATTGATGGCCATTCTTGTAATAAGTATGGAGTTTAACTTTAAAGTAAGCACAGAGGTCTTAGTATCAGGCCTCTTATGTAGGCAATTTGCTTTAAATTAAATCCTCAACTGTTGCTTGTCTCAGAGATCTTGGACCCATATAGGCTCAGTGATCTAGAAAAGATTCCTATACAGCTTCTGAAATCTTCACTAAGGTTAAAAATATCTGTCCCCTACTGCATACATCAGTGCAGAACTGGGCATCGACAGCTTTAAGACTCTAGCAGACTCACTATACATTGAAACTGGATTAAATGCACCAGAGGGCTCCAGATGATTTAATAAGAATATGCCTGGATAAAAAGAAAGGTAGGCACTTTTAGGGTCCCAAAAATCTCTGTGGCTATCCTACCTCTGTGTTCTCCTACAAAAATATCAACTGCAATATCTCCATACTTAGTATAAGAATGGAATCACCATTAGTTGGAAATATAAGAACTATATTAAAAAATAAAATCAGATACTTTAATCAGAACCTGGATTTAGAGTGGCTATCTCACTCCAGATTTTCCTCTGGTAGTCAACCAATGAGAACTGGTTCAGTTTCAGGTATTATTTAGATCACATTCTCAAACCTAAACAAGGGACCTGTTTCTTAATTTAGAAACTTGAGCAGTTTCCCAGCAATGTTTTAGATGCCAGATTTGGTCGTGCACCAAGATCCTCAGAGATCCCTTGCTCGTGCCTGTTGGGGGGCTATGAAAATTTGAACCATGTGATGTTTCACTGCACCTGGTATGCTAAACCATGTAAAACTTATCAATCAATCAGTTTTATTTATAAAAAGGCACCTTTCTAAAACCAAGGCGCCTGTACAATAAAATACATAAAATAAAATAAATTATTTTAAACAACATATAAGTTACAACAAAGAATAACATAAAACCACATAATAAATAAACACATCAATCAACAAAAGCCAGGTTAAAAAGATAAGTTTTTAAAGCAGTTTTAAAACTCTGAACGGTCAAGCAATCTCATACCCGATGAGGTAGAGAGTTCCACAGGGACGGAGCAACAAAGCTAAATGCCCTTGCTCCTGATGTCTGCAAACATACCCTGGGAACCTCCAGCAATCCCTCATCGGTGGATTGGAGAGGATGGGAGGGACAGTAGGGGCAAAGGAGATCTTTCAGGTAGCTCGGTCTCTGGTCATGTAGGGCCTTATAGGTTAGCAAAGCAACCTTGAAGGTGATCCGCCACTTAATCGGCAGCCAGTGCAGACCGCGGAGCACAGGCGGTTTATGACTGGCTCTTGAAACAGCAGTCAACAGCCTGGCAGCCGCGTTCTGCACCAGCTGCAAGTGGTGGATATCAATCCCGACAGCCCTAGGTAAAGGGCATTGCAGTAGTCAAGGCGGAGGCAACGAAGGCGTGAACCAACGTTGGAAGATCATCGGGAGAAACCAGATGTTTCACCCGGGCGATATTTCTCAGATGGTAAAAAGAGGTTTTAACAACTGCTGATACTTGTAATTTCAAGGTCAAACAGTCATCAAAAATAACACCCGGGTTCCATACCCGGTCTGAGGTGGCTAGCTGGACACCTCCAAGCCATAAGCCCGAAGGTGAACCTGCCAGCACACCCGCCTCACGACAACCTGGGTTCACAACCAACACCTCAGTTTTATCAGGGTTCAACCTCAGCCAGCTCATGTTCATCCAGGCCTGGATTTCAGTTAGACAGCTGTTAAGCACCGAGACAGCATCATCTTGTTCAGGGACAAAAGACATGTATAGCCGAGTATCATCTGCATAGCAGTGAAAACTCAAGCCATACATCTAATAATCGCTCCTAACGGCAGCATATTCACTGCAAACAACATGGGTGCTAAAACAGATCCCTGCAGAACCCCACAGGGCAGGGAGAAAGGAGCTGAGGTACAAACCCCAGACACCACTCTCTGAGTCCTACCCATGAGGTAAGATTTAAACCATCTGAGGACAGTCCCCGACAGTCCACAGATAAGCTGCAGGTGATCCAAAAGCACACCATGGTCCACAGTATCAAATGCTGCAGAGAGAGATTAAGAAGGACCAGAATGGAACGGGTCCTTCGATCTCTCGCTATCAGATCATTTAGTACCCGAACAAGAGCCATCTCTGTGCTATGTCTCTTCCTGAAACTGGACTGGAGAGGATCATAGATATTGCGGCTGGTCAAATGGTCCTCCAGTTGTAAAGCCACCACCTTCTCGATAACCTTACCCAAAAGGGAAGGTTAGAGACCAACCTGTAGTTGTAAGACAGTCAGGATCCAAGGAGGGTTTCTTAAGGAGGGGCGTGCCACAGCATCCTTAAGGGAGCTGGAAAATTCCCTCTCAAGGATAACCAGACTATCTCAACAAGGACCGGGCCGATGACATTGACACAGCCAACAAGCAAGCGCATCAGGCCCAGATCCAAACTACAGTTGGTAGGACGTAAAGTCTGGATAACCATCACAATATCATTGATTGTAGGCTGGCCAAAGTCGCACCACTCAAACCGGACATCCGATATCTCCTGCCGACCACTGCTACTGCCTAGAGAAAGGATCAGGTGGATATCGGACCTGATAGTGGCAACCTTATCCGTGAAGAATTGAGCAATCTCCTCACACTGCTCTTGTGAAAAAGCATTTCTGGGCTGAAGACAGAGTGGATTGCACAATCTGTCCACAGTCCGGAAAAGCTGAGCTGATCGAGTCTGCATGGCAGCAATCTCCCTGGACAGGAATTCTGCATTCTTATGGGAGATTGTTGATTGATAGACCAAATAATGGTCCATCAAACTAAGCCTGTCACATACCAGGCCGGACCTCCGCCATCACCTCACTAGCCTTCGTCCAACTCTCCTCAACTCCCTCAGGTCCTCATCAAACCATTGGAGACCTAGGGCAAAGGGAGAGTGGATGAACACGAACAGGAGCAATGGAATCCAGGGCCTCTGTCACCGCCCTATTATAGGCAAGTACAAGATCCCCTGGATCCATGCATTCCCTTGGCATGCCCAATAGGTCAAACACTGCCATCAGGCCATCTGGGGATAAGCCCCTCACAGTGCGGTACTCGACCATCTCCACAGGGGCAGGCCTCTTAGGGGGGACCTCAAAACTGAAGCTGATAGTATGATGATCTGACCATCCGACTGGTTCCACCACCAAGTTGGATATCTCCATCCCCAGGAGAAACACCAAGTCCAATGAATGACCACCAATGTGGGTCGAGGAGGAAACAACTTGTGTGAGGCCCAGTAAACTCATTAATTGGAGGAAGTCTTGTCCAAACTGTGAGAGTTCATCATCGACCCAAGCACTGAAATCCCCATGGATCAGCCATCTATGTGATCCCAATGTTAGGTCGGTGATGAAGTCCGTGACTTCCTGCAGGAAAACATTCCCGTCTCCTGGTGGACGGTAGATGAGAAGAATCCTGCACCCCACACCCTCACCCACGATACATTCAAAGGAGTTGGTGGTTCCCACTGGAATTTCCCTCAGGTTCAGTTCTGATTTAAAACAAAGGGCCACACCCCCGGCCCTACGTTCGATCCTCAGGCGAGTGCATCACGGTACCAGGTGGAACTGCTGAAGCCAAACAGAGACAGCGTTCCATCCAACCAGGTCTCGGTGATGCAACTCAGGTCGGTTGAATTAACAAGATCTGCGATTATAGTGGTCTTGTTTTAATCGACCTGGCATTTGCATAACACTGCCCGAGTTTGATGAGTAGCCAAGAAGACCGAGTTTCCTGTCTGCAATAGGCAGAACCCTTGGGTATAGGAACCAGACAGGGAGGACCCTTTCCTGAACCCATTTCACCCCAGGGCATCTTCTTGTCCCCACTATTCCAATCGTCCACTCCTCTCCATTGCCCGCCAGCCAGTCCCCACCGAACCTCCTTTCTATTCCCAAACCCCTACATCATCTATACACCTCTGGGGACAAAGGGGGGCAAAAGAAAGGGTGGATATCTCTCAGCCTGGAGGGGGAATAATGCCTAACCGTCAACCCTGGCCAACACATTTTTTTTTAAACAAATAACCCAAACTAAATAATATATGACCACCCCAAACAACACAATCTATAACAAATACAATCCCCACCCCCAAAATAAAACTAACTAAAACAAAACACAAAAACTTCACTAAAATGAAACCAACTTTAAAAGTATTGTCCTAACCCTGTATACTGGATTAGAGACCTCTGCATATACAAAATTATTTCAATCTTTCCTCCTATAGTGTCGCTTGAAGGCACTCTTACTGACCTACAAAGTCCAAAACTGTAAAAGAAAAAGAAAATCAAAAGAAAAATAAGTAAAATAAGTTCAAGCCCTCTCACTGCCTAAACAAATTTATGAAGCATAAAACAAACAATAAATCAGAAGAATAAATAAAATAAATAAGATAAGATAAGTTCAAGCCCTCTCACTGCCTGAACAAATTTATAAAACATCAAACAAACAATAAATCAGAAAAATAAATATAAAAGTCAAAGTGTGGACCCCAGGTCCTCTCACCACTGGGTTCCACTGTGTAAGTCCCAGTACATAAAACATAAAATAATATTATCCTTTTAAATGCAGATACTCCAAAGTCCAGAGCAAGAGAGAGACGTAATATATCCTACGAGTAAGTCAATAGGCACCTCCACTCCACCGAGCTCCGATCAAGTAATCAGCTCTCAAGCAAATCCAGGCAAAAATCCAAGCACCAATCAGACATAGTCACTCAGATCCTTGATTCACGGGTCAAGAAACCAAAACAGTGAAACGGAACTAAATATTAAACCGGGCAGATAAAGTTTAGGAAGGGAAAAGAGACTCCCCATCCACCACCCAAAAATGGACCCCCAGTCACTCCTGGGACCCGCAGCTACAAAGATCATGGCAATTAGGCCTCCCGGACCAACCCCGAGGCCTCTTAGGGTGGTCTCCGATAATGCCTCCAGCTCCCTGGGGCAAACCCAGCTAACTCCCGCCGCCGATCCCTGGAGTCGATATGTCTTCTAAAGCAGTGGAAATCAGGAGCCCCCACCGACACTGCCCAATCAAGGCAAAACCTTGATAGCCACCGATCTTAAATCTACGGCTCTTTCAATCAAAACTCCACTATCAGTTCTTTATACATTGATATCTTAAATAAGCTGTTCCTCATAGATCTACCAACGTTCTGTACCCAGACTGTAGATATTCGAAACTACTGTAACATAAATATTCACTTAATTTACTCCTGTTGGGTGCCTCTTCTGTCTCCACTCCTGGTTTTCAAAGAATCCAACTTAGGTCTTTAGTATCTTGTCTCAAGTTAGTGAGACTCCTGAAGACCCATTTCTTTTTCTGATGACAGTCAATGACTCACTTATTATTATTAATAAAGCTGCAAACTATTTTTGTATTGCTCACAGAATACACAGGAACACACCTTTCATCTGTCTTTAACCTTTTAATTTTTGTACTACATCTTAAACTGTGTATATTGATTATTTTTATTTGTTTTTAATGTTTTTAGTTTCATTGTAAGGGCATGCTGCTGATCAATAAAGTATTTAAACCATTGACGGCCACATCAAATCCGTGGCATAAAAAACTACATCTTATTTATGGGACGCTACAGACCTTTTGAACATCCTGGAGGATACTGATATGCAACCTGACTGTACTTTGTAACAATTGCGGTCAGGGCTTTATACACCAATATTCCCCATGATCAAGGCCTTGATGCCTTAAGAGACATGTTGTATGAGGATACAGAACTTTCACCACCTTTTGTGGAATTTCTTATCACTCTAACTGAAAAAGTGCTAATGTGCGACACTTTTCCATTTATGGATCACGTGTATCTACAGACAAAGGGGACCGTCATGGGGGCAGCCATGGCCCCCAACTATGCAATCATATACACTTCAAAAGGGGAACAAGACTTCATATATGGTGAAAATATGTTTTTAGCTAAAATTGACCTGTACAAATGATATATTGATGATTTGTTTTTATTTGGAAGGGCACAGAATTAGAACTGTTTCAATTTGAACATTATCTGGAATCCACCAATGAAAACCTTAGATTTGAGATGACCTTTTGTAATGGGAAAGGGATTTGCCACTAACACCAATCACTCTCAAAATGGCCTGGTTCAGGTCAGGGCACTGGTCCACCCCGCTACAACTTGGAAGAGAAAAACACAAGGTAATCTGACTATGCCAACCACCCGGAGGTGGATTTTTGTGTGATGCCTGGCCAGCGGGTGTCAGGAGAAATTTTGGGGAAGGGGCCCAAGTTCAATTGCTACCACTGGGACACAAAGAGAGGCGTGATGCTGACTCACATGCAAAGAACAATGTAAAAGTTTATTAAAAATAGCTGAACAATAACATTACACTAAAGATCTGCACTCGAAAACTATAAAGGACTAGAACATTACAAAAGTAATGCACAGCATTTCTAGATTCAAAATTCTAAAAGATAAGATACCTAAAATTATACTGTACACTACTCAAAGATCAGCTGAAAATATTCTAAACCAGCCACCCTTGCATGTCAAAATGGGGAAGGGGAAAAAGCAAAAGAGGGAACCAGCTGCCTGGGACAGGGGAAAACACAGGCCAGGACTATTCCGAGGTGGTGTGGGCCATCGGCACAAAGGTCTCCACAGACCACTGGAAATGACACCCCTCCAGGAAAAAGTCTGGTAAATCCACCCAGCCACAGCCCCTACGTTGACTGCCAGGACACAAGGTCAACCAGCCACAGCCCCTATGTGGACTGCCAGGACACAAGGACATGATAGCTGGTCGGGAAAACAGTGACAGGGCACCTGGGATCACACAGAGGCTGAAGGGTGGTGGCACAATAAACATTTCTATTACTAAATCTGGTGCTCGTGTTTTTTTTTCTAGCAAACATTCCTACTTAGGGAACTTTATAGCCAGATAAAACAATTCAGGTTATCAGATTACATAAAATTGCAGGGGCACTGTCCTTCATGGCCATCTTCAGCTGGCACACCGATACTGGCATAGGGACAATGTCCTCACAGGGGCCCAAAAGTGTTGCAATAAAACAATTATGTACATTTATTTACAAGCAGTTTACTTTCGAGAGTGCATTGCCTTTTTAAACCTGGCCTCGACTGCAGGCCACTTGAAATCTGCTGACAGGCTTTAATCCACACTAAGGTATACAGTTCCTTACTTACAGTTCCTTGCTCTACAGAGTCTTGCATTTATTCTGCCCCATTTAAGCCACTTTTGTAAGCAATAATAAATATTCATTTAGTCATTATACAGTTCCTGCCCCCTTTTAGACTGGAGGGGCCTGTCATTGCCCCCCTTAACTCTCTGGAGTCTGTCATTGCCCCTTTAAGACCACTGTACAGGCAGTCAATCAAGTTCACGTAATCCAGCCCCTTCTCCCACTGTCAGTTGGGCTCTCGTAGCTCAGCCCTATGGGCGGTCTTTGCTGGGGCCTTGTACACCCCATAGCCATTCAGCTCGAGGAAGCCTTCTCTTACTCCACCCATGGGCAGTCCTTTGCTCAAGGTCTAGCCTGCCCCCACATTTTTCTGGCTTTTTGGAGCCTTTTCTGACCCGCCCCATGGGCAGTCCTATATTCAGGGCCTTGACCTTGCCCCACAGTCACTTCTGGCACCTGGAGTGCCCAAGATTTTATTAAAAAAAAACTGTATTTGTTTTTCTTCCGGTGGCCAGCATCCGAACTTGGTGCTGCCGCCACTCACCCTGCCACCCTCTATCTGCTTCTGGGCTGGGGCTGCTGCTGAAGCCACTGTGGGGAGGTCTGGACCTGCCTCCTCCCAAAGGCCTCCACTAACTGTTGGACTGCTGGTGTGCTGGAGGGGACGGCCTAATGCTGCTGCCACCACCCCTCGCAGGAAACCTCCTCCTCCTGCTGCTGATGGAGGGATGGCCTCTTACTGCCGCTGCTCCTCTGAAACACTTGCTGCTGGACTGCTGCTGGGGCGGCCTGGACCCATTGCCCTCCCAGAGAACCTCCAATTGCCACTATGGAGGGCCGACCTAGACCCACTGCCCTTCCAATGAACACTCTGCTGCTGGGATGCCAGATGGAGGGGCCAGCCTGAGGTTGCTGCCGCCGCCCCTCCCATGGAACCACACTGCAGCCGGTGAGGAATGGAGGGGATGGCCTGGACCTGCTGCCCCTCCCGACAACGCTTTACCACCACTGCAGCACTGGAGAACCCAACAGACTACAGTTGCCATAAGGAAGAGGAAGCAATCACTGATGGACTGGCCAGGACATGGAGAGCCCAGGACATCAGGTGAGTCCCTCCCTTGGCCGAGCCCCGGCCAGCCTAGCACTCCCCTCGATACTGCTGCTGCTCCTTTCTGCCCTCCGAACATGGACTGGACTGAATGGCCACTGCCATTTAAATGGGCTGAGGATTCCATTTCAGAATCCTCTTGAGCACATCCCTGCCTGCATGTCCTCGCAACCAGACCCACAAGAGCAGGTACCCGGTGCGAGGTAACTGGGCATGAGGGGAAGTTCTAAGGAGCTGCAGGCATGGTAAAATGAGCAGAGAAACATTTTTTTTTAATGGAACCCAGCTGGGGATCTACGTTTGGGGGGGAGTACCTACTGGGACCCAGGTGAACCTAACGCTGGGGTACCTATCCAACCCTGCTTACCCAACCCCCAGAGCACCTGGATGCCCATTTTAGGAGGGCTTCAGGACTCTGGGGCACTACAAATTCACCCACACAAAAATATACATGTCCCCATGTATAGCTTAGCTTAACCTGTAACTACTCTATACTGTACACTATGCCATTGTTTTGCATTCCTACCTGAGCTGCTTCACGCTTAGGACTCCTTGGAGCACTCGCCTACATCCTGCTGACTACACCAAGAGTGTAATGGGAAAGGATTTGCCACTGACGCCGACTGCTCACAAAATAGCCTGGTTTGGGTCAGGGCACAGGTCCACCCAGCTACAACTTGAAGGGAAAAACACAAGGTAATCTGACTACTCCAACCACCCGTGGTGGATTTTTTGTGTGATGCCTGGCTAGCAGGTGTCAGGGGAAATTTTGGGGAAGGGGCCCAAGTTCAATTGCTACCACTGGGACAAGGAGAGGCATGATGGGACTCACATGCAAAGAACAATGTAAAAGTTTATTAAACATAGCTGAACAATAACATTACACTAAAGATCTATACTCTAAAACTTTAAAGGACTAGATCCTTACAAAAGTAATCCACAGCATTTCTAGATTCAAAACTCTAAAGATAAGATACCTACAATTATACTGTACCCCTACTCAGAAATCAGCTGAAAACATTCTAAGGCAGCCAACCTTGCATGTCCAAATGGGGAAGGGAAAAAGCAAGATAGGGAACCAGCTGCCGGGACAGGGAAAACACAGAACAGGACACAGAACTGTGGAGGCAGAGGCCCTGGGACTCTAGGGCTTAGCAGAGATATCAGCCCTGTCTGTGGAGACAGGAAAAGGGGACAACAGAGTGCATTGGCCCTGACTGTTGGGGTGGGGAACAGAGGAAGCAGGTGCAGCAACCTCGGCAGAGAGGCAGAAGACAGGGGCATCAGGATGTCATATAGTATTTATAATTACACATATACATGATGTATTTCCACACAACTGAATTTTATGAGCATACAGTACATGTTCCTGGAATAGCAGTGTGTGGCAGATACACATTTGTCAATCTGACATGGAAACAAACTTTTATCATATGAACATGAATATATTTATTGAGGCAACATTAAATACATACTGCTTCTATGAATTAATGGAATGTTGTTTATTTATATCCATTAAACAACTCTGTGTTATATAGCCAGAATAGAATGCAGAGTTGTGATGACAGAGAACTGAGAGCTGTGATACAGAAAATGTTCCTTTATATCACTTCAGTTCAGCACTGAACCCCCAAATGATCAACTTTTTATGAGAAAAGAAAGAGTTTATGCATATCTCTTGAATCACCAACCACATGGGTTAGTAACACACTCTGATTGAAAACAATTAGCTTTACAGACTTCTCTAACTAGGGACTGCAACAGCTTATTTAGCAATCAGGGACTTAATTGCAGAAGCAGCAAGCAGGACAGGTATGATGTCATTGCTCACTGACAGGGACAGAAACATCTTCACTGTTTTAGTTACTGCAGAGCACATTAACGGATGCTGATTTAAAGAAAACCACAAACCAAACAGCATGATATCTTCAGGAAACACTAATCATGACACAGGGATGTGAATTCAAGCTTTTTATGAAATATGCATGCATTTGATCTTTAAGAAACTATCTTTGGATTCCAACAGTCTATGGTCAACAACAGGCCTGCTCAAAACCCTTTCTGCCAAAGGCTATTGAGGAGGTAGATGTGTCGCAGCTTCAGGCTCACCTGAGGCGGTATAACATTTATGAGCCTCTCCAGTTGGGGTTTGGATCCTGTCACAGTACTGAGACTGCTCTCATCAGGGTGATGCATGATCTCCTCATGGCACGAGAACAGAGACTTTGTTCCATCATGACTCTTTTTGATCTCTCATGCAACAATTGAAAACATCTCTTTTGCACAGGCTTTCCTAGATGAAGTTATTATAGCTGTTTATTGTTTGTTTATTATATTTATGAATTTACTGAATTGTTCCATGTTATTTTAACATTGGAGGGCACTCAGAGACTTTTGGATATGGTGCCAAACAAATAAAATTGCCTTGCCTTGCTTTGCCAGATGCTCCAGTGTTTCCTGCACTAAGACCACCATCAGCATTGACCCCTGCATCAACACTGACACCATGACTGATGTCAACCTCTTCTTCAGTTATGTTAGCAGCACTGAATCTAAGGTCAGCATTAGAGATGGCACCAATGTTGGCACAAACTGTGGCATAGATCCCAGTGCTGACACCTCAATCGATGTCAGCACCACGGTCAGCACCCACGTCAGCGTCATCACCACAAATGGTTACAAACAGCCTAGGTGCCACTGATGGTTGGCATTGAAATCTCCAGAGGCCTTTACCCCAAAGCCATGGCGGTTCATTACTCAGGGTGATCAGACTGGTAGGTTCTCCATACCCCCAGAGATTGCAAGACAACTCCAGCTCAGTGGGGAGGAGAGCTTTGTACCTGTCATAACTCTAAAGACAAAGGAGGGACCCAGGGGTGGGCCCAAAGCCCACCCAAGGACCTCCTGTTCCGATGCCTCCTACCAGATGTGGAGACCAGATAGTCCATCTTCAAATCTGGAGGGTGCGCCAGTTGAAAGAAAACAGGTGTCACAGGAGTCCATATCATGGCAGGTCCTAGGCATGAAAAGCACTGAGAATGTCGGTCATCATGGGATATGGAAAGACAGTACTGACCCGTCTTTTTCAATGACTTGGGCATTTTGATTAATAATAAAATGAGAAGTAGGTGAAGAAGAAAGCAAACAGATGAATAGAGGTGACACAACTCACTTCCACAGTGCGAACTCAATGGTGGGAAAACAGAAATGTGGTAGGCAAGGGGCTCAGCAACAGTTATTGGCAGGTCCCAAAAGTCAGTTGCCACTGCTAGTTCCCTGGCCAAAAACATGCTCCTGCAGTGCCCTAGCACCTCCAGCTGAAGCCCAAGAGTGGGACTCCATGGAAAAAAATTATTCTAGGAAGATCACATTTGCATTCTTGGTGCACAGAATGTTGAATCAAGAGCACACAATATGTGTGCATGAGGCTTACAGTGCCTATGTTACCGTACATAACGAAACTGTTAACTACTTCACCTTAGTCACCAGGTCCAGGAATTCACAACAGTTTCCCCAGCACAAACCTAATTTTGCACAAGCAAACAGGGTTTTGCTCTGAGTTGGTGTTCACAGAAGCCGGTTTGTATGCTCCAACTGGGTTTGTACCAGGGCAAAGTGTGGAGGGGCACAATGGAAATGAGGAGGAAGGGACCTGGATATCAGCGCAGTCCAATTCACAGAGCATTTGATTCATGCAAGGGCCTTTTGGGTGGTCCCCTTGCACACAGCAAGTACCGCTGACCAAGACTGCATTATCCCGCGCAACCCTAGTGGTTGCTGGAGCTACGTCGCCCCCCCCTTCATTGATTGCTGGCTCGATAACAAAAATATAAATTCCCTTGGTGCTAGTGATCCTTTCCTCACTGATCACCAGCCTGATAACAAAAATATAAGTTTCCCTGGTGCTAGTAGTCCCTCCCTGCCAATCCACGGCCAGATTACAAAAATATAGGTTTCCCTGGTGCTAGTGGCGCCCCCCTCTGATCGCAGGGCTGATTACAAAAATACAAGTATTCCTGGTGCCAGTGGTCCCCCCCCACAATTGTTGATTGCTGCACCAGTGTGGAAATACAGCCTTCACTGGTGGCAGTGGTCCCCCCCCCGCACCCATGCCTGACATTTACAAATATATTCCTGGTGTCTAGTGGTCCTTCCCCACCTGATCCCAATCCTGAATCAATCAATGTATGTGTTCTGCATATAGTACATGTTCTTTGACAGCTAATTTGTGTGCGGCCTCAATGGAGATTGGAGGTCTGTGATGGTCACTGGCTCAGGGTCGTTGAGTGGGTGGGGGCACTACCTTCTGGGTGGAGTGATGGTGGGTCTGCTAGACATCAGGGAATGGTATGTTACTGTATAGGGCATCATGATGGGGTGGAATGCTGGACACTGGGGAATGGTGTTCTATGATATTACAGGGAATCAGGATGGTGGAGCCACTAGACACCTGGGAATAATATCTATAGATTGGGGATTGGTGCAGGTGGGGTGAGGGACCACTGCACACCAGGTAATATTACTTTTACTTCAGGCATGGTTATAGGTGGGAAGGGGAAGGACCATTGGAAACCAGGGAATACATCTATAAATGTTGGGGATGGGTGGATGGGTGCGGGGGGACCAGTGCCACCAGGGAAGGCTGTATTTCCACATCTGTCCAGCAAGCAGCGATTGGGGAGTGGCACTGGTATCAGGGAAAAGTACAGTCATGTAAGAACTTACCGTAACAGTAGCTCTTAGAGAGAGGTTCCTGCAGTAGGTCATAACATGTAGGACTGTGCCCTCTGGCATCAGGACCACACGGCAAACTTTTCCAGCAATGTCTAGTGGGGGACTGCCCACCTGACATCACGTGACAGACGTTAGTGTGACCCTATATAGTGGGTGGTCCCCATGCCCACCTTCCAGTTCTCCCACCGGAGATCCAAGGAGGATGCGATGGGAGACAGGATGGAATCCTGGAGCCCAGTTCAGAATAAGCTAACAGAAATGCAGAAACTGGGGGAAGGAGGGAGGGAAAAAGGTGACCTACTGCAGGAACCTCTCTCTGAGATCTACTGTTACGGTAAGTTCTTACGTAACTGTACTATCTTACTTTGAGAGGGTTCCTGCTGTAGGTCATAACATGTAGGACTGAATCCCAAGCAGTCACTCTCAGAGAGACTGACAGAATTATGGGAGGAAGAACAACAGAAAGGACAGAATAGGACCTGCCTAAGACAGCAGTCCCTGCAAGACGCGGCTAAACCCGCCCTATGCCTAGAGGCAATGTCCAGACTGTAATGCTTCATGAAGGTATAGACCAAACTCTAGGTTGCTGCCACACAGATCTCTGCTGCAGAAACATTCCTAAGGAATGCTGTAGAGGCAGCCATGCCTCTAGTAGAGTGATCTTTGACCTCCCCCAGTAGAGGTTTGTTGTACTTCTGATAACAGAAGCGGATGCAGTTACCAAGCCACTTGGAAAGGCACTGTTTAGAAACTGCCAACCCCAAGGATTTGGGGGCAAAAGAGACAAAGAGCTGATCCGACTTTCTGGATTCTTTGGTTCAGTGGACATATTACCTCAGAATTCTGTGAACATCCAAGGTGTGAAGGAGAACCTCCCCTCTATTGGAATGAACCAGATAATAAGCCAGAAGTTCAACTGTCTGATTCAAGGTGAACTCTGAAACCACCTTGGGAAGAAACTTAGGATTTGTACGAAGGACAGCCTGGTCCTTATGAAAAATCAAATATGGCTCCTGATGCACCAGGGCCTGAAGCTCGGAAATTTTTCAAGCAGAAGTAATAGCAACTAAAAACAGCACCTTACAGGAAAGGTAGTGCATGTTACAGATGATCGCTGGTTCAAAGGGAGGGAGCATAAGCTTCTCTAACACAAAATTCTAATTCCTAGGAGGGGTGGGGCTATGGATGGGAGGTTTGAGATGTAGAATCCCTTTTAGGAAGGTTTTAGAGACCTCCAGCTGAGCTACAGGCTTCCCGTCCACTAGAACCTGGTAGGCTAAAATAGCCTACAAGTGAACCTTGAGGGAAGAGTAAGACAAACTAGAGTCAGACAGGTGCAACAGGTACTCCATAATCTGTGGAGCTGAGTAAGAAAAAGGATACCAACCCTTGGACACTGCCCAAATGGAAAAACGCTTCCATTTCATACCGTATGTCGACCTGGTGGAAGGCTTCCTAGCTTCAACCAGGACTTCAGCTACCCTTCAGGAGACCCCAAAATGGGATTTCATTATGTCCAAAGGAGCCATGCATGAAGGTGTAGGGTCCTGAGCTCTGGATGCACCGGCCTGCCCTGATCCTGAGTCAACAGATCGTATTAAAGAGGGAGGGGAACTGGGGGTTCCACTGTTAGCTGCTGCAAGTGTGGAAACCAAATCTGCCTTGGCCAGAGAGGAGCGATAAGGATCATCCGAGCCTCTGCTTGTAGCTTGAAAAGGAATCTTTACGAATGGGAAAGGGAGGAAGGCATGCAAGAACTTCCTGTCCAACATAGTGATAACGTGTCATATCAGAAAGCACTAGGCTCTGGAACGAGCAGCAAAATGGGAAGTTTTGCATTGGATGGGGGTGGAACAGGTCTACCTCCAGATGACCCATTTTAGGAAGAGAGAGTCTACTACTTCCTGATTTAATTCCCATTGATGCGCGAGAGCCGATGTTCGACTGAGGCTGTCTGCCAGCATGTTGTGGATGCCTGGAACGTGCATGGCTGTGAGACACAGTTTGTGATGGACTACCCAATTCCACACCCGCATCACCTCCCTGCAGAGGGGGTACAATCAGGTGCCTCCCCGCTTGTTGCTATACCAGACTACTGACATATTGTCCATCTGGATCAGCAGTGTTCCTTTTGATAAATGGCTTGCTGTGCAAGGTCATTCCAACTGGGATCAAGAACCCTGGGTCCAAAGATCCCCAGGTGCATCCCCAACCCAGATGAGAAGCATCTCTGCTGAGGGTCCAGAGCAGAGGGAAGCTTTGAAAGGGAAGTCCCCAGGAAAGGTTCGACGGGTCCAGCCACCAAAGGAGATCCTTCTTCAGAGGACTGGAAATCAGGACCGGATGGTCCAAATCGTCCAGGCGCTGACCCCATTGAACTCGCAATTTCCATTACATAATCTGCATATGTAACCTGGTTAAGGGAACTGTGGAGATGGAGGCTGCCATTAAGCCAGGAAGGTGCAATAACACCTTGGCCAGGAACCCTGGAGCGGAGAACCAAATTGACCTGCTCCCGAAGAGTCTCTGCCCTGACTGGAGGCAAAAAGGCTCTGCACTGGACTATATCCAAGACCGCCCCAATGAACTGAAGGTTCTGAAAGGGGGTAAGAGATAACTTGGGGAAACTGACAGTGATCTCCAGCTGGGGAAGAAAAGGTCCAGGCCGGGTAGTCGAGAGGGACTCCAGAAGACTCTCCTTGGACAGAGCTGACAATAGCCAGTCATCCAGGTAAGGAACACTGTTATTCCCTGGTGGTGTAAGGCCACTGCCACCACTGCTAGGCACTTGGTGAAGACCCTGGGTGCCGAGGACAGGCCAGAGGAGTGGGCTGTAAACTGGAAATGCTCCCCTTGGAAACAGAATCGCAGGAAACGGTGGTGGCCCAGGAAAACTGGAATATGCAGGTAGGCATCCTGCATATCCAGGGTGCAGAGCCAGAGGTTCTGCTGCAGAAGGGGCAGGAGGCTCTGAACAGTCAGCATGTGGAACCTTTTGTACTTGATAAAAAGGTTCAGACAGCTGAGGTCCAGGATGGGTCTGAGGTCGCCGTGTTTTTAGGACCAGGAAGAGTGGGAATAAAAACCCTTCCTTTCTGGGATGGAGGCATGGATTCTATCACTGCCTTCAGTTCCAGTGTCCTGATCTCTTCCTCGACCAGTGGAGCTTGTGTGGGAGTAATGCGAGTGACTGGGAGGAGAGTTTGGAGGAAACTCCAGAAACTCTATTGTGTGCCTTCTTGAGATGAGCTGCAGGATCCATGCGTCTGAGGTGATTCTCTTCCACTCCTGCACATGAAGAGTGAACCTTCCTCCCACTGGCTCCTCATTTAGCAAGTGGAGGAGAGGAAGGACGGTGCGAGTTAGGATGCAGAGGGGTGAGGGGGTAAGGACCCTCCCACCGATCTCTGGGATTTGGCAGCCAGGGGAGAGGAAAAGAGCTGCCCGTAGCTCGTCTTTTGGTCTGCTTCTTTGGGGAAGATTGCTTCCCTTGGCAACAAAATTGGCATCAAAAGGGCTGCTTTTTTTGAGAACCTGCCCTGTACATGGATCAGACCAATCTAAGGGCCTGACCGCTGTCTTGGAGGCCCATAATTGTGCCCTTTGTATCGCCACCAGAAAGAACCGATCCCTGAAAGGGAGTGTCTTGTATGGCTGCCTGCACATCTGAAGAGAGCCCAGGAAATTGCGAGCCAAGCATGCCTCCTGAGGCAAACCACAGAAGCAGAGGAGCAGGCCACCACATCCACTGAATCATAGGTGGACCAAAAGGATGTCTGCAGGAAATCTTTGATAGGTGAAGCTCTTTGAAAGCTCCTCCCTTAGATCAGAGTCCTCCATGGATGATCTTGGCCTCAGGTTTAGCCATGGTGGCCTTTTGGAAGAACACCATGTGTGTCACATAATTTAGATAGCGCAGAGCACACGTGGCCAAAGAATAAATCTTCTTTCCAAATTGGTCCAGCTGCCTGGACTCCTTATCAGGGGGGACGTGCTCAGGTGCTTGAGATTAGCTGAGCAATCATGAGCAGCGGTTATAACTATAGAATCCACCTTGGGATGGGAGTCCAAGAAGGGGACGCCTTCGGGAGGGTGGTAAATCCTGTCTGCCTTCTTAGGAACAATAAATCCTCAGCTCCACTAGTGCGCTAATGTATTAATAAGTAAGAAAGAACAGGACTGTAGGTATATGAAAATATTTATTCAGTGATAGTATATGATGGTCAGTAGTTATACCACAATGACCAAACGCAAGGCCATCAGGATGACACACGTTTGGTGCGAAACTAGTTGAGGCTGTAGCCTGTACTGCTGAGCGGCCATGCATATACTATGCACTGAATAAAATATTTCCATATACCTGCGGTGCCACTGTTCTTTCTTCTTACTTCTTAGGACCAGCAGGAATAGAATTAGGCAACTGCCATATAGTGGTAGAAAGGCCTTCTTGTGGAGCTATCCAAGGAGGAACTGGGATGGGAGAGGCGGCTTCCAGATCCAGATGCTCAGCTAGGTGCTTCCTCTTGAGGTCCTGATCCTCAGTATTCCAGCCATTTGCTTGTTGGATTATGTGAAGGAGCTCAGTAAAGGAGGGATCCTCTGGAGGAGATTTGGGTGATTCCTTACCATTTGGTGGAGAGGACAGCTCATGCTAGGGATACTCTGATGTTTTGTGGTCAGAGTCAGGGGGCTCTTCCCCTTCTGGACCTTCTGGAGGGTGCTCTCCTGAGGAGTTGTGCCTGAAACATGCACAGTGGAATGCAGTGAACTAGCTGGTGATGAAGAATGAGGGGGCACTGCCACCGGGCTAGGTAGCCTATGTTCTAGGTCTGAAACTAGTTGGGATCTAGCATCCTTACACCAGGACTGGATAAGAGCTTGAAAGTCCTGTTGATGAGGTGGAAGAAGAGGAGGAGGAGGGGGTGGGTTGGCTGGGGCGGATAATAGTACGTCCCCAAACCCGGATACCGTGGAAGATGGTACCCTTGATAATACGGGTAACCAAAATAACACCCAGGAGAATAAAACTGAAAATAGTGAGCTGCTGTCGGGCCTAATGGCAGAAAAATGGGGGCCTGGTACCTGGTAAAAAGAGGTGAACTGGCCATCAGGGATGGCCCAGTGGCCTAGAAGGACCGGAAAAAATTCTGATGTAACGAGTAATAATCGAATAGCCATCATCGGGGTAGCTGATGAAAGGGTAGGTGAAAGTCAGAACAGCAGGCGAAGGGTGAACTGATGTCCACCCATCATCGCCAGGCCCCAGGCCAAGGGCTGGGAAGGAGGCTCGATGGAGGGAGCTGGTGAAAGAGATACGACTGTTCTTCTGACATAAGAGGAGGGGCAGCAGTGAAGATGACCCGGCCAGGGTGACAGGAGGGCCTGGTGAAGGGAGAGTATCCCTGGGAGGGATTTGGGAAAGCACCAGAGAAGCGGGTGTGGAAAGAACCACTTCCAGGTGTCCTCCTTCCTCCTCTACCCCAAAGGTAAGCTTCTGAGGTAGGAGAAACCACCGGGGAGGTGGAGAGGAATACTCTGCTCTGGGAGTTCCCTAGAGGGATTTTGACTTGGGAAGTCAGCGTGCTTGGCTGGACATCGGGTGAGATGGCGTAGCCCCTTGACAGGTGAGCGATGTCCGAGTAGTCATCCGAGGAATGAACGACTGACTGACCAGGTGAAACAGAGACCGGGTGGAGGAGGGGGGACCCTCCACCTGCTTATTGGCTGTAGTCGGGAGGACTATAGGCTGCTTCTGGTGGGAGTCTGACTTAGCAACTGCCGGGTGGGCCCCGGAGGAGCCGGGGTCCAACTTACCGGCAAGTACCGGGCATTTGCCGGAGGAGTCAGTGGAAGGCTTACTGGTCGAAATAGGAAAGAAGACGGCGGAAGTACTGGAGGTCATCCCTGAAGCTGTCTGGATCACCATGAGGGTGGGCGGTGGGGATAGGGCCTTACTAGTCGAAGGTTTGCTAGCAGAGGACAGGTCGCGGTCCTCTGGATGCTCCTTTTCTCCATGCTTCCCCTTGTCTCTTTTCTTCTTCTGCTTAGATTCTGGAGAAGGAGAAGAAGCTCTGTCCCAAAGTTTCTACATCTCCTTTTCGATTGTGGCCATCCTGGTTTTAAGGAGATGGGACTCCAGGCCTGCTGTCATTGTCTGCGAGTGGCCTGGTTGAAGGGCTGGCAGTCGGGACAGGCCGGTATCATGGTCTCGTGCCTAGGCTAAAGAGACAAAGATGATGGTTGTCCTTGTGGGGATTGCTCCCACACTTGTTGCACTTCTTTGCCTTGGGTGGTGGAGGTGGCAAAGACATAAAATTTCGAAAAGGCGGACTGAATTCAAGAAATAAATTGAACAAATGTTGATCGACAAACCTGCAATTTACCGCAAGGTACTAGTGCAGGTCGACAGCAGGAAAGAACTGGAAGGTGGGTGTGGAGACTGGTCACTATATAGGATCACGCTGATGTCCATCATGTGATGTCGGGTGGGTGGTCCCCATCAAACATTGCTGGAAAAGTTTGCCGTGCGGTCCTGACATGAGACGGTACAGTCCTACATGTTATGACCTACTGCAGGAACCCTCTCAAAGTAGCAGCATATTTTTCTAATTGGTCCAATCAATGGTGGTGGGGAGGAGCACTAGCACCAGGGACACTTGCATTTTTATTATTGGGCTGGCGATTGGAAGGGGACCACTGGCACCAGGGACACTTGCATTTTTGTTACTGGGTTGGCAATCAACTGGGGGGCCCACTAACACCAAGGACACTTTTTTTTTATAAATCTCTATTTTTCCTCCTATGTCCTGCGGACTCCAACCCTTCGAGAGCACCTAGGAGTCATCCCCCTGCCTCACTCGCCATGCCCAGTACTTACCTCTCGGTCCCCATGTAGCTGTGGCTTCCCCCCCAAGCGGGGCCGAGGTGGGGCAGCAGACACCCCGATACTCTAAGTGGTATCAGATTGGTGGTAGTCAGGCAGGCAAGGGCATATCGGGGGCACGCCCTGGGTGCTCCATCTTACCGGCATCCACAGGCATTTTTGCGCTTTTCCTTAGGAGGAGTGGCATGCCCCTATGCCACGACATTGCTGCCAGTGTCGCCACTCCCCATCCCCAATGTCAACTCCATGCTTGCCGTGCCCCCGGCTTCCACAAGGGGCCAGTTGGTCACTGAATATGGATCCCCCTCCCCCCAGGAGAGGAGAGTTGTCCTCCAGATGCTCAATCCTCTCCTTCCCCTGCTGACCCCCGACGTCCTGGACTTGCTCCC
Organism: Neoceratodus forsteri; assembly: GCA_016271365.2. NCBI lineage: Eukaryota > Metazoa > Chordata > Ceratodontiformes > Ceratodontidae > Neoceratodus > Neoceratodus forsteri. Next base: position 724,145,641 of record CM028137.1, on the reverse strand, counting down.
AAACCCGGGTCACCAGTGTGGTAAGAGGTGTGGCATCCAGCACCTCAACCCTCAGCGCCACCGGGCCGGTTAGGACACTTGCATTTTTGTTACTGGGCTGGCAATCGATGGGGGGACCAGTAGCACTAGGGACACTGATATTTTTGTTTTTGGGCTGGTGATCAGCAGGGGGGGAGGGCATTAGCACCAGAAAAACTTTTTTATTTGCTCTTTTTACTCTCTTGAGGATGGGCACCCATCGGCACAGCCCAGCACCCAGCCCCGTCACCTACTTCTCATGGACTTACCTACCGGGGATACACTCTGGCTTACCCCTAGAGAGGGGCCATGGGAGGGACCTCAACCACCCATTAGGCACCAGTATATGACTCCGGGATGCTTCCATCCGGGGTTACATCCTTGCTAACCCCCCAGGGCAGGGCCTTTGGGAGGGGGATCACCCTCCTGCTGGATGCTTGTATATATATCCAATGGTGTCATGGGGGTGGTGCGGGACCAGCAGCATGAGGTGAGTGGCATCCCGCTCAGCCCCGGTTTCTGCCATTTTTACCTGGGAGGCAGGACGTGCAATGATATCAAGGGCATGAATGCCAATGTCTGTCTACCTCCAGTTACCATGCAGGTGCTGGCAGCTGCTTAACCCCAGCCTCCCCCAGAGGTCAGTTGTGTGCCGAGCATGCAACCACCCTCCCCCTGGAGAAGGACAGCAGTCACTCGGACACGTGAATACTTCCTCCCCAGCTAGCCCTCCGACTCTTGGGTCTATACCTGAACCCGAGATGTCGGCATTGCAGGCAGAAACCTTACCACTGCACCAGCGGACCAGCATAGCATCGGGGGACTTTTTTTAATCAGGCCAGGAATCAGCCAGGGATTGGTGGGAAGGGGTATAATTAACACTAGGGAAACTTATATTGTTGTTCAGCCAATGACTGGTGGTGGGGGGGCTGTGACAGGGTAGAATAGGACCCTGTCCTAGTTGTTATGGAAAAATTGTTTAAATACAAGGATGTGTTCTATTTCTTTCCTGTCTCTTCTCTGTCTAGTTGCACAACCAAATTTTCCTGTGAGACCTAGGATTTGATCAACCCAACAGTCTACGCAATTCTTGCCTCTCACTGTCCCTCAGTTTCCCTTGCTGTTTTGTCTCTTTTCCTTCCTTGCATATCTGCTAGTATAAAAATGTATGTAAATCACTTTATGGAAATGTAACTGATATTGAGATCCCTTTTGTTTAGAAATTATATTGTGTTAATTTTTGAAATGTATATAACTGTGGTTTGAAATTATTGCAAAAAGCTATTTGAAACTCAAGAGGTTACATGAGTTCAATTTTTTAAACTTTTGCAGAAGAGCTGTATAGATGTGGCCTCAGCTCAGGCACACTGTGTTCCTGCCTTGCGCCTGCCTGAAACATTCAAGAACAGGATGCTTGTTAAGAATGGGGTTGGAAGGACTTATAAGAGAGCTGTGCTGAAATTGCTAGAAAGAGAAAAATGGCAACAGAGACCGAAGGAAAACTCAGATGGATCTCCTGTTTTATTTAGCCTTTGTAAATAGTTATACTGAATAATTTTATTTTTATGTTACTGCTAGAACAAATAAATATTTTTGGTGAATTCTACAACTGCTTCTGGTTTTCCTATGCTTCCTGACCCATGCCTCAATGACAGGGACCACTAGCAGCAGGGTAACTTTAGTTTTTAGAACTGGGCTGGCGATCAGCGTGTGTGTGTGGGGGGGGGGCACTTAACTCGGGTGCAGCCTATGCAAATGGGCCCATAATGAGCATGCAGATAGCCACATAGCACCTTGAATGCCCAATAGGCTCATTTACACGGCTGCTTTTGTGAATTCCAAATAGCGCACCTGCACTGTCCTGACTGCATGTAGGGGTGGTACTAATGGGGTTAGTGGTTGTGGTAATGGGTTAGCACTGACTCGTTCGTGCCTCTTTCATAGTCAGATAGCACAGATGCATTATCCAACTGTGACTAGCAACCTTTGACACCTGGGCAATCGCAAAGTGCAATGCAAACTGTTGCACTGTGCTTTGTATTTATTTGGGAATCTAGACCCAGATCTATGCACTTGTGAGTATTTCTAATTTTGATAGATAATATAGCAAGAGATTTGCACTTAAGCATAAGTAATAAACCAGTCTATCAAAATCTTGACCCTAAATGCTTCACTGGTGTATTCATATATGTCTTCTTGTATTCAAGGCTGTACATGTTGTGAATTTATCTTGTGTTGAACATCTGAAATATAAAAGGTTTTCTCAATAATGTGCTTTTAAAGTCTAGCTTCAACTTTTGCTCCTTCTTTCAACAACTGTATCAAGTGGAAGGGACACGGATGAGGGCACAGATGCTAGAGTTTCTGGGGAAAATCAAAATACCAGAAGCCACACAGGAACAGAGGGAAAGTTGGGACAGCAAATAACTGTGGCAGAGGTGCTGAAGGCTATCCAGAAGTTACAGAGGGAAAGGCTAGTGGACCGGATGGCTACCCGGTGGAATTTTACAAAATAATGGGGGCCAGAACTGCGAGGGTACTGAGTGAAGTATTCCAGCAAAAGGGGGAGGCGGAGGAGGTTCATTTGCCTGATACATGCTATCATGCTGCTATATGCTTCATACCAAAAGAAGGAAGGGACCCGGAGTCTTGTGTCTCATACAGGCCAATTTCACTGTTGAATTGTGACTGTAAAGTATTGGCTAAAGTGTTGGCCAGTAGATTGGAGGAGGTGCTCCCAGGGTTGCTTCGCCCAGACCAAACCGGGTTCATAAAGGGGAGACAGTCATATCGTAATATGAGGTGGCTGCTTAACATGATCTGGAGAGCGAACAGGGGAAAGGAAGATACAAGGATACTATCAATGGATGCTGAAAAAGCGTTTGACAGAGTGGAGTGGGAATACCTGTTTGAAGTGATGGAACGGTTTGGTCTGGGTGAAGCATTTCTACGGTGGGTGAAGGTGATGTATAAGAGGCCCTGAGCACAGGTGTTAGTGAATGGTACTAGGTCAGAGAGATTCAACCTAGGGAGGGGCACAAGGCAGGGATGTCCTCTGTCCCCATTATTGTTCACTCTAGCGCCTGGCTGTGGCCATAAGGGATAATGAGAGGATACAGGGGGGGGGGGAGGTAAAGTGCAGCATAAACTGGCACTGTATGCAGACAATATGCTGCTGTTTCTAACAAACCCAAGAAGCTTGGTACCACCTCTCTTATCATTGGTGGAGGAGTTTGGTGCCTTTTCGGGCTACAAGATCAATTTAGGGAAATCGGAGGTAATGTGGTCTAAGGGCTCTGGGAATGAAGTGAAACAATGGGGATTAAAGATGGCAGGGACGGGCCTGATGTATTTAGGGATACAAGTGGGAAGATCTCTGGGGTCTTTGTATGGGATGTATTATTCTAAATTAATAAAAACTATTGAGGCAGACCTAAGACGCTGGATGCAGTTGCCCTTGTCGTGGCTGGGCAGAGTCAATATAATTAAAATGAATGTGCTACCTAGGATTTTGTATCTATTGCAAATGTTACCCAAGGGGATGAATAAGGGTCATTCGTAAGTTGGAGGGGGCCTTCTCCTCCTCCTCCTCCTCCTCCTCTATTTGGAGAGGGAAGCGCCCGAGGATAAGTCTGGGGAGGTTAAAGGTGGGGTGGGGGGGCTCAACTTTCCAGACCTGGAAAATTATTTCTTTGGCTATACAGCAAAGGTATGTGGCGGACTGGGTGCATAGGTCCAAGGTAGCTAGTTGGGTCGAGCTGGAACAAGAGATGGCTCAATGTAATATAGCAGCATATCGTCACAGCAGAGGGCTGAGGGCATATAGGAGTGGAAAAGAAGTTAATCCCTAGTGGTGCAGGTATTGTCAGCGTAGAGGGTGTTAAGGAGAAGAGGCTGGATGCAAGGTAAGGAGACACTGCTTCTGCCTGTAGCAGATAATCCCTATTTCTTGCCAGGATTAGAGGATAATGGCTTCTGGGAATGGGAGCGGAAGGGAATAAAGAGCCTGGGGCATTTACTGTTGCAAGGATGACTTTGCTCCCTGCAAGTAATTCAAGAGGTAGTAGGGAGTGGGGAACGAGATAGGTTTAGGTACCTGCAAATAAGGGCATTTATGAGAAGTCTAGGAAAAGAAGATAAGGGAGTATATGAAATGGACCTGGTGGAGACATTGATCTATATGGCTCAGGATCAGGGGGAAAGGGTTTATACAGCGGGCGGTGAAAAGAGGAAAATGTATTCTCCCTGACAGGACGGTGAAAACAAAAAGACTAGGGAAAGGGACCTAGGTAGGTGCATTACGGATGAGAATTGGGGAATTTTACTTCCTATACATTCTGGGATTCTGGCCTGCAACAAATAGAAAGAGGCGTACTTTAAATTTATCCACAGGGTATATCACCCACCGGTGACTATGCATAAGGCGTAACCTGAAGTGTCGCCTCAGTGTGGAAGATGTGGGAAGGAGTGGGGTATGTATATGTACTGCTTCTGGAGCTGCCCAGTTTTGCAGAAGTACTGGAGAGAGGTGGTCTCCAAGGTAGGGTGGGTTACGAACATACGAAATTTGCCAGCAGATAAAGGCCCAGAGGTCTATCAAGTCTGCTCGAATGTGCAGCTAGCACCCCTTATTCTGCAGCTGCCCCTTCCTTCCACCCTTCCCCTTCATTAACCCTCCCCCTTGTCCTGTCCCATCTTCGTTTGAAGGAGTCTACTGTTCTACTGCATACCACTTCTGCAGGTAATGCATTCCACCCAGCCACCACCCTCTCTGTAAAAAAGTCTCTCCTCATCTCCCTCCTGAACCTTCCTTGCTCCAGTCTCATATCATGGCCCCTGGTGGCCCTCCCCTCCCTTACTTGCGGGTAAAGAGCTACCATTGGACCCACTGAGCTGTCTCTTTGGTGTGGAAGCTGGAAAGGAGGGGGAGGAGGGCAATGCTTCCTAGATGGATTAGAGTCCTGTATGTTTTGACCCTATGGATTCAGAATACCTGGGTTTCAAGTCACCCTGACTGTGCATGCTTGGTGGAAGATGGTGCTGCAGACGCTAGGGCTGGAAAGACTGACATATAATATGGGGGCGAAAGGAAAGTTTCAACAGCAGCTGGGCCCTGCTTTTAGCCTCATTGTCAGTGGAGGAGGGATGGGTATTGTGGGCAGGAATTACAAGCTGAGGGAGTGAAGATCTGAATTGCATGACCCACGAAAGGGAGAAAGAAAGATAAATAAGTAGACGGATATGTCTGAAGGGGAATAGAAGTAAGGGAAAAGTGAAAGATTGACCATGGGAATCTGTGAAAGGGAAAGAATTTTAAGAATGATTAGGTGGCTGCATTTTTTAAGTATGTAATAAAGTAAGTGAATGATGTGTATTAACTCATAATGAAGTGATATGGTTGCTTACTACTGTTCGATTTTTTTAGAGTGTTGAATGTATGTTTGTTTTATTCAGTAAAACAAATAAAGATATCATACAAAAAGTCTAGCTTTAAGGTCACAGAAGTTAGCATAAGTAAGTTGCATTATCTACAGCAGCGACTGAGTTGTGACATGGATGATAAACTGTTTTATTGTGATTACCAAATGGGCTTGGGGAGGCAGCGCTTCAGATAAGTCAATTTTGGACGTATTTTACGTCCAAAAATCAGCTAAAAACGTCCAAAAATGCACTATCTGGAGTCAATTGATGTCAGTAATACTTATGTAGTTTAATGCTGACGCCTGGTTTTTATAGTGTGGACGTCACGTCATCATTTGTTTTACTCAGTTTTGGAGTAGTCTAGCCCGCCCACTGTGGAGACGACAAAAAATTTTTTTTTTCAGTGCAGTCCTGTCCATCTGCTGCACACCGTCACACGCACCATCTAAAATGGGCCAATAATGCTCCTTCTGGCTCCTGTGACGGTGTAGCGTGCCAACTTGTATATGCAAAATGCACCAATAATGATGGATGATTGAGTAAGGAGGAGGAGTTGGGAGCTGCTTTGCTGGTGGTGCTTGCTAAGTTTAACCGTGATGCAATGCACCACGAGTTGGCGGGGAGAGTGTGCTGTGTGCCACCAGCAGTCCGCGCAGAGGAGGAAAAAGGAAGCTCTGTGGCTGCACAGAGAACCGTATTTGATCATCGGTGTGCATCTTGTCCGGTTGTCCCATAAGCGGCCGCATTGTACAAAATATAGTTCAAGTCATTATCAGACAGAGATCTGATCTGTCTGTGTCATCCCGGTCCACTTTTACTGTAGAGACAGACAGTAAAGACGAGTAGAGGCCAAGAGCAGGCTGGAGACCCCGTGTGGTGCCCAATCCCATCGTCCTTGAGCGGCAGTACGGTAGTACCAATACCAAACACAACTTCAATCGCAACTGAAGCCAGACCAACGGTGAGGCCCTGGACCTGAGGAGGAGAGGGCTCGGAGCCACCTGAGGGACAGCCAGTCAGAACAACAGCGGAGGATCGAGTCGAGATCAGAAGTGCTCCGTGGCCGCAAGTATAAAAAATGCCCATAGCTCAGCCTGGGTGAGGCCTAGTTGAGCCACGACCACGAGTGTGCCGTAGTGAGTGGATTTGAGAACGGAACCGACTGAACACCTGCAGCAGCAGCCAGTCAGTTCTCAGAGGTGGGTGGCAATTAAAATTTAAATTTAAAGTTTAAGTTAAGCTAAAGGATTGTGTGGGTGGGTCGGGTGTGTATTTAGATTAGGATGGGGTCGGGGAGGGGCACACACACACACACCACCAGTAGGTTGCAAGGGGAAGGCCTGCAGGCTGAGCAGCAGACTAATGGTGTTGGCCGTGCTGCTGTAAAGGGGATCGGGGAGTGGAGCAAGTGGTGGGTCGGGCGACTTGAGCACACTGGGTGGGGTAGGGAGGGAGGTTGGTTTAGGCAGGCGGCAGGCCTACAAGTGGCCGGACTCTCCGGGTGGTGGTTCCGTGGTTGGTAAGTGTCCTCCCGGGTGTCGTGCACAAAAAGCACCAGGCAGCAGAGTAGCAGGTCAGTTGGAGCCTCAGAGGAGCGAGGTGAGTAGCAGAGGAGTTCAGTGGAGAGCGCCATCAGCACAGCCAGCCAGCATCTTCCCCAGCAAGGTAAGCAGCTGTTGGCAGCTAGGACATTGTTTCTTATTTGCCTTGCCCTTACCCTTAAGCCAGGAACACTAGTCTGTACAAATACCTCAGTATGAATTAAGGAAGACCGCCATTTTGCAGTTCCTTACATCATGGTCTTTGTGGGTTCGGGTTTATCAGAGCAGGTGCCCACTTCCCAGCATATAATTTAAAATGCAAATTTGTCAGCAATCCCACCAAGGCAACATCAGTGGGGTCAGCAACACTGGGTACACAGGAACTTTATAGGAGCTCCTAGATTGGTTAAATAAATAATGTACACCGGGGTTTGTAAGTTCAGATCAGTAAAGCCAGCAATGTCGATCCCTACCCAGACATAGCTCTCCTCCAGACATGTTGTCTAAAGGTGTCCACTCTGAAGCATGTTCAGGTCCTACCCTCCCCGGAGTCTCAACATTGCTGCAGATTTTAGTATCGCCTGCAAAATGGATACCTTCCCTCTGCAATGTCACTCACTTATGAAGACATTGATCACAGCATGGATCCCTGTGGCACCCTGCTGGTCACCCCTCTCCACGGATTGAACACCATTCACCACCACCTCTGTGACTGTGTCCTGTCAGTCAACCAGTTTAATTTCTGATCCAGTTTGCCACCTTGGGGCCTACCCCAGGCTGCCCAACTTATTTACCAACCTGCTATGGGACAGTTTTGAAAACCTTGCTGAAATCTAGGTAGTCGTCCAGAAAACCAAAAGCTGGGAGCTCAGGACTACATTCCAATATATTCACTCAGTCGCTGATTCATATATTTTCTTTTATTTTGATAAAAATCCCTACGTTTTAAACTGTAATATTTATATTTATGTTTTTTTCTAGAGAGAATATAACAAGAATAGTTATTATTCTAGAACATGAGGAAAAGGCTATTGAAATATAGATGGTAATATAAGTGAAATGTGTCCTTTAATATAATAGTAACAAAAGAGATGTGATAAAAACAAAATTTAGTCAATGAAAAAGTGATTATTATATATTTTTTGTACTTTGACACAGATTCTGAATGCCCCGTGAACAAGCTCAAAGGAGTGAAACGTAGGGGATTTTTATCAAAATAAAAGAAAATATATGAATCAGCGACTGAGTGAATATATTGGAATGTAGTCCTGAGCTCCCAGCTTTTGGTTTTTCTGGACGACTTTAGAACACCTTCTGAGCTCTACTTAAAAAGACTTTTGACACCATTACCCAATTTTTTTGTATTATGGTTTGTATGAAATCTAGGTAGGTCACTCGCATCCACCTCCCATCTCTGATCCTCTTCCCTGGTCACCCTGTCTAAGTACTCTATCAGATTTGTTTGACAAGATCTTCCCGCTGTGTATCCATGCTGGTTTCATGCCCAGGTTCCTAAACTTGTGCTGTAGCCAATCACAACTGGCCGGCCGGCAAGCACATTTTGTGGTTTTGGATTGTCTGTTGTGCCAGTCGGTGGGGGGGATCACTCCAAGTCTTGAAATGAAATGTTTGGTTTTCATGCATACAATCACAATGTCAGTCGAAGCATCTTGCTTGCAAATGTAATAGCCCATGTAGAGTAGCAAGCAGTAGTAGAGTGGTGTCATACGAGGTGGCAGTGGCACCCTCCACAACCATAGAAGCACAGCACAGCACTGTCTCTATAAAAACTTCATACGTTTCGTTTGCTTTTTCCCTGATGCAGGCAGCATAGCATCTGACTGGCGGTGACCTGAGCTGACTGAAGGAGTCACACCACAAACCAGTAGAAGAAGTCAAGCAGCAGCAGGGTACCCTGGGTAGCATGTGGTGATCGTACACGTATATTATTCCGAGAGGAAGCCATCACCAGCGACAGCATTTCATCACCTTTATTTGCAAGGTACTTACCGTTACTGTTACCTCTACTGTACCTCTTCAGTAGAGAAATGTTAAAATGCTTTTTTTTTTGTTGGGTTTGAGGCCAGGTTGCTGGGGTAGTTGGTGGGGAGTAGTACTGTGGATGTAGGGTAGCTACCATAGATATAGAGGAAGGGATAATGCATGAGCATCAGTGGTTAACCATAATGATGAAAAGGGACTTGGCAAGGTTGGAGGAATGGTCAGAAGTATGGCAGGTTTCATTCAATGCAAAGAAGTATAAAATAATGCACCGGGAAACTAAACACAGGGAAAGAGTACACAGTTGGGGGAGGTAGTAACAACAACAGCTTTGGGCATATGTACTAGGTTCAGTCTGCACAGTTGGGGTTTGTGTTTACAGAATAAGCTGTGTATTTACCACTGGGTCCAGGAGATTGATGGGCCATGCTAGACCTATCTTCTGGAGGGGAACCCAGTAAGTCCATGCATGAAGCAATAACGTAATGTCCAGACCTGCAGTCTGCAGATGGGATCCTACAGACTAGTGTGACTTTATTAAAACAAATTCTCTTTAGAACAACTTAGAGTAGTCTGGTCACCCAAAGCTTTACAACATAACACTTGGCAAATGTATTAACTTCCATTAACCCCATACATTACAATGGGGTTTCGTACTTGTTTTGTCACTATGTGATGACAGTCATGTGTGATTGCTTTGCTGGTAAAGTAGCGTACACATGTTGAAGCGACTTTTATATATGCTTTAGATAACCTGCTGGCTGACAACAACCTGAACCAACTGTGCATAAACAACACCTCGTGACACAAATTTTGAGAAGGAACTGTCGTGACACATCGAATATGTCAAGCTCAGGTCAAGCCAGTGTGAAGACCCAAAGAACCACCACCACTACCACAAACTCTTTATTAGACTGCTGGTTAATAAAAAATGTCCATAACTCAGTGCCTTGCGACTGACTCTGGAGGAGTTCATCATCTGTGAATGGACCGACTGCTGATTGTTCTTCCAATTCCAATACTGAAATGGAAAGTGACAGCTGCAACCTTGCTGTAACTTCAATTTGTTATTCTGATGACTTTCCTACACTTCAGTTATCAGATAGTGATGATTGTTCTTCTTCTTATGATATCCCACAATCTGCAGTTTCTCAGGGTCACACACAAGTGACACAACAATTATCAGTTGTTCAGAAATCATGCAGTGGTGACACTAGAAATCAGAACAGTCAATTATCAGATGCTGTGAAATCTGTTGTTATGCGTAATTACAGACATCAGTGGGAAACTGAATTTGATTGGCTGGAGGCAAGAGATGGGAAAATGTTTTGCTCTGTGTGCCGTTCAGATCGCCGTCTCACAAACAAATTTGCTACTACAGGTGCAGGTGCGTTAATGTGCATGCAGTATGTCTGACAGTAACGGTTCCGAGTAGCCTGATTGGCTGTCACAAAATGGGCTTTGGCTTCTCCAGTTCACAGCGGTGGTGGTAGTGAATTAAGTGGTAAGGCATGCCATGAGTGACATCATAACCATCTAGGGAGAGTTATGGTGTGATAACGGCCCGCCCACCTCCAGATGTTTTGAAGCACGAGGTGTGTGTAGCCAAGTGCTTCCACCACTGAGCAGGGCCCCTTGCTACTCAACTAACTAACTACCCCATGAAGTGCCATATTGTGCTAATGAAATGTGTCCTTTTTGGAAACCATTATGAATTTTTAAACAGGTTATTTCAACTGGACCACATTGTGCTGTGATAACAGTCCAGCAGTCCAGTAATTTGTTAAAGAGGTTAACCTGGGCTGTTGTGGTGGATTATGGGTCAGTCATACACTGCCATCAGAATTCAGCATTTTCTACATTTCATAATCTGATATTGAAATCGGTAGAAGGGATGCTGAATTCTGATTGGCAGACAGATGCTTTTGTATGACTGACCCATAATCCCACCACAACAGCCAGGTTAACCTCTTTAACAAATTAATAACATTTCAAAAAATTACCGATTTTATTACCACAATACAGCACTTCAGGGGTGGCGGGGTGCTTTATGTAATCAATAAGACATGACAGGGTGTGCATGGATGGAACAGATTTTACTGCACATGGCCAGGGGCATAATTTGGCACAAGGCCTTGGCAGTACCTTTAGCCCTTGACGTGGTGAAAATCTGTTCCATGCATACCATCTTATTGCTTATTTCATATTCATCATAGTTCATCTAGTGAAGGCTTGCTACTTTTATTAATAATTTGTAACAGAAATGACAATTTCTGACTCAAGTATGCTGACTTTGTCACCTGTGTTTCAGGACTGCACTGTCCCTCCCCACCTAGACGCTAATAAGTTTGATAACTTGAGCCGGACATAGCATGGTGGAGTGCAAGCAACCAATAGAATCCTGCAGTCTATCTGTACAGAGAATGTAATACTGAGTCACCACACCAGTATTATCTACTTTAGAATATCACAGAACATACATAGATCTTCTTTGGGGTGATCTCACTCATCAGGTAGGTATGGTACCAGTACCGCAGCAGCACCATAACACTATAGCGATAGGAATGTCACTGTCAGTGAATGGAATCCACATGGAAGATTCTCCGAGTACATTGCTCACTCTTCAGTTCTTTTCCACCATCGAGTTGCAAGCACATTCTCCAGTGAAGAGCAGCAGTGCAGTGTTGGTGGATTTAGCACCTTTTCAAAGTAGGGCCTACTGCCACTTGGAGTACAATAGTATCACACAGTTGTTTCACCGAGGTGAGTATTACTGTCTTGATATATTTAAGAGCCCATGCATTTTTGGAAGGGATCCTCACGGACTTCTGTCTTAAGTTCATGGAGTCACGAGCAGATTCACTTGCCAAGCTCTTCTGTTTTGAGCTTAAGAAGATCCTTGGCTTGGCCATTTGTTCCAAGTCTCCTGTCTTAAGTTTATGGAGTCACGGGCAGATTCAACTTGCCAAGCTCTTCTGTCTTGAGCTTAAGAAGATCCTTGGCTTGGCCATTTGTTCCAAGTCTCCTGTCTTAAGTTTATGGAGTCATGGGCAGATTCACTTGCCAAGCTCTTCTGTTTTGAGCTTAAGAAGATCCTTGGCTTGGCCATTTGTTCCAAGTCTCCTGTCTTAAGTTTATGGAGTCATGGGCAGATTCACTTGCCAAGCTCTTCTGTTTTGAGCTTAAGAAGATCCTTGGCTTGGCCATTTGTTCCAAGTCTCCTGTCTTAAGTTTATGGAGTCACGGGCAGATTCAACTTGCCAAGCTCTTCTGTCTTGAGCTTAAGAAGATCCTTGGCTTGGCCATTTGTTCCAAGTCTCCTGTCTTAAGTTTATGGAGTCATGGGCAGATTCACTTGCCAAGCTCTTCTGTTTTGAGCTTAAGAAGATCCTTGGGGCCATTTGTTCCAAGTCTCCTGTCTTAAGTTTATGGAGTCATGGGCAGATTCACTTGCCAAGCTCTTCTGTTTTGAGCTTAAGAAGATCCTTGGCTTGGCCATTTGTTCCAAGTCTCCTGTCTTAAGTTTATGGAGTCATGGGCAGATTCACTTGCCAAGCTCTTCTGTTTTGAGCTTAAGAAGATCCTTGGCTTGGCCATTTGTTCCAAGTCTCTGTCTTAAGTTTATGGAGTCACGGGCAGATTCAACTTGCCAAGCTCTTCTGTCTTGAGCTTAAGAAGATCCTTGGCTTGCCATTTGTTCCAAGTCTCCTGTCTTAAGTTTATGGAGTCATGGGCAGATTCACTTGCCAAGCTCTTCTGTTTTGAGCTTAAGAAGATCCTTGGCTTGGCCATTTGTTCCAAGTCTCCTGTCTTAAGTTTATGGAGTCATGGGCAGATTCACTTGCCAAGCTCTTCTGTTTTGAGCTTAAGAAGATCCTTGGCTTGGCCATTTGTTCCAAGTCTCCTGTCTTAAGTTTATGGAGTCATGGGCAGATTCACTTGCCAAGCTCTTCTGTTTTGAGCTTAAGAAGATCCTTGGCTTGGCCATTTGTTCCAAGTCTCCTGTCTTAAGTTTATGGAGTCACGGTGTTGGGCAGATTCACTTGCCAAGGTCTTCCCCCCAGGGCTTGCAAGTTGTGCGTTGATCTGATCCCTTCTTTACTAGAGTGATGGTGGGGAAGGACTGCAGATGGAGTGTGTGTGAATGACTAGTGCCACAACTATATTGGGCTGGTGAGGTCTTGCTGATGGTGTCACATGTGTGGCCAAAGTTGCAAACTTAATAAAACCTGGTGTGTTTACTGTCATTCCATGATGGTGAAGAGTGCCTATGGTGCACTTGTAATCCACCTGGTGAGTGAGATCACCTTATAGATCTACTCTTTATAGTACATTCTACATATCTGTTATTTCCCTGTGTCACTGATGTATGCCATTTCATTGTGTGCGTAAAAGCAGACAGCAGCTTAGCCTTTACAGTTTTATTCTTCTCTTATCCAATTCCATAGTATTTACAAGAAAATAATTTTCCTATTTTAGAAAATTGTCAGAAATCAACCCTCAGGAAGCACAGTCAGACAAAGGACCATCGTACAGCACTGGAAGCAGACATTCTTAGAAGGAGACTGTATGCAGTTAGTGACAATGATGCGGCAGAAAGTTCAGAAGATAATGATTCAGCTATTAAATTTGTAAAAGACAGTGAATGTAATCTGTTTAAAGCGGTGTACTTTGCAGCAAAAACAGATATGGCAAATTGCAGTGTCAACCAGCTTTTACATTTCATTCGCTGGACAGGAGGTCAATGCTCAGTACATGATATAAGTGATTACACTGTTCATGATGTTCAGAAGTATTGTGAAAGTATTAGATAGCAAGTCATAAAGAAGCCTTGCAAAGTCCTGTGTTTGGCTTGCTTGATGAATCCACAGATCTTTCAGTCCACAAACTGTAATAATGTATATTCGATATGTCAGTGAAGGGAAATGAAAACAAAACTAATTGGCAACATCAGGGTAAAGGATGGTTCAGCACATCACTTAACTGAGGCTATTGTAAACAGATGTCAGGCCCTGGGCTTTGTCATGAGTAAACTTGTGGGGTTAGGTAGTGATGGGGCTAGTGTAATGATGGGCAAGTCCAATGGTGTTGGTGCACTTTTGACTTCACTGCATTCACCTTTTATGGTTCATGTCCACAGTTTGGCTCATAGATTGGCTTTGGCCTGTTCACATCTGCTACTCACTTTAGATACCTACAAGACTTTCAGAGTAACATTAATGGTACATATGCCTATTTCAGTACATCTGCTGTTAGGCAGGCAAAGCTAGAAGATATGCAAAGGGTGATTGGTACAGTAAAAGGAAAGCTGAAAGAAGCAATTAACATACGTTGGCTGTCAATGCAAAATGCTGTAAATGCATTACATAAATGTTACCCTGCTATTCTCCCTATACTTAAAGAAGACAGGAACCATGCCAAAGCTCAGGGCCTTCACACGTTTCTCACTACTTATATTTCTGCAGCTGTTCTATGTATGTTCTGTGATATCCTTAAAGTAATGGGAACTCTTTGTAAATCCTTTCAAAAGCAGGATGTGCTGTATGTGGATGTGAAACCACAAGTGTCTGTGCAATTGGTGAGTTAGAAAACATGAAAAGTGAGCCAGGCCCAATCCTGACAGCGTTTCAAGAGGCATGTGAAATTGAGACTAGCGATAGTGGACAAATGACAGCATGTTGGAAAATAAAGGAATCTCAGCAAGATGACATTCAGATTGAACTCAAGTGTTCACATAAAATGACAGCACAATTCTCAAAACTGAGGGAGGAGTATCTCAATACTCTTATAAGCAACATGAAGTGTAGGTTGTGCCCAAATTCTAAAACGGAAGCACTTCTGGATGCCATTGCCAATCTAACTGACCCACAGTCTGTAGTAGACTGTAATACAGTCAATGTTCAGAAAAGTTTAGAAGTTGTTTGTGAAAAATTTGGTTCCAACACACAATATGACACTGATCAAGATGATACTGAGACAAATATTCATAAATGCAAGCCTTTACTAGATGAAAATTGTCTCCGCTCAGACTGGGCAAAAGCAAAGGCAATGATGCTTGGATGCTATAGGAACCTTAGTTCCGAAAGCTTTATGAGAAGGGTAATTTCAAAGTACTCTGATACAATGCCAGTATATTCAACATTATGTAATATCGCTTTATGCATTCCACTGACATCTGTAGAATGTGAGCGAGGTTTCAGTGTGCAGAATAGGATAAAGACAAAATTTGTTGTTCACTAACAGAAGATAGACTACAGCTACTAATGAAACTAAACATGGGGCCTGACTTCTCCGACTTTGAAGTCGATAAATCTGTGACGGTTGGAAAAAAGAAAAAAGAGCGCTATATGTCTTTGTGGCAAAATCAAAAGGAGGAGACTGGAGAAGCCAAAGTCCCAGACAGAGACAGTCAGGTTTCATGTTTCTGGTAGCAGCAGCAGCAGCAATACTGGTGGTAGCTGTGCCATATTATCCAGAGGTAGCCACACATCAAACAATGATTATGTCAGTATGTCACCATGTATCAGCAGCAATACCTGTTCTGACACTGCAGATGATGGCAGCGTGGGTGCCAGTGCCACTGCAGTTTATCCTACAAGCAGTACTAACAGAAGTGCTCATGATGGGGGGAGGGCTGAAGATAGTGAATTAGCGATGAGGATTTCTGGAAATAATAGAGGGCATGGATGACAACAATAGCGAATAATTACATAACTTTCAAATTGGACTCGTTTGATCCAGGTTCAGGTACACATTTTGGCCCAAATACAACTTACTGACAGACATACTGCTGCACATTGAATCTGCAGAAGTAATTATCTGAAAACCAGTATTATAAATAGTAAATTCACTCGAAAGCTGTGAAGAAAGCAAAATGTTTATTTTCTTTTTTGTTGCATACTACTGTCACAGTGCTGCTGTGTACTGTACATGGATGGAGTGTATGGACAAGGCAGCGATAGCTGGTGCAGGAAGCATTGTTGCAGCCTAGCTGCTGCAAAAAGTGCAGTGGTGATGGCTGGGAGAGGAGTGGACTGGTGTGACTGTGAGTTGCTGAACATAATGGAATCACGGTAGGGCATTGGATAATGAAAATTAGTTGCTTACTGTTAAAAGAAGACACAAAGCTTATTGTTCACATCACATGATGATGTGCTGTACCTTAGTTGGTGGCAATTTATGGTGACAGACACTAGCAGGCGTAAAGGTACATACTACATCTAGTAAGTACACAACAGGTTGCATTGCCTCACATTGCTTGCAGGTAATGGATGTGATACAGCAGTCACATTACATAACGCAAGAATGGGTTATTAAATGTATCATGGGGTCGGACATACAGGGATAAGTGCATTGTTAAGGCTACATGTTTTCTGCATTACTCTGTCTCCCCCAAATCAATTCTCCACACGTAACCAAAAAACTGGTTTGCGTACCCAGCAAGACAACATCTTGCCAGGCCATTAGTCACTCACTGTTATATATTTGACAAATTTTAGCACTGACTCACACAGACTGATTTTTTTTGGCCTTGATAAGCATCAAAAATGTCATCACTGCAGGAGTCACCCAATTTCTGCAAAGTGTCAACTTAAGTTCATCCAACCAAGTGCCAACACCTATGGTACCAGCAAGTTGAAATGTTTTTATGTTTCAAAGTATAATAATTGTGGCTTACCAATTTAAATGTTATCATTAGCACTTTTACCTTGTTAAATAAGTTCAAGTTAGAATGGTAGGTAGGTTTTAAAACAGCTGTTCCTTGATTGAAAAGACTGTACAGTTAAATCTCATGGACGATGCACACACACAATACCCCCACCCAGGCACTGTCAGGCTGCAGCAGGCACCCATGTAGGACTTGGCTATTTGTCCATGATGTGTTATGTATTACAATACATATACACAATACCAGGCAGGGCCAGCCAAATACATTGGGTAAATACATCATGTTATTTTGGAACAATTATGTAAGTTTCACTTTATACAACATCATATATTTCACTGTACTACAATTTAATTAACTTGTTATAATGTTATTTCCACTTGTAGAAATGGAACCGGACAAAAAAAAACACAGATAACAACAATGGGCCAGATAGGAAACTTACAACAGAAAGAAAGGCAGCTTTGAGATAATACAAGGTAAAACACAAAACTAATACAATACTTTAACAAACAGTACAGAACCATTGAAAATGGTGTTAAGACTACTGTTTTAAGTTTATGGAGTCCTTTGCAGATTCAGTTGTCCTTTTGTCAAGATCTTCTGTCTTAAGTTTAAGAAGATCCTTGCAGGCAACCTGCAGGTGGCTCTATATAGCATGTGGTGGTGTATATGGTATATAGCAGGGACTCCTGTCTTAAGTTTATGGAGTCCTTTGCAGATTCAGTTGTCTTTTTGTCAAGATCTTCTGTCTTAAGTTTAAGAAGATCCTTGCAGGTGGCTCTATATAGCATGTGGTGGGTGTGTGGTATATAGCAGGGACTCCTGTCTTAAGTTTATGGAGTCCTTTGCAGATTCAATTGTCCTTTTGTTAAGATCTTCTGTCTTAAGTTTAAGAAGATCCTAGGCTCTATATAATACCACCACACACCATTCGTAATGATTGTTTGTGGTGTTTATCTTTGTTTTACCTCATAACTTCCTTTCTTTCTATTGGAATATCCATATGTGGCAGGGAAGCCCATTATTCTGAGTTCAATTACCAGGCTATAAGTGGAGAAAACATCTTGTAATACATTACTAAATTGTAATGTAAGTGAAATAAATGGTGTTATAAAGTGAGAAAAAAATATTTATGCAAAAATAAGATTTATTTAGCCAGTTTATTCGCATTGCCAGACAGTGCCACTGGAGTATTTATGATGCAGTGTGGCAGTCGGCAGAATAGCCCATTTTTCCAACACGAGTTGTGATGGTAATAACAAATTACTAAAGATTTTACTTTATAACTAAATAAACAATGGGTAGAGTAATCAATCACTGATTACCACACTATGAATCATAATGTAGGTGGCAGCAGCCTGGCATACTGCTAGCAGCAGGCATCTATCTGCAAGCAACTAAAGAGCCGCTAATGCCAAAAGTGCTACATTGCAGATTCTGAATAAGCATACTGCCAGTAAATCTCATACCAAAAACTAGATTTTACCTTACTCGTTTTAAAGTCAGTAGCCATTTTGTAACCTTGACTGCACTACCTGTGCAATAAAGCAGGTGTCGTTGAAGTGCTGTGTAGCTCTGTAACATACTAGATAATATTGTATACAGTGCACAATGATTATTACTAATCTATGCACAGCAATGATTTGAAGATACTGGCATGGCATTGTCTACTACACAAGAACTGAACAATTCATGAAATAAACACATTGTCTGAAAACGATTACTGCGTGCTTACGTTTTCATTTCTTATCATTGAGAAATGTATTTATGTGGATGTAGCATGGATTACAGTAATGTACTCAGAAGGCCAGTGAGTTGACTTCTAAAACTATAGGAGTTGGAGTATTTTGACTGCCAAAATTTGTCGACTGGAATTATTTTGACTTCCAAAAAATTGACAACTGGAGTATTTTGACTCCAGTAAAACTGAAATGACTTCCAAATTTCAACCCATGGAAGTATTTGACTTCCACCCAAAAAAAATTATCTGAAGCCCTGGGAGGGTGAGCATTAGGATGGACAATCCCAAGGAAGACCCATCATTGATTTGCCAAGATTCTGAAGAGTCAAAACCCTAATGTTTTTCCTTTTACTGTTTGGGGTGAGGGTGGAGAGTTAGGGCTGGAAACCCTAATGCCATGTTTCCTTACTTTTGTGGCATTAACTTGAAACCTAACTGGTGCATTAATGCAGTTTTTTTGCAAAAATATTACATATATATGTGTATGTGTGTGTTCATTACCATTTTCTGTAATACAAGAGTAGATGTATAGGAAAACCATAGCACTGGTGCTACAACAATAGTTCATGTCCAAGGGTGCTACAAGTGTTACTACAGCAAGGCAAACCAAGGAACAGCACACTAGTGTAGTAGTGTTCATCGATGCATGTGTTACACTATCATGATAGTTATTTGTGGCCAAACCTTTTTTAGTTTGAGGTAACCATATATTGTCCCTCTACTCTGTATCCCTTTCTGTAACATACATGTAATGTCAGATTATTTGATTTTCAGTTAATACTTACATAGCATGTTCTCCTATGGCGTCGTCTAGTTTTTCCTGCAAGATCTTCTCGTTTTCACGCAGATCCTTAGAATTTCAATAAATAAAGTTAATATTCAGCTCTGCACTGTGACTTCAAACAAGAAACATCTAACATATATGTAAGGATTAACCCACAACAGAGCGTGGGTCTATCAGGTATTAATGTATGGCTGGGGTGGGGTTCCAACCACCCAACCATATTAATACCTGATAGACCCACACTCTGGAGTAGGTTAAATCACTTGTAATATGCCACCAAACTCCACGGGCAGACCTCACTGCCAGCTCTCCTCAAAGCAAGGTCAGAGGAAGAGGGGCCCTTCCTCGCCCCACCTGGGGGGATATCACGGCATCAAAGAAGTACAAAGGAGAGACCAGGCACTCTAGGGGCAGACTCCATGACAGTGGTCTGTGGGGTTGATCAAGGTCCAAAGAAGTGGATAGAGAGGGTAGTACAGGCAGGATAAAAAGAAAGTAAAAAAAAAAAAAAACAGATGAAAAGTTGTTAAGGAGCTCCACTGGCTAAAACTGCATTCAAAAAGCAACATAACCGTATAAAGACCACAGAAATTCTATCAGCTTAAAGATACAGAAGGATTCAGAATGCTATCTAAGTCTGTCAGTCAGTCAGTGACACTTCCAGTTCTCTTTCTTGAACACTCCACTTCAGACGAACAAAAGCTACACTGTCTTGATGTAAAAACAAAATTGGGCTACTACTTGGACTGGACAAAGGGTGGCAGGTCTCATAGTACACAATTCTTTGTTACCTATGAAGAGGTTGTGAAAAGTAAACCAACAGCCAAGAAAACTCTCTCTCATTGGATAGTCTCCTATATACAGTTCTGCTAGAAAGCTGGAAAACTAGATCCCAGAGGTCTTTGAGCACACTCCACAAGAGCACATCTGCCTCTGTGGCAGCTACTAGGGGCATTCAAGAAATTTGCAAAGCAGCTACATAGAAAACAACTACATAGTGTTTTCTGTTTCCACCCTTTGCAGATTGTGTGAGAGGCCCTTTGGCACCATGCATTCCTGCCTAAAGCTGAACCAGCCTGAAATGTTGTGGTGATTTGCATATGTAGCCCATGATGCTCTGCATTATGAGGATAAGTGTAATTTTGTACTTTTTTGGAACTTGGCTTTATAGCCAATGCCTTTTGGGTGTAATCCTTGCCTTAGTGATTTTGCACTAAGGTTCTCTGTCATTCAGCTTGTTTTGTGGGTTTTTTTTGGGGGGGCTCACCACGACCCAAACCCATAAGACCAAAATAGGGCTGATTCATTTCCCCTGGGGTGTGATGAAACGAGGCACACTGATGATTCCTGTGTAGGATAAAACACATGTCTGTGTCTTCTGTTTGCAACCTTTGCAGATTGTGTAAGAGGCCCTTTGGCACCATGCATTCCTGCTTAAAGCTGAGTGTCCTCAGTAAGGATTGTGGCCCTATTCAAGCACCCCCCTACGTGCCACTGCATGAGCCAGGGCTCTTGATGCAGTCACTGGATCTACAGCCATGTGAAACTCGTATTTATTGGCATCCATGGCAGACTTTACTGTTGCTGCCAGATCTTGCATCACTTCATCATCTACTTCGTTACTCAGAGCCAGCACTGCATACTTTGTGGTACTGAGCTGTCAGCCAAATAAGATGCCTGTCTGAGAAAGAGAAGCTGTTTTGTACAATTTATTTGCCACGGTATTCCGTTTCCTAGAATCCTTTTCAGGGGCAGTAGAGAGGGCCTTTCCTTCTCACAGGCTGCTGTCTGTACCACTTCTTCATGATCAGTGCAGACATACAGCTATTCTACCACTCATTTTCCAGCTAATACATTTTCTCAGTTTTGTATCAATACTAACTGCTGAATTAGGTGCTGACATGATTTTGATGTGTTTTTTTTTTACGGACTTGTGGATAAGGACCATTAGTCTCCATGTAGGGCTAATCCCATCATGTCCATGAACTCCACTCTCCTCCTCCTCTGTTTCACGAAAGGGGTGTTGAAGGTATTCATCACTTGATTGATGCAAGTGGAGAAAGATGTATAGTCCTCAGTGACTCTATGGGAAGCAAACTCCTGATCAGGGGAACCATTGTGTTCTATAGGCTCACCATCGTTCTCCTCCTCATAATACCTATCACCTTCCTGTACAGGTTGCTGCTCTGAAACAGGAGAAGGGAGGGCAGGAACACTGATTACATTTTTCTTTGCCTGGAAGACCTAAAAAAAAATGCCACACCTCTGTCATGTCCTCTGCCGAACGGGAAGCATTTGATTCTGTTCCACTGTCTTCTTTTCCTTTACAGAAGGAGTGGCAGGGATATGCTTTTTTTCCTTTTTGTTTGCTTTTTTCTTGACAGATGCTAGTTTCAGCACCTGCTCTGAGGCTGTCTTATTTGTATTGTTGCCATTGTTAGTCAGGTTCCCCCCTTTCAGACACCCTGATATCTTAACCACCTTTTCCATGCCTTTTAGATGGCTGAGCAGCTTTAGTTTTCTGTTCTGTTCCCTCTGGCAGAGACTGCTGCCTATGAGGAGAAGAGCCCACTGATACATGCTTTCCACCTTCACTGTGAGCTCTCTTTGAGCCTTTATGCGGTTTTGTGATACAGACTGAGAAGCCATAAACACTTCTCTTTTTATAGCCCCTTTTTATGTTGGCTCGCGCGTGCGCGCCAGCCAACATATTGCAGCAGCAGTAGTAGTAGTAGATTTGGAGGTGCGGTCAACTGTGGGCAAATGCAGGGCATGCATCAGTAGGTGCATCCCTCATTCCCCAATAAGCCAGCATGCAGGCGCCACACCAGCAATACGTAATCTGGCCACCATATCAAACAAAAGTGCCACTACATTAAGAGGCAAGCTCCTCATGCAGTGGCACCAGTACACATCTCCTGACGTCCATTTCCTGGTGAACCAGTCCAACAAACATGGTGGCAGTGACTGTTGCCACTGCCTGCCACAATGCCGACTTCTGGGGCACCCAATCCCCCTGTGGCATGCGCCGACCTAGTTCATGTGCCGACGGGGGAGCCCACTCTCCGTCAGCATAATGGCCCCCCTCCCATTTCTGTTCTGTGCCGAGGGGGTGCCCAATCCCCCTTGGTATCATGCCCCCCCCAACAGTCTTTCTTTGCTGATGGGGGGCCCAATCCCCGTCGGCTTCAGTCCCTCAGTTCCTGGTTCAATCTGTCGATGGAGGAGCCCACTCCACATCTGCATAATGCCGCCCCCATTTGTTGTGTGCCAAGGGGGGTGCCCAATCCCCATCGGCTACAGCACCCCCAAACAGTTAGGTGGCACACTGGGAGCCCACCCCAGTGTGCCAAATGCTCCTGTAAACCAGAAAACGGTCCCTTGTCGAGTCCGGTGACCCTCCCCAACCTGCGCCCACCCTGCCTCCCCATGTCCCCCCCCCCCATACTTATCTCTGGAGTACAGTGCGACGATCTTCGGTGGACCGGGACACATTTGTACTCTTCAAAGCCGACCGCGAACTGAAGAAATGCCGTAAGCTGTATAATGGCATAAATAGTTGTTTTTTTAACTTTGGTGCATATCTTGGGCATTTTTGGGAGTTCTGGCACCAAATTTTCAACATGGGATTATTGGGACCCCTCCTCATGAATTCAGTCACTGTCATGGCATTATTCAGTCCCGAAAGGTGATTTTGTAGTCACTGCGCAGAATCACCTTTTGGGATCGATTAACGAAACTAGAGTGCCACTGTTCATGAAAGGGGCTTCCAAAAAGCCTACGTTGCAAATTTGGTGAAAAAATCCCCAAAATGGCTGTTTTACAGTAGTAGGGAAAATGACGGAATCACTTCTGAAGGAAAGAATTGTTGAGTACCTAGAGGCCACAGTGGGGCACAGGACTCAAGGCAGCATGGATTCACAGCTGGAAGGTCATGTCAGATGAATCTAATATATTTCTTTGACTGGGTAACCAAAGTAGTAGACCAGGGAGGGGCTGTGGACATGACCTGCCTAAGCTTTAGCAAGGCATTTGATACAGTCCCACACAAAAGATTAATAAGCAAATTAGCCAGCCTGGGAGTGGGTACCATGGTAGTAATTGCAACAAATGGTCATAACTTTGCTATGTTTTCATATTTTGACTCCAGATTTTCAACATAGCCTTCTTATGACCCCACCTCTAGAACAATATGACTGTCATTACACAAATCCTGCCTGAAAGGTGAATTCACCAAGTGACTGCAAAATCATCTTTCGGGCAGTGATGCTTAATGACAGCTAAATTGCTCATGAGGTGGGGTCCCAAAAGGCTATGTTGAAAATTTGGGTCAGTATCTCTATAATGACCAAGTTATGCACCAAAGTTGAAACTCCCATTGAACACATAGGACCACATTTACCTCAGGTCTCATACTGCAGTCACTGGTTCCATCAGCAAGCTGTGTCCTCGATCGGGAGCGTGGATCTCGAACCTGGGACCTGTTCAGATGGGTGGTCTGTGAGGGTGCAAGGAGGGTGTGGGAGGTGGGTGCAGTGGGTGGTCAGGTGGGTGTATGGAGTGATTGGCAATGGACCGCTTTTTTTTTGCAGGTTTAAATAAAAACAAACTTGGGGACAAAACGAAAGCGATGGGATGGTGGGGGTGCCATTAGACACCAGGGAACCTCACAACAATGGGAACAGCGATCAGATTGGGAGGTGCCACTAGACACCAGGGATCAACGTCAGAAATAACCGGGACAGCGATCGTATTGGGGGGGCACTTGACAGCAGGGAAAATCTCATTACGAGGGATGGCAATCAGTGGAGGGAGGGGGCACTAAATGTCACCAGGGAAACAAAGGGCTGGCAGCTGGAGGGTGGGAGGGCGCCACTAGACACCAGGGAAAGTAAAAAAAAAAAAAAAAAAATGGGGGATGGCCAGAACTATGATTAGCAACCATTGCAAATCAAGCTGGAAATTGACTTGCGTTTCCCAATTCTTGGGTTGCAAATTGTGATGCAAACCTGCTTATTTTGTCTTGATACAGTTGTAGAGACTCTCTGACTGCCTTTTCTAAAGGAAGGCATGGCCAGCTGTGTGAGAAGTCACCAGTGCAGCTGCCCAAGACCCAAAGCTGCTGTAAGAGGTGCTTATGGTGGGTGGGTGCCCTGCTCCTCCCTCCCTCCCCGGAGGTCTGAATAAGTTACTAACACATGTTCCAGACTCTACCAGCCTGGAGTAAGAGGTCAAGTGTACAGCAGAATCCACGTCCCTGCATGTTACTGCAATATGCTATCTTTGGCAAACTGAACAAGGCCATTTCTATTTTTAACAAACTAACTAACTAACTGACTAACTAGCTAACTAAGGATGTCTTTGGATGAGCTGTCGTATGAATGGATATTACACCACTTTCTTTTATTATTTGACATACATTCTCAGTCGTAGAAACATAGACTTTGACGGCAGATAAGGACTGCTTGGCCCACCCAGTTTGCCCATTTCCCTTCCTGATGGATAAGCTGCAGATCCTAGTTAACCAACAGCCTACTTCTTCCTACCCCCGACAAAATTGCCTTATGTCTGTCCCATGCATTCTTGAATTCTCCCACTGTTTTTGACCCCATGACCTCCTCAGGAAGGCTAGACCATGCATCCTTCAACCTCCTTACATTGCCCCTGAGCCATCCCCCATCTTTCTTTAGAATTGTTCTCCCTTGTTCTTGCACATCTCTTTTTCTGAAAGATGCTACCCGCTTGGACTTTGTCGATTCTCTTGAGGTACTTGAAAGTTTCTATCATTTATTTTTTATTTATTTAGTTTTTGTTGACCGGTAAGTGCACTAGGGAGATTCTGCCTATTTTTAGGCATGACCGGGAGGGTGATACAGATGAAACCACTGACCTTGAACCACATTAAGCTGTCGGTGGTATTTTTAGTGAATGACGGAAATTCGACAGGGCACTGCAGAAATTCCCTCTCTACAGCAGGGGGACCTTGGCCATCTGGCTGCTTGCTAAGATGGTTGCCACCCTGGACCCTGGAGGAGGTGGTAGTGCTGCTACTCTTTGTTCTCCTGGGTTTTGATCCTGCTTTTCAACCTGCTCTGCAGCCTGGACTCACTACAATAGTCGTTAGACACAGTGCCTGTTATTGATGGTTTTACTTACCCTCTTCAACTACTGCTGTGCTCTTGGATTCTGACCAGCTTCTTCCAGCCTGCCCTCCTGCTACTGCTACTGAGGCTTCGGCTACAAACCTGACCCAGTCGCAGCTACGCTCCCTTTATTTGCACCACTGCTCTGTTTTACGGGACTTTAAGGAGGACAACATTTACAATGCTGATTTGCCACCCTCTACGGTTCAGTCTCCACTTGTCGCTCCTTTTCCTACCTTGCCAGTTCAGCCTGAGACCTCATCCGGAAACGTTCTACCTGATTCTGCTCCTCAGCTGGCTGTTTCTATGATTCCTCCTGGTGATGCTTCCTCTTCCGACCAGGCCTGGTCTCCAGCCTCTGCTCTTCGAGCCGCGGGATGGTCACAACAGTATCCCGGTGCCCCGTGGACCTCTCCATGGGCTACTAGTGCTCAAGACATTATGCTGCACGCCTCGCCCTCCAGTGTGCCCATTTCTGACACCCCTCCACTTGTTTGTTACCCTCAGAAGGTCTCCCCCCATGGTGATTCAACTCCTCCATGGATTTCCTGTGTGGACATTCCTCCGGTGCATCCTCCTTCTGCTTCCCTTCTCCCTGCTTCCTCTTCTGCATCGCAACCTTCTGCTACAGTGCACTCCTCCTCAGACGAGGACTCTCAGCATCCTCAGGATGATTCTCTCTGCCTTCTCTGCCTGCAGGTGAGCCATTGAGACTCTAGTTTCTCCTTAGCGATTTGTTTCAAAACTTGGGTGCAGCAGCTCAGCGTGCAACGCTGTTCGCCTAAGTACTTTGGGGATCTTTCTACTGCTCCTAATAGGAGGACTGTGTTGCATTCCATGCTTAGAGATTCTTTGGGTATTACTGCGAGTGAACTGTTTGCATTCATACATGTTAAAGGGGAATCAGTTTATGATCTTAGTTTTAAAAAAGTATATACTCTGGAAAGATTTTGGGTCTAAATATGAATTGGTGAAATCTCAGCCTTTGTGGGTCCCCTTTACGCTCATTCCTCTTACTAAGCCTACCATAAAAGTTATTACCCTACTTTTTCGTAATGAGGGAATGAGCAGAGCGGACGTCCAGTACTGGCTTAAGCAGCGCTGTGATATTCTCGAGGCTCCTCGACCTATTTTGGACGAGGACCCTCGTCTGGACGGGGGCTGGAAAGTAAAAGTACTACTGTGCAGACTGACCGTGGCATAACACATTTACCTGGTAGCTTCTATATTGGTCATGACAGGGGTTTGTGTTTTTACCCTGGTCAGCCCCACACTTGCCATAAATGCGGTGCTCGACTGCATCTTAGCATACTTGTGACAAGCCACGTGCTCTGTCTACTTGGCCTACGGTCATATGTCAGCCTTGGTTGTCCTAACTCCCAGAGATGTAACCTCTGTGATGAGTCTGGTCATACCTATCAACAGTGTCTGTAGGAGGACCACAACAGGTTGGATTGCCCCTCAAGACCAGGTGGCCCTTTATCTGACTCTCAAACTCAGGTTCTTCGTCAGCGCAGGAGCAGCACCAGGAGGTGGCCTCCAAAGATGTCCCGACTTCTCTTCCTAAGTCTTCAGTATGTACTCCTAGCTCACAGATTCCTGATCCTCCTTGTGAGGACCCGGCCCAGAGGTCGTCACCCCTGGCCTGACCCTATGCCCTCCCTCCACCTCCTGACCTGGATCCCTTCAATGGAGGTTTCTCAGGTAAGAAGGGTAAATCTAAAGGCAAGCAGAAGTCTCCCAGCTCCTTCTCTTGACAGTCCATTCTGACTAGCAATCGTTACCAGGCTCTGACCAAATGGAAGCAGGAGTGACATAATGGATGAGGAAAATAACTTGACCCTCTCAGGCCTCTTCTCTCCTTATGGATTACTCCTCTGATTCCCAGCTGGATCCCTCTTTCTCTAGATCTGCTCCCTGGCAGCGTTCTCATGTTACTTAACTGTTTAGTTTTTTTCCTTTTCTTCCCCGGTTTCTTGTCACCTACTCCACTTTTTCTATGACTGGGAGTTTAAGCCTTCGCTACCTCACACTTGACGTATGCAGCATGAAGTCCCATAGGAAACTTCTTATCTGTTTGCAGCATCTTTTGGGTCTCCCTCATGATTTTTACGTGCTTCAAGATACTAGACTGAAAACCTGTTATGAGCTGTCCTGCGCTTCTGCCAGTTGGACCAAAGGCCTTTCCTATTGGTCCTCTGACGAGGATAAATGTGATGGATTGGGCATTCTGTTTTCCGGATTCGATTTTGCTTTTGCAAGACTGGTTGACATTGTCCCTGGCCGTGCATTATTGCTTGATTGCACTTTCCGTCGTCTACGACTCAGGATTCTGAATGTTTATGCACCCCAAAGTATTGCTGCTTGTTCTGACTTATTTAGGCTATTACAACCTTATTTACACACCTCTCGCCATCTTCACCTCGGGGGGATTTCAACTGCGGTCTCACCCTGGTGTATAGGGGAGGCTCCACTCAGAAGACTTTTGGAGACTCTACTGCTTTACATTCTATACTTCAGACTGCTTCTCTTCAGGATGGCCACTGTGCGGTGCACCCCAAGGAGCTAAAACCTATCATAGAGGCTCCCTAGCCACTCGTATTGATTTTTTCTTTCTTTCTCATAATATTCTGGTTCACCAGGCTAAAGTTATTCCTTGTGAATCCTCGGATCACATGGCTGTTTCCTTGCTTTGCTCTCCCTCCACGGCATCCCATCCTTTGATTGTTTCTTCACATTGGAAGTTGAATAGCTCCTTGTTATCAGATGGTTGCATTCTTAGGGATTGCCGGGATTTCTTGTTGGCCTACATTTCGGTGTTGGCTGCTTATGTTTCCCCTTACTCGGTGGGAGGACACCAAATCAGATCTTAAGCGCTTTTTCTTTGGTAGGTAGGGAGAAAATGGCTTCCTCTTATCGACAATATTTACTTTTGCAGCTTACATTTGCAGGACACTATTTCAGGGTGGCATATGAGTCTGGACAGGATTACTCCCACTTATTACTTCTCTGAAGACTGATGGAGGATATCAGTATGATAGAGCTTGTTCCTTTGCATCTTGAGGCCTCTTGTGGCACCTGTCTTCTAAGGCCTTCTTTGACATTTACAAGCATTGTTCTGACTGGGTGTCAGCTATGCATATTGAACGCCTTGTAGACTCCAGACCTCGGTGGTTTATGATACTATGAACTCTCTTCAGCACAAGGTTTTTTCTTCTGAATAGCATCTTTGGCACTCCATCTGTGACCTCGTCTGCTGCTGCCTTTTCTTGATTTCTGGCTTCCTTCTTCTTCCCTGATCTCTGTACTAGCTGACTCTTCTGATTTCTTTGTTGGAGGTACAGGCAGCAATCAGCAAGCAGAAATGGTATACTTCTCCGGGCTGGATGGCTCAACCACGGAACTTTATCACGCTTTCTTATCTCTCTTTCTCCGATCCTTACCCCTCTGTTTAATGCCACTATCACTGCTCATTCTGTTCCTCATTTCTCAGATGCGATTATGTTTCTCCTATTTAAAAAGGGTGACAGGACAGATATTCGGAATTGGAGACCAGCTAGCCTCCTGAATGTGGACTACATGATTTTTAGGCTCTGTCCTGCTCAATCGCCTTCTCCTTATGTGTCCAGTTATCTCAGAAGTTCAGAATTGTGCTATCCCCACCGCTCAACTGTTTCTAATCTTTCTCTGCTGAGGATATCTCTGCTTTCAATTCTTCCTTCTCCTCGCTACTCCTTTCTCTTGATCAGAAGAAGTTGTTTGATAGGGTGAACCATGCTTATCTCTTTCACGTCCTCTTCATTATGGTGTTCCACAATGCTTTATCCAGTGGATACAACTACTATATCTCTACTGCTTGATCCAACCTTATGTAAATGGTGCCCTTGTCTCCCTTTTTAAGTCATACTGGTGTCCATCAAGGCTGTCCTTAAGTCCTTTTCTTCTATGTTTTCATATTGACTCTTTGCTTCGCAAGCTTTCGCATCATCTTACTATTTCCGCCTTCTTTTCTCTTCACGTTCCTCATTCCTACGGTGTTGGCTTATGCGGATGACTTTTGTGTTCTCACTACTCCACAACTTCAAGAGTCAGACTTGCTCCATCTCTTACAGACTTGAATGAGTATCTGGTCTCTAGGTTAAATTACAGTAGAGCTCTGCTCTGCACCTCCTGATGTTGCCACCTGATTCTCCTCGTTGTATTGCTGAGGTGCCTTGTTTTTCTCTCCCATCAAGATTTTGGGATTGACTTTTGGTGCTACTGACGATGCCCTTGCCAACAGGACTGCCATTCTGGATAAGGCTTTAACATAGTTGCTTCCTGGAAGGGATATACTATTGCTAAGTGGAAGTAGGTTTTACTGTTGAAAACCTTCATTCTTCCTTTGTTTCTGAATGTGGTTTGGTTTTCCTGTTCCTTTTCCTTGGAAGCTCATTTGTATGATGTTTTTTCCAGGGCTTTTGGGGCGATCATTTGAACCTGGTCAAATGGAATTATACATATCTGATTACTGCCATGGCGGAGTTCAAATGTTGAATCCTTTAGTCTTTTTTCACTGTTTGTTTCTCAGATCTACTTTTCCTTCTCTATTGCATGACCAGCCGGTCTTTGGTTGTCTCTTCTCCATCATCGAGTTGCCCTATGAGTCATTGTCCTCTGTGGAGGACATTAAGGGGAAGTGGCACAGAAACCACCTGGTTTAGGCACTGCAGCAGGAACCTTGAAAGAGAACCTATCAGGATCCTTGTACCATGATGCTATGGTACCTGACTGTGGTTCTGTTCCCATGTTAGAAGCTCAGGAGTCCTGAGGAATGTGGACATTCAATCCACCAACTCCTGAGGCACTTGAGGCTCCTGCCAGAGTGGGGACAGAGCAGCTTTCTGAGCTGTAGTTACCTATGCCACACAAATAGCATTGACTATCTGGCAACATCCTTGGCCAAGGGGAGGATTAGGTGGAGCCTTCTGCTTCTGGCACTCCTACGAAGGAGGAAGTGGCATAGTGATGTCCTTGGAGGAAACTCCAGAATGGATGGAGAGAGTCTGTGGCTGAGTAGGCCCTACTGAGAGACCTGACTTTAGCCCAGCACCACCAGTGACAGAACTGGGGGTGAACTCATCACTGAACTCATTGTCACTTTTCAAGTTGGTACTGCTAGCAGCACCGACACCACAGTCTGATTACCCTTGTTGATAGTCTTGAATCCCTAGGACCAGTATATTCTACGACTGTTGGGTGCCTCCTTGGGGGCTATTTCTCCGTTATGTCTTAAAATGGATGTGATGAAACTGCTCCTTAAAGGTCAAATGCACATATACCATAAAAAAAGCTTGAATCCTCTTGAATACACATCCCTGTGTTTCCTGAAAATATTATGTAGTTTGGTTTTGTGGTTTTCTTTAAATCAGCATCTGATTAATGTGCTCTGCAGTAACTGAACACAGTGAAGAAACAGTGAAGATGTTTCTGTCCCTGTCAGTGAGCAATGACATCATACCTGTCCTGCCTGCTGCTTCTGCAATTAAGTCCCTATTTTTTTCAGGCCCTCCAGATCGGCAGCTCTCTGGCCACTGCTCTCGCTGATTCACTCTGCCTCCCACTGTGTTCCCCTGCCATATTCAAGTTTGTCATGGTTCCACAGGTCAGGGCAGGAGAACCTCAGGGAGACTGTATGCAGTGGCGGGAACCAACATTGGGCGTGTAGTGGGTAGCACTAGCAGAGCCATCACCTATCAATCTGGAGGGTATTTCTCTCCTTCTCCTCCTGTGGTGCCTGAAGCTCCCCCCCATGCGTGTTGCAAATCTGACGATGGTGCATGGCAACCCTGCCTGTGTCAGCCACATCCGCTTACGTGCACTTACGTGCAGTTCTAGCACTCTATGGCACCCTCGGTCTCCACCACGGGCTGCAAGAGTGCTGAGCAATCGTGTGCCTTCCCCCCGGGAGAGGAGAGCAGCCCTGTGGATGCTCGATCCATCTCCCTCCCTGCCGACCCCCGAGCTCACTACCGAACTCGGGTCGTCAGTGTGGCGCGAGGTGTGGCGTCCAGCTCCTCAACCCTCAGTGCCACTGGGCCGGCTGTCCATCCTGATTGACTAAATAAACATTCGTACTTCCTAGTTACAACAGTCTGTAGAGCTAATTGTTTTAACTCAGAGTTTGTTACCAACCCATCTGGTTTGTGTTTAGAAAAATATGCTTAAAATCTATCTTTCTGTTCTCATAAAAAGTTGATCACTTGGGGTTCTGTGCTTAATTGAAGTAGAATGAATGAATCTGTGAGACATAACAGTTTCTGTATCACAGTTCTCAGTTCTCTGTCATCAAAACTCTGCATTCTATTTTGGCTGGATAATGGATACAAAATAAAGTACATTCCATTCATTCATAAAAGCAGTGTGTATTCAATGTAGCCTCAATAAATATGTTCATGTGATAATTTTGTTTTAATGTCAGATTGACAAATATGTATCTACCACATTCTGCTATTTCAGGAACATGTACAGTATGAACTCAAAAAATTCAGTTCTTAGAGGGTTTCTGTGTGAAAATACATCATGCATGTGAATAACTAGAAATACTGTATGACATCCTGATACCCCTGTCTCCTGCCCACCAGTTTAGGCAGCAGCTCTTGGCTTCCCCCTTTCCTCTGCACCAAAAGCCCTGTCTCCTGCCCCCATTTGAGGCTGTGGCAACCCACTGCCCGCTGTCTTCTCCACACAGTCAGGGCTACTGCACCCTGGTGCCTCCTGCACAAACAGTTGAGGCTGCTGCACCCTGCTACCCTCTTCCCCCACCCTATAACACAAGATGAAAGCATTTTTTGGTTTTTCTTTTGAGTAGTTTTGGTAGTGTACCTAAGGATCTGACTCTAGTGCCAGGGAGCAGCATGGTACAGCAACTCAAACTGTGGAGGCAAGAGGCTCTATGGTGCAGCAGGGCACAGTGGTGGCAGGGGACAGAGGACAGCATGATGCAGAAGCCTTGACTGTGGTACAGGACGCTGTAGAGCATCAGGGTACAGCAGCCCTGACTGTGTGCCGGGGTGTACATGGTGCAGCAACTCAAACTGTGGAGGCAAGAGGCTCTATGGTGCAGCAGGGCACAGTGGTGGCAGGGGACAGAGGACAGCATGATGCAGAAGCCTTGACTGTGGTACAGGACACTGTAGATCATCAGGGTACAGCAGCCCTGACTGTGTGCTGGGGTGTACATGGTGCAGCAACTCAAACTGTGGAGGCAAGAGGCTCTGTGGTGCAGCAGGGCACAGTGGTGGCAGGGGACAGAGGACAGCATGATGCAGAAGCCTTGACTGTGGTACAGGACGCTGTAGAGCATCAGGGTACAGCAGCCCTGACTGTGTGCCGGGGTGTACATGGTGCAGCAACTCAAAATGTGGAGACAAGAGGCTCTATGGTGCAGCAGGGCACAGTGGTGGCAGGGACAGAGGACAGCATGATGCAGAAGCCTTGACTGTGGTACAGGACGCTGTAGAGCATCAGGGTACAGCAGCCCTGACTGTGTGCCGGGGTGTACACGGTGCAGCAACCCTGCCCATTTGGGGCAATGGAAGTGTGCATCAGGGTGCAGCAAAAGCCCCATCTTTGGTGGCCTGGGGCAGCATGGTGCAGCAGCCCAAACTGTGGAGGCAGAGACCCTGGGACTCTAGGGCTTAGCAGAGCATATCAGCCCTGTCTGTGGAAAGAGGAAAAGGGGACAACAGAGTGCATTGGCCCTGACTGTGGGGGTGGGGGACAGAGGAAAGCAGGTGCAGCAACCTCAGCAGAGAGGCAGAAGACAGGGGCATCAGGATGTCATATAGTATTTATAGCTATACATATACATGATGTATTTCACACAACTGAATTTTATGAGCATACAGTATATGTTCCTGGAATAGCAGTGTGTGGCAGATACACATTTGTCAATCTGACATGGAAACAAACTTTTATCACATGAACATATTTATTGAGGCAACATTAAATACATGCTGCTTCTATGAATTAACAGAATGTTGTTTATTTTATATCCATTAAACAACTCTGTGTTATATAGCCAGAATAGAATGCAGAGTTGTGATGACAGAGAACTGAGAGCTGTGATACAGAAAATGTCCCTTTATATCACTTCAGTTCAGCACTGAACCCCCCAAATGATCAACTTTTTTATGAGAAAAGAAAGAGTTAAAGCATATCTCTCGAAACACAAACCACATGGGTAAGTAACACACTCTGATTGAAAACAATTAGCTCTACAGACTTCTCTAACTAGGGACTGCAACAGCTTATTTAGTAATTAGGGACTTAATTGCAGACGCTGCAAGCAGGACAGGTATGATGTCATTGCTCACTGACAGGGACAGAAACATCTTCACTGTTTTAGTTACTGCAGAGCACATTAACGGATGCTGATTTAAAGAAAACCACAAAACCAAACAGCATGATATCTTCAGGAAACACTAATCATGACACAAGGATGTGAATTCAAGCTTTTTATGAAATATGCATGCATTTGATCTTTTAGAAACCATCTTTGGATTCCAACAGTCTATGGTCAACAACAGGCCTGCTCAAAACCCTTTCTGCCAAAGGCTATTGAGGAGGTAGATGTGTCGCAGCTTCAGGCTCACCTGAGGCAGTATAACATTTATGAGCCTCTCCAGTTGGGGTTTGGATCCTGTCACAGTACTGAGACTGCTCTTATCAGGGTGATGCATGATGTCCTCATGGCACGGGAACGGAGACTTTGTTCCATCATGACTCTTTTTGATCTCTCATGCAACAATTGAAAACATCTCTTTTGCACAGGCTTTCCTAGATGAAGTTGTTATAGCTGTTTATTGTTTGTTTATTATATTTATGAATTTACTGAATTGTTCCATGTTATTTTAACATTGGAGGGCACTCAGAGACTTTTGGATATGGTGCCAAACAAATAAAATTGCCTTGCCTTGCTTTGCCAGATGCTCCAGTGTTTCCTGCACTAAGGCCACCATCAGCATTGACCCCTGCATCAACACTGACACAATGACTGATGTCAACCTCTTCTTCAGTTATGCTAGCAGCACTGAATCTAAGGTCAGCATTAGAGATGGCACCAATGTCGGCACAAACTGTGGCACAGATCCCAGTGCTGACACCTCAATTGATGTCAGCACCACGGTCAGCACCCCACGTCAGCGTCATCACCACAAATGGTTACAAACAGCCTAGGTGCCACTGACAGTTGTCAGTGAAATCTCCAGAGGCCTTTATCCCAAAGCCATGGCGGTTCATTACTCAGGGTGATCAGACTGTGGTAGGTTCTCCATAACCTCAGAGATTGCAAGACAACTCCAGCTCAATGGGGGGGGAGGAGAGCTTTGTACCTGTCCTAAATCTAAAGACAAAGGAGGGGACCCAGGGATGGGGCCCAAAGCCCTACCCAAGGACCTCCTGTTCCGATGCCTGCTGCCAAATGTTGAGACCAGATAGTCCATCTTCAAATCTGGAGGGTGCGGCAGTTGAAAGAAAAACAGGTGTCGCAGGAGTCCATATCATGGCAGGTCCTCGGCATGAAAAGCACTGAGAATGTCGGTCATCATGGGATATGGAAAGACAGCACTGACCCGTCTTTTTCAATGACTTGGGCATTCTGATAAATAATAAAATGAGAAGTAGGTGAAGAAGAAAGCAAACAGGTGACTAGAGGTGACACAACTCACTTCCACAGTGTGAACTCAATGGTGGGAAAAACAGAAATGTGGTAGGCAAGGGGCTCAACAACAGTTATTGGCAGGTCCCAAAAGTCAGTTGCCACTGCTAGTTCCCTGGCCAAAAAAAACATGCTCCTGCAGTGCCCTAGTACCTCCAGCTGAGAGCCCAAAGTGGGACTCCATGGAAAAAAATGATTCTAGGAAGATCACATATTTGCATTCTTGGTGCACAGAATGTTGAATCAAGAGCACACAATATATGCGCATGAGGCTTACAGTGCCTATGTTACCGTACATAACGGAAACTGTTAACTACTTCACCTTAGTCACCAGGGCCAGGAATTCACAACATTTTCCCCAGCACAAACCTAATTTTGCACAGTAAACAGGGTTTTGCTCTGAAATGGTAGTTCACAGAAGCCCGGTTTGTATGCTCAACTGGGTTTGCACCAGGACAAAGTGTGGAGGGCACAATGGAAATGAGGAGGAAGAGACTTGGATATCAGTGCAGTCCAATTCACAGAGCATTTGCTTCATGCAAAGAGCCTTTTAGTGAGTCCCCTTGCACACAAGTAAAGTACCGCCGACCAAGACTTTGCATTATCCCGCGCAACCCTAGTGGTTGCTGGAGCTACTTCACCCCCCCTTCGCTGATTGCTGGCTCGATAACAAAAACATAAATTCCCCTGGTGCTAGTGATCCTTTCCTCACTGATCACCAGCCTGATAACAAAAATATAAGTTTCCCTGGTGCTAGTAGTCCCTCCCTGCCAATCCCCAGCCGGATTACAAATATATAGGTTTCCCTGGTGCTAGTGGCTCCCCCCTCTGATCGCAGGGCTGATTACAAAAATACAAGTTTTTCTGGTGCCAGTGGTCTCCCCGGATCGTTGATTGCTGGACCAGTGTGAAAATACAGCCTTCACTGGTGGGAGTGGTCCCCCACACCCGTGCCTGACATTTGCAAATGTATTCCCTGGTGTCTAGTGGTCCTTCCCCACACATGATCCCAATCCTGAATCAATCAATGTATGTGTTCTGCATGCAGTACATGCTCATTGACAGCTCAGTCAGTGTCGGCCTCAATGGAGATTGGAGGTCTGTGATGGTCACTGGATCAGGGTCGGGTTGAGTGGGTGGGGGGACTACCTTCTGGGGTGGAGTGATGGTGGGTCTGCTAGACATCAGGGAATGGTTATCATGTTACTGTGTAGGGCATCAGGATGAGGTGGAATGCTGGACACTGGGGAATGGTGTTCTATGATATTACAAGGAATCAGGATGGTGGGAGCCACTAGACACCTGGGAATAATATCTATAGATTGGGGATTGGTGCAGGTGAGGTGAGGGACCACTGCACATCAGGTAATATTACTTTTACTTCAGGCATGGGTATGGGTGGGAAGGGGGAGGGACCACTGGAAACCAGGGAATACATCTATAAATGTTGGGGATGGGTGGGTGCAGGGGGGGACCAGTGCCACCAGGGAAGGCTGTATTTCCACATCTGTCCAGCAAGCAGTGATTGGGTGGAGTGGCACTGGTATCAGGGAAAAGTACAGTCACGTAAGAACTTACCGTAACAGTAGCTCTTCGAAAGAGGTTCCGGCAGTAGGTCATTACATGTAGGACTGCACCCTCTGGCGTCAGGACCACACGGCAAACTTTTCCAGCGATGTCTGGTGGGGGACTGACCACCCGACATCACGTGACAGACGTCAGCGTGACCCTATATAGTGGGTGGTCTCCACGCCCACCTTCCAGTTCTCCCACCGGAGATCCAAGGAGGATGTGATGGGAGAAAGGATGGAATCCTGGAGCCCAGTTCAGAATAAGCTAACAGAAATGCAGAAACTGAGGGAAGGAGGGAGGGAAAAAGGTTACCTACTGCAGGAACCTCTCTCTGAGATCTACTGTTACGGTAAGTTCTTACGTAACTGTACTATCTTACTTCGAGAGAGTTCCTGCTGTAGGTCATAACGTGTAGGACTGAATCCCAAGCAGTCACTCTCAGAGAGACTGAGAGAATTGTGGGAGGAAGAACAACAGAAAGGACAGAATAGGACCTGCCTAAGACAGCAGTCCCTGCAAGGCGATGTGGCCAAACCCGGCCTATGCCTAGAGGCAATGTCCAGACTGTAATGCTTCATGAAGGTATGGACCAAACTCCAGGTTCCTGCCACACAAATCTATGCAGAAACATTCCTAAGGAATGCTGTAGAGGCAGCCATGCCTCAGGTAGAGTGACCTTTGACCTCCCCAGTAGAGGTTTGTTGTACTTCTGGTAACAGAAGCGATGCAGTGACCAAGGCACTTGGAAAGGCACTGTTTAGAAACTGCCAACCCCAAGGATTTGGGGCAAAGAGACAAAGAGCTGATCGACTTTCTGGATTCTTTGGTTCAGTGGACATAGCACCTCAGAATTCTGTGAACATCCAAGGTGTGAAGGAGAGCCTCCCCTCTATTGGTATGAACCGGATAATAAGCCAGAAGTTCAACTGTCTGATTCAAGGTGAACTCTGAAACCACCTTGGGAAGAAACTTAAGATTTGTACGAAGGACCATCTGGTCCTTATGAAAAATCAAATATGGCTCCTGATGCACCAGGGCCTGAAGCTCAGAAATTTTTCAAGCAGAAGTAATAGCAACTAAAAACAGCACCTTACAGGAAAGGTAGTGCATGTTACAGCTCATCGCTGGTCCAAAGGGAGGAAGTGTAAGCTTCTCTAACACAAAATTCTAATTCCAAGGAGGGGTGGGGCTATGGATGGGAGGTTTGAGATGTAGAATCCCTTTTAGGAAGGTTTTAGAGACCTCCAGCTGAGCTACAGGCTTCCGTCCACTAGAACCTGGTAGGCTGAAATAGCCTACAAGTGAACCTTGAGGGAAGAGTAAGACAAACCAGAGTCAGGACAGGTGCAACAGGTACTCCATAATCTGTGGAGCTGATTAAGAAAAGGATACCAACCCTTGGACACTGCCCAAATAAACAACTTCCATTTCATACTGTATGTCAACCTGGTGGAAGGCTTCTAGCTTCAACCAGGACTTCAGCTACGTTGGGAGACCCTGAAATGGGATTTCATTATGTCCAAAGGAGCCACGCATGAAGGTGTAGGGTTCTGAGCTCTGGATGCACCGCCTGCCCTGATCCTGAGTCAACAGATCGTATTAAAGAGGGAGGGGATGGGGTTCCACTGTTAGCTGCTGCAAGTGTGGAAACCAAATCTGCCTTGGCCAGAGAGAGAGATAAGAATCATCCGAGCTTCCTCTGCTTGAAGCTTGAAAAGGAATCTTTGCAGAATGGGAAGGGAGGGAAGGCATGCACGAACTTCCCTGTCCAACATAGTGATAACGTGTCATGTCAGATAGCACCAGGCTCTGGAAGGAGCCAGCAAAAACAGGAAGTTTTGCATTGGATGGGGTGAACAGGTCTACCTCCGGATCACCCATTTTAGGAAGAGAGAGTCTACTATTTCCTGATTTAATTCCCATTGATGTGCGAGAGCCAATGTTTGACTGAGGCTGTCTGCCAGCGTGTTGTGGATGCCTGGAATGTGCATGGCTGTGAAACACAGTTTGTGATGGACTGCCCAATTCCACACCCGCATCACCTCCCTGCAGAGGGGGTATGATCAGGTGCCTCCCTGCTTGTTGCTATACCAGACTACTGACATATTGTCCATCTGGATCAGCAGTGTTCCTTTTGATAGAATGGTCTGAAAAGCTTGGAGGGCATAGAGGACCGCTCTCATCTCCAGAATATTGATGTGCAAGGTCATCTCCAACTGGGATCAAGAACCCTGGGTCCGAAGATCCCCCAGGTGCACCCCCAACCTAGATGGGAAGCATCTGTGCTGAGGGTCCAGAGCAGAGGGAAGCTTTGAAAGGGAAGTCCCCTGGAAAGGTTCGACAGGTCCAGCCACCAAAGGAGATCCTTCTTGAGAGGACTGGAAATCAGGACCAGATGGTCCAAATCATCCAGGTGCTGACCCCACTGAACTCGCAATTTTCATTACATAATCTGCATATGTAACCTGGTTAAGGGAACTGTGGAGATGGAGGCTGCCATTAAGCCAGGAAGGTGCATTAACACCTTGGCCGGGAACCCTGGGCGGAGAACCAAATTGACCTGCTCCGAAGAGTCTCTGCCTGACTGGAGGCAAAAGGTTCTGCACTGGACTGTATCCAAGACTGCCCCAATGAACTGAAGATTCTGAGAGGGGTAAGAGATAACTTGGGGAAACTGACAGTGATCTCCAGCTGGGGAAGAAAAGGTCCAGGCCAGGTAGTCGAGAGGACTCCAGAAGACTCTCCTTGGACAGAGCTGACAATAGCCAGTCGTCCAGGTAAGGGAACACTGTTATTCCCTGATGGCGTAAGGCCACTGCCACCACTGCTAGGCACTTGGTGAAGACCCTGGGTGCCGAGGACAGGCCAGAGGGGTGGGCTGTAAACTGGAAATGCTCCCGCTGGAAACAGAATAGCAGGAAATGGTGGTGGCCTCGGGAAACTGGAAAATGCAGGTAGGCATCCTGCATATCCAGGGTGCAGAGCCAGTGGCTCTGCTGCAGAAGGGCAGGAGGCTCTGAAAAGTCAGCATGCGGAACCTTTTGTACTTGACAAAGAGGTTCAGACTGCTGAGGTCCAGGATGGGTCTGAGGTCGCCTGTGTTTTTTAGGACCAGGAAGAAGTGGGAGTAAAAACCCCTTCCTTTCTGGGATGGAGGCATGGATTCTATCACTGCCTTCAGTTCCAGTGTCCTGATGTCTTCCTCGACCAGTGGAGCTTGGTGTGGGGAGTAATGTGAGTGACTGGGAGGAGAGTTTGGAGGAAACTCCAGAAACTCTATTGAGTTCCCTCTTGAGATGAGCTGCAGGATCCATGCATCTGAGGTGATTCTCTTCCACTCCTGCACATGAAGAGTGAACCTTCCTCCCACTGACTCCTCATTTAGCAAGTGGAGGAGAGGAAGGACGGTGCGAGTTAGGATGCAGAGGGGTGAGGGGTTAAGGACCCTCCTACCGATCTCTGGGATTTGGCAGCCGGGGGAGAGGAAAAGAGGAGCCCGTAGCTCTTCTTTTGGTCTGCTTCTTTGGGGAAGATTGCTTCCGTTGGCAACAAAATTGGCATCAAAAGGGCTGCTTTTTTTGAGAACCTGCCCTGTACATGGATCAGACCAATCTAAGGGCCTGACCGCTGTCTTGGAGGCCCGTAATTATGCCCTTTGTATCGCTACCATAAAGAACTGATCCCTGAAAGGGAGTGTCTTGTATGGCTGCCTGCACATCTGAAGAGAGCCCAGGAAATTCGCAGCCAAGCATGCCTCCTGAGGCAAACCGCAGGAGCAGAGGAGCAGGCCACCACATCCACTGAATCATAGGTGGACCGAAAAGGATGTCTACAGGAAGTCTTTGATAGGCGAAGCTCTTTGGAAAGCTCCTCCCTTAGATCAGAGTCCTCCATGGATGAGATCTTGGCCTCAAGTTTAGCCATGGTGGCCTTTTGGAAGGACACCATGTGCGCCACATAATTTAGATAGCGCAGGGCACACGTGGCCAAAGAATAAATCTTCTTTCCAAATTGGTCCAGGTGCCTGGACTCCTTATCAGGGGGGACGTGCTCAGGTGCTTGAGATTAGCTGAGCAATCATGAGCAGCAGTTATAACTATAGAATCCACCTTGGGATGGGAGTCCAAGAAGGGGACGCCTTCGGGAGGGTAGTAAATCCTGTCTGCCTTCTTAGGAACAATAAATCCTCAGCTCCATTAGTGCGTGCTAACTTGTAAGCGTAGAAATAAGAAGAAAGAATAGTGGCAATTAGGTATGGAAATATTTTTCCAGTGCATATGCATGGTCATTAGCAGTACAGTTACACCTCAATTTGTTGCACCAAACGTGTGTCATCCTGATGATGCACGCTTGTGCGAAACTAGTTGAGGTTGTAGCCTGTTCTGTTGAACGCCGTGCATATACTATGCACTGAATAAAATATTTCCATAACTGCGGTGCCACTGTTCTTTCTTCTTACTTTAGGAACAGCAGGAATGGAATTGGGCAACTGCCATATAGTGGTAGTAAGGCCTTCTTGTGGAGCTATCCAAGGAGGAACCGGATGGAGAGGCGGCTCCAGATCCAGATGCTCAACTAGGTGCTTCCTTGAGGTCCTGATCCTCAGTATTCCAACCATTTGCTTGTTGGATTATGTGAAGGAGTTCAGTAAAGGAGGGATCCTCTGGAGGAGATTTGGGTGATTCCTTACCATTTGGTGGAGAGGACAGCTCATGCTAGGAAGACTCTGATGTTTCATGATCAGAGTCAGGGGGCTCTTCCCCTTCTGGACCTTCAAAGTCCGGGAGGGTGCTCTCCTGAGGGGTTGTGCCTGAAACATGCACAGTGGAATGCAGTGAACTAGCCGGCGATGAAGAATGAGGGGGCACTGCCACCGGGCTAGGTAGCCTATGTTCTAGGTCTGAAACTAGTTGGGATCTAGCATCCTTCCACCAGGACTGGATAAGAGCTTGAAAGTCCTGTTGAGGAGGAGGAAGAAGAGGAGGAGGAGGGGTGGGTAGGCTGGGGGATAATAGTATCGCTCCAAACCCGGATACTATGGAAGATGGTACCTTGATAATACGGGTAACCAAAATAATACCCAGAAGAATAAAACTGAAAATAGTGAGCTGCTGTCGGGCCTAATGGCAGAAAAATGGGGCCTGGTACCTGGTAAAAGAGGTGGACTGACCATCAGGGCATGGCCCAGTGGCCTTGAAGGACCGGAAAAAAATTCTGATGTAACGATAGTTATCATCGGAATAGCCATCGTCTGGGTAGCCGATGAAAGGGTAGTGAAAGTCAGAACAGCAGGCGAAGGGTGATCATCGTCAGGCCCTGCATCAGGGGTTGGGAAGGAGGCCCCGATGGAGGGAGCTGGTGAAAGAGATACGACTGTTCTTCTGTCATAAGAGGAGGAGCAGCGGGCGGAAGATGACCCGAAGCCAGGGTGACAGGAGGGCCTGGTGAAGGGAGAGTATCCCTGGAGGGATTTGGGAAGGCACCAGAGAAGCAGGTGTGGAAAGAACCACTTCCAGGTGTCCTCCTTCCTCCTCTACCCCAAAGGTAAGCTTTGAGATAGGAGAAACCACCGGGGAGGTGGAGAGGAATACTCTGCTCTGGGAGTTCCCGGAGGGATTTTGACTTGGGGAAGTCAGCGACTTGGCTGGACATCAGGTGAGATGGCGTTAGCCCTTGACAGGTGAGCATGTCCGAGTAGTCATCCGAGGAATGAATGACTGACTGACCAGGTGAAACAGAGACCGGGTGGAGGAGGGGACCCTCCACCAGCTTATTGGCTGTAGTCGGAGGACTATAGGCTGCTTCTGGTGGAGTTTGACTTATCAACTGCCGGGTGGGCCCCGGAGAAGCTGGGGTCCAACTTACCAGCAAGTACCAGATGTTTGTCGGAGGAGTCAGACGACTTACTGGTCGAAATAGGAAGGAAGATAGCGG
Source organism: Neoceratodus forsteri (assembly GCA_016271365.2). NCBI lineage: Eukaryota > Metazoa > Chordata > Ceratodontiformes > Ceratodontidae > Neoceratodus > Neoceratodus forsteri. The sequence goes on along the minus strand of CM028137.1, from coordinate 724,103,117 downwards.
AAGTACTGGAGGTCATCCCCGAAGCTGCCTGGATCACCATGAGTATGGGCGGTGGGGATAGGGCCTTACTAGTCGAAGGTTTGCTAGCAGAGGACAGGTCCCAGTCCTCTGGATGCTCCTTTTCTCTGTGCTTCCCCTTGACTCTTTTCTTCTTCTGCTTAGATTCCGGAGAAGGAGAAGAAGCTGTGTCCTGAAGTTTCTGCATCTCCTTTTCGAGTACGACCATCCTGGTTTTAAGGAGATGGGACTCCAGAGCCTGCTGTCATTGTCTGCAAGTGGCCTGGTTGAAGGGCTGGCAGTTGGGACAGGCCGTGGTATCATGGTCTGTTCCTAGGCAAAAGAGACAAAGAAGATGGCTGTCCTTGTGGGGGAATTGCTCCCCACACTTGTTGCACTTCTTCTTTGCCTTGGGTGGTGGAGGTGGCAAAGACATAAAATTTTGAAAAGGCGGACTGAATTTGAGAAATAAATCAAACAAAATGGCGATCGACAAACCTGCAATTTACCGCAAGGTACTAGTGCAGGTCGATGGCAGCAAAGAACTGGAAAGTGGGTGTGGAGACTGGCCACTATATAGGATCACGCTGATGTCCATCATGTGATGTCGGGTGGGTGTTCCCCATCAAACATTGCTGGAAAAGTTTGCCATGCGGTCCTGACGTGAGACGGTACAGTCCTACATGTTATGACATACTGCAGGAACCCTCTTGAAGTAACAGCATATTTTTCTAATTGGTCCAATGAATGGTGGTGGGGGAGGAGCACTAGCACCAGGAACACTTGTATTTTTGTTACTGGGCTGGCGATTGGAGGGGGACCACTGGCACCAGGGACACTTGCATTTTTGTTACTTGGTTGACAATCAACTGGGGGGCCCACTAACACCAAGGACACTTGTTTTTTTTTTTTTCTTTGAAATCTCTATTTTTCCTCCTACATCCTGCAGACTCCAACGCCCAGGAGCACCTAGAATCATCCCCTGCCTCACTTGCCATGCCCAATACTTACCTCTTGGTTCCCATGTAGTTGTGGCTTCCCCAGCCGGGCCGAGGTGGGGCAGCAGACACCCGATACTCTAAGTGGCATCAGATTGGTGGTAGTCAGGCAGGGCGAGATGGAGCCCTGGGTGCTCCATCTTACTGGCATCCACAGGCATTTTGTGCTTTTCCTTAGGAGGAGTGGCATGCCCCTATGCCAAGACATGCTGCCGGTGTCACCACTCCCCATCCCCAACGTCAACTCCATGCTTGCCGTGCCCCAGCTTCCACAAGGGCCAGTCGGCACCAACATGGATCCCCCCCCAGGAGAGGAGAGTTGTCCTCCAGATGCTCAATCCTCTCCTTCCCTTGCTGACCCCCACATCCAGGACTCACTCCCGAACCCGAGTCGCCAGTGTGGCAAGAGGTGTGGCATCCAGCGCCTCAACCCTCAGCGCCACCGGGCCGGTTAGGACACTTGCATTTTTGTTACTGGGCTGGCAATCGATGGGGGGACCAGTAGCACTAGGGACACTTATATTTTTGTTTTTGGGCTGGTGATCAGCAGGGGAGGAGGGCACTAGCACCAGAAAAACTTTTTTATTTGCTCTTTTTACTCTCTTGAGGATGGGCCCCCATCGGCACAGCCCAGCACCCAGCCCGCCACCTACTTCTCATGGACTTACCTATCGGGATACGCTCTGGCTTACCCTCAGAGCGGAGCCATGGGAGGGACCTCAACCACCCATTAGACACCAGTATATGGCTCCGGGATGCTTCCATCCTGGGGTTACATCCTTGCACCCCCAGGGCAGGGCCTTGGAGGGGCTAACCCTCCTGCTGGATGCTTGTATAAATCTCCATTGGTGCCATGGGGGTGGTGCGGGACCAGCAGCATGAGGTGGGTGGCATCCCGCTCAGCTCCGGTTTCTGCCATTTTTACCTGGGAGGCAGGACATGCAATGATATCAAGGGCATGAATGCCAACGTCTGTCCACCTCCAGTTGCCATGCAGGTGCTGGCAGCTGCTTAACCCCAGCCTCCCCCAGAGGTCAGTTGTGGGCCGAGCATGCAACCACCCTCCCTTTGGAGAAGGAGAGCAGTCTCTCGGACACGTGATTATTTCCTCTCCAGCTGGCCCTCCAACTCTTGGGTCTATTCCTGAACTCGAGATGCTGGCGTTGCAGGCAGAAACCTTACTGCTGCACCAGCGGACCAGCATAGTACCAGGGAGACTTTTTTTAATCAGGCCGGAATCAGCCGGGATTGGTGGGGGTACAATTAGCACTAGGGAAACTTATATTGTTATTCAGCCAATGACTGGTGGGGGACTGTGACAGGGTAGAATAGGACCTTGTCCTAGTTGTTATGGAAAAATTGTTTAAATACAAGGATGTGTTCTATTTCTTTCCTGTCTCTTCTCTGTCTGGTTGCACAACCAAATTTTCCTGTGAGACCTAGGATTTGATCAACCCAACAGTCTCGCAATTCTTTGCCTCTCACTGTCCCTCAGTCTCCCTTGCTGTTTTGTCTCTTTTCCTTCCTTGCATATCTTCTAGTATAAAAATGTATGTAAATCATTGTATGGAAATGTAACTGATATTGAGATCCCTTTTGTTTAGAAATTATATAGTGTTAATTTTTGAAATGTATATAACTGTGGTTTGAAATTATTGCAAAAGTTATTTGAAACTCAAGAGGTTACCTGAGTTCAATTTTTAAAACTTTGCAGAAGAGCTGTGAGATGGGCCTCAGCTCAGGCACACTGTGTTTCTGCCTTGCGCCTGCCTGAAACATTCAAGAACAGGATGCTTGTTAAGAATGGGGTTGGAAGGACTTATAAGAGAGCTGAGCTGAAATTGCTAGAAAGAGAAAATGGCCACAAAGACTGAAGGAAAACTCAGATGGATCTCATCTGTTTTACTTTGCCTTTGTAAATAGTTATACTGAATAATTTTATTTTTATGTTACTGCTAGTACAAATAAATATTTTTGGTGAATTCTACAACTGCTCCTGGTTTTCCTATGCTTCCTGACCCATGCCTCAATGACAGGGACCACTAGCAGCAGGGTAACTTTGTTTTAGAACTGGGCTGGCGATCAGGCGTGTGGGGGGGCACTTAACTCGGTGCAGCCTATGCAATGGGCCCATAATGAGCATGCAGATAGCCACATGGCACCTTGAATGCCCAACAGGCTCATTTACATGGCTGCTTTTGTGAATTCCAAATAGCGCACCTGCACTAAGTCCTGACTGCATGTAGGGGTGGTACTAGTGGGGTTAGTGGTTGTGGTAATGGGTTAGCACTGACTTGTTCATGCCCCTTTCATAGTCAGATAACACAGATGCATTATCCATCTGTGGCTAGCAACCTTTGACACCTGGGCAATCGCAAAGTGCAATGCAAACTGTTGCACTGTGCTTTGTATTTATTTGGGAATCTAGACCCAGATCTATGCACTTGTGAGTATTTCTAATTTTGATAGGTAATATAGCAATAGATTTGCACGTAAGTATAAGTAATAAACCAGTGTATCAAAATCTTGACCCTAAATGCTTCACTGGTGTATTCATTTATGTCTTCTTGAAAACAAGGCTGTACATGCTGTGAATTTATCTTGTGTTGAACATCTGAAATATAAAAGGTTTTCTCAATAATGTGCTTTTAAAGTCTAGCTTCAACTTTTGCTCCTTCTTTCAACAACTTGTATCAAGTAGAAGGGACAGGGACTAGGGCACAGATGCTAGAGTTTCTGGGGAAAATCAAAATACCAGAAGCCACACAGGAACAGAGGGAAAAGTTGGGACAGCAAATAACTGTGAAGGCTATCCAGAAGTTACAGAGGGGAAAGGCTAGTGGACCGGATGGCTACCTGGTGGAATTTTACAAAATAATGGGGGCCTGAACTGCGAGGGTACTGAGTGAAGTATTCCAGCAAAAGGGGGAGGCGGGGGAGGTTCATTTGCCTGATACATGCTATGATGCTGCTATATGCCTCATACCAAAAGAAGGGAGGGACCCGGAGTCTTGTGCCTCATACAGGCCAATTTCACTGTTGAATTGTGATTGTAAAGTATTGGCTAAAGTGTTGGCCAGTAGATTGGAGGAGGTGCTCCCGGGGTTGGTTCACCCAGACCAAACCAGGTTCATAAAGGGGAGACAGTCATATCGTAATATGAGGTGGCTGCTTAACATGATCTGGAGAGCGAACAGGAGAAAGGAAGATACAGGGATACTATCAATGGATGCTGAAAAGTATTTGACAGAGTGGAGGGAATACTGTTTGAAGTGATGGAAGGGTTTGGTCTGGGTGAAGCATTTCACGGTGGGTGAAGGTGATGTATAAGAGGCTAGCACAGGTGTTAGTGAATGGCATTAGGTTAGAGAGATTCAACCTAGGGAGGGCACAAGGCAGGGATGTCCACTGTCCCCATTACTGTTCATCCTAGCGATAAGCCCTGGCTGTGGCCATAAGGGATAATGAGAGGATACAGGGTGGGGGGAGGTAAGTGCAGCATAAACTGGCACTGTATGCAGACAATATGCTGCTGTTTCTAACAAACCCAAGAAGCTTGGTACCACCTCTCTTATCATTGGTGGAAGAGTTTGGTGCCTTTTCGGCTACAAGATCAATTTAGGGAAATCAGAGGTTATGTGGTCTAAGGGCTCTGGGAATGAAGTGAAACAATGGAGATTAAAGATGGCAGGGACGGCCTGATGTATTCTAGGGATACAAGTGGAAGATCTCTGGGGTCCTTGTATGGGTTGAATTATTCTAAATTAATAAAACTATTGAGGCAGACCTAAGACGCTGGATGCAGTTGCCCTTGTCGTGGCTGGGCAGAGTCAATATAATTAAAATGAATATGCTATCTAGGATTTTGTATCTATTGCAAATGTTATCCAAGGGGCTGAATAAGGAGGACATTCATAAGCTGGAGGGGGCCTTCTCCTCCTTTATTTGGAGAGGGAAGCACCCTAGGATAAGTGTGGGGAGGTTAAAGGTGGGGGTGGGGGGCTCAACTTTCCAGACCTGGAAAATTATTTCTTGACTATACAGCAAAGGTATGTGGCGGACTGGGTGCATAGGCCCAAGGTAGCTAGTTGGGTCGAGCTGGAACAAGAGACAGCTCAATGTAGTAAAGCAGCATATCTTCACAGCAGAGGGCTAAGGGCATATAGGAGTGGAAAAGAAGTTAATCTCCTAGCAGTGCAGGTATTATCAGCATGGAGGGTGTTAAGGAGAAGAGCCTGGACGCAAGGTAAGGAGACACTGCTTCTGCCTGTAGCAGATAATCCCTATTTCTTGCCAGGGTTAGAGGATAATGGCTTCCAGGAATGGGAGCGGAAGGGAGTAAAGAGCCTCGGGCATTTACTGTTGCAAGGATGGCTTTGCTCCCTGCAAGTAATTCAAGAGGTAGTAGGGAGTGGGGGACGAGATAGGTTTAGGTACCTGCAAATAAGGGCATATATGGGAAGTCTAGGAAAAGAAGATAAGGGAATACATGAGATGGACCCGGTGGAGACATTGATCTATATGGCTCAGGATCAGGGGAAAGGGTTTATACGGCGGGCTGTGAAAAGAGGAAATGTATTCTCCTGACAGGACGGTGAAACAAAAAGACTATGGAAAGGGACCCAGGTAGGTGCATTACGGGTGAGAATTGGGGAATGTTACTTCCTATACATTCTGGGATTCTGGCCTGCAACAAATATAAAGAGGTGTACTTTAAATTTATCCATAGGGTATATCACCCACCGTGACTGTGCATAAGGTGCACCCTGAAGTGTCACCAGTGTGTGGAAGATGTGGGAAGAAGTGGGTACGAGCATGCACTGCTTCTGGAGCTGCCCAGTTTTGCAGAAGTACTGGAGAGAGGTGGTCTCCAAGGTAGGGCGGTTGCGGGTAAAGAGCTACCATTGGACCCTCTGAGCTGTCTCTTTGGGGTGGAAGCTGGAAAGGAGGGGGAGGAGTGGGCAATGCTTCCTAGATGGATTAGAGTCCTGTATGTTTTGACCGTCATGGCATTCAGAATACATGGGTTTTACAAGTCACCCTGACTGTGCATGCTTGGTGGAAGATGGTGCTGCAGACGCTGGGGCTGGAAAGACTGACATATAATATGGGGGCAAGAGGAAAGTTTCAACAGCAGCTGGGCCCCGCTTTTAGCCTCATTGTCGGTGGAGGAGAGATGGGTATTGTGGGAAGGAATTACAAGCTGAGGGAGTGAAGATCTGAATTGCATGACCCACGAAAGGGAGAAAGAAAGATAAATAAGTAGACGGATATGTCTGAAGGGGAATAGAAGTAAGGGAGCAGTGAAAGATTGACCATGGGAATCTGTGAAAGGGAAAGAATTTTGAGAATGATTAGGTGGTTGCATTTTTTAAGTATGTAATGAAGTAAGTGAATGATGTGTATTAACTCATAATGAAGTGATCTGGTTGCTTACTACTGTTCAATTTTTTTAGAGTGTTGAATGTATGTTTGTTTTATTCAGTAAAAACAAATAAAGCTATCATACAAAAAAAAAGTCTAGCTTCAAGGTACACAGAAGTTAGCATAAGTAAGTTGCATTATCTACAGCAGAGACTGAGTTGTGACATGGATGATAAACTGTTTTATTGTGATTATTACCAAATGGGATTGGGGAGGGGTGAGCATTAGGATGGATAATCCCAAGGAAGACTCCATCACTGATTTGCCAAGACTCTGGAGAGTCAAAACCCTAATGTTTTTTTCCTTTTACTGTTTGGGGGTGAGGGTGGAGAGTTAGGGCTGGAAACCCTAATGCCACATTTCCTTACTTTGTAGCTAACTTGAAACCTAACTGGTGCATTAATGCAGTTTTTTTGCAAAAATATTACATATATATGTGTATGTGTGTGTGTTCATTACCATTTTCTGTAATACAAGAGTAGATGTATAGGAAAACCATAGCACTGGTGCTACAACAATATTTCATGTCCAAGGGTGCTAGTGTTACTACAGGCAAGGCAAACCAAGGAATGGCACACTAGTGTAGTAGTGTTCATCGATGCATGTGTTACACTATCCATGATAGTTATTTGTACAAACCTTTTAGTTTGAGGTAACCATAAATCAGTCCCTCTACTTTATCCCTTTCTGTAACTTACACGTAATGTCAGATTATTTGATTTTCAGTTAATACTTACATAGCATGTTCTCCTATGGCATCATCTAGTTTTTCCTGCAAGATCTTCTTCATTTTCACGCAGATCCTTAGAATTTCAATAAATAAAGTTAATATTCAGCTCTGCACTGTGACTTCAAACAAGAAACATCTAACATATATGTAAGGATTAACCCACAACAGAGCATGGGTCTATCAGGTATTAATGTATGGCTGGTGGGGTTCCAACCACCCAGCCATACATTAGTACCTGATAGACCCACACTTTGGAGTAGGTTAAATCACTTGTAATAAGCCACCAAACTCCACAGGCAGACCCCGCTAGCCAGCTCTCCTCAAAGCAAGGTCAAGGAAGAGGGGCCCTTCCTTGCCCCACCCAGGGGGATATCCGGGCATCAAAGAAGTACAAAGGAGAGACCAGGCACTCTAGGGGCAGACTCCATGACGGTGGTCTGTGGGGTTGATCAAGTTCCGAAGAAGTGGACAGAGAGGGTAGTACAGGCAGGACAAAAAGAAAGTAAAAAAAAAAAAAACAGATGAAAAGTTGTTAAGGAGCTCCACTGGCTAAAACTGCATTCAAAAAGCAACATAACCATATAAAGACCACAGAAGTTCTATCAGCTTAAAGATACAGAAGGGTTCAGAATGCTATCTAGGTCAGTCAGTCAGTGACACTTCCAGTTGTCTTTTTGAACACTCCACTTCAGATGAACAAAAGTTACACTGTCTTGATGTAAAACAAAATTGGGCTACTACTTGGACTGGACAAAGGGTGGCAGGTCTCATAACACACAACTCTTTGTTACCTATGAAGAGGTTGTGAAAAGTAAACAACAGCCAAGAAAAACTCTCTCTCATTGGATAGTCCCCTATACAGTTCTGCTAGAAAGCTGGAAAACTAGATCCCAGAGGTCTTTGAGCACACTCCACACAAGGGCACATCTGCCTCTGTGGCAGCTACTAGGGCATTCAAGAAATTTGTAAGGCAGCTACATAGAAAACAACTACATCGTGTCTTCTGTTTGCACCTTTGCAGATTGTGTGAGAGGCCCTTTGGCACCATGCATTCCTGCCTAAAGCTAAACCAGCCTAAAATGTTGTGGTGATTTGCATATGTAGCCCATGATTCTCTGCATTATGAGGATAAGTGTGATTTTGTACTTTTTTGAAACTTGGCTTTATGGCCAATGCCTTTTGGGGTAATCCTTGCCTTAGTGATTTTGCACTAAGGTTCTTTGTCATTCAGCTTGTTTTGTGTGTTTTTTTTTGGGCTTACCATGACCCAAACCCGTAAGATCAAAATAGGGGTGATTCATTTCCCTGGGGTGTGATGCAAACGGCAACACTGATGATTCCTGTGTGATAAAACACATGTCTGTGTCTTCTGTTTGCAACCTTTGCAGATTGTGTAAGAGGCCCTTTGGCATCATGCATTCCTGCTTAAAGCTGAGTGTCCTCAGTAAGGATAGTGGCCCTTATTCAAGCATCCTCCCCACGTGCCACTGCATGAGCCAGGGCTCTTGATGCAGTCACTGGATCTACAGCCATCTGAAACTTGTATTTATTGGCATCCATGGCAGACTTTACTGTTGCTGCCAGGTCTTGCATCACTTCATCATCTACTTATTACTCAGAGCCAGCACTGCATACTTTGTGGTACTAAGCTGTGTCAGCCAAATAAGATGCCTGTCTGAGAAAGAGAAGCTGTTTTGTACAATTTATTTGCCACGTTATTCAGTTTCCTAGAATCCTTTTCAGGGGGCAGTGCAGAGAGGTCCTTTCCTTCACAGGCTGCTGTCTGTACCACTCCTTCATGATCAGTGCAGACATACAGCTATTCTACCACCTGTTTTTCCAGCTAATACATTTTCTCAGTTTTTGTATCAATACTAACTGCTGAATTAGGTGCTGACATGATTTTTGATGTGTTTTTTTTTTACAGACTTGTGGATAAGGACCATTAGTCTCCATGTAGGGCTAATCCATCATGTCCATGAACTCCACTTCCTCCTCCTCCTCCTCCTCTGTTTCACGAAAGGGGTGTTGAAGGTATTCATCATTTGACTGATGCAAGTGGAGAAAGATGCATAGTCCTCAGTGACTCTAGGGGAAGCAAACTCCTGATCAGGGGAACCATTGTGTTCTATAGGCTCACCATCGTTCTCCTCCTCATAATACCTATCACCTTCCTGTACAGGTTGCTGCTCTGAAACAGGAGGAGGGAGGGCAGGAACACTGATTACATTTTTCTTTGCCTGGAAGACCTAAAAAAAATGCCACACCTCTGTCATGTCCTCTGCCGAATGGGAAGCATTTGATTCTGTTCCACTGCCTTCTTTTCCTTTACAGAAGGAGTGGCAGGGATATGCTTTTTTTTCCTTTTTGTTTGCTTTTTCCTTGACAGATACTAGTTTCAGCACCTGCTCTGAGGCTGTCTTATTTGTATTGTTGCCATTGTTAGTCAGGTTCCCCCCTTTCAGACACCCTGATATCTTGACCACCTTTTCCATGCCTTTTAGATGGCTGAGCAGCTTTAGTTTTCTGTTCTGTTCTCTCTGGCAGAGACTGCTTTCTATGAGGAGAAGAGCCCACTGACACATGCTTTCCACCTTCACTGTGAGCTCTCTTTGAGCCTTTATGCGGTTTGGTGACACAGACTGAGAAGCCATAAACACTTCTCTTTTTTATAGCCCCTTTTTATGTTGGCTCGCGCGTGCGCGCCAGCCAACATATTGCAGCAGTAGTAGTAGATTTGGAGGTGTGGTCAACTGTGGGCAAATGCAGGGCATGCATCAGTAGGTGCATCCCTCATTCCCCAATAAGCCAGCATGCAGGCGCCACACCAGCAATATGTAATCTGGCCCCCAGATCAAACACAAAAGTGCCACTGCATTAAGAGGCAAGCTCCTCATGCAGTGGCACCAGTACACACCTCCTGACATCCCTTTCCTGGTGAACCAGTCCAACAAACATGGTGGCAGTGACTGTTGCCACTGCCTGCCACAATTCCAACTTCTAGGGCACCCAATCCCCCTCTGGCATGCCCTGACCCAGTTCATGTGCTGACGGGGGAGCCCACTCCCAATCAGCATAATGGCCCCCCTCCCATTTCAGTTCTGTGCCGAAGGGGTGCCCAATCCCCCTTGGTATCATGTGCCCCCCCAACAGTCTTTCTTTGCTGCATGGGGCCCAATCCCCGCCGGTTTCAGTCCTCCAGTTCCTGGTTCAATCTGCCGATGGGGGAGCCCACTCCCATCTGCATAATGCCCCCATTTGTTGTGTGCCGAAGGGGTGCCCAATCCCCATCAGCTACAGCACCCCAAACAGTTAGGTGGCACACTGGGAGCCCACCCCAGTATGCCAACATGCCTTGTAAAAAAAAAATCCTGCAATTTTTTTTTAAATCTGCAAACCAGAAAATGGTCCCTTGTCGAGTCCGTGGCTCCTCCCCCAGCCTGCGCCCACCCTCTGTGCACCCTGCCTCCCATGTACCCCTCACCCCATACTTACCTCTGAGTACAGCGACGATCTTCGTGGACTGGACACATCTGCACTCTTCAAAGCAGACCGCGAACTGAAGAAATGCCGTAAGCTGTATAATGGCATTAATAGGGTTTTTTTTAACTTTGGTGCATATCTCATCCATTTTTGGGAGTTCTGGCACCACATTTTCAACATGGGGTTATTGGGACCCCTCCTCATGAATTCAACACTGTCATGGCATTATTCAGTCCCGAAAGGTGATTTCGCAGTTACTGCGCAGAATCACCTTTTGGGACTGATTAACGAAACAACAGTGCCACTGTTCATGAAGGGGGCTTCCAAAAAGCCTATGTTGCAAATTTGGTGAAAAAATCCAAAAAATGGCTGTTTTATAGTAGTAGAGAAAATGATGGAATCAATTCTGAAGGAAAGAATTGTTGAGTACCTAGAGGCCAGTGGGGCACAGGACTCAAGGCAGCATGGATTCACAGCTGGAAGGTCATGTCAGATGAATCTAATAGATTTCTTTGACTGGGTAACCAAAGTAGTAGACCAGGGAGGGGCTGTGGACATGGTCTGCCTAAGCTTTAGCAAGGCATTTGACACAGTCCCACACAAAAGATTAATAAGCAAATTAGCCAGCCTGGGAGTGGGTCCCAGGGTAGTAATTGCAACAAATGGTCATAACTTTGCTATTTGTTCATATTTTGAAGATTTTCAACATAGTTTTCATTTACTCCCACTCTAGAATAATGACTGTCATTACACAAATCCTGCCCGGAAGGTGAATTCACCAAGTGACTGCAAAATCACCTTTGGGCAGGAGTTGTTTAATGACAGCTAAATTGCTCATGAGGTGGGTCCCAAAATGCTATGTTGAAAATTTTGAGGCATATTCTAAAAATGACCAAGTTATGCACCAAAGTTGAAACTCCCATTGAATACATAGCACCACATTTACCTCAGGTCTCATACTGCAGTCGCGGTTCCATCAGCAAGACGTGTCTTCGATTGGGAGCGTGATCTCGAACCTGGGACCTGTTCAGGTGAGTGATGGTCTGTGAGGGTGTCAAGGAGGGTGGGAGGTGGGTACAGTGGGTGGTCAGGTGGGTGTGTGATTGATTGGCAATGGACCGCTTTTTTTTGCAGGTTTAAATAAAAAACAAACTTGGGGCCAAAACGGAAAGTGATGGGATGGTGGGGGGTGCCATTAGACACCAGGAACCTCACAACAATGGGAACAGCGATCAGATTGGGAGGTGCCACTAGACACCAGGGTTCAACGTCCAAATAATGGGGACAGCGATCGGATTGGGGGCACTTGACAGCAAGGAAAATCTCATTACAGGGATAGCAATCAGTGGAGGGAGGGGGCACTAAATGTCACCAGGGAAACAAAGGGCTGGCAGCTGGAGGGTGGGAGGGCGCCACTAAACACCAGGGAAAGTAAAAAAAAAAAAAAAAATGTGGGGGATGGCCAGAACTATGATTAGCAACCATTGCAAATCAAGCTGGAAATTGACTTGCGTTTCCCAATTCTTGGGTTGCAAATTGTGATGCAAACCTGCTTATTTTGTCTTGATACAGTTGCAGAGACATCTCTGACTCTTCCTAAAGCAAGGCATGGCCAGCTGTGCGAAGTCACCAGTGCAGTCAAGCCCATGACCCAAAGCTGCTGTAAGAGGTGCTTATGCAGTGGGTGGGTGACCCTGCCTCCCTCCCTCCCCAGAGGTCTGAATAAGCTGCTTTCAACATGTTCCAGACTCTACCAGCCTGGAGTAAGAGGTCAATGTACAGCAGGAGTCCACCCCCTGCATGTTACTGCATTATGCTATCTTTGGCAAAACTGAACAGGGCCATTTCTATTTTTAACAAACTAACTGACTAACTAACTAACTAAGGATGTCTTTGGATGAGCTGTCCTATAAATGGATATTGCACCACTTTCTTTTATTATTTGACATACATTTCTCAGTCATAGAAACATAGACTTGGTCAAGAAAGCAGTGCTTCAGCACTGGAGAGACTCCTCCAGCTCTCATATTTGGAATGGGTCCAAGAGCTCCTTCACAACCTTCACATTGAGAAAATGATGGCTAGTCTCTCCAATCGTATGGGGTCCTAAAAGAGATGGGAAATGTTGCATGCTGTCTATTCTCTGTAAAACCTTGGATATGACTCCTATTGACTATGGTTAGATCATTCACTCTGTATATCTTAATAAATCAATGGCACCTGGGTGGGATGGTGGGGGGTGGGTTGGGAGGGAGGTAGTGGGAGGTGGGGAGAGGGAGGAAATACACTCATGTATCATGTCTGTGTATATCTGATTTAAGTTGTCTGTTTTGGAAAATTAATAAACTTTCAATTAAAAAAAAAAAACAGAAATGGATGTGCCATGGGGAAAAAAATTTACTGTACAGAAGTGGATATACTACAGGGCAAAAAACCCCCAAAACAAACAAAAAAAAAAACCAACCCACTGCTGTCAGAGCAATTCTCCCCGAGAGACTTTGCCAATGCTAGTTTCCTATATTAGCGCCCTCTACTGGCAACATAAAACTTATTTTTTTGTATTTTTAAGATTTTTTCTTTCTTCTGTACCTATTTTTTAACTACTGAAAAAATATTAATCTGATGCCCATTTTCTAAGCACAATAAAGGGTGGGAGGTATGGGCAATACCGGACCTTCCGGGGGCTATAAGGCCCTCTGCGGCAGTGGTGGGCCTCATTATACCCCTAGGCAGTCCAGTATTGCCCAATACCTCCCACCCTGTTGGGTATTATTGCTTGCCTAACATACTAGTTGCTTAGTTAGCCACCTTTTTCATTGTCATATGGCCATTGGTGGTGTAGTGTGTTCACCAAGGTGTAGGCTGTCTGTCATGTGTGGTGTGTGTGGGCACAGTAGTGATGGGCCATAATGACACTGGCGCAGTGCCAGCTCCCCCATGGTGGTGGGGATGTTCCCTACGTAGGTTTGTGTCCCTTCCTGCCGGGTCTGAACTCTTTACTGCATACATCGCTTTGGTGCACGGCACAGTCTGCTGGGATATGCATGTTGCCTCAGACTGTACAGCATTGTGGCCGCTGCAACCCTGACTAATTTCCCTGTTGCCTTCGTACAGCACAGCCCATGTAGTCAGATCTGGAGGAGGATACCAGAGCACCATCCTGGCATGTGCTTTTCCCACTGCTCACCCATCCACACTACATGGAGGACTTCAGTGAAAAAGCTCCGGATATGATGACGAAGAGATCTATGTTGAATGCCTGGAGCAGGTTGGGCCAGCCCCAATCCAGGACAGGCAGTCCCCCACAGCCAGTCCCTGCTCCAACGGGGACCAGCCTCAGTCTTCATGTAGCCTGGTGGCCATACAGATGCTCCCCACCATAGTCCCTGTCACAGCCATTACTGGAACACCCCAGGGCCCCACTGCTATTATGCCCACCAGCAGTCCCAAGAATGCTGGCCACACCACCAGTGCACCTCCCCAGGAGGGCTCCATCGGGATGTCTACAGCCCTGTCACCCCACACCTATTGCAACAGGCCAAACACAGCTGGCGTACTGCAACCAACTCAATCCACCACACCTTACTGTTGAGACCCCAGCCCATACAACGCCCATGGTGGCAACCTGACCCAGTCCCACTGGACAGTCCTCGGTGACAGCAGGTTGTGTTGGAGACAGGCAGCTGCTGAGGACTGCCATGGAGGCACAGGTTGCAGTGCAGCAGGAGCTGACACACACCTCTGCCACATGCAGTGGTCCAAGCAGCTGGCAGAGTCCCAAGAAGCTATGCTTGTGGCTACCCTACAGGACCTGAGTGGCACTGTGTGGGAGGCAGCAGGCATGGTGGCAGACACTGTGAGAGCTAGCTGTAGTCCCTGCCTGTCCTGTGTTAATAGCCACACCCCACGATAGACACCACTGCATACACCGACACCACAGGATGCTGGGACGGGCATGTCTAGTACACCCAGGAAACCAGATCCATGAGGACACCATGCACACCGGTTGCAACCTCACCCTACCTGGGGTGGGTGACATCGTTGTCATCGGCATCCCCCATAATGTTGTTGTGGTCCACCCCCACCATACCAGCGGCTGTGCAGGCAGTCAATCAGTACTTGGAGTGGTGTTCGGGGACAGCAGTTGGTGATGCATGGCCACCCCCCCACCAGAGTTTCCCCCCTCCCCATGCAGTACCTGCTACATCTCCAGCTACCACGTGTTGTAGACATGGCAGTCTGGCCCCAGCATAGCTGGCCTGGCATACAGCTCCAACCAGACCTGGCTGGTAGGTATTCCCATTGACCTCAATGCCCACCCCCCACATTGCCTATGTCTGTGCATCCCCATGTGACAGCCCCACAACTGTGGATCATTGGTACCCTGCACCCAGGCCATCCCCAGCCTGTTGTGCCTTTGTCTATGTTGGTAGCCCCAGACAACTGGCTTCCATGGCCAACGCTGTCTGTGTTCCGTATTGCCATCCCCTCAGTCAGCAGCATGTTCGTTTGTCCTACACATACCATGTTTTCCCCTTTGTCAAGCATACTGCATTGCTTACATTGTTGATGATGTTGTTGCTGTTGTTAGTGATACCCTGTGTCATAATACATCAACATCACTGAACCATGCAACAATGCCTGTGTGTTTTGTATTCACCTGTCATGTCCACAGATATCACATATGATGCAGACTCTGTACTCCTGGGCTCTCCTGGCCATCCTGGGGTCTTGCCTGTCGAGCTGCTCTGGTATCTCCTGCTCCTTGGGCTCCATATCTGATGCACTCTATACCTCTGTGACTGGCAGGCATATTCCATGAGTGAGTGCCATGTTATGTAGTATACAGCAGGCTATGAATATGGCACAGGCCTTGTGAGGGGTCTACTGTATGGCACCACCACAGCAGTCTTGCCATGGGAAGTGCACCTTGAGCATGCCAAAGACATACTAGGAGTTCACACTAGGAATATTAAGAAGTACAGGAGGCTGTTGGCCCATAGAGCACTTCTCTCACATCAGGGTCAATGATCCCAAGAAAAATGTCCTTTTATTAGATAACTATCCAATCTTTGTTTGAAAGATTGGAAAGTAGCCACATCCACAACTGCATATGGAAGAGAGTTACAGTGTGTAATAATACGTTGTGTAAAGAAACTTCATCTTAGGAGTCCTTTAGGATTAGTAAGCACAGCTGTAGTGGATGGCTTCTGAGGCTACTTTCCCTGGTGATTAATGACCATTCCTAGATCATTCAGTAAAGATTTATCCTCCACAATTTTAAACATTAACAAAAGATCCCCTCTTAGTCTTCTAAGTTTCAAGGAATAGAGTTCCAATTCCCTTAATCTATCCTCATAACACATGTGCTGGATGCCATCTACCAGCTTGGTAAGTCTTCTCTGCACACTCTTGAGTCTGTTTATATCCTTTCACAAGAAGGGAACTCCATAATGGGGAACAGTAGTCCAGAACTGGACGTACATATGCTTGATATAGAGAGATAATACATGCTCTGTTTCTACTAGAAATTGACCTTTGTATGCAGTTTATGAGCTTTGTAGATTTTTGAACTATCTCAGTGCAATGGTTAGTAAACTTGAGGTCATTGCTAACAAGGATGCCAAGGTCCTTTTCATTAGTAACAAATTTTAGGCATTTACCACCTAAAAGGTAATCATTGTGTAACCCCCTTGTTACCCGGGGTTACTAGAATCCCAGTAAGACCTAGTGGTAGGCAGGGAAGGCAGCTTGTGAAACTCCAGTTAAATGGGTTTCACACTGTCTCTCTGTTCTCAGTCACAGCTGAGACTGAGAGATGACATCACCATAGAACTGTCGAGCTGCATAAGCCACATTGGAATCTGCAGCACAGGGAGAGACAGAACTTTGGGAGTTTTCAAAGTCAGTCTCCTGTTTGTTTGAAGCAGGAAGGAGTCTTCTGTTTACCTTCAAGCAGGAAGGAAGTGTTTTCTGTTTACCTCCTTGGGAGAAAGTTAGAGTCCAGTTTTAAGTGGTGGAGACCGCTGTCCAGGTCTCAGTGCCCCTCCCTCGGGGGAAAGTCCCTCTGTGGATTCCAGGGGCAATCCCCTAATTTCCACTACAGAAGAAAGCTGCCTTTTTACAGTTTCTGTTCTGGTCTGATAACAGTGAAAGAAGTGGTACTTCGCCTGTGGGGCACCTGCAACGAAAGGGTGAGTGTTGTGCTCTATTTGAGAGGGCAAACAATATGTTTCTTCAGTTTGAAAAATGTGAAGAAAGCTGGGATGTGAACTACTATTTGGGAGGCCTATTGTACTAGGACAAACAAATGGAGTAGTTAAAAATTTAAAGTCTGTATGGATTTCAAGTAATGTTGTAGAGGGGGTGCTTCAGGCCATCCACCGTTTATCTACATTTCAAAGTTTAAGTTTCTGTTTGTCCAGAGAAATGGCCGGGTATAAGCTGTGGGAGCTGGAGGTGGGAACACCCCCCATCTTTAGTAACCAGGTCCACCTCTACAGATTTCTACTGTGATTATTACTTGCCTCATGTGCCTGGCCAGTGATGAGGTAGGTACCCAGACGTGGGTCGCAAATTGGAAAATCTCTCTAGGAGTCACAGACTCTAAGTGGTGTGGGGAGCCACAGCTCGGGAAAATATTCTCCTTGTTTGATGGGAGTTAGAAGGAAGTAAGAGAACAAATCTCTCTAGGAGTCGCAGACTCTAAGTGGTGTGGGGAGCCACAGCTTGGGAAAATAATTTTCCTTGTTTGATGGGAGCTACAGCTTGGAAAAATAATTCTCCTTGTTTGATGGGAGTCACAACAAGTAATTTGGGTTCATTCTTTAAATGGACTGTCAGTCAAGTGGCCGGCAGAGGAGCCGGGCCAGTCGGGCTGTGTATCCAAAGCACATGCAAGTCCGGGCTGAGTGCCTGGTGGGTCCAGAGCCAGACAACAGTAGAAATGGGTTCATTCTTTAAGTAGACCGCCTTGTAGTTTCTAATCTGCATTTACAGTAAACGTAGCCCTTTGGGGGTCCATCTATGCTTTGTTATGTTCAGCTAGTTTATGAATAAAAGCCACACTGAAAAATCCTAATCCTGGTTCTGGACATTACAGTTATTGCTTCCTGTAGTTGGATTTACTTGGGTGCCCCTGTGCAGAGTAGCCAAACCTAGGTCCCCTTGTGCCAGGTAACCTCATCCTCCCCGAACCCAGGTCCCCACCAGGTATTGCTGCCTACGCCAACAGCATGCCACCTGTCGTCTTAGTAAAAAGGCAGGGGTGAGGGGTTACAATTGCATCGGTTGACTTTACCCAGGTGCATGACGACACATTTAGCATGGGTAAAACTCTTACTATGTGTGCTGGCCCAGCCTTCTAATTTAAGCAGATCCTCATTAAGTTTAGACGAACCCTCAATAGTACTGATATCAGCCACTAATTTGGTGTCGTCAGCAAATTTGATGATAAAGCTATTTAGGTCACTATTAAGGTCTGAAATAAAAATGAAAAATAAAGATGGACCCAAGACTGAGCCCTGAGGGCCGTACTCTGTGGTGTTGCATTTCACAGTTTGTGCTGCACTGTACCTGTCCTCTGCTCTGGATGCAGGGCTGAGGACAGGTGGGAGAAGCCAGGGGCACAGAGATAGGCACTGTCCCCTGTGAAGCTAAGGGCATATGTTATTGTGATATGACAGTTTAGCCACTTGTACAGTGTCAACACCCACCAGCCACTGGTCCATCCTGTGTGCCTCATCAATCAACCAATCAATCTTTATTTTACCTGGCAGAACATCATTGACGTAATCTCATTTCCAGGATGGACCTGGGCAATTATACATGAAAGAAAATAAATAAATAACAGCCATACAAAAACTACTTTGCAAGCATAATATACAACATGACACCTTTTTATCACACACTGATGGAGGTGCATGCAGTTATCTACATTATAAAAGCAGGATATAACAACGTATCTACAAATCAGGAGTACTTCAGGGAAAGAGGCTGGAAGTAAGGACAATTATGAGACAAGGAGTAGAGATGCAGGGGGGCAGTTATGGAGCAGAAGGAGAACAAAAGAGATAATAACATTATATACTCTGTAAAGGTGCATTAGGGTATGCAATTGCAGGATTCGGAGAAGGCATAAGCAAATAGGGTTCTGAAGGTAGACAATTTTACAGTGATGGCTAACTTAAGGGTTTTCTGAAGTTTGTTCCACAAGGAGGGAAGGGAATGATTTATTGATGAGTGGCCAAAGTGGGTTCTAACTTTGGGGATGCTAAGAGAGATATATACGAAAGGCTTCTCAGTGCATAGCTTCCAGGGGAGCGAACAGGAAAGCAGTCTGTAATGTACTGGGGAAGCTTTTTAGTAATAGCTTGATATGTCCAGAGGGCTGCATTTTTTTGACATCTGAATTTGAGGGACGTCCAACCTATTAAGGAATAGAGGGAGCAGTGATGTGTGGAGTAGGGAGCCCCTGTAATAAATCTTATTACACGGTGGTAAAGGGTGTCGAGCTTGGATAATGCTGTTCTAGTACCTTGTCCACATAGAATGTCAGCATAGTCCAATAGCGGGAGAAATGTAGCTTGAACAAGTCTGGTTTCAGCTTCCATGGTGAATAGGTGCTTTGTCCAGAAAAAGATGCAGAGCCTCTGTTTAAGTTTCTTAGTTAATTCCTCTGTGGTCAGAGAATGTCAGTTTATGGTCTATCCAGACGCCCATATATTTAAATTTGTGTATGAATTCTAAAGGTTTGCCTAGGAGGGTGGTGATTTGGGCAGCGAGTCTATAGTAGAAGTTTTTGGGGCCTTGGGGAAAGGCGAAAAGAACATTGCCTTAGTTTTCTTGGTGTTTAGTAATATCTTTAGTTGGAGTAGGTTAAGCTGTAGGTGGTTAAACTCACATTGTAGGTCCACGTAGGTCATGTCAGGAGAAGGCCTGTCAATATAAAGAACAGTGTCATCGGCAAAAAGTTTCTATTTGTAGATTTTATATCGGAATGAATATCGTTTATGTAAATGGCAAAAGAAGTGGGCCCAGTATGGATCCCTGCGGTATGCCTCTCTGAAGGGTTGTCAGTGGGGAGAATTCACCTTCTGCTTTGACCAGTTGAAGACAACCAGTGAGGTAGCTGTTGAACCATTTCAGTGCCATGGAATCTAGACCAATATTATGGAAGGTGTCCAGCAGAAGTAAGTCATGGTCCACCATGTCGAAAGCCTTGGTTAAGTCTAGAAATAGAGCACATATGTAATTTTTACTATCCAAGGCATTCAGCCAGTCATTTGAGACTTTAGCAAGTGCAGAAATTGTGCTATGGCACAGTCTGAAGCCAGATTGTACCAGTGTGGATAGACTGAATGAGTCCAGATAGTTTCTAATCTGTTGGTTAACTAGTTTTTCTAGCATTTTAGAGGGTAGGAAGCAGGGAAATAGGCATATAATTATTTAGAACACTAGGATTACCTGATTTGAAGAGCGGCATGACATGGTCTGTTTTTTCAGACAGGTGGATGAATACCCTGAGTAAGGGACAGATTGAAGAGGTGGGTAATGGGGGCCACCAGGATGTGGTAACTTATTTTCAAGAAGTAAGGGTCTATCAGATTGGCTCCAGCACTTTTCCTAGTGTCCAATTGCAGTAGCAGATCTTCAATTTGCTGCAGAGAAATAGGGATGAAGGAGAATACTGCTTCAGACGCAGGTGGGGCTGAAGAGGCAGGGGTCTGGGCCTGACCACAGAGCTGGTATTGTAGGTTGTTTGCAGGAGAGGAGTGAAACGCCAGGCCAGCTGTAGCAAAGTGGTTATTGAGAAGGTCTAGATTTGTGTGTTTGCCTGTGAAGGTAGAACCACTGGATGAGATTTTAGTGGGGAGAGAATCTGACGACCTATGACCCTCTACCTCCTTCAAGGTCTTCCAAAATTGAGTGGTGCTATTTGTCGAGGAGTCCAGTTTGTTGCTGAAGTAACTAGCTTTAGCAGCTCTGGTAAGTTTTGTGCATAGGTTTCTAGCTACTCTAAAAGCCATCCAGTCAGCAGGGAGTTTGGTCCTGCACGCTTTTTTCCAAAGGGAATCCCCGTGAAGCAGTGTAGCTTTGAGACTGGCTATAAACCAAGGACACAAAGTTTTCCTAGTTTGCAGTTTAAGTAAGGGTGCATGCCGATTTATAGCGTTAAGGAGAATATTGTGAAACACTTTGTAAGCATCCGTGTAACCCCTAGGTGGCGCTATCCCAAGGGCTATTACCCCTGCCTGCTTGGCTAGTAGCAGGTTAAGGGGCCTGAGTTCTGAAATGGGTGCCTCCACCCAGAGATCAGGGTTGGTAGTGGTCAAGCTAACCTGGGCACAGCCCTCCGGGACACTGTAACCCCCCTCTTTCCCCTCTAGTGGCCTGAACACTGTACAATAATCACTTTCACAATACCCCTGGTACACCACACAAGTACCCACACTGTTTGCACTTACCACCAGGGCTGGTTTCTCTGGCTTGACCCTGGGGACCCCCTATAAAACAATGTTATGCACAGCAAATAGCAACAGTACAGTACTTTGAGCACAAACTGGAACCACAGTCAGATTACATGCAGAAAAAGTTAGATCTGATTTATTCAGGGGACTTGAACAAGGATGGGGCAAAAATCAGGTTAATTAGCTTAAATGTTATATTAGTCAAGCAGTTATGCATGCGCTTTGAGCCCCCCACAGTCCACCTCTGGGTACCCAGGTGGAGAAGAGATGTCTGGGGTTGCAGCTGGTTGGGGCCCTGTGATGGAAAACACAACATGCATAGCACACAATATTTGTAATCCGGAGCCAGAGGGCTCAGTTCGTAAAGGAAATGAAACAACAAGACAATCAGATGACACACTCAGATTAAGCTGTTGTTGCAGGGAGCTACCCTGGTATTTACTCACGATACCCAAGATTGGACACAGGCTGGACGAAAATCGAGACTGCAGGTGGTTGATCTGGAATGGCAGGAGAAGCAGGGCCCACATGAGTCGCAGAGGCGTCGTTCCTGTTCAAGCGTGGAGCAGGGGGCTGATCATACCTCTCAACCTCTTGCCTCATGAATCAGGGACAAGGCTTAAAAAAATCAGGGACAAAGACCCCAAGTCAGAGACACATCTTAAAATCTGGTACTATTCACTCAGAAAGCTGATAGGATAAAGGGATATGTGTTAAGATGCATTTTCTGAAGAATAACAAGTCTGTTACTTTAGTGTAGATAGGTCACTGACAGAGCAAAGGCCGATGGCACATTTATAAAGTAGAAAAAGAAATGGGCAGACTGGATGGGCCTTGCGGTCCTTATCTGCCGTCAACTTCTATGTTTCTATGTTTCTAATGTTTGACATTATTTTATGCTTTTAATCCCCACTGTTTTGTCACAAGAACACAAATTTTATGACGGACAGAGGAAAAATTTGAGGCAAAATCAGGGACGTCCCTGAAAATTAGGGACAGTTGAGAGGTATGGGGCTGATCCTCAGGCAGGTCTCTCGTCAATGGCTTCTCTGTGCAGTGGGTAGTCTGGCTGGGCCAGTCTGCCATGCCCAGACTGCATGGAGACAAATTTGGATGCAGTCCATTTTGGGCTGGATACAGCTTTCAGCAAGCAGAACACAGTTCACACAGTGGGGGACTAACTCATGACCCACTAGCAGCTCATAACACATTTACATGTAAGGGAATTCTACTGTACCAGGCAAAGCGCTCCCCGGTCATAATCGCAAAGTTTCTGCACACACCGTGAGCTTAGGGGTAGCTGGAACTCCTGACAGGCTGATCGCATTCAGCAAAATCCTCGGTCTTCTTCAGGTTGAGCCTGGCCCACTTCAATAGCTTACTTTAGTCACACAAACTTGGATTTAGTTCAAAATAATTCTCTTCTCTCCCTCTCAGGAGCAGCACACCGACATGCAGGCCAAAAACTTAGCCTTTTCAGAGTTCTCCCATGCGAATCCACTCAGGATTGCTGCTCAGAATCACTTCAGCTCCTTCTTGTTCAGCTTCCAGCTTAGATCTAACTGAAAACTGCAAGCAGCCCGGGACTTCCCCAAGATCCAAAAGATTTGGTTGGCTGATTTGGCTGTCAGTCAAAGCAAGAGCTCCCCCTTCAGTTGCAAAAAAGGTGCAAAAAAGCTCCAAACTAAAGTTCCTACAGATTTTGAATTCAGACAGCTCCTGTAGTCTGGCTACATTTTAGGTCCCACCAGTACTGTTTGGTCCAATTTGGAGTCCAGGACCAAGAAAGTGGAGACAAACAAAACAGTCCTTGCTACAAAGAAAGCAGGTTAGACAAACTACATTATCATTATCACTCTAAATGATTTTCAGTAAATAGTTACATCTTTCAACAGAGCTCCCTCTCAGATTACTTAAACTGCAATTAGGCAGCTCTTAAAGAGACAGTACACAGAGGCTATACAGGCTCTGGTAATCACATTTAAACTGCTAAAATGCACGACACTAGCCTGGCAGTGAGCATTTAGGCAAGCTCAAGGAAGACTTTTTGGGAACCCCCATTTGTAAGGGGGTTACAATCCGTCACTGTAGCGGCAAGACAAAAGTCTTACCAGCAGGAATATTGAAGATCCGAAAGGAAAGCAAAAAGATTGAGGTTACATCGGCACCTTTGAGGATGTACCTAGAGGTTGAAATTGGTTTTGGTATAGACCTAACACAAGCGATAGTGCAGTGATCGCTAAGGTCATTAAAAAAAACACCTGAATGTTCTCATGACCCTAGCATACCCAGACCCTGGTGTTCATATGTGGTTCTACATGGTCCTTCATGCCCCATGTGGGGCATTCTTGGGGGGAACCTGTGGCAGATACTCACCAAATGTCCACTGAGGATGCCCCTCCCTCCCTTCATATCTCTGGCACAGAATGGAACTGTGCCATATGAAGGCATCATGGGTGCTGCTGGGGTTCCATGTCAGGACATTGCTGATACATCTTGTTGCATCACACACCACCTAGCAATTCATGGAGTGATACTCTTTCACATTCAGGTAGGTTTCCACGCCATCATTGGCGGGTGTCCACATTGCAACTTGGGAGCAGTCAGTGGCTCTGAGTAGGTGTGCAACTTGATGGAACTACTGCATGGTTGCTGTACACTCCACCAGGGTGCTGGGGAATATGATGACCTCACCTGCATGTTCCAGCAGTGTGTCTAGGAACTGTTCCAACAGGCACAAGGTGGCCAACTATGAGACACCAGTGGTGTCCCCAGCTGGTGCCTGGAGTGTTCCTGTGGCCAGGAAACACATTGCAGTCCTCACCTTCAGCTTCATGGACAATGCATGGCTATGCTGGATGTCACTCCGGGGCTGGTCATGCAGGAGCTCCCTGAGCTGCCTAAGCATGAGCCTGCTGAGCCTGTACCAGCCCATGAGCTGGTCATTACTTAGAACCTCGAATGAGACTCATGGATGGTAACATCTGGGTGCAGCATAGTGCCTCTGTGGCCTATGTATAAGCCTAGGGTGGGTATCTACCCTCTCCTCCTTCTGTACAGCCCCCTTTAGAATGTACAGTAGATGAGTGCCCCTGAACACCATCTTGGCTTATTGACTGCAGTGTCTCCATCTGCCGCTGGAGTTTGCCTGGGTTTAAATTAGCCTTTTTATAGGCAGTAATAGCACAGCGCTAAGTATCCTGCACTAATCCCATTGCACAGTGCTACCAGGCTGAATATCGCACTGCACTGGTATGCAAGGTCATTACGCATTGCTTACATTTTCTTTGCAAGAACGTGTTATCGGCTTTAGCATGTGCTGTGCCCCCTTTGAATATGAGATTCCGGGCAAACCGCCATGGGCACAACGCACGATGGTGCACTTTTCGTGATGTGCACTTTCGAATATTGGGCCCTCAGATTACTTGCTCAAGGTGACACAGAGAGCAAGTCGTTGTGGTCAGATTTGAACCTGGGATTAAGTAGCTCCCCTGCTCTGTATTTCTAATTACTTGACTACTCTGCTTCAAGGTATAAGTTGGTTTTGGAAACCTGATTAGCAGCCTTTGCTAATCAACATCATGCTAATTAGTAACCAGCCAAGTTGAGGAACAGTTTCACTAAATGGTTATTTGTATTTATAAGATACAGTTCGGAAGAGTGTAGTTGCATAGGAAAGTGTCAAAGTGCAAGAACTATTTCTGCAATTCTGTTTTACTACACGTTCAGGACACTATTACCACTATTTGGAAATGTGTTAGTGCAGCAAATCAGTTGATTAGTAACATCTGCTAATCAAGGCTGCATTTAATTTGCAAGTATCATTTTTTGGGGCAGCAAATTGCTATGTGAACACAATGATGCTATGCATTGTGCTTTCCTTAAAGTAGCAGTGCAGCAAAAAATGTTTTTTCTAAACAGCTAATTTCACGTACAGTTAAAAATGTTAGCATACCTCTCAAATCTACTTTTCTAGGTACCTCCTATGTTGCACACCAGTTTTTATATTGCTCCTAACCCTTACCAGGTTTACAGTGGTATTGCTAAGCCAAATGTGGCAGTCATCTCTTTTTCTTGAGAAAAAAATTAATTAAAACATTTATGAAATACTAACATTTTGAAGGAACTAAAAATGTTTATCAACAAATAAAACCGGAAGATGCCAGTAATCTTTTACAGTGAAAAAGGTAGTGTCACATTTTTTGCCCATTTTCATTGCACTGCTGTTTAAAGGGCAGGGCCCAGCCAGCCCAGTGGCGCTGAGAGTTGAGGCGCTAGACGCCACACCTCACACCATAGAAGTCCATAGAACTGCTCTCTCTTCCCAGGAAGGGTCTCAGGGTTCCTGTCACTGAGCGCGACCTCTGGTGGCTGGTGGGGAAAGCAACAGTAGTGACATGTCGTGAGCAGGGGCAGGTTGCGGCGTCGTTGCTGCAAGTCCGAACCCAAGGGGACAGCAACTTAGTAGAAAAAATCCCACCCTGGGGATAGGCGAGGCACCCTGGCTCCAATGGTCCACACTCCAGCATCGGGCTCATGCTCCCCTCCAGGGCCGACTCGTGTATGCCCGGCACCCTATACTGTAAGACAGAGTGCCCTGGGCGATTAGGGTGGCCCTTCCTCCGGGGGGGGTGTGTAGATCCTGGGGTTGTGTCAGGCTGCATGGGGGAAGGGGCTCAATGGTCTCAGATGGGAGGTAGAGAGGTAGAAGTCCCGAGGATGCCTGAGAGAGTTCCCCGGGGCCAAGTGGGAGCAGAAAAAAGATAAAAAGATGTATACGAAAAAAAAAAAAAAGCTGGGCCCAGATATTCAAAGCTTTGCGCTAGGCATAGAGTGTTTGCGCCTGCGCTGCATATGTAATTGCACAGGAATGCCATATTCAGAGGGCATCGCTGCATGCATTATTAGTGTCACTGCCCTAGCACAGATGTAATGTATGCAGGATCCAAATGTGTGTGTGTGTGTGTGTGTGTGTGTGTGTGTATGGAAACTTGCATAATGTGCATAGCACAGTATTCAGCATGACAGTGCTGTGCAAACGGGATGCACAGGTCACATAAAGCTGCGCAAATACCAACTATGAAAAGGATGTCTTAAGCCGGGGCAAGCCCTAGAGGCAGAGGGAGACACTGCATGCCACAGACCAAGATGGCTAACATGGCGGCACACACTGTTTACCTGACGCAGCAGGTCATGGAGGAGGAGAGGGTCAATGCCCACTCTGGTCTCAGACGCAGGGCACGGAGGTGCTATGTTGAAAACAGATAATACTGTCCACAAGCCACATTTGAAGTCCTCAGTGATGACCAGCTCGTGGGCTGGTACAAACTCAACAGGCCCATGTTCAGGCAGCTGTGTGAGCTGCTGCATGACCAGCTGTGCGCAGACACCTAGTGCAGCCATACGATGTCCGCAGAGCTCAAGGTGACTGCTGCACTGTGCTCCCTGGCCACCAGAACCTTGCAGACACTGGTGCGGGACACCACCCATATCTGTCAGTCAGCCATCTCATGACTGTTGGGCCAGTTCCTAGATGCCTTGCTGCACCATGCTAGGGAGTTCATCTTATCCCCAGCATGCCAGCTGACCAAACAGCATCCATGCAGCAGATCTATCAAGTCATGCACCTCCCATATGTACTCGGTGCCACTGACTGCACTTATGCTGCCATCCAGACACCCACCACTGTAGGAGTGGATGCCTATGTGAATAGGAAGGGGTACCACTCCATCAGTTGACAGGTGGTGTGTAATGCATCATCAGCATCCTGGCATGGTACTCCAGTAGTGCCTACAATGCTTTCATCTGGCACAATTCCATTCTATGCCAGAGGTTTGAAAGTTGGGATATCTATAGTGGCCACCTCCTTGGTGAGTATGCCCCAAAGGCCTCCCTCATGTGACAGATGATAACACTAACCAATGCCATTTACCTACACAGGGGACAGTGCATATCTCATGGATCCCTGGCTTCTCACAGCTGTCCTGCGACCTGCATCTGTTGCACAGGACATGCAGCATCATTGAGGATGTATTTGGAATGCTCAAGATGCAGTTTAGATACCATGATCATTCTGGTGGTACCTTACAATACACCCTTCAGAAGGCCTGCGCCATATTCCTTGCTTGTTGTATACTACACAGCATGGTGCCCAATCGTGGGATATGCATGCCATCCCAGAGGAACAATCCACAGCGGATTCCAAGGTAGAGGACCAGGGGACACAGAAGCAGCTCATCAGGCATGACCCCAGGATGGCCAAGAGGGCCCAGGAGTACAGAACCCCCATCATGACAGACCTCTTCAGACATGGAAGGTAAGCACAGACTACACAGGAGACTAATGTGTTTAGTCAGTGTATTATCACATACTGTAACAATACCAGTACAGGCATAGAGGCAATCCAGGTGAGGGGTTAACAGAAATACAGTCCATCCAGGTGGGAGTTAGCAAATAAGGTGTGCACACAGATACAGATACAGTCCATTCTGGCAGGGGGGTTCTAAAGGGGTGTAAACATATATACATGCCCGCCAGACAAGGAGGTCTAAGAGTGGGAGTAAACAGAAATACAGGCCATTCAGGTGGGTTGGGGGGATGGATGGATGTAATAGGCCACAAGGGCAGGGGGCAATGACACATGGGTAATATGAGTGAAGGGACTGATGGTGAACATGTTGGAGAGGGTTGGCGAGTTGCATCCTAAATGTGTCTCTTACCACTTACCCGGGTATGGACATTATGTGTGCACCGTACCCAGTATGGTTGGGAGGAGGTCCTCATCCACAATATAGGGGATGAGCATGGGGATGGTGTTAGCTACCCCAGGCCACAGCCCTGCGGGGTACTGCCCATGGCGAGCAGCAAGCTGCGTCCGGTGTGTGCGGTGTCCTTGGTGTCCTGGGTGTTCATATTCTGGCACTGTGTGGAACTGACATACATTGTGCTGTCTTCCATGGGGTGACAAAACTCCCACTGGACAGGCCGGGGCCATGGCCAGCCCCAGCAGTGCCTGCCACCATAGCTGCATCTTCCAGCACAGTGTCACGCAGGCGATCCATTCTGATGACAATATCCTGGTGCAGGTTGCGGATGGCCGCCATGTGTTCTGCATGACATGCCTCTGCCCACTCCTCGGCATGCTGCCTGTCATCTGCAGCATGTGGCAGATGTGTGTCGGTTCCTGCTGCATGTCTCTCTGTGCCTCCATGGCCAACTGCAGCAGCTGCTGGTTGGCAGACACATCCCACTAATGCCAGAGGCATCTACTGGGACAGGGTTAGGCTGCACCCTCGGCCATTGTACACTCCAGGGCGGCACCGCAGTTGGTGCTGTGGTGCATTGTGGACATTGCAGACTGACTCTGGCCAGGTCAGTGGGATGGGCTTGGGGTGGCACGGTGGATCATGGGGAATCACAGTGGTGCCTGGCCCTGTGGAATCTGCATGGGGTGGCAGGGTGATGGTCGTGACGGTGATGGGGGTTGTGGAGTGGCAGAGTGGTGACTATGTCAGGGGCTGTGGGGAGCTGCATCACTGTGACCGCAGTCCTGCATGGAGGCAGTGGTTGGGTCCCATTGCTATGTGGCTGGCAGGGATGGACAACCCTTCCTGGTCTGGGGCAGGCCCCTCTTGGTTCCATGTCATAATAGCAATCGCAGAATAGCGATTACTATTATGGCGAGTGTATGTCATCGAAAAGCAAATCAGCGATATACAGTTTCAGGCGATCCGACATTTGGAATCGGAAAAAGTGTTTTTGCGGGGAGGGGGGACTGTGCCCCCCCCCACACACATACCCTGAATAAGGATTCTCAGCTACAGGGGGGTGCATGTCATGGAGGGGGCAATATCCCTACACCCCAAAAAAATTAAGTGCCATGGCCGCAGGCAGTGGCAACATTTTCCCGCACCCGGTCCCGGTACCTGCTGCACCTGAGCTAACCACCAACACCATCACACCACACAGCTAGCTCAGGGGAGCAGGTACACCCATACCTCTTAACCCGCTCTTAACCCATTCCTTGCCCATCCCCTTCCCCTCACTATCCCCCCTTCCTGTCACCACACACTACCGCAGCGGTTGTGTACAGTCGCTACCCTTGCAGGGTAGCCCATAAGTATAGTGCCCAATATGAGTCGCCGTTTTGATGTGGTGCCCGTATTAGGTCGCTATACTCACGGTATTCTCCAGCTCTCAGCGAAGGTCTTATCATCATCAGCATCACCATCCTAACTAGTGTCAATCAGCAGGCGCACGCAGATGGCAAGCAGGGGCAGTTGCTGCCGAGATGGACCTTGAGCATCCTCCGTCATGTCCGGTACAATGTGGTGAGCTGCTGAAAGATGACAGGAAAGATATATAGCCATGTACCATACAGGGTTGTGTGATGGCCAAGGCAGCAAGCATGCCTGGCATATAGTGACACACCAGCCATATTTGTCGGTGCACCACCCATACTCCCTGTGGCCATACACACCACACACCTCTACAACGGAGAGCACACACCCCATCACCAGGGAGCGCATATCCCAACACCAGTGAGCATACACCCCATCACCAGGGAGCACATATCCCAGCACAGTGAGCCACCACACACGGAGCACATCAGCACCATCACCATCAGATACTATCGCTCAGTATTTACTGAAGAGAAGGTAGGGCAGGGCCCACAGCTCAGCACCATGGATACAGGGGGGAAGGAGGTGAGCACTACTCCCTTCACAAAAGAAAGGGTCCTACAAGAGCTCGCTAAGCTCAGGGTGGACAAAGCAATGGGACCTGATGGCATACATCCCAGGGTACTTAAGGAGCTAAGGGTGGAACTAGCAGAGCCATTAGCAGAACTGTTTAGTGATTCTCTGAGCACAGGAGAGGTCCCAGAAGACTGGAGAAGGGCTCATGTGATCCCGCGCTCCACAAGAGTGGTAGCAGGAGGAGGCAGGAACAACAGACCAGTCAGTCTTACCTCAGTAGTGGGCAAGATTATGGAGGCACTCCTAAGGAAAGGATAGTGCAACACCTGGAACCATAGGGGCACAAGATCCAAGACAGCATGGGTTTACAAACAAGGTCCTGTCAAACTAATCTCATAGATTTCTTTGACTGGGTAACCAGAGTGGTGGACCAAGGGGGAGCAGTTGATGTTGCCTACCTTGACTTCAGCAAAGCTTTCGACACTGTTCCATATAGAAGATTGATAAATAAGCTGGGTAGGCTCGGGGTGGGTCAGAAGTTGGTCAACTGGGTGGCAAACTGGTTGACGGGCAGAAAACAGAGAGTGGTGGTAAATGGTATACAGTCAGAAGAGATGCAAGTCATAAGTAGGGTACCTCAGGGATCAGTCCTGGGGCCAGTCCTCTTCAATATCTTCATTAGTGACATTGCAGATGGACTAGAGGGTAAGACTTGTCTGTTTGCAGATGACACCAAGATCTGCAACAGAGTAGATGATCCAGATGGGGTGGGCGGAATGAGAAGAGATCTGGATAAACTAGCAACATGGTCAGAAGAGTGGCAACTGGGATTTAATGCAAAGAAGTGCAAGATCATACACATAAGGAAGAGAAACCCTGAAGCCACCTATAGGCTGGGAGGGGAGTTGCTGGCAGTCACAAATGAAGAAAGAGACTTGGGCATCATCATCACCGATGACCTGAAATCATCCAAGCAGACCTCTAAAGCAGTAGGTAAGGCTAGGGGGATGTTAGGGTGTATTAGTAGGGGTATCACAAGTCGTAAGAGGGAGGTAATAATCCCTCTTTACAAGACACTGGTTAGGCCCCATCTGGAGTACTGCGTGCAGTACTGGAGGCCACACCTTCACAAGGACATTAACCAAATTGAGGCAGTCCAGAGAAGGGCAACCAAAATGGTGTAGGGACTGCATCAGAAGACATATGAGGACAGATTAACGGAGCTCAATATGTATACCCTTGAGCAAAGGAGGGAGAGAGGTGATATGATCGAAACATTCAAACACCTTAAGGGCATTAACAAGGTGAAAGAGTCTAACATGTTTAAATATAAGAAAAATAGCAGGACAAGAGGACACAGCATGAGACTAGAGGGAGGCCGATTAAGGGGGAATGTGAGGAAATTATTTTTCACAGAAAGAGTGGTGGATGCCTGGAACGGCCTACCTCAGGAAGTGGTGGCTATGAATACAGTACAGGGCTTCAAACAGGCATGGGATAGGCATAAGGAAGCAATACAAATGAGTATGAATAGATAGGCCACAGATAGATCAAAGGACGATGGCACATTTATAAGGTAGAAAAAGAAATGGGCAGACTGGATGGGCCTTGCGGTCCTTATCTGCCGTCAACCTCTATGTTTCTATGAGCATATATCCCAGCACCAGTAAGCACACATCTTATCACCAGGGAGCACACATCCCAGTACTAGTGAGCACACTCCCCATCACCAAGGAGCACATATCCCAGCACCCGTGAGCACACGCCCCATCACCAGCGAGCACTCATCCCAGCACCATTGAGTCCACTCCTCATCACTAGGGAGCACATATCCAAGCACCAGTGAGCACACACCCCATCACCAGGGAGCACATATCCCAGCACCAGTGAGCACACAGCCCATCACCAGGGAGCACATATCCCACCACTAGGGAGCACATATCCCATCACCAGGAAGCACATATCCCAGCACCAGTGAGCACACACCCCATCACCTGGGAGCACACAGGTGACAACACATGGGACACAGTAGTGAGTACCACACAGGCAGCGACCCACCAGGAGACATGGAAACAGTTGTGCGACTTCCACCCAGTGTGTCACACAGCACTGGCATATGCATGCGCCTATATATATATATATATATATATATATATGTATATTAACCCCTGCAAATGGGGTTCCAAAAGACTTCAGGAGCTTGCTTGAATGCTCCAAGCCTGAATGGTGTTTGGCATTTAAGCCATTTATCAGTGAGTGTTTTTAGAACCTCTGGTACTGTTTCTTTAAGAGCTGTCTGCTTGCAGACATAATTAGTTTGTATGGGGGACTGTGTGCTTCTCTGAGTACCACCTGAGCTGCTGCCAATTCACTTCATTTTGCAGTCACTAGAGTGCAAAGGGAACCTATCTGAAAGATGTAACTGTTTGCCAGAAATTATTTAGAGTAATAATGAAATTACAGTTTGTCTAACCTGCTTTCTTTGCAGTCAGAACTGTGTCTGCTAGTTCCCCATTCTAGTTTTGAACTGCTGAACTGGACCAATCAGTGTGGGTAATAGCTCTAAAATGGTGCCTTGGACGAATCAGAACTTGGACTCATAATCTGAGCCAGCCACAAGAGGATTGTATGGGCAGTGACTCTGGGAGATGTAGTTTAGACTTCAGTGCCTTTTGGACCAACAGCAGCAGTCTATTGTGAGTGACAGCCAATCCAGTCAAGAACTGGGAGGAACTCAAAGGAAGTGCCCGTTTTTCAGTTGGAGTGTCAGTTGAGCTTTGGCAGTGAAGAAGGAAGGAGCCCTGTGCTTTTTCAGTGTGCAGTTTTAGTCAAAAACGTGTGTAAGGCCCAGAGTTCCGGTCTGCAGCTTGTGTAACAGCTTGTTAGGACTGAATCCGTCCTGTGAAAAGAATCAAAGGATCTCTGAAGAGTAGAAACCAGGCTCACCCTGTAGAAGACTGGAGGAATTGTTGAAAATTACCTCGGTCTGTCAGAACTGAATCTGCTGTGTGTTCTCCGGTATTGTGCAGTAATTGCGATCGGGATACAGATGCAGCCTGCCTGGTATAGTGCTTCTTTTATATGGATGTGTGAAGAGGTTTGTGTACCTCAAGTGAGCCCTGCTGACATTGAAGGACCCTATCTTATTTGGAGGTCGTGAGTACTAATTCAGGGTCGCTCCTGTTGAATTGCCACATTAAATCCAAATGGAATTACTGTACTGCTGACTGTTTAATTCTCCTTTTCTCTGTGTGAAAGGCCCCTACCAGCTGCCACGGTTTGGACTAGCCACTAGGGCTTGGGTACCCAGGGACAGTAACTGATAGGGATAGGCCTGTGCACAGAGCCATAGGTAGATTATTAGAGTGATAAGCTAATTAACCTGATTTCCCCTGTCCTTGTTATATCCCCTAAATAAATCAGAGCTGCTTGTTTCAGCAAAGTTATACTGCCTGAGGTATTTGTCTATGTTAAAGTACTGTACTGTGATTGTTGCACTGTATCTCATTTCACAGGAGGTCCCAGTGCCGGACCAGACCTGGGGGTAAGTGTATACTGTGAAGGTAATTCTGATATATTGTGTGGCCACTAGT
Organism: Neoceratodus forsteri; assembly: GCA_016271365.2. Classification (NCBI taxonomy): domain Eukaryota; kingdom Metazoa; phylum Chordata; order Ceratodontiformes; family Ceratodontidae; genus Neoceratodus; species Neoceratodus forsteri. The sequence goes on along the minus strand of CM028137.1, from coordinate 724,069,727 downwards.
GGGAAGAAAGGGGTGCAGTGTCCCAGAGGGCTGTGACCAAGTTAGTTTAACTATTGCAAACCCTGACCTCTGGGTGGAGGCACCCGCCATTGGATCCAGGCCTCAACCTGTTAGTGGCAAATCAGGCAGGGGTAGTAGCCCCTGGGATAGCGCCATCTAGGGGTTACATCTTGGAGGCTCACCGCTGGGATTGTGTGTCCTCTAGTGGCCATATTTACGAACCACTGTTCAGAAAAAAATGGGTACCCCGACAGAAGTGGCTGTGCACCGGCTGGTGGAGTGGTGTACTGGGGAGGAGATCGACCCCCAAAATGCTATGCTTATCCTGGACATCCCCCTGGGTATCAATACGGACACTGTGCAGGGAGTACTTTCCAAGGTGGAAGGTTTACAAAACCCTGTGGTGGTGGGTCGGCATGCTAATCTGCTCACCCACACTTTCCTGGCCCTAGTAGAGTTTAAGGATCCCATAGATAGCTCCAAAGTGCCACAGACCATTACCCCAGAGGGAGCCCTCACTGCTTGGAGAGTGATAACTAAGGACAGTAAAGACCCGGTGGGGAATCAGCCCCCACCACTATCTGAAACTTTTGAGGAGAAATTTGCTGAATGGTTGCTGGGAGAGGGGAAAACTGTGGAGGACTTGAAGAAACTATTCTTGCCACCTGGGGGTGTTCCTCCCCCAACACCCTCTCCTGCTCCAGTGCCCGTAATGGTGGCTGAACCAATGCAGACTCCTATTTCTGCACCTGCCATTAGTCACGACTCTTACCGAAGGTTGAGGATCTTCTCTGGCACCCTCCCCACCCCCCAAGGGGAGGATGACTGGGAGACCTGGATAGACTATGTTGCCCCCCAAGTGCTAGAATGGCAATGCTTGAAGGCAAAGTTTAAAGAGGGTTAGTGAGAGCCTCCGAGGTCCTGCCCTGGCTACCATCCGTGCTAAACGGGCCAGTAACCCTGAAGCGACTGCACAGGCCTATCTTGAGGCCTTGGAGAATGTGTATGGGAGCCCAGATTCTGATGAGGACCTATGGTGGAGAGTAAGAAATGCACAACAGTACCAAGGGGAGTTGTTGTCTGTGTATGTCTCTCGGCTGGAAAAATTGTTGCAAGAATGCCTCAGAAAGGGTAGTTTGCCAGCGATTGAACTGGACCGAACCAGACTGGACAGAATCCTTAAGTCTGCCCCTTCTCAGAACTGCTGTTGCTTCAGTTACACCTGGCAAATCAACTGGAACCCCACCCTCCCATGATGAGTTAATGAGAGAAATTCGAGGAGTTGAGAAAGGCGACCACTGGAGGTACCTGCACCAACAGCTGTGGCTACGACCCGAGTGACTGAGGGTGACCCATCAAGTGAAGTTCAGGGGCAGAGGTTGACAGTCAATGAGTGCTCTGACAAGGAAAAGATATGCCACAATGGGGCGAACTGTTGAGAGATCCAGGAATTCAAAACAGTCCCTTTATGAAGGCCACGCTGCAAGTATGGGCCCTGACCTATATCCGACTGCATCTGCTATGGGGTGGGGTACCCACCCATGTATCTCCTGCTGATAACAGCTCCAAACTCAATTCCTTGACCATGGAAGTGGAGAAACTGACGAGATGTCTCCAAATGCTTATCACGCCAGACAGAGATGGCACCCAGGTTTCCAGTTAGTAATACCCCGCCTGGCTCCCAGTGTGGCGCCTCGGCCAGCTCAAACTCCAGAAAGTATGTTTTGCTATAATTGTGGGAAAGATGGGCACATGAAAAGGGAATGCCAGTCCCCAAAAGACACTGACAAAGTTGCATATAGGCTACAAGGAGAGCTTGGAGAACAAATCAGTGGTTAAGAGGTGCACGACATGATCCCAGTGAGGGCACCAAAATGCTAATTCACGTCCTTTTGTGGCAAGGTCAGTTGCCCAGGCCCCCACTACCGCCTCTCAGACTGGTCCAGAATAGTGGGTCCCTCCATGGAGACCACTGTAAAGGTGAATGGAGTGTCTACAAGAGCTGTATTAGACAGTGGCTCCCAAGTGACAATTATGTTCCAGGATTGGTATCAGAAGCATTTGTCAGACGTGCCTTACAACCATTAGAAGGACTGCATGTATGGGGGTTAAGTGAGAAGGCCTACCCCTATTCCGGGTATATCCGAATTTGGCTGTCTTTCCCCACCTCCGTGGCTAGAGTGGCCGAACAAGTAGAGACCCTAGCCTTAGTGTGTCCCCCACTGGACTGTATGATGGTGTCCCTTTGTTGATTGGAACAAATGCTCATATGTTCGGAAGGCTGGCACAGTTGTGTTATGAAAAACAGGGGTCAAAGACTAGTAGAGCTTTAAGAGTTCCGGCTTTAATTAAGAAGGCCTATGAGGCACAGAGAGATGCTGAAAAACAGAACCAGAGGAACCGGTCGGAATTGTATGGAAGAACGATCCTGAGTCTCTGATCCTGGCGCCAAATGCCCAGTGTACCTTACAGGGAGAGGTCCGATCAGAAAGGATGTTAAGAATAAAATATTAATGTTGGATGCACCAGGCGATGGAAAATTGCCAGAGGGACTGCTGGTCAAGCCTAGTATTTTGCCCGCTAGAGCCCATGCTTATGCCAGAAGGGTAATGGTCCAAGTTCATAATGTGTCTGAAAGAGACATTCCGAGTAAACAGAGGTTGCATCCTGGCTAATGTGCATTGTGCAGACACTGCAGTGCTACCCAGAAGCAAGAGTTCAAGGAAGAATGACAGAGTAACGCCTGACTTGTTTGATTTCGGCGACTCCCCGCTGCCAGCTGAATGGAAAGTGAGGATCAGTGAGAAGCTTGCCGAGAGAGACCAGGTGTTTTCTTTAAAGGAATGGGATGTAGGATGCGTGCAAGGAGCTGAGCACAATATCCGGCTGCATGACGAAAGACCATTTCGTGAGGTCTCACGCCTGGCACCTGCTGACATAGATGATGTGAGACGCATCTGCAAGAGATGTTAGCTGCTGGTGTAATACAAGAATCCAGAAGCCCTTATGCTTCCCCATTGTGGTAGTGAGGAAAAGAATGGAACAGTAAGGATGTGTGTGGATTATCGCATCTTAAACCGGCGGACTATCCCTGATCAGTACACAATGCCCGCATTCAGGATGCTTTGGACTGCCTAAGCGGGAGCAAGTGGTTCTCTGTGCTGGATCTCCAGATGGGTACTACCAGATCGATGGCCCCAGAGGACCGTGGAGAAGACGGCCTTTATCTGTCCGTGAGCTTCTATGAATTCATGAGGATGCCTCAAGGGATTTCAGGTGCCCCAGCCACTTTTCAACGATTGATGGAGCATGCAGTGGGGACATGAACTTACTAGAGTGCCTGGTATACCTAGATGATGTTATTGTGTTTGGCAGCTCACTGGAGGAACATGAGAGCAGATTATTTAAGGTATTGGACCGACTGGAGGACTTTGGCCTTAAACTGTCCATTGATAAGTGTCAATTCTTTCAAACATCAGTAAAGTATGTGGGACACATAGTATCCACCGAGGAATAGAGACCGACCCAAGTAAAGTTGAGGCCTTGACCACCTGGCCACAGCCCAAAATCTAAAAGAACTGCAAAGATTCCTGGGATTCTGTGGTTATTATCGGAGCTTCATCAAGGACTATTCAAGAGTGATCCGCCCTTTACTTAACCTTACTCAAAGGTATCCCCAACCCACAAAAATACCAAAGTCAGCGTCCCTCAAGACTGAAAGAGTGTATTTTCATCCAGGTGAAGTATTTGGGGCCCGCTGGACTCCTGATTTGAGACTGCTTTTCATGAGATCATATATCAACTTACCCATGCTCCAGTGCTGGCCTATGCCGATCCAAGAAAACCTTACGTCCTGCACACTGATGCTAGCTTGCAAGGGTTGGGGGCTGTGTTGTACCAAGAGCACGAGAATGGCCTGAGACCAGTGGCCTTTGCCAGTAGAAGCCTGACCCCATCCGAAAAGAACTATCCTGTACATAAGTTAGAGTTCCTAGCTTTGAAGTGGGCTATTGTTGACCAATTCCATGAGTACTTGTATGGGGCTAAAATACTAGTAAAAACTGACAATAATCCTTTGACCTATGTGCAGACCTCAGCTAAGTTGGATGCCACTGGCCATAGGTGGCTTTCGCATTATCTACATATGACTATGCCTCGAATACCGAGCAGGTCTGAACCACATAGATGCTGATGCTCTCTCCCGGAGGCCTGTTCCCCAGAATGATTGGGTCCGATTGCAGAACCTGACATTCGGGCACTCTGCCGAAGTTTGACAGGGAGGAACAAATGTTCACGGACGAGTGGACTGCATGGTGGATTGCTTGGGACCTCTGAGAATTGCATACCTGCTGCTTATTGCCACTTTTCTGCAATAGACATTGGTGCACTGCCTCAGCTGGACAATGACAGTATTCGGCGGCTCAATCTCATGATCCCATGATCAAAGCAGCTTTAGAAGCCCTCTATGCAGGAAAAGATGTGTCCAAATTACGCCCACTGATTTGAGAACTGCACTGTTATACAAAGAAGGTCCTAAGTTGAAACTGATCAATAAACTGTTATACAGAGAAACAGTAGACAGAGGGGGACAAGTAGACAAACAACAACTAGTGCTGCCCACTGCCTTTCGAGACTCAGTACTGAGGTCCTTGCACAACCACATGGGGCACCTTGGTATAGACAGAACACTTGACTTGGTGAGATCCAGATTCTATTGGCCTAAGATGGGGGCTGATGTGGAGCAACACATTCAAACTTGTAGTCGCTGCTTACAGAGGAAAGCTTTGCCCCAGAGGGCTGCCCCTTAACATCACCACCAGTGCACCCATGGAGCTGGTCTGTATTGATTTTCTGAGTTTGGAGTCAGATCAAAGAAATATCAGTAATGTGCTGGTGGTCACTGACCATTTCACGAGATATGCCCAAGCTTTCCCACCAAAGACCAGAAAGCATCCACTGTGGCCAAAGTACTTGTAGAAAACTTTTTGTTCACTATGGGGCTCCACAAAGAATCCATTCTGATCAAGGGAGAGACTTTGAGAGTCGTCTGATCAAAGAGATGCTTTCTCTGTGGGAGTGCGAAGTCCAGAACCACTCCTTACCACCCCAGGGGACCCACAGCCTGAACGTTTCAACTGCACTCTAGATATGCTAGGCACCCTGCACCCAAAGGACAAGCCTAGATGGAGCCAACAAATTAGCACCCTGGTACATGCTTATAACTGCACCAAAAGTGATGCCACTGGATTCTCCCCCACCGCCTGATGTTTGGAAGAGAAGCTCGACTACCAGTAGATGTGTGTTTTGGGGTCTCTCTGATGGGGTTCAACTGACAACTATTTACAGTATGTGCAAAAGTTAAAGCCCAGCTAACTCATGCGTACCAACTGGCTCAAACCATGGCTGCCAAAAGAAATCTGGCCAACAAAGAAAGGTATGATAAAAGGTGAAAGCACAGGAACTCCAGGAGGGAGATCGGTATTGCTAAGAAATCTGGGACTGCATGGCAAGCACAAGATTGCTGACAGATGGCACCATCTCCCTCACATTGTAGTGGGCAAACTAGATGATCTGCCAGTGTACAAAGTAAGGCCTGAGAATAATTCAAAAGATGTAAAAACAATGCATAGAAATCATTTACTGCCCATTGGACAAATCTTAATTGAGTCTGAGCCCCTAGAAGATGCCCCCTCTGGACCAGTGACTAGAGCTGCTGCTAAGAAAAGATCAAGAAAGTCTGCACCTACAGAAGCAAAGTTAGAGTGTTCCCTCCACAAGTCCCAGTTGAGCATGACTGTCAGTCCATATCGGAAGAAAGTGAGAGTGACTTTGAATACTATCCTTCTTACGAACTGAGTCAATTGTTTCGGGCAATCCCTAGTCAATACTGGAGATGAAGCTGGGCCTTCTGGACTGTCTAAGCCCCCAGCTTCATCCCTGAGCCAATGCTCCCAGAAAGTGAAGTGCAAAGCATCAGATCAGATGAAATGGAATCATTGTGCATGGTTGAACTGTTTGAGCTTTCAGGGAGGAAAATGATAGATTGGGCAGACTGGTGATACACCGAACAAGAAGAGTATTTTGAGTGCCCTGACAGTCCACTGCCAGTGTCGAAAGCTCTCCATGCAGCCAAATGTTGTGGACTCAGAAACTGTAACCCCTGGAGCTGAAAGTGCCCCAAGTTCTAGCCTCTCTACCCCATGGAGACTCCCTGATAAGTGAGGACAATGCTGAAAATGAGGCTCAGAGTGCAGAGACTATAACAGTTCCCCCTAGAAAGACTGGTCGAGCTGTAAAGCCTGTGGTGCACCCTCAGTTATGATTCACTTGGGAGGCCTGTGGACTTGCCTCTCAATGTTGTCCATAAAGGACTGTATGTGTCCCGAGCTCATTGCCCAAACTGAGCATCAGTGCTAACTCCAAGTTACTTGTGTTGCCTCTAAGTATGGTGCCCTTGCCCCATCCAGCCCCAAGGTAACTGATAGGAAGGGCCCCTCTTCAGGTTTCATGTACAAGAGGTAATAACTTGAGTTATGGTACAATGTGTATGTAATACTGTGTAAAGAGTGACGTACTGCAATGTTTCAGAAATGTGTTCTTGGTAAAATGATATATTGACTGATGATTACATGTGCGAGCCTATTGCAAATGTATATGGTTGCAGTTGAAACTTATGGGGGTACTTGCTTGACGCAGACGTCAAGCTTTCCCAGGCCAGGAAGGGTGTAACCCCCCTGCAAATGGGGGTTCCCAAAAGACTTCCAGGAGCTTGCTTGAATGCTCCAAGCCTGAATGGTGTTTGGCATTTAAGCCATTTATCAGTGAGTGTTTTTAGAACCTCTGGTACTGTCTCTTTAAGAGCTGTCTGCTTGCAGACATAATTAGTTTGTATGGGGGACTGTGTGCTTCTCTGAGTACCACTCGAGCTGCTGCCAATTCACTTCATTTTGCAGTCACTAGGAGTGCAAGGAACCTATCTGAAAGATGTAACTGTTTGCCAGAAATTATTTAGAGTAATAATGAAATTACAGTTTGTCTAACCTGCTTTCTTTGCAGTCAGAACTGTGTCTGCTAGTTCCCATTCTAGTTTTGAACTGCTGAACTGGACCAATCAGTGTGGGTAGCTAGCTCTAAAATGGTGCCTTTGGACGAATCAGAACTTGGACTCATAATCTGAGCCAGCCACAAGAGGATTGTATGGGCAGTGACTCTGGGAGATGTAGTTTAGACTTCAGTGCCTTTTTGGACCAACAGCAGCAGTCTATTGTGAGTGACAGCCAATCCAGTCAAGAACTGGGAGGAACTCAAAGGAAGTGCCGGTTTGTCGGTTGGAGTTTCAGTTGAGCTTTGGCAGTGAAGAAGGAAGGAGCCCTGTGCTTTTCAGTGTGCAGTTTTAGTCAAAAACATGTGTAAGGCCCAGAGTTCCGGTCTGCAGCTTGTAACAGCTTGTTAGGACTGAATCCGTCCTGTGAAAAGAATCAAAGGATCTCTGAAGAGTAGAAACCAGGATCACCCTGTAGAAGACTGGAGGAATTGCTGAAAATTGCACTCGGTCTGTCAGGAACTGAATCTGCTGTGTGTTCTCCCGGTATTGTGCAGTAATTGCGATGGGATACAGATGCAGCCTGCCTGGTATAGTGCTTTCTTTTATATGGATGTGTGAAGAGGTTTGTGTACCTCAAGTGAGCCCTGCTGACATTGAAGGACCCTATCTTATTTGGAGGTCGTGAGTACTAATTCAGGGTCGCTCCTGTTGAATTGCCACATTAAATCCAAATGGAATTACTGTACTGCTGACTGTTTAATTCTCCTTTTCTCTGTGAAAGGGCCCTACCAGCTGCCACGGTTTGGACTAGCCACTAGGGCTTGGGTACCCAGGACAGTAACTGATAGGGATAGGCCTGTGCACAGAGCCATAGGTAGATTATTAGAGTGATAAGCTAATTAACCTGATTTCCCCTGTCCTTGTTATATCCCCTAAATAAATCAGAGCTGCTTGTTTCAGCAAAGTTATACTGCCTGAGGTATTTGTCTATGTTAAAGTACTGTACTGTGATTGTTGCACTGTATCTCATTTCACAGGAGGTCCCAGTGCCGGAACCAGACCTGGGGGTAAGTGTATACTGTGAAGGTAATTCTGATATATTGTGTGGGCCACTAGTGGGAAGAAAGGGGGTTGCAGTGTCCCAGAGGGCTGTGACCAAGTTAGTTTAACTATTGCAAACCCTGACCTCTGGGTGGAGGCACCATTGATCCAGGCCCCTCAACCTGTTAGTGGCAAATCAGGCAGGGTAGTAGCCCCGATAGCGGCCATCTAGGTTATATATATATATATATATATATATATATATATATATATACACACACACACACACACACACACATGCCCAGCTGGACAGAGCAGTCTGTCACTTACATGGCTGGGCTGGCTCACCACAAGCATCATCCGGCACTCTCATCTATATGGAGTGGAGACTGTTGCCTCCTCTGCAGAGTCTAGGGACGTACAGCTGCCAGTGCCTATGGGCCTGCTACTATCACATGCATCTCCCTGTGTGTTGTCGACAGGACCTCCTTTATCTACGTCTCATGTCCCTAAGGCACTTATGCACCACCTCTATGGGCCTGTTTTGGCCGCTGATGGTATTAAGCACAGCTATGATTTCTAGAGGCCTGCTGTACGTGGGCATTTTACACTGCCTGTGGGACAGGACTTTCTCCCTAGCCATGTAGGCCTGTGGCACTGCCTACAACTCCTCCTCAGAGAAGCAGTGGGCCTGTAACCTGTGTACGTCATCTATGGTACCTGCCTGACATGGGAGCGGAATACAGATGAGCAGGGAATACACACAGTGCAACGCAGATGGCATGTACATTGGGGTGAAGCCATCACAGCCCCTGTCAAGGACACGTATGTGTCCCGGCAATGCATGACCTAACACAGCTGGCAGCCTGCCTGACACAGGCCTGCCCGTGTGCAGATACAGCCACAGACAAGGGCACATACAGACAGGTGTGAAACAGAAGCTCAAGAGGGTGAGCACACCCATCTCACTAAAGTGCTGCTGTATAATGTGAACAAAAACAGAAAAAGAAACAGTGCACACAACACTGAAACTGAAGAAAATAATAAATCAATTGGTGCATAGGTGTGCAGACAATCAGCCCTTGAGATGGGCAGGAGCCCAAAGGAACCCAAGTCCACCACCTCCCAAGCAAGTATGTGAGAGTACAACAGCCTCTGACATCGTTCTCCTTTGACAACTACAGGAGAGACCTTCCACCGAGACATGACACCAGTACCAACAATAGATCTAGATGTGAGAGCTCCACTACCTCAACATTTCCGGGTGTACCACTGCATGCAGCATACACACTCTTCAGTGATCACCCATGTCTCATTCTTCTAGACCATTCTACAAGACACCTACCTCTAGCCAGTAGCCAACTGCAGTTCTGCTGTGAAATCCAGGTGGTGCAGTTTGTTCCTTTTATATGTTCCAGGCACAATTAGGCATGCTAGTATACAGTACATATACTTTCTAGTAATGACATACTAATGTAGGTGTTTGCCCTCTGACTGCAAAACTAGCTTGTTAGCGTACACTGGTTGAATACTGCAGATTTGCCACATGTGCTAGTGCAAAAACACTAGCATGTGTAGGCCTCTTGAGTGCAATGGCAGTATCTGACGCAGACATGATGTCCATGCAGCACATGCCATCGAAATCACTGGCGAGCGTATGCACAATGCTGTTCTACAGCGTTTGTGCTAATGTATGCCTTACGATGTGCCACTCCATGCCTGACATGTGCTCATGGAGCAACCTCCCCAATGAATGTACTTGCACCGCGCAACACAACGTTAGTGTGGTGCTACCTATTAAATGCATTGCTGAAATGGACAGGACACACCCATACAGCCCTGAAACTTACAAGACCTTTGTGAGAGTAAGGCCTAGGCAAGTGTACCAAATGTCAGGCAGATGAAGCAGGGATGTTCTACACAGGGATTGGAGGTGGTCTACCACAGAGCTGTGCAATCTGGTTGACCTGGTTGTGGCTTGGAAGGAGCAGCTGCTGGGCGAGGGTTGGGGTCTGACAGGCCAAGACCGAGGTATGGGTATCTGTGGGCAGCACATCACATGATGCACAGGGTCACATGCAACGGTGACCACTGTCGGCACCAGTAAATGTGTGATTTGGATAGTATCCTTTGTGCACTCTGTTTCATGATAATATACCTCGGGTACTGTTTCTGAGGGACTGTGCACTGTACCTGTGTGCCCCTGTTGTGCCCCCTTTGTCCTATGGGAGCTGCCCCATTGTATGGCCTTCTCATACATATGCAGGTGTATGGGCCCACTGTCCTAGTTAATGTCCCCTTGCCCTGTACATGACAGGAGCTGTTGTGTTACCCTTAGGCATTCACTGACCACGGCAGCATGGTTGCATGCTACCTCCGTGACATGGCAGCAGTGTCAGGGTGGATAACAGGGAGCTGTATTGTTTCTCTGAATGTTATTCAGGGTTTGGTTACTGCGTACAGTGAACAGGGCATGTTTTATCTATTTTATTTATTGTGTTCTCAAATTAGACACCTTTGAGCTGAAAGCTCTTTACGTAGGTTCCACATCAGAGGATTACATAAGCAGATTACACAGTAGCTGCCAACATAGGGGAAGCACTTACAAGAAAAATTGCCAGGAAATATATAAAACAAATCACAGCAAACAGTACAAAGTGAGGACATTAGGAGACAGGTTTGAGTGGCATTGTACAATGTATGCCAGGGCAAGAAGTTTATACAGAAGTTAGGCAGACAATTGGAGACAGTACTAAATAATAATAGTGAGAATCAGCCCATGAGGCCTAATCAAAATGGGGGGAGGGGTAAGGGCAGGGTGGGTGGTGAGGTAATGGAGGGGTGGAGGAGATAAGAGAGGATAAGGGTAGGGAGGGGAGGAAAGGTATGGGAAGGGATGGAAGGAGATGAGAGGGTGAGAGCAGCAGTGGGGGAGGAGTGAGGGGTGAATGAGCTGAAGGGGGGAGGAAAGAAGTGCATTAGGGCCAACTACACAAAGAGAGGGCTAGAGATGGACAGGATTTTGAGTGCCAATTAGAAAACATGCTGCAAGAAGTACAGTTAGTGGAAGCAGTCACAGCTGGCATTAGTTACTAGGTGTTTCCGTAGCTTACATTTAAACAAGTCCAGCGTGGCTGAAGAGGTTATGTCATTATATAGAGTTGAGCCAGGGCGGGGCTCTATAGGTGAGGGACCTTTCTCCTAGGGAGGTGCGGCAGTGGGGAATCTTGAAGATCTGTTTGTCAGAGCTTCTGGTATGACAAGGGTTGCAGTAGGGGATAAGAAGCTTCTGACCCCCAAGGGGCACCAGACCTAGGTTTACTTTTTTAGTAAGAAGGCATGTTTGGTATATAATTCTGCTTTAGTACTGGAGCCAATTTGCCTGAGCATACAGGTCACAAGTGTGAGTAAGATGCGCAGCTCTGGTGAGGAGTCAGCAGGCTTTGTTTAGTGCTGTTTTGATACGATGAGAGGATGTGTCAGTGGCAGACTAGATAACCAACACATAGTTTATAAGTGTGACAACTGAGCTGTGTATAGCTAGATTCAGCGCTCCAAAGTCAGACTATGTCTGTGCCTGTAGAGCAGCCCAATCCAGACACTGACTGCTTTGGCAATATTGTCAATATGAAGAGTATAGGACAGAGTGCTGTCAATGTAATCAACAGGTATTTAAAATGCTGAACTAGTTCCAATGGAGAGCTGACATCATTAGCGACAGTAAGTGGGAAGGACTTTTGCCGGTTTAGGGAGCTAGAGAAAAGCATAGTTTTCATCTCTTTATAGTTCATTATGAGTTTCTGGTCACTGAACCATTTCTCTACATCAGCAAAGCTAAGTTGTAGTTGGTTCTCGAGAGAGTTGGGGTCAGAATTACTGGTATAGATAGCAGCATCATCAGCGTATAGCAGGATATGATCCTGGCAGGAGTTAGGGAGCTTGTTCAATAAGATACTAAACAGGAGAGGTCCCAGGATGGACCCTTGCGGGACTCCCAAGCAGACAGGCCTACTATCAGAGAGGACATCACCAATCTTCACCTGCTGCAATCTGTTATCAAGGTAGCTTTTAAACCAAGCTGCAGAATCATTGGAAAGCCTAATGCCAGTTAGTTGGTTGACCAAGGGGGCATGACTTATCATGTCAAAGGCTTTGGTTAGGTCAATGAATGCTGCACCAGCCAGATGACCTTGATCAAGAGAGTTATGGATGAAGCCAGTGAACTCTAGCAAAGCTGTGGTGGTGCTGTGCCCGTTCCTGAATCCATGCTGCTGAGGGCATTGTAACTGGTATTTTTCCAGATATTCTACCAGCTGGTCAGCAACTATTCACTCTAGGGCTTTCAAACGTCGAGGGAGAATGGAGATTCATCTGTAGTTCCTATGTTTGGCTTGATCACCACTGTTATGTATAGGTGTCACTACTGCAGATTTCTACTTATGGGAATTGAGAGTAACTGAGAGATAAGTTAATTATCTTGGCTATGGGTGCCAGGATTACATCCAGGTGAGGGAGGACAAGTTTAAGATCAAGGTATCCCCACTGGATCTTGATTTCCCAAGCACCTTGAGGAAATATTTTGTTGCTTCACATTCTGTGATTACTTTGAAGTGGAATGGTGGGTGGTCAAGGGGCTAATTTTGTTTACCAAGGTTATCACCTGTTAAGATAGGGTTGAAGAAGTCGGGGAGGGGGGAGGACGTTACTAGGGTCAATAAAATAATTATTGAAAGTGTTTGCAGTGGTTCTTGGATCAAGAGTAGAGGCACCATCGACAAGGAGCATGGAGGGAGCAGGTCTGGGGTCCTTCCCTATGATGTCTTTAAGATTGCTCCAGAACTTTTGGCCATCATTCCAGGACACTTCTTTGTAATACTGGCTTTTTACTGCACAGATAGCTCTGGCACATGCTGTTCTTGCCTTTTTATAGCCCTGAATGTCAGATTATCTACCCATGGCCCAGGCCCTATGCCAGAGGTGATCCCTAGATTCCATGAGCTCAGTGAGGTCAGGCGTGATCCAGGGATTACAGGTGCCTTTAATTTTCCACTTTTTTATTGGAGCGTGTTTGTTACAGGCAGCATTGAATTGGCTGATGAAACGATTGAGCACAGTGTCGACATCCCTGGCAGAGTACAATTTCGACCAGTCTTGGTGGTGAAGATCTGATTTCAATTGCTCAAAATGTCCACGGATGAGGACCTGATTAGTAATTGTTCTGGCAGGGGGCTTGATAAATTTATTAGACCAGCAACACATGACAGGAGAGTGGTCACTGACAGCATCGGGGAGTACAGTGGTATCTGAGATGTGCTCAGGACAGTTTATGAGCACTCAATCCAGTAAGGTACAAGTTCCTATCCTGTAGTTTATTCTTGTTGGGGACTCAACAAGCTGGGCGAAGTGGACAGCTGCGATAGCGTCCTTGAAGGAGCAGCTTCTGGGGAGAGCCAGCTGACATTGAAATCACCCAGCATAATAATTTCAGAGTTTAGGCTCAGACTACCTAGGTAGTTCATGAGTGAGTGTAATCCAGCGGCAGTCTGCCTAGGTGGGATAAATACTGATAACACAGTGAGGGCTTTGTTGTGTGCTCCAAGTAGCACTTTAACAGTGAGCACCTGCATATTATCACCAGTGCTGGGCAAGGCAGACAAGACCCTGCATTGTGTCCTTTAGGTAGATTGCACAACCGCCACCTCATTTTGTTAGTCTATCATGTCTGTAGACAGTGTAGCTCAGTAGGTTATGCTGTGTCACCCAGACATGCAGGTTGTCTAATTTAGAGAGAAGGCTGTAGATGTTTTGACACGAGTGTGAGCATCCCAGTTTTCTTCAACGGAGTGTGTTGTTTTTGAGGTAGGCCGGGGTTGGGATAAATGTTGCCTGAGAGCAACAATAACAGCAATGTCAGTCTTTTTAGGTATTCCTTTAACTGCTTGTTGTAGGTTTTGCCCATCCTTCATTGAGTGGGACACGTTTTACATGCACCCTGTAGGATGGAGAATCCAGGAAGGAGCACCAGCGGGGGCTGCCAGGTGGGGCAGCAGTGCTGTGGCCACATCCAATTGGATGAGGGTGCATTCCCTCGAGTATTAAGGGCAGCAAAGTTCTAGTATAGGATTGATGTTATGGTGCCATATGCACAGAGTACGTAACCATGAGAATTAAGGTGTACAGGAGTGGGCACTCTAACACCTACTAGACCTGATAAGGTTAGCAGTGTGAGTAGTACAGTGCATCGGGGTAGCAGATATGTTGTAGAGATCATCATAGAACCAGAGGGAGGTAGGGACTACCTGTGTACAGTTTCCTTAGAAGGGCAGAGTGCTAGGGGTAGGTACAAGCTTGGGGAGCGAGAGTAATTAGGGCACTATACAGTGGGAGCAGGGCAGACAAAGTTAAAGTTGAAAGGTGTTCAACGGAGACAGCCCCTTTAAGAATGGTAAGCTGCCTGAATTATCCCCAATAGGAAAAGGGATAAGGGTGGGGGCGAGGCGTTATAAGGAAAGAGACTATTCAAAAGAGTGTCAAGGGTGGGGTGGCAGAGGCGGGAGAAAATTCAAGTTAACTTTTCAAGTTAAACCTCTAGGCAGACGAAAGTGCTAGGCTTAAGGCTCCAGGCGGTTCTGAGAAATAGCCAATAATAGGCTTTGGTTTCAGGGAACAGCCCAATAGGGAGCCCAACCTGGTGGAAGTGGCCAATCAGAGGACCCTGGAGGCTCCGGAGTTTCAGGGGCTGGGTGTACCTTGTGCAGTGTCTAGGCTGAGGAGAGCTGGTGGCGGCAGGACCAGAGCTGTGACCCGGTGGTAGGAGGTCTGGGATGGGAGCACCCAGTAAGAGCCTTCTGCTTTTGCAGTGTCTGGCGGGCCAAGGAGAGTTGGTGGCGGCAGGACCAGAGCGCGTCCCTGGAGGTAGGAGGTCCGTGATGGAGTGCCTGGTCAAGGCCTCCTTGTGCAGTGTCTGGCGGGCTGAGAAGAGCTGGCGGTGGCAGGATCAGGGCGCATCCTTGGTGGTAGGAGGTCCAGGATGGGAGCGCCTGGTCAGGCCTCCTGCTTGTGCAGTGTCTGGCGGGCTGATAAGAACTGGTGGTGGCAGGACCAGGGCTGCATCCCGGTGTTAGGAAGGAGGTCCAAGATGGGACGCCAGGTCAGGGCCTACTACTGAAAGGGCATGTTTATGCCTACTGTTAGGTATGACTCAGGAACTATGCCTATCTCATTCTCTCTTAAAGCTGCCCACTGTCTTCAATGAGACAACCTCTTCCAGCAGCGCATTCCAAGTTTCCACCACCCTCTCTTTGAAGAAGTGCTTCCTGACCTCCCTCCTAAACCTCCCACCCTCCAGCGTAAGACTGTGCCCCCTTGTGTTATGGTTGCCATTCAGCTTAAAGATACTCTCCTTATCAACCTTATTTATCCCTTTCAAGTACTTGAACGTCCGAATCATGTCCCGTCCCTCTCTCTCTCTCTCTCTCTCTCCTGTCTTCCAGGGAGTACATGTTCAGTGCCCTCAGCCTCTCCTCATATGCCTTACTCTGCTGACCGGCTATCATCTTTGTAGCCCTCCTCTGGACCTTGTCCAGCAGGTTAATGTCATTTTTGAAGTGTGGGTACCAGTACTGAACTCCATACTCTAGAAGCAGCCTTACCAGTGACCTGTACAAAGGCAGTATAACCTCCTCCCTCCTACCACTAATCCCCTAGATATGCATCCCAGCATCTGTCTGCCTTTGCTGCTGCTTTCTTGCATTGTGTGGAGTGCTTCAGGTCACTAGTGATTATCACCCCAGGTCCTTCTCCTCCTCTGATGCAACTACTCGGACTCCACCCAGGTAGTACTCTGTCCTGGGATTCCTGGCTCCAATATACATAATTTTGCATTTCTTGGCATTGAAGCCAAGCTGCCAGATCCTGGACCACCTGCCTAGCTTTTCCAGATCTTCCTGTAGGTCCTGTACCCTTCAGCTGTGTCCAGTCTCCCACAGAGCTTGGTGTCATCCACAAATAGGCACATTTTGCCCTTAATGCTATCTTCAATGTCATTGATAAAGACATTGAACAACACCAGCCCCAGCACCGACCCCTGCGGGACCCCACTGGTTACTTCTCTGGTGCCAAATAACTCTCCTACCACAACCACCCTCTGGATTCTGTCCCTCAGCCAGTTTTCCACCCATCTGGCTATCTTTTCCCGAACCCCGAGATCCACCAACTTCCTGATCAATCTTTAGTGAGCACAGAGTCAAAGGCCTTGCTGAAATCAAGATAGAGGATGCCTACTGCTTGGACCCTATCTACAGCCTTAGTAACACAGTCAAAGTCAATCAGATTTGTTTGACACAATCTCCCACCCATGAACCCATGCTGCCTATCATCCTGGAGATCATGCTCCTCTAGATATTCCACCAATCATTCCTTTAGTATGGTCTCCATGAGCTTGCCCACAATGGAAGTCAGGCTGACTGGTCTGTAATTCCCTGGGTCATCTTGGGACTGCTTTTGTGGAGAGGCACTTCATGTGCTGTTCTCCAGTCCTGTGGTACCACGCCCAACTCTAGTGAACTATTAAATAGGTCTGCTAATGGCCCTCAGCCAGTTCCTTTAGTACCCTTGGATGTACTCTGTTCGGGCCTGGTGATTTGTCCACCTTCAATGCCAGCAGCCCCTCCCTCACTCTATCTTCCTCTGTCACTACATCTGTGTTCCCCCCCCCCCACTCCTCTTTTCCCTCCAGAAGGCACTGGTCCATCCTTCTCCCTGGTGAAGAAGGAACAGAAGTATTCATTTAGTATCTCTGCTCCCCCATTATCCTCCACCCACTCCATCCCTTTCTTAAGCCTAACAATCCCTTTCTTCTTGTCCCTTTTCTCACTTATACAGTGAAAGAAAGCCTTCTCCCCCTTCTTAATTCCTTCAGCTATCTGCAGCTCCTTCTGTGCCTTTGCTCGCTGGACTTCCTTACTTGCCTCACAAGCCAACCTTAGGTAAGTTTCCCTATCCACCTCTCTCAGTCTTCCTGAATTTCCTATAGGCCAACCTCTTTTCCATCACTGCCTGAGCAACCCCAGAACTGAACCAGCTGGGCATTTTGACCCTTGTGTTCTTCCCCCTTAGCCTAATGTACTCATCTGTGGCAACCAGTAGTTCTTCCTTTTTTTTTTTTACTTATATTTATTGAATTTTATATGTCAATCAAATACAAGCATAGCCCAAAGGTCAGTGCATCAGAATAAAAATGACAATCAAATCTTGTCAATACAGTATCTATTTGCACACCTCTACTGTTACATCATATGAGGGTCACCGACATTTATTTTCTTACTTCCCAAAAAATGTTATCTATGGCTATTGCTGCCATGAGTGGGGATTACCTCATAAGATCTTAGAACATACTGTAAATAAACACCCCTTTGATAGCTAACATATCCCCAACATCATTACTAGGTTTAACAGAATTACTTTGAGCTTAGTCCCAGTTCTAGAGCCTCTAAACTTAAGTTCTAAATTCGTTTCTTAGATTATTACATCTCCCATTTAAACATTTCTAAGCTACTATTATGTGTAACATTTCAAGAAAACACAACTGTGCTACTCCCCCTAAGCTACCGACTGTTTAAACTATCATCAGATAAAAGCCTATATTAAGGAGAGCCACAAGGTTATTTAAGGGAAAGAATGCTGCGCCACGCAACACGCATACTTCTCCTTTACTCTTAGGCCACAACATTAGGAAAACGAACACCATTTTAAGCAAAATACACTGTAAATGCCACTTAAGACAAGTTAGTGCCCTTAACCTAAATCAATGTCCCAGTATTATAGGAAGGAAAATAAAGCTGGCTGACTCTCAATTGTGCTCATCTGATCTGCTGCTCCTGCAGCAAATTTAAAGTCCCTCAGGTCTCTTCTTCTACTACCTCTGATTCAGAATACATCTCTTAAGCTGCACAGTCTGCTTCAATTTTCTTGAGCAGTTTTCCCCACATCCACGGGATCTGAGAAATGGTAGGTCTTGTTGCCATGCACCATCTTTAGATTAGCAGGCATAGTCAGCACATGGTAAACCCCCAGACTTCGGCGCTTCGACCAAATCCCATCAAATCCCTTTCTCCTTTGCAGTGCGGCATAACTCAAGCCCGGGAAGATGTGGATGGAGGAGCCCTGCCATTATGCTGGGCCTCTTTTTCGTGCTGCTTGGAGCACCATGTCCCTCTCTTGTAGAGACCCCAAAATCACCAAGACTGCTCTTACTTGGAGTGCACGGTTTCATATGCAGATGGGCTCCTCTGGAGTTATCTCTATATGCCCTCTGCACTGAGATGGGAGATCCATTTGGAGATACTCTGGTAGCCATTGCATGATAAATCTGTTCAAATCTTCTCCCTCTACGTCTTCTGGGAGGCCAAGCATCTGCACATGTGATGCCTGTGCCCCATTTTCTAGGCTCTTCAATCTACGTCGGAGCACAAGGTTTCCTTAATCAGGCCTGTTGTAGTCACCATACTTTTCTCCACTGCCTTGTTAGCTTCCTTTGTGATCTCTTCCACAGACAGAAGTTTAGTTTCCACAATGGTTATTTTAGAAGTAAATTCATTCATCTTCTTATTGATGGACTGAATAGCCTACAGCAGTGCAGAATTGGAGGGCTGATTCAGGTCAGCTGTCAGTAGGCTTTCGTCCTTTTCAGAGCCAGACCATGCTTCTTTTGCTTTCGCTATCTCTACCCGCAGCGGTTTTCATGCACCCATTCTAGTTGATTTTGGTACTGAATACTTGTACAAGGAGCTTTCTCAGCTTATATAGCGGCTTTGAGCAAGTTAAATAGGTTTATATGCTTTAAATGTATTTAAAATAAATAATGAGGTATGGAGCTGGAATGAGAAGCTGCTTTCGGCTCGGCTGCTGGCCATGCCCCCCCAGTAGTCCTTCTTTAATGATGGACCACCTTTGATCCACACCCATATCTGCTCTGATGCCCGCCAGATGGCTCCTTAGTACTTCACCCATTTTCCTGAAGTCCGCCCTCCTGAAATCCAAGATTTTGGTCTTGGTCAGAATGCTTTTTCCTGCCCATATCCAACTGGAGCCACACTGTATAATGGTCACTTCCACCCAGTGGTTCCCTGACCATTATTTCCTGTACATGCTCCCCATTTGTGAGCACCAGATCAAGAATTGCCTCAGCTCTTGTTGGTTCAGTGATGCCCTGAGTCAGGAACCCACTCTGCAGTCCTTCCAGGATCACCTGACTCCTAGCACATGTTGTGGATGATATGCTCCAGTCCACCTTGAGCAGGTCCCCCACAATTGCCACTTCTCCTTTCCCTGCAGCTTCCAATATTTGTCAGGTCAGTTCAGTCTCTGTCTCTCTAATCCTGACTGGGTGATTTGTAAACCACCCCACCTCACCTTTCTCCTCTATTGGACTGTAACTGAACCCGTAATGCCTCCATCTCCCTTCCTCAGACTCCTCCCTTGTGCAAGTTATTCCTCCTGATATAAACTGCCACCCCTTCCCAACTACCCTGTCCCTCCTGTAGTTTATATCCAGGGATCGCAAGGTCCCAGTCATGGTGTGATGTTGCCCAAGTCTCGGTTACTGCAGCTATGTCCACCCTCCTGTCAGCTAATAGCGCCTGCAGGTCGTCCATCTTGTTTCCAAGACTCCACGCATTCAGAGACACCACCCTCCACCAGAATCTGACTTTCCTTCTCTTCCCTCTATTGTGTCTTATGCTGCATGGGAGCTGGTATACATATTTCAGGCAATGCATGGAATACTATTCTAGTGCACAGGGTGTGCCAGGCATGTACTGGCCACTGTGGAGGGCTACACTTACAGTACCCTGCCCTCCCCTACTATAGCACAGGCATGCCTCCTCTGCCCCTGTTGTATGTGACCTTGTGCTCCATGCATACATTTGCATACTATGAGATGTACAGGGCCTGTAGCTGACATGCATGGGTATGTTGAACAGGGGCTTGGGGGATGGCAGGATGTGAGCACTACACGAGGACAGCATGTACTGTGCCAGGCCATACCTACCACAGTGGGAAGTATCATATCTGATGTGCCTGGCCCTGGACCATGGCACATCTGTGTGTGGTGCCACAGCTGTTCCCTACGGCACAATGTGGCCCTGCCCTAGACCTGTCCATCCACAACATGTACATGTAGCAGAAGCTGTATAGGACCGGCATATGAGCTTGTATATTGTGTAGGGTATATGGTACAATGCAGTGTGTCCCACCACATGATATTGATCACATCTCCCTTTTCCTCCTCTGCAGACCCCAGCAGGACAGCAGGCCAGGTGAAGGTCCATGAACATCAGGGGCGCAGGGAGGTCCAGCATGAGCACTCACCAGGCTATGATGAGGCCTAGTGGAGCTATTTTCAGAGAGGCATCTGCATAAGTAACCTGCGCTATGTGAGCTCGGGGTTGCATATCCACACAATGCTGCACACTTCTGTGGTTGGAGACAGATGTCCATGGGTGACTCACCCTGCTGTGACGTGCCTGTGGGGGCATCACCTATGCAGTTATGGTAGGAGATACTCACCCTGCACTTGGGGCATTGTCCCATCAGTGACACTGTGGTGTGTCATTATCTGTGCAGACTACTATTGCGCACATGTGTGTGGCAGACATGGTGCCCTGTGACTGTATACTGTGCTGTGGCATGCCTTACACTGTGCAGTGGCATATCCCCTGGGTCACAGACCTGGTGCAACAGGGTGGTGCTGGTGGTAATGCTGGTTGTTAAACCAGTCAGTGCCAGTCGGGTCTGTTGTGCCACATGATCAGGACTATGTATGCATATTTGTCTCCCGGAGGTTATCTTGGGCTAGTGTTTATTAATGTGTTTAGCTTTTGTTAACCAGGTAAGCACACTAGACAAACATATGTCTATTTTCAGGTGCGAGTACAAGTACACCACTGTGTCATGCCATGTGCATCACACAGCACCGTGGTAGTCTTCCTGCAGTGGTTCCATCTCCAGTGCCATATGCACTGTGTGGTATGTCACTGCATCTCAACAGAGATGGGTATATGTGTCAAGGGGTCAGCAGGACGGGGAGCATTGGTGGGCTTTGCATGTACCTTACCATGTGGGATTGACATTCTGATGTCTAGTTGGTACCAACACAGTGATTTCCAAAATATGATTAGTCCATTGTACATGGGCAGAGCCATGCATAAATTTGGACACATTTGTGTATTCGCAGGGCCACTGTCCTGCACTGGCTTAGTATGAGCGGCAACCCTGTACCTAGGGTGAGGCCAGCATCTGCTGGGGAGGGGTGCCTCCAGGTGGCTGTGCATCTAGCACCAGTGTTGTGCTGACGGTACAGTGTGTATAGCACCTACCTACATACAACACCACTGCACTCACATACTATTCCCAGCTGCTACACACAGTGCTGCATGATGCCGCCGTCTGCATGCGGCTGTGCTGTGGGTGACACGTGCATGCCTGGGCCTGCTCCTGTGTCCGACAAGGGTGGGTCATAGATATCTGTTGTCCTGCACACCTGTGTTGGCCAGTGTGCTGGATGGCTGGTGTGCAGGGCACTGGGTATGTGTGCCATTCCAAGTACCTCAGGCTATTATACAGCCTACTGCACTCTGGCTTGGCACTACTGCTTCTTGTGCTGTGCTTCCAAATCTGGCATACCTGCCGGTGTCTTGTGTTCCTTGCGTAATGCCCCCCCAAATAAGAGGGCTTACCTTATGACCCGTTCTCCCATTGCTCCCGGTTGCCTCCTTGCACCTGTCAGGTCCCCCAAAGTAATCCCTATTCTCACCGCCATGTGGTCCAAGTCCTAAGGTGCCCTAAGGTTCCCCAGAACATCCCTGTGTGATTTTTAGCCTGATTTGGGCTCAGAAACTAAACCGTGACCTGCTGCTTTTTGCAGTAGCACTCTGGTGCTAGAGGGTCACGCATGCACAAAGCTGTGCTCTGAATACCCGACCGCTGACTTTATGGTCCTTCAGGAGATAGTCTAGTGGTCCCAGTCCCTGTTGTGGGCAGTGCGGGGACAGGTGACCTCAGCAAGGGTAGGAGAGCCCTCTTTTCAGTTTAATTAAAAAGTGCCACGAGGCGCTAGAGAGCAGGGCTCACGACTATTAATGAGGAGAGCCCTGATCCCTCATGAATATTGATAAGGTGCCTATCCTAGCGCAAAGGCGCTTAAAATATTGATG
Organism: Neoceratodus forsteri; assembly: GCA_016271365.2. Taxonomy (NCBI): domain Eukaryota; kingdom Metazoa; phylum Chordata; order Ceratodontiformes; family Ceratodontidae; genus Neoceratodus; species Neoceratodus forsteri. Next base: position 724,047,428 of record CM028137.1, on the reverse strand, counting down.
CTAGGATGGGCAAAGGTTGTAAATAAATATAAATTGAAGGCAGAAAAGAAATGGACACTGAAGGGGCTAATGACAAAGGGGAAAAGGAATAAAATGATAATGTTGCTGGCTGCACCAGAAGTAACATTGGGACTCAGTTGAAAGCCTGCCTGCTGCAAAGGTGGTTATACAATATTGGCAGCAGCGACAGGCTAGGACTGAAATAAAGCATTTGTTCTGGGCAGCATTCATGAGGGCACTAAAGGGACTACAGAACCGTGGGGCAAGAAAGTAAAAATAAATAAATAGTCTGGCTGCACCAGGACTTTTATTTGGGACTATGTCAAATCTGCAAAGGGGACTGTGTGTATCAGCAGCCATTTTAGTGCAGCAACAACCAATCGAAAAGCCAGGATTTCCAACCAGGACTTGTGGGACTTTTGCCAGAGCTCATGGGACATTGCAAAGTACTTATGGGGAAACTGCAGGGTCCTAATTTTAGGTATCAAAACAGGGAGCCTATAGTACATCGAGTGAGGTTAATGAAAATTCATTTGATGGACTGATAGGCAGAATCAGCCAATCATAGTGGGAGCAACAAATAGTTTTAGCCAATTGGAAGCCCCAGAAGGACTCCATAAAAGACACTGTTTTCTGGCTGTGTGAGTGTTCGAGCGAGAGCTCCCCACAGGGGTGGGGGCTCAGGCCCTCAGGAAGAGAAATGGGCCTAGTGATCTGGTGCAATCCCTCCACAGGGAGGGACTTCTTCATCTGCCAGAGACAGACAAGTGTCTGTCAGTAGTTTATTTATTTATTTATTGATTTGCTTTTGATATTTTAAAGTCGCTAGTCTGGGGTTGCCAGAGATGTCCTCCAGGGCTAGCTAAAGCTTTCCACACTGGGTAAAATGTGGGCCAGCAACTTGGTGAAAGCCAACTGTGAGAGAGCTGAACCTATCTCAACTGTGAGAGCATTGATGAAAGCCTGAAACCTCAGAGAAAGGAAAGCCATTTCTGCAAACAGTCTGAGTGGGTAAATGCTTCTACTGAAAGTACAAGTCCTGAGAAAGTTCTGCAAGGGGCATCGATGCCCAAAGCCTACCAATAATGACTGTCTGTCTGCACCATAAGCTTTAACTCAAGCGCAGAAAGGGTGGACATTTGCTTTGTGACCAGGAAAGGGTCAGTTTATGTATATAAATGTGTCCGATGTGCCAAGAGCAAATGTGAGAAGCTTTGAAGAAGTAGCAAAGCATAGAATGTACTGATAGTGACTGTCTGTCTGCACCCTAAGTTTTAACTAACACGCAGAAATGGTGGACAATGCCTTGTGACCAGAGAAGGGTCCAGTGAAGTTTATAAATGTGTCTGATTTGTGTGCTGGCCTCGTGGCACCGAGGGCTGGTGTTGGATGCCTTACCTTGTGCTACGCTGGCAATCCGTGTTCAAGAATGAGCACGGGCCGCCAGGGTCGGCAGGGGAGGAGAAGGATTGAGTGTCTGATGGACTGCTCTCCTTCTCTGGGGAGGGGGGTTCACCAGTGGTCGGTGTTTTCCTGCTCCCTAGCAGAGGCTGGGAGACAGTGCGCTGACGCTGTAGAAAGGGGAGGAGATAGGGCAGACGCTTGGAGGGAGCATGTGCGGACGCATGCGCACTCTCTCCGCAGGCATCACTGCATGCCTCACCTACTGGGGAGAATCCAGGAAAAATCAGATGCCACGGCAAATGATGGAGGGCACCTCACAGGCTCTGTTCCCGGCTAGCCATGGCGCTGTCCACTCTGGATCCAGTCTCTGGTGAGGGTTGGGGAACCCTGGGGGGGTAAACCCTGGGAGTATGGGCCAGCACCGGATGGTAGACACTGGGAGATGGGGCTGGGGGCTCCCTTCAGAGGAGGGCCAGCATCAGAAGAAGAAGAAATAAAATGTATCTGATTTGTTAAGGCTTACAGGACTGGAAGGGTAGTAACCAGAGTGCGTGGCTCTTCCTGACATTGCCTGGAAGGTCCAGTATTTTATCCGTGGGAGCTGCAAGTGCCAACGAAGGCCACAAGGGACTGCATGCTGTATTACTGAGCCTGAGAGAGGCTTCATTGCTTTATTTTTTCTCTGATTCAAATTGTTGTTGCTGGTATACCTTCTTCTGCATTATTACAAGGTGTGCCTACAGGTGTGTGCTAACAGATTACTGCTCTAATCTTCTGATTCAAATTGTCTTTGCAAGGTATATCTTCTGTTACTGCTTTATTTTCTCTGGAGCAAAGTGTTTCTTACAGGGTATATCTTCTCTGAAATTATTACAGGTGGTGCTTTACAGGTTTTACAGTTTTATGTAACATTAGGATAAGCTTTCAAGGTTACTGCATTTGTTGTTGACTGATTGTTTCTGCTCTTACCTCCTTGTTCTTTCAGTCCGTGGTTCTTCTTTTTAGGCAGGGAAGGGCCCAGCCACCCACCCCATCCCCAACCACCCACGCTACACTCCTTTTATAGGGTACCACAGTTGTGACATTTCCTGTGGCAGAGCAGGAAGGGGCGGATCAGTGGGGCCTCCACAAGGTGATCTCATTTACAGGGCACTAGTAATTTAACTTGTTATAACAAGTTAAACAAAGCACAATTAAACCATTACTTGCAATTTTTTTCCTTCTAATTACTCTGACTAGGTTACAAACCCAGCAACTTATTTGGAATGGATTTCATTAACTGCAGGTACTATGGAACAATTTTAGAAGGACAGTCTTACAGGATTTAGGACACTGTCCTACATGCTGGGCCTTTGAGATCTTAGGTCTCAGCTCCGGGCAGCATGGGCAGAGATTGCACGCCTCAAATTTCATATTGAGAGGAATACATTATAAGAACCACCCGCCATTTCCCCAGCATCCAACAGAAAAACCTCGACCGCAGAGGGTAGTTGGTCCAGGAGGTTGGCAGGTGGTTAGGAGGAGCAAATCAGGTGCCCCATCACTCTCTGCTCTCCAACACATTACCTCCAAAAACCATATAAACACTACAAACAGGTATCTGCTCTATCTCTGAAATCAAATAAAGAGGCAGAAGACACTGCAGAGCAGGACACTGCAGCACAGGAGCTAGCACAACAATACTCACCCAAATCAGGAACCAAAACTAAACAAGCACAAAGGAAATCCAAAAAACTTCTGATCATAGGAGACTCCATGATTTGGGGAGTTGATACCAATCTCCAGCCAGGGGTGATGGTCAGATGTCTCCCAGGTACATCAGCATGGAGAGACACTGACCACATTGCTAAAATTGTTCACAAAGCAGGAGAAAACATTGATGTCCTAGTACACATAGGGACTAATGATCTCGCCAGCCGGTCAGTTGTGGAGACCAAGGAACACCTGACTAGGCTGGGTGACAAACTATCATCTATTTCGTCCGGCATCTCCTTCTCTGAGATCCTGCCAGTCTGGAAGAAGGAGCAGATGGACGGAAGGTCAGAGAAGGGAGATAGGGAGCTAAACACGTGGCTCAAGGACTGGTGCCAGGAAAAGGACACAGATTTGTAGGGAACTGGCAACAGTTCTGGGAGCGAAAGTTCTTTAAATTTGATGGACTGCATCTGACTAAAGAGAGTCAGTGCATTGGGGCAGAAGTTTGACGTCTTTGCAGAATATTTAAACTAGCAAATGGGGAGAGGGGTGCAGCACCCCATACGTCGAATGGGAAGAACACCCCTCCCCCCTCAGCTAGTGGTCAAATAGGAATTCAGCGTGTTTGCCGTTCATTTGCATCACCAGGTAAGAAAAAAGGTTTGTCTCCCCATACGATGCACAGGGGTAATGCCAAACTTCACCCAACAACTAACACACCAAAATCTGGCCAATGGAAAATCATGTACACAAATGCTCACAGCCTGGGAAATAAGATCCCAGACCTGCAGGCAATAATGTCAGAGGCTAAACTGGACATAGTAGCAATTAGTGAGACGTGGTTTACCAGTAACCACACTTGGGAGACTTCAGTACCTGACTATGTATTGTTCAGAAGAGACCGAGGTGCAAAAAGGGGGGGAGGAGTGGCCCTGTATGTTAATGAAAATATCAAAGCTACAGAAATTCAGAATACACATAAGGAGCCAGAAGAACTGTGGGTCACTCTGGAAACAGGAAATGGGACAGCCATAAGAACTGGGGTTGTCTACAGGCCCCCAGACCAGAGGGAGGACATAGACACATTACTGTTAGAAGATATACAAAACATGACAGCTAAAGGAGGTTCTGATAATGGGAGACTTCAACATGCCAGATACAGGTTGGTCAATACCAGCAGGAACATCTGCCAGAACTAGACTCATAGTGGATTCCCTGCAGGGGAGGGCCTCAAACAACTGGTACAGCAACCCACAAGGACAGGGCTATCCTAGATCTAGTACTGACTAACAAAGAAGGATCACATATCTCCAGGTAGAAGGTCACCTGGGGCCAGTGACCATCACATGGTATGGTTCAATTTGGCTACTACATCTAAATCATCCCATTCCAAGGCAAAAATATGGGACTTCAGAGGAGCTGACTTTGATAAGATGGCCAACAGAGTTAAGCTAGCCCTGGCAAAAAGAAACACAGGTGAGGAGGTACAGGCAAAGTGGGCAAGCATTAAGGATACAATACTTGAAGCAACATCCCATTGTGTTAGACAGAAAAGGAAGTGAAAAGAAGAAGGAAACCACTTTGGTTCTCAAATACAGTAGCAGAAAGGTCAGAGCCAAAGGCTGGCCTTCAGAAAATATAAAGGAACACAGCGGGATGAAGATAGGGAGGCATACCAAACTGCCCTAAGGGAAGCAGGTAAGGCAGTAAGGCAGGCAAAGTCCCAAACTGAGGAAACACTAGCACGAACAGTAAAAGAAGGTGACAAGACTTTCTATAGATACATTAGTGAAAGGAGAAAGTCCAGAGGGGGGGTATTGCTAAGCTTAATGGAGAAAAGGGAGCATGTGAGGAGGAGGACCCTGTAAAGGCATCTATCCTAAATAGATACTTTTGCTCAGTATTTACTGAAGAGAAGGTAGGGCAGGGCCCACAGCTCAGCATCATGGACACAGGGGGGGGAGGGAGGTGAGCACTACTCCCTTCACAAAAGAAAGGGTCCTACAAGAGCTTGCTAAGCTCAGGGTGGATAAGGCAATGGGACCTGATGGCATACATCCCAGGGTACTTAAGGAGCTAAAGGAGGAACTAGCAGAGCCATTAGCAGAATTGTTTAGTGAGTCTCTGAGCACAGGAGAGGTCCCAGAAGACTGGAGAAGGGCTCATGTGATCCCACTCCACAAGAGTGGTAGCAGGGGAGGAGGCGGGGAACTACAGACCGGTCAGTCTTACCTCAATAGTGGGCAAGATTATGGAGGCACTCCTTAAGGAAAGGATAGTGCAACACCTGGAATCCATAGGGCACAGGATCCAAGACAGCATGGGTTTACAAAGGAAGGTCCTGTCAAACTAATCTCATAGATTTCTTTGACTGGGTAACCAGAGTGGTGGACCAAGGGGAGCAGTTGATGTCGCCACCTTGACTTCAGCAAAGCTTTTGACACTGTTCCACATAGAAGATTGATAAATAAGCTAGGTAGGCTCGGGGTGGGTCAGAAGTTGGTCAACTGGGTGGCAAACTGGTTGACTGGCAGAAAACAGAGAGTGGTGGTAAATGGTATACAGTCAGAAGAGATGCAAGTCACAAGGGGTACCTCAGAGATCAGTCCTGGGGCCAGTCCTATTCAACATCTTCATTAGTGACCTCACAGATGGACTAGAGGGTAAGGCTTGTCTGTTTGCAGATGACACCAAGATCTGCAACAGAGTAGATGATCCAGATGGGGTGGGCAGAATGAGAAGAGATCTGGATAAACTAGCAGAATGGTCAGAAGAGTGGCAACTGGGATTTAATGCAAAGAAGTGCAAAATCATGCACATAGGGAAGAGAAACCCTGAAGCCACTTATAGGCTGGGAGGGGAGTTGCTAGCAGTCACAATGGAAGAAAGAGACTTGGGCATCATCATCACTGATGACCTAAAATCATCCAAGCAGACCTCTAAAGCAGTAGGTAAGGCTAGGGGGGTGTTAGGGTGTATTAGTAGGGGTATCACAAGTCGTAAGAGGGAGGTAATAATCCCTCTGTACAAGACATTGGTTAGGCCCCATCTGGAGTACTGCGTGCAGTATTGGAGGCCACATCTTCACAAGGACATTAACCAAATTGAGGCAGTCCAGAGAAGGGCAACCAAAATGGTGCAGGGACTGCATCAGAAGACATATGAGGACAGATTAACGGAGCTCAATATGTATACCCTTGAGCAAAGGAGAGAGAGGTGATATGATCGAGACATTTAAACACCTTAAGGGCATAAACAAGGTGAAAGAGTCTAACATGTTTAAATATAAGAAAAATAGCAGGACAAGAGGACACAGCATGAGATTAGAGGGAGGCCGATTAAGGGGAATGTGAAATTCTTTTCACAGAAAGGGTGGTAGATGCATGGAATGGCTTACCACAAGAAGTGGTAGCTATGAATACAGTGCAGGGCTTCAAACAGGCATGGATAGGCATAAGGAGCAATACAAATGACTATGACTAGATAGGTCACTGACAGAGCAAGGCCGATGGCACATTTATAAGGTAGAAAAGAAATGGGCAGACTGGATGGGCCTTGCGGTCCTTATCTGCCGTCAACTTCTATGTTTCTATGTTTCTATTGTAAACAAGTTTATTGCCACGGGCAAGTGTTTGCATTGAAAGAGGCTATTGCGTCTGTTTGCCAAGAGCAAAGTCTGCGAAACGGTATTAAGCGAAGCCTCAAGCTCAGTCTAGTGTGGTAATGACTGTTGTGCTTTAAGCTCCAGCTTCATGGTGCCAAAGAAGATGAGAATTTACCTAAGAGACTGTGACCTGTAATCCATGTGGGAGCCATAACCTGGGCTCTGGTTGTTGCACTCTGCTGGAAAGAGTGTAGGTGCTCGTCCCTAAAATGCTTGGGCGTGCACCACGGTTATAAAGTCCTAGTCGACTAGAGAAAGGATTCATGCCTGCCACTCTGGGCACCAGAAGAAATGACTGTGAATACTCAATGCAATGTTCAAAGTAAGTAAATGTATGGATTCAGATATAAGTGTGCTGAATGTAGTGTATCCAGCCTGCTCATCTAGAAAGTGTTCTCAGCCCAGAAGAGGGGCCCAGCTTTTTGAAAGTTAAAGTGTTAATTTCCACCTGCAGAAGCAGAAAGAACTTTGCAGTCAGTATTGGGGGACATCTGTCAGCTTTGTCAGCATTCTAGCCTTCGGGGACAGAGCCCAGCTGCTGAAAACTCTTGTTCCTGACTTGCCTAAGCCTATGAAGATGTCTTAACTATAAGTAATGCAGAGTCAGCCCTGCACCACCATGGAAAGGGACTTGTAAATAGTTCAAAGTTGGTAAATTCTGCAAGCTGCATTTAATGTGAGTTTAAGGATGCAACCTAATGATAATCTCCTTAATTCCTTAAGGGCCCCAACTAGCCAGCTAATGTACAGCTGTACCGTCCATCAGGCCTGCAGCATTCTGGAACTGTGATTACTAGGTACACAAGTCATATAGGATTGTGGGGCCTTATGCCATGGGGAACTGGTACCACTGTGGGCACTAATAATAAATGATAACGCTAAATCCAGCAGCTAGATAGACAGATAGCAGGGCTCTTACCATTTCAGGGGTGGGTGGGGCCAATGACTACATGAAAATGCAACATGTTTATCATAAATACTACAAACTAATCAAAACCAATCAAACTAAATGTAAATGATGTAAATAGCTTGACCTCTGATTTCCAGCTTCACCCTTCCTAGCCCTTCCCCTCGTAAATAAACTTGTTTGTTCTTGCAGATACCTGTCTTGTGAGTGTAAGTCAATAATTACGAAATGTCTTAATTGTGGGGTTTGTCTGTTGGATCATGCTGGGGTTGGCACTGTGGTAATGTAGGTGGGTACAGCACCCCAGAGCGCTGTACCAGGTACTAGCTAACCCACTTAAAGGTATACTCTGAGTGGAGGCACTGCGCAAAATGTACTATGTTGGAAATGACTCAGTTTTAAAGTTAAAAATAGGAACCCAGGCCCCTCAGCGTTGTACGGGCCCACAAGATAGGAGTAGTAGCCCTTGGTATAATGGCGCCAGGGTTACACTTGCACAGCTTGGTCATGCTCTGTTGCAGCATGGCACACTCATTGTATCTACACACCTCTATTGCTAGGATCCACACTGTTGTCTATGTATGCCATGCACATTCCATTGTTGTCGTTTGACTCCCTTCGACGATGTGTGGCTTGTGGGATGATGTGTTGGCTGGTTGCTTGTTTGTAAGTCACCTTATGCCACTCCTGTGCCCCTTGTCCTGGGTGCAGTGCTGACTGAGTTCAATGTATTTTTTTCATAGGTGCCCAGGGTGCTGCAGTATAGTGGCACAATGCCAGCCTTCAGGAAGGGAGAGATGATTTACTTTGCTGACTGGTCCACCTGCTACAGCTGCTGGGTGTGCTGCCAGCGGCAATAGACAGGGGAGCTTCAGCAGCAGCAGCAACCACCACCTTTTCATACCCCTTGATGGGACTGTTACTTTGGACTCTATTTTATGTTTCTTTAATGGACAGATGCCCTTTGTTTTGTGTAAAGTGGGCTTGTGCCCTTTTTGTTTGGTGTTTTGAATGGACAGTTGCTCTTTTTCTTTTGTTTTTTCTCTCCCACCCTACATGGGCGGTTGTCCTTTTTCTCTTGTTTCTACCCCCATATGGGTGGTTGCCGTTTTCTCGCCCTCCCATATCGGTGGGTACTCATTTTCTTTGTTTCCCCATACGGGTGATTGCCTGTTTTCTTTCATCCCTTCATATGGGTGGTAGCCATTTTCTTTTGTTTCTGCCCCTCCATACAGGTAGTTGCCCATTTTCTTTTGTTCCTCCCAATATGGGTGGTTGCCTTTTTTCTTTTGTTTCTCCCCCCAGTATGGGTGGGTTACCCTTTGTACTGTTTTCACACACCCCTTCTACCTGTTATTGTTGCTGGTTTTGTAGTAGTAGTATTCTCACACCCACAGCCACCCCTATATTCAGCGCTATACTCAGTGCCATATTCTGTGCTGTGCATTGCACAGTCTGCCCTCCATTAAAAGGTGATAGTGCCAGCGCTATTCTTTTGGCTATACCTTAAATGGGGACTGGCACACAAAGCACTTTCAGTGCTAGTGTTGTTGTCTGAATATGGGGTCCCAGGTATTCAGTTCCGAATGTACTTTTCTAAATACAGTTTAGTCAGCAGTGTAAGTTACTGCTACAGAATGCAATTTTAGAAGTCAATTGGCCTTCCCAGGGTTTGGTACAACTTATCTATAAACTCTGCATAGAAAATGGTGATTTTCTGCTGCTATAGTTCAAATATCAGCTGTCCTGTCACAAATAATCAACCATGAAGACTGTTTTACCTTGTGTTTTCCAAGAATAGCCCAGCTGAGATGCATTCAGGAGTATAGCCAGAATGCCAGTCTTGTAGGCAGTCTCTCAAATGTTGCCCCCAAACTCTGTTGCCATGTATCATGCACTTATTAACACAAAGCATACCAAGAAAGAGGATCTATCCTTCTAAATTAGATTGACAGCAGGAGATTAGTGTCCCTTTACTCGGAACTGATGGTAAAAATGAAGGAACAACGTCCTACCGAATCTCAAAACAAGTCACATACACTGACACTGCGCTTTATCCTTGCGGGCTTCACTGTATGTATACTGGGAATAGGTGATGTTTGAAATAACAAAATTGTACTTTAAAATTTCATAATCTCAGCTCAGTGGTCAATTTCAAATACAGCAGAGGAATATTCTCCCTCACTCCACAGTAGATTGATAAGGGTTAGAAAAAGGCATATGCTATGAGACAGGTACTGAAAACAAATACAGTGTATAGGTAGGGTCTATAATGTATGGATTTCCATATAAGCAATATTCTTGTTGTACAGTTCAAAGGTCATGAAAAGTTGTTGTGGTTTCACTCTGATGTCACGATGATACCACAACAACTTTTTAGTCTGATGTGCCACCTGATTGGATGAACACGCTCTGTAAACCCAAAAATGTTGAGGCAAAATGTTACCCACTTAACGAACAATTCACTAAGACAGTTTGGACATGGACAGCCATAGATGGCTGCATGTTACCAAACTGCAGTAATCATCCATTTTTTTAATTTTTATTTAATTAAGCATTGTCACTGCAAATATTATCTTATTCGTGGAACGAGAGTCTGGAGCCGGAAAGACTGTTTATCTGCAGTGACTCGGTACCAGACAGAAGTGCTGGAGAGAGTGGGAGCATAGAGTCAAGGTAAAACCTTCTGAAATGAAAAGTTGTAAACTTCGTGGAAACCATACACTGTATAAAACAGTGTATGGGTGACCGTACACAACCAAGGCTGTGTTTCCATCTTAGGGATGTGATGATGTCATACAGACCTCTTGAGCTTCACTCTGGAAGTCTGTATAATACATCACAAATTGCCCCCACAGACTGAGGAACAAAGGAGCACCAGGAAATAATGCGGTGCTTCTGGAAGCAAATTAAACATGAAATGAATGAAAAAATCCAGCACCCGCATAGCAACCACACAAAAGTGTGAAAACACTACACATTTATTAAAGACCACCGTAATGCACATAAAAAACTGACGTTTCACTTGGCCGACTGCCAAGCTTCTTCAGAGTAAAAGACATATTGCACATACTTGTGTTTAAATATCTTTTCCAACCAAACATGTGATTTCTCATGCACCAATGAATGTAAAATACACTTCATTATCTGATTAGACAGCGAAAATCCTTAAAGCTATATACACTTAAAATAACTTATTTTACTTCCATCATTTAATATTTACTAATACAAATACCCTACTAATTCATAAAAATGAATCTTCTTTTCAGTTTTAATTATTTGTATTTTTTTAGGAACGCTGCCAACTCAATATTGTCATTCAGACCTTTAGTTTCACAGGCCCCCAATGTGTAGATCCAGTAGCTCTCTCTTTGACCTATTCTTTTATTCAGGTCACCTCCTCTAGGCCCTAATTTTACTTGTTCCAATCCTAAAAATTTTAATGTATGATTCATACGGCCAAATTTCTGTATGTGTTTCACTAGTGCATAAGAGTCATCTTTTTTATCAATGGCCCTAATATGTTCTCCTATTCTCACTTTAAACTTTCGTACCGAACGCCCCACATTCACAGGTTAATAAATATATTATATTTATGCTATTGCATGTGACAAAATCTCGTAATTCCATGACCTTGCCAGAGACCGGATGTACAAAGTTCTTGCAGTTATTAATGTACTTACAGTAAATGCAGTTTCCACACTTGAAAGTACCATAGGTAATGATGTAAATGTCTTCTGTTTGCTAGATTCCACAAACCCCGTATTAGATACCACATAATCCTTTATACATTTACTCTTTCTATATATAATCTTTGGACCTTTTTCAGTAACCTTATTCAATTTGGGCTCCAATTTTAAAATTGACCAATTATTTCGTATAATATGCTCAATATCATTTACTTGATTTGAAAAGCTAGTAACAAAAGGGTAATTAATTTCAGCTTTTTGGACTTTATTGTAATAAATTACTTGACTTCTGTCTAATTTGTCCACTTCTCTCATTGCTGTTGCTATACTATTATAGCTGTATCCCTTTCTTTAAAAGCGTCTTATTTGTTCAGCTTGTTTTATTTTGTATTCTGTTTCTTCAGAGCAGTTTCTAAACGTTCTAATAAGCTGGCCCTTAGGTATATTAAATTTAACATGATGTGGATGACAACTATCATATCTTAACAAAGTATTCGGTCTGTAGATTTCTGAAACAAAGTAGTGTGTACACCTTCTTTTCCATCTTTATACAATTTTATGTCCAAAAATTAATTTCCATCAAATTTATTTCATATTTGTATGTTAAGCAACTACTAGTGATTCCATCCATTTAATAAACTCTTCAAATTCTAGTTTTGTTCCTTCCAAATTATAATTATATAATGATAAAATGGCATCCATAAATCAATTTTATGCCTAAATGGGTTAGTGTCCACCTCATATAGGTGGTCCACTTCCCATTACCAACAAACAGGTTGGCATAGCCAGGGGCCATGGTAATGCCCATGGCTGTCCCCTAATTGATGGTACAGTACTCTCTCAAATAAAAATATATTCATAGTCAATACAAGCTCTGCTAACTGTACTAAAAGTCAGTAGGCACTTTAACTCGATCTTCCTCACTCCTAGTATTCAGAAAATATTTTATAGCTGGTACAAGTTGATTACCATTATACCTGCGGACAAAGGTGGGGTGATAGTGGTTCAAAACACTATTGATTATGTCCGGGAAGTTAAAGGTTAATTGGAGATGAAACATTTTACACCAAAACAACATATAGCATTGTTGAAAAGTTCAAAATAAAATAGATGAATGCCTGAATAAAGGGTTTATTAAAGGATATATTACTGAAATAGAATATAAAACTTTGGTAGTAGCACACCCCTGTGATTCCAGTAATTTATGCACTTCCCAAAGTACATAAAGATCAAAAAAATCCACCAGGGAGACCGATTGTATCGGGGAATGGTTGGCTTACAGAGCCTATATCGATGTATTTGGACAGTTTTTTACAACCTTTAGCCCAGAATTTAAGATCTCATTTGAAGGATTCAACAAGATCATACAAATAGCTGAGGACCTTTACATAGAAAAACAATGGTATTTCTCTGTAGTAGAGCGTTAACTCTTTGTACGAGTTATACCACATAGGGAAGGTTTAGAAGCTATAAAATATTTTCTGAATACCAGGGTGAGGAAGATGAGTTAAGTGCCTACTGACTTTTTAGTACAGTTAGCAGAGCTTGTATTGACTACGAATATATTTTATTTGAGGAGTACTGTACCATCAAATTAGGGGCACAGCCATAGGCACTACCATGGCCCCTAGCTATACCAACCTGTTTGTTGGTAAATGGAAGTGGACCACCTATATGAGGTGGACACTAACCCATTTAGGCATAAATTGATTTATGGCGTCGTTTATCGATGATATAATTATAATTTGGAAGGAACAAAACTAGAATTTGAAGAGTTTATTAAATGGATGGAATCCACTAGTAGTTGCTTAACATACAAATATGAAATAAATTTGATGGAAATTAATTTTTTGGACATAAAATTGTATAAAGATAGAAAAGAAGGTGTACACACTACTTTGTTTCAGAAATCTACAGACCGGAATACTTTGTTAAGATATGATAGTTGTCATCCACATCATGTTAAATTTAATATACCTAAGGGCCAGCTTATTAGAACATTTAGAAACTGCTCTGAAGAAACAGAATACAAAATAAAATGAGCTGAACAAATAAGACGCTTTAAAGAAAGGGAATACAGCTATAATAGTATAGCAACAGCAATGAGAGAAGTGGACAAATTAGACAGAAGTCAAGTAATTTATTACAATAAAGTCCAAAAAGCTGAAATTAATTACCCTTGTGTTACTAGCTTTTCAAATCAAGTAAATGATATTGAGCATATTATACTAAATAATTGGTCAATTTTAAAATTGGAGCCCAAATTGAATAAGGTTACTGAAAAGGTCCAAAGATTATATATAGAAAGAGTAAATGTATAAAGGATATGTGGTATCTAATACAGGGTTTGTGGAATCTAGAAGCAAACAGAAGACATTTACATCATTACCTATGGGTACTTTCAAGTGTGGAAACTGCATTTACTGTAAGTACATTAATAACTGCAAGAACTTTGTACATCCGGTCTCTGGCAAGGTCATGGAATTACGAGATTTTATCACATGCAATAGCATAAATATAATATATTTATTAACCTGTGAATGTGGGGCTTATTATGTGGGGCATACGGTACGAAAGTTTAAAGTGAGAATAGGAGAACATATTAGGGCCATTGATAAAAAGATGACTCTTATGCAATAGTGAAACACATACAGAAATTTGGCCGTATGAATCATACATTAAAATTTTTAGGATTGGAACAAGGTAAATTAGGGCCTAGAGGAGGTGACCTGAATAAAAGAATAGGTCAAAGAGAGCTACTGGATCTACACATTGGGGCCTGTGAAAATAAAGGTCTGAAAGACAATATTGAGTTGGCACGTTCTAAAAAATACAAATAATTAAAACTGAAAAGAAGATTCATTTTATGAATTAGTAGGGTATTTGTATTAGTAAATATTAAATGATGGAAGTAAAATAAGTTCTTTAAGTGTATATAGCTTTAAGGATTTTCGCTGTCTAATCAGATAATGAAGTGTATTTTACATTCATTGGTGCATGAGAAATCACATGTTTGGTTGGAAAAGATATTTAAACACAAGTATGTGCAATATGTCTTTTACTCTGAAGAAGCTTGGCAGTCGGCCAAGTGAAACGTCAGTTTTTTATGTGCATTACGGTGGTCTTTAATAAATGTGTAGTGTTTTCACACTTTTGTGTGGTTGCTATGCGGGTGCTGGATTTTTTCATTCATTTCATGTTTAATTTGCTTCCAGAAGCACCGCATTATTTCCTGGTGCTCCTTTGTTCCTCACTCTGTGGGGGCAATTCGTGATGTCTTTGGCGTTGTGGAGCACAGGTTAGCAACCTTTATTGTTCTTTCAAAGTATCTATATGGACTTTGGTTTAAATAAGAAAAGCAAACCTGCGATTTGGACCACGAACCACTATACATATTTTTGAGGTGCTTGGTTCTCGTGAAGAGCTGTGAATTACAACCAGTTTGTCTTGAAAGACAGAACCGAATATTCAGAGAGCGGCACCTGCGGACAACATAGCTAACGCACAAGAGGGACGACGGCGTTACACCTGAAGTCGTGATGTCACACAGTCAGAAAACGAACCGAGGGTGCAACGGGCCTCTGAAGGTGCTACAGTGGTGGCACATTCGACATGAATTTTGCTGAACTTGTTTTCCATGCACACGAGGGAGACAGTTTGCTTTCGCCTCCGGAGAGGGCCCTATCAAAGTAACTGGTGAGTCCAGTCCGAAAACATTATTTCGCAAATTAGAGAAGCTAGTACTTGAAGGTAGACGCATGTATTGGCATAAAACAACATTAGAAGCCTACTTACAGGTTAACCGTATTCCCAGAGGATTAAGGATTGTGCAGAAACTGGCTTATGGGACAGATAATGTGGAATTCATGACTGAATGGCATAAAAACATGCATGATGCAGCTATTAAGAACATTAAATTAATTTTACAATTTGCGACTCCAGTCAGGGAGAGTCTGTCCAAAGAAATTCTTGAAATGGAAAATCAACTTAAGGAGTCAGTAGATTCCTTAGAATGGGAAAGACTTAATCAGATTTTACTGAACAAAGTCACACGTTATGATGTAACAATTAAAAAACAGAAACAGAGAAAATTTATACGAGATGAAAATGATTATGCAAGTAATAGAGTGTATGATTGGAATGATAAGAAAGGACCTGAACTAAAATCTATCTTGAAAAAAACTGGGCTGGTGAATAAAACTGTACTAGATTATACTACAGGCCCCTCTGACACTGATGACTCAGACACACATTCAGAGGGACTTATGGGGGAATCCCCTTCCGGACACTCTCTCCCCCCCCCCATTACAAGAAATGAGACGAAGTCAAAGAAAGTTAGATGGACAAAATCAAACTGTGCATTTTCAACCAAGAGGACGAGGGGGGGGGCAGCATGGAAGAAGAAACAGGACAAAATATTAATAAATAATTGTTTAAGTGACATATCAAATATAGGACATGAGACATCTATGCAACAAATGAACGCTGGTCTTTAAATGAAATGATTGTTTCTGATGGTCATACAATCATGGTAAAATGGTAATGTGCAAATAAGCATGTCACATGCACAATTAGATTTGCATCAGTTAGATGATGCCATCAGTAGCAAGAATTGTCTAGTCTCAGTGATTAATTTGTCTGATTATGCACTATATCAATCTGAGTTGGATATATTAGATAAGGGTTTATCATTTTGTCCTGAAAAAGGCATTGATTTATTTAGTACTTATGTGGATTTACACAAGTTTGGAAGAAATTTAACTTTCAAATGTATGTATGAACAGGAGGAATGGGATGAGAGATCTAATACCTCTAGATTGCAACCTAGGTCAGAATATTGTCCTCCTTGAACCCAACAGTATTATTTTTATTAAAAATGTGAATTAGATTTGAAATCTTTGAAAGAACGAGAAGGAAGTCTAAATATAATTGCACCAAGAAGGAAATGGAAGCTTTAAACAGTTTAAAAACTAACAAGTTGATTACCATTAAACCTTGGACAAAGGTGGGGCGATCGTGGTTCAAAACACTGTTGCTTACGTCAGGAAGTTAAAAGGTTAATTGGAGATGAAACATTTTACACCAAAACAACATATGGCATTGTTGAAAAGTTCAAAATAAAATAGATGAATGCCTGAATAAAGGGTTTATTAAAGGATATATTACTGAAATAGAATATAAAACTTTGGTAGTAGCACACCCTGTGATTCCAGTAATTTATGCACTTCCCAAAGTACATAAAGATCAAAAATCCACTCAGGAGACCGATTGTATCGGGAATGGTTGGCTTACAGAGCCTATATCGATGTATTTGGACAGTTTTTTACAACCTTTAGCCCAGAATTTAAGATCTTATTTGAAGGATTCAACACAGATCATACAAATAGCTGAGGACCTTTACATAGAAAAACAATGGTATTCCTCTGTAGTAGACGTTAACTCTTTGTACACGGTTATACCACATAGGGAAGGTTTAGAAGCTATAAAATATTTTCTGAATACTAGGAGTGAGGAAGATCGAGTTAAAGTGCCTACTGACTTTTTAGTACAGTTAGCAGAGCTTGTATTGACTATGAATATATTTTTATTTGAGGGAGTACTGTACCATCAAATTAGGGGCACAGCCATGGGCACTACCATGGCCCCTGGCTATGCCAACCTGTTTGTTGGTAATGGAAGTGGACCACCTATATGAGGTGGACACTAACCCATTTAGGCATAAAATTGATTTATGGCGCTTTTATTGACTTATATAATTATAATTTGAAGGAACAAAACTAGAATTTGAAGAGTTTATTAAATGGATGGAATCCACTAGTAGTTGCTTAACATACAAATATGAAATAAATTTGATGGAAATTAATTTTTTGGACATAAAATTGTATAAAGATGGAAAAGAAGGTGTACACACTACTTTGTTTCAGAAATCTACAGACCGGAATACTTTGTTAAGATATGATAGTTGTCATCCACATCATGTTAAATTTAATATACCTAAGGGCCAGCTTATTAGAATGTTTAGAAACTGCTCTGAAGAAACAAAATACAAAATAAAACAAGCTGAACAAATAAGACGCTTTAAAGAAAGGGAATACAGCTATAATAGTATAGCAACAGCAATGAGAGAAGTGGACAAATTAGACAGAAGTCAAGTAATTTATTACAACAAAGTCCAAAAAGCTGAAATTAATTACCCTTTTGTTACTAGCTTTTCAAATCAAGTAAATGATATTGAGCATATTATACGAAATAATTGGTCAATTTTAAAATTGAGCCCAAATTGAATAAGGTTACTGAAAAGGTCCAAAGATTATATATAGAAAGAGTAAATGTATAAAGGATTATGTGGTATCTGATACGGGGTTTGTGGAATCTAGAAGCAAACAGAAGACATTTACATCATTACCTATGGGTACTTTCAAGTGTGGAAACTGCATTTACTGTAAGTACATTAATAACTGCAAGAACTTTGTACATCCGGTCTCTGGCAAGGTCATGGAATTACGAGATTTTATCACATGCAATAGCATAAATATAATATATTTATTAACCTGTGAATGTGGGGCTTATTATGTGGGGCGTACGGTACGAAAGTTTAAAGTGAGAATAGGAGAACATATTAGGGCCGTTGATAAAAAAAGATGACTCTTATGCAATAGTGAAACACATACAGAAATTTGGCCGTATGAATCATACATTAAAATTTTTAGGATTGGAACAAGTAAAATTAGGGCCTAGAGGAGGTGACCTGAATAAAATAATAGGTCAAAGAGAGAGCTACTGGATCTACACATTGGGGGCCTGTGAAAATAAAGGTCTGCATGACAATATTGAGTTGGCAGCGTTCCTAAAAAAATACAAATAATTAAAACAAAAAAGAAGATTCATTTTTATGAATTAGGAGGGTATTTGTATTAGTAAATATTAAATGATGGAAGTAAAATAAGTTCTTTTAAGTGTATATAGCTTTAAGGATTTTCGCTGTCTAATCAGATAATGAAGTGTATTTTACATTCATTGGTGTATGAGAAATCACATGTTTGGTTGGAAAAGATATTTAAACACAAGTATGTGCAATATGTCTTTTACTCTGAAGAAGCTTGGCAGTCGGCCAAGTGAAACGTCAGTTTTTTATGTGCATTACGGTGGTCTTTAATAAATGTGTAGTGTTTTCACACTTTTGTGTGGTTGCTATGCGGGTGCTGGATTTTTTCATTCATTTCAAGTCTGTATAATGTCATCACATCCCCTCGATAGAAACACAGCCCTGTTGAGTATGGTCACCCATACACTATTCTATATATACAGTACATAACTGTACCGTGAGTAGGCCAGCCTACAGCCTTGAATGCAATTTTTTTTTCAGTGGAGTCCTGCTTTTACCAATGTTTACAGGAGGGTGGATAGAAGCACTGAGGTGAAGGAGGTATAGATTCTCTCTCTGTACAGGTCCCTTGTAAGGAGTTCTGCCCCCAGTTCTGTAGTCCACACCTTAAGAAAGACAGGGACTCCACAGAGACTCTACAAAGGAGGGCCACAAAGAGGATCCCACAGGCAGCAGGGAAATCAAATGAGGAAAGGTTGGCAGTCTATAACTTGTATACACTGGAGGCCAGAAGGCAAGGGGATATGACTGAGACATACAAGTTCTTTTGAGGAATGAACAGGTGGGATATGAAGACTTGTTCACAAGGAAGGAGAACACACTAACTATAGGACATGGGTGGAGCCTGTTGGGGATTCAGGAGTACCTGAGGAAGAGTTCTTCACAGAGGTTGTGGTGGACAAATGGAATAGACTGCCAATGGGGTGGGTGAAGCCAGGACTCTGTGTCAGGGCTTACACTTGAGTGGGACAGATGTACATGAATCGTGGGACCCACAAGTAGAAGATAGGAAAGGATACCTGGGCAAGGGGCTAAAAGGTGAGCCATTAGGTATATCAGGTCTCTAAATCCAGTACAGCATTATACTGTGTATGGAGCTAGGCAGGGAAATGGGCAGACTGGAAGGTCAATTGGGTCTTTTTCTGCTGATGCAATCTATGTTAAGTAACTTACTCAGGGTCAAACAGTGAGTAAGTGGCTGTGGTGAAATGTTTAAGTCTCTAATTATTAGTTGCTGATATTTATTGATAATCACCCAGCTACAAAGGCAGTCTCCCCTTACCCCTAAACTAATACAGGATGCTAGCCTCTGTCACCCTAGCTAGGAAGCCAGTAGATCCTCCTTACTTCCCAAAAGAAGGAAGACAGTCCTTACCACCCCAATCCCCAGTCAGGAAGTGATTGTAAATATGTGTATTGCAGCTGCTGCTTGTTATGAAAACATTATACTGTATTAGGTGTGGGGAATATCTACATATTTGCATATCCTAAGATGATTATTGTAAAGCGGAAAACCGTTGATCTCCAGCAATATATGACATCCATTCCTTGAAAATGCTGTTGTGGAGCTATCAGTCCCAAGAATAACCCTACAGTTTCATAGCACAGCAGTAATGAGGTAATGTTGCACTCATTAACAGCAAGTCATGGGAGGGGGTCAGGACCCCCATGCCCCAACCCCTTTTAATTAATTTTTTTTTAAGCAAACTTTTTGCCTTGACCTCATGGTGGCTTCCTTCCCACTTGGTTGCCCTCCCACCCACTGTCTCAGGGACTTACCATGAGGGGGAGTCTCCCATTGATATTCCCATCTAGTAGGTCAGAGAAGGGAAGGAAGGCTGTCCTTCCCCCCCCCCAAGTACAATCTAGTACCCCCCCGAACCCTGTAGGTGGCGCGGGAGCTACAGCGACTAGGTAGTCATCCTGCCACCATGAGGCTTTTCCTGTTTTCTTGGGCACAGTTTCCCACGTGGCTGAGTCACATACAATGATGCATGCGCATACGCTGGCACACAGGGATGATACCGGCATCCGTGTCGGGTCCCCTACTCCTGGCACTCACCTAGTCACACCACCCAGCCTCCACTAGATGGTGAAGGTGTGGCAGGTTGGAAAACAATCCTCCCCAAAGGAGGAGTGCAGTCCTAAGGACCCTCAGTCCTCCCTCCCTCTCCCAGCTGGCCCTAGAGCAACCCTTGTCCGTTCCCGAACCCAGGTCACCAGTGTGGCATGAGGTAGGGCACCGACATCTCAGCAGATCCTGTTTTTTTAAAACTAAAGATAAATAAGTACTAGCTTATGTCAAATACTCAAAAAATCAATAGTGGGATAAAGTTAAAAAAAGGAAATTTTAAAGTTAAATGCAAATTGTGAATGTAATAACTTTTTGTTTTATTAGTCGCCCAAGTCTCAGTCACTTGTGCAGGCAGATGTGGTTTTAAAAAGAAACACTTTGCACTCAAGTTAATTTTGTAAACCTTTAGGCCCTGCTCAGCAGAGTCATAAACTCTTCTCAGGTACCTGCGGAATTATTTGTGAATGCCAGGGAAGTAGGGGCAGGGACCACAATGCTAACTGAGGCCCAAAGCATCTCAGCTGGCACCCTGTTGGTCTGCCCTGAGTTAGCTGCATGAAGATTCTTAGATTTGTCTAAGCTGCGAGAGGGGTATAGGAAATTGGGGTGCAGTGGAGGAGTGTGGATCAGCAACTTGGGGGGGACAGATTTCCTGGGGGGCGAGGGTTGCATCAGTAAGTGGGAGGATGATTACAGAAGTAACTGTGAGGCAGACTGCATCATTAACTAGAGGTGACTGTATTGGTAGAGCATAGACTGCATCAGTAACTGGGGTATGATTGCTTTGGTAGCAGGAGGGCTGTATCAGGTGCTGGGCACTGAATCGGGTGATTGGGGTGACATCAGGTGAGCAAGGATTGTACTAGTGCACAGTGGATTGCATCAGATGGTGGAGGTGCCATTGGACACCAGGTAGTGCTTGGAACTTGTTGGGCGTAGAAGGATGAGTCACTGGACTCCAGAGAGTGTGACCTGGAACATGTCAGGAGTGCATAGGGGTGTCACTGGACATCCGCTGGACACCAGGGAGTGCTTGGAGGAAGTTATTTCAGGGAAGGTGGAGCCACTGGACCCCAGGGAGTGCTGGAACTTGTCAGAATGTGGTGCCTGGAATGGTGCATGTCGCAGCGCTATGTAGTGCCACATCTGTGAGCTGTCACTGGGATGTTTGTAGGTGCTATCTCCAAGAGTGGCGAATGACATCTGGATCAGTGATTTGCATTTTGCTGCAGTTGTGTCAGGGTCACCCCCTGCCATGGAAGTACCCCACTGTGTACAGTGCTGATGGATGGAGGCACATTTTGCACTACTTCCAACTAACTCAAAAACAGTAGGTGACGGACCAAAAATTATTTATAAATGTGCCCTACTGTAGCCGACAAGGTAGTGTCCTTTTACGTAATGGATAAAAGAGTGACACTCTATGGTCAGTACCACCACTATCTGGCACAAAAGATGTGGCAAATAAAATGTTTCCCTTTGTACAAGTGACCAATAGTTTTCAAAACCCTGTAAGCAATCAGATGTTCAAGATTAAGACGGTATTTTATTCCACACCACTGCAGTAGTATACATGCTTCAGTGTTCTTGTTTTTTCTACATTGGTAGAGCCACCAGATAATTTTGTGTCAGAATCAGTGAACATTTAAAGGCGCTTGATAGAAATGATATGATCTATGGTATAGAAACAGACTTTGACGGCAGATAAGGACCACTTGGTCCACCTAGTCTGCCCATTTCCCTACCTACAGGATAAGCTGCAGATCCTAGGTAACCAAAAGCCTATTTCTTCTTACCCCCCCCACAAGAATTGCCTTACGTCTGTCCCAAGTAGTATTCTTGAATTCTCCCACAGTTTTAGACCCACAACCTCCTCAGGAAGGCTGTTCCATGTGTCCACCACCTCTCTGTGAAGAAATACTTCCACATTGCCCCTGAACTGCCCCCATCTTTAAATTGTGTCCCCTTGTTCTTGCACATCTCTTTTTCTGAAAGATGCTACCCTGTTGATTCCACTGAGGTACTTAAAAGTTTCTATCATGTCCCCCCATCCCTCCTTTCCTCAAGGGTATACATATTAAGCTCCCCATGTCTCTCCTCGTATGGCTTCTCTTGCAGACCCTGCACCATTTTAGTTGCCCTCCTCTGGACTGCCTCTATCCTGTCTATGTCCTTGTGGAGATGGGGTCTCCAGAACTGGATGCAGTACTCCAGATGGGGTCTCACCAATTGTCTGTACCAGGGTTTTAAATAGCCGGTATCGCATCGCATTTTGCGATGTGAACCGGCTGATCATGCGATGCATTTTTACTTATGGATTGCAAAAAATGCGATCCAACTTGTGTGAGCCACCCCCCCCCATCATCTTCGCACCCTCCCCACTCATGTCACTTTAAGGATTAGTGCCTCCGATATGCTAACACCTTCACTGCTGCGCGTCACAATGCCGGCAATGCTCCCAGTAATGCTTTGCAATATCGCGTATGGGAGTAATTGCCGGCATTCGGGCCCACAGCAGTGAAAGTATTCGCAAAATATTGGCAGCAACCTGCAGTGCTATCTCGTGCATGGGAGAGGTGGCGGAAGTAAGTTCCTGAGCAGTTTAGCCAGTGCCACTATTCAGACGCGCGGTGGTGAGAGTGTTCGCAGCGGCACCCTGCAGTGAGTTGGTGAATCTAAGGGGACAAGCGTGGGGGAGGGGGGAGTGGGGGTAGCACCACCATCGCTCCGTGTGGCCCTTGCAGTTTTGTGTTGGGCGTTCCAGCTATCTCAGTCTCTCCCTCATGAAAAAGATACAGCCCACGCGTCCTGCAAATTCAAAATTTAAAGTGTAATATTCCAAGTAAAACGTGGATTCCATAGTATCTGCATGTTGGTGTGTCCCTGTCACTGTCCCTCATTTTGAGTGTCCATGTCCCTTATTTCAGTGCATAAAGGCTGGTGGGAGGGTTGGGGTAGGTGGTTCAGACCTTTTGTTTTGGGCAAAGGGGACATGGCTGTGGGGTCTGAGATGGGTAGTGGTTTTGGCATGCCCCCTATTACTCTGGCAAATGGGACATAGCTGTGGAGTCTGAGATGGTTGGTGGTTTGGCAGGTCCCCATTATTCTGTCAAAGGGACATGATTGTGAAGGCTGAGATGGGGGGTTGAGGTCTCTATTCTAGCAAATGGTACATGGCTGTGGAAGCTTAGATGGATGGGGCTATGGCACATACCAGTTCTGGCAAAGGAGACATGGCTGGGGGGGCTGAAATAGGTGGGGTTTTAGCAGGTCCCTTTTTATTCTGGCAAAAGAGGCACGGTTGGGGAGACTGAGATGGGCGGAGGTTTTGGAAGATACCCTATTCTGGCAAAGGGGACAAGGGTGGTGGTGTGTGTGTGTGTTGGGAGGTACCAAACCATATGAAGCAAAGATAGAATTCATTTTAATGAGATTTTATTTGTTAACAAGAGATTTTATTTAGGTTACATACAATATTTAAAATACATACACGCATCTGCACATTTTTATTCTGCTAATGAAATTGAGGCATGTGCTATTCATTTTGCAGTTGATTAGCACTTTCACGCAAAACTGCTAATCAATTTTCCAAGCTTATTTAAAACCCTGCTGTACAGAGGGATAACAACTTCCTGATTTCTGCTGGTGATGCCTCTCCCTATACCTCCCAGTATACCCCCAGCCCTCCCTACTGCCTTCTCACATTGTTTGCTAACCTTAAGGTCATCTGATATGATTACCCCCAGGTCCCTTTCCATTTTTTTTTACGTTCGCTTGTGCGCATGCGCAAGGAACATTTTGGGAGAGTAGCGCACTTGGAGGTGTGCTCTCCCATCCAATGCACTGCTCCTTGAGCAGGCTGGCGATCCTGCACCAATGGGTGCAGGAGCCTCTGTGACAGCGGTGTTCCTCTGCTTCAAAGGAAAGCACTGCTGCCATACTGGAAACTACCATCCGCGCCGTCCCCGATCGCGTCACATGCTCCCCAGCGGCGCATCATGCCACCCCCAAAGCTTTGGTGCCCGCTGAGGCCACCCAGCGTGGCAAGCGTTGTTTTACCGACGGGGTACCCAATCCCGTCAGCTCCATGGCCCCACGTTATCCTGCTGCCATGCTGGGAGCCCACCCAGCGTGGCAAACGTTGCTCTCTTTGCCGAGGGAAGTCGTAATCCTCGTCGCCTCGCCAGAGTTTTTGCCGACACGGGGTGCCCAATCCTCGCCGGCCCTCGCCCCCAGCCATCTTCTGCCATGCTGGGAGCCCACCCCAGCATGGCAAACATCCCATGAGTCCGCTTTTTTGTTAAAACCTGTAAAATAAAACGGTCCCACGGCGCTGCCTCCCAGCCCCCTCCCACAACCCGCACCCACCCACTGCGCACCCAGCCTCCCCACACACCCCCCTCACCCCATACTTACCTCCGGACTCCGGCGCGACGATCTTCGGTGGACCGGGAACACGTCTGCACTCTTCAAAGCCGACCGCGAACTGAGGAAATGCCGGTAAGCTGTATAATGGGCTAGATAGGGTTTTCAACTTTATGTATATCTCACAGTCTTTTTGGAATTTTTGCACCAGATTAACATGGGTTTTGGGACTTTTCTCATGAATGATGTCACTGTCATGGCATTATTCTGGCCCGGCGGGTGATTTTGCAGGCACTGCGCAGTCACTGCATGAAATCATCCTTTGGGCTTGAATAACTCCTATGACAGTTACATCATTCATGGAGAAGGGTCTCAACCCAGTTGAAAATTTGCGCAAAAAATTCCAAAATGACTGTTTTATTTAGCGGCGCTATGCAGTTCTCACGAGGCTCGTAAGTTCACGACCTTTTCAATATTTTCACTCCAGATTTTCAACACTGCCATTTTATCACACCTTCTTATGGAGTTGTACAGCTGTCATTTTTCACATCTCACCCAAAACGTGTTTCCGCCATGTAGCACACAATGGCGCAGTCGGTGTCTTGAAATCAAGTATGGAACACATTAAGAAAATCACAGTGACACTGTTCATGAGCAGAGGGTCTTAAATGGCTATTTGAAAATTTGGTGAAAAATTCTAAAATTACTGTTTTACGAGTTCTGCGCTTACAGTTCCCACGCATGCTCGTAAGTTTATGAAATTTCAATATTTTTACCCAGATTTTCAAAATTGCCATTTACCACACCTCCTTATGAGCACTACAGCTGTCATTTTTCACATCTTGCCCAAAGGAGTTTCTGCCCATATAGCACAATGGCACAGTCGGTTGTGAGCTCAGTATGGAACACATTAAGAAAATCACAGTGTCACTGTTCATGAGCAGAGGTTTTAAAATGGTAATATTGAAAATTTGGTGAAAAATTCTAAAATGACTGTTTATGAGCGTGCTTTGCACAGTTCCCATGCACGTCAGAGGTTTGCGAATTTTCAATATTTCCACTCCAGATTTTCAACATTGGCATTTTACCACACCTTCTCATGAGCAGTACAGCTGTCATTTTTCACATCCTGCCCAAAACGTGTTTCCGCCCATTTAGCGCACAATGGCGCAGTCGGTGTGCAAAATCAATGTATGGGACACATTCGGAAAATCACAGTGACACTGATCATGAGCAGAGGTCTTAAAATGGCTATGTTGAAAATTTGGTGAAAAAATTCCTAAAAATGACTGTTTTACGAGTGTACGGTGTGCAGTTCCTACGCACGCTCGCAAGTTTGCGAATTTTCAATATTTTCACTCCAGATTTTCACCATTGGTATTTCACAACAACTCCTCATGAGCAGTACAGCTGTCCTTTTTCACATCATGCCCAAAACATGTTTCCGCCCCTGTAGCGCACAATGGCGCAGTCCGTGTGCGAACTTAATGTATGGGACACATTAAGAAAATCACAGTGACACTGTTCATGAGCAGAGGTCTTAAAATGGCTATGTTGAAAATTTGGTGAAAAAATTCCTAAAAATGACTGTTTTACGAGCGTGCGTTGCACAGTTCCCACGCACGCTCGTAGGTTTGCGAATTTTCAATATTTCCACTCCAGATTTTCAACATTGCCATTTTACCACACTTCCTTATGAGCAGTACAGCTGTCATTTTTTCACATCCTGCCCAAAACGTGTTTCCGCCTATGTAGCGCACAATGGGGGTAACAAAAAGGTCATGCTGACAATTTATTGTGCAAATACCAGCAATCGCACAGGGCATTAGGGTAAAGCACCATACATGCCAAACACCACTGCAAATACCTGCAAGCGAACGTTAGGCATTGTCAAATGCTTGTTGTTGTTGTTGTTACTACCTCCCCCCCATTGTGTAATCTTCCCCTGGGTTTTTGTTTCCTAGGTGCATTATTTTGCACTTCTTTGCATTGAATCCAAGCTGCCATATTTCTGACCATTTCTCCAACCTTGCCAAGTCCCTTCTCATACTTTTCACGCCTCCTTGTGTATCAATTCTGTTGCAGATCTTTGTGTCATCTGCAAAGAGGCATACTTTTCCTTCCAGTCCCTCTGTAATGTCACTTATAAAGACATTAAAAAGGACTGGACCCAGTACTGAACCCTGCGGTACCCCACTAGTAACCCCTCTTTCTCCAGAGTGGACTCATTTACAATTACCTTCTGTGTTCTGTTGTCCAGCCAATGTTTTACCCAGGCTACCACCCTGGGACCCACTCCCAGGCTGGTTAATTTGACTATTAATCTTTCGTATGGGATTGTGTCAGATGCCTTGCTAAAGTCTAGGTAGGTCATGTCCACAGCCCCTCCCTGGTCTACTACTTTGGTAACTCAGTCAAAGAAATTAAGTAGATTCATCTGACATGACTTTTCCGCTGTGAACCCATGCTGCCTTGGGTCCTGTGCCCCACTGGCCTCTAGGTACTCAACAATTCTTTCCTTCAGAAGTGATTCCATCACTTTCCCTACCACAGAGGTCAAACTGACAGGTCTGTAGTTTCCTGCCTCTGTCTTGGTCCCACTTTTGTGAAGGGGAATCACATCCGCCTTCCTCCAGTACTCAGGTACCACACCATCCTCCCATGATTTGTTAAAAAGGGTAGTCAGTGGTTTCACTAGTTCTCCCCTTAATTCTTTTAGAATTCTGGGGTGAATTCAGTAGGCCCCATTGCTTTGTCCACCTTCAGTTTTAGGAGTTCTTTCAGAACCCTTTATTCTGTGACAGGACTGGGATCGACCCCCCCTATCAAGAGTGCTTCTGTTAATTGGATTAGGCACCTCCCCCTCCTCCTCTTTTGTGAATACTGAGCAGAAATATTCGTTCAGTATCCCTGCTTTTTCACTGTCCCTCTCTGCCCACCCACTGTCGATTCTATTCAGCCTCACTATCTCTCCTGTTGTCTTTCTACGCTCCCTGATGTACCTATAAAAGGTTTTATCCCCCTTCTTAACCAAGTTGGCTATCTTTTCCTCAGTTTGGGCCTTTGCTATTCTGACTTCCCTCCCTATAGTTCAGCATGTCAATAATTGTTGGGATCAGAGTGTTGTACCTAGCATTAAATTGACTGGGTTGGAGAGAGAGTGGGACCAAGGGGTAGAAATCTGAAGCAGCTGATTGGTCAGAGGGAAAGTTTCTGGAATTTTGTTTTAAGATCCCAAGGGAGGCATAGGTCTAAATGACAATATCGATTTAGTGGCATTTTTATGAGTTTTGGGCTTTAATTTCAGGGACCCAAACAAGCTATACAATCAGCTAAATAAAGTGGTTTAGCTATCAGCACTTGTTACAAAATATAAGCCTAATTAATTTCTGTGTGGGCAGTCAGTAATTTCTCTTTGATCCTAAATGGGGTACGAGCAATGTTAATTATCCAATTGCTTGTTCTAGAGAAACTGCTATGCCTTGAACAGATAATGAGTACCTTGCTTAAAATATAATTGGCAACTAAATGTTTTTAATCATTACATTGTTTGATAAGCACATTTTTTAACATTTGCACATGGTTACTTCATATATAAAAGTGGTGTTTTGTACTAGCCTTTCATCTGTGATAGCCTAGTGGGTAACTAGGGAAACATAAGACGTAACGTGCCAGTCTGCAGCCATTGTGGTCAGGAGCCAGATTTTGCACACAGCACCTTGTATTTTGAATAAATTATTTATTTTAAATGAGTCCTGGACGTGTGCTTACTTTTCGGGTGCTAGCAACTGTAATTCAGAATCAGGCCCCTGCTCTTTGGATAACCTGTGTTATATTTTCTTCAACTGTGAGAAGAAAGTGTGTGTCTATTCTGAATTCCAGTCAGTAACCGAGGGAGGAGCCTTGCTGTAGTAACCCAACACCTGACCACACTTAAATCATCTGAAAGTCTTTGGGAATAGCTGTCACCTGACCTAACTAGGAAATCTCAAAGTACAAGTCAGACTTCCTGAAGTCAGCTGCTGTTCTTGTCAGAGGATAATGCGGTAAATGAATCCAAACTACAACTTAGAAATAGCTCCATGCTTGGGAGGAAAAGAACAAGTTAAAATACTTCACTGGAAGAACCTGAAAGCAATCCGAAAAAAGGACAGACATTTTTGCAGTTTTACTGTTCAAACATAAGGTTGGAAAGCACAGAATGGAAAGTACTAAGCTTTTTGAATGGAGATCACCAGCAGAAGGAACTGCCGTCACTGAAACATAGTTCTGAATTAATGTCCTACCATATATTGGTCTCATTATCAGGCTACAAATACCTGAATCCTTGTTTTTGCTTGGATTTGCAACTGCAAAGGTTTGTATCATAGGGACATATTTTGGAAAAAGGTGTGAAATGGAAACTGAAAAAATATTGTACTAAATTAAATTTGCAAACACAATTTTTTTTTTTTTTTTTTTTTATGAAAAGCAATAGATCATGCCTTTTGTTTTTGTTTTTTTCCAGGATATTGATACATTTTGTGATCAAAACTGTAGTAAAAGATGGATACTGCAGGTAAGCTTATCCAGTTTATGTACCTTGTGACTGTTAGTAATAGACATTTTGCTTGCTTTGCGGCATCACGAGTTTCAGCCCTAAGCAAATATTATGCTGCAGTTTTTTCTTTATTTACCTGTTGAATTGTTTCATCAGGAAAGATACACGGAGCAACGTAATGCTCGTCTCACAGTACGTCCTGGGGGAATGGGGAGAGGAATGTACAGAGTGCGAGTTCAGATACATACATAACAGATGGTGAATACATACATACAGGTTCATGGCAAGCGAGTACAATATAGGCTGTTGCAACAGTTACTGTGATGGCAGTTCAAAGGAACAGCATACATATAGAATCCATACAGAGACCAAGCATAGGATGCAAGGTTGACAATGCATACATTACAGGCGGAACACTAGTGATGCAGATGCAGCAGGGTGAACACATAGGATCCAGTCACCCTTTTTAAGAGCTCGTCTATAAGGGGTAGTATAAGTGCAGGTGGGGTTGGGGGATGAGAAAAGGAGCAAGAGGGAGAGAAAAGGTGAGAGGGAGACAGGTATGCAAGGAGGGGTCAAGCAGGTGCAGGTAGGTGTAAGGTAATTGTGTAGAGTAGAAGTAAGGGAGTATAGGGAGGAGAAGTGGCGGATTTGAGGAGGAGTGTATTCACATTTAGGCAAGTGGTAGGAGAAGGTTTTTGGCCAGAGGAAGTGGTTCTGCAGGGGACTGAGAGGGATGAGTGTCAGCCTGGGATCTCGGGAATAGAGGGAATGGGTAGGGGTGCAAGAGAGGAGGAGATATACTAGGGAGATCCAAGCCAGAATTTAGAGGTGAACTTAGCACCATGTAGTGCACGCCGGGAGTGAGGGGAAGGAGGTTGAGAGAGGTAGAGGTCACAATCATGGTGCGGGAGGGTCATCAAGAGCAAAATGACAGAAGGAATTGAAGAGAGAGTCCAGTCTGGATAGGTGGGACTGTGGGGCAGCATTGTAGACTATGTCGCAGTAGTTGAAAATGGACATTATCGCCTTCTGTACCAGCTCACACCTGGCAGCGAGCGGACGCAGCTGGCGGTGTCTCTAAAGGGCCCCAAGCTTAGGGCCTTAGCTTTTCAGAACGGCATCAATGTGTACAGAGAAGTCAAGGTGTCTGTCCAGCCAGATGCTGAGATTCCTGAAAGAGGAGTCCTCAAGAGCAGTCCCATCAAGGGTGCAAAAGGTGGGGAGGTGACTAGCCTAGCGAGTCTCTGCCTTGTGCCAAAGGACATGGAGACTGTCTTCTTGGCATTTAAATGTCAAGACACGCTGCTTCAGTTCAGATAACATTTGGTGTAAGGTGTTAAACACAAACTAATTGTAATTTCTTTTAGACATTACAGGCCGGATTTTCATAGGGTGGCACAGGGCTTGTGGCAGGCTCTGCACCACAACACTTCGAATCTGGCGGTGTACCAAAGGCTTTTGCCTCAACCGCGTCTGATTTTAGAAGGTTGGACACAGTTGTGACTGTTAACCCGATTTACGGCAGCTTGCGCTAAATTTTTAGCACAAGCACTGTGAAACGGGACCCAGGGATTGACCCAAGCTAGACCACAAAATGCTGGTCTTAACTTTGGCAGTTGCCACATGGGGATGAAAAATCAGTCCCATTTGATTTTTCGCAAGCCCAGTGTCCCATTATCTTTGGCGCACCCAGGGCTTGTGGGAATCTGGTCATGCTGAAAATCCGGACCATTGACTTTAAATCTTTGGGTATTTAAATGCCCTTTTCATCACTACATATTTAAAAATTCTCCTTGATGGAGAATGGCTTCATTTTGCATAGTGGTTAGGGAGGTAGACTGTGATAGGCTAGGAGTGCAATAGGAACAGGGTTTGCATCTCAGTGTCGGTAGTTCAACAAGCAAAATCCCCGTGGTTGCACCTGGAAATTGAAAGTGGTCTAATAAAAAATAAAATAAAAATAATAGGGTGGGCAGAATGAGAAGGATCTGGATAACTAGCAAAATGGTCGGAAGAGTGGCAACTGGGGTTTAATGCAAGGAAGTGCAAGATCATGCACATAGGAAGAGAAACCCTGACGCCACCTATAGGCTGGGAGGGAGTTGCTGGCAATCACAAAGGAAGAAAGAGATTTGGGCATCATCATCACAATGACCCAAAATCATCTAAGCAGACCACTAAAGCAGCAGGTAAGGCTAGGGGGATGTTAGGGTGTATTAGTAGGGGTATCACAAGTTGGAAGAGGGAGGTAATAATCCCTCTTTACAAGACACTGGTTAGGCCCCATCTGGAGTACTGCGTGCATTACTGGAGGCCACACCTTCATAAGGACATTAACCAAATTGAGGCAGTCCAGAGAAGGGCAACCAAAATGGTGAAGGGACTGCATCAGAAAACATATGACGGCAGATTAACGGAGCTCAATATGTATACCCTAGAGCAAAGGAGGGAGAGAGGTGATATGATCGAAAATTCAAACACCTTAAGGGCATTAACAAGGTGAAAGAGGCTAACATGCTTCAATGTAAGAAAAACAGCAGGACAAGACACAGCGTGAGATTAGAGGGAGGCCGTTTAAGGGTAATGTGAGGAAGTTCTTTTTCACAGAAAGGGTGGTGGGTGCATGGAACGCCTACATCAGGAAGTGGTGGATATGAGTACAGTGCAGGGCTTCAAACAGGCATGGGATAGGCATAAGGAACAATACAGATGAGTATAAATAGATAGGCCATTGACAGAGCAAAGGTCGATGGCACATTTATAAGGTAGAAAAGAAATGGGCCAACTGGATAGGCCTTGTGGTCCTTATCTGCCATCAACTTCTATGTTTCTATATTTCTAAATATATACTTTGCTTCATATTTGCAGGTAAACAACCATGGAATTCTATTCTTGTAAATAAACTGACCTGTATCGTTGTCCTTTATCCACACTTTCTTTTGAAAAGAAAGCTTTTAATCTGATGAAACAAAATATTTATATGCAGTTAGTGGAGAAGATAATGTTTCTTCTCAGGGTCTGTCCCAGTAAGAAAGAAAAATGCCTGAAAGTTAAATATGAAGAGTGGTGTTACCATGTTAGTCAGAGACTAGAAATGATTAAAAAAAAAAAGGTGGTGATAATACATTTAATTTGACTAGCAGTGACCTATTACAAAAGCTGTTGAAGCCTCTATAGGCTTCTTTGTAAGTGGCAAAATATAATATAATATGGAAGAGTGAGCCATTTGTGTTTGGCTGCGGAACCTTAAGATACTGATTCACATGTTTTATTGCCTTAATGAATGTGGTGTTAAGACACTGATAGGGAAATGTCCACAACTTACAAAAACAGAGAACATCTCATTTACATAGAGTAAACAATTATGTATCATGTTTACCTGTGATGTTAATTCATAGAATCATAGAAACTGACAGCAGAAAAGGATCCTCTGGCCCATTGAGTCTGCCCCCACACTCACAACTACGCCAGGACCTCTCTGCCCCCCACTCTGCCAACCCCTTATGTCTGTCCCATGCCATCTTGAACCTTCACTGTTTCAGCCCCACCACTTCCGCGTAATTTATTCCAGGCCTTCACCACCTCTCTATGAAGTAACACCCCTCAGATTGCCTCTAAATCTTCCTCCTTCTAACCTTAGACTATGCCCCCTAGTTTTAGCCCACACTTTCCTTGTAAATAAGCTCCCTCTCACCTTATTAATCCCTTCACATACTTAAACATTTTATCATGTCTGCCCTCTCTCTTCTAGTCTCCAATGGGTATAGATCCAATCCCCTCCACCTCTCCTCATATGTCTCCTTGCATACCATGCACCATCTTGGTTGCCCTTCTCTGAACCCTCTCAATCCCATCTATGTCCTTGCATAGCGGTGGGACGGGATATTCAAAGGGGATGCGCCTGTGCAACCCCACATTGTGCCCTGGCGGTATACTGAGAAGGCAGCCTGGCACAGCGCAAACCTTGATGCGTCGGGGCGCAATGCTAATGTATGCGGTGCAAATGCAGGGGGGTGTGACCATGCATATGTGGCACATCCCAATATTCAGCCTGGGATGTGCGGCGCATATGGTAGCACAACCCTGCAATGTGCCGCATAGGGGGGCTCAAAGCTGAGCCCCAGAAAAGATGGCACAACTCCTGGCCACCCACAGGTGGGCTGCAGCATTGCAGGGCATAACACAGCAGCCAGCCATGGGTGGCCACCCGCCCACCCAGAAACCTGCTGGCAAGCACACACACATCCATGGTGGCCAAGTGAGGCCCCCCATAGCCACGATCGCTGCAATGTCAGCAAAACAAGCCCTGGTAGTCTAGTGGCCTCCCCATCCTGAGTCCCCGAATAATGCAATGACAGAGCATCCCTGGTGGTCAAGTGGTCCCCCACCTGAGTCCCGAGTAATGTACAATGACCATCCCTGGTGGTTTAGTGGACCCCCTGCTCCTAGTCATGATTGCGTAATCCTCAGAATAGCTGTGAGATCCAGTGCACCCCCACCCTCCCACCCACACTGCACCTTGCCCACTCCTGCCCACCTCATCACAGACGCTGCAACCCATCCACAAACTGTCCGCCGCCTGGTGACTGACGGCACAGTATAGAGCCTTGCCTGTTGGTCTCAGTGGATTAACAGGCTTGCACGGCATACTGTAGCCAGACAGTCCCACTATGTGAATGACTTCATTCACATATTTGGGATCTAGGTATAGTACAGATGCCCTGCAAGCCTATTGGTCCACACTGGGGACCAATGGGCTTACAGCCCATACTGTACCTGTCAGCTGGTGGGTGGCCGGGTGGTATGCAGGTGGGTTGCAGCCGGTCGCCTGGTGATGGGGCAAGGGGTGCAGTGGGTGGGAGGGGTGGGGTCCCACTGGATCACCAGGGCTATTCTATATGGAGGATTACCGCGATGCGGGCTAGTGGCAGGGGATTCACTAGACCACCAGGGTGGTCATTTTACATTATTCGGTGGGGACCACTTGACCACCAGGGATTGTCTGTCATTGCAATATTCAGGGATTCGGGACTCGGGAGGTGAGGGCCACTAGACTACCAGGGCTTGTTTTGTTTACATTGCAGCATTGGGCTACGGGCGGGGATGCCCCTGATCCCCACTGCACCCATCATGCTGTGCAGGGTGCCAGGCAAGTCACCAGGCTGCCTCGCGCATATTGATGCAATGGGGCCATAATGACATGCTACTGGCCCCATTTGTGCCTTGCATATCTTATGGCCTCATCTGCATGCCCCTGCTGAATATCGGCGGGTGATGCACCTAGCGCAACTGCACTTGCATTGGCGCATCCCTGTGCTCCATATCTATGGCTTGCATTGGTGCAGTGCCACTGCCTATGCAGTTTGTGCACTGACCTTGCCATATTCAATGTTGCTGTGCCATGGCGCACCACCAATGCATATCGCCTGGTCCTGGCCCCAGCGCAGCCCAGTTGTGCTGCACCTAGGCTTGCACCACTGCCTGGTGCGGTCTGAATATCTGGACCATGGTCTACAGAACTGGACCCCATAATGCAGGTGAGGCCTCACCATGGTTTTATAAAGAGGCATCAGTACCTTCCTCCTTCTGCCCCTCCCAATGCACGCCAACATTCTATTTGTCTTGCCATCATTTTGCTGCATTAGTTTCCCACTTTAAGGTTGCTTGATATTATAATCCCCAGATCCCTCTCCTGCTCAGTTGGCTTAATTACCCCCGAGTGTAAGTGCTTGTGGATTTTATGCCCCATGTGCATCACTGCACACTTTTGGCATTGAATTCCAGCTGCCAAGGTTCTGACTACCCTCCAGAATCTTTCAGATCCTCCCCTCATGGGGCCCCCCGGTGTCCACCCAATTGCAGATATTTGTATCATCTGCAAATAGGCACACCTCCTCCGCCTATCCGCTATGTCACTGATATAGATATTAAAAGGAGGGGTCCAGTACTGACCCCTGGGGCACCCTCTCATCGCCCCATGTCCCTGGAATGTACCCCATTGGCCACCACCCTCTGGCTTCTGACCTTCAACCAGTTTTCCACCCACCTAGTTACATTCTGTCCCACCCCTAAGCTTTCCAGCTCATTTACCAGCCTTCTGTGAGGGACAGCGTCGAAGGCCTTACTGATGTCCAGATACGCCACGACCACTGCCCCTCTGTGATCAACCACCCTCGTCACCCAATCAAAGAACTCTATTAGGTTCGTCTGACATGACCTCCCATTTGTGAAGCCATGCTGCCTGTCATCCTGCAGGCCGCTGTCCTCCAGGTATTTTACCACCCTTTCCTTTATTAGTACCTCCATCACCTTACCCACCACTGAGGTGAGGCTGGCTGGGCACACCCTCTGCCTCCGCCTGGTTGCCCTCTTAAGCAGTGGCACCACATCAGCCATCTTCCAGTCACTTGGTACACCCTGTATCCAGACAAGTTAAATAGCCTTGTCAGAGGGCTGCCATCTGAATGGGCTAGGATCTCACCTTTGTCTTCCCTACCCCTTCCTCACAACTCAGGTCCCCTTCCTCCTCCACTATGAAGACTGGAGCAGAAGTAGCTAATAAGCACCTTTTCTTTCTCAAAGCCCCCTCTCCAGTTGTTCCCCATACCCTCAATCGTATCATCCCCTGTCTTGCCTTCCTCCTTTCCTCCACATACCTTAAAAAAAAAAAAAAAAAAAGTTTATCCCCTTTTGGTCTGTCTAGCAGTTTTCTTCCCAGTGTCAGCCTTAGCTCTCCTTATGTTCTGCCCTGCCACCTCAGCTTCTCTTGTAAGCCTCCTGTCCTCCTTCCTCTGGGTCTTCTATGTTTTAAAAGCCCTTTTCCTTTCCCTAATTGCCCCTGACACCTCCCTAGTAAACCAAAGTGGCTTCTTCTCTTTTTGTTCTTTCTTACCTTCTTAATGCAAAGTTCAGTGGTATTAGTAACTCTTTAATAGATTCCCAGAATTCCTCCATGTCTTCTGTTATCCCCTTCCCCACATTTCTTCCCTAAATATCTTCCTTATCCTGGTAAAGTCCATCTACCTGAAGTCCATAACCCTTGTGCTGGTTCTATTTGACTCCCTCCCTGTCTTCACCCTGAATCTCACTGTCCTGTGATCGCTTGTACCTAGACTGTTCCCACCACTGCCTCTTCTGCTCTGTTCCTGTTTTCACAAAATGTCATGTTCTAAAAAGTTGACACATGGCGCTCGATTTTCTAATCACTCATAGATCAGTACAATTTGCTTTGATCTATGGCTGTGGCAAACTCCAGGTGCAGTAGGGACTCTGCACCCTATTTTACAAAATGGGATCCCTACACCAAAGACCTGGGAGTTGCTGCAGCCGCAGAGATGCACCAAACATTGGGTGCACCTGCGGGGTTAGATGGAGGGATAACTCCTCTCCACCCGGCACAGCCTAGATGACATGTGGAGGTTGGGGGTCGACTATGCCTGGATGGTGGGAAATGGAGCCTGTAATCTGCCAACTGCCACATGGGGGGGGGCTTTGTATGTGGGGAATGTCATGATGCCTAGGGCATGTCCCTGGCCACCAACTGCACCCTACAACCTGCACCCACTGCCACTCGATGCCTTTAGGGGACTGTGGGTCCAGTGGGGCAGGTGCCAGGGCTGCTGTCATCTGTGGTCTGGGTCATGATGGTCCAGCCATGCCCCCCAACCCAGCCCAATTGACTGTGTGGCAAGCCACATGGCACCTCTACTGGGTACCTCCACATATCCCTCCCACTGCTGCCATGTCCCCCTTGCCCTCCCATGGTACCCCCAAGGCTCCATTGGCCCCCAGTCCCCACCATCTAGGTGAACCCCCCCCGATGCAGCTAGTCATCTGCCTGTATTCTGTACAGTGCCCTGAGCCTCAGGGAAAGGGCACTTTAGAGATAAAACCTTGCTTGCTCCCCCCCCATTGCTGCCCTGCCAGGCAGTGGCATAGGGCACTTAGACCACCTTCTTGTTGGTCAAACGTTAGCCCCCTCTTGCAACCATGGCAGGGCTTCTTGGATTGCACAAAAGAGATGGTGCAGCCACTTTTGTGTCCTGATGCATGGGCACCTCTGCCACAAGGGTGGTGCAGGGTGGCTTTGACTCATGGCATTCTGATTTTTGATGCAGTCAGCATTCAAAACTTGGGAAAGCAGCAGCTTTTGATGTAAGGTGCCACTTGCATCATACCCATTTGGCACAGGCACCTTGCGCCAAATTTTTCCTTTTGAAAATGGAGCCTGGGTGGTGTGTGTATGTGTGTGTGTATATGTGTGGTGTGTGTGTGTTGTGTGTGTGTGTGTGTGTGTGTGTGTAAAAAAAAAAAAAAAAAAATATATATATTTATAAAATTGTGTTAACTGGGTAAGCCCCTTCTGGGCCCCGAGGTCCCTTCTTCAGGGGCGACCTGGAATTAGTTACAAAAGAAACAGTACAGAACATAAAGGTGAAACAGTGCAATGCAAATACATAAAGGTGAAACAGTGAAAGACATAGGACATTAATGTAAAGAGAGTACGCAATTATACAGTATATATTGAAGAGGGAGGTCATTTACAGCACATTTATACAATTCATCAGTGGCAGCTGCTAGAGATAGGGCAATGGGTTTATTGGGCAGGTCCGCGAAGGGAGAGTTATCTAGCACACAGGACAGCAGCAAGGGTTGTGGTTTAGGAGGTGTGCCCGCAGATCTTTCTAGAAGGTAGTGAAGGAGGGTGCTTCCTGAAGGTGTCTGGGGAGTTTATTCCAATGCACAGTGTCGATATGGGCAAAAGATTTACAGCCAGCCACGGAGCAGGTCCTGGGCTGGTCCAGGAATTTCCTGCCTGAGGTCCTGAGTAAATGGCTAGGTTGCTTTAGGGCCAGAGGCCAGTTAGCCCTGCAGAGGGGTCGCATCGAGAAGTTAAATGTCCAGCTCAGCAGGGTACTGGAGCTGGTGTATCGGGGGCCAGTTGAGCGAGCCAGAACCTCAGCAGTGGTGGGTCCTTGGATGGGCATTCATGGCGAACCGAGCGATTTTTGTGGTACAGGGTTTGTAATCTAGAGTGGTCAAGCTTTGCTATGCCTATAGTGTTAGGGCAGCATAGGTAAGAGTTGGGAGGAGTATACTCTGCGCAATTGCTAGTCTGTTCTCAGGTATCATGTTTGCACTTAGCCGATAGAGCAAGCCGAGTTTTGGTGAATGTTTTTGTCACTAGAGCAACATGAGGCTTTAGGGTGAGCCCCTGGTCTACTGTGAGGCCCAGATATTTGAAGGATTTTATCACTTCGATTGTGGAGCCAGATACAGTGACAAGTGTGAGAAGGTGGGCTCTGGAAGGACCCAGGAAATTCGGACCAAGCAGAAGCGCTTTGGTTTTGTTAGGGTTAAGGACTAGACGGTTTTCAACTAGCCAGGCTTATGGCCCTAGGTCATCCAGGTGCTGAGCAGATCTGTAGAGGACAGCGTCATTAGCATACTGCACCATGGAGCTGCTCCCACAGTGGTTGTGGAGGTCATTGACAAATAGGGAGAACAGAAGTGGGCCCAGGATTGAGCCTTGAGGAACCCCCTCATTTAGGGGAAGTGACCCAGAGATGGCACCTCTCCACTTAACCTGTTGGGAGCAGTCCGACATGTAGCTGTGGAACCAGTTAAGAGTGCTGGTCAAGTCCAAAATTGCTCAACTTTGTTAGGAGGAGGGGTGTTCTACCAGGTCAAAGGCCTTGGTTAGGTCAATGAAGACTGCCTCTGTGGGGGTGCCATTGTCCAAGGCAGTTAGGACATCAGAAGTGAACCTGAAAAGGGCGGTGTCGGTGCCATGCTTTTTCTTGAAGCCATGCTGGGAGGGGCCAGGAGACTGTTAGCTTCTAGGTAGTCCTCAGTTGGCAGTAACCAGCCACTCTTGGATCTTAGCAAGGGGCAGAGGATAGAGATGGGTCTGTAGTGACCTGTATTTTCCCTGGCACCACCCTTGTGGAGAGGAACAATGAGGGCCTGCTTCCATATGTTGAGGACTACACCTCCAAGTAGTGATCGGTTTATAAGCATGGTGACAGGTAAGGCTATGGCAGGGGCAACGGCCTTGAGCAACCGTGGGTCCAGGTCATCAGACCCCGGAGGGCCGGAGGGTTTCAAGGATAGGAGAAGGGGTAGTACTACTTTGACATATGCCATCCTAAGGTGGAAGTGCGGGGTAGATGGTTCCTGGGTATCTGTGACCAGGGGGCCTTGAGAGTGGTGCGGAGGATTAGACCTGTAAGAGCCCAGGCCAGTGAAGAAGCTGTTAAAGGCAGCAGCTGACTTGCCTGCGTCAGTTAAGGTTTGTCCATTTTATATGGAATATATAATGCTGTGTGTGTGTGTGTGTGTGTATTATTTATTTATATATATATATATATATATGTGTGTGTGTGTATGTAGATGTATATGTATATTTATACAACACATGTTTTGGGATAAATGACAGGATAAAAAGTAATATCTCAGCCAGGTCATGGAGATATCAGTAATATCTTCACATGTGAAGATATCACTGATATCTCCACACTCCTATACGTCATACCGAAACTACTGTGCTATATGTAACTTATCGCTGTCTACGTACATTTACAATAACACATGCTCTGCATAAAAAGAAACAAAACAGCCATTTCAATCTTAACTCTCCACATTTTCATGAAACAAAATGTATCTCCTTAATCCTGCCATTACGCTAGAAAAAAAAAATATTTTAAAAGCTTATCTGGTTGATCCTGCCACTCTGAGCACTTTCACAGTCCCTTTTAAACGCACATGGCTAACGCTATTCACACTGGATGCCTGTTACATTGATAGTTTTCTTTCTGCAAGTTATCCTGAGTTCAAAACGACAGAACGCTGTGCTTTATACACAGCTTAGTGTAATTTGTTGAAAAAAAACGCTGACTGCACACAGACTGCAGCGACTGATTCGGCAGCTTTTGAACAGTAAAAGGAAGCGCGAGCCTCTGTTGCTAAGCAACAGAGGCTCGCGCTTCCCTCTACTGTTCTAAAGCCACGAATTCAGTTACTGCACTCTCTATGCAGTAGGCAGCTTTTTTCAACAAATCACACTAAGCTCTGCATAAAGCACCTTTTCTGACTTTCTGAACCCAGGATAACTCCTACAAAATGACTTTCAATATAACAAGCATCACTCTGAATAGCGCTCGGCCACGCTATATTTACAGGGACGGTGAAAGTGCTCAGAGTGGCAGGATCAACCAGATAAGCATTTAAAATATTATTTTTTTACAAAATCATAGCAGGATCAACCAGATATTTTCAATAATTTTAAAATGACAGGATCAACCAGATATTTCAAAATAGTATATAATCTGTTGTATAAAATCTGTTATGTTTGGGGGGGCCTGGAGAACTCTGTTGGGAGGGGCATGGCATAAAAAAACAGATCACTCTTTTAAAAAAATAACCATAAAAACTAGGATACACCAGATATTTTTTCAACAACAAATTACATCTGTTCTTTTCACAGCTTTTCTGTAAAGGGGGTTGTATTGCTAGGGCCATCACCTTTGTATGCCCATTGCACTGAGAGGAGCATGTCATCGGTTGTGTTGGGGGACAAAACATGTATGTTGTATAAACAGAATATGACATGGCCTGACTGAAGATATCATATTTATCTTCACTCGAGGCCAATGAAATCATGATATCTCACTCGTGGCTTCGCCACTCGTGAGATATCATGATATCACTTACCTCTCGTGAAGATAAATATGATATCTTCAGTCAGGCCATGTCATAGCCCCTATGTATATGTGTATATATATATATGTATATGTGTATATATACAGTATGTATGTATGTATATATGTGTGTGTGTGTGTGTGTATGTGTGTATATATGTATGTGTGTGTGTGTGTATATATATATATATATTATATTATAGTGGCACGTAGTGCTACTACAGTTAGGGTTGAGGAGCCATTTACATGTTAAACCAAAATTTTGCACCTTAATAACTTTGCAACCGTTTGATGAATTTGCCTGAAATTTGAATACATGATCAAGACCCATATGCCTTGGGATCTGCCAAGTTTCATACTGGTCGGATACACGGGTTGCAGAGTTATTGCCGGATTCGCGCGGCATGCACGCTTTTTCTGAATTCTATGGTTGTCGCCACAGGCTCTAACGGTTTGCGCTGACCGCCCGAAATCTTCAGGAAATGTGCGGCCATGGTCCCGATGTGCCTTTTGAAAATTTCATGAAAAATATTAAACGGTTCAAAAGTTATTAAAAACAATTTCCCATTATAAGTCTATGGGAAAAGTTAACAAAAGTTCGACAGTGTCGCAAATGCACTTTTACTGTTGCAAATGGCTCTTTACTGTCGCAAATCCACCATTTTGTTTTCAGTTAGTGATCAAAAAATGCTTGGTATTTAAAATTGAGACCCTCTAGCAACCTAATTCTTTTTGTATTCACCTAGTCGGGCCCTGAGGATGCTAGCCATGTCTTTATTTTGGGTAAACACCCCAGAAATATGTTTTTCAGATTTCTGGAAAAAACTTCGCAAAGTAGTAGCACGATTACACAAAGTGTCGCAAATTTTTATGAAGCTGTAAATCACAACACTACTTTAACACTATGCCCAAAATAACAGTAATTCTTGGCACCCTGCTGCAAAAGAACGGTTTGGAGTTTGGGGCTGAAATTTGGAGAGAATGCAGCCAACATATCACAGATGTGTCTTTCAGTGTTTCATTGAAAAAAATATTACATGGCTGCAAAATTATGGTACTCCAAAATTGACGCTTTTTCCCATAGGATAACATTACGGCGTACTACGCATTGCAGCAATCGTCTTGCGCCCTGCTGCAAAATAACAGTTTGGTCTTTTGGGCTGAAATTTGCAGGAAACACTGCCAACATCCCACAGATGTGCTTTTCAGTGGTTTGGTGAAAAAATATTACAGGGAGGCAAAGTTATGGCACTCCGAACTTCTCTTTTTTCCCAATAGGATAACATTATGGCGTTCACCACTCCTTTCAGGGCCCGTATCTCGGAAACGGTGCGAGATACAGACTTTTCATCAAAAAAAATTAGCCCTGTAGGGGGCTAAGTACAAAATTAGCCAGGAAAGTGATGATTCATATGACTTTTAAATTTTTTTTCTATGTCGTATGGTTACTGAGATATAAGCAATTTACTATTCCAAGTCCTCATTTTTGTGTTCCGAGAGTCATTATTTTGCATACATTCTTTGTACTCACTGTCTTTCTCTATACAGCTTTTGGGGAAAACCAGCCTGTGCGCTTACATTACTGTTACCATTACCGTTTCCGCTTGCGGTTCCGTATCCGTTTCACTTGCCGTTCCGCATTACGCCACCATATGCGTTACCCTTTCGCGTTTTCATTTACTTGATTTGTGTTTGCGTTGTTTTAACATTTCTGTCTACAGTACTGTTCTCTTTCTGTTCCGCTTTTCGTCACCATGCGCATTACGATTTGCGTTTGCGGCACAATGTTACTATGTGACAAGACATCACGTGGCGGGCGCGGGCCCGCGCTTCCGCCGCGGATTACATCTCACTATTTCTCATTATCATTCTCATTCTCAAAAGA
This sequence comes from Neoceratodus forsteri, assembly GCA_016271365.2. Classification (NCBI taxonomy): domain Eukaryota; kingdom Metazoa; phylum Chordata; order Ceratodontiformes; family Ceratodontidae; genus Neoceratodus; species Neoceratodus forsteri. The sequence goes on along the minus strand of CM028137.1, from coordinate 724,004,617 downwards.
AGGGAAATTAGAGGCCAAAAACTCCATTTTAATGCATCAGTTAGGGTTGTTCCACAGGCGAAGCGAAATTCGATGTTAGGGTTGAAACCTTCCCTCCTAGCCCACCCTCATCTGGAATCGGGTGCGCATTGGGGTCATCGGTCTTAACTGTCACCCCATTCTCCTATTCCTCAGCTTCTTTCCACATGTGATGGGGTGACAAAGGGCTGATTACCCAGTGCGCACTCTTATTCCAGTTGGGGGTGGGCTGAGGGGTGCAAAGGGGTTTCAACCCTAACATCGAATTTCCTCGCTTTTGTTGCTGTGAACAACCCTAACTGATGCATTGAATAGAGTTTTTGCCTCTAAAAATATATATATATATATATATATATATATATATATATATATATATACACACACACACACTGTGTGTGTGTGTGTGTGTGTGTGTGTGTGTATATATATATATATATATATATATATATATATATGTATAATATATATATATAGCCAAGTAAGCCATGACTTTGGAGAGGGCTGGGCCTTGTAAATTTTGGTTGTTCTAAACCTCACCCCTGTTTATATAATAATGAAATTGTTGTGATCTATTTGAATTGAACAGAATGTTAAATTCACAAAACTACTAAGGTAAGTTCAAGAACGAGAAGGCCTGAAGCCCATAGTGCTTTTATACTAAACCACTGAACAATAGGAGAGATCATATCCTGTACTTATCAGTTTGTCCAGTCGGTACTTAAAAATACTTTTGGTCTCACTTATAACAATGTGAAGTGGCAATCTATTCCATGAACCAATGACTCTGAGTAAAAAAAAAATTTTGGCTAATATGAATAAATGATTTCCTTACTATCTGCAAGGGGCGACCCCTAATGTCGTGTGAATAGTTTTTAAAGTCCAGGCCCAATTCACACATAAGGTAGGGATCTTGAATAATGTCATATAAAAACATAAGGTCGCCTCGGAGACGACGAGTGGAGAGGGGCATAAGTTTTAGGGAATCTAGTCTACTTTTGTATGGTACTGTATTAAGCCCAGAGATTTTTTTTTGTAAATTTTCTTTGAACTTTTTCTAGTAGACGTCGTCCTGTTTTTTATAAGGACACCAAAGCTGGGAAGCATATTCTAAATGAGGTCTGGTGTATGCTCTATACAGTGCCAGCAGCACCTCATGATTCCAAGATCTGATGTTTCATAGGATAGACCATACTACTTCATTGGTTTTGTTAATAATACCATGTACATGTTTATTATGTGACGAATCATCTGAAATTGTCATGCCTAAATCCCTTTCGTCAGGTGTTTTTTCAAGCAAGGAACCTGCCAAAGAGTATGCATAATGCAAGTTTTTTGCACCTAAATGCATTACTTAACATTCAGAAATATTTAATGTCATACCCCAATTGTTTACCCATGAGGAAATGTGGTATAAATCATTCTGGATGGTTATAGCCTGTGAAACAGAAGCGCAAGATCCCCTGATTTTGACACCATCAGCATATTTAGTGGTAAAGGACGAACAACCTTGTGTTAAATCTCCTATGAATGCCTGAAAAAGGCAGGGGCCCAAAACGGAGCCCTGGGCACACCACTTGACACATTACCTTTACTGATTTCGACCCACTGATGATAACCTGTTGGGTCCAATTTTGCAACCAGTTATTTATCCAATTTACAAGAAAGCTGTTAATATTTAGTTTGCAAAGTTTATTGGTCCAGCCCAGTGTGGCATGACATCAAAGCCTTGCTGACATCAATAAATATGACATCACAGGGTAATCTCTTATCGAGAAGTGAACTGATATGTTCATAGAAGCAAACAACTCTCTGCCCTTTTGAAACCATGTTGCTCTGGATCGAAGTCAAGAATGGGTGAAATCATATCTTTAATAAGGCTCTTTAAACGTTGCATACCGAAGATGTCAAGCTTTATGGGCCAATAGTTTTTCCAGTTATTTTTGGACCTTTTGTGAATGAGAATCACGCCTTTCCTCCATTCATATGGAACATAATATTCCACAAAGAAATGTTTAAACATTATTTTTCAAGGGATCAGTAAATTGTATTTATTTATTCATTCAATTTTGGTAACCAGGTAGGCCCACTGAGCCCCAAAGGTCCTTTTTCAGGGGTGACCCAGAATTGGTTACAGAAGGATACAAGTACAGTAATGGAACAAGGTCACAGTGCAGCATTTACATAAGGCCGAATCAAGTACATGGATAAACAGTGCAGACATTGTGCCAAGTTAGTTACAGGAGAAGACAAATTACAGGAATAGGCAAGGTAGCAGTGTTGCAATCAGAGAAGGTAATACCTGATACAGCAGTGAATGTCTTAGGCTGGCAAGGGCCTGGCCTTTGGGTTTGGGTATGTCCTCTCATTGACAGGAGCAGACACTAGCTTCTAGTAAGTGAGCACGGAGTCCCTTATGGAATGTTCCAAGGGGGGGGGGCTTCCTGCAGGAGGGAAGGAAGCTTATTCCATAGGGCAGGGGCAGAAATGGCAAAGGATTTACTGCCAGCTGAGGTCCGAACCCTAGGATTATCTAGGAGGTTACGCCCAGTGGTTCGGAGGGTATGCGCTGAGCACTTGGGAACCAGGAGACTGGCCGGACTATCTGGGGAATTGCAGTGTAGGATCTTGTAAGCATTGCAAAGGAGGGGGTACTGAAAGTGACCGTCCAGGGAGGGCCATTGTAGGGAAGCAAGGGCTTCGCAGTGGTGCCGTCTTTTGTGAGACTGTGACGCAAATCGAGCTACTTTGTTGTAGAGAACTTGTAGCCTGCTTATCTCCTGTTTAGCTAACTCCTGAAGTATAGGGGCAGCAAAGGTCCGTGTAGGAAGGAGGAGGCTGTTGGCAATGGTTATTCTGGATTCAGGGATGAGCTGGTCATTCAGGCGGTACAGCAGGCCTAGTTTGCGGTGCACCATTTTGGTTACCTGGTCTATGAGACTTGAGGGTAAACCCCTGATCCAGGGTTAACCCCAGGTATTTGAGGGAACTCACAACCTCGATGCGGCTGCCAGAGGATGAGGTCAGAGGGAGTAAGGCACTCCTGTCTGGGCCAAGGTTTCTCTGTCCAAATAGCACTGCCTTGGTTTTTGTGGTGTTTAAAACCAGCTTATTCTTAGTAAGCCAGGACTCTAACTTGGCAAAGTCAGCTTGTAGCTAGGGTCCCAGATCAGATGGGTTGCTCGGGGACCTGTAGATTAGTGTCATCTGCATATTGAATGACCGAGCTGCCACCACAGTGGGATTTAAGGTCATTGATAAATAGCAAGAAGAGGAGGGGGCCCGAAATGGAACCCTGAGGCACCCCCTCACTTAGGGGGGAGTGGATCTGAGGTCACACTCTTCCACCTGACCTGCTGAGAATGATCAGACAGGTAGCAGGTAAACCATGTAAGGGAATGCTGATCCAGGCCAAAAGAGGCCAGTTTGGATAGCAGGAGTTTGTGGTCTACTAGGTCAAAGGCTTTAGCTAGATCGATAAAAATGGCTCCTGTGGGAATCCCTTTGTCCATGGCCCCTAGGACCTAGGATGTCAACTGAGAATTTTATGAGGGCTGTATCAGTGCCATGATGCTGCCTAAAGCTGTGTTGCATGGAGGCTAGCAACCAGTTAGTCTCAAGGTAGTCACGGAGTTGATGGTACACTAGCCTTTCCTGAATCTTGGCTAGAGCACACAGCAGCGAGATTGGCCTGTAGTTACCGATGGATTCCCTAGGACCCCCTTTGAGGATAGGGGCCTCAATGGCCTGTTCCAGGTATTGGGTACAGTATCTTCAAGCAGGGATCTGTTGATTAGCCATGTGGTGGGTAGTGCGATGGCGGTGCTGCTGCCTTTAGTAACTTAGGGCAGATGGCTTGGTCCACCAGGGCCTTTGGCTTTGATGGTCTTTAAGAGAGGAGCACCTTCTTGACCTTAACTAATCTCAGGTGAAAGAGTGACATGGGGCAAGGCGCCCAGAGCAGGAGGGCGCAGAAGGGGTTGTGTGAGTTGACCTAGCCACTAAGGTTGGTGAAGTAACTGTTGAAGGCAGTGGCAGTTTCATGGCAGTCATTAGTCATAAGGCCATTGATTTGTATAGGACTGAGGAGGGGTTCTCATTGCCTTTATCAGGTCATTGATGTGGGACCAGAATGACTGAGGGTTGGCCACAGTAGTTTGCTGGAGATGCTGACATACTCTCTTTGCTGTCTTAGTGGAACGCTTGCACTCGTTCCTTAGTTTTTTTTATAGGACACCAGGTCTGCAGGCAAGGCAGAATTTTTGTAATGCTTCCATGCCTTGTCCCGGTTCACCATCATAGATTTTAGCTCTGTGGTGATCCATCTATGACAGCTACCTTTTGTACGGAATTTCCTAAATGGGGCAAACAGGTTAGCTGCAGAGCTGAAGGAGTTCTAGAAGAACTCCAGGGCTTCGTCTAGAGCTGGGAGGTGCCGTATCGAGCTCCAGTCAAGGTTGCCTAGGTATGCGTTGAAGGTGTCCTCGAATCCCAATTAAATGTATATTTGTTTTAAGGTAAATATATTTTTGCTTGAGCCTAGTAATTTTTTTATGCAATGCTTCATCCATTTTGGTGCCTTTTGTGATTTACAATTTTGAGTTTGGGTGGAATAAATGAATCTCTTAAATGGCAGATAATATCTTTGAATTTTTCCCAGTGGTGTTCTAGGTGGAATTTAATAATACTGACTCCCAATTAATTAAAATAAAACTCCCATATCCTCCGTCCCTAATTTCTTTCACCCAGTCCCCCCACCCTCCCCGACACCCTGTGTAATGTCAATTGACACCCTTCAGGCTGAGACTCATTTCCTGCCGCCAGGCAAAACACTACATTGCCAAAGCTATCACCAATACCAATACAGCAATGATTCCTAGATCTTAAACTCATTCGGCTGACCTGGATGTTACATTACCCCACCTTACTAAAATTCTCAACCTCTTTCTATGCCTCTGTCAGTTCCCCTCAACCTGGAAGAGAGCCATAATCACTCCCATTCTGAAGAGCGGCGACCCCACTAACACAAGCAACTATAGACCGATTTCAATACTTCCACCTCTCTCCAAAGCATTGGAAAAAATAGTTTCAGACCAGATAACAGAACACCTAACTAAACATAACCTACTCTGCCAGGAACACCATGGTTTCCGGACTAGCCATAGTACCGTCACAGCACTTTCTGAGTTCACCTCATTCATCCACAAGGCCCTTGACCAAGGCTCAATCACAGGTCGAGCTATGTGGATCTGATCAAGGCATTTGACACGGTCAGTCATGAGCTACTGCTTGTTTCCTTCCACAACTAAATGTGGTCCCAGAGGCAATTGCCTGGTTCAAGGATTACCTCTCAGGCCGGTCACAACAAGTCAGGATAAACACCACCATCTCCTCCTGCAAAACAGTTTGCTCTGGGGTCCCCACAGGGTCTATACTTGCCCGCTTCATTCACCCTCTTTTTAAACTCTCTCCCCAGGGCATGTAGCAGTCATCTACTACTTATGCTGATGATGCGGTACTGTTTTGGAAACGCCCACAACTGAGCGCCCTCCAACTAGCCCTACAGGGTTTCTTCTGGGAGCTAGAGACCTGGTTCACTGAACACCGCCTGATCATCAACTATAAAAACTAAGTCCATGATCTTGCGACCGTCAAAGCCCACACAGTCAGTCGGCACTCCTAATCAAAACACACAAGGCGACCCACTTGAACATCGCTATAAATTTTAAATACCTGGTGATCGATTAGACACCGCCTCTTCTCTACCATAGTCACATTCAACTTCTCTCCTCTGCTGTCAACGCTAGAGTGGGTATCCTCTACAGACTTAAACACTGCTTACCCACACAGGCCATGCATCTTGCAGTCTCCTCCTCAGTCCTCTCCCTAGTTGACTACGGGATAGTGATATATGGCTCAGCGGAACCCACCACACTAAGCAGCATTAACACTGCCTTGAATAAAGCCTGCCGCCTAGGCACCGGCAGTGACAGGCTAACTCATACCTTCGATCTCTGTGCTTTGGCTGGTTGGCTAAACTTTCAACAAAGACTAAAGTATCACACCTGCATCCTTGCAAAAAAGATACATCTCCAGCTAGCCCCCGTCGGCCTTCTCCCCATAATCAGCACAGCCCCCCTCAGGCGCAGTACAAGGCCTCGTAGCAAACTCCTCATTTCTGGTCTCCCATTGTAGAACATCCTTGGGCAAAGATCCTTCTGCTACGTGCCTCTCTTTGGCTCACACACGTTACCACCCCCGCTCTTTCAGACCCATATCATCTCCCTATTCAAAACAGGCCTCAAAGCTCAACTACTTGAGTCTGCTAGATGTGACTGTGGCTAACACTGCCCATCTATTGTGCTCCCAAACCCTCCATACACCCGACACAGGGTCTCTAGATACCATGAATCAGCATCCTACACGCCTCTGTCAAGTGATACCAGAATGCTGCCTATCACTGTCACCGGTTAACTAAGTTAAAGCCTGGACTGCACTACCAGTACTGTTATGTGAATACTGTTTATGTACGCTTTCTTCTATATTTGTTTACCCTCCACCCCTTGTAACTGACGTGGAGCCTTTGCAAAAGAGTCTGTGACTCAGGATTGTAATTCCAATTATATTCAATAAATAAAGAAGTACAGTACTTCTGCAGTTTTTTGGAGTTTACTATGCCCTATCTGAAGTGCAGCATATGGGTATGCAGCTGGAGCTGGTGACAAAGTAGAGTTAAGGAAGTAATGGCCTGTGCTAAGAAGTGAGTTCATCAGTGTAACCTACAAAGAACAAAAGCTGTTTTATAGTACTGTACTTCCCTCCAAACTGGCCCTGAGTGGTTCTCTGTTGGGCTGTTTCAGCTGAGCAAAGTAGCTTTTTCTTTAACAAATGGTGTAGATACACAGTAAATCAAGTGTTGTTGTTTGTTGTTGTTGTTGTTAGTTAATGCTCTTTCTTCCTCCAGAATTGAGTGATCCTTCTATCCTGCCAGTCACCTGAGCCCTATCACGGTGACTTTCCCCAGGGTTAACATCACCACACCTGCAGCGAGCTGAGTGTTCATTGAGTGCGGGGCCTGTGAGTGGATGGAAACATTCTAGCCTTTGGACCTCTGTTTTTGGTGTTTTCTTCCCCAGGAGGACAGACATGCAGTGCTGCCAAGACAGCCATGTGCACTCGCCAGGCACAGATATCAGCACCCAACACTCCTCCCATCCCCTAACGTGACGGTCCCTGACTTACAATGAGTGCCATATCCCCACCCTTCGAGGGAGAGGAGAGCAGTCCTCCCATTCTGTAGCGTGATTATCCCTGACTTACAGTGGTGCTATATTTTTCCCCTCCCCACGGAGAGGAGAGCTGTCCGGACCTCTATCTTCTCTCTCTGGGCCAACCCCCAGGTCACCAGCATGGCAGCAATTGAGGGGCCCAGCAGCTCAGCCTCTTTACCACTGGTCTGGCTCTAAATCAACCTTTAGAAAATGGACTATGAAATTCTAGTTCTGACTGTCTGATACCTCTGGCTAGGTAGGCAGGCATGTATCAGACAGCAGAGCCCAGGTAAAAAAAAAAAAAAAAGTGCCAGTCTCAGCTGACCTGATTACCAATATCAGTGGGCACGATTACCAATATCAGTGAGCACAGACTAATTTCAAACTTCAGAGCTGCCATTTTTCTTGCTAACCAAGATTCAGCACAGCATCCCTGTTAGACTTGCCTTATATTCCTTTAAATAATAAAACAAAGAAAAACAATGCTTTACCTTGTTTAGAGGATTTAGTTTCCAGCTGACTCCATAATGACACGCCACAACAACTCTAACCAACAGCTGCCTGTCTCCTCTCATCCCAGACCTCCAGAGCACCTGCCTGCTCTCTGTTCTGCTGCAAGCCAGCATCCCCACTCAATCTCCGGGGGGGTGAAAAGCAAGAAAGTACTGCTAGTCTCAAGACTCACTGGTGAGACCAGCAGTACACGTCCCCTCTGAAGCCGTGTACACTTGACCTCCTCAGAAGACAACGAGCTTCCCTTACACCAGCCCACTCTGTTATTCACACTAGCGGCATTTGCATTAAAAAAAAAAAAAAAAAAAATGAAATGAAGCACCAACACGTCCCTTTCCGATGCCATGCAGACTTCACTTTCTCATAAAACAATGGGCTTCAGTTTAAGGAGCCCGCTGTACTATTTACCCTAGCTTAAAAGAATTAAAAATAAATAAATAAAACGAACCACCAAGTAGTGTGTATGTATGGAGGTGAAGGGGGGATCTGACTTCTGAAAGGTGGGAGTCATAGGCTGTCGTCCGTTCTCCGATATAACTCCATCAGCCAGTCTCATGTACATGGTTTTCACCATGACTGGCGGAGACGGCAGTTCTTCTGAGTGTTCCACTGACCGTGTTTGGAGTCTTTGCAAATCATCTACTAGTTGGGCCAGGTCAGGATAAAGTCTGTTTGGAGTAGAAACACAAAAAGTGGGCAGATTGTCACCTGTGTCTTGACCCGGGGCACCTGCCACAATTATTACATCTGACACCTGACTGACCAAGATGACTTGGTATCAGTCTATAAAGGCTGTGTATTCATTAAAATCTAAAGTTCCCTTATGAACGTGACTACTTAACAGGGGACAATGATACTTCCCCAATTCCTCAAATATTTTTATGTGCACCTTAAATCCGTCTGTTAACTGGTGCCTGGGACAGTTCTATATCTTACATCAGTATTTCCTTTTAGAATCCATCAGGCACCATCCCAATATTTATGTAATAGTTCACTACATGTAAAATCTGTACAATTTAACATACAGATGTAACGGTGGCAGATCCTTCTCCTTCACGGCCCCCTTCCTGTGGAATAATCTCTCACCGTCGATACAGGAAGCCCTCTCCCTATCAAATTTTCACATTAGGCTCAAGGCTCACATGCTAGAGACCAGTACTTGGCACTGTCTAGGTATAGGGTAGTCCTCCCCCTGATCCAACAAATAATACTACCCCTCTCCCTTTCACCCAAATAATCTCTCTGGCTTGTTTTGTCTCATAAAATCAATGCTTGTCTGTCGAATATGTTCTCTGACTCAATTACTTAATGTGAATTACTGCTTTTACTGTGTTACTGTCTTCATTGTTACCTGGTTAGGAGTGTACTATCTTTGTAACAAGTTGTACCCAACAATCTGTACCAAATATGTCTCTGTTCGGTATCCCGGGTCACCCCTGAAAAAGCGGCCTTACTGTCTTTACTGTGTTACTGCCGTCATTGCAACCTGGTTAGGATTGCACAATCTCTGTAACTTTTTATACCCATTAATCTGTACCCTATAACCTGTCTCTGTTTCTGTATCACGAGTCACCCCTGAAAAAGGGACCTCGGCTCAGTGGCTCACCCAGTAATCAAAATTTAATAAATAATAATAAATAAATAAATAAACCTGGGACTGTTACTTTAAGCGTACCAGCATGGACAAGGAAACAGAAATCTAAACCTGATTTACTTTTAAAGTTATCCTGTTCTAAACTTATTGCTCTAAGTTTCATAATATTATATTGGGAAGGAAAACCAAAGTCAAGATTCATGATAAAACAAATGTTTACTTTTGATATACATTTTTAGAATTTACAAGGTAATTTTGGCAGAAGAATGAATAAACAGTAACAATTTCAAAATTGCAGCTCCTGTTCTGAACTACAAGGAAAGTTTTTGGCAGTAGAATGAATAAACCGTTACAAATTTAAAACGACAGTCACAGTTCTGAATTGTCTATAGGGACAATGTCTATAAGGCAGTTTTTTGGTATTCAAGGCAGATAGGTAATAAGAATTCTTAAATCTAGCCACAATTTCTAAATGCAGTTATAATTCTTATCTGAACAACAGTGCAAGCAGAAAATAATTCCTTTGTCGCAAGTAAAAATATGTTGCATTAAAAGGAGGAGGCAGTATGGCGTAGTGGTTTAAGGCTCTGAGCTGCAAATCTGGAGACCTGGGTTTGAATCCCACAGCCCCCACTTGCATACTGTGTGACCCTGAGCAAGTCACTTAACTTCCTCGTGCCCAGGTTGCACCTGCAAACAAGCTTTCAGCTTAGTGTGTCTCACCTGGTAAAATAATTGGTTAAAACAAACAAAAAACAAACAAATGCCAGGCTTGTCAGTTAACCTTTCATGGTTGGACTGAGTAGTTGTAAATGCACTGTCTGTGGTTACTTAGTGGAAAGTACCAACATGTCAGAGATTTTGAATGCCCCTGCTTAATGCTCATAATTTACATCAACTCAGAAGGAGCAACTTCAATGATCTATTCTTGTCTAACGTTTCCAATAAGAATTAAGAAGTAAAAACCTTTTAAGAAAAATAAATTTATAAACCTACAAACTATCAGATTATAATTTGTTAGACAATCAGAGCAAACTAACACATCTATTTGTAAATATTAGGTTATAAGTTGTTAGTTAATTAGTACAAAGTAAAGCACGCTTGTTTCTTACCACTAACTATTAATTAGTGATGTATGATGACAGTGGTCATTAATAATAATTGTAACACGGCAATAATCAGAATGCTGGAATGGGCACCGGCGATTGGTGAAATGCCATCACAGGGTCCAAGTCGGAGCTGGTATTAATCCATGATAGATGCCGTGTCCAGAATGGTAGTACCAAACTGAGCTAGACCCCTAGCTTAGCAGCACTGGGCACAGGGTGGGGAGCAACTCTTAGACAGGCAAGTGCGGTGCAGGGAGAGGGGACGAGCCACACACAGAGTGCAGCACAGTGGAAGGCACCACACTGGAGAGGCACTAGCTGCACAAGATGCAGCTACCACGTCCGATCGACTGTGCCAGAGGCAAGGGAAGTGACCGGGCTGCATGTAAATTTCAGAACGATCGGGCACCGACGGTGACTGAGCAGTGCAGCGAGACCTCCAACGCCTGGCACAAAAGAAATACCCGAGCAGATCCACAATTTCCACACTGGCATGTGAGCCGCACTATTACCTTTCCTTACACGTAGTGAATATTTTGACCGCATCAGCATCTTAATGCTGTTTTGGAACAAGACTTGAAAGTGCAGGAAAATGTTTCCTCAGAACTCCGAGTTCCTCTGTTATCTTATTCAAGGCAGAGCAGTAGGCTCCTGGCGAGACTCTGCGTCATGTGACCAATGTTACAAGTGTATTAAGTCACTCGGCGGTGGCTTCTAATGCGATTGATGCATGGTTGGGTGGTTGTTCGCCTGGCCTCTGGCCTTGGTCCACAGCCCTCCCAATCATGCATCAATCCAGCATTAGATGCCACCTTCTCGTGGCTTAATACTTACGTCAGTGCTGGTAAGAAAACAGCAGGCTAATGTCTAAGCATTTTGATCTGACTAAAACCAATTTGTTAAAATCCAGGGAGTGGAAGGTTTGCAGCAACCAATCATCCGCCATGCTGTCTTGTTTTGGGGGCATTTCTTCATCTACCAAGGGAAATGGGGCAGGCAGAACCAGTGGATTAAGTAACCTTAGGTAATCCCCAACCATGAGGCATTGAGGTCAGACAAGTTTAGTGGAACAGGTTCATGCAGTGGTCCAGGCTGGGCCTATGATGGGACAGAATTGTTTAGTTGAATGGTAAAATCTAATGGAGCAGGTGGACCTGGTAAGGTCTACAAGATGGGACTGCATGTAGAGCATGTCTCCAGAAACAAGTGAGGAGTAGAAAGCAAGATACACAGCTGAATTAAACACTGCAGTGCCCTCTACTGGCAAGTATACCAGTAGAGGGACTACTTTACCATTAAAAACAGTTTGAAAAGATTTATAATAATTTTTTTTTTTTAAATACTGTAGAACATAAAACTGCCACATATTACCCATTTTCTAAATGCAATACTACCCTCTAGGGTGGGACGTATTGGACTATACTGGACCTTCCAGGGGCTATAAGGCCCTCTGCCTGTGGCGTCAGGCCTCATTACACCCCTGGGCAGTCTGGTATAGCTCAATACCACTCACCCTGTCAGGTATTATTGTTTGCTTAGATGGTGAGACTGCACACATGCTCAACTAGCAGATCTGGATTCAAATGACAGCACTTACCCACTGTGTGACCTTGAGTAAGTCACTTGGCCTCCCAGTGCTTCAGTCCTTTCAGGTAGAAAAACTGCTGCAAACTGGCTGGCCTAATGGCACAGCAGCAGCACTGCCACTCACGATGCTCATGACCCGGGTTCATGCTTGAACTCTGAGTCATCAGAAGGCAGGTGGGAGGAGAACATGTCTAGGTGGTAGTGGACCAGGCTTCACTGCAGTATCACCATATGAGGGTTCCATGTGTTAGGGCGAGTGTACATTGCTGAAAATCAATTTTGATAATGTACACTCCCACCGTACAGCAAAAGGCGCGGAGACTTGTGTTTTTTTTTTGTTTTTTTTATGAGGGTGCCCCTGCACTCACCCACTAAAGGATTCTCAACCCAGGGGGTGCATGTGGGGTCAAATGCAGAAAAAAGCAAAAACGGCAGGCGCAACAAATGAACATGCAGCTGGAACCGAACCTGCACCCTCACAACCCTAGCCTGCCATCCGCTCACCATGCCACAGGGCCAGCTTGGCCACCCATCGCCACACTAGGCCTTGCAAACCCTTCCTCCCTTCCTCGCCTGTTGCACACATGCTCACTCCCCTCATGAAAGCATGTACATATAATGACATCCTGTCACTATATTCGCAGACCTCCCCCATCTGGTCGCCTCTACCTGCCTGGTAGCCCTGTGGATAGGTGCTGCTGAGATTGAGTCACCCTTTATGAAAGCACTCAATCATGGTCGCCATTGTCATGGGCTACCCATATGAGTGACCATATGGGTGGTGCAGTGAAGTGCCTGTAGCAACGAGCTTCATCTCAGCACATCACAATGTGTATGTCTTTGGGGCTTCTGACCCCTGCAGCCACAGGAACCAAATCCTGCAATACAAAAACTTCCTGGACAAAGGTGATGGACCATTGCTCACTCAGGGTCCTATCCCCTTCTGGTACCAGTTCCTATGAGTCTGGTGGAAGTAAGTGCCTGTCTCCTACCCCTACCAAGGTGGTAAGCTTCAAGGGGAAGTAGAGATGGGACTGATGGGCAGTCATAGTTGCTAACATGGAACGTCTGGATGAAGGCAGTCCAAGATGAACCTGGCACATAAATAATACATTTTACGAAAAAGCAGGAAAACCAGGATTGCACTGAAAACTAGTTATTGTGTCCCACTTAAGCTATTATGGTTAAATAACTTTGCAGTTCTTTTATGGAACGGTAGAACTGGAGTGTTTAAAATTACAAAAAATATATTTTTTTTTTGTACTGTGGTCACACAATCCTGGCCTTTAAGCAAGAGAACCAGTGTATGCGAGAGCATAATTAATAACTTGAATACATGCCATTCAAAACTGCAGCAAATGTTTCTGTACTTGACGAGCAGTTAGTTTCTGGAATGAGTTACCAAAGATATAATGGCTTGTCACACAACTTTTGTTTAAAACAAAACTAGACAACTTAATGTTATTATGTTACTGGCGAATATTCAGAGGTGCTACCACTGTTGAGCTGTGGAGTGGGATCCCGTGGTCTCTCTGCTTTTTCTGCCTCACAGATCTGTATAGAGCATAGTATTTATTCTTTAATATCCAACAAATCTTGCAATCATGGAATGCTTGAACAAATGCTAGATTATGTAGAAGCTATGCATTAAGCCCTCGATTTAGCACCTAGATGTGAGAAAAGCTGGCCGCCTTTACATTAGGCACAACTTGTTTTCCAAAAGAGCCTTACAAAAGTAATGAATGGCAATATAATACACTTTGAGCCTGTTTTTCTGGTGTTTTCAAACCCTTGTTCTTCATGTTTTGGAATGTAAAACCTACTGTTCTTAACATCTCAGAACGTGAAGAGCAAGGTTGCTCCCTACACCAGTTACAGCAGTGATTGCCAGTAGTGCTGTGGAAGCGTGAGGTGAGCTGTTACGGCAGCAGACAGCATCATGCACTAATTCAAAATTGGCAGTTTGAACCTTTCTGAAGCATTCCTGTTACAACAGAAAATTGAACATACAGAGGACGTTTTATTGTGGTAAGAGGGAGGGAGGGAGGGAGGGAGGGAAGATGGACTGAGAGATGATCAGGCAGGGTGAGGAGTGGTGATTCATCCAGCAGGTAACAACCTCGGTCGAGATTGTAAAATGAGAGAAAACAAGCTTCTCCATGGCAATAGGGTCCATGCCTCTGAATATTCTTTTTGGGACAATCTTCATTGGAGACTGTTTTCCATATTGAAAACAGTCTCAAATTGTATTATAAAATATAACATCCCGCCTTTAACTGAGAACTCACCAGATTCTGAATGCCCTCATTAGTCTGGTGACATCAGGAAGGCACCTGAGCTTCGCTCACATGCCCCTGATGTCACTGAACTAACTCAGTGTTGAGAACCTGCTTATTCTCAATGGAGGGGATTAATTAGTGTGTATATACAACATGTGTATCTTAAAAGGGCTTGAAAGTACTATAATGATCAATTTGACTTACTTATAAAATATTTGTTCTGCTTGTGTGCTTTTCTCCTGGCCACATGCACACACTTCAGTCCTGAGTCTAATGCAAAACATTACGGCCAGTTTATTCAAAGATCCTGGACTGCGCTCACAAAAGGTTTGCTCTAGGAGCAAATCAATGCCAGAAGCAAACTACAGTTGTATTGAAAAATGTCCAAAGCACATATCACACACTGATGGCATTCTCAAATATGTCATCCAAATAGGCCAGACACTATCGTGACTGCTCCGGCAAACAAGAACCACCCACTTACCACATGAAGTATGTGGTCAGTAGGGAGATATGGGGCTGGCAGGAACATAGGAGCAGTTAAGGATCACAGATGGGCACTTGCTCCCATGGAACAGTCGACCATATTTGTACTCCCATTGCAAATACCCACAGGCTAGGTACTATGAGGTCATTTACATTTCATTAAGGCCTCATTACAGTCCCAAAGCAAAAATCGATTATGACCCCTCCCGTCACCTGTCTGTGTTAACCCAAGCATTCCCTTGCAGTCTCGTGGTCCCCAAGATTCTGATTCCCCCATTAAGTATGCCTAAAGTACTCCCTGGAAGTCTGGGGGGGGGGGTTCCCACCCCCCTTATTGCCAGTATCTTCCAAAATGTCAAAGGCAGCCCACCCATCTCCCTCCCACCACACTGCTTCCTGGTAGTTCAGTGGCTCACTTACCCACCGACGTGTAAGGCAGCCCTCTATGACTGTGGCCCCCCCCCCCACACACACATACACTCGCAGCACTGCCTGCACTGTCCACCTCACACAGCAAAGTGCACTGTGAGGCAGATGTTGACTGGCAGTGCTAGTGCGTGGCTGTGGAGTGCTGACTGCCATGGGGGGGGGTTGCCTTGCTTTTTGGTAGGAGGGGGGAATACTGGACTATGGGAGTCTGGGTGCTGTGCCTGGTGGGGTGATCAAGGGGTAAGGGTCCACTAGACTGTCAGGGGTACTAAAGAAATACTGGATGGGCATTTGGGGTGGTGGGACCAGTGGACTACTAGGAAATGCTTGGGTTAACGTGGATGGGCAATTAGGGGGATGTGCAGAGATATAAGACCAGGCTTGGGAGGGGTTATATACCGCCACATTAATGGCTGTGTAACACCTCCACAAACTTCTATTTATTTATTTTTGGGGGCTCACCTCCTGTTCACCTCTCCCATCACCAGGACCATCGTCCTCCTCACAGGCGTTCACCCGGACTGGCCCCTGGGGTGGAGCCACTGGGTGGCACCCCAACTCCCCCTCCATATGGTGCCGTGTGTCTAGTCTGGTGGTTTGTGGCTCTCCAGGCTCAGTTTCACGGGACTGGGGATACTGGATTCCGGTGCATCCATTTTGTTTCCTTAGGTGGGAGGCATGGTGTGCAATGACATACTGCCGCACGCACCCATGTCCAGCACACCTACCGGAACTGCTAAGCCTCACTTGTGCTGGTCCCTAGCCTCCACTAGGGGCCAGTCACAGAGCGAGTGCGTTCCCCCCCCCATCCCTGGAAGAGGAGAGCAGTCAGTCGGACACTCAATCCTCTTTCCCCTGGCTGGCCCTCCAGTGCCCAAGTCCGTTCCCGAACCTGGGTTGCCGGCACCGAAAGCGGAAATCCAACCGCTGTGCCGACAGGCTGGCTTCACCTCCACAAACTTTTAGATATGCCTGTGTGTATGTGATACATGATGGGCAGGAGTGGAATATGGAAAATATTCTCACTCCTGCAGAGTGGCATGGATATCCCATGCGTGCGGCCATGCCTCACTCTGCAGGAGTGAGAATATTTTCCATATTCCACTCCTGCCCATCATGTGTTCGATTGATAAAATAGGCAAAAAATGCTTCTGTATGGTTTTGCTATTTAAATATTGCGTTTGAGGTCTGTTTTGTTGTTGCTGCTTTTAAGTTGGTGTTATTACTCAGTGATTTGCCTGCTGTGTGTTAGTCTGCTCAACTGTGTGACAGGGATTAGTGATGCTTTGGAATCCTCTGTTGTGATTGGTTGATATGGTGTGTAGTGGTGTCTTGTTGTGCTGGTAGTGGATTCGAGTTTATTTTTCATTGGTGCTATTAGGTGTGTGTTGGGAATGAGTGATTTCATTGGTTTGCTGGTGTTTGTGGGTGGGATGTGTGGTATGTTTACTTCAGAGTGCTTCCATGACCATTGGTGAAATGGGACTGTTTATTGTTTTGGTGCAGTGTGAATAACATTTATTTATTAAATTTTATTTTATATTGTGTTGGTAGTGCTTAGTGCAACAGTAATTTAGTTCTTTAGCCCTCTCTGCATCACAGCTTCTGAGAAGGGATATCAACATTAAGATATCGATGGAGGTGGAGACGTGGCACAAATATCCAAGGCTTACTGAGAAAAACAGGTAGATGTGGGACAGGGGAGCTTCACTGGTCATTCAGAGTCTGTGTCACTGGTGAGCTGCTTTGAATGCTTTCTGGGAGGAGACTTGTAGGGTCAATGTGCGCAAAAGAAGGTAGAATATTTATTATTTGTT
This sequence comes from Neoceratodus forsteri, assembly GCA_016271365.2. Classification (NCBI taxonomy): domain Eukaryota; kingdom Metazoa; phylum Chordata; order Ceratodontiformes; family Ceratodontidae; genus Neoceratodus; species Neoceratodus forsteri. The sequence goes on along the minus strand of CM028137.1, from coordinate 723,987,517 downwards.
TCTTTCTGATGGGTCTAGCAGTGGCTGAGGGCTCCTTATCCTACTTGAACTGTGAACAGCTCAAGAAACTCTCTTGTTCCAGGTTCATTGTTTTCAGTGGATGATGTAATTTTAGTTTTTTCATCTGTGGTGCTTCTCAATGTTTAGGAATTAATTTTGAAAAGCTCATTGTCCAGAAATACTGTTTTAGTCAAGTTTTGTAATTGGTTTTCAGTGCTAAGTACTGCTCCATGTGTACTGCTTTCAGCTTCTGGCTTTTAGAAACTGCAAGTAAAAGTTTCACACTATGCAGGTTGTGTGTAATTAGGTAGATTGCTGATTTCATTTTCAGTTTTAAAAGAAGTTCCAGCTTGTAGTGCTTAATGATGCTGCAGTGAGAATATCTGGTGATGACATAGCTACTATAGGTGTAAATGGATTTATTTTCACTTCAGCTATGTCATCACCCGATACTCTCACTGGGGTGAGAATACATGCTTTTATTCTCAATGAATACACAACTATATATATATATTATGTGTGTGTGTGTGTGTGTGTGTGTGTGTGTGTGTGTGTGTGCACTGACATCAGTTTGTGCTACTTGCAAACTGGTTAGTTCATCTCTCTAACTGTGCCTTTCAGTATGACACATTTAGTCAGTCCCTGGCTTTTAGGGCACTAATCATGGTTAGCAAGGTACTAACCTGTTTTGCGCTCAGTAAATGTATTTGCATATCCTGGTGCTATGGGTATTAGTATGTAAATCAGCACGTAGGGCAGGCTGACAAGGTGTTAGCAGGAGCAGCCTGGAAACAGGCTTTTACACGGGGGCAACAAACTATTGGCATAGGCATACAAATCAGCCTGTCTATGTTCATTGTTCAAGCATGTCGCCATGGCAAAAAGGGGACAAAAACACTACTAAAGACAAAAACTGCATAAAAAAGGGTAGAGCATTGAACACAACAAGATACACTGGTATTTGTGTAATCAACCCTCTATAAATACTGCAGACTACAACAATACTTTGTGGTTATTTTTCTGTCTTGTAGTGCAGACTAAGGGTCCTTGATACAGTGGTAATGTGGGGCAAAAGTCCGTCTGCAGAAACAGTAAGTCCTGTCACATAAAATCCCTTTGGCTGTCCCGAGCAAGAGGCTATCAGAAAGTAAGTAAGAAAGTAATAAGTCAGTGGAGAAGCGGCTGTGCTTCTGCCCTCCCACCCTGGTGACCTGGGTAAGAGAACGGACAGGGTTGCTTGGTTGGCTGGCAGGGAGAGGGAGGATTGAGCACTGGACAGCAGCTCTCCTTCCTTGGGGGGGGGGCACACCAGTTCCCACTGCAGAGACTGCCACCCGGTGGAGGCTGAGTGGCAGTGCAGCAGGAGTGCATGCAGTAAGGGCTGAGCTGGACCGTGATGTGTTGGCACACCTGTTCCGATGCTCCAGCTCAGGGAGAAAACGGAGGAAAATGTGGGCTGTTACATACTGGCACCGCCCTGCAGGCTCTCTTATTATGCGGTGGATAACCGAAGGTCCATGGAAGGTCGGTGATGGGGCTGGGTGGGGGGTTACCATCAGGCAGACCCAGGCAGGAGGATAAAATACTGATTGGAAAACAAAAAAGTAATAAGCACAGGGGTTGGGGTCTGGCTATGTACAGTACATTCCACCCCCAAGTGAGCCGCCTCTGCCTGAATGAAAGAGCAATTACAACTTGGCATTAAATCCCTACAGTAAGTGGTTCAAGCTGATCACTTCACCATGTTATATTATGTGATGCATGCCCTTCCTTTTACCCATTGCCAGTTTTGAGGAGAGTGTGTGCTCATGAAGTAGGGAAAGAGCCTTATCTGTTCTCTGAAACCATTTTTCAAATTAAAATGTATAGCAGTGACCACTTCAATAGTCTCAGTTTGTGCAAATGTTCTAAAGTTCTGAAAATTGTGCCTTTAAAGATTCCCAGCAAAAGCGGAGGAAGGCTCCCAGAAGCCCCTTCGAAATGATTATGAACCAGATTCGGAGGAAAGTCCTTTGCTGAACGGCAGCAGCGTCCTTCTGTGTCAAGATTCTTCAGATCATCAGAACAGGACAAATCCAAAACAGAATGCATCCCTGAAAAGAGTGAAGGAGAGGAGAAATCCAGTTCTGACATTGAGAGGGAGGACAAAGAAAATACTGAACCCCTATCAGGTAATGTGTATGAAATATTAAAATGCATTTTGTTCCAAAACTGCAATGAAATGCATCTCCATTGAGAGAAAAAGTACATTCCTTACGCAGCATTTTTATTTTTGAACTTGTGGTTAGTGTCAAAAAGAACTCAAAGTACAAATGTTTGTGCAAAATAAGCGTATGGAGATCATTTAAAGAGCAGATAACTACTAAAACAAAAAAAGGTTAAAAATATTATGTTTACTACAAATGTATAGTATATGTTTCAGTGTTGCTGTGTATAAAATTCCATGCATTTCCAGACGTTGTGGTACCACAATAGTAGTGTCGGAATGCTGTTGAACCACACTAGTTATGGCACAACAGCATTTGTTGTGCCATAACCAGTGGCACAACTTGTGGCACAACAGCACTGAATATTGCATGCATTGAGATTCCTCATGCTCACGTACACTACAGATTCCTCTTAATGAAGCTCTTGGCTGGATTGAAAACACACCAAATATAACTGTTTGTTAAAAGATGAACTACTAGAAATGTTGCCAGCTAGTACTCAAATCACATTAATTGTTTTTAATCACATCCTGTGATTTGCTGGGTTTTTTTTTTTTGACCACCGCTCAAACGAGAGTAATGATGAAACTAAACAAATTAAAGGGAAACAGCACAAAGGACCCCACACTCACGTGTGTGACTGGACCCAATGTGCAGTTTAAGGTCAAAAACATTTTGGTTGCTTACTGTTTTACTGTAGTATAGTAGATCAATTCAGACTAATTTTGCTTAGTTTTAGGCTGACATGATCTTTTACTACAAATCCCCTGAAGCTCACATTAGAGCAGTAGGCACCGGGGACCCCTCCCACCTCATCTGTATCCGTGGTGCTGCCAGTGTATACAACGACCAGCACAACCCTCCTCGCACCTTCCCAGCCAGCCACTGTACATCCAGGCAGGGGGTGCACCTCTTATTTGTAGGGCAGGGTGTGTCACCCTGTCCTATATAAATAAGAGGTGCGCTCCCTGCCTGGTCATGGGCAGCCAGCCGAGGAGGTGGAGGAGGGCTGTGCTGGTTGTGCTGCATGCACCGCAGACACAGATAGGGTGAGTGGCAGGGTGTCTGGTGCAGCTGGGGGACCACTGGATGCCCAGGAGAGATTCTGTTTACTTCCAGGCTGGCGGATTGGGGAGGAGGGACCACTAGCACCAAAGATTCTTTTTCCAGTGAGTGTCTGGCGATCGGGGGACCACTACCACTAGGGTTCGCTTATTTCTACAGTAGGGGCTGGTGATCTGGGGGGACAACTACCATCAGGGATTACTACTTTGGGTTGGGGGCTGGCAATTGAGGGGGGACCACTAGCACCAAAGATGGTTGGAGATGTCATGGGTGGCGCGGGGGGGCCGCTTGTCTCTCTGCTACCCATGCAAGTGGGCCCATAATGGGCATGCAATGGCCCACTCTGGTGCTATCAGCTCTTGAGGCTCACTTTGGGACCCATGTCGGGTGGTGCTACTGACCTTGTGCTGTGCCAACATGGCCATGTGTTCAGTCGGGTGGCGCCTGTTAAATATACCATCCTGGGATCCCTGGGCGATTGCAAAGCGCAGCACAAACATTTGCACTTTGCTTTGCTCCCCGCTGAATATCGGGGCCCAAAGCTTATATAAACTCTAACATGCACTGCAGGCTATTGAATCTTCTTACTGCTGCCTGCTGCTCTGATGTCCTCTGCAGAGGATTCTGGAATTTGCAGTAACAGAAGATGTCAGCCTACAACCAAGCAAAATTAGTTTGAGGCAATCTACTATACTATCGTAAACAGTATGTAAACCAAAATGTTTCTGCACACAAACTGCACATTGGGACCAGCCCCACACGTGAGTCTGAGGAGCCCTTGGTGGTAACTGTTCCCCTTTAAAATGAACATAGTATATGGTTAGCCATGGTTCTGCATACAAATCAGTCCACTTAAGATCTTTGTTGTTTACATTCTAAATGGTTGTGCACATTCTCAAGTCTGTGCATTGCAAACAGTAGTTCTCAACAGTTCAAAGGTCATAACATTTTAAGTTCCTGACTCGCCCCACGCCCAGCTGTTTACTCACCACCTATGGCTCAGTGGTGTACCTTTAACATGTACAAGTTTGTAAACTTGATTTTAAATGTAGAACAGAAGAAAGTAATGGCAAGGTTTTTTTTTGTTTGTTTGTTTACTTGGAGTGGGGCGCTTCCTGTGTAAAGCAAAACAAAGACATATTCCGTATAAAACGAGTATGGGCAAGCACACACACCGCATGTATTTTCATCGTGGGGTTGGGATGACTGCATGGACCATTCATCATCCCAACCCTCAATGGTAACACAGTCTTGTTGTGTATGGTTGCCCTATATATTATTTTATTCATTGCGCAAAAAAAAAAAAAAAACTGTGTTAATACACCAGTTAGGTTTCAACTTACTGCCACAAAAGTACAGAAATGTGGTGTTGGGTTTCCAGTCCTAACTACAGGAAGATATGATTTTTTTTTCATAAAAAAAAAATGAGAAAAATGTTATTTGACTTAGTTAATGTTATCTGGAACAGCATCGTTGTCAGCAGTGGATCTGTTTTGTCATGTTGGTATTTTGTTAATTTCATAGTTATGCTTAGCCACTGTTACCTTTCTTGTCCCTCCCCCACTGATTCACTAAACTGCTTGCAGGGGTTTAGTTAACATTAATATGAATTGATTGATATACTGCTTTAAGGCAGTTGTCTATACCTGATTGAACAGGCTTATTATGCAAGTATACATTAAGCATTATAACCTGCATGACTCTGCCCCCGATGAAGATCAATTGCCTGTCGAAGTGCTGGGGTAGAGATTCCTGGTACTTACTGAGGAATAAACCCTCCATACACTTTTGAATGTACTAGTGTGTCTTTGTCTTCGTTTATGCAGAGTGCAGAATCTTTGCGTGGTTCATGTTGAATTTACAGTGGTAGTTGTATAATAGCTGACCATTACCACGGTATTTTCCATCAACTGCAGAAAAAAATACAGTGATAAAAAACGCATTGAGTAACATTGTTTTTTTCCTGCAGTAGCAGTAAATACACTGTATTATTTTCCACAGTTGACATAAAATACAGCAGTGACAGTCAACTTTTATATAACTACCAATGTACAGGCTGGTCGCCTTTCTGCAGCACCTCAACTCCTGTGACGCTGCTCTTTTGTGTTTCTTGTCAAACAGAAGCAACATACAACTGTTTCCAGATGACACAAAAACAGTAGTGCTGATATGCTACATTTGTGGATTTCTATCTGTGGTGAGCACACTACAAGACAAATGCACTCACTTCTGACTGCTGATAGAAATCTATGATACTCAAATCACAACAGTACATTTGTGTGTGGAAGCGCAGGCCTCTGCAGTCACAGATACAAATCCACAATTCCCAAATTGCAAGACTTCATTTGTCTGTAGAAGTGCAGGACCCTGTGGGGCCAGTGCTTCTGTAGCTACAGGTACTCATGTACACTGTAGGACATACACACAGCTCTGTCTGCAGAAGTGCAGGCCTCTCGGGGTGGGGGGGGGCCGAGCTTCTGCAGGTGTAAGACATACACACTGACCTCTGGTAGCAGAAGCGCAGGTGCCACTAAATCTGTAATACCAAAATTGCAACAGTACTTCTGTCTGCAGAAGCGCAGGAATCTGAGGGTCCTTGGCCTCTTCAGTCACAGGTATAAAACATACACTCTGATTTCTGTCTGCAGAAGCACAGGCCCATGTGGGGCATACACTTCTGCAGCTGCATATAGAAATCCACGATACCCACATTGCAACAGTACTTCAGTCTGCAAAAGCGCAGACCCCTATGGGGCCAGTGCATCTCATCCATGGGTTCTCAAGCGCTGTAAGACACACATACAGTTTGGCTGCAAAACATAGGCCCTTATAGCGCCTGCAGCCATGATTCAAATATATGAAGGAAGCACATCGGTGCTACTGCATTTGTGGCATCTGTTAACAGTTGTACATTGTTTGTCTTAGTTGATGATGGCTGTCTGTGGTTGCTTGTGTGGCCTTGTCCTTTTGCTGCTTGGTGAGGATTTAGGGTTTGAAACCCTAATGCCACATTTCCCTTCTTTTGTGACAGTAAGTTGAACCTTAACTGGTGCATCAACACAGTTTTTTGCAACAAATGTCCTTTCTTTTTGAGATAAAGAAACTGTATCCTTATTTGGACCTGCATGAACTGATGCAGGTCTGTCTGCCTGTAGAAGTGCAGGGCTCTCTGTACCCTGCACTTCCATGTGGTAGCTGATGTTGTGGAATTTGTGGGGCTGCCAGGGGTGGAAGTGCGGGCTCTGTGGGCCCTGCGCTCATGCAGATAAAGATACAGATGTGCAGAGAAAAGAGTCCATCTTTCTGCTGAAGTACAGGACCCTCTAGCTGCCACTGGTGCAGAGGTGGAGGTACTATGACAGGAGAAGAGTTCTCTTCACTGTATGGTGCTTGGACCCATGCAGGCAACCTTGCACCTTCCCTGGTTGGGGATGGTGCTGCAGGGATTGTTTCCCCCAGCCTTAGCCCATCCAGTTGGCTCCCTGAGCTTGCCCCCAAACTCTGCTCACTTCCCAGGTGCTAAAGGTACTCTATGCAAGTGCCTCATAATGCACCTGGGGTGTGCTCTTATCAGGCCATAACCCACACCTCATCGTGTCTTATTACATGCATATTTTGCCTCTGGATCTTCTTCCTATGATCCCACCTCATGAACCCAATGGGTGAAAACTGTCAAATCCTGACCAAAAGTTGATTTCTAGAGCGATTGAGAAATCTCCTTTGAGATGAATTTGAAAAATTTCACTTACTTTATTTATAAGGTGGGGTCCCAAAAAGGACAGTTATGAGTAAAAGTTTAAAATGCATTAAAGGTGATACAAAATGTTTTTTATACCTCTAGATGACCTCCAGTTGTTGTTAGTGTCTACCAAAGATTCTGATATGTTTTTATTCCTTTTTGTTAAATTAATAATCTAATTTTATTGCCTTTGTAACTACTCTGAACCCTCTCTCCTCAGCATTTGCTGTCCTCTTTCATACTGCTGAACATTCTATGACATCAATAACACTGTTCCAGGCCATTCAGATGAACAGCATGGAATGGTGTTGACGCTATAGAATATTTTAGAAATATGAAAAGAAACAGTAGTAGCTGGTGAGTGCAGTGGAATTCTGTGTAGATCTGAAGGCACCCCAAAGCTGTATTGTTTATGTATTATTTTAGTTTTTGTTGACCGGGTGAGGGCACTAGACACATGAGTGACTATTTTCAGGCCCGACCCAGGAGGTTACATGGTACAGACAGTTAGGAAACAAACATCCATGAATAGCAGACAAACCTACAAGGTTACAGCAGTTTCAGCAGATTAGATAAGCTACAAAAATACAAGGTTACAGCAATTTCCTCATTATCAGAAATGTAGGAACAAAATCGAGTCAGACTGAAACAAAGAGCAATACATAATAATTCAAGCTAAGTGCGAAGGCAAATAGTGTCTGTCATGGTTCACGGACAGAGTGAACAGCAAAATACAGTGAATGATATCTAAACCTAGTATTAAAATGATCAGAATACATGTAACTGGCATGGAAAGGAAGATGGAAGGGCAGTTAACTATGTAAAAAAACATTCCCTATCTCCTTTAACATACGTTAACCAGACTTATCTTATTTCCTCATGGTTCCTGGACGAGGATGCATTTCAAATCAGAATGGATCTATGATGTGGGACCCCATTAGGTGAGTGAGGATGTGTGGGGTGGGATGAGGGGGCAGAGATCAACAAAGTAACATTTTCTTCTTTTCAGGTTGACACATAAAAAAAAAAAAAGATCAATGGGAGCAGTTTTCTTTGTTTTGGGGGGGACCACACTAACACTGGAGATTGAGCACCCCCATTTTGGCATAATCTTCACTAGGAATGGGCACCATGGTGCTGCCACCTATGAGATGGGGGGGGAGAGATATAGAGGGGAGGGGACCTCTGTCCATTTTAAGGACAATACCTTAGTTAGAAACTGAACAAGATTGACAGTAGGGACTGGGCACCTCAGTGTTGGCATAGTGTTTGGCAGTATCCAGGGTGGGCACCCCTGTATCTCCAGTACTAAATTGGCTTTGTAAAAGTGATCAGGAGGTGGGCGGGCTATATGGTAGCGATAGTAACTCCAGCTGCTGTTTTGGGTGTGATCCGAAAATGGGGACTTCTCACCCCAGGAGTCCTTCAGTATGCTTGATTAGTGCAGTATGCCAGCTGGGTTCAGCTGCCCCGGAGGTAGAGTCAATGCTTATGACTAGTGGCATCAGCCAATCAGAGAGCAGGAGAGGGAGTGCTGCCTGTAGGTTGTGCAGGAAGTCAGTCAGATTTATTTCTTCACTGACTGGACAACACTGCCCCAGAGTTTTCTCTTCAAAACTTCGTTTAAAGAAGTTAATTTCTTTTAAAGTCAGTTGTATTTTGTTACTTGTGCTACCTTTAGTGTTTTTTTAAGCTATTTTCTTGATTGTTATCTTTTTAGCAGTTCTCTCTGTTCCCAGCAACATAGAATTCAGTTCTCCTCAGTGGTTCCAATAGTGGTTTACCACTCTTTTCTGAGGTAAAAGTTTTATAGCGCTTTTCACTATATAAACATACTTTTTATTTCTTTTCTTGGCGGTTCCCTATATTTTGTCAGAACAGCTTTTTTTTTTCTCTCCTCCGCCACAGACCTGGCAGGACTTTGACCCCTCCCTCGGAGGGGTACATCCTCTGACCTTCTTAGGCCATCATGGGTCCTGCTGGGTCCCGGAGTTTTCCATTTTCTCCCATGCCCACGTCTGTGCAGTGGGCGGGCAAGCCGCCTTCACCTCCCTAGACATGGGCCAACCCCTTGCATGGCTGCGCACATGTGCTAACCCCCAGCCACTGCTAGGTGTTGGCCGACAGCTGCGCAGTGCAAATCCCACTCCACCCCGAGGAAGAACAGCAGTCCTCCGGATGCTCTCTCCTTCCTCTCCTGGCCGACCCCCTGAGTGACCAGAGTCCATTCCCGAACTTCGTCACTGGCTTGATGCAAGGTAAGGTGTCCAGTGCCTCAACCCTCAGCACCACCGGGTCAGCCTCAGTAATGCATATTTTATGTATAAATTTCTTATTTTAAGTCTTTTTGGAACTGTTCCTTTGCAATTCCATAGCACTTGGGAATCGACCAATTCTTTGTGGGTTTTTTTTTTTTCCCCTTTTGGGAACACTTATTTAAGGTCTTCTGATAAATTGGCATATCAGATAGACCTAAGAAAAAAACTGTACCTACTGGTTTTAAAAATTGTATCAAGTTCTCTAAAATAGTGGCCAAGGCAGACAGCCGTGATCTTTGTGTAAGCTGTTTAGGTTCAGATCATAACTGTAAGCTTTGCTCTAAATTCTGCTTTAAAACATTTGTAATCCCCTTCTGGGGGCTTACCTGTAGTTGCCCCATTTTCCCCGGTGTTTCTGGGGATCCTGGGTCCTTTTCCCCCATTTTCCTTGGCAGCCTTCTGTTTTCTGCCACTTCGAGGTGTAACTCCTTGAATGCGAGCTGCCAGCATGCAAATTCGGCCGACACTCACGTAAGCGCATTGGAGCGCTTTGATGTTACCAACCGCCACTGCGGTCCAGGAACTGGGAGATTGTTTGTGGTTCTGGTGCCTCTCCTATGCTCTACGGGGACCGGGGACCAGAAGAGGATCTGGCAGAAGCCCGTAGCTGGTGCATAAGGGGAGTTTGAGCAGCAGGGCCGCTCATGGCTCATGAATGATAATGGCGGCTCCCATGTAAGAGTGCTGCCTGCTGCCTAGGGGTATGGTGTTGCGGTGGCAGCAACTGCTGGGGCAGTCTGACAAGAGTGGGATCGTTTAACAGGGGGCAGTCTGGGCTATGATCCGGTGGAGTGTTGATGTGGATCCAGTAATATGTTGGGCTGCAGCAGAATTGGGAAGGGAAGAAACTTTGCTGAACTAAATGGACTCCCTGTAAACAAATGGGAGCTGACATATTTGTGACACTTAACCTTGGTGCTGCAGCCAATCACTGATCTAGGTACCCAAACTGAACACAAGGGGACTCCTGGGAAAAGGAGGGGACTAATTCTGGCACCTAGAGCATACCCAATAAATGAGCAGGGAATATTGATCACTATGGTTATTAATTATTGAAAGCTTCAACAGCCATTCAGAATGCAGGATTTTGACTGAAACAGTGTAGCCTTTCTGGGACTGAGTCAGTGTGTGGTTGAGCTCTGTACGGGTCAGGACTGTACTGAAGAGTGGGCCTTGAGCTTCAGGGGCTTTCTTCAGGCCCCCATTTGGAGAGCTGTGTGTCAGCAGAAGTGGACTGGAAAGGGGACAGCAGGAAGAAAGATTGTGTTGAGGTTCTGGTTCCCCAGGTACTTGCTGCTGGACTAAGTGAGAAGGGGAAAGAGAGAAAGGGGCTGGACTGTGATTTCCCAGGTATGAAGACATTGCTGGTGGTTAATGAGAGAGACTGAATGCTGCAGAAACCCTGCACTGAAAAGCTGAACTTGCTGAAAGGGCTGTGCGGATTGGCAGAGTGCCACAACCAGGACTGATAAGCTATTTTGCCAGTGTGTGGGACTACAATTTGAATTCTGAAGGGGCAGAGCATCTCTGGTCATTGGGATGTTAGCATAAGCTGTGTGTGTCCCGTGTGAACTGGTTAAAGTGGCTGAGAGATGAGAGATGAGTCCCAGCTGCAGCCGAAGAAAAGGTGGACACTGTTAAACAGGAAAAGCATGGACTGGTGCGCAGGGGGTTGTTATTCCCGGAGCCCCCTGCTGAATTGCAATTTGCGCTTATTGAACCTGGAAACTAGCACCCCTACTAACTGGCACTGGACTTTAGTGGAGAAACTGCCTCAAGACCTTTTCTGAGAGCTCAGTGCAGGGACTGCAGGAGGGACCCCACTGTTAGGGAGTCCTCACTTAGAGCCAGGAGGAAACTTGCTAACCCCTTCCAGTGGGACTCACTGTCTCTGGAGGTCACCGGCACTTGCTGGGGTGCTAGGGCATCTGCGACCCGTCTTAGGAGCTGGACTGTGAAGCCACTCCTGGATCTGGGCCTTCTGGGGCTGGTGTTGTCCTGCCACAGTACTCTGCAAGAGGCCAGAAGTGGCTAAAGGTGACAAGTGGCCAGAACTATAATCAAGGTGACCAGCTGCAAGATCCTCAAGCAAGTTCCATCCAGATGGAGGGATCCTGCCGGCCTGTTTTCTGCTTTGCTGCACTAATTCAAGAAGCTCCATTTTCCTGGTGCTGAGATCAATAATCGGAGTACCAGGACCTGGCTCCTGGGAGGAAAAGGGAACTGTTTCTTATTCATTCTACAAGTTTTCTTAAAATATTTCAGGCTCTCCCAATAGCCAGACAACCCATGGCACCAATCAGGCCTGCACCTAGTGACAGTACAGGACACTGATACCAGTGGGGAGGGCTTGGCCTGTGGGCCCACATGTTGAAATTGCTTAATTCAATAACCACCCTTTTGCCTTCACAGCTACCTTATGTCCCAGTATCCCCTTCCCTACTCCTTACCTCATGAATAAAGCTGTGAATTTGTAGTTGTGTTAGTAATACCACTACTTCTCAGTGCAGTTTAACCCCTGCAAGGTATATAGTATTTTTTTAAACCAAGAATGTTGTGTTAGTGAAATTCCTTGCATGTGCTCATTACTGAGATATATGGTTTATGGTGGAACAAGGTATTGCGGGACAGTGTGGGATCCCAGGGGGCTGTGCCAAGCAAATATCTGGCCCACTGATGCTTTACTCTGGGTGGAGGCACCATGCAGTTTTCAATATTTCTGGGAACGAACCCCCAGTTGTCACTGTAGCAGGACCCAGGCCCCTTGCCCGATATCTGAAACAGTTGGCAAGAGGGGTAGCCCATTGGCATACGGCGCCAGGGCTACACATTTAAACAAACATTTGTCAGTACTGAATGTTGTCTTGCTGGCATTGGTAGTACAGGAGTTGGAGAGATGCATAATAGAATGGCAGTAGAAGTATTGAATGACGCCAACCCCACCTCCACCCTGCAGAGACTGACGGTGTTGGGGTGTGCCCTTGGGTCATTGGTTATATCGACGATGCCATTTCACCTCACCCTACCCTGCAGACATTGGCAAATGTCGCGGTGTGCCTAGGGTCTTTGGGCCTTACGCTCACCCCATTCCATAAGGAAATATGCTGAGATGGGTGCAGTATAGGAGAATAAGGTGAACTTTGGGGCCGAAGACTCCAAGGCACAGCTCTATGCCTGTCACTGGCTGCAGGGTGGGGGGGGTGGAATGGCATGAGCATTACAGCCGACAATCCCAAGTTACACCCCTGACGCCTGTCAGTCTCTACAGGTTGGGGCATTACAGTTGGAAACCCTAATGCCCCAGGCGTTTGGTATTTTCACTCCAAACTTTCAACATAGGCTTTTGTAACCCCACCCTAATGAACAGTGGCACTATCAGTTCATTAACCAAAAGGTGATTTTGCAACAGCAACTCGCCATTTTGAGGCCACAGGTGCAAAAACACATTTTAGGCAGGATGTGAAAAATGACAGCTGTACTGTTCTTGAGGAGGAGTAAAATAATGGCAATGTTGAAAATCTGGAGTGAAAATATGAAAATTGGTGAAGTCATGGCGTGTGTAGAAACTGCTCAATGCGCGCCCGTAACGCAATTATTTTGGGGATATTTTAACCACATTTTCAACATAGGCATTTTGGGACCTCCCCTTATGAACAGTGGCACTGTGATTTTGTTAATCGGTCCCGAAAGTTGATTTCCCACAGCAACCGTGCCACAGGTGCGAATACGAATTTCGGTCAGGATGTGAAAAATGACAGTTGTACTGTTCATAAGGAGGTGGAAAAAATGGCAATGTTGAAAATCTGGAGTGAAAATATTAATTGTCAGTCATGAGTGTGCGTGAATACTACGCAACACACACTCATAATACAGTAATTTGTTTACCAAATTTGCAACATGGTCTTTTTTTGTACGCCACCTCATGAATAGTGCCACTGTCATTTCGTTGCTCGGTCCCGAAAGGTGATTCCGCGCAGTGACCGTGAAATTGCCTTTTGGGACCAAGTAACGAGATGACAGTGCATGTGTTCATGAGGTGGGGTTCCAAGAACCCCATGTTGAAAATCTGGTACCAAAATTCCTAAAAATGGCTGAGATATCCACCTAAGTTGAAACTCCCCAATGCCTGCCATTATAAAGCTTACTGCATTTTGTTCAGTTCCCAGATGGCTTTTGAAGAGTTCAGATGTGTTCCCGCTCCACAGAAGATCACAGCACCAGCCCTCCAGAGGCAAGTATGGGGTGAAGAGGGGTGCAGGAGGTGGGTATGGAGAGGGTGGGTGCGGGTTGGGGTGGTGGCACGGCAGGGCGATGAGACTTTTTTTTTTACCTGTTAAACAAAAAAGAAACTGGACTTGGAGGATTGTTTTCTTTATTTACAGTTAAAAAAAAAAAATGTAGGCACACAGGGTGGACTCCCAGAGTGCCACGAGTTTGTGGGGTACATGATGCCGACAGGGATTGGGCACCCCTGTTGGCAAAGAAAGTGTGGGGGGACATGATGCCCGGAGTTGGGCATCCCGTCAGCAAACAAACTAAACTGGGGGACATCCCGATATTGGCTGTGGGGATTGTGTGACAGGCGGCAGGAGCTGCCATATTTATTGGAATGGTTCACCAAGAAGAGACATGAGACTTGTCATCTGGACGCTCAATAAGAAAACTGCACCTCACTGGGCGGCACATTTGTTTCATCTCTGTGGCTCTCTTTGAAACTGCTGTCATTGCTAGCATCATTAACTGGTGGCTGAGGACTGCACCCACTAAGCGTTCCTGCTTTCACCAAACTGACACACCTCTGAATATGCTACTATCACAAGATGTTGCTTGTACACCATAAGACGACACACAAAGGGCTAAAAGATATTATGGCTTCTCAGTCTGCTTCTCCCATAACAAAACCCTGAGGAGGGTCTTCTCATAAATCTAAAGAAAAGTCCTAAGGACCCTCTAGAAAATAAGTCTGATAAAATAATAGTGACCAAGCCAAAGAGAGACCTAATGAGCAGGTTCCTGATTCAGTGCCTGTATAACAAAACAAACAACAAAAAAAAAAAAAAAATTAAAGTAGCAAAAGAAAAGCATATCACTGCCTGTCCTACTGAAAAGCCAAGGCAGATGCCAGTGACACAAAATATATACCCTCTGAAGAAATGGCTAAGACTTGCCAGTTGTAGCAGGCTTTTCAGGTTATGGGCAAACTCTTTAATGCCCCTCCTGACCCTAGCACCCATCAATCCTCAGACCCTAGGCTTGGCCAATGCTTTTATTATGAAGGTGAGGAAGAGGAAGAAGAGGGTGAACATTTAGACCCAGATGTATGGGGACGTGACCTGGTTGTGCTGAAGATGGCTGCTTAATTCTGCTTCTCCCTGGGACCACCATCTATCATCGTCCATCCTCCTGATCCCAGATTGTCAGCATTTACCAGCAAGTGAAATATGATTTTTACTAACATCATAGCTCAACTATGGTAAATTATTTTCTATATCATAACTCTATAGCTATAATTTTTCTGCATTTATACTGCTTCTCTGTGAAGGCCTACTACAATGGCTGAGCACCTCCTGCAAAACAGCTCCCTTAGCAGAATGGAAGCTATGTTTCAACAGCTCATCTGTGAAATTAACAACTTAAAAATAACATCTCAACAAAACATCACTAACATGCAAGTGTTAGATCAAAAATCAATGATGCTGGAGTTAAAGTTGCTCAAAATGAAAGTTGTATTAGCATCCTGCAAGCCACCGTCAGAGAGCAAGACAGAGTTATCAGAAGCCTACAAGATAAAAATCGATGACATTGAAAACAGAAACAGATGCAATAACCTGAGATTTTTGGGTTTTCCTGAAGGTGCAGAACTCGGAGTCACTAGTATGTTTCTTCTACATGTGCTGCCAGCACTGCTCAAACTCCCACCTGGTCAAGACCTTACTATTGAGGGATCACGCCATACTTTAAGCCGGAGGCCTGGCCCAGATCAGAAACCTAGACCTGTCATTGCAAGATTCTTAAACTATGCCCACACTGAACTGATTATCAATACAGCAAAACAAGTGGGAACGCTTACTTAAGATCATAGAATTTCTATTTTAGAGACTTCTCTAAGGAACTCTCTAATAAATGCAGAGCTTTCAGTCCTATTAAAACTACCCTACACCAGTGAGTGATCAAATTTGATCTGCGCCTATCCTGCTGTCATGTGCCTGTTTTCTGGGTGACGAGACCAAAGATTTCAACACTCCCAAAGCCTTGGCTACATTTCTTGGCGAGCCCCAGCCTCCAACTGCCCGCTTGGAAATACTGATGTGACCCCTTCTCCCACTGTCTCTCAACTTCCCAATCAGACCGGCACACCCACATTGTGGCTTCAAATCATGAATGCACTGAGAAACCCGTATCTCTCCAGGCTGATGCAGCACCTTCTGTCCGAATCTCAGCCCAGCTCGCTAGACAAAAAGAACTTGAATCCGCCTTCTTCTAAACATGCCTGTTGTGCAGATGCCACTCCTTCTAGGCCTACCTCTCATCACGAGCAATATGTTGGCTTCACTACACCCCTAACCCTCTCCAATAAGTTTTCTTTGCTACAAGAGGACTTAAACTCATCTCAGGAAGACCTCCTGGAATCAGCTGTGGATCCTGTCAGCAATGACCTTGGAGATGCTTTACAGGGCGGCAGATCTCCTGATTCCTCTTGGGCTGAATTAGTGACCAGCTCTCTTCAAATCGGGCAGAGCCTCCTAAAAAGAAACGGAAGGGGAAGCGCAAAAAGAAATCAAACCTATAAATGATGCCTGGTCATGTGTATATAGTAGTACCTCTTGAGGTTAGTGCCTAATTAACCTTGGCTCTCTGATCACTATCAGAATTTGTCTGCCCTGCAACTGCGCATCACATTCCTTGTGTGTGCATATTATTGTACCCTGCTGGTTTGGAAAGCGATAAGCTGTACATCGCAGTTACAGGCTTCTGGTTTAATGGCATGTCATATTATTTAGGCATCTCATCGTGACAGTCTTTGAGTTTTCTATCTCAATGTAATGTCTGCTACATTATACATCCAGTTATTTCTGCATATATTACTCATAATGTCAGTTTTTGAGTATCCCTAATGTTGGGCTATGTTCTTCTTTTAAAGCGATAGTTCTTATATAATGTTAGACTAATTCATATGTACTCAATAATTTTCTATATTTATTTAAAGGTGTCTACCATCTTTTTTTATCAGTATATCTTTCTCACATAACCATTAAGGGAGGTTGCCTGCTTAACTAATTTGTGATCCAACGTCACCCGCACATTTGTTACCATATATAAACATTATAAATTTACAGTATCTTGGGGTTCTATTAATGAGGTCCTCAACTAGTTATTCTTCATCCACTACTACATCCTAGACTAACATTTAACACTTAATATTTTCTCTAGTCTCCTTCCGACTCCAACCACCTTTATCTAACTTTTAAATTCCCTTTTCTTTAACCATGGTATACCTGCTTCTTGTACTGTTTTATTTATCTATCACTGAGTCTTCAGTTTTACTCTACAATTAGGCTTGCAGGCTATTTTCAAGGTGTCTCATCTTTATTATTTTACTCAGTGTGCTGCAATCAATAATAGATAGCACAGTCTGACTCGAAGCCCTTATGATATGGCGTTTTAAGCCTATGTTGTAATCTTATAGCTGAGCTCGCTCGACCCTCTCCAGGTCTTGAAATATCACTATGTTAAAGCAACTCCTTCCCTAGGGACGATTTTTGGGTCTGTACTACTATTAAATACCTAGTACTTATCAATGATATATGCAGTACCTCGAAGCCTGAACAAACTCAACTTTTAATAATGTCATATTGCCAGAATGACTACGTATTCCTGTTCAATACATGACTTTCACCAGATACCCCCCATACAATTTGGATCTTGTAATGCCTCGACACCCCATAAATCCTTATACTATTTGGACCCTACTCGCTCCATTTTACCTGAGCACTTCTCCTACATAAACACTTCTGTGTGTAAGCATTATGATTATGTGAGTAAGTACATAGTAGATGGCACAAGTACAGCTGTTCTTATAATTTTAGGACTTCGCCAACCATGATGGCATACTGTTTGTATTGCCGTAATAGTGTTTCAGCTCAGTTCTTTTTTCCAGTCTAACTTAGGTTCAAGATGTATTATTATGTCTGGGATTGCATATACTTTCTGTAATCCCTTTTCATATATGATAAGATGTTCATGGTTCCCCAGGAATTATTATGTTCACTTTAGTTCTAGTCAGAGTTATAACTTGATAGAAATAATTGTTTACAGTTTATCTTGGGGTTAAGATAATTTTCTCCCAAGATTTACTTACTATTTACATGCTCTGTAGTATAGCGAGAGAGTCTTGGCGATTCCACCAACTCGTATCTTGCTATATTACCTAAAGACTTCATAGTATGTTAGTATAACATGCATAGGTTTTGTTTTAGTAACTATATATACATACATATATCATATATCATACATACATATATATATATATATAAATAATCAGGGTTCGACAAATCCTATTGCCAGACATCCCGGCTACCAGTTACAGTGCAGGGACAAGCACTTTCTGTTGTGCCACTTGTCCATGGGCTAGCACTGATTTAAAATCTTTGCTGCTGCAGTTCTACCTTCCACCAGTAGGGTGCTCACTGCTTAGCTGTCCTGGTGGTCATCTGACCTACCAAGCAGTGCACCTACTGGTCGGGAATGAGCGGTGAGTGTGTGAGCTTGCCCCCAGCCTTGAGAAAGCCTAGGAAGTGGCATCAAGAGCAGCGCAAGCAGGAAACTGAGGAGGAGCAAGCTGTTGGACTGGCAGGCGTGGGGCCAAATGAGGAAGTACAATCTTGAACTGTAAGTGATACCAGAATGCCCATTGGCCGTGGCGGTGATTTGGCGCGTAGTGGAGACAAAAGTAAAGACGTGCATTGCGTTAGAGCCTCTCATTCACTGTCTGTTGGTGGAGACTAGAGGATAAACACAAATTAAACAGTCCGTTGTTGTGGATATCGGGGAGTGGGGAGTGCGAGTGCGACCAGTGCTGCCTTACTTGTGTGTGTGTGTGGAGTGGACTACTCGGGAAAACAAATATTTAAACTGAATTAAGGAGGGAGGGTTGGTGAGAGTGAAGAGCAGGGGGAGGAGGGGAGGAAGGCAGGAGCTAGGAGGACTAAGGAGTGGGGGCAATGTGGCTGAGCAGTGAGCACTGATAACTGCACACAAGTGCATTAGTGTAGATAAGTAAATTTACCTGCCGTGTGCCGTGCCAGTTTTGCCAAAAGTGCAAAATTAATGAAGAAGAGAGTAATCTGAGTAAATAAGGAGTGTTCAGTGTAGGCAGGCAGGGTAAATAAAAATAAAATATTGAGAAGGGTTAGGTTGGGCTTGTAACAGAACTGGGCATAACAGGGTGAAAGTAAACTAAGGAGCATATAAAATAAATTAAGTAGGCAGTATAGTGCTAAGTGCAGTGGTCTAAGGCTGCAAATCTGGTGACATCCAGCAGACCAGACCTGGGTTTGAATCCCTCAGCTTCCACTTACATACTGCCTGAGCAAGTCACTTAACCTCCTTGTGCTCCCAGGTCACTCCTGTAAAAAAGCTTTCAACTTAGTGTGCTATACCTGGTTAAACAACTAAATAAAAAAAAAATTCAAACAAGGAAAAGGAACAAAACAGAAACTTGGGAGGGGACTGTCTGGTTGGTACTGTCTGCTGTCTGTGTAGTAGTGTGGAAGAAGGAGGAACCCTGGTCCCCTGACAACTGAGAACTAGCAGCAGCGTAAAGTGTCACTGACTACAGAAAATTAAAAGGAAGAGAGCAAGGGCAGGGGACTACTACTGTGGGCGGGGAGCTTTGTGTTGCCCACCAGTAAAAACAGCAGTTTATTTGACTACTAGCTGCATAAACAAAGAAAAAATAAAATAATAAAAGAAAGCTAAAAAAAAAGAAAGAAAATAAGAGAAGAGGCTGGTGGGCTGTTGGGAGAGGAGAGCGCAGATATAGTGTGTAAAGGAGTGAAGGAGGAGCTTGGAGAGAGGCAGGGCGAAGGACTGACTTGAGAAAGTTAGTAAAAAAAAAAGATAGTATAGTAAGAACTTAGAAGAAATAAGCCTATAACTCAAACTGTGTGTGGTGTGGGGCTATGCTATGGGCTTGGTTGGGCTGTTGGGAGAGATTTTGTGAAAAGGAGTGAAGGACCCAGTGTCCTGCAGCCGGTTGGTTGGCTTTTGGCTTGAAGTACCCAAGAAACAAAAAGAGAAAGATAGTAAAAAAATATATATAAGTGTAAGTAACAGTAAAATAAAATAAGGGAGCCTAACTGCGGGGGTGGGCTTGGGCTGTGCTGGGAGAGAGGAGAGTGATTGTGTGGAGAGTGTTCTGCAGCCAGCTGCCTGACTTGTTACAGGACAAGACAACTTGCAGTGTATAGAAAAAAAGCATATATCTGTCCCCTGGTGACCCAGCCCATGAGCCCACACTAACCACCAGTGAAAAAGGACACACAGACACAGGGTTTAAAATAAGTTTATTATTATTGGTTCATTAGTCTTTAAAAAACGTGACCACCAAATTTATATCGACAATATGCAGACGAAGAAAGCCAAACAACAAAGTCTCTTGTCTCTCTGGTCAGCAGCAGCACCATCTTTACAAGACAAACACAGTCTGGTACTAGTAAAGTACTACTTCCACAGATGAAAGTCATGAAACTGAATCTGCATCTGTGGTTCTGGATATAACTGCTGACCAGGTACTTGATGTAAACAGAGAAGCCGTAGCCTTATCTCAAAAGCCCCTGTGTCACTTGCTAAGAAACGTGAGTTACTGCTTGATAATGAGGTGGCAGTTGGGAGTAGTAAAGACAAGAAATATGACCAAGAAAAAGGGCCAGACTATTTCAGTGTCATTGGTTGTCCACTTATAAATGGTTGAGATACGATGAAAAAAGGGCTTATGTACCGCACACTATGTGAAAAGTATCCCACTATTGCAACTCCAGCATTTTCAAAAAGACAAATGTCTTTGCCACAGGCACTAACAACTTTCGCATTGAGTCACTACGCACATGAAAATCCAATCCACATGTGCTATGCCAGAACCAACATATTCTGGAAAGTGGCCAGCGAGCAGTATGTTGTGAGATTAGTGAGTCACCACTTTACCATGCCTTTGCACAGTTGGAAGAGGCCACAAAGCAGAGATGAGACGCCTGTTTAACACAGCGTATTCCATAGCCAAAAATCTTGCCTTTCTCAGACATGGAGTGGCTCTGTGAATTACAGGAAAAAAATGGCATTAAGCTAGGTTCTAATTATACTAACGATAAGAGAGCCAGGGACTTTTGCAGTGCTATTTCAGCAGTTATATCCAGAACCGAGATGCAGACTCTTGCTAATGTTAAGTATGTGACAGTTCTTGCTGACGGCAGTACTGATTACAGTATTACTGAGTGGGAAAATGTTTTCTTAAGGTTTGTTGAACCTAATTCAAAACAGGTGTGTACATTGCTTATCCAAGCTGTGCCACTGGAACATGCACATGCAGAAGGTGTATTCCATGCAATATCAACTGCACTGGAGTCAGTAAATCTTCCCCTGAGTAACCTACAAAATGTTAACAATCCAGGACCGCTTCTTATTTCAGCAAATTTTGATGGGGTCAGTGTCATGATGGGCGAAAGAGGAGGAACCATAGCAAAGTTGCGAGAACACTGCCGTCCTCAAATAATTGTGATGCACTGCGTTGCCCATAAGCTAGAGCTGGCGGTTCTCGATGTGTTAAAAAAAAATCCATTTGTATCAAAGCTGGAAAGTACTCTCAAGGGAATATTTAAATTTTATCACTATAGTCCCAAAAATGAGAGAGCTCCAAGAAATTGCTAACGTGATGGATACTGATCTGGCGACTTTACTGCAATTAAACAAGTGAGATGGCTTGCCAGTAGGTCACGTTCAGTACATGCAGTTCAGGTTAACCTACCTACTATTGTACAACACCTACATGCATCTTTGACTGCTGGTGGTGATGAAAGTTCAAAACAAAGGGCCTCTTAAAGAAGCAGATGTGCAGTTTGTAAAGCTATCCATATACTGCAAGATTTCCTGCCAATACTAAAAACCTGTCACTGCAGTTTCAACGAGATGACATAGTAATACTGGAAGTTCCACAGCTTGTTGAGACCACCTACTCCAGCTTATGGAACTGAAAACCATGCCAGGACAATACATGGCAGCTTTCCTCAGCCATTACAAACCAGAACAGAAATGTATGGAATATGTTGTGACAAAGAGGGAGGGAGGGAGAGAAGACTGTTCATTTCCCATTCAGAGGCAACTGCCCAGAAATCAATTTTGTGACAGACGGACAACTGCAGACTTTAATAGATGCAGCAATAATGTATATTGACAGCAGATTTAAAATTTCTCAGAGGTGCCTCTCAAATGGTTCAACTGCTTAGATTTTAAGCAGTTTGATCTGCCAAGAGACCAACTAGCGGTGTTTGGGACCTCTGAACTTGCAAACCTGGCAGAATATTTTCACTTTTCACAGAGGAGCAGCAGGAACATATAAAGTCAGAGTATGCTGCATTTAAAACAATAGTGAAATCTGCCATTGAAAACCCTATTTACAGGTATATACCAGATTACTAAGAAAAACCACCCCAGATTATACACATTCTTGACTAGTTGAAATACTCATGGCAATGAGTGTATCAACTGCAAAATGTGAGAGTTTTTCTGTTCAGAACCTAATCAAAACAAAATCAGGACAAGGCTGGCTGATGATTCACAGTCTCGCCTGCAGATAGCAGTAGAAGGTCCTGAACTGCATGACTTTGATCCGGATCCAGCAATTAATCGCTGGCTGCTCTCTGGTCCAGGCACTCGACATGTTCGTGGGCATGCTGTTGCTGCTGATACATTACCTTCTGGTTTAGCTGCTTCTGCTGCTGATGATCTTCTTGATGCTAGTACTCCTGCTCCCAGTGCCCCAACATCTTCTTCCTGGCCTAGCCCTTAATCACCATTTCATGTTCTTCTCAACCAACAGCCTAGCTGGTTTTGGCTTGTCCTTAACTAATTCTGTAACATTTCCAATCTCTCTAATACAGACTTCTGCCTGGGGTGCCTTAGTGTCCGCCTGTACTACTACCTAGCCTGTATTAACAAAAAATATGAAAATATTGTTTTTCCTGATTTATGAAGTTCTTCTACATCTCTCCATCCATCCTATGAAATAATAGTACAATATATAAGCCCTGCCATACAGCCACACCATTTAACTTATTTCTGTTAAGTCGGTTGAATATTTCAATTGAAATGTACTGGACTACCATTTTGTTCAAGGCCACTTGTCCTGGACTAGCATGAGATTTTAAAATTTACGATCCCTGATATATATAGTCTTCTATATTCTTTTAGTATTTCTCGTCCTTGTGAGACCCAATGGAAACATTCACCCAGGATTTAAGTATTTCCTCAAACTAAATATCCTGCACGCATTTGATTGTGCTAGCCCTCTCCTTCTGAGTCTGTAACATCCTCTAGTCCTTTCAATATGAGTCCCTTATTTCCTATTTGTGTTTTCATACTCATCTCCCTATTAACAAGAGTGATCTAATTCTACATTCATGGATTGTTAAGGGACTCAACTCACCTTGTAAACAAAAGCAAATACTTTCTTACCTCAAAAAGCATAAAACTCATATTGCTTTCTTACAAGAAACAAAACTTTTAATAAAGGATGTTGACAGCCTCAGAAGGGATTGGGTCAGTCAAGTATATGCGGCCTCCTCTACTTCTAAAAAAAAATTGGGGGTTGCTATTCTATTACATAAATCCCTTAAATGGACCCTTATAAATCCATCTCCAATTCAGATGGCAGATGGATTATAATACTAAATACCCCTGCAGGCCCTTATGTTAGTAAACGTTTATGCCCCTAACTCTGATTCACCTGAATTCTTTCATAATATGGCCCAACAAATTATGAACAGTAACTTTAACAATTCTCCTATACTTGTAGGTGGGGATTTCAATTTAGCTTTGGAAGCACATTTAGACAGAAGTAACTCTTCCTGTGATTCCCACTCCAGAAGTATTTCTGCACTCTCAATGCTAATGAAAGATTTTGGTCTCACTGACATTTGGAGACTACACCATCCTAGACAGCGTGACTATATTTTTACTCACCACTTCATAAATCTTATAGCAGAATTGACTACTGATTTTTCTTCCCATTCATCACTGAAAAAATTATCGACACAACTATTCTCCTGATTACTATATCAGACCATTCTCTATAAAATTACATCTTATTTGGGGCCGCCCTCTAAATCCCCTCCTGGCATCTAGATCCACGCTATTGAAAGATCCAGATTTCTACCTTGGATTAGATCCCAAATCAAGAATTTCTTTCCTTTAACAACACTCTGATGTATCTCAAGGTACCATCTGGGAAGCAGTTAAAAGCAACAGTTAGGGAAAAATTATAAGCTGTGCAGCACACAAGAAAAAACTAAGGAAACAGCAACTGGCCGATTTGAGAACTCTCTTAAAGAAAAAGAAACTCTATTATAAAACAAAAATCCAGATACTAGCTCACAACTTCACCTTGAAATTCTTCAGCTTAGAATTAAAATCACAATTTAATATCCAGGAAAGCTGAACTTGCCCTCCTTAGACTTAAACACCATTATTGGGAACAAGGGATAAATGCAGGAAGCTGCTTGTTTATCAACTCAAGAATCAACAGATGGAGATACATATTGCCAGTCTGAAAGATCCTTCAGGCAAAATCCATACAGATAATCCTCAATTAACCATATTATGCAATTTCTACCAACAATTATACTCTCACCCCAGTCCCACACAACCTGAATATATACAACAATTTCTGGACAATTTACAGTTACCACACCTCTCCCAACAAGATATGGCTTTGCTAGATGAACCCTTTTCCCTTAAAGAGATGCAAGCCACGTTAAATTCCCTTAAATCTGGTAAAGCTCCTGGGAGTGATGTTTTTTCTGTAGACTTTTATAAACTCCTAGCTGACATCTAAAGCCCCTTACTGTTTAAGGTCTTCAAAGAGGCATCTTCACAAGGTAAACTTCCCTATTCTATGACAGAAGCCATTATAACTGTCCTACCAAAAAAAGATAAAGACCCTTCTCTCCCATCCAGTTACAGACCGATATCATTACTTAATAAAGACGGGAAAATATTTGCCAAAATATTAAATATTCATTTAGAATCAAGAATTTTGAAACTTGTCCATGCCTCCCAAGCTGGATTTATCAAAAACAGAACTGGTTCTGATCATCTCCGCTCATTATTTAATTTAATCTAGAAAGCTAAATCTATTAAATCACCTGCTGCAGCTATAGCCATTGACTTTGAAAAGGCATTCGATTCTCTCAACTGGACTTATTTGTATCAGGTTCTATTCCACTTTGGTGTCACTAATAAATTTTGTACATGGATTCAATTACTATACACCCTCCCCTCTGCCTGGGTTCTTACTAACTCTACTCTGTCCTCATCCTTTCATCTGGCAAGAGTTACCAAGCAAGGGTGCCCCTTATCCCCTACTCTTTTTATTCTAGCTATGGTACCCCTTTCAGCTGCTCTTCATCACTCCTCCATGATCCAAGGTATTCTTATCGGTAATTCCCACTATACTTCACTATCTTACGCTGATGACCTCCTCATTCTACTCGAAAATCTTGAAATTTCGGGACCACCCTTAATTAAGTTACTTAGCAACTTTACTTCACTTTCTGGGCTCGCTCTGAATCTAAACAAAGCAGAAACAATGCCACTGAACAATTTTTGTAACCCTTGTACGAATACAATATTAGGTTTCTGTTGGGCCCCTCAAGGTATCTCTTACCTTCGAATAGAGATCACCTCTAAATTAGACAAGATATGGGATGCCAATCTTTCCCCGTTATTAGCAAATATTAAAAACACACTCAACAGATGGAAACTGCTTAACCTCTCTTTTAATGGTAAAATCTCTGCTATCAATATGTCAATAGCTCCCAAAATACTTTATCTATTTTCTAATATCTCTTTAACCCTCTCTACTTTTTTTTTTTTTTTTGTTAGAATTGATATAATTGGCAATTTTTTATGGGAAGGCAAAATTCCCAGATTTGGTCGTAACAAACTGCGTTCCCACTGATCCAAAAAGGGGCTTCATGCTCCCCTGGTTCCAAGCATATTTTTGGGCCTTCTGCACTGCCCAGACTGTCAAATGCTTTAATAAACCCAGCAATAAATCACCGTTGTGGGTCAATATGGAAACATCTCTATGTCAGGGCAATGTCACCAGTTCCTTAATTTATAACCCTCTTTCCCCCCCCAATTTAAAATCTCACCCTACTATAGCATCATCCATATACTACTGGAAAATAATTAATAAATGCCTTAAATCCAACTCAACCCCTCTCATATATGCCCCCATTTGGGGGAACCGCAACATCACTCTTGATAATCACCCAATTTTTTGTTGTAATTGGAAAAACGGGGACATTTTTTTTTTCTTGGACCTCAGACTCTTAAATTGAAATCCTTTTCTGACCTGCTAAACAATGGGATCTTCCCAAGGATGATTTCTGGAAATATTTACAGTTATGCATGGCATGGAACCTTTATCTTCCTACTATTCCTCATCAATCTATATATGATTTGTTTATTTCTAAATGGATTAAAACAAACTCTAAATGAAATAGCATCATTTACAAACATATCAGAAACACAATTCCAGATCAATCTATCATTGCAAAAATAAATGGAGTACCCTTTTAAATTATAACATAACCAATTCAATGGCATACCTGCTGGCTATGCTGCCATAAATCTTTCAAGGGTAATCACAGTTGACTCATACAAACCAAAATTCTACATCTATGGTACAGAACTCCTGAGATTTTGCAAAAATGGGCTTAATGAACAACAATAAATGTTGGTGCTGTAACTCTCCAATGGCAATTTGCTACATATTTTATGGCATTGTCCTCCCATACACAATCTTTGGCATCATATTCATTTCTTTGCAATGAAAGTGATTGGTCTATCCTTTGCATTAGATCCAAAACATTGCATACTTGGTATTTTCAATGCTCATTCATACAAAATATCCCATTCTCAGAATAGGTGGTTATCCCTATTATTCCTTCAAGTTAAATGCCTTATACTAATGCACTGAAGATCCAACATCATTACCACCTCCCAGATATTCTCAAACAACTATCTCAATACGCCATCCTTGATCATATGTCACACTTGGTCTCTGACCGACTTAATTTATATAATAAATGCTGGCAGGACTATTTTAAATATTTAAACACGTCTACACATATCACCACTTAATCCATGGGTTGTTATAGGTTCACATTGGAATCTCACTTCTAGCTCTTTCGTTCCTTTTCCATCTCCTCTCTTTCTATCTTTTTATCTCATTTTCCTCTTCCCTTTCCCTCTTCATTCTTGTTTACTTTCTTAGATATTTTTCTCTTTTTTATGTTCTTCCTTTATGCAATCTTACACATACTTGTATTAAATTACAGCATAATAGAAGTACAATCATGACTGCTCATATTTCTGTTTTGTATCTACTCCTTTTACCCCATGAACCATAAATTTCCATATTTTCTCTCTATCATATAGATTGTACTGCTACATATTGTTTTCTCAACATTTGATTTCCAATTTAATATCATTGTATAATACTTCAGACATGTTTTTTTTCCTTCTCTCATTAAGAATTTATGTAAGTGTATATTGGAGAATGTAGGGTATTTGTATGTGTAATCACAATAACTACAATAAAAAAATTAACTGCAAAAAAAAAAAAAAATAGAACCAGATATATTCCCTGACCAAGGGTTTGGCTCCCAATGTATACGAGGATTTTCCTCATTATACTTTTATTCAACATATGGTGGACACTCTGGATCTCTCTATTAAAGACCACCAACCAGGAGGATGAGGAAGACTTTCTGGATATGATGGGTCTGACTATACATAAATCACTTTGCAGGGCTACTTTTAAATTACTCCAGAACCCCACTTCCATTCCAGGAATGGACAAGAAAGCCAAGAAAAGTATCAACTGGAGAAAAGTAATGCAGAATTTCTTTACGTGCACCAAGACAATGAGAGGGTGGTGCATGCTGCTGCATGTGACAAAGCTAAAGTGCCTCGGTCTTCCCAACCTCCTAAAAGGAATCTAGAAGGCTGGATACCATGGGTAAACAATCCTCACAACACTGCCTCTCTGCTGCTTCACCTCTCTACCTATGTGGCCTCATGACACTCAACATCAAAAGGCTCTCTGGAACCCTGTTTTGGGTATCGGCCAACAGGCCCCAGACAAAGTGTCTCAAGACTTGGCAGAAACTGTTAAGCCTGCCTTTTCCCTGTCAGAATAATTCTCTATTTGGAGACAAAACTGGAGCTTTATAATCAGCATTTGTCAATGCCGAATCTTCGCCGTGTGCACTGGTGGGGGCGGGGGGAAGAGATGTTTGAAAATTGCTTCACTGAAGTTGTTCGTGAGGTGGTCCCAGAAAACATATGTTGAAAATATGGGGCAAAAATATTTAAAAATGGCTAAGTTATGCCATTAAGTTGAAAACTCCATTGAAATACACTGATGCTGTTTCCTTTTTCTTTTTTTGTTCTTCCAGGGAAGTGGTTTGGAGATTGGGCAGCTGGGACAGCTGTAAAAATAACGGAGCCTGTCTTATTGACAGACCAGAAGGTCACCTGTCTCGCTGATTCTGGAGGGGACTGGCTCGGCCTGTCGCACATGGAGGGAGATTGCGCCCCTGCGATTGAGGAGGGAGGGAACCGGGGAGAGCTCCTACATTTGTTTAGGCCGCTGAGTCGGAGGACAGACTACAGCATTTTGGGTGGTCCTCCCGCCTCTGATCCTTTCTTGATCTCTTTCGGGGTGGGAGGTGGATCACTTGAGCTACTGGGACAATCTTCGAGAAGTAAACTCGGGTACTGGGGATTGAAGGCCCGTTGTAAATAGGCTGAGCGAGGAGGTAGCAGGAGCTTGGAAGCGAGTTTGGCTGACGTTGGCTTCCTCTGTCGGATTCTGGCAGTGTTGGAGCGAGGACACACTGTTGCAGCCGGAGGTCCCGGGCAGCTGTTATGTGTCGCGGGCGAGGGGACAGTGTGGTCACTTCGCTCGCTCCCTTCTTCTGCCATGCGGAAATCTTAAGCAGTACAGCCGGGCCTGTGCCTCCCCCCCCGGCCTTGGAATTGAAGAGATAGCTGACTGGAACCTCGAGATTGCATTGAGGCCTTCTTAGATGGGGAAAGCTGGAGGGCAACCGTAGAGGAGGGGGGTAGCAATCCTCTGAGTTAAAGAAGACATATTGGAGAACAGACTGCAGACTTGCAATGGTATGAGAACTGAGGAAACAGTTGGGATTAGCAATTGGGGAAGAAAGGGAGAATTAGGGGGTAGTAGGGAGGGGGTTGGGTGTTTGTTTGTTTTGTGTCTCTTTGCCCTGAAGAACCCGGTCTGAGCGCCGAATCACCCAAGTCAAGCGGGTCACATCAAAGCTCACGGCTTCCCTAACCTATCAAGGCTGGATACAGATCAGTTGGAGAGGTCATGTGCATGGGAGTATACCCAGCACAGTCTTTAGACACAACCCGCTTGATCACATCCTTTGATGAGTCGCTTGGGAAGAAATTATACCCCAACGACATGAAAGCCTCCTCCGGTTAACCATACCAGACTCTTGCATCTCGGTGGGCATTCTGTAGTAGCTGGTTGATACCCATGTTGGTCGCTTGTGGACCTGGACCCCTCTCCATAAAAGTTTATCTCCCCTGCATGAGGGGCATCAGGGGAAGCACCGTCTGTGACTTGTAGTCACCAAACTCCATTAACCTTTCCCCATAGGTACCCTGGTACCTAAGGTCCTTGAATCAAAGGACCGAACTGATAGAGTATTTGGACCCTATCGCAGATCTGGGCCTGTCCGGATCAATGGAAGTACCAATGGTTTTTTCAGTGGCCATGTTGGTCAAGTATTCTCGAATTAGTCAAATTAGTAGAATGTTTAATGTAGGTCCGAATGGTATTGTTGTTATTGTTGTTGGATGTTGTGTGAACAGGTTATTGAACTGCTTCTGGCCCTTACAGGCAAAAACACGTTCCTCCGGAGGTCCCCAAGGGGGGACGGGGGGCCCAGTACACCAGAAACCTGCCTATTGGTCATGATGCACTCCCCAAAATTAAAACTACTTTCTCTAAATATAAATGGCCTGGCCTCACCCATTAAAAGATCAAGGACACTGGCCTACCTCCGGAGAAATAAAGCCGATGTTGTCTACTTTCAGGAAACCCATATGAGCCCAACAGAACATGCAAAATTGGCTAAATTAAGTAAGGTCAAGCGTTCTGTGCATCCTATAAGGGGCGGACAGAGGGTGGCCATAATCGTATCCCATCGATATGCCATACCACCCGAACTAACTTGGTTTGATCCGAGGGCGAATGGTGTTAACTCGGGAAAGCTTAATAATGAAGAAGTCACTTTGGCTAATGGTACCTCCCACCTGGCACCACAGTTTACGCAACTAAGACCCTACTGGACAAGATTGTGCAGTTTACCAGAGGCACCCTATTACTGGCTGGAGATTTTAATTTAACTGCCGACCCAAACCTAGATTCCTCTAAAGCGAAGCCAGAGAAATTAACCACGACCCAAAAGTTCTTCAATAATTTTACTTCAGAAATTGGGTGGTGTGACATATGGCTAAAGTTTCACCCACAGTCTAGAAACTATTCCTATTACTCTCAAGTACACAACACATATTCCATATTGATTATGCATACCGCAAATTGAAAACTACATAGTGTTAGTGAGGCGCAACTGGGAGATATTTCTATTTCGGATCATGCCCCAGTGATTACCTATTGGGATCTAGGCCTACAGCCTCGAACCACCCAATGGAGACTAAACCCATGCTATTTACGGTCTAAAGAATTCCAAAAACTAATATCAGACAAGATTACGGAGATTATGATTGATAATCCAGCCTCTGATACCTCCCCCTCGGTCCACTGGGACACAATTAAAGCAGTTCTGAGAGGACATATAATTAAGTTTGCTGCACAAAAAAAGAGACAAAGGGATGAACATAGGGCCACTCTCGAGGACACCCTTCACTTCCTACAGCAGGCGCACCAGCAGGGTGATGATTCTCTCCTACCCCAAATACAACACACCAAACAAATGTTAGATAAGCTTGCCCTACAGCAGACTGAAATTGCTTTAGCATTCCTGAAACAAAGATTCTATGAGGTAGGGCCACGAGCTACACGATTGCTAGCATACCAAGCCCGCAGGCAGCAGAAGGGCTCAACAATAATCTCCATACGACACCCAGTGAAAGGCCAACCACTCTTTAAAACACATGACATTGCTGAAGCTTTTCAGACATACTATAGAAACTTATACACCCCTGAATCTAATCCACCTTTAGATAAACTAACTGAGTACCTTGAGAAACTTGCGCTACCAACTCTCACGGAAGAAAACAGGGACTCTCTTATCAGACATATTACAGCCACGGAGATAGCCCAAGCTATAGCTAGCTCTAAATCCCTAAAGGCACCGGGACCTGACGGCTATGGTGCTGAATTTTATAAACAGACAAAATCTCAAACTCTTCCCACCCTTCTTAATGTATTTAACTCACTGCTAGAAGGAAACTCACCCCCGGAATCCTGGTCCTATGCTACTATCTCTGTGATTCCCAAGCCAGGAAGAACCCATAGGAATCACTTCATACCGACCGATTTCCGTATTAAACCAAGATTACAAACTGTTCATGACTATACTAGACAAGCGTATTGACCAAATCTTACCCACTTTAATACATAGAGACCAAACAGGCTTTGTCAGGTCTCGTACCACCACCGACAATATCAGGCGCACTCTTCTCTTGGTAAACCATATGAACCAAGCGAATACACCGGCAGTAATGATCAGTTTAGATGCTGAAAAGGCTTTTGATAGGGTGTCCTGGCCCTTTTTGTATGCTACCTTGAATAAATTTGGCTTCCCCCCAGGCTTTATCCAAACCCTACAAAACACATACGCCACCCCTCGGGCCTGTGTGAGGGTTAGTGGTCACCATTCGGGATACTTCCAACTAGGAAGGGGTACCCGACAGGGTTGTCCACTATCCCCATTATTATTTGCAACAGTAATAGAACCCCTAGCTCAACACATCCGAGACTCTCCTCAGCTGCAGGGAGTTAATTTTGGAGGAACGGAACACCGGATTGCTTTATATGCAGATGATATATTACTATATCTCCAAAATCCAGAACAATCCATTGTAGAGATTCGCCGGGTCCTAGACTCCTACGGGACAGTGTCAGGGTATAAACTTAATCTCACTAAGACCGAAATACTCTCATTTAATTGCACCCCTACTCAGAGGATGGTAGAGTCCCTCCCAGGTAGGTGGGACCTGACAAAGCTAAAATATTTAGGCATTTATATACCTCGTAGACAGACTGAATATTACAGATACAATTATGTGCCATTCATTACACAACTAAAACAAGATCTCCGAAAGTGGTCGATAATCCCCATGGGTCTCACACGACGAATTGATCTTATAAGGATGATAACCCTCCCCAGAGCGTTATACCTCTTCCAAAATGTTCCGATACTAGTTCCTCTAAAAGCCTTTAAAGAAATCAATCAGGTAATACAAGATTTTGTGTGGGCTGGACAGAAGGCCAGTAAATTTTAATATGCTCACCAGCAGGGTAGATGGAGGCTGGCCCTTCCAGATTTAAGCGATACCAACAGGCGGTAACCATGACTAGCGTTATGGCTAGACAAAATAGGACAGCACTCCCACATTGGATAGAGATGGAAAGGTTTCTCCTCAATGATGTCAAGTATTTCGGGTGATGTATCAACAGGGGTCAATGGATGCGGCTAGTTTAATCACTAACCCTTGGCTTGCAGCTCGGCTGCGGAACTGGAACTCTTTGAGAAGGTCCCACGGGCTAACACCCTATCTACCCCTGATATCTCCAATTCAGTCACTCCCGGATTTCACCCCCAATGACCTGGATAATGGCTTTGACGCATGGAGCATGCTCGGGTTAAGATTTCTCCCACAAATAATGACACAGGGGAAGCTGTGGTCCTTTGCAGAGATCCAGACAAAGTTCCACTTACCACACAAAGATTTTTACCGATATTTACAACTCCGACATTATGTAGATAACCTGCCGTCCTCCCTGCGAAACCCTGAGACTTACCCAATGTTAATACAATGTCAAATCTTAATGAATAGATTGGGGAGACAGGATCATTTGATTTCCTCCTACCATCAATCCCTGAACCAACGGGATGGTGTCCTTACGGAGAGAATTCGCGCGCAATGGAATAAAGAAACAGGTTATCAACTAAATACTGCTGAATGGAAGACAGCCTGCAGCCAGGTCTCCAGGGTCAGCAGCTCACATCAATGGAGAGAGTTTGCCTGGAAGGTATTAATTGCTATTTTAGAACCCCTCGATTACTAAACACTATGCACCAAATAACACATGGCCTGCTGGAGAGGGTGTAGGAGCAGAGGCCAGCCTGACCCATATTATATGGAACTGTCCAGCTCTCTCCAACTACATACAACAGCTTGAAACACAACTATGAGAGTTCATTGACCCAGGGATACGGCTCACTCTGGAGATATATATATTCCTTGTATTCCCTAAACCTTACCAGGGACCCAATACTAGATATCTTCTCTCTCTGCTCCTCACAATAGC
Source organism: Neoceratodus forsteri (assembly GCA_016271365.2). NCBI lineage: Eukaryota > Metazoa > Chordata > Ceratodontiformes > Ceratodontidae > Neoceratodus > Neoceratodus forsteri. The sequence continues at coordinate 723,954,313 of CM028137.1, read as the reverse complement.
CAAAAAGGCGATTACTAAACATTGGCTATCTGCTGTGGTCCCAACCATCCAGGAATGGTGGAATATCACTAGACAAGTCTATAGTTTGGAGAAGATGACTCACAATCTGAATGGCCGTGGGGAACTTTTCTCTGAAAGATGGACACGATGGCAATTATATTATATGCTAAAGGACCCACTCTTTGTATTGTGAAGAACATAGCCCCAAAAATTAATAACTATCCGGAAAGCAAGTACTACTCCTTGTCCTTGTGGGCTTCTTGGTCTGGCACCCCGCCCCCTTCCTCCCTCCCATTAAGTAACTGGAACTGCAGTAATAGCTAAACCAGGAATTATGAGTTGGTAGCACATAACTAATTATGGGAAAACTGAAAAGAAAATGTTTCTTTGTCCTGACAAATATCTTAATGTATGTTTTCAGGTTTATGGGGATAATAAACCGGTTGAAATAACTGGGATATTTACTGATCGGAGGTTCTGAAACTACTTCAGAGTTGTATGTATTGAATGGCCAGATGTAAAAGAATTATGTAAAGCTGAAGATGTTGACCTGTGTGTATATAAGTTAAAATTATGAATAATAAAAAGAAGATTTAAAAAAAAAAGAAATACACTGATGCTGAAACCCCCATTGAAATGCATTGGACGCACTTACCTCAGTTAGCGGTTGGGCTTTGCAGAGAGGACGTGCCTGCAGTCCAAAGAAGATTATGGCAATGAACCTCCAGTGGGTAAGTATGGGGTGGGGTGGGGGAGTGGGTAACGGCACAACAGACAACGATGGACGTTTTTCTTTTTTACAGGAAAAAAAAAATGACGAGGGACAGTTTTCTTTTTTTTTTTCCCCTTTCCCAGGGAGTTTCTTGAACAGATGAGGACACTGGGGGATTGGGCACCCCCAGTGTCTGTATACTGTTTGGGGGAGGGGGTTACACAGCGGACAATGATGGGACGGTTTTCTTTTTTTCAGGATTAAAAAAATTAGCATTTGTCAATGCCAAATGTTTGATGCATTGGAAAATGTCTGCTGCTGCACCTTGTTTATGTCATTGAGGTACTTGAACATATCTATCATGTTCCCCCACTCTCTCCTATCGTCCAATAAGTACATATTGAGGTCCTTTTAATCTCTCCTGATATGTTCTGTGTTGCAAGCCATCTTCCATCTTGGTTGCCTTTCTGTGGGGTGCCTCCACCCTGTCAATGCCCTTGCACATTTGTGGCCTCAAGAACTGCACACAGAACTGTAGGTGAGGCCTCACTACTGCATTATACAATGGCATCACCACCTCTCTCTGCTAGTGATACCTTTGCCTGTGCACCCCAGCATTTCACTGGCTGTCTTTGCAACATTTGTGCTCTGCTTTGACACCTTTAGGTCATAGAAACATAGGAGCATAGGAATTTGACAGCAGAAAAGGATCACCAGGCTCTCCCAGTCTGCCCAATTTGCCTAGGTATGCAGTTAGGTCTTAACTATAGTCCACCCCCCCCTTCTCAGCAACCCCATATGTTTGTCCCTTGCCCTCTTGAACCCTCCTACTGTCTTCTCACCCACCACCTCCCTCGGCAGCCCTTTCCACTTTTCCACCACCCTCTCAGTGAAGAAGTACTTCCTATGGTTGCCTCTAAATCCCCCCCCCAATTTGTAATTAGTGTCCCCTCACCCTTGGTCATTCTTTCAGCTGGAACAGGCTCTCCACCAGCACTTTACTGAAGCCCTTCAAGTATTTGAATGTTTCAATCATGTCACCTCTCTCCCTCCTCTGTTCCAGTGAATACATGCCTAGATCATTGAGCCCCCCTCGTATGGCAATTTATCGAGACCTCTGACCATCTTTGTCACTCTCCTCTGTACTTGTTCCAACCTCTCCACATCTTTCCTGAAGTACGGCCTCCAGAACTGGATCCCATACTCCATGTGCGGCCTGACCAGCTGGGTGTACAAGGGAACTATGACCTCTTGCCTTCTGCTTGATATTCCTCTCCCTATGCAACCCAATATCCTGCTTGCCACTGCCCCTCCACACTGCTTCCCCACCTTCAGGTCCTGTGAAATGATGATACCCAAGTCCCGTTCCTCCTCTGTAACCTGCAGGGATCTACCCCCATCCAGTATTCAGCCTTCCTGTTTTTTTTTCTGCCTAAGTGCATAATCTTACATTTTGCTGTGTTGAATGCCCGTTGTCACTCCTTGGACCATTTTCCCAACCTCTCCAGATCTCTACACATCATCTCTATCCCTTCCTGTGTGCCCACTCTGTTGCAGACCTCTGCATCATCTGAAAACAGACTTATTCTCCCCTTCAGATCCTCTGCTATATCTCCTGTAAAGATATTAAACAAAAGAGGCCCCAGCAATGAGCTGAGAACTGATAACTCCTAGGTCCCTTTCTTCCTTGGTGATCGTCAGCACCTCCCCCACCATCCTGTAACTCTCTCCCCAGGTTACCCTCTTCTCAGGTGCATTATTTGCATGTCTTTGCATTGAACTTCGGTTGCCACTCCTCAGACCATTTTTCAAGCCTCTCCATGTCCCTGCTCATTTTCTCCACCCCTTCTGGACTATTCACTCTGTTACAGATGTTGGTGTCATCTGCAGACAGACCTTTCCTTCTAGCCCTTCCACAATGTCTGTAATAAAGACATTGAACAGGACTGGTCCCAGGCCTGATCCCTGAGGTGCCCGATGGTCACCCCCCTTTCCCCAGATTGGATCCCATTACCACCACCCACTGTCTCCTGTCCATCAGAAAGCTTCTAACCCAGTTTATCAGCTTGTGCCCTGTGGCCAGATTACCCATCTTGTTAATCAGCCTTCTATGCTGGATGTTGTTGAAGGCTTTGCTGAAATCAAGATAGATGACATCAACCGTCTCTCCATATTTACTTCCTTAATGAGGCATTAGGACACCAACCCTAGCGCCCACCCTGCAGAGAGACAGACGGGCATTGGGGTGTCCCTTTCAGTCATTGGCTGTAATACTCCACCGATTCCACCCCCCCACCTGCAGACACTGACAGGCACTGCAGTGTGCCTTGGTCTTCAGCCCCAACACTCACCCCATTCCATAATTAAATAAATTGAGATGGGTGCAGTATAGGAGAATGGGGTAAATATTAGGGCCAGAGATTCCAAGGCACACCTCAATGCCTGCCACTGGCTGCAGGGTGGGGGTTGGGATGGATTTGGTGTGAGCATTATGATCGACCCCAAGGCACACGCCCGACACCTGTCAACCTCTATAGGGTGGGTGGGGCGTTATGGTTGGAAACCCTAACACCCCAGGTATTTGTTGATATTTTCATTCCAAATTTTCAACATGGGCTTTTTGGGACCCCACCTTGTGAACAGTGGCACTATCATTTTGTTACTCAATCCCAAAAGGTGACTTCGCGCAGTGACTGCGCCATTAGATGCCACAGGTGTGAAAACACATTTTGAGCAGGAAGTGAAAAATGAAAGCTGTACTGCTAATGAAGAGGTGTGGAAAATGGCAATGTTGAACATCTGGAGGAAAATATGAAAAATTGGTTGCCATGAAGGCATATAGAAACTGAAGTAATGCATGCTTGTAACACGGTGATTTTTTGAATTTTTTCACCAAATTTTCAACATGGGCTTTTGGGGACTCCCCTCATGAACAGTGGCACTGAGATTTTGTTAATCCATTTTAAAAGTTGATTTTGCACACCGACCGCGACACTCTGTGCCACAGGTGTGAAAATGCATTTTGGCCAGGATGTGAAAAATGACAGCTGTACTGGTCATAAGGAGGTGTGAAAAATGGCAGTGTTGAACAATTGGAGTGAAAATATTAAAAACTGGCAAAGTTACTAGCGTGCATAGAAACGGAGCAATGCACGCTCACAGTGCAATCATTTTTTTGGAAATTTTTTTTTTACCAGATTTGCAACATGGACTTTTTGGGACCCCACCTCATGAACAGTGGCACTGTCATTTTATTAACTTGTCCCGAAAGGTGATTCCACACAGCGACCGCGAAATCGCTTTTCGGGATTGAGTAATGAATTGAAAGTGACAGTGTTCATGAGGTGAGGTCCCAAGAACCCTATGTGAAAAATTTTAGGCCACATTTCCTAAAAGTGGCTTAGATAGCAACCTAAGTTGAAAGCCCCCCATTGACTCCAATTATATGGCTTACCTTTGATTTTTCAGTTTACGGTTTGGCTTTGAAGCGTGCTGACAAGTCCCAGTCCACAGCAGATGACCGCACCTGACCTCTGGAGGTAAGTATGGGGTAAGGGGAGGTGGATGCGCAGTGAGAGGGTTGGGATGAGGGAGACAATGAGGGACCATTTTCTTTTTAACAGTTTAAAAAAAAAAAAAAGCTGTGGGATGGTGTACTTCATTTACGGGGCAAAAAATAAATACATTTAGGAACACTGGGGTGGGCTCCCAGTGTGCCACAATAGTGGGGGGGATGCCGACACAGGGATTGGGCATCCCAATGTTGGCAAGGGATATAGACTGGTTTAGGGAGCGCATCCGACACCGGGAGTGGGAATCCCGGTGTCGGAAAGATGAAAACAAAAATAGCAGTTATCTCAACACACTGGGGTGGGCCCTGTGCCACATAAGTTGGGGTTGGGGGGGGATACATGATGCTGACGGGGATTGGGCACCCCCATCGGCAATGAAAGTGGGATGGGGGGCATCTGACACTGGGGGGGGGGCATCCCGGTGTTGTAAATTGTAATTATTTTGGCACACTGCAGTGGGCTAGCAGTGTGCCACATTACGAGTGGGGATAACAGCACTTGTAGTGCATGATGGAACGCTGTTACCACAAAAAGACAATCACTTTCAATCACTGTGAGCGTGCGTTGCTCCGTTTCTATGCACGCTAGTAACTTTGCCAATTTTTTAAATTGTCACTCCTAATGTTCAACATTGCCATTTTTCATACCTCCTCATGACCAGTACAGCTGTCATTTTTCACATCCTGGCCGAAATGCTTTTTCACACCTGTGGCACAGAATGTCGCGGTTGGTGTGCAAAATCAACTTTTGGGATGGAATAACAAAATCTCAGTGCCACTGTTCATGAGGGGGGGTCCCAAAAAGACCATGTTGAAAATTTGGTGAAAAATTTCCAAACAATTACCATGTTACAAGCGTGCATTGCGCAAGTTTTACTACGCACGCTCGTAACTTCGCCAATTTTTCATATTTTCACTCCAGATTTTCAACATTGCCATTTTTTCACACCTCTTCATTAGCAGTACAGCTTTCATTTCAAAACACTGTTATGTTTCATCAGGCATGTCATGCTAAATTGTTATGCTGCAGTAGATCCATAGCTACTGCTGCATAACAACTTAGAACTGTTGCTCGCGCTTCTATTGGCTCACGCCGACACCCGCTCTGACAGTTGGCACTAGTCGATTTCACCCGAACTGTCACTGTTCATATCAATCTGTGTGACAGAAACAGAATAGCTGCTTCAGTTTTTTCTAAAGCGCTGTCCGATCGTGAAAAGTTTATTATTGAGCAAGAAAACAAAAGAACCCCCAAAAACGCACACTGCAATATGAGGACTTGTAAAAGTTACTTAGCAGATCATGATGAAAGTTTAATGAACTTATGTATTTAAATTGAGTGTTATTAGGTGAGTAAACACTCAAAAGTAGTTGAGAAACTTGCTTGAGAACCCTTTTTCTGACAACCCGTTGACATGTTTGTAACCTCTCAATGTGGATCGTGAGTAAAACATTTTCGAAATGCAAACAGTACTTTCTCAGTTTCTTTATTAAGCACTGTTCTGTTGTGGCGGGAGTGGGGCTTGCTACGCTATGTAATCTATGCTTGTTTTACTGCAGCATAACAGAAAGGAATGCTTGGAATGCTCTTGTGCATTCATATCGGAACTGCTGCTGCAGTTAAGTCGGTTATCCTCACTCGCATTTCAAAGGACAGAGCCACGCTGCTACTGCATCGGCTCTGCCCTTTGAAAAACTTGCAGAGACTGGCCCCCTCAGAAAATCGGTGTCATCAGGACGCTGCCTGCTGATTGGATGGCCACAGACCAGACCCTACAGCACCGCTGTCCATTGGGCTGGCACCCCTCATACCCCTCTCTAGCAACTCTCATATCAACATGTTAGTCTGCGCTTGCGCGCACGACGAACATAAAAAGGTGGAGGAGTACAAAACCACCTATCAAAGCAATGCTGTCAAAGACAAAGCCTTTACTTTCCAAAGATTCCAAGGTAGAGGGAACAGAGGCAGAGGATATTTCCCCAGGGCCTTCTACCCTATGCCAATGCCCCTGCCCCTGGACTACTCTCAGACAAAGGGTTTTTACATGGGAAGAGGAAGGAGGGTACAGAGATGAGCCGATGCCTATCCTCCCTCAAACTCAGTCTAAACAAATCTTCTGACTACAGAAGCCAGGTAGCCTCCCCTTCCCCTAGTAGGAGGAAGGCTGACCCACTTCCTCCACCACTGACACCTCATTACCACAGACAAGTGGGTGCTGGAGGTGGTGGGTCAAGGACTTACTCTGCAGTTCAAAATGTTTCCCACTCTGTAGTCACAAATCATTAAAATCTCTAACTCCAACAGAAAAACTATTGCTGGAGCTAGAGGTGAAGTCACCCCTGTCTGTAAGAGCAGTGGGGAGAGTCCCTTTCCACCAATGGGGAAAAGGTCTCTACTCCAGGTACAGTATTTTCTCACTCGGAAGAAAAATGGGGATTGGCTGCCCATTAGGGTTGCCACCTTTTAAGAAGCCCAAAGTGGGACATTTCTTACTGAAGCATAATTTTTTGCAGGACAGTACGTAACTTTGACCAATGCAACAGACTTGTTTTCTCTCTATAATCAGAATTAATGCTAAATACTGTAGTTTCTTAGTTGCTTCTATTGTTTCTTATCATTTTAATGTATTTTAGTTAGGGTATTATACTTTTATGCAACATTTAGTGGAAAGTTAGAAAATATTTTTCTACTACAAAGTCAGGACATGTAGCATTTTTCATGTTTGTTTGCAGGACACAGCTGCGAAAATCAGGACAGGTGGTAACCCTACAGCCCATTTTAGATCTCTGGTACCTGAACAAACACCTACTCTATCCCAAATTCAAGATGGTCACCCTGACTATGGTGATTCCATTCTTGCAAAAGGGAGACTGGCAAGCCTCCCTAGACCTCTAGGATGCCTGTTTTCACATTCCAATAAGGCCGTCCCACAGAAAATTCCTCCTATTCAAACTACCTTCAGGCCATTACCAGTTTGCAGCACTGCCCTTCAGCCTTTCTTCAGCTCTCAGAGTTTTCACAAAGTGCCTGGCAGTGGTGGCAGCTCACCTCAGGAGACAGCAGGTGTCTGCCTTTGCTTACCTGGACAATTGGCTAGTGGTGGACAAGTCTCCACAGAAGGTCAGAGACTCCCTCAGCCTAACACAGCACACTCTGGAGTCCTTGGGCTTTCTCATCAGTCCTCAAAAGTCGAACTTTAAACCAGTTCAGTTACTGGAATTCATTGGGGCAGAATAGGACACACAGAAGGGAAAGGCCCTGCTTCAACTCATTAGGGCCCACAACCTTCAAAACTTGGCAGATTCCTTCATTCTGGGCCAGCCCAGACCAGCCAGACATTTCCTCAGACTTCTGGGCCACGTAGCCTCCACTACAGCTGTGGTCTCAGGAGCCAGATTTCAGATGAGGGACATTCAGTATCACCTAAATACTCACTGGTCCCAGAAAAAAAAGACTCTCTGTCAAAGCTCATACCAGTCACAAAGATATTGCTTCAAGCCCTAGACTGGTGTAAGGACATAGAAAATCTCAGGAGGGGTTCCCTTCAACAAAGGAGCCATCCAGAGTGCACACTACAGATTGTTCCCTTCTAGGATTTGGGGGTACACCTGGCATACCAGTCCATAAGCGGAACATGGTCCTCCAAGGAATTTGTCAAATACACAGCTCTGAGTTCGAGAAGGTTTATCTGGCTATTAAAGCCGTTGCTCCCTAGCTAAAAGGCCAGTCTGTCCAAATCAGAACAGATAACACCACAGCTATGTTTTACAGTAACAAGCAAGGGGGTACGAGGTCCACAAAGCTTTGCACAGAGGCAATGAAAATTTGGTCTCTGGCCTACTCCTTGGACATACAACTTTGTGCCATCCACTTGCCAGGCAAGGACAATGTCCTGGCAGATGCTCTAAGTCACATCAGTCAAGACCACCAAGAGTGGGCCCTGAACAGACAAGTTCTGGCCACAGTCTTCAGGAGGTGGGGCACCCCAGAGATAGATCTCTTTGCTTCCAGCTTCAGTTGCCAGCTTCCTCTGTACTGCTGCAGGCCTCCGGATCTGAGCACAGTGCCAGTGGATGCCCTGAATCTGGACTGGGCAGGGAAATTCCTATACGCCTTCCCTCCATTTCCCTTAGTCCTCAGAGTCCTTTTGAAACTCAGAAGCCAGCCAGCCAACAATCGTGATTCTGGTGGCTCCAGACTAGGCAACACAACCCTGGTACTCCCAGCTCCTTGCCCTGTCAGTCAAGTGACCAGTTTGACTGCCCTCGAGCCACAGTCTCCTGACTTTACCTCAGATGTGGATTATGTACCCCAACATGGGAGTCTCTTCACCTCCAAGCCTGGTACTTGAAGAGCTAGAGTACCCAGACTCTCAATACTCAGAACAGATCCTGAGAATCCTTCTCCTGGCTAAGAAGCCTAGTACTAAAAAGACCTATGCTTCCAAATGGAAAAGATTTTCTCTGTGGTGCAGGAACAGACAAATCCACCCACTGAAAGCTAGCCTGTCTTCAGTGCTGGATTGCCTGGTGCACCTACAAGTCTCAGGCCCAAGAGCCTCATCTCTGAAGGTTCACTTGGGAGCCATTTCAGCTTACATTTCTGCTGGCAAAGAGAAATTTATAATTCTTCATCCCATTTTTAAGAAATTTTTCAAAGGCCTGTTGCACCTTCAACCCCACTTAGGGATCCTGTCCCACCCTGGGACTTCAAAGTTCAAAAGTTTTTATTTGTTCGACATAGTCATTGCAAATTTTAAAAGGTTTAAAACATACACACATAAATATCATTCTATTACAATTTGACTTATGGTGTTTCATAAAGATCTTTAGAACAATCATTGCACAAAAATAGGTAGACTGTAAAAAGCTAGCTACTTTCTGTAATATGCTTACATTTTTATTATTCATTAAATATTTCACCAATTTATCAGAGGGAGGTTGAGGTTTGTCATGATGTCACTGAGCCATTTTGATCGTAGCCCATTATATAGTGGATATAAAAGCAATACATGTTTTAAATCGTCTTCAGTAAACTTGTCACATTTGCAAAATGGAGTCGGGATAATTTCCCTTTTTTACTTATGGAGTACATAATTAGCATTATAAATTTCAAGCCTAAACTTAGTCATAATTCTCCTCTCTTTAGGATAGGTCAATTTAACTAAATAAGACTCCAATCCATGTTATTTTGATTGGTTTGTACCATCTGTACAGCTTAAATTGTTTCAATTTAGCAAATGCCATAATTTTCTCCTGGTCCCTTAACCTAGCCTTCACCTTTTCAACTATCATTTGCCATGGATATACTAACATGCTCCATAAAACATCCCCAAGCCCATTTGGAAAAAGGAAGCCCCTGAAGACTCCCAAGGTTGGAAAGATCTTCCCCATCAGGGAATATTTAATTTCTTCCTCCAGGCATTGCCTGGGTAACCTGTTTTCTTTTAAACTCCCTGGGGCTTGAACCGCTGCATAGCCAAACTCTTGGAGCCCCCTTTTCAACCCATGGCATTGGCTACAGCAGAATTGAAGTAGGTCACTTGGAAAACTGTCTTCTTAGTAGCGATCACCTCAGCCAGAAGGATTTCAAAGCTTCAGGCACTTGGCACTGAACCCAACTACACTGTCTCCCACAAAGATAAGTTGGCTCTCAGAATAATCATAAAATTCCTCCCCAAGGTAGTGTCAGAATTCCACTTGAACCAGTCCATAACACTCACTGTCTTCTTCACAGACAACGCCACTCCTGGTGAGTGAAAACTACATAGTTTGGATGTGAAAAGGCACTGACCTACTACCTGGAGCACACCAAGCAGCTCAGGACTTCACATACTCATCTCTTCCTTACCTATGGTGAGGTAGGAAAGGGTAGGACTACCACTAAGAAGATCATCTCCCACTGAATAGTCTCTTGCATTCAGTTCTGTTACAGTAAAGCTGGCAAGCAGCCACGTCAAGACCTCGGCCCACTCTACTAGGGGTATTGCAGCTTCATGGCATCCGTAAGGGATATCCCCTTGCTAGATATCTGCAAAGCAGCTACCTGGAAGACTACACACCTTCACAAAGCACTACTGTTTGGATGTACACGCCTGAGCAGATGCCAAATGTGGCACTGCAGAACCTGTTTCGAAAGTAGGTTCTGTACCCTCCTCCCAACTGCATTGCTTTGCAATCTTCACTAGTCGAGCATACTGAAGGAGTACTGAGGTGAGAAGAAAGTTACTTACCAAAGTAATATTGCTTCTTCCAAGGTATCCTTCAGTATGCTTGACCTCCCAACCATCCTCCCCTTACATAACCTGACTGAGAATGATCCTGCAGTCCATAACTTTAGCCAAATTTTAACTGTTCGGATTTAACAATTTTTCAGTTTTCACAGTTGCGGTATAAATATTCTATAATTTTAATAGTTTTTGCATAGGATAGAATTTTGGGGCCTTTTGCCCCTTTAGCCTAAAAATGAATCTGACTGGCCTCCTGCACAACCTTCAGGCAACACTCTTTCTCCTGCACTCTGATTGGGTGATGCCGCAAATCATTAGCATTGACTCCACCTCCAGGGTAGCTGAACCCAGCTGGCATACTGAAGGATACCTTGGAAGAAACAATATTACTATGGTAAGTAATTTTTTTTCTTCCAGCTCACAATCTGAAAAATGACTGCTCTAGCTAAGCTGGGCATCCAGGATTCTGGGGTGCCTAGAAAACACACTTCTTGGCTTAATTAAAAACAAACACCAGATTCTAGCTAAACTGGTCCCATGTACCTAGGTTTATGTGTTTTGTTTTGGGTAAATGCATAATTTTTATTCATCTTCATGTTTTTTGTTTAATAAAAAAAAAAAAAGAGAGAGATGGTAGCAGTCAAGACCCAGATTTTTTTCTCATGACTCAAGAAACACTTTATTTTTTTTTTATTTTTATTATTTTCAATTAGACGTGCAAACACACCAAATACTCATACAGGGTAATTGTACAGGCATGAACAATAACGAGCACTCAAAAGTACGAGTTAATAAACATACATGATATCCCTGCAATCTTGCACAATAGGAGTAGGGGGTAAACCGAAATGAGATATAAGTAAATTAAATATCCGTTATGCTAGCCACTGCAGTGGCTGTGGTAGACACCAAAAGATATAATTTACAAAACTATTTAAATGCAATCCAAGGTTGCTGTTAACTATTTTAATAAGCAGTGATAAAAAGTATAATAAATTTACATTTGGCTGTATGACGTCAGTTTGACAAACATTTTGTTGACCAATGATACAGCGCAGTTTATGTCTAAAATTGTGGTTGGCATAAATCCAGCTGGAACTCTGTCTCTGTTTTTAGAGGGCAAAGCCCCCATGGCTACCATGCAGGGGCTCTGCCCCACCCACATCCTCCGGACTTGAGATTATCAACTCAATTTGGAGTTGATTCAAGGAGGGTGCAGGACCCGGGGAAAGAGTGTCTGGTCCTGGGGTTAACTTTACAGCAATCTGTTGATGTTGTCAATCAGTGTGATCACTGTAAAGGTTTTGCTATGGATCAGCATATTTACATTTACACCCCAGCAAATGCATTACCTGGAACAACTTTAATATAGAACTGCTTACCTCTAAATCGAATGACCAAAGAAATATTTAGTTTAAACAACTGCTATTTCTAAAGTATAGGGATCCCTCTTGCATGTCACGACATGTAAACGTTTGCTCACGAAATGTAAAGCAGCAGCACTAGTTAACCAGGAAGTGTTCATCACTTCCCAGATTTTTGCACTGCCTGGTAGTTTAAAATTTCATGTTTACTTTATTTATTTAGCAAGACCTAGGATTACAATGCCTTTGAGCTGGGATCTCTTTTACAAAGGTTCCACACTGGAAAACAAAATAGAAACAATTGTGATACAGTGGTATTACACAATATACCAGGATTACAATCATCAAGAGGTGAGCTTAACAATTAGGCAAAAGGAGAAAATATGTGATCAAGGCAACTGAGTACAAATATTAGGCAACGAGAGTCGGCGAACATGGCTTTGCCCAGTACAGGGATGGGTGGGAAGGGGGTATAGGTGGGCACAGTGGGATTGTGGCAGGAAGGTGCTGTTAGAACTGTACTACTCTACTGGACTAAAGAACTAGAACTCTACCACTGGGAACTTCAAGTTAGGGCAAAAACAAACCAACAAAAAAAAATGTGTTTGTTGGAGTTGGGTGAAAGAATTGTTATCTGTGCAGCTAGCTAGGTGATGAAAGAAACTGTGAATTAGGAAGAGTGGCTTTGAGAGAAGGAAGCCTGGTGTTTGCATTTAAAAACTGACCTAGATAGCTTGTGGCAGAGAACAGCAAGAGGAAACAGCTGCTGTTACAACTGTACTGGGACTATATTGCCCTCCATCCCTCCCCTCCACACCCCCACCCATAGCCAGTTCTACTTTCATTGGCGCAGGATTTGACTGACAACAGGAACTTTTGTTTGGGAGTAAGAAGGGAGTGATCACAGATGCACAAAAGACTCACCATCCTAGAAGGAAAAGAGTAGCTCTCCACCCCCCCACCCCCAGCTGCTGGAGGTCTGACTCTGAGCAAATAAGGAGACTACTGAGGAATATAGGAACTTCCTGTCCCAGAACAGAAGGGTCAGGAGCTTTAAGAGCACGAAGGTAGTAGAAAAGTAGGGAGAATATTTTTTTATTTTATACAAAACAACAGTTAAGGGGCCATAAATAAGACATGATGGGAGTGGTGCAGTGCAGTGGCTGTGGAGCAGCATTCTTCCGGGAGATGTTCTAGAGGATGCGATGTTGTCCCACCTCTCTGGGCTGAGGGAGGAAGCTGCTCATCTCCAGGCTAAGTTGTCCAGGATTCGGGGAACCTTCTTTCCCACCCAGGGATCACCAGGGCCACTGCTGCTGCCTCAGAGGTTGCCGAGAAAGAGAAGTGGTTGAAGCACAGTGGGCTCAGGGAGAGTGAGGGTGGTGGAACAGATGTGCATCCCTCCAGTTGCACCTCTCCACAATTCATATGCCATTCTGGCAGAGCGTGGTTCCCCTATGGAGGCACCCGCAGTGGAGACCAAGGAGGATGCTGGGAACCTCCACAATGGAGACCCACAGGAGGATGGCATGGGACCCCATGGGAAGGAAACAACTCTTGGTGGGGACTCCATTATTAGGAGGGTAGGAATGGGTGAGGGAGGGAGAGAGAGAGAGAAGTAAGGGTGCCTGCCTGGCGCCATGGCTGGAGGGACAGGAGCGAATCCTCAGGATCATGGGAGCAGCTGCACGGGGAGGAAGCTGGATGTCATTGTCCACCTAGGGACAAATGACCTGGCTGGGAAAGGGATCAGAGCAGTGCAGGAGGAGTTTGTGGAGTTGGGGAAGGGCCTTAGACAAGTAGCACGCACGGTATCCTTCTTAGAGGTGCTGCCTGTCTATGGTATGGGTGAGGCTAGGGTGCTCCACACTATGGGATTCAACAGTGGTTGAAAAACTGGAGCAGAGCTCAGGGTTTTGGCTTCACTTGGGACTGGGGGTCCACCTGGAGGGATGCAGGCCTATACTGGTGCGATGGTCTGCATCTCTCCAGGAGGGGAACCAGGACCCTAGGTGATTGGTTTAAATGCTTCATTGGCAAACATTTAAATTAGCCAAGGGGGGAGGCACTGAAAAGGATAAGGGAATTCCTAACCCTCTCCCCCCAAAAATCAGGGTAGTTAGTGAGGTAAACACCAAGATAGAGAAGTTGATAGGGAGAAGGGCAGGGGTAAATGGAGAAAAAGACAAAGGCAGTAACGACAGGGATGGGACAAAAAGGGATAAGGCCATCAAAAAATGGAGGGTAATGAGTACCAATGCCCGTAGTCTAGGAAACGAGCTCCCTGAACTGGTGGCCTTGATGGAAGAGGGATGCCTGGATATTGTGGCAGTCACAGAAAAATGGTACACAAAGAACCATGACTGGGATGTCAACATACCAGGGTACACAATTTACAGGAGGGACAGGGAGGGTAGAAGAGGAAGAGGAGTAGCTCTCTATGTAAGGGAAGGGATCAAAGCAATGGAACTAAAGGGTATACAGGGAGGAGCGCGGCATTATGGGTCACCCTGGAGACTGGAAATGGCACCACAATCCACACCAGGGGTCGTATACAGACCCCCATCTCAAGGGGAGGAAACAGACAAGGAAATGATAGAAGGCATCCTTAGGATGGCAGAGAAAGGGGAGATATTGCTGATAGGGGACCTGAATATGCCAGATGTTAACTGGAGCACCTTTGCTGCAGCCACATCTAAGAGCAGGGCCATTCTCGATGCCCTACAGGGGGCATGCCTTAGACAGCTAGTGTTGGAACCCACTCGAGAGGGAGCAATTTTAGAGCTGGTACTCTCAAATGGGGACAGAGAGAGGATCTCGGATCTAGAAGTGGGTACCCATCTGGAAACAAGTGACCACCAAACAGTGTGGTTCACAATAAACTTGGCTGTAGAGTCAAGCCACACAAAAGTGAAGGTACTGGACTTCAGGAGGACTGATTTTGTCAAAATGGGAGAGTGCCTCAGAAAAGCACTAGCAAACAGGCAAGAAGGAGGGGTGGAGCAACAATGGGGAAACATCAAAACTGTCATCACGGAGGCAACAAGCCTTTGTGTGAAGCAAATGAACAAATCAAAATGAAAGGAAAAACCACTATGGTTCTCAAAAAAAGTGGTGGGGAAGGTTAGGGAGGAAAAAAATAGCATTCAGGAAATACAAGGAACACAGAAGGAGCAGGACAGAGAACTGTACCAGTTAAAGCAGAAGGAAGTGGGGAAGGCAGTCAGAATAGTAAAGGCCCAAACCGAGTAAAAATAGCCAACTTGGTTAAGAAGGGGATAAAACCTTTTATAGGTACATTAGGGAGCGAAGAAAGACAAAGGGAGGGAGGAGGATACTGAGGCTGAATAAAGAGGGTGGGTGAGTGGGTGGGCAGAGAGGGACAGTGAAAAAGCAGGGATAGTGAACGAATACTTCTGCTCAATATTCACAAAAGAAGAGGAGGGGGAGGTACCTGATCCAGTCAATAGAAGCACTCTGGATAGGGAGGTTGATATCAGTCCTTTAACAGAAGAAAAGGTTCTGAAAGAACTCCTAAAACCGAAGGTGGACAAAGCAATGGGGCCTGATGGGGTTCACCCCAGAATTCTGAAAGAACTAAGGGGAGAACTAGTAACACCACTGACTACCCTTTTTAACAAATCATGGGAGGATGGTGTGGTACCTGAGGACTCGAGTAGGGCAGATGTGATTCCTCTTCACAAAAGTGGGAGCAAGACAGAGGCAGGAAACTATAGACCTGTCAATTTGACCTCAGTGGTAGGGAAAATGATGGAATCACTTCTGAAGGAAACAATTGTTGAGTACCTAGAGGCCAGTTGGGCACAGGTCCCAAGGCAGCATGGATTGGCAGAGGGAAGATCATGTCAGACGAATCTAATCAATTTTTGACTGGCTGACCAAAGCAGTAGACCAGGGAGGGGCTGTGGACATGGCCTACCTAGACTTTAGCAAGGCATATGACACAGTCCCACACAAAAGATTAATAAACAAATTAGCCAGCCTGGGAGTGGGTCCCAGGGTGGTAGCCTAGGTAAACACTGGCTGGACAACAGGATGCAGAGGGTAATAGTAAACGGAGTCCACAGTGAAGAAAGGGGGATTACTAGTTGGGTACCGCAGGGTTCAGTACTGAGTCCGGTCCTTTTTAATATCTTTATAAGTGACCTTCCAGAGGGACTGGAAGGAAAAGTATGTATCTTTGGAGATGACACAAAGATCTGCAACAGGGTTGATACACAAGGTGGGGTGGAAAGGATGACAAGGGACTTGGCAAGGTTGGAGGAATGGTCAAATGTATGGCAGCTTAGATTCAACGTAAGGAACTGCAAAGTAATGCACCTGGGAAACAAAAGCCCAGGGGAAGAGTACACAATGGGGGGTGAGATACTGACGACAAGAACAAAAATGGAACAGGACCTGGGGGTAGTTGTATCATATGACCTAAAGGTAGGCAAGCAATGTGAGAAGGCAGTAATGAGGGATGGGGGGATACTGGGATGCATAGGAAAAGGCATCACCAGTAGAAAACAGGAAGTTGTTATCCATCTGTACTGACAGTTGGTGAGACCCCATCTGGAGTACTGCATGCTGTTCTGGAGACCCCATCTCTGCAAAGACATAGAAAGGGTGGAGGCTGTCCAGAGGAGGGCAACCAAAATGGTGCAGGGTCTGCACCAGAAGACACATGAAGAGAGACTAAAGGTGCTTAATATGTATATCCTCGAGGAAAGGAGGGAGAAGGGGGGATATGATAGAAACTTTCAGGTACCTCAAGGGACTCAACAAAGTCCAAGTGGGTAGCATCTTTCAGAAAAAGAGATGTGAAAGGACAAGGGAGCACAATTTGAAGATAGAGGGGGATGACTCACAGGTAATATGAGTAAGTATTTTTTCACAGAGAGGGTTGTGGATACATGGAACAGCCTTCCTGAGGAGGTAGTGGAGTCAAAACAGTGGGGGAATTTAAGAATGCATGGGGCAGATATAAGGCAATTCTGATTGGGGGGTAGGAGGAAGTAGGCTGTTGGTTAACTAGGATCTGCAGCTTATCCATTAGGTAGGGAAATGGGTAGACTAGGTGGGCCAAGCGGTCCTTATCTGCCATCAAATTCTATGTTTCTATGGTTTGAGATGGGGGGGGGAGAGAGTGTGAAGGAGAGGAGGGTAAGGCATGGTGAGAGGGAGTGGGGTAGGAAAAACTAAGAAAGCAGGCTATGCTACAAACTGTGATGAGGGGTCGGGGGTTTTACTCTAATGGTTCCTGCTAGGGAGGGCAGTAACAACTACAAAGTGCTGTGAGGTGTTGGAATAACTTTTGTTTGAAGTGGGCAGTCTTCGGTTCAGTCAGAATGTCTCGGGGAGAGTATTGAGCCAGTTGGGAGCATGGTAGGCAAATGACCTTTTGACCCCGTGTGGTCCAGCAGAAAGGGACCTTAAAGGACAGGCTGTCCTTTCCTCTTGTCCTATGGGGGTTAGCCACTGGAGTGAGGTTCTGGATGGCCAGGGGGGTTAGGTCCAAACAGCTTTTTTTTTTTTTTTTTTTTTAGCCAGGAGACAGGTTTGGTATTGCAGTCTGCCTTTTAGGTGCAGTCAGTCAGACTGAGTATACAATGTATGTATGCGTGAGCCGGTGTGCTCCTGTGATTAGCCTACAGGCTTTTGTTAGTGTAATAGTGATCATTTGTAGGGTAGAATGCACTGCAGTGCCATAGACAATGAGGCCATAGTCTATTATGGAAATAGAACTATTTACTGAGAGCCAGAGTGCCTCAGTTGTCATGCAGTGTTTGTGTCTGTACAGTAGACCTATTCTAGCATTTACTGTTTGGCAATATGGTCTACATGGTAAGCGAATGATAAGGAGCTGTCTAGGGTTACCCCAATGTATTTAAAGGAGTGAATCAGTTCAAGTGGGGTACTGATGCCATTTAGAATTGTAAGCTGATAAGATTTACGTTTGCTTGCAGATTTGCAAAACGTTTGCTGTTTACTACTGTTTTCTGATAATTGGGTCCCTTGATTTTTAATGCATTTATAATGTTGTGTAGAGTCACAAGAAGTATGACAGCCCCCATACCATTTCCTGTTTTTCACCCTTTGTTTACATTGCTTGTCCTATAAAAACTCAGCAGGCAAAAGAAGGGGTAGTGCATCACACAAAATGACCAAATGAGAAAATGGCAACTCCCCCATTTCCCTCAGAATCCAACATGGCACTCCTGTTAAGGGTCTGTGCTAAACTGTAAGAAAAAAAATAAAGAATATTAAGAAAAAACAAAACAAAAAACAAGCATTTGTCAATGCCGAATGTTGTCTTGCTGGCATTGGCATTGGTAGTGCAGGAGTCAGAGAGATGCATAATAGGAATGGCAGTGAAGTATTGAACTGATGCCAACCCCACCTCCACCCTGCAGAGACTGACAAGCATTGGGGTGTCCCTTTGGGTGTTGGCCATAGTGCTCATGCCATTTCACCTCTCCTTATCCTGCAGACACCGACAAGTGTCACGGTGTGCATTGGGGTCTTCAGGCTTTACGATCACCCCATTCCATAAGGAAATACACTGAGATGGGTGCAGTATAGGACAGTGGGATGAACTTTGGAGCCAAAGCGTCCAAGGCACATCTTGATGATTGTCACTGGCTGCAGGGTGAGGGTGGGGGTAGAATGGCATAAGCATTACGTCCGACAATCCCAAGTCACACCCCTGACACCTGTCAGTCTCTACAGGGTAAGGCATTATGGTTGGAACCCCTAACACCCGAGGCATTTTCACTCCAATATTTCAACATGGACTTTTTGTGACCCTACCTCACGAACAGTGGCACTATCAGTTCTTTAGCCGAAAGGTGACTTTTGCACAGCAACTGTGCCATTTGGTGCCACAGGTGCGAAAACACATTTTGCACAGGATGTGAAAAATGACAGTTGTACTTTTCATGAGGAGGTACAAAAAAATGGCAATGTTGCAAATCTGGAGTAAAAATATGAAAAATTGGTGAAGTCATGAGCGTGCATAGTAACTGGGCAACGCACGCCTGTAATGCAATTATTTGGGGGATTTTTTAACCAAATTTTCAGCATAGACATTTTGGGACCTCTGCTCTTAAAGAGTGGCACTGCAATTTTGTTAATCTGTCCCGGAAGTTGATTTCCCACAGTGACTGAGCCATTGTGCGCCAGATGTGCGAAAACACAGTTTGGGCAGGATGTGAAAATGACAACTGTACTGTTCATAAGTAGGTGTGAAAAATGGCAATGTTGAAAATCTGGATGAAAATAATAAAAACTGCCGATTCACGAGCATGTGTGGAAACTACAAAACGCACACTCCTAACACAGTCATCTTTTGGAATCTTTTCACCAAATTTGCAACATAGGCTTTCTGGGACCCCACCTCATAAACAATGGCACCATCATTTTGTTAATTGGTCCCAAAAGGTGATGCCGTGCAGTGACCACAAAATCACCTTTCAGGACTGAGTAACGAAATGACAGTGCATGTGTTCAAGAGATAGGGTCCCAGGAACCTCATATTGAAAATCTGGAGCAAAAATTCAAACAAGCATTTGTCAATGCCGAATGTTGTCGCGCTGGCATTAGCTTTGGTAGTGCAGTGCGGGAAAACATTTTGGGCAGGATGTGAAAAATGACAGCTGTACAGTTCATAAGGAGGTGTAAAAAAATGCCAGTGTTGAAAATGTGGCATGTAAATATAGCAAATTTGCGAAGTTACAAGGGTGCGTGGGAAATATGCAATGCACGCTTGGAACACTGCCATTTTATGGGTGTTCGGCACCAAATTTTCAACATAGGCATTTTAGCACCTCTGCTCATGTACAGTGTCACTGCTATTTCCTCAAAGTGTCCCAAGAAGTGATTTCGCATAGCGACCATGCTATTCTGCGCCGGAAGTGCGAATACACATTTTGGGCAGGATATGTGAAATGACGGCTGTACTGTTCATCAACAGGTGTGGAAAAATGGCAATACAGAAAATCCAGAGTGAAAATATCACAAATGCACGACGGTACGAGCGTGCGTGCAATCTGCCAACGCACGCTCGTAACACAGTCATTTTATGGAGTATAATCACCAAATTTTCAACATAAGCATTTTAGGACCTCTGCTCATGAACTGTGTCACTGTCATTTTCATAATCTGGTCAAACACTGATTTCCCACAGTGACTGCGTGTATTATGCGCTGGAAGTGCGGAAACACATTTTGGGCATGATGTGGAAAATGACAGCTGTACTGTTCAGAAGGAGTGTACAAAAATGACAATGATGAAAATCTGGCATTAAAATATTCTTGAATTTCCGAAGTTATGAGCCTGCGTGGCAACAGCGCAACGACTGCGCTTAAAACAGGCATTGTTTTTCCTCAAATTTGGAACATAGGGTTTCAAGAGGCTACCTCATGAACACTGGCACTGTCATTTCGTTAATGGGTCCCAAAAGGTGATTTTGCAGTGATTACAAAATCACCTTTCGAGGCCGATTAACGCCATGACAGTGATAGAATTCATGAGGAGGGGCCCCAAAAACCCCATGTTGAAAATGTGGTGCCAAAATTCCAACAAATGCCCGAGATATGCAGCAAAGTTGAAAAAACCCTATTCATTCCATTATACAGCTTACCAGCATTTCCTCAGTTTGTGGTCAGCTTTGAAGAGTGCAGATGTGTTCCGGTCCACGAAGATTGTCGCCCGGACTCCGGAGGTAAGTATGGGGTGAGGGGGTGGGGGTGTGGGGAGGCAGGGCGCAGTGGGTGGGTGTGGGTGAGGGCAGGAGACTACGAGGACCATTTTTATTTACGGGGAAAAAAAGACAAACATCGCGGGACAGTTTTTTCCCAGGGCACTAACCGCTAGGGGTGGGCTCCCAGCGTGCCACCTAACTGTTTTGGGGGTTGCTGCAGCCGACGGGGATTGGGCACCTCGCCGGCAGACAATGGGGGCTTGGGGTGAATTTATGTCAACGGGATTGGGCACCCCGCCGGCACACAATGACAGCCGGGGAGGCAAGAGGAGGGGATTGGGCACCCTTCGGCATATAAGAAATGTGGGGGGCTGATTTATGCTGACAAGGAGTGGGCCCCCGCCGGTACACTAATGAAAGTGGGGAGGCAAGAACGAGGGACTGGGCACCCCCTCAGCATATAGGAAATGGAAGTGGGGCTGCTGTATGCGGCCAGAGTGGGCTCCCGTGAGCAGGTCTGCTACCACAGTAAGCCGGCTGGGATTGGGCACCCCCAAAGTCGGCCGTTGAGGCAGCCACTCAGCCAGCTACTGCTAATGTGGCGAGAGCACATAGGAAGGGTCCACTGCATCTGACGAGCTTTGCCTCGGATTGCAGCGGACCTTTCCTTAGATGTGCTCACCACATTAGCATGCATGGTGTGGCGCCGCTGATTGGGTAATGAGGGATGCACCTACTGATGCGCCCCTGCATTCAGTCAACAGCAGCCGCTGCCTCCAAATCTGCATTACCGCAAGATGTTGACTTGCGCGTAGGCGACAAGCCAACATAAAAGCAAAGGATTCAAGCTTTTGTCGGTTGTGGGGCTTGTTTGACATAACTGTTGTAAAAAGAACATTTTTATTAACTAGTATTGCTGCTTTAAATGTATATTTTGTGTCACAGGGTTATCCTATACCCATACTGAGCATGCTCAGACAGAAAACTTAACATACTTATAACTCTGGAACAGATTTACATTTTTTCATGAAACCTTTGAAAGGCACTACCTTGAATGTGTCAGAAAAAAGTCCGTACCATCTAGGCTGTAGATGAGAGCAAAAAAAGTGTAATCAGGATATAAAAAAGTTTAGACTTTTCTGTAAAAACTGCACATCTGGATCTCAGAAACCACACAAGGTACCTTCACAAAACTTCCCACAGCTTGAGAACTTGCCTTGCAGACAGTACATGCTAAATTTGGGCCCATTTTGTTAAACATAGCCAAAGCTATTAAGGTGCACAGTTAGGCATTACTGAGCACTGTGTTCAACCCTAACTATATGCTCGTGGTACTGCACCAGGATAATATGTTTAACTTGTTTCCAGGTTTTTTTTTTTACTTTCTCCCATAAGTGGTTTACCCAACATTTTAATGCAGAACTTATTTAATGGTCTTTCAGAAAGCATCTGACTGCATCCACCTGACCCCATAATTACTGTTTGCGACATCTCTGTCGCAATAAGCTCCATGATGTCATTAATAAAGGCCTCATGTGGTCAGTCGGGGACAGTCAAATGCTTTATATGCAGACTTTCTTGGCTGACTACCAATATATGTTGCAAATCATAGGAAGGAAAACTAAAAATTCAAACAATGTGCTCTCTTATTACTGAAACTTTATGAAAGTATGCACTGTGGTGCATTGCTGCTTTTTAAAATAATAAACAAAACCATCACCATTGCGGGCTTACAGGGGTGGACAACAAGTACAAACATCTGAGAGAGGTCAAACTAATGGCAAAAACATTGTTTCTCAATAGATGGTAGCTCAGTGGTACATTCGTAGAGATCCAGACCCATGTAATAAAAATCACCACTCAGACAGGTAAAATCACATACAGACTTTAATTCATAGGTGTGCAGGGACCAATCCCACTGCCGACAACGTGGATAAACATAATTGGTTTTAACAAAAGCTGATTTTATCAGGGGTTTAAATACAGTTGGCATGCTGTATAGAGAATAGATTAAGAGGTTTAAAGACAATGTTTTTGCATTGTGTTCTGGTTCTGTGATAGAATATGTATTAGTAGAAGGGTTAGTAAGTCTTAAGTAATAGTTGATTTGGATAAGTTATGATACAAGTGAAATAGAAATTTATATTTTTTATATATTTATGTAAGGTTAAGGGAGCAAGGTAAGTTCGTAGGAAGTACACCATATATTTTGTTTTGAGTGGTGAGGAATTATTTCCATCAGCTGATATTTTATAATTATGTGTAACTGGAGGCTAGGCGATGCTGGGCTGGGAGGCTTTGGGAGGAGTGGGTACATGTATGGGATGCAGCAGAGTAGTAAACTGCAATAGTTGTGGGGCAGCAGTCTTTCTGGGGGTGATGTGGAGTAAAGGGGGCTGTCCTGTGTGTAAGAGCCTGGAGCAGCTATGGGCTGAAATATGGCTGTTCAGATGGGAGCTGGAGGGATGGTGTGGGAAATCAGAGGAGCAGAGCTGTGGAGGGAAAGGCAGAGAGGTTGTGCACAAGGGAGGGAGGGCATCAGGCAGGGGATGGGAGTGGGGAGGACTACCCAGTACACAGGAGTATCTCTCCCTCAGAGGGCCAGCGAGCCCAGGGTGGAGGAATGGCAAGCGGTAAGGGGAAGGAGTGGGAATGTGAGGGTAGCATCAGAGGTGGGACATTCAGAAGGGGTGCATTTATTGAATAGATATGCACCACTGTCTGGAAGGGGAGGGCAGCAGGAGGTGAGGTAGGAGGTCAGGTTGAGCCAGGGCTGAGAGTAGGAGTACAGGGCAGGGGAGAGAGAACTAATCAGGGTGGTCAGGAGAAGAGGCAGGCAAAGCAGTGGAGAATGGTGGAGGGAGGAGAAAAGAAAAGAAGAGGGGGGAGGGAAAACTGAAAGCAGATAGATTGTCAAGAGGGGGTGGGGCACAATGAGAGATGGAGAAACATTTAAGGGGATAAATTGTGAATGTGGAGATAAGTTCACCAGGATGCAGAGTGAGTAGTTAGGTGGGGAAGCAGCTAGTACCAAAAGTAAGAAAGGAAGGACGGGGAGCCGGGTGCAGGGTATGGAAGGGTGGCAATACTAGGTGGCTCCATAATGAGGGATATTCACTGGGGAAGGAAAGGGGACCCAAATGAAAGCAGGAGGGTGGTTTGTATGCCATGGAGGACAGCAGGGAAGGTGGGACCAAGAATAAGGAAATAGGAAGGTTGGAGGAAAACCTAATTTAGTTATACATTTGGGAACCAGTGACCTAGCTGGGAGAAGTTGAGGTAGTGCAAAGTAGATTCAGGAGTTAGGGAAGATCTGTAGGGAGGAAGGAAGTTCGCTGGTCTTCTCAGAGGTGACCAGTACCAAGGGCCAGCACCGCCGGAAAAGAAGAATAAGAGGGATTTAATGTCTGGCTGAGGAAATGGTGCAGGGAGGAGATGTTCATCTGTAATGGGACTGGAGGAGACCTGGTCAAACAAAGTACTCTTTTTCACCAGACAGGCTACACCGCAGTATGAAGGGTTTGAGGGTACTCTGGGGACAAACTGGGGGAATACATAACCACTATAAACTACTGAAGGGGGTAGCAGGCATGCAGTCCCACAGATTCTGAGAGGAGGAGGTGGTCAGTGAACCCCCCCCCCCACACACAGTAATGGAAGAGGCCTAGAGGGAGAAGGTTGAAGGGGCGATAACACAGTTAGCAAAGGGTGGAGGGGTGAGGAACACATAACAAGGGTACATGGAGGAGTGCACACACAGGACTAAATGTGAATAGAAGAATAGAGGGAAAAGAAGAAAGAAGAAAGGTCAGATTCTAGGTGGAAGGTGGTGTCTCTGAATGTGCGGAGTCTTGGAAACAAGATGGATGACCTGCAGGCACTATTAGCAGACAGGACAGTGGACATAGCTGTAGTAACTGAGACTTGGGCATCATCTCACCATGACTGGGACATTGTGATCCCTGGATATCAACTATATAGGAGGGACAGCCTAGTCGGGAAGGGGAGAGATAACTTGTACAAGAGAGAGTTGGAGGAAGAGAAGATGAAGTCATTATAGGGTTCAATTAAAGTCCAATAGAGGGAGAAAGGTGAGGTCGAGTGGTTTACAGACCACCCAATCAGGATGAGGAGAGGGACAGGGAACTGAGCTCACAAATATTGGAAGCTGCGGGGAAAGGAGAGGTGGTAATTGTGGGGGACTTCAACCTGCCCAAGGTGGACTGGAGCATACCATCCACAACATGTGCTAGGAGTCAAGTGATCCTGGAAGGACTGCAGAGTGGGTTCCTGACTCAGAGTTTCACAGAACCAACAAGAGCTAAGGCAATTCTTGATCCAGTGCTCACAAATGGGGAGCATGTAGAGGAAATATCGGTCAGGGAGCCACTGGGTGGAAGTGACCATTGCAATTGGATATGGGCAGGGAAAACATTATGAGTAAGACCAAAATCTTGGGTTTCAGGAGGGTGGACTTCAGAAAAATGGGCGAAGTGCTAAGGAGCCACCTGGAGGGCATCAGAGCAGATATGGGGTGGCCCAAAGGTGGTCCATCATTAAGGAAGGAATACTGGTTGCCACAGATGTGTGTTAGGCTCAGGGGGTAGAATAAAAGGGCAAAAGTGCCCAGCTGGTTCAGTTCTGGGGTTGCCCAGGCAGTAAGGGAAAATAAGTTGGCCTATAGAAAATTCAGAAAGACCAAGAGAGAGGTGGATAGGGAAAATTACCTAAGGTTGGCTATTGAGGCAAGTAAGGAAATCCGGTGAGCAAAGGCACAGAAAGAGCTGCAGATAGCTGAAAGAATTAAAAAAAAGGGGAGAAGGCTTTCTTTCACTATGTAAGTGAGAAAAGGACAAGAAGAAAGGGATTGTTAGCTTAAGAAATGGGAGGAGGGTGGAAGATAATGGGGAGCAGAGATACTAATGAATACTTCTGTTCCGCTTCATCAGAGAAGGACAGACCAGTGACTTCAGGAGGGAAAAGAGAGCAGGGGAGAGGGAACACAGATGTAGTGATAGTGGAGGACAGAATGAGGTAGGGCTGCTGGCACTGAAGGTGGACAAATTATCAGGCCTGGACAGAGTACATCCATGGGTACTAAAGGAACTGGCTAAGGTGCTGGTTGGGCCCCTGGCAGACCTATTTAATAGTTCACTAGAGTCAGGCATAGTACCATAGGACTGGAGAACAGCACTTGTAGTGCCCCTCCACTAAAGTAGTAGTAGTAAAATGTTTATTCATAAAATAATGAATATGGATAACTCTACTGAGCCTAAGCTCATTTACAGAGAGGTCTAAGGTACCAATTCCAGTTACTCTTACAGCATTATACATAAGACAATAACCACAACACATACTTACATCAATAAATAAATATAACACATATCCAAAATATCCACATATACATATATTTAAGAAACCATACTAAACTATCAAAGCAGGCAGTGCTTAAGCAAGAAATACTAATTACAAAAACTACCATTTAAATTGTACATTTTTTATCTAAGCTGGGCCCCCCTCAGTAATTAATATTATCAATAAGCTATTCTTTTATTAGATACAATTGAAAGTCCCTGTCAAGGGGTCTAAGCTGCCCAGGCAAATTATTCCATTGGGTGGGTCCCATACTTAAAAAATGATTATCCCCCCACACGGGTCTTCGTTTTAGAACATGACATACCAGACTATTTACAGAACGCAAACCCTCAACTGTATGTTTTATATCAATACTCTCAACCTCTCTGAAAATTTAAAAAATAGTGGTGGTGTAATTCTGTGCTGTCTTTAATTGCTGAAAATTTTCGCCCCCCCTCCACCCTTCCCAACTCTTAATTATATGCCCTGATAAATCTGATTGACAGGAGCTAAACACAGGGTATAGTAAGAGGTGTGAAGTAGGAGGGGCATAAGGAGAAGACCACCCTCAGCACGACAAGTTTTTGACTCATTTATTTATTTATTGGTTTCTTTTTCCTTAAAAAATATATATCTGAGGATCAGTTACAGGATTTTTAGTACTGTAAATAAATAAAAAGAGAACTAAGAGAGCTTCAGTAGCAGATAAGTAGTGGAATTGCAGTATAATGTGGGGAGTGGTGCAATGCAGTGGCTGTGGGGCAGCCATATTCAGGCAGACCTTCTGGACACTGAGGTGCTGCCCTATCTGCATGCATCTCTCGGGACTGCGGGATGAGGTAGCCAGACTCAGAGTGGAAGTAAACTGGGTCAGGAGTACCATCATCCCTGTCCAGGAACCAGCCAGTCCAATGCAGCTGCCTCAAAGGATGCCGAGAACGAGGAGCACTTGGATGACAGTGGGCTCAGGGAGGGTTAGAGCAGTCAGGCAGAGGCACATCCCAGATCCTATTCCTCTCAAGAACTCATATGCCACACTGGCAAATGAGGACAACCAAACAGAGGTACCCAGGGAAGTGGAAGGAAAGGATGTGGAGGTTAGGCAAGGAGGTGACCTCAGTGGGGAAAGCAGTGGACCCCAGAGGAGGAGAGCGAATCCTGGTGGGGACTCCATTATAAGAGGATCCAGCTAGGAACACAGGAGGGGAGGACAGGAGGTGAGGTGCCTACCAGGTGCCCTGGCATGAAGGATGGAAGGAAGATACTAGGGATCACTGGGAAGGCAAGACAGGAGGGTGAGCTGGATGTCATTATCCACCTAGGTACTAATGACTTGGCAAATGGGGAGCCAAAGGAAGTTCAGGAAGAGTTTAGGAAACTGGGAGGGTCTCAAGCAAGTAGCTACTTCTGTCACTTTCTCAGAAGTACTACCTGTGAGAGAGCAAGGAAAGCATGAGTGCATGCACCAGGAACTTTAACTCATGGTTGAAGAACTGGTGCTGTGAGGAAGGGTTTGAATTCATTGGTGACTGGGGACCCATCTGGAGGGATGGAGGTTTGTTCAAGCCTGACGGCCTGCATCCATCCTGGAGGGAATCAAGCACTCAATGATAAGTTTAAATGCTACATTGACAAGCATTTAAACTAGCAAAGGGTGGCAGGCCAGCAAGGATGATACCTACTTGCTCACCCCCACAGCTAGTAATGGAACCAGTGAACCAGAGGTGGCTATCTCTGCAAAGCAGTGTGCAAAAGATGGAATTAGTGTCCAAAAGGTGGATAAGCAGAATAGGGGCAAAATTCAGCAGAAGGGCAGACAGCAAGGAGAACCAGGGATAAATGACAACCAAGGAAGGGGCTGGAGTAGAACAGTGAAGCAGTCTAGGGAGGTCAAATCATGGAAAGCCATGTGCAAATGCCAGAGCCTTAGCAACAAGATGGAAGATCTGGAGGCTGTCATGGTACAGTCAGACCTGGACATTGTGGCCATCACTGAAACCTGGTGTAATGATAACCATGACTGGGAGATGGCCATACCTGGCTACAACATATTCAGAAGAGACAGAGCAGGCAGGAAGGGAGGAGGTGGCACTGTATGTGAAAAATGACATAAAGGGCCACACAGATCCAGGAGGAACAAAATGGGGAGAGATACTGTGGGTTAAGCTGGAAAGAAAAATGGGGCCAGCCATCTGCAAAGGTGTGGTCTATAGACCACCAGCCCAGGAGGGAGAAACAGATAGGGAGCTGACGCTAGCCATCCAAAGGATGGCAGACAAGAGTGATGTAGTACTGGTTGGAGACTTCAATATTCCAGCTGTGGACTAAAGCATCCCAGCAGCAGCATCAACTAGGAGCAGATTTATCCTGGACTCCCTTCAGGGTGCCTTCCTCAAGCAACTGGTCATGGAACCAACTCGGCAGAAGGCAATACTGGACCTTGCTCACAAACAGGGACAGTGTGATGGGGGTAACAGTGGGGAGCACCTGGGTAACAGTGACCACCAGTCATTGTGGTTTGAAATCACAGAAAGAGCAGAACCAAACCACACAAAACACGTATCCTGGATTTTAGGGGGCAGACTTTCGGAAAATGGGAGATACTTGAAAGAGGCATTAAGGAATGGGACAGGAATCAGGATTGAGGAACAGTGGGTAGTATTTAAAATGGGATTATAAGAACAACAGAATTATGCATTAAGCAGGTTAGCAAGAGGAAAAGAAAGAGGAGACCATTATGGTTTTCCAAAGAGGTAGCAAAAAAGTGAAAGCCAAAAAGATTGCATTCAGGCAATACCAAAGACACAGGCAGAAGGGGATAAGGAGAAGTACAGGAGAAACAAAGGGAGGCAGGAAGTCAGTAAGGGAAGCCAAAGCTCAGACAGAAGAACACATTGCAAAATCAGTGGTTAAAGGGACAAAACCTTTACAGGTACATAAGTGAAAAAAAGAAGGACAAAGGGAGGGATAGTGAGACTGAAGGGGAGGATGGAGCCGCGTGGAGGATGACAACAGTAAAGCTGACATATTGAACAGGTATTTCTGCTCAGTCTTTACTAAGGAAGAGGGGGTAATGGGTCTGAAGGAGTACAAGGGGTGAGAATGGTGCAGAAATGGACACAAGTCCCTTTAACGAAAGGGTCCTGAAGGAACTGGAAGTAATAAGAGCTGATAAAGCAATGGGGCCAGATAGGGTGCCCAGGGTCCTTAAAGAACTAAGAGAGGTGGTGGCTGAACCTCTGGCTATCCTGTTCAGCTAATCACTGGAAACAGGGAGGTACCCAAAGACTGGAGGACAGCAGATGTAGTCCCCTTATACAAAGTGGGAACAAAGAAGCAGGGAACTACAGACCAGTCAGCCTCACCTCGGTAGTGGGAAAGATCATGGAAGCACTACTGAAGGAGAGATTGGTGGAACATCTGGTTGTCAATGGACTACAGGACCCAAGGCAGCATGGTTTCACCAGGGGAGGTCATGTCAGACCAACCTCATTGAATTTTGACTGGGTGACTAGGAGGTGGATCAGGGGAGGGCAGTGGACATGGCCTATCTGAACTTCAGCAAGGCCTTTGACACTGTGCCACATAGAAGACTATTACACAAACTGGGAATATGGGTGTGGGCAGGACAGTAGTGTGGTGGGTAGGTAACTGGCTGGGTGGCAGGACACAGAGGGTGGTGGTAAATGGCTGTCACTCCACAGAGGGAAGAGTGACCAGTGGGGTACCACAGGGATCAGTGCTGGGACGGTCCTATTCAACATCTTCATCAGTGACATTGCACAGGATATAGAAGGCAGAATTTCACTGTTGCTGATGACACAAAGCTCTGTAACAGAGTAGACACACCAGAGGTGTAGACAGAATGAGAAGGGACCTGCAGAAACTTGAAGAATGGTCAAGGGTTTGGCAGTTGAAATTCAATGCAAAGAAGTGCAAGATAATGCATATGGGGCACAAAAACCCTGGCACAATATATCAGTTGGGGTGAGGATATAGCATACCAAGCAGGAAGGGATCTTGGGGTTGTCATCTCTGATGACCTCAAGGTAGAAACAGTGTGACAAGGCATCAGGTAAAGCAAATAGGATGCTGGGATGTATAGGCAGGGGCATCACCAGCAGGAAAAGGGGTCATAATTCCGCTATACAAGACACTAGTGAGGCCCCACCTGGAGTACAGTGTACAGTTCTGGAGACCATACCTACGTAAGGACATAGACAGGGTAGAGAAGGTTCAGAGAGGGCAACAAAGATGGTGCATGGGTTGCATCACAAGTCCTATGAAGACAGGTTGAAGGAACTGAACATGTACTCCCTGGAGGAGAGGAGGGAGAGGGATATGATAGAGACATACAAGTATCTTACAGGGAGGAACAGGGTGCAGGAAAACACTATTTTTAAGCGAAAAGATGTTTCAGGACTAGAGGGCATGGGATGAAGTTGGAGGGGCGATTCAGAGGAAACATGAGAAAGAATTTCTTCACAGAGCAGGTGGTGGACAAGTGGAACACCCTGCCAGAGGGAGTGGTGGGGCTGAAACAATCACGGATTTAAGAATGCATGGGATAGACATAAAGGAATTCTAGAGGTCAGGGTAAGGAAATAGACTTCTAGGAAAAAAACTGAACTTACAAGCTCAAATGGGCAGACTAGGTGGGCCATAGGCCCCTTATCTGCCGACACTGTCTATGTATCTATGTATGTATGTACCAAATATTTAGGAATTTTCCCTGAAATACATTTTAACATAAGTATGATTGCACTAAAGTCACGCCTTTGGGATAAAGTGTGCCAACCCAATTCTTTATACATATTCACTCTATGTGTCATTCTTGAGGCTCCCAATACAAATCTAACTAATTTATTATACATAACATCAAGCCTACATAACTACTCTTTTGAAGCACCCATATAAATCAAGTTTCCATACTCCAATATGGGTAATACCACAACTGTAACTACTAATTTTCTAATTTCCAAAGACATACTATTTCTTACTCTATATAATGAACCAAACATTTTCCAACTTTGTCCAAAGTACTATCTATATGACTATCCCATTTGAGTTTTACATCTAAATATACCCTAAATATCTATATTTATCAACTTGTTGCAATGTACCCCCGAGTAAGTTTTAATTTGTAATCCTTCTTGTTCCAGTTTAGACCCATTTCCCCTGTGAAACACCATTACCTGGGATTTTTTTTCATTTAGAACTAATTTAGATCTAAATAAAAAATCCTGGAGATAATCAAATGCCTGTTGCAATACAGTTTGAATAAGTTGCACTGAATGATCAACAAAGTATACAATTGTGTCATCAGCATAAAGATGATATTGCACCCCTTGTTGTTCAAACCTCAGATCATTCATATATAAATTATATAGTATAGGACCCAAAATGGATCCTTGTGGAACTCCTGAAACAATCGGTTTCACATCAGATGACCACTCCCCAATGGTTACCTGCTGCTGTCTTGAATTAAGATAATCTCGAAACCAATTTACCACCAATTCAGACATACCACAGGTTTTTAGTCTGGACAGGAGGATGCCGTGGTCCAAAGTATCAAACTCCTTTGAGGCATCAACAAAAACGCCCCACAGGCATCCCCTGTCCAGACCCTCCACAATATCTCCAGTGACCTTTATTAAAGCCATATTAGTTCCATGCTCTGGTCTAAAACCTGATTGATAGCCATTAAGGATATCTTTATCTTTCAGGAATACCTGTAATTGTTTTGCAACAATCTTTTCCAAGATTTTAGAAATAGTTGGTAACAGGGAAATTGGTCTATAATTTTCCAGAAGCATCTTAGATCCTGACTTATAAATTGGAACAATCTTAGCTGTTTTCCAAACTGAGGGTAATTCCGAAGAAAATAAAGACAGATTAAATGAGTTTGCTAAAGGTTGATCTATAATGGGGGCTGCCAACTTTAATAAAATATTAGGAATACCATCCATACCTTCTGCTTACTGGTGTTCATTTTAAACAGCAGGTCTAACTTCACCTCACATAATAGGAGTAAATTCAAACTCATCCTGTTCACTAGATTGTGCATATACTCTATCATATTTATTTAACTCATATTTACCTTGTGAGGCCAAATTTACATTTTCTCCTCCTAATTTTATTGCCTCAGTACCCATATTGATAAAGAAGGTGTTAAACTCATTAACTACCTGATTTCCTATATCCAGTTTATCCCCATTACTTATTTATTGTATTCCAAAATGCCCTTGGATTTTCCATCATTTCTTTAGACAATTTTTTGTTACAATAAGCCTGTCTAGCCTTCCTAATTTCTTTAGTATACAAATTTCTTAATTGCCTATACTTAATCCACTCCTGATTTCCTTTTACTAATTTGGCTTGTTCCCATGCCTTATCTCTGGCTTTTTTAATTTTAAACAGGCCAGAATCATACCATGGTGCATTATTTGATTTTATCAACCTAGCTTTATGGGGCGTGTTTGTTAAAATTTGTATTAAATCTTTTGAAACATATCCCATGCATCTCCACATTAGGAATTAATTCTAATCTTTCCCAGTTATAACTTTCTAAATCTAGCATAAATGAAATATAATCAAAACATTTAAATACCCTAGTATGTATAATATTTTTTAGGCACCTTTCTAATTTTCTGATTTCTAATACAAAAAATGATCTGATGATCAGACAGAGTCCGGTAACACCCCACTCCTTACATATTTATCTGGGTTTGAAGTAAATATAAGGTCCAAAATAGCTGAATTACCGGGATTTAATGCATTTAATCTAGTTACATCTTTTGTCAATTGTACTAAACTCAAGGTTGTAATCATATCAATTAAACTATTATG
This sequence comes from Neoceratodus forsteri, assembly GCA_016271365.2. Lineage (NCBI taxonomy): Eukaryota > Metazoa > Chordata > Ceratodontiformes > Ceratodontidae > Neoceratodus > Neoceratodus forsteri. The sequence goes on along the minus strand of CM028137.1, from coordinate 723,921,528 downwards.
AGCATCTATTTTACCCCAATCAACATCTAAATCCCCAATTACCAATAGCTCATGTGAATTTAGATAATTCTTCAATATATTTTGCATTTCAGAGAAAACTGCTAAATTACTTTTAGGTGGGCGGTATTTGCCAAGTAATAATATAGGTTTGGAATAAGATAATTTTATTTCCAATGACAAAATTTCTGAGTCAGTCCAATTATACAAATTTTGCTGTTCCTTAATATCAATCCAATTTCTGGCATAAATTATTACACCACCCCCTCTTTTAGATCTATCTTTTCTCCACATATTAAAATTTTCCAAAGCTATATCATTATCTTGAATTTTTAATTGCAGCCATGACTCAGTAATTACTAAAATATCAGGTTTATAGCTCACCACACATTCTCGCAGATACTCAATTTTCTTAAACTACAAATATTGATATGCACAATCTTCAACCCCTTTTTATTCAACATTTCTAGTGTATAGTCATTATTTAAATCAACAACAGGCCCAGGGTTTAATTGTACATCCCCACTTAGCATTAACCCCATAATTACAATCCATTTACCCAATCTATACAATTAAAATTTTATTTGTTTCCCCTTCCTTATATTATTTCTTATATTGGGGCCCTCAGGAATAATATTATATCCCCAACCACTTAAAATATTACTACATATACACCCACTTAATAAAGATAGTCTCAAATGCGTATCCAGCAAAAAGCCTGAATAACCCCCTGCCACCCATTTAAACATTTCTCTCTCCTGACATAGTACCCTTACATTCTATTACCATATGAACACTCTTCAACAATTTTTCCCTCTGGATAGGATCTACACAAAAAAAATTGGCACCCACCATAACATTGACATTATTACAAATCTTTACCTGCTTATTTATCTAAAAACTTTATTTGAAATAAAATAATTAACAGCTACCTCAAATTAACAGGAGTAATCCTCTAATAGAGGCTATTCCAGTCAAACTAATTATCAGAATAAAATACTAATAATAAAACTAATAAAACTTGTAATAAAACTTGCTCATGTGATTTTCCAAACCAAATTATCTTTTTAGGAAGGCACATAAGCAACACGAATAAAGATGTCATGTAATAAACATCCACCAATAAAATGACCCACCCAAACCACTACATAAGCAGCAAGCCCATACCCTATCGTAAGGAAATAACTTCAAACTTACTTAACTGAACAATTATAACACTTATATACTAAGTCTCTGCAAGAATGGTGCTCAACTTCTTTCCTTCTGATAATGAATTTTCTAGTGCTGGTGGCGCTTGCGCACTCACGCTGCGCTGCAGGCAGCGCAGTTCTTTATAGTGTACTGCCCCTCCTCCTTTGATGGCTGTGCTCCATTACACCTGGACCTCTCACTAGAGCACAGGTATACCAGGCAAAAGGAGAGCAATGGCACAGGAGCAAACAAAAACGCTATGCTGGTATCAAACTCACAGTTTATAACAGATGTTAGGCACACAGTTCGATTCTTCCCACAAGCAACAGACATTCTCAGTTCTCAATCTCACAGTTAGGAAAGCAGGCAGCAGATGTAATTTAAATGGAAAATGCTGTGCTAGCAGATGGTAAATTTGCAGCGTACCTGTTCAGTGCTTTTAGGCAGCGGTTCTTTATAGTGTACTGCCCCTCCTCCTTTGATGAGCGGTGTCCGTTACACCTGGCCCCTCACTAGAGCACAGATAACGGGCCAAAGTGGAGCAATGGCACAGGAGCAAACAAAAACGCTTATGCTGGTATCAAGCTTGCAAAAGTGGTTCCAAGGATGACCCATGGAATTACAGACCAGTCAGTCTGACCTCCATTGTGGGCAAGCTCATGGAGACCATACTAAAGGAAAGGCTGGTGGAATATCTAGAGGAGCATGGTCTCCAGGATGCAAGGCTGCGTGAGTTCATGGAGATCGCGTCAAACAAATCTGATTGACTTCTTTGACTCTGTCACTAAGGGTTCCATGTCTTAATGGTGACTGCCAAAAGGCAATCGCCATTAGGGTGATGTCACATCGGCGAAAATCAGTTTTGGCGATGTGACTCCCTAGCACACAGAAAAAAGGCGCCTGGGACGTACAATTCTAAATGTTATGTGGGGTGCTGTGCCCTTCCGCATCACCTACTTTGGATTCTCAACTCCAGGGGTGCAAGTCGAGGGGGGTGCAAATCGGGAGAGAAAAAAAAAGTCAGTCCGGCGCAGCAAAACATACCTGCGCCTGGACCAGAACCCAGCACTCTGTCCACCCAATCCCTGAACCCACCCACTATGCCATGAGGCCAGCTCAGCAGCTCACTGTGGCACCACCCCTCAAAAACCTTCACTCCTCTCTCACCCCTTGCTGAGCACACTTGATTCCCCACCGTGCGAGTACATGTAGCGACATTCTGTCACAATATGCGTGAACCCACCCCATCTGGTCGCCCTACCTTGTCCGTAGCCTCCATGACATGCAGCTTGGCTTCAATACCAAGAAATGCAAAGTTATGCATATTGAAGCCAAGAATCCAGGACAGAGTACTACCTGGGTGGAGTAAGAATATCTGCATCAGAGGAGGAGGAGGACCTGGGAATGATAATTACTAGCGACCTGAAGTACTCCACGCAGTGCAAGAAAGCAACAGCAAAGGCAAACAAGATGCTGGGATGCATATATAGGGGGATCAGTAGTAGGAGAGAGGAGGTTATATTGCCCTTGTACAGGTACCTGGTAAGGGGTTCAGTACTGGTGCCCACACCTCAAAGGACATTAACCTACTGGAGAAGGTCCAGAGGAGGGTTACAAAGCTGATAGCGGGTCAGCAGGGTAAGGCATATGAGGAGAGGTTGAGGGCACTGAACATGTACTCCCTGGAAGACAGGAAAGAGAGAGGGGACATGATTGGGATCTTCAGGTACTTGAAAGGGATAAATAAGGTGGATAAGGAGAGTCTCTTTAAGCTGAGTGGCAACCATAACATGAGGGGGCACAGTCTTAAGCTGGAGGGTGGAAGGTTTCTGGGGAGATCAAGCACTTCTTCACAGAGAGAGTGGTGGACACTTGGAATGTGCTTCGGAAGAGGTGGTCTCATTGAAGACAGTGGGCAGCTTCAAGAGAGGCTGGGATAGGCATTGGGGGAGTAAGAATCACAGGTAATGAGGATGGGAAGTGTGGGGAGGGAGGGCAGGGACAGTAGCTCAAGCTGTGTACCCTGCAATACGAGCAGACTCAATAGACCAAATGGCCTTCTTCTGCTGGCTTCTCCATATGTTCGTATGTGGTGCCATTCTATCCCATTGGCATCTGATTTTGAGAGACTATAATTTCATTAGAAGGTAGCACTGTGTAGAACTGACTTTTTTTAAACTGGTTTTCAAAGTGAAACTCCATTTATGACCAGCTGGCTGGTGCAGTTGACGAGGTGCTACTTGTGATGCTGGTAACCCGGGTTCACAACCTTAACCTTCAACACTAGGAGGCTCTAGCATCCCAGAGGACACTTTCCTCTTCTAAAGAGGGTGACTAGTACCTCCTGCTGTGTAAGCAATAAGACACGATGGGTTGTTGGTTGTGTTGTGTTGGCTTTTCTATGTGCCCAGGTGCATAGTAAAGCACAAGGTTGCAGGCCAAGTGTCTTCAGCACCTGGAAGTGTGGTAAAAGCAGTACAACCAATGCTCCAAAGTGTCCTTATTGCGCTTATAAAGTGGATCCTACACAACTCTTAAAAAAAAAAAAAAAAAAAAAAAAAAATTAACCATCGAAAAGTTTAAAAAGACACAAAGATATAATGAAATAGTGCTAAAAATGTATTATAGATAGAGGGAGCGCTCCCGACCTATCGGAGTGCTCCTTTCCCCTGTGCATGGGACACTTTTATTCTGTGAAAAGCCTCTCATGTACAGATGCCCTGGAAACAGGCACGTTCTGGGAACAGATTTTTTATTTTTTTTTTTAAACTATATTGTTGATCGCTCTCGATCAATACTATATTAATACATCCCCCATTGTCAGCTCATTGCTGTGTTAGAGTGGCTTCACTTGCCTCCAGCTTGAGCCAGAACAGCTCAGCTTTGCCTTGCTGTTCTCAATCCAGTCAAAGGCGTGTGAAACCACTCTTGTACAGCAAGGAGTAGCTCCGGGACATGTATTAACTTATAAAATAGTCCCTCCACATTGTGGTTTGCACCTGTCATCTGTCATGCTATACATTTACTGCATGGTGTGTTTTGTTTACCAAGGAATGCAAGAATTTTAAGTTCTGCAGTATTCCACTAGCAGAATGCCCCCTCCTCTCCTTCCCCCACTCACACACACATGGAATGGTAACATGGAATATGTGAATTCAAAATTCTGTAGAATTCCACTGGCGTATATCACATACACACACACACACACACACCTCAGACACAGTCAGAACCTCAATTTCATCTGCTGTAGAGTAAGCAGCAGGGAGTTCTCTGCTCTGGCAAACTGGTTAGGATAGGCTAGGAGGGAGATTTTTGTCAAAGGAACACCAAAAATGGAAACTCTGATTAGTACTTGATATTTTACATTTATGTGTGTCAGGAAAAGCTCATGACTGGAAACAACATTCAATTATGTATTTATTTTTTTGTTTAATTTAAGGGAGTTTTATTTTTAGGGCCCAGTTGAAGGTTTTCATATGTGATTAAAGATGGCAGCCAAGTTTGTGATGGCAGTCAGGGATGAGTGAAGTGGCTAAATCCCAAATCACACTGCCAAACTTTTTCCAACCTCTGTAGCTGTGGAGAATAAAGATATGGGTCTCACCATTGTTTAAACAATCAGGAAGCAAGAAAGTTCCAACCCATTTTATAAGTTACTATTAGTTGGGTGACCACAGTGGTTGTATGACTGGGGGCACACATTGGAGGGGGCGGGTGAATGTATATGTCTTTGTGTCCCCAAGGGGTGTGGGGCTGGGGAGAAAAAAGTGATAAGGTCCCTTCCAGCAGACAAAGCCACTGTGCCCAACAATCACTTTGTTTGGGCACTAAAGCCCTCCTGTTCTTCTGCACACCTAATTTTGACACCTCTGCAAGCAGCACCTTGAGGAACTGAACAGGCTGTCCTGGAGGAGGCCGTCACATTAGGGATTGGAGGCCCTGCCTACACTGAGACACATCCAGGGGCTTAGGGATAAAGGAGTGGTAACTTTGGGTTAGTGGCAACTCTTCAAGTGTGGCAACTGGACCATGGAACCCCTGTGATGAGCTCAAGGAGGTCCAAGAGGGGAATGGAGTTACTGGAAAACATGGGGGGAAAAAAACTAACTTTCTTTTTCATTGCCCCTTCAGACGAACCACAATCTCCAGATTCTGATCTATCCTCTGTAACAGGGTGGGGAAGAGTTAAAGTGTTCATGGACAAAATGGGGAAGAAGCCCAACAGCAAGAGTGTGAACCTCAACAACTGTGCACTAACAGCAACTGACGTCGTAGATTTAGGTAGGTGCATTTTTTACTCATTTGGTAAACTCCACATTTTCAGATGCTTCGCTATCCACTGTTGGTGAAGCCAGATTTTTTTAAAAACTTTATAGCACCCTCTCAGGCAGATCTGGTTAGGGTTTATTACCAGTCTTTGGCTTGGTTGACCACACAGTCTTGGTATCTTCCAGTCTATGGCAAGGACTCAGTTTTGCTTGCAGGGTCTCTGCCACGCTTCCCAGGCTGTCATCATCCCCTAATATTTTCCTCCGAAGCTTCTCTCACCTCCCTCTCCAGGTGGAAGGGGAGCCGCCACCCCAGTAAGATGTTGAATTGCTGGTGGGATAGAGACTGAGGAAGGTCCTTCGTCCTTTCAGGGCATTCTTCGCCTCATCTCTGAGTCTATAGGGATGCCCCCTGGAGCCTTTCCAGAAAAAGGCGGAGTACCCTCTCACTGACACCCTCAAGAAAGGGGATACCCCGACAGAAGCCCTTCCTGTGGCCGAGGCCATTGTTGGCCTGGCCTTAGAACTTTGGCAGCACCCTGCCTCCCGTCCAGCTCAGTCTGCCCATATGGCCTGCAAGTATGCAGTGCCCATGGTGTCCCTTGCGGGGTTTACAGAGCACCCTTCAGCTGAGAGCCTTGTGACCGCCTCTATGTTCAGGTGTACTGGTAGTTCTGATGATGCTGACAGACCTCCTGAAAAGGAATCCAGACATTTGAATCACTCTGCCCGGAAGGTCTACGTGGCCTCGTCTTTAGGCCCCTGTTAGGCAAGCTCAGCCGTCATCATGGCACACTTCTCCCATGCCCTTTTGGGGTCCTTGGATGAAGTCCTCCCGCATCTTCCCATGGAGATGCAGACCACGGTCAAGCAGGTTCGGGACCAAGGCCATGCTCTTGCTAAATAACTGCTCCAGACAGGCCTGGACATAGGGCACTTGTGCCCGTTCTTTGGCAGCCGCAGTTGCCTCTCACCGCAGAGCTTAGCTGGGCTCTCCTCCTTCCTGGTGGATACTCAGCACAAACTGACTGATGTGCTTTTCCTGGGCACCGATCTCTTCGACCAGTTGTGGCTGGTCATGTTCAGCGCATTGAGCAGTCCAATGCCACCTTGGACGCCACTTCTACTAAGGTTTATTCGGGTCCTAAGAAGCAGCAGAAGAAGAAGCCTCCATTTCAGCACTCTTCCCTGCAGCCCAGCAGTCCCCTTTCAAGGGGGCAACAGCAGAAACAGCAGGCTCAAGCTTGGCCCCGCCCAAGCCTGGAACCTCCAGGCCCGTAAATGAGGCCGAGGTTCAACCCCTGAATCCTCTGCCCCAAGCCTGCCCAGTGATGGAGTGGGGGCTGCCACCTATTCCTGTCATGCCAGTTCTGGGTCCTCCCGTGGGGTCAGCTCCACCACTTTCTTTCCGCCTGATCTGTCTGCTGTTACCACAGACAGGTGGGTGTTAGAGTGGTCGGCCAGGGTCTGCCTCTGGAATTCGAGCAGTACCCTCCTTGCCAAACCCGTGCCCCATGGGAGGAGAAGGTATCAGCACACACTCTGTCGGCTCTGAGAGGCGTCATAGCCCAGCTCCTCCTTAAGAAGGCAGTGGTTCGAGTGGCAGATCCTCCAGTCGACCAGGGTTCATTTCAGGTACTTCCTGTTCCCGGAAGCGGATGGGGACTGGCGCCCCATTCTAGATCTGCACAACCTGAATCAGTATCTCAGGCACGCACCTTCAGGATGGTTACTCTGTCCCAGATCATACCATCCCTAGAGCAAAACATGTGGTTCTGCACTCTGGATCTCCAGGACGCATTCTTTCACGTCCCAATCCGTCCGTCCCACCATTGGTTCCTCTGCTTTAGAGCAGAGGGAACCCTATTCGAGGTCCGAGCCATGCCATTCGGCCTGTCATCATCCCGCTCGGTCTTCACCAAATGCATGGCAGTGGTGGAAGCCCATCACAGGCATCGAGGGGTCAGAGTGTACCCTTACCTCGACGACTGGCTCTTGGCAGGTTCCACCCAGCAAGATGTGGAGAGGTCCAGGGACCTAGCCCTCCTGATCAATGAGGCCAAGACAGAGCTTGTGCCATTTCAGGTGATATGCTTCATCGGGGCAGAGCTCTACTCTTGCTGAGCCAGAGCACAGCTCCCGGCAGACAGGGCAGAGGTGTTCTCCTCCTTTGCCCAGTCATTTCTGGTTGGGCACTTGCGCCCTACCCGGGACCTCCTGCACCTTCTGGGTTACGTGGCGGCCTGCACTGCTGTGGTCCGTTGGGCCGAGTGGCATATGTGCCCCTTCAATGGAAGCTAGCTGCCGTGTGGACTCTGCGCCTAGGTCATTTCGACCAGCTGATCACTGTAACCCAGAAGATGTGGGACGCTCTCCAGTTGTGGACCATCCTAGACCGGTGCAGGAAGGGATCCCGTTTGTCCGCCCCGAGCCGACGGTTGTCCTCATGACCGATGCCTTTCTCACAGGCTGGGGAGCCCACATGGGGAACAGGGCCCACGGGTTCTGGACTCCCGAGGAATTCCGATACCTTATCAACCTGTTGGAGCTCAGAGCAGTCAGACTGGCGCTGTCAGCATTCGCTCAGCAGCTTCGGGGTCAAGTGGTTCAAGTCCAGACGGACAATACCACGACCATGTGCTACCTCAACAAGTAGGACGGCTGTTGTGCAAGAAAGCACTCCACAACTGGACACTCGTGAGCCGACTGGAGGCAGATCTCCTAGCCATCCATGTGGCAGGAGCCTCGAATCAACCGGCGGATGCTCTCAGCAGCATAGGCAAGACATCCCACGAGTGGTCTCTCCATCCAGAGGTAGCTCACAGCCTGTTCTCCCACTGGAGCAAACTGATGGTGAACCTGTTTGCCTCCAGGAAAGCACCAAGCTGAGGCTGTTTCATGCCCCCCTAACCAGGGGATCGCTACAGGGGATGCCTTCTCAAGGCCATGGACCCCAGGCCTCTTCTGTGCCTTCCCTCCACTTCCCTTGATCCACAGGGTGCTCCTCAAAGTGAGCAGGGACAAGGCTCAGGTGATCCTGGTAGCCCCAGACTGGCCACGCCAGTTCTGATATCCAGATCTCCTCAGTCTCTGCAACAGGCTCCCGAGGCATCTTCCAGCACTGCCAGACCTGATCTCAGTCAATCAGGGGAAGGTATTCCATCCGGACCTTCAACCCTTGCACCTGACAGCTTGGTTCCTGAGCGGCTAGAGTTCCAGGCTTTGGGTCTCTCTGAGGATGTACTAACTGTAATGGAAGCAACCACGAAGGAGTCGACCAGGATGTGCTATGCCTTCAAATGGAAGAGATTTTCCATTTGGTGTCAGGGTAAGGGCTTGGACCCTCTATCCTGTCCAGTGGCTAGCATCCTAGACTACCTTTGGTCTCTGTCCAAGGGGTCTTGGCCCTTAAGGTGCACCTGGCAGCCGTCTCTGCTTACAGGCGTGAGCTGGTCAGTAGATGGTGGCACAGAAGAAGGTGGTCTGGCACTTTTTAAAAGCCTCTATCACATATCCCCTCGATGAGAAGCCCCCACCTCCGTGGGATTTACTGCTGGTCTTGGCAGAGCTCATGGGCAAGTCATATTTGAACCAAAGTACAAGGGGGAGATGTCACACCTGTCATGGAAGACTGCCTTCCTGATGGTTATCATGTCCGCCAGAAGAACTGTGGAGCTCCAGGTGCTCTCGGTGGAGTCTCCTTATCTGGTCTTCCACAGCGACAAGGTTGTCCTTCATCCCCACCGAAATTCCTTCTGAAGGTGGTGTCGAGTTTCACCTTAATCAGGTGTTGACTCTGCCTGTGTTCTACCAGAACTACACCTCGGATGCAGAGTACAGGCTCCATACACTGGACCTGGGAGCGTGCTGTCTCCTGCTACAAGGAGACGAGGCGGAGAAGTTCGGGAAGAGGTTCACCAGCTTTTTGTCACCTACGCTGAAGCCGCACCTGGCAGGCCTGCAGCAAAGCAGACGATTGGCAGATGGATTACATCATGCACTGATCTCTGCTATAGGTTGGTGGGCAAGGAGCCTCCCAGAGGGATATGAGCTCATTCTACCCAACATACTGCTGCATCGGTGGCTGCTTCCAGGGACATCTCTATCCAGTAAATCTGCAGGGCTGCTACCTGGAAGACAGCAAACACCTTCATCGCCCATTACCACATCGACCTTGAGTCACGTCAGGATGCTGGATTTGGGGCCTTGGTTCTCCATTCTCTGTTTCCTAAGTGGGTGATGTGTGCCTTTCCTCCCTCTTCCCGGAGAACTGCTAGGAGTCTGCCAACAAGTGTGGCTAAGAACAACATATCCACATCCCTAGAAAAACAGTTCTAGGATCTGGATATGTTGTTCATCCACACTTATTGGCAGAGTCCCTTTCTCTTTAAATGAGCTGGAAAATCTTCAAGCAGGCTTCTCCCCCACCCGGTGGTATAATCCTCACCTCTGCTCCATGATGACAGATCTTCCTTTCTGCTGGAAGATTCAGAATCCTCTTTGCTTCTCGCATTTTGTAGGCCCTAGCTTCAGAAACTTGAGTTATTCGAGAAAATTCATCTTGTTCGTATTAGCAATTGCATTTACTTTTTTTCGATCATGGAATACAAGTGTTCCCCTGGATTTTGCCAGTGTTCAAGTGGCCAAAAGATGTCATGCACCAACCCGCATGCCACGTGCGTTAATTGTTTGGGTGTTAGCCATGACACCACGACATGCAAGGTTTTGCCTTGTGTTCCAACCCAGTGTCCTTGACTACTGTCTCACACACCTTAATCTGGGGAGGCCTGAAAAACGGAACCCGGCGGTGAAATCCAAGGAGGCCCGGTGGGCGGTTTCCGCGGCCATGGGATCCGCCAAGCAATTGGAGCACATGCAAGCCTCCTGGGAGGAAGTGGCTCAAGCCACAGAATCTTCCTCTTGGAGCTTCTTCATTTCGCTCAATCTGGGCTCCACATTCTCTGGTTCCTTCTGAGAGCTGTGCCACTCTCTCCCGACTAAGGGTGATAGTCCTGTGGGCACGCACTTCTCTCGGTCCCGTAAGTGAGAGAAGGACCCGGGACTGTCTTTGTCTCGACGGAGACGCTCTTGGCATCAGGAGAGATCTCTGTCCCAGGAACTGGCCATTTCAACCTCTGTCAAAATTGCCTCTTCGGCCGCTGGCTTCTCAGCCTTGCCATCTGGCCAGTCGACCAAAGTGGCGATTGACAACGTTGAGGTAATTCTTGACCTGATCGACCTTTTGTCGCCAACTCTGGTTGACGACTCTCTGTCTCAGACTCCGGTCCTTGCTTTCCCCGATGAAGAGACCCAGCCTGCTGGGAATCCCATTGAGGAAGTGGTCCCTGACCCTGGGAAGTCACTGGTCCTGCCGATGTCTCCCGAGCGACCAAGTCAGCCCGTCCGATCTCGATCGAGGTCTCTGACCCCCTCGACCGAAAGGTCGAAGAAGGGGCCATAAGCGCTCTAAAAAGAGGCGACGCCATCGGTCGTCCTCGTCCTCCTCAGATGAGGAGAGGCTGTGGCAGAAACTCTGATGCTACGAGGACCTCACGTGCCAACAACTGATTTTGACCAGGCGCAAGCCTTCCCCGGCTCCTACCCTGGCCATTGCTTTGCTTTTGCCTCCCAGGCCAAAGCAGACTCCTCTGGAGCCGCTTAAGTTGGTTTCTCCGCTCGCGGAGCTGACAGAACCCCCGGTTCGGCCTAAACTGGTCTCCATCGATTTTTGGTGGAACCGCTGCCCAAACAGCTTTAGGAGGAATGTCTTTCTAAGGAAGCTAAACGGACACGGGCTTCCCAGCATCTCTCGGTCACTGTCACCTGGCCGCTCGACAGGTCAAGGGTGATGTGGGTAGTCGAGCTGTATCTGGATTCCTCAGATTCGGATGAAACCAGTCTCCATTCTGATCCAGGAGATGATGAATTGGCTGGTGGGATAGAGATGGAAGAAGGTCCGCCGTCCTTTCAGGAGCATTCTTGCCCTCATCTCTTGTCTAAGGGATGCCCTTGGAAGCTGTCCAGAAAAAGTGAATACCTTATCACTGACATCCTCAAGAGGGGATACCTGACAGATGCCTTTCCTGTGGCCGAGGCCATTGTTGGCCTGGCCTTAGAACTTGCAGCACCCTGCCTCCTGTCAACTTCATCTGCCGTATGGCCTGCAAATGTATCACGGTGCCATGGGGTCCTTGCGGGGTTTCACTGGGCACCCTTCAGCTGAGAGCCTTGTGACCGCCCTCTATGTCACAGGCGTGCTGGTAGCTTCTGCTGATGACAGACCTCCTGAGAAGGAATCCAAATATTTGGAACACTGTGCCCGGAAGGTCTACATGACCTCGTCTTTAGGCCCCATCCCGGCCAAGCTCAGCCGTCACCATGGCACACTTCTCCCATGCCCTTTTGGGATCCATGGGACGAGAATCCTCCCACATCTCCCATGGTCATGCAGATCACGGTCAAGCAGGTTGGGACCTAAGGCCACGCTGTTGCTAAGCAGCTCCAGACAACCCTGGACATTGGGAGTTATGCCTGTTCTTTGGCAGCCGCAGTTGCCTCTCGCCGCAGGGCTTGGCTGAGGCTCTCCTCCTTCCCAGCGGATACTCAGCACAAACTACCTGATGTGCCTTTCCTGGGCTCTGATCTCTTTGGCCCAGGTGTGGCTGGTCATGTTCAGCACATTGAGCAGTCCAGTGCTGCCTTGGACGCCACTTCTGCTAAGGGTTCTTCGGGTCCTAAGAAGCAGCAGAAGAAGAAGCCTCCTTTTCAGCACTCTTCCCCTGCAGCCCAGCAGTCCCCCTTTCAAGGAAAGCAGCAGCAGAAACAGCAGGCTCAAGCTTGGCGCCCCCGGCCCAAGCCTGGAACCTCCTAGGCCTGTAAAGGGAGGCCGAGGTTCAGGCCCTGGATCCTCTGCCTCCAAGTCTGCCCAGTGATGGAGTGGGGAGCTGCCACCCCTACTCCTGTCATGCCAGTTCTGGATCCTCCATGGGGATCCTGCTTCCCTCCCTTTCTTTCCCTTCTGGTCTGCTTGTGCCATGGACAGGTGGGTCTTAGAATGGTCGGCCAGGGACTGCCTTTGGAATTAGTACAGCAGTACCCTCCAAGTGGAATGGCATACGGGAGAGGGGAGTATCCGCCCACACTGTCTGCTCTTCAAGATGACATTGCTCAGCTCCTCTTAAAGGAGGCAGTAGCTCGAGTAGCAGATCTCCACCAGACCCAGGGTTCGTATCCAGGTACATGCTGTATTTTAGAAGCAGACTGAAGGCTGGTACATCACTAGATTTGCTCACCTGGATCAGTATTTCAGGCCACGTACCTTCTGGCTGGTAACTCTGTCCCGAATCCATACCATCCCTGGACTAACGTGGATCTTCCTGGACATGAGTCTCCACCACTCATTCACACTAGTGGGATTAGCGCCGGGGCACTAGGACCCATCGGAACCAAACTTTTTGCTGGAGGGTGCGGTCACGAGATAGGCGCGCGAGGAACAGCGCCGCCAGCAGCGGCTCAAGCGGCAATCACTATGTCGCGACGACCTCACAACTGGGCCAGTTCCTTTTTTCCCGCCCGTCGAGTGCGCTTTCAGTGACATCGCCGCCTGTTGGGAGAGTCAAACTTCAAACTAACGCATAGTTTTCAGTTTATTTATTTTTTGTAACATTATCACGATAGTAGTATCGGCAATTTTATTCTATTTTCAATTAAATTTTCCTAATATTTTAAATTTAACTTAGCAAGAAAAGTCTCGGCCTACTGGGCAGAGTCGACCATAAAACAGGTCAGGTGGCGGTAGGAGACTTACATTATAAGCTATTCAGTCACCCGGGCTGGAGTCCCGGTCAGCCTCCTCCTCCTCAGCGGGGTTCCGACAGCGGTCAGTCGATGCCGGGGGATGAAGCGGTCCCGTCGGCATAAAAATAATGATCGCATTCTCGGCACCGTTAAATCCGAAACTCTTCTTGACCCACATGTCAAAGAAGGCATCACTCGAGTCGCCCTCTGGGCTGTCTCTTGGCGTCGTATTCGGTTATCGTAGCTAGTTGCCCAGTCTCCTTCTTCGGGTAGCGCCAACTTCGGTGACCGTCGTCCTTGACATCAGGCCCTCCTGCCTATAAGTAGGGCTCCAGATGAAACAGTTTCATCAGTAGGCGCTCTTATGGAAGCGATAGGCACCGGAGGTTGGTTCTTCTGCCTGGCTCGGTTGCCACAGGCCCTCGAGAGCCGCCGGCTATCAGGTAAGCGGTTGGACCTTCCTAATCAGTGGCACCTTCTTGATGCCAGCGACTCCAGCGCTAGTGTTCCCCACATGGCTGCGGCGCGAGGCCACACACGATGCCCTTATCTCCAGGTTTTTCCTTCTCTAGCTTTCCATGTTCAGGGGCGTTCCGGGACAACCGCGGGGTCTGTTGGCCTTCAGCGCCCGTTTTCGGTGCCGCTGGACCTTAGCGGTGCCGTCTGCGGCGCGGGTGGTCTCATGACGCCCGTTAGGTCTGGCGGTGCCGTGGCAACGCCGCTGGTCTGAGCGGCGCTGTTGGCCAGCGGCGTAAGCACGCCCTGTGCTCTCCGCGGCGCCGCGGCGCTGCGTTGCTGCGTGCCTCTTGCGCCGTGCCCCTCAGCGGTGCAGTTTTCAACCCGTTTGCCTTCGACTACCAGGGGCCCTCGGGGACTCTCCTTGTTTCTGCTATTTCCTCTCTCTAATTTTCCCTCCTTTCCTGTCCAAACAGTCCTTCCTGGACCATCAGGAGATAAGATTGAGCCTGACCCAGACCTTCGGTTGGGTGAGAAATGGAGGAAACAGGATCTTTCTTTGCTACAGAGCCTGTGGTAGAGGGACCTGTCCCTTAAGTCTCTGTTGAAACCTGGATCCACTCTTTCTCTCAGACACAGACATCGATCCTGGGAAGATATTAGACTCCAGTATCTTCATGCTTAGGAATCCCTCTGATTGACTCCTCCAATCAGCCTTCCTTAGAATGCTGTCTCAAATGGTTTGGAATAATCCTGCTCTTATTCCCTCATAGCTAAATCCATTGATAAGAGTATTAGGCTCCAAGGATAAGTCCACATTGGCATCCCAAACGCTGCGGATCCTATTGTAGTCCTGGCAGAGAATGACAAATGGACTTCTTCCTCAAACTACCACAGCTCGACCTGTTAACAAAGTCTCGTAGATTGATACATTAGGTAAGAGAATCTTTGCTACTCCATCTAAGTATCGTGTTGCCAGTTATCACAGGCTATTTTTCTCAGTATGGTATATCCTGTGGCACTCTATGAAAAGAAAGGTTGACTCTCCCAGATTCGGACTCCAAGTCAGAGCTTCTTCTGACCGTTATTAAGTATTGAGTCCAATAACCAACAGGTCAAAGCATACGGGACAATCTGACACTGCTTCTCGCCAGCAGCCGCGAGTATTTGTACTGGCGGCGCCAATTCCTGGCTACGTACTTCAAGCTACCGAATGATGCTCAGCGGCAGGTAATGGCGCTGCCATGATGGCTCCTATCTTTTTGGCCTCAGGTGGAGCAAAGCCTCAGGAGCCACTCAGAAAACTAGATCGGCCATTAAGTTGGCCAGACCTCCGCCTACCACCTCACAAGGGGCATGTGACCAGATGTCAGTTTCACAGTCGTCAGTCCTTTCGAGGCGCAGAGAGGCTTCCATAAACCAGCCTGCCCAACCTCAAAAAGAGCGCAGCAGAAAGCAGGGGCCTAAAACCCCAGTGACACCTTATGAATTGCTAGCCTACAAGTTCCATCCACATTGCACGTGGTGGAACTTTCTCCTCGATGGGAGGTCGTCTGATGTGCTTCACAACCAGTGAAGTCCATAACCCGGACAAATGGGTCCTTCGGATAATTCGCGAGGTTATTCTCTCAATTTCTTGGAACCCCTGAATTGTCCTCCAGGCGACAACCAGGTTGGCCGGTCTCTCAATCAGACCTCCTCACGCCCGAGATCAGGGCCTTCTAAACAACAGGGCAATAGAAACTGCTGCGCATCTACGGAAACACGAGGTTCTACTCCCATTACTTCTGGTTCCAAAGAATCTGGGGGAATGTGCCTTATTCTAGACCTCAAGAAAGTTAAACAAATTTCTCCCCAGGAAAATTCAAAATAATTCCTAGGTACCCTGTTACCCTTGCTGCATCAACCACGACTGGCTGGCCTCCCTGGATATGCAGGGGCAGCTTGCAGCATATCCCCATCCACCCGACCCACCGCAAGTTCCTCAGGTTTGTAGCTTTGGGTCAAGCATTATCAGTTCAAGTCCTGCCCTTAGGCTATCTTGGCGCTTATGATTTTTACAAAAGTGTTGTGCAGTTCTCTTGCGCATCTCAGGAAGACAGGACTCAGTGTTTCCCCTACCTGGGCGATTGGCTTCTAGCAAGCCCTTCCAGCCAAGGGACTTTGGAAGCCGTGCAAAGCGACTTCTAGTCTTCTTCGTCCATGGGAGTTCTGCTGGATGAAAAATCACAACTGCAGCCCTCCCAGAGCTCCTTTTCATGAGGGGCAGCTGGAGCACCTCACTCCATGAGCTTTACCTTTCAGAGGACAGAAGACTCTATATTCTTGGGATGGCCCATTACATCGGGAGACCAATCGGTTTACAGCTCTCGATACAGCGCATATTGGGTCTCATGCCGTCCTCGGTGTTCACTGTACCCCTGGCCGGTTGCATATGAGAACCACCCAATGGATGCTCTCCACTCAGTGGTCTCCGACCTCCACCCCCAGTCTTATCCCATCAAGCGTGTGGGCCCCTTGAAGGTCTCTCCTGAGTAGATCTCCAAGAAACAATCTCCTGACAGGTTACCCTTTGCTCCCAGGATCATCAGATCTCCATCACCACAGACGCACCGGCTATTGGGATGGGAGCTCATCTCCCTCCACACTCAAAGGTGTGGACTCAGTTAGAACTCATCACAAATGTCCTGGAGATGAGGCGGTCCCTATGCGATCGAGCTCTAAAGGATATCCTTTGTCACAAGAACATTCTCCTTCAAACGACAACAAAAGCTGTGATGTACATCAACAAAACAGGCAGTGCTCATTCTTATCCCTTTGGGAAGCAATGAAGTGTGGGGTGGTGCTTGCAGCAGTCTCCTGATTCAAGTAGTTTATCTGCCAGGTATACAAAGCGACTAGCAGATCCTGCCTCTCCAGCAGGCAGGCAGACCCTCACAGGTAGTCTCTCGATCAACCAGTAGCTTCGGTCACTGTTGAAGAGGGGGACTCCAGACCTGGACCTTTTGCATCCCACTCAGCAAAACTCCTCTCTTCTGCTCAGGAAATCAGGGCCTGGCATTTCTGTCAGGATCCATTCAGGCTGCGGTGGACAAATACTTTCTTCGCCTTTCCACCTTGATTTGTGAATCATTCACAAATCTGGACTGTCATGTACGGTATGGGCCACACCATTGGCTGTAGCTCTGCACCATCGGATGGCAGCCCCACCGGACAGTCAGTCGGCGGGCGGCGGGCGGCAGGCGGTGGATGCTGTCGCTCACTGCCGCGGGAGCGGGGTGGAGGGCTTCGGGTGGGTGGGGGACACTAGACACCAGGAGATGTTTGGGGGTTAGTTAGGACATTCTGCCCGCGATCGGGCTTTACGGTCCACTGGACCACCAGGGAGTTATTCTGGTTGGGGAGGGGTTACATTCTGCCCGCGATCGGGCACTGGGGGTCTACAGGTTCTGCCTGCCATCAGGCTGTGGGAGATGTGTGTGGGGGTGGCGACATGTATTTGTTCTGCCCGCGATCGGGCTGTGGGAGATGTGGGGTGTCATAACTGTGATGCCCGCGACGGCTGCATTATGCGTCGGTTCTCGACGGGCTGCTGCCTGGCTGGAGGGTGGCCAGGAGCAAGTCCTCGGGATCACGCGACCTACATGCAAATGGCATGCAAATGGGGCCTTAAATAGATGCAAATGGCCCCCCGCGCCTTTGCATAAATTATGGCCCCATTGCATGTCACCTTTTGAATATCGGAAATTTGCGATGGCAATGGTACTAGCATACCACAAGTTTAATGCTCAATTCTGGCAACTTGCGGTGAAGCGTAGTTCCACTGCGCCACGTGCTAGTGTTGTGTCAAGATATTCAAAGGAGTTGCTCAACAGCGCAACTCCTTTGAATACCTCGGCCACACCCCTGCGCAACTATTTTGAGCAGCGCAGGGGCTTGCGCCTCAGACTGGCGCAGTTTGAATATCTGGGCCTTAGTGTATTGGAACCGCTCACCTTTGGTTCACAGTTCTCATATCCTAAGAAGTGCATGAGACCAGTTGAGGTCTCGGAGGCAATATTAACACATAGTATATTACAGCTTACAGTTGCAGTCTGTGCTCATAATGGCTTTATCAATATTGCAAAACACAGTGGTTTCGCCTGCTCCTAGATGGCTTTCTTGATATTGGCACCAGCAGCAATGGCTCCCTGCCACAGCTGACCTTTATCAATGTTGTCACCAGCTGTGATGACTGCAATCTGACAGTTACGTGAAATACCCCCCTCCTCTGAAAACATATGGCCTGGTCCCAGCTGTCTTTACATTTTCCTTTTTTGCAAAACTTCATCCCCAGAAAGGTACACTGGCAACCAGAGTGATGGAGAAACAGAGTGTGAGCAGTATTATCAGCTGAGAGTGAGATGAAGATGTTCCTGTCTGGGACTCCCAGGTGTGTGTGTTGGACAAGCATGCTAATACCTTGTTATACAACTGTATAGGATAAAGTTACAACCAATACTAAAGCCTACTGACAGTGCAACTACACAGACCACACAACTGATGCAGGGCAGATTCACACAAGAAGTAACATTCATCTTGACAAAATTAAGATAGTGAAGCAACAAAGGCACTGGCAGGCCCCAAAGGAAGCAATCTGTATTATATAAAGAAAATATTTCTAACTTGCTTCACAAGTAAATGGAGCTGAGGAAATATCTCTTGGCTAATCAAGAGTGTCTCCTCATGACATCTTAGGTTTTGAGAACCATTGAGCAAAGCTGAATGGTTCTAGAACCCTAGGAAGTTACAGTAGTATGCTCTTAATAAGCCACTCTCCAGTGTCCCTCATTTCCCCCCCCCCCCAACTCAAATTTGGCCATGCCTCAGGCCACCCATGGAGGCACTGTGCAGCACTTTGACCATTGCCTCAACCATCACCCCATACCTGTACACTGATGTATAAATCCCTTGCAGTCTAGCGGTATCCCCCAACTGCCCCGATCCATGTTATGAAATGAAATTACTCTGGTAGTCACCATCACACCCAACCCCTATTATGAAAATAAATCACCCTGTTAGTCCAGTGGTACCCCCTTCTGCACCGATCCTTATAAAATAAATGACACCCCCCTTCCCAGTCCGCCCACTTTTCACCCTCCACCCCTCCAACCAGTGTCCAGTACCTGACTCATCCTGAATGATAGGGCCTGATCACATGTGTCATGTATTTCTACTGAAGAATCAGTATAGATTTGAAGGACTGGGGTTGTTTCTGATGTAGTCTCTCTTGCGTCACTTGACATAATAAATACTTGTTATTTGCTATCCAGCTTGATTTATATTTTTATGTGCACCACAGTTCTGTGTATTTGTAGCCCTGCCCTACATACAAACATAGAAACTATTGGCAGATAAGGACCGCTAGGTCCATCCAGTCTGCCCGTAGGCCCTATACATTGTATGTGGCCACTGACCCTATGTGATCAATGGCTTTTTATCAATCCCTTCCCTCTCAAGGTTCCCTTGTGCCTATCCCGGGCATGCTTAAACCCCTCCACTGTGCTTGCCCCCACTACCTCCTGTGGCAGACTATTCCAAGCACTGACTACCCTTTCTGTGTAAAAAGACTTCCACACTCTTACTCTAACCCCTTCCAATTTCATATTGTGCCCCCTTGTTCTAGTACTTTTTCTACATTGGAAAAAGTCCCCCATCTGCACCTTGTTTATGCCCTTGAGGTACTTGAAAGTTTCAATCATGTCCCCCCACTCTCTCCTCCAGTGAGTACATACTGAGGTCCCATAGTCTCTCCTCATATGTTTTGTGGTGCAAGCCCCGCACTATCTTTGTCGCCCTTCTCTGGATAGTCTCCACCTTATTTATGTCCTTGTACAGGTGTGGCCTTCAGAACCGCACGCAGTACTCCAGGTGAGGCCTTACCAATGTTTTATACAATGGCATCACCACTCCCCACCTCCTGCTAGTGATAGCCCTGCCTATGCACCCCAGCATGCCACTGGCCCTCTCCTGCCTTTGCACACTGCTTTGATACCATAAGGTCATCAGAGATGATAACCGCTAGGTCCCTTTCCTCTTTGGTGACAGTCAGCTCCACCCCCCCAATCTGTAGCTCTCCCCAGGGTTCCCTCTAACAAGGTGCATTATTTTGCACTTCTTTGCATTGATCCTCAGTTGCCACATCTCCAACCATCTTTCAAGCTTCTCCAGGTCCCTCTTCATTTTCTGCACCCCTTCTGGAGTATCCATCCCGTTGCAGATCTTGGTGTCATCTGCAGTCAGACCTTTCCTTCCAGCCCTCTGCAATGTCACTAATGAAGACATTGAACAGGACTGGTCCTAGTACTGATCCCTGTGGTACCCTGCTGATCACCCCCCTCTCCTCAGATTGTACCCCATTTACCACCACCCTGTTTCTTGTCTGTTAACCAGTTCCTAACCCAGTTCACAACCTTGTCTCCCATGCCCAGACTACCCATCTTGTTAATCAGCCTTCTATGTGGGACGGTGTCACAGGAATTGCTGAAATCTAGATAGGTGATGTCTACTGCCCCTTCCTGATTTACTTCCCTTGTCACCCAATCAAAAAAATCTATCAGATTCATTTGACACAGCCTTCCTGCTGTGAATGCTGCAGAAAATCAGTTTTATAGATTTTTTTTTATATTTCCTAATTTTAGATTCCAAGGAAAAAAAAATTTGCTTGCTGATATTATTTGTGCAACAATTACATTACTTTCAACAGGAGCTTCTTTGTAGATGACTGTAAGGCAATGCCTGGGGCTCAGCTGAGGCTGTGGGAGAAATGCGCCATACACCCTATCGAGCACTACTTAAGCGAGCATGCACAAAACATCCTCCAAACACCCATTTACTTGCAGCCATTACATGGCTGCTGACTTTCTGCCCACCATCCCCATCCTCTTTACCTTGCTGCATGGATACTGCCTGGGGCATCGTTTCTCCATCTGCCTTCTTACTGCTGTTTGCCGAAGCCACTACTGCCCAGTAGCTACTGTTTTCTTGAGGGGTCATTCATTTGGCTCTGCCCTAGTGCCCTCGGCTGCCTGGGTGCTTGTTGGGGCTGACTCTTTCTGCCACCTGCCTCCCTCCCTTGCCTGGCTGTCTCTACCTTCCTTCTGGCCCTGACTGCCAGGCTGCCTGCCTCTAGGTCTCTCCAGCCATTGCTGTGGGTCTATTTCAGCTTCCGTTTTTTTTTGCTTTTGGGCTTCCTGCTGCCCTTTGGCTTGGGTGCTTGCCTATATTTCCTATATTGCCCCAATGGGCTCAGTATGCTTCAAGTTCATACTGCTTCTTTGTACCAGCGGCCCAGCTTGCTACATGCATTCCTCCCACCCGTGATCCACTGCTCCATAACTCCCACCAGCCTGCCCAAGCAGCTGTCCTGTCCTCTAATTGGGGCTTTTATCCTTACCATCTACCATTCCTACTCTACTAACTACTTTCAGGCCACTGCCTCACCAACCATTAATGGGCACATGCCCTCCTATTACCAGGCATATGCCCAGTCTCAGCCCCACAAGTGCCCAGTATCCTTTTGCCTCTCCAGTTCATACTTAATGCTCAGTACACTTTTGCCCTCTATGGCTTCATACTACAATGATCAGTACATTTCTGCCCTCAAAGGCTTTGTGCTGCACCAACCCAACCTCCACAAGGGATCAGTTTCCTATATCGATGATCCCCATCAGGAGCGGTTTTTGGGCTGCCAGGTCTGAAGCAGCTGTTTTCAAGCATGTCCTTTTCATTAGGGTGTTTGAATTCCAACATGCCATGCCACGGCTTTGACCATGCCCCTAGACGGCAAGCCATCAGCTCTTCTGTGATGGAAGACCTTCTGTCAGAAGGAGAAGATCACATCTTCCTTAGTATCCGGCAATGTATAGCAGGCCTAACAGTTGCCTGGGTTAGTACTACTTTGCTTCATGCCTGGACGGATGGCAACCTGAAGCCTTGGTTCCCCACGGGTTTCCTCTACAGGTTTTTTTTTTTCTTTCCTCCATGCTGATGGTCATAAAAATTAGTTTCTTAGGGTGTAGTTAGGTTTATTCTGCCATACAGGTTGGGACCTGGATAGTTGCTCTACTTCCTTCACTGGTCACTTTGCTCATTACCCTCTCTCTTTCCTTAGTGGAAGTCTCTGTCTCGAGAGTTCAGTTACATATGTTCAGCTCTACTTTTTGGTTTCTTCCCTAAGGTATCCTTGGAGAAAGGATTGCATCCTGTGGCCCCTCTAAGAGGGAAGCTCTCCTTAAGAGGGTTCCTGTTCCTCCAGTACCCCAAAAGGGTGACAGTTCATCAGAAACAGAGGGCGTAAAAGGCCATGTACACCAGAAGCTACTTAGGCTTGCAATCAATACCTGCACAAGCACAGCACTCCAAGAAACCAACTGCATTACTTAATGCATAGTTTCCCACTGGACCAGTATACTGTAAATTATGTTTAACAAACATTCTTAATACCCAAGGTACTACCATTAACAGAACACATTAAGTAAGCAAAAATTATATGTGTCAGAAAACTGTGGAATTTCATGGACATCAAATGTGACATAGAACCCAAGATAATTACCTGAAGATAATTAAGTTGTACATATTCATGTTTCATTTTCCCTTGGGACTTTCATTTACAAGCACTGTATGGGTGTTTTGACTAGTATTTTGTATAATACTATATCCTATTTAAAGTTTCTTTCTCTAATAGTGTTGAAAGTAAGTGACACACATTTAAAGAATATAAGTGCGATATAGCAGCTGTTGGTTATCCCTGGAAAGACCTTCATTACTACATATTCATTGTGTGACCCTGAGCTCCCAGTGCTCCATTCCACCAAGCTATAGAAATGGGTGGAAGCAGGACCCCAATGGAAATGAGATGCAGCATCTCACCTGTCCTATCCTGGAAAAATACACTGTAAAATGAGCAAAAGTAGGACCCCAGTGAAAATGAGATGTTGCATCTCATTATAACTCACTAACATGATTTCAGCCAATCAGCAGACAATGCTACTGTACATCTTATCCTGTATGCAGTGTGCTCTCTTGTGGGAATGTTAGGGAAGCACGCTCCACTTCAGCACCGGGGGAGGACCACATAAATAATTTAAATAAAGAAGGCTCTAAACCTACTATAAATCACTCAAGCTAAACTCAAGTGATTTATAATACATTGGTAGGACCTTTCGGGGGGGTCTCTTATGGTATAAGACACCTCTTCTTTTTTTTTTTGAAATTTAAGTTTATTGAATTTTAGAATAAAAAGAAAAGTACACTACATAAGGGAGTACACCTTAAGGAATTAACAAGGAAAAGGAAAGGAATACATGCAACCAGGTTAATAAACACCGTAAGAATAAGTACAATCACCATAATATAAATCGGGACAATACAAAGAGAAGAAAAAACAAAGGAAAAGTACCCCCCATCCTCCCCCCAACCCCCCTCCCCATTGCCCCGGAGAGTTGCACAAGTAGAGGAGGCCAGGTCGATAAAGGGACAACTGTAATATGGAGCAAATACGCTGGGTGATCTAAAGTGGCATACTGAAACTAAGGAAAAGAAAAGCCAGAGACATGCCTACCCTAAATAAAGTGCGCTCAACTTGCCCCATTTCCGGTCGAAAGACACCGGACTATGCCTGAAACTAGCAATAAGTTTTTCGGTATTGAGACTGAGAGACATCTCCCTAAGCCACTCTTGATAGGTAATAATATCTTGGTCTAACCAATGCCTGAGGACCAATTTTTTAACTGCCATTGAGATGAATGCCATGTGATATCTACGTTCCTTCACCGAGATGCCGGAGTAGTCCCCCAAAATACAAATACCCGGAGTAAAAAAACTCCTTCAGACCTAACATAGGGTCAAGACTGTTTCTGAGGGCGTCCCATAATGGCGCCACGTTCGCACAATCCCAGAAAATATGCAACAAGGTTCCTTCGTCGGCACCACATCTTAAACAGAGACTAGACTCCAGTTTGCCAAACTTGGCCAACTTAACTGGAGTATAGTAGAGATTGTTTAAGATATAGTATTGGGTCAGCCTGTGATTATCTTGGGATAAGTAACAATACACATCCTTCCAAATTGAATCCCAGGCGGGAGGCGGAAACAAGGCAGAGAGTGACCAGATTTTGGAACCCTCTAAGGGAGCGGGGAAAAGGTCAGCCAACAGTTTGTTACAAATGATAGAAATACTTCTGCGCGAGCCAGCTGCCTCGTGTATCTTCTCCAGAAAATGCCTTAATTTGGAGGGGGAGCAGGTCGGCCCCAAGGTTTGGAAAATCAGGTGTCTCAGTTGAAAAACTTTAAAAATACATCTCTGAGGGATGTGAAGGGACTTTAAAATTCTATCCGAATTGAGGAGAGAACCTTGCTCATACAAAGACTCCACAGACAAATCTTGTAACTGCGGAAGCCAGTCAGTGACTAACCAGCTACCCCCAATTTTGAGGTTAGGATTTAAGACCAGGGGTTGGGCTGCATCTTTGGACGGGAGGAAATTAAAGAATCTCCAACACTGGGAAATTACTAATGGACAGGCCTATAGGGAAATCACGGATGGCAAGGGGGAGCGAGGAGAAAGGGTACCAGAAAATGCGAGCAGGGTTCAGATTAGCTTGAGCTAGTAAGTTTAACTCAAGCTGTTGCCATATGGGTGGGAATGTGGAAGGCAGAGTGTTGGACAGCTTCCCTAATCTAGCCAGGTGACTAGCCCAATCATAAAGCAAGAGATTGGGTAGGCGAAGGCCCCCCTTATCCCTGGGCGCAGTAAGCTTGAGAAAGGCTCTACGGGGTTGTTTCCCCTTCCAGACAAAGTTCGATAGTGTCGAATTAACCTGAGTGAAGAACTGCCTGGGTAACCAAATGTTGCGATGAGTCAGGGGGTATAATAACCGGGGCAGAATATTCATTTTAATGATATTAATTAGCCTCAAGTGGAGAGGCAACCGTTGCCAACGATCGAGGTCACACTGAATTCTCCTCTGACGGCATTGTCCAAATTGAGTTCCTTGGCAAACCTTCCCCTGGTTACATAAACCCTAGGTATTTAAAGGAAACCGGGGACCATTTCATACCGAACACTCAAATCCCATTTAAAGGTGAGAGAGTTAACTGGGAATATGACCGATTTGGAAACATTCAACCTGTAGTTGGATACCTGACCAAAACAGCTAATGGTTTGGAGAACATGAGTTAAAGATTATGCAGGGTTGGTAAGGTAAAGCAGTATGTCATCAGCAAAGACCGATAAGGTTAGGGGAAGTTGCGCCAGGTATAGCCCTGATTAGCGAGGAACCTTTAATACTCACCAGCAATGGTTCCAAGTATAGGTTGAATAGGTAGGGGGAAAGGGGGCAGCCTTGCCGGGTGCCAGCGCATAAGGGGAAACTGGAGGAAAAGACCCCGTTACAATAAACTTTAGCCGAGGGGGATTTATAAATTGCCTTGATCGTTTGGATAAAGGAGTCAGGAAAGCCCATTCTCCTCAGAGTAGCCTATAGAAAGTCCCAGTTCACTCGGTCGAAAGCTTTTTCAGCGTCAAGAGCAACTAGGACCATAGGATCTGGCAAGGTATGGGTTACCTGAAGGATATGGGCAAGGGTTCTCAGATGGTCAGCAGATGATCGCCCCTAAACGAAGCCAACCTGTTCCGGGCTCAGCAAATGCTGCCAGACCTTTTTGATTCTGGACGATAGAATTTTAGATAGAATTTTGATATCATAATTTAAGAGCGATATTGGGCGATAGCTGGCAGGCTCGGTTAGGGGCTTATCGGGTTTAGGGATTAGGATTATAATAGCTTCTAAAAGCGAGGGATCGGTCACCACCGCAGAAAACAAGTATTCGTATAGCTTAAGCAACAGAGGGGACAACTCTTTACAGAAAACCTTGTAAAAGGTTGAGGGGTAGCCGTCCGGGCCAGGGGCTTTCCCTAAAGGTAGGTCTTCGATTGCCTCTTCTACCTCACCCAGAGTGATAGGGGCAGACAGCAAATCACAGTGATGAGGGTGGAGGGACGGGAGCTTAATATTGTCCAAGAAACCTCAACCAACTGGACATGCGACAGTGTGGAGCTGGAACTGTAAATACCTTTATAAAAGACTTCAAAATGTGGGCAATCTCCCTAGGTAGCGACTTAGGGGTACCATCCTGAGCTTTAAGAGCCGGAAATAAACGGGATCTCTATTTCCTTCAATCTCATCGCTAACATCCGCCCGATTTTTCTCCTTGATCAATATACTTAGTCCTGGTCTTAAAAGAGTATATTCAGCTTTGTCGGGGGTTAAGTCGTTATATTCATTCCTAAGTTTGATGAGGGCCACTAAATTAGAAGGGGAATTGGAAGAGAGAAGTCTATCCTCGGCCAGTCTCAACCTGCTAGACAGTGACCTAATTTTTGACTCCCTAACCCTTTTCCTGGTAGCTGCGATCTTAATAAGCTCCCCTCTGAGAAAGCATTTAAAGGAGCACCACAGTAAATCCGTGCGGCTCACAGAACCTTGGTTCAGATCAAAATACATGAGGATCATGTCCCTGATTTGGGAAACAGAATGTTCCTCCTTCAGAATTTACGTATTGAGTTTCCACAACATGTCACGTTGACCCTGGATACCCGGGGAGATCTTGATCCAAACCAGGGAGTGATCTGAGATAACTATCGGCTCGATACCTACTTGGGAGGTACAACTCATTAATGAGGAACTAACTAGGATGTAGTCGATTCTCGACCAAGTTTGGTGAACCTGGGAATAGAAGGAGTAGAGCCGTTTATCAGGGTTGAGAAGACGCCAAGGGTCACATAGACCCAACAGGCTAATAAAGTCAGAAAGGGCATGTTGTGCAGAGGACGCTGGTTTAATTGGTCTATAGGTTTTGTCGAGCTCGCTGGACAGGGCCACATTCCAATCGCCCCCTAGGATGAAAAGGGAAGGTAGAAAACTGCTTAGGATATCTGCCAGGGACATAAGGAAGGACGGATCACCACCCACCGGAGCGTAAATCGCCCCTAAAACCACATTACTATTGTCAAGCTGACCCTTGACCAAAACGTATCTCCCTCCGGTCAATAACACAATCCTCAGCAACGAATCTAATGTGATGTTTAATTAGGATTGCAACCCCCCTACTAGCTTGCGAACCGGGGGCGGTGAAGACCTGAGTAAACCCCAGCCTGCGCAATTGCTTTTCCTCAGAGGCAGCTAAATGGGTTTCCTGTATGAAAACTATATCAACACTAAGCAGGGAACAATTTAGGAAGACCTGGCGCCTCTTCAGAGGATCATAGATGCCTCTAACATTCCAACATGCAATTTTAGCAAAACACGAGGCCATGATGTCCTGCCAAGTAGTAGGCCAAGCACCAGAGCAACACCCACATTACAGAAAAAAGCCATGAAATTACCGCAGGGCAGGCCCAGAAAAAGTAATAAACCCCACAGATGGTGAAACTCTCCGAGGCACCTTCCCCCCCATAACCATTGGAAAGACCCTCCAGAACGTATAACTTAGTCACCAACACCCATATATAAATCAGAACATTGGGATCACCAATACCAGGAAAACAAAGCCCAGGACACACTGACCTGGAGGAGGTAACCAAACCCCCCCCCTCCACCCCACATGAAACACCCAACAACTACCATCACAATGCCCCAGAAACTATGTACAATCCGTCCCCTCTGAACCAACGAAGCAAGTACACCACAAAAGAATATCCATTGAAGGGAACGGTCCCCAGGGCTGGCAGACCAACGGCTAGCTGCAAAAAAACCCAGAGTGGTGTCCCTATTAACAAACAGCAACATGGAACACAGTAACAGGGCGAAGCAATTACCGCCCAAAATTGGTAGTGAGACTGCATTTCATATACCCTCCCCACCGCCTCCCAGCCAGAAGCGATGTAAGGAAAGGAAAGGGCGAGTAGTCAGAACCGCCCCAACAAAACACAACCCCCACCCCAAAATGGAGCTCGGATAGGAGCCAAGACACATAGCAACAGTACTTAAGTCGAGGCCAGCATAGCTTGCTGGGGAAGGGAAAAAACTCACCACTTGAAAGGACACCCCAGCACACGCTAGTCCTTCGCTCCTTTGCAGGTGAAGCGATGCAGGAGCAGTAGGGAAGCGGGGACTTGGGATCGAGGACAACACTTCCCACCTCCGCAATACCGGACAGGGGAGGGAGGAAAGGCAGGTTGGACTCAGCGGTGCACGGTAAAATGGTCGTGTAAAACCACGAACTAAACCGAGGTTCCACCCCTCGGCTCCACCAGGCGAGGCCCCAGCGGAAGGCCCAAGCCACCGCCGGACCACAGGCCCACCCAGTCCACGCAAAAGGCCAACCAGCCCTCCCCCCAGGAGACAGCCGAAGCAGGCACACCAACCAAACAAGGCCAAACAGCCAAGGTAGGCACACAATAAACTTAACACAGCAATTCAGCAAAACAGTCAGCCTGATTTGAAGAGGTCAGGCAGCCTCTTGGTAAGTTCGCTTTTGGCATGATCAGGAGACTCAAAGGAAACCCAGGCATTGTCGAGGTAGACCTGGAGCCTAGCCGGATAGTTCATACGAAATTTGAAGCCAGCTGCGATCAATTTTGTCACCAACGGATGAAATTCTCTTCTCCTCCGTCGGGTTTCAAGGGGTAAATCCTGGGTTATTCTCAAAGTGCGATTTTCCCACAGTACTGCTTGCAGACTCTTGACTTTCGACAGGATATGCTGCCTTTCCAGGTAGCTGAGCAGCTTAATCAAAATGGGCCTAGGAGGGGAGCCTGGTGGAGGCTTAGGCTTTAGGGATCTGTGGGCACGCTCAATGTGATAGGAAGAGTATATGGGTGAGGGGCCCACAATCTTCGTTAAAAGTTTTTGCACAAAAGACAGGACATCTGGACCTTCCTCGCCCTCCGGTAACCCCAACACCAAAATGTTATTCCTCCTGCTGCGACCTTCAAGGTCTTCAGTTTTCAACTTCAGCTTCACGATTTGTTGTTTAAGTAAAATAAAATCAGGTTCACATTTAGCCTTCCAGGCTTCCAAGGAACTGGTCCGAGCCTCCGAGTCACCCACTCGAGTCGTGAGGGAGGCGAGATCACTTCGCATTGACTTGAGCTCTGCTGAGATCTCCTGCAGAGTTTCGCAAAAGGGAATCAGCTCCTGTAAGAATCGATCTTCGTGGCGGGCAGGGGATCAGATTTAGCACCTGACCAACAGATTGGGTCTCGACTTTTAGCCGTTTCTCGGGTGTATTCGGATCGGTGTGCTTGGCCCCGCACTTTTCATTTCTGCTTCCATCGCCGGACCGCCCTGGCAAAAAACTCATTAGCGAAAGTTAAACCAAATAAAGTGACGGTAGTATGTGAGGTCGGGCAGCTTGATAGTTCGCCTGGGATAGTTAGCAGGAATCAAGAAAAGGCGAGATCCACTGGCTGAGAGGGGAGAGCTGAGGAACTAGGCTGCCATTCAGAGCACCGCCCCACGTGACTCCTAAGACACCTCTTCTGAGGTTTGGGCAGACAGGACTGCTCAGCTTCATGGTCCTCTCACCCAAACTTCATGCTTGGTGTCATAAGAGACACCCCTTGGAGGCCCTATCAACATATTTATTTATTTATTTCAAGATTCAGACATTACCATTGAGCAAAAGCTCTTTTACAAAAGTTCCACGTCAGGTACAACAAAGCGTGAACAATTGAGAACAAGAAAACAAAGGAGGGTGTAGCCCCAGTGTAAGCAAATTACAAGGGTGAAACATTACTAACAGAGACATAAGCTATCTGGTAAGGGCAAAGAAACATGACAAGGCCAAACACTGTCAGGTACACAAGTATAATTTACAATAGTCAAAGGCTAGGCACAAAGGTATAATCTTCAGCAGCTGAGAGCTAGATCTATCTACATAGTGGAACTGATGTAGGGAGTTGGGGTGGGGGTCCGGGATGTGGGCAGCAGCCCTGTGGGAGCTTTGTTAAAAAGGGTGTGGGAGGTGACTTGATCCATGTAGGTTAGCCAGGTGATTGTGTCTTAAGACTTGCAGGGCTGGGAATGCAATTACTGCCTACAGCAACAGGCCATGCTTCCATATAGTTTAAATATCCTGCGTAAATGCATGTTACAAATGGGTAAAGCAGGATCCCACTGAAAATGAGATGCTACAGCTCAGTTAGGCTACTGTGGGTAAATAATGTATCATCAGCACTTACTGACTCTTTCTAGTCCCCTCACCAGACAGAAGAGGTAGTTTTGTCCCTGTCACCAGGTAGCCCCAACCTACCTCAGAGTTGTCCAGTCCAGCAAAGAAAAATAACCGATACTAAGTTTGTAGAAAGAAAGGCCAATCTTCCAGAGATCTCTGCTCTATACATACTACCCCTTCAGTGGTACAGCTGAAACTGAGTAACTGCTGTAGCTGGAATGTTCATGTTCCCAGGGTTCTATGCTAGGTTACAGCCTTGGGGCTGTGCCACTACCCAAGTGGGTGAGCACATTTCAGCAATAATAAGTGATGGGGGTTACATTAATGTTCTAGTTAATCACCCTCTGGGGGAGTAATGTGGCATGAGGTGCAGCCAAGTCCATATTGCCCCCGGGGGGGGGTGTAACTGACTTGAACATTAATGCAACCCCCGAAGTTCATTATTGCTATTACTAGAAGTGGGCATTTTAAAAAGTATGTAAATAAAGAAATCATGTTTGCTTTTCCCCAATTTTAAGTTACTTTTTGAGCAAATAGTTTCTCCACATTTTTTAGAATACTGATAATGATTCTGTGTTCTTTTTGCAGAACCAAGACATGCTGCGAGTTCACATGCTATAGACTGGCCACAACTACTGTTCTGTGCCTCTTGAAGCTCATTTGAAAGTAACAGCTCCCTTGTCATTAGAAGGCATATCAGTCAGCATGCCTTTCTTAGTAAATTGCCCTCAGAATTTCATGCTAGATCAGATCATGTTTGAAACCACAACTAGCCTGCTAATGACAAGGAAGCTGTTAGTTTGAAACGAGCTACTGCAAATGAGTCATTAGCCACCACCTGTCACCCAGGCTATTTCAGGCTATTCCCTCCAGTTTCCCCATGATGTTCCTAGTAGTTTATAAATAGGATCTTTACGGTATAGGTACTGTCTGCTAGCACTTTACAGCCAGCTTAACACATTGTAATGCGCTTACTGCGTCACCTCTTGAGGGGCTGTGCCAGTTGTATTCTCGCCTTATAAACCTTATTTTCATCACCAACTCCCATTTGAACTACAGTGCTAAAATACTCAGGAGAACAAGGGCAGTGATCACAAACAAGATTTCTTACAAAATCTCTGGCCTGCCGGTTTGTAAGACTGTATCTGAAGTCATTCTGCAGGCTGCGGGGCTTTTCGAGTGTATACTCAGATAAAAAGGTGATGCTACAGATAAAGAATATTAGTGGCTGTACTTAGTTCCTAGTTCTCTGGCTAGTGTGACTTGCAGACAGCTTGTTCTCCCATGTAGCCGACTCACAGCTGCCATAGTTCAGTCTGAAAAGCATTTGAAGCACGGGGAGTGGTGGTATTCAATCAGAAAGGTTCGGTACAGTTTTAAAGTGCAAGTTGCACTGCTAGCTCAGGGATCTAGTTGGGGTAGGGGAAATTAAACTTTGTGTGCTGTGGAAGCCAGAGAAGTGGTCCCAGGATGTTTAGCTTCTGCTGATTTGGCTAGTTCTTCATCCAATGGTTGAGTTGTAGGGAGGGAACAGGCTGGACCAAAATGTTCTTGTATGTAGGCATCTGCTTCACTCAGCGACATGAATGGCAGGTTTTTTCCATTTAAGCATGATGGCCAGCATCACAGGATAGAGCAGGCAGTAGGAGATGCCTCGGTTACAGATTCTCTGCGTAATCAGGTCAAAGGTCTGTCTCTTCTCGAGGATGCCTCTACAGTAGTCCAGGTAAAAAGAAATATGGCTATAGGAGACTTGTGTGGTTGTTCCATAAGTGACACAGAAGACATTATTTTTTAGTTTTAGTGGCGTGAGGGGGACAGACCACTGATATTAATTTGATTTTTTTTTCTGCTGTTGAAGGCCCCTCAGTAGTTTTCATGGCGGCTCTAAATTCTGTTGATGGAAGGCTTACAAATGTAGGACTTGCTAAATCACTACTCCTGTAATCAAGCTGTGCATGTATACTAATTAAAAGATTAACAAAAGACTAGTGGAATGTCATCAGCCAATCAAAATTCTCCATTTCATATACCCATTTAATAATACCCATATGTATTAATTCCCCATTGACAACATGGAGTGATAGAGAAGGAGGCAGTTTTGTATATGGTTAGAGCACTGTTGAGAATTGGGAGATCAAAAATTCAAACCCACCTACAGCCACATACTCACTGTGTGACCCTGAGCTACTTACCTAACCTCTTAGTACTCCAGTCAAACCACTCACATACAGAAATGGAATACGCAGGGCTCCACTGGAAATTAGATGCTGCAACTCAGCTGGGTTATCCTGGGGAAACACATTGTTAGAAAATGAAAAACAAAACAAAAACCATGTTCAACAATTGCTTGCCTTTCCTGGTCCACTTCCCCCACCCCTCCCCCTCCCCGAAGCAATGTGTTCTGATGGTTAGAGCACTGCTAGGGACCAGGAAATTGCAGGCGCAATCCCTGCTAGTGAGAAATATATTCACTACATAACCATAAGCAAATCACCTATCCTCCCAATGCTGCAGTCCACCCAACTGTAACAAACTCTGGTCAGAGCCAATATGACTGAGGACAGCTTTTAGGAGTGGCAAAAGCGTTGAAAAGAATATGCAGTGCACTCACTGTACAGGAGTCGGCTGTAATTAATACTGAAGCGATTACAGTACTGAGCATGCATGATATTTGTGCAACAAGGCGGTGCTGACATGACTATGTATGTGCTATACTTGACTGGCTGCCCTCCGTTCCGGCCTGGTGCTGTTTTTGTGTTCCTGGCTCCTTCTTCATTACTTAACTAAGAGACATTCACAGTGGTGCCTGTGCCTGTAGAGAAATAGAAATCACTGCTCTTAATACGTTATGTACAGTATTAGTATTACTTTCTTAAATGTCAGAAACAGAAGAGTGATTACAGAGCATTCTGGGAATTTCTTGCCATTTGACAAAACAATCCCACAGACAGTATGTGGTAGGTAGCTGTCAGAGTTTCATTGTTCACACTGGTGCTCCAACTGCTAAGCTATAAAGGCTGGTCAGAGTTCTGTGACTTGCCTGCTTTTGAACAAAATCATCATCATCATCATCATCATCTTAGAGGTCGGTGGCAGTTGTACATATTACTGCACTGGCACTTTCAGAAAGCTCTTCCACGGTCACGTTGTTCACTCCTTCTCATTTCATTTCACTAATCATGCTGTTTATTACTACTAAAAAGTGGTTTAATTGTTTTTTTTCTACAGAATTGTTGATTAAAAGCAGTTTACCTTGTAGAACCTCAGAACCTTTTGAGGTTCTCCCACCCCTATTCCTCAATCACCTTGGGGAAACATGTGGCAATAATGAGGGCATGTCTTCAGACAAGGTGAACATATTAGAATCATATAACATAAGAATGTGCAAAGTATAATATCACCCCATATTAAATTTATTCAAGGCCAGGGAATGCATTGCTAGTCTTTTCTTGGCATTGAAAAAGTTTCACTTGGTGCACGGGGAGGAAATTTGGATGCAGCTTTACTTAATCAAGCTCTGAATATCATGGTATTAGGGCAGAAAAAGAGTTAGGTTGCACTCAGATGGAAGTGAGGAGGTCAAGAAAATGTACTGTGGTACTGCACTCTATAAAGACTGTGCCAAAAGAATGCAACACGTATGGCAAGCAGAGAAACACCAGCTTGGCATAGATGCTGAATTCTTTAGTAAGTTCTTATACTGAACCAAGTCAAAAGTGTTGGTATTCATTTCTGAGTGGGGGATTGTGAGAAATGTCAGATGGTTGTTAATTCTGTCCCACCTTTTCTTCTCCCTTGATGACAAAACTGCTGCTTTAAGAATATGGGCTCTGTAGACCATTACGATCCATCATATTTTCAATAAACCCAAATGTTTTACACCCTGTGGGTCACTGTCCCACACAGAAACACTGACCTTCTAACTCCCCTCTGAGTGCAGACCAAGCCCCCTTTTTGTGTTGACAAATGTCTCCCCCAGGCTGCCACTTACTTAGTGGCAGTGCATTTATGTAGCATTTTTTAATTCTGCATATCTATGCAGTCACATAAAATGCCTACTGACATCCTTTGTAAGCTTCCCTCTATCAGTTTCTTCATATTTCCTCCAGTATTTACATTTACTGCAGCAGTAAAGAGAATGTGTTCAGTACTACAAATAAAAACAAATTTGCTGGTGGGCTTTCTGTTTAGATATCACTGTTAAGGAGAAGCCAGAACAGATAATATTCACATTTTTGTTTTCTAGTAGTTGTTACTGTCTTCTCCCTGTAGAACAGCAGGCTGAGACAGGACATGATCTCAAGTCTTCCCATACTCAGGGGTATTGACAGAATTGAACATATGGATATGCTCTCCAGCAGGACACAGGGACATCTCTGAAGGTCACAGATGGTAAGTTTAGGGGTAACATTAGGAAGCCTATTTTGTCCCAGAGGGCAGTGGCCTTCTAAAATGACCTGCCAATAGAGACTGTGGACATGAAGACAGTAGAGTGGTCCCCAGTGTTACCCATCCCTTAGCTTTTACCAGCACTGAATCCATCAGTGTGAGAATCCTGCACTGTCCCTGCCCCACGCTATACCCACCCATATGGATAAACAGAGGGCTTCAGCCTCTAGTGCTGTCAGTTTGTCACCTTTCATCAGCGCTAAATCTATCACAGTGCAGAAACCTTGGACTGTCTGTTCTACACTGTATCTGCCCCTGTGGATCTATAGAGGGCTTCAGTCTCCAGTGGTTCCAGTCCCTTACTGTTCACCAGTCAAACATTGTGCCTGTCACTGTAGAAAAACAAAAGGCTTTAGACTCCAGTGCTGGCAGTCCCTTGTCATTCACCAGGACTAAATGCAGATAGTGTGGAAACCAAACAATGTCACTGTCCCCACACTGTAGCTGTCTCTGTGGATTACCAGAGGGTTTAATGCTCAAGTGGTGTCAGTTCCTTACCTTTTACCAGCACTAAATTCATCACAGTGTGGGTAAGTTTGTACTGAGCCTGCTCCACATGGTTTCATCCGTCACTTTTTACCAGCACTAAATTCATCACAGTGGGTGGAGGGAAGCCTGCACTGTACCTGTCCCTGTGGATAAACAAAGAGCTTTAGTTTACTGTCCAGTGCTGTCTGAGTTGTACCTTTTGTGAGCATTAAATACATCAGAGTGGAAAGCCAGAAGTGAACCCAATTCTGTGGATAAACAGAGGTGTTGTAAGCCCCCACCTTTCACTAGCACAGAATAGCAAATATACAATGGTTGAATGGAAAAATGTAAAAAACGACAGACGAAAATGGTCTCAGATCCCAATAAATGCCCATAGGAACAAGGGTTAAAACTTAGTTCTGTCTGTAAGGGGGAGGGGGTGGTTGAGCTTTTGCAGGAGAAAGAGATGTCAGGAGCTTCTGACAGAGTTCTGCAAAGACACACACACATACACTTCAGTGCCAATTTGCACACATTTCTTTTATTCTGCAATACGTTTCCAGTTTGCAAATGGATTCTTTTTATTACAATTTAACAAAAAATACACAGCATTCCTCCACAATACTGACAGTCTTGGTTTTGAATTACAGGGGTAAAGCTGTAGCTGAAATGCATATAATTTGACACTGTAGTCAGCTTAATGAGACACTGAGAGCTACAGAGCTTTAATAAGGGAAATTCCAGTGTACTTGTATGCTTCTTCTTTTCAGGCATAAAAAAAGTAATTTGCAACTCCTCTGGAGTTCCTCTAGAAGCTTGCGGTGTCCTCTGTTGGAAATTACTGTATGTCAGAGAGAGAGAGAGAGAGACAAACAAGCTGAAAAAATAGTGTTGGAAGTGGTCTACTCAACAGAGAGAAGTGAGTATTTCATTCAATTGGCGTAGTGATTTGCAGTTGTGCAAGGACACACTGAAAACTCAAAAAATGTGTGCTTTGGTATCCCATTTTTCCAGCTACAGCAAGATGGCTGCAGGCTCCACCCACAGCCATACAAATGGGTAGAAGCAGAACCCTACTAGAAATGGGATGTTGCAGGACCGTCATGCCCATAGAGTCTGGGGAGGCAGATTCCTCCATCCCAATTCCCATCAAAGGAAAACGCTTTAAGCTGAAGAAACCTGTAAAAGTGTCATTTAGTGTTCTCCTTAGATTAATGCTGAATTATGTGCCTCACACCAGAAATTATCATGGCATGACATCCATGGGATTTTGCATATGAGCTGTAACATCCTGCTTAATACATTGTAAAAATGAGCAACAACAGGATCCCAGTGGAATCAAGATGTTGCATCTTAGCTGGGCTTTCTGTGGTAAATACGTTGTAACCAACCCCAAAAAAACGCAGCAATATCACTGAGAGTTATCATCCTTCACTTACTGAGAATAACAATGTCTCTTATACAGCATAAATTGTAATGATAAATACTGTGATGTACTGGAAACTGAACTCATGCCCCCAGAATAATACTGCCGTGGTGCTATAGCACTGAGCTATAGGCCCACATGGTTGGATCTGAGGTTCCCAGACACACTTCATTTCTCTGGTATTGTATATCCTGACACTAGGAACAATTAAAAAGACAATCAAATGTTTGGTGCAGTATTAGCCACTACTTAGCAACTGCATCATAACATTTAGTGAGAAAGAAATAATGTATAACATGTAAGCAAATATTAAGGCATTTACCAATGCTTGTCTTTGTTGTATAGGTACCTGTATATGAATTCTAACTCAGTGCAGATCCCTCCCCCCACCATCACACCCATTCACAGCTGGAATGGAGTTTAGTAATTAGCAATTGTCTGCAGCTGGAATGTTTCCTGCTCAGGTTGCATTCAAACCTAAACACAAGCCTCAGCCTCAATTTATTCAGGTAGACTCTCTGCTACATAGAACTCATAGTTCTGTAGATCTACACCAAACCTCATCACTGACATCAGCAATGGAATCACTTAGAGTGAAGGTAACAGTAATCTTTAGTAAATGCAGAAAAGGTACACCTGATACAAGAGGTGCTACAAGCTATGCTTGTTGTCATCTACAAATGATCTGTGCTTATAAATCTTTCTTGAATTGGAGCAACTTACCATTGCTTGGTACTGACAAAAGTTTCTAATACAAGAGCCTGATTCTGCTGCACATCACTTAGGCTGGCAGTAAGTGGTCCGTGCAACCACTTATAGCCAGGACTGAAATGGTAACCCCATCACGCCATTCTCAATGGGTCCATAACCCCATTCTCAGCACCCACAAAAGTCTCTGTCAGCAGTGAGGAAAGGGGGGCACAGCCACTATGCAAATGGCCTGCACTGCCAATTATAAACACATGGTGGCTCATACTGGCCAGGTCACAGGCACCTGTACCACCATCTGGTTACCACCTGTTAGAAGCAGGCAGAAAAGGGAGGTGCAGCACTGTGGCTCAGTGCACAAGCCCCACTGCTGGGACATGTTGAGAGCATCATTAGGTATAAGAAACATTTGAGATTAGGTAATAAGGAACCACTACACTACCTTGAATTGGGACATTTATGGGGTAAGGTAGGGAGTCTACTAGACCACCAAGGTGGGGACCACCAGTCAACAGGGGGAGGGACCATTGAACCACCAGGGACCATTACCATCAATGGTTCTGGGAGAGAGGAACACATCTAGGAAGGACATCCATGCTCCTAGCACCATGACAAGGTTGTAGCATAGCACTGCGGATATGCCTGAGCAAAGCCATGCTGTGACCAGGTTACTGGTGTAAGCTGGGAGTAAAAACCCCATAGGCAGTTCCCAGCATCTAGAAAGGCCTGCCTTTTAGCTTTAGGGGTCCTCCACCTCAGCTTGTCTTGGAGGCCCCCTGGCCTCAACAGAGTCATGTCAACACAAACACACACACACACACGCACGTACACTAACAGTGGTAGGTTCCAGGATGCCACATTACAATGTCATCCTTTTCCTACCCAACATTAGGATGCCACAGCACAAAGCTGCCTCACTTGCTGAAGCAATTTCAGTGACGGTGAAATTCCTTATGATCTGCACTCTAGCACCATGCTTCCTTTTCTTGCGACATACAGTGGTACTGGCCAGGATGCAACGTAGTGTCTTGATTTACAAAGAGGCAACTAGAACACTGCTCCACAGACGCTGTGCCAGGCTCAAAAATCAGAAAGCATGAGCAAATAAAAACCGGCACCAGCTACGGATGCATATTCACAAGGTTTATTGAATTGCCTAATATGTTGTGCAAAATGTGCATAAAAATTAGTGCACTATAATAGGCAGGGCACCAACAAAATAACAAAAAGAAGAGAGCCACACCGACTTGACTGGTTTCGCTTTTTCAAGAGTCTCAGATGCATAGTCAGGTGGCACTTTCAAGTGTTGCAATTAAACTGACAGTGATTAAGAAACATGTAAACTGCTAAATAAGTGCAAAACAGCTTAAAAACAGACCACTGTAGTCCACAAAAATAGGCAATGTATCCATAATGGGGGCTTCAGGAACTAAGATGCCATTATTTCTACTAATATGGAATGGAATCTGCTCTACTGTGGGTCACCTCTGACATCTTTCAGGCCATGGATCAGGGTTGTGCTACTGGGGCAGTCTTCATAGACCTCACGAAGGTATTCAGTCTCATCAGTCATCCACTTCTCCTTGCCAAACTCCAGTCTGGGCCTTGATAACAACTCTCGCTCATGGATCACAAACTACCTGTCCAACAGGCTTCAATGCATCAAATGGGCTGCAGCTGTGTCATCCTTATCTCCCATCACTGACGGGGTCCCCAGGGGTCAATTCTGGGGCCTCTATTATTTTTCATTTTTGTCAATGAACTGCCGCTAAATTGTGGAAGGGCATCAGTTCAGCTCTATGCAGATAATGCCATAGTTTACAGATCCTCCAGTGATGTTTCCTCTATAAATTCTAACCTGGAAAAAGACTTCCAGGCATTAGAAACCTAGGTCAAGGAAAACCTGTTGGTGTTGACCACAAAAAAAAAATCATGCTGTTCCACCACACCTCCTTTGGCCTGACTACCCTACCACCTCTGGTAGTCAAGACCTCCACCTGTGTGCCATTAGAAGGGGTGGGCTCTTTCAAATACCTAGGTTTGACACTTCATGAACACCTATCCTTTGACATGCACACAAATAATGTTACTAATACAACCCACCAAAAGCTTGGCCTTTTATACTGTACTGCTCCCTACCTTACACCTCACTTGAGGAGGACTACTGCCTCGGCCACACTTCTCCCCGGCCTCTTCTATGGCACCCCTATAATTTACACTGTTAAGTCCACACTTCTAACCAGACTTAGACAAACCCATCACAGAATTGCACGCTTTGCTGCTAGAGCACCTGTTCGGACCCACCACTGCGACGTGCTCAACACCCTGGGCTGGCCGTCCTTCGAGGCTAAATTGCATTTCCCCATACTCTGCACCACTTTCAAACTCATCCACCTTCCCCACCCATCCTCTCCAATCTGCTCACACTGAAATCCTCTCCCAAGACCCTTAGATCCTCCCACTTCACTATGCTAAGTCTACCTAAAACCCTCTTAGCCATTGGCAAGAGATCCTTCTCTTCTGCAGCACAAATAAAATGGAATAATCTCCCACACAGCTTACTTTTCTGTACTTCTCTTCCCCAATTCAAAAGATATTTCAAAGAAATTTTCTTTCCACCTCCAGTTTGTAACTGCAACTGCAACTAACCCTCTCCTGTTACCCCGCGACTCCACTCCCCTCCTCTCTCACTCGCCTGTTTCAAACTCATTCTATGATCTTCTCTTCACCCCCTGCATCTATTGACTCAACACATCTCCAACTTTAATGTCTGTACAATTGTAATATATGTAATCTATGTCTGTATTTATTGTAACTGTGGTTTGATTAACTCGCCTCGCACTTCTATCTTATATTATTACCCGACTAAGAAATGTTAAGATGCTGATGACTTCCTGTTTGTAACCATCATATTCACCGGGCTGTACTCTATAGTTAACTCTGGCAATGTACAACTGTTGCTGACTACTTCTGTGTTTTGGAATGTTTATGTTCTCTGGGTCGCTCCTGAAAAAGAAACATGTTCATCTCAGTGGGCCCACCAGTCATCAAAATTCAAATAAATAAATCAAATATATTTTAGCTGAGATGGCTAGCATAGCATTACTCTGGTGGCCCCTAAGTAGTCAAATACTTATTTCTATCAAAACAGGAAGTATCCAGATAGCTACACTCACAGCTCTTCTCAGCTGGGAAAAAGCAGAAAAAAATAACATAATTAGACACAGTTAATACAAAATACATACAGTAAGCATATTACTACTTACTGCAGGTCATATCACATATATCACTTTTTCCTGATCAGTGGCATTAAATCAAACTTATCATTAAGTCCAGGATGGTAGTGTCCACCTAAATTTACCATCCACATGGCTTCTCTTCTGAGGAGAAATTCATTATTATTCCCTCCCTTCCACCTAAGTTTTACCTTCTCTACTCCACAGAAATGAAATGTATATTCTTCTGGATTAATCAGGGAGCATACATGCTGGGACAATGCACTGCTACAATCTTTCCTCTATACGGCCCATGTATGTTCACCTATGCATATCTTAAACTGTTGCAGTGTTTTCCCACCATAAAAAGAGACACATGAACATATGGCCAAATATACAACAGTGATACTGTCACACTTTATAAAGTTTCTGATCTCAAATATTTTATTTGAATTTAGTGATGTAAAATGAGCAGTTTTCTCCACTCTGTCACAGTACTTGCACCACCCACACTGAAAGGTGCCAGAGGATAATGGGGGGGGTAACCATATGTGTGGTGGATGAATTATAGGTAGCTGGTAACTGTGCATTAAGACAACCCCCTAAAATGTTAGCCCTTTTGTATACCATACACAGAGGTACCTATGCATGGTTCCTCAAAATAGAGTCAGACCAAAGGATGCCCCAGTGCTTCATCATTATGTCTCTGACTGCTTTTCACTGATGTCCATATGCAGTGACAAAATTAAGGGGTTGATTCCTAGGGGAACCCTCTCCTTGACAGTTAAAAGCTCTGCACGGGGTACATTCCTGGCATGGTGCCTGGCTTCTTCTAGTACCCTAGTACTGTATCACCTTTCTTTAAATCTAGTGTACCTTATCTCAAACTGAGTCTCAAAATCACTGACCTCACTACAATTCCTCCCAACTCTGAGAAATTGGGACTTAGGGATGTTCTGAACCATCTGGTGCAGATGGCAGCTGAATGCCAGTAATACTGTTTTGTGGTCAGTAGCCACAATTATCAACTTATGTTAACTAACCCAAAAAGGAATTCCAGAAGAAGTTACTTTACCCTGAGAATCATACCATTATGAAATTACCTTCTCAGAGAAGTAGTGGAAGTGGACTTTTTAACCATGTTCAAAATAAATCTAGATAGGTACCCACTACATCAGATAGGATAGGATTAATCCTGCTTGCGGGAGATGTACATTAATGGGTTTAAGTCTTATGTACATCTACTCTTTCCTAGTATGAATCCTAATATGAAGTTTTAATAGTACTAACATTGTTTTTAATGACCCTTAAGTCCAAGAAGTTATATTTCTTCCTTACTAACCTGTACGGAGAATTTTAAATTCTTATTAGTACTTTCTAAGTACTGAACAAAAGTACTCAGTTCCTCTCTGTTGCCCTTCAACACCATAATGATGTCATCCATATAGTACCTCCACATGTCAACCCTATGGTAATAGGTGACATGTCAAGTCATTCTGGTCAATGTGCTCTGCGACAAATCACACCAGGATATTAGCTCTAGTGTCAATTGGCTCCCTGCACGATTAATTCCCAAATTGCACCACCCTGGATTTTATTTTATTTAAAATTATATGGGGGACGAATTGCCTAGGAATTATTTATAAACAGGGCTGATTGATGCCGGAGCTAATAGTACACTGTAACTTGTCGTGGAACACATCGACCCGAGCGAATTGACATGTAGCCATGGCAAAAAGGGTTGACCAGTACAACTGGCATGTAGCCATGGTAAAAAGGATTGATAGTTTCTTTGTCCCACAGCCCAAGATACAGGTTTGCATAGTTTGGGGCAAATGTAGCCCTCATAGCTGTACCCTTAAAGGAAAGTTGTCATTAATGTGAAACCCCGCCACTGAAGAGCTTACCCTCCAGTTACGCTTTTTACAGTAAGAGCAGTGTTTTTCTCATGTCACAACATACTATATTTTAATATGCAGAAGTCCGAAACCCAGAAGTATGGTGGATGCAAGGGAGGCTCCATTTTCTGAAAAGATGCAGGAGCCTGCGCTCACTTCAATACCAAAGTATTGAAGCGAGCAGTCGCGTCTCACACCTTTCAACAAATGGAGCGTCCCCTACATCTACCATACGCCCAGGTTTTGACTTTGCTAATTAAAATACAGCAAGTTGCAGCGTGAGGAAAACGCTACTACGGTGAAAAAGCTAACCAGAGGTTAAGCTTTTCAGGGGTGGGGGCTCACATTAATGACACTTTCCTTTAATTTGTTTGTAGTATCAGTCCTGGAACAGAAAGATGTTATGTGTGAGGACTAAATGCGCACATTCACATAAAAATGCAATAAATGCCAACTCATACAGGGTATGCTTGGTAAGCCAGTAATTTAAGGTTAAAATCCTGTCCCTATGGGGCATGTTTATATACAGGACTTCTATTTCCATTGATATTAGCCAACAACCCTCCTCCATCTGCAGGTCCTCCAGGATGCCCAAAATATCAGCAGTGTCTCTAAGGTATGATGATAGAGACTGCCACATTACTAATATGGGCATCGACAAACTGTGATAGGAGATCAAGTAGACTCCCTATACCTGCTACAACTGGGTATCCTTGAGGATCCTGCAGATTTTTGTGTACCATAGGCAGTATATAGAAACACCCCAAAAGAGGTGTGCAACCATAAGGAATTTACTAACAAGTTCAGATATTATGCCCTTAACCACGGCCTCTCTTAGAAATGAGTCCACTTGTTCTTTCAAGTCCAGGGTGGGGTCACTGGATGGTGGTTCATAACAATGTTGATTTTCAAGTTGTCTAGAACACTCTTGGATGTATTTCTCTGTGTCCAATATCGCAACTGCCCCACCTTTGTCTGCCCTTTTATTGGTCATCCTCTTGATCCTCTTGTCTTCCTCAAGTGATGTTATTGCTGTCCTTTCCATGACTGTGATGTTGTAATATCTGTTTCTACTTTCAGATGAGAATAATGTTTTGAATTCTTCCTCACAAGCACGCTTGAAGACCTCCACACTGGTATTATATGGCAGGCAGAAGACTGATGAAGGCTTTAAATTAGATAAACCTGACATATATCTTGAGCCAGAATGGATTGTCCTGTATTTGATATCTCTCTGAGTTCATTGTCAAAAGGCAAAACCACATCACCATTTGTGTGGCTCCCCAGGTTATGATGTAGTGGGCATCACATTTCTAGTTTAGTTCAAAATGACTTCAGGTTCAATAACTGCGGGAACCTACAAAATTCTAGGAACAAGTCAAATTGCATAATATCATGGGTGGGTATGAATGTAAGTCCTTTATTTGATAGGGAGATTTCTGTCACAGTTATGGGATCAGGTAGGGAGTCCACTAGACCACCTAGGTGGTGGTCACCAGTCGACAGTGGGAGGGTCCACTGAGCCACCAAGACCCATCATCATCACAGGTTTTGGGAGGGGGGAACACTTCTAGGAAGGACATCCATGCCCCCAGCACCATAGCAAGGTTGTAGCATGGCACTGCAGACACACCTGAACAAAGTCATGCTGTGACCACTGTAGGTTGCTGGTGCATGCCTGGGGTTAAAAACCCCATTGGCACTTCCTAGCATCTAGAGAGGTTCAATAGTTTTATTTTTCGGCATCCTGCCATTACAGCACAGATCAAGCATGGTACGAAAACAGGAAAAAAAAATTAAATATGAAAAATAAGAAATAGATACAATGATAAAAATGGTTAAAAACAAATAAAGGGTTTATCCTTTCACATTCTATACACAATTCAGAAATAATTAGCAATTTTGTTTACAATCACAGCATCATTCACAGTCATCAGCAAGAGTAATGGATCATTAGGTAGTTTACTTTAGATAAATAGATAGATAGGTAGATAGA
The DNA here is from genome assembly GCA_016271365.2 of Neoceratodus forsteri. Lineage (NCBI taxonomy): Eukaryota > Metazoa > Chordata > Ceratodontiformes > Ceratodontidae > Neoceratodus > Neoceratodus forsteri. Next base: position 723,877,435 of record CM028137.1, on the reverse strand, counting down.
TAGATAGATAGATAGATAGATAGATAGACAGACAGACAGACAGACAGACAGACAGACAGACAGACAGACAGACAGATAGATAGATAGATAGATAGATAGATACAGAAAGAGAGAGAGAGAGAGACAGATAGATGGATAGATAGATAGATAGATAGATAGACAGACAGACAGACAGACAGACAGATAGATAGATAGATACAGAAAGAGAGAGAGAGACAGATAGATGGATAGATAGATGGATAGATAGATAGATAGATAGATAGATAGATAGATAGATAGATAGATAGATAGATAGACAGACAGACAGACAGGCACTATATTTATATAGCGCCCCTTCCCGGAGGCTCAGAGTGCTGTACAATACAAAATATGAACAAATACAACAAAAAAAAATTCCATAATATCACATTACTGGTTCAGTTTTGGGGTCGCTGGGGTCGCCCAGGCAGTAAGGGAAAAGAGGCTGGCCTATAGAAAATTCAGGAAGACCAAGAGAGAGAGGTGGATAGAGAAAATTACACAAGGTTGGCTAGTGAGGCAAGTAAGGAAGCCCAGTGAGCAAAGGCACAGAATAAGCTGCAGATAGCTGAAGGAATTAAGAAGTGGGAGAAGGCTTTCTTTCACTATATAAGTGAGAAAAGGGAAAAGAAGGGAGGGATTGTTAGGTTTAAGAAAGGGGTGGAGTGGGTGGAGGATAATGGGAAAAAAGGAATACTTATGTTCCGTCCTCACCAAGTAGAAGGACGGACCAGTGCCTTCAGGAGGGAAAAGAGGAGCGGGGGAGGGGAACAGATGTAGTGATTGAGGAAGACAGAGTGAGGGAGGGGCTGCTGGCATTGAAGGTGGACAAATCACCAGGCTCAGACAGAGTACATCCAAGGGTACTAAAAGAACTGACTGAGGAGCTGGCAGGGCCACCGGCAGACCTATTTAATAGTTCACTAGAGACAGGCATAGTACCACAAGACTGGAGAACAGCACATGTAGTGCCCCTCCACAAAAGCAGTCCAAAGGATGACCCAGGGAATTACAGACCAATCAGTCTGGTCTCCATTGTGGGCAAGTTCATGGAGACCATACTAAAGGAAAGGTTGGTGGAATATCTAGAGAAGCATGGTCTTCAGGATGTGAGGCAGCATGAGTTCATGGGGGGCGATGATCGTGTCAAACAAATCTGATTGACTTCTTTGACTGTGTCACTAAGACAATAGACGGGGCCAAGCGGTAGACATCCTCTATCTTGATTTCAGCAAGGCCTTTAACTCTGTGCCCCACAAAAGGTTGATCAGGAAGTTGGTGGATCTCGGGATCAAGGATAAGATGGCCAGATGGGTGGAAAACTGACTGAGGGACAGAACCAAGAGGGTAGCTGTGGGGAGAGAGTTATCTGGCACTAGAGAGGTAACCAGTGGGGCCCTGCAGGGCTCGGTCTTGGGGCCGGTGTTGTTCAATGTCTTCATCAATGACACTGGAGATGGCACTAAGGGCAAAATGTGCCTATTCATGGATTACACCAAGCTCTGTGAAAGAGTGGACACAGCTGAACGGATACAGGACCTACAGAAAGATCTGGAAAAGCTGGGGAAATGGTCCAGAATCTGGCAGCTTGGTTTCAATGCCAAGAAATGCAAAGTTATGCATATTGGAGCCAAGAATCCCAGGACAGAATACTACCTAGGTGGAGTCCGAGTATCTGCATCAGAGGAGGAGAAGGACCTGGGAGTGATGATCACTAGTGACCTGAAGCACTCCACACAGTACAAGAAAGCAGCAGCAAAGTCAAACAAGATGCTGGGATGCATATCTAAGAGGATCAGTAGTAGGAGACAGGAGGTTATACTGCCCTTGTACAGGTCACTGGTAAGGCAACATCTAGAGTATGGAGTTCAGTATTGGTGCCCACACCTCAAAAAGGACATTAACCTGCTGGAGAAGGTCTAGAGGATGGCTACAAAGATGATAGCAGGTCGGCAGGGTAAGGTATATGAGGAGAGATTGAGGGCACTGAACATGTACTCCCTGGAAGACAGGAGAGGGAGAGAGAGAGAGGGGACATGATTGGGATCTTCAGGTACTTGAAAGGAATAAATAAGGTTGATAAGGAGAGTCTCTTTAAGCTGAGTGGCAACCATAACACGAGGGGGCACAGTCTTAAGCTGGAGGGTGGGAGGTTTAGGAGGGAGGTCAGGAAGCACTTCTTCACAGAGAGGGGGTGGTGACCACTTGGAATGCGTTGCCAAACTGAGAAGAAGCCAGAAGCCAGAAGGGGAAGGAAACAGATTCATTTCAGTGCTTTACAGTAATTTTACACTGCTATTTTTGTTTTAAACTTAGACTGTGAGCTTTTAGTGACACTGTAATTTCTTTGCTGTCTTTACTTAGAATTGTTTTTGGACTGTTGAAAATTTAAAACCTAGTTTGTTGTGCTTGTAGTAGTGGTGTATTTCTTTGCTGTCTTTAATTTCTGCAAATTTTCGCCCCCCCCTCCCCTGCCCCCAACTCTTAACTATAAGCCCTGGTAAATCTGATTGACAGGCGCTAAGCACAGGATATAGTAGGGGTTGTGGAGTAGGAGGGGCATAAGGGGGAAGAAGCCCGCCCTCAGCACAAGTGTTTTGACTCATTTTTTTTTTTTTAAAGAAAAGTATCTGAGGAGTAGTGGCAGGATTTGTAGGCTAGTAAATTAATAAAAAGAGAACTAGGAGAGCTTCAGTAACAGACAAGTACTGGAATAGCAGCATAAGTGTAGTATAATGTGGGGAGTGGTGCAATGCAGTGGTTACGGGGCAGCCATATTCAGGCAGACTTTCTGGATGCTGAGGTGCTGCCCTATCTGCATGCATCTCTCTGGACTGCAGGATGAGGTAGCCAGACTCAGAGCAGAAGTAGACTGGGTCAGGAGTACCATCACCACTATCCAGAGACCACCCAGTCCAACGCCGCTGCCACAAAGGATGCCGAGAATGAGGAGCACTTGGAAGACAGTGGGCTCAGGGAGGGTTAGGGCGGTCAGGCAGAGACACATCCCAGATCCTATTCCACTCAAGAACTCATATGCCACACTGGAAAATGGGGACAACCAAATAGAGGTACCCAGAGAAGTGGAAGGAAAGGATGTGGAGGTTAGCCAAGGAGGTGACCTCAGTGGGGAGATCAGTAGACCCCAGAGGAGGAGGAAGCAAATCCTGGTGGGGGACTCCATCATAAGAGGGATCCAACTAGGAACACAGGAGGGGGAAGACAGGGAGGTGAGGTGCCTACCAGGTGTCACGGCATGGAGGGATGGAAGAAAGATCCTGGGGATCGCTGGGAAGGCAAGATGGGAGGGTGAGCTGGATATCATTATCCACCTAGGTACTAATGACCTGGTAAATGGGGAGCCAAAGGAAGTTCAGGAAGAGTTTAGAAAATTGGGAAGGGGTCTCAAGCAAGTAGCTACTTCTGTCACCTTCTCGGAAGTACTACCTGCGAGAGGCATGGGAGAGCATAGGGGTGCATGCACCAGGAACTTTAACTCATGGTTGAAGAACTGGTGCTGTGAGGAAGGGTTTGGATTCATTGGTGACTGGGGACCCACATGGAGGGATGGAGGCCTGTTCAAGCCTGACGGCCTGCATCCATCTTGGAGGGAAATTCAAGCACTCAATGATAAGTTTAAATGCTACATTGACAAGAATTTAAACTAGCCAAGGGGGGTGGCAGGCCAGCAAGGAGGGTAACTAATTGCCCACCCCCCACAGCTAGCAGTGGAACCAGTGAACTGAAGGAGTGGATATCTCTACAAAGCAGTGTGCAAAAGATGGAGATAAGTGCCCAAGAGGTGGATAGGCAGAAAAGGGGCAAAATTCAACAGAAGGGCAGACAGCAAGGAGAACCAGGGATAAAGTATGGCAGTATAGCCTAGAGGTTAGAGGAATGAGGTGTGAATGAGCTTGATACATCCAGCAGACCAGACCTGAGTTTGATCCTCACAACCTCCACTTGCATACTGTGAGACTCTGAGCAAGTCACTTAACTACCCAGTACTCCCAGGTCGCCCCTGAAAACAGGCACTTGTGCATAGTGGGCCTTACCCAGTTACCAAAAGACTAAAAAAAATAAAGGACAACCAGGGAAGGGACTGGAGTAGAACAGCTAAGCAGTCTAGGGAGGTCAAATCATGGAAAGCCATGTGTGCCAATGCCAGGAGCCTTAGCAACAATATTGAGAATCTGGAGGCTGTCATGGTGCAGTCAGACCTGGACATTGTGGCCATCACAGAAACCTGGTGTAATGATAACCATGACTGGGAGATGGGAATACCTGGCTACAACATATTCAGAAGAGACAGGGCAGGTAGGAAGGGAGGAGGAGGCGCACTGTATGTGAAAAATGACATAAGGGCCACAGAGATCCAGGAGGAACAAAATGGGGGAAAAATGCTGTGGGTTAAGCTGGAAAGTAAAATGGTGCCAGCAATCCGCACAGGGGTGGTCTATAGACCACCAGCCCAGGAGGAAGAAACAGATAGGGAGCTGATGCTAGCCATCCAAAGGATGGCAGACAAGGGTGAGGTAGTGCTGGTTGGAGACCTCAATATTCCAGACGTGGACTGGAGCATCCCAGCAGCAGCATCAACTAGGAGCAGATTTATACTGGACTCCCTTCAGGGTGCCTTCCTCAAGCAACTGGTCATGGAACCAACTCGGCAGAAGGCAATACTGGACCTTGTGCTCACAAACAGGGACAGTGTGATGGGGTAACAGTGGGGAGCACCTGAGACAGTGACCACCAGTCATTGCAGTTTGAAATCACAGAAGGAGCAGAACCAAACCACAAAAACACGATCCTGGATTTTAGGGGGACAGACTTTGGGAAAATGGGGAGATACCTGAAAGAGGCATTAAGGGGAATGGGGCAGGAATCAGGGTTGAGGAACAGTGGGCAGTATTTCAAATGGGGATTACAAGAACAACAGAATTATGCATTAAGCAGGTTAGCAAGGGGAAAAGGAAGAGGAGGCCACTATGGTTTTCCAAGGAGGTAGTGGAGAAAGTGAAAGCCAAAAAGATTGCATTCAGGCAATACAAAAAGATACAGGCAGAAGGGGATATGGAGAAGTACCAGGAGAAGCAAAGGGAGACAGGGAGGTCAGTATGGGAAGCCAAAGCTCAGACAGAACAGCACATTGCAAAATCAGTGGGTAGAGGGGACAAAACATTTTACAGGTACATAAGTGAAAAAAGAAAGGCAAAGGGAGGGATAGTGAGACTGAAGGGGAAGGATGGGGGCTGCGAGGAGGATGACAACAGTAAATCTGACATATTGAACAGGTATTTCTGCTCAGTCTTTACTGAGGAAGAGGAGGGTAATGGGTCTGAAGGGAGTACAAGGGGTGGGAATGGTGCAGAAATGGACACAACTCCCTTTACACGAGAAAGGGACCTGAAGGAGCTCGAAGTAATAAGAGTTGAGAAAGCAATGGGGCCAGATGGGGTGCACCCCAGGGTCCTTAAAGAACTAAGAGAGGTGGTGGCTGAACCTCTGGCAATCCTGTTTAGCTGATCACTGGAAACAGTGGAGGTACCCAAAGACTGGAGGACAGCAGATGTAGTCCTCTTATACAAAAGTGGGAACAAGGAGGAAGCGGGCAACTACAGACCAGTCAGCCTCACCTCAGTAGTGGAGAAGATAATGGAAGCACTACTGAAGGAGAGATTGGTGGAACATCTGGTTGTCAATGGACTATGGGACCCAAGGCAGCATGGTTTCACCACGGGGAGGTCATGTTAGACCAACCTCATTGAATTTTTTGACTGGATGACTAGGGAGGTGAATCAGGGGAGGGCAGTGGACATGGCCTATCTGGACTTCAGCAAGGCCTTTGACACTGAGCCACATAGAAGACTATTGCACAAACTGGGGAATATGGGTGTGGGCAGGACAGTAGTGCAGTGGGTAGGTAACTGGCTGGGCGGCAGGACACCGAGGGTGGTGGTAAATGGCTGTCACTCCACAGAGGGAAGAGTGACCAGTGGGGTACCACAGGGATCAGTGCTGGGACCGGTCCTATTCAACATCTTCATCAGTGACATTGCGCAGGACCTAGAAGGTAGAATTTCCCTGTTTGCTGATGACACAAAGCTCTGTAACAGAGTAGACACACCAGAAGGTATAGACAGAATGAGAAGGGACCTGCAGAAACTTGAAGAATGGTCAGGGGTTTGGCAGTTGAAATTCAATGCAAAGAAGTGCAAGATAATACATATGGGGCACAAAACCCTGGCACAATATATCAGTTGGGTGGTGAGGATATAGCATGCACCAAGCAGGAAAGGGATCTTGGGGTTATCATCTCTGATGACCTCAAGGTAGGGAAACAGTGTGACAAGGCAGCAGGTAAAGCAAATTGGATGCTGGGATGCATAGGCAGGGGCATCACCAGCAGGAAAAGGGAGGTCATAATTCCACTATACAAGACACTAGTGAGGCCCCACCTGGAGTACGGTGTACAGTCCTGGAGACCTTACTTACGTAAGGACATAGACAGGGTAGAGAAGGTTCAGAGGAGGGCAACAAAAATGGTACCTGGATTGCATCACAAGTCCTATGAGGACAGGTTGAAGGAACTGAATATATACTCCCTGGAGGAGAGAAGGGAGAGAGGAGATATGATAGAGACATACAAGTATCGTACAGGGAGGAACAGGGTGCAGGAAGACACTATTTGTAAGCGAAAAAGATGTTACAGGACTAGAGGGTATGGGATGAAGTTGCAGGGAGGACGATTCAGAGGAAACGTGAGGAAGAATTTCTTCACAGAATGGGTGGTGGACAAGTGGAACACCCTGTCAGAGGAAGTGGTGGGGGCTGAAACAATCACGGGATTCAAGAATGCATGGGATAAACATAAAGGAATTCTGGAGGTCAGGGTTAGGGGGCAACAGACTTCTAGGAAAACATAAAGTAAACTTACAAGCTCAAATGGGCAGACTGGGTGGGCCATAGGCCCTTATCTGCCGACACTGTCTATGTATCTATGTATCTATGTAATCTTGTTGAAGATAGTGGGCAGCTTTAAGAGAGGCTGGGATAGGCATAGGGGGAAGGGAAGGGAAGGTAAGGATCATGGGTAGAGAGGATGGGAGAAGTGGGGAGGCAGGGCAGGGACATTAACTCAAGCTGTGAAACTTGCAATACAAGCAGACTTGACAGACAAAATGGCCTTCTTCTGCTGGCTTCTTCATATGTTCATATGTATGTTCATATTACTGAGCATATATAACCCGAAAATTATAATATACATAACAAAATTAACAAGGCAGTCAGTAAGACATATCAAACTTTCAACGATTATATCAAATCAAGTGCTGGATTGAATAAAAATGACTTGAGCTCCCTCTTAAAGGCTTCCACCGAGGGTGCCTCTCTCAAACAACCTGACAACGAATTCCACAGGGCTGGCGCAGCAATGACAGCCACAGCCTAGCCCTGGGAGCTACCAAGAGACCTCCCTCGGAGGAACAGAGAAAGCGAGCTGAGCAGTAAGGAACCAGAAGATCTTGCAGATTGTCTGGTCCCCAGCCATGCAGGGTTTATAGATCAGTAATCTGATCTTGAAGGCAATCCTCCAACTTATTGGCAGCCAGTGCAGCCCGCGGAGAACCTGCGTAATATGGTCAAATCTTGATGCATCCATTAATAGCCTGGCCGCCACATTCTGTACCAGCTACAGATGGTGGAGACTGCCTCCACACAGTCCCAGGTACAAGGCATTACAGTAGTCCAACCTCGACATGACAAAGGCATGTATCAGGGCAGCAAGGTCATCAGCTGGTATCAGGGCAACGATCCGGGCTATGTTTCTTAGATGGTAAAAACCACCATCAAGTGTCAAACCGTCATCGAGAACCATGCCCAGACCCCTAACCTGAGTGGAAGGAGTCAAGAACAGACCTCCCAGCCTCAAACCAGACTCAGTCCTGAACACTCCCACAGCGTGTCGATGACCAGAATCCACCACCAATACCTCAGTCTTGTCTGGGTTGAATCACAGCCAGTTTTGAGTCATCCAACTTTGGATCTAAGCCAGGCAGGTGTTAAACACAGAGACCGTCATCTGGTTTCCAGGTGCACAGGACAGGTATAGCTGGGTATCATCGGCATAGCAATGAAAACCAGTCCATACCACCTGATAACATCTCCTAAAGGCAGCATATACACTGTGAACAAAAGAAGTGACAGGACCAAATGTTGCCAAATGCCACAGCGCAGAGGCATCGGACCAGATAAGGATAATCCCATCACCACCCTCTGCACTCTGCCCCTGAGGTAGTACTTAAACCAGCTGATGACACTGCCAGTTAGTCCACATCAGTTCTGCAGTTGGTCCAGTAACATCTCATGATCCACGGTGTCACATGCCAGAGAGAGAGAGAGAGAGACTGAGGAGGACAAGAATAGTTTGCTCACTTCTATCTCTCGCTATAAGGAAATCATTCAGCACCCTCACCACAGCAGTCTCCACGCTATGCCCGGGTCTAAACCCAGACTGGAAACAATCAAAAGTGGCAGAGGAGGTGAGATGAGCCTCAAGTTGAACAGCCACCACTCTTTCCAAAACCTTCCTTAAAAATAGGAGGTTTGAGACCGGTCTGTAGTTGGTGAGACACTCTGTGTCCAAGGAGGGTTTCTTCAAAAGGGGTCTCATCAGGGCCTCTATCAAAGCCACTGGAAAGACCCCACTCCTCTAGGAACACTGGACAATCCCAGCAACCACAGGTCCAATCAGGCCAACACAACCAACCAAAAGTCGAGTTGGACCAGGGTCTAGATCACAATAGGTTGGCCATAGCTTCGACATTATCTCATCTACCTCATCCACTCCAACTGGATCAAACTCATTCTACACAAGAGGGGTGCCCCTGCACACCACCAGTTCAACTCTGCAAGCCATTTTAGCAGTGCTGGAGGAGATATAAGCTCTGAAAGAGGACACTTTATCAGCAAAGAGCAGAGCAAACTTATCACACCTCGTGCTTGAACTTGTTCCCCCTGGATGAAAACAGGTCAGGTGCAACAACCTGTCCACTGTACGGAAGAGCTGAGCTGGTCTGTTTCTTGCTGCAGCAATCTCCCTAGACAGAAAGTCCACCTTTTTCTGGGAGATTGCTCTTTGATAGTCACCATAATGTGACTTCAAAAGCAATTTGTCTTCCATCAGCCCAGACCTCCTTCAGTGATGCTCCAACCTCCAGCCCTTTATCTTCAACTCCCTGAGCTCCCCATCAAACAATTGGGGCCTCAAGTGAGTAGATAAGGGCTGGACACAGACAGGCATGGTAGAGTCGAAGGTGGCAGTAACAGCCATATTATAGGCCACCACTGCCTCCTCCTCACTCATCCCGCACACAGTGGCCACACTCAATAGGTCCAGCATTGCCTGTAGTCCTGTTGGGGTCAGTCCCCACAAAAGGCAGTACCAGACCATTTTCACACAGGATGGACCATCGGGGGGGGCCCATACATGAACCTCATGGTACTATGGTCCGACTAAATGACTGGATCAATCATGAGGCCACTGACCTCAAGACCGAGTGTGAACATGAGGTCCAGCATGCGCCCATACGAGTGAGTCACTGGGGTACCATACATTGGAGGATGTCCTGCCAAAATGATGGGAGTTCGTCGTTGACCCAAGCATTGAAATCCCCCAGAATTATCCATCTGAGGGACTCCAACACCAGTCCGGCAACAAAGTCCCTGACCTCCTGCAGGAATTCCCTTTCCCCACCTGGTGGGTGGTATATGAGAAGGATCCTGCAACCTGTGCCAGGACCCCCTCACATAGCCACACTCTCAAAAGACCTGGTAGAACCCACCGGCAGCACTGAGAGGCCCAGGCTGGTTTTAAAAACAAATGGCCACTCCCCCTCCTCTGCAATCCTTCCTCCGGGTATGTATCACAGAGTATCTGGCCAGAATTGTTACCTCCAAAATGGAGCCAGCATTTTCATCCAGCCAGGTTTCTGTGATGCAAGCAAGGTGTCTACTGAGGAAATCAAGTCCACCATTAAAATGGTCTTGTTCCTCATTGACCTGGCATTGCAAACCACAGCCCGGGTCAGATGAGTGGGAACTGCTGGACCATTAACTATCTGCCCACTACCAGATGTTGTAATGTTTTCACCAAGCCAGACTGAGATAGAGATAACAGCACCAAGACATCTGCATATGCATCTAGAAAGGGCTGGCTTTTAGTTCTGGGGTCCCCCATCTCAACTTGCATTGGCGGCCCCCTGGCCCCAACCTACCTCTTTCAACACCATGGAGTCATGTTAACACACACACACCTGCACACAGGCGCACACACACACACACAGTGGCAGGTTCCAGAATGCCACAGGACCATGTCATCCCTTTCCTACCCATCAACATTAGGATGCCAGAGCACCAAGCAGCCTCACTTGCTGAACTGATTTGCAGTTATGGGGAGATCTTTTTTTATGATTTGCACTCTAGCACTGTGCCACCTCTTCTCATGACATACAATGGTGCTGGCCAGGAGGCAACGTAGTGTCTCGAGTTACTGCATGACAAAAAGGATTAACTGCCACTGAAACTGCCTTGTTTACTGCAATAACTCCACTGAAGAATGCTGTAGTTTCACGTTGTATCCTGGCCTGCACTACTGCAGCTGGGAGCCAGAGCACCAAGCTGCCCCCCAAGCACAAACATAGTGCCATGCCATCTCTCCTCACCAACACAGCCGAAAGCTCCAGAATGCCACAGTAACAAACTGCACCCTCTCCCCACTTAACAAACCGCACTCCCTCCCCACCCACAGACACACACACACACACAGCATCTCTTTTCCAAATACTCCTTCCCTTCCCTGTTCCTGTCACCTTCCCTCCTGACTCCTCATTTCCCTTTCTCACTGTAGCCTCCTTACTCCCTCTGACCTTAGGCTTCTACTAGGCTCATACCAGGGAGGATGTGAAGGGTCATCCGTAGTGAAGTCCCCAGGGAGGGTGGTAGCAGACCCGAGAGGCGGAGAAAGCAACTCCTGGTAGGGGACTCCACTGTGAGGGGGACAGATTTAGGAGCAGGAAGGGAGAGGATCAGGGAGGTTATGTGCCTACCTGGCACCATGGCTTGGAGTGATGGGAATCAGATCCTGAGGATCGCTAGTGCAGCAGGACAGGAGGGAGAGCTGGACATCATTGTCCACCTAGAGACTTATTACCTGGCTAGGAATGAGGCTAGGATAGTGCAGGAGGAGTTCAGGGAGCTAAGGAGGAGTCTTAGGCAGGTAGCACACTCAGTGACCTTTTCTGAGGTGCGGCCTGTCTGCAACAGGGGGGAGGATAGGGTAATCTGAACCAGGTGCTTCAACCAATGGTTGAAGGACTGGTGCAAAGAAGAGGGATTTGGATACTTTGGGGACTGGGGTCCTCACCTGGAGGGATAAAGGCCTGTACAGGGAAGATGGCCTGCATCCATCGGGGAGAGGAACCACAGTCCTCAGTGAGCGGTTTCAATAATTCATCAGCAAGCATTTAAACTAGACAAGGAAGCAGGAGACATACACTGCCCCCCCAGCAAGCTGGAGTAGACAGTAGGGAGTACCCTAAGGGAGGGAAATCCCCAAGGGTATCTAATAACAAGAAAACAAAATGGTAGAAATGAAGAGGAATGGGAATGAGGGCAGAGGGGGTAAGAAGAGAAGGCAAAAGGGAAAGGGGGGGTTGACAAGCAAGGTGGTAGCAAAATTTGGAAGGCCATGTGTGCAGATGCTCAAAGTCTGGGAAATAAAATCCCAGACCTATTAGCCATTATGGCACAAGCTGATCTGGACATTGTTACCATTACCGAGTCATGGTGCAACGAGAACCATGACTAGGACATAGCCATACTGGGCTATACTCTCTTCAGGAAGGACAAGGTGTGTAAGAAATGGGGAGGAGTGGCTCTTTACATGAGGGATAGCGTAAAAACAACAGAGATACAGGGAACACAGGGTGGGGCGGAGGTACTGTGGGTCACCCTAGAGACAGGCAATGGGGCTGCTAGTTGCACTGGCATGATCTACAGACCTCCAGCACAAGGGAGAGATGGATAAGGCTCTGATGGAAGCTATTCAAAAGCTGGCAAATAAGGTAGAGGTGCTGCTGGTGGGGGAACTTCAATCAGCCGGATGTAGATTGGAGCATCCCAGCTGCAGCTTCAGCTAGGACTTGGGACATCCTGGACTCCCTGCAAGGAGCGTTCCTCAGGCAACTTGTGGGGAAGTCCACTCATGAGGGAGCAATTTTGGACCTTGTACTCACCAACGAGGACAGTGTTGAAGAAGTCATGGTGAGTGGCCACCTGGGGACCAGTGATCACCGTATGGTGTGGTTCGATATAAGAACTGTGCCAGAAGTGAACCACACAAACGCACATGTCCTGGACTTCAGGAGGTCTGATTTTATAAAGATGGGTGAATTCCTCAAGGATGTCATGGCACGGGGGGGGGGAAGACTTAGGAGGAGGAGGAAAGTGGGCAAAACTAAAAGCCGGGATAATGAGGGCAACAAACCTCTGCATCAGGCAAGTAAACAAAAGCAAGAAGAAGAAAAACGACCACTATGGTTCTAAAAAGAGGTGGCTGGGAAGGTAAAGGCATAAAAGTTAGCATTCAGGAGATATAAAGAGACACAGAGGGAGGAGGTAGGGCAGAGTATCAGCAGAAGCAGAGGTAGACTGGGAAAACAGTCAGGAGTGCAAAGGCACAAACAGAGAAGAAAATAACAGAGACAGTAAATAATGGGGACAAGACATTTTTCAGGTATTTAAGTGAAAGGAGAAAGACCAAAGGAGGATCATAAGGCTAAGGAAGGAAGGGGGGAATGTGTGGAAGGGGATCAGGAAAAGGCAAACATTCGGAACAAATACTTTTATTCAGTGTTCACAGAGGAAGGGGAAGGCAAGGGTCCACAGATAAGTGTTAGGGGTATCGATGGTAGGGAGGTAGACACTAGTCCATTTACTGTGGAGAGGATCCTAAAGGAAGTTGAAAATTTGAAAGTGAACATGGCAATGGGGCCAGACAGGATACATTCAAGGATATTGAGGGAGCTCAGAGAGGTGCTGGCTGCACCTCTGACAGTCCTGCTCGACTACTCACTGTAGATGGGAGTGTTCCTGAAGGACTGGAGGAGGGCAGCTATGGTACCACTTCACAAAAGTGGCAGCAAAGAGGAGGCCGGCAATTACAGGCCAGTCAGCCTGACTTCGGTGATGGGGAAATGAATGGAATCACTACTGAAGGAAAAGATTGTGGAATAACTTGAATCCAGTGGCTTACAAGATCCTAAGCAGCATGGATTCACAAGAGGGAGGTCACGTCAAACAAATATGATAGATTTCTTTGGGTGACCAAGGAAGTGGATCAGGGTGGAGCAGTGAATGTGGTCTGCCTAGATTTCAGTAAGGCCTTCAACACCGTTCCACATAGGAGACTCGTAACTAAGCTGGGTAGCCTAGGAGTGGGTCCAAAGATGGCAAACTGGACAAGAAATTGGTAAAGGTTGGGCAGCACAGGCACCAAATTAAATTAATAATGACCCCAATTAAGGTAAAAGTTAAAAAAATATTTATTACATGAATAAAAGAGTAAAACCATTAGCAGCATATTAGCCCCATCATAAGAACCTGTACCAACAGTTTTGCACTTGTAACGTGTGCTTTCTCAAGGTACAGACAGGTATTCCCAACAGCACCTTAAATACCCCCAATATTCATTCAGAACAGGTGTTTCAAATAATCACAGTGTTTTTTGAATTGAGGTGCTGCTCCCCAGTCTTGGACCCAAATGAAATTAAGTAACATAAAAAGACTGCAATTTCTTAACAAGGCAAATAACAAATGTATAATATAAACACTATATACACTACATACAAACCATATTTTCATAGACAAATCATCTCTACCTAGTATATACATAAATCACTCACTCCCGTTTTTTTTCTCATGCTCTTCCCCTTTAAAAAAGACATCAAACTGAACATGTCATTAAGCCCTGGGTTTGGTGTGCCCTTAAAAGATACTGCCATTCACATTCACTTTTCATTAACTTATTATTCAGGTCACCACCTCTGAAACCCACCCCTATCTTTTTCCAAACCAAAAAATGTAAAACTTTGACTCATTCCTTCTTTTATTACATGTCTGGTTAAGCATTAGTATTGCCCCCACCCACCACCCTATACTCCTCATGTGGTCTGATATTCAAATTTTGAGTTGCCTCTTTGTTTTGCCTACATAAAAGGCTGAACAGTTACATTTTGCAACATACACTAAAGATGTGGTGTTACAAGGGAAAAAGTGTTTGGATTCCTGTCGCATCCCTGAAATTGGATGCACAAATACACCGCCTACTTCATTTTATCACAGAATGAACAATTACCACATCTAAAAGTATCATGTGGAATGGGGGGGTCATGTGTGTGTGGAAGTATTAACACTTACTACACTCTACCACAGGGTGGCTCGTTTCGCTACCAACTCCCCCCCCCCAAGAAGGCACCACTGCGAGGTCCTCGCTGATCTCCACTGGCCTTCTGTGCGACAAAAACTAGCCTACTCCTCCTTGAGCCTGACCTTCAAATTTACCACTGTTGGCCCTCCTCCTCACCTGCGTGGGCTGCTAAATCCCAAAGTCCGGGGCTGGAGCCTGAGATCCTCCACTGGCCCGTCCCCTAGACATCCCTCGTGTCCGAACTAACTATGGCAAGCGCTGCTTTAGGTACGCTGCCCCACATTTATGGAACCTTCTCCCTGTTGATTTGGCTAATTGTTGTACTATTCAGGGTTTTAAGTCCGGCCTGAAAGTACACCTGCTAGAGTTCAGTCTCTGTGGCTGCAACCGCTAGCCCGGAACTTTGTCTTGGTGGCTGAAACTTGCTTGTCCCACGGCAGTCAGCCTACTGGCTGGCAATATATCCTGCAAATTGCTGTTACCACCTCTCCCCCTAAAGCATTGTTGGTTAAGATGACATATGTCTGATTTATTTGCTATGTTATTATGTGTATGTTACTGACATGCTCTGTAATGTACTCTATATCCTATCCAATGTATTCTCCAGCTAGTGTGTACTCCTACCAATGTATGTACTACTGTGTACTCCTGCCAACATATGTAATTATTGTCTGTAACTAATCTGGGTCGCTCCTGAAAAAGGGATCTCTGGTCTCAGTGAGCTTACCTGGTTATCAAAATCTAAATAAATAAATCTACATGCAAACTACTCGTTACTCTATCTGCTATATGTGTACCTCTACAGTAAACCATTCTTGGAATTTGTCCCAAGCTATCCTTAAATTATCCTCTGTTTCTAAAATATGCCAGTTTTTTTTTTTCTAAAATTGATCTCATCAAATAACTATGGGGGATGTAGTCCATTACAAAGTTAAGAGTTCCCCTATTAGTGGCAGTTCGATTCCTAGTGCCAACTTGTAGCATCTCTTCTCTGTTTCTTATCAGGGAATTCTGCTGCTTTATCAATAAATTATCTGTTATGACCCCTTGCTAAAAAAGTTTAGCTAAATCCTGCTTCCATTCTCATAATCATTCATATCTGTAGTGTTTCTTTTAAGTCTCAAAAATTGCCCACGTGGGATATTCTCGACAAGATGTCAGAGGTGGCAACTCTCAAAATACAGAAAAGCATTCCTGTCAATATTTTTTCTATATAGGAGACCCCGTCGTTGTTTCTTTGACCTGCAAAAAGAAAGCTCCCATGAAAGAAAAGTATTGCAGCACAGAACTTTTTCCGTCAAGATCAAAAGCATTTCAGTACATTCTGATGTGTACTCTGACCATTCATATAATGTCTCTCGCAATGCCTCGATGCCTGCCTGGTGGGGATGTTCATATATAATGAACTGATGTCCATTGTCAGCAACCACCAGTCATCTTCAATATATAAATCGCCTAAAAACTGTAATATGTGGGTGGTATCTCATATATGTTTGAGGCATGGGAACAAAAGGTTTAATGTAGTCATCAACAAATTTAGCAAGGGGCTCCGTCAGAGGGCCGATGCTTGCCACAATGGCGAGCCGGTGGATTTGTAAGCCCCTTACGGATTTTTGGTAATCTGTAAATTGTTGCACATATGGGGTGGTCGACAGCTAAAAAATCCTAACACTCTTTATTGATGCCGTTTGAGAAAATATCACATAAATACATGTCAATCTCTCTTGAATTCCATTGTTTTATCACAAAGTAATTCGATGTAGAAGTCCCAGTCAGATAGCTGTCCCTTTAACTCAAGTTCATATTTCTCTTGGTCCATGAGAACAATGTCCCCCACATCTGCTGCTTTAATTTCAATGTTAGTGTTCTGATTCAGAGATTTTAAAGCAGCTCTTGCCATGTGAGTAAAATAGTTCAATCTGTTCACAGGAGATTCTTGCGTAAGTTTCTGTGTATCAAGTTCACATGCTCATTGGAAAACTGTCACAGTCGGGTTATTCCAGATAGGTAGAGTCATTTCTAAAATGTCTTTCTTGTACATTGGTATTTTCTTTTTTTTTTTTATATGTGCCTTCCACACACCCTGACCGTTCACTCCTTCAGAGTGCCAGCACCTTCCTGCCACCTTCTCCCAGCTCCAACTGCAGCCTACCTTGGATAACCCGGCATATCCCTATGCCAGGAGGGTCCCTCTCTTCCGGGGGAGGGTGGCCTTATGGCCGACATCGCATCCCAGGTGCTGTGGGGCTGGCTCCGGGGCTTTGGGTGGCAGGGGCCAAGGCGCTCATCATCCAGTCGGAACGGGGCGAAATTTCCATTTTCTGTGCCCCGGCTACTGCAGTTCTTGGCCTTGCATAAGCACGCAGGGTATTCCTGGGGTGGGGGCATGCCATGGGCGAGTCGAGGCAGCATGTCCCCAAGCTTGCCACCAATCAGCCCGCAGGTCCCCAGGCAAATCCAACCCCCCCAGGAGGGAAGCGTCCAATGGACACTTATAGAACCCCTCCCTTGCCGGTCTCCACTCCCGGTACCCGGGCTCGGGGCACGAAACCGGGTCTCCTGGTGCCACGGAGCCGGATCATTGGTATTTTCAATGGTATCAGAGTTGGACAGGGCAGTAGTACTAGCATTACTGGAACACTGTTCAAATCCCATAATTTTTAGTATCAGTGTTGCAAACATTTTTAAATTGCACAGTCAAATCTAGTTTTCTTGTGAAACACCGTAAATCAACAATAGTATTACGTTCATTTAATTGAGTGGTAGGAACAAATATTAGGCCTTTTGATAGAACAGAACGTTAAGTGTCAGTAAGGGAATAACTAGAAATACCTACCAGTAAGTTATCTTTTATCGTCATCCTCTCCCCCATACGTACTAGGGTCTCCCATATGTCCATTATCCTCTGTTGTTGTGGGATGCTGTCCCCCCTTCCTGCGCATTCCTCTCCTGGTTCTTCTGCAAACCTGATAATCCTCAGGCTGCATCATAATGATCTCTGCGGGATCTCTGGGATGTGAGGTCTCTGTGACTGTTCTGAAATCAGTGGAACATGTGATCTGGTATTCTCCTGCGATTGCACTGCTTGCACTTGTGCCGTTTCCCCCAACCTCAGCTTCACTGCCAGTTGGTTTGAGGTATCTCCTCCTGGCTCTGGTCAAAAGAAGATTCATCTTCTGTGCTAACAGTCCCTTCTGACTCACTACCACTCGTATAAATATCTTTGTTATAATCTGTTGTATTGGCCCCATGTTGTTTCTTTAGAAAGGAGCGTGGTTTAATAGGATTTTTATTTTTCTTACTCCAGTCAAAAATACGGCCATTCTTGAAGTCTGCCCTGTCCCTCTGAAACTTCTTCTCTTTAATTTTTGTGATACACTCATCATAGTCCTCTATCATACTGTCTAGCTGGGCTCTGTATGTAGAATATTCTCTATACTGTATGTATTACATTTTCTCACTTGTTCCTCTTGCTGAATGAAGTCAGTTCTTACTTCTTGCTCCATCTGTTCTGCATCTTTTAAAATGATTTTGATTAGACCACCTGGTGATTCAAGCAAATGTGTCTGCCATGATTTAAGGCAGTCATTCCTATCTAAACCAAAGGCAGGCTGTTTAGTTCACCAACGTCCCCTTGAAAGTCTATTAACTTTCAAATAAGCAGACAAGGTACCCAGTTGCCAACAGCATGCTTTTAGTGCCATCCTATCTAATTGGATAAATGCATCCTTAATATTAAATCCAGCTGTTCTGTATTCAATGTCTTTCTTGAGTCATTTGTAGTAATATTGTTTCTAGTTGCCAGCAAAGGATTTACATCACCTTCCTTGTAAAAGAATGCTTCCATGAAGTCATTCATCTGGGGTACCCAAGACCTGGGGTCCATACTGCTGGAATGTATGGTTGGGGTGCCACTGAGATCCATCATAGGTGTTCCCATCATCTTGATTAGTGGGAACCTTATTTCAGGGTCTGGAGCCAAACAGAAACTGCCACAGGTTGCACAAAACCACTGAAGTTGGCTCCCCAGACTCCTGGTGCCAAGACAAACATGAAAGAAGGAAAACTATGTAAAAGTCTGTCAGTACAGGTACCCCATTAAATATGTAGCCAACCAGTTCCCTGGGGTTACTAGAATCCTATTAGTACTAGTCTATAGGCACATGAAAAGGCAAATGGTAAGGAGCTCATTAAAGGGGATATTAAATGTGTTAACTCTTAAATAAATCAGAAATACCCAACAATGGTCTGTGTGTGTCTTTTTTTTTTTTTTACCGTTGATGTTTACAGGGCATTTTTTTATGTTGCCTATATTATTGAAATCACCATCAGCTTCACAGGTTTTTTTTTCAGGATCAGGAGTCAAAGCGTGTCATGTTTTGAAATGCTGACATCACAGACTCCTGATTCAGCATGCAGATAATGTGTGCTGGACTGTTTGAGCCAGCAATTATTGTACAGCACACAAATGACTAAAAGACACCAGCCTCAAAAAATATTATCATCATTCAGCCACTAGTGACCTCTCCCCACACCCCGTCACCTTACCAATTCATGAAAAGTCTGCATCAAAATCTGTATTTTTTAGTAGAGAAACATTACTTTTTTCCCTCAGCGTGATACACTTTCTTTGTGAGAGATCTGCAGTTCCTCCATACCAAGGTGGAAGTCTTGGAGAACTCCCAATGGCAGGCCAATGTTTGCATAGTGGGATTCCCTTCTAGTTTAGCGAGTGTCGCAGAATTGACCTTGGAAAAATCCATATTTTCTGACTTATAATTGTTGCCTACCAGCTTGGGAGTTCACACAGTGTGAGCTTTCACCATCCGTCAATGTGCTCACTTGCGTGGGACAGATGCACCCAGGCCTTTGACTGTTATTGCCACACTGTCACTGGTGGAGGCTCACATCTGCCTCCTTCAAACAGCTCGGAGCCATGGGAACATAACCTGGGAGAACCATAGACTAGCTTTTTTTCCTGACCTCTCTGCATAGACACAGACCTGTAAAAAAGATCTGCAAAGCATAAAGAAGTCTCTTTTAGAGCACGGAGTCCAAGAGCAGGTACTATTCCCAGCATGACTGCAAGTTAAACATTAAACCACAACTCACATTTTCACCAGCCCTGCACTGGCAGATCTGCTTTTGCTGAAAGGTTGATCACCAGTATTACCACCATGACTGACTCTGGAGATGGCGATGGGTGACTATTTTCTAACTTTATGGCATCTGTAACCATTGTCCCTGTAATGCCCATAACTATTGTAGATGCAAGGCGGTGACATGAAGACTACAAGGGCTGAAAGTATTAATGACTTAAGTATACATGTTATGCTTATTTTACTTTTCATATGATTTCCTGGGCCTACTTATGTTTTGGCACAGACATGCTTTTCTATATTCTGAATTGTGCTTGGATTTTCTTTTCGCTTTAGTTTTGTTTTTAGCGTGCCATGTTGGACTGTTTATTTGTACAAAATGGAAGTACATATCCTTTCATTCCTGTTCAGGTGCGAGAGATTATCTTACGGTGTGACGGTTCACACTGCTCAATTTGTGAACTGATTGTGATATCCTTTTGAAAATGCTCTGACTCCCTTATTTGTTAGCTGGTAAGTCTGCCTCAGAATCTAGGACCATACCTCAACTTAACTGAGCTCAGGACTTCTTCAAACATGGTCTCCACCCACTGAGGAGCATAGCCTCCCACCTATATTTTATCTCCTGCGAGGGGCCTGGAATATTGGCGTTCCTCCTGTATTGCCTATGAGTAAGTGAGAGCGTCCTTTTCTACAGTATTACCAGAATGGACTACGCTCCTGTTTTGCATATGGTGGGCTTTTCCTACTATTTGCGTGGACACTGTTCTCACTGTATTGCTGAGCTGTTTTTTCTTAATTTACTGTATCCTCCTGTACATGCAGTATTGGGAATTGTGTCTCTGTTATCTTTTATGTAATACGGTGTATACTGTATGACATGAAAAATTTATAAGTTTACCAAAAAAAAGTCTTTTTAGTGTATGCCTCTTCATTTGTATCCCTTGTAATCTACTGCTCTGCATTGTTGCCAATGGAATTCTGCACTTGTTTTTGCCAGTATTGCTCTTCTGATGTTTGTATTTTCTGTGTATGCCTAATCCCTCTCCCTTTCCACGGGTCATACCTGGAAACGAGCCTCAGCTCAATGTGCCTTTCCCAGTTATCAAACTTTTAAATAAATAAAGTATTGTACTATAGCGTTGGTTATGAAAGACCAGTTGGCAAATCTGTCATTACTGAGTGTTTTGGGCTGTTTTGTTTTTCACCACACTCCTAGCAGACTTCTTTCTTAATCCAGTATTTTGATATAAAAGTGCAACAGATGGAAACCTACTGTAAAAATGTAAGTTTTCTTTTTGTGCCTGAGGCACCTACAGTGAAGCAAACATAGAGGATGATGTATGGTCAGCTGTCCATAACAAGTGTGGGTAGCCATCAAGAGGTTGTCAGTGGTGACTGTTTAAACCTCGACAGCGATGCCCGAGAGGTCTTGGTTGCCATGGCAACCTCAAGATGGCGACTCCTGCTTGTTATGGATAGCGGACCATACATTGTCTTTTATAGTGTATGGTCCACTATAGCATGAAAATCAATTGTCTGAGCCAATATGGTCATACTGACTCCATACTTTTATTTTCCATTCGGCGCTAACCTCCAGTCTATCTCTCACCGCCACAGCTGCTTCAGATACTGGGGAAGTTCGCATATCGCACATGCGCGACCGCTTTCTAAGTTGTTATGCTGCACTAGCTACATAGCTAGTACAGCATAACAAACTAGCTGACGTAGCTAGTGCAGCATAACAATGTTTGTGAAGGGATGGATTTCCATCCCTAACAACGTTCCACCATACACTATAATACAGTTTCAAATGGTTTAGGTGTATTCATATTATAATCAATCAAAAGGGCAGGAGGGGTACAGCAGAACTGGTTAGTTCTCAGATTTCAGTCTAGGGATCTTACCCACTCGTTCTTATCCAGGCCCTCTCTTCGTGAACCATCATCATTGTTAAGCTATAGGGTAAAGGTGGCGTTGTGTAACTTTACATTCCAACGAGATATGAACACTTCTCACCCAGTAGTCAAGGCAAATGTTATTTTTTCCATTATGAAAATAGCATTAGCAGTGTCTCTCCATGCCTGAATAGTTACTTGATGTGGGCTCAGCCATTTTCTTGTAATATATTTCTTAGCTGCTAGGAGAAATATTCCAATTAGGTATTTAATATGTTTGTCCTTATGGCCCCTTCAGTATGAGTAAAGTACGTATATATCCTGAGTCATGCGGATTGGTGAGTGGAATAGCTCGGTTATGGCATTTTCCAAGTCTGTCATAAAGGAAGACAGCACCGGGCAGGCCCACATTACATGCTTATGTGAAGTTTTCATCTCCCCACATAATCTCCAGCATGCCACTGATCTGCCTGCACTGTACTTCGCCGTTATTGGGGTATGGATGAAGGGTATGATATGCTTCCATGAGTTCTCCCACCACCCGTGTGACAATGTTATTTTGCTAGTCTCATAGCATGCTTTCTCCCATTCTGCCTGCTCTGAACTGAATCCTAGATTGACTGCAGTTCAGTTCTGTCAACTATTTTGCTGCTACATTCAAGGAATCATGTGGTTGTATCCCTTGTATCTCTATACAGATGGTTGGTATTCTAGGGCCAGGATATTCAGACTGCGCCAGGCTGTGGCACAAGCCTGGACACAGCGCTACTTGGCTGCGGAGGGGCACTGACTGGGCGATATCCAACGGAGCTGCGCCGTGGCACAGCATCGTTGAATATCGCACCCTGGCCACCCACAGTGTGCATGGCGCAGTGGCACTGCACCAGCGCAAGTGGCCAGAGTGGAGCAGGGGATGTGCCAGCGCAAGTTCCATTGTGCTATGCGCAACAACCGCGATATTCAAAAGTGCACATGCAAATGGGGCCATAATGTATGCAAGGCACAAATGGGGCCATTTGCATGTCATTTTGGCCCCATTTGCATGCAGGTGCGCCGATCCCAGGTGACTTGTGCCTGGCACCCTGCCAGGCAGCAGCCGTCGGGGAGCAACGCCCCCTGCACAGCGCGGCAATGTGCCCCTCTGCCCGATCGCGGGCATATGTAGATTTAAAAAACGTCCAATATCCCTGGTGGTCCAGTGGACCGCTTGCAGCCCGATCGCAGGCATCTGTGTAAATATATAAGTCCAATATCCCTGGTGGTCCAGTGGACCGCCCGCAGCCCGATTGCAGGCATCTGTGTAAATATATAAGTCCAATATCCATGGTGGTCCAGTGGACCGCTCGCAGCCCGATCACGGGCTTCAGTATGAAATAATACGTTCAATATCCCTGGTGGTCCAGTGGACCGCTCGCAGCCCGATCACGGGCATCTGTGTGAATATATAAGTCCAATATCCCTGGTGTTCCAGTGGACTGCTCGCAGCTCGATCACGGGCATCTGTGTAAATATGTAAGTCCAATATCCCTGGTGGTCCAGTGGACCGCTCGCAGCCTGATCGCGGGCTTCAGTATGAAATAATACGTCCAATATTCCTGGTGGTCCAGTGGACTACTCACAGCCCAATCGCGGGCATCTGTGTAAAAATATAAGTCCAATATCTCGGGTGGTCCAGTGGACTGCTCGCAGCCCGATCGTGGGCAGCTGTGTAAAAATATAAGTCCAATATCCTTGGTGGTCCAGTGGTACCCCCTCCTCACCTGCCCACTGAGCCCCATCGTCCAACTCCCCCCCGGTCAGTGGTGGGTGGCAGCACCCACCGCCTGCCCCCACGCCCGCCGACTGACAGTGTATGGTAGGGCTGTACGCCCATTGGTCCACAACGTGAGCCAATGGGCGTGCAGCCCGTACTGTACTACACAGTCCAGATAGCCATACTCTCCCTCCCCTCTGCACTTCCCATCTTCATTGTATTTATTATGCTTCCCATAAAATCTCTCCTTCTTTTCTGGATGACCCTCTCTCAGCTCTTGTCTCCCTTGTCTCCTCCAGTGAACTCCTCTTCCTTGGGGACTTCCACATCAACTGGCTCTCTCCGGCCACCAGGGCCACATCCCATAGGACTGAGTCCCTAAACCTTACCCAACTTATTACCAAACTCACTCAGCTCAATCCTCATTCCCCTAACCATTCCCTTCTGGACTGGGTGCTTTCTTCACACCCCAAATGTATAATTGCAGCAGGCACTCCGCCAGATGCCTTCAGTGACCTTTGCATGACCTTCTGTATCAGGAAAGTTAGGCCTCTCCATCTGCCCCAAAGTACATTTGGCCCAGGTCCCTCCAGTTGCTTGACATTAATGCCATCCTAAATTATTTTGCTGCTACTGATTGGCCCCCATCTACTCTACCCCTGATACTGACATGGCCCGCTCTCTATTCCATTCCAAATTTATTCTCATCTAGGACAAGCACACACACCCTTAGAAAATCCAGGATAAAAAAATCCCACCACCTCTGGATTACACCAGGTCTTATTGACCTGTGCAAGTCCCAGAACCAAGCTTTGGACTGTTTTAAATTCTCCTGCTCCCTGCCTGACCTTTTGCCCTACAGGTCACCCAGAAACTGTTGTATGAAGGTTGTCCAAAGTGCTAAGGCTCATTACTTTAAATCCAGCCTCCAGACTAACCTTAATTCACCAGCAAAATTCTGGAAGGTTATCTACTCCATCTTTGACCTCCCTGCTCAGTCCACTCCCCCAGTGCTCCCGGAAGATGGCTCACTGGTCTTCGACATTCCCTGTTACTATTCACTTTATTTTTTAGCACTTGTACCCTCTCTTCTCCTCTCCCTCCCCCTCCTGGTCCCTCTCTCCTCCTGTCTCTTCTCTACTCCACCACCCGAGAGCTTCTACTTTCCTGCTGTCACTCCTCAGGAAACCTTGCTCGCTCCTTCCGTGCTTGACCTGATAAGTCCAGCCTGGACGTGCTGGACCCTAAACTGCTCCATCTTTCAGCTCCTGCCATTGCCTCTCCAGCTGCTCACCTTCTGAACCTCTCCTTCTAACTCTGTGCTACCCCTCAGTCCTGGAAGATTGCTAAGGTTTTGTCTCGGTGCAAAAGGGGTGACCCTTGCTCTCCCGGCAACTTCTAGCCTATCTCCCTCCTCCTCTCTCTTGCAAAGTTGCAGGAAAACCTTGTCTACTCCAGGCTTGCTGACTTTCTCCTCTCCTCCAACTGTCTCTCCCCCTTACAGTCTGGTTTTCAGAAGCAACACTCCACTGTGTCCTCCTTGATGTGTGTCACTGACTCCATCCTCACTGGGATGGATCAAGGAAACATCACTGTGGCTATCTTCATTGATCTGGCCAAAGCCACCCATTCCTCCAGGACAAGCTGAGCTCTGACAGCCTCTCAGCACCCACTGTTGACTGGTTCTGGTCCTACCTCACAGGATACCAACATTTGGTAAAGATAGGAGGCACCCTGTCCCTTCCCCTACCTATCCTGTCTGGGGTCCCACAGGGCTCCATCCTGGTTCCAATCCTTTTCTCAGTTTTCCTCAATGACCTGTCCTCTGCCTGTGTCACCTTACATATGCATATGTATGCAAATGATACAGTCATTTACACCTCCTGTCCTTTGGTCACAGCTGTGGAATGTCTGTGCTAGCAAGACTTTCACAATGTCCTGCCCTGGTTCCACACCAACGAAATCCAAATCAGCACTAAAGAAAACACAGTGTTCATGACCTTTGGTACTGGCCAGAAATTTGCCAGCATCCCCCCTTCATTTTTTTAATTTAATGTTCATTCATTTTCAAAATACAAAAGACAGAATGATATATACTGAAATAGGGGAAAAACAGCATACTGGCTGGTGCAAGATTATGTGTGGTTGCTGAGTACATAATAGATTGCTTTTAGGGGAGTAGCATGAAAACAGAGACTGTTGTTCTTTCTTTCCCTTTAGGGACTAAATCTCGATGAGGGCTTAGAAGATCACTCACAAAATCTAAGAGCTACATTTATTTCCAACTAGCATATACTAGATGTGTCTGTGCCTGTCATATCTATTACAAGGGGAATAATTGTGTCATATGTTACAGAAATGGATTACCAACAGTAGATAAAGAAGGTGAAATATACAAAAAGAGAAAGCAGTTTTTGAGGGATAAAGAACAGAGTTAGAGGGGAGAAGAGAGACAAGCATGCTGAGCTGAGTTGTGAATAAAAAATGAATCAAAAAAAAGGATGGGGGGACCTCTTATGGTACAAAGTCTGAATAGTTGTCCATTTGATAGCTTACCCATCTACACCATTCAGTATTGAACAAGTCGAGTTTATTTTAGAAGGTATATGTCAGTCTCTCCATTGAATAAATTTCCATCAATATCTTACACTAGCCCTCAACAGTGGGAATAGATGTGGCATGCCAGAGCTGGGTGATCACCTGCTTTGTGCCCAGTTTCATAATTAGTAATAATTTCAAGGTAGGGCCCCTGAAGGGGCTTCCCTCTCAGGAAATGGCTGTCAATACTAACGAGGGGGTGATATCTCCTGGGCACCTAAAGACTGCTTCCATCTCCTGAATTACTCTCTACCAGAGGGGCTGTAGATGCGGGCATTTCCAGAACATGTGGGTGTGATTAGACGCAACTTGCCCACAACTTCTCCAACACTGGCTTCTATGCGGACCAGCATATTTAGCAAAGATGTTTGCGGTGCAAAAGAAACATTAATGACATTTCCAGGAAGATTCCCTCCAGCTGGTTTCAGATGTTAGATGATAAGCTGGAAGGGCATATTTATGCCAGATGTCCAGGGAATGTGTCACTACTAACTGTATTCCAGCATTGTAGGATAGTATCTACAGTCTTAAGTGGGAGGGAAGGATCTACATGCATGCTGGGAGTTTCTCTGGAAGGTTGGTGACAGCTGTTCCCTGATCTGCTAGAAAGGACTGGATCTGCAAGCACCAATAGTGATCTATAGCAAGAAGCTGCAAGGTTGCTTCTAAGGCAGTAAAAAAAAGTATATCACGGGACTCTAAAAGTTGAAAGTAGAAGCGGAGACCCATTCTATTCCACCGCTTAGTACTCATGTCCTGGGTATTTGGAGGAAATGAGGTGTCGAATTGTATAACCCATCTCTGGAATTGCTGAGCTGTGGTCAGGAAAGTCCTTATCACCAAGCACTGTCTGAGTGTCTCCCCTGTATACTGGGTGAGTTTAGAAGGTGGGAAGCCTCCTGGAGGGCTCCCAAACAGAAAACAATCAAAGCTGAAAAGATTGTTTGGGGTAAATTTTGTTTCCTGTAGGGCTGGTGGGTATCCGAGAGCCAGAGACATAGGGTTTTAAGATGGGCTGCTAGTGCGTACATGACAGACTCAGAAGACTGAAACCTACTTTGATTCTGGGAATGCGTAAAACAAAAATTTGAATCCAGGGTGGAGCTCCTTGCCAGTTAAAGCAAGATATTTTTCTATTCCAGGATTGAAAGTACATTTGTTCAGGCATGAGTGGTAAAGTGTGTAAATAATATAAAATTCTAGGTAGAATGTTTTGACAGATTACTTCCAGCCTGTTAAATAAAGGCAATGTGTAAATGGGTCCACTTAGAAAGATATCTGTGATCTGCTGGGTTAAAGGTTCATAACTGAGACATTTCAGATGCTCAAGATGTTTGGTAATTTTGACCCCTAAGCATTGCATGGCTCCTCTATGCCATTTAAAGGAGAAATCCTTTTTAAGATGGGGAGGTGGTATAATTGTAAAGGAGCACATCAGTTTGTTGTTCATTAATTTTATATCCTGCCAAGTCACCAAACTCTGCTAGGGTGTCCCAAACAGCTGGGAAGGAGTCTTCAGGGGAAGTCAGGGGAAAGTAAAGTATCATCTGCAAGGAGTGCTAGTTTATAATCTTTCCCCCATGGAAATTCCTTGTATATGAGGATTGGCTTGCATAGCTGCTTCCAGTGGCTCTAGATATAAAGTGAATAGCACTGGAGAGAGAGGGCAGCCTTGTCATGTTCCTCTGTAAAGGGGGAAGGGGAGGGTGAGGGACCTGTTTATTTAAAGATAGGCTTTTGAAAAAGCATATAGAGCCTGCTGCATCTTAAGTATTTTCGTCTGGGAAGCCAAATATCAAAAGTGTAGCCCACAAGAACAGCCAGACCACCCTGTAGAATACCTTGTCTGTGTCTAAACTGAGTAATGCCATCAGTATCTGATGTGTCATGGCACAATCCAATAATAGTATGGTTCTAGTGACACAGTCATGCACCAGATAGTGTCTGATAAAGCCAACTTAGTCTTTACCTGTTAAAACCAGCAAGAGGTTTTCTAGTTGGTGATCCCATATTGACATAAACATTTTAAAGTCATAGTTTAGAATTGATAATGGTCTATGGGAGGTGGCATATCCCGGGTCCTTATCCAGCTTTGGGATTGCCGAAATTGTGGCATATGCCCACAGTGGGGGTGGGTTGCCCTTCAAATGGATGACTCAGAAGGCTGCAAAGAATGGGGGAGCAGGATGTCTTTAAACTTCTTATAGAACTTGGCTGGGTAGCCATCTGGGCATGGGCATTTCTGGGTTTTCAAGTCTCTTAGGATGGCACAAACTTCTTCGGCCAGGATGGGGGTTTATTTATTTTTTTATTTAGTTTTTGCTGACCAGGTAAGTGCACTAGACAATGTCTGCCTATTTTCAGACACAACCCAGGGAAGGGGGATACAGATGAATGCCAACTGACCTTGAACCAGATTAAGCTGTTGAGTTAAGAGGTATGAGCTACCTCAGGTGTTAGTGATAGAAGAGGAAGACTCTGCAAAAACGTGTGTGTTTGTTCCGGGGTGGCAGTGCCTTCTGCCACATAGACGGTCTGGTAGTATTCAGCCCTTATTTTCCTGATCACCTCAGGCCTCTTTTCAAGGTTACTGGAATTGTGATCAAAGAGTTGCAAGAGGCACGCCTGTGTTTTACGGTCTGCAGTCTATGTGCTTTATTTTGAGTATTTCATGCTTCTCCTTCATAGAAGGAATGCTTTAGGTAAACTGGCATCTTGCTCATCTAGGAGCTTCAGGAGTGCCTACTTTACTTTGGCTATGTGGGCGAGAACAGTGGTATCTCCTTGTTGCAAGCAGGATTGAAGTGTAGAGACAGATTGTTGGAGTTCCAGACTTCACGTAATTTCTTTTTGCTAGCAGAACAGGAAAGAAGTTCTCCACGAAGCACCGTTTCATACTGTAACAGAGAATGGGATCAGATGTACTAGGGTCAGAATATTCTTCTATGAGTAGGGGAAGATGCTTTTTTAAAATGTGGAGCACTTCAGAATCACATAATAGAGTAAGGTTGAGCCTCCAATGCATAGCGTGCTGTAGCCTACCAAGACAAAATTTGGCACATACTAGGGCATGGTCTGATAACAGGGAAATGATGTTGAGGTATCTTGCACAGTGTCTTGAGTGTTCAGCCATGGTAATCACACAGTCGAGTCTGAGGATTTCATTCACAGGGCATGATGGATGTATTCTGTCCCTGACGGGAAGAAATGCCTCCAGAGATCCACGATTCCTAGGTGGGAAAGTGTGTGATGCAGGTATTTCTGTAATGGGGTTGTGAATAGGCCCTGGGCCCAGTGGCATCAAGCAAAAGATTTAAGGTAATGTTAAGAGCTCACCCCATAATGAGCTGGCCTTGAAACATTGGCAGCAGCTTATCGAAGAAGCTTTGTGCTACCCCTTTATCTAAGCCTATGAGAAATATATATACTGCCTAGGGTAAGCAGGGTGTCACATAGAGTATCGGTCATGATGACAAAGCGGCCCTCCAGGTCTGACACTTGTTCCTGGGGATGGAAGGGTACCCCCAGAATCAGAATCACTGCCCCGATGCCAACCTGATCTGTGAGAAGAAGCTGCTATAATGGAAACCCCTACTTTGGTGAATTTAGCATGCTCTGACACTGAGAGATGGGTCTCTTGGAGAAAAAAAATTATTTCTGGACTTTCTTTCCACAAGCATTGTAGTATCTAGCAGTGTTTAACAGGGCTATGGGTGCCACTGACATTAAAGGACAGGGCTTTGGAGAGACTAGCCATATAGAATCTCAAGGGCTACAAGCTCACGTTTTTAAGGGACCACCCACTGCCCACCAGAGAAGGTGGAAATATGCTAGAGTAGAGAAGAAAAAAAGGTAGAAAAAAATAGTTGAGAAGGCAGAGAAGTGATCAGGAATCAGTAACATTTCCCCAGAACAGCAAGGCAACCAGAGCAACTTCAGAATGAACTATTATACAAACATTTAACACATAAGAGAGGAGAGGCCAACTAGAGCTTCCCAGGTAAACAGATGTGGATAAGAACTTCCCAGAAACTTACTTTCTAAGCAGGGTAAAGCATAGAAACATAGACCATGACAGTAAAAAATGACCAGAGGTCTATCCAGTCTGCCCATATTACCTATAATCCCTGGAACCTTCCCTGGAACCTACTGTTCCTCCAGGGTACTAACACTCCCATCCTATCACCATTCCCCTCCCTGGTCTTGTTGCCTTGGGCAACCACTATTCTCTTCATACTATCCCTTGCCTGCTTGACAGTGTTTGTACCCACCACCTTGGCCGACAGACTGTTCCACGGTTCCACCATCCTTTCCGTAAAGAATTATTTTCTCACATCCCCCCTGAATCTCCCTCCTGCTAATTTCCACTCATGATCACATCACCTCGAGTTGGTAGTCAGGGTAAACAATTCCCTGCAGTTTACCTTGTTAATTTCTGTAAGGAACTTGAAGGTCTCTATCATATATCCCCCCTCCCTTCTAGTTTCCAGTGAGTACATATTTAGTGCCTTGAGGTGCTCCTTTTTATATTCGCTGTGCACACTAGTGCAAGTTGAACATCTTGCTATGTACAGGATTTTGAGAGGTGTGTCATGGTGGTACAGTGCAGGATACTCTACAAGGGGCTTGACTAATAATCAGCAAACCTGATCATGACACTGTTCAGGCATGAAAGTGCATGGATTTCAAAACAATGTGCCGACACATTCATAAATCAGCTCTTTCAGCAAGCACTGCTTCCTCCTCAACATTATAGCAATGGAAACTGAAACAGATTGTTAAATATTGGTTGTCTATTAAACTGGAGATTAGTTTACTACCTTCAAAATGCAACAACTTGCACATTTAAATACTTAGCATTGAAATATGTTCTTGCTACTAGCTTCATTTGAGCAGGTATTCTCTTTCAAGGAAGATTCATACCTCATAAATGTCATCCTTTCCCAGCAAGGAATCTCCTAAAAATATTTACACTGTTTTTGTAACCTCTTAAGACACTATCTGATAAGCACTACCTCAGACATAGATTACTATAGCAGAAGACATCTGTAAAGAACTGTTGTCTTTTTACAAATATTACTATGCTTTTTGAAAAAAAATACTTATATTGGGCTTCAGATGGCAAACACATTATGAAACTTTTAGCCCTGAAAACAGCCACCTTTTCTGTTTTTAAATATAAGTGTATAGCACAACCAGCAGTATCTAGAATACATGTTAGTATAGCAGAAGACAGCTGCTACTTTAACCCCTAAGACAAGTAGGGAATGGTATCATGTGTTACTCATTTTACTATGCTTTTGGGGGAAAAAAATTTATATTGAGCTACAGCAAACATACACACACATACTGTACACACTATCCTCATGGCCACAACATTCAAAATACATATTGCAATCTAATATGTTATAAAACAATAAAGAAACTCTTTATGTCAATCTTGGTTATGTGGAACACAGTGAAGTTCAGTTTATAGTAGATTTCCTTTAAATATTTCTTATCCTATATTTTGTATCCTGGATAGCACAGGGGAGATGATACATCTCATTCTCATAGGGATCTTCATTTTACACATTTTTGCACTGTATTTACTCAGGATGTCTCAGATCAGATGCAATATCTTGTTTTTAGTGGGGTCATTATTTTGCCATTTTTATAATGTATTTACCCAGTGTAGCCTAGTACAGATGTAAAATATTATAGTGTATGGTGGAACACTGTTCCGCATGGAGATCCATGCCTGAAACAGCGTTGTTGTGCTGCACTCAGTGCATCAGGATGTTGTTGTGCTGCGCTGAGTATGTCACTAGTGCAGCACAACATCGAACGTGGGCATGCATGCACAATTGAGCAGCCGCGGTGGTGAGGAAGTAAGCAGCGTGATGGAACTGCTGCTTAAGTAATTTGGGGCTTGGGGGACAGGACCTATGGGGAGAGGCTCGAAGAGCTAAATATGTACACATTGGAAGAGAGAAGGGACCGGGGGGGCATGATAGAGGTCGTCAGGTACATGAAGGGGTAAATAGGGGAGGAGCAGTCAGGGTGCTTTGAAGGAAGGAGGAGGGGGCCACTAGAGGGCATGGGTGGAAGCTGGAGAGGGGAAGATTCAGGAGAGAAAGGAGGAGGTGCTACTTCACTGAGAGGGTGGTGGAGCCATGGAATGCGCTGCCCAGGGGGCTGATGGAGGCAGAGACAGTGGATGGGTTCAAGAGGGGTGGGACAGGTACAGGGGAAGGGTTCTGGGAGTAAAATCCAATGCAGTGAGAATATCTGGAACTGGGAAGGGAGAAGCCAGAGAAGGCGAGGGGGGCAGCAAGGTCAGCTCCCAGGGTCGGGGCTGACCAAACGAGTAGACGCGAAAGACCGTTAGGCCTATTCTGCTGGCACTTTAGTATGTGAGTATGTAAGGCATTTTTTTTTTATTTGAGACCTGTTTGGGGGATAAAGGAGTGCAGCCCATGGTTGCCCATACACTATAAAAGATTGTGTATGAGCAACAAAACACAAACAAGGCAGTTGAACAATCTCAAGGTTTCCATGGTAACAGACCTCTCGAGCTTCACTCTCGAGGTCTCCGGTTACCATGGAAACCTCTCGATCGTACAACTGCCTTGTTGTGTATGATTGCTCATACACACTCTTCTATGTTTTCAGCATGTGCTGATTTTACGCAATGCAGCAGAATATTGTGTAGATGTAGAGCCCCACTGAAAATAAAATCCCATGCCTTCTGTGAACTATCCAGGCTAAATATATAGCAATCAGCAGGCATATTCTAGGAAAACACAATGTAGAAGTGTGTAAAAGGAAGACCACACTGAAACTGCCTTTCAGCAGATCTGCATTGTGCAAATTCATTAGCAGTAATGGGTAAAAGTATGACCACACTGTAAGTGATAGTTTACAAGATATGCTAGTTGAGATCCGATATATCATATATTGAATCTCAACTGGCATATCCTCTAAAATTTCAATATTTATTAATTTATTTATTGAAATGTTTCACGAGGAAGGCACACTGAACAACAAGTTGCTCATCTCCCGGTGCCACCTGGGGAGAAGGGTAAAGGGAGTATACATATAAAAAGTACAAAGATAAACAATATAATTAACAGAGTAGTGCAGTAAGAACAATATTGAAACTTACAGGCAATACAGCATAGCAGCAATGCAGTGTTCACAAGTAATAGTGCATGATCAATAATTGGTCAAGCTATTGGTGCAAGATACACAAACCATAAGTGCAGCAGTAAATAAGTTGAGACCTGAAAGGAGAGGGGATCAAGAGAGAGATGTGGGACAGTATTAGGTTTGTGGGGAAACAGGTACAGTTGAGGAGAGGAAGTTTCAAAGGGCGGTGGAGAAGGAATGGAGGGATGATGAGTGCCGAATTTGTGGAGGTAGAGCATTCCAGATTTTGGGGAAGCGGTGTTTGAAGGCAGACTGACCTGCCAATGTGGAGCATCGAGGGACAACAAGGGTCCGTGAGTCGGCAGACCTTAAAGAATGAGCAGGAGGAGGGGAAGAGAGGGAGATGGACAGATATGGAAGTAGAGAACTAAGCCAGAATTTAGAGAGGAGTTTGGCGCAGTGAGAGAGATGCTGGTTAGTGAGTGAAGAGAAGGAGAGAGAGAGAGAGAGGGGGCGATAAGAGGTCGCAGTGATGAGTGCGCACAGGACAGTCGAGGGCGAAGCGGCAGAAAGAATTGAAAAGGGGGTCCAATCTGGATAAGGTGGATTTGGGAGTAGGACTGTAGACTACATCACAGTAGTCAAAAATAGGAAGAATCATCTTTTAGACAATCGCACACCTGGCCATAAGAGGGACGCAATTAAGATTCCTGTAAAAGGTGCCAAGCCTGGGGAGCAGTTTGTTCAGGACAGCATCGCTATGACCAGAGAAGTTGAGGTGTTGGTCCAGCCAAACCCCAAGGTATCTGAATGAGGATGTATCCTCCAGTTGAGTCCTATCCAGGGTGTGGAAAGTGGGCAGAACAGGGAGCCGAGCAAGTCTCTACCTAGTGCCAAAGGTCCTGGAGACTGTTTTCTTGGCATTTAGCAAGAGTTGATGTAACGCAAGCCAGTACTGGATCTTGTCGAAGTCGAGCTGGAGTTTGATTTTCAGATCTGAGGGAGATTTTCCAGTGGTGAACAAGACGGTATCATCAGTGTACATATGGATGTGGGAGGAGGAACAAGCTGAAGGTAAGTCATTTAGCAATATAGAGAACAGGAGGGGGCCCAGTACAGAACCCTGAGGCACTTCAGTATGTATTTGGTGTGGAAGGGAGTTGGAGTTAGCAATTCTAACCGACTGTGTCCTCCCAGTGAAGTAGGCATTGAACCAGTTAGAAGCAGATTGTGAGAGGCCAGCTGCAGAGAGGAACTAGAGAAGCAGGGTGTGGGAAACTGTGCTGAAGGCCTTGGCAAGGTCGATGAAGTTGGCGGAGGTGATCAAGCCATTGTCCATTCCAGTGAGAATGGTATCAGTGAGCCTGAGTAGGTAGGAGGTGGTAGAGTGGGGTGAAGAAGTTGGAATCAGAGAGAAAGGAGGAGATTTGAGATAGGACAAGATGTTCCTGGAGTTTAGCAAGGGTACAGAGCAGGGAGATGGGATAATAATTCCCTGGAGAAGTGGAGTCACCACCCTTGGGGAGGGGGAGAACAACTACATACTTCTAGGGCATAAGGACCTCGGCAAGCAAGGAGATTTTCAGAATTTCGCTAACTGAGCAGGCGATCGCAGGGGCAGAGAGGTAGAGGAGCTTAGGGTCTAGTTCATCTGTCAAGCTGCCTTTGGATGGGTTTATGGACAGCAGAGCGGCTAGTGCATCCTCAGGCGAGACAAAGGAAAATGAGAAGGCAAGGGAATCTGGCGATTTGCTGAGGTCAGGATTGGTACTTTTGTATGGGGGTGGGCAGCGGGGGAGGGAGGCTAATAGGGTGGAGGCACACGAAGTGAAGTAGGAGTTGAATTCCTCGACCATTAATGCGTGATCTGCAACGAGGGAGTTGTTTATTTTAAGGACTGAAGGGGGAGGTGGGATGCTTTGGTGCATGTGTTTGCGGTAAGTTGTAAAATAACTAGGTAATTTGGTTGCCTTATGCTTTCTCCATGCCTGATCATGTGCTCAGAGGCAGGCCAGGAGTTCTGGAGTGATCCATGGTATGTGATTAGCGCATAATCTGGTACGTCTTAGAGGGGCATAATGGTTCCAGATGGAGAGAAATTTGTCTTTAAAGTAGGCTAGGGCAGCGCCCACTTGGGGAGCCATGGTTAACAGGGACCAGTCGGTGTTTGCTAAGTCTTGGAGAAGGGGGGTAATGTCAAGGGATTTATAGGAGTGGGTTAGAATTATTTCAGGAGGAGCCGGCCCGGTGGCACTGAGGGTTGAGGTGCTGGATGCCACACCCCGCATCACGCTGGTGACCCGCGTTTGGGAAAGAGCCCGGCCACCAGGGTGAGAAAGAATTGAACATCCGAGGACTGCCTCTTCTCTCAGGGAGGGAGGGAGGGAGGAGGATAGCTGTCCCACCGGCTGAATGCCTCTAGCGATGACTAGAAGGGGATATAGGTCGTGAAGCTTGAGCCAACATACGAGTCGTGGAGGGGGGAGGGAGGAAAACCAGGAAAAATCAAGCCTGTCAGGCACGATGATGGCCTGCCGCCCGGGAGCGGTCCCAGAGTCTGGATTGGGTCTCTGGGGGGTGGAAGCCTGCAACCTCCCCCTGGCCCTGCTGCGGAGAGCAATCTGAGGGGAAATTTCTGGAGCCACCTAGTATGGAAGCAGCAGAGCCGGAGAGTCCCTCCATTCGGAGGGCCGAAGCCACTTGCCAGGGCTCAGAGGAGTAAAAAATGTATATGGGAAAATAAAAAAAAAAGAATTATTTTGGGAGATTTAGGCCTGTGGACCTTCCTGACTAGGAAAATGAAGTGATAATCACTTAAAGCATCAGGTAGAATACCGGCATCAATGACGGATGCGGGTGAGATGTGAGGGCCCAGTCAATCAAGGTGTGGTTTGTGGTTTTATTATTCAGTCGGGTGGGTTCTTTGATGAGCTGGGTTAAATTTTGGGAGCTTTAAAATGGTTTTAATGCTTTACCAAAATGAAATAAATATTTTAAATATCAGCTTGGTTACTCTTTCCTCATAGGTCTTATCCCATATGCCCAGAGCCATTGTAGTTGCCCGTCTCTGCACCACCTCCAACTTGTCTATGTTTTATTTCTCAGATGGGGCCTCCAGAACTGGATGCAGTATTCCAGGTGCAATCTCATTAGTGTCTTATATAGAGACAAGATGATCTTCCTCTTTATATGCCTGATATCCCTCCCTATGCATCCAAGCATCTGGCTAGCCTTTCCAGCTGCCTTATCACACTGCCCAGTTTCTCTTAGGTCCTGCGAGGTGCTAACTCCCAAGTCCCTTTCCTACTTTTCGACTGTCAGTACCTCCCCACATAGTTTGTACTTTGCCCCGGGTTCTTGTGCCCTATTTGCATGATCCTGCACTTCTCTGCATTTGTTGTTGTTGTTTAACCAGGTATAGCACACTAAGCTGAAAGCTTTTTTACAGGAGCGACCTGGGAGCACAAGGAGGTTAAGTGACTTGCTCAGGGTCACACAGTATGCAAGTGGAAGCTGTGGGATTCAAACCCAGGTCTGGTCTACTGGATGTCACCAGATTTGCAGCTCAGAGTCTTAGACCACTGCGCTATACTGCCTCCATTTAATCCTAGCTGCCATTCTTCAGACCACTTCTCCATTTTTTTTTTGTGTTTATGCCCCCGTTTTTTCCTCATTTTTGCCTGACTCCTCATGCCATGGCCATGCGTGCACCTGAGGAGGAACATGAATGCTGTGGTTCCGCAGCGTCCTCCCTCTGCTTGCCACCTGCCTGCACTACCCTCAGGCCTCCACCTGGGAGCAGCTGGACTGCGGGGCAACAGGATCCCTCCCCAGGAGAGGAGAGCTGCCTTGTGGCTGCTCAATCCTGCTCCCCCCCTCCCCCTAGCTGGCCTTCGAAAACCCGGGCTCGCTTCTGAACCCAGGTCACTGACGTAGCATGAGGTGTGGCATTCAGCGACTCAACCTTCAGCGCCACCAGGCTGGCTCTCCAGTTTTTTCAGGTCTTCCATCATTCTTTCAACATCCCCTGGCACATCCACCCTATTCTATGCCTTTGTATCCTCTGTGAGGAGAAATGCCTTCCCCTCCAGTCCCTCTGCAATGTCCCCAACAAAGACATTGAAGAGGACCGTCCCCAACACCAACCCCTGCAGCACCCTGCTCATCACCTCTCCCTCTCCACAGTACCCCCTGTTTACTACAACCCTCTGACTCCTGCCATTCAGCTAGGTCTCCACCAACAAAACTATTTTCGGATCCACCCCTAGGCTGTGGAGTTTGTTAATCAACCTTCTATGGGGGATGGTGTCAAAGGCCTTTCTGAAGTCCAAATGGGCCACATCCACTGCATCTCTCTGGTCCTACCTTAGTAACCCAGTCGTGCTGTAGATTAGTACCTTAAGTTAGTGCAAAACACAGTGCTTATCCAAAATACAGTAAAAGTTAGGCTTAGATGTATAATAAAAGCCATATGATGGCTCCACCAAGCCACAGTGACAGAAATTTTGCCCCAATCCTTCACACTGAGCCACCAAAGAGCCACCTATCTGCACTTTCTAATAGTTGTGATACACATACGCTGACTAATACAAATACACATATATGCATATATATTACAGTATAACATAGCACTGCACTGTCTGCGTACATAGAGCTTTGCCCCCCACACACACACACACACATACACTGCCTTATATGGCGTAGCCGTATACCATTCGAATATCGAAGTTTTGACATCGACTCCCTACATGAAACCCTGGCGTCGGCGAGGAGATTTTTCATTAATGAGGGTAGCACCTAACTCCACTGTCTGTGTGGCGTGGGAGTTAGATATTTAAAGTAGGGGATGTAGAGGCTGGCCCCCACTATTACAGTTAAATGTGGTGGTCAGTGTCAGCATGTTGTGGGCTGTTGTTGGGATGCATTTGCTATGTCAAGCGGGATTGCATCCCAACAACAACCCAAAACACACTGACACTGACCACCACACTTAACTTGCAAAGTGGGGGGCTGTGCCTATATCCCCTACTTTAAATATCTAACTCCACGCACACAGACAGTGGAGTTAGGTGCTTACCCTCATTAATGAAAATCTCCGTCGACGCCAGGGGTTTCGGCGTAGAGTCATGTCAAAACTTCGATATTCGAATGGTATACGCCATATAAGGCAGTGTATGTGTGTGTGTGTGGGGGGGGACAATGCTCTATGTATGCAGACAGTGCAGTGATATGTTATACTATAATATATATGCATATATGTGTATTTGTATTAGTCAGCGTATGTGTATCACAACTATTAGAAAGTGTAGATAGGTGGCTCTTTGGTTAGTGCAAAAAGTGCTAAAAATGCTAGTCTACATTTCCCTGCTATCTAGATCAGTTTCAGCCTTCTGCATATCATTACTTATTTAACTGAGGTGTCTAGTGGCAACTCCCCATCCTCTGATGTCCCTCAGAGCCTAAAAAGAAGAAAACGATCCTGTGATGTCTTTTCTTTTAATC
This sequence comes from Neoceratodus forsteri, assembly GCA_016271365.2. Taxonomy (NCBI): domain Eukaryota; kingdom Metazoa; phylum Chordata; order Ceratodontiformes; family Ceratodontidae; genus Neoceratodus; species Neoceratodus forsteri. The sequence goes on along the minus strand of CM028137.1, from coordinate 723,838,951 downwards.
TGTAAACGTGTGTGAAGATGGTGCACTGCTATGTTATACTCACTGGAATATATATGCATATATGTGTATATGTATTAGTCAGCGTGAGTCCATCACACCAGTTAGAAAGCGAAGTGAAGTGGCTCAGCAATCAGTGCAAAAATTGCCAGTCTACATTCCCCTACTATCTAGATCAGTTTCAGACTTATGCATGATATTTCCGATTTAAATGAGTTGAGAGTCTGTTGCTGCCCCACTGTAACTGTCCACCCCCCCCACCATGCCCATCACATCCCATTCCACCCCAAGCCCAGCCCATATTAGTCTTCTGGCATGGGGATCTGCTCCTAGACTTAGTACAACATCAATACCAGCAGTGAACATCTGGCATTAACAAATGCTTGGGTTTTTTTGTTATAATTGAGCAATTTATTGGAGTTCATTGGAGCATAGGGATACGTACAATCATAAATAAGTCACCAAATACATTTTATTAAATCAGTAGTTGTGAAATTTGAATATTGCAATCATTAAATATATAAACCTGTAACATTAACAGTCAATAAAAATATTAAAATATTCAGAAATTAATTGACTTTTGTGTATGCCAGAATGGCTTGATCTGCCAGGAATGAACCTTCCTTGATCTAGGTGGATCACATCTGGCAGAAATTTCAATATCCTATTATTTAATATTTTTGCAAAAATGTTGTAGTCAGTGTTTAGAATAGCAGTAGGTCTACAGTTTTCTATTTTTCTGTGACAACTGAGTGTCTCTCCTCTGAACCACATTCTATAAGGAACTGTACTGGTGAGAGAGAACCTTACGTAATATCACTCAGTTTAGACTGTACAGGCTTATATAAGACATGGTGACAGCGTATGATTGGGGTATCACATGTACAATTCTGATGTTGTCAGGTAGTCAGGCTGTTTCACAGATCCAGACGTGAGAAAAACCAAACTTGAGAACTTAGAAAACAACAACTGGTGGAATGAATTTCTCACCACTAGAAACAAAATATGTGGAGTACTTCCTACACCTCCCTTACTCCCTCAACCTTACATAAATATATATATATATATATATATATATATATATATATACCTATTTCACTTGCATCATATCTTATTATCCAAATGTTAACAGAAAAATCTCAACATCATAGCATGCCAAACAAACCTCTCCTATTTCTGGAACAGGTGTAAGTTGTGGAAGGGGACAGCCAGCTACAACTCAAGGCATACCAGGCCCCTTTAACAGATTTACTGCTAAACTAGTGGGGAAGTGCAGAAGGGTACACTCCTGCTATACTGCCACTAAAGTGTTATACGTCTGTAACCCCCCTATAAATGGGGGTTCCCAAAAGTCTTCCCAGAGCTTGCCTAATTGCTCTCAGTCTGGATGGTGTTTGGCGTTAAAGCAGTTTAAATGCTGTTGCAATGAGTTCTTTTAAAGCCTCCATGTACTGTCTCTTTAAAGGCTGCCAGCCTGCAGTCATAATTAGTTTGAATGGGGGAACCGTGTGTTTCTATGCCCGAGTCCCGCCCGGACTGCTGACTAATCGCTCAGTTTCTGCCATCGCTAAATGTGCAGAGTGAGCCCTGTTGAAAGATGTAACTGATTGCTGGTAGATCATGTAAATAGTAGTAAAAATGTAGTTATTCTAACCTGCCTTCTTGCAGCAAGGACTGTTTCTGTTTAGCTCCACCATTTTGGTCCCGGACTGCCGAATGGGACCAATCAGTACTTTGGACTCTCAAATGGAGCCTGCTGAAATGGGACTGTGTGGAGTGAGACTCTGGGAATTGTAGTTTCTCGACTGTTGGTGCATTTTTGTACCTACAGATGGAGCCCTGCTGTGACTGACATCTGAACCGACCAACCAAACCTTTTGGATCTGAGTGAAAGCCCCTGAGCTGTCTGCTGGCAAGCCAGATTCAAGTTGGGAGCTGGAGAGAGAGAGAAGGAGCTCTGAGTGTGCAAGCGGCCGTTCAGTGCCGTAGTTCGTGCGGGAGAACCGTGGAAGGCCTGATTCCTGGCCTACTAGCCTGCTATCTGCCCCAAGAGGGAGAAGAGGACGTTTTCGGACTGAATCCGAATTTGTAGAGAGTAAAGCAAGCAGCTGAATTATTACCAGGCTCACCCTGTAGAAGACCGAATATTTTGCTGAAAGCGAACGGCCTGTCAGGACTACAGCTACTGAATTGCTCCCGGGTTTAGCAGTGATTTTTGCGATCGGGATCGAGAAGTCGCCTGCCTGGTACAGTAAACTTTCTTTACATATGAATGTGCTATGTGCTGGATGGGGATCGTGATCTGATTTCCCCCATTGTTGTAAACTGTGTGTTAGCACTGGAAGTTGTTTCCCAGCTATACTCGGACTGAATCCGTGCTGCCTGATGCAGATAGGCCCTGCTACGAGGGTCTTGTCTCACTACCCTGCTGCACAGAAAAGATCCATCGACAAGGGGCCAGCCCCTTACACCTTGCTTGAACAAGAACAGAGCCAAAGCAACTCATGTGGGCCCTGCCTCCTCTGGCAATCCAGAGAGATCATCAAACAGCCCTCCTGTGTTTAGCCTGGGTACCGTGAGTAATTATCAGTGTAGCTCCCTGCAACTTTTGTTCAATCAAAGTGTGTCATCTGATTGTTTTGTGCTTTTCCTTCTATGAACTGAGCCCTCCGGCTCCAGATTACAAATTGTGTGTGCATGTTCCTTTTTCTATCACAGGGCCCTAACCAGCTGCAACGCCAGCCTACCCCAGGCAAAGGACCTGGCTAGCCCCTTTCCCCATCCTGGGTACCCACAGAGTGTGACTGAGTGGGACTCTAAGTGCATGCACAGTAGTGTGATTATTAATGTGTTTTAAGCCAATTAACCTGATTCTTCCCCTCCTTGTTACAGACCCCCTGAATAAATCAGATCTTACTGTTTCTGCATTTAAACTGACTGTGGTTTCCATTTGTATTGGGGGTACTGTACTATTGTTATTTGTGCTGCCTAACCTTGTTTTACAGGGGGTCCTCAGGGTCGAACCGGAGAAATCGACCCTGGTGGTAAGTCTCAATTGTGAAGGTATTCATTGGGTCTTGTGTGGGCCACTAGTAGGAATTGAGGGGGATCACAGTGTCCCAGAGGGCTGTGATCTGGTTAGCGTAACCCAAACCAACCCAGACCTTTGGGTGGAGGCACCCGTTTCAGAACTCAGGCCCCTTAACCTGTTGGTAGCCAAGCAGCAAGCAGGGGTGGTAACCCAAGGGATAGCGCCATCTAGGGGTTACATCTTGGAGGCACCACTGGGATTAGCGTCCCCTAGTGGCCAAATTTATGAATTGCTGTTAAAAATAAATGGCTATCCCAACCGAAGTGGCTGTACACCAGTTGGTGGGGTGGTGTACTGGGTAGGAGATTGACCCCCAAAATGCTATGCTTATCTTGGATATTCCCCTGGGTACCAATAAGGACACTGTAGAGGGAGTACTTTCCAAGGTTGAATGTTTACAAAACCCTGTGGTGGTGGGTTGACAGGCTAATCTGCTCACCCAAAGTTTCATGGCCTTAGTAGAGTGTAAGGACCCAGTAGACAGTTCCAAAGTGCCACGGACTATCACCCCCGAAGGAGCCCTCACTGCCTGGAGAGTGATAACTAAAGACAGTAAAGACCCCAGGGAGAATAAGCCCCCCCCCCCACTATCTGAGACTTTTGAGGAGAAATTTTCTAAGTTTTTGCTGGAGGAACAGAAAACTGTGGAGGACTTAAACTATTCCTCCACCTAGGGGTGTTCCTCCCCTTACACCCCCTCCCGCTCCAGCACCCGTTATTGCCCCTCCTTCTGGGCCTGTGCCAATGCTGGCCCCTATGTCTGTACCTGCCATTAGTCACGACTCTTACCGAAGGTTGAGAATCTTCCCCAGCACCCTCCCCACCCCTCAGGGGGAGGATGATTGGGAGACCTGGATAGATTGTGTTGCCACCTTGGTACATGAGTGACAGTGTGCGGAGACTGAGAAACGGAAAAGAATCCTAGAAAGTTTGAGGGGTCCCGCCCTTGAGGCCATTAGATTTTTGAGGCCCACAAACCCTGATGCATCTGCCCAGAAGTACCTGTCTGCACTCGAGGGCACTTTTGGGAGCATTGAGTAAGGGGAGAGCTTAATGTGGAAGTTTCAAGGTACAAAACAATGGCCAGGGGAATGTTTGTCCGCATACATTACTCGTCTAGAAAGAGCTCTACAGATAGCTTATCAAAAAGGCGGGATAGCCGCTAGTGACTTAAACTGTGTGAGATTGGGGCACATACTGCAACATGCAAAGCATTCTAAATTGCAGCTCCTTTAATTAAGGCTCCAAGATTGAAGGGATAACCCACCGGACTACTGTGACTTGATAAAAGAACTCCAGGAGGTTGAAGATGAAGAGGGGGATTGTAATTCTAGGGTGAGCACAGCCCAAGTGATCATGGCATCGGAAGACCCTTCCGAAGTGGGGACCAATGAGGGTATGACACTGTGGGCTAAACAGTGGGGAGTACAGTTGCTGAAGGAAGTCAGAGAGGTACAACCGGATGTTCTCTCTGAGGTTCCCCCAGTGGAACAAGATTCTGGTCCTTCTCTGGTCGTGACTGCCATGGGGTTGGGGGTGCACCCTCAAGCATCTTATAACATGGACAGCCCTCAGAGTGAGATCAAAGGATTGACTGCAGCCCTGAAGGAACTAGTGAGACACATTGCACTCCGCTTTCCACTGCCAGCAGATATGGGACCCGAACCCTTGCTAATACTTCAGTTCCTCAGGCAATGTTTTCTCCAAAGGTGCCCTGAGAGCCTGTCATTTGTCACAATTGCGGCAGGGACGAACATTTAAAAAGGGAATGTCAGTCTCAGAAGGACTTGGAGAGAGTGGTGAGTCGTCTTCAGGGAGAGCTTCGGAAAAAGAAGCGGTGGTCAAGGGGTGCACGAAATGACCGCAGTGAGGGTTCGAGAAACCCTAACACAAATTCCTTTGTGGCTAAATCGTCTGGCCGGGCCTCTGCTGCCGTCCCTTTAGACTGGTCCAAGGTGGTGGTTCCGTCCATGGAGACAACAGTAAAAGTGAATGGTGTGCCCATCAGAGCCGTGCTTGACAGTGGGTCTCAAGTGACTATTCTGTGTCAAAATTGGTACAGTAAGCACCTGCCTGATGTGCCCCTACAACCCCTGGAAGGTTTGCATGTCTGGGGGTTGAGTGAAAAGTCGTATCCATACTCTGGGTATATCCGGATCTGGCTGTCTTTCCCTACTTCGGTGGCTGGAGTGGCAGAACAAGTAGAGACCCTGGCCTTAGTGTGTCCCCCTACTGGACTGTATGATGGGGTCCCTTTATTAGTTGGGATGAATGCTCACATGTTCGGGAGGTTGGCGCAGCTACGCTACAAGAAACAGGGGCAACGGACTGGTAGAGCTTTGAGGATTTCTGCCTTGATCAAGAAGGCTTATGAGTCACGGAAGAGTGCTGACAAGATGGATGTAGATGAACCGGTTGGGGTTGTATGGAAGAAAGATCCTGAGTCTATGATCCTGGCCCCCAATGTCCAGTGTACCTTACAAGGGGAGGTCCGCTTAAGAAAAGATGTCAGGACAATGCATCGTAACCATTTGTTGCCCATTGGTCAGATAATGATTGAATCTGAGCTCCCAGAAGTTGCTCCCTCTGGACCGGTGACACAAGCTGCTGCAAGACAGAGACAGAGAAAGCCTGCCCCCGTAGTCACTGACTCAAGGTTTCCTCCACAGCAAACCCAAATTGATAATGACTGTCAGTTCACTTCAGATGAAAGCGAGTGCAACTATGGTTATTACCCTTCTTATGAACTGAGTCAGTTGTTTCAAGGTAACCCCCTGGTCAATTATGGGGATGAAGCTGGGCCTTCTGGACTGCCTAAGCCCCCAGGTTTGTCCTTGGAGCCAATACTCCCTGATAGTGAAGTACAGAGTATCACGTCTGATGATACTGAGTCACTTTGTATGGTGGAACTGTTTGAATTACCTGAGGAAAAAACAGATGAGCTGAGACCGACTGGTGATTCACCAGAGCCTGAGGAGTACCTTGAGTGTCATGATAGTTCACTTCCAGTGCCAAAGAGTTTTTCAAGTGAGCAAAATGTGGTGGAACAAGAACTTGCTGATCCAGAGGCAGACAGTGCCTCAAATCTGAATTTTTCTGCCCAGAAAGAGACTCCCCTTGCAAGTAAGGAAAGGGCCGAGAGTGAAACTAGAGGTACAGAGACTGTAACTGCCTGTAAAATCAGTAGTGTGCCTCAGCTATGACTCCCCTGGGAGGCCTGTGGATTTGCCTCTCAATGTGGTCCATAAAGGATTGTATGTGTCCCAGAGCTCACTGCCCAAACTAAGCTTAAGTGCCAACTCCAGGTTAATTGTTCTGCCCTCCAGGTATGGTGCCCCTGTCCCCTCTAGCCCCAAGGTAGCTGATAGGGAAGGGCCCCCATTATCAGTGTTTCATGTGCAAGAAGAGGTAACCTGAATACCTGTATAGTGTGTGTATAAGTTGTATAGTGTGTGTATAAGTTGTATAGTGTGTGTATAAGTTACCTGTGTAAAATGCATCTGACATAATTCAGAATGGGTATAGTGACATGAAACGTGCATAATATGTATAGTAATGGTTAAGTATGCTGACTGATGTATAAAATGTGATGTTATAAATGGATGATATAATTTGCAGTTGAAATTATTGTAAAGGTACCTACTTGACGCAGATGCCAAGTTTTTCCAGGCCAGGAAGGGTGTAACCCCCTATAAACGGGGGTTCCAAAAAGTCTTCCCAGAGCTTGCCTAATTACTCTCAGTCTGGATGGTGTTCGGCGTTAAAGCCATTTAAATGCTGTTGCAGTGAGTGCTTTTAAAGCCTCCATATACTGTCTCCTTAAGGGATGCCAGCCTGCAGTCATAATTAGTTTGAATGGGGGGACCATGTGTTTCTATGTTGGAGTCCCGCCCGGACTGCTGACTAATCGCTCAGTTTCTGCCATCGCTAAATGTGCAGAGTGAGCCCTGTTGAAAGATGTAACTAATTGCTGGTAGATCCTGTATATAGTAGTAAAAATGTAGATGTTCTAACCTGCCTTCTTGCAGCAAGGACTGTTTCTGTTTAGCTCCACCATTTTGGTCCCGGACTGCCGAATGGGACCAATCAGTACTTGGTACTCTCAAATGGAGCCTGCTGAAATGGGGCTGTGTGGAGTGAGACTCTGGGAATTGTAGTTTCTGGACTGTTGGTGCCTTTTTGCACCTATAGATGGAGCCCTGCTGTGACTGACATCTGAACCGACCAACCGAACCTTTTGGATCTGAGTGAAAGCCCCTGAGCTGTCTACTGGCAAGCCAGATTCAAGCTGGGAGCTGGAGAGAGGAGCTCTGAGTGTGCGAGCGGCGGTTCGGCGCCGTAGTTCACGCGGGAGAACCGTGGAAGGCCTGATTCCTGGCCTACTAGCCTGCCCTGAAAGGGAGAAGAGGATGTTTTTGGACTGAATCCAAATTTGTAGAGAGTAAAGCAAGCAGTTGAATTATTACCAGGCTCACCCTGTAGAAGACCGAAGATTTTGCTGAAAGCGATCGGCCTGTCAGGACTATAGCTACTGAAGTGCTCCCGGGTTTAGCAGTGATTTTTGCGATTGGGACCGAGGAGTCGCCTGCCTGGTACAGCAAACTTTCTTTACATATGAATGTGCTAGGTGCTGGATGGGGATCGCGATCTGCTTTCCCACATTGTTGTAAACTGTGTGTTAGCACTGGAAGTTGTTTCCCAGCTATACTCGGACTGAATCCGTGCTGCCTGATGCAGATAGGCCCTGCTACGAGGGTCTTGTCTCACTACCCTGCTGCACAGAAAAGATCCATCGACGAGGGGCCAGCCCCTTACACCTTGCTTGAAAAAGAACAGAGCCAAAGCAACTCGTGTGAGCCCTGCTTCCTCTGGCAATCCAGAGAGATCATCCAACAGCCCTCCTGTGTTTAGCCTGGGTACCCTGAGTAATTATCAGGGTAGCTCCCCTGCAACTTTTGTTCAATCATCAATTGTGTCACCTGATTGTTTTGTGCTTTTCCTTCTACAAACTGAGCCCTCTGGCTCCGGATTACAAATTGTGTGTGCATGTTCCTTTTTCCATCACAGGGCCCCAACCAGCTGTGATGCCGGCCTACCCCAGGCAATGGACCTGGCTAGCCCCTTTCCCCATCCTGTGTACCCAGAGAGTGTGACTGAGTGGGACAGTAGTGTGATTATTAATGTGTTTTAAGCCAATTAACCTGATTCTTCCTCCTCCTTGTTACAGATCCCCTGAATAAATCAGATCTTACTGTTTCTGCATTTAAACTGACTGTGGTTTCCATTTGTATTGGGGGGTACTGTACTATTGTTATTTGTGCTGCCTAACCTTGTTTTAAAGGGGGTCCTCAGGGTCGAACTGGAGAAATCAACCCTGGTGGTAAGTCTCCATTGTGAAGGTACTCATTAAGTATTGTGTGGGCCACTAGTGGGAATTGAGGGGGGTCGCATTGTCCCAGAGGGCTGTGCCCAAGCTAGTCTGACCACTACCAACCCTGACCTCTGGGTGGAGGCACCCGTCACTGAACCTAGGCCCCTTAACCTGCTACTAGCCAAGCAGGCAGGGGTAGTAGCCCTTGGGATACCGCCACCTAGGGGATACATGTCATACAGAGTGCACTGATAAAATTAGATCTCCAGCCTCCCGGTACTCCTTTCAACAAGCAGCTGTTGATAAGTAGGAGGGGGGCTAAAGCCCCATATATAGTAGTGTGATGTTGACAACTTAGTGTCAAACGGTGGGCCAGCACCTCAACAGTATGCAAGCATAGGTATGGTTATTGCACACCTTCCCCAACCAAAAATTAATATATATAATTCTGGCCCAGTTTTAGGTATAGGTATTTCAGGCCGAAGGTTGCATGTACTGCCTGGTCTGCCCCGAAGTCTCCAGGTCTCCTCTCCTCCAAATCCTACTTCCAGTGCAGATCCACCTGATAAAGAGGTCCTGATGAGGATACCTCAGCTGATCTAGGGTCCAGGGCTGGAGTCCACCCAATAGTCCATGGTACCAGTAGAAATAAAGGGTGGTAGGATGGCAGAAGGTTAAGTTTGTATGGAGCAAGGGTTAACTAATGTGCTGCCCATTTGGAGCATTAGTGGCCAGCTAATTTTTTTTTTTGTCACCTCAGGATGTCAGATCCCCCCCCCCCCACACACACACACACACACTGTTATGTGGTGGGTGAGATCCAGAGGCCTCATGATTTTGGCTGAGTAGGGTGCTGAGCTGGCAGTGTCAGAAAAGTACATGCTCCATATCAATTTCAAAAGCCCTTAATTCTGGCTCTAGAGGTAGGGGAACCCAGAAAGGTTCCGCTCCTCCTTTGCCCGCCATGGGACTGCAGACCTCAGATAGTAATCTGTCCATCTAGGCATCTTGTTGCTTCATATTACAGTATAGGGGGTGTTACTGAGCCAGAATATGTTTAACTGTAATGTAAAGGACTGACCTTAGTTCTCCCTCCCCCCATGGATCCATTTCCTAAGGGGATGAGCCACCAAGGAACGGCTAGAGAGCTCCCAGAACCCCCAGAGCAACCCCAGCCAACATCAGTTCAATAATGAGGGATAACCACCCACAGCTACAGCCACTGTGAAAAACATGGATAGGGAAATACAACCTTTATGTTACTTCAAACATATTATTATTAACCGTAGAAAACCAAGAGCTAGATATTTTCTTTCTTTTTTTTCCTAGCTCCTTCCTCCAGGTAGAGGAGGTCCTGGCCACCCACCCCACTCACCACCCCCTCCATCCCCAGGCTTACCCCCCTGGGCAGTGCCACCAGACGGATGCCCCTTCCCCAAGGTACTTGGTCATCTGCCCCTGGCTTATCCCCCCCAGAGCGGAGCCATGGGAGCAGGACCCCCCCAGTGGACTTTGGTCTGTAGCAGGTGCAATGGCAGAGATTGGTGCCATAAATAGTGGATGGTGTTTTGTTTTTTTTTCCTTTGGGGCGGGGATGTGCAATGATGCCAGCGTCTGCCCCATCCCCTTAACATATGGTGCCGGCTGTGACGGTACACCCAGCCTCCACCAGAGGTCCGCATTGCGACGGACACTCTTCTCCCCCCCCCCGGGAGGAGGACAGCAGTCCCTGGGATGCTCAATCCTTCTCTCCCTCTGACTCCCGAGTCCATCCCCGAACCTGGAATGTCGGCACTGCAAGCGGATGCCTTGCCGCTACGCTGGCAAGCTAGCACAAGAGCTAGCAATTTTAAGTTATGCACTGTCTATGATCTAAAGTCAGTCCTGTGGGAGAGAGAACTGCTTATGGGGGGGGGGGCTCAAGGCCACCAGTGACTATACATATTCGGCTCCCTGAAGCATGTAAGAAACAGTTGCTAAATGGACTGTTAGCAGACATCAGTCCCCAATCACACTTCACAGGATTAAGGATTGAATCCAAATGTCCTGGGGCACTGCCCCTGCGGAGTTGGCCGGGCACAGTGATTGAGGGAAGAGACATGTAATCCAGAATTCCCCAGCATAGCTCAGAAGAGTTAGGGAGTGCTGAAGACGTAAATAAAAATTCTATTGTAGGCTGGCTACCCTGACCGCAGTCCCCCCACCTTCTCTCCCACAAACTCGATAAAATGTTAGAGGTCCGTATGGCCGTGCTGATTCAGGTCTGGTCAGTGCATTTAAATGATTGCAATTGTTGCTTAATGCCTTTCATGGCTGTTGCACTCTGTTGTCTTCACTCAGCCACTGAAGATAAGTGTGTCACGTGGATTGCCTGAGCACATTTCAATCTTTTGGCCCTGGTGCACATCTAGGTTGGGGTACATCGATCCCTCTTCATTTCATTTCCTTTAGGGCATCCTCCGAGGTCACTAAGTGCTGGGCGCCATCAAGGAACATGATGGTGATCCTGGGTGGGTGCGGGTGGTCTGAAATTTTAGTTGTTCAGCAGACAGCACTCTCAGGATAGGGGAGTAGGCCAGTCTATGGGCTAAAGTGGTCGGAGAATAATTATCAAAGATACCCATTTGCCCTTGTACATGACCTGTTTCATACACCAGGGGCAGGATTCACAAAACCCATGAAAGTTCCGTAGCTGCGGGTAAACCTCATTGCAAGTGGGTTGATACTTGTGGATCTGCAGGTTACCCGCAGCAGTGGGTATTCATAAAGGTGGAGCTGGATTAGGACCGGCTCCACGATTTATGGCTGCTTGCGGGTGGTGTTGCCTGGGAGATCACCGCAGCTGTGGAAAGTTGCTACAGCTGGTTGGAGCAGCTGTAACACCTTCTGCAGCTGCAGCGGCTGTGAATTGCTATCACTGCCGCTGCAGGGATTTCAGTCCACAACTGTGGCTGCAGAATGGGACTTAGTTCCCAGACCCTTTGAGAATCCTGCCCCAGGCTCTCAGCAGGATGTCAAGCTTAGCTGCACAGCTAAGAAATTTCAAAAGAATAGGGCACAGGTGATCCTCCGGACTACTAGGCTTATGTGCCAGGGATCGGTGTACCCTTTCTATATCTAAAGTGAGCTTAGGATTCAGCTGCAGGGTCTTTCTCAAAAAGACCAGGACTACCACTATCTCCCGGCCTTCCTCATTTTCAGGTACTCCTGTAATGCGCAGGTTATTTCTTTGAGACCAGTTTTTGCGGCCTTCACACTTTTTACGCAAACTTTGGCATTTACCTAGGACATGAACTAGGACTTGCTCGAGCCTGTACTTGCATGAGTCTCCAAACCTGCAAATTTGATTTCAACTGCTGCAAGGCTTAATTGAAAATTAGCATGTATTGTCTTGATTTCCGTGTCTTAAACTCCTTCAGTTCTGCAAGGATGGCAGTGGTGGAGGGCTATGCGGGAGGTGCTGAGGAAGGATCTGCTATGTTGGTATGTGGAGTGGCAGGCTTAGGAGAGTGAGCAGCTGAGTGCTTTATTCCCCCCCCCCCCACACCATTTGAGATCTCAAGTTGGGTTTGTGCTCCTCTATACCAGAATTTAAAGGCAATTCACTGTTTAGCTTGACAGAGGAGTTGGTTGCGAGATCGGAAGACAGAGTGCGGGTTTCAAGGCTGCATCTCTGTTGGTAATCTCACCAGAAGCCTCTCCCCCCTTCCTGTCTTCTCCACGCTGGATGGCACCCTTCTTGAAGAACTCCCCCTGCTTTCAAATACCTTGGTGTGTGCCTTGGTCATAGGCTGGACTTCTCTGACCACAGTGATGGCATCCATGCCAAGCTCTGTCCCAAACTCAAGTGTCCTGTACCACAATAAGGACTGCCTTTCTCCTCAGGTCCGCCAGGAGCTAGTCACCATAATGGATCTCGGTTTTCGACTGACTATGCAGATGTGATCTACCGCACCCCCCCCCTTCCCTCACCAGACTGAATAACCTTTGCAGTGCTTTCTGCCACTTTGTTACCCACTCATCCTCTCATACGCATCACTGTTCCCTCTACTCCCCTTTCCATACTCCTTCTCCCTTCACGTTGCCAGTCCCGCTGTGCTTCCTTCATCTCAAAATTATTGATTTTGATCCCTCCTCTCTCCCATAAACTCTTCCTCCTACTGCCTTCCTTCCAGAGACCCTTGCACCTTCTCTCTTTCCCAACCGCACTCCTCTGTTGGGCAGTATGCCTTCTCCTATCATCTCCCCTCCTTCTGGAACCTGTTCTGGGGTCCTGCAGGGCTCAGTGCTGGGGCCGGTGTTGTTCAATGTCTTCATCAAGGACATTGGAGATGGCATTAAGGGCAAAATGTGCCTATTCGCGGATGACATCAAGCTCTGTGGGAGAGTAGACACAGCTAAGGAACACAGGACCTACAAGAAGATCTGGAAAGGGAGGTGGTCCAGGATCTGGCAGCTTGGCTTCAATGCCAGAAAATGCAGAGTTATGCATACTGGAGCCAGGAATCCCAGGACAGAGTACTACCTGGGTGGAGTCTGAGTATCTGCATCAGAGGAGGAGAAGAACCTGGGGGTGATGATCACTAGTGACCTGAAGCACTCCACACAGTGCAAGAAAGCAGCAGCAAAGGCAAACAAGATGCTAGGATGCATATCTAGGGGGATAAGTAGTAGGAGACAGGAGGTTATACTGCCTTTGTACAGGTCAATGGTAAGGCCGCACCTAGAGTATGGAGTTCAGTACTAGTGCCCACACCTCAATAAGAACATTAACCTTCTGGACAAGGTCCAGACAGAGAGGGGACATGACTGGGATGTTCAAGTACTTGAAAGGGATAAATAAGGTTCATAAGGAGAGTCTCTTTAAGCTGAGTGGCAACCGAAACACGAGGGGCATAGTCTTAAGCTGGAGTGGGAAGTTTAGGATGGAGGTCAGGAAGCACGTCTTCACAGAAAGGGTGGTGGAAACTTGGAACGCACTGCTGGAAGAGGTAATCTCGTTAAAGACAGTGGGCAGCTTTAAGAGAGGATGGAATAGGCATACAGGGAAGGTAAGGATCATAGGTATGGAGGATGGGAGGAGAGGAAGGGCAGGGACATTAGCTCAAGCTGTGGATCCTGCACTACGAGCACCAGACCAAGTGGCCTCCTTCTGCTGGCTTCTTTGTATGTTCGTATGTTCCCTTCCTCCTTCCATCTCTCCCCCTCACTTGCTTAACCTAGACATCAGCTAAGACTTCTCCCTGCTCCCTCCTGCTTCTGCCAACCCTCCACCTGCCCTCCACCCGCTTCTGACCTCCCCATCTGCCATTCTTTTACCAGTGAACCATAGCCATTTTTGAATTGTCTCCACTGCTCAAGCACTGTCACCCTTTTTCCACAGGCCCCTTGTACTTTATTTAGCTCTTGTCTACATTGAAGGCTGCCTTGTAACTAATTTTATAGTTCCTCCATTTATTTTTTGGTTTTTTGTTTTTGTTATTTGTTTTTTACTTTCTTTCTGGTCCTTGGCTCGGGGGGGGGGGTTATACCTATGGTTCCCCCCTTCCAGCCAGCCTTCATGGCCACTGCCCAGGTTGTGGCCAGAGCTATACCTCCCCACCGCAACCCTTTCCCAACTGCATCACAGCGGGTACTTACCCCACCACTGCAGAGATCACAAGAGCAGGCCCAAGAGGGAGCTGGCTTGGGCGCAACCACATCAGCACCGTCAGGGCAACCTTCATGCTGCTGAGGAGTATTTTCCCTCTTGTAGGTAGCTCCCCCCTCGATGCTGGCATGCAGTGGCATCAATGACGCTGCAACGCACGCTTCCGTGCACTGCATGTCAGATGCCACCAGCACTGTCCCTAGTTGTTGGCTGTAAAGCTTACACAGCCCCCAGCCGCCGCTAGGAGCTGGCACCTTGGTGGTTGCATCCCCCCACCCTCCCCAGAGGAGGAGAGCTGTCCCTGGGACGCTTGATCCTCCTTCTCTTCCAGGCTGACCCCCAGCAATCCATGCCTGTTCCCAAATACAGGTCACCGGCGTAGCATAAGGTGTGGCATCCAGCGCCTCAACCCTCAGCGCCACCGGGCCGGCCTCATTTGTTATGGTTTTGATCATCTGATTGTTCTGTACTTTGTAATTTATCATTGCACCCATATTCTATGATTTGCTGTAATTTTATTACACTGTGCTCCCCTTTCCCTCTCCCCCGGGGTCACACCCGAAAAACAGGCCTCTGCTCAGTGTGCCTTTTCCAGTTACCAAATTTCAAATACATACAGTACAGGAGTGTTTGATGGGTAAGTAATATAAATACATGCAGTACAGGAGTGTTTCATGGGTAAGTAATATAAAGTCATTTTATGTTCCACGCACAACACAGCGGTTGTTAGGAGCAGATATTAAAAGTCATACCTCTCAACTGTTTGTCTAACGGTGGAACAAAGAGATACTGACATTCAAAACGTGGGACACATCATTAATTGTTCAGCTACAGAACAAGTGCAAACACTGAGAAAACTAGTGCTTTTGTGTGCAGTTTTTTTTTTTTTGATTTAACATCATAGATTATAAATATCTGCCTTGAAGCACCAGCTCCTATTACAACAAAGAAGGTGTAACTATACTTGAAGAGACTGTCTCTAGTTCAATGGGGCAACAGACCAAACTCTTCCCCTGAATTATTTAAACCTGATCACCACTCCACTTAGGGCTCACTAACATAATCCCTTGTAGTGCTCCCCATTTTTTGCCTTTTTAGCTGTTCCCGTGGTTCCTTTTTGTATATATCCAGTTGCCTACTGACTACAAATTCTAGCCTCCCAGTGCCTCTCCCTTGAGCTTCTGCTTGCTGCCTTAGTCCCATGCTCTGGTGCCTAACAAGCGGCTACTTCACTGCTCTCTTACTCCTAGTCATCAAACCAGCTACCAATGCACTCATGGTTTAAAACAAATCATGTGCTCCAAGGCCATAGCCAAAATTAGTGGGGCCAATCCTAGTGTCCCACCTTAGTGCTCCCAAACAGATGTGTCTGTAAATGCCAGTTTACCTGCTCACTTCTGAAAAGCTGCCTTATCCTGAGGCAGCGCCATCTCATACTGTTGGTAAAGTTCAGATATGCTTAGCATTTACCCTTTGGGTGTGACAATGCTCCTCCAGGGCTCAGTGATTCTCAGGGTTCCACTGCCTGCAGTGTTAATCTACATCGGTACCATAGGTTCAGCTTCTTATGTATTCTTACCCTTTCACTGTTCTGCTTACACCTTCACGTGTGTTCACATTGAGTCTTTTGCCTATTACAATAACCAATTCCTAAGCAGTGTTCTTACTAACAGTACTTTCTTGCATTTACAAACTTGACGCCAACCTCATGAAAATATGTGCTTATTTTTAGACCCCAACTGCTACTGCATCTTGATGTATTGGCTTATCACCTTATGGGTCCCTTGCCTGTAGCTTTCCTACATACACGAAAGATGTATACATAGATACGTACTGTGCATAGATGGCATAAAAGACTGACAATTACTTGGAGTCTGCCCTGTTGTTACTATACAGATTTTCTTTGCACTCTCTCAGATCTCCCTGCCCCCTTCCACCCTTTTGTTTCTAGTTACACAGACCCTGTCCTACTGTGTTTTGAACCCCAAGATAATTCTAACATTAATCACCTCAGTGGGTGGAGAGCTCCACTTATTCACCTGCATTCCAATTTTAAACTGTGGACCCTGGTGTCCCTCCCACCCTTATGTTTGAAAATACTCTCTGTGTTAACTCATTTTATGTCCTTCAGGTACTTGAAGGTCTCAATCATATCCCCCTATCTCTTCCTGATAACAGTTGAGGAAGTTCCAGTGTCCTGGCCAAATGTTCCCTATTTACTAAAAATATCACCAACAACGTAATCTGGTTTAGTGTCCGTTGGTTTCCATGTGTATCACCCCACCTCCCCCAGGGACAAGACTGAAAATAGGCAGAACTGCCAAGTTTTCCTTTCCTGTTCAACAAAAAAAACCTAAATAAACAATGCTTCCCAACCACTTCACTTACTTGCTTTCTTTTGTTCAGCATGTTAAATATTCATTTTCTTTTCTAGACAGCTTTTTCTCATGCAAACATTCTCCTGAATTTCCTTTCACACGCAGAAATCAAACAGGTTAATGCTGCCATCTGCTGGGCTAACATTGTACCACACTGCTTCTTACATTCCTGGTTTTCTGTTGGTGAGGGCAGCCTCCTGGGCAGGTCCCAACCAGTTGCAGGGGAGGCACAGTCAAGCCTGACAATGTGCTGCACCAAATGCGGCAGTGCAAATTACAGTTAATATTCTGAATTTACACATTTATATTCTATTTTAGATTACGCATTTTCTCTTATCTTGTAAGATGCTCTTTGTTTCACAGGTTGTCTGCTTCAGCACTTAAGATTTGAAACATTTAAAAAGGAGGGTTCCATTTAATATGGCTAGCCCGGTTTTTTTTATCCATATTCACAGCTATCTTTGAACACCTGTTCTTCCTTTAAGGTCAGGGAACAGAGTCTGTTGCATGCTAAATAGTCACGAGAAAAGTGATGTTAAATGATGGGTGTTCATAAAGCTGAGAATAGCACTGAAATCCCAGGAATACCATTTTTAAAGGAGTTCTCATTTTATTACTGTGTTTCTAATCTCAAAAATTCAGAAACTTAGAGATAAAGAGTGTCTCTTACAAGACTGGAAAAATGGTGATCTAAAAAGGAATAGGTTCAATAATTTACAGTAACTTGCACTGCTGCTTTACAGTTTGAGTATTTCATGTTTGGTATGAAGAGACGGAAAACAATGTAAATAGCCCCAGTTAAATAAACTCGCCCATTTATTCAATGTCCTTTCACATTCTTTCTGGTGTACAGGGGCAAAGTACTGTATGGTATTGTTTCAATGGGAAGGCCTGACATTTTTCAATAAATTAGAGGAGGCCTCTGATTTTTCCCAAATCTTGAAGGAGGCTCACTAGGACAGTGTTTGAAAAGAAAAAATTACTCACCGCAGTAATCTTCTTTCTTCCATGGGTCCTTTAGCATCAGTAACTTTTTGCAGTTAGTTGGCTAGGTGCAACTGCCCCGACGGGGTGCCTTTAAGAGATTTTTTAATGACAGGAGGGCTAACCAATCAAAAGATAGGAGGGGGTGTGAACTGCATGAAAGCTATTAACTGCTTCAGAATTTTTGTAAGGAAAAACTAGGGCAAATGCCCCGAAAAAGAATTAACAGGATTCAAAAAACATGCAAATGTCCAAAAGAGGAAATAGAAACAGCAACACGAGGTAAAAACTCATCAATAACAAACGCCAAATTTAGTAAAAGGTGATGTAAGAGCCCTTCTCCGACAGGTGAACTGGGGAGGAAGGGTGGGAGCTTACTGATGGTAAAGGACCCCATGGAAGAAAGATTACTACGGTAATTTTTTCTTCTTACCCCAGGAGTTCTTTAGCATCAGTAACTTTCTGCAGACTACCAAGCAGTACCAAGTGGGAGGCGGGCAGAGAATCTACTTAGGAAAGAGGCTCTGAAGAACTGCCCTGCCAAATTTGGCATCAGATCTGGTCTGCACATCCAAACTGTAGTGTTTCACAAAGGTGTGCACAGATATCCAGGTAGCTGCTTTGCAGACATCCAGTAGGGGAATGTCCCTTGCTGCTGCAAGTGAGGCTGCAGTGCCCCTGGTGGAATGGGGTCTGAGCCCCACTGGAGGTTGTTGACCAGCTTTCTCATAGCAGAATCTAATACAAGAGACCAACCAACGAGAAATAGTTCTCTTGGTAGCTGGTCTTCCTCTGCCTACATCCCCGTAGGTGAGGAACAACCGAGTGGAAGAGCATCTGGACTGTCTAGTATGCTCTAGGCAGTGAAAGATGGCTCTTTTGACATCCAAGCTGAAGAGCTTTTGCTCACCGGGAGTAGATGGCTCACTAAAGAAGACGGGCAGAGTAATGGATTGGTTCAAGTGAAACTCTGAAACCAACTTTGGCAGAAATTTCCTATTTGTCCTGAGTTCAACTTTATCGTTGTGTGGGGATGATGTAATTCGGCTCAGTGCACAGGGCCTGTAGCTCTGAAATCCTCCTGGCAGACGTACTGGCTACCAGGAAGATGGTCTTCCAAGTTACAAACTTGATGTGGGCCATGAACATAGGCGCGAAAGGTGGATTCATGAGCCCATCTATGCAAAGGTTCAGGCTCCAAGGAGGAACAGGCTCCCTGGTTGGAGGCTGGAGGTGCAAGAGGCCTTTGAAAAACTGTTTAAAAATGTCATGGGAAAAAACTGATTTCTTCTTTCCTACCGAAAAGTAGGCTGAAATTGCCACCAGGCGTAGCTTGAGTGAAGATGGTTTCAAACCTGATGCCTGCAGGTGTACCACGTAGTCTAGCAGCTGAGGGTCTGAAGCTGATAGGGGATCGACCTTTTCGCTTCTGCACCAGAGGGAAAACCTTTTCCATTTGGCTGCATAAGTCTTCTTAGTGTTCGGTTTTTTAGCCATCCTCAGTATCTTAAGGACCCATTCAGAGTACTGTGAGGATGGAAACTCTTAACTCCTCAAGAACCAGGCTTTGAGGTGAAGAGAGCATATGTCTGGGTACTGCACTCCTGTCTGAGGAAGGGTCAGCAGGGAGCGAGTTGGAGGCCGGCGAATGGGCCTGTTGCAGGACATTGAGAGAAGGAGAGGGTACCAGGCTTGCCTGGGCCAGTCCGGAGCCACTAGGATCATGGATGCAGGCTGTTGCCTGAGTTTCAGCAAAACCCTGAACATCAGGGGAAAGGGAGGAAATGCGTACAGGAACCTCCCTGACCAGTCCGGGATCAGGGCATCCAGAGGAAGTGTTCCCGGAACTGGGAGCCTGCAACAGTACTGAGGAAGCCGAAAATTGAGAGGAGAGGCAAACAGATTCACGTCTGGTGTGCCCACTGCCTGAACACTGTGGCTAGTACTTGCTTGTTCAGTGTCCATTCGCTCTGACCTTGACTGATGCGGCTTAGAGCATCCGCCAGAGTATTGAGTTTGCCTGGGAGGTGAATAGCTGAGAGGCTGACTCCTAGGGAGAATGCTAGAGACCAGAGCTTCAGAGCTTCCAAACAGAGTATTCCTGATCTGGTACCACCCTGCTTGCTTATGTAGAACATTGCAGTGGTGCTGTCCGTTCGAATTTGAACCGCCTGCCCTTCTATGCTGGGAGCGAAAGTTTTGAGAGCTAGTAAGACTGCTCTGAGTTCTAAAAGATTTATGTGCAACTGTGACTCTTTGGGAGTCCAGTTGCACTTACTGAGGCACAGTCTAGGTGAGCTCCTCAGCCCAACAGGGAGGCATCTACGGTGATCACCTTTGTGGGAAGAGGAGCTTGAAATGGAACCCCTGCCTGCAAATTTGCAGGGTCCTTCCACCACAGCAAATTCTGGAGGAATTGCTCCGACACCGGTATTAACTTTGAAAATTTGTTGCTTCTCTGAGACCAGCGAGCTCCGAGGTAGGCTTATCCTGTACCTGACCCCTGGAACTACTGCAGTCATAGAGGCCATCTGTCTCAGAAGTTTGAGGAAACGTCTGGCTGGTCTTGGCTGTCCCTGGCCGAAAGAATCTGCCACTGAAAGGAAACTCTGAATTCTTTCCTGTGGGAGGAAAACATATCCCTTCCGAGTGTCCAGCTGGGCCCCTATGAAGGTGAGCAGCTGGGTGGGTTCTGGGTGAGACTTGAGATTTACCAGGAAACCTAGAGACTCCAGAGTGCGTTCTGTGAGGGAGAGATTCCTTGACTTGGCAAGGAGACTTTCCTACTATAAGCCAGTCACCCAGATAGGGGCAGAGAGTGACATCCAGTCTCCTGAGATGTGCTGCTACCACTGCGAGACACTTGGTAAAGACTCTTGGGGCCGAGGATAGACCGAAGGGCATTGCGGTGAACTGATAGTGATGCGAAGGAAGTGTGAACCTGAGAAACTTCCTGTGAGATCTCCTTATGGGTATGTGGAAGTAGGCGTCCTTTAAGTCGAGGGAGGCTAGCCAATCGCCCTGCTGTATGAACTGTATGACCGGTGACAGAGTGACCATTTTGAATTTTTTTTTTTTCAGATGTTTGTTTAAATATCTGAGCTCTAAGGTAGGTCGCCACTCCCCAGTTTTCTTTTGTGTCAGAAAATACCTGGAGTAGAGGCCCTTGCCCTTCTCGTGGGTGGGGACCCTCTCCACTGCTTGTAAAGCCAGAAGGTTTTGCACCTCCGTTTCCAACAGCGGTATCTGTGATGGTAACAGCGGTCTTGACACCTGGGTACACTTGAGATCTGGCAGCTGCTTGAACTGTCTCCAGCACCCACTTGCCCGACGTGATGAGGGACCAGTGTTGAAGATAGTGAGAGAGTCTGCCTCCAACCAGAAACGGGGAGGCGACCTGGACACTCACATCAGGACTTAGACTGAGAGGCAGGTGGCTGGGTAGAGGTGGATCTTCTTTGGCCCCTTCTGCCCCTGCCTCTGAAAGACCCCCTGTACTGGCTAAAGTCAGATTGGGGATAGGGACTGTAAGGCCTGGGAAGAAAAATTCTGCCCCTACTGCACCTGGGATGGGATCTCAGAGGGGTGGCGGGTTTAGGCTTGAATGAATGGTTCTGCCAGGAGGCCTTGTACTCATCGACCTTTTTCATGCAGTCAGTGGTTCTGTAATCAACACATTCTGATCACAGGGAAAATCCATTTGTCTGTGGTCAGACTGGCTGTTCTAAGCCAGTCGAAGCGTCTCAAGAGATATGGCATGGGCCATCGCCCTAGAGGCTGCATCATTATTGTCATCTGCCATGTGGAACTGGTACATAATAGCTTCCAAGGCAGTTTTTGGCGTATCCACCAGCTCCTGTACCATAGAATCTGATCTGTTGTGGGCGATAGCCTGGACAGATTTCCAAAGGGCTTTCTGATATTTGGCTGTGAATGCCATGTAAGAAGAAAACCTGAGAAGCAGGGAAGCTGTGGCATACATTTTCTTTGCTATAAAGTCAATTTTCTTGGAATCCTTGTCGGGGGTAGAGGGTGACAAGGAGACACCAGCTTTCTCACAAGCTGCCTGCTGCACTATACTCTCGTGGTTAGGGTGTGCTGACAGGAACTTGGTACCATTTTTAGACAATCTATATTTTCTCTCAAGCTGCTTATCAACCCCTAGTACTGAAGTGGGGTGTTGAAGCACCTTCATGGTATTTTTTCTAAATGCATTATAGATAGGGACGACCAGGGTCTTTGAGGATTAAAGACCCTTCATTTCCCTACAATCTTCGTCTTCATCGACATCCTGGTTGGGCTCCTGTGTAGGGAGGTCCAGGGTATCCGGCATATTTTGTATAAATGAAAACATAGAGGAAGGATCCTCGTGGTCACCCAGGGGATCCCCAAGGCAAGGGTCTGGGGACTCCTGGGGCTCAAGGCCCTCAAAATTCATGTCAGGGGCATCATAGAATTAATCATCATCTGCGTCATCCTCACAGTCTACAGAGCAGAGAACTGTGGAAGAGTGCTTGCCAGCCCCAGTAAATAGAGGACCTATCTTTTGAAGGGTCTGAAACAGTTGCCATGCGTTTTCCATATCTTGCACTGACAGAAGAACTTGCGCAGTTTGTAAGTGCTTGGTTTTTTCTGAATGCTTTAAGCTGCCTGTTGCCTCACTACTGGCTTTCCCAAGAGCAACGGGAGCATATCTGTCTTGACAGAGTTTCTTTTTAGCCACTTCATCAGAGGCTTGATCAAGCTTCCTTTTTTCATCACTTATTATTTTTCAATTTGTGAGGAACTTCATATTTGAAAGCTTTAGTTTTTGACTGGGATCTGGATAGTTCCTCAGCACCTCTGCTTTTGGTATTAGTATTTTTGAATGGCCCCTCGTCGGAAACCTTTGATTTATCCTCAGCCATAATTATCAAAGGTTTGTCTGCTATGTTCGCCAATTTAAGCAAAGCAAACTAGTTCTGGACCTTTGAGCTGAGTGCAGGTTTATGTGAAAATGCCACCGGCCAGTCCTGCCCCAGTTAATAAACTCTATTACCAGTGCCTTTTTTTTTGGTTGTAAAACTGGGATCTATACCAGTGCCAATCTTAACAGAAAACCAGTAATACTCAGCTGCGCACAGGTGGCTGCTGGACCCTTACGGACAGTCCTGACACAGATGATACCAAGGTCCAGTAATATAACAAAAAAAAGGTTTCCTCGTAATTGCCAATCTAGAGAGAAAACCCCAGGCACTGTTTAAGTTTGAAATCTATGCAGGTGCCTCGCGGTAAACCCTGCGAGGTCTAGAGGTAAAAAAAAACAAGGCAACTGTCCCCAATTCGACAGTTCCCACAAGAAATTAGTCAAAAATGAAGGAAACTGTCGAAAATAAACACACGTGATAAAATTAGGCTTTAAAGTAAACAGTCACGGTAAAAATAAAGTCTAAATAGCGCCATTGTGCTAAAATTAAAAAAATCTGCGATGCGCTAATGAAAAAGTAAAAATTGTCACTCAGCACACTAAAGGAAAAGATTTACGAGGAAAACTTTACCTAGATAAGCACTAGGAGGCTGTCAATAAGAAAAGTTGAGACACACCTCAGAGGCAATATGCTTAGTCCAGCGGAGAAAAAATTCTGAAGCAGTTAACAGCTTTCACTCAGTTCATACCCCCTCCTGTCTTTTGATTGGCTAGTCCTACGTTCAGTAAACAAATCTCTTGAATGCATACCTCCGGGGCAATTGCACCTAGCCAGCTAAGTGCAAAAAGTTACTGATGCTAAAGGACTCCTGAGGTACGAACTAATGTTATATTATGTACCTCTAATGTATTTACTACTTCCATTGTTTTGCATGGGGGGAGGGGATTTGACTTGGTGGCCAAGATGAGCTTGATATGACAGGGGCAGGTAAACCAGATTTTTTTTTTTAATAGAACATGGAAATGGGAGGTTGGGGGATACTCCGCTTTTATATTTTTTTCCCTTTTGGGATCTGCCTGCCTCCCCGCCCCATGTGGGAAACTACCACAGCTGGCCATTCCTAAGGGGGATCGGCAAATAAGACATTACCTTCAAAGCTGACACCAATCCCACTACTTGTTCAACAGGCACAATATGTGAATGCTTGGGACTCCAGCATACAAACATGGCACTGCAATACTGTACACACCACCACTGGTCTCCCACATGGCACTGCAACACTGTACATGCCACCACTGAATCAGCCAAGAACTAACTATTCTTTATAACACCAAGGTAAAGGAGTGTGTTAAAGCTGGATTACAGGTTTGCCCAGTGATGCGGCTGCAGCACGTTATGCTATAACCTGGCAGATCTGGATCTGCATGCAAGCCCCAGAATCCTACACAGGCACACCACCTGTTGGGCAGTGCAGATGGGGAACTGATGTCATCTGTGAAGGCAGTAACTCGCTCGCTTGTGTTTGTGTGGAGGAAGGGTGCAGCCATGACAACCCTGATCATCGGGACGTGGGACAGCCAGGAAAGGGAAAAGGGGGATATAGGGGATACATGATGGGCATGAGTGTGATATGGCAAATATTGTCACTCCTGCAGAGTGAGCTCTGGATATCTCACAAGTGCCGAAGGCACGAGTGAGATATCCAAGCTCACGATGCAGGAGTGACAATATTTGCCATAGCTCACGATATGCCCATCATGTATTCGATATACAATAGGCCAAGAGTTTCGTAGTTTTGTTATGCTGTCTTGTGTTCTGTTCCTGTTAATGTGTTTGCTCATTCTGTGTGTGAGCTTTTCTGAATGGGCTGGCAGTGCTATAAACTCTGAGATATACACGAGTGTGTTTTGCAATGCTAAATGAGTTAGTTTTAGATAGGAATGAGAAACATACTTTTGTGAAGCTGTATTGTTTAGCAGTCTGGCTGCAGTGAAGGTAAATGCATCACATTACTTGTAATGAACTGAGAGGCAGAGTGACAGAACAGCAGATACTGTTTTCAGTGGTAATTAAGTTAGCTGCAGGCAGAGTGCAGAGTGTTCTGTGAAATTGTGCTCTTTAGGATTCTGGCTGCAGTGAAGTTGAAATTGTCACAGTAATTGGGTAAGAATCAGAGTTTGAGGAACAAGTGAGAGTGTGTTTCAGTGGTAGTTGAGTTAGCTGCAGGCAGTAGTTTAGACTGTTTTGTGAAGCTGTGCTGTTTGGAATTCTGGCTGCATCAAGTTGAGAGCATCACAGTAATGAGCTGAAAGTTGGGGGAATAGGTGTGTTTTGTAATGCTCACTGAGTTAGCTGTAGACAGCAGTGAGACCTCTCAGGTAGTTCTGCATTTGTGTCTATGGTAACAGCACAGGTGTTTCTTTCATGCTGAGGGGAAAGCTGCCTAGGGTGATGATATCAGTGACCTTTTGTGACCTGTGTGTGTAAATGTCTCATATCATCACAGTACAGCAGAGGGTAAAAATATCACACTGCAGTGGATGATACACTGTTTTATCTCACTCATTTACCACTCACCCCTATTGTATATATTAAAATACCACCATCTAAAACAAATTCTAGAAAACTATGTTAAAGAAACAGGGTTCACAGACATCATTAGAAAGTTAAAATTATTGGTTTAATGACTTGTGATCCACTGTCACACCACTTTTTACGAACCTAGCTCTGTGTATTATATAATTCCAAGTAACTGTTTAGTAGTAATAAAAAGTGTGTAACCAGACTTTTATACAATTTTATTCAGACTTTTGGGCTGGCAGTATAGTCTAGAGGTTACAGGAATGAGGTGTGAACGAGCCTGATACATCCAGCAGACCAGACTTGAGTTTGATTCTCACAACATCCACTTGCATACTGTGAGACTCTGAGCAAGTCACTTAACCGCCCAGTGCTCCCAGGTCGCCCCTGAAAACAGGCACTTGTGCCTAGTGGGCCTTACCAAGTTACCAAAGACTAAAATAAAAAATACATACCCAAGGTGTGGGATGCTACATAAACCCAGAGAACAAAGCTAAAGGGGTCTAAAAAGGTATCCTACACCAAGAGTATGTATATAATTCTGTTATTTATTTCAAAAGATTTACTGGGAAAGTCACAACTGAGCTGGTAACAGCTGGTTTCCAGATGCATCTTGGGAGAAAAGGGAAGAGAGGAAAACAGATACAAAGTACAATGTATAAATAACAAGTATATCAAAATATACAATTCAAGAATGCTTAAAGAATACATTTTCAAGCAGTAAGTTACCACAGAGTAAATTGCAGAACGGGCAAGGCACCGCACACCACCAGTTGTCACTCTCCAAGTGGCGCTATGTAGCACCCTCCATCGGGAGGAGAGCATCCACAAGGTCACCATCACCCTCCCTGCTGGCCTCCACTTCTTATGTCCTGGACTCAGGGCTCAAACCCCAGTCACCAGTGTGCCAAGCAGGTGCCCCACTGCTCGGCACCACAGAGGCAGCATGCTTTTTTATTTAAATTGGTAATGTAAGAAAACACAGCAGGCCCAACCAGACGTTTTTAATGAAACAAAGTAGTTTGGGCATTTTGGACAACCAGATGAATGTTGATTTGGGGAGTGGAGCAAATCTGTTTTTTTTTTTTTGCAACTGGAGGAGTTGGACTGACAGGTCGCTATTACACAAGATAATTACACCAGTTTATCATGTGTTAAAAAATATATATACCTGGTAATTCTGCAGTTGCAGCTTGTCAACAGATGGATTTTTTTCACATCGATTCCTCTACAAGACAGAGCATTTCCATACTGATGCAGTCTGTCACCGCCAGATGGAGCTTTTTTAACTGACCTGTTTTTCTTATTGCTTCCCTTTTTTCCTTCATCCACTGCCCTCATGAAAAGGGGATCACCATGACTGCACCCCTCCTCCAGCCCGGAGGATGGGTGAGTGGCTGCTTTCAGTCAGCAACAGCACCACTCACTGGCAGGGGTGAGGAGTGCAAATGGGAGTCCAGTGCATTTCCTCCATTGGGTTGGAGCACCTTGCCTCCATTCACCTCAGGAAGTCCGACCCTTATCGCCCAAGGGATTGCATGATAAGTCACTGGGCAGACAAAAGGGGCTTTTCTATACTAAGGCAATGATACAAGCTTTTTCATACCAAGACATCAAGAAATTTTATTGGACAATATCCATAATTTTTTTCTATACACAACCCCACAACAGCATTCTCTATTATCAAAGAGAAACTACATTCTTTCACATGAAGACTTAATAAAAAAGATTTTTTCAAATGTGAGTTTAGGTTTTACTATGAACTACTTGATGAATCTGTAGTACAGAAAAGCAAAGAATACTTCCGCTTTGTCTTTACGAATGACAAGGATGGCCTGATACTACCACAACAGAAGAAAGGGGCAGGGGGAGAAAGGATCACAAAGGACAGGGTGAGGGGGGAGACTCATGGCCCTCAATGCTGGCAAGGCCCCAGGTCCAGAAGATATTCACCTGAGAGTGTTGAGAGAGCTGGCAGGTCGTATGCTGGATCTTTTCAACAGTTCACTGGATTGGGTGAGATGCCACAGGAACAGAGGACT
Source organism: Neoceratodus forsteri (assembly GCA_016271365.2). Lineage (NCBI taxonomy): Eukaryota > Metazoa > Chordata > Ceratodontiformes > Ceratodontidae > Neoceratodus > Neoceratodus forsteri. Next base: position 723,811,951 of record CM028137.1, on the reverse strand, counting down.
GTGCACAAGAGTGGACCCAGAGATGACCCAGGAAACTACAGACCAGTCAGCTTGACATCAGTTGGTAGCTTATGGAAGCACTCCATAAGGCAAGGTTGTTAGGGTTTCTGGAAGCAAGTGGTCTCCAGGACAAGCAGCAGCATGAACTCATGGTGAGAAAAACCTGCCCAACTAATCTGATTGACTTCTTTGACTGGATAACAAGAAGGGCCAAGTAGTGGACATTTTGTACTTGGATTTCAGCAAGGCCTTTGGTTCAATACCTCACAGGTGGTTGATCAGGAAGCTGAAGGATCTAAGCATAAGGGTGAGATGGGTGGCAAACTGGCTGGTGGTAATACTCAGATGGTAGTAGTGTGTGGGGAGTTTTCAGACTTGAGGGATGTCACCAGCAGGGTTTTAAAGGTCTCAATGCTTGGCCCAGTGTTGTTTAATGTATACATAAACAACAGTGGAGACAGCATAAGGGGCAAAATCTGCCTTTTTGGAAACAACCCCAAACTCTGTGGCAGAGCTGGTGCAGCTGAGGGGATAGAGAACCTTAAGCAAGATCTGGCCAGGCTTGAAAAGTGGTCAGGAATATGGCAGCTCTGGTTCAATGCAAATAACTGCAAAGCCATGCACATAGGAAGTAGGAACCAGACCAAGAAGGGGTCCCTGATAGCCAAATCAGAGGAGGAAAAGGTCTAGGGTGTGATCATCACCAGAGACTTGAAAACATTTGACACACTGCAAGAAAGCAACAGCCAAAGCCAACAAAATCCTGGGCTGCACTGTCAGGGGATCACATGCGGTCGGGTGGTCATATTGCCACTTTACAGATCTTTGGTGCTGCCACACCTGGAGTATGGTATGCAATACTGGTGACCCTGAGAAAGGACATAAACCTGTTGAGGGCAGTCCAATGGAAGGTGGCAAAAATGGTTCAGGGTCAGCAGGGAAAGGCATACGAGAGGCTAAAGGACCTCAGCATGTATTCACCTGAGGAGAGGGGAAGACATGACTGAAACCTTTAAGTACTAAAAGGTTATCAGCAAGGTGAATACAGAGGGACCTCTATAGTCTTAGTGAGAACAGAACCACAGGTGGGCACTGCTTTAAACTGGCAGGGGAAGTTTCAAAAGGTGGGTCAGAAGACATTTCTTCACAGAAAGAGTGGTGACAGGATAGAACAAACTCCCAGAAAAGGTAGTCTTCCTAAACACTGAATGGATTCAAGAGGGGTGGGATAGGGTAAAAAGGAAGGTCACAGTCAATTGAGGGGCACATGAAAAGGGGGACAAGCTGGATGGGGGCAGAGATCTCAGACACTGAGAAAGGGCTCTGCAATTCAAGCAGACTAAGATCAGTAGACCTTCTGCTGGCAGCGTTCGTATATTTATATTGCCACAGGCAAGTCAACTGGTTCCCCCTGCACTCCCTCCAGGATGTTGACCGTGCACTTGAATACTTCATCATCTCCTTCAATGTAGCATACAATATACACATATATATATACATATACATATATGTGTGTGTGTGTGTCAGAGCAAATAAAAGAAAATTAAAAGGCAAAAACTCCTGCATCACACAACCCATCATTGAACTTAATGGGTTCCAAGGATCACCTTCGGCAAGTAGCAAAGGCCACACCAGCTGACGTTCAGAGGTACAAGGCTGCAAGAAACACCTGTACCCAGTAGATCTGTCTAGCCAAGGCCCAGCACTTTAAAATACCCTCTCAAGGACTTGGGGTGATGGCAAAAAATTCTGGACTAAAAGACCTCATTGGGAAAGAAAATAAGCCCCCCCCCCCCACCATGCTAGTAGTAAATGGTGCAATTACACAAGACCCCAAAACCATAGCTGATGCCTTCAGTGTCACATTCTCAGATCTCAGTAACATTCTCCCACCAGAAAATACAGCTGAATAGAACTTGTGCAACACAGACAGCACCCCCGCTTGCCCATATCAACCCCCCCAGCCAAATATTCCCTCCTAACGTCAGGAACACCTCCAACCTTGAAGCTAAAAAATACCTACAATGCTCCCTAGGCAAAGCCAGGCTCAGCAATGACTACCTAGATCAAAAGCTTATTGCCCTCTCCCTAGATGAAGCTGTTCCTCCTCTCAAAAAAAAATACTCAACCTCTTTCTTAGACTGTCAGTTCCCCCAAAATTTGGAAAGTTGCTGTAGTCACCCCAGTACATAAAAGTGGTGATAGGGGCATGGCATGTAAACTACTGACCTATTGCAATCTTCCCCAAAGCCTTAGAATGGATGGTCTCTGATCAGCTCGTTGAATATATCAACAAGTACAACATTCAATGTCCCCAACATGGCTTTCAGAAGTCCCACAGCACCAAGTATACGGACTTTCTTCATGAGGCACTTGACAAGGGCCAAATAGTGGGATCAAAATACATCGATATATCGAACGCATTTGACAGTCAACCACATGGTCCTGCTAAGCAGACTCAGAGCATCCCGGCTCTCTCCTGAAACCGTAGGGTGGTTCCAAAGCTCTCTCGCATAGGACGCAGCAGGTTAAAATCAATAACACCTTCTCAGAAAGCAGGCAAGTAAACAGGCGTCCCGCAAGGCTCCATTCTGGGTCTCCTCTTATTTAGTTTATAATCAGCTTCCTCTAGCATAAAAAATTAGGGTAAAATATTTTTATACGCAGATAATGTGATCCTCTTCTCCTGCAGCCCGCACCCAGTCCCATTAGAGGCCAGGCTACAAAAAAGCTTTACCATGGTTGAAAGTTGGTTTCAACAGAACAAACTCCTCTTGAACTACAAGAAAACCAAAACAATGGTATTTGCTAACCCTGAAAGTAAGTACAAATCCCACCATCAATTCTCAACAAACTGGATCTGCTCGACTGCACTGCCACCTTTAAATACCTAGGAGTCACACTAGATAGTTCTCCCTCTCATATGTGCAGCACATTGACATCATAAAGACTGTAAACACAAGAATAGGCCTTCTCTTTAAACATCACCACTTCATGACCCCTGAAGCCCAGTCCCTGGCAACCAACAACTCCATCCTCTCAGTCACAGACTACAGGATCATTATATACAGCTCTGCCACCAACACAGCGTTAAAAAAAGTAAGAATGGCCCTAAATAAAGCATGCAGGCTGGTTCTCGGAGCCCACAGGCTTACCCATACCTGTGACTTGTACGCAAAGATCAAATGGCTTAACCTCCAAAAAAAATCAAAATACCAGGTGTGCCTTCTTGGGAAGAACTCCACCCTGTCTAACCTCACTCTCCATCCAAAACTTCTCACTGCTGCTAGCAGTCAGCACCTGACAAGAGGAGCATCTAGGAACACACTAACCATCCCGTTCCGCTACACGGCACTAGCCCAACGCTCTTTTGCTTAGACCACCAGGCTAGCTAAATGATCTTCTCACTGATATTACCTCTGAACCAAAACTTGGCCCCTTTAAGTGTAAACCAGTCCCGCACCTGACCGTGCAGAGTACCTGGAACTGCCAAATCTAATTTCCATCCTGCTTACCCATGACTGACCACACTGAGTACCTGTGACTGCCAGCCCTAAGGTACCCATCTCCCCTGCCCCCTCTCACTCCCCTCGCCCATCGCCCACCACTGATAGGCAACTCTACCACTCTAACCCCCGAGTCCCTCCATTCCACACTACCTCTCACGCCCCTCCTCTACTACCCCATCTCCTGCTCCCTCCTTTTTCTCTCCCTACTACCTACCACTCAAGGACAAAGTCAACATTTGACCGTACTGTTAATTTCCTATGTATGTAAACAGAAGTAACCCCAACTGTACATTATTCGTATCCTGAAGTCTCTGTATATGAAATTATAATGCATTTTTTTATTTTATATCCTTGTATTATATTCTATGTTCCTTGTTTTACACCAATGTCCTACTGTACACATTTATGTATTGTCATGACGTGGAACCTTTGTAAATTAGTTTTTAACTCAAAGACAAACAAAGATTTATCTGGCTGTAATCTTTCCATTCAGTCCTCTTTCTTCCCAGGCCAGGTATCACTAACCTTTGCACCCTTTCTCAGACTCCTGCAGTTTTCTCTGGTCCTTCTCCCGATTCTTCCCCCATAGTGGGCATTCCTTACCACGATCCACTGTGGGGGGACGGGGAGTCCCAGAAGACACAGGCATACCACTGGTGTACAGGGAGTCATCTGCCATGGCCATCCCAAATGTCTCTCTCCCCCAATAGATTCCATTACCGCCTACATTTGTTGCTACTCACACTACTCTAGCCCTACATGGGAGGGCCAAAGTTTTGCAGTTACCCAAGACATCAATGTCGTTCCAAGTTCCCTAGTGTAGGTGGTGCTCAAGCATGTCACGTGGTACCCTCTAACTCTGCAATCTGAGCACTAGGCACTGGCCCAGGCAGTGCAATTCTATTGGTTAGGCATCAATGCCTTACAATAATTAAAAAAAAAAAAAAAAAATCACACGACCGTCATGAGGCCAAAACAGCTTAAACATAATGCTGTCTGTTGGCCAATTACCCAATCTGTTGTCTCAGATCCAAAAGCCAAGTTAAAGATAAGTTTTAATAAAACCCTTAAGTGTTTATTGCTGGGACTAAAATGTCAGGGGGAGGCAGAATTAGGGCTGTGCAAAATTAGAAAATTCAAAATTCATTACATTTTATCTGGTTATATAACTTCGCCATCTATTCAGCTAGTGACCAGATATTCGGTATGGTTATTTGCTTAGTAGCCAAAGGAAATGCAAAAAAAAACAAAACTCTGGGATAAGTGATTTCAAATGGCTAGAGGAGCAAAGTGGAATTTTATTTTTTTGGGAGAAATTTCATGAATATACTGTATTTGTCTTCTTATAACCCAACCCCCTTTGATGCTAGATGTGTACATCAACATGTATAACCTTTTTGAAAGGATCATGGAAATAAGGAAAGATTTGGTTTAGAAAACGTTCAAGTTACATGAATGCATAATTTCACTATATAATTATTTACAAACACTTTCTAAAATTATGGAGTCCTGGAACTGTTGCAGGTATACAGCCAACATTTCAGGGTCGAAATTAAGTTTTGCAGCCACTAGCCAGCATGGCTAGGACTGGGAAAATCCACTAGCCCCGGACTTTTCAACTGGTCCAGCTGGTGTACTCTGAGGTATTACATTCACAAATACAAGCTCCTCAGGACTAATTAAAGGAAAATCTTACTAACCCAATAAAAATCTACCAGCATTTGGTTAGTGGACCTGTGCCAATTTCAACCCTTGAATTTGGTATGCATATCTTAACGTGTTGAAATCCATAACTTTGGCTGCTAACACAGAAACAATAATCTTAGGGGACTTCAATATGGATTGGCTCACTGCTAAATCCCACTCCCTAAAAGCCATCTGTGATGAGCTGGGTCTTACACAGATAGTAACTGAACTCACAAGAATCAATGCTTCTAACTCTGCCAACAGCTCACTCTTAGATGTCATCTTAACTTCGCATCCCCATAAAATCTCACATTCTGCAGTTTTCCATAACGACATGAGCGACCACAGTATCATTGTATGTACAAGATTCCAATCTAAAACCCAGCAGCACCCTAAATTCAGAATCAAACACTCATTCCGTAAATTCAACTCAGTAAACTTCCTAACCGATCTAGCTACGATCAGGTGGCAAGACCTATATCTTGCCAAATCTGATGCCGCAGTCTCTGTCCTAAATGACAACCTCACCACCCTAATTAACAAGAATGCTCCTCTTATTAAAATGAGGGTACGGAAAATCTCGCATCCGTGGTTCACCCAAGAGCTCAAATCTGCACTTACCAATAGAGACAAGCTATGGGCTAGGGCCAGGCACACAAAGAAACCGGCAGACTGGCAGGTGTTAAGAACTGCCAGAAATACCTGTGTTAAAAGTGTACGTGCTACTAAAGCAAACTTCTACGTCTCCACTCTGGAGCAGGCCAAAGGGAACTCCCAAAAAATCTGGAAGACACTGAGATCCATTGAAGGCCATCCTGCTGCTTCCTCCCTTCCCACCAAGATTCTGGCCAAAGACGGGATGGTTGAAAATAAACTGCGAATCCTCGAAGAACTTAACCTTCACTTTGCCACTGCCGGGTTGGCATTCGACTCCTCGCCATACACTAGCCGAGTGAACAGCAACACTAGCCCAGATTCTACACATGCTACTCCACCTCATCCCTTCCAGTTGTGCTTGTTTAGCTACAAAGAAGTCGAAGACATAATTCTTAGCCTTGATACCAAGAAAAGTGCAGGGGACGATGGCCTTGAATCATTTTTCTTGCAGCTAGGCTATGCTCAGCTCACAGCCCCCATTCTTCACATCTTCAACCTCTCTATTACCACAGCCAATGTTCCATCCTGCTGGAAATCTGCCCATGTTCTTCCTCTCTTAAAATCAGGAGATCCTTGTGACTTAAACAATTACCGTCCTATCTCTATCTTGCCCGTTCTCTCCAGACTGCTGGAAAAACATATACAACCAGCTAAAAAACCACCTTGAAGCACACTCACTCCTAAACCCGGCCCAATCTGGCTTCAGGTCGAAGCACAGTACCATCTCAGCCTTTGCTAAAGTCTCTAATGACTGTATCCATACTATGGACACCAAGAAGGTTACTGGTGCAGTCTTTCTAGACCTTAGTAAGGCCTTAGACACTGTAGACCATCACCTCCTAATCACCTGTCTTGCCTACATAGGTGCCACCCCACTTACCTTACAGTGGTTTAACAGTTATCTCACGGGAAGCATACAAAAAGTCAAAGCTGATGGCCTACTGTCTGCCCCCCTTCCAATTGCCAGAGGAGTCCCTCAAGACTCCATCCTAGGACCAATCTTTTTTTCCCTGTACATCAACAACCTTGACTCCCACATAAAGAACGCTAGCATACATTTATTTGCAGACGATATGGTTTTGTACGCATCAGGCTCATCCTTAACTGAAGTCAGGGAAACACTCCAAGCTGACTTTATCCAGTTAGAAAGCAACCTTATCAATGCCAAGCTTCTATTAAATGCCAAAAAAACCAAGACAATGATTTTCTCGAGACTTGCCTTGTCTGGTGCCCTACCTACCCCACCTAAAAACTTCATAGTTACCTCCCTAGGTGAACCCTTGGAAGTCGTACCTAAATTTAAATATCTAGGTATGTGGATAGACAACAAGCTTTCCTTCAACGACCACATCAAGGATCTATCAAAGAGGCTTAAAGCACGCTTGGGTTTCTTCTTTAGAAACAGGACCTCTTTTCTCTCTGACCATGAAAAGACTTGTCCAAGCAACATTCCTTCCTTGCTTGACTACGGAGACATTATCTTTATCTCCTCCCCAACCTTGAGCCTATCTAAACTGGACGATTTCACCACTGCGGTTTTCGCTCATTGATAACTCGCGCAGACAGGACCACCACTGTGATCTTTATGCAGCAGTTGGGTGGACCTCTTGCCACCAGACGCCTCCTGCATGCTGGCATTTGGACCCTCATATTACTACTCCACAAACTGCCTGTCTATTTAACGTCTCTCATACACATCTCGCATAGCACCTACTCCCTAAGGAAATCTGAACTTATACTACTTGATGTTCCCAGGACACGTACCACAGCTGGCCAAAGAGCTGTCTCATACACCCTCCCAAACATTTAGAACCAACTACAAGCCATGCTGAAGCTAACCAGCATCATATCAATTAACTCCTACAAAACACTAGCCATCTCTAAATTAAAAGACATATGTAGGTGCTACTAGGCCCCCAATGCCAAGTCAACTTTCTAGATACCAACTGGCCCTCTACTTATTAAGCTGAAATGTGTTGCATAATTTAGGGCAAGGGTTAAAGCTGGAATGTACTGCATATATAGCATAATGACTTCCTATTGCGTATACCTCTTGTATTATATATTTTTTGTTGTTCTACATTTTATATTTCCTGTCTATGTAACTGCGAACTGTATGTGTATGTGCCTCAGGATCTCCTTGTGAATGAGCTTGCTCAATGGAGTCTTTCCTGCAATAAACAAACTATTTGAGTGTACCCTGGTATCCAACAAAGCTGAGAAAATTTGGTTTAGGTGGTACATTTACAGTAGAAATACTGCAAATTATTTTGGCCATGGTATCATATTTGGTATTGCTTCCAGAATTCCCCTTGCGGCATTTAACATTCTCAAGGCACATAGCACCAATGCATCGGAAAAGCAGAGATGATCAGTTTGTAGTCTTGTAGTTCTTTCCTGGGTGACTATTTTGTTCATACTCTCCTTTTTTTCCCTCTTAGCTTGACAAGGTACTCTGTGGAACTGTTTGTCCCATGTATCGTTCTTCAGTGAAATCACCACACAGTCCTTTTCCCATCAGACCTATCCAATTAGAACAGCCAGAATTCCTCCTTCTTGGTGCCCCAATCATTTTCTTTACCTGCTACATCTCCCTCCAATTTCTTAACGGACATGCACAGGCTAGTCAGTTTTTTAGGGTGTGGTTCTTGTATGACCTGCCATGCAATTAAACTGGACTTGCTGTACCTCTGTGCTTCCATGCTCCAACTGTGGCTTTTCTATTCTTCAGCTAATCGGCTCAGCTGTCCTTTTCTTGGTGACCCCATTCATCGAACTCCAGCCACTGGTGACCCCCCTGCACTAGCTGCCTTTACAATCCCCATCCTTTAAAATTCCCCCAGACTGCCCTGTCCCTTGATATGACCAGTATACCCTTCCCTCTTGGCATAAATGCAGCACATCCTGAGCATGCAGCAACTGTTGTCCAGAATGCCCTTAACTTGGAAGGCCCAGTTCTATAAACAGAATATTAGCAAACAGTCTGCCTATTCCGTCATTCCACGGGTCGAAATTAAGTTTTGCAGCCACTAGCCCGCAGGGCTAGTGACTGGGAAAATTCACTAGCCCCAGACTTTCCCACTGGCCCAGCTGGTGTACTTACTGAAATGTTACCTTCTCCAGTACAAGCCCGCAGGGCTAATTAAAGGACAATCTTACTAGCCCAATACAAAATCTACAAGCATTTGGCTAGCAGGCAGGTGCCAATTTCAACTCCTGCATTCCTCTCAGGCCCCAGAACCATGGGGTTTCTGAGAAGATCCTCCAGGCATCCTTCCCCCTAGCACATTGCAAATTCAATAACTGACCTCATCGCCTCAGAACTTGCACTCCCTATCACAATGTGCAAGTGGTGCTAGATTTTTTAATTTAAATACCAAATTTGCTAAGATACTACTGATTCATGAAATGTCCACCTGAAGCTAAATGCTGGTGGAAGCAAGCAGGCACACTTTGTTCTCCATCCACAGATACCATGTCTGTCACCTGCAGATGTGAAATACAAGTGGTAATTAAAATGTCTGTAGTAAGACAACTTTCACAATATTGTGCACACATGCAGACTGCTTTGAGCATGAAGTAATAACTACTCTGTGCCTCTAGACCTGAAAGCACCAATATCTGCATATGGTACTACTTATGTGTGGCTGCTGGACGGGTCAGGTCACAACCACAGATCAAGGAATCTGATGAGTGGTTGCCTCCAAACAGCACTGAAACCACATAGCACGAACTACTGATTATGATGTTATGGTGGTGGATAACTGAACGAGAGTGTTCATGCATTAGAAAACCCATGGCCCAACATTGAAGCTTGTGACCCCTTGCAGCAAAGATGTGTGCATCAATAAAGGTTGCGATCTGTGATATTTGGTTCGTGATGTAGGGAACGGACTGGGTAAGTTAGGAAAACGTCCGCAGTACCACCAGGAAGGCGGAAGACAGGCATAACACCACATACACAATACACTGCCCCACACAGCACAATAGTGAGCTGGGGGTCGGCTTCCTAACATGTTACCCAGCCTCAATGCATTGTGTATATGGGGGGGAGAAGAGAAGCACAGCCCACAGCAAGAAAACACACAAACAAGGTGTACAGTAAATTATACAAGAGGCATTCAGTGAAGTACTGACCATTCCGTGTTGCCAATTCGGGTTTTGCTGCCGTACTCTAGATCAGGACTGCTGTGGTTACTGCCAGCTGTGCTACCTGTATGGCTCACCATATCATGCTCACTGCTGGTATAGGGGTCGTCCCGGTAGGGGTTAAATTCACATACAATTTCAGTCCCGAATAAAGCTTCCACAGGAGGAGGAGCTCCTACTACTACCCCGCTCATCCTCAGGATCACTATATTTTGATGAAATGTTTAGCCACCTGTAACTATCCCCTTGAATGCCTGAAATGTGAAACTTGGTACACTTCTACAAGTAGACACCAATGTTGAAACATGCCAGCTTTGATAACATTTGGATGAGTAGTGTCAAAATTATACTGAAATAACTGAAATTTTTGTTTGGGCAGAATTTCTCAGAAATTCCACGGATCTTAATTTTACTTGCAGAATTTACTGTTCCATTCAACTATTCAGGACACAAAACCAGGTCACATCAGCATGGCAGTGCAAAAGGTTACCCCCAGTGCCAGTAGTTTGCCTTAAACAAGCTTAAAGCAAAAAAAAATAATAATAATAATTATAAGTTTTTTGTTTAAAATAACAAAAATGTATTTCTGACATCCTTAGATGCAGTGTATTTTTAATTTCTTCAGATATTTTTTAAAAACAGGTTTTATATTTATTTTTACAATAATGACTCAAGTCATTAAAGATGGCCTCACCTCACAATTTTAGGATAGCTCTTGCAGAGTTTAGTGTTTAAATGTACATCCTTCATACGGTAGACGGATAAAGATGCTGCTGCTATAAGTTTCTGATAAACAGCATAGCACAGCACATCAAGATGTTCAGTTTTATGGCAGGTGGGGCATGGGAGCAGAAAGTTTTAATTACTTCAAGTATTTACCTCTTTGCCAGAAATAAAACCTACATGTGATTAACAAATACTGCTGTTGTAAGTGTCAAAGCTAACAAAGTCATGTGACAAACTCCACAAGGCTAAGAAGAGTGCCTTTTGTAAGGTGGGGAGAAATGTGTGATCACAAAACACCACCACCAGCTTGTCACTGTTTACCTACATACGTCCTTGCTTCATCAGTTACCATGTGGTAACCACATGCTGTCAGCCAGTCAGAAAACTGGATTCACATCAGTTTTATTAAAATATATCTTCTTTACAATCCTCAATGCACAACACAGGGTTGTTGAGGCAGAGGTCAAGTAGCTTACCCCACAGCAGTATGTGAGCAGCCACACTAACATCTGTAATCTTTTACAGAAACAGTGAGCCTTAATGGTGTAGTAAATGCAATGGACCAATGTTTAAGTACTTCAGAGCCTCCTGGCACCACCCCATGGATAATTCCCCAAACTCCACATTGAAAATATGATGCATCTTTGAATCTGCAGGTACAGTGATAAAAGATATGATGTCCTGACCAATGAAGTCCCCAAGTAACCAACAACTGAGAAGCGTTAGCTCTACGCCACCCGTAGACTCCAGTCTACACACTGCAGAGCCGGAATCCCAGTAAGTTATATTGTCTGTGTTAACAGAGGGGTACAAGACCAACCTGTCAACTGGTACTACACTCATGAGAAAAATCAGAAACAATCCTCGAGCCCAGTTTTAAAACGGGTTACTAAACAGATGCAGTCTTCACAAATACTCCATCACACAGGAAACCAATTTACAGTGTACAGAGATATTTATTCAGCAATAAATTAATTTATAATCATAAATAGATGTTTGTCTTCTTTGCACACTGAAAAATGAAAGGGCCGAGCGACTGCAACAGTTCACTTTAGTCCTCATTCTCAGATTCCTCCTCATCTTGGCTAATCTGAAAGTAGCGCAGCTCATAACTCTCCTTGTCAGAGGCCACCACACGCAGCCAGTCACGCAGGTTATTCTTCTTCAGATACTTCTTGGTCAGGTACTTTAAATACCTGTAACATACACAAGTGACAGGACTTTAAGCGACACAGAGTTCATTTGTTTGACCAGGCTGCACTTCACAGAACACAAGATGCAATAAACATAGTAAACACTAATTAGCAAGTACGGGTCTACTGACACATTGCAAGAAATAAACTGCTTTATTATTTTAATACATTTCTTTTAGACTTGTTCAGGACACAACTTCTATAAGCAGAACTTCACTGCATCAGAGTTCACCATGACATGGTTCCACTGTAGTTTACTTAGGAAAGTAATTTGGCTGCATACATCACATTTTTCATACTATTATAAATCACAGTGCACTTTACAATCCATGAACAGTTAGCGCAACCATTAGATGCAGAGAGGTTAAGGGAGTATGAGGGAGGTGAAGGATGTTTGGGGATTGGTAGAGAGGGGGTGAATTAAGCACAGGGAAGTTAAATGGGTTTTCCAGTATCTAGGAAAACTTCATTCTCTGTGACATAACCAGTTTGTGAAAATTAAGAAGGTGGGGATGTTAAAACATATTAAAAATGAGAATGGAAGTAGGCTATATATCCAATGGGAACAAAGACGGTCAACTGTATAACCAACTGGCTGAAGGGAAGGCAGCAAAGGGTGGTAGTGGTTGGGGACTCTCGTGACAGAGGGAGGTGACGCACGGGGTACACAGGGATCGGTACTGGGACCAGTGCTGTTTGGGATATGCATAATGGATCTCTCTCAGGATCCAGAGCAAGATCAGTCTGTTCGCAGATGATACGAAGATGGGAGCTGTGGTAGAAGACACCAAAGGGTGGAGGGGCTGCAGGATGACCTGACCAAACTACAGGAGTGGTCAGAAACATGACAATTGGGGTTCAATGCTAAGAAGCGCAAGGTACTGCACTTCAGAGCCAAGAACCAGGGGAGAAACTATCAGCTGGGAGGGGTACAATTGGGAAGCAGAGGAGGAAAAAGATCTAGGGGTTCTTATAATAGGGAGTATGAACAACTCAGTTCAGTGCAGGAAGGCAGGAGCTAAAGCCAACAAGATGCTGGGGTGTACAGCAAAGGAAATCACCTCCAAAACAGGGAGGTGGTCCTTCCCCTGTACAGGTCACTGGTCAGGCCGCATCTGGAGTACTGTGTGCAGTACTGGCGCCCATCAGACTGTTGGAGGGGGTACAGCGTAGGGCGACTAAGATGATCCAGGGATTGTAGGGAAGGTCCTACAATGACTGGCTGAGCAAGCTGAGCATGTATACCCTGGAGGAGAGGAGGGATAGGACTGAAACCTTTAAATACTTAAAAGGGGATTAACAAGACCACTACTGAAGGGATTTTCCTAATTAGAAGAGGAAGGCACATGAGAGTGCATCAGCTGAGATTGGGGGAAGGGGATTCAGAAGGGAAATCAGGAGGCATTTTTCCACGGAGCGGGTGGTAGACAAGTGGAATACTCTGCCCAAGGAGGTGGTATCCAGTAAGACAGTGGGAGGTTTTAAGAGGGGTTGGGACAGAGTGACAGGGGGTGTAATTATGAAGTGGGAAGGGTGGAGCAGCTGTCAGTTGAGGGGTTGCACAATCTAGCAGACTAGATAGACCGCGAGGCCTATTTTTGCTGGCGTTTCATATGTTCATAAAAGCATGTATAGCAGACCAGCAAAATGAAGTTCGATGCTCGAGGGGACGGCTGCCTGTGGCAGCAGGAGTCAGCAACTCTGCACTGGGCTGTTTGGCTCTGAAGAGTGAAGGGCAGACATAATCAAGTGATAAGTGGACAGGATAGTCTGTCCCAGCGTTCGGAGGTCAGGACAAACCAGTTCGAGTGTGGACAAAAAGAAGCCTAATAAAGCAGGCAAACTCAAGGTGAGTGAACTGGGTGCAGAGGGAAGTTGGCAGCAACCTGCTTAGTCCCTCTGAAATAGCAAGCCTCCTTTCTGCTCATCAGAAAACAAAATACAATGGTGAATAGCCCCCTTTAATCATTTATCAGAACAGGGGATGACAGAGTAAAGGTTTACGATAAAGACTATAAAATTGCTGGGATAAATGGAGTACTCCAATTGGCTACTAGGTGTGTAGGCATTTTCCCCCACAATCGCAGGAAGCTGAAAGCTGTACTAGCAACATTTAGCCTACATCACTAACATACCGTCTAACTGGTAGTCAGTGACAGGATTAAAGAAAAAAAGAATTATCCTTACTATATTCAATATGGATGCTATTTGTCCAAACACCAATCCCAGAATAGTGACTTTTAATAATACATCCCTTCCCCCATCCCCTGGCTGCTGAAAATCCAACTTCCATTGCTGTTAACTAAGACCCACTTAGAACATCTAACATGCCTGTAATTTTCCTGCATTACCTTTTAAAACATCCACACCTCACCACCTATGTGTAATGAAAACCCAACCCTCAGTTACTCATTATGATTATTATGATGATTATTATCCCACTGGGAATCTTTAGCCCTTCCCCCACACCACTAGACTAGCAAAGCTGCCTCCTTCACTAGGAGAAATGGTCCCATCTCCCAGAAATAGTGTGGATCATCCCACAAGGAACAGGGTTAGTTTACCCACCTGTCCTTAAAAGATAAATAATAAGAAATCTCAAATATTGTTGCTCCCCACCTCCCGAGCACAAAAACACTAAGCTTGTCACATAAATTTGCTTCAAAATTCCAGGACAACAAAAAACTTATGTCGGGCAAGCAAAGTTAGGGTTGTCCGTCGGCAACTAATTTTTTTTTTAAATTTCCGAGTCCGGATGGAATCCTCTTCTGAAGTGGCCTGCAACAGTAAACCAACACGAAGTATGGACTGCAACAGTAAACCAGCACAAAGTATGGACCAAACTCTGGCCCACAGAACACTCCTAGCCTGTATAGACTGGACTGCAAATAGCAGGGATCAATACAGGGGACGGAGGTAGGTACTGGAGGGGCAATGCACTCCCCACAGAGTTGACCTAACAAGAGTTCCTACAGTTCAGAGGTGGGACAGGACAAGGTGGAGTGAAATATAAGTAATTAAAAACTCTGCACCATCTTAATAGGTTGATTAGCAAGCTGGGATACCTGGAAGTAGGGGTGAAACTGGTGACGTGGGTCAAGAACTGGCTGATCGACAGGCACCAGAGGGTAGTGGTGGGGGCAGGAGGTCTCTCAACTCCCACAGCTATAACCAGCAGGGTCTCACAGGGCTCGGTACTGGGTCAAATGGGGTTAGGAACAGGATCAGCCATTTTGCAGAAGACACCAAGATCGGTACAGTATTCGATGGCACAGACAGATGGCTAGGACTACAGGAGGATCTGGCTAAACCAGAGCACTGGTAAGAAACTGGCAGCTGGGATTCAATGCAAAGAAGTGCAAGGTAATGCAATTGGGTGCCTGGAAACCTAGAAACTGGTATCAGCATTTTTTTTTTTGGGGGGGGGGGGCAGTCAACCACTACCAAGGAGAAGGATCTTACAGTACTGATCACAGGTCAAATGAACCATTCAGCACAGTGCAGGAAGGCAGCAGCTAAGGCTAACAAGTTGGTGAGGTGCACTGCCAGAGGGATCACCTCCAGGAGGGAGGTCATCCTGCCACTGTACAGGTCACGGACGAGACCACACCTGGAGTACTGTGTGCAGTTCTGGTCCCCCTGTGTAAAGAAGGATGTCAAACTACTGAAGGGGGTCCAGCGCAGAGCAACCAGCATGATCCATGGGTTGAGCGACATACCCATGAGAAGAGGCTGAAGGAGATCAACATGTACTCACTGGAGAACAGGAGAGAAAGGGGAGACATGAACGAGATCTTCAAATATGTAAGGAGCATAAATAGGGCTTGTAATGAGGGGATCTTTAAACTAAAAGGAGGGAGTGACACTAGGGGACAGTCTGAAATTGGAGGGTGGAAGATTCAAGAGAGAAATAAAAAGACACTATTTCATGGAAAAGGTAGTGTCAAGGTGGAACGCACTGCTGGATGAGCTGGTATCCTTGAAGTCAGTGGGCAGCTTTAAGAGACGGTGGAACAAGGCAAGCAAGACAGAGGCAGGAAACTACAGACCTGTTAAGTTTGACCTCAGTGGTAGGAAAAATTATGGAATCACTTCTGAAAAAAAGAACTGTTGAATTCCTAGAGGCCAGTGGGGCACAGGACCACAAGGCAGCATGGATTCACGGCAGGAAGGTCATGTCAGACTAATCCAATATATTTCTTTGGGTGAGTAAAGTAGTAGACCAGGGAGGGGCTGCAGACATGGCTTACCTAGATTTTAGCAAGGCATTTGACACAGTCCCACACAAAAAATTAATACACAAGTTAGCTAGCCTTGGAGTGGGTCCCAAAGTGGTAGCCTGGGTAGAAAATTGGCTGGACAACAGGACGCAGAAGGTAATAGTAAACGGAGTTCACTCTGAAGAAAGGGGGGTTACTAGTGGGGTACCGCAGGGTTCAGTACTGGGACCGGTCCTCTGTAATGTCTTTATGAAAGTGACACTGCAGAGGGACTGGAAGGAAAAGTATGTCTCTTTGCAGGTGACAAAGATCTGCAACAGAATTGATACAGAAGGTGGGGTGGAAAGGATACAGAGGGACTTGGCATGGTTGGAGGAATGGTCAAATGTATGGCAGCTTAGATTCAATGCAAAGAAGTGCAAAGTAATGCACCTGGGAAACAAAACTCAGGGGAAGAGTACACAATGGGAGGTACGTTACTAACAACAAAAATGGAAAGGGACCTGGGGTAGTCATATCAGATTACCTAAATGTGGGCAAGCAATGTGAGAAGGCAGTAAGGAGGGCTGGTGGGATCCTTAGGGAGAGGCATCACCAGTAGAAAACAGGAAGTTGTTATCCCTCTGTACAGACAGTTGGTGAAACCCCATCTGGAGTACTGCGTGCAGTTCTGGAGACCCCATCTCCGCAAGGACATAGAATGAAGGCTGTCCAGAGGAGGACAACAAAAATGGTACAGGGATTGCACCAGAAGACACATGAAGAGAGATTAAAGGAGCATAATATGTATAACTTCGTGGGTGTGTGTGGGGGAGACATGACAGAAACTTTCAAGTACCTCAAGGAAATCAACAAAGTCCAAGAGGGTAGCATCTTTCAGAAAGAGATGCACAAGAACAAGGAGGCACAATCTGAAGATAGAGGGGGACGGCTCAGAGGTAATGTGAGGAAGTATGTTTTTCACGGAGAGGGTTGTGGATACATGGAACAGCCTTCCTGAGGAGGTAGTGGAGTCAAAAACAGTGGGGGAATTCAAGAATGCATGGGACAGACAGAAGGCAATTCTAGTGGGGGGTAGGAGGAAGTAGGCTGTTGGTTAACTAGGATCTGCAGCTTATCCATTAGGTAGGTAAATGGGCAGACTAGGTGGGCCAAGCGGTCCTTATCTCGTCAAATTCTATGGTAAAGGGAGAGTCAATATGGGGGAGAGAATGGAGGGGGGTGGCAGAGAACAAGGGCAAGGAATTAGATGTACAGGTGGGGGGGGCAAGGTGGCAGCTGCAGAATAATAGACTGATAGCTGCACACTCAAGCAGACTTAATAGACCGTCTGGCCTGTTTCTGCTGGCATTTTTCATATGTTCGTATCTTACTGTGGCAACACCAAAACACAGCTTCCTGTTCGGTTATACGAAGCTCTCTTGGCATGTTGGCAACTTGGGTTGGGTTCATGACCCGAGCTGTGATGTCAGAAGAGAAGGTCAGCAGGGAGGGCTGTGAGCATCTGTGTGGACACTCTCCTCTGGAGCCAGAAGGCTGACAAAGCATTTCTCTAGAAGCAGCTCCTAGTGATGACATCATGAAGGTGCCGGAAGGAGAAGTATAAAGCAGAACAAACAGATCAGCCTGGCTGCTCTGGATGACCGCCTCTGCATGCTCGTGCCCCATGCCACCTGGCCTTCACTGGTGGGGCACACCCTTCACAGCCCTGGTCCCTGGACTTTGGGTGCTTCTCTCAGCTCTTCAATGGCCGAGGAGAGGTTCACGACCACCAGGGGATAGATTTGGACCTAGGGTAACCATTGGGAGATAGGTGGCATGCAATGCCTGGGGTGAGTTATGTGGGCAGAGGTGCACATCTATGTGAGGAGATTGAGAGGAGCATCAGGAGCCAAGGAAGGAGATCAGAGAACTATGAAAACATGAAATGTGGCACCATATAAATTATTCGGAGATAAAAACAAATAGCAGAGATCCACATCCAATGTTAAAAAGCAGTGCATAAGCAGGCCCAGCAGAAGCAGCAGTAGCGCAGCCTATTGCTACACCAGCAGTTTGTTAAACTGGTCACTCAGGGGCCAGCGGGGGAGCTCGGGCACCCCAAGGACAGCTCTCTTTCTTCAAGGTTTTTGGGGGGGGGGGGAGACACAGACAGTCCCCCTACTTGACTACCACCTGGTGGAGGTAATGGGGCAGCACAGCAGGTGCATCAAAGGAGAGGGGGTAGCTACCAGCACCTACTATGCATGCTTTTCACTGCACGCTAAAAATAAGGAGAAAAGAAATGGGGGCAAAAATCCCCAGGGACGACACTGGTATCCTCCCTCCTTCCCCCAGCAAGCAAAAACACACCTGACAAGGCCGGCCACCCACCACACCTGTGGTCCTGAGTAACTGGCAGTTAAACCTGATAAGTCTCAGAGATCAGTGACACGGGGGAGGAGGGGGGTAGTTCAGTCAGGAGACAAGCCGGAGAAAAAGCTCTATTGAAACAAAATGGAGGGCCAGAGCAGCATGTTGTGCTAGCACGTCACACTCACACCACAGGAGATGAGTAGTCTTCCAGAAGAAAAGTAGAATAAAAATTCCAGTCTTCATCTGGGTAATGCTGCCAGTACACACCTGGACCCCACAAAACACAGATCGCCACTGCCCCTCCCTCAGACTTCCCTGGTAACAGCCCGAGGGAATAATGCGAGAGTGGTGGGGAGAACATGTCTTTTTTTTTGGGTGGGGAGAGACATACATTAAATTGCTTTTAACATGAGCTGCTGCTTTAAAAAACACGCAAACAAGTAATTTACTGTGGGAATTGAAACACAAATGCATGTGTATTTGTAGAATAAGGAATGCAAATTCACACTATGCTAGAGTTTACCTTTAGTTTGGTGATTTATACAGTTTGTTTTGCCAAAATGTAAACAAAACCCTCCATTTAGCCCCGCTGCCAAACCGCCACTCGGCTCACAAGATGGTGTCAATGTGCCTCCGTGAGGTCATTGGAGCAAGTCCGCTCCACTTCCTCCATTAAAACCTATGGCCGCCGTTTTAAAATGCTGGATATTGGCAGTGTATACGAGATATCAGTATATGTAATAGATAACCCACTTGAGGTGTGCGGTCGCTTTCTGACATACTTATAAGGTCGCAGGTCGCGGTGCATCAACCACCCACGGTGCGATATCAGAGCATGAGCACATCTCAGAGTAGGTTATCTAGCTTATAAAATGGCAAAATAGTTTTGAAGGGGGATAAAAGTGCAGGTGTGCTGTCGCACTCTGATATACGCATGGTCATGTAATGCTCATTCTCCAATAAATTCCAAGCAATTTCCCTACCCATTTTATAAGTATGGATACTTCATCTGAGCACTACATATGCTGATATCTACATATAGTGCCAATATCCGGCATTTTAAAACCGTGCCCATAGGTTTTAGAAAGAAGCAGAGGATTCGCTCCAATGACATCATGTAGGCCAGTCATCGCCATCTTTTGAGCTAAGCGGTGGCTGTGCAGTTGAGCTAAACAAAGGTTTTGTTTACATTTCAGCTTAAGTTTCAAACTTCATTAAAACTGTATAAATCTCCAAACTAAAGGTAAACTAGCATAGCTTAAATCAGCATTCCTTATTCTACAAATACATGGGTGCATTTGCATTTCCATTCACAGTGAATTGCTGGTTTACTTGTCCTTTAAATGGTAGTTTCTTATTTTGCTCACATGAAATGTATTTAAAGGTGACTTCACTTTTACTCCCAGTGCAAGAGTCCAAAAAAATTAAAAATAGGGGAGATCTGCGCTTTCAAAACCAGCAAAATGGTAGAAATTTGAGGGGAGACGGTCCCCATCTTAAAATCTCAAAATACAGTAGAAAGTATATAGAAAAATCTAAACTCATTCAAATCGGCAAGATACCAATAAATGGGCATAGTGCTGATGTATACTGTTCTAACCACTGCACTGCAATATGGATCTAGAGGCAATCTTTCATTTCTAGTCCAGTCAGGAATCCAGTCCTTTTGCTCATTCAATCAAAAGCCTTTTCTTGCTTTGTTAGAGGGCCCCAAGTGCCTCACTACATGGGATTCCAATGCAAGACACCCTTGCGAGACAGACTACTATCCAATAAGAACTATGCTGAGATAACTACACTGCCTTCTCCTTTTGAGTATTTAAAGGCATTTATGCAGCAGTAGGTGGTTGTTCGAAGCTTCCGTCTACCCAGAATGGCCTAATTGCAATGCTGATGCGAAGGACAGTTGCCGTGTAAAGCCCAAAGGACCACGCCTACCTTTTAGAGAACTGTTTCTCCGATGTGACCATGATCTTGTTCTTCAGCTGTTCAATATGAACAATGTTACCAAGGTTTCCGGTTTTGCCATTGACTTTGATCTTCTCCTTCAGAAACTGCTCCTGTTTCAGAAGAATAAAAATAATGGAACACTAGGGAAGGGAACCCTAGGCACGCACTAGGGAAGAGAACCCTAGCCACACAATCCTTGTTAGAGGCATACTTAAAATGGCATATACCTATCTAGCATATGTATGCCTGTGCAGGAGATTTATTTTAGATCTCAGGGAATTAGAGGCCAAGTAAACAATCTATTTTGCCCAAAACAATTTCAAAAACCGGCTTCATAGACAGACAAAGGGAAGACTACTGTCTACATTGATATATAAATGCAGTTTCGAGGTATTAAAGGACAAATGAACAATCTATTTTTGCAAAGAAATGATTTTAAAAACTGGTTTCATATAGAGGTAAAGTAAAGGCTACTGTTTACATTGATGTTAAAACTGTACTTATGTTAAAAGGGAAACGTCCACTTACAGTCGGGCCCCACCTCCATGTGAAGTGGGCCCCAATTAATAGAAGCAATAGAAAAAGTTAAAAAAATAACTTACTCGTGTCTAAGTTATTTCAAATTGTATCTGGTTGATCCTGCCCCCTCCTTGCCCCGACATTTTAAGAAGCAGATCCCTCCCTGCCACGCCCAAGCACCCGCGACTGTCCCGTGATGACGTTTCATGGAGCAGGGGCATCTGTATACTTAATATGTGGCTCCTTTACAAAATAGCTCCGGTTTGGAGCCTAGACATTCGTGGGCATGTCGGATACAAATATTGGCTAACACGTACCCTGCCAGTCAGTACTTGGTCTCGGTGTAGCCAGGACACTCATCGATTGTAAACCGCAGCTGTCTGAAGACTTGGCAAAACAGATTACTATATTGCCAAATTTTCAAATAGCTCCGGTTTAGAATCAATGAATGTCCTGGCTACACCGAGACCAAGTACCGACTGGCAGGGTACTTGTTAGCCAATATTTGTATCCGACATGCCCACGAATGTCCAGGCTCCAAACCGGAGCTATTTTACAAAGGAGCCACATATTAAGTATACAGATGCCCCCGGCTGCTCCCCACCTGAAACGTCATCACGAGGACAGTCGCGGGTGCTTGTGGGCTCGACAGGGAGGGCTCTGCTTCTTAAAATCTCGGGGCAGGATCAACCAGATACAATCTGAAATAACTTAGACATGAGTAAGTTATTTTTTAACTTTTTCTACTGCATCTACTAATCGGGCCCCACTTCACATGGAGGTGTGGCCCGATTGTACGTGGACGTTTCCCTTTAACATAACTGCAGTTATGTAGCATCTGAAAAGTGTAAATAGCCCTCTTCTTTCAAACCTCCTGCCCTGTTTGCTCCCTAAAATGAAGCCTAACATGCTACATGATGGACATCATTACAGAGAGAGCTACGGAGCAGTGCTCTTTACACTGCTATCACTGTCTAGCTTTTTTGTATGCCCTTTTGTGGTCTAGTTTCATTAAAATAATCAAGATAATGACTTAACGTGTAATATTTTTATAAACACGTGTTAGGCTATGATATTATTCATTTTCTTTCCATAAAACAAGCATAAGTTGTGTATTAACCAGCTTAATTGCAGTGCAGCACAAGTATTTAAAAAAGTACCTGGTGGGATCTCCCAGTGGCTCACTGGAAGTGCGCTGCGCTTCCATGCTGGCGACCCAGGCTCAGAAGCGAGCGCGGGGCTGAGACAGGGCAGCTAGACTGGAGTGTGCTCCCAAAGGGAGCACAAGCCAGCTGGTGAGGGAGACTTACCCCCCCACCACCACCCGCAGCAAGCTGGGGAGCCAACTCTCTCGCAAGGGTGCCATCAGCCCAGCATGAACTGCTGACATCAAGGTCACCGGGGACACATGCCTGAAGTCATGGGGAGGAGGGAGAAACAGATAAAAGATGTGTGCTTCGGTTGCCACATATGATGGTCCCATTGATTCTTGGGTCTCCCTCCATGTAGATCCCCACTGGACAAGATTTCAGGGGAGGGCAGCAGTTAGGACTAGATGAGAGGGACCCAATGAAAGGTGGCGGTCAATGGGCCAAACAGCTGAATGAAAAAAAAAAAAAGTACCTGGGGGGGTCTAGTGGTTATGTCCTTGATGTTTCATGGCGTTTGGGGCAGCTCTGGTCCAAAGCCAAAGTTGGAGTTCTGTTTGCTAATCCTGAGTTTAATAAAAACGTGCTTATATTTATTTTCTACAGTACAAATGCCCACCCTCCCGCAACCAGTCACAGCCCTTCCATCCCACCCACCTGCCATCTCAGCACACTACCAAGTCTGTATCAGCCAGTCCTTCAAAGGACACAATGCTGGTCCTAGAAGAAGCAAATCCACTACTGGCACCCAATTGGCTTCATCCTCCTCAAGCACATGGCTTTACTGATATGCTTATTTCCTTCATGACTGGCACTAGTACTGCACTGCTATTCGGACGTTTATATTTGCCACACATTCAAAAAGTAATGCACAGGAAACTAGTACCATCTCACATTAAGCATTACTTCTACAGTATTATAGGTATAGAAAGGCTGCTTACAAAACTCCCAGAATCAAAGATTCCATCTTCCACTGGATGGGTGAGGTCAAGGGTGAACTTCCAGGAGCGCTTTCTGTGGTCTTTCTTGGAAAGGACTGGCTTCTTCTATTAAAAGAAAATAATTGTACAGGTCACTGGAGGCAGAGAGGAGGATGTGACAGACATATACATATGTTCAGGGAGGGGTACAACAGGGTGGCCATACAGAACTGCTCAGAATAAAGAATGGGCAACCATACACAACAAGGCTGTGTTTCAACTGAAGGGTTGCGATTACATCACAGACAGAAAGTGAAGCTCATGAAGTCCCCATGACTTCATCACAACACCAAGACAGAAACACATGCCTTGTTAACCTTTCCACCTCTCCCTCCCTCTATATCCCTCTCTCACACTCACACTGCACTTTTATTGTTGTTCACTGTTATTATTCCATTGTTCCATTTCTCCTTGTACTGTGAAGTCCGAGATATTCATGGTTTACCTGACACAAAATGGCCGTCCAGGAGGTAATGAGCTAATTGAATATTCAAATTTCATCCATGACATAAGGCATTCAACAGTGGAGACAAGGCTTTCATCATCTGTAACAACTTGACAAAAGCCTTTGACTTGGTGAATCATAAACACCTCCTTCTCTACTAACTCTGTGGCCTAGGCCTGTTACTAGACAGACACCTGGTTCCAGAGTTCTCTCACTAAAATCGCATTCAATGCATTAAGATCCTTGTCAAGACGTTAGGAATGCATCCCTTGGTGTTCCCGGGCTCCATTCTGGGCCCTCTTCAAGCGGACTTATTCATAAACCATCTGCCTGATGCCTGTCAGTGTGCAAATGTACTTCCCTATGCACACAATGCTGTTATCTATTCCAAGAACCCTGACCTTGGAAGCCTTACCTCTGCCCTCTAGGGTAATTTTGAGGCTCTTGAAAAAATAATTCTCCCAAAACAAACTGGTTCTAAATTCCAAAAAACTAAGACAATGCTCTTTAAACACCCACAAATAAAGAAAAAGGTACCCCCCCCCCCATCCGCAATGACCTGGGACATGTACTTCAACAGGTGAAAAACTTTAAGCACCCCAGAGCGATCCTGGACGATACCTTATCTTTTGTTCCCCACACTGACCACCTTGTGTCCATGGCAAACAGAACATTGGGTGTCTCGTACCCTAACCTGGTCAACCTCACTGCTGATGCTAGATGCCACGCAGTGCCAAGGTCAGTACTGTAACTACATGACTATGGCCTCCCCTGTCTATGCAACTGCTTGCAACTCAATTTTCAGAAGAAAAATATACGCTCTGTAATAAGGCCAGTCACTCTGTGGTTGGGGCAAACACACTCACAGCTGCACCTTCCACACCCAAACACACTGGTTACCCCTACCTAGCAGAATTAAGTTCCAGCCACAGCTGATTTCCAAGAAGGTAATATGGGGCCTAATCCCTCCCTCCCCTCAGCCCCAACTCACTGCTTCCACTCGGTCATCAAACTCTACAACACCAGGAGCATGGCATGGAATGCTCTTTAACTGCCTTGTCGCCATACTCTGCTGGGCAAGCGTTCATTCTTTGTTAGGGCTGCTTGCTGGTTGAATGAGCTGCCAGATACCTAGCTTAATCTACCCAAATTTGATCAGCTAAGAGAGCAGTATGGGCACCCCTAACAGTTCAACCTATTCTTAGCACTTCAGGTCACCACCCTACCTCACAACCTTTGCCACCTCTACCTCATCCATTCTGTATAGTCCCCCACTCCCTATACCCACCATCCTCTTATCATCATCATCATCTCCTCTCATGCAACCCAGTAGGGTGCCCTGACTCAGGTAAATTACTTGCTGCCTATGATCCTAAATTTGGAGTGTTCATTATAGGAACTCTGTCTAAAAACTGTACTACTGTATTACTGCATCTTACTGTTACCCTGTCTAAAACATGTACTACTGTTTTGATGTACCTTTGTCCTTGTAATTGACATAGAACCCATAAATGAGCAACTGCTCACGGGTGTAATCAAGAACTCGAATAAAAATAAAATAAGTTCAGTGCAGCTATAACTGCTAATCATCCTAAGTCCCTCCCAGTATACACTCTGAACTTTGTCAGACTCTGGCTCTGATGCCAAGTATCTTTACTATACATGTTTTACACGGTTTCTGTTTACCTGTCTCATTGTAAAAAAAAAAAAAACTGTATGTACTTGATCTAGCCTGTTTATTTGTACTTGCTCAATTATATTGTATTTGTTTGATTTCATTTCACTGGAACTCGCTTACTGTATTTGTTATGCTGACTTGAAATCTGTCACTAACATGAACCCTTCGTAAAAGAGCACATGTGCTCAAAAGTATTCTCCGAAATGTTCCATATATAAATCTCTCTCCCTAAATGTATCTATCTACATATTATACAGTGGAATCCTCTTATAACACACGTTTGTGCAAACAGGTTTTGTCTGTTATAAGGGGTGTCTGCTATATCCTAAAGCATGCCCCCTCCACTGATAACCAAGGGTATGGGGAACTATTTGCAGCTGACTGGGAACCGAGCAGTAAACAAGACTGGAAAGATTTTGCTCTACAGTACTTGTGCTGATTGGGGAATCGGGACTGAGCCGTAAATGTGATCAGATGATAGCAGGTAGTTTGCAGCATGTAACAGGCACAGAGGAGCTCACAGTGTCTGCTATACAAGGGCTGCGGAAATGTGATTCTTAACATTACAGACATAGCTTTTTGGCTTCTGGCAAGGCAGATCTGTCAGTTATAAGCGGGTGTTCGCTAGAAGGGTTCCACTGTACATACTATAGTGGTGCGGTAGCACCACTATAGGTAGGGTTGAGTAAGCAGTTAAATGTTAAACCCCTAACTTTGCATTTTAATAGTTTCCCCACCGTTCAATGGATTTGCACAAAAGTTTGCATGTGCCGTCTCAGAGGCAATGTCTCTTGCTGTGCCAAGTTTCATTCCAGACAGATGTGCCAATTCAGAGATCCGGATAGCAAAACAAGTTTGGGGATCAACTTTTCCGCCTTTTGTCATCACCTAGCACCCAGATGGAATTTTGGTCTGAAATTTTCAGGATAGAAAAGCTTGGGCCAGAGTGGTGCCTTTCAACCCTGAAAATTTCAGACCAAAATTCCAAGCTGACTAATCTAGTTCTGTGCCTCTTTATAACCCATCAGTAATGTGACTTCACTAGTAATCCAGGGTTTTATTTAACTCTAAAAATTGATTAGCGTTTTGCTCATAAAAGTGTTAAAACATTGTGAAAATGCACAGCAGTTGCCTCAATGTGTTTAACAAACATAATACTTCTAGAAAACCTATATAAATACTTTTTGTACAGTTAGTAATGTCCCAAGGAAAAAAACTGCTAATCAATTATTTAAAACCCTGTAATCAGTGTTTCACAAGGTGCGAGGCACATCTCGGCATGTTCTGATGTCATATTCAGTAAGGCCAGTTGTCACCATGCTAAAGCACAAGGGGAACAGAACTATAGATATGCATTGGCCTCCAGCAAAATACAAAAAATGGTCTAATTAGCAAAAGGGGAAAAGCACTTAAGATCAGAAAGTAGCAGCTGAGGTCCTTCTTAATGGCCCAGCAGCTGCACGTCACACCACTGTGCTGGTGACCTGGGTTCAAGACTGGATGCTGGTCACTGCGTTGGGGGGCCTGCTAGGCTGAGGTTAGCAGTCATGCACCTTGTGCATCTCAGTCAGGGAGGGTTAGAGGAGAGTTTCGGCACCACAGTGACCACTGCGGTAGGGCCAGGGACCTTCCTGGTCTCACCACATCACACCATAGGTAGGAGGGAGGGACTATGGGCTGGGGAGAAAAAATATGGGGGGGGGGGGCAGGAGAGAAGACATGTGCACCGAGCAACTTAAATGACAGTTGACAGAACCCTTGAGCCCTGCTCCATGTGTATCCCCACCAGCTACAACTGTGGAGGGCGCCTGCTGATGGCGCTCAGGGGTTGCCAGCAGTGCAAAACCAGCCTCGGAGGTACAGGTGACAGCCTCTACAGTGGGCTCTACTGCGCTGCCCTAGCATGCAACTGACTTACCAATCACTGCCAACTTTATAGTCAGCTTGACTGGCCCACCACCCCAAGCTCTCACGGATCTCACCCTAGGAAACGTAGAGCACAGCATAATTCAGAATCAAGCACCCCACCTTCTATAGTTTCCTACCTTACACCAACTACCAACCACTACACATTGAGATCCTCAGAAGCAGAGCAGCTGACCATCCCCAGATCAAGGACTAAATATGGAGAGCAGGCTTCCTCCCCAGTAGCTCCAAAACTCTGAAACAGTATTCCTCTAACAGTTCGACAGAATTTGTCCACCTGCAAATTCAAATCTCAGCTCCACTCAAGTTGGCTTCAAAATTACCAATGCACGTGCCCTTAACCTGAAATTTATACCAAGGCCCAGATATTCAAAGAGGTTGCTTGATTGCAACCGCCACTCTCTTGTAGCGGGATACTGAAAGGGCTGGCCAGGCGGCACAAATCCCGGCGCGCCGGGTGCAATGTAATCCTGGCGCGCGCAGATGCAGGGGTGTGCCCATGCTGGCGCAGCCCTGCACTGGGCCACAGGGGCTCAAAGTTGAGCCCGTGCAGAGCAGGACCATCTCCCAGCCACCCACAGGCGGGCTGCAGTATTGCAGGGCACAACACAGCAGCCCAGCCGTGGGTGGCCACCCACTCGCCCAGAACACCGTACCCAAGCACACACTGAACCCTGGTGGGCAAGTTGAACTGCTCCGCCCGTAGCCGCGATCGCACGCTATACATTGAAAGATGTATCCTTGGTAGTCTAGTGGCCCCGATAAATAAAAAGACATGACCATCCCTGGTGGTCCAGCAGTCCCCATCCACCCAAGTCCCTGATCAATGTTGCTATGGCCGGCCCTGGTGGTCTAGTGGAACCCTCCTCCATTACGTGATCGACTCATAATAAAATGCCCTGGTGATCCAGTGGCACCCCAGCATCGGTAGGCGTGCTTATACCACCCACGAATGACTGGGAACCGTTGGTCCCAGTGTGGATTATGATGTAGGAGTATACTGTATAGACAGTCCCAAATCTGAATGACTTCATTCACATATTTGGGAATCGTCTAGCACAGTATGCCCTGCAAGCCCATTGTCGTTACTGTACCGGTCATTCGGCAGGCGGTATACATTACCCGCTGATGACCGGGGCGAAGAGTTCTGTGGGCAGGAATGCCACTGATCACCAGGGCATTTCATTATGGAGTTTTACCGCATCGCAGCAATGGGCGGGGTTCCACTAGACCACCAGGGACGGTCATGACGACAGATTAGGGAATCGGGTGGGAGGGGGACCACTGGACCACCAGGGATGGTCAGCATCTTATCTATCGGGACTCGGGTGGGGGCACTAGACTACCAGGGATATATCTTTCAACATACCACAAGCGTATCGCAGCTTATGAAGCGGGGATGCACCGATCCCCACTGCACACGTTATGCTGTGCAGGGCACCAGACGCAAGTCGCCAGGCTGCCCCTGGGCGCATGCAACGGTAAATGGCCCCATTTGTGCCTTACATATATAATGGCCTCAGCTGCATGCCCCCGGCTGAATATCGCGGGTGATGCACCTAGTGCAACTGCACTTACGCATCCTCGTGCTCCCCCATCTCATTCTTTCCGTGCCAGTGCCACTGCACCATGCACAGTATGTGCACCGACCTTGCCACATTCAACGGTGCTGCGCCATGGCACATCACCATTTAATATCACCTAGTCTTGACCCTGGTACATCCCAGTTGCACTGCGCCCAGGCTTTCGCCACTGCCCAGCGCAGTCTGAATATCTGGGCCCTAATTTTCTGCCACTCCATACCTAATGTACTAGCACTTATTACACTGATTCATGTTCCTCCTACCCAAACCCTACTGGTATACCCGCCCACTTCAGAGCAAAACATAGCATGCTAGCTACACCACGTATCTAGAATCACAGCTAACCTTACCCCAACCCAATGTCAATGTACACTCATTAGATTATACTTAAATTATGCTCCTGTCCTGTTAACCTCCTGTTACAACACTTCCCTTACTCTGAAACTGTTAATCTGTATTGGTGAGAACCTATGAATTCTGTACTATCCATGGTCTATCTGTTGATCCCATCCAATATGTAAAACTGTCAGACAGGGCTGTAGATATTTGTATTTGTGTCTCTGATATTTGTATCTGTATTGTTTGCATATCAGTTTTAGCAAAATATTTTATTTTACATTTTGGACTTGTTTCTGTTAATGATGCAAGTCCAAGGGTTCGAGAGGCTTCAATAAAATTTGCAGATTTATCAAGAAAATATGCATGCACGTACTGAACAGTAGCAGTCACAGGTAAGTCAGCCTAAACCAAGGTCTAACTACTTTATGTGGTCCAACAACTATTTAAGAGTGATATTTTTATCTTAAGTGCCGTTTCTGTCCCCAAAAGTATTTGTTTTGTACAGTCCTTGTCTCAGATATTCCTTGAACTCTCTACATTTATCAATGTTTACTGTTTAAACAAGTACAATTGTTTTATAACCGAGGAGCATTTTCTCCCACAGGGAAATAGTGTTATAATTTCATCGTTACGACAAACACATTCCCAGTTTCCCTAGTTCGGCACATGCGCCAACCATGATCCTCTTCTCTGTTCCCTGCTCCTCAGCGTTGCAAACTTCCCCGATAGTCTGCAGCGTTTTTTTTTTGTTTTTTTTTTTTAAAAACACAAATATCACTGGCTACAGCAACATTTTCAGAATGGAAAAATAAACACTACTGCAGTTTAAGAGCCAAGCCACTACAGACTGCACTGAAACCCCAATGGTCCACAGCTCGACTCCATAGACAATCCATTTATTTTGTATAATTGCTGTGGCAAAAAAAACTATCCCCAGCAATTATACGAAATAAAGGATGGGTAGGTGTGTAAAATTGATTTTACACACCCCTTCAGTGGGATGCCTTGATAAACCAGAGCTTCGCTCAGGGTTTGTGTGGCATCCCACCCCTTGAGGTGTATAAAATCCTCATTATAACCACCTACCCATCCATTATTCTTTGAGGATATCATATGTACCCTGTACAATTTCTAGTTTGTCATCCATCATGTGAAACTTTCTTTGTAAACTCCCGGGTTGTGCCTGAAAATAGGCATATAAATGCCTAGTGCACCTTACCCCCGTCTACAAAAACTAAATAAAATCTATTTTAGATGGTCTGAATTCTCCTCCCTTTTTGCCACAGTGGTAGGTCAAATTACACAGACTGAGGCAGTGCCCCACAGAGTTCATCTTATTTTGCTGGTGCTTATAACATCAGTTAGTTGCTGTTTTAAAATGTGTAAGGCCTCGGAAGGATGTCACTTATGATACAAGAAACTCCAGGCATGAGGTTCGGGTGAGAGGCCCATTTATTTAATTTACTGAAATGTTTCACTAGGAAGGCACACTGAGCAACAAGTCGCTCATCTCCCGGAGTGACCGGGGGCGGGAAGGGGTACAATACGAATGAGACATGAAACATTCAAGTTACAAGATCAACATACAGTTGTAAGGCAGGTGTTAAGTGTTGCGCACAACATGTAGAAAAAGTGGACAAGAAGTGCCAGGTTAATAAGTAAACAAGTGCTTACATGAAAGGGGAGGGAAGAGGGGTGAAGTGCGGAGAACATGAAGTAAAGCTGAACATTTCTGTCTCCTCAAACCTCATGAGAAGGCTCTTATACCACAAAAGGCATCCCTCAGAGGCCATGGTATGTATTATAAATAACTCCAGTGATTTAGAATTTTTTTTATTCATATTCATATTTTATTGTGAAGTCCTCCCCCGGCACCAAAGTAGAGTGCTCCCTCCTAGCACTCCTGCAGGAGAGCACAATACACTCAGAACGTATGTGCCAACTGTCTGAAATCACAATGATTCAGAATGAAAAAGTTATGTCACAGACGATTGCGACCTTAAAAGTTTACTTAGTTTTTGTTGCCAGAGTAAGTGCACTAGACAAATCCTGCCTATTTTCAGGCACGACCCGGGGAAGGGGGGATACAGATGAATGCCAACTGATCTTGAACCAGAACCACCAATAGTCCCTATTTTCCCAGGGCAGTCCCTATTTTAGGCAGCATGTCCCAGTGTCCCAAGTTTTGCAAAATGTCACTTTTGTCCTGGTTTTTGCTTTCGTGTCCCAGTTTTGTCCTTTTTTTTTTTTTTTTGCTGACTGGTAATCCATGAGCAAGTTATTTCTGCACCACTGTGGCACTGATTGGGCTAGGCAACAGTTTGCAATTTGAACCGCTGCACCTATATTGCACCTCAAGAATATCAGCAGTGGCACAGTAAAGCATGTTCCTTCCTGTTAGGTTAGACTGGGTAGTAGTGCAAACACGTACATGTGGATGTCTACCTGCCAGCAGCTGAGAGGGCCTTCAGACAGAAGACAACAGAAGCAATGAACTAAGGTACCCAAATCTGATCAGCTGCAGTAAACTGGTGTGGTGGTGGGAGTCATTTAAGTGGTTTGTTCAGCAAGTGTGGCAAGTGTAAGTGAGTTGGGATGAGGCGGTCAGGAGCAAAACATGTAGCTCAAACATCTGAGCAGTTTAACGCAGATTTGCTTCTAAAAAACTTTCTGTACAGTATGATTTAGAACTTGCTGCAGCAGAATGATGTATTGGTTTAATCTGGATGTTTGCTACCGGTGTTACTGTGGGGCGGCATGGTCATAACAAACGGCAAAAATTAACTGATTGTCTTCAGCAGTGCCCGTGGGAGTGACACGGTGGGGGGGGGGGGGAGAATGGTAAAGAAGGACCCTGTCCCAGTTTTAGGCCTCGGAAGGTTGGCAGCTTTACCTTAAAATATGATTAAACTGCAGGAGTAAAACAATAGGGGGTCAGTGATCCAGTTTCCTTCTAAATTAATCTAAAAAAAAGGAGAATACATTAAAAAAATGGAAAAGTAATATAAACTTGAAACTGAATTTGTCTTCAAAAAAATGACACTCAAGTTATCGCGACTGTTACAAACATCGGGAAGAAGCACGGACTGCCTACTATACTGATACATAACATTTCAAATATTTAAAAATATCCATTTTGATCGACTGAAGCTGCACACAATACGGCTGAAAAGGAACCCTGTTGAACAAGTAGTACAGGCAGCCCAGGTGGGCGCTCCCGAGCGATCGGGACACACGTGGTTCAACCTCATTCCATTCACAATGGTCTTCTCCATTAAAATGTCGCAAGGCACTTTCCATCTCGCCGGAAAGTCGCTCTGTGAACGTGGGAACCCTAAACCCCCAGTTATAAAGATGCAGCAGTCAACAGAAACTCTACACTCACCGGCGCCATATTGCAACCGCTAACCCTGAAAGAAAAAGAGAAAACGTCATGTCAGCGGCTGGCTTTTATAACACGGCTGATGTCATCATGTTGCGTCAACGGGCGGCGATGGTTCAGGAAAGCCGGTGGAAGTTTTTTTCACGAACTGCTTGCCACGGGCGTCACAGGACAGCGTGCTCCGCGATTGGCTAATCGCCATTCAGCCTCTGATTGGTTAAGTATGTCCCTGCTTATATTGGCTATACTGGATCCTGCCAAAAAGACATGTCTTTTAACTGGTTGAGCACTTTCGTAGACTGCTAGATTTGCTTCGGTCGCCGTGCCCTGTCCAACTCTTTGCTGCCATAGCTTTCAACTGTCCCTGATTTTGCCTCAAAGTTTTACTCTGTCCATTTTAAAAATTGTGTTTCCCTGACCAAACAGTTGGTGTTGTAAGCAGAAAATAATGTCAAACATTAAAGTTACAGACTTGTTCTTCCTTAGGAAATGCATTTTACACTAAGCCCCTTATTCTACCAGCTTTTTGAATGGATATCACCAATTTTGAGGGCTTATCCCTGATTTTGGTCCTTTGTCCCTCATTGTTTTAAGCTTTGTCCCTGATTTATGAGGCAGGAGGTTGAGAGGTATGTTCGCTGCTGTACTTGGGATGGGGGTTGCAACCGGCCCGTGGCATGAGGGGAAGGTGAGTGGGACCGGGGATATTGGGTGAGGAGCATGGGCAGCATTTTAACAGGCAGATCAACAGTGAAAGTAAATTGTGAGCAATATGGCAGTCAGAGTGTCAGTAGGAGTTAGCTAAGTGATCATGGGCAATGCACTTGAAGTGTCTTTGGCAAACTTCTGAGTTTTTTTTGTATAATTACTGCTCCAGGTTACTGTTAAACCAATTATCAATCGCACCTTCTTACAGCACTCCCAGTCTCCACTCATGGGTAATTACCAGGTGAGTAAACTTCTATTTCAGGTGGGAGACTGAGAGCAAGTAGAGGAGTGCCTGTTGATCAGCATTCAGCAAATCTGTCCCCACCCACCCCACCCTCAGCTTGTCACAGACAGTTTCACTGCAGCAAACTGACTGTCAGAAATGTTTCCCAAATTTTCAAGGAGACATTAATATACATAGATACATAGACAGTGTCGGCAGATAAGGGCCTTTGGCCCACCCAGTCTGCCCATTTGAGCTTGTAAGTTCAGTTTATGTTTTCCAAGAAGTCTGTTGCCCATTACCCCTGACCTCCAGAATTCCTTTATGTCTATCCCATGCATTCTTAAATCCCGTGATTGTTTCAGCCCCCACCACTTCCTCTGGCAGGGTGTTCCACTTGTCCACCACCCGTTCTGTGAAGAAATTCTTCCTCACGTTTCCTCTGAATCGCCCTTCCTCCAACTTCATCCCATGCCCTCTAGTCCTGGAACATCTTTTTTGCTAAAAATAGTGTATTCCTGCACCCTGTTCCTCCCTGTAAGATACTTGTATGTCTCTATCATATCCCCTCTCTCCCTCCTCTCCTCCAGGGAGTACATGTTCAGTTCCTTCAACCTGTCCTCATAGGACTTGTGATGCAATCCATGCACCATCTTTGTTGCCCTCCTCTGAACCTTCTCTACCCTGTCTATGTCCTTACATAGGTAAGGTCTCCAGAACTGTACAGTGTACTCCAGGTGGGGCCTCAGTAGTGTCTTGTATAGTGGAATTATGACCTCCCTTTTCCTGCTGGTGATGCCCCTGCCTATGCATCCCAGCATCCTATTTGCTTTACCTGCTGCCTTGTCACACTGTTTCCCTGCCTTGAGGTCATCAGAGATGATAACCCCAAGATCCCTTTCCTGCTTGGTGCATGTTATCCTCACCCCTAACTGATATATATTGTGCCAGGGTTTTGTTTCCATATGCATTATCTTGCACTTCTTTGCATTGAATTTCAACTGCCAAACCCCTGACCATTCTTCAAGTTCCTGCAGGTCCCTCCTCATTCTGTCTACACCCGCTGGTGTGTCTACTCTGTTTCAGAGCTTTGTGTCATCAGCGAACAGTGAAATTCTGCATTCTAGGTCCTGCGCAATGTCACTGATGAAGATATTGAATAGGACCAGTCCCAGCACTGATCACTGTGGTATCCCACTGGTCACTCTTCCCTCTGTGGAGTGACAGCCATTTACCACCACCCTCTGTGTCCTGCCGCCCAGCTAGTTACCTACCCACCACACTACTGTCCTGCCCACACCCATATTCCCCAGTTTGTGCAATAGTCTTCTATGTGGCACAGTGTCAAAGGCCTTGCTGAAGTCCAGATAGGCCATGTCCACTGCCTCCCTGATCCACCTCCCTAGTCACCCAGTCAAAAATTCAATGAGGTTGGTCTGACATGACCTCCCCTGGTGAAACCATGCTGCCTTGGGTCCTGTAGTCCATTGACAACCAGATGTTCCACCAACCTTTCCTTCAGTAGTGCTTCCATGATCTTCCCCACTACCGAGGTGAGGCTGACTGGTCTGTAGTTCCCGCCTCTTTGTTCCCACTTTTGTATAAGGGACTACATCTACTATCCTCCAGTCTTTGGGTACCTCCCTGTTTCCAGTGATCAGCTAAACAGGATTGCCAGAGGTTCAGCCACCACCTCTCTTAGTTCTTTAAGGACCCTGGGGTGCACCCCATCTGGCCCCATTGCTTTATCAACTCTTATTACTTCCAGTTCCTTCAGGACCTTTTCTCGTGTAAAGGGACTTGTGTCCATTTCTGCACCATTCTCACCGCTTGTACTCCGTTCAGACCCATTACCCTTCTCTTCCTAAGTAAAGACTGAGCAGAAATACCTGTTCAATATGTCAGCTTTACTGTTGTCATCCTCCACACAGCCCCCATCCTCCCCATTCGGTCTCACTATCCCTCCCTTTGCCTTTCTTTTTTACTTTATGTACTGTACCTGTAAAGGTTTTGTCCTCTACCCACTGATTTTGCAATGTGTTCTTCTGTCTGAGCTTTGGCTTCCTTACTGACCTCCTGCCTCCCTTTGCTTCTCCTGGTACTTCTCCCTATCCCCTTCTGCCTGTGTCTTTTTGTACTGCCTGAATGCAATCTGGCTTTCACTTTCTTTGCTACCTCTTTGGAAAACCATAATGGTCTCCTCTTCCTTTTCCTCTTGCTAACCTGCTTAATACATAATTCTGTTGCTCTTGTAATCCCCATTTTAAATACTGCCCACTGTTCCTCAACCCCTGATTCCTGCCCCATTTCCCTTAATGCCTCTTTCAAGTATCTCCCCATTTTCCCAAAGTCTGCCCCCCTAAAATCCAGGATACGTGTTTTTGTGTGGTTTGGTTTAGCTCTTTCTGTGATTTCAAACCACAGTGACTGGTGGTCACTGTTCCCCAGGTGCTCCCCCACTGTTACCCCCATCACACTGTCCCTGTTTGTGAGCACAAGGTCCAGTATTGCCTTCTGCCGAGTTGGTTCCATGACCAGTTGCTTGAGGAAGGCACCCTGAAGGGAGTCCAGGATAAATCTGCTCCTAGTTGATGCTGCTGCTGGGATGCTCCAGTCCACATCTGGAATATTGAAGTCTCCAACCAGTACTACCTCACCCTTGTCTGCCATCCTTTGGATGGCTAGCATCAGCTCCCTATCTGTTTCTTCCTCCTGGGCTGGTGGTCTATAGACCACACCTGTGCGGATGGCTGGCCCCATTTTCCTTTCCAGCTTAACCCACAGTATCTGTCCCCAATTTTGTTCCTCCTGGATCTCTGTGGCCCTTATGTCATTTTTCACATACAGTGCCACTCCTCCTCCCTTCCTGCCTGCCATGTCTCTTCTGAATATGTTGTATATGTGGTGGATGTACAGCATGTTGGTTGCCAAAAAAGCACTCTGCCGACCGCGGCAGCAACAGACGCTCCTGCTCCCACCTGGAGCCTGAAATCTCGGCTCGCTGCATTCTAGGCGGGCAAACCCCCCCCCCCCGCCAGCACTCTGCTGACCACAGCAGCAACGGACGCTCCTGCTCCCACCTGGAGCCTGAAATCTCAGCTCGCTGCATTCTAGGTGGGCAACCCCCCCCCCCAGCACTCTGCCGACCGCGGCAGCAATGGACGCTTCTGCTCCCACCTGGAGCCTGAAATCTTGGCTCGCTGCATTCTAGGTAAAGGCTTCACTCTGCAATCTTTGCCAGTAGACTGCCGTGGGGTGCTACCTCAGTGTAGCCTAAGGACTCCGGGATTGTCTGTCCCCACAGCCTCACTGATTGTTTTTGACTATTGCTGTGGGATGTTATCTGAGAGTAGCCTTGTTTGGACTTCTGAGTAACTGTCTCCGAGCTTTAGAGATTGTATACATGTCTGATTTGTTTTTACTTTACTTAGACGTGAAGCCTGTTAAATCCTGCACTCCAGGCTAGCTTTTTAGTTGGTTGTTAACGTACTACTAGTTTTTGACTACTGCTTCGGGGTGCTAGCCCGACAACGCTTCACGTCATCTGCCCGCCCGCCCCCAGCCACCCACCCACCCAGGAGCGGCCCTCAATTTATCGGCCCGCACCCATTACATCACTTCCGGTTTGCCAAATTACTAGTCCCCACTTTCCCATTTGCAGGTTATACCTGCTAGCCACTAGAGGTCACTGTGCCCCCTGCCTATTGCTTCCTGCCATCTAACTCTACACTATCCCTGTGTTGTCCCCCCTTACCCCTCTTTTCACCTTTCCCATCCAAATCCACCCCACCATCTCCTCCTCTATCATCTAAGTTCCCCTATTTCCTCACTTCAGTTCTCCCACCCGCACCAATCATGCCTGCACACCTCCTGCCTACCTGCCTCTCTCTCCTCCTCCTCCTATTGTCTTCAGCTAACGCTAGTGTCCCTGTTAACCTGCAGCCTCACTACTCTAGCACTCCTACTTGCCCTCCTGCTCTCCCCTCCTTCTATGCCACTGCCCCTCCCTCTCCTTCCTCTTCCACTCACCCTATATGCTCCTCTCCACCTCACCCCCCATCTAGACACTACCTTTCCTCCCCCCTTTGCTCCCTTGGGCATCTTATCGCTCAAGCCTTCCCAGCCTGTGCTGCCCTACCCACCCCCTGTGCTACGAAACCCCCCTTCTCTTCCCATCTCTCCCGGCGTAAACTCTCCTTCTGCCACCCTCTGTCCAGGGCGGCTCTCCTCCTTCTACTCCTGACTGGTAACATACATCCCAATCCCGGTCCAGCTTGCAAAGGCTGCTCAATGGAATCCTCCGGACTTCGTATTGCTTCCATGAACATATGTAGCCTCCTTAAAAAATTTGACTCTCTCCATTGCTGGGTTGCGGTTCATAAACCTGACGTTATCTCAATAGTTGAAACTTGGCTGTCAGACTCTACCCCTGACTCCCTGGTCTCACTCCCTGGCTACTCCCTCTATCAGGAGGACCGTGTTGGTAGGCGAGGTGAGGGCTGTGCCATTTATGTCAAAGACCCTCTCGTTGGACTAGCCCTCCCAGCCCCTGTCCTTGACTTCAGGGCTCAGGCCCTAACCCTAAAACTATCTCCTGATCCCTCTAGGGGTCCCATCTACCTGACTACAGTGTACATACCTCCAAAAAATCAAGCACAGGCACTAGGCCCACTGATTGATTATCTTACCTCCCTACCCCACTCCGACCAAATCCTTGTGGGGGACTTGAACATCAATTGGCTTAGCCCTTCATCCACTTTCTCCCGTGACGCTTTTGCAGTTATTGACCTAACTCAACTAGTCTCCCAACCCACTAGAGTGAATCCTAGAATGGGCTCTAGCACACTCCTGGATGTGGTCCTCACAAACCACCCTAACCACATCCACAACATCCAAATCCTCCCGGACTGTCTTAGTGACCACTCGCCTGTTCTCTTGTATTGGTCAACCTCCTTGCCCAAACCCACAGCACAAACTACCCTTCGGCTGCGTCTTAGACCTGGTGGGCTGAAAGGCCATAAGCAACTCCTAGCCCTCATAGACTGGTCCCCTATACAAAACGCTCCGGATATTGATGCAGCCCTTACCTTCTTTATCCACACCTTCAACTCTGCTTGTGACATTTTTGCACCCATAACTGCACGCCGGTCCAAAGTAAGGCATGCCCCCTGGGTTACCCCTGCCCTGCGCCAACTTCTTAAGCATAGGGATAATCTATGGCACATTGCCACGGAAACAGGCCACCCAGTTGATAGGCAGGCCTATGCTGCTGCCCAGAACAAATGTACATGGGCCATCTGCAAAGCGAAGGCTGAACACTATTAAGCCTCCCTCACTTCCTCATGGGGGAATGCCAGGACCTTCTGGGACAACATCAAGTGGCTGAATGGTGGCACGCATCCCCCCCACCTTCGCTTATCAACATTAATGGTTCAGTCTCCTCAGACCCTGTCCTTATTGCCAACCACCTCAACAAATCTTTCATGGACCTTAGCCCGGTGCTCCCAGATCATTTCTTCACCCCCCCTCCCTCCAGGTCTGTCCCTATTCTCCCACGCCCCTTGTTCTACCTGCATCGTGTCACTGCCCAGGAAGTCAGACCTTACCTACTCAAGGTCTTAAAGAGTAACACTATTGGCAATGACTCCCTTGATCCCAGTCTTCTCTGTCAGGTTCTGGATCTGGTTATCTCACCAATCACCTGCCTCTTTAACAAATCTCTCTGCCTAGGGCAAGTCCCTCTGCCTGGAAGATTGCTACTGTCACCCCCAATACACAAGGGTGGTGATAGGACTCTCCCTGGCAATTATCAGCCTATCTCAATCCTCTCTCCTTTCTCTAAGGCCTTAGAAAAAATTGTGGCCACCCAAATCTCTGAATACCTCGATAAATATAGCATCCTCTGCCCAGAACAACATGGTTTCAGAGCTGGCCACAGCACCAATACTGCCCTCCTGGAGTTCTCTAACTTTCTTCACGCCTCGCTGGACTCTGGCTCCTTAGCAGGTGCAGTGTTCATAGACTTATCAAAAGCCTTCAATACTGTCTCCCACCCCCTCTTGCTAGTTATCCTTAGTCACTTAGGCTTTGCCACTGGGCCTGTTTCCTGGTGCTCCAGCTACTTGTCGGCCCGCTCACAATGTGTGAAAATCAACGGAACACTTTCCAGCACCTGCCCTATCCGCTCCGGAGTCCCTCAGGGCTCCATTCTTGGGCTCTTGCTCTTTTCCCTTTTTCTCAACTCCCTGCCCCGTGAATGTACCGGTAAAATCCTACTTTACACCGATGATGCTGTACTCTTTGCCTCCAACCGTAATCCCATCTCACTTCAGGATTCTCTGCAGGAATCCTACAACGACGCAGAAGCCTGGTTTACTGAGCACAGACTCGTAATTAATCTAAAGAAAACCAAAACCATGCTCTTTGCCCACCCCCAAAATAAATCCAGTAACTATCCTCTCAGTCCACTCCACCTCTAAACTCCCTATTGAGCTAGTTCACTTATAAATACCTAGGTATAACCTTTGACCCTGCCCCTCTTTTCATGCCCACATCTCTGCCCTTGCCTCAGCCTCTAACACTTGGCTGGGTATCCTCTATCGTCATAAAAACTGCCTCCCCACGGATGCCCTCCGACTTGCAATCACATCCTCAGTTCTATCCCTAGTAGACTATGGCTTACCTGTGTATGGTGCAGCCGACCAGACTGCCCTGCACAAGATCCGCCTCACCTTAAACAAGGCCTGCAGGCTTATAACTGGGGCTCCTAGACTAACCCACACCTGCCTCCTTTATGCCATGGCTAATCTACTCAACCTAGATGAGCGCCTCAAATACCAAACCTGCCTCCTAACAAAAAAATCACTCCTTGGTCTATCCCCACCCGGTCTGTCAGTCACTATCCACCGAGCAAACCCTACAGTGCATACCCGCATATCCTGCAAAACTGCACTGGTTATACCAAGGGCAAGAACCTCGCAAGGTCAAAGGGCTTACCCCTACAGAGCCCCCTGTTGGTATAACGCCCTCCCGGCCGGAATCACTGATGCCCCCTCGTTATCTTTTTTTAAAACTAGCCTTAGAAATCACCTGCTCTCAACACACAGCTGTAGCTGCCTCTAAGCCTCCTCCTATTCTTCCAGACAAAGCTCGCTGAGCAGCTCTCTGACCTCCTGACCAGCTCTACCTTTATTTGCTACTATCTTCCCCACACTCCTCTTCTGATGTCTTCCACCCAGTCTTACCTTTATCTGCCTACTGAATCAATCTGCATGTATCTACTGTATACTGTCTACAATGCAAAGCTCACCTGTATGCTTATTGAATACTGTGCCTGACATATGCCTGCAATTTTGCCTGACTCCTAACTGTTACCCCGATTTTTTTGTCTGCTCTGATGTTTGTTGCATGCACTGTTTGTCCTCTCTGTGACAAGGTACCTTTGTAAATGAGCCTCTGGCTCAAAGGTTGTTAAACTGATGTTCAAATAAATAAATAAATAAATAAGCAGTCTGATTCCTTTCTATTCCTGAACTGCTCGGCTCTGGAACCTTTTCCTCCAATCAGGAAGCAGAATTTTCCTTCCTCATTTTAAAATGGATAGGAACCAGTGTGGGGTCACTAGATACGAGTCATGTCAGATGTCTGTACATTGACACAAATGGTAGACGGGCCAATCAGTGGACGTACTATACCTGGATTTTAACAAAACCTTCGACTTACTGCCACATAGGAAACTGGTTAAGAAAGTGAGCAATCTAGCAATAGGGAAATAAATGGATGCATCACAAACTGAATGACGGACAGAATCCAAGAGGTGGTTCTAAATGGCACATTGTTGGAGGACAAGGCTGTGACTAGTGGGGTACCCTAGGAGTCGGTCCTGGAACCACTCCTGTTTAACATGCATCTCTGTGACATAGGAGAGGGTAATACTCTCTATATAGAAACTCTCTTTAGAGTCCAGCAGCATCCCCTACTCTGGTCCCATGACAGCAGCCAGCACAAGCCCACTGCTCACCTCCTTGGCCAGCTGCCATCAAGAGAGAGGCCTGCTACTGGTACTTTATAGGTGGGACCTATTCTGAGATGGCAGAATATGCAATCCGAGTGACATATATGTAACTATTGTGCAAATACTGTACAACATTCTTGTTTCATCATAATCCACAATCCCATGTGTATGTTCTAGTCAGACTCCTTAACAAGTGTTTTCCTGTGTCTCAGTGCTGAACAAGTGTCACCTTGCATGCCTTGGGGTGCCAGAAATATAAAGTAAAACTTGCACTACAAACATAGAAACTCCTACAGCAAAGGGACTCTAGTGAGCAAAGAATAGAAGCATCTGGGAATATAAGTCGTTGGCAGTAGAGACAGCAAACTCCTGCTATGCCACAAGACCAGGAAATGGTAACACATAAGGGAAACACAACAGGCAAATAAACAAGATCTTGTGACAATCCCCGTACTTATGTGATGTAGGGTTATCACGGTATGACATTTTGACAGTATGATAACCGTGGTGTGTGATACTGCGGTTATCGTGATACCGCGGTATAATATATTCCAATGGGAAAACCTAAAATATTCAAAAATAATGCAGTTTTAACCAAATGTTACATGTAAAAGCAGTTAAAATACTAGTAAATTAATTTAATGACAGAAAAGAAAGATAATGAGTCAAGTATGTGCAAGGGAAATATATTTTTTATTGACTGTCAGATTCCTCCTGACCTGATAATGATCATGGAACTTCAAGCACTATAAGTAGATTTATATATA
Source organism: Neoceratodus forsteri (assembly GCA_016271365.2). Classification (NCBI taxonomy): domain Eukaryota; kingdom Metazoa; phylum Chordata; order Ceratodontiformes; family Ceratodontidae; genus Neoceratodus; species Neoceratodus forsteri. Next base: position 723,769,794 of record CM028137.1, on the reverse strand, counting down.
AAACAAAAAAAAAAGTCATTTCATTGCAGTCTGAAACGTGAGTGACATACGGTTATAAGTTTTATTGTACACTTGGCTTACAGCACAAAATGCTACCAATATCAAAAAAGTACTATACAAAAATAGCACAGTGAGTACGAGTAGTAAGTTGTTTGTTTTACATTTTTGTTATGTTAAATTGTCAGTAACTTAAAAATGAAAATTGATGGATACGAAAGGAATGTCTAGTCACACTACTCCTGGTGGTGATGCAGACTAGACTTCCAGATGCAGACAGAGTTGCACTTCACTGAAGTAGTGTGCTACTAGCTTTAGAAGCAGGCACAGCAAGAGCACTACTTGGAATCAGAACAGTTCTGATTGGAAAATCAAGGCTCACTGTCTGGTTATGATTAGGCTGAGTGTCCTTCCTCCATCCTCACCTCACAGTCTGGGGCTCCCTTCAAGACCCACTCCCCTCAAGTTAAGTTAGTAAAAGTAATAGTAAGTAGTGCAGATACATTTGGAGAGATTTGTGTTCATATTTACTTTCTCAGTGTAGTGCCGTACCACCACAACCACAACACAACTCCTGCCTGTACTCACCACTCACTGTGTCCGATACTCCGAGTCCAAGCCAAGCCAACAGCCAGAGCCAACCAGCTGAGCTAAGCCAACTCTGAGAGATGGTAGCATTTAAAGGAATTAGCCTGTATATCCCAAATGCCATGGTGGCTGCCTGGCTGCTTTTTTCATTTCTTACGTAATAGGTATTTAGCTACAGTAGCCTCCAGCTAATGCAGAGAGCCAATGTAAGTTGCTTGCTTGACTTTCTTAGGTTGAGTCAGTCATGCTATACTGTGACTCAAGTCGAGTCGTGTGACTGTGACATGAATCCAGTCTGGCATTAAAGAAATCCGCTTATATATCCTCAATGGGAGCACGACATTTCGCCCCGCATAATTGCGCTCCTGACAGTTCACTCCTGTCAATTTCGCTCCAGGTCATCATCACTACGCATCATTTTGCTCCCTCATAGAATTGCTACACTGATCTTTGAACACTGAACAACACTATCAACTACAGTGTACAGCAACACTGTGCTATACTAAATGTAAATTAACGCACTGAACATAGTACAAACACAATTAGCACAAGTAAATCAACGTACAAGTTACCTTAAATGAAAGGAGTATGTCCATGGCTTGGAGTTGGTGGGGGGAGTAGGGAGAGAGGAGTGGTGTTGCATGCTTTCTGAGACAACCGTGTAGGGAGTGGAGAAAAAAAGACCGGAGAGCAGTCTTAACTTTTGTACATTCTTTAGGAAATACCCCCCATGGTTTTGCTTTTGGTGCTGGTCATAGCAGGTCATCTGCCCACTATGCTGATATCTGGGGATGCAGGAGGTACATCAAGATAGCAAGCAGCGCATTGCTGCAGAGAGACTAACTGTGACCTTACAAAATGTGCCACGCTGTACTACATATACACACGCTACCTTGACTCGCCAACAGTACCCCTTCATATGACTATTCGTCATGCTGGAGGAGAGCCTTGACTTGTGTTAGATTAGATTAATAGGAGTTGGGTAATAAAACATCTGCCATCTGTGCATATGTAAATGGGTTAAACTCGACCCGTGTATTGAGTAGTCCCTTAGGCAGATATCATTCAGTGAGATCCTTCATATCAAAAAAAGAACAAAACAAAGAAAACATACCAGTCAGCTGAGGTAATTTAGGCTTACACTGCTGCAATGCAGGCTATTATTGCACAGGAGCGAATTGTCTGGGAATGAAATTAGCGGGAGCTAAGTGACGCAGGAGCGAGATGTCAGAAGCGAAATGGAGAGCGAAAAAGTGGGAGCGAACTGACATAGACTCATCCTCAATACCATGGCAGTGGCAGACACTGATTTCTCTGCTTTTTTTGTTGTTGTTTTTTTAACTTACTAGCTATTTAAGTAATTACGAAATTTATTAATTTAAATTACTTTTCCATTGGGTTTTGTTTTAGGTAGGCCCCCCTCCCAAGTGACTCCAGTCATCATGTCACCACCTCGGACTCTGGACTCGTGAATCAAATCTCGTGATATGATGAGTGACTCAAGAGGACTGGAGTCCTGCATAGCATTAAAGGAATTGGCCTATACATCCTCAGTGCCATGGTTGGTGGCTGCTGAGTCAAATGACTGTAATTGAGCTGCTAGGCTAAGGGTAATTGTGCAATTAAAGGAATTTCTGTTATTGGTTTTGTTAGCCCCCAACCACAGTCAGCCAAGAGCTCAGCTGATCCACGTGAGAAGAGAGTGTCCAGGGAAATCGCCTCTTTTTTCTTCAAATTATAATTCTCATTATTGTTGGGAGGAGCTTGCCTATTTCCGGTAAATTACTGAATAGCATAGATGATTGCCATGCTCATAAGCAAGAAATGCTCTTACACCATTGATTCTTGTCTCGGAAAATTTTATTTGGTTTTAGAAGATCCCAACGTTTCGCCTAGATAATTAGGCTTCTTCAGGGGAACTGTAAAAACATATGAAATATTTTAAATCAAATTTCTTGTTTATTTTTATATGAACCATTCACATTTGTTTGAACACCTATATTTAATAATATGCAGTTTATATTTGTTTGTCCTATTTATATTACACGTTTTTAACATTTTTAAATATTTTACACACAAGATAAATTAATATATTTACTGCTCCCATCAGTAGGTAGTTTAAATTAAACCAATTAATGAGACAAAGTAGACAATGGAATAACTCTTAAAAAATAAAGTGTAATATGCCAACAGTTAGTATAAGCGAGCGGATGTTAAAATATGTATTTGCACCAGTAGAGAGAAAGTAGTGCATGGAACAACTATAGAAAGCGCAGTATGTTTAACAGCAGTATGTTTAACAGTCAATATAATGGATAATGAATGGAGTAAATGCTATTTCATGCCAGAACAATTAAGTTAGAATTTAGTCCATGTAAAATATTTAATTAGTACCAGGAAGCACTTTTGGGCTAATTCCAAAAGGATTAATGAATAAGTTAGTTGATGCTGGTATATTAAGCCACAAATTTAATGCAATCTACATGGATTGAAAGTCAAAGTTAAAATCTAATTTAGAATTACAATCAAGTTATTAAATGATTGAAAAAGCTAGTAGATAGATGAATGAGAGTAACACTAGATGACAGTGTATTTTAAATGCCAAGAAACAACTGTGAATCAACTTTTAAAAGGATTAAGTAATAAGCTCATCCATGCTGGTGATTTGTGTTACATACCCTTGAGTAATTTGAATGATTTGATAGTTGATGTTATTACAACATAATTTAGATTTAGAATAGTCATTAAAGGACTAGTAAAGCAAATGGAGAGACGAATGAATGCTATGATAGATGACAGTGTTTTTTTGAATGTGTAAAAGAATCTGTGAGTACAAAGGACATTTTAAAGCATGGAAGATAAGTGTTGAATGTTCTACATTTATAATAATTGGTAACAAATGAAGCATTAAGTAACTAATGTTGTTTTAGCGCATTGTACAAGTTAATACACTCACATTAAGAGTTAGATACAGAAACTGATTTAAACTTTTACTGTTTATGAAGTGACCTTCTTTTCTTCCTTGTTTACTATATTTTATATACTTTTTGTATTTCACAGAAACATATTATGAAAAAAGGCTTTAATTTATAAGAATAACAGAATAAGAGTTATGAAAGAGGTAAATTATAATATATTAAAAATGAATGAATCAATAGTAAGTGATTTAATGAATGTACATTCATATTTTCTTTTTTAATTTATTTTTAAGTGAGCATCTGAGATGATTTCACCTCAGCAAGACATGGCAGTCATTTTTTGGCCTCAGTTGGCAGTGTTATAAAGTAAGGAAAACATATCTAATTAAGCATAGGTGGTCCTATTTCATAGGAGCAGCAGTGAATATATTAATTTATCTTGTGTGTAACATATTTAAAAATGTTAAAAATGTGTAATATAAATAGGACAAACAAATATAAACTGCATATTATTAAATATAGGTGTTCAAACAAATGTGAATGGTTCATATAAAAATAAACAATAAATTTGATTTAAAATATTTCATATGTTTTTACAGTTCCCCTGAAGAAGCCTAATTATCTAGGCAAAACGTTGGGATCTTCTAAAACCAAATAAAATTTTCCGAGACAAGAATCAATGGTGTAAGAGCATTTCTTGCTTATGAGCATGCCAATCATCTATGTTGTTCAGTAATTTACCGGAAATAGGCAAGCTCCACCCAACAATAATGAGAATTATAATTTGAAGAAAAAAGAGGCGATTTCCCTGGACACTCTCTTCTCACGTGGATTTGATGATTTGACCTCTTTTCGGTGGTCAAAAACCAGTCAACAGGACGTTTGCCCTAAGAAGACTTGAAAGCCTAAATAGCCAGGTTAAACTGATTATAAACTTTCACAAAAAACTTTTAGACTATCATAAAATTGGACACTTTACATATCATTTATAAGTTTTCTCCGCATTTTGTAACCTGTATTTGGATATTATTGTAAGTTCAAGTTGCTAATATTATAATTTTTATAATTAATATTGTATATAAATAAGATTAGCTTCTTTCTCCTATTAAGAATAAGTTTCACTGTACATAATGGAAGCATTTAATGAAGCAGGTGGAAGTGCAGAAGCAAGTTATACCTTATGCACTTTCACAGACACAGAACGAGAATCACATTTCAACCAAATGAAGAGAGATAGAAATCTGGCACAGATGGATATGGATAATGCTAGAACTCTTAAAAATAGAATTGAGAATTTAAAAAATAAAGATTTAAGACTAGATTTACATGGTTTAACCCTGGCAAAATATTTGGAATTTAAATGTATTCCACGAGGTTTACGAGTAACAATAGAACCTAATTTAGGTATAATAGATGAAATATTAACACAGAAATGGGATGGTATAAGGACACGATGCAGCGTTGATTTCATGTATGCATTAATTAAGGTAATATTAAGAACACGTAGGATTTCATGTGTGCATTAATTAAGGTAATATTAAGAACACGTAGTAAATTAGCAGACGATATTCAAGAATATGAAAATTCCTTAAAAACGCAAATTAAAACAGAAGAATTAAATGAATGGTTGGAAGATGTTAATAGTAAACTTAAGGATTAGGAAAAGACATTAAGAGAGACTAAAATCAGAAAATTTTATAGAGACACTGGTGATTATAAAAACAATAGAATAAACACATATAAGAAAATACAGAGAAGGTTTTTCTTAAATAAGGATACGAGCTCAGATAGCTCTGATAGTTATACAAAGAGAAGTAACAAATTTGACAAACAACAACAAAAATAACCTTTTTTAGAGAAGGACAAAACAGAACAGCCAGTTTCTCAAGTAGATACACAGAGGAGCACACCGAATATAGATATGGAACAAGGAACAATGGACAGATACAACTTAAGAAGAAGGGAACCAAACCTAGATACAAGAGAAATAGATAAGCAGCATGGAGAAGGAAGAGGAACCAGAAGGAATCAAAGGGGAAGGAGACAGTAATTTTTAATTTAAGTCAACGGTCCTTAAGTCAAGATGAGATGAAAGTATTATCCCTAGGATTATCTTTTTCAGTAACTAAAGAAGTTGATAAATTCCAAATAGAAGCAGATATGCAACATTTTTTCCGCAAATTAAGGTTACATTTCCAATTTTATGATAAGTTGGACACAAATCCAGAGCAGACAAAACTAAAACAAGCTTTGAATATTAAATCACAGTTCATGCCCTTAATTGGACATTCACATGCAGTAGAGAATTATATTGAAACAACAAATCAAGAAATTAAACACATTTTAAAATCTGACATATCTTTAAATAGTTCCAACTTATCAAAACGTGAAAAAATAGCATTGAACTCATTAGAAAATGATAATTCCATAATTATAAAACCAGCAGATAAAGGTGGAGCAATAGTTATACAGGATGTTAAAGACTATAGACAAATGTGTCTTGATTTATTGGAAATATCAACAAATTACCCTAAATTAGAACAAGACCCTGTAGAGTCAACTAAGAACCTAATACAAATAGCTTTACATGAAATGGAAGTAAATGGATGGTTAAGAAAATGGGAAGTTGAAGTAATGGATAATAAATTTCCAAGAACCCCATTATTTTATGCATTACCTAAAATTCACAAAAATCTGGATAAACCACCAGGAAGGCCCATCGTAACAGGGATAGGTTCAATTTTAGAACCTATATCAAAATGTATTAACTATCACTTACAGCCATTAGTTGAAAAAATTCCAACTTACCTAAAAGATACAACACATATGTTACAATTAATTGAAGAATTAAATCTAATTGGGATCCCAGCAGATAGTTTACTAGTAACTATAGATATTAAAGATCTGTACACCTCTATCCCTCATGATAAAGGAATAGAATCTATGGGTAACCTTTTAGACTCCAGACCATCTGGAGCAAAACCAAAAACACGAACCTTACAAGAATTGGCTGAAATAGTTCTTAAAATGAACTACTTTAAATTTGAAGAGCATTTTTATGGGCAAATAAAAGGGATGGCCATGGGGAGTAGCATGGCCCCAGGATATGCTAATGCATATATGCATGATTTCGAAAGCACATTTATATTTGATGAAAAAGGACCAGGACATACATTTAAAAACCATATTATGTTCTGGAAAAGATGTATTGATGATATAATATTAATCTGGATTGGAAACAAATAAACAATAGAAGAATTTAAAGAATATATGAATTCTAGAGATCCAAATATGACTTTTGTCTTCACCTACGATAAAAAACATATAGATTTTTTGGACATTACCATTTATAAATGGGGTAATCAATTACAATCAAAACTATTCAGAAAAAAACAGATAGAAATACAATTTTACATTACAAAAGCTTTCATCCCAAAAAACTAGTAGAAAGTATTCCATATTCACAGTTTTTGAGGGCACAACATAATTGTAGCACTGATGAGAGCTATAGCATAGAAGCTAAAAATATAGAAGAAAGATTTAGAGAGAGACAATATTCCAAAAAAAATTTACAACAAGCACAAAATAAAGTGATCACAAAGCAAAGACAAGATTTACTAACTAAGAAAATGCAAGAAAATGTAAAAGATAGTAGCCCATTAACATTAAGCACAGTACATAATAAAATCATACCACAAATTAAAAAAGTAATTTTAAATAATTGGAGCATATTATTGAATAATCCCACAACATCTGAAATATTTCGACAAAAAACATTTGTGGTTTCAAAGAAAGCACCTACTATAGGAGATAAGTTAGTTCATACACAACATTGGCCAGGAACTAATACAAAATCACAATTATTACTAGGCCCATTAACACATGGAATGTACCCCTGTGGCAGATGTACACTATGTGGAAATACATCTAAAAAAATAAGTTATAAACATCCACATACAGGAAAAGAATATAAAATTAGGTCTCATATTTCCCGTACAACAAAGGGGGTCATATATATAGTTCAATGTCCCTGTGACCAACTTTATGTTGGCAAACCATCAAGAGAATTAAAAACTAGGATCTCAGAACATAAAAGCCGTATAAGAAATAAAGATGAAAATTCCCCATTAGCTAGACATTTTAATTCAAGAGGACATTCTCCGATACAGATCAAATTCTGGGGATTGGAACAGGTTCCTTTCCCTCACAGAGGTGGTAACTATGATGAGTTACTGTTAAAACATGAAATGTACTGGATGTATGAAATGGGCTTAATCAGTGAAAAATGGAGCTTAAATGAGGAAGTAAACTGGCAAGTATGCTGGTGAAATGATTAGGATACTATTCTTCATATATGTTAGGGTCATAACTGACATACTAATAAAAACAAATAAAAGGATCCAGTAATTAAATCAAAATAATAAATTAGATATGATTATTGTTACTTTTGCATGATTAGAATGGCCTGAGGTCAGGTCTCTCTTCTTAAAATATACTTAAGAATATGAATAAGGTAACGATGGCCAAACAAGCTTTTTTTGTCTCCCCCCCCTTTTTTCTTTGATGCCCCTGCCATAGCCATAGTAACGAAATGTGAAGAGATAAAAAGCCATTTGTTTAGCCAGAGTAGTTAGTTTAAGATGAACTAGTGCAAAATTTATAAAATATAATCTAACAATGCAAAATTGAGTGCGGTGAAGCTTTAAGGACCGAATTATGTCGAGGAATGGAGTCATTGGTTGCTGTAGTAACCACTTAGCTTAGGTTAAGTTTGATGACATGCACATGTCATCACATGACTCCCTTCCTTGACATAAAGAGGCTAGCCAGATGGGGAATCAAATGATGCCAGTCAGACATCAGGAGAGTGTGGAGCATGCAGCAACTATGAGTAGTGACGCCAGAATTAGCAGTAAGTAAAAAAGCTCCATAAGCTTCTAACACAATTCACAGCTATAGAAAGGAGGGTGTAGTGTAAAACTTGTAAAGTATTTGAGCACATAGCGTTATGCATAAGGCTTTCATTATTTTGAAACAAGTCTCAAACACTTGGTTAACATAAGTTCTGCACAAGGTGATAAAGGTGTACCTTTCAGTTTGTGTAAGCATGAGCAAGCAGTTCAAACTGATTGTATTTCGAGAGATGGCAGAGTCAGCAGTATCTTTGATTATTCTGAAACAAGTCTCAGAAACATTTAGTTAATATGGGTAGTGCACAAGGTGATAAAGGTGGACCTTTCAGTTTGTGTAAGCATGAGCAAGCAGTTTAAACTGATAGTAATTCGAGAAGATGGCAGAGTCAGCAGTATCTTTTCCAAAGAACAGCAAACTAAGCGTTCTTTAAAAATAAAGAATCAACAAGTTTAGTGATGCCGGAGATCTGTGCCATATACATCTAACCTCTTTTCAAAAAGCTAAAAGTTAATGTAAAAGGATAGCACAGTGAACAGTGAAACCGCAATTAGTAGAAAGTTTGAAAGCGTTTTAAATTATTTTACACCCATAGTAAGGAACTTAAAGTGTGAAACAATAAATATGACGGAAAATATAATGTGAATGTACAAGGTTTTGACAGGAGTTAACTTGATAGAGTAAAAGTTTTCCCTAATCATATAAACAAGTAGTCAAAATCAATAGTGAATGGATGTTTAAAGGCTAGATCATTTGAACATGCACTCCCATCAGTAGGTAGTTTAAATTAAACCAATTAATGAGACAAAGTAGACCATGGAATAACTCTTGAAAAATAAAGTGTAATATGCCAACAGTTAGTATAAGCAAACGGATGTTAAAGTATGTATTTGCACCAGTAGAGAGAAAGTAGTGCATGGAACAACTATAGAAAGCGCAGTATGTTTAACAACAGTATGTTTAACAGTCAGTATAATGGATAATGAATGGAGTAAATGCTATTTCATGCCAGAACAATTAAGTTAGAATTTAGTCCATGTAAAATATTTAATTAGTACCAGGAAGCACTTGTGGGCTAATTCCAAAAGGATTAATGAATAAGTTAATTGATGCTGGTATATTAAGCCACACATTTAATGCAATTTACATGGATTGAAAGCCGAAGTTAAAATCTAATTTAGAATTACAATCAAGTTATTAAATGATTGAAAAAGCTAGTAGATAGATGAATGAGAGTAACACTAGACGACAGTGTATTTTAAATGCCAAGAAACAACTGTGAATCGACTTTTAAAATGATTAATTAATAAGCTCATCCATGCTGGTGATTTGTGTTACATACCCTTGAGTAATTTGAATGATTTGATAGTTGATATTATTACAACATAATTTAGAATTAGAATAGTCATTAAAGGACTAGTAAAGCAAATAGACAGATGAATGAATGCTATGATAGATGACAGTGTTTTTTTAAATGTGTAAAAGAATCTGTGAGTACAAAGGACATTTTAAAGCATGCAAGATAAGTGTTGAATGTTCTACATTTATAATAATTTGTAACAAATGAAAAATTAAGTAACTAATGTTGTTTTAGCGCATTGTACAAGTTAATACACTCACATTAAGAGTTAGATACGGAAACTGATTTAAACTTTCACTGTTTATGAAGTGACCTTTTCTTCCTTCTTTACTATATTTTATTATATACTTTTTGTATTTCACAGAAAAATATTACGAAAAAGGCTTTAATTTATAAGAATAACAGAATAAGAGTTATGAAAGACTTAAATTATAATATATTAAAAATGAATGAATCAATAGTAAGTGATTTAATGAATGTAAATTCATATTTTCTTTTTTAATTTATTTTTATGTAAGTGAGCATCTGAGGTGATTTCACCTCAGCAAGACATGGCAGTCATTTTTTGGCCTCAATTGGCAGTGTTATAAAGTAAGGAAAGTATATCTAATTAAGCAGAGGTGGTCCTATTTCATAGGAGCAGCAGTACATTTATTAATTTATCTTGTGTGTAAAATATTTAAAAATGTTAAAAACATGTAATATAAATAGGACAAACAAATATAAACTGCATACTATTAAATATAGGTGTTCAAACAAATGTGAATGGTTCATATAAAAATAAACAAGAAATTTGATTTAAAATATTTCATATGTTTTTACAGTTCCCCTGAAGAAGCCTAATTATCTAGGTGAAACGTTGGGATCTTCTAAAACCAAATAAAATTTTCCGAGACAAGAATCAATGGTGTAAGAGCATTTCTTGCTTATGAGCATGCCAATCATCTATGCTGTTCAAGAGCTCAGCTGAGGCAGCCAATCAGAGTTTTGTGACACAGATGTCATGAGACAGTCAGAGAGGACTCATCAGGAGTCAGGAGTAGGACTCTCTCCATCCTAGGGACCACTCTACTGGGGGCATCAGGTGAGCAGACAGAGGGAGAGACATGAAGTGGTCCACAGTGGAACTGGACTGGAGGGACTCTGGATGCATCAAGCAGACAGATGAGACAAGACAGCAACTTCACTAAATGTGCTAGCTCAGCTATATAGCCAATGCCAAGTATGAAATATCACAAATCACATTAGGAGGACAGGGAGGGAGGACTTGGAGTCAGGACCAACAGCAGCAGATGTCAGAGAATTTGGATTAGTGAGCAGAGTGCACTCCGGATATGGCATGTGTTGACGGGCATCAAATTCATTATCCACACTGCAGATGTGCTGGGCAGCAGTGACTTTGTGCTGCAGAATGAGATGGGGGGCAGGGAACAACTGGGAATGGCAACTGAAGAAACACACAGACTACTAGGGTCAATTCTTATCACTGAAACTGAAAAGCACAGAGTATAAGTGTAATGCAAAACTGCAATTTGCAAATGGCACTGGCATCATGGCAATTCTTGTGTTCATTATTTAACAATAAAACATGAACCTGAAAAAGTTCTTGGTGTGTATGCCATTCTCTGTCTGACTAACCTTGACAATTTTGTGCCTCTGCCTGTCTACTCTCTATAGTTCAGACTTGCAATGAATGAACATGAACACGCATGACCACTCGAGACAGAGCACCAGCAGCACAACAGTTAACAGTAATGTGAATGAATGAATGAATGATCACTGCAGTCTCATCTGTCACTCACTGGCCCCACCGGTGAGATGGCTGACCAGTCTGCAGTCTGAGTCTGTACACACAGTGACAACCACAGTTTGTTCAAACTGTTACCCATAAAGCTAAGGAAACTTAACATGATTATCATTACATGACATGATAGACGACAAGTTACACAGTGTTACTGTTAAAATAACATAACATATTTTGATGCTGGGCCTGGTTGCTGCTGCTGATCCCTCCCTCACCCCCATTCCAGGCCCATTGCTCAAGCCCAATCAACAGACAGATTTAGGATGGTTGATTGACACCCGTATGTCTCCCCAACCCCCTGCTACTTAAATAACCAACTCCGAGTCAGAGTAGTTTTGGAGAGGGGGTGCAGTACCCCTGAATGCAGTGGGGGGGTCCCATGCTGACACTACAGCGACCTGGTGCTGTTGTCGCTGTAGTGTCAGGCGCTATGGCATGGTCGCAGAGGGGGATGTAACCCTCAGCAAATGTGTTTTGTTGTTGTTCAACTTTTCTGGGGGGGATGTCAATCACTTTGAAACCAGTACATCATTTTCTCCTTCTGTTCCAAAAGAACAGCAGAGGAAAGAACAATGATGCACATTGTGCAATTAGTGTGGCTTTTTGTGCAAGCAGTGTGCTGCACTTCATGTGTACTGCACAGTCAGTGTGCACTGTGTGAGTCATACAGTCACACTCACAGAGCACCCTGACTTTTGTGTGCTGTTGCGCATGGTCTGTTCTCACCATTTACTATTAAGGAAGCAGTTATTACTTGTATATCACTGGTGGCGTAATAATCACTTGGCCTCTGTGTGCCTTGTGTGGCACTCCGTGTGACAAGCACACAAATTACATGATGACTAAAAAAAACTTTGTCCTGTTACTGAAACTAAACATTGAAAATTACAAAATGGAAGGAAGAACTCAAAAGACTGATTTTAAATTTTATTGAAGGTCTCTCAACCGATATCATCAGTCCACTTATGGATTGGACATGTGAGGACACCTAAACCTGACTTTACTAATCTGTACAGCACTGCAGAAGACAGAAGACGTCACATCCACAAAACAATTTTTGCATGAAAAAGAAGCCTCCTCAAACTCTTGCATCATGGAAAACTGGTGTGTAAGGGACAGTTGTCCCTGAAAATGCAAAAAAAATACAACCCAAAAACTAGTTGAATCACGGTTATTGCGGTATCAGAAATTGTCCACGGTATCAATACCGTGACTTCTGACACCGCGGTATACCGTGACACCGTCATACTGTGACAACACTAATGTGATGTTCATGTGTGATTCAGCTGAGAAAATGCTTTCTTGACACCTCTTCCCAAATCAGGAGATGCATGTACAGGTTTTCTTCTGGCTGTCACAAAATCCATAGCACACCTTTTGTCAGCACGCACAGCCTGTTTGCTATTCATGTACTCCAGTCACACATATACATGCACACACACACACAGTACTCTCTCTCTCTATATATATATATATATAGAGAGATATATCTATGACATACACATCACCCCAAACACACTTTAGTGACTTCCCTACTACAACAAACAACCCATTACCTCATTTATGTGTCCTACCCCATAAGTCACCTAACATAGTCGACATACATGTATCAGTTCACACCATCCCATAGGTGACATCACACACTGGTTACCCAAACAGCCCATTAGTGTTAACTCACTCACAGTTCTCTCCCACCAACATCACACTGCTCCATTAGCCCATATGTGTCATGAGTTTCCCAGTGACACCCCTCCGCATAATTTCTTCACAGCAGACACATGCCAGTAGGTACCCCAGTTACACCCCTCCACATGCTCTCTTTACACCTGACACCTGACATGAGTTATGTGTGACTCCCCCAACCCTTTCACATCAAACTGGTACCAGAGGAGTTACCCCAGTGCCAGCTCTTCACACCAGACACATCCCAGGAGTTAACCATCACCAACACCCTTCCATGTAACCAGTGGTTAAACTGTAAACATTTAGGTGGGGGAACTTGTATCTAGCTATCTAGAGGTGGAGGAACGGCCATTTCTAGGTGGAGGAACTCTTGCAGTAGTCAATGGCAAAAGATAGCCAAGCGAGGTGGTGGAACTGTCATACTGTTTTTTGTTGTTACTTTTTATTTTTTTTTAAAGAATTGGTGGAACTGACTGTCTGTGGGCACCCACTCAGTTTATCCCCTGCATATAACCTCTTTACACCCGACACATGCCAAGAGCTACCAGACGCCCCCCTTATAACCTCTTCCACACCCAAGTTACTCTAGTTCCCAGTTGCACACATTCACCGAGTAAGGTTCCACAACCCCTACCCCAGTCACACCCATTCACGACCCGCATACCTTACGATATACAGTATGCATATGCATATAGTATGAGTTCTCACACTGTTTGATTATCTATTCATTTGCATGGGTTAAATCCTGTACATAGTTGCTTTAGCATTTATTTTTGTGTTGTTTACAGTTGTGACACGGAAGTGTACTCCCCTTTCTCTTCCCCCAGGATGCATCTGGAAACAAGTTCTTGTTCATTCAGTAGTCTTTCCTGGTGAAACTTTTAAATAAATAAATACCCCACTCTCTTCTATGATCTGCTCGATCAGTTCTCTCCCTTCTCCTATGATCTGCCCTCTCCCCTTCTATGATCTGCCTGATCAGCCCTCTCCCATTTTCCTATGATTTGTCTGATTCCCACCCCACCACCACCCCAGTACAGAAATGGAAGGACAGGATGACATCAGTATGTGGGGAGGAATAGGAATGGAAATGGGGGTAATGCAGGGGTAAACAAGGCATGGGGAAATTGTAGAGCACAACAGTGTGGAAGGAAACACAGGAAGAGTAAGGTAGAAAGCACAGGAGAAAAGTGGAATGAGCAAGTCGGGGAGGCAAGACTTGGGAACAAGGTGGAGGGGTGTCCTAAAAGATGCACCGGGACACTTGCTGAAGCAGGGAAAATGGACTGGGTCAAGAACTTGAAGGAAGGATTAGAAGGGCAATGCCCCCTTCTGAGGCACGTAAAGCACGCTGCCATCTTTTGGATGGGTTGGTGTTGGGCTGCATGCTGTTTTTCACAGCTGTACTTGTGTTCATAGCTGTGTCTTGCCCTTGAACAAACCACAGGTGGACCATATTTCTGCTCTCTTGGACCCATCAGGACCAGAGAGCACTTCCAGTAGTGCATCATGAGCCAAGAGCACAAAGCAAGCCTTGAAGTCCACTGCTGATGAGTGTGCTGAGCTGAGGTGGTGGGATGATTGAGCTGCAGTAAGGGGGGGGTCCCATACACACTGACTGTCTCTGTAGTAGGCATGCCCTTGATTTTACCCCAGCTCTCTCCCCATATACAAATCGGCCACAATAGAGCAGACTCAACTGGGGCAGGTATACTATCTCTGGGGGTGAGAGGAGGTTGATTGAATGTCCATGTGAAAGGTTCTACCCACACAGAAGATCAGTGAACTGAAGACTAAAGGCAAAATTAATTCCTTTTTTTCTTAGTCCCTCCCTCACCCACATCAACTCTTATCCCACCTGTTATAGTGGTCTAGGGCAGATGTTTAGCTTGGTGGAGGATGGTGCTCACCTTCAGGGGAGGGTGGTTAGCTTGGGATGGTTTTTATGTACAGGAAGTAAGGAATGGTCTAGCTGGAGGGACAGCAGGATCAACCACATGAAACAAAATATCACAAAAAGAAAATAAGGGCAACTTTTTTATTTCAGTGTGAAAAGCTCAATCAGGGAGTAGACGACACTGAAGGCCAGGTGGCAGCATGGCTGGGAGGCACACTCAAGGGGAAGGGCTGGCATGGGATAGTCTGGCATGTATGGATACCACTGCATGCATGTGAGCTTCTGCCAGCACATACAGCACCCCTGGGGAGAAACCACTGAGGGGTCTGCTGCTGTGTCCCACCAACAAAGATGCTGCTCTTATGCCCGACAGGATAATCTTTTAATCATGCAGTGACTACACAGCACTGTAACGTACACTGCAAGCTCTTGTGTCCAGGCTCAAAAAACAGTATGCAAGACTTTTTTTTTTTTTTACTTTTTATTCTAGATTCTGTGCTCACAGCATACACATTACTATGTTGAGTGTGGCACTTCCAGCACTGTTTTGCAATTCACAGCATGGCACTGTGCTTAACGTACTGGCACTAGGCACTGTCGAGAGGTGTTGTTATTCTAGTCTTTCTTTCTGATTCTGTGGCCAAAACATCCTGCCTTCAAACACGCCTATCAGCCTTTTGTCACTGAAATGGTGGGCATGGACACTCAAAATGAGGGACTCAGACCTCATAATTAGGGACACATCATCAAACATAGAGATGCAAGTTCAGAACACTGTAGACACCATTGTCTTGTAAAACATTTACTTTTGATTTAGCATTCTAGAATGATGATTTCCTTGTTTAAAATCAGTTTTACAGCTGGAAGGTCAAGCGATATACCCAAGGTGTCTTCCAGAGTCAGTGACTGTGGTGCGATTTGAACCTGGGATAACCTGGTTACTGTACATAATATCTGTACTTTTCATGCTGCTATTGAACCTCTCTAGAACTCTGTCTCCAGTTGTACTTTTATTCTCCCCCCTTATAATAACCCCTCTTTTCCTTAATTTTTACAGGACTGACAGGAAGCAGATCCCCAATCTGACTGAACACAGACCTCAGCATATTAGATAAGTATTGTTGTTATGTGTGAGTTTCACAGTGGTCTAGTTTTGCTCATAAAGAACTATGGATCCTTTGTGACCCCATGTCTATTCTTCTTCTTTCACAGGTATGACTGAATGGCCTAGATACCCCAATCACAGGCGACCCAGGTAAGAGATCCATTATTTATACGAAGTAGGTAAACCATAATGGTGCAGTCACATCTCTGCCTTGCCTGTTCCTGCACCATTTGCATTGCCTATCCAAATGCCTCCCTGTAAATCCCTATGCCCCCTTTGCATTGTTGGTCCCTGTTGCGCAGTAGAGGGGCTGTCAGTCTTCAGGGGGGAGAGGAGTTACAGGAAAGGTCACGGGGTGTGTCAGCATGCAGGAATGGTATAGGTTTGTTATGTGTTACAGCATACATGGGGCTATGGTGTTTGTGTTATAGAGTGCATAGGTTTTTGTGGTCGATGGGTGTGACAGCAGGGATAGGGCTGTGGGGTCAGTAAGTAGTTGTGAAAGCATGCATGGGGTATGTGGTCACTGGTGTGTGTCACAGAATGCATGAGGTAAGATGTAAGTGTGTGTGTAACTATGTGCATAGGGGTATGGGGTAATGAGGTGTTACAGCATGCTTGGGGTTACAGGGACACACAGTGTTGTGGGATATGACCATGCATATGGTGTCATGTCGATGGGTGTGAAAGCATGTGTAGTTGGCCAGAGGGTGTGACATCATGCATGGAGTAAGGGGTTGGTCACTGGGTGTGACAGCATGCATGCATGGTGTTGGTGCATGTGACAGTCTGCATGTGGTATGAGATTGTGAGGTCGTGACTGTGTATATGGTGTTATGGGATCTGTTGGTGTGACAGTGTGTATGGAATATGGGGTGGGCCGGTGTGACAGTGTATGGCGGTAAGGAATCATGAGATGTAACACCATGCATGGTGGTACTGATTAGTGAGTATGACACAAGTGTATAGTGTTGGTGGGTGTGACAGAGTGAATGTGTTTATGTGGTTGGTGGGTGTGACAACATTTACGTATCGTACATGGGGGTCTGAGTTATTGAGATGTGAAAGTGTTCATAGTGTATGGAGTCAGTTGTTGTGACAGGGGATGGGAGTCAGGTGCGACAGACTGCATTGGGTTATGTGGCTGGTGGGTGTGACTGGATATGGGGTCAGGTGTGACAGAGTGCATTGGATTATGTGGTCAGTGGGTGTGACCAGGGAGACAGGGTTGGGTGTGACAGAGTGCATTGGGTTACGAGGTCGGTGGGTGTGACGGAATATGGGGTCAGGTGTGACCGAGTTCATTGGATTATGTGGTTGGTGGGTGTGACAGCAAGCGTGGGGTGTGGAGTCAGTGGTTGTGAAAGCATGCATGGGGTAAGGTTAACTGGGTGGAACAGCGTGCATGGTGTATGGGGTAACCAGCCTCAACCTATTGTGACCACCCTCCAAAGACATGGGATACATGCTGGCAAACAGCTCTCCACCCCATGAAACCCAAGGTCTCAAGAACTGACTACCTTCTCATTAAAGAACAGCCCCCCACACTTTTGATTATTGGCAACAATATATGCAGACTTCAAAAAACAAAATAAAACAGATAATTATAGATATATATGTGTGTGTGTGTGTGTGTGTGTGTGTGTGTGTGTGTGTGTGTGTATAATTATATATATATATACACACACACACACCGTGTACGGCCGATTGGTCCCCAGACAAAATGGCGCAGTCAAAATCACACAGACATTTCATCGAGGGGACAAATAAAAGCCGTACATTCGGTCGTCGACATAACTCATAGGTAGGTGAAGAAGTTGCGGTAAAAATATATAACTGGACAAATAGTCGCTATTCATACTCTCACTTCTAGCTGGACTACCCCCCAACAGTGCAGCTTACCTGCCCTTGCCCAGGATGCAGCCGTAGACGCAAGCAGGTACTGATTTAGCAGGGGACCATATGGACAGAGTTGTGGCTGTGATTTAAATTTTGGTACCAGAGTAACGTAGGGGAATTTTCTGCTACAGAGTGGAGCAGGACTAAATTAAATAGAGACTGCAGCTGTGCCTGAACTTTTAAATTAGCACAAGAATTCTGCTTCAAAACAAGGCCTAGTTGGAGCTAGGCAGCAGGGCTAACAGTGCCAAAAAAAGCAAAGTGTAGCAACAGCCCAATCGCAGTGCTGTGGTGAGGTGGCAAGGGTCGTAAAGCAGCTGGCAGCTCCTGGGAGGTGCCTCAAGTAGGTAGATGTAGGCAAATCTTTCACTCTTTACTGCAGCTCATTGAAGAGTGAGGGGTAGGTTTGCAATGTACTTAATTAGTTGCGGTTTCATGTATGCTGTTAATATTGTCACCGTACATCGGCGGACAAAATGTTGCGGGTATCTGGTTGCGGTGGCTGCATTATGCCCGCTACCTGTTGTACCGGCGACAACATTACATTTAGACGAGATCGGCGCTACAGTTTGACCTCGAATAATTATACCGCGACAAATCGACCATATGCCCATACACTCACATATATATGTGAGTATATATGTTATTGTCATCCCATCAATAATGAAACCCATAAAAAGTGTTATCTGATCACACATCTAAACAAACATCAGCAGCAGCTCAATTAATGCAATCACTGCATAACTTTAATACATAAAAAGAAAGCTATAATGATTAGAAATTGAACGTGCCATGATATTGTACGTTGTGAGAAGTCTTGCAAACATTCCATTACATACATTAAATCAGTGTTTTTTTTTTGTTTTTTTTTTTACTTAATGAGCTTTATTAAAAGTTTTAAAACACAGGGTACCAGTAAACAAAAACATATACAATATAGTAGTCTGATCTGTTATACAGGGCATATCAGAAGGCATATGGCTAACAGAGCAAGAAAAAATCTAGAACAATTAATATAAAAGCTACAAACCTGTCAAACAGGACCAGTGGTACAACCACACAATTAAGCTGTATACGTAACAGTAAAAACAGAAAGGAAAACAGATTATTAAGCAACTACAATAAGGAGAAAGTAATCTAATGCATATCTAATCAAAACAACACCCTGAATTGCAATGCACAAAGACAAGATATTGTTGATAAAGCCATACATAGTGTCTCCAAGCTAAGACAATTGAAGTAAGACATCTAATTTTTCCCATCAATAAATCGTTTTTTATTAAATAAATAATAAAACCTAGCTGGGTGAGCAAGGAGGTCATGGAAAAGGTAAGGAGGAAAAGGGCTGTCTTTAGGAGATACAGAAAAACAGGGAGGGAGGAGGGCAGGGAGGAGTACCTGAAGGAATCAAAAGAGGTGACAAGGGCAGCCAAGGCTTCTACAGAGCTCAGGCTGGGGCCAGTCATTAAGAAGGGGAGATGGACTTCTTCAGGTACATCAGGGAGAAAATGAGCTGTAAGGACCGTATAGTAAGGATTAGGAAGGAGGGGATTGGGTGGAAGTAGGGGGTGATAAGGCAGAAGCCCTAAACTATTACTTCTGCTTGGTATTTACTAAGAAGAGGGGGGTGATACCCAAGGGGGGGAGGTAAGGCAGAAACACAGGAGGAGGGGGTGATGGATGGGGAAATCATGGAGGGCAGGGTTCTGGAGGGTTTGAGGGCACTTAGGATGGACAAGGCACCAGGCCCAGATGGCATCCACCTCAGGGTACTGAAGGAGCTGGCAGAGGTCCTTGTGGGACCTTTGGCAGACCTATTCAGTGCCTCACTACACTCGGAGTGTGTACCTCAGGATTGGAGGATGGCTCATGTGGTGCCCCTCCACAAGAGTGGCCCCAAGGATGAACCGGGGAGCTACAGTCCTGTGAGACCCACATCCATCATGGGTAAGCTGATGGAGACTATCCTGAAGGAGAGGCTGGTGGCCCTCCTGGAAGCCAAAGGGCTACAGGACAGCAGACAGCATGGCTTTGTAAGTGGTAGATCCTGCCAAACCAACCTGGTGGAGTTCTGTGACTGGATAACTAGGCAATTGGATTGGGGCCATGCAGTGGATGTCCTGTACCTGGACTTCAGTAAGGCATTCGACTCTGTGTCACATGGGAGGCTGAGAAGTAAGTTAGAAGGCACAGGGGCGAGTGCAAAGCTGGTGAGATGGGTAGGGAACTGGCTTCAGGGAAGGCAGCAGAGGGTAGGTGGGTGGGGAGCTCTTATCCACAAGGGGAGTGACGAGCAGTGTTCTGCAGCGCTTGGTGTTGGCACCAGTGTTGTTTGGGATATTCATTGTAGACATATCATTTGGCATTAAGAGCAAGACCAGTCTGTTTGCTGATGACACCAAGATGGGAGCGATGGTGGACAACCTAGGGGGATGGCAGGGGTTGCAAGATGATCTGGGAAAGCTGGAAACCTGGTCAGACACCTGGCAACTGGAGTTCAATGCCAAAAAGTGCAAGATGCTGCATTTTGGGGTGAAAACCCCGAGGAGGAGTTACCAGCTGGGGGAGTGCAGATAGCTGAGACAGAGGAGGAGAAGGATCTGGGGATGCTCATTATAGGGCCAATGAATAACTCGACACAGTGTAGGAAGGCAGCTGCAAAGACCAACAAAATGCTGGGTTGCATTGCAAGGGCTATATCTTCAAGGAGGGGGAAGGTGATTCTGCCATTATATAGATCATTAGTTAGACCGCAGCTGGAGTACTACATGCAGTACTGGCACCCGTATCTTCAGAGGGACATTAAGTTACTGGAGGGGGTGTAGCGCAGGGCGACAAAGATGATCATGGGGCTGGGGTACTTACCATACAAAAGGAGGCTGAGGGAGTTGAACATGTACTCGCTGGCGGAGGGAAGGGACAGGGGGTATGACTGAAACCTTTAAGTACATGAAAGGAATAAACAAGACAGGTATGGAGGGGCTATTCAAAGTAAGGGAGGGGATGGACACCCGAGGCCATGATATGAGACTGGAGGGAGGAAGGTTCAGGAGGGAGATGAGGACACACTTTTTTTTATGGAGAGGGTGGTAGCTGGGTGGAATGCGTTACTGGCGGAAGTGGTATACAGTAGAACAGTGGACTGCTTCTAAAGGGGCTGGGACAGGGCAAGGGGGAGTGTCAAGGAAGGGCGAAGGGTGGGAGTGAGTGACAGCTGCAGAATAAGGGGTGCTAGCTGCATATTCGAGCAGACTTGATAAACCACTAGACCTTGATTTGCTGACAAATTTGTGTGTTCATAGTACCCAGTATGTAATGCACAAGCATAGGCATTGTTATGTTTATTGCAGCGCTTGTGGCATTTTTTGCCATCCACAACATGGCGCCACACTAAATGTACTCACGCTGGGTACTGTCGTGGGGTATTGCCATTCTAGTCTTTCTTTCAAGTTCTGTGCCCATGACTGTAGCCCCCCCCAGCAGCAGTCTTTTCCACTGCTGAAAACCTCCTCCTGACAGGGTGTTAAGTCACCCCCCTACCAAAGGCAGGGCAGCTGTACTGTCCTGGCCGAGACTTATACTGTACTGATGTTTCAGTGTGTAGGCTCTGGTCTCATTAACATCATAATACTGCCTGCTAGTGACTTTTTTTTGTATGTTTCCCCACTATCTCCAGTCAAGGCTCAGGCGTGTAATGATATCTGCAGTATGACAGGTTCAAGTCTGTATGTGACTGCTATGACATCTGCTGAGCCCCAGACCCGCATGTACAGGAAATGACGGGCGCAATGACTATTGGCACCACCAGTGGTCAGATGTTTGCTGACTGTGACAGGGTTGAATAAGGCCCTGCCTCATTTGTTATGCAGAAAGAGTTTAAGCACAAGGGTCTGTTCTGTCCTCTCCTTGTCTGTCTCTGTCTGGTTGCGCAACCGAATTTTCTTGTGAGACCTAGGAATTGATCACTCCGATGGTTTCGTAATTCTCTGCCTCTCGCTGTCTCTCTGCCTTCCCTTGCTATTTCTTTTTCCCCCCTTGCATATAGCATGCATAAAATAAATGTGAATCTTTATATGGAAATGTAACTGATAACTGAGATCCCTTTGTTTAAAACTGTATATAGTTATAATGTTGAAATGATTGCAAAGCTATTTGGAACTCAAGGGGTTAACCTGAGAATGCTGGATGCAAAATCTCTGCAGAGCTGGCTACAAGAGGTCAGTTCTTGGGACACTATGTACTGTTCTGCTGGGTCTGCAAGGAACAAAACTGACAAGAACATTCTGTAAACTTTCAAGAACATTCTGTGAGAAGCAGGCTGTCTTGCCGAGTTCCCAGACAGACTTCTAAAAACAGCAGCAATGCTTTTGCTAGGAAGATAAGGAGAATAAGAGACTGAAACTTGGAATTAAAAGATACCCTCAGAAGAAGGACTTGGTTTTCTCTGTTTGTACTCCTATTGTAAATAGTTATACTGAATAATTTAAATTTTTTATTTTGCTGTTATTGAGAAAAATAGAATGCTATTTGCAAATTTTGAAACTGCTCCTGGTTTTTCTATACTTCCTGACCTGTGCCTCGACAACACTGACATCCTCTCACCATCTTCCCCGGAGAAGGAGAACACTATCAAATGCTTATTCCCCCTCCCCAACGACCCTTGGAAGCTCCTGGCTCATTCCAGATCTTGTGTCTTCGCTACCGCAGGCAGCACTGCTGCCGCTTGTACCAGTGGGCTGGCATGGTAAATACATTATTAAAATGTGTAAAATCATGACGTCACTGAAAATGAGATATTGTATCTCGTGGTATGTCTTGGTTAACTGTCCCCTTCTTAAACCCAATTTTTGGATTCCACTCCCACTAATGCCCACAGCTATCACTCAGCACACTCGACAACCCAGGGAAAAGGCACTATAACCTCCTTCCACCAAAACCCACTAGGAGTCAGTGCTGCAGAGGGAGGAGCAGATGCACGGGTCCATCACAGTTCAATTCACAAACAAGAAAACTAATACTTAAATATGTCATGTTGTATTTAGCCAATAAAAACAAGCATTTGTCAATACCGAAGGTTTGCTTACTGGTATTAGCATTGGAAATGCAGGAGTTAGAGAGATGCAGAATAGGAATGTCAGTGAAGTATTGAACTTCACGCCAACCCCACCTCCACCCTGCAGAGACAGACAGGCATTGGGGTATGCATTTGAGTCATCACCCATAACAGTCATGCCATTTCACTTCACCCTATACTGCAGGCACCGACACATGAGGTGTGCCTTGGGGTGTTCGGCTTTACAGTCACCCCATTCCATAAGGACATATGCTGAAATGGGTGCAATATAGGAGAATGGGATGAACTCTGGGGCTGAAGAGTCCAAGGCACACCTTGATGCCTGTCACTGGCTACAGGGTGGGGGGGTGGAATGGCATGAGCATTACAGTCGGCAATCCAAAGGCACACCCCTAATGCCTGTCAGTCTGTATAGGGTGGGACGTTATGGTTAGAAACCCTAATGCCCCAGGTGTTTGTTTGTATTTGCACTATACATTTTCAACATGGCCTTTTTGTGACCCCCACCTCATGAAAGCATTTGGGACCTCTTCTCATGAACAGTGGCACTGTGATTTTGTTAATGTGTCCCGAACTTTGAGTTCCCACAGCGACCGTGCCATTCTGGGCCAGATGTACGAAAACACAGATTGGGCAGGATGTGAAGAATGACAGCTGTAGTATTCGTAGGGAGGTGTGAATAGATGGCAATGTTGAAAATCTGTATTGAAAATATTAAAAATACTCGAACTTCCGGGCTTACGTGGAAACTGCGCAATGCATACACTAACAGTTATTTAGTGGATTTTTTCACCAAATTTTCAACATAGGCATTTTGTGACCTCTGCTCATGAACAGTCTCACTATGATTTTCCTAATCTGTCCCGAACATTGATTTCCCACAACGACCGCGCTATTCTGTGCCAGATGTGTAAATGCATATTTCGGGCAGGATATGAAAAATGACAACTGTACTGTTCATAAGGAGGTGTGGAAAATGCCACTGTTGAAAATCTGGAGTGAAAATATTACACATTGCAAGTTCTGGCGTGTGTAGAAGCTTCTTAGCGTAATACCGTAACAGTCATTTTATGGACTTTTGTCACCAAATTTTCAACATAGGCATTTTAGGACCTCTGCTTATGAACAGTGTCACTGTGATTTTCTTAATGTGTCCTGAACACTGATTTCCCACAGCGACCACGCTGTTCTGTGCGGAAGTAGAAACACATTTCGGTCAGGATGTGAAAATGACAGCTGTACTGTTCAAAAGGAGGTGTGGAAAAATGCCAATTTGAAAATCTGGAGTGAAAATATTACAATTTCGCAAAATTCTGACGTCTTGTCTGAAACTGTAATGCATGCTAAATAAGCGGTCATTTTTTGGGGGATTTTTTCACTAAATTTGCAACATAGGCTTTTGAGAGCCCACCTCATGAACACTGGCACTGTCGTTTAGTTAATCAGTCCCAAAAGTGATTCCGCACAGTGACCGTGAAATCGCCTTTCGGGACAGAATAACACCATGACAGTGGCTGAATTCATGAAGAGGGGTCCCAATAACCCCATGTTTGGTGCCAAAATTCCCCAAAATGCCTGAGATATGCACCAAAGTTGAGAAAACCCTATTTATGCCATTATACAGCTTAAAGCCGACCGCAAACTGAAGAAATGCCGACTAAGCTGTCAGCGCACACTGCATACAGTACGTGCTCATTGACAGCTCAGTTAGTGGCCCGCCGTGGTGGAGAATGGAGTGCGGTGCCAGATGACAGCTCGTGGTCGGGATGAAGGGAGCGGGGTGGTGGTGCACTCTGCTGTGCTGGGGGGTCCGCTAGACACCAGAGAATGGTGTTGCATCATTTTACAGGGAAGAGGGAGTGCATGTGAGTGAATACATTACCATATACTGGGTGTGTGTGGTGAGGTGGGGTAGCTGTTTGATGACATTTTCTGGCAACGTGGCAACACACTGAACCGAGTGGACATGTTCTGAGTACTGTCTTAAGGCTCACAGATTGGGCAAGAAATGCCCACTGCACAGGACATTTGCAAAAGGTAACCCAGCAGTGCTGCATGTGGTGGGAGGAAGGGGGTGCGGAGCTTGTGAAGAATTTGTCATGTACTGCCCATGGTTCAGCCAATTTAACTGACTGTCCGGGTACTGTCAGCTGGGCATCACACTGACACATCTGTAATGGTACTGCACAATGGGCAGTACAGTTACACAACTGCTCAGGTGCTGCCTACTGTTAAATACCCCATGGTCAACACTGTTTTAAGAAAATTGTGGCATGACACACTTTGGGGCACATCTGAGGAACTCTCCCCATGATGCACTTGTGGCACCACATCTTAACTGCCAAGGTACTGACAGCCTCCGTATACTGACCACTGAACTGCATGTCGACCAGAGAGGAGATGGCCACTGGCATCAAATTTACATTGCTCATTTATTTTTCAACTGGGACAGCAGTTACAGAACAGTGGAACCACTGCACATTGGTCAGCACAGGTAAACACTTTGCATCTGCTGCCCAACGGGCAGCAGATTTTCATTGCACAGCCCTTTGTCAATTGGGAGCACACATATACAAGTGTGTACATGCTGCCCAGTGGGCAGCCCAGTTACCACAGTCTGTCTGCTCAGTGGGCAGCACAGATAACACTGTGAGTCTGCTGCCCAGTGGGCAACCCAGTTAGCACTGTGTGTCTGCTGCCCAGTGGGCAGCACAGTTAGCACTGTGCGTCTGTTGCCCAGTGGGCAGCACATTTTCATTGAACAGCCACTTGTCAATTGGGAGCAGACATACATAAGTGTGTACATGCTACCCAGTGGTCAGCACTGTTAGCACTGTCTGGCTGCTGCCCAGTGGGCAGCACTGTCAGCTCTGAGTGGCCGCTGCCCAGTGGGCATCACTTTCAGCGCTGTGTGGCCACTGCCCAGTGGGCAGCACTGTCAGTGCTGTGTGGCCGCTGCCCAGTGGGAAGCACTGTCAGCGCTGTGTGGCTGCTGCCCAGTGGGCAGCACTGTCAGCGCTGTGTGGCTGCTGCCCAGTGGGCAGCACTGTGTGGCTGCTGCCCAGTGGCAGCACTGTCAGCACTGTGTGGCTGCTGCCCAGTGGGCAGCACTGTCACCACTGTGTGGCTGCTGCACTGTGGACATCATTATGAACACTATGTCAGCTGCACTGTGGGCAGCACGGTTTTATTAGACTGATACTTATCAATGGGGAGCATACAGACACTAGTGTTTACATGCTGCCCAGTTGGTATCACTGATAACACTGTGTCTGCCCACTGCTGCCCAGTCAGCAGCACATTTAAGACTTGGTCTAATAAAACAGTGCTACCCACTGGGCAGCAGACACACAGTTTTAATTGTGATGCCCACTGGGCACCATGTATACAGCTGTGTTGGTATGCTCCCATTGGACAAGTGGCTTTGCAATACAAATATACTGCCCACTGTACAGCAGTCTCACGGTGTTAACAGTGATGCCCACTGGGCAGCAGACACAGCGTTAACTGTGATGCCCACTGGGCAGCATGTACACACATGTGTATGTGTGCTCCCCTGTACTGGGGACTGGTCCTCGGTTGTGGGATGGTGAGTTGGTAGCCACCAGGCAGGCAGGCAGGCATCTTCCCAGCCAGCACTTCTGAATGTTGTGTTGGAATTGCCAATATGCAAGGGGATACCCCTCACATCGCCAGGACAGTTGATCAGTAGCTGGGTGTTACAAGTAGGTGTGGGGAATACATTATCATATACTGGGTGTGTGTGTGTGCTCAGGTGCAGTGACAACATGTGGCCACTGGGCACCACATTGAACCAAGTGTCCATTTTCTACCAACTGCATCTGACACCTGCCAGACTGGCCAAGAACTACCCACTACACAGGACATTTGCAACAGGTAACCAAGCACGGACCCATGTAGAGACCACTTTTACAGAACTGCCAATGGGGCAGCCAGTTTAAAAGCATGTCCAGGTACTGCTAACTGGGCATCACATGTACACAGCTGTACAGTTACTGCCCACTAGGCAGCATGGTTGCACAACTGCCCAGGTGATACCCATTGTCAACTACCATGACAATTCTATCTGGGCACTTCTCTGGGCCTATAAGAACTGCAGTGGTACAGACCACTGGTCTCTACATGGGCACTGGAGAGGTGATGCCCAGTGGGCAGAAACTTTACACTGCCCAGCCATTTCACAATGAAGAACACAGTTACAGTACTGTTCATGTACTGCACACTGGGCAGCACGCACACTAGTATAACTGTGCTTCACATTGATAAATGGCTAGGTAGTGTAAATTTGCTGCCCACTGGGCATCACCTGTCCAGTGAACATGTGCTCCCCATGGGGCAGCACTTGGACAGTACTGTAACTGTGCTCCCCTTTGGGAAATGGCTGGGCAGTGTAAATTTGCTGTCCACCCTACATGTACTGCCTAGTGAGCAGTACCTCTACAGCTGTGTACATGTGCTGCCCAGTTGGCAGTACGGCTTCCCCATTGGCAGTGCATTATTAGTTCTATAAAAGTGGCTTCCCCCTGGGCCAGTGCTGGGTTACCTGTTGCAAATGTCCTGTGTAATGTGCAGTTCTTGCAAAGTCTGTGAGATGTGAGATGCAGTAGGCAGAAAAAGGATACTTGGTTCAATGTGGTGCCCCATGGCCACAACATGTTGTTGAGCAGGCACCCCACTTCAGAACATACAACCACTGTATGGTGATATGTTCCCTCACATCTACTTTTAATACCCATATTCTGATCAACTGTCCAAGTGATGTGTAAGGTAGCCGCCCGCTCCCCCCAATAGTCCCACTTCCAACTCAACATTAAAAAGTTCTGGCTGGGGAAGTCTCTGCCTGGTGACTACTAGGAACCCACCCTCTCCCAACCATGGTCCACTCCTCTGTACCGTAACTTACTTCCTGATGTGATGGGCACCCCCACTGAATCCCCCATCAAGTCGCAGACTCATTTTTGGGTTGGGGGAGTGGGGGGGCACTACATGCCAGGGTGGGGGGGACTGCTAGACCACCGGGGTACGTAATAAATTAAACATCATAGTAATGCACATATTGGGGTGGGGGAGGGTCTACTAGACAACCAGTGTACATGAAATATTAAACTTCTTACAAACGGGCATATCGGGGCTGTGGGTGCGTGTGTTGAGGGGGAGGGAATGTGGCACGTTGCCGCACAGTGCTGAACTCTTCCAGAGAACATTTTTCTAAGTACCCTTGGACCATCCCTGGCTGGTATAAAGGCACTTAGGAAAATGTCTTTGGGGTGAGTTTAGAGAATCCCATTTTTGGGGATGTGGCAGCTTTCGTCTGCCACATGCCCCCTAGTGCCATCCTGTAGCCCATTTTTGGGCACACGAGTTACACAAGCCCCATTTGGGGCAGGCAGCCTGCAGTTCATGCAGGCTGCCCGGAAATATAAGGGAACGCAGCGGGACAAAGATAGGGAGGCATACCAAACTTCCCTAAGGGAAGCAGGAAAGGCAGTAAGGCAGGCAAAGGCCCAAACCGAGGAAATACTAGCATGAACAGTAAAAGAAGGAGACAAGACTTTCTATAGACACATTAGTGAAAGGAGAAAGTCTAGAGGGAGTATTGCTAAGATCAAAGGGGATAAGGGGAAGTGTGTGGAGGAGGACCAAGGAAAGGCATCTATCCTAAATAGATACTTCTGCTCAGTATTTACTGAGGAGAAGGAAGGGCGGGGCCCACAGCCCAGCACCATGGACACAGCGGGAAGGGAGGTGTGCACAAGTCCCTTCACAAAAGAAAGGGTCTTACAAGAACTCGCTAAGTTCAGGGTGGACAAGGCAATGGGACTGGATGGCATACATCCCAGGGTACTAAAGGAGCTAAGGGTGAAACTAGCAGAGCCATTATAGGAACTGTTTAGTGAGTCTCTGAGCACAGAAGAGGTCCCAGAAGACTGGAGAAGGGCTCAGGTGATCCCGTTCCACAAGAGTGGTAGCAGGGAGGAGGCAGGGAACTACAGACCAGTCAGTCTTACCTCAGTAGTGGGCAAGATTATGGAGGCACTCCTTAAGGAAAGGATAGTGCAACACCTGGAATCCTTAGGAGCACAAGATCCAAGACAGCACGGGTTTACAACAGGAAGGTCCTGTCAAACTAATCTCATAGATTTCTTTGACTGGGTAACCAGAGTGGAGGACCAAGGGGGTGTAGTTGATGTTGCCTACCTTGACTTCGGCAATGCTTTCAATACTGTTCCACATAGAAGATTGATTAATAAGCTGGGTAGGTCCAGGGTGGGTCAGAAGTTGGTCAACTGAGTGGCAAACTGGTTGGCAGGCAGAACACAGAGTGGTGGTAAATGGTATACAGTCAGAGATGCAAGTCACAAGTGGGGTACCTCGGGGATCAGTGCTGGGGCCAGTCCTCTTCAATATCTTCATCAGTGACATTGCAGATGGACTGGAGGGTAAAGTTTGTCTGTTTATTTATTTTTATTTTTTATTTAACAGACTTTAGGATTACAACCTTTGAGTCAGGGACTCATTTACAAAGGCTCCTCATCAGAGTACAAGAAAACAGGACTCGCAGAATACATAGTAACAACAAGATGGAATTTAACTAGTTTGCAGATGTCCCCAAGATTTGCAAAAGATGATCCAGATGGGGTGGGCAGAATGAGGAGAGATCTGGATAAACTAGCAAAATGGTCAGAAGAGTGGCAACTGGGTTTAACGCAAAAAAGTGCAAGATCATCCACATAGCGAAGAGAAACCCTGAAGCCACCTATAGGATGGGAGGGGAGTTGCTGGCAATCACAAGGGAAGAAAGAGACTTGGGCACCATCATCACAGATTACCTGAAATCATCCAAGCAGACTTCTAAAGCAGTAGGTAAGGCTAGGGGGATATTGGGGTGTATTAGTAGGGGTATCACAAATCGTAAGAGGGAGGCAATAATCCCTCTTTACAAGACACTGGTTAGGCTCCATATGGAGTACTGTGTGCAGTACTGGAGGCCGCTCCTTCACAAGGACATTAACAAAATGAAGGCAGTCCAGAGAAGGGCAACCAAAATGGTGCAGGGACTGCATCAGAAAACATGTGAGGACAGATTGACGGAGCTCAATATGTATACCCTAGAGCAAAGGAGGGAAAGAGGTGATATGATCGAAACATTCAAACATCTTAAAGGCATTAACAAGGTGAAAGAGTCTAACATGTTTCAATATAAGAAAAATAGCAGGACAAGAGGACACAGCATGAGATTAGAGGGTGGCCGATTAAGGGATGCTATGAGGAAGTTCTTTTTCACAGAAAGGGTGGTGAATGCATGGAACGGCCTACCTCAGGAAGTGGTGGATATGGATACAGTGCAGGGCTTCAGACAGGCATGGGATAGGCATAAGGGAGCAGTACAGGTGAGTATGAATAGACAGGCCATTGACCGAGTAAAGGCCTAAGGCACATTCATAAGGTAGACAAAATGGGCAGACTAGATGGGCCTTGCGGTCCTTATCTGCCGTCATCTCTGTGTTTCTATGTAAGCACTCTGCCATCTTGCTGATGTCAAATCCGAGAACATGTCATTGACATCCACAGGATTGTGGTGGAGCGCTGAATTAAAATGTAATTATTAAAATATCTAAGTCGTAAAGAATACACACAGGGGGTTATTTTTGTCAGAATGGACTCTCGGAACATGCAAATTGTAAATGTTTTTGCAGTCACTGCTGCAGCCTAACAATATATATTGTATGTTGGTGTGGTTTGACATAACTAAATGGGGCAGAACCCAGCCACACAAAAACACGAATCCTTGACTTTAGGAGGGCAGATTTTGGGGAAAATTAGGAAATGCTTGGAAGAGGCACTAGCTGGAATAGGGAGTAAATTAGGGGTGGAGGAACAGTGGGCAGTATTCAAAACAGGGATGACAAGAGCAACACAATTATGTGTAAAACAGGTTAGCAAGGGGAAGAGACCAGTATGGTATTCCAAGGAGGTAGCTGAGAGAGTGAAAGCCAAAAAAATCATATTCAAACAGTACAAAAAGACACAGGTAGAAGAGGACATGGAGAGGTACCAGGAGAAACAAAAGGAGGTAGGGAAGGGTGGTAAATGAAGCCAAAGTACAAACTGAGTAACCCACTGTGAAATCAGTAGTTAGAGGGGACAAACCTTTTACAGGTACAGTACATCAGTGAAAAAAGGAAGGGATGGTGAGGCTGAAAGGGGAGGATGGGAGTGGAGTGGAGGATGACGACCGCAAAGCAGACATACTGAACAAATACTTCTGATCAGGCTTTACAGAGGAGGGGGCAGCTAATAGGCTAGAAAGGAGCAGAAAGGATAGGCAGGGAACAGAAATGGATACAAGTCCTTTTCCACGGGAAAGGGTCCTAAAGAACTGGAAAGAATAAGAGTCAATAAAGCTATGGGGCCAGATGGAGTACACCCCAAGGTGCTGAGGGAGCAAAGACAGGCGGTGGCTGAACCTCTGGTGACCGGGTTCAGCCAGTTACTGGAAACAGG
This sequence comes from Neoceratodus forsteri, assembly GCA_016271365.2. NCBI lineage: Eukaryota > Metazoa > Chordata > Ceratodontiformes > Ceratodontidae > Neoceratodus > Neoceratodus forsteri. The sequence goes on along the minus strand of CM028137.1, from coordinate 723,738,032 downwards.
AGAGGTACCAAAAAACTGGAGAACAGTTGATGTAGTCCCCCTATACAAAAGCTGGAACAGATAGGAATAGGAAACTACAGACCAATCAGCCTGACCTCAGTAGTGGGGAAGATCATGGAAATGCTACTAAAGGAAAGACTTGTGGAACACCTGGTTGCCAACAGTCTACAGGACCAAAGGCAACATGGTTTTACTGGAGGGGGGGTCGTGCCAGCCTAACCTCATTGAATTCTTCGACTGGGTGACAAAGAGGTGTATGGGGGGAGCAGTGGATGTGGCCTACCTGGACTTCAGCAAGACATTTGACACTGTACTGCATAGAAGGCTGGTAAACAAGCTGGGGAACATGGGGAAAGTGGTATTTACAACCACCAAGCAGAAAAGGGACCTGGGGTAATCATATTGGATGACCTAAAGTTAGCCAGGCAGTGTGACAAGACAGTTGTGAGGGCTAGAGGGATGCTGGGGTGCATAGGAAGGGGTATCATCATCAGCAGAAGGAAGAGGAGGTGATGTTGCCCCTATAGATCACTGGTATGATCCTGCCTTGACTACTGTGTCCAGTTCTTGAGACCATGCCAAAAAGGACATAGACAAAGTGGAGGCAGTCCAAAAGAGGGCTACCAAAATGTTGCATGGTCTGTATCAAAAGCTCTATGAATAGAGGCTAAAGGAGCTCAATATGTACACCCTAGAGGAGAGGGGGTATAATAGAGAGCCATTACAGTGGACAATCCTCCTGCAGGGGTGACGCACCCTCTTTACTCCCTACACAGCTGGAATACTCCTTTTCCCAAAGAGAAGCCATACTCTACAGCCGGCTTCCCTGAAGAACATACTAGATGTATTTCACAAATGTACACCCCTAAACCACCACCACCACCCACATACGTAGGTGAAACTGCATTCTACACACATAAGGGGTAGAAACCAGGAGATAAAAAAGAAGCACACAGCAAGACACCACCTTACTTTTTTTTTATTGTTGTAAAGTCCGTGATCTGATAAAATAGCTGATGCTGCACGGTTCCACTTCATGTGAAACAGTGGTGCCGCACCGCTTGCTTCAGTACACTTATATTTTATATTGAAGTGAGCAGCGTAGAGCCTCACTTTCACATGAAATGCAACCATACAGAATCTGCCATGTTCCCAAATCCGGGACTTTACAACAATAACAAAGACTAATAATGCATAAAAAGTGTCATCCTTGTGAAAAGCCTAAGTTTTGGGGGTAAACTTTGGGGCTCATATTATCAGTTTCTAGAGCCAAAACCATGCTTACTTTTGTTTTGTTTTTGTTTGTTTTTTTCCAAGACTGGACTATGTGGCATGTAATAATGTTAAAATTCTTTACTGTCATTCATTTACTGGAACAACGTGTTGTAAATATTATAACTATAGCAAATGGATTAATTGCTTGTTCTATCGATGAAAATAAATGTGGGTATTCAAGCATTCTTGGAGTTCATGCAAGGTAATTTAAAGTTTATATTTGATGTGTAATCGACAAGTCAATTGGCCAGTGCTCTGGCTAAGAAAATATGTTTAAAAAAATGTAATTTTGTGAACTTGAGTAGGTGGTGTTAGCCATGGGTTGGGGAAAAAGGTCAGACACCACGGGCTAGATATACAAATTGGTGCAAAAGCAGACAGTGATGATTTATGCTGTAGTTGCACCTGTCCCAGAGGTTGTCATATTCATTCAGACAGCACACTGGTGCTATCTGACTGAATACCGTCCTGTATTGCGCAGTGCTAAATCAAATAGCACTGCCCCAACGTGGACTAGGGCTGTATGCAGCACATAAGGAACTGTGCCACCAAACCAGATAGCGAAGGGAAACACAACGCAATATTCAGCCGCAGCTGGGGATTGGAGGGCAGGGAGTAGACACCAGAGACATGGTGTTCCAAACAGGGACAGGTGATCAGAGGTCGAGGGGTGCCACTAGACGCCAGAAAGGAGGTATTAATTACTAGGGTGGGTGATCAGAGGACAGCTGATGCCACTGGACACCAGGGACTACACTCTACCTGATGGGCTGTGTAATAGGCAGATGTGGGGAGCCACTGGAGACCAGAGCTCACTGTACACCTCATGGGACAGGTGTTCGGTGGTGCCACTAGACACCATTGAGGATGTGACCGGGACTGGTGCAGATAATAGGGTTGGGGGTGCTGATTGAAATAAAAGCATTCATTGTTTCATTGGGATGGGATTCAGAGGGTTGGGGGAGGTGGATGCAGTACCAGCCGACCATCCTCCCTGCACCAGGACAACTTGTCCAGCCTCTGACCCCCATCAGACCACACTCCCTAAGAGAGGTACTGCAGGCTGGTGATGATTGTGTGCTTCCACATGCAAGTTTCACATTCGCTGCAGTAGAAATGGGAGAAAAGTAGAAGATAGGAGCTGGTGTTTCAGTGAAGCCCCACCAGGGTGCACTCAGGCTTACCCCTCAGGATGGGTCCATCGTGGAGGGGCCTTTCCCCAAACTGAGAGTGGTTCATGATGGGGGGGGGGAGAAGAATGCCTCAGTTGGTTGTGAGGGGTCTGGTGGAGGGTGGACGTCCTCCTGCTCAGCAGATATTTTTTTTTTTCTGTCATCCAGGGAGGCATGGTGTGCAATGACATTGTGGTGTGCAGAGCGCCGGATGTCTGGCACACCTTCCGAAGATCTTGATCACTGGCTGTCAGACCCCCAGTCTCCACTAGGGGTCAGTCAAATGCTGGATGCTTCCCTATACCCCTCCCCCCCAGAGGAGAGCAGTCCTTGGGATGCTTGATCCTCCTGCACCCCCCCTCATCAACCTTCTGACATTCCTGGCGTGCTTTGAACCCGGGACGTCAGTGATGCAAATGGAAGTACTACCACTGTGCCGGCAGGACAGCAAAGTTTAACTGTGACATGCTCAGCTACGCTGTTCATTAATTTAACCTGGCAATATGTGGCAAAAACAAAATAATAAATGAAGACTAATGATACTAATCAATTTCTGTAACATTTTATTTTATACTCCTTACTCACCACATTTTGTTATTTGTATGCATTAAAATTTGGTTTAGCTCACCTCTGTTCAAAGCTGAGAAGTACAGTACTCACTCTGAAAAAAATCTTATCTGGATCCCTGCATGACACAGCCCAATGTCAGTGTTGCACGTGACACAGTACAGTGTCTGCAATGCATGTGGCAAAGTGTGGTGTCTGCATCACCATGGCACAGCACAGTGTAAGTATGCCACATGGCAGTGTTGTGTCAGCACTGCATATGGCACAGTGAAGTGCCTACAGTGCATGTAGCACAGCACAATGTCTGCATAGGACGTGGCGCAGTGACTTGTGGCAGTGCATGTGGTACAATGTGTTATCGGAAGTGCACGTGGTACCTTGTTGCGTTAGCAATGCACATGGCACTGCTAAGTGTCAGTCCGCCACCTAGCATGGTGCTGTGTCAGCAGTGCATGTGGCACATTGTGGTGGTTGCACTGCACATGGAACAGTGCGGTGTAGGCAGAGCAAATACCACTGTGTGTAACGGCGCAGTGCCAACATAGCAGAGTGCAACATTTACTGCTGCCACAGTACAGAACCATGTGGTCAGCGAACACTGCAGTGTGTCACATGGTCTCCCATCATTGTTCTGTAACATGTGACTTGTCATTACTGAGCTACACCATAAGCACAGCCATCACTACGCTATGCCACTTGCACTGCTGTTAATGTGCTGTGCTGTGTGCAATGCCATCACTGCACTGTGCCATGTGCAATGCCATTACTGCACTGCCGTGTGCAGTGCCATCACTGCACTGTGCCGTGTGCACTGCAGTCACTGAACTGTTTCTCATGTATGGATGTCACTGTGCTGTGCACCACGAGCTAACAACACTGCACTGTGCCATGTGCACTGCCGTTACTGTGCCACATTAACTGTTGTCACTGCAGTGTGCCACATGCATGGCCACCAGTGGTGCCCAGAAGGTTGGCGAAAGCCCTGCATAGGGAGGTGCAGGCCTCTGCATCAGGAAGGGAGGTGCAGGTCCCCAAGTAGGGAAGTGGGTGCATGCCCCTGTACAGGGAGTGGGGTTTCAGGCTACTGTGTGGGAAGTGAGGTGCAGTCCCATGAGTGGGGATGGTTAGGAGGTTGCAGTCCCCTATTTGAAGAGTCATGTGGGATGCAGAAACACCACTGTGCCACGTGCAATGCCAACAGTGTACAGTGACACACAAATACTACTCCACATGAAATGCACCACTATATTGTTAGAATGCACTGCTGACACTGCATTGTGCCATATGCAGTGCTGACACTGCACAGTGCCATGTGCAGTACCAACACTGCAGAGTCATGCGTACTGGTGACACTGCACTATGCCACATGCTCTCTCACCACTGATGTACCATGGGCAGTGCTGACATTGTGCTGTGCCCCATGCAATACCAGCAGTGTGCTGAGCCACACATACAGTAAGAGCATGACCTGATACCAGGGCTGGGTGGGGGACTCTGGGTTCTAACAACCAATGCTTAGGGGTATTGGGAATCCAGCTGCAAGTGCTGTGAAAAGGGGATGCTATGAAATCTGCCACCATGGCATTGGGGGGCAGTGAGTATGCTGCTGAGAGAGTGTGAGCTGCAGGAGACTGTGGCCAGTGCTGGGGGGGGATCAGTAGCTAGAGGTCAGTTATAGGTGGTGGACTCAGGAGGTGATGCTGCAGCAACTCCGTGAGTGGGGATGTACAGTGTTGTGCAGTTGGTGTCCTGGGGGCCAGGAGTGAGGAGGTGTTCAGGAAGCCAAAGGACTGTGGTGGGTGTTGGGGTGGCACAGGAGGGAGGGTGTTGTCCAGGTAGCAGTGAGTGAAATGTCTGAGGGCCCAGGAGGGAGAGGAGTCGATGAGACTGGGGAGTGAGCTCTCTGGTAGCTCAGATGGAAGGTGTCGAGGAGTGGGGGGGACCCAGGAGGTAGGTATGTCTTCTGAAGGAGAGATGTCTGGTGGGTCGGGAAGCAAGGCTCTGGTTGGCCAGGAATGGAGGGAGGCATCCAAGAGGCCATGGAGGGAGCGAGTGTGGAGGTGGTGAGGGACTGTGGAAAGAGCATGGGTCTTGGAGGAGACTGCAGAGGGAGCAAGGGTGTTAGGCAGAAGGGCTCAGTAGATCGAGGGCTGAGGGACCTAGAGTCTACTGCTGGATGGTGGGCTCAGGAGCATGCTGCCATGGCAGGGTGGGGTTTAATAGCTTGGGGGGGAGAGAGAGAGCACACACAACAGCCCCCAAACCCGAATCCCCCCAGCTTACCATGCTTTTATCAGCTGCCCCCCCAACCCTTCTTACCCAGTAACAAGTGGCGGTCACTGACCCAAAACAGACTGGCAGTGAGCTGCCCACACACAGCAATCCCTCGTTCCACAAACCAGTCACCATCCCATAGCTAGACACCCCCCTCACCCACAGAGCAGCCACACCCCAGCATACTAGCATGTGCCCCCTTCCCGTACCACAGAAAACCCCATCCCACATTCACCCCTACAGCTGACTCCACAGAACAGTCTGCCACAGCTGGAACCCCTTGTTCCATGGTTTGACCATACCCCACCCCCACACATATCTTGCTGCCCTCTTCCAGAGACCAGCAGCCCCAGCAGCTGTCCCCCTAACAAACTAGAATGCGATTCCCCCCCTTCCCCAATAGAAAAATGCGTGCCACGTTTGCCCTTGCACTAGCTCCACAGAACAGACTTGTACCATACTGTGGATGTCAAAACATGGAAGCGGGCTCATTGACATCCACACGTATCTGGTGGCATTTAGTTTCACTTATTATTATTATTATTTTTTTTTTTAATTAAAAATGGAAACATGCTTACCTTTTTGAAATTTTTTATAACCAGACTCCTTTTTATATTTGCTTGCATGCATGTGCAAGAAACATAGTGCCATCATCCGAGTTTCCGGAGGTGTGGCAGCCCTCTTCCAATTCAGTCAGTGTGTTTGCAGGCACGGCCGCAGTTCTCCAATGCCTGCTGGAGCTGTCTATGACAGCTCCAAAATGCAGTGGAGTACAGTTGAAAGGGGGAGGCACGCTTCAGTGAGCAGTGATTAGATATCACCTGCTCATGCGCATCCCCTACACACACACACACACACACACACACACATATGCACGCACTGCGTGCTCGACTACGCACACACACTGTGTAGCCGACGGGGTGCCTACTCCCATCGCTGTAGCGCCCCTCTCCAAGCAGAGTTACATATGCCACGCTGGGTGACCACACCAGCATGGCCGCACATTGTATAGCTGATGGGCATACCTCTCAACTGTCCCTGATTTTCAGGGACATTCCTGATTTTGCCTCAGAATTTTCCTCTGTCCCTCATACAATTCATGTTTTTGTGACAGAACAATGGGGATTAAAAGCACAAAATGATGTCAAACATTAAAGTTACAGACTTTTGCTTCTTCAGAAAATGCATCTTAACACAAATCCCTTTATTCTATCAGCTTTGTGTGTGAATAGTACTAATTTTTAAGATGTGTCCCTGATTTGGGGTCTTTGTCCCTGTTTTTTTTAAGCCTTGTCCCTGATTCATTAGAGCAGAGGTTTGAGAGGTATGCCGACAGGGGTGCCCAATCCCCGTCGACTCCTGTTCCCCAGTACAGGGTGCCATGCTGGGAGCTCACCCCAGCGTGGCAACAGATACTATTATGACGGCGGGCCCAATCCACGTCGGCTCCATGCCCCCCCACCAGCCGTCCTTGTGCCCACGCTAGGGAGCCCACCCAGCAGGCAAGCGTCCATCGTCATTTAACAAAATAAAAATCTGAAACTTGAAAATGGTCCTTGCCGTGTCTGCCCCACCGCGCCCACCCGCTGCACACCGCCTCCCACCCCCTCACCCCATACTTACCTCTGGACTCCGGCACGACGATCTTCGTGGACCGGGAACATGTCTCACTTTTCAAAGCCGACCGCGAATTATGGAAATGCCAGTAAGCTGCATAATGGGATAGATAGGGTTTTTCAACTTTGCTGCATATCTCAGCCATTTTTGAATTTTGCACCAGATTTTCAACATGGGGTTTTGGGACCCCTTCTCATGAATACTCTCACTGTCATGGCGTTAATCGGGCCCGAAGGGTGATTTCGCAGTCACTGCGTGAAATCACCTTTCGGGACCAAGTAACGAAACGACACTGCCACTGTTCATAAGGTGGCTCTCAAAAAGCCTATGTTGAAAATTTGATGGAAAAATTCCTAAAAATGACTGTTTTACGAGCGTGCGTTACACAGTTCCTACACACGCTCGTAAGTTTGCGAATTGTCATTATTTTCACTCCAGATTTTCAACATTGCCATTTTACCACACCTCCTTATGAGCAGTACAGCTGTAATTTTTCACATCTTGCCCAAAACATGTTTCCGCCCATGTAGCGCACAATGGCGCAGTCGGTGTGTGAAATCAATGTATGGGACACATTAAGAAAATCACAGTGACACTGTTAATGAGCAGATGTCTTAAAATGGCTATGTTGAAAATTTGGTGAAAAGAATTCCTAAAATGACTGTTCTGACGCCGCGTTCATGCATGTTCCTACGCACGCTCGTAAGTTTGCGAATTTTCAATGTTTTCACTCCAGATTATCAACATTGCCACTTTATTACACTTCCTTATGAACAGTACAGCTGCCATTTTTCACATGTCACCCCAAATGTGTGTCCACACATGTAGTGCACAATGGTGCAGTCGGTGTGCGAAAGCAATGTTTGGGACAAATTAAGGAAATCACAGTTATACTGTTCATAAGCAGAGGTCTTAAAATGGCTATGTTGAAAATTTGGTGACAAAAGTCCATAAAATGACTGTGTTATGAGTGAGCATTGTGCAGTTTCCACACACCCTCGTAAATTCATGACTTTGTAATATTTTCAGTCCAGATTTTCACCAGTGGCATTTTTCCACACTTCCTTATGAACAGTACAGCTGTCATTTTTCACAACATGGCCGAAATGTGTTTTCACGCTTTCAGTGCAGAGATGCATGGTCGCTGTGGGAAATCATTGTTTGGGACAGATAAAGAAAATCACAGTGACACTGTTCTTGATCGGAGGTCCCAAAATGCCTGTGTTGACAATCTGCTGTAAAAAATCCCCAACCTAATTACATTACGGGTGTGCGTGCACACTTTCTATGCACACTCGTGACTTCACCAGTTTTTTTAATATTTTTACTGCAGATTTGCAACATTGCCATTTTTTACACCTCCCCATGAACAGTACAGCTCTCATTTTTCACATCCTGTTCAGAATGCGTTTTTGCATCTGTGGTGCTAAATGCCGTAGTCACTGTGCATAAGCAGCTTTCGGCTAACAAACTGATATTGCCACTGTTCATGGGGTGGGGTCACAAAAAAACCATGTTGAAAATTTGGAGTGAAAATACCAATGAATGCCTGAGGTGTTAGGGTTTCCAAACATAACACCCCACCCTGTAGAGAATGACAGGCATCAGGGGTGTGACTTGGGATTCTTGCCTGTAATGCTCATACCATTCCACATCCTGCAGCCAGTGAGAGGCATCGAGGTATGCCTTGGACTCTTCGGCCCCAAAGTTCACCCCATTCTCCTATACCGCACCCATCTCACCGTATTTCCTGATGGAATGGGGTGCGCATAAGGGCCAAAGACCCCAAGGCACACTGTGATACTTGTCAGTGTCTGCAGGGTGGGGTGTGGTGAAATGGCATGGCCGTTATGCCTGATGACCCAAAGGCACACCCCAATGCCTGTCACTCTCTGCAGGGTGGTGGGGGGGTTGGCTTCAGTTCAGTACTTCACTGCTATTTCTATTATGCAGCTCTGTAACTTCTACACTGCCACTGCCAATGCCAGCAAGCAAACATTCGGCATTGACAAATGCTTGTTATCTATTAATGGTGATTTTAAGAGAGGATGTAGTTTGGATTGTATAAAAATGCTTTCAGTCAGCCTGGCTTGGGCTTTGCATGGGAACTGGTTGCAGTGGATGGACTCCATTGTACATGGGGTTTATTTTGCAGTCGGGCTACTGGATGCAGCACTGCTTACTGGGCAACTGCCTGTGCTGGGGGTTTCTGTGCTGGATCTGCAGAGGTATTTACTTGGCACAGGGACTGCTAGTGAAGACTGCTGAGGCATACTGGCAAAATACTGTGGGCATAATGCCTGAAATAAACAGTTGTCTTCTCTAATGACCCCTTTCAGTACATCCTGGGGCATCTATGTGTATTTCTCTCCTCTGGGCTAACTAAAAGGGTCCCAAAGCATACTATTATGCCCTGCTTTTAGTCCCTGGAAAGCCTTTTTTTCCTGTAGGGTTTCATGATGTTGCTACTTGGGGTACTACATACTTGTACAAAGTTTATTTCTGATTTAGCATCTTAATAGTGCCCCTCCCCCAAACTGTTCCTTGTGAAAACTGTTATATGGGCCCTAATGGGAACCTCAAGCCCACTAATGGACCATGCGTCCCGGTATGTTAAGAAGGGGCCAGCAGCAGTAGAACAGGTGGTGTGGGCTGTGGAAAGAGCATGGGTCTTGGAGGGGACTGCAGAAGGAGCAAGGGTGTTAGGGGGACTGTGAGGTGAGGGGGGGAATAGAGGAAGGACATAGAGTTTGTGCCGGGTTGAGGGGGTAGCATCCAGGGTTGTGGAGAGAATAACTAGGGGGGCTGTGGAAGGAGGCATTTCTGCCAGTGACTGTGGAGGGGTGGAGGAGTGACCAGTGCAAAGCTCACCGCCATGTTGTGGATGTCAACCCTCAGAAGCAGCCCACTGACATACATGTTTTGGACGGTGCACACATTCTCTGCAGCATTTTGAAAGTAGTTAAGAAAACCTGCCACATTTGTGGCTGTCAAGCAGAGCAACCCACCTGACCACCTTCCCTTCAGCTAAATGTGGGTGGCACGTAATCTCTGCAACTCCGGAACGGCGAAGCCCAAAGTGAGCGAGAGAATGACATCAAAGACAAAATGGTAAAAGAAGTTTTACCCCTTCCCTGAGATGCTATGACCTCAGAATTGGTTACATAAGTAAGGGGGTGCAGGTGGCAAAGACCCCATTAAAAAAAGGTAGCTGTTTCTGTCCTTGCCAACATTCCTTCATGATTCCAGACTCGCCATTCCAGAGTCACTGTTATCACATAAAACCTTAAACTAGCCCTAACACTTCATGGGACTTGACTACCCTCAAGGCCATGACCAGCCTATGCCTCAGACCACCCTACCTGTGGCTTGAATACACCCACAACACCACACTCCTCACCTTAGCTGGCTACCCTCCCTGCAGCATGTGTACTGACGGCACTGCACTATGTCATGTGCAGTGCCAACATTGTGGTGCCATGTGGAATGCTGACACTGTGCATACCACGTGCACTTCTGACAACATGTCATGTGAAGTGCAGCACTGCACTGTGTCACACACAATGCCAACACTGCCCTGTTCCCTGTACCCTGCCAACACTGCTGTTGGGGCTTGGTACCTAGAAGTCAGTGATGCATGGTGGACTCAGGAGGTGAAGCTGCAGCAGCTCTGTGAGTGAGGACATAGAGTGTTGTATAGTGGGTGTCCTGGGGGCCAGGAGGAAGGAGGTGTCGATGGTTCCCAGAGTGTGGTGGGTGTTGAGGTGGCACAGTAGGGAGGGAAGTGTCAGGTGGCAATGAAGTGAGATGTCTGGGGGCCCAAGAGGAAGGGGGTGTCTTCACAAGAAAGGGTGTCCAGTGAGCAACGGAGAGAGTTTTCTGATTGACCAGGAAGGGAGTGAAGCGTCTGAGGGGCCATGGTGGTGTGGACTGTGGAAAGAGCATGGGACTGTGGAGGGCATAAAGGTGTTAGGAGGACTGTGGGGTGAGGGGCAATTGAGGAAGGAGATGGTGTGGGGAGGTGGTTAGTTTTGGGTCGTGGAGGGAGGAAGTAGTGTCCAGGGTTGTGGAGGGAGGTACTGTTGGGGCTGTGGAAGGAGGGGTTACTGTCAGGGGCTGTGGAGGTAGTGTGTCCAGTGTACAGCTCATCCCCATATTGTGGATGTCAAGACCCAGAAACATCTGACGTCCACATTTCAGATGCTGCTCTTATTCTCCGTGGCATTTTAAAAGTAAATAAATAAGAAACCTGCCACATTTGTGGCAGTCAAGTGGAGCAACCCACCTGACCAACCTACCGTTAGCTACACTAGCCCCCACCATTCCACCCCACTTGACTACCCTTCAAGAACATGACCAGCCTGTGCCCCACAACCACCTTACATTTGGTTTGAATACCACCACACAGCTTGAATACCTCCACAACACCACATTTCCCACCTGGCTGGCCATCTTCCCTGCAGCTGGAACAGTCCCCCTTGCCACTCTCCCTGTAGCTGAACCACTACCCTGCACTTAGACTAGCCTCCACCCCCAAGATGGCCCTGCTGCCCAGGGTCTTGGAGTACGTCTTGCAGACAAAAAAATGCAGCTACCCTACCTCTGTCTCTCTTTCCCCAACCCACAGACTCTTGATGTGCTCTACTGGCAGCCAACAAAAATGAAATTTTTTTTTTACTTTAAATGTGAAGTTGGAAACTGGTGAATGTCAAGACCCAGAAGAAGCCCACTGTAGCACACATTTTGTGCAGTGCAGTTAATACTCCGGGGTGTTTTTTATTTATTTAGATTTTGGTAACCAGGTAAGCCCACTGAGACCAGAGGTCCCTTTTTCAGGGGCGACCCGGAATTAGTTACAGAAAAGACAATTTACATTTTTTCTTTACAGTAGTTACATATGTTGCACAAATACACATTAGTGACAGTATACAGGAGTAGAGTAAGGAATTCACAGTACAGTCTCAAGCATTAATTACAATAGTTACATTAGATATACAAGTGTAGTATAGAAACAGAATATATTATGACGTCAAGTTTCATCACCAATTTGTAGAAAACTGCCACGTTCACAGATGCCAAGAAGAGCTAGAGTCGGGGGCTGTGCTTTTCTTGTCTGCCAGAATTAATACAGTGGGACCCTGGGCAGCATGTCTCTCTGCTATGGATGACCGGGGGCGGGGGCCTGACTTCGGGAGAGGGGCTTCTGCCATGGAGTGGGGACAGAATACAGTATGTAGTGCCCCAAAATAGCAGCGTTCAGGGGTTCCACAGGGAAAAAAAAAGGCTCACCAGGCACCTCAGGCAGGGCATGATAGGGTAGTTGAGGACCCCCTTAGGACCCATTTAGTTAGCCCAGGGGACAGAAATGTGTATAGAAGTCCAATTGTGCAGTAATAAGCATCATTAGAGAAAAAAAAGTATATTTCAGTTATTTTGACCACACGAGTTGACAGTATGCCTTAGCAGCCCACACCTGCAGCCCCTGCCCGTGTCCAGTAAATACCTCTGCATCCATCACAGAAACCCCCAGTACAGCATTTTGCTCCAGTTAGCATCCCTGCAGCCAGTAGCCCCACCACAAAACCCTGTGGAATAAATGCCCTCCCCTGCAACCAGTTCCCCTCCACTGCCCAAGCTAGGGCTGATTGAAAACAAGGTTAGAAGTGCAAGACTGTACCTTCGCCTTCTAAAACCACTGTCGATAAATAAGTAGGAGTCCAGTCCACAGAAGAATGCTTATAGTGACCAAGTTTTTGTTTTAAAATGATTATGATTAAAAATTAAAGATCTTACTTCGAGCAGGTTCTTGCAGTAGGTCTTCACATATAGGACTTCGACCCCTGGTGTCAGGATCCAGCAGCAAACATGTAGCTAGCAATCATCAGCGGGGACCGCACCCCCGGCGTCAGGTGATGTGACGTCAGCCCGACTATAAAAGGGGCGGTCCTGCGCCCGCCCACCAGTTCTTTCTCATCGTCACTCAGTTTGTTCAACAGACGTGGTAGAACAGCGAGCAGTCGCCCGCTTAGTAGTCGATGTTTTTCATCATATTCACTCTAATTTTTCACGATTTTTCGATCAAGTGTGTGTCTTCTCATCTCAAAAAGAAGTGCACTAAGTGCGGAACCCAAATCCTGCACAGGGATGACCGCTCCCGCTGCCTCCTCTGCTTGGGACCTAAGCACAACATGGCTGAATGTGCCATTTGCCAGGGGTTCAATTAAGCCACGCAGACCAGACGCAAACGGACCCTCGAGGCCCACCTTCTCAATCAAAGGCTAGCTTCTATGGAAAAGGAGCTCCAGGAGCTTAGGGAGAGGTCATCGTCTCTGGTCCCAGAAAAATGAAAGAAAAAGGACAAGGAGAAGTGCCAGGAGAGGAGCCCGTCACCACAAGGGAGACCTTCCACCTCAAAAACCATGAGTACCAGCACTCTGTCCACTTCTGCGAGCCAGACGCCTTCTTCCCCTCCTGCCGAGGTGTGCGAGCAGATGGGTTGCCTCCCCCGTCGACTGCACAGACGTATCTGCTCTCCTGTCGGGCTCCCTTAAGGACCCCAACCCCGGGACGAGTGTGCTTGTGGGGGACACTTCATCCCTGCTGATATCTATCCCCAGGGATTCGCCACCCGTTCCTGACCTTTCTCTTCCATCGGGATCATTACCGGACCTGTCGTTGGGGTCTCTTCCAGAGCTCCCCCCTTCGCCTGGGTCTTTTCCGCCTATGGATTCCCACCTTCCCAGGGATCTGTCGCCGGACTGGGATCTTTGAGGCATGGGGCCCCCCCTTCGGGACCCTCGGGGATGACGCCTGATTCCTTGCCACTGCCCAGCGGTCCTTCGGCACCTCCTCTGGCAGGGCCTTCCACTCCTCCTGCAAGACCCTCGGGCGGTTCTCTGGGACCTGACCCCCATGTTCCGCCATTGGGCAGCCCTCCACCGGACCCTTCTTATCCGACACTGGGCACAGTGCCTCCGACGCTGGGACACAGAACGCTGGGATATCCTTCACATGGATATCCCTCGGGCTTACCAGGATACCAATACCCCTTCTGGCACCATCCTGCTTACCAGCCCTTGGCCCGGTATCCTGAGTACCAGCCTCCCCCTCCTCCACCACCGCTGCCTGATCGTGACTCTATCCCGGCGTGGTGGCAGGACGCTAGGACTCAACTCCTAACCGAACTTAGACAGTCCCAGCTGATTGGAGGAATTCCTCTACCCAGAATACCACCTCCCCCTACAGTTCATGTGGGACGTGCTGTGGGTTCTCTGCCAGTGGGCGACACCGGGTTGGACCCTTCCATTCCCAGTGGCTTGGAACCCTCGGATTCGGACTCTAATATCGACCATTCTGAACCCCATTCACCAGTCAAAATCCATCCTAAAGAATCCCCAAAATCTCCCCCGGAGGATCCTTCCTTTGGGGACCTATTGAGAACCATTCAAACAGCAGGGGTCTGGCCATCCAAGGAAATTGATCCTCAGCTCAAAAGGCTGGCGGAACATTTGGATTTATCCACTACAGACCCTCTACCCATCCCCCTTGGATGGGTTCGCACGAGGATCTCGTCACGACAATCTGGCATCAGCCCTTATCCATACCGACTGTTTCCAGGAAGGCTGAGGGAACCTACTTCTCCCCTGGAAGGAATCTCTCACCTCGCCAACCATCCTAAAGCCGATTCTATGGTCATCACGGCTGCGCATGACCGCTCGGCCCAGCCTAAGCACTTGAGTTCCTCCCCACCAGACAAGGACTCAAGACAGCTCAACCAATTCATTAGGAAGATCTATTCGTCCAACTCCTGCTCTGTCTGGTCATTGAATTACATATCCCATATGGTGGCCTTTCAGAAGTCCTCTCTCTCAGAACTAGAGAGGGACCTTCAGGACATCCCTGATGAAAACCTGAGGGCGAGATTGCTCGACAAGGTTTGCATGAACAGATCTTCTTGCTGTCACACCCTCCAGGCCTCCTATGATTCCAAGGACTCCGTGGCCCGGGCGGCGGCCTTGGGAGTCTGCCTTCAGCACAGGATGTTCAATCATCCCTCTTCGACACACCTTTTAGGGGTTCCGTCCTCTGGCGGCAACACGAAAGACATCATAACAGGGCTGCAGGAGAATGGTTGATCCCCCAGACGTACGCTCTGTGTACAGGATGGGTAAAAGAAACAGCCCTTTTGTCATCAGAGAAGATGGAACAAGAACCAGAACAAGCGTCAAGGCAAGAGACGCGCCACTGGTTCTGGAGCCCAAGCCCCTCAGGCTAAATTCACCAAAGCAGCCTCAGGATCTAAGGCTCCGCTCCCCTCAGCATCCTGACTCACTCCCCCTCCTCCCACTCCCTCCGTTTCCCTCAGAGGAACCGGTAGGAGGGCAGTTCGGCCTCCACCTGGAGGGGTGGAAGGCCGTCACCGCAGATGTATGGGTGCTTCAACTCATACAGAGAGGTCACTCCATCGAGTTCCTGGAGATCCCACCTCCGAACCCTCTGGGAAGGTCATTCTACCTTTTAGATCAGATCCCCATTGTCCACCAGGAGATTCAGGCCCTGCTATGAAAAGCGGCCATAGAACCCATCCCTCAAAATCAACTAGGAAGGGGATTTTACTCCCATTTCTTCCTAGTTCCAAAAAAGACAGGGGATCTGCGACCTATCCTGGATCTCAGCACACTCAACCTCTATGTGGAGTACAAGAAGTTCCGCCGCATGCTGACCCTTCAGGGACTCCTTCCCCTGCTCCAGTCAAACACATGGCTGTGCTCCCTGGATATGCAAGATGCTTATCTTTATATTCCCATCCTTCCGGCCCACCGCCACTTCCTCCGATTCTCCTTCCAGGAGAACCATTTTCAGTTCAAAGCACTTCCCCCTGTCCTCAGTGCCCCGGGTTTTCACCAAGTACCTCGCAGTGGTAGCGGTGTTCCTTCACCGCAGGGGCATATATGTGTTCCCATACCTGGATGACTGTCTCTTTTCAGCCCCATCTCCAGCCAGCCTGAAGGAAGCTCTCTCCTTCACTCTGAATTTGTTTGCCGAGCTGGGCATTTAGGTCAATCTCCCCAAGTCCCAGCTAGTACCCTCTCAGCACCTCCAATTTATTGGAGTGGCACTGGATACAGTCCAGAGCTAGACCTTTTTGCTGCTGGATCGAGCCAAGACCTTGGCTTCTCAGGCCATTTTGGTGGCCAAAGTTCGATGGACCCCAGCACACTCGGTGCTCCATATTTTGGGTCTTATGGCAGCGGCCATTCTTACCATCCCCCTGGCCAGACTGCACATGAGGGTTGCCCAGTGGTCCCTTCGGGTCCAATGGGATCAATGAGTGGACGACATGAACCAACTGGTCATGGTATCCAACAGCATTCAGAAAGACCTCCTCTGGTGGCAGGACCTCACTAACTTGTTGGTGGAAGCTCCCTTCCAAACTCTCACATCGGACACTCCGATATGGGTTGGGGAGCCCATTTGGGGGACCACAGGACTCAAGGTTCGCGGTCTCCTCAGAAGCCGCACCTTCACATCAACATCCTGGAGACCAGAGTAGCCCTCTATGCTCTCCAGGCCTTTCAGTCGTTACTACTTCTGGGAACACTCTTGGTCCAGACAGACAACATGGCGACTGTCTGGTACCTCAACAAACAGGGGGTCACTCAATCATATCCTCTTTGCAGGGAAGCAATGAGAGTATGGTATTGGGCTCTTCAGCACGGCCTGTTTCTGACAGCAGTCCACATCCCAGGCGTACACAACACCCTGGCGAACAGTCTCAGCTGATCAGTGGCCAGGGCTCATGAGTGGGAATTAAAGCAGAAGGTAATCGAAGATCTGTTTCTTCGATGGGGTCGGCCAGATCTAGATCTGTTCTCCTCCCCATTCAACTCAAAACGACCCAACGTTTGCTAGCTCATTCCCGGGCATGGTGCTTTTTGGTGAGATGCACTCTCTCTCTCTCTCTCTCTCTCTCTCTTTCTCTCTCGGACAGGGAGGTTTCTATACGCGTTTCCTCCCTTTCCTCTCATACAGAAGGTTCTGTTGAAACTCCAGGCAGAGGGGGCCCACTTGATTCTGATTGCCCCTCTGTGGTCCCAGCAGATTTGGTTTCCACTGTTACAACAACTAGCGCAGGAACCGCCGGTCCTTCTACCTCTGTCTCACACCCTTCTGTCTCAGGAGCAGGGCACCCTGGTACATCCGAGCCTTCAGTCTCTCCATCTTCATGCATGGCACCTGTGGACATAGCGGTGGCCCGCTATGGAGTCTGGCAGGTTGCTAAGGTGCTGGTAGAAGCCAGAAAACCCTCCACAAGACCCACCGATGCCATGAAATGGAAGAGATTTTCTATTTGGGCCACAGCTAAATGCTTGGACCCTTTTTCTTGCTCGGCTTCCCAGGTGTTGGAGTACCTCGTACATCTTTCTGAGTTGGGCCTTAGTTATTCTTCCATTAAGGTCCATCTTTCTGCGGTGTCGGCCTACCACCTTCTGGTGGAGGGCAAAACCATAGCACAGCTAGAGGTTTCTAGAACTTTCTTGAAGGGTATCCTTCACATCAAACCTTCAGTCCCTGTCCTCCCTGGGATCTTAATTTTATGTTGGAGAAACTTACTTTGCCCCCTTTTGAACCAGCAGTTAGATGTGATATGCACTTCCTGTCTTGGTTGCAGTTACTTCAACTCGAAGGGTTTCAGAGCTTTAGGCCTTTGTTTGCAGAGAGCCTTATTTGATTTTCCATAAGGACCGGGTGGTCCTAAGGACTAATCCGTTCTTCCTTCCGAAAGTGGTTTCGGAGATGACTCTTAACCAGAGCGTTGAACTGCCGGTCTGTAATCCTCAGCATTCCAACAGGGGAGAATATATTTTGCACACCTTGGATGTGCATCTGATTTTGAGGTACTATACCTCACGGACTAAGGAGGTTTGAAAGTCTAACCAACTCTTTGTGGCCTTTGCCTCCCAGTGCCAGGGCAAGGCCATATCTAAACAGACAGTTTCTAGGTGGCTGGCTAACTGTATTCACTACACTTACCAGAAGTATGGAAAAACCCTTCCGTGGTGGTTAAAGACCACTCCACTAGAAGCGTGGCCACCTCTACCACTTTTTTCAGGAATGTGTCCACTGCGGAGATCTGCGTAGCGGCCACTTGGTCTTCTGTCCACACCTTCACTAAGCATTACAGTCTGGACATTGCCTCTAGGCATAGAGCTGGTTTCAGCCTTGCAGTCTTGCAAGGTCTTCTGACTTAGAGCAGACCCATAGTTGGCAGACATTTTTCCTCCTCCCGGAACCTCATCTCGGACTCCTTCTCCTTTCTTAGACTGCTTGGAATTCAGTCCTATATATGAAGACCTACTGCAGGAACCGAGTCGAAGTAAGATATAGCAGTTACGTAAGAACTTACCGTAACAGTAGATCTTCGAGAGAGATTCCTGCCATAGGTCTAGTTTCACACCCACCTTCCTCCAGCTCCTGGATGCCTTCCTTTTTGACAGTACCTGGCCCTCAGGTTCTACCAGGGCACATGGTATCAGGAGTTGTTATTCCTTTCTTTCTGCTATCCTCTCTCTAGGTCTCCGGTGGAAAAGAACTGGGGGGGGGCGTGGGACACCCCTTTTATTGTCTGGCTGACATCACGTCACATGACGCTGTGGGGGCAGTCCCTGCTGATCATTGCTAGCTGCAAGTTTGCCATTGGATCCTGATGCCAGGGGGCGCAGTCCTGTATGTGAAGACCTACTACAGGAACCTCTCTCAAAGATCTACTGCAGCTTGATGGCCGCGCCCCTGCCGACCTTTAGGCCTGTCTTGGAATCGCGTCGGGGGGGGTCTGGTCCAGTCCATGACGAAGAGGTAAGAGAGACCCTCTGACAGGCTGTAACGGCTGTACCAGACCCCCACACATCAAGTGAGCCTGCTGTCCTCCGGGTCGGTGGAGGCCGGTGGCTGGATGCCCCTGCCGGTGCGCTGCAGAAGGCGCATAAACACAAGGAATAAAAACCAAAAAAAACTGATGACTAATTCCTAATGTGGCTGTTACTGCATTCTGATCTTGGAGTTGCTGTTTTTATATGTTTTTTTTTAACCTTGTTTGTTTACTGCTTTGGTCACCTGATGTAGCACTCTCGGCCATTACTTGCAGCTTGTTAGTGGAAAGCTGTGCAGCCGTAAGAAAGCTCTCTCAAGAATTTACAGACCTGTGTGGTTAGTGGTCAATTACCACATGAGTATGGACACTGATGGACCAGTCAGGACACAGGATTATGCCTGCCCATTTTACAATTGACCAATAACAACAGGGGTTTAGAAAGTGCCTTGCAAGTCTTGGAACTACGCTACTTCGGAATTTTAAGTAACTGGGACAGTTTGTTTATTTATTTATTGAAATGTTTCACCAGGAAGGCACACTAAGCAACAGGTTACTCATCTCCTGGTACAACCTGGGGGGGAAGGGGTAGAATAGGGATGAGACGTTTTACATTCAAGTTACAAAAACAGTTGGGAAAAACAAAACAAAGGTTCAACTAACAATAGGTCGTATCTCCCTCCTCCCAACCCTTTCCAAACTCCAAGAACACTTAGTTCTATCCCAGCTCTCCCCTTTCCTCGACTCCTCCTCCTCCTCCTTCACCCCCTTCCAGTCTGGCTTTCGAAAGCCCCACTCCACAACTTCCTCTCTCCTCCGACTCACTGATGCCATTCACTCTGCCATGGACCAGAGTCTCTTCACCACCACCATTTTTGTCAATCTAGCAAAAGCCTTTGACACTGTCTTCCACCCCCTCCTCCTTCTCAGACTGAGCACAGCGGGTCTCTCAATTCCCACTATAAACTGGTTCAGCGCCAACCTAACAGGCAGATCTCAGTGAGTGAGACTTGGAGAATCCCTTTCCCCTCCCCTCCCCATCAACACTGGTGTCCCCCAAGGCTTCATCCTTGGTCCTCTCCTTTTCTCCATTTTTTAAATGACCTCCCTCTACTCGCTTATCTGCTGCCATCCACATGTATGCCGATGACACAACCCTATTTGTTTCTGGATCTTCTCCAGCTGAGTTTTGATCCAAGCTCCAGCCTGATTTTGACTCTGTCCAGAAATGGTTCAGGTCCAATCAGCTGTCACTAAATGCCAAAAAATGATTTCTGTCTGCTTTGGCACTAGGCTGAGGCTTTCTAAACTTCCTTCCTTTCTACCTTTCCACCCCCTAGATGGGGACACACTTGATGATGTGCCCTCATTTAAATACCTTGGTGTCTGGCTCAACCCACACCTCAATTTTTCACAGCACATAGATGACATATACAAAACACTCCACCCTGAGCTTGGTGCCCTCTATAGGAACAAAAGCTGCATCCCCCTGCCCGCCCGCCTGTCTGCCGGCATATCCTCAGTAAGATGATACTCCCCATCTTTGATTATGGTGATATTGTCTATGGTGATGCTCTGGTGGCCACCCTGGCCAAACTGGACACCATCTCCCCACTCCTTCTGCCGTTTTGCTCTGAACTGCTCTCCCCGTACACACCACTGTATTCTGTACTCTGCTATCTCCTTCCCTTCCCTTGAGGATCACCGCCTAACCCACTCTGCCTCCTTCACTTCTAAGTTCTGGCTCTCTTCCCTCCCTCCCTATCTGACTTTCCTCCTCTCACCTCCCCCCCCTCCTCCCCCTACTCCGTCCATAACCTTAACTATCACTCCCCCTTGCTCCTGTCTCACAAGTCCCTTTCTGGACAAGATGCTTTCTCATACTGTTTTCCCAAACTTTGGAACTCTCTCCCCTTACCCATTCACTCTGGTTCCTCTAAACACTCACTAACCTCTCTACTCCATTCTCACACCACCCCGTCCTGCTCATTAGTCTATTCTACACTCATCCCCCCCCCCTTACAAATACCCCTATTTGCTCAATACCTAGTTTCCTTGCTCTACTTTGCCTCCTTTCATAGAAACATAGAAATTGATGGCAGATGAGGACCGCTTGGCCCACCTAGTCTGCCCATTTTCCCTACCTACTGTACTACCACAGACCCTATTTGATGTCCAGCATAACCCTTCCTTCCTTAACCACTAAGGTTCCCTTATGCCTGTCCCATGCATTCTTAAATACCATTACAGTTTTGGCCCCCATCTCTTTCACTAAGAGGCTGTTCCAGGCATCCACTACTCTTTCTGTGAAGAAGTACTTCCTCACATTTCCCCAGAGTCTACCCCCCTCCAGCTTTATAGCATGCCACCTTGTTCTTGAACATCTTTTTTTCTGAAAAATGCTTCCCTCCTGTACCTTATTTATATCCATGAGGTATTTGAAAGTCTCTATCATATCCCCTCTTTGCCTCCCTTCTTCCTGGGTGTACATATTGAGGTCCTTTAATCTCTCCTCATAGGGTCTCTGGTGCAGACCCTGCACCATTTTAGTTGCCCTAAAATACCCCTATCCTCTTTGACAAAACACTATTTGGTAAATAACAAATGCCTGTGTCTGTTTGATGCAATTTAAATTTCCGTCCCCCATTCCAAATATGGTCATCGTCAAAGATCAGTTCAACCCGCCCCTGCCAATCACATTTTTGTGGTAGCCAAAAAAAAATATCAGCCACCTTAACCCCATCATTTCACACCATGGCACTTACAGTTCTAAGTGAGAGCTTTGTAAGCGGTACAGCCACCAAAGGTAGACATAATGCAGTGTTCTTTAACTCCCTATACTTCTTCCAGAACCTGTCCAAAAAAAATAACATCAAAAATATGTTTTCCCAAAATGTGTATTAAAACATATATCTCATAAACAAAGAACTTTAGGGATTCTTTAAGGAGAATGCGTGAAACATAGAAACGGTCAGGTTGAACTTCCAAAAAACCTTTGCATCTCAAACTCACTGCATTGCACAAAGAAATTCAGACCTCTGCCTCCTTCTGCGGAGTCTGCGGCTTTGCTTCAGCCCAGATAGTCCAATGAATTCTTTTCTCAAGTAACCTGTGTGAAATCCACCCACACACCAACTGTAGGTCTTACCCTACTCACTGTCAGCACTAGACTGACTCGACTATCTAACATTCCCCTAGTGGTGAGCCCTTTTTATAGCTCCTTGTGATTACATCACATAATTGGGGAGTTTCCATAGACCGTGACATTACATAATTGGAGAGGTTCCATAGGCTGGATAGTGTGGATAGAACATCACAGGCTTCAAAACATACAAATATGGTCCTTTTTTTATGTTGTCTTGCGCACACGCAAGCAACATATTGTGGGAGTAGGAGAAATGCAGAGGTGTGTTAGTTTTGGCGAATGCAGGGCACACTTTAGAATGTGCGCCCCTCATTCGCCAATTAGTGAGCATGCTAGCAGTGACACAAGTGTTTTTCAGTGCCACCAACTTGAAACAATTTCGCCGCTGCAATCAGAGCCAAACTCATCATGCTGCGGCACTGATGACACGCCTCCGCTACATGCCTTGCCTGGTGTAACATAATAATAAACATGGTGGCGGATCTGCCATCTGCCTCTTGCAGTCAGTAGCAAGCTGACTTCGGGGGTGCCCAATCCCCCTGCCGGCATGTGTAAACCCCCAAGATTGTATGGCACACTGGGAGCCCACCCCAGTGTGCTTCCCTGTATTCGGAAGCCGACCCTGTCTGCATTTTCCTGCCCCTGCCCTCCTCCATTGTGAGCCACACTGGGAGCCCACCCCAGTGTGGCAAAAATCATGCCCCCAAAGTTATGGGGCACACTGGGAGCCCACCCCAGTGTGCCCAACATTGTTTCATAAACCTGTAAAGAAAAGAATCATCTGCGCTGTTGTTTTGTTTGTTTCTTAACCTGTAAAGAAAACTGTCCTCGTTGTCTCTAGTGCCACCTACTGACACACCCCCACACTCCCGCACCCCACCCACATACTTAACTCCGGGCCCGGCACAATGATCTTGGTGGAGCAGGAACACATCTGCACTCTCCAAAGCCGACCGCGAACTGAAGAAATGCCGGTAAGCTGTATAATGTCATAAATGGGGAGGTTTCCAACTTGGGCAGATATCTCAGCCATTTTTGTGACTTTTTGCTCCAAATTTTCAAGATGGGTTCTTGGGACCCCACCTCATGAACTCAGTCACTGTCATTTCGTTATTTGGTCCCGAAAGGTGATTTTACGGTCACTGCATGGAATCACCTTTCAGGATCGATTAATGCAATGACAGTGCCACTGTTCATGAGGTAGGCTCCCAAAAAGCATATGTTGCAAATTTGGTGAAAAAATTCCAAAAAATGACTGTGTTACGAGCGTGCATTGCGCAGTTTCTAATCACACTGGTAACTTCGAGAATTTTATATTTTCGCTTCTGATTTTCAACATTGCCATTTTTCACACCTCCTTATGAACAGTATAGCTGTCATTTTCACATCCTGCCTGAAATGTGTTTTCGCATCATCTGGTGCACAATGGCATGATTGCTGTGGAAATCAACGTTCGGGACAGATTAAGAAAATCACAGTGACACTGTTCATGAGCAGAGGTCTCAAAATGCCTGTGTTGAAAATGTGGTGATAAAAGGCCAAAACATAACTGTTACGAGCGTGCATTGTGCAGTTTCCACGCACGCTCATAACTTTCGAGATTTTTTGAATATTTTCACTCCAGATTTTCAATATTGCCATTTCTTCACACCTCCTTATGAATGGTACAGCTGTCATGCTCATCAGTGGAGGTCCCAAAATGCCTATGTTGAAAATCTGGTTAAAAAAATCCCGCAAATAATTGCGTCACGGGCATCTGTGACTTCATCACTTTTCCATATTTTCACTCCAGATTTTCAACATTACCATTTTTTTACACCTCCTCATGAACAGCACAGCTGTAATTTTTCGCATCCTGCCCAAAAAGTGTTTTCGCACCAGTGGCGCCAAATGGCGCAGCCGCTGTTCAAAATCACCTTTCGGCTAACAAACTGATAGTGCCACTGTTCATGAGGTGGGGTCACAAAAAGCCCATGTTGAAAATTTGGAGTGAAAATGACCAACAGACACCTGAGGCGTTAGGGTTTCCAACTGTAATGCCCCACCCTGTAGAGACTGACAGGCGTCAGGGGTGTGACTTGGGATTTTCGGCTGTAATGCTCACTACATTCCACCCCCAGCCTGCACCCACTGACAGGCATCGTGGTGTGCCTTGGACTCTTCAGCCCCAAAGTTCACCCTATTGTCCTGTAGTGCACCCATCTCAGCATATTTCCTTATGGCATGGGGTGAGTGTAAGGCCCGACGTCCCCAAAGCACACCATGATGCATGCCGGTGTCTGCAGGGTAGGGTGAGGTTAAATGGCATGAGCATTATAGCCAATGACCCAAAGGCACACCCCAGTGCCTGTCAGTCTCTGCAGGGTGGGGGTGGGGTTGGCGTCAGTTCAATACTTCACTGCCATTCCTATTATGCATCTCTCTAACTTCTGCATTATCAGTGCCAATGCCAGCAAGACAGCATTCGGCATTGACAAATGCTTGTTATTTATTTGCTTCACTAGCCCACAAATTATTATTCTATTTCATATGCAGCCCTCAATCACAACATCTCTGGGGCTGCTTCTGTACAGGGTACACTTTATTCTAGACACTTACGGGGCTTACAGTTATCCTTGCCCATAGTGTCTCACTAGCTGGCAGTCAAGTAATCAAGTGGCTTTGATCTTGCCGCAATGACAGCAGTTGGCTTTTTCCTTCGGAGCATGCCTTTGCTCCAAAGCAATCATTCTTTTATTTGCTCCGAACAAGGAGCATACATTGTCGCTATATGTGGCTACACCAACACGGAGCAACCCACTGCAAAAAAAAAGGATTGCTCAGTCGCACTCAGTAACCAGTGCTGTCCCTTGCACCAGAGCCGCATAAGTCAAAGGGAGCTGCACTCATCAGCAGTGGTTCCGGAGCTCGGCGCCCCAGACACTGACACTACACTTCTTCTTAAACCAAGGGGCACCAGACATTAACAATAAAGCGTGACTTGTGCTATTTCCTATCTCTGTAATTAGGAGCATAAAGAGGGGGTAAAGAGAATAAGGGACAGCAAAGAGTTTTTGGAGATTGCCAGGTTGGCCACCCTGACAAGAATTTAAAGAAAAGGCAGAAACAAATAAGAGGAAAGGAAAGTGAAAGGATAAAGGGGGGGGGGGTTGCATATATTCATGTTATGACGGATTTAAACACATAACGAGGAACTCCCTGTTACAGTCCCCTTTTAGTCCCTTGAATTATCCTGGCTAGGGCCATGTGTAGGGTCGTCTCTTTGGGTTCAGCTTCTTTCCCCTCTGAAGTAACAGTGTTGGGTACAATGACACTGTTTCTAGTGTTCCGTTCCCATCCTCCCCCTAATGAGGGGTGTGCTGCAACACCTTGTTGACTAGATTATGTAGGGACAGTACCATTTCCAGAGGCATCAGGCAAATCCAAACTGATAATCTCCATCCTAGCCAGCTCGACCTAAGACTGTACAGTTGCATCTACTGGTGCAGTGTCCCCCTCTAACAACCCTGACCCAGGTAAGCAAAGAGATACCTTATGTGGTATGGCCATACTGGAGGGGCCAGCTTCCTCAGGTCCCAAAAAGGAGATAACATTTGCTCAATGAGTCAGATCACCATGCTGCATCTTTGATTTGTCCGCAACTGTGTCAGCTGTTACAGGGCTCTTTACTGTAGAAGCTATCTGTACAGGAACTGGTGTCATGCCCTGTGCAGCCGCAGTATGTTGTGAACCAGTCTCCTCCATGGATTCTCTCTGAGGAACAGACCCAACCGACTCCAAGCCCCAAATGCCAGTGCCATATTACTGGCAGATTTCCCAGGATTCGTGCTGATGACCTCTGACTCCTGAGCATCAGCTCAGCACCAGCAAGAAATAACAGATCAACAGTAGCCCTGCTGTATCCTCAAAGTTTGCAGCTATTCACCCATATGTACATCAAATAGTGAATCGGAAGGGGAACCTTTTTTAGACAAGGACCTAGAGGACGTTCTGGACCACAGGGGGAGCGAGCAGCGTACAGTTCAATTTCAAGATCACCAGCAGCCATCAGCACAGAGGAGGGAGGTCAAACTACTATGAGGCCAAATTCAGGTTACTCCATCACCAACCAACACTCCAAACCAACGTGGCGGGGGGGGGAGGAAACACCAGAGGCAGAGTCTGTGGCAGGAGGAAGTAAATCAACCAGAGGAAATATAGTGTTTAATATTGCAGTGTCAGTGGCTCAGCAGGTAGCACACTCGCCTCTGAGGCCGGGAGATCACAGGGCTGTGGGTTCAGTTCCCACATCTGGCACTTGGGTTAATATCCCAGTACTGACACTGTAGTGCAGCATGAGAGGGGTGCTGCACTTCTGAGGTGCCGTCTTTCAGATGAGACGTTAAACCGAGGTCCCATCTGCCTGGATTGGTGGTAGTTCAGGTGGATGTTAAAGATCCAATGGCACTTCTCGAAAAGAGTAGAGGAATTTCCCTGGTGTCCTGGCCAAATTTCCCTCATTCACTAAAAAATACCACCAACAGCTTAATCTGGTTCAAGGTCAGTTGGCATTCATATGTATCCCCCTCCCCCGGGTCGTGCCTGAAAATAGGCAGGATTTGTCTAGTGCACTTACCTGGTCAACAAAAACGAAATATATAAATAAATAAAATAAATATCTCGGGGGAAGAACTAAATGAGGATCAACTTCATGTTTTATGAAAAGGCTTGTCATTTGTCCCTACTGCTGACTCAAAACCCTTTGATTTATTCATGGATTTACACCGTTTTACTCGAAATCTTAATTTGAAGGCACACTTTGAAAAGTCAAGGATGTGCAAGGAAGCTTCGATGTTGATGGATGGAGAGATTAGCACATTACCCTTTGGACCCGAGGTAAGACTGTTTAAACCACCTTCCACCTTTTTGCCTCAGTATAATGAGGCTGTGAAAGTTTTTGAAAGGGCATGTGAAAACAGAATCAGAGAATTACTAGCATCTGACAATGGACCCTCCTTTGTCAATATTTCACATCAGGAAGCATTGGCCCTTAAATCTTTGGAGGCCAATAAAAGAATTGTAATTAAACCAGCTGATAAGGGTGGCTCCATTGTCATCTTATCCACACGTGGTTATTTGGAGGAAGTTAAAAGACAGTTGTCTGACATTACCTTGTATAAAACACTTCCAAAAGATCCGACATTGCAATTTAAATGTGCTATAGATTTATTTCTGTTCAATGCAGCTTTTGAGGGTATTATCAGCACTAATGAATTGTTATATCTCACTGTGGCTCACCCTGTTAGGGCTAGCATCTATGTTTTGCCAAAAATGCATAATGATATGCAGAACCCTCCAGGAAGGCCAATAGTGGCTGGCATCGGCTCACTGGTTGAGCCCTTGTCAAAATATGTGGACTTTTATATCAAGGATTATATCACCAGACTTCCCTCTTATATAATGGACACTATGCACATATTGGGGGTCCTGGAGGACATGCAATCAGAACCAGACTGGTTATTGGTCTCTATGGTTGTTAGTTCCCTTTATACTAATATCCCTCATGATGATGGGTTAGAAGCATTAATATACTGGTTTGAGAGGGATACTATGGTGGATATTTGCAAAAAAGAATTTATTTTGGAATGTTCTGAACAAGTGCTAACTAAAAACTATTTTATGTTTCAGGATACATTCTATCTACAGATTAAGGGTACTGCTATGGGGGCTACTTTTGCCCCCAATTATGCTAACCTTTATCTAGGAAAGTGGGAAAAGGAATATGTCTATGATGGCCAGGTCAATCTTTATTTGGATAAGATTGACATTTGGCACTGTTTTATAGACAACATCTTTATGGTGTGGCAAGGAACCCAGGAAGAGTTGATGGGGTTTGTTTCCTACTTGGAAGAGGGCAACAAGAATTTGAAATTCTCGATACAGTGTGACCCCGTATCTGTCTCCTTCCTGGATTTGAGGATCATTAAGAAATCTGATATGCACCTATAAAATGGATCTTTTCAGGAAGGAGACACTTTATGCCTCTAGTTGTTACCCACCTCACCAGATAAAAAACATTCCTAAAGCCCAGATGTTACAGCTTAGGAGAAATTGTAGTGAGGATGCTGATTTTATTGCCCAGGCTTCAGACTTGTGTGAAAGATTCATAAAGAGAGGCTTATAGTACAGGCATAGTTAGGAAAGCGTATAAAGAAGCATTAGACACTGATAGGCCCTTTTGACAGTAAAAACTAAAAATCAGGATATATCTAGAATGAATTCTGTGACACAATATTTTAGACATGCAAGAAAAGTGGAAAAGGTTATTTTAGATAACTGGAATATTTTGGAGACCGAACCATTGTTGAAGGAAGTGGTCAAAGTAAAACCTCGAATGGTATATAAGCGCAGTCTCAATTTAAAAGACAAACTTGTCCATAGTTATCAACAAATGGATTTACCTGTAACAGGTACATGTGAGGGCAACTGGCTGCCACCACTTCCAGATGGTAACTTTGTATGTGGCAGATGTAAATTCTGTCCATCAATTCTGAGAACTGACACATTCACTAGTTGCAATTGCAACAGGGATTATACAGTAAATGGCTGTTTTAATTATAACACTACAAATGTGGTATACCTGGCAATTTGTGAATGTGCAGCATTTTATGTGGGGAAAACAGCCCGGCATTTTAAAATCAGAATAGGTGAGCATCTGAGATGTATTGTGGCAAATGATTGTGGTAACGCCTTAGCCAATCCTTGCATTGTTGGTACTAAAGGCCACTCTTAAGTTCTGTGGCATTGAGAAGGTCACATTAGCACCTAGAGGTGGTGATCTAGATGACAAACTAAAACAGAGAGGGTCATTTTGGATATTTATGCTAGAAGCCCTGAGACCATCTGGTCTAAATGATAAAATAGAATTGCTAACATGCATTAAAAAATGACTAACCCTAGAATAGCTGTATTTTGTCTGTCTCTTTAAGGTTTCATTGTATTTATTACTCTCCTTAGTACTTTGCTGACTCCCTAATCACGCATTTCTTTTGCATTTTTCCCCTTTCAGATTTGTATGGAGCTAGTATTTACAGCCCTTCATCTGAAAAAATATAGAGGGAACATTGCATAATATGAATTGCTGTGGCACTGAATTGCTTTCTATTTCAGTATCCTTTTTGAAATATCTTAATAGGGACTAGCAGACAATGTAACATTTCTCTCCTGCCTAATTTATAGAACTATGGAATAACATTCCTTTTGTTTTTAATGGTAGTTTTTTTGCACATTATTAATTAAGTATGCACTTTGAATTATGCACTTTGAATACTGTTCTTAAGCACTTATATGTGATGTGGCATTTTCCCTTTAAGGGACTACTATTTAATAGATATTGCCTGCAGTAAGGTACCATCCCCTGATGATGCATTAGAGAAACCAGTCGGGGTCCTTACTGCATCCTGCGATGTGGAGCCTGCCCCTATGGGTATGTTCCCCTATGGGTATGTTGCCTTTTTCATATTTATATTGAATTAAAGCCTTATTTTCCTGAGCTTGATGTTGTGCTGGTTTGTTTTGTCCTGATTGGACCATTGTAGTACCGTGCACACTCCTATTAGCAGCTTGAGCTGTTTTGTTTTGCATAGCAGTTGCCAATGCTGATGGTCCTTCAGTCCCTTCATGGGGCTCAGCAGCTAAATTCCCCTCAGGGACACCTCTTTCCAAGGCCTCCAACTTCATAGAAGCATCAGCATCACAAAATGGACCCACGCTGGCAGAATCTGGCTCTTGGGTGCCAGCGGGAGTCCTGTTTTGTCAAAATCAGCTGATGGCTTTTCCACAGTGACTGAGCCACACTGTAGATGACTCAGGGCTTGTCGACCACACCCTTCACAGCAGGTCTAGATGCCATTTCTCTGTAAAATAAAACTGTCATGTCAGGGATCCACTCGCCCATCTTGGGGAACCACATCCACTAGGGCATGCTCTGGGGACCAACCTTTGGTATGTTCTTGTTGGATGATACTTTTACTATGGTGAGAATGTTCAGGACAGATGGTGCAAATAGGAGCAGTTCCAACCTTCAGAGAGGGGGTTAGCTTCAGCTATGCCAGCCAGAAACTTTTTCCCAGGTATATTCTGTGGACTAACCAAAAGCCTTTTTCATTTCTTTTTATCTTCTTCTTCCAATCTGTTTCTTTTTAAGTCATATTTTGCCTTCTCCTCAGTCATACAGAGCAAAAGTCCATTTTCTGCCTGCATTTCAGGATGCAGTCTTTTTTCCTGTTCTGAGCAATGTTTGGAGTATGGTGTCCAGTTCTGGAGCCAATATCTCAGAAAGGATGTGGGGAGGCTGGAGTGAGTTCAGAGGAGGGCAATGAAGATGGTAAAGGGGCTCAGCCACCTGTCCTATGAGGAAAGGTTAAGGGAATTGAACATGTACTCCCTGGAACAGAGGAGGGAAAGGGAGGACATGACTGAGACCTTCAAGTACCTAAAAGGTATAAACTAGATGCCAGTGGGAAGCATCTTCTAGCTGAAAAGGAGTCAGAGGACTAGGGGGCATGGGTTACAGATTGAGGGGGGACAGTTCAAGGGTAACATTAGGAAGTACTATTTCACAGAGAGGATGGTGGATGAGTGGAATAGGCTGTCTGAGGAGTTGATTGGCGAAACAACCATGGAAGGCTTCAAAAGAGCATGGGACAGACGCAAGGGATTGTTGAGGGTGAGGGAGGCAGGTGAGGGGGAAGAGCAGATCCTAGCAGAGAGCTAGACAAGTGGGCAGACTAGGTGGGCCTGGTGATCCTTTTCTGCCGTCACATTTCTATGTAACCATGTATCTTCAGGAATTAAGTCTGTGATTTCCCTATCTTCAGTAACGTCTAAAGCCTCCAGGACAGAGGAGGTCAGCTCCCCTGTCCCATGCTCTCCTCCACCTCCATAGACTACTCCAGGATCCACCACACTCTACTGCAGGAAGTCAACAGCATCCCCAGCAGGAAGAGTAGTGGATTTTGTCTCAGTGTTCTGGCCAACATTCCCCTTCCCATAAAAATGATTCATGCAATTGTCCCAAGTCTGTGTGTTGGTGTTGATGTGCAATATGACTGACACTACACATTTAGTCACCTTACTACCAGTCTCTCATTGCTTGTAAAACACTTTGGGATGCAATGTGTATAAAAGTGCTCTTGCTCCCCTGGCTTCCTCCCTAGTCAGTCCTCCTAAAGTGCCTCATCAATACAGTTTGTGCTCTAGACATTCCTGCATGCCCTGCTATCTACCAAACATGCACCCCTCCTCGACTATCCTTTTCCTGTGCTTGTCCTCCTACTTTCTCTCATCCCCCCCACACCCTCCTGCTTCTGCTATACCCCTTATCCTGCTTCACCATCTCATTCCCTCCCTACCAACCTTGATCCCCCTTCCCTCACCATCCTTTCATATGATCTCTCTTAGCTTTCTACCACCTCATATAAGCTGCTACATCACTCTAATTCGCTGCTCCAGGTGTAAACCCAATGCCTTCA
This sequence comes from Neoceratodus forsteri, assembly GCA_016271365.2. Classification (NCBI taxonomy): domain Eukaryota; kingdom Metazoa; phylum Chordata; order Ceratodontiformes; family Ceratodontidae; genus Neoceratodus; species Neoceratodus forsteri. The sequence goes on along the minus strand of CM028137.1, from coordinate 723,706,601 downwards.
ACACAATCAAAGGTTGTACATGCCTGGCAGCTTCCTCTGTGCTCTCTCTCCTTTTGCTAATCACTGAAAATATCAAAAGGAACCCTTGCCCCCCCCCCCCATGCCTCCGCAACTACCTTTCTCCCACAAAGGCCTAAAGATAATGCACATCAATATTAGGAGTTTCATCCCAAAATTGGACCTTTTAAACTGCTGGATGACCCAGAACGCCCGACATCCTATGCCTCTCAGAAACCTGGCTATCTGCCAAAAACCCTGACTCATCCACATCCATCCCAGGTTACCACATTATCCGGCAGGACCGTGGCAAGAGAGGAGGTGGTGTTGCCATGATCACAAGACAACACCTCTCTTACTCAGTGATGAAAAAAGAATCCTGCCTTGGATCCCACGAGCTGATCCTAACCAAATTCTCCCTTCTCCACACTCTCCCCACGTTCATTGTGGCAGTTTACGCTTCTCCTCGGTTCAGACAAGATGCTCTTGCAGCGTGCATCTCTGCTCTCCCACCACTGGCACACTCTGGTGAATTATTACTACCCGGGGACTGTAACCTCGACTGGCTGTCCCCATCATCTAAGCCCACAACCTCCAAATTAGAGTCCCTAAATCTCACACAGCTAATCATGAAGCCAACCCATTACAACTCCCATTCCTCTAACCACACCCTCCTAGATTGGGTTCTCTCATCCCATCCTCAGAGAATATCCGCAGCCGGTGTCCTTGACCCCACCTTAAGTGACCACTGCATCACCTACTACATTAGAAAAATGCGCCTACCCAAATCTGCTCCTAAATACATTGAAACACGCCCACTAAATTCACTAGACACTAACTCCGTCCTCTCTGACTTACACAATGCCAGCTGGGCACCAGTTTACTCTGCAGTTACTGTCAATACTGCCGTAGCCCAGTTCATAAGAATCTTCAAAGGTGTCTGGGATCTCCACACCCTCCTTAGGAAAGCCAGGGTCAGAAAATGCCACTATCCCTGGATTACTGCCCTTATAGTCACCCTCTGCAAAGCCCGTGACAAAGCCTGGTCCTCCTTCAAAGCCTCCCTAACACCAAGCTCAAGACAAGTATACAACACTGTGAAAAATGCTTGCACCAAGGCCATTCGTTATGCCAAGACTGATTACTTTAAACACCGGCTCAACACAGCTTACACCTCGTCCCTCTGGAATATTGTACATTCCATTGTCAACCCTCCACCACAATCCAACACCCCAACTCTAAAACACAGCGTTATTGAAATAACGGACCCCTCCCAAGTTGCAGATACCCTCAACATCTTATTCACAACTTGTGCTTCTCCTGACCCTACCCCTCCTCCTCCACATGCCACCAAACCCACTCTACAGCACAAGCCAAGTAAACACTTCCTTCTAACTCCGGCTTCCACACACGAAGTACTGCTTGCCTTACTATCCCTCAACACTACTAAATCTAGCCCAGATGGTTTACATCCTAGTCTCCTGCACCTCTCTGCCCCCGTCATTGCTGTCCCCCTCACCTTCATTATAAATATGTCCTTCACCTCAGGCACAGTTCCAAAAGACTGGAAATCGGTGTGTGTCATCCCTCTCCACACAGCAGGTGATCCCTCCTCACCTGGGAACTACTGCCCTATCTTCCTCCTCCCTGTCTTGTCAAAACTGTAGGAATGTCTCATACAATCCAGACTGAGTTCCTCACTGCCACTAACTTCCTGTCCCCCTTCCAGTCCAGTTTCAAGAAAAAAAAACATTCTACCATATCCTCCCTTCTCTGTGTCACTGGTCACATTCAATCAGCTGCCAATAAAGGCCACCTCACTGCCACAGTCTTCATCGACCTGGCTAAAGCTTTTGACTCTGTATCCAACCCCCTTCTTCTGAACTCACTCGAGGACACAGGGCTTGACCCTCCTGCCATAGGTGGTTCTATTCTTATCTCAATGACAGGTACCAGTTCGTTAAAATCGCCAACTCCTCCTCTCCCTCCCTCCCTCCCTATCCTAGTAGGCATTCCTCAGGGTTCCATACTTGGCCCCATCCTGTTTTCAGTATTCATACATAACCTTCCATCTGCCTGTTCCACCTCCCTCATCCATACGTATCCAGATGATTACATACTGTTCACCTCCAGCCTGGACCCAGCCACTATCCATTCCACACTGCAACATGACTTCCACTCGGTCCAATCTTGGTTCCAATCGAAAAAATTCTAACAAAGCACATCCAAAACAGTCTCTATGACTTTCAGAACCTCCCAAAGATTAGCCAATGCTATCATCTCCCCACCCATCATCTCCTTTGACGGCACCCGGCTTAAGGTTGTCCCTTCACATAAGTATTTAAGTGTCTGGTTGGACCCCAGTTAAACTTCTCCACTCATATTGACTACATAGCCAATAAACTTCGTCCTAAGCTCAGAATTCTCTACCAAAACAGAGACTCTGTCCCCCGTACACTGGGAAAATCTGTCAAAGATGATTATGCCAGTTTTTGACTATGCTGATGTTGTATACTGCACTGCTCCATCCACATCACTCTCTCTTGACTTGACTCTCTCTACTACGCCTTCTGTCATTTTGCCTCCAACTCTCCATACAGGACTCACCACTGCTGTCTACTCTCTTGCCTGGGCTTTCTTCCACTCTCGCACAGACACCTCATCCACTCTACATCCTTCATCTCCAAATTCTGGTTCAACCTGCTTCCCTCTTACATCTCTTCCCTTCTGTCTCCTGCCCCAGCCTCGACATACTCCCTATACTCTAGGGACTCTGCTCCTTCTCATTCTATCTTCCAACATGGACAAATCTGCCTTCAGCTATCATCTCCCTTTTCTGTAGAACTCTGACTCCTCTCCTACACAACTCTCCCTCTCACTACTCTGTCAAATCTTTGCTACGTCTCCTGCTCTTCCCTACTTGCTCCCATAACATCTCATAGCACCTGAAATATTCGTCCCATGTTTACTTACATTCCCCCCCTTACCCTGTACCTCAACTATCTGCATAGCCTGTATTGTTGTATTAGTCATCATGAAATGTATTTGATGCTACCTATTGTTACTATTGTGCTTGTATACTTTGATTCCCATGTTCCCTACCCCATGGGTCGCACCTGGAGACGAGCCCTGGCTCAGTGTGCCTTTCCCAGTCACCAAATATTGAAATTAAATAAATAAAATATGAAACGCTAATTCTTCTTCTTGTCCTGGGCTACACTATCTATAGGAAGGACAAACAGAAGGGTATGGGAGGAAGGGTGGCCATGTATATCTAAGAGCACATGGAGGCCAGTATGAATACATCAACTAGGAGATAAGGGAAACGAAGAGTTAATCAGAGTGCAGCTGACATTGGTGGGGGGAGGAGAAAAATAAGGCTGAGTGAAGTGTACAGACTGCCAAGTCAAAAGGAGGTCAAGGAAAGGAGCATTGGGACTGAAATCACAAAACTGTCAGCAAGCGGGGATGTAGTACAACTGGAAGTCCTGAATCTACCAGATGTGGACTGGCAATCTCGGCTGCCAGGAGTGCCAGGAGCCAAGCACTAGTAGAGGTCCTACAGGACTGCTTTCTTGTCCAGTGCGTCAAGGAACCTACCAGGGAGGGGGAAATCCTGGATCTGGTATTCGCTACAGGAGTTCATCACAGATGTCAGGGTGATGGTGCCACTGTAGTCCTGTAACCACAATTGAATGTGGTTTCAGACTGACCTAAAGGCTGGGCAGATTTTGAGAAAATGAGTGAGCTGATCAATATTCTTATTCTTAATGAACAGGTCCTATTATCAACTTTCTCTATATCCCTCAGAAACTGGTACAGCTCTGCCATATCCCCCTCTCCCGCCTGGCCCCCAGTGAGTACATATTAAGGTCCTCAAGCTCTTCCTCTTATGTCCAGCCGTACTGTCTCTGTATCATACTGATTGCCCTCTGTTACACCACCCCCAGCCTGTCCCTGTCTTTTTCAGGTGTGGGTTCCAGAACTGGGCACAGCATTGAAGATGAGGCCTCACCTGGGTCCTAAATAGGGGTATTATCACCTCCCCCTCCAACTGTTGAAACCTCTGTCTATACACCAAACATCCTTTTCACCTTGCTGTAAGCCTACTGCAGTGTCTGAAGACTTTGAGGCTATAGCTAAAGATAATCCCCAGATCTCTCTCTTCCCTTGTCTCTCCTATCTTCACCCCCCCCAATCCAGTGTTCCATGCTCAGGTTTTTCTTGCCAATGTGCATTACCTCGCACTTCTTAGCATTTAAAAGTAAATGCCAAATTTTGGACCATCTCTTCGGCTTTTCCAGATCTCAACACAACTCCCTGACTCCCATTTCATTATCCACCCTCCGACATAGTCTTGTGTCATCTAAAAAGAGATGCATCTTGCCCTTGGTGCTCTCTTATATGTCACTAATAAACACATTGAACAGGACAGGCTGTAGGACTGACCCTTGCTGGTCCACACTTATGACCCTCTCATCTCAGATTCCCTCATGTTTATCACCACCCTCTGTTGTCTACCACCCAAACCACTTACCCACCAACCCACTCTCATTAGCGCCTGCTCTAGTCCCAAATCCTTCATCATTCTTAGCAGCCTTTTGTGTGGTACAAAATCAAAAACCTTGCTAAAGTCGACGTACAGTATATTGACCATCTGCCCCCTATCCACTGCCTTGGTGACCGAGTCAAGGAACACTATCAGGTTGGTCTGGCACGATTTTCTTGCTACACACCTGTGCTGTTTAATGTCCTGTAGCCAGTTTACTTTCAGGTATTCCACCATTTGTTTCTTGATTATGTTCTCTATGAATTTTCCCACAACTGATGTAAGGTTGATTGGTATGTACATCCCTGGGTCCTCCCTGTCCTCATCCTTGTGATGTGGCCAGTGCCATTTTTATCATTAGGCTAAGTAGGCTGCCGCCTAGAGGCATCAGCTGTAAGGGGGTGCCTGAAAATCGAAGCAGCGAGAAAAAAAATTGAGCTTGTTTGAGCTGACTCATGGCCTCCTTCCTGGAACTCAATGTCATTTGCCCCCCGTCTGTCTCGCCAGTCGCCCCCACAGAACTTGACTGTCTGTCTCACTCTCCCCAAGACAGAACAGAGCACAGATTGTCACTAGTCCAATCAGCGGACAGCACGCACTGTGCATTGTTTTGATTTTTAAATCCTCCCTGCCTCCATATGACCACTGAGCATGTGTGCACCTAATTGAAAAAAGATGCGGTGCATGCCGGCGCTGCAGCTCTAGTTTGCAGACTGAGAGAAGTTGACTCGCAAGTCGGATAGAGCAGAGGCCTCAGGCCAAGCCGGGTGGTAGAGGTACAGTGTGTCATCACTCACCACTGTCTGACTCATCAAATCTCTCATTCTGCCCACTGTGTGCTGCCGCTGAAACCGGTGATCGAAGTCGACTCAGATCAGACTCAGTACTGTGAATGTTTTAGAGAGTGACCCATCCCCTGCCTGCGGCCTGCTGCCTTCCCCCTGCCCTGCCAGCCCAGCAAGTGGAGCCAGTGTCTGCTGACCCATGCCCGGGTGCCCCCTCTCTGCTAGTGTGCTCGTCGGTCTAGTCATCTTCAATCTTGCCCTGGCTCTCTCTCTCACCAGACGAGCGGGACAAATGGGGTCAGTCATATCGCTTGGTCAGGTATGGTGGTGACGACGGAGTGGACAGTTAGTCAGAGTCAATCAATCAAAACAACTAATAACTTGTTTTCAGTGAGTTGTGTATAACAACAAACAGTGTTGCTGCAGCTTGTTGTGTGAGATGGATAAGAGATTTTGTTGACGTGAGTGACTGTTGTTTCATTCTTTGTTGATTGATCATTCAGTCTGTGACTGATCATGCACACTACTAGTGGTGGGGTCAGGATGGAAGTAAATATGTTAGGGGGCAGTGCAATGAGGAAATGAAAATGTGGGCCCTTTGATTCTCTTTAATGAAAAACAGTGGTTGTGCCTCAAATACAGAAATAACTACTGTTCTTAAAACTTCTCAGTGGTATTTAGTGTTTTTTTTTTTTATTTTTAAAAATGAGTGGGATGAACAGAACACTGACATGTATCGAAGCAATCATGCCAAATCACTCAGCACAACTCATTCAGCTGTGTACTAATACACTACTGGTGCAGAAAGCATGATGCAAGTAGTGTGCTGTGGTGCAACTGTGTTTAATTTAAAATTTATTTAAAAAATAAAACATTATGGCCCAGATATTCAAAGGGTTGCACATGGCGCAACAGTGTTGCACCATCGCAGCCACTGATCGCCCGCGCGCCGACATTCAGAAAGGGAAAAGTGTGTCAAGACAAATCCCGGCGCGCCGGAGCGCATCAGTAAATGTATGCAAGCACAGGTGGTGGGGGGCGTGCCCATGGATAACCTGCACAGCCCGATATTCAGCCTGGGATGTGCAGAGTCATGATCGCAACCCCTACCTGCACCTGCACAAAGTTAAGCCAAAAAAAAGGAACAAGTGATGGCCACCCCGCGGGTGAGTGCCGCATTGCAGGCGCCAACTACGGCTACCTGTGGTGGCCACCCAATTCCTGCTGCACCTGGCGGCGCCTATGCCCCATCGTGGGCATCCCTGGAGCGCAATCCCCTCGTCCAATATCCCTGGTGGTCCAGTGGACCTCTATGTGCCTGATCGCAGGCATCAGTATAGTCTCCCCCCCCGTCCAATATCCCTGGTGGTCCAGTGGACCGATCGCCGCCCGATCACGGGCATCCGTAACACATAACAGACCCCTACCACCCTGGTGGTCTAGTGTACCTCCCTCCCCACTCGCCCCCACCACCCCGCTCCCTCCCTGTCAGCCGGCGGGCGGCAGCACCCCACCTGTCTGCCGCCCTGACGCCTGCCGATTGACAGCTCGGTGGGCTGCCTATTGCTTCACAGCATGAGCCAGTGGGCATGCAGCCCTTCCGTACTACTCAGTCCAGATGTAGCAGATGATTTCTTTTCACGTCTGGACTGAAAAAACGATATGGAGCTGCATGCCCATTGGCTCATGCTGTGAACCACAGGCGTGCAGCCACCTGTCTGTCGGGCGGCGGCGGGCAGCAGGCGGGTGGGGTGCCACCCGCCGGCTGATGGAGGGAGCGGGTGGTGGGGCTCAGGGCGGGTGGGAGGGGGTACACTAGACCACCAGGGTGGTAGGGGTCTGTTATGTGTTACGGATGCCCGTGATCGGGCGGTGATTAGTCCACTGGATCACCAGGGATATTGGACGGGGGGAGACTATACTGATGCCCGCGATCAGGCACATAGAGGTCCACTGGACCACCAGGGATATTGGAAGGGGGGGAGACTATACTGATGCCCGCGATCAGACACATAGAGGTCCACTGGACCACCAGGGATTTTTTTTTTATATTACAGGAATGCCCTCGATCGGGCTGCAGGGGGCATCGGGCTGCAGGGCGCCAGGCACATGTCGTCGGGGATTGGCGCACCTGCATGCTAATGGCATGCAAATGGGGCCGTAATGAGATGCAAATGGCCTCCTGTGCACCTTGCATAAATTATGGCCCCATTTGCATGTCCCCTTTTGAATATCGCAGGTGCTGTGCATGGCGCAATGGCACTTGCACCAGCGCATCTCCATGTCCACTCTGGCCACTTGTGCTGGTGCAGTGGCACTGCACCATGCATAGTGGGGGTGGCCAGGGTGCGATATTCAAAGCTGCTGCGCCATAGCGCAGCTCCGTTGAATATCGCCCAGGCCACACCCCTGCGCAACAAAGTTGAGCTGCACCCAGGCTTGCGCCACAGCCTGGCGCAGTTTGAATATCCGGGCCTATGTGTTTTAAAAGTGGAGGGGGGGTCCATTTATGCAGCCAGCAGTCCCACATCTATTGTGTGTGAGTACCCTCGATTTGCACATTGTGCCAAATAACATTTTTACATATATGCCATGTTGATACTGTCACCCTGCTCCCATGCCATGCCATTATGTAAACAACTGTCTGCCTGTAATTAGCCTTGGAAGCAGCGCAGGACCAGTTTCCAGCATCTGGCAGCTTCAGTACACCTGTGGTGCAATTGAACCTCCTGTTTGATGGCCTAAGAGGGGTAGTGGGTGTTACTTTGCTGTATGGATGAATACGCCAGTGATCTGGCCCACAACTTTTTCCCACTACACTGTACATCTGAATGGAGACCAGCCCAGTCATTGTATGGTGGTCACACAGACAATATAGACATGACGTGAATGATCAAGAGTCATGATCATTCATGTCTGAACTTTAGCAGTCTGTGTGTGTCAACTCAATTTGCAGTCAGCAGGCTTTGTGGTATAGGCCCCAAATCCTCAGGTTGTTTGTCCTCATGTCCTTGCAGGCTGGCAGCTTCCATGTTCATCTTTCTTACAGAATGCAATATATTATTATGTATAATGAGAGCACCAGTGAGGGCCAGTACTGATTTCAATTTGTTTTTAATTAAACCTCCACTTCCCCCAAAGCTGTTATATCTTTTTACACATTTATAGTGTATCGTAGAGTGTTGTTCTGTATAGAATTGCATCCCTTTCAAAATGCTATTGTGCCACAGTTCCAAAGGTCATGGAATGTGATTCTACCCTACTGTGGTAGAACAGTATTCTAGAACCTCAAGAAACTGCATGAGTCAGTTTAATTTTAAAAACAAAATAACTCATGCACACATATTTCACACAGTACTATACACCATTAAAAAAAATACAGGATGACCAACTCTATGCACAACCAGTGTGTTCTGCCGCCTTGGGGTTCTGATTCCCATGGACCTCTCGAGATTCACTCTTGAGGTCAGAGGGAATCAGAACCTCTCTGTGACTGAACACACTGGTTGTGCATAGTTGCCCATCCTGTATTCTCTATATTCTTCTTTTTTCATTTAAAGTTTCATCACAGTAATTTGAAATTGTAGTTGTTACTGTAGTTCTGCAGTTGATATTGGACTACAGTCTCTCGGCTGAAAAACATCCAGTAGTCAGGTGGCCCATAGGCATGTCTAATTATCAGAGGCAACTAAACATTATCAGGGTTTTTGTGCTTAATGTGACCACTGTCCCAGACACAGACACACTAGTGTATCCAGTGTGTGTGTCCCAGTGTCCAAGTCCACCACAGTCAAGTGAAACTGTGAAAGTGAGTCCACTCAATAAACATTGCCTGCCAGCCTGCCTAAAGAGGAATGCGTACATTATAAGGATAAGGGGGTGCCTGACTGTGGAGAGCTTTAAATATTTTCTCAAAACATTTTTATTCTCTTTTGCTTTTCCTGACAATTATTTTTGGAGTTCTGTCACTTTAATGTTTTTTAAACTTTTACTGTAAAAGCGCTTTGATATTTATTGAATTGCACTTGCAATAAATAAATATTATTATTATTGTTTTATCTAAATTTACCACTGTTATTTTCTGATTGTTGGGGAGGGATAGCCGGGGAAATGTGGAAAAATAATATACCAAAAAAAACATAATGAAACTTGATTTCACAATCACATCACATGATGCAACAGAGCCTTCCATGCTGACCTTTCTCCAAAGTTTGGTGAAAAATGGGTATGGGTAATGTAATGTTCTGGTCTGTCATGTGACATATGATCAGTGGGGAATTGGTTGGTATTGTGAGGCAGTTCATATGCTGGTCTGGCCCCTTCCTGGCCGTGGTGTGGGGGGGGGCAGTTCACTGCCCATGCCCCACCTTGACATTCAGTGGGACATGTTATGGTCCACTGAAGCAGTCCATGTCCTGGTCCCTCACTGACATTAGATGGTGATCTGCTGTGGCCCACAGAGGGGCAGTTCATGCCCAGGCCCTCCCTGATAATTGGTGGGGATTGGTATGGACTGGTTCTCTAATGGGGCAGCCATGTCCTGGTCCTTACATGATGTTTCATGGGGGATTGATATGGTCCACAGGGGAGGGCGATGGAGAATTCATGCCCTGGCCCCTTCCTGAGTCTGACATTCACTGGGAATTGGTATGGTCCCCTTGGGCAGTCGATGTCCTGATCCTCTCCTGACATTTGATGGGAACTGGTATGGTCTACAGGAGGGCAGTTCATTCTATGGCCTCTGCCTCTCTCTGAAATTCTATGTGAATTGCAGTGGTCCATTTGAGTAGTTCATTTCCTTGTCTTTTCTTGACATGCGGTGGAAAACTGGTATGGTTCATGGGGAAGGGGCTGTTCGACATGCTGTGGCCCCGCCACCCTGACATTCAGTGGAGAATTGGTATGGCATGATATGATCCAGTGGGGTCATCCATGTCACATCCCATCCTCTCCAGCACTGACCTCACATTGGCTCTTCTCATTGAACTCAATGTAGTACCTCTGGGAGAGGCCCCTTGACTGGAGGATTCCTATGGTGTGGTGAATGTAGTGTAACTGTGAACAACATGAACTGCAAAAGGTACAGGGGCTAGGAATGGTGTGCAGCAGTAAGGGTGGGACTGGATGGAGAGGGACCCAGAGTACAAAAGAAAATAAACAGAACAATTATTTTAAATACAAATGTAATTAAATGAACTTAGTTATCAGTTTGGGATCCTGTCTGTGGTGCGGGGGTGGTCCAGATTGAAACCTGAGGGCAGATGGGGTGGCAGGGCTGCAGCAGGGCCAGGAAGGGGCCCCTCCCCCGGCCTGTCCTGCAGGGTGCAGGCTGCCCTGCCAATGCCCTGACTAAACAAGTTTTGGCCTTGGGGGGAGTCTGTTGGGAGAGAGCGGGGCTTAGCTTGGGCTTCAGTTCGGGGCAGGCTTGCTTAGTTAGCTTGGGCAGTGGGCTGCCAGTGCTGCTTGGGGGACGCTGACAGTGATTGATGACTTGCCTGCCTAACCTTTAATTTCCCAGTATTGACAGACTGCATTCTTTGTCCACAGAATGGAAATGAAAGATCTGTCTTAAGTTGTCTTCAGCCTCTTTTGTGAAAAAACTTTAAAAGGCCAGCCAAACAAAGTCATGAATATGTGCAAAACTGCAAACAGTGCAACCAGGAATTATAATAAATGAAGCGAGTGTGACTGTGTGTGTGGGAGGTAGTGGCAATTTATTTTTTACACTGTGACAGTGACTCAGACTCCCTCATGTAATGTCAGTGTCACAGACTGATAGTCTGAATTAACTTTGCAGAGGCTAGCTCAGCTCTAGTCTTAAGATTTATGGACACATTCAGTACTGTGTAACTGCAGTGTGTAAAGACAGCTAATATAAAACATTGCTTCCTATGCATTATTCTCTGATTTCTGAACACTACAAATAATAGTCTCTATTTATTATTTGGGACTGGAGTGGACAATAGTGACTTTTGGGCTGGCTGCTGGCAGTATACTGTATATATATCCTAGAGGTATGAGTAATAAGCTGTGAATTAGCTTGCTTGGTACACCATGCAGACCTGAGTTTGATTCACACAGCCTCCACTTGCATACTGTGTGACCCTGAGCAAGTCACTTAACCACCCAAACAATGCTCCAAGGTGACAGGTCACCCCTGCAACAGGCACAAAGAAGACTGATTAACAAGATGGGTAGTCTGGGCATGGGAGACAAGGTGGTGAACCGGACTAAGAACTGGTTGACAGACAGGAGACAGAGTGGTAAATGCGGTACAGTTGGGGAGAGGGGGGTGATCAGTGGGTTACCACAGGGATCAATACTAGAAGGACCTGTCCTGTTTAATGTCTTCATTAGTGACATTGCATAAGGGCTGGAAGGAAAGGGCTGCCTGTTTGCAGATGACACCAAGATCTGCAACAGGGTGGATACTCTGGAAGGGGTGCAGGGACCTGGAGTCGGGAGAAGCTTGAAAGATGGTCGGACATCTGAGCAACAGGGAAGGAGCTAAAAACTTCTGAAGGAGTTTTCCCTGTCGAAATGCAGCCTTTAGCAGCCTGTAAGTTTCTCCTTTTAAACTACATTCATATTTTAAAATAATAGAGCAGTTCCTGTTGTGCTTAAACTGTTTCCTTGTGGGAGGCAAACATTTATTTAGCTCTTCCCAATGGCTTGTGTTTCAGCTGATGACCTGAGTGTTACTCTCACACTCTAATGGGGCTGTAACTCAGGATAGCGTCTCCCATTTCATTTCAGCAGGGGAATAGCATTATTTTATTTAAACAACCCGCCACTTAGTCAGCAGGAGCAAAAGCGGGCTACTCAGGTCCAACAGTTGCAGACTCGAGAGGGAGGAGAGACATAGCTCATAGTGTCTACCCTGCAGGAGAGTCTGCCACCCGCAGACTTGAGCAGAGCAGGGGTAGACCATGAGCTTGCTGCAGCGCTACAGTCTCTCAGTGTGTCGGGGCAGAGCGGAGCTGCAGACAGGCATCAAACACTTTCACAGGAGCACAGCTCCATTTGCAGCATAGAAAAGCGCTTTAAGCAGGAAGTGCTTTTTAGTTTGCATTAAACACCTTAAGTCTCTTTCACTTTTTTTGGCCTGCAAGTGCACGATACAGGAGGACCGGGCTCTGCATCAGTTTAATCTAATTAATAAGGCAAAATGGCAAACAGACAATTAAATGCTGTACAAAAAGTGTATTAATAGAACTGTTGGCATTATTTCTACTTTGGTTATATTAACAATATCAAAACAACTACTCTGGGGCTTTGAAAATATACAATAACATTCCCCAGGCTATACAAATATACCAGTGTTTGTTTCATTTCTCTTGGGGCATAGTATAAACATGTAGCCATTATTAGCGCTTGTATACAGCATGTCTAGTAGGACTTTGTTACACTGCCTACCATAATTATTTATAGTAATATTTACAATGCTGCATAATGCCAGGTTACGTTCTGTCCAATGCAATAACTTTTCAGTGGACCTCAGTGTAAAGGGAAATATAGCGGTAATAGATGAGAGAGAAGGGGGGGTGCCCAGAGGTGGCCAACCCTCTGAACTAGAGCATATAGGACAGCATAAAGACAAAGGTCAGGACTGTTGCAACAGTCATTTTAGAAGAATTAGAAGGTCCAACTCGAGGAACAGGCTTATTTTAACCAGTAGAAATCTACTAACTTCTTTTGAAAGGTTTTATATCGCAGACAGTACCATTCTATATTTTTCCTGTAAGGGCTCTGTACTTAGCCTCTGCAATTCTAAGTGTTTTACTTAATAAGGCACATTATGCACTTTAATCCCTCTGCACTCAGGCATTCCATAGCTGCCCGTTTAATGACTAACTCTATATACTGTACTTTAGCCAGAACTTCTCTCTTGGGGAGGGGGAGAAGCAGTAAAGAAGAAGTCAGCCTCCTACTTAGGGGCCACCATCTGACAGTGAACACCCTGTGACGTGTGTGTGTGTGTGTGTGTGAGCTGTGATAAACCACTCCTGAATGAGTTGAGGGCCTGTGTTCCTAGAGGAAACCTCAAGATTAAAAAAAAGCCTTTTGTGTGTCTGGTTGCTCATACACAATCTTAGTGTATGGGCAAGGGCAACCAATGTACTGTATTCCTTGGCCCCAAAACAGGTCCCCCGGTACAAAAAAAAAAGTCTTACTTTGGTGAAGCTGCAGCGGTTTCTTCCAGCACCGGTACGTCACTCACTTCCTCACCGCAGCCTGTCTGTGGCCGCTTCATCACGCATGCACGACGACATTCGATGTGCTGCGCTACTAACATACTCGGAGTCGGTGCAGCACAACAACGCTATTGTTCTAAGCATGGATTTTATTTCTATGCAGCAGCAGCACATCATTCTACCATGATACACTACAAAGCAACTGTGTGTGACAGTCTGTGGCTATGTGTGACTGTGTCTGGGGAACAGAAAAGGACCTCAGTGGGCTGGGTGTAGATTGGCAGGCTACTCAAAGCAGCACAAAATCCAGTTTGTCTGCACTGGTAGTGAAGTTTTAGTCATTTACTCGGTGCGGCATACTTGCAGTTTAACAGACCCACCCCACTGTAGCAATTACCAAAGTTTTGTAATACATAAACAGACTTTTTTTTGCAAAGCACACTATTCAAATGGAAATTATTTATCAAGCCTACTCTTTTCCCATCTTCCTTCATGCTATTACGGAAAATCATGGACATTTTAATTCCAAGGAAGAAAAGTGGTGTCCAAAGGTGGAAATTAGCCAAGGAGCAACAAACAAAAGAAGAAATGTTGCTGGAAAAAATCTCCAAATTGCATCAGCTTTTTGTTACTGCAGCATGTGGGTCTGAAACTGTCCCTGGCATGACACCTAACTTTGACCCTGGGCCTGCTCCATCAACTTTGACTTCGATGACAACACCAGATGAAGAAGTGGTTGATCCCAACAACACAATGCAGACAGATAGCTGTGAAGTGCATGTTGGTGGACAAGCAGAGGAAATCTGTACAAGCACCACAAAGTCACTTGAACATGATACTGAAATAACAAACATTGCAGTACAAGCAAACACCTTTAGCAGTGATCCTGCAGACTGGAATCCAAATGACACTTTGTTGGTTAAGTATGTGGTTTTGCATCCACCAAAGCAAAATCTTAATTGTGATTTCTCCAAATCAGAAAGGCAATACACGAATCAAAACATTTTGCCTCAAAGGATCTCTTTCAAAAAAAGCTACTGAATGGAGAAACTTAGTCAAGAGATTGGCTGTTATACTCATCCAAAAATGGATCTGTTTATTGCATGCCTTGTACTTTGTTTGGAAATTTACAACAAGCGTTTGGACAGGGAGCAAGATTCAATGACTGGAAAAATGCTTCTCGGAGGATGACTGACCATAAGCAATCATCTGACCATCAAGCAGCAGTGCACACATTTGTGTCTCAAGGCTCAACTCTCGGAAGAGTTGATACAGAACTTGCAGAGCAGTATTTATCTACAAAAGAATATTGGAAAAATGTTTTGAGAAGAGTTGTTGCAACAATAAAATATCTTGCTTCTAGAGGATTGAGATTTCTTGGGAGCAATCAAACACTGGGCTCTCCTCACAATGGGAACTTCTTAGGAGCTCTGCAACTGATATCACAGTTCGATCCATTTCTTGCAGAACACCTTGCAAAGCATTGAAACCACAGAAAAGGAAACACCTCATGTTTGTCTTCTACAGTCTGTGATGAATTGATCACGTTAATGGGAGAAAAAGTAAGGAACTTCATTGTTTCTGAGTTGAAAACAAAAATACTATTCAATCATTGTGGATTCAACACCTGACATTGCACACACTGACCAACTGGTATTCGTCCTAAGATATGTGCTTGAATATGGATCGCCAATAGAAAGATTTTTGCTGTTTGTACCTATGTTTAGTCACACCTCAGCTGCAATTGCAGACATTGTACTTAACACCCTGGAGAAGTTTGATATCGACATCACAGACTGCCGAGGGCAGTCATATGATAATGCAAGCAACATGGCTGGACAGTACAATGGATTACAAGCCAGAATAAAAGCTGTGAACAGTCTTGCATTGTTTGTTCCATGCACTGGCTATTCACTCAGTTTGGCTGGCACATGTGCAGCACGGTCATACCATACCATACTGCAGTGCCATTTTTTGGCTTCTTACGGGAGCTCTTCAACTTCTTCGTAGCCTCGACCCATCGGTGGGATGTGATGAAAAAGCATTTTACTCAAGAATTATGTAAAGTGCCAAAGAGCCTATCTAAGACAAGGTGATCAGCATGTGCTGAAGCTGTTGAGGCCTAAGAAAAGGGTACAAAGGTTTCAGTCAGCTTTGAGTGAGTTGTATGACGATGAAAGTCAAGCTCCTAGTACGAGAAATGAAGCAAATGCACTTCTTGCAAACTTTAAAAGCCCTCATGATAGTAATTTGGAGTGCTGTAATGGAGAGATTTGAGATTACTAACAAGTTGTTGCAAGCAGTAGAAATCAATCTCGGTTTAGTGTTGGAGTTGTACAAGTCGCTACAAGACTACCTTCAGGTAGTCCGAGATAGCATCCTTCAGTATGAGGAAGAAGCAAATAAGTTGTCAGGAACTGACATTTATGCAGTAGACTCCAAGAGAAAGAGAAGAAGAAAGAGGCAGTTTGATGAGTTGGATGGAGACTGTGATTCAGAGACAGAGTTTACTGGATAAACTAAAATGCGGTCAGAGGTTAATATCATGCTTGACACTCTACTAGCTGAACTCGAGAGAGATGGAAGGCTGCATACTCATCCCTTTATTCTAGCTTTGGGTTTTTAACCCAGCTTAAAGAAATGGATGCCCAAGACATTAAACGCCATGCATTAGATCTTGTTCATCTGTACGAAAAGGATCGGAGATGATTCTTTTGTTAATGAATGCCTTCATTTCACAAGTTTCATTCCACAACCCGCAACAACTGCTGGAAAAACAAAACAAGCAACTTTGATGGATCTTTTACAGATCATAAGATCAAAATGCTTGTATTCCACTTTCCCGAATATCAACATCACTGTATGCATATTTCTGTGCACACCTGCGACAAACTGTTCAGAGAGCAGTCATTTTCAACTCTGAAAAGAATTAAAAACCTACTGCGATCTACCATGGGTCAAGAACTGCTGACTGCTTTGTCAATAATGTCACCTGAACAAGATATTCTTGAGAAGATCAATTTTGATGACATTGTCAATGACTTTGCTTTGAAAAAATCATGACCCAAAGCATTTTAACAATCTGTCAGTTAATACACAGAATTTGATAAGTCAGTATTCTAATTCCTTGATGGGCAACTTTTTTCTGTCTTGTACGCACACTTGTCTGGTTCAGATTACTTAAGGACTGGTGTGGGTAACCTGAGATGGCATGCAGAGTATGTATGTTGAGCATATATTGTCAAACCTCAAAGTGTCAATTAAAAAACAAAGTCAGTAGGTGCCATAGAGCCAGCTTGTAGAGCGGTTGCTTTTTAGAGGAGGGGTCATTATATTTGAGCTGCTAATGTTGTATGGGACAATACTGTTTATGTAATGTTGAAGTTTTCTTTTTTTAATAATGTGGGACTAGCAGGTACAGCTAGCCTCTATGACAGTACTCTGGGTTATCTGAAGTTCTTATTCTAAGACTTTAATGCATTTTCTTTAATCTGCCTTCACAGGTCTGGATAGATATTGATACCTTAACCCAGCTCATGTTAGTATTGCTGTGGTAGTTAACTATACTTCAATGGCCTATGCAGCCAGTATTGTGTTATGCTTGTGCAACTGTGTTACTTAGGTTTTGGCCATTCGCACTCTCTATTCCAGAGGAATTACCACCCAGTAGGGGTACCAAAGGCAAGGAACCCTCTAGAGGGTTCCACCTTTAGAGGTGCCATGGGATGATTTCCTTGGGTAAAGGAACCTTAGGAAGGATCCCCAGGAGGGACGTGCTACCGCTGGAGGAGGAGGAGGGGAGGATAGTAGAGCAAAGAAAAAGTGCTTCAGAAGGAGGCTGAGGGGAATTGCTTATATGGCTCAGGAAGTGGGAGTGGCTGGCTGCTTGTCCATCAAACCATAGGTGGAGCCTGCCAATTCAATGGCCTACGCAGCTAGTATTGTGTTCTGCTTGTGCAACTGTGTTACTTAGATTTTGGCCATTCACATTCTCTGTTCCAGAGGAATTACTACCCTGTAGGGGTACCAAAGGCAAGAAACCCTCTAGAGGGTTCCACCCCTAGAGGTGCTGTGGGATGATTCCCTTGGCTAAAGGTACCTTAGGAAGGATCCCCAAAAAGAAAGTAATAGCATGAAGCAGAAGCATATAAGCAATCAGTAGTTGTGAGACATAGTACTAGATAAAGCATCAGGCAGCTTGATGACATAATGGGATGCGCAGGTTAGCAATGGCATAGGTTTGATGGGTTGCAAGAGAGAATGAAGGGACCTCCTAAGGAGAGAGGGAACGAAAATAGGGACACCATCCCCCTCCATCCAACAGCGGATTCTGCCTATGGAACTAGGGAACACTACGCTAACTAACAGTTATGACCTGAGACGCGGAGGAGAGAAAACCCCCTCTTAGAGGAGGAAATCTCTGGGGATCCAAGGCCTAGGTCGCCTTCCCTCCAGGCTTGGGAAATGTTATTTAGTGACGGCTCTGCTGCTGCGATTTGGAAACCCAATTAAAGGGAGGTGGAAAATATTCCAATCTGGAGGGGAAACTCACATTCTGTCCTTCTAACAGGAATGCCGTGGAGGGTTGAGAGACGGTAGCTCTGCAACTGCCGCTCCATGGTGCAGGAGGAGAGTAACGACCACCGAGGCACTCACCCAGCCTGCCGATCTAAGAAAAACAAACTAAGTGAACCAGAGGTGGTCGTAGGGAGAATGCAGTAAAGGTGCCTTGCTAGGGAACCACTAAAGCCAATGGACAACCGCTATAGAGGAAACTGCTAGAGCTAAAGGAAATCACTGTATCCTCCCTTTACGGCTGAGTCATAAATTCTACAACTTGAGGTGCCATCAGTACGGTTGATGACTGAAAGTCCACCTGAAGTGAGGACATTGCCAGCTATGGGCCAGGTGAGAAGGACCCAGCCCCAAGCTTCATATGCTCAAGCGGTGGACTCTGGTGCAGAGTGAGACCAACAGCTGCAGGGGGCACCTGCACTAGAATGGTATGGCTGGCATGCCCCAGGGACTGATGAGGAGCTGAATGAGTGTTGAGTGCTGAGAACTTGCAGGGCAGATGGCAGGGAGCATTGAGCAATGATGACATGAGCGGAGTGGATCTGGACATAGGTCAGTAAGGCAGGGAAGTTCAGTGGGGCAGGGTAACAATAGACAAACCTACACATAGGTCAGTAAGCAGTATGACAGCCTGGGTAAAGAATTGGCTGGAGAATAGGACACAGAGAGTAATAGTAAATGGAGTCCACTCTGAAGAAAGGGGGGTTACTAGTGGGGTACCGCAGGGTTCAGTATAAGGACCGGTCCTCTTCAATGTCTATAAGCGACACTGCAGAGGGACTGGAAGGAAAAGTACGTCTCTTTGCAGATGACACAAAGATCTGTAACAGAGTTGATGCACAAGGTGGGGTTGAAAGGATGAGAAGGGACTTGGCAAGGTTAGAGGAATGGTCAAATGTATGGCAGCTTAGATTCAATGCTAAGAAGTGCAAGGTAATGCACCTGGGAAACAAAAACCCAGGGGAAGAGTACACAATGTTGTGGAGTCAAAAACAGTGGTGGAATTCAAGCATACATGGGACAGTCATAAGGCAATTCTGGGGGGGGTAGGAAGAAGTAGGCTGCTGGTTAACTAGGATCTGCAGCTTATCTATTAGGTAGGAAAATGGGCAGACTGGGTGGGCCAAGTGGTCCTTATCTGCGGTCAAATTCTATGTTTCTATGTTTCTATGAATAGTCAGACCTGCACATAGGTCTGCAAAACATAGTAGCAAAGATGGGACATGAACGTAAGTGGGGGCAGCAGCATAATAGTGGGGCAAGCCAGCCAGGCATTCAAAAAGCCAAATGAAGGTGACAAATACTCTGTGGATCTTCACCAGCGGAGACAGGATTTAGAACTGAAGTAATTAGCCACATGGGGCCACGACTCCCCAAACACTTCCCAGTCCCTGCTGTAGGAAAAACAAGAAAGTGATGGAAGGGTCGTGAACCACATGCAGATATTAAAACTAGTTTACAGCATCAGAAGTAGCTTAGCTGACCTCAGAGTAGAACACCAGTGTACAAAAGGGAATAGCATCAGCTGTGAGTGGTAGTAGTCTATAAGCATGGAAGGAGAGAAGCACAATGCTGTGAAAACAGCTATGACCACAGGGGAGGTAGATGCAGGGAAAACATGACTGAGCTGCATAACACGGGTTCAGAGGGAGCTTGAATCAGGTGAAAACAATTAGGCTTGATAGCATGGGGAGCAATTAGGCCTGTAGCATGGAAAACAGCTTTGGTTTGTGTAAAACTACAGGTACTGGTGACAAGAGCAATGGGAGTAACTAAAAGCAAGTAGCTGGAGCTGCAAAAGAACCAAATGGTAAGAGCTGAGAAACCAAATCCCCCCACAAAAGAAAACAAAAACAAAAGAAAACTAAGACACAAACATAGAAGAAACATGGAAGAAATAAAAGGAAGCACACAGCGAGAGGCAAAATACAAACCAGAAGCAGAACAACGAAACGCAGAGTCCAGCAGTAAGAAGCAGCGGGGGGGGGGTGTGACAGGCCCCAGCCATAGAGCAAATGGACAGAGCCTCCAGCTAGCAAGGAAAAAGTGCTTCAGAAGGAGGCTGAGGGGAACTGCTTATATAGCTCAGGAAGTGGGAGTGGCTGGCTGCTTGTCCATCGAATCATCCAATTAATGTTATGTTAGTTTATCATATATGAGCGCAATGTAGCCAGCTTATGTTTACTTTGTCATGTTTGACTTCTGTGTTTTGTGGGGAGCCACTTTAGATTCTTTATTAGTACTTGATACATTTATCTGTTGCAGGAATAATAGCACTCTAGTTAGTGCATTGAATTCTTAATTTACTTCTCCCTGATGGCCTTCATCCAGGCCAGCTATTTAAGTGTCTGGGCTGGCACTAAGGGAACTACAGTATGTATATTTTTGACTGCAGAATTTTATAGGTATCCCCCATCTCCTATGGTACCAGACTGCAGGATAGGAAAGTAATTTGTTTTTCCATTAATTGTCTTTAATGCAGCAGTTTTTTGTCTGTTTTAAATGTGTGGCTCCTGCATGAGATGCTGTCTATTGTTACTTTTTGTTAAAATGACAATAAACAGAAAGTACAACAAAAGGGAGTATTCTAATTGTTTTACTGTTCTTCTGTGAATGTGTTCTTGCCATACCCTGAACTGAGCTGTGTTTTGCTCGGGGGGGAGGCGCCTGAAGTTTCCAGCCTATGGGCGCCATGTAAGTTCATACGGCACTGGACATGGCACTACTGCTACCTTCTTCCAGTTGCTTGGAACCCCCTTCCCTGTCTCAATAGAGTACCTGAACAGATCCATTATGAGGCAGCCAATTCCAGAGCCAGCTCCTTCAGGACCCTGGGTGTAATCTGTACAGACCTGGTGCTCTGTTCACCCTAAGAGCTGCCCACCCTTTCCACTCCCTGTGCTCTGTAATCTGAACAGGCTCCATTCCCTCCACATCTCTCTCAGAAGCATTTATTTATTTATTTAAGCATTTCACCAGGAAGGACATACTAAGCTAAAAATAGCTCGTTTCCAGATGCGTCCTGGGGAAAAGAGAGAGGGAATAGCTAACAGAGCAAATAAAAATTATACCTTTTTTTTTTTTTTTTTTACCAAGATTAGATACATAGTAAATACAAAGGTAGATAGATATATATATATATATATATATATGTGTATATATACACACACACACACACACACAGATATACAACAAGCGGTAGATGCAATATAATAAATATGTACAGCAAATGAGAACATTGAGATCTGGTAGGTAGAGCAGGTATAAAACAGTATTTACAAACAGGATGTCACGGCAGGCAGGAGGGGGAATGGAATATAAGAGCCTGGGGGGGCACCAAGTTAGGCAGTAAAGGGAATAAGCTGTAGAGCTAGAATGAAGGGGGAGAGGAGGAGAAAGGATTGAGGGCCAGTAGGATTATGGGCAGTGACAGGAGGTAGACATATGGGAACAGAGTAGAGATTAGGATTTGAAGTATGCAGAGCGACTGGGAAGAGGAAGGGAATTCCAAAGTTTAGGAAAAAAGAAAGAGAAGGCAGCTTGACCATGAAGGATTTGTGAGAAGGGTCTGGAGGAGGCGAGACCCAGAGTTTGAAGGAGTAGGGAAGGGGTAGAAGGTGAGAGGAGGGAGGCAAGTGTAAGATTGTGCAGGAGATAACCTGACAATGAAACACCACAAACACAGATGTGCAGAAAATCTGTTTATTTCTCCCTAATAGTAGTACAAAGATAAGAAACATAAGATACATCTTACCAACTGGAACACAGAAGCAGTCATATACGAGGTGCAGAAGCTGGGTACTCCTGGGGATCCCAAGGGGTTTAGACGTGTACTAACATATATATCAGAGATAAGAACGTCCCATTACCAGAGTAACAAGCTCATAAACATCAGTGCTTCTCTGTATTCAGTGTTCCATTGGACAATACATGGGGGTCTTGCACTCAGGCTGATACATATTGTTGCATCTTCAGCAATGTACTATCTAAATATTAGAACAGGTTTCTTCTCATATAATTCACTGATCTAAAGCATCATGACTTCGGAACATAGGTGGAGCTGCAGACCACAAAATATGATTATTATTATGTCATTAGATTATGTTAGACTGCTAAAATCAGTTGTCAGTAGATGTCCTTACAGACCACAAATACATATTTCTGTCTAACACATTAGGTTTCTAGCTAAACAGGAGATTCCTGAATAGGCCCTAATACAACAGATCTGTCAGTGCATTAGTAATAACATTAGTACAGTATTGTAATATTATCCCTTGTCTGTTATGATAGCAATGTTGGTCCTCGTGGGATGGTAGGTCACGCTGGTCTAACACAAGATACGGGGGAAGGGAGGAGAACCAGAAATTGGAAGTGAAGGAGGTGCATTGGGCTAGACGGCAATCCTCAGGGGAGGGAAGGGAGAGGGCAGAGTAAAGAGTACAGTGGTGGGTGTGGGGAGGGAGAGGGCAGAGTAAAGAGTACAGTGGTGGGTGTGGGGAGGGAGAGAGCAGAGTAAAGAGTACAGTGGTGGGTGTGGGGAGGGCAGTTAAGAGCAAAGTGGAAGAAGGAGTGGAAGAGGGGATCCAGTCTGGCCAGGGTGGACCTAGGGGCAACACCATAGACTATGTCACCGTAACCAAAAATGGGGAGAATCATCTTGGTTAGGATGTCTTGTTGGGCAGGTAAGGGGATGCAACCTTTGTGCCTATAGAGGGCACCAAGTTTAGGGTGGAACTTTTTGTGTATGGCATCTATGTGCTGGGAGAAATGGAGGTGGCAGTTAAGCCAGACACTGAGGTACTTGAAGGAGGGTGCATCATCGAGTGGGACTCCATCTAGGGTGAGGAAGGAATGGAGGGACTGGAATTTAGCGAGCCTAGGTTTAGTGCCACAGCACATAGTAACCATCTCTCTAGGATCATGGATATGTTGTTCTAGCCACATTGTTTGGCATGTCCTTTTCCTTTAAGAATCTTGCCGGAAGGTCTTGAAGCTGGCTCCTCCCACCCACCCAGGTGGTATAACCCTCGGCTCCGCCCCATGACCCCAGATCTTCCTTTCCTTTGGAAGATACAGGTTCCTTCCTTACTGCTTTCGCGTTCAGTAGGCCCTGGCTTCAAAATCTTTGGATTTGCTTAAAATTAAACTCATTAGAGTTAATAACAATTGCTTTGCGATCTCGACCGTCATGGAAGATAAATCTTCCCCCCGGTTTTCACTGCTGCCCATGCGGGCAAAAGATATCTCGCACAGTCCCGCATGCCACGTGCGTATATTGCTTGGGTATCGGCCATGACACCCAGGCTTGCCTGATGTGTCTTGCTTTTCACCCAAACGTCTTGGATGATCGTCTCGCACAGCTAAAATTGGGCAGACCGGAGAAACGGAATCCACCAATCAAATCTAAAGAAGCCCGATGGGCAGTTTCCGTGGCTGCCAGCTCCACTGAGCAGCTCAAACAAATGAAAGCTTTCAAGGGAGAGGTGGCTCAGGCCATGGATAGGTCCTCAAAGTCCTTTTTTGTTCCGCTCAACTTGGGCTCCGTTTTCTCCAGTTCCTTTCGGGAGATGTGCCAATCCCTTCCCACAAAGGGTGAGAGGCCATTGGGCACACATGTCTGTCAGTCCTGTAAAAATGACAAAGAACCAAGAGAATCTTTGTCTCACCACCGGCGTTTCTGGGATCATGAGAGATCTCGGTCCCAGGGATCACTTGTCTCGACTTCGGTCAAGGTTGCAGCCTTGGCCGCTGGTTTCACGGTTCCCCCAGCAGGCCCAGACACTGGACAACGATCCGGTTGAGATAATTCTTGACCCAGTCGACCCATTGTCACCCAAAGAGGCTGACAACTCCTTATTTAGGACCCCGGTCCGGCCCCTCCCCGATGAGGAGACCCAGCCCGCTGGGAAACCCATCGAGGACCTGTTCCTGTACCTAGAAGATCCACCGGTCTCCCCAGTGCCTTCCAGTTGACCCTGTTGGTCACCCCAATGATTAAGGTCAAGGTCTCAGAATCCCTCGACCGATTGGCCAAAGAAAGCAGAGCTCTAAGAGGCTCAGGGCAATTCAACATTCTTCTTCACTCCAGATGAGGAGAGCTGATGGAAACTCCACCCGATGCTATGAAGACCTAATGTGTCAACAGCTGATTTTGTATGGTCAAAGCCGACTCGGCTTCCACCCTGATCATCACATGACTATCGCCTCCTAGGCCAAAGCTGACTCCCGGGCCGGCTTACACCATTCCTTAAGCCTCGGGGCTGGTCAAACAGTTCAGCAAAATTGACCTCTCCACCAATCTTGGTGAAGCCGCCACCTAAACAGCCCCCGTCGGGGGTGCCTACCAAACAGTCTCGGCCTGTTCTGGGCCTCCCACATAGGCTCTCTGTAACCCTCACTCCTGACTGTCTTAGGCGGGTGGAGGTAGACTCAGGTGGCCGGCGAATTTATCTGGAGTCCTCGGAGTCCGATTACTCGGACCTTCATTCCTGTCCCTTTTATGAGGAATCAGTTGGTAGTCTCTTGACGGAGGAAGGCCCCTCTTCCTTTATGGGCATCCTCCGTCTTATCTCCAAATCCATGGAGATGCCTCTTGAACCTGTTCAAAAACGGTCCGAATATTCCCTCATGAATATCCTCAAACAGGGGGACTCACCGACAGAAGACTTTCCAGTGGCCAAAGCCATTGTTGGTCCAGCTTTGGAGCTATGGCAGCATCCTGCCTCCTGCCCTGCCCCTTCTGCCCGTATGGCCTGCAAGTACGCAGTTCCAATTGGGTCCTTTTCAGGGTTCACAGAGCATCCCTCTGTAGAGGGTCTGGTGACTGAATCTGTGTTCAGACACTTGGGTAGCTTGACAGATACTGATAGACCTCCAGACCAGGAGTCCAAAAAACTGGACCATTCTGCCCGTAAAGTCTATGCCGCCTCTATGCTGGGCCTCCATCAGGCAAGCTTGACCATCATCATGGCACATTTTTCTCACGCCCTTCTGGGCTCTCATGATAAGGTCCTACCTCACCTACCCGCAGACCTCTAGACCATGGTCAAGCAGGTCCAGAACCAGAGTTGGATGGTTGCAAAGCAGCAACTGCAGATGGCTCTGTACCTCGGGGACTCATGCACCCGCTTAGTGGCAGCCGCAGTTGCCATGCACCGCAGGGCTTGGTTAAGGGTCTCCACCTTCACGGCAGACACACAACACTAGCTAACGGACGTCACTTTCCTGGGTACCAACCTCTTCGGCCCAGGTGTGGACGGTCACCTCCAATGCATTGAGAAGTCCAGTGCCACCTTGGACTCCATAATGTCTGCACAGAAAGAATCCTAGGGTTCCAAAAAGCAGAAGAAAAAGCCATTTCGGCACTCTGCCACTGCAGCCAAGCAGCCCCACTTCCAAGTGGGGCAGCAACAGCAGGCACAATCTTGGTATCCTCAGCCCAAGTCCGGGCCTCCGGTGGCCCATAAGTCTCGAGGTTGAGGCTCCAGTGGTTCCCAGTCCAGACCCTCTTCCTCCAAGCCTGCCCAGTGACTGGATGGGGGTTGCCACCCCGTACCTGTCACGCCAGCTCTGGGTCCTCCAGTGGGGGGGCCAGCTCCATTACTTCCTTTCTGCCTGGTCTGCTGTTATCATGGACAGGTGGGTTCTAGAAGTGGTGGGCCAGGGACTGCCTCTGGAATTCGAGCAGTACCCTCCAAGCCAAGCCCCATGGGAGGATATGGTGTCCGTACACACTCAGTCAGCTCTTCGAGATGACATTGCCCAACTCCTCCGCAAGGAGGTGGTGGCCAGAGTCATGGACCCCCTGTTCAACCCAGGGTTTGTATCCAGGTACTTTCTGGTTCCAAAGCAGGCAGGACTGGTGCCCCATTCTAGAGCTGCATGACCTGAACCAGTTCCTCAGGTCACGCACCTTCAGGATGGTAACTCTGTCCCAGATCATACCATCCTTAGAGAAGAACATGTGGTTTTGCTCTCTGGATCTCTAGGATGCATTATTTCATGTCCCAATCCATCCGCTCACAAAAGGTTCCTTCACATCTGGGCAGAAGGAGCCCTATTCAAGTTCTGAGCCATGCCATTGGGCCTGTCATTGGTCCCATGGGTCTTCACCAAATGCATTGCAGTGGTGGCGGCCCATCTTCGGTGTCAAGGGGTCAGGGTTTACCCGTATCTTGACTATTGGCTCTTGGCGGGTTCCACCCAGCAAGAGGTGGAGAGGTCCAGGGACCTGGCCCTCTAGACCTGCACCAACCTTGGTCTCCTGATCAACGAGGCTAAGTCAGAACTCGTACTTTCACAAGTGATATGTTTTATTGGGGCACAGCTCGACTCCTGCCGAGCCAGAGCCAGGCTCCCAACAGACAGGGCGGAGGTTCTCTCCTCCTTTGCCCAGTCATTTCTAGTTGGTCACTTGCGCCCTGCCAGCCAGTGGACTCAGCATCACAGTCATTTTGACCAGCTGGTCACTGTGACCCAGAAGAAGTGGGACACCCTCCAGTGGTGGACAGTCCTGGATCACTTGCAGGAAGGGATCCTGTTTGTCTGTCCCAGGCCCACGGTCGTTCTCATGACTGATGCCTATCTCACAGGCTGGGGAGCCCACATGGGAAACCACAGAGCCCACGGGTTCTGGGCCCTCGAGTAATCCCAATACCATATCAACCTGCTGGAGCTCAAAGCAGTCAGACTGGCACTGTCAGCATTCGCTCTGCTCCTTCAGGGTCAAGTGGTGCAAGTCCAGATGGACAATACCATGACCATGTGCTATCTCAACAAACAGGGCGGCATGCACTCCCAGCTATTGTGCAGGGAAGTGCTCCACATCTGGACACTTGTGAGCCGACTGGAGGCAGATCTCCTAGCCATCCATGTGACAGGAGCCTCAAACCAACTGGCAGACGCCGTCCGCCATGTGGGCAAGACGTCTCACAAGTGGTCTCTCCATCCAAAGGTAGTACACAGCCTGTTGTCCCACTGGGGCAAACCTCAGGTGGATCTGTTCACCTCAAGGGAGAACACCAAGCTGAGGCTGTTTCATGCCCGCCCCCCTCAGCAGGGATCACTGCAGGGGGTACCTTCTCGAGCCTGTGGACCCCAGGCCTCTTCTATGCCTTCCCTCTACTTACCTTGGTTCACAAGGTGATCCTCAAGGTCAGGAGGGACAAGGCACAGGTGATCCTGGTAGCCCCAGACTGACCTCACCAGTTCTGGTATCCAGATCTCCTCAGCCTCAGCTCTAGGCCTCCGTGGCGTCTTCCAGTATGCCCGGACCTGTTGTCTGTCAGGGGAAGGTATTCCATCCAGACCTTCAATCCCTGCACCTGACAGCCTGGTTCTTGAGTGGCTAGAGTTCCAGGCTCTGGGTCTCTCCAAGGATGTACTCACAGTAGTGGAAGCATCCAGAAAGGAGTTGACCAGGAGGTGCTATGCCTTCAAATGGAAAAGGTTTTCCATTTGGTGTCAGGGTAAGGGCCTGGACCCTTTGTCCCATCCAGTGGCTAGCATCCTAGACTACCTTCGGTCTCTGTCCAAAGGGAGTCTTCAGTCTACTACCCTTAAGGTGCATCTGGCAGCCATCTCCACCTACCAGCCACAGGCTGGTCAGCAGACGGTGGCACAGGAGAAGGCGGTCTGGCGTTTCTTTAAAGGCCTCGACCACATATCCCCTCTGGGGCATGAACCTCTATCTCTGTGGGATTTACTGCTGGTATTGGCAAAGCTCATGGGCAAGCCATTTGAAACGATGCACAAGTGTGAGATGTCACATTTGTCATGGAAGACCTCCTTCCTGGTGGCTATTACATGAACCAGAAGGACTGGGGAGCTCCAGGCGCTCTCGGTGGAGTCTCCTTACCTGGTCTTCCAGAGGGACAAGGTTATCCTGCGCCCCCACCTGAAATTCCTTCTGAAAGTAATGTCAGAGTTTCACCTTAACCAGGTGTTGACTCTGCCGGAGTACAGGCTCCATACTCTGGACCTGAATCAAGCACTCTCTTACTACAAGGAGTGGATGACTGAAGTTCAGGGAGAGGTTCGCCAGCTGCATGTCACCTATGCTGAAGCCACACCTAGCAGACCTGCAGCAAAGTGGACGATTGGCAGATGGATTATATCCTGCACTGACCTCCGCTATAGGTTGGTGGGCAAGAAGCCTCACAGATGGATTAGAGCTCATTCTACCCACCATACTGCTGCATCAGTGGCTGCTTCCAGGGACGTCCCTATCCAGGAATTCTGCAGGGCTGCTACCTGGAAGACAGCAAACACCTTCATTACCCACTACCACATCGACCTAGAGTCACACCGGGAAGCTGGTTTTGGGGCCTCAGTTCTCCAATCTCTATTCTCCAAATAAGCATATCAGAGGGGGTGTGCACCTTGCCTCCCTCCTCCCGGAGAACTGCTAGGAGTCTGCCAAACAGTGTGGATAGAACAACATATCCACGATCCTAGAAAAACAGGTTATTCACCTGTAACAGTAGTTCTAGGAGTAGTATATGTTCATCCACACTAACCCACCTGACTTCCCCGACTTCAATGCACAACCTGAGCTTCCAGTGGGCAAAGATCTGGCATCATGGGGTGGAGCCGAGGGATACCACCCGGGTAGGTGGGAAGAGCCAATTTCAAGACCTTCTGGCAAGATTCTTAAAGGCAAAGGACATGCAAAACAGTGTGAATGAACAACATATGCCACTCCTAGAACTACTGTTACAGGTGACTGAGCTGTTTTTTTGGCATTTAGTGATAGTTGATTTGACCTAAACACTTCAGTACTGAGTCGAAATCAGGTTGGAGCTTGTATCTCAACTGAAGTGGAGAGGACCCAGAGACAAATAGGGCCATGTCAACTGAATACATGTGGATGGATGCAGATGAGCAGGTAGATGGAAGGTCATTTAGAAAGATGGAGAATAGGAGGGGACCAAGCATGGAGCCTTGAGAGATGCCAGCGGTTATGGGGAGAGGTGGGGAAATGGTGTCACGAAGTTTCACGGATTGAGATTTGCCAGTGAGGTATGAGTTGAACCAATTAGTGGCAGGGACCGAGAGACCCGCTGATCTCAGTTTGTGCAGTAGAAGGGGATGGGAAACAGTATCGAAAGCGTTCGCTAGATCAATGAAGATGGAGGCTATGAGAAGACCCTGGTCCATGGCAGTGTGGATGGAATCCATGAATCAGAGAAGGGAGGAAGTGGTGGAGTGGAGTTTGTGGAAACCAGACTGGAAAAGGGTGAAGAAAGAAGAGAAATCATGGAAGAGGGAGAGTTGGTAAAAAATGATGTACTCTTGGAGTTTGGATAGGGTAGGAAGGAGAGATGTAAGATGGAAATTCCCAAGGGAGGAATCACCACCTTTCTGCAGGGAAATGATAGTAGCATGCTTCCAAGACATGGACAGAAGTGAGAGAGAAGGAGAGGTTGAGTAAGGAGGTGACAGACGAGGCTGTAGCATGGGCCAAGAGGTGCAGGCACTTAGGATCAAGCCCATCAGGGCTACTGCTTTGTAAGGGGTTAAGGGCTAGAAGAGCTTTCAGGGAGGAGGCAGGGGAGACCAGAGAAAAGAAGAAGAAAGGGGGGGAAGTGTTGGGGGAGGGTGGGGGACAGAGGTGGGTGGAGGGAGGAAGGAGAACAGAAGCACATATGGTGAAGTAAGTGTTGAAAGCAGAGGCCACAGTGGGAGGATGAAAGGCTGAGGAGGCACCAAAATTTGTAGTGGGGGAAGGGGACTGGGTTGGAGGGGAGAAAAGGGTATGAATAACTTTCCAGAACTTGGATGGATGACTTAAATTTCTCTGGAAAGAAGATGAGAAAAAAATAAGCTTTGGCTAGCCTGGTGGCTCTGGTGCAAGAATTCCATAAGGTACGATACCTGAGGAGGTCAGCAGTGGAGCCAGAGGACTTGTAGAATTTTCAGGCCAGATTGCATGCACAATGGCATGCCAGAAGTTCTGCTGAGATCCATAGGAGGTGGGAACCTCGGACCCTGGTTTTGAGAAGGGGAGCAAGCTGATTCCAAATCTGTAAAAAAAACTGGTGAGGAAGTATTCTAGGGCAAAGTTGACATCAGTGGCTTTGGAGATAGGGGACCAGTCGGTAAACAGCAGATCAGCATGAAGAGAGGATAGGTCTAATGAGTGGAAGGAGCGGAAGTTGACAGTTTTAGGGGTTGCTTTAGAGCGGTGAATTTTGTGCACACAGTATACCAAGTAGTGATTGCTGAGTGCTTCAGGTAGAGTGCCAACATCAATGATGCACTGAGGGTGGTTGGAGAGGACCCAGTCCAGGAGAGAATGGTTCTGTGTTTGAGAGCTAAGACGGTTAGGAATAGAGATGAGCTGGGTAAGTTGCAGGGATGTTACATTTTTACAAAATTTAGAGTTGGAGGAGGAAAGCCAGTTAATATTACAGTAAATTTTATGTGTGACCTGCTGAACCCTGACTTTATAAATTTATTTAATTATTTTTAGAGGGGCTCCTGGTTGTGACCAATATCAATGAACAAATGAAATCCAGTATGCCCCCCCAACTGCCCAAACAGGCCTGTAATGGAGGATTTTTCTATCCTTCTTATTTTATTTTATATAGGGGCTCTCAGTTATCAAACTCTGGCCAAAATGTGAACAAGCCAAACCACTCTGTCAAAGTGGCCCCAATTGGTTTGGTCCTGCACTTTAAATAATGTAAAAAGTACCTTGCTGATCTGAGTTAGAGTCCTGCTGTTTCATTCTCTGTTTGCAAAGACAATACTCCAGCTTTCTTGTCTCACATTTATAAAGTGCAGTCTGCTAGGTGTGGCTGGGAGCAAATCACTAGGAAAGTAGTCACAGCTTTCCCCTAATCATAAACCAATTCTATGTGTGATCTGCTCAACTCTGGCTTTATAAATGTATTTAATTATTTTTAGAGGGGCTCCTTGTTGTGACCAATATCAATGAACAAATGAAATCCAGTATGCCCCTCCCCAACTGCCCAAACAGGCCTGTAATGGAGGATTTTTCTATCCCTCATATTTTATTTTATACAGGGGCTCTTAGTTATCGAACTTTGGCCAAAATGTGAACAAACCAAACCACTCCGTCAAAGTAGGTTGGTGGGCAAGAAGCCTCACAGATGGATAAGAGCTCATTCTACCCACCATACTGCTGCGTCAATGGCTACTTCCAGGGACGTCCCTATCCAGGAAATCTGCAGGGCTGCTACCTGGAAGACAGCAAACACCTTCATTACCCACTACCACATCGACCTACAGTCCCGCCGGGGTGCTGGTTTTGGGGCCTCAGTTCTCCAATCTCTGTTCCCCAAAATAAGTATATCAGAGGGGGTGTGCGCCTTGCCTCCCTCCTCCCAGAGAACTGCTAGGAGCCTGCCAAACTGTGTGGATAGAAAAACATATCCATGATCCTAGAAAAACAGGTTACTCACCTGTAACAGTAGTTCTAGGAGTGGTATATGTTGTTCATCCACACAAACCCACCTGACCTCCTCGGCTTCGATGCACAACCTGAGCTTCCAGCGGGCAAAGATCTGGCATCATGGGGTGGAGACGAGGGTTATACCACCTGGGTGGGTGGGAGGAGCCACCTTCAAGTCCTTCTGGCAAGATCCTTAAAGGGAAAGGAAATGCCAAACAGTGTGAATAAACAACACATACCACTCCTAGAACTCCTGTTACAGGTGATAAACCTGTTTTTTGGGGCATTTAGTGATAGCTGCTTTGACCTAAACCACTTCTGTACTGAGTCGAAATCAGGTTGGAGCTTGTATCTCAACTGGAGTGGAGAGAACCCAGAGACAAATAGGGCCATGTCATCTGCATACATGTGGATGGATGCAGATGAGCAGGCAGATGGAAGGTCATTTAGAAAGATGGAGAATAGGAGGGGACCAAGCATGGAGCCTCAAAAGATGCCAGTGGTTATGGGGAGAGGTGGGGAAATAATGTCATGAAGTTTCATGGATTGAGATTTGCCAGTGAAGTATGAGTTGAACCAATTAGTGGCAGGGGCTGAGAGACCCGCTGATCTCAGTTTGTGCAGTAGGAGGGGATGGGAGACAGTATGAAAAGCTTTCGCTAGATCGATGAAGATGGAGGCTGTGAGAAGACCCTGGTCCATGGCAGTGTGGATGGAATCCATGAATCAGAGAAGGGAGGAAGTGGTGGATTGGAGTTTGTGGAAACCAGACTGGAAAAGGGTGAAGAAAGAAGAGGAATCATGGAAGAGGGAGAGTTGGTAAAGAACTATGCACTCTTGGAGTTTGGATAGGGTGGGGAGGAGGGATTATAGGATGGAAATTCCCAGGGGAGGAATCACCACCTTTCTGCAGGGGAATGATAGTAGCATGCTTCCAAGACACAGACAGAAGTGAGAGAGAAGGAGAGGTTGAGTAAGGAGGCAATAAAGGAGGCTGTGGCATGGGCCAAGAGGTGCAGGAGCTTAGGATCAAGCCCATCTGGGCTACTGCTTTGTAAGGGGTTAAGGGCTTGAAAAGCTTTCAGGGAGGAGGGAGGGGAGACCAGAGAGAAGAAGAAGAAGAAGAAAGGGGGTAAGTGTTGGGTGGAGGGGTGGGGGAGGGAGGTGGGTGGCGGGAGGGAGGAGAGCAGAAGCACATATGGTGAAGTAAGTGTTGAAAGCAGATGCCACAGTGGGAGGGTCAGAGGCTGAGGAGGCACCAAAATTTATAGTGGAGGGAGGAGACTGGGTTGGAGGGGAGAAAAGGGCATTAATAACTTTCCAGAACTTGGATGGATGACTTAAATTTCTCTGGAAAGAAGATGAGAAAAAATCAGCTTTGGCTAGCCTGGTGGCTCTGGTGCAAGAATTCCATAGGGTATGGTACCTGAGGAGGTTAGCAGTGGAGCTGGAGGACTTGTAGAATTTCCAGGCCAGATTGTGTGGACAATGGCAAGCCAGAAGTCCTGCTGAGATCCATAGGAGGTGGGAACCTCGGACCCTGGTTTTGAGAAGGGGAGCAAGCTGATTCCAAATCTGTAAAAAAATTGGTGTGGAAGTATTCTAGGGCAATGTTGATATCAGTGGCTTTGGAGATAGGGGACCAGTTGGTAAACAGCAGATCAACATGAAGAGAGGACAGATCTAATGAGTGGAAGGACCGGAGGTTGACAGTTTTAGGGGTTGCTTTAGAGCAGTGAATTTTGTGCACACAGTATACCAAGTGATGATTGCTGAGTGCTTCAGGTAGAGTGCCAACATCAATGATGCACTGAGGGTGGTTGGAGAGGACCCAGTCCAGGGGAGAATGGTTCTGTGTTTGAGAGTTAAGAAGGGCAGGAGTAGAGATGAGCTGGGTAAGTTGCAGGGATGTTAGATTTTGACAAAATTTAGAGTTGGAGGAGGAAAGCCAGTTAATATTAAAGTCACCCAGGATAAGAAGATAACCAGAAGGGGTGAGAGAAGATATAGAAGTCAGGAGCTCAGAGACCAGAGTGGCAGAAAGGCCAGGACAGCAGTAGGCACCTGACACATAGATAGGGAGAGAGAGAAAGGGAGAGAGTTTGAGGACAAGGAGTTTGTATGCAGCAGGGGAGGAGACAGATTGTGCTGTGGAAAACTGAATAGAGGAGGAGAGGTAAATGGCTATACCACCACCTTTACTGGGGCAGTCTTGACAGGAGAGTGTGAATCCTGGGATAGTGATGACAGAGTCAGGAATCTGGGGGGAGAGCCAGGATTTGGAGACACTTAAGACATCAGGTTGGAGAGAGATGACAAGAGGTTGAAGGAGGCTGCAGATGTTGATATGGGCCACCCGAAGACCTTTCGGAATGTCAGAGGGAAGGGTGTGGACAGGACCAGGGTTAGGTTCAATATCACTGGCCATAAGGAGTAGGAGGGGGATTAGTAGCTTGATAGAGAAATAGTGGCATCAAAGGTGGTGAGGAGGAAGAGAGGAGGAGGTAGGAGGGTGGGATGAAAGAACAGATGGAAGCGCATAAACTGGAGCCATGAGGAGACAGATGGGAGAAGGGAGGTGCCTGGATGCCAGGGGGAGTTGGGAAGAGGGGAGAAGCAGGAAGAGGGGTGGGTAGGGGATGGGGAGAGATGGAAAGATGAAGAGAGTAGAGGTAGGCTGAGAGGGTGGCAGGTGGGAGGGAGAAGGAGGGAAGCAGGCAGAAAAATAGTAATGGGACATATGGAAGAAGGCTGGTTAAAAGCATAATGTGGACTAGGTGGCAGAGTAGCCCTTATGTGACTCTCCAGAAGGGGACCCACCTCCTCTATGGTAAATGGAGAACAGAAATAACTGTTCAGTAAATCCACCTTCTCAATCAATCTGTCAATCAAAATCTTTATTTATCCAGGCAGACATCATTGAGCAAGGCTCAAGATGGACCTGGGGATAACAAGGTCAGGTACACAAGGAAAATCATTATATATAAAAAATATATATACACATACACAATTATAGATACATGATGTACAAAAGGAGACAATAATGATGCATAGGAGTAGGGTACAATACCTAAAGGGCATATTACAAGAGAAACATATACAGTTGCGAAGCGATAAGTGATTTGCCATTCACAAGATAGCATATTGCAGGAGAACCATATACAGATTGCAGCCCCCATGTGCAGTTATAGTGCTGGCGCTTAAACTTGGGGAAGCAATTTAAAAACTACCGGATGGTACAGCGGCGAGTAGGGAAGGGAAGAGCCAGGTGAGGGGGGACGGAACCCAGAAAAGTGTATATTGTTAGGATCCCAGGGTCACTTTTAGGAGTCAAGGTAAGGAAGTAAAAAGGTGGTAGAAGAGTTGGGATAAGGACTGGGTTGCCAAAGAGGACTAAGATGGATACTAGGAACTTTGAGAGGTAGGAGTATGACAATGGGCCATGAATACATATAGGAGGACAGAGGATAGGAATAAGATCCACAAGATGAGTGAGATTACTGAGGATAGAGGGTTGGAAGTGGGTAGGATAAAAGAACCTAGGCTGGGATCATGGAAAGCAGTTGCAGGGCTCCTTAATGAGATGAGAGTAAAGGGTCTTGAAGGTAGCGACACTTACCAGAGAACTCAGCTTCAATGTTTTCTGAAGTTTGTTCCATAGAGAGGGCAACACGGCGCATATAGCTGCTCTACCAAAGCGAGGCTTGACTTTGGGGATTCTCAGTGAGATGGATGTAAGGCTTCTCAAGGCATACTTGCCTATTTGGTTTAAAGGGAGGCAGTCAGCGATGTATTGTGGAAGTTTGTTTGAAATTGCTATGAGTGTCCATAGGGCAGCATTTCTGTTCCGTCTATATTAGAGGGAAAACCAGCCCACGGCTGCATATAGGGAGCAGTGTTGAGTAGAAAAGGGCAAATCTGTGATGAATCTCAGAGCTCTATGGTATAGCGTGTACAGTTTTACAAGGTAGGAGGCAGGACACTGACTGTACAGGAAATCCGCATAGTCTATCAGAGAGAGGAATGTTGTTTGGACCAGACATACTTTAGCATCTCTTGTTAGAAAGCGGTTGATCCTAAAGAAAAGTCCCAATCTTTGTCGTAGCTTTTTTAGAAGATCCACTATATGACCTATGTAGGATAGCCTATGATCCAGCCACACTCCCAGGTATTTGAATTTATTAACGAATTCCAATTTTTCTCCGAGAATTGTAGAAATTTGCGCTATTAAGCCTGCATACGCCAGATTCGCTGTACGTACCAGAGGAGAGAAAAGCATTGCTTTGGTTTTCTTAGCATTAAGTAAAAGTTTTTTGTTTAGGAGCTGGTTTTGTAATAAGTTGAATTCAGCTTGCAGGTCACTGCATGTGGCTTCTGGGGTTGGGTGGCTTAAGTAGAGTACTGTATCATCTGCAAACAGATGAATGCTGGCCCTGGTTATACAATCATCAATGTTGTTGATGTAGATGGGAAACAATAAGGGGCCTAATATAGATCCCTGAGGGACCCCTCTCAGGAGAGGTTTGAGGGTTGAGAATTCACCTTCAGCCTTAACTTGCTGGAGGCGGTCAGAGAGATAGCTATTAAACCACTGCAAGGACAATAAGTCCAACCCTACTGCACGCAGAGAGGAGAGAAGCAGTCTGTGGTCGACAGTATCAGAGGCCTTACTTAAATCTAAAAAGACAGCACAAATGTAGTTCCTACTGTCCAGTTCTCTTTGCCAATCGTCAGTCACCTTTGCGAGAGCTGTAATAGTACTATGTTTCACTCTGAAGCCTGATTGGACTGGAATTAGGAGATTCGTAGATTCTAAGGACCTTCTGCTCGTCATCTTTCACCCACCCTCTCCTTCCTTAGTCTATTAATTCCCCCCTTTTGTTATCCTCTTCTCCTTCATCCTCTGCTTGATTTTCTTGGATACATTCCTCATACAGCTTCCTGTGACTTCCAGGAGCCCCTCTTAAAGGAGAAGACTACTGTATATTTCTGATTTGGACATGTCTGATGTATTTATTATACATTACGTCAGTTACTGTACATATGTCAATAAGAGATCAGTCATTTCTGCTGTTGCAACACATATCTAGAGTCTGAGGCTCTGACACAAGGTAGTAAAATGTCAAGCAAGCCTCCATTTACATGCAAATGGGTCACTTGTAATACAGCCCCTCCTATTCCCTGATGTCACTGCAGCAACAGTGCAGAAGAACACATAAGGGTATCAATGCTGTCTATCCTGATTTTAGTTTAAGTTTGCAATGGCTTAAGACAGTTCTGTCATGCAACTCAAACAGGGAGTAGTACTTGTAGCCTTAATACTGCATGTGAAGAGCAAATAATACATCTAATAGTATTTCATTCACAGGAAACAGAATCTGTTGCTTTGTACTGCTCATTTCTCTCTGTGAGACAGTTGCAACATGTTGTAGAGAGCAGTAGAAAGAATGAGTCAATCAATCAGACAATCAAGCAGTCAATCAGTATTGCACCAGGTGAACACCCTTGAGAAGATTCATTTACAAGGTAGGCCTGTGCAGTTTCCCAAAGGATCACACAAGACTGAATTCCTCCTTTGCACAAATTATACACCCCCCCCCTCAACAGCCTGAAAGTGGAGCGGTAGATCACTTACTTTATAAAGTGTATTGTTTTACATTTCAAATGCTCCTTACATCTGGGTTTCTGACTGGAAATACCAAGACACAGAATGCATATGACATGGGAGGAATGAGCTAAGCAAATACAGACCACTGCAAATACTGAGACTGATTAGTTTCTTTACCTACAACAGCTGAAGTGTAGCATCTGATTTGTGAGGGACATCCTACTTCAAATGCTGGCATTACAGATGGGGGGCTGCCACAGATTTTCTGTACCTTCAAAGTGAAGTGCTGTAGCTCTCACATCACTGCTAATGATTTATAATGGGAATGGGGGCACGTTTAAACGTCATGGACCTGAGGGACCATCACAGTTCCCAAGGAGGTTAGGGGAACTTGTTAAGGGTTAGAGAGTAAGTGACTTTAGTAGGATTTGAACCAGAGTTTCCCAGTTCTTGTGCCTGTGCTTTAACCACTAGATTATCCTTCTTCCATATGCTGCAGCTGATGTTGTCCTGGTAACCTATTTCTTGTTATAGCTGAACTCTTTATTGCCTTACATCAGCCATCCAATCACTGACTGCCTAGTTACAAAGGGAAAAGGGCATATTTGCAAGATTGTTTCTCACTGCTGGTGTCAATCAAAACAGAGAATGCTAACACACACAGAACATAATACAACAGCTATATAATACCACTTAAGACTCTTGTTGTACCCAGAGTCATTTATTGGGTAAACTGTTTTTGCTAACAGAAACATTACCCCAACACATACAGGCACTTCCTTATAGGCATACGGTATATACATGTCAAATCAGTGCTGCATCACACTCATAAGGTCCTAGTCCCTATTAGACCTGCACTTCAGGATGTGCACAACACTTAAAGGGTTCCTCCATTACTCAAGTGGGGAACCAAACATTATGGGTTCTGTTTACTGGTGGAACAGCTTTTAGTGCAGCACCATTATCGGTTGCTCTGATGACATCATCCTCCAGCAGCATTGATGGTAAAATGGAGGACAAACACATTGATAACTTCTGGGGGCTGTATATTTTTATTTATAATCCAGATTTGGACAGCAATAGGACTGCTGGCAACTGGAGGAGGCACACAACAGTTACACATAAGGAGTTGGGAAAATATGGGTGTGCAACTATGGGAGACTTCCCCTTTAATAATCTTCCATTTGGTTCCATCCCCTCCACCTCTGCTGTGCCCTTCAACTTCCCTCACATTTCCTCATTCATCTTATTGAAGTCACCCTGCTAAGATCCAGGGCCACAGCACTTGGTGCAGAGTGTCTAATCCCAGTTGCTATTCCAGACCACACTGAGCTGCAGTCTTTAGACCCAGCAGGGTTTTTTTTACCTCCGCCCTTTCTATCATTTCCATATTGGTTAACACCAGGTCAGGGGTGGTTTCTTCCCTTGTTGGTACCTGTATTAGTCGCATTAGGAAGCAGTGGTGTAGGCCATCCAACAGAGACTGGCTCCACATGCTCCTGGCTACTGGAGCCTTCCAGTCTACAGCTACATGTTTAAATCCCCTACTACCATCACTCCTCTCTTGGCAGATACTTTCTTGGTTTCCCTCCCCAATTCCCTCATCATCATCCTACTTCTGGCTTGGCAGAATTATACCATCTCCATCCTGAGCTTCTTCCCTCAGTGGATGTGAGCTAGATCCATAATGATTCCACCTCACCATGCCTCTTAACAGAAGATTCATCTGCTACTTCCATACCTTCTTTCACACAGTTTAGCAGTTTCACATGGTGTTTCTAATTTTCACTTACTTTGCTGATCTTGTATTTATATTTTATCTGGTTGATCCTGCTGTCCCTCCCGCTGGCATTTTGACTAATGCGCCTCTAGTGGCACATCCCACAATCCCTGCAGCTGACATCAGAGCCAAGGAGCAGCTGCATAAGCATGTATAGTGTTGCCCTATGGACAGGGCTATTAATAGCTTTGGTTTGAGAGTTAGAGATTTTGGTGCTATACTTAGACCAAGCATAGATGGGATTCTATCAACAGACCTGACTATAATCTACAGTGGTATATCAGATGCAACAGAAACTGAGTATTTTTTTAAAGAACCACTCTTGCTTATTTATTCTGTTTGATAAAAAATGAGGAGTCATTAACTTCCCTGACCTTTTTAAAGCAACAGTACTAGTTAATAAAAATGTGCGTTTTAGCAATCATTATGTCTGATAAGCCAAACAACTAACAAAACATTAATAATTTGCTTTCAGTTGTTATTGGGTTTTCTTTATAGTCCTTATTTTTTCTGACAGTTTAGCACAGTCCCTTGCCTGGTGTACCATGTTGGATTATGTGGTGGCAACATTCTCTCATTGGTTATTTTGTCTGCTGTAACTGGAATGCACCATCCATTCCTTTGCCTGCTCCATGTTCATAGGAACTAGCAAAGTAAACAGAGGGTGAAAAAACAGGAAATGGTATGGGGGGGGGGGGCTGCCATATTTCCTGTGGATCCACACAACATTATAAATGTAATAACAATAAAGAGAAACAATTATTGGAGAATAGCAACAACAACAAAAACAGCAAAAGTAAAATCGGAATTTTTAAACTATCAGGCAATGCAAAAATCTAGGAAGTGATGACCACTTCCTGGTTTTAGTACAGCTCCTTTAGGTATAGTTATTATACAGTTATTGCCACATCACTAACTGGAAGTACTCAGTCATGGAACAAAGTTGCCATAAGAAGAGACACCAACAGATTGTTGCAGATTATTTTCAAACTTCTGCCAGTCTTTGTTAGGAGTTGCTCCTCTCACAGTATATCAACCTTAGCCAAAAAGGAGAAAGTCCCAGGCAGTCCCTTGTCCAGTGCAGGAAAAACAAAAGGAGATAAAGTGGGACACGGGCAGATCATAGGTAGAAAGTACAGGTGCAAGGGAAAAAAATCAGCCACTCTCTCACCTTGTTAGATTTCCATCACCCCAAGATAAGGAAGAAGTAACAAACAATACTATTGTTTGTGAATAAACAGAACTATGTGAAAATAGTCAGTGATAGAGAACGATGGACTTTTGTTTGTTTTGCGTGGGGAATATATAGCATATTCAGATGGTGTATAACAATAGAGAAAAAGGTAGAACAACACATACATTCAATGTACCTCATTTACTATTAAATGGAATAGATTTATTTAAGAAACACACAAATTAGGTTTGTGAATTCTCCCTTAGTTATGCAGTGTACTACGCATGTATTTTAAATACAATGTATTGGCAATTTTTGATGACCAGGAATATTTCTGTATACAAATTTTAGGACCACCACTCCAATGATGAAGCCCTGCGGGGTGAGACATCTGGAATTGGGTGGCCACTGTATATGAAATAAAAGTGGATATGGTTCAAATCACACAACCTGAGTGACTGGCTGAGTCTTTGCTCACTTGCCTTAGATAAAGGCATGCTGCTGCACATCTTTTACTCAGGCAATTTATTTCCCTACAGTAATCCCCGAGGTTGTTGAGATGAGCTCTTTCACTGAAAAGTTGGTCTGATTTCCCCCCCATCCCTACCTCCTCTCTTTCCCACCCTCCTTCAATCCAGTCTTCATTAAATTACTCCTTTATAGTTCTTATTTGCTGTTATCGTATATCTCGTATATTTTGTACATACCGCAATTTTGTACTTACAAATCTAAATCACGCTGACAACCCTCTTCAACCAATCACTAGAGATGGGGGAAGTACCTGGGAACTAGAGGAGGGCAGAGGTGGTCCCCTGCACAAGACTGAAAGTAGGGAGGAGACAGGCAATTACAGACCTGTAAGCCTGACCTCAGTGGTGGGGAAGCTGATGGAGGCCCTGCTTAAGGAGAGGGTAGTGAAGTTCCTGGAGTCAAGCAGTGAAAAAAACCCAAGGCAGCATGGATTCACTGAGGGTAGGTCCTGTCAGACTAATCTTATTGATTTCTTTGACTGGGTTACCAGGATGGTGGATCAGGGAGGGGTGGTGGATGTGGCCTACCTGGATTTCAGTAAGGCCTTCAACACTGTTCCTCATAGAAGGTTGCTTAACAAATTGGGGAATCTGGGTGTGGGCTCTAAAGTGGTAAAATGAGTTGAAAACTGGCTAAAAGGCAGGACCCAGAGGGTGGTAGTAAATGGCATAAAATCAGAAGGGGGGAGGTGACCAGCAGGTTTCCACAGGGATCATTGCTGGGTCCAGTTCTGTTCAATGTCTTCATGAGTGACATTGCAGAGGGACTGGAGGGGAAAGTATGCCTGTTTGCAGATGACACCAAGATCTGTAACAGAGTTGACACATAGGAGGGGCTAGATAAAATGAGAAATGAATCAAGACTACTTGAGGAATGGTCAGGGGTTTGTCAGTTGGGTTTCAATGCCAAGAAATGCAAGATAATACACCTGGGACACAGAAACCCAAGAGAGGAATACAGGATGGGGGGAGGTTCTAGCTACCACAAGTCAGGAGAGAGACCTGGGGGTTATAATATTCGATGACCTGAAGTCAGCCAAACAGTGCGAATAAGCAGTGGGGAAGGCAAACATAATGCTGGGATGCATAGGAAGGGGCATAACCAGTAAGAGGAGTGAAGTGGTGATGCCACTGTATAGATCACTGGTGAGGCCTCATCTGGAATACTGTGTACAATTCTGGAGACTGCATCTCAGGAAGGACATAGACAGAATGGAAGCAGTCCAGAGAAGAGCAACAAAAATGATAAATGCAATGCACCACAAGCCTTATGAGGAAAGACTCAAGGAACTTAACATCTATTCACTGGAAGAGAGAGGAGGATATGATAGAGACTTTCAAATATCTTAGAGGAATAAACAGGGTACAGGAGGGGAGCATATTTCAGAGAAGAAAGTGCACAAGAATAAGGGGACATAACATGAGGCTAGAGAGAGGGAGGCTTGGGGGAATGCTAGGAAGTATTTTTTCACAGAGAGGGTGGTGGATCTGTGGAACAGCCTACCAGCAGAGGTGGTGGAAGTGAAAACAGTACAGGTATTCAAAAGTGCATGAGATAAGCATAAAGGCACCCTGCTGTACAGTAGAGCAGGGGAAAGGCAGTCCAGGTTAGAGTAGGGATTGCCAAACCAAGTAGGGAAATGGACAGACTAGGTGGGCTGTATGGTCCTTA
Source organism: Neoceratodus forsteri (assembly GCA_016271365.2). Classification (NCBI taxonomy): domain Eukaryota; kingdom Metazoa; phylum Chordata; order Ceratodontiformes; family Ceratodontidae; genus Neoceratodus; species Neoceratodus forsteri. The sequence continues at coordinate 723,664,319 of CM028137.1, read as the reverse complement.
ACTGCCAACAGATTCTATGTTTCTACCCTGTAATATTTTGTATTTACTATGATTTTGTGCTGTTCTCCCTCTCCCCAGGATGCATCTGGAAACAAACTATTATAGGCTCAGTATATCTTTCCTGGAAAAATGCTTTAATAAATAAAATATGAGTTACTTAACCTCCCAGCCAGTTTGACCTCTTTGATAGGGTAAACCCAGCTGTTGGCGTGAGAAACAATTTACCAATGATGAATATTTATTTATTTTTAAATATTTGTTTAGTCTTTTGTTTTTGTTTGTTTTTTATTATTATTGTTTTAGTGCCATTTTATAAATACAATAGCACACTTTAGGGCTTGCAGTTATTGGGTAATTATCACACTTCACCCCCACCCCATGGTTGAAGGGCACTCGGCTAACACTTCGTCCTTCCAACCCACAAAGTTGGAGGGCATGCGGTAATTACCCAATAACTGCACACTCTGTCATGTGTTATTGCTTACTTTTAACACACATCTTATGAACAATGTGGATACCAAAGGGTTCTGTGACATCATGGAGCCATGAAAGCAAAAACTCGAGTGGCCCAGTGGTGACACAGAACTTTTAAGTTGTCCTAAGAACACTGTTCATAACAGACATGTGTGTTTTATGTAAGAAATAATACCTGACAGGGTGGGCATTATTGGGAAATACCAGACCACCCAGGGGCGTAATGAGGCCCCATGCCACAGGCGGAGGGCCTTATAGCCCCTGGAAGGTCCAGTATTTCCCAATAATGCCCACCCTGGAGGATATTATTGCAGTTAGACAATGGGCACTGTAAAAAAACACAAGTTTAATAAAAAAAAAGTTAAGGAAAAATTATTTTAAAGTAGCTTTTGTTATGAAATAGTTCCTCCGCCTGCATTAGAATTTTTTTTATGCTGTCTGTATACTGGTATTACTGACACTAGAGGACACTGTATCTATTGTTTTGAAAGTAGTACTCTAGGTCACAGTCTCCTTTTTGTTGCCATGGTGACTAGAGGTCAGAAGTAACTAGAAGAGCCTTCACAAGAATCATTTAGTTATTTGTAGATGAAGCTGTGTGTTTTTTTGTTTTATACACGATTGAGATCAGCGAGCTGTCCCCCCGACCTCCCACATAAGGAAATGCACTGACGAGTTATTGGTGCGCGTGCTGTTAAAGCGTATGAGAAGAAGACTGCAGTAAAGAACATATTAAGGTACTGGGTTCTGTACAATAAACAAAAAATTACTCTTGTTTTGTTGGTTTTGTGCATTGAGCTGAAGTGGAGACAAGGTAAACCGGGAAAAGCCGTACTAGTGCAACGGCTTTCATTTACTTTTTGTCCAGCGCGATAGTGCGAGACGGAGGTTGGGAGAGTCGCGCCACAGTAAAGAATATGTATGTGAGAATTAATTCCCTCTCCTGACCGCAAAATCAGTGTGATTTCTTTCTTTTCTTTTACTGGGCATGCAGCCAGCACTGAAGTGTTTGGGGGCCTGTAGCTCGCTAAGTGAGGAGAAAAACATGGGTGTGATGCTTTCAGCCAATTCAAACAGGCTGGGCACCACAGGGGAATGCTGCTTGGTGAAGTGGCACTTGGATTGGCTCTTATTTTTAGCTGGGCATCTATTGAAAAATAAATGCCCAGCTTGGAGCCAATCAGCTTTAAGAATTGATTCTTGCCATTTTCTAATTTACTATAGCGATGTGGCAGCGCTCCTATTATTAGGTTAGAATAAGCGATTTAATGTTAAAGTCTGATTTTTGCAGCACTAAAATGTGACGATCCCTGAACCAAATAACCTGTAATTTGGCTTTCACTTTGTCTGTTCCAGGATCTCTGGAATCTGGATCCAGAAAATTTGGTTGAGATTGATTTGGTGGTTATAAAGTGCTAGATGTCTGAAATAAAAAAATGTGACCTTTTTGTTTTGCTTTCTAATTTAAAGCTGAAACTTTCAGTTTGGTAAGTGCAGTGGACACACACTTTATGCCACCATCGAAGGGACTACATGTTTGTTCTCATTCACTTACACCTCATGTTCGTCTGACTTGGAAGGAGAAGCAGGAATAACTTCAGATGCAGACAGAAGGTCTTATTGTAAAAAGGAATGCGACAAAAAAATACAATGACTGTCATTTAAAAGCTGGCAACATGTTCTGAACTTTAACAAAACCTAATATTTAGACACAGTCCAGCTTGTATTTCCTACTAGTGCTGTATTCCTCCTCCCCATTATTTATTACTGTGGTCATCTGTATGAAAACAGGATCTTTGCTCCTGAAGAGTTTGTCTATTCCTGCTGCTTTCTCCCTACCTGAAGTCACAGAGCACTGTTTGTGATATCACAGTTACTCCCATGGCAACAGATTGTGATGTCACAACAGAGGATTATGACCTGAAGTAGGTAGTAAGCTATAGGGGCAGATGGACTCTAAAGGAACACTAAGGGATAAAGACCATACATTCATGCAAATTTCCTTACTAATAAATAATGGGGAGGAGAAATATAAAAATATAAATGGAATGCAGGCAGCATTGTACCTAATTATTATCATAGTATCACAGTAAAAGCCGACAGAATAAGCCCCATGGTCTATCGTCATACTTCTCAACCTTTTGTCCCCCAAATGTGGAACATTGCCTCTCAAAATGTGGAACAAATGAGCAAAATGTGGAACACTTAATCAAATCTTTAGGAGGCTCAGAACACTGTTAAAATGTTTGCATTTATGTTCAGAAAGTCTGTTATTAATTGAATAATATATTTTTTGCATCATTTACTATAGATTTTTGCTTTAAAATGGTAATACTGAATGTGGAATAAGTCCTCACAATGTGGAACAGGGAGCTTTTGTGAAGTAAAATGAGGAACGTTCCTTGTAATATGGTACAGTTGACAGCTATGTCTATTGTGCCTGCTCGGAAGCTAGCCCCCTACTGGGAGCTCGCTCCTCCACCCCCCCAGCCCCAGAGGTGGCCCTCCCTGGCCTCAGCTTCCCCCTGTACCTGTCCCAACCCTTCTTGAATCCTTTCACTGTGGTCTCTTCCACCAGACTCCTGGGCAGTGCGTTCCATGGTTCCACCACCCTCTCTGTGAAGAAGTGTCTCCTGCTCCCCCCTGTACTTCCCCCTTCCAGCTTCCACTCGTGCCCCCTGGTAGTTCCCCCCTTCTTAAGCCTGAATACTTTCCTAGCTCTGCCCTTATTTATCCCCTTTACATACTTGAAAGTCTCTATCATGTCCCCTCTGTCCCTCCTCTCCTCCAATGCATACAGATTGAGTTCATCCAGTCTCTCCTCATAGGTCCTACCCTCCATGCCCTGAATCATCCTGGTCGCCCTCCTCTGGACCCTCTCCAGCAGCGCTATGTTCCTCTTAAGATGGGGTCTCCAGAACTGCACACAGTACTCAAGATGCGGCATAACCAGGGCATTATGCAGAGGGAGGATCACCTCCCTCCTCCTGGAGGTAATCCTCCTGGTTATGCAGCCCAGTATCCTGTTTGCTTTTGCTGCAGCTCTTCGACAATTCTCTGTGTTATTTATTTTGCTGTCCACCATTATGTTTTTTAAAGTTTTCTTTGAGGCGTCAGTAGCTCTTTAAGAGACTGTACTGTGGTGCTCTGGTAGTCTTCTGGGTTTCTGTTCTTGTTCTTCACTCTGAAATGTGGATGTGATCAAAGGGAACTTATTCTTACTACAAACACCAGTGTCACTCCCCAATAGGTGTTGTGGTGGAGGGACATTATAGGTTCCGAGGTAGGTGGATAGAGGCACCCCACAAGGAGAGGCAGGAGTTATACACAGAGGTCCAGTGAAGCAAAGATGTTTATTTGTCAGATTAGGAAGGATGACATGGTCTCAGAGGAAACTACTAACAATAATAGCAGGAAAAATGGACAGAATAATCATTATCGAAACCATAAATAAAAATAAATAACTAGTCCTAGGTCTAAAAGGTGCACCTTGGCCTATGGTATTACTGTGTTGAACAGAGTACTCTGAAATAAATCCTGTCGACCACTGGAACTAAGAGCATTTTATACAATTATCACACACTGCAGTGCTACAATGAGTTCAAATTGGCAACAGTAATTCATTCACACAGACTTCGCGTGGAGAGGAAAAGAAGATACTTGTAACATGCAAAAAGAAGGAAGGTGTAGAAAGCAAAGGTAATTGGTCTAATGGTGTCACCTGTCAGCAGAGCAGCACGGCATTATATAGGCCATAAGGCCGTGTTGCTTGTGAAGTACCAAAACGAGCCATGGATGGGAAATGAGCAGTGTTCGCAAAGTAGACACGGCAAATGTCTTCTCTTTCCCAGCCAGCTACCCAAATGGCAATAGTAGATGCATAGCATAGACAGAGATAGTGGGACACAGGCAGTGAGCAATACAGTAGTAGAAACGCAGATATTAGGTAAGTGGGAAAAAGCTGGACAACCTTTAGTGTGTCTGGTGCTATTGATCTGCAGATGTGGGTCCGTACCGGAGATAACAAGGAGACCAGCAGCATAGCCAGACAGCCGCTCATCAGGAGTGCAGAAAGCAAACAAGGGAGCACTGGTAGTGTGCCAGTGAGAGAAACGTGTGGCACAGTACCTGTGCCAGTGAGAGAAACGTGTGGAACCTGTAGTAGGAGAAGGGAATGCGAACTCGGACCCAATAGGTGGTCAGTGAGTTCGAGAGGAAGCAACCAGAAATCTGTGTCAGTTTCAGCCATTCACGGTGCACGAGACCATGAACAATAAGTAGAACGGAAAAACGAGCCGCACGCAACAGAACAAGTGGATCTGGCAACTGAGAGCTGCATCAGCGAAAGAGCAAGGTAGAAAAAGAAGCACCAGGTAAAGATGAGCAATGGTTGTGAATGAAGACAGGAAGTCAGGGGAGGGTGTATGCAAATTATGGAAACACGGGCAAGCCGACTGAACAAAAGTTGGATCCCGCTTTCCTCCTCAGCAGGCTAGAAGAGTAACAACCGTGTCCAATTTGAAAAAAAAATAACTGTTGTCGTTAAGTAATACATTTATGTAGTGCCATGCCAAAGTTGTAAATGCACACATCTGTATCTGAGAAAGTGTCAGGTGTAAGTGTCAGATGTGCAGTAATGTTAACTGTCCACCTGAAATACAGGCAGTGACTCATTCATTAAGAAAGTGCACATTGAGATCTCACAGTCATACTAATCCACAAACCATGTTACAAGCGCATTAAGCCACTCCGAAGGTGGCATTTAATGGGGAATTAATGCATGGCTGTGCCGTTGTAGGCACTTGGCCTGCAGCCTCGTGCCACAACGGTCCCAACCATGAATTAATTCCCCATTAGATGCCACTTTCATTGTGGCTTAATGCTTACTTGGACACTGAGGAATCTTGGTTGCACACTGAACTGATACTTCATTGGAGGCCTGCGTAAGGCCACTGGGATTTAAGAGAGGATTGGTAGACAGGACATGAGTTCATCTGCAAAAACCCCCTCTCTTGGGCTGCTGGGACAAGAAAACTGAATGGAAACCACAACTGAATAGATCCTTTGAAGGGAACCACTCCTTGGGCTGCTGTGACAAAGAACACGGAAGGAAAAGATTCCAACGCAAACCTTCCAATGGACTGCTGGGTTAAGTCGAACTGAAGAAGATGCTTCATCACAAACCCTCCAATGGGCTGCCAAGAAGAGACAAATGGAAGAAGCTGCATTGGCACAAACCCTCCAATGGGCAGATGGGGTGAGATGAGCTGAAGAAGATGCTTCGCAACAAACAAGGTGATGCAGGTCTTTGGATGAGAATCCATGGTGGAAGTCTTCGGACACTGAATACTGATGAGAACCTTTGGACTGCAACGCCAAAAGATACCTGAAAGAAGTAAAATAACAAACGGGATGTTGAATCTACTTGAAACTGGATGGGATTGTCCCATTCTAGTGATCCGGGGTGACTCCTATGCTTACTGAGCACCTTTTTTTTTAATTCAATAAACTTTATTAAACTTGGTCAGAAAGTGAAGTACAGGGAACTTTAAAGACACATTAACTCCAGAGAACATATCAATAGTCAACAAAATAACATAAAACCCATTACATATAAATAGAATAATAGATACATTCTGGTGTATTACAAGGCAGTAATTCATTGAGAGGATCTGGGGGCACAGCAAACCTCGAGAGCGAAGCTCGAGAGGTTTCAAGTGCAGATCCCTCAGATAAAGACCTTCTGTAACACAAGAATGTATTTTGTTATTTTTGTAATATGTGGATGCAAAGAAATTGTCAGTGCTTACTTTTGCCAAAAGAATGAGGAATCTTAGACTGGGGTGCTGAGGTGATTTTCATGTGAGAAGGAGCCAGTGATTGCGGCAACATTGAAAACTTTAAAAAATTCAAACGCTAAACTGTGCAGTGTTAAACTGCTAAGCAAACAGCGAAACAACTTTTTCTCGAGGACAGTTGCTGTGGTCAGTTAGTCAGACTCCAAGTAGGAGTAGTGAGCGAAGGAAAAATTTTCTCCTCGCTAAGCGAGAGACGCTCAACATGTTTTTGAAATTATTGATCCATTTCCACACAAAAGAAAGCGTGATCCAATCAGAAGGTGAGGTTTTACCAATGTCACCACGCACAGCTTTTGGGGATGTCAGGAAGCCGGCTACGATCTTGAGTTTGCGCTGTTCAAGTTTTCTGATAGTACTATCGTTCGGAGCTCAAACAATAGTATTATGAGCTCCGAACAATAGTATTATCACTAGGCAACGATGGTATTATCACTTTGGCTCCGGTGTATTACTGGAAATTTTTTATATGCTTTTCAGTAGTGTTATTTTAAATATCCATATATTACAAACAAATAACAGGAAGTAATATTATCCAGAATGTGTAAACTTCCCAACCAAGCTAAAAACATAACACTCCAACCCCTCGCCCCTCCACCCATACCACCCCCAAGAGCAAATCCTCTCCTCCCCAACCACCCCCCTTCTTCAGAGACTGAGGTATTACCAAACTAAACCAGGATGGTAACAATGTAGACATAACCCTGAGGGAGCATTCATACCCTGAAGAAGAAACGAGTATATGTCAGGACAGTTATGCAGGTTCAAACAGGCACCAACCCTCTTCAAAGGATGAGATGTGGAACTATAGGTAATGAATAGTACATACTGGTCAGTGAGTAGTGAGTAACATATAAACATAGAATTTGATGGCAGATAAGGACTGCTTGGCCCACCTAGTCTACCCATTTCCCTACCTATCGAATAAGCTGCAGATCCTAGTTAACCAACAACCTACTTCCTCCTACCCCCCACTAGACTTGCCTTATGTCTGTCCAATGCATTCTTGAATTCCCCCACTGTTTTTGACTCTATAATGTTCTCAGGAAGGCCGTTCCATGCATCTACAACCCTCTCTGTGAAGAAATACTTCCTCACATTACCTCCAAACCGTCCCCCCCCCTCAATCTTCAAATTGTGCCCCCTTGATCTTGCACATCTCTTTTTCTGAAAGATGTTACCCTTTTGGATTTTGTTGACTCCCTTGAGGTATTTGAAAGTTTCTATCATGTCCCCCCTCTCCCTCCTTTCCTCAAGGCTATACATTTTAAGCTCCTTTAGACTTTCTTCATATGTCTTCTGGTGCAGACCCTGCACCATTTTGGTTGCCCTACTCTGAACAGCCTCCACCCTGTCTATGTCTTTGTGGAGATGAGGTATCCAGAACTGTACACAGTACTCCAGATGTGGTCTTACCAACTATCTGAACAGAGGGATAACAACTTCTTGTTTTCCACTGGTGATGCCTCTCCCTATGCATCCCAGTATCCCTCTAGTCCTCCTTTCTGCCTTCTCACATTGCTAGTAGCTGACCATCACCCAGCAGCAAGGGTCAACAGGGTAAAAAGGGGTTCCCATACCTGAGTATATTTTTTATAAGAATGTGACATATTTGCAATAATACATTCTGCCCACAGCACACAGATACACTTCAGTCTGCAACACCCAAACAACCCAACAATCACAATTATTTGATAACTATTAATCAAATTAAACAGGCTTTAAAAACACTAAACAAAAATGGAAGTCCTGGACCAGATATGATTACTCCTAGATTTCTGACAGAAACCATTGACACAATATCTATACCACTGGCTATCATTTTTACGTTCGCTTGCGCGCATGCACAAGGAACGTCTTGGGAGAATGGGACACTTTGGAAGTGTGCCCCTCCTCTGCAATCCCCTGCTTCATTGAGCAGGCATGGCAGTCCTGCACCAATCAGAGATGCGGTGCTGTGTATGACAGCGGTGGTCTTCTCTTCAAGGAAAACCACCACTGTGTACTTGCACGCCATGCCGCCCCAAATCTTTGCTGCCACACTGGGAGCCCACCCAGCGTGGCAAACGTCCCGCGTTGTCTGCCGACGGGGGTGCCCAATCCCACTTTGCCACAGCTGGATTAGCTTTTGACTCGTCACCTTATGCTGGTGCTGCAGTGAGCCAGCATACCCTTCCCCCTACATCTAGTCCTGCACCCAGCCCCTTCCAATTGCGCGAGATAACATAAAGAAAGTAGAAGATTCTCTTCTTAACTTAGACGAAAAAAAGCGCAGGTGACGTATGCTTGGAACCCTTCCTAAGGAGGTCATTACGCCTCATCTCACTGCCCAAATTCTCCACATCTTCAATCTTTCCATTACATCTGCTACTGTGCCATCCTGCTGGAAATCAGCACATATCCTCCTCTGTTTAAATCTGGTGACCCATGCGATGTAAACAACTATAGGCCTATCTCCATATTGCCTATCCTTTCTAAAGTTCTTGAAAAACTGATCCATATTCAGTTAAAATCTCACTTGGAAACCTTCTCTCTCATTAACCCAGCTCAATCCGGCTTCCGGGCTAATCATAGCACAATCACTGCACTAGCAAAAGTAACCAATGATTGGATCTCTGCTATAGATGCTAAGAAGGTAACTGGCGCAGTCTTTTTGGACCTCAGCAAAGCTTTTGATACTGTTGATCACAAACTATTAGTCAATTGCCTTGCAAAGTTGGGTGCCACATACCATACCACCCAGTGGTTCTCTAGCTACCTAACTGGAAGATCCCAAAAAGTAAAGGCGGAAGGCTATTTTTCTGCTGCCTTGCCAGTTGCAAGAGGAGTCCCCCAAGGATCCATCTTAGGCCCTATCTTGTTTTCTTTGTACATTAATGACTTAGTTGCTAACATATCTATGTCCAAGCTGCACTTTTTTGCGGATGATACTGTGTTGTATACTTCTGGCTCATCGTTATCTGAAGTCAAGGGAGTGCTTCAAGCGGACTTCACACAACTTGAGCATAATCTAATAAAGGCAAAGCTTCTGCTCAATGCTAAGAAGACTAAAGCGATGATATTCTCCCACAGTGCTGTCACAGGCCCCCCCAATACCCTTGCCCAAAGACTTCATTGCCACCACGCTAAACGAGCCTCTGGAAGTTGTAACCAAATTTAAATATCTATGTATCTGGATCAACAATAAATTATCTTTCAATGACCACATTGAAGATGTCTCTAGAAGGTTAAAAGCAAGGTTAGGTTTCTTCTACAGAAATAGGCCCCTTTTCCCCCTTGAAACTCGAAACAAGCTTGTACAGGCCACTTTTCTCCCCCTACTCGACTATGGCGATGTAATCTATTCCTCCACCACTCTTGCAAATCTAAGTAAACTGAACATCCTTTATCACCATGCGTTATGGTTCATTACCAACTCCCCTTACCGTTCGCATCACTGTGACTTATATGCAGCTGTTGGTTGGACATCCCTTACTACTAGACGCCCGCTCCTTGCTGGGCTATGGACTCTTAAACTGCTCCTGCAGAAATTGCCAATCTATCTCTCTTCCCTTATTAGTATCTCACATAGTGCATACTCGTTAAGAAAATCTGACTTTATTATGCTTGACATACCAAGGACACGGACCTCCTTTGGTAAACGTGCTATTGCATATGCCCATCCCTCCATTTGGAACCAATTACAAACCGTACTGAAACTAACTAGTACAGTTTCAATAAACTTCTACAAATCGCTAAGTTCAGCCAAAATAAAAGACACCTGTAACTGTCATTAAGTCTCTTTCTTCCCCATGTGTGCCATATTTATCCACTGGTAAGGTATAATTGCTTTGTCATATTAACTGCTTTCCCTTCCCTTCTACTCCTGGCTTTATCTATGCTTCGCTCACTGCTACCTATCAAATCACTCCTCCCCCATATCAGTTGTAGTCTGTTGTTTTGTTCTAGCTGCCAAAATATATGTGTGCACACACTAGTCATCATGTTTCATTTATCAGTAATGCAACCTGTAAATTAAGCTTCTCTGTGTCATATTAATGTTTACCACCTACGGTCACCCTATGTGGTACCCTTGTATGTATATCCAGCCTGTATCATGTAGCGTGCATTTCATGTATATACTGTTATTACCTATCTATGTTTGTACTTTAAGTGTTTATGTCACAGGACCTCCTTGTGAATGAGCTTGCTCAATGGAGTTTTCCTGCAATAAACTTGAACTTGAACTTGAACTTGAACAATCCCCCGTCGGCTCCACAGCCCCCCCTCAGCCATCCTTCTGCCATGCTGGAGCCCACCCAGCGTGGCAACGCATCCACCGTCGTCTTTTTAAAAAAAAAAAAACTGTAAATTGAAAAGCGGTCCCCTGCGCTTCTCACCCCCCCACAACCCACCCACCACTGCTCACCCTGCCTCCTCACACCCCCTCACCCCATACTTACCTCTGGAGCTCGTGCCGGCGATCTTGAGTGGACCGGAACACGTCTGCACTCTTCAAAGCCGACAGAGACTGAGGAAATGCGGTAAGCTGTATAATGGGCTAGATAGGGGTTTTCAACTGTATTGCATATCTCAGGCATTTTTGGAATTTTGCACAAATTTTCAACATGGGGTTTTGGGACCCTTCTCGTGAGTGATGTCACTGACATGGCGTTGTCGGGCCGAAGGGTGATTTAGCAGTCACTGTGAAATCACCGCCGGGCCTGAGTCTTCATGACAGTGAATCATTCATAGAAGGGTCCAAAACTGATCAATCAAACTCATTTTTTCTGGCGTCGCTTATGCAGTTCCTATGCAGGCTCATAAGTTACAAATTTTCCAATAGTTTCACTCCAGATTTTCAACATTGCCATTTTACCATACTTCCTTATGAGCAGTACAGCTGTCATTTTCACATCCTGCCCAAAACATGTTTCTGCCCATGTAGTGCACAATGGCGAGTCGATTATCTTGAAATCAATGTGTGGACACATTAAGAAAATCACCATGACACTGTTCATTAGCAGAGGTCTTAAAATGGCTATGTTGAAAATTTGGTGAAAAATTCCTAAAAATGACTGTTTTACGGCGTGTGTTGCGCAGTTCCTACGCACTCTCGTAGGTTTGCGAATTTTCAATATTTCCACTCCAGATTTTCAACTTTGCCATTTTACCACACCTTCTTAAGAGTAGTATAGCTGTCATTTTTCACATCCTGCCCAAAACATGTTTCCGCCCATGAAGCGCACAATGGTGCAGTCGGTGTGCGAACTCAATGTATGGGACACATTAAGAAAATCACAGTGACACTGTTCATGAGCAGAGGTCTTAAAATGGCTGTGTTGACAATGTGGTGAACAAATTCTAAAATGACTGTTTCACGGTGTCGTTACTTGGTTCCTATGCGCTCATAAGTTAATTTTCAATATTTTCCTCCAGATTTTTCAACATTGCCATTTTACCACACCTCCTTATGAGCAGTACAGCTGTCATTTTTCACATCCTGCCCAAAACGTGTTTCCGCCCATGTAGCGCACAATGGGCCAGTCGGTGTGCAAAATCAATGTATGGGACACATTAAGAAAATCACAGTGACACTGTTCATGAGCAGAGGTCTTAAAATGGCTATGTTGAAAATTTGGTGAAAAAATTCCTAAAATGACTGTTTTACAAGCGTGCGTTGCGCAGTTCCTACGCACGCCTTTATGGATCAAAATTTTCAATGTTTGCACTCCAATGACTTCCAAATACCTAAACAGCACATAGAAGCAAGCAACATTCGGCATTGACAAATGCTTGTACTTCTTTGTCACTGATTTTTTTAAGCCATGTCCAAGTGCCAAATACCACTGCAAACACCTGCAAGCGAACGTTCGGCATTGACAAATGCTTGTTAATAAATCTCTCAATGAATCAACAGTTCCCACTGACTGGTCAACAGCATATGTGACACCAATTTTTAAAAAGGGGAATAGATCAGATGCAGAAAACTACAGACCTATAAGTCTGACCTCTGTGCCATGTAAAATACTAGAAAAAATAATCAAAATCTTAATGGAAGAAGAAATGTTGTATTTAAACCTTCAAGACACCACACAATATGGTTTTAAACAAGGACACTCAACTACTGCTAATTTAATTGCCTTCTATAATCAAATTCACAATAAATTAGATGTAAGAATCCCCATGGATATTATTCTCTTAGATTTCAGTAAAGCTTTTGATCATGTATCTCATACAAAATTAATTAACAAACTGATATTACTAGGAATTTCTACACATCTAACCAATTGGGTGAAAAATTGGTTAACAGACAGGACCCAACAAGTCAGAATTAATGGAGTATTGTCTGATATGGGTGAAGTGACCAGTGGGGTGTCATAGGGCTCTGTGCTCGGACCTGTCCTGTTCAATGTCTTTATTTCAGACATGCAGGTTAGTTCAAACACCCACCTATCAAAATTTGCTGACGATACCAAACTGGGAGGAAGGGTTGACACTCCAGACAATATAAATCAACTGTGTACAGATTTACACCAAATTGAGAAATGGGCAACATTAAACGGTATGGAATTTAACAATAACAAATGTACTGTACTTCATCTTGGTACCAACAATCCACATCAAACTTACAAACTAAATAATACACTTCTAAAAACAACAAAGTATGAAAGAGACCTTGGAATAAACATTAACAACAAATTATCTTCAAGTGACCACTGTAACAAACTAGCTAAAAACTCAAATGGATTACTCAGAAGAATAAACCGCATATTTGTATCAAAACTCGAAAACTGTATTATTCCTCTGTACAGGACTTACGTTAGACCACATTCTGATTATGGGTCACCATTTTGGAGCCCATATCTCAAAAAGGACATAGCTACTATTGAGAGCATCCAAAGAACAGCAACAAGGATGATACCTCATTTGGCACACCTACCATACATTGTTAGACTTAAAAAATTAAAACTTTACTCATTAGAAACTAGGCGGTTAAGGGGAGATCTCTTATTTCTTCACAAAATTTTGAAACAACCAAATATGATGCAACACTGTGGATTAAATTATACAAAAAGGAAATTAGTTCCCAGATTACACAACAAACAATTAATTGTCCCAAAAGCAAACACTAACAAAAGACTACACTTTTTTACAACCAGAGTCCCCAGAATATGGAATACACTATCCAATGATCTTGTTAATACCACCAATTTTGAGACATTTAAGATCAAATTAGATCTATGGTTGAATACCACTGGCAAACAATGATCCACAACATTGTGGGAGATACTCTCAATGGGCACCATGCCTCCTTGTATCTCATCCAACCAAGTAATACCAAGTAAAGTAAAGCACAAAATGGATTTTATGGTACCATTCAACAGAAGTTGGGATAGTAGGGATAGTCTGGTTGCAACAGTGCTGAAAAATGTCTTCTTAGCACAGGCCGATATTAAAACAATATGTGGTTTCTAACTACCAATTAAGACCTCAGCAAAGTCCCCCAGTATGCAAATTTCTGGCATGAAAGCATGGTCTAACCCCAGCAAGGGATCCAGTCGACACCTGATCTCCTCTCAAAAGAGTGTGACTTTTTCACAGGTCCAAAGGATATGCAATAGTGAGCCCTGTTCCTTCTGACACCTAGTGCAAACATCCAAAATCAACCGCTCCATTCTGTAAAGTTTAATTGGAGTATGAAACATGTTATGTAAAATTTGGAACTGCATCAGATGATACCTGTCCCACTTAGTATATTTATAAGTGTCTCTCCAGATATGAGACCAGTCATGGGGCCTCCCTGAGCAGGTAGAACCTGGTCCCAAGAATAGAAAAAATCAGATTCTTTCCCAGAGAGGAGATCCCACAACTGTGCATGAAAAAAGGCTACAACATGCTAAATGGGGGTGCTCGAAATCAGGGGGAGCAGTTTTTCCCCATACTCCTTGGTCCACAGACAAGCACCAGAATGTTGAAGCAGCATATGTCTAAGCTGAAAGTACTTAAAACACATAGATGGGAGCCACTCAAATTTCTGCTGAACTTCTGCAAAAGTGATGCGTCTGCCAGCAGACAACAAGTTATCCACCGACAAAAACTCTAGAGAGGGCCAGACTGTCTGAGTCAGCATCTTCCTAGCAATCTTTAAATTCTGGTTACCTAAGATAGATTGGGTAGAATTGTGATATGGATCCTGATTTACCAAGGACATAACTGGTTGTGGGCATAAAGGGAAAAACCAATGGGGTACTTTTTAAAGAGCCAGGGATCTTCTTAAGGGGGACAAACAACAAGACACATGGATTCAGTCCTAAGTGGGTGCACAATGAATATTCACTGTCCAGCCACTGGGGAGTGCAAACAGAATCTGGGCCCTTGGAAGCCGGACGAAACCATAAAGAAAGACAGTAACAGTGTATAGCCAAGTAATAAAGGTAGACATTAGGAACCTTCAACCCCCCCCCCAGCCTCTCTAGATCTCATTAGCTTCATCAGTGCTCTCCTGGGAGGTTCCTTGCCATAGAAAATTCTACTGACTTTAAGAAACCATGCTTTTGGTAATGCCAGGCCAAGCATAGTAAGGGGATACAGAAGTCTTGGGAGAATGTTCATCTTAAGGATATTCAAGTGACCCCATAATGACAGGGGTAAGAGCGACCATCGATTAAGGTCCACCTGAATTTGTGTAAGCACATGGTCCAGATTGTATTGCTTTAACTTAAATGGATCAGAACCAAGATACAGTCCTAAATATTTTAATTTGTCTTTAACCCACAGAAAACCCAATGTTCCAGACTAGCATGGGTCGTCGCAGCATTTAAGGGTAGGACTTCTGTTTTGGAGCAATTAAGTTTGTAATTGGAAATAGCACCAAACTGATTTATGATGTCTAAAACTGCCAGTGAAGAAATAGAAAGGAGCGTGACATGCAGAAGGATATCATCTGCATAAACCGACAACTTGTATTGTGATGGGCCCAAAGGGATGCCATGAACTCACAGGGAGAGGTTAATTTTCCTGATCAGGGGCTCAAGATATAAGTTAAACAAAAATGGGGATGCTTACTGAGCACCTTAACAGGATAGGGATGATGGTGGATCAGGACAGCAGGTGGGCCTCTTCTAACTGGTAGGTATACCAACTAGGGGTACCAGTACATTGCAATGCTTTGGTAAGGTGCCCAAGCAGGAAAAATGCACTTGTGGCAAAATCAGGAGCTCAATGGTGAAGCAATTCTCAAACCAGCTGGATGAGGATGCTTGACAACTCTCTGGAACAGCTGTTGATGGCTCGAGATATAGACACAGATCATATTAAATGGAATACAGTTCAGGGCAATTGCTAAGAGCTGATAGCATTTGCCACAGTTCAGGGGCAGTTGCCAGTAGTAGAGGGCAAATCACAGTGTTCGGGGGCAGTTGCCAGCAGCAGAGGGCAAATTACACAGTTAAGGAGCGGTTGCCAGTAGCAGAGAGCAACTAACCAGTTTGGGGGCAATTGCCAGTGGCAGAGGGTGAATCACACAGTTTGGGGGCAGCTGCCAGTAGCAGAGGGCAGACAACCAGTTTGGGGGCAAGTCTAAGTAGCAGAGGGCAAATAACAGTTCAGGGCAGTTCTCAGTAGCAGAGGGCAAATATAGTTCGGGGCAATTCTCAGTAGCAGAGGGCAAATAACACTATTCAGTACAGTTCAGCAGTTCATTCACAGCATCAGCAGCATTTTCACTTAAATTCACCTAATACCAGTCCTGGAAATCGCTCCCTTTTCACTGGCCCTTTTACTGGGCTTACTAGCCCACTGTAGTGCTCGGTCACCTCTACAAGTGGTCCAGTGACGGGGAAACTTATAAACCCCCTCCCACCAATGCATCCTTAGTCACTGGAACAGTACCCTCTTGCTCAATTTATTGAAACAATACCTAAAAATAATAGTAAGCTTGCTTTTATTTCATGTATGGGGCTTGCCTTGCCCCTTGATCTGCCTCTAAGGAGCTGTTGTCCTAAATATTTATTAATCTTCCATAAAGCCTGTTGCTCTAGCCCTGAACTCTGCCCTACTCTGCCTCTGGGAGCTTTCTCATAAATATTTATTCTCTACAGTGGCAGAGCCTGGTGCCCTTAGCTCCACCCCTGTGGAGCATAATCATAAATATTAATTTTCCCCCACAACAGAGCCTAACAGCCCATAACTCTGTCCCTGGGCATTGCTTGCCTGAATTAATATTAATTTACTAAAATTAGACCTGCTGCCTGCCCCCTTTTGATTCTCATCCAGCCCAAGAGGTGCCCCTGCCACCTTAAACAGCTTTATTTTAAAACTTCAGGTGGTCAGCACCTAGCTGTTGGTGCTGCTTCCAATTCACTTCCCTGGCCCATGGTGAAGAAAGAGAAGAAAGGAGGCTGGGAGATTCCCTGGCAGAGGGAGGGACTGTAGGGGGGAGCTTCGGAGGCCTTGCTGCTTCTGGGTGGTTCACCCATCGCTCCTCGGATCCAACGCTCTTCCTAGAGATGCTGCTTCCACCGTGCCACCATGTGGGACCAGAGGAACTTTGATTTTAATTAAAACAAAAAACACAGGGCTAAACTGAGCCCACACTGTGATCCTGACTCACCAAAAGGACCGCCGCCACATACAGGCTTGCCGCACAGCACTGGCTTGAAAAACAGTTCACTGATCAGAAGAGAGGCACCACAGGAGAGCCAACAAAATGGGCTTCAGCTATCCAGGTAAGCCCTGTGCTTCCTGTTACTCTTACTCAGTCTGACTCCTTCCCCCCTCAGCAACTGACTACTCAGAGCAACTGCTGACTTAAGTTTCAAAAAGTGCTCAGGGTTCCAGCTCTCAAACCTTGAGCCCGCATTCCCTAACATTTTGTTTTAAATACAAAAATCATGTGCTGGACAGGGCAGCAGTCGCAGTGCGTGGACAGCCTCAGCTCATGCTGCTTGCTTGAGTGGGGTTCTGAGCAATAGCAGACAGCGAGGAAAAGGAAACGTTTTTTTTTTGTTTTAGTTTTAAAGCTGATCCTCTGCTTTGCGATGGGGAAGGGGCACCTTACTGGGAGGTCTCCATGCACTGCCCCTATGCCACACCTATTGCCCACACTACAGAGGGGCTCTAAGGGGCACTTTATTTATTTATTTATTTATTTTCTGTTGGACCCCATACTTTGGGGGCAGTACAGTACTTAAAAGCACTGGCATTCAATGACCCCAGAAGCACTGAGCCTGGTAACCAGGAGCTCAATACTTGCCACAGTAGATTAAGGACTTGTCATTTACAGTGCAATAACGGACTCCGCATTAAAAAGAATTAAGACACTCTTGAACAAAGCCTGCAGGCTGGTCCTGGGGGCTGATCCGTATACCCATACCTGTCGTCTTTATGGTGAGACAGGTTGGCTCCCCTGCAGCAAAGGGTCAAGTACCAAGCCTACCTACTCAGGAAGAAAGCACTGGTGGAATTAACACCTGCCTCAACTGCCCATATCTTTCAACATGCTAAATCCTCTAAAACTACCAGGAGTTCAATTAAGGGTGTGCTCCACGTACTCTTTAGGCACGCTACCTTTTCCCAGTGTGCTCTATCCGTAAGGGGGCCTCAATGGTTCAAAGAGCTGTCAATCTCTCTGGCTGATTGTGGGAAAATTGTGCCCTTTAAAAAGGAATTACAGTACATCTACTGCTGGCACAAGTGAATCCTTGTGAATGCCCCCTTGATCTGTGCTCCCACGTGGATTACCCTGGCTAGCTCCCCACTACCCCTAGCTACCCTTAGTTATCCCCCTCCTCCTTTCCACTCCCTTTTTCAATTTCTAATTTCCCTCCACCTCTTGCCTAGCCCTGCTTTTTCCCTTACCTCTCCCCCTAGCTCGTCATCTCCCAGACAAGGCCTAGTGGGCTGCTATCTAGAAACATGACAGCACTTCTGACATATCCCTGGCAAACTCTTTCCGCGGTGCTTGACCTTTCCCTTTCCCCACTCTTTGTTCTCTCCGCTGGCATGCTTGTTGCTCTCTGGTGCTATCGCCATGGTTACTCCCTCCTTACACTTAGGCCCATCCTTCCACCTTTCCCTTCTTTTTCTCCTAATCAAAATAACTGTTTATCTCCTACCTCTAAACTACCTAGTCCTCCATAATTCCTCCCCCCACCTTTTAATTATTCCTGACAATGCCTTTATCAGGTGGTTACTTATAACTACTGGTTGCAATTAGTAATAAACTGGCAACTCTCACAGACAACAGCCACTGTATAACATTACTAGATGATGATTCATTTTAAGCGTGCATCTCTGTAACTATGTTCTTACTTAACCATGGTTATTATTCCAGTAACTTGTTTGTATTCATCTTACCTGTTACTCTGTTTCTTGTATTTTGACTTGTTTTGTACTGATTTGTCTGTGTACCACCTCGACTTGGAGCCTTTGTAAAAGAGCCCTCTGTGCTCAAAGGTATTAATCCAAAATGTGAAATAAAAAAAAAAAAGCAATTGCAAGGATTCTAGACTTCTATAGAATTTATATACTTTAAGCAGTTTCAAGGATTTCAGACTCTATGACATTTGTGAAATTCTGAAACTCTATAAACTTGCAAAACGTCTTAAGCTCTATGACACTGGCCAAGGGTGGCCCAAGGTAGTAGTCTGGTTAGCCTTTGTTGCAGCTGTGAAGGATGACTTGCACATGGACTCTACTAGCAATGAAGTGCACACAGGAAGGTGGTTTTAATGATGATGACCAACAGGTCGACTCTACAAGCAATAAGGTGCACACAAGAAGGTGATTTCAGGGGACAAATACACTGGAGTGAATTGAAGAAAGGCACCTACAGGAGGGACAGAAAAAAATGTTACTTCCAAGAAAGAGGACCACCAGAGGATACTCCTTGTCTCCTGGACTGAAGAATTTAACTGCCTGGGAAAGTTTGTATCAGACTGACAGACCAAAGGCACTTTAAGACTTCTTTATCAGTAAATAGGTTGTGGCAGACTGCCGATAAATGTGGGACAACTGGTTTCTTTCACCAGATCATCTGGGTGTCAGTAGGGGGTTCTTGGCAGACCACTGAACAGGGTCACACTAAACACACAAGAATTTGTAATAAAAGTTTCTTGAGCTTTCATTAGTCTGAAATCTTGCACTTTTGTCACTCAGAGTCTTGCTGCTTTTGTTATTCCTCAACAAGAAAAATCCCACCCCGCTGTGCATTGGAATCTTTAACTGTTGAGCCAGGGCAGCTCCTATACATCCTCCACTTTCTTAGTGGGGTAGGGACGCAGCAATGATGAGTAGCTGGAGGGGCCTGTCCTGACAGTCTCATAACTCTAGCCGGGTCAACCACCCCAAATTGTAGTACAAACGGTGTACATTTAAATAGTTCCTTTGCAGATAGAGTACAACACAGGTTTGGCAGTTTGTTTCACAGTTTGGGGCACAACACAGGTCTGACAGTTTGTTTTGCAATCAGGGCACCACATAGGTTTGGCAGTTCACTTTGCAGTTAAGGCAAAACATAGGTTTGGCAGTTTGTTCTGCAGTTAAGGTTTGGCAGCTTGTTTTGCATTTTACCGGTTTGGCAGTTCACTTTACAAATAGGGCATAACACAGGTTCAACAGTTTGTTTTGCAACACATGACACAACACAGGTTTGGCAGTTCATTTTGCGACATAGGACACAACATAGGTTCAACAGTTTGTTTTGCAACATAGGACACAACACAGGTTCAACATTTTGTTTTGCAACACATGACAACACAGGTTTGGCAGTTCATTTTGCGACATAGGACACAACATAGGTTCAACAGTTTGTTTTGCAACATAGGACACAACACAAGTTTGGCAGTTTATTTTGCAGTTTACATGTTTGGCAGTTCACTTTACAAACAGGGCATAACACAGGTTCAACAGTTTGTTTTGCAGCATAGGACACAACACAAGTTTGGCAGTTCATTTTGCAGTTAGAGCACAACACAGTTTTGGTAGTTTGTTTGGCAATCAGGGCACCACTCAGGTTTGACAGTTCGCTTTACAATTAGGGCAGAACACAAGTTTGATAGTTCATTTTGGGAATAAACCTGGTGCCCACCCCCACCAGACTGTTTTCTAATGGCTGGCTTTTCTTACCCCACACTGTGGGCAGTGTTTTCTTTCTAGGGCCCTGCTGGGTCCAGTTCCACAACTGTGGAACAACTTTCAGCCACCTCTGGAGCACTTCTGAGGTGGGGCAACACCCTCCGGCCTTGTCCATTTGCTAGATTTATGTAAACAGATGAGAAAACCTTGGCTCGGGTTTGCTTTATTGGGAGCTCTTTATAGATTAAGACAAGGGTCTCTGGCCCACTGCTCCACCTTCCAGGCAGTCTTCTGTCTGGAGCCTGCCCTGCCCCTTGCTCTGCCTTCTTAGAGCCCATTTTATTTAAAATAAGGGCCTGTTGCCCACTGCTTCACCCTCTGGGTGGTCCCTTTTTTGGGGGGCCTGCCTGCCCCCCGCAGCCTCTGCTGCTTGCCCCTTGCACCATCCAGTGCTTTCCATAAATGTTTTTTTTTTTTTTAACTGTTCTGGCAGTAAGCACCTGACCAGTGATGCTGCTGCCGATTTACCGGCCCAGCCTGGAGTGAATCACTGCTGAGGGGATGATGCTCTTGGAGGCTGGTACTACTGCTGACTGAGGAGGGTTGAGAAGACTCTATGGGTTCTCCAGGAGGTGGGGCCTTGCTTGCTTGCTCTGCCTCCTGGTGCTGACGTTATGCATTACTCCTGCATTTCACCACTGTGGCCTGGATACTAACTGCTGATGACAAGGGACCACTTTGACTTGTAACTTTAAAACAAAATAGCAAATAGGGTTAAACTGAACCCACACCAGTAGCCAATCTGCTGCTGCAGCTTCTCCAACTGGACCACTAAAGCCTCTGCTGCTGGGGAAGGGTTGACATCAGTAGCTGCTACACTGAATGGATGGACAGGAGTCAGAGCCACTTCAGCCTCTTACATTCAGGTAATCCTGGGTTGATGCTGCTACTCTGTCCCCTCCCTTGGCTGGTCGCTAAACTGCACTGCATACTGTTTCTGCCTCTCCCAACAGTTGTAGTTGCATTTCTTTTAAAGACTTGAGGTTTCATTGCTCAAGCTGTGATCTCGAGCCAAATGGCTCATTACTTTTTGAAAAATGTTCACGCATTGGGCAGGGACAGCAGTTCCAGTGCGTGGCTGCCACTATCTTGTGCTGCCTGCTGGGGTGGAGTCTACGAGAGAGCAGACAGTGAGGAGATAGTTAAAAAATTGTTAAAGGACAAATAAACAGGCATTTTCTGTATTTTAACACATCATTTTGAATTTATCATGTACGTTAACTCATACCTGTTGTTGCCAATGTACATACTTATTTTTCTTGTAACTAATACGTGTTTTCATGTTTTTTAGATTTTAAATGCAGCCCAGCAGTAACGTGCTCTCACTACAGTGCTAATAAGGTCCCATCTGATCAGCAAGTGTGACCTCAATTGAGTGAGCGAAGGTGATTGCCGTCATGTTTTTATATTTTTTTTATTTTAGTCTTTGGTAACCAGGTAAGGCCCACTAGGCTCAAGTGCCTGTTTTCAGGGGCGACCTGGGAGCCCTGGGCGGTTAAGTGACTTGCTCAGAGTCACACTGTATGCAAGTGGGGGTTGTGAGAATCAAACCTAGGTCTGATCTGCTGAATGTACCAAGCTGTTCACAGCTCGTTACTCTAACCTCTAGTCTATACTGCCAGTCATTGACGGAGTGCCTCTATTACATGTTTCTCTGCTTGGCGAACTGTTTAGAAAAAAAATATTTGGCAAGCAGTGGCTCATTCCAGTTATTTTGATGATGAAAATTTCTTCCACCTAGTCCAACCATATATGTTTAACCCAGTTCGTGCAGAAACCACGGAAGCAATTGTGCAATTAATTGTGGGGTGGGGAAGCACATGGGATGGGAAAGAACTCTTTGCACAGGATAGGCTGCACCTGAGTAAGGAGGGCTCGGGGATCCTGAAACAGGCTAGAATACATCGGGACCAAAATTAATTTAAACTGAGGAAGGGGGGGAGCCGGTAAGGCAAGGCAAATTTTATTTTTATGGTGGCCAATCCCGGAAGTTCTGGGTGCCTAACAAAAAATTACACATAAAACAATTAATTAAAAATCAATAAATAACAAGTAAATAAAATCAGAGTTCCAATAATAAAATTCTCTACTAGTCCTGATTATTCTATATAGGCCAGACTGAAGAGGTGTGCCTTTAACTTCTGTTTGAAAACACTGATCGAAGGGGCCTCCCGGACTATAGCTGGAAACGTGTTCCACAGGGTCGGCCCAGAGACACTGAAAGCTTGGTCACATTTCTTGAGCTGAACCCTGGGAATATCCAGGAGGCCCCTCAAGGAGGAGCGGAGGGAGCGAGCAGAGGTCACAGGTGTCAGGAGCTCCGACAGGTAGCCAGGACCCAGCCCATATAGGGCCTTATAAGTGAGCAAGTCCACCTTGAAAAGGACCTTCCACCTGACTGGCAGCTAGTGCAGAGCACGCAGGACCGGGGTCACATGACAAGACCTAGACAGACCCGCCAGCAACTGGGCTGCTGCATTCTGCACCAGCCACAGCCAGCAGAGGGTCCCTCCCATGACCCTGAAGTAAAGAGCATTACAGTAGTCAAGCCTAGAGGTGACAAAGGCATGTACCAGAGTTGGCAGATCCTCGTGCGGAATGAGATCTTGATCCTGGCGATGTTCTGCAAGTGGTAAAAAACACTCTTGACCATAGACTACACCTGATCTTCAAAGGTCAGCCTGCTATCCAGGATCATACCTAGATTTCGAACCCTCGGGGAAGCAACCAACAGAGAAGACCCCAGGAAAAGACCTATGTCAGCTCCAGGTTGCAACCCATCATGCCCACAACTTGGCTCGATCACTAGCACCTCTGTCTTATCTGCGTTTAGTCTCAGCCAGCTGGAAGCCATCCAGTCATTAATTTTAGCCAGACAGGTGTTAAGCACATCGACAGCATCAGATGTTCCATGTGCAAATGACAAATACAGCTGGGTGTCATCTGCATAGCAGTGAAACGTCATGCTATATTGTTGAATGATCTCACCCAGGGGCAGCACGTACACCGTGAACAGCATCGGCGACAAGATCGAGCCCTGTGGAACTCCACATGATACGGGCATTGGGGAGGAGGAGAAATTCCCCATCATCATCCGCTGCACCTTATCAGACAAACAGGACTCAAATCATCGATGACAACCCTGGCAAGTTCACAAAACTCACAGAGCCGATCAAGAAGCACAACGTGGTCCACCATGTCAAATACCAATGACAGATCAAGGAGCACAAGAACTGACCTGTCTCCTCTATCTCTGGCCCTGAGCAGATCATTATGTAGTTTAACTAGAGCTGTTTCTGTACTGTGTCTGGCCCGAAAACCCAACTGAAATGGATCATAGATGTCGAAGGACATGAGGTGATCCTCGAGCTGTTGTGCCACTAATTTCTCCACAACCTTGCTCACGAAAGGCAGGTTGGAGATTGGACGGTAATTCGCCAGGATGTCTGGCTCAAGAGAAGACTTCTTAAGAAGGGATCTCACCAGCACTTTTTTCAAAGCCGCTGGGAATACCCCCTCCACCACTGAGCACCTGGCAAATCCCAGCGAACACTGGGCTAACAGCCTCAGCACATCCCATTAAGAAACGCGTCGGGGCTGGGTCCAGTTCACAACAGGTGTGCTTCAGCTCTAAGATCACCTCAGTCACCTCAGACACCTCCATCAGCCTAAACTCCTCCCAGACAGGCAGAGTGCCTCTGCTCCTACTAGTCTGACCACTGCAAGGCAAAAGCCTCCCTAATGGAATTCCCAACCAAATAGATGCCACTCCGTCAGAGAAGAACAGAGTAACCTCTTCACACAAGGTGGATGAAAAAGTCTTCTTTGGCTGTAGACAGGCAGGATGGCGAAGCCTATCCACAGTCTGACAAAGCTGAGAAGGTCTGTTCCTCCCTGCCGCATTCTCCCTGGAAAGGGGGATACAAGAAGCAGTCACCAAAAGAGGAAGACCAAAAGGCCTGCCCCCCTAGGAAAACAGGAGGGAGGGGAGGGGAGTCATACAGAGGGCAGTAGCAGGTGTGGGGGACTGGGAAAGGAGTGGCAGGGGATATGGTGGAGAGTAGCATCCTTGAACGCAAGGAGCTTGGCAGATAAATTAGCCAAGTTTCAGACAATGGTGGCAGAGGAGGAGGTGGATAATAGCAGCTGTCACTGAAACGTGGGCCACCAAATACCATGACCGGGGACCTCACAATCCCTGGATACAAGGTGTACCAGAAAGATAGAGAGGGAAAGGGGATGGTGCAGCTCTCTACATGAGGGAAGGGACACTGTGTACCAGGGGGAAGAAGGAAAGCCAGAAGCCTTATGAGATCAGCTCCAAAACACCAAGGGAAGGAAGATTAGATTGGGAGTGGTGTACAAACCACCCTCACAGTACGAGGACATGGACAGGGAGTTGGGGGAGCAAATCCAAAAGATAAGCAGCGGGGGGAGCACTGTCATAGTGGGTGACTTCAATCTGCCTGGGGTTGACTGGAGCACCATGGCTACCTCTAACACAAAAGAACAGATAGTGCTGGAGGCTGTACAGGACAGCTACTTAGTGCAGAGTGTGATGGAGCCACCAGGGAGGGTAATGTAATGGATTTTGTGTTAGCTAACAGGGACCAGGTCCAGGATGCCATTGTGCAGGACCCTCCAGCTGGCAGCCATCACAACACAGTGTGGTTCTCCCTCCACACCGGTAAGGAGGCAACCAGGACCAGTACAAGAGTGGTGGATTTTAGGAAGGCAGATTTTCTCAGGATGGCCAGTATCCTGGAGGGGCATCTTGCTACAGTCTGCCCGGGGATGGCTGCAGAAAGGGCCTAACGGAGGCAACTGACACATGTGCCAAGACCCAGAGCAAGAAGTCCAGGTCTAAAAAAAAACAAGCTGGCTCAGCAAGGAGGTAGCAGAAAAGGTGACGGAGAAGAGACTGGCCTTCAACAGGTACAAAAAGACTGGAAGGAAGGAGGACAAGTGGGAGTATATGAAGAAATCCAGGGAGGTGAGTAGGGCAGTCAGGACAGATAAAGCCGCAAGGGAGCTGAGACTGGCACAGGGGATTAAGGAGGGGGAAAAGGATTTCTTCAAGTACATACAAGAGAAGAGGAGCTGTAAAGATGAGACTGTCCGGATCAAGAGGGAAGGGGGTTGGGCAGAAAATGGGGAAGGTCAGGCAGAAGCTCTCAATGAGTGCTTCTGTTCTGTGTTTACTAATAAAAAGGATAGGCCAATTCACAGGGGAAAGGAGGGGTAGGCAAAGGGGGAGCAGAGGTGGCAGATGGGGTCATCAGATTTTTAAAAGGACTGAAAGCCCTGAGGGTGGACAAAGCCCCGGGACTGGATGGAGTACATCCAAAAGTCCTGAAGGAGTTGGCAGAGGTATTGATGGGCCCATTGGCAGACCTGTTTAACACCTCACTGGAGACAGGATGCGTGCCCAGGGACTGGAGGATGGCCCATGTAGTGCCCCTTCACAAGAGTGGTCCTAAGGACGAGCCAGGTAACTATAGACCGGTAAGCTTGACATCCATTGTGGGGAAGTTAATGGAGACCATTCTCAAAGAGAGATTGACAATCTTTCTGGAGGAAAATGGTTTCCAGGATGAAAGGCAGCACAGGTTTGTCTCAGGTAGATCCTGTGAGACAAACCTAATTGACTTTTTTGATTGGGTCACAAGGGTGGTTGACGGGGGCCATGCTGTGGATGTCCTGTACCTGGACTTCAGTAAAGCCTTTGACTCAGTGCCCCACAGGAGGTTGCTGGGCAGGCTGAGGAGCCTAGGGGTCAGGGCCACGTTAGTGGGTTGGGCTACAAGCTGGCTGCAGAACAGACAGCAGAGGGTTATTGTGAGGGGGGAAGCTCCAAACCAAGGCCCATGACCAGCGGGGTTCCACAGGGCTCGGTGCTAGGCCCAATTTTATTTAACATCTTTATCGGGGACATAGGCGATGGGCTAAAGAGTATAATCAGCCTGTTCACTGATGACACGAAGATATGTGCAACAGTGGACAGTGAGGAAGAGAGGCAAGAACTTAGGGAGGATCTGGCAAAACTCAAGCAATGGTCAGGGGAATGGTAGTTGGGGTTTAACGCTAAGAAGTGCAAGGTCAGGCACCTTGGACCCAGAAACCCCAAGACCACCTACTGGCTGGGGGCCTTGCTTGCTCTGCCTCCTGATGCAGGTGTCTGTTTATGAAAAAGAGAAAGACCTAGGGGTAATAGTCATCGGAGATATGAAGGTATCAGCACAGTGCCAGAGGCCAGCAGCTAGGGCCAGTCAAACCGGGTGCATAGCCAGGGGAATCACCTCCAGGAAGGAAGAGGTCATCCTGCCACTGTACAGATCACTGGTAAGTCCACACTTGGAGTACAGTGTACATTTCTGGTGCCCATACCTAAAAAAGGACATTAGATTACTAGAGGGGGTGCAGCGTAGGGTGACTAAGATGATCCAGGGGCTGGGAGATCTACCCTATGAGGAGAGATTGAGGGCTGAACATATATTCCCTGGAGGAAAGAAGGGAGGGAGGGAGGATATGATACAGACCTTCAAATACTTAAAAGGCATAAACAGGGCTAAGACGGAGGTTATTCTGCTTTAAGGGGGTCACAGAAGGCAGTCTGAAGTTAGAAAGGGGAAGATTCAGGAGGGAAATGAGGAGGCATTACTTTACAGAAAGGATGGTGGAAGGCTGGAAAAAACTACCGGAGGGCTTGATTACGTTAAGGACAAGGAACAGTTTTAAAAGAGGGTGGGACAGAGTCAAAAGGAGGGTACATACAGATTTATTTATTTATTGAAAATGTTTCCCCGGGAAAGACACACTGAACAAAAAGATGCTCGTCTCACGGTGCGACCTGGGGGTTACAGTGGAGGCAGGTATACATACAATAGTTGAATTTAGAAGTAGAGCAATACAGAAATGTACATTACATTTGATCTTGTTACATAAAGGAGAACAGAACTAAGAACAGAGGCAGGAATAAGGAAGGGGAGGATGGGCTGGGAAAGGGAGGGGGGCAGTTGCAGTAAAAGGATACTGTGAATTGCACTCTCGGGCAGACTTGATAGACCTTTGGGCCTTTTTCTGCAGGCACTTTCGTATGTTTGTGTCTGACTCTGTGTCTTTGACAGATGAAGAGTCAACAGATGATGGCTCTGCACAGTCCGACAGGCTGTCAATGGATCCCAGTACATGGTAACTGGAAAATTAGGGCTATTTTATCATTTAGTAGTAGTGCGTTCATAAAATATTAAATTAGTGCCCCCAACTGTGGTGTTTTATGTTTCTTGTGTGCTTTTCTTTCACTGGGGTGGAGGGGGAATTCCACAGAGAATGAAAACCAAAATGTCTTGATATGGAAACAAGAATGGTTTCTGTCTAATTATGCTCGTGATCTTGACAAGCAGTTCAAGTTAACCTGTATCACTGGAGCATAATGTGTGTCAGTACTCCATAATGCACATAAAAATGCTATGATATGTGAACCACACACGTGTTCAGTACACTCAATGTAGTGATGACTCGTTGACCCTATCCGGTTACATATTTTACATGTGCAAAGGTGAAAATGTGCCGTAGCCAAATGCTACTGTCATTGCTGTTTTTTATTTTTACACCCTTCCCCCAGATAGCCTTCCTTCAGCAAAGCATACCAGCCCCATCACCCTGACATCCACCAAGACTTACATTTTTGGCTATCTTCCCCCAGGTCCTGCCACCCCTGACATGGTCAGTGAAGTTGAACAAGCCCTAATCAAAGCAGAGGTCCAGTTTGATCCTGCATGCCTAGATGGTCTGGTACGGGTCCTGCAGGCACTCTTCTTTATCTTGCCATCAGGTATTTAACTTTTTTCGCCCCGTAGAGTATGTGATGTGAGCTGATGTCGAAGTGCGCACACCAATGTGTGAAACACATCTGCCCAGTCTTTTTCGGCTCAGGTTGCCTCTCTCCTGGCTTCCACAAGAGCCCAGTCGAGCACCAAGCTGTTCCCTACCCACCCCGTAGAAGGACAGCAGTACCATGGACGCTTGATCCTCCTTTCCCTGGCTGGCAGCTCCATGTTAAAAGTTCAGAAAGGGTGGATATATCACATTGTTTATTCCCCCTAAAATAAAAAAAGAACAAGTTAAAAACAGTATGTACTGAGTCTGACCAGAATTGATCACCTGGTGCACCTGGGAACAGTCTGTCTCTGCTTTCCATTTCATAACACAACCCTATCATATATACAATACACATATGCCCTTGTATATGGAGTCACCCTCCCAACCCCCCAAAATCTGGCACACGTATGTTTTCGAATCCATGTTGTGTGATTTCATTAACCACACACACACACACACACACACACAAATGGCCATCCCAGGTAAGTTTTAAAATCTAGGGTGTGTAATGACCCCACATCTGCCACGTGTTTCATGCCTTTTTTTACATCCTGTTGTCTACCGACACCAGTGTACCAACCCCAAATGCCTGTATGCTGTCATTGTTGTTATCCTTGCTGGGTTTTTTTTCCATATAGCTTTTTTCCTCCTAGCTTGCAGGGGCAAGCTCTCAACCCTGTCTCCGCCCAGTCTCATCCAGCGTCTCATCTTTGCCGTATCTTGGGCCCAGGATCCCCCACGGATTGCCTCCCGTGGCAGGCCAGGAAGGGAAGGGCTGTCCTCCCCCACCCAGAGAACCACATCTAGATTGGGCCGAAGACCAGGCAACAGGGCGGGATGGAATGAGGCAGGCAGTGCAGTGCGGGATGGAATGAGGCAGGCAGTGCTTCAGATACTCCACACCAACCGTTTTTCTATTTTCCCCCTTCCCCATTGCTGGGATGCACATGTCAGCATGTGTACATGAAAGCATGCGCATGCTGCAGAGTCCCACAGCACTTTTCCGTCTTTGTCACCCCAGTTCCACACTACCCTCAAGCCTCCACCTTTTGGCAGTCATTCATTTGAGAATGCCAATCCACTCTGCCTGGGAAAGGACAGCTGTCCTTCAACCCCCAGCAACCCGCACTTGCCAACGAACATGGGCCGCTGATGTGACAAGAGATAAAGCACCAGTGCCTCAGCTGTCCATGACACTGGGTTGATCCTTGTTTTTTTGATGACCCCAGAGTAGCCATGTACAGTAGTGCAGAAGTCACAGTGTCTGAGGATCCCCCCACCACCTCTGTCTCTGTTTGCATATCTAAATTGTTATCAGTGGAACTGAAGCATCCTAACATGCTCTACAGCCATTTGGACAGTAGCAGCAAGCAGACCCCACCACCCAGGTGTCTGTGGATGTGCTCTGACTCCTGGGGCCAGATATTCAAATAGGCGCAAAGTGCAGTACCAATATTTGCACTGCACCTTGCACTTGCCTATGCGCCCAAAGATGCTATATTCAGTGTAATAGCACACTAGCTCTATTTGACTGAATATAGGGGCATGTCAGGCCAGCACTAAGCCACTTAGCGCTGGGCAGACAGGCTCCTAAAATAAGGCACCACAATGTCATGCTCCTGCTCCTGCTCTAAATTTCTGATATTCAAACAAGTCAAATCAAGTTTATTTTTTAAGTGTTGTTTCAAAAGATCACAGCGCTGTAAAGTAAAAACAATAAAATTAAAATTACAATAATAAACAGAATAAGATCAAGTAATAAAAAATACTCATAGTAACAAAACTGTCACAGTTAAAATACTCAGATTCAGATTCCCAAAAGCTAACTATCATTAGGGTTGGGAAAGGCTAACTGAAATAAGTAAGTTTTCAATTTTAAAGCTCTTGATGGTCAGACATTCTCTAATCCGATGAGATTGAGAATTCCACAGGGTAGGGGCCTCAAAAGCAAAAGAGTGGGCCCCAAAGGTCTTTAATCGAACCCTGGGAACCTCTAACAATCCCCCGTCAGCGGAGCAGAGAGAGCGGAGGGGGCGGTAAGGACAGAGGAGATCTTGCAAGTAGCACAGACCCTGTCCATATAGGGCTTTGTAGGTCAGTAACCTGACCTTGAAGGTGATACGCCAGTACACAGCAGCAATTGCAGGCCATGGAGCACAGGAGTGACATAGCAAGATCTCGATAAGCCAGTGAGCAACCTGGCTGCTGCATTCTGCACTAGCTGCAATCAGCAGATATGAACCCTCGGTAGCCCTAGGTATAGAGCATTGTAGTAATCACAGTATGAGGTTACAAAGGCATGGGCCAACATTGGAAGATCACCAGGTGGGACCAGGTGCTTGATCTGGGTAATGTTCCTCAGATGGAAAAAAGAGGTCTTAACAACAGTAGACACCTGAGACTTTAATGTCAGGCTGATATTGAATACAACACCCAGATTTTGCACCCGGTCCGAGGTAAACAACTGGTCACACCCGAGTCAGAGCCCAGATGGTTGACCTGCTGACAACCCCAAACCATGGTGACCTGGGTCCGCAACCAACACCTCAGTCTTGTCCGAGTTCAGCTTCAGCCAACTGGCACTCATCCAGTCCTGGATCTCGGAGAGGCAGCTGTTAAATACTGAGACCATCCCACTCTGCTCGGGTGCAAAGGACATGTACAGCTGAGTGTCATCTGCTTAGCAGTGAAAGCTCAGCCCATACCACCTTACAATGTCTCCTAACGGCAGCATATACACTGCAAACAGCATGGGGGACAGCACGGAGCCCTGCAGAACCCCATGTGACAGGGGAAGGGGAGACTGAGGAATACAGTAGATCCCCGACACCACCCTCTGAGTCCTGCCAGTGAGAAAGGAATGAAACCATCTGAGAAGTGTACCAGACAGTCCACAGAAAATCTGCAGGCACTCCAGCAGAACCCCATGGTCTACAGTGTCAAAAGCTGCAGAGAGATCAAGAAGAACTAAGATGGTACGGCTCGTCCGATCTCTCGCTATCAGGAGATCACTAAACACTCGAACCAGGGCAGTCTCGGTACTATGTCTTTCTAAACCCTTACTGGAGAGGATCATAGACATTATGAGATGTTAAGTGGTTATCCAGCTGCACTGCAACCACCTTCTCAATAACATTACCCACAAAGGGTGGGTTGGAGACTGGTTTGTAGTTCGCTAAGCAGTCGGGATCGAGGGAAGATTTCTTCAGGAGGGGTACTACTACTGCCTCCATCAGGGGGTCCAGAAACACCCGTTTCCAACAAGCACAAGACTATCTCAGTGAGGATTGAGCTGATAACTTCAACGCACCTCACTAGGAGGCGCATTGGGCCCAGATCCAAACTACAGTAGGTTGGGTGCATATCCTGGATAACCTGCACAATGTTATTGATCACCAACCGGCTGAAATCGGACCAGATAGATGGGATGCTTGCCACCTCACACTGATCACCGCAATGCCCACTTGATGGCACTGAGCGGATCTCCAACGTGATAGCAGAACCATCAAAATGAGCCAACTGGGCATAAAAGGCAATAAGGCGTCACTTGCATGCCCATTATAGGCCAGTTTGCATGGGGAGTCAGGCTGGAGTGCACGGCATCACCCCTAATCACCTGGTCCCTGAGAGCTATCCTGGGTGCTAGTGCCCCCCCCCCGCCAATTGCCGGCCTGATGTAAAAAAGTAAGTCATTATCTGATGCTAGTGGTACCCCACCTGCCAATCACTGGCTGAATATAAACAATTAAGTCATTCCCTTGTGTTAGTGGTCCCCCCTCCACCACAGTTGCATATGGTGACCGGCACAGCCTTCCTCACATCTCCTTGGCCAGCCATCATACATACAGCCATGCAGTGTGCCTCTTATATATGACAGGGTGCTGCACCTTGTCCTATAATAAGAGGCATGCTCCTGACTGTACATACATTGTCAAGGAGGTGTGAGGAGGGCTGTGCCGCCGCCATATGCAACTAATGGAGGGGAGACCAGTAGCACCAGGGAATGACTTAATTGTTTCTATCGACTGGTGGTTGGTGGGGAGGGGGACCACTTGTTCCAGTGAATGACTTAATGTTTAAGTCATGCCGGCGATTGGTGGTGGGGGGGACACTAACAGCATGGAAATAATTAATTTTTTACATCGGGCCAGTGATCATCAGGGTGGCAGACCACTAGCACCAGGGAATTTATTCATTTTTTTACACTGGGCAGGTGATCAGGGGTTGGGGCGGACCACTAGCACTAGGGAATGCATTCATTTTTCACGTTGTGCTTGCGATCGGGGGGGTGCCAGGGACCACAGGAGACAGGCGTGCTCCCCCAGTGGCAAACCGACTAGGTGGCTGCATTACCTCCTGCAGCTGCTAGGGTTGCCTGGAGTAAGTCTGGATTTTGTTCAGCAGTATTTGCGCTGCACAAAAAGACCACACTAAACTCTTTTGCGCAGCACAAATCCACTGAATATGAGGTTGCACTATTATTCATGGCCACTCCCCACCCCTTGCCCACACGCATGCATTATTTTTTTCGTGGGTGCTAAGTCAATTTGCCCATGCAAATGCCCCTTTGGAACAAGGGCCTCCAGTGCAACAACCAGTTTCTGTGGGCAAACACCCATTAGGACCCGCTCAATCTTTTGAATATCAGGCATCTGATAAGCTGACAGTCATAGCCATCCTGTCACCTCCTTGGTGATATGTCATATGACCTGAAAGGCAGCATGCACACAGATCATACATCAGTCGTTCAATGAGGTGACTGTATGGAGGGGCAGGTTTACATATCATGATTCCCATGACATCAGTGAACACCCCTGTGAGTTTTGTATGATGATTGCTCTTCTTTGAGGTGCAATAATATGTGTGTGCACAGTGAACCACCACTCCATACCGATATGTATAATGATGCCCCTTATTGCATGTAATGTAAACACTGTTCTGTATGATGTTATGCAGACCTGTACAGTGGTGCTGATGAAATCTGGTTTGTGGTTTTGAGCGCCATCACAGAGCAATGATATGAGCCATTCCAGGGTACAGGTGTTTCGTGATGAAGTTGGCATGACACATCAGTGATATGTAACGATATATGTTTACTAGTTTCGTACCAGTTGACATGGCCAGTACACACCAGTGAAATGTAACAGTACATGTGATGGGTCTTGACATACCAACCAATGTAACTTTATATTTTTTCACTTGTGCATTGTGTATTTAGTGAGACACCATTCTTGCTGTACTCAATGACAATTATTTTTTTTGATACGTGACTACTTTTGAGGTTTGTACTGGTTCATGTGAATTATTCACAGCTACAAGTGTCACTGAAATGTACCAACACACTACCACTATGTGTGACACTTGTAAGTTTGACAGGCTTCCCTGTCACGTACACTTAGGCGTTCATACACACTTCTGTGGTACTTTGTTACGAAGTTTTCTTTCAATGACAAAGAGCTGTTGAGGAAGCAAATGTCCATTTTTTTATTTTACTGTGAAATAGTTGTTACATTAACTCTCTTGCAAATAAATGTTTCATCTATATTTTGAAGGTGCACATGTGGTAATTGTGATGTGATGAACACTTCTGCCAAATGCATATTCTGCAAGGAGATACCCATAACTGCAAACATTTGTGAGTAGGACGAATCTGACTGAATCACAAATTTCCACTGTTTCAAAGTAAACTGCCTGGATAACGTTGTTATTCTGGTGTCATTCTATGAATACCTTGATCTGGAAGGACCAACTGATGATGATGTACCTCTGAGCGAGTAAGTACACATCACTATATGTTATATGCTTAGTCACACATGGAGAATTTCTATATTCCTGCAAATTTTCAAAACAGTAACCTACTATGACATTTGGATAACTAGTGCATGCAAGTGAAACATAGAAACATAGAAGTTGATGGCAGATTAGGACTGCAAGGCCCATCCAGTCTGCCCATTTTTTCTACCTTATAAATGTGCCATAGGCCTGTACTCTGTCAATGGCCTATCTATTCATACTCATCTATATTGTTCTCTTATGCCTATCCCATACCTTGTTTGAAGCCCTACACTGTATTCATATCCACCACTTCCTGAGGTAGGCCATTCCAAGCATCCACCACCTTTCTGTGAAAAAGAACATCCTCACATTACCCCTTGTTCGGACTCCCTCTGATCTCGTGCTGTGTCCTCTTGTCCTGTTATTTTTCTTATATTGAAACATGTTAGACTCTTTCACCTTGCTAATGCCCTTAAGATGTTTGAATGTTTCGATCATATCACCTCTCTCCCTCCTTTGCTCTAGGGTATACATATTGAGCTCCGTTAATCTGTCCTCATATGTTTTCTGATGCAGTCCCTACACCATTTTGGTTGCCCTTCTCTGGATAGCCTACGTTTTGTTCATGCCCTTGTGCAGGTGCACCTCCAGTACTGCACGCAGTGCTCCAGATGGGGCCTAACCAGTGTCTTGTAAAGAGGGATCATTATCTCCCTCTTATGACTTGCGATACCCCAGTGCAGAATTACAAAATCATATATCTGTGTTTTACACAGTTACTCTGTTGAAATTATCTCAGACACTGCCACATCTCATACTGAAGTTTGTTAACAATTACAAACTACATTGATCAGTGGTCTTTATGGTTGTTCATGTTGTGCACAAAACAAAGGATTGTGTGTAGCCACCCACACACAACAAGCCTGTGTATGACTCAAGAGGTTGCCATGGCAACCAGATACCTCAAGAGCACAGCTCAAGAGATCCACTGGCTGCCAGGGCAACCTCGAGAGTTGGACACAGGCTTGTCTGTGTATGGGTGACCATACTTAATCTTTTATAGTGTGTGGGCACCCACCTGGATGTGTCATTCTCATTGCTGCAGTCATTGGTCGCAAGACCACCAAACAAACGCAGCTTTCATGATCGACAATGTTTTTTTGCATCAGTGATCAGAGCCATGGTTTGAACGAGGCAACCACATGACGACGTTCAATGTTGTGCTTCAGCAGTGACATCCTCAGTGCATCACAGCAACATCATCACAATTGCTAGTGCAGCACAAGGCTGTTCCAGGTATCGATTTCCATGCAGAACAGCATTCTACCATACACTATATCTGTTGTCTGCCCTGCTGATCTATTGTCCTGGTCCTGTATGGTGATCAGTCTTTAAAGTTCGCAGGGTAGTATGTCATATGGGCGACTCAAATTGAGCGACCCAGTTTTGATCGACTCAGTTTGAGCACATGTTATGTGGGCTACTTCTGGAGAATAGTGAAGTGTGGTTATATCGAAAGTGGAGGATAACAATAGCGAGGGAATAGGACAGTGAGTGGAAGAGGGAGGGACAGAAAATGGGTATGTGGGACATAGTTTGCCAAGACAAGCTGCAGCTGGCCATTTGGTCTAGTGGGAAGGGTGTATACCTGAAGTTTAGGAGGTACCAGGTTTGGGGCTGACTAGGGATGGTAACTTTTTCTTGTGTGATAGCGACTTACATTTTTTTTTTCTGTTCCCCGATTTCCCAGTTCCATGTCCCCCTTGATAACTTGAGTCTCCCCTCCCCTGAGTAGTCCCTGGTAGCCTGTGATTATGGCGACCATGATTGAGCGCTTTCAGAAAGGGTGACTCAATCACAGTGCCTGTGCACAGGGCTACCAGGCAGGGAGGGTGACTGGATGGGGGGGTACGCGTATAGTGACAGGATGTCACTATATGTACACGTGTGCAGGGTAGGGACCTCGCCGTGTGATGGGTGGAAGGGGAGTGAGGGTTTGTGTGGTGTAGTGCGGTGGTGGGCTGCCGAGCTGGCCATGTGGCATGGTGGGTTGGTGGTAGGCTAGGGTTGGGAGGGTGCTGGATTCAGTTCTGGGCATGCGTTAGTTTTGTTGCACCAGTCCGTGAATTTTTTTTCCCTCTTTTACACCCTCCTGGAGTTGAGAATCCTTTAGGGGGGGGGCACAGCCCCATATTAAAAAAAAACAAGTCTCTGGCATCCTTTTATTACGCCAGGAGGTACATCGTCGAAACTGATTTTCAGTTATGTACACTGCGAACAGTGATCGCCTTTCCACGATCGCTGTTATCACATGGAATCATAGCCCCCTGCCGAGTTTTATCCATTGCCTCAGTGTTAGACCCCGCCCCGGAGTTGGTTATAATAAGGACAGGGGGTGCGGGTGGCATAGCCCCCGCATAAAATGTTTAATATTGTAGTGCAACCCAAGTTTGTATTGCGGACCATCACTAATTGTGGGTCTGCTGTTGTGCACATTCACTGATTCTGTGTTCGGCGATGTGCACTCGTCGGTTTTTTGGTAGCTGTAAATCTTTCGCTGTTATGACATGGAACCGTTTGCTGTCATTACTTGCAGGCCTGCTTTGAGTACGGATGTTTCTGTTGCTAAAAGCGCCAAGATATGCTTCATAGGATTATTGCTGTGAAACATATCCAAGTGGATATGTGCTCCATAAAGCCACACATCCTTCGACCTCCTAATAAAATATAACGAAATATACTATGTACCTGAGGT
The DNA here is from genome assembly GCA_016271365.2 of Neoceratodus forsteri. NCBI lineage: Eukaryota > Metazoa > Chordata > Ceratodontiformes > Ceratodontidae > Neoceratodus > Neoceratodus forsteri. The sequence continues at coordinate 723,627,461 of CM028137.1, read as the reverse complement.
TTGATTAACACCCCATGAGTTATTTAAGAGTTCCCTGTGGCTTCTCTGTAAACTTTTAATTAAGATGCACCCACCCCCCAGATTGTGGGTTTGTGGGCATCAATTGACAAAAAAAAGGAAAAATAAGGAAATTAATAACAAGTTCAGTTGCTTTTTGGTTATTTCAAATAAATATGACAGTGTCTGGATGAGAAGTTATGTAATCATCTGTTGCAACTGTGTAATTTCTTTTCTTTTTCTGTGTATATTAGATCTTTCCACCATGTGGCATATTGGAGAATAGTTCATTGGGTTTGGAAGAAGCTTGGAAGGTACAGTAGGAAAATTATACCTGCTTGTGCCATGAAACAAATTTGAGATGCCTTTCCATCAGATGTCTACAAGGGTTTCCAGCCACCACCCACTGCTTTATCACAGATGCTGTAACATATACGTCCCATGTTATGTAATTACATGCAATGTAAAGGTGGATAACTGCATGTTGTGTTGCCTTTTCTACTTATTAGCAGTACTGTTGCTTAGTCTACCTAATCTTCCTCTCACTGTATCTTCCCAGCCTGCCTTTACATAGCATTACACAATGCATACCCGGTAGAGTCCTACAAATTTATCTCACTACCACCACACCGCACCCTCCCAACCCCATTTGGAACTCTGTTCTAAATACTGCAATATGGTGTTTCTGCAGGTACTTGATGCTTGATCACATGTGTAGCATCTGTGATGTACCCCTTTTGCTATAGTCAATTCAGTAAGTTAGTTTGGTGGTACAATGAAACCCAGTTACACAAGTTACAGAAAGTGTTTACTGATGTCACTTTTTATTGAACACAGTTGTGATACTGTATAGACACTAACAATACATAATTCATTATGAATGTGAATAACAATGTTTTTAAATGTTATGAAGTTGATAAACATTGAAAAGTTGATCTTTCTGTTTTGTAGTAGTTCAACACACCACTTTTCTTGAAATAAACCAAACTGAGTACCAAACTGTAATGGCTCATTACAATAAATTCAAATTTAAGTGAAATACACTCTCAGTGATAGTAGTGTAAAACATATATAAAGCTAAGAAATATAATGGTCACTGCCCCAAACCAGGGAATACATGAAACTGCACTGTTGCTTAGCCTAGAAAAATATATTTCTGTTATTCGCCCTGTTTTGTGCTCCTGTCTGGAGCTTATATTCATTAACGGGGACAGGGTTACAGATATCGCAGTGGGAAGACACATGGGGCCTAGTGATCACCATACAATGTTGTTCAATATAAGAACTGCGGCAGTGTTGAGCCTCACAAGGGTGAGGATCCTTGACCTCAGGAAGGCAGATTTTAAAACGATGGCTGAGTGCCTCAGGGATGCCCTTGCGGGGGGGGGGGGACTTAGGTGGAGCGGAGGACCAGTGGGCGAAGCTAAAAGTGGCTATACTGTAGGCAACAATCTATGCATCAGGAAAGTGAGCAAAAGCAAGAGGAGAAAGAGAACACTTTGGTTCTCAAATGAGGTGGCTGGGAAGATAAAGGTAAAAACATTACTGTTCAGTATGTATAAGAAGACACACAGGGAGGAGGATAGGAAGGTGTATCAGAAGAACAGATGGTGGTAGGGAAAGCAGTAAGGGGCACGAAAAGCTAAAACAAAGGAGAGAATAGCCCAGGCAGTAGTGAAAGGGGACAAGACATTTTTCCAGTATGCGAGTGAAAAAAAGGAAGACCAGGTGAGAGAATGTAAGGCTAACAATGGAGGTGGGAGGATTGGGTGGAGGCGGGACCAGGAAAAAGCAGTTATCCTGAACAAATACTTTTGTTCAGTGTTCACAGAGGAAGGGGAATGTGAGGGGCCACATTAAAATAACAGTATGTTCAAAGGAAGGAAGGGGAACACCAGTCCATTTTCAGAGGAGAGAGTCCTGAAGGAGCTCACTAATTTGAAAGTGGAAAAGGCAATTGGACCAGACGGGGTACATCCTAGGATACTGAGGGAGCTCAGGGAGGTGATGGCTGTACCTCTGACAGTCCTGTTCAAACACTCACTGGAGATGGGCATGGTTCCGGAAGAACGAAATAGGACAGATGTAGCCACACTTCATAAAAGTGGTGGTAGAGAGGAGCCTGGGAACTACAGGCCAGTCAACTTAACTTAGTTGGTGGGGAAATTAATGAAATCACCACTGAAGGAAAGAACTGTGGAATGTCTTGAATTCAGTGGCTTACAAGATCTGAGTCAGCAGGGATTTACAACAGGAAGGTCATGTCAAATGAATCTAATAGATTTTTTTGACTGGATGATCAAGGAACTAGATCAGGGTGGAGCGGTAGATGTGGTCTACCTTGATTTCAATAAGGCCTTCAACACCATTCTGTATAGACGACTCTTACGTAAACAGAGCAGTCTAGTAGCGGGTCCAAAGGTGGTACAACGGGTAAGAAATTTTTCAGGGGATAAGCGGCAGAGGGTGGTGGTAAACGTAGTTCACTCTGGGAAGAGAGGGAGGGTGACCAGCAGGGTGCCACATGGATCAGTACTGGGACAGGTCCTCGTCCATGTTTTTATTAGCAACATTGTGAGGGGCTGGATGGAAAGATCTGCATTTTTGCTGATGACACTAAAATCTACAATACGGTATACACTCCAGGATGAGTTGAAAAAAATGAGTAGTGATCTGATAAAGTTAGAGGAGTGATCAAAGGTATGGCAGCTTAGTTTCAATGTGAAAAAAAGCAAAATCATGCATTTAGGGCACAGAAACCCAGAAGTGGAGTACAAAATGAGGGTGGTGGTATTGATGACCACCAAACAGGAAAGGGACCTGAGGGTAATCATATCTGATGACCTAAAGGTGGCCAAACAGCATGACAAGGCATTAGGAAAGCTAGTGGGATGATGGGGTGCGGTATCACCAGCAGAAAGAGAGAGGTGGTGTTATCTCTATATAGCTCACTGGTGAGACCTCACCTGGAGTACTGTGCCCGCTTCTGGAGACCTCATCTGCAGAAGGATATAGACAGAGTGAAGGAGGTCCAGTGGAATGCAACCAAAATGGTGCAGGGTCTACATAAACAATTCTATGAGGAAAGACAGAAAGATCTCAGTATGCACACCCAGGAGGAAAGGAGGGAGAGGGGGATATGACAGAGACTTATAAATGCCTCAAGGGTATAAATAAGGTGCAGGAGGGAAACATTTTTTCAACAAAGAGAAGAGGCTCAAGAACGATGGCTCATTCTATGGAGCTGGAGGGAGTACACTCAGGGGAGATGTGAGGAAGTTCTTCACAGAAAGGGTGGTGGATGACTGGAACAGCCTCCCAGAGGAGGTGGGGGGGGAAACTGTGCAGGGTTCAAGAATGGCATGGGATAGGCATAAGGGAACCTTAGCAGTAAGACGGGGGGGTAGGACCAGAGATCAGGTAGGGTCTGCAGTAATACAGAAGGCAGTGAAAAATGGGCAAGCTAGGTGGGCCAAATGGTCATTATATATCATCAAATTCTATGTTTCTATGTAGTGCTGTGGGCTGTTAAAAATGTTATGCCATGTAGCAGCTGCTTCTCTTACATAGCCACTGCAGACCGTAGATGTCTCAGATGTCTCTGGAACATTACATACATATGCAGACTCATATTTACATAATCTGTTGATGACATGCATACAAAGCTTGCCGTTACAAACACCAACAAAGAAAAAATTGATATACTGTGACCCACATTGGATTCAATTACAGAGGTCATAAGCCTATATTTAAAATTGTGACCTATGCACCTTTATAAGTTCCTGTTTATCAGGATGCACGTACTGATACTAAACAGACATTCATTGGACAGTTCGTTGTTGCTTTCTGCAAATGTGTTCTTCTATTCAATGTATACTCATCTTGCAAACATGCAACCTCACAGATAATGTCACGAACATACGCTGTTATACAATTAAACAGTACATTATTAACAAGGGGCTAGGCATAGCTCGATTTATACTTTCTTAGTTCCTGTTTTTTTAAGCTTTCAAACCATTTTCTTAGAGCAATAACACACTCCAGGACGTGCGGTGATGCCATAAATTACCACACCTCACAGGTGGTTGAAGGCACTCGGACACACCTTGTGCCTCTCAACCCACCTTGTGCGTGTGGTAATTTAGTAGCACCGCACATCCTGTCATGTCTTATTCCTTACTTATCATACTCAGAGAATGCATATGACACCAGTCTTACATTTTAACCTCATGGGACAGATATTCAAAAGTTTGCCCGGCCACAAAGCCTAGTTAATTTTTTTTATTGTTTTTTTATTGAATTTTGTTGACCGGACAAGCCCACTGGGCCTCTGAGAGTCCCTTTTTCAGGGGTGACCTGGGATTAATTACAGAAATTGTTCAACAGGAATGCAACTACAGAGAAGATTTGGACAGTAGCAAGTATGTTAGAAACAAGTTAAGTTACAAAGACACATTTGTTTGAAACAATAGAAGTACAATAAGACTAAAAATGAATTTACATCAGAGCACACAAGTGTTTATTTGCCTCTGTGAATACAGGGACAAATAGCCAGTGCTGTATGACACAACCATCAATATAACAGTACTTAGGCCTATCAGCAGTAACAATTGCACTGGTTCCTCTCTAGAATATAGGCTTTTAGACCCTTCTCAAATCCACCCAGTGAGGAGATTACCTGCAGAATATTGGGAAGGGCATTCTAAATGGTGGGGATAGCGTTTGCAAAGGACCTACAGCCTGTTGCCATTCTAACTTTAGGGATCTGGAGGAGCATTCTGCAAGAGGATCTGAGGGGTCACATCTTGGGTTTGATAATTATTAGGCCATGTACTGTAGGTTATGGGGAGAATTTGGGGCCTTTTAATTTGAAGGCAAGGCATAGGGATGCATATTCCAGTCTTCCAATGAGTGAGGGCCATTTAAGGGAATCAAGTACTCTGCAATGGTGTTCCTTGGATGAGGCACCTACTGCAAAACGAGCTATTATATGATACAATGATTTTAGTTTTTCTAATTCAGAGCTTCTAACTGAGAGGAGGACAGGAGAGTCATACAGGATGGTAGGTAGAAGGGTTGAGTTGGCATTACATAAGCAGGACTCTGGAGATACAGGATGGTGGATAGAAGGGTTGAGTTGGCATTACATAAGCAGGACTCTGGAGATACAGGATGGTGGGTAGGAGGGTTGAGTTGACATTACATAAGCAGGACTCTGGAGATACAGGACAGTGGGTAGAAGGGTTGAGTTGGCATTACATAAGCAGGACTCTGGAGATACAGGATGGTGGGTAGGAGGGTTGAGTTGGCGTTACATAAGCAGCACTCTGGAGAGGTAGGGGTTTAGATGGTATAAGAGACCAACTTTTTGGTGAAGAGGTTTTACAAGATATTCTATATGGACCTTAAAGGTGATGTCCTGGCAAGTCGAACGCCCAGATAGTTGATGGAATCGACAGTTTCAGTTTTTGTTCTTTTGAAAAGTAGGGGTTAACATGTTCACCCTTTGGGGGCCTAATCTTTTTGGACCGAAGAGGATGGTCTTTGTCTTTCTACCATTAAGAACCAGTTTGTTTGATTGAAGTCAACCCTTGAGTAATATAAGTCTGTAGTAAGTAGTTTGTTAATTTCAGTGATTTGGTTAGACCTATGGTATAGTACCGCGTTGTCAGCATATAGTAATAGTTTTACTCCACCACAGTTTGCAGGCATTTCACTGATATAAAGTGAAAATAGGAGCAGACACAATATTGACCCTTGAGGGACATCACCAAGGATCAGGCACTTATTGGACAAATCATCCTTCCAATTAACAAACTGTGATCTGTTTGCTAGGTACTCTGAGAACCATCATAAGGGTAGGTTATCTAAGCCTAAAGATTTTAGATTTGCACGTGCAAACCTGACTTTATGCAGATGTCCCATATTCAAAAGCCCGTTTAGTGTGGGGCAAACAGGGTTTGTGCCCAGGTGATATACGGAGGGTGGTGCAATGCAAATGCAGGGACAGGGACCTGAATATTGGCACAGTCCAATATTCAGAGTATTTGCACCATGCAATGGCATTTTGCACAGTCACCTTGCATTGCACAAATACCACTGATCTAAACCACGACTTACTCCCGTGCAACCTTAGCCTTTGGTGGAGAAAGTGCATCAGCCCTTGCTCTAGACACCCAGCACAGTAGCCCCTGGTGTCCAGTGCCCACCCCCCCAGCCTGTCACTGGCCTGATGTAAAAAATAAACTTTCCCTGGTGTCCAGTGGTCCCCCCTTTGTTGTTAATTGGAGGGAGGTAGGTCGGTGGGTGCGGTGTTCGTGGATCTTTCCAAGGCCTTTGACAGCATCAATCATGGCCTGTTGTATGACAGACTGGCAGAAATAGGCATGTCTATGGAAGTAGAGGGATGGTTTGCATCTTATTTACAGGACCACTCTCAGCAGGTTTTTGCTGATGGACACCTCTCTGATAGTGTTTCTATTCAGAGGGGTGTGCCACAAGGGTCAATATTGGGGCCAACTTTATTTTTGATATACATAAACAAAGTAGTGGAAGTGGCAAATCATTCTAAATGTAGGCTGTATGCCGATGACACCATTCTGGTTGCAAATTAATTGAATATAGAACAAATGGAAAAAAATCTCCAAAGGGATATTTTTGCACTTTGCACATGGATTAAAGATTCAGGGTTGGTGATGAATAACAAAAAAAACAAATCCATAGTCTTTAGGAAAAAAGGAATAAGAGAGGCCAGTATTGCTCCCCATATTAAAATAACGATTGAGAATGGTGATCTAATAGCCCAAGATACAATGTATAGATACTTAGGTGTCTGCTAGGTGAGAGTTTGGCTTTTGACTACCATATAGTCATATCATATATCATATGCCCCATGGCAGGGTTCTCAACATCCTGAAGGGGGAAATCAGGAAATGGCTACCCCTTCTCCTCACATTCAGTTCTTGCCTCCCCCCCCTCTCCACCTGCCCTTCTGGGTCACCAGTGTGCACAACCTAACCCCATCCTTGTTACTCCAACAGCACTTGTGTACTACCTCAAGCCTGCCCCGGTACACTCGTGCACTTTTAATGGTTCTGTAGCATTATTACTGTTTTGTACATTCAAATGTTCTTTTGTATGATTTTGTAATTTGCCCAATGTTCCACTACTGTTTATTGTACAATACCTTGTGTTCCAACTGTAGCACAATCTTACAATGTTGTATTGTTTGTACTACCCACAAACTATTGTAACTGATCATCCTTCACAACCCTATGTAACCCCTCCCCCCAGGTTGCACCGTGAAACAAGCAACTTGTTGTTCAGTGTGCCCTCCTGGTGAAACATTTCAATAAATAAATGAATACAGAAGATACTATAGCTAAAGTAAACAAGCGACTGGGGGCTTTTAGGCGCTCAAAATCATGTTTGAATAGGCAAGTTAGACTGGTTGTTGTAAATCAACTTCTACTCCCAGTTATGGATTATGGATGCCACATAATTGGTTTTGCACATAAGAGAAGTCTGATGAAAGTTGATATGATCTATAATAGGCTTGCAAGGTTCATATTGGGAAAAGAAATGGGTACATATCATTGCACTTTATTTAAGGAACTTGGTTGGTTAACACCTGCTCATAGAAGAAAGTTGCAATGGGCAAATCTGATTCATAAAGTTTTATACATACAAAGACCAATTTATTTGTACGAAAAATTAGAAAAAGTATAACACCATTACAACTTGTGTCAGACATCATTACGAGGATTTATTCCTCCAACATTAATAAATAAATATAGTTATATGTGTTTTCCAGCTATTATGTACCAAATATGGAATTCAGTAAACAAAGAATCCATAGCCAACCAGAGTGATGTTAAAATATTTATGAAGGAGTTAAAATATGAATTGAGCCTCATTTTCAGGACAGTCTTATGCTGAGAGAGGATTAATAGATGTGATAGTTAGCACTGGATTACAACAACTTGTTACCAAACCCACTCAAGGTTCTAACAATTTGGATCTATTATTTACAAATATAGAGCAACAAATTAGCAATCTACAAATTTGGGACCCACTTGGAACCAATGACCATTCTTCCATTCTTTTTGAAATTCAACAGATTAAAACCATACATAGGAAGTTACATTATACAAAAAATTATAATAAAGCAAATTTTTCCAAAATCAATAAATATTTACAAAGCATAAATTGGGAATCTAACCTCCTTAATTGTACAACACAACAAGCTTGGGACATTTTTAAAAATATCGTACACCATTTGGAGAATACTTTCATTCCATCGAAAAGGAAATTTAATAACAAAGGAAAAAGTCCCCCTTGGTTTAACAGGTCAATTAAAAATCAGATTAAAACAAAAATTAAACTTTTTAGGAAACTTAAGAAAAGTTCTCTTCCATATAAAACTACCCTACTGCACAAATATAGATTATCTGTTAAAAACCGGAAAAATTCTATCAAATTGGCTAAAAACAAGTTAGAATTTAAACTAGCTCACACAAAGGACTGTCATAAATCTCTCTTTTCTTATATAAATAGCAAAAAGGGTACATCAAGGACCATCTGTCCCATTATAACCAATGGTTCTGCCTTATCCAATATAGAAACTTCAAATCTCTTCAATAAATATTTTTGCTCTGTCTTTTCCCAACAATCATCTATTAATACACTTAAAGTTCGCCATGCAGATTATCACAGGTTTTACCCAATCGACATTCTACATGCTATTAAAAATTAAAAAAAAAAACACTAGTCTGGGCCCAGACGGTATCCATCCATGGTTTCTGATTGAAACCTCTACAAATATTTCTGTACCGCTGTCGATTATCTTTAACAAACCTCTACAAGAAAGTAATGTACCAAATGATTGGCATTCAGCAATAGTTACTCCAATATTCAAAAAAGGCAATAGAAGTTCTGTGCAAAATTATTGTCCCATTAGCCTGACTTCAGTGGCTGGTAAACTAATGGAACAGGTAATGAAGTCCTTGATCGATCAGGATTGTAAAAAATTAGGTATTCATGATTCAATCCAGCATGGATTTACTCCTGAGTATTCCTGTGCCACCAACCTAATATCATTTTACAATAATATAAGTGCTCTACTAGATGCAGGTATCCCTTCTGATGTAATTCTTCTGGACTTTTGCAGAGCTTTTGATAAAGTCTCACATGAAAAACTAATCACTGATATGTATAATTTAGGTTTATCATCTGATATTGTCAGCTGGACCTCAAACTGGTTAACAAACCATTCCCAGATAGTTAGAATTAATGACACATTGTCTGATCTGGGTAGAGTGACAAGTGGTGTGCCCCAGGGGTCGGTCCTGGGATCAATATTATTTAATCTCTTTATTAGTGATTTACAAACAGGATCTAATAATTTCATGGTTAAATTCGCAGATGATACTAAACTGGGGGATAAGGTTAATAATCAAGAAAATATCTCTTCATTAAAGGATGATTTGGGAAAATTAATACTTTGGGCAAATGATAATCATATGCAGTTTAATCAAGACAAATGCTTAGTAGTACATTTCGGTGCAAAAAATCCTAAAATGATATATCATATAAATGGACTTCCACTTTACTCATCAAACTGTGAGAAAGATCTAGGTGTGTATATATATATATATATATATATATATATATATCTCAACAATAAACTCACGTCAAGTGATCACTGTGTTAGAACTGCTTGTATGACCAATAGACTTCTGAGGCAAATAAAACACACCTTTATTAACCACACTGAACAATGCCTTATCCCATTGTTTAGGGCATATATTAGACCATACCTGGACTATAACTCCCCTTTTTGGAATCCAAATCTAAAAAAAGACATTGCCATACTTGAACAAGTTCAGAGGAGAGTAACCAGAATGATTCCCAGATTAATAAATTTGGATTATCAGACCAGATTAAAAGCTACTGGTCTCTTCTCTCTTCAAACTAGAAGACTAAGAGGAGATATGCTTATGGTTTTTAATTTAATAAATTCACCTGATCTCATGGAAAAATGTGGTCTAACTTACTCCAAAAAGAGACATGTTCCAAGATTGCATAACAAACAGCTTGAGGTCAAAAGTAATAGAACCAGTAAGAGGGGAAACTTTTTTCAATAAGGGCTTCTAGTGTATGGAATACCTTGCCACAGGAATTAGTTGAGGCTTCTAGTATCACTATTTTCAAAAATAAACTAGATGTTTGGATTAGGGATAACAAATAAATAATGTCCCACATTGAGTGGGGAACAGTCTCGATGGGCGTTGGTCTTCTTCTGTTCTTTCGTACCAAGTAAAGAGTACAATGTATGTGTAATGATTAGTGTGTAGATATTATGTAGGTGTAAATGATGATTTATGATATTTGCTAAATTTCTTATTGTCTTTGTATTGTATGTCATATTGAGATTGAACAGGAGCATCTATAACATAGGACTCATCCTAAAGATGTTTTATTTCAGCTTATCCTGTATACAAATAAAGATTTTTACTACTACTACTTATTCTACAGGGGATTGGGATGGGGGTGCCAGACCACTGGACACCAAGGACTATGGCTTAACTCATCAGGCATGGAGGTGTTGGGAGGGTACACGGGACACCAGGGAAAGTGTATTTTTTACATTGGGCAGGTGATTGTGGGGTGGGGGGCCAGTAGCACCATGGAACGTGTATTTTTCACATCTGGCCAGTGATTGGGGGTGAGGTAGAGCCAAATATAGCATCTTTGGGCACCCGAGCAAGTGGAAGGTACAGCGCAAATTTTGGTGCTGCACTTTGTGTCTCTTTGAATATCAGGCCCCATGTGTTGTTGGCTGCAGTGCAGTACACAGCAGTAGCAGACATGTAAAATACGTCAGATCTTGTATATCACAACTCAAAACAACATCAGATGTGAAAGGGAAAGGGGAAATTGTTTAACCAGGAAAGGCACACTAAGCTGAAGCTTGTTTCCAGGTGTGACCTGGGAGCACAAGGAAGTTAAGTGACTTGCTCAGGATCACACAGTATGCAAGTGGGGGCTGTGGGATTTAAACCCAGATCTCCAGGTTTGCAGCTCAGAGCCCTAAACCACAGCACTATACCACCTCCTTAAACAAGCAGACAAGTTTTTTTTTTTTCAGTATTAGTGAAAGTATCTGTGAATAACAGTTACAAAACATATGTTGGTGGAGTCTTCAATGGCTTGACAACAGCCTCAAGCCCTTTCTTGGCCTTGTGAAAGCAAACTCCAAACTGCTCTTCTCCAGACTTTGTTAGCACCTGATTCTGATTGTGAGAACCATTTTCATTGAAATGCAATGCAGCCAAATGACATACCGTTATAGGGGTGATGCACTGATGTCACCAGCATCTGGGCGCCGGCATTAGAGCACCTGTGATCTTGCCAACTGGGATGCTGGAGCGCTGTGTTTTAAGGCTGTGTCTGCATAGTGGAGTGTGCTGGAGCGCTTTTGCTGACTAGGATGCTGAAGCAATGGTTGACTCTGTTGCAGCAGTTGTTCAACAGGTGGAGACTGGTCTCTGTATACTGGTTTTTCAAGATTTCTGGAGGAAGGATGGTTGAGTGTGCTGCAGTGGTTGTTTCACAGGTGCAGGCTGATCTCTGGTCCCAGATATTTACAGGGTTTCAGGAGGGCGGGCAGGTGCTGTTAATTGTCTCCTAAGATGTGTGCTTTAAAAGTGTCTGATTTTGAAATGTAAATTACTGAGCACTGTGGCAATTCAAATACACCTCTTCATGTCCATTTATTCCAATAGTTCCCACTGAATGTGGGACTCGGAAGATGTTATATTTAATGCCGATGGGGATGCAAGAACCGGGGCCCCCCATATCGAGGGGTGTGGGGGGCTAAAAAACATTTTTTTATTGCAAATGTACAGTATATGTTCCTTCTGTATGTTGCAGTTGTATTTCACTCCTGTGTGTGTTGGATTGTTGCTACAGCGCTCTGTGTACTGTTGACATTTTTGTGGCACTCTAATTGCAGTCGGTGTTTTTGGTGTCGCAACAAAGTGGTGGAAACCAGCCAAATAATGTGTACCAGGTTAAAATAACAGAGGAAAGAAGGATACAATGAATATTTCATTCTGTATGTTTATCTGGTAACTATAAGATTTGCAGTAGCTGAACATCACTCTATACAAACAATGTCAGGTTTTGCAAAAAATGAGAAGCTGAATCTAACTGTTCCAACAGTAATATATAATTTGGCAACTTAGTAAGATTTGGGCAAAAGGAGAACTTTTGGCCCATCTAGATTGCCTCCCCACACCCATGGGGTAAAATAGCAAAACCCAATTTAGATATGAAGTAGAAATCCAACCTTTTTTTTAAAACACTCAAATGAGGGTGCACTGACCAAGTAAAAAGAAATTTATTCCAAAGTGTCGCCGAACGGATAGAGAAGTATTTTTTTTTCTCTTGTTTGTAAACACCTTTGGTATTACTTGATTATGGGATCTTAGATTGGTTATCCTAGCATTAAATTGTAATCCACTCTGGGCCATAAGGTCAGGATTTCTTTGAGTGTTGTATAAAAATAGTAAATTGCCTCTTTTCCTCCTAGTCTCCAAGCTAAACAGATTTAGTGAGTCTACTCTGTCCTTGTAGCTAACACCCTCTAACCCTCTTATCATTTTAGTTGCACGTCATTGGGTTTTTTAATGAGATTTATGTCTCTTTTTAATTGGAGGTTCCAAAAAAGTGACCCAAAATCTAAATGTGGAGTCATATAAGTTTTGTAAATAGGTAACAAACACTGCTGGTTCCATGAAATAAATGTGTGTTTTACAGACCTTAGAATAGTATTAGTTTTCCTTGATACCAATGGTCTGTCGAAGTCAGGTTGTTATTTATGATTATGCCCCAGTCCATTTCCTTGGTGACCACGTGCAGCTTTTTATTGCCCATGCAATAAGATTATTTAGGATTATTTTGCCAAGATGTAACACGCTACATTTTTCTGGGTTGAATTTCATTTTGTGTCAGCCAACTTTTCAATAGACTTTAAGTCTTGAGCCAGTGTTAGATGTTTAGAAACAGAATCAACTTCTCCACCTAGCTTGGTGTCATCTGCACATTTTTTTATTATGTTACTTATGTTGTGATTTAGGTCACTTATAAATATACTAAACAAGGTAGGTCCAAACACTGATCCCTGAGGTACACCACTCCCAATGAAACCAATCCTAGACATTTCACCGTTTATCCTTACCTTCTGGGTACGATCTGATAGTCATCTGTAAATCTACCTAACTATATCATGGCTAAAACCCATGTTAAGCAACTTAGCAACTAGATCATGGGGGATTGTATTGAAGGCCTTTTCTAGGTCCAATAGGATCATATCCACTGGTTTCCCATTGTCCAAACTGACACTAATATTGTTAAAGAAGACAATCAAATTTGTAGCACATGATAGACCTCTCTTATAGCCACGTTGTGAATTATCTATTTGGCCTAAGGCCTCTATTTCCCTGTCAAGAATTATATTTATTAATCTCTCTAGCAATTTACTACACAAGGCAGTTAGACTTATTGGTCTATAGTTCAAAACTGTACCTTTAGTGCCCTTTTTTGTAGTAGAATCACAATAGCCTCTCTCCAATTTCCTGGAACTACCCCTGCCACATTGGGGTATGCAAGTGCTTCAGCCGTGTCTCTTAGGAGCCATGGGTGGAGTCCATCCAGTCCAGGAGATATATTTCCCTCAATATTTTTTAACAGTCCCACCTTTGTTTTGGTGAAATGCTGATTTCTGTCCACAGTAAAAAGAAACAGCAGGGATGGATACAATAAATATTGAACAAAAGTAATCATTAAAAAGATTTGCCAGTTCACAGTCATCTAGTACAGTGACTCCATTTGATAGAAGTGCCCCCACCATTCTGATTTTTCTTGCCATTGTTTGTATATGAATAAAATGATTTACCTTTACCATTTATGTTCGTTAACCTGAATTCCAAATTTCTTTTTGCATGCTTAATCATTGTTTTTGACTTCTTTAGTTCTGATTTATATATGTGTAAGGACTCATCAGACGGATTTCTTTTGTAATTAGTGTAAGCTTTTTCCTTGTGTTTTATTTGCTTCTTTATTTGACCCTTCAACCATAAGGGCATTTTCCACTTTTTGTTATATTTTCTTCTACTAGGAACAAATCTTTCTTCCAAGTCTAGTATGGTATGTTTGATTTTCTTCCAACAATTTTCAGTATCTACATTTTTGAGGAAGGAATCCCAATTTATAGAATTTAAAGAGCTGCTAATAACATTTATGTTTGCACGACTGTAATCTGGGAAGATACTAGAATTTTTTGGTGTATATTTGCATGCCATTAATTTGCAAGTAACCATGAGATGATTACTTAATCCCAAAGGACTCACAGTCTCAGGTTCAGAGAAATTATTTTTGATATTTGTTATAACAAGATCAAGGATGTGTGTGCCCCTTGTTGGTATATGTACTAGCTGTACCAGTGAGTGAATGTTTAAAACGTCAAGAAGATCCCTTTTGAATTCACATGACCCATTTAGTGAGTGCCATGAAATGCCTGCCACGCTGAAATCTCCAAAAATTATAGTGTCACCAAGAATTGCTGCTATGCCCAAGTTGTTTAAGTAAGAGATTGTTATAATCCTTACAACTTGACGGTGGCCGATAACAGTTACCCAGGACTGTTTTAGGCTTGTTACCAAATTGCAATTGCAACCAAATAGATTCTGTTCAACTGTGGTATCTTGGAGCAACATTATTTGACTACAATTTATTGAATCTTCAACATAGCAACAGACACCCCAACCCCTTCTATTTGATCTGTTGTTTTGAAATAGTTGGAAACCCCCAATATTGCTCATCCAACAGTTGCTTTCATCCCACCAAGTTTCATTTATTAGTGTGATATCTATTTTATGGTCACATATGATGGCTTCAAGTTCAGCCTTCTTAACCAAATTTAGGCTCCTTGCACTGTCAAATAGAAAGGTACACGATTTGAGATTGTTTCCTTGATATAAGTTTCTTTTACCAATATTAACACCCTTTTCCCCCGTCCTAATCAGTTTAAAAACTTGGAAATTATCTCTTCAAATTTATGACCTAATAAATGGCTTCCCCGATGGCTCAACTGAAGGCCATCCCAACTGAACAAGCCATAGTTGTTTTCAAATTGTTCCCAATGGGTTATACAATGAAAACTGTTTGCAAGGATCCATTTACGCATCCATTTATTTAGGGCCTTGATCTTATTGTTCCTGAACTTGGTAGCCCTTGGAAAAGGTAAAATTTCAGAAAAGTGCAATTCACACCCCCTAGTAATAAGTAATTTGCTTAGATCGATAAAATCATTTTTAATATCTTCAGTATTGGAGTGATTTATACTATTTGTACCAGAATGAATAATCACTATGGGGTTGTCTCCAGCATCTTTCAGAATGTCATTTGCCATTTTAGTGATGTCCTTTATTTTTGCTCCCCTAAAGCTACTGCACATTCTGTTTGCTTATCAGGGTTACATATAATTTTGTCCATGTATTTTATTCTTAAATCCCCGAAAACAAAAGCCTGCCTAGTCTGATTTGATAGATCTGACACTGGTGTGGGGGAATTAGTATAAACAGGTAGCTGATGATTTATTTCATTTTCTGGTCCAATTTCAACAGCTGCAGCCAAGGTACCATCTTCCCCTATGAAATCCATTGGTATAGCCTATTGATTTGATGTGATTTGCCTGGGTGCACTAGTGTCATGATCATCCTGCTATGTTACCACAGTAGCATCAGTGTGCCCACTCTCTGGAGGGTGAAAAATCATTTGGTTGCTACATTGAGGGACATTATTAGAAGCTAAGGTGAGCAAGAAATTTTTATCAGATACATCCAGTAAGGGAACAAATCTATTTTCTGTGTATAACTCAAAACCGATGGCTTTATAATCCCTTTTGAGCTTTCTTTTTGTGACCATTGTGGACCACTCTTGTAGCTCACTCTCACCCCAGTCCTCTTCTACTCTTATATGTTTTTTAATAGAGAGGTTTGCTGAATAAACAGAATTTTCTGAAGTCACAGCCAAAGCAGTTTGATTTGTCTGCTCAGGAAAAGCACCACAATCGAGTTTTAATTTCCTAGACTTTCTGAAGGTAACGGTTTTGTGCAAGAGTTACTACTGGTCAGGACTGGTTGGGATCTCATTTGATTTGCTATATTGATTTTTTTATATTTTTAGTTGCCATTTCATTTTGGCCCTTTTCCAAGAGATCGTTTGGCATAAAAGGTTTTAACATCTTCGGACAAGACACTGTTATTAATGCATTTGTCACAAATAAAAATTGGACAACTTGGTAAGATATAAAATAGCTCATACATTCCATAACTTGTGCACTTAAGGCCAATTTCCCCATCTAAAGTCATTATTTTATACCCCATGGTGGGTGTGTGTGTCTGTGTGTGTTGGACCTAGTCTAAATTGAGTTTTAGCTCCTACAGTGCACTTATCTGCCTTATAAAATACACGTACAGAGGAAGTACAGAAAATAGAGGAATAAAGGCAGCCCAGCAACCAAGCACTGTTTGGTATTGTGAACAAATCCTTTCCAGTGGCATCTTATAGAGTTTAATGACAAGGAGTGTTAGAAAGTAGCCTACCGTGCCCTTAGTTCTGCTGTCCCGTTTCCACGCGTGACAAGGCATGTGCCCTGCGTGAGCTCGCCCCACTCACTAAGGGGTGAGAGTGATGCAAAAAGTGACCTGGAAGTCATCCCAGCGTCACTGTCCAGGCATTGGATGAATGAGAACCCTAGGATAAGGCCAGTAAAGTGTAGGAACTCCTGGCTTGAAACTCCTTCTCCATGCAAGCAACCGTCTGTTGGAGCAGGAAGGTCTCCAAGGTCTTCTGGTGGTGTCTCTTGGTAGCTTGGTTGAGGCAGTGACAGAGCTTGCAGGCCTGCATGTCATGGTCCAGGCCTAGGCAGCAGACACAGGCATCATGGCCATCCTTCTTAAGGATCTTCTCTCCACAGGCACGGATCTGAAACAGCTTCTTCTCAGACACTGAGTTTGGCATTAAAAAAGGAGGAAGAAATCACTTTGGAAACAAAGTGATGTCAAGAGCTAGGGAGAGAAAACAAAAATAAGACAGAAAAAGGCAGTCAACTGAAGCTGGTGAAATCTTCCACGACATCCGATGGTCAATGGGGAAAAGAACTGAGGAAGGTGCGGGACCACCCATGCTTATATGGGAAAGACATGGACAGTGTGTGACATTGGCATGGGCAGCCCCCCAGTAGGCTGCTAGTTAGAAAAGTTTCCATGTGGTCCTAGTGCCTGGCAGCTGTAGTTCCATAGGTGTGGCCTGCTGCAAGAGACACGTTTGATGAAGATCAAGTAATTCTCTGGCAGTCAACTTTCTATTAATTCATATGATTTTTGCTGTCTTGGTATTTCCAACTCTAAAGAGATTCATGTACTTTATGAAGAAATGGTGCAGTCTCTAGAGAAATTGTTACCATAGACTTGTTACACAGTGCTAATGATTATGCTGCACACACCAGTGCAAATGAGGGATCCCTCATGCAAATCAAAAGGCTCTGGCAGTGCTTAACAGCCCCTAGCACAGCTCTGTTTAACGATGCAGAAAACTGGGTGCTAAGGTCATGCCCCACCTTCCTAAGCACAGGGTGGCTGTACTGCAGCCAACCTCTCTGGTGTCTAGAGGACCCCCCACACTGCCCCAGTTCCTAAGTAAATTTAAGTTCCCTGGTGTGGCCACAGCATGCTGCCACCACCACCACATCCCCACTGCTCCAGACCCAGGGTCCTGCAGTCAAAGATGGTGACTGGCTCACCTCCCTGCTCACCTCCCCGGCCTGCCACCATCCGACTGGCACAAAGCAAAAGGGCGAGTAATGTAGAAACGCATGTTTTTTACATTACTCATGTCATGCTCTGTGCAGGTCAGATGGCAGTTGGGTGAGTAGATGAGTGGAGAGCAGTGTTCATCACCGTCATTTACCACAGGCTCAGTGGGGCTAGGCAGGGACTCCTCAGTGGGTGACAGGTGTCGCTTAGATGGAGGGCTGGCACTTGACTTGGTGGGGGGGGGGTGTTAACTCACCAGGGAACTTTGTTTTACTTATTATTTATTTATTTAATCTTGGTACCCGGGTAAGCCCACTGAGACCAGAGGTCCCTTTTTCAGGGGTGACCCAGAGTTAATTACAGGTAACATAAAGCATCACATTTATATATTATACATATCACAAGCACATGAGACAGGTTATACAGCAGGATAAATCCAAATATTAGTCAGTTGCAACACATAACTTACAATCAACGGTAACAGGGAGTCAGAGACAGGCTATACATTGTAGTTTAAGAGACACATTGTGATTTAAGTACAACCAGGTTCCTGTCCTAAGGATAGAGACCTTATCATTTGTAACTGTAACATTAGCTCGAACTCAGTAGGTGTGACTTGAGTTGCTTTTTGAAGCCTCTCAGGGAAGTAGAGGACTGGATACAGGAAGGGAGCGAGTTCCATAGGGAGGGGATGGATGTGGAGAAGGATTGCGCTCCACCGAAGGTCTTAGCTCTTGGCACCTGGAGCAGATTGCGTTCTGAGGACCTCAGCTGGAGCAGTTGGGGGAGGGGGATCTATTAGACCCCTGGGAATATCTTTGTCTACTACCCAGCACAGGCTCCATGGCAGCAGTGCACACATACAAATGAACCCATAATGGGTACGAAAATGTCCCCTTAGTGCCATGCAACCCAATCGCTCATCTGCATACTCGAGCTAAATGTGGCCCACAGGACCCCTAGCGCTATTCCTGTTTGGGTGCACTATCTCCTGTGGGCCATATGCAGCTTTGGGTTGCCTGCACAGCTTATTTTCACTTAGTGCTGCGCCTGCACGGCCCCCATATTCAAGACAGTTAGCTGACTAAGTTATGAGGGTGCTGATGGAGTGTAGCTCAGAGCTGGCCTTGTGCTATTTTCAGTGCAGCGCTGCACTACTGGCCAGCTCTGAACACTGGGGCTCAAGAGCTTTGGTCACCAGAGGCATGGGAAAAAGTGGATACTGATCATGCAGATGCACCAATGACTGAGAGACTGTATGCAATAATGGAATTGGCGCCATGGCATTCCAAAAAGTCTTCTGGCTTTTACAGATCATCTGGTTAGTTTTAATGGACTAGACAAACAGCAGTACTGTCAGACTGATAGCAAAACAATGCAGATACATGCTTAACATATGAGGTGAAAAAACAATGGAACACTAGTATTTGAAATAAGTATTATGTCTGATAAGCTCTCTAAACAAAGCAAGAAATGTATAGCTGTGGGGAACGATTGCTATTATATTTCCAGCGTGCACAGCCACACGGCCACTACACAGTAAGTGGGCAAAACACAAGTTTATAAGCCTTGCAAGCATGAGCACAACCATGCGGGGGGGGGGGACCAGCCCCCCCTTAACATTTTAGGCCCTGCAAAATGGCCAATGACATGGGCATTGTTGTGAAAGACTTGGCTGATCTGTCTTCCCCCCAACTTTTTAGCCATGGTTGTACCCATGCTTGCATGCAAAGGATTCCAGACCAGTCTGACATTTTCCTATGACTTCAGGTCAATTTTCCAATGTTTTCCTGTAGATTATATTTCCCAGGGGATTCCCAATTTCTCTGTTTTCCCACATACCAAAAGCAATATCTGGGAGCAATTTCCCTATAGACTGCTCCATTTATCTGTTATTACTGAAATCTAAAAGTTCTGCAAGTTTAGTGAAACATCAGCCACTGGACTGCAGAGTGGCACATCGCTGTCATGAAACCTGTAAAGTCCATAATGCATGGCAGGGGGCGGACCTTTGTATGTGGGCATGACCTCCCTGAGTGACACCTGGAGGGGCAGGGGAAGAGGGGAGGAGGGAGGGAGGGGAGGTGGAGGAAGCACTGCCCACTAGGGGCAGTGGCAGGTTAGATTAGCAGATGAGTTAACAGGGGAGGAGCGGATAGTAGCTTGGGAGGGAGGAGCAGGGCCCCTATGTAAGGTGGGCAACAGAGGGGCTTTCTCTTTTTGCTCCTCTCTCCTCGGACAAAACCCACCCTTCTAAAAGCGGGGGGGGGGGAGGTAAGCAGGTAGGGGCACTATGGGGGACCACTATAGGGGCACGAAGAAATGTTCCCAGTTTTGTCCCACAAGGTTTTCCAGGTTTTTTGCCTTTACAGTGAGGGCAGGTTAGAGCAGGGGGGTAGTACAGGATGTCACAGTCATGAATGTAAGCCAGGGTGGTCATGGAAGGTGAATTTAATTTTGGTTTGTTGATGCAGAGGGGGTAACGGGGGATCCTGGTCTAGTGCAGACAGATCACCCAGAGACTGATGGGAGTGCTGAGCCATCTGGCCGGGGCTCACTTTATAAATATGGTGGCAACTGGGATGGCAGCCTCTTCAGGTGAGGGCCCGCAGCATTAGGGCATCCCTAGATGGGGGGGGGACCATGACAGCCGGTTGAGAGCCACTCCTCATACCACAGAGGCTGTGTCCCTTGAGTGAGTTTACAGTATGGAGCGGCTTCCCTCAGTTGGAGGGAAGGCCAGTGTTTGGCTCTAACGTAGATCAACCAAGACCACCTTGCAGCGCACATCTAGCAGACTGTATTTATGGTTATAAAAGTGAATAAATGCAAGACTGTGGCCATTTCTCTCCATTGTTGGTGTGTGTGTCTCAGTTTGTTCAGGTGGGGGGGGGGGATGTGCCCTATAAGACAAAAAGGGATTAACACAGCAGGCAATGTGGGGAAGGGGAAGCTAGCAGCACAGATGTTTCAGTTGACAAAAGGCAGTAAATTATGCACAGTTATTCCCCAAATAAACAAAAGGCCCATAAGAAACTATCGTTGAGCTTCTAAATTGCACTAAACAAAAGCCAGTGCAGAAAAGGAGTAACACAAAAAAAAACCCTCAGGGGCTGGTGAAAGGAAGCCTGAACAAAAGACAACACAGTTCTCTCCCATACAGAACACAAATGGAACGAAAGAACAGTGAAAAAACAGCGCAGACAAGCATCAGTCTGGGGCACTGTGGGGAACGTAAAGCCCAAGGCTGAAGAAAAAAAAAAAAGAGGCCTCTTGCAAATGGCTGCCCCCACACCCACAAAACCGAGGTGCAATTAATTAATTGATTTAAACCACTTACACAACCACAGACATTAATACTGTTCTGAAGCTCAGGGGCAATTTAAATATGCATTTATTTGTTTTTTTTTCCCTGTAGTTTTCCTTTCAACATTCTATTTGGGAATGCAACACAAGTTCTGTGATGTTTCTTCGAGCCTTGTAAGAGTTACAGGACATCTCCACTCTTCAATTCAGCAGTACTGCTGGCTGTCCACTGCTAGCATTTCTTCCACAACAAAATCTGAGGCCTAACTATACAGCAAAATTTCAGAAATCTGAAACCAAAGAAAAAAGTGACCATTCTAACTGAATGCTTTTTACTGAACTTGTACCAGAGTTTCTCATTCCAGAACAAACGAGTACAATAGTTAAGGTATTTATTTATTTATTTGTCAGTCATCTTGGAGTTGCACCTTTGAGCTAGAAGCTCATTTACAAAGGTTCCACGTCATTGTTAGGTACAGACAAGAGATACAAGTGAGTACAACACTTATAAGTGCAGACAATGTGTAAATACAGACATTAGTTACATACAGTACAATGGTAATTGGGGGGGTAAAAAACAGAAAAGAGTCAAGGATAAAGTGCAGTAAGTACATATGACAAAGTGCAGTCGAGGTTTTAATAACAGAATTTGGTAAACTTGGAGTGCAAAACGCACAAGGCAATTAGGGTGAGGAGAGGAGAGGGTGAGGAATACAGCTGACAGAACTGTCTTTGTCATATGGTTATAGGAAGGAGTGGGTAGAGGGGTGTGGGTTGTGAAATAAGGGTGTGTAGAGAGGTGGGGAGCAGAGAGAGGGGAGAGTAGTACTAGTGGAGTGGAATGGGCAGTAATGAGGGGTAATGGGGCAGGAGAAGACGTGTGTTGGAGTAAGTTGGTATATGAGGAGGGAGGGTGGGAGAAGAGACAAGAGAAGTGGCATAGGGCGCAGGGGAAGAGGGGCATTGGGGTAGGTAGGTAAGTGAGGGAGGGTGTGAGGGGAATTAGGTCCTGCAGTCATAGGTGCTGAATGCTGTCAGGTGTTTGTGTAGTGATTTCATAAAGGTTCCGAGCTTTGGCACATTTACTACTTCCAAGTGGAGTTCAATGAGCCAGAGAGGTGCCTTGTAGGCAAAGGATCACTGTGCCAGGGCAGTGTGTCAGAAAGGGAGATGTAGGGTGTTTCTTGTTTTACCTCTAGTCTGGCACGAGTTAGATGAAGGTTTAAGAAGGTTTTGTTTGTGTGTATATATAAATATATATACACAGCAGTACTTTTCCAAGCCAATGTAATGTACAGATCATTACAAATCAAGTACTGGAAAAGCACTGTGCATGGTAGTGTTTCTCTTTTCTGAACTACAGACGGCTAGGAAAGCTGATCCACAGAAGAACAATACAAAAATTATCCATACTGCATTGGTTTGGTAACCTGGCTTTTTCTTCAGAGCTTTGCAATTCTCATCTCACAGATTCATATTTCTGTCAGTTTCCCATTATATACAAAAAAGTGAACACAGAGAATACTGGATGGGCAACTATGCACGACCAGTGTGTTCTGCCATAGAGGGACTCCGATTCCCTCTGACCTCAAGAGTGAAGCTCGAGAGGTCCATGGGAATCAGAACCCCAAGGTGGCAGAACACACTGGTCGTGCATAGAGTTGCTCATCCTGTATTTTTTATAGTGAATAGTACTGTGTGAAATATGTGTGCATGAGTTCTTTTACTTTCAAAATGAAACTGACTCATGCAGTTTCTTGAGGTTCTAGAATGCTGTTCTACCACAGTAAGGCAGAATCACATTCCATGACCTTTGGAACTGTGGCAGAACAGCATTTTGAAAAGGATGTAATTCTATACAGAACAACACTCTACGATTCACTATAAATGTGAACAGGTTTGTTGGCAGTCTGTTAGCAGAATCCATCATATGTTGCAACACGACACTGCATTTTGTCGATAAAACCATCCTATATCAAGCATAGATCTGAATAAGTGAATAGTCTGCTGTAACAAATTCCCAACAGTAATACTCTTACGGAGTTAAATGTTTACTACATAGGGTTTTATTAGATTGTACGAATGTCCATTCGCTGTTGTATTTGAACAGCAGCTTCCAAGCCTCCGCTCCCTGGGTGTGGATAATGTCACAAATGCTGTAAAACTCCCTTTTGCCTTGCCACTAGTCATTTCCTACTTAACACCCTGGTGATAAGAGCTCTATCTTGGACTTGTACAAATTGGAATATAGACTAGACCTCTAAATGCAAAAGAACAGAAGTTCACATAAATTCAGAGAGTAAGTTCCAAATCTCACATATTCATACCATCTTACTTGCAGAAAGACATTTCAGGGGATCAGGGAGCTAAGTCACAACCAATCTGTCCGTTCCTATCAAGAATAACAAAAGTTGAAGTACTCTGAACTTTTCCAAATCTGTATTAGAAGTACAAATATACACAAATGCAGGGCAGAATTTGTGAGCTTAACCAAACATTCTTCGACATGTCAAAATGTTATCTGCGACATAATGTCCATCCCCTCAGGAAGACAAATAACCAATGGTAATACTTTACACAGTTGTCCATACTGTACATTTTAAAATGGATAACATCTGCAATATTTATTAATTTAAAAATGGTCTACTCCATATCAAGGATATTTAATGGAAACCATAAAGAATCGTGGCAAAAAAGTTAGGAAATTATTAAATCACAACTAAGGTACACAATGTATGGCTTCCCATTACATATTCTGTTTATTCCACTAACTGTCACCAAACCCAAGCAAATCCCCAAAATTTACAGACTCTGAAGGCCATGAAATGGATTCATGGTTTGTGTCCATTGAGGGAGGCATTTGAATACCTTATAATTTGAATTACCGCAGGCCTTGTTACTTTTAAACAGACCTGCAACTCAAGTGCATAAAGCTGTATAGAAAGATGCTAATATTAG
Organism: Neoceratodus forsteri; assembly: GCA_016271365.2. Lineage (NCBI taxonomy): Eukaryota > Metazoa > Chordata > Ceratodontiformes > Ceratodontidae > Neoceratodus > Neoceratodus forsteri. The sequence goes on along the minus strand of CM028137.1, from coordinate 723,603,318 downwards.
AAAACATAAAAATTTTAAATTTCAAAGTATCCCACACCACAGTACTTTACATGTCCTTTAGCAAAACGTAAATCACTAGGGTTGGTGGAGAGAAGCCATGTTTAAAACTACATAAACCAACAGATTAAAGATCCATTTCTAATCAAGCGTTAAATAGCAGAGTTCCAAATGCCTTGAGTGCAGTTAGTTTTCAAATTAACACTACAGATTACTAACAGTTCTGGATAATTCACTCTATAAATAAAACAGCTCTAGTAATATTTGCCACAACCAGACCCAAGAATTTCAAATTATACCCAATTTCTATTATTTAGTCAGATTTCCTCAATACACTGTCAACTCTTAGGTTCGGGGTGGGTGGGTGGCTGGCTGCCAGAGCACTGTCTAAAGAGGCAGGTGTGTGGGGCATTTTAGCTTTGATCACAAGGTGCTCAACTAACCATTTCCTAAGCTCACCTAAGGTGTCAGATACAAAACTAAGTACAGAGTCAGTTTATTTTCTTTTATAAGCCTCTGGAGCCCCCCATCTCAGCTTAGTCATCACCCAGTCAAATTCTCTCTATGCCTGCCCCAGTCTTCCAGGGGATCCATGAAGCAGCTCCTAGTGCTCCATGGTGGATTCATATACAGGATTACACGTAGGAAGGATAGGAGGTGGCCAGTCGGGTCAGTGGGGCTTGCACATTGGCACCAGTTTGCACAGAAGCAGCTCCAACTGCACAAGATGGCAATAGAGCAGAGCCTGCTGCAGTCCAAGGATGAGCTTCTCCACCTGGCTGGTTTCCGAACTCTGGTCACTGGTGTCACAACTGGCAGTCCTACAACCCCCTTTTAGATCAAGCCATAAAAAAACACCTTGATCAACTGGTTGTCGAAAACTGTGTGGTTTAAAAAGTCTTCCATCTCAAGTGGGCAGAAATGAGTTGAGACTCCAACATTTTTAAAACAAATGACAAGCCCAGGGTGGGGCTGGAAAATCATTAACTGGTTTATTCCCCTCCCCCTTGACAACGTGGCAGCATGTTTGTCAAAGCACTGGGGTATCTTTTGCACTGTGGGTAATGCAGAATAATTCCAATTAATGTTTGTAACAACTGCCTTCTCATTTTTTCTTTGAGTGCTCCACTTTTGGATTTGTCTATTGTTACCCCTATACTAGTGCACAACTGGCAGACCATGTCCAGTTGTGAAGCTCCAGCAGTTTTCTGGACCTTTGTCTACTAAGTCAACTGTCCCAATCATATTCAAAATGTGCTTCCAAAGCAAGCATCTGTGGAAAAAAGAACCCTGATAACAACAGCCTGTTAAAGCAAAGAAATCTGATGAGGACAGTCACTCCAGAAACCAGGCAGAACCCCAGAGTTGCTGGAAAATTGTCACAGCTTAGGTAATAAGCAGCACGCTCATGCAAAGTCTGCCAGAATTCTTGTTGCTGGACTCCCAACACCACACGCGCTCCTGTGAGGTTGTTGCAAAGCCTGCCAGATTTCTTGTTGTTGGACTCCCAACGCCACATGCACTCCTGTGAGGCTGTTCAGGTATCTTAGTAAATGAAGGGTTACTCCATTAGGCATAACATCATTTCAGGCCTAAAACTGGGTACAGTCAATGGTAACATACAGAACAAAACTTACCAAGAGCTTACAAAAACAGAACAAAAAGGGTACCTTCTTTAACCTGCAGAAAGCAAAGCAAAGCAGACTTTATTTGTTAAACGCTATTACAAAGCCAGATCATAGCATTGTACATATAGATAAAATAGTAAAAACATACTGTAGATTAAACAAAAACAATAATCATAAAATCATTAATAGCAAGCAGCAGGAATTTATAGCATCTGGAAATGCCAGGTTAAATAAATAAGTCTTTAAGGCAGATTTAAAAGCCTCAGTGGTCAGGCACTCTCTGATCTGAAGAGGGAGAGAATTCCACAGAGTTAGGGCTGTAAAAGCAAAAGATCTAGCTCCTGAGGTTTCCAAACAGACCCTGGCAAGCTCTAGCAATCCTTTCTCGGTGGAGCGGAGAGGGCGGTAGGAGCAGAGGAGATCTTGCAAATATCTCAGTCCCAGTCCGTGTAAGGCCTTACAGGTCAGTCCTGCAACATTACTGTTCTACAGTAAGAGTTTAATTCCAATGCCTCAGGAATTCTGCTGGAAGTTGACAAGGCAGAATGGTATTTCGAAATTACTGGAGTTCCGCCATTTCAGGGTCTAAAGACTGTACTTTGTACAGAGCTTGGGGAGGGGGGAGATAAGAAGTTTGATCCACTTTTTATATCAGATTCAGGAGATCCCTGATTTTGTGGGTCAGTGTTTCACTATCCAGTTTCTTCATATGCTATTTTTGAAACACATTTTAATGCTACATTTCCCCACTAGGAATCTCTTACTCTAGGTACCCTTCAGCTTACTTGCCTACACAGACTTCTGCCTAAGCAAATACATGTACCCTCTACCTTGTAAACCTGGTTGGAATTTTGGACCCATAATTTGCCACCAGTAGGAATGTTTATGGTAAGAAAAGTAATCAGTTCATACCAGAATTAAAAACCACAGTGATTGTGTTATACCAATTAGTCTGAATGACCACTGAAAGCATCCGGCACTAATCAGAAAAAAGAAAAATCCAAAAGAAATGAGGTTTGTGCAGGACATAGCTTTGGTGATGAACCTAACCAAATTTAAGATCTGTGATTGATCTGGACCTGAGCAGTCAACTCAAGCCATGTGACACTCATTTATTTGGTCACGGGCTTGATGGCAATTACAGCCTCCTCATTCATGGCAGACAGGACTGAAATCTAAAAATAGACAGAAATAATTCAGTTAGTAATTCACTAGTTCCAGTTTAGGGTAAACATTTCTTAAAATCCCCCCTACCCCCATGTGGCATAGACTTTGTGTAAGTCTACTCTAAGAACCAACTAAATCCAACTCTGAATACAGTTGCAGTGAGCAGGACAACACTGTAATCTCCCTCCAGAGAAAGTGACACTGCCTGAGCCTCAGCCAGTCCAATAAGGATGCTCTCAAGGGTATCACACATAGCAGTACACTGCAACCAAGCTACAAATATTTTACAAGGTGGAAGCCACCCCAACCCAAAAAACAGGGACAGCAACAAACCACACACTGATGTTTTGTGAACCAAAGGGCCAAACAGTTCTAGTTATAAAGGAAACCTCAATACAATAGCATCCCCCTTCTAAAGCTAGTTTCCCAATTAGTTTTATTTTTTTAAGCTTTTTTTCTCCTTACCTTGAGAAATTTACTTTTGTAACACAGCTTCATGACATCTGGGAAAACAGCGGCTGGCCCATTTCACAGGCGGCCACACTTTTAAAGAAATTTACCAAAATGCTTCCACTGTTTGGAAGCCTACACTAGTGAAAACTATGTGCCCCTTGTTCACATAGGAAGGGATTGTATTTTTGCCCTGAGGGGCTGTTCAACCAATTCCCGGTGCTGGCCCCACCCCAGCATAAGCTATGACATACGCTTAGGGAGGCATGTGATTATATGCCATTATTATAGTCAATTGGACAACACTGCAAAGTAGATTTCTGTGTTAATTAGCACTGTGAGAGGAAGTAAGGCCAGCACTTAAGTCCATTACAGGTTACTATTAGTCTCCAAATGCTAATCAAAAAATCTGCTTTGCACGGTCATCCCATTGACTATAATATGGCCCATGCCTCCCTTTCCATACATCAGAGTACGCTAGCACAGAAGTGGGCACAGCACTGAGAAGGAAGAGATCAGCTGGAAAGCTGCTCAGGGCAAAAATATTATCCCTTCCCCACACAAACAAGAGGCACAATAAGAAAAAAATACTCACCACAATAATGTTGTTTCTTCCAAAGGGACCCTTCACTATGCTTAACTGCAATCTGGAGCCTAGAATTTTATGCTAATTAGAGAACTGTAGAATTAAATTCAAAATTCTGCTGTGTTCACGCTCCTCCCTGCCCTCTAATGGAAGGTTTATTTCTGAAACTGTGGGAGAACACTGACCACCAAATCTAGCTAAGCGACTACCAAAAAGTCCTAAATCAAAGTTTTATTTTGTTAAGAAAAAAACAAATGAGAATGAAACACACAAAGAACTTCAGTTGAGACCCAATGCAACAAGAAATGCTTACATACACAAAGACTTGCCTGTTTTGAGAACCTTTTCCAGGTTCTGCAAAGGGAGATAGGGAAGGGATTGTCAAACATAGTGAGGGATCCTTATGGAAGAAACATTACTACGGTGAGTTATTTTTTTCTTCAAACCCCAGAAATCCCTCACTATTGCTAGACAACTGCAGACTCCACAGCAGTACCTTGGGAGGCTAAGTACAGAACCTTTTAAGGGAAAAGGTTCTGCAAGACAGCAGTGCCAAAACTGGTGTCCTTTATGGACTGTATGTCCAGATAATATTGCTTTGTAAAGGTGTACCACTTTCCATGCAGCTGCTTTACAAATATCCTGACTGGTGACACCCCTAGATGCTGCCATCGAGGCAGAGGGTCCCCTGGTGGAATGGGCACTTAGGTCTTCAGGTGGAAGTTTACCAGTTCTGCCATAACAGAACTGTATGCCTGCCACTATCCAGCAAACAATGGTCCTCCTGGATGTTGGCTTTCCTTGGTTTACATCCCCAGAGGTGACAAATGGTTGTACTGATGTGGACCTAACATCCTTTGTGCTATCAAAGTAGTAGCTGACAGCTCTTTTAACATCCAGACTATGGAGCCTCTGCTCCCCTGGTATGGATTTTTCACTGAAGAACAGATGGAGTGTGAGACTGGTTGAGGTGAGATTCCAAAACCTTTTTATGAAGAAATTTCTTATTGGTCCTCAACTACCTTAACCCTGTGGAAGATAATGTTAGGATCTGTACACAGAGCTTGTAGTGTGGTGATGGCTACCAAGAACAGCTTTCCTGGCAACATACTTCAGAGCAGCAGTTGCCATAGGCTTGAAGTGAGCACCCATGAGCTTGACCTTACAAAAGGTTCAAGTCTCAGAGAGGGACTGGATCTTTGAAAAGTAGGGTTCAAGTGGGTCAGACCCTTGAAGAACCTTTTAAAAATAGCCAGGGAAACTACTGACCCATCCCTGCCAGCCAAAGCATACAATGAGACTTCTGCAAGATGCCCCTTAATGGCAGAAGGGTGAAGGTCCAGAGACTGTAGGTGTACCAGATAATCCAATATGCTGGCTAGACTGGCCTGGAAAGGACTGCTCTGCCTGCATGAACACTACAGAGAAAACCTTTTCTATTTTTTGAGGCATATGTTTTCCTGTTGGCTGGCTCTTTAACATCTCAAGTACCAGGCCCGGAGGCCAGGAAAGCTGGGGTCCAGAAAAGTTATCCTGTCCTGAGGCAAGGTCAGCAGACTGTACCACAGAAGGAGAGTGATAGGTTTGCTGGACAGGGCCACGAGCACAGAATACCAGGTCTGCCTGGCCCAGTCTGGAACAATTAGGATCATTGTTGCAGGTTCCCTTTTGAGCTTTAGCAGCACCATCAAAGGGAGAGGAAAAGGGGGAAATGTGTAAATGAACCTCCCTGTCCAATAGAAGACCAGGGCATGCTCTGGGACTGTCCCCACTGATTGAAGACTGCAGCAAAAGAGGGGGGAGCTGGTATTTTGCAAAGAGGCAAACAGATCCACCTCTGCTATGCCCCACCTTCTAAACACTGCAGCAAGCACTTACCTGTTTAGAGTCCATTTGTGGTTGCCTTGACTGAGTCTGCCCAGGGAATCTGCAAGGACACTGTCTTTCCCTGGTAGGTGAACTGCAGATAGCTGCACCTCCAGCTTCCATGCCAGGTTCCAGATCTTCCTTGCCTCTGTGCACAGCTTGGGATATCTTGTTCCTCTGTGTTTAAGTAGTACATGGTGGTGGTGTTATCTGCCCCGATTTGGACTGACTGACCCCTGATGTGGGAGGAAAAAGCCTGCATTGCCACATACACATCCCTTAGTTCCAGGAGGTTTATGTGCTCCTGTGACTCTAGTGGGGTCCACACTCCACTTACAGTGAGGTCATCCAGGTGGGTGCCCCATCCCAGGAGAAAGGCATCTATATTGGGTCCACTGTGGGTGACTGTTGGAGGAAGGGGATTCCCTCTCTGAGGTTCCCCTCTTTCCACCAGTCCAGTGCCTTTAGAAGTCACTTTGTAACTGGTACCAACTTTGACAGATGATCCCACCTTTGGGACCAGGCCTGTGGAGGCAGCCATGTGCCCCAGCAACTGAAGAAAGACCCTTCCTGCTGTGTGTCCACCTCTACTCCTATAAAGTCCAGTACCTGGGCAGATTCTGTCTGGGACTTTAGGATGTTTACCAGGAACCCTAGGTCCTCTACAGCTGACTGGGTAAACTGGAGGGAGGCCATGACCTCCTGGTACAACCCTCCTGAGACTAGTCAGATATTCAGGTGTAACCCCCCCCCCCAGTCCCCCTGGGGTTACTAGAATCCCATCATTGTCAGTGTTAGGTAGGGAAGGCAGCTAGTGAATAACTGGTTAAATGGTTTTCACCTGCTCCCTCTCTGTTTACTTGGTCTCAGCTGAGTTGAGAGAGGTGATGTCATTTAGAACTCTCGCAGCAGCGTAAGCCACAGTAGCTAGCTGTGAGTGGGGAGCTTTAGAATTTTCAGTTAGTTCTGAGTCAGCAGCCAGAGTGAGCAGTTGGAGGAGTGAAGAGCTGCTGTGTGGGCTCTGAGGAGAGCCCATTTTTCTCACCCTAGTGCTGAGAACCATCTGCCTGCCAGTAGAAGTGGTGGAAACCATTCTAGCTGGAGTTCCTGATTTTTCTCATCCCCTGTGAGATGAGAAGGAATGCAGAATGGATCTGCGGGGTAATCCCCTGATTTGATCCAGGACATTGAAGCTGCCTGTTTGTTCCAACCATGAGTAATCTGACTTTGGGTATCCCAGGATGACTGTACCTGTGTATTCTTTTGGGGTGTACTCTGATAAAGGGGAAATATGCACCAAGTTCTGTTCTAGTTTGAGACTGTTGTCATCCTTTCTTAAAGTTGGCTGACAATCGTGGAGTCCCCAGTGAGACTTGGTACACTGTTCAGTACTTTAGTTTACACTCAGAAGTAGTGTGCTTCAAATGCTGAATGAGAAAGTCATTCCAAGGTGCATTGTTCTACTGTTTTACTAAACGTCTGAGGTGTAACTCTGAAAGAATGGCTGGGTATGGACATGGAAGCAAAAGCTGGGTAGACCTCCCCCCCCCCATCTGGAGTGACCAGTTCAGCACTACAGGTTCCATAAGGGTACCTGCTTATTCAGGACATGGTGGCCAATGCCTGAAGAGAAAGTTTACCCCCTTGGTGTGGGTTTGTGCTAATTTGAGCACCAATGTGCTCCATTGTGGCCAGTTGCCACATTGCCAAATGTTTGAATCCTATGCCATATGGGAAATGTTCTAAGTTGTGGCCAGTGCCACTAGAAGACATTGTGTGCTCTGTTGTGGCCAGTGCCACTAGAAAAAAATGTGTGTTTCAACTGAGGATTTGCTGCTGAAGAGAGTTCAAAGTCCTATGCAATATGGGATGTTTAGAGTTTCTGTCTGCTACAGATGTTGTTGTTCTGCATTGAGTTGTGCCATGAAGTGTAAACCCTTGGGAGTCCACCTTTGCTTTAGTGTACCAACTTTGGAATAAAGCCACACTCTAGAACCCCAACCTGGTCTAGACATTCATGTTACTGCTTCCTGTGTGGAATTACTGGGTACCCCTCCAGAAGTTCAGACCTAGCATAGCCCTAGGCACAAGTTCTCTCCTCAGGACCTGGGTATAATGGTCATTTGTGTGTAATTTGCTTTTGTACACCCCCACCCCTTTCCTCACTTCTAGAAGTAGCGAGCCTGGTATATATTCCCTAAGCTAGGGATGGTACCAAAAAGTGTCCAAAGTAGTTTGAGTGCCCAGTCAAGGGTACCAAGGGGTAGCTTACTGTGTAAAGTAGCGGGGTACAAAAATGGGGGCTTACCTAAGGATATTGTTTAATTTGTGGAGACAAGTACAGAACTTTTGCTGAGGGTATGGCTAGTGTTTGTCTGTCTGGTAGCATGATAGCCCAAACAGGAAAGGAAGCTCTTCACAAAAGGATTTTGCCCAGGGAAGTGCCATCCAAATGTGCTGCTTGCGTGCCTGCTAGTATATAAAGAACAGAGTGCTGCTGTGTGTTTAGTCAGCTTGCAATGGACAGTAAAGCTTGGAAGTGTGTCCTTGTCTCTGCTTCCAGAACATTTACAGAACTTTTTAACTTGCAATTTTCAAATGCCAAAGGTAGTGTGGACTTTAGGAAACAGACTGAGGAATGTGCCCTGAAAGTTTCATGTGTTTTATGTGCAAATTGGGGGAGTCACTAGAGAAATTGCCAGAATCTGTGGAGAAAATGGTCAAAATGATGCTCCTGCCGCTGAAATTGCAGCTGAGGAAAAAAAGTTACAATTTATAGTTTAAATTTGCACCTGCTCAACGATCGCCGTGAAAGAAGAGCAAGAGAGAGAGAGAGAGGGTCATTTGCATGGCATCGATTGATTGGTGCAACTGCAATCAATCCTGCCTCCTAGTCAGCTTCTGTGTGCAGCTGAGTGTTCGAGGAGGAGAGAGCAAGTGGCGTGCAAGCTGGTCAGACCAGGATCAACCATCGAGGGGCTTGTGAACATTCTAATCTGTAGAAAACAGACTTTTACTGTGTAAATTTGGGCCCAACTCATTGCCCAACCGACTGGAAAGTGAGTGTGGTGTTCGTGGCTACGATCGGTGGGACCGCCAGCCCGTTTCACCCCAGAGGCCTTCCAGGATCGGCACCAGGCCGAAAATTTCCAGCGGAGAAAGCCAGCTACTGATTTCATTGAGTACAACCAACTAACTGAGCATCAAACTGTGTGTGATTTTTTTCAAGCCAGCTGAATCTGGGTGCAAGCAGTGTAATTGTTTTGCAAAGAAGGATTGTGTGTTGAAACAGAAAGGCAACAAACAAAAATTCTGAGCGTTTATAATGGGTTCAGCAACAATAAATGTTTCTAAGCAAGACAGAGACCGTGAGTTGTATATTAGGCTGCAGCAAACAGGCAATCCTGTGTAACAGAAATACTGTGGTCTGCAAGTGACTTTCATCACGTGTAAATAGTCTTTGATTTGATGCTGATCGCAAAGTCAAGTTAAAATCATATGAATGTGTTGAGAGATACAAGCAGTGCAACTGATTACAGTTTGAGCAAAATCAGTAGTCAGGAAAGGTCGGAAAAACCGTTTTGAGTCAGTGAACAGATTCGATGCATGAGGAGGGCTACCGTCGCCATTACAGGGCAGGGTTAGCAAATGTAAACACAGCAGCAGGGAGCCATTTTGTGAGACTGTAAAGAGACTAGTGAACAAATCAGTAACAACCAACCTTTGTAGGTTTGCTTTCAGACATGGCTTGGGAAGCTCCCTGCTATCTGAATCATGCCCGAGCTATGACTGTAGAGGAGGTGTCAGCACTAAGAGAAATAGAGAGGACTTTCTATGGTGAAGGGTTGCCTCCAGATGTAGCAGTCCCTAGCTATCCAGTGAGACTGAGCATTATGTGCCTCAAGGCTGGAAGGGATGTGTTTCTGATATCCCATTGTTCAGATTGTCTTGTGAAGTATGGTATAAACAGGGGTGCAGCGCCAGAGAGGGTATCACAAATTTGTTTGGCTCCCACGTGGACCAGAGTAGGAAACTCTGCAAGTAGCAGCACGCAGCACCAGGTTGAACCTGTTGGGGGAAGCCCCATAGAGTGTGGCATAGAGGGAGAGAGCAATGTTGATCTACTGCAAGAGCAGGCACAAAGAGATGTTTCCACGCATGAGTCCCAGATGGACACTGCAACGGAAGGATCCGTGGATCCATGGAAAGAGGGTCCAAGTCCTAGCCTAGTAGGAGAGGATGAACTGCAAGAGGCACTGAACTGGGAGGTGTCTACCTCCACACCTAGTGAAGAGTGGACTGTCTCAGGAGTGAGGACATCTGCTAACTCCTGGGCTCAGATCCTGAGTGAGAAAGAGGAGGATGAAGATCTGTATGTTCATGTTGAGGGTCCCCGTGAGTCGTCTTAAGCTCTTGCCTCAGAAGAGCCAGAGAGAGAAGAAGAAGAAGGCTCCAGTAACCTGCCCATAGAGATGGTCGGGGACAAGTTCTTACATTTTTAAGTATGCGGCACTGGCTTAACCAAGACTGGCCACCCCCAAGCCAGGCCATGGGCCGCAAACTTGTGAAGAGCAGCAAGGAGGAGAGACTTATACACAGGAGGGCTGACGCTATCTATGGGCAGTCCTTTCCTACCTTTCCTGGTAGAGTCTGGGAGGAAACTGAACAGAACAGGCAATCCTGGTTGTTGGAAGAGGCAAGCAAAAATTTACGCTCTGGTGCACTCTTTACGCCTCCCTCTCCTTTTCCTTCCCTTCCTTGAAGCAAGAGGCATCGCCCACTGCTCCTCTTTTATTTCCAAATTCTGATTTGGTTCCCTGCCTTCCTAACTCTCCTCTATCCTCTCCTAGCCTCCCCCCAACTCTTATGCCATTCACAGCTCCCACTTTCGCTCCCTTTCCCTCCCCCCAAGACCTCCTCAGACGGCCAGACTGCTTTCTCATACTGACTCCCTAAGCTCTAGAACTCCCTCCATCTACCCATCCACTCTGCCTCCTCCCTTCACTCTTTATCCTCCCTACTGCTTAACTTCACCTCCCCCACCTGTAACTGCAACTGACCTCCATTACTTGTATCCACCAACTTCCCCATACCTTTCCTACCCCACCCCTCCCCCTCCTGCCTACTTTTCCTTCTCCTTGACCTTCCCCACATCTACCCTTCTCCAATGCAGACCAGGAAACCAGTCACAAGCTGGGTATCCCAGAGGGACAATGGTCTGCCTCTCCATCTCTACCATACTCCCCTTCCTCCTTTTCCTATTACATCCCACACTAGTTCTCTACTCACCCTCTTTCGCCTCCTTCCCCACTTCCACCCTTCTTCAATGCTGGCTAGGAAACCTGATGCGGGCTATGTGTATATCCAGCCATGTCCAGTCTTTGTGGGGTCTGCATCCCAGAGGGAAGATGGTTTGCCTCTCCATCTCTACAATACCCCCCTCCTCCTTTTCCAGCTATAATCCACACTACTGCTCCCCCATCTGTGTCCTATCCCCTACTCCCCCTCCATGCTGTATCACATACTGTTCCCCCCTCTAAAATTGTTCACTTCTCTGTTACTAAGGGACATGTGCCCATACCTTGCGTTGTGATTCAATTTTATTTCCTTTAAGTTTGTCTAGTAGTCCACATACCTTCCTATCGAGGTTGTGAGTGAGAGGTTTGAGGATCTGGGAAAGTTGTGTGAAGAGCTGGGGTAATTGGTGGCATTCTCACAGGTGCTCCCAGTGCCCTGCGCGAGAACAGTGAGGAAAGGGAGAATCAGAGAGTTCAATACCTGGCTGGGGGAATGGTGTCAATCCAAGGGGTATGGGTTAGTGAGTGGATGGGGCAAAACCCTGGGACAATAATGATCTATACGCAGAGGACAGGCTACTCTTGAGCAAAGAGGGGAAGGGAGTATTAAAGCAGGGGATAGAGGGGTACATAGCAGCAAATGTGGGTTTAAACTAGGTGGGGGGTGGTGACTGGACAGCTGGTAGGCAGGATCCCAGAGAAGGGAGCCAGAGGTGCTTACCCCCCATGTTAACAGGGTAGGAGTCAGGGTAGAGGCATGGGAGGGGGAGGGAAAACCATGGAAAGGTAAGGAAGAAAACAGGGTGGAGGGTGGTCAGGCTGAATGCAAACAGCCCAGGTAATAAGTCAGCTGAGTTGCAGGCTCTCCTCACAGTGGGGAAGGTGGACATTGCAGCCATTACGGAAACGTGAGCCATCCAGTACCAGGACTGGGATATGATGATCCCAGGGTATAGAATATTCAGGAAAGATAGGACTAAGGGGAAAGGGGTGTGTGTGGCAGTCTATGAATGGGAAGGGATAAGGTGTATAAGGGAGAAAGGGGAGGAAGGCAGAGCAGAGGCCCTATGGATGCAGTTTCAGGACTCGAAAGGTAGGACGCTGAGAATGGGGGTCTTTTCTAACTGTCTCGCTGAAATCCAAGACTGGATGAATTCCAGTTGGCTTAGATTGAACCCTGACAAGACAGAGGTGTTAGTCGTGGAACCAGGTCACCAGATAGAGGGGTCGGCTGCTGGGCGGCTTCCGGACTTTGGCTCAGGGGTTCTCAGCTCCTGACCTCCGAACAGGTGCGGAATCTGGGGTATTATTTGATAACAGGCTGACACTTCATTCACAGGTCTCAGCTATGGTCGAGTCCTCTTTTTACCATCTGAGGAACATCGTCTGGACTAAGCACCTTTTTCCATCTGGCGATCTTCCAACCCTGGTACACGCGTTTGTGACCTCGCGCCTTGACTACTGTAACTCCCTACACCTAGGGCTTCTTGCGGTTGATATCTGCCGCCTGCAGCTAGTGCTGAATGCTGCAACCAGGTTGCTGTCTTGGTCTACTTGATCCAGTCATATTTCACCTGTGCTGCGCGTTCTGCACTGGTTGCCTGTTCAGTGGCGGATCACCTTTAAAGTTGGCTTGCTGACTTTTAGAGCCCTCCACGGCTTGGGTTTGAGTTACCTACCAGTGCTTCTGAGTCCCTACTGCCCCCTCAGACCACTCCGCTTACCCAATGAGGGACTGCTAAAGATTCCCAGGGTGTGTTTGAAGTCCTTGAGAGCTCGGGCTTTTGCTTTGGCCGCTCCCACCCTGTGGAATTCTCTACCTCGTCGGGTAAGAGAGTGCCTGACAGTGGACAGCTTCAAAATTACTCTAAAAACATATCTATTTGCATGTGCTTTCCCTGATTTTTAGTATTGGATATTTAAATATTTAATAGTGTTTATTAGTTTTTATTTATTTGTGTTTATTTATTTTAGAACTTGTTGATTATACAGCACTTTAATATTTTGATACAGCGGTTAACAAATGAATTTTATTATTATTATTATTATACAGACCACCAGCGCAAAGGGATGACCTGGTGAGAACTAGCTGAGCAAATCAGAAGGGTCTGTAGGAAGGGGAACACAGTGGTCGTGGGGGACTTCAACCTACCTGGGGTGGATTGCAGCACTCCAACCACAGCGAGTGCAAGGGAGCATGTCATACTAGAAGCATTTCAGGACAGCTTCCTAGTGCAGTTGGTATATGAGCCAACTACATTGGAGAGGACACTGGACCTGGTACTTTCAAATGGAGAGGCTGTAAGAGAACTGAGGGTGGAGGACCCTCTGGATGGGAATGACCACCACTCAGTGTGGTTCATGCTCAATATGGGTAGGGAAACAGGGGGTACGGGGACCAGGGTGATTGACTTTAAAGGGGCAGACTTTAAAAGGATGGGGGAGCTTTTGGGTAGGTCTCTGGCAGGAATTTAACCAGACATGGATGCTACTCAGAAATGGGATATTATTAAAAAAGGGCTGACTGAAGCCACTGGAACATGTACAAAGGCAAGGAGTAAGAAGGGAAGGGCAAAGAAGCCCAGTTGGTTGACTCGAGAGGTTATGGAGGTGGTGAGAGCCAAGAAGAAGGCATTTCTGAAATTCAAGACATCGGGTGGAGGGGCTGACAAGGATGAGTATACGAAGAAGTCCAGGGAAGTTACCAGGCTAGTCAGAGTGGCCAAGGCTTCAAGAGAGCTGAGACTGACACAGGGTATTAAGGAAGGAGAAAAGGACTTCTTCAGATACATTAGTGAAAGAAGGAAGAACAAGGACCAAATTGTGAGGATTAGGAATGATGGAGGGTGGATGGAGAAGGGGGTGGATCAGGCAGAGGCATTAAATGAATACTTCTGCTCTGTATTGATGAAGGAAAAAGGGGAGGCAGATACCCCAAGGGAAGGGTGAAGTGTGTAGTGGGGGGGGAGGAGGTGGCTGATGTAGGGATTACAGAGGACAGGGTTCTGGAAGAGTTAAGGGTACTGAGGGTGGACAAGGCACCAGGATCAGATGGCATTCACCCTAGGGTATTCAGGGAGCTAGTGGAGGTCCTGGCAGGACCACTGGCTGACCTGTTCAACACCTCCCTGGACACAGGATGCATACCACAAGACTGGAGGATGGCCCATGTGGTGCCCATTCACAAATGTGGCCCTAGGGATGAACCAGACAACTACTGACCAGTGAGCCTCACATTAATTGGTGGGAAGCTCATGGAGACAATCCTAAAGGAGAGGCTAGTGACCTTTTTGGAGGACAGTGGACTCCAGGACGGCCAACAACATGGGTTTGTCTCAGGCAGATCCTGCCAGACAAATCTAATTGAGTATTACAATTGGGTGACCAGGGAGCTGGACAGGGGCCATGCAGTGTATGTCCTGTATTTGGACTTCAGGAAGGCCTTTGATTCCGTGCCACATGGGAGGTTGGGGGGGAAGCTGGAATACATAGGGGTGAGAATGAAGATGACCAGATGGATCGTCAACTGACTGAATGGAAGGCAGCAGAGGGTGGTGGTGGTGGTGGGGGGGGGTACTTTCATCACCAAGGGAAGTGACGAGCGGGGTGCCACAGGGATCAGTACTGGGACCAGTGCTGTTTGGGATATACATAGCTGATATCTCACATGGGATCTGGAGTAGGATCAGTCTGTTTGCTGATGATACGAAGATGTGAACTGTGGTAGATGACATCGAAGGTTGGAAGGGGCTGCAGGAGGACTTGACCAAACTACAGGAGTGGTCGGAAACATGGCAGCTAGGGTTCAATGCCAAGAAGTGCAAGGTACTGCATTTTGGAGCTAAGAACCAGGGGAGGAGCTATCAGCTGGGAGGGGTGCAGCTGAAAAGCACCGAGGAGGAAAAGGATCTGGTGGTGCTTATAACTGGCAGCATGAACAACTCAGCTCAGTGCAGGAAGGTGGCTGCAAAAGCCAACAGAATGCTGGGGTGTATAGCAAGGGGAATCTCCTCCAGAAATAGGGAGGTGTTCCTTCCCTTGTACAGATCTCAAGTTAGGCTGCACCTGGAGTACTGCGTGCAGTACTGGCACCCATTCCTGAAGAAGGACATCAAATTGTTCAAAGGGGTGCAACGTAGGGCAACCAAGATGATCCAGGGATTGGAGGGAAAGTCCTACAGGGATAGATTGGGCAAGTTGAACATGTACTCCCTGGAGGAGAGGAGAGATAGGGGGGATATGATTGAAACCTTTAAATACCTTAAGGAGATAAATAAGGCCAATACAGAAGGGATTTTCCAGCTTAGAAGAGGGAGGGATATGAGGAGGCATCAGCTGAGATTGGAGGAGGGAAGATTTAAGAGGGAAATTGGGAGACATTTTTTCACTGAACAGGTGGAATGCTTTGCCTGAGGAGGTGGTATCCTGTAGAACAGTGGCGGCTTTAAGAGGGGTTGGGATAGGGTGGGGTTGCAATAAAGAGGGATGGGGAGGGTGGGCAGCTGCAAGTTGAGGGGCTAGCTACACAATCGAACAGACTTGATAGACCGTAAGACCTGCTTCTGCTGGCATTTTCATATGTTCATATTATACATAGCTGTTTCACTGATATTTAACTGATATTTAATCACTGTATGAAGTTTTATTTTAGGAAGCTCTGTTCTGTTGTATAAATCAATTGCATTTATCACTTGCCCGGATGCAACTGGAAACAAGCTAATTCAGTTCAGTATGCCTTTCCTGGTGAAACTTTTCAAATAAATAAATAAAACTCAGACACCACCTTTGGTGAAAACATAGGGTTGGTATGCAGGACACCCTGTCTTTGTGGAAAACCAAATAAGAAGTCTTACACATGCGAACATACAAAACTGCCAGCAGATACAGGCCAGATGGTCTATCAAGTCTGCGCGAATGTGCCGCTAACAGTTCATTACACTGCAACTGCCCCTCCCACCCCTACCCTTTTATCTGGTTACTCTATGGAGGCTCCTGCAGTGGAGACCAAGGAGGATGCTGGGAACCTTCACCAAGGAGACCCACAGGAGGGTGGCATGAGACCCCACGGGGAAGAAACACTCGGTGGGGACTCAATCATTAGGGGGTAGAAATGGGGAGGAAGGGGAGAGGAGGTGGCAGCCTGCCTGCTTCACGGGCTTGAGGGACAGGAGCGAACCCTCAGGATCGTGGGAGCAGCTGCACGAGGGAGGGAGCTGGATGTTATTGTCCACCTAGGGACAAATGACCTGGCTAGGAATGGGATCAGAGCAGTGCAAGCGGAGTTTGTAGAGTTGGGGAGGGGCCTTAGACAAGTAGCGTATACAGTAACCTTCTCGGAGGTGCTGTCTGTCTATGGCAAGGGTGATGCTAGGGTACTCCTCACCAGGGAATTCAATGAATGGTTGAAAAACTGATGTGGAGCTCAGGGTTTTGGCTTCATTGGGGACTAGGGAGCCACCTGGAGGGATGCAGACCTATAGTGGTGTGATGGTCTTCATCTGTCCGGGGGGGAACCAGGATCCTAGGTGAGAGGTTTAAATGCTTCATTGGCAAGCATTTAAACTAGCCAAGGGGGGAAGCACTGAAAAGGAGCAGGGAAATCCCAGTCTCCCCCCACAAACAACAGTAATTAGTGAGGTAAACACCAAGGTAGAGAAGTCATTAGGGAGCAGGCCAGAAGTAAATGTAAAAAAAGGCAAAGGCAGTAAGGACAGGAATGGGGCTAAAAGGGGTAAGGCCGTCAAAAAGTGGAGGGTGATGAGTACCAATGCCTGTAGTCTGTGTAACAAGCTCCCTGAACTAGTGGCCTTGATGGAAGAGGGTTGCCTGGATATTCTGGCAGTCACAGAAACATGGTACACAGAGAACCATGACTGGGATGTCAACATACCAGGATACACAATCTACAGGAGGGACAGGGAGGGTAAAAGAGGAGGAGGAGGAGGAGTAGCTCTTTATGTAAATGAAGGGATCAAAGCAACAGAACTAAAGAGTAAACAGGGAGCAGATGAGACACTCTGGGTCACCCTGGAGACAGGAAATGGCACCACAATCCGCATGGGGGTTGTATACAGACCCCCATCTCAGGGGGAGGGAATGGACAAGAAAATGATAGAAGGCTTCCTTAGAATGGCAGAAAAAGGGGAGATATTGTTGATGGGGGACCTGAATATGCCAGATGTTAACTGGAGCAACTTTGCTGCAGGCACATCCAAGAGCAGGGTCATTCTTGATGCCCTACAAGGGGCATGCCTCAGACAGCTAGTACTGGAACCCACTCGGGAGGGAGCAATCTTAGACCTGGTACTCTCAAATGGGAACGGAGAAAGAATCTCAGATTTAGAAGTGGGTAGCCATCTGGGAACAAGCAACCACCAAACAGTGTGGTTCACGATAAACACAGCCATACAATCCAGCCATACAAAAGCAAGAGTATTGGACTTTAGGAGGGCTGACTTTGGGAAAATGAGAGAGTGCCTCAGAAAAGCACTAGCAAACAGGCATGAAGGAGGGGTAGAGGAACAATGGAGAGTAATCAAAACAGCAATCACAGAGGCAACAAGCCATTGTGTAAAGCAAATCAACAAAACACAACGAAGGAAAAAACCGCTATGGTTCTCAAAAGAGGTGGCAGGGAAGGTTAAGGAGAAAAGGATAGCATTCAGGAAATATAAGGAAACACAGAAGGAGAAGGACAGACAACTTTATCAGTTAAAGCAGAAAGAGGCTGGGGAGGCAGTCAGAATAGCAAAGGCCCAAACCGAGGAAAGGATAGCCAACTCTGTTAAGAAGGGGGATAAGACCTTTTATAGGTACATTAGGGAGCGAAGAAAGACCAAAGGAGGGATACTGAGGAGCTTAATAAAGGGAGGAATGTGGGTGAGGGGTGACAATGAAAAAGCAGGGATACTGAACGAATATTTCTGCTCAGTATTCACAAAGGAAGAGGAGGGGGAGGTACCTAAACCAAACAAGAGAAACACTCTGAAGACGAGGGTCGATACCAGTCCATTTACATAAGAAAGGGTTCTGATAGAATGAATAAAATTGAAGGTGGACAAAGCAATGGGGCCTGATGGGATTCACCCAAGAATTCTAAAAGAACTAAGGGTAGAACTAATGACACCGCTGACTACTCTCTTTAACAAATCATGGGAGGATGGGGTGGTACCTGAGGACTGGAGGAGGGTGGATGTGATTCCTCTCCACAAAAGTGGGAGCAGGACAGAGGCAGGAAACTACAGACCAGTTAGTTTGACCTCAGTGGTAGGTAAAATGATGGAATCACTTCTGAAGGAAAGAATTGTTGAGTACCTAGAGGCCAGTGGGGCACAGGACCCAAGGCAGCATGGGTTCACGATGGGAAGGCAGTGTCAGAACGAATCTAATTGATTTCTTTGACTGGGTGACCAAAGTAGTAGACCAGGGAGGGGCTGTGGACAAGGCTTACCTAGATTTTAGCAAGGCATTTGATACAGTCCCACACAAAAGATTAATACACAAGTTAGCCAGCCTTGGAGTGGGTCCCAAGGTGGTAGCCTGGATAAAAAAATTGGCTAGACAACAGGATGCAAAGGGTAATAGTAAATGGAGTCCACAGTGAAGAAAGGAGGGTTACTAGTGGGGTACCGCAGGGTTCAGTATTGGGACCGGTCCTTTTTAATGTCTTTATAAGTGACATTGCAGAGGAACTGGAAGGAAAAGTATGTCTCTTTGCAGATGACACAAAGATCTGCAACAGGGTTGATACACCAGATGGAGTGGAAAGGATGAGAAGGGACTTGGCAAGGTTGGAGGAATGGTCAAATGTATGGCAGCTCAGATTCAATGCAAAGAAGTGCAGGGTAATGCACCTGGGAAACAAAAACCCATGGCAAGAGTACACAATGGGGGTGAGATACTGACAACAGTAAAAATGGAAAGGGACCATGGGGTAATTATATCAGATGACCTAAAGGTGGGCAAGCAATGTGAGAAGGCAGTAAGGAAGGCTGGGGGGATATTGGGATGCATAGGGAGAGGCATCAATAGTAGAAAACAGGAAGTTGTTATCCCTCTGTACAGACAGTTGGTGAGACCCCATCTGGAGTACTGTGTGCAGTTCTGGAGACCCCATCTCCGCAAAGACATAGACAGAGTGGAGGCTGTCCAGAGGAGGGCAACCAAAATGATGCAGGGTCTGCACCAGAAGACATATGAAGAGAGACTAAAGGAGCTTAATATGTATACTGTTGAGGAAAGGCGGGAGAGAGGGGACATGATAGAAACTTTCAAGTACCTCAAGGGAATCAACAAAGTCCAAGAGGGTGGCATCTTTCAGAAAAAGAGATGTGCAAGAACAAGGGGGCACAATTTGAAGATAGAGGGGGGAAGGCTCAGAGGTAATGTGAGGAAGTATTTTTTCACAGAGAGGGTTGTGGATGCATGGAACAGCCTCCCTGAGGAGGTCGTGGAGTCAAGAACAGTGGGGGAATTCAAGAATGCATGGGACAGACATAAGGCAGTCCTAGTGGTGGGTAGGAGGAAGTAAGCTGTTGGTTAATTAGGATCTGCAGCTTATCTGTTAGGTAGGAAAATGGGCAGACTAGGTGGGCCAAGCGGTCCTTATCTGCCGTCAAATTCTATGTTTCTATGTTTCTATGAATTTATTCTCATGCTTGCTGACTCCCTTCCCCCTGGTGTCCCATTTGTGATGTTCCCTCTGACCTTGTCCCAGCCCCTCTTGAACCTGTTCACTGACTTTACGGATACCACCTCTTCGAGCAGTGCATTCCACCTTGACACCACCCTTTCCATGAAATAATTCCCTCGTATTTCCTTCCTGAGTCCTCCACCCTCCAATCTCAGACTGTGCCCCCTCATGTCCTTCCCACCCTTTAACTTTAGAATTCCCTCCATGCTAGTCTTGTTTAAGCCTTTCACATACTTAAAGGTTTCTATCATGTCCTCTCTATCCCTTCTCTCCTCCAGTGAATACAGGTTTAGCTTCCTCAGCCTTTCCTCATAGGGTTTGTCCTTCAGTCCTAGGAACATCTTGGTTGCTCTGCGTTGGACCCCCTCCAGCAATTTAACATCCTTCTTTAAGTATGGGTGACAGAACTGCATGCAGTACTCCAGATGCAGCCTCACCAATGACCTGTACAGTGGCAGGATTACCTCCCAAGAGGTGATTCCCCTGGCTATACAGCCCAGCATTTTACTGGCTTTAGTTGCCGCCTTTCCTGCATTGTGCTGATTGGTTCATTTGCTCTGTTATTATCACACCCCAGATCTTTCTCCTCCTCTGTAGTTGCTAACTGTACCCCACTCAAATGGTAACAAATCCTTTGGTTCCTTGTTCCCAAATGCATGACCATGCACTTCTTTCCATTGAACCCCAGTTGCCACGCGTCAGACCAATTTTCAAGCTTAGCCAGATCATCCTTTAGCCCCTGCTGCCCTTCTGTGTCATCTACTAATGCACTTATTTTCGTGTCATCTGCAAAAAGGCTGGTCTTGTTCTTAATTCCATTCAAGGTGTCGGCAATGAAAACGCTAAACAATACTGGGACCAGTACCGAGCCTTGTGATACTCCACTGGTTACAGTTCTTCGAGTTGAAAGTCCCCCCCACCCAACTACCCTCTCATGCCTGTCCTGCAGCCAGTTTCTGACCCAATCCACCATCTTCTCACCAGCCCCTTGATATCCCAATTTGTTAACCAGCCTTCCATGTGGCACAGAATCAAAGGCTTTGCTGAAGTCCAGGTACAGGACATCCACCGCCTGGCCCCTGTCGAGTGCCCTAGTGTCACCCAGTCATAAAAGTCAACCAGGTTGGTCTGACAGGATCTTCCAGAGACAAACCCATGTTGCCTACTGTCCTGGACACCATTCACTACCAGAAAGGCTACCAGTCTCCATTAGCGTCCCCACAAAGGATGTAAGGCTGACTGGCCTATAGTTGCCTGGTTCATCCTGAGGTCCACGTTTGTGGATGGGCACCACATGCGCCATCCTCCAGTCCTGGGGCATGCACCCTGTTCCCAGAGAGGCAGAGCCTGAAGCTCAGAAATCTGTCGAGCAGAAGTAATAGCGACTAAAAATTATTTTTCTGACAGGAAGCATAGCTCGTATGTTGTGGCCAGTTTTATAAGGAGCCAACGTAAGTTTCTCTAACACAAAATTTAAGTCCCAAGATGGGACTGGATTGCAGATGGGAGGCTTCAGATGAAGAATGCCTCTCAGAAATGTGCAAGACACCTCCAGTTGTGCCACTGTACAGCCATCAATGGGTACACGGAAGGCTGAGACAGCAACGAGGCTTAATGGAGGAGCACTGTAGGCCAGAATCTAAGAGGGACAGCAAGTACTCCAAAATCTGATTCACTACTGAATCTGCCCTGGGTTGCTCTGTAAAAAAAAAGGCTTCCCTGAGGGAGCATGGTACAGTTTGTCTGTCTTTCTGGGCAACACAGGAATCATATTTGGGCTGTACCAGGCAGCCATAGTGGCATCTTCAAAATGCAGCCAGCAGAGGAGGAATTACCAAAGGAGGAGCATCTGGTAATTCCAGGTATCCAGTCAGATTTCTCCAGGGGACATACTGCTCCTCAGTATCAAACCCCATAGCTGCTTGGAGTTGCCTTATCACAGAGATGAAGAATGGGTCATGGGGTGACCTCGCGTATACTTGCAGGAGTCCCCACTCCCTAAGGAAACAGTGGAGTCTGAGCTGGAGGGGCTCCTAGTCCCCTCTTCCTCCTCATCAGGTGGGAGGAGGTCAGGCTGGTATTCATTGTTGTCTACAAGTTCTGAAATGGGCACAGATGTCAACGACCATGAGCATGCAGTGTGTGTGGTGACGTAAGGGGTTGCAGTGCAGGGGCAAGCCTAGCAGGCCAAAGCATTGATGGGCCTGGGAGGGGGCAAGGTCATACATAAACTCCAAAAAGGGAAACATAGCCTGGACGTTGATGGCCAGCAGCGGTGGTGAACACCTTGCAGCACCAACAGGGGTGGGTGGAGTGGGTTCCCTGACATTGGCAGTACGGCCTGAGATGTCAACAGAAGGGGCAGAGGCCCCAGTGTCAGCAGGAGGGCTGGAGATGGCGATGGGGGTAGTTGGGTCCTCAATGTCAATGGGGGTGGCTCAAGTAGGTGATGCAGAAGGTAGAAAGCCTGAAGGGCCAGTGCCAGTCGGCATAGAGCTGGTGGAACTACTCCCATGCCTGAACCCCCTGGGCAAGAGGGATCCGGAATGGCAGGAGTTCCTGAGGCATTGCCATGGGAGGCTGGGCCCCCGGTGAAGAAATGGCCATGGGTGTCAACATGAGAGGCCAAAGCCCCCATGTCGACTGGCTAGAGGTGGCTGAAATAGGTCCGGCTGAGAGATCAGTCTGTTGCCACTGAACCGTGATGGGCCTAAACAACAGGAGTTGCAGCGGGGCGTCACTAGGTCTGACGCTGAAGAGCCATTGCCAGAAGGACAGGCAGGAAGGACTGCTAAGGCCGACCCTATGGAACAGAGGGTGTGGGCGGCAGTGGGGGTCGCGGTGACCGAAAGCGCACTGGGAAGGATTCATCCTTGCTCCATTCTCTCTCCTTGTGTTTGCCAGATGATTTGTCCTGGGTCTTGGAGGAGTAAGAACCTATGGATGGAGCTCGCGAGGCAGAGGAGCTTCTTATCTGGAGTTCCTTCTCCATTTGGGTGACCTCCTGTTTCAGGGGAAGTTTTCCAGGGCCTTCTGATGGTGCCACCAGGTAGCCTGGTTGAATCCGTGGCAGACCTTCCAGGCCTTAATATTGTGGTCTGCACTGACACAGCGGATGCAGGCATTGTGGTCATCCTTATCAATGATCTTCTCACTGCACTTGAAGTAACGGAATTGTTTCTCCAGGTCAGGCGACATAAATGAAGTCGAAAATCACTTAGTGATTGATAAACTAGGGTGAGAAAGAAAATAAACAAAAAAGTAAAGAAATCGAAGATTTGGCAGTCGACTGAAACTGCAGTGTCTTCATGGAGTCCGATGCATGATGGTCGAAGGCAGGAAAAGAATTGAGGAGGGCGCAGGGCCACCCATGTTTATACTGGGAAGATGTAGGCATCAGATGTAGTCGTGGGCGGCCCCAAGTAGACTGCAAGCTAAAACGTTCCCATGTGGTCCTAGTACCTGGCAGCTATAATTCCATAGGTGTGGCCTGATGCAAGAGATACCCTCAATGAAGATGTTTTTAAACTGCAGGGAGTAACCCTGACTCACTATTTCCAGGACCCACTTGTCTGTGGTAATAATTTTGTACACCTGGAAATAGTGAGCCAACCTTCTTCCCACTGGAAATACCTGGGCGACCTGTACAGACCTATCAGGGTTTTTTTGCTTTGCCTGCACCTTAGGAACTGGGATGGCTGTAGCCCGCTTGGGACCGCACTTGCCTCTTCCCCTACGGAAAACCCTTTGGGAGGGGAGGGTAACCATAAGTCACATAAGCCCAGGGTACATAACTCCTGCCCCCATCTCCCCTTCTGTAAGGTGTATGGGAAGTGAAAACCACCTTCTCAGTATTGCTTTTATAAGTGGTCTTATATTCACCACCCTCTTCATACAGGCCTTTGTTTTGTCACCAAACAATTTAGTTTAGTTTTTTTTGTTGACCGGGTAAGTGCACTAGACAAATCCTGCCTATTTTCAGGCATGACCCGGGGGAGGGGGATACAGATGAATGCCAACTGACCTTGAACCAGATTAAGCTGTTGGTGGTATTTTTAGTGAATGAGGAAAATTTGGCCAGGACACCAGGGAAATTCCCCTGCTCTTTTCGATAAGTGCCATGGGATCTTTAACATCCACCTGAACTACCACCAATCCAGGCAGATGGGACCTCGGTTTAACGTCTCATCCAAAAGACAACAATGAGTTCCCTTCATAGGGGAATTCCATGGCTTTAGTTTGAGTGTCCTGTGAGACATCTGTACTTCTGAGCCATGCAAATGTCCTCAGGGACAATGCATGTGCCGTGACCCTAGAGGCAGTGTCACTGGCATCCACGGCCATGTGAAACTGGTATTCAGTGGCATCTACGGCAGCCTGTGCTGTCTCTGCCAGGTCCTAGGCTAGGTTACCAGAAGCTTTCTAGCTCACAAGCACTACAGAGTTCCAAGAACCTTCTGGTACTGAGCTGCATGGGCCATATAAGCTGCCTGTCTCAGCAAAAGGGAGGATGAGGTGTACACCCTATTGCTCATACTATCGTCCAGTTTTCTGGAATCCCTTTTTGATGGGTTGAGAGGAAAGGGAGACCTTGGCTTTGCCACAGGCAGCAGTTTACACCACTCTTTTATCGTCAGGGTGAATATAAAGGTACTCAGCACTCTGCCTACCCAGCTGATATTTCTATTCAGCCCTTTTGTCTATGCCAGCTGCAGAAGTGGGGGCTGCCAGGATTTTGGAGGTGACATTTTTAAGGGATCTGTGAATAGGTTGGAGCACCCTCTATGTGGGCGTTAAGCCCATCATGTCCAGAAACTCCACCTTATCCTCGTCCTCTGCTATCTCTTATGGAAAGAGGTTGAGAGTGCTTGCCATCTGCCTCACAGGAGAATAGTGTGAGGTGTACTCCTCAGTGGATCGGGAAGAAGAACCAAACTCCTGAACCGGGTGAACTGTCAGGCTTTATCGGTTCATCCTCTCCCTCCTCTTCATAAAACATCTCAGCCTCCTCCACCACAGGCTTTGATACAGGTTGAGGAGCCTGGGGGGGTGGGGGCTTGCATGGACATAAAGGCTCCGATAGCATGGAAAGCCTAGAAGAACTGCCATGCCTTACCCATGTCCTCAGCAGAGGGCATTCTGTTCTTGTCAACTGGCGTCTCCTTTGCTTTTTCAGCAGGAGGGGCAGTGACAAGCGTTTTGTTGTTCTTTTTCTTGGTAGGCACTTGTTCTGATGCCTGCTCAGCAGATCTTTCAGTCCTAGTAGACTCGGGGGTCTCCCTGTCAGACATCCTGACCTCTGAGTCACCCTTAGTAGCCTTGCCTTCTGTTTGGAATGAGGAACTGGACTCTTCCCCCAGAGCCAGGTTGTGAAGATGAGGCAGAGTGGGAAGTCATGATATCTTCAAGTTTTTTGGCCATCTGTTTTGTGTTTTAGGGCAAAACCTGATGCAGCACTCACAGCTGGAAAAATCGTGATCAAGACCCAAACAAGAAAAATACAACTTGTGGCAGTCTGCCTTAGCCAGAAGTTTAAAACATTGGGCATGAATTTTAAAACCAGTGGGTCCCTGTCCTTTTCTTGGGCTTGTCAGACAAGACAATAGCTGACAACCCAGAGGGGAAAAAGGGGAGCGGTTCAAAGGGTTAGCGGTTCAGTTTCCACTGAAACACAGGAACACAAAGTGAATTTAAAGACACAAGTCAAATAAAGCCCAACATTATGGCAAAACTATTAGGAATGACAGCCCAGTTCAAATAAAGTTATCATCTTGGTTCCTCACTTGGAACCAGGAAGACAGAAAGGGGATCGCAAGCAGTGATGAGAAAAAACAGCATCACTAACAAATAAGGCAATTTTGCTGCAGGCTGAGAAAAAATAAAATACAATTTTAAAGGTTTAAATGCAGTTCCGCTAAGGCAGGAATAGTGTTTTCAATGGTGGTTTCTCTGTTCCATGGAAACGCAAGGAAACCGAGAAACACATGTACAAACAAGAAAAAAATGCCCTTATCTTGACACAGCGTATTGAAAACTGACTAAAACGGAAAGCAGAAGTGAAATAAACAAAGAAATCATCCAGGATGGTGGCACTGTGAAGAGTGACTTTGGGGCGATGCTTCCTTTCAGGCTGAGAAATAAATCTGCTTTTAGAGGGCAGGGGGAGAGAGGACTACAGCATTTTCAAATTTCATTCTAAAGTTCTCTGCTTAGCATACAGTTCTAGTCTACGAGGCAGCTCATTCCAGGGAAATGATAGGTGTTGCCTAGCAATAATGAGGAATTCCTGGGATTTGAAAACAACTCATAAGGGTGATCTTCCTCAGAGAGCAAGCTGTTGCTATTCTAAAAAAAATCACTCTTCTGTGCATTGAAGGCACATTATAGGACAAGTAGGTATGCCATGTAGGGGGTCACTGTTTCCCTAACCATTCAACAAAGGAGCATAAGGGGAGCTCCATTTGATGCAACTTCATTTACCTGTACATTTTTTGTCTTCACTGGTTTCATTGCATTTAAATGTCTGCAGCAAGAGTAAACAAATTCACAGAAATTCTGTGCCTGTTTCAATCTTGATGGCGCAGCCATTAAGCGCATGACAGAGACCGCTTTACCTGGTATGTGAGAAACCTATGGAGAGCTACTTGCAAGATTTATTAGCATTATATGCAAAAGAAGTTCGGTTACTTGCTGTAACAGTATATCAAGAGAATATCTTCCCTACAACCACACACCTTTGGAACTGTATGAAGTCTGCGTCAGGATTACTTGGAAACTTTTGCTAGCTGAGGTCAACCACACTGACTTACACACACTGACCATAACAATGTAGACGAGACACACCCTCCTCAGTTCCCTGCCAGAAACAGCTCTGAGGATCTTACTGGCAGGGACTGGCTGACCAGAACCAGATGCACAGAGGAAGAAGAAGAAGAAGACGAAGAAGAGACTGACTGGGAAAAAAGCCCCATCCCCCACACAAAACACAGAGGAAGAGTACATGGTGTGTGGCAGCAGGCGAAACTTTTATCAAATACAACCACAGAGAATGGAAGTTGCAAAGGTAAGCTGAAGCTCTGTGGAGTTTCTCCGAGACAGAACAGCTACATAAGAACTTGCCGTAAAAGTAGATTTTCGAGGGAATCTCTCATCAGGCCACATCTCTAGGATTTAGAGCCACCAGGCACTAGGACCACGTGGAAATCTTTCTGTAGCAGTCTATCAGGGGCCACCCACGACGACTACAGATACCGATGTCCTGCCCTAGATAATAGTGGGTGGCCTGCTCCCTCCTCATTTCCCTGCTGGAGACCGTACTTGCTAGGCCTCCCTCTAGGGGAACCAAGGAAAGAGAAAGAGTGCCCAGCTTGCTGAGAAGGCTGGAACAGCAGGTAAATCATCCTGGAACAGGAAACAGGAGCCAAGAAGCTCAGAACCCCAAGGGGGAAGAAGGGTGGGTTGGCATGACCTAATAAAAAGATTTCTTCACAGATCTGTTGTAGAAAGTTCTTACATAACTATTCTATCTTCTTCAGGGATCGCTCTTTCTTCAGGTCACACCTCTAGGATGAGTCCCAAGCAGTACATATAGCAAGACAGTCTGGGTGGCAGTATGCCAAAAGCCTACGAAAAGCAGGCCCTGCAGCACAGCCAGGCCAAATCCTACCTTATTCTAGAGGCAATGTCCAGACTGTAATGCTTGGTGAAACTGGACAGTACTCCAAGTTGCAGCAGTGCAGATTTCTGCAGCTGAAGCGTTCCTGAAGGAGGCAACAGTGGTGGCCATCCCTCCTGTGGAATGGACATGAACCACTCCGGGAAGTTCCTTACCCTACTTCCTGTAACAAAAAGTAATGCAGCTGGCCAACCACTGTATGGTAACTGGTATGCTACCTTTTTCCCAGTAGTGGAAAAAACAGGACTTTCAGTGGTCACTCGTATGATGTGTATAGTTCCCAAGTATCCTATGCACATCTAAAGTATGGAGCAATGCTTCCCCTGGATTGGTGTGCTCTGGATAATAAACTGGCAGATAGATGGCTTGATTTAAAGTGAACTCAGACACCACCTTTGGTAAAAACTGAGGGTTAGTACACAAAGACACCCTGTCAAATCAAATAAGGAGGCTCACTCACGAGAGCCTACAACTCTGAAATCCTTTGAGCTGAAGTAACAGCAACAAAAAATAATGCTTTACATGACAGAAAGCATAGCTTGCAGGATGCACCTGGCACAAAAGGAGCCAAAGTAAGTTTCTCTAAAACAAAATTCATATCCCAGGTCAGGAGCAGATTGCGGATGGGGGGCTTCAAATGGAGAATGCCTCTCAGAAAAGTATGGGCCACATCCAGTTGGACCACAGTACAGCCCTCAACAGGCACATGGAAGGCTGATATGGCAGACAAGTGCACCTTACTAGAAGAGCTTTGCAGGCCGGCATCAGACAAGGACAGCAGATACTCCAAAATCTGATTCATTGGACAACTGAAGGGATCCAGGTGATGGAAAAGTGGCCCACAGAGCAAAATGTTTCCACTCCTTGGAATAGGTGGCCCTGGTGGAGGGTTTCCTGGCAGCCACCAGGACATCAGCCACCTTAGGAGACACCCCAAATCTTGCAATGGCTATGTCCTCAGGAGCCATGCATGGAGGTGACGTCACCTGAGATCCGGATGAACCAGGGTGCTCTGTTCCTGCATCAGCAGGCACTTGCTCAGGGGCAGGGGTACTGGAGGTCCCACTACTAATGCTGCAGTAAAGGAAACCATATTGGACAAGGCCAGAAGGGTGCCACAAGAATTAGAGTGGCCACCTCCATGTGCCTTTGTTTTCAAATGGTGCCAGTCCAAAGATTTTGAGGTCTTGTCTACAGACTTTGACTTTCTTGTACTTCCTGGTGGCATCTCCTCATGGCCTGGTTGGATCCCTGGCAAACGCTGAAGGCCTTAACATTCAGGGCCAGGCCCAAACAACAGGCGTACAAGATGAACAGCTGCAAAGAGAACAAAATTAAAAATATGTTGAGTAAATGATGGTTTCTCAGCATGATAGAACACGTAGTGGATGGTGGGAGAAAGAACTGAGGTGCTGAGGGACTGCCCACGTTATATATGCAGCAATGACGCACATTATCGTGGATTATCCTTGGTTATCAAGTGTAAGAGATCCTGATGCAGACCGTTAACAGTGTTCCAAAAGTGTGGCCCAATGAAGAATTCCTCAATGAAGATCTTGTGTTTATCAAAGTAAGCCTGTGAAACCCGAGTGTTGGCATGGTCTTCTGGTGGGAAGGACTGGGCTACAGTTGTTTCTAGTACAGCACAGATGAACTGAAGATGCTGGCATAGTGTAATCACAGGGTTTGTTCACAATCAAGCTAAGCATGAAATAATGTGAAGGACTGCCTCCCTGGACGGAACATCAAGAAGCCAGTCGGCCAGTTAGAAGATATAAAGATCTTCCCTCTGGTATGCTGTGGCTACTACCACAATGCACTTGGTGAAGACCCACAGTGCCAAGGACAAGCCAAAGTTCAAGACACAAATTTGGTAGTGTGGGCCCTCCAGCATAAACCTGAAATAATGGCACTGAATATCTTGATGTGAAGGCGAGCATCCCTCTTATTGGGGACAGACATCCAATACCTTTGTTTTAAACAGAGAAGAAGGGACTGAAGAAACTGTGTGAAGCATTTTGTAGTCAATGTAGTCGTTCAGATCACTGAGGTCCAGGACAGAGCACAAGTTCCTTGTCCACTACGGGACAACAAAATATCTGCATTCCAGAAAAGGAAGTCAGAAGGTGCCACCAGCAGCCACACATTTGGGGGCGGGCAGATGGTCGCCAATACAACACCTAACATGGCCACATTGGGGATGAGGGTCTTTCTGAACACTGTAGCTCAGACAAGAATTTATACACAGTGGCCAAATAATTACTACAGATGAAAGTAGCAAAACCAGCTATCCATGATCAGAAAAAGCAGTACAGGCACATGCCAGAGTCAACAGCACAGGCTGAAGCAGAGATGTCAAAGTTGCTTCCTAGCATCCAAACCATGGGCTACAGTCCACTGGACGTCACTTCAGTGAGCCCCTCAACCAGCTCGACCACAGATGTCAGAGCCTG
Organism: Neoceratodus forsteri; assembly: GCA_016271365.2. NCBI lineage: Eukaryota > Metazoa > Chordata > Ceratodontiformes > Ceratodontidae > Neoceratodus > Neoceratodus forsteri. Next base: position 723,573,507 of record CM028137.1, on the reverse strand, counting down.
CCATAGGCTATCATAAGCCTGGTACTTTGCAATACGTAGGCAACTTTAGGAAGAGTCTTCTGCAGTGAAGCCCAAGATCTCCTGCACCTGTTTGTAGACAGCTTGATAAAAAGCACTGTCTAGGAGACCACGGTGTATAATTTCACTAAAAATACCACCAAGAGCTTAATCTGGTCCCATATCAGTTGGTTTCTATCTGTAAACAACCCTCCCCCCCAACAAGGGCTGAAAATAAACACAACTGTCTAGCCCTCCTCTTCCGATCAACAAAAACTACAATAAAAGAACAAACTTAACAATATCCTCACTGCAGGAGGAAAGGGTAGGCCACCTCCCCCATAATCCTCCTTCATATTAAGTAGGTTTTGAACATGTTCCTCTTCTGGCTGGTGAAGACGCTCCATGGTCTGAACTATGGACAGTGTAGGCATACCGTCGATAAGGGGTTAAGGTGAATAATGATAAGCCAACCAAAAGCAGCAACACATAGTGTGGTGATAGAAAGCAATGTAGGAGCTGGCCCAGTGGCGCTGAGGGCTGAGGGGCTGGATACCACACCTCGTGCCACACCAGTGACCCAGGTTCAGGAATGAGCTCAGGTCAGCAGGGGCAGGAGAGGATTGAGCATCCAGAGGACTTCTCTTCTCTCCTTGGGGTGGGTGGGTGGGTGTGGGTGTGCTCGCAGCAGTATCAGTGGCCCCCAGTGGAAGATAACTGGCAAGGAAGTCCCAGAGTACATCAGGCCAACTGAGAGGGAGGGGGAGAGAGAAAGACAGAAAACACACACACACTCTCTGGGAAATGGCACAAATTGTTCACGTCATACAACAAGCCCAGGAAGCAAACAGCAATGGCGTGAGTGTCTGAAAAATCTTTGTACTGCATACACAATCAGAATGGCTCCTTCAACCGCAGCAAAAAAGGAAAAGCAAAAATACAATAAGGCAACAGCACAGTTTCTCTGCAGATCCAATGAATAGTTGACAGCAAAGGAAAAAAAACTGAGGGCTGCCCACATTTTATGAGCAGTGCTGACTTATGTAAATGTGGGTAGCCCCAGTTAGCAAAAGTTTCAGTGGTTCCGATGCAAGCAGCTTACAGTTCCAAAGATGTGATTCTACAAAGTGAAATGTCTACGAAGAGAAATGTCTATGAAGGGAAATGTCTTCAAAGACTCATCATGCCTATTTAGTTCTTTTGGGCATTATGGTCTCTAATAATGATAGCCTTCACATATAGAAAACAATGCATGTGCAGGTGTGTGTTATGAGGATTTTTCCACACACACCTCGGGTGTGTGAAAAATCTGCATGACACAAACCTTGCAAAGGCATCTTTTTTTAATGAGAACTGGTGCAAGGTTTGAAGGAGACAAACTGTAAGCTGTATTTGTGTTAGTGAGCATGTCTCAGCAGCCTCCGTAGTCACACAAATACAGTGTGTTTTTTCACTCTTCAGTAACATGAGAGCGCAAGGAAGAAAACATTGTAATAACCCACTATTGGGTTATTACGGAATTCAGCAAGTTATGGCATTTTATCAGGAATTAATATCCAGTCATTATAGGAGGTCACCAGTTATTATAACGCTAATAAACCTCTCCATGGTTTCTTATTACAGATAAAGCAGACTTGCTCCAATGATGTCATGATGCTTCACATTACCCCACTTCAAGATCTAGTGGTGGGCCAGCCCAGTGGCGCTGAGGGCTGAGGCGCTGGACACCACACCTCGCACCACACCAGCGACCTGGGTTCGGGAATGGACTCGGGCTGCCAGAGTCAGTAGGGGGAAGAGAGGATCAAGCGTCCGGAGGACTGCACTCCTCTACTGGGGTGGGTGGCTAGAGCTCCTCACCACTCTTGCGGCTCCCAGTGGAGGCTGGGAGATTGCAGCTGACGTGGAGCACGTATTGGGTAGGGGAGTGATGGTGAACGTCCTGTGGGAGGGGGAGGGTGCGGGAGTGTGCCTGCACTGCGCTGGACGTCACTGCATGTCCATGCTCCCAGGGCAACCGAACAACGGAAAATCCCTGGCACCCGGAAAGGCAATGGTGGGTCCAGTGGTCGGCACCCAAGCTCACAGCCAGGTCAGCTCCAAGACTGCCTCCGGATCTCCTCCTCACCTTGGACACCCCTGCTAGATTCCAGATAGAGCGTCAGCAGGAGGTAAAGTGGTCCCACCTCGGGGGGGGGGGGGCTCAGTGGTGAGGTTGGAGATACTCCTGGAATGGAGGCATGGTGTGGAGAGACTTCAGGCAGTGCAGAAAGTGGCCGGTCCCTGTGACTATACCTGAGAGAATCCTAAGGGACCAGCGTAAGGAGAATAAAGTCTACAAAAAAAAAAAGATAGAGGGGTGGGGTGGCATGGTACTATTGTGAATTTGTTTACATTTCCCAAAAACGAGCTAGTAGTTCAAAAAATAGCAGATTTTTTTTTAAGTAGTCAGTTGTTACAACAAAAGGGAAGTGGGTGCACCAGCTGTGGCAATAAAATCTGCCTTCAAAAAGCACTGATTAAGCGCTCCTGTCTAGGTGGAGAACACAAGATTTTTTGGGGGGGGAATAGGGTCTATGCCCAAAATAGACCAGCATGACAGAAAAAAACATTACTTGCTTCAAAATGATTAACCATTTGTCCCAAAAATATAAAAATACCTTAATCCATGTACGAAAAACGCAAATAGAAATAGCAAAAGTTATATAAAAAAATCATTCTGTCAATACATTCCATGTTCACTGAGAAGGACTGTTAGATACTGGCAGAGAAAAACAAATTACTCACCTGTTAACTGTAGCTCTGGGAGTGGTATATGGTGTACATCTACACTTCTGGCAAAATTCCTTTCCCTTTAAATCTTGCCGGAAGGTCTTCAAGCTTGCTCCTCCCACCCACCTGGGTGGTATCCTCCTTGGCACCACCCTGTGATGCCAGATCTGACCCACTGGAAGCCAGACCAGTGTGCCACTTGTTAGGTGAGGTTGGGTGGGTTGTGTGAATGTACACCATATACCACTCCTAGAATTACAGTTACAGGTGAGTAACTTTTTTTTCTAGGGGCGTGGATATGATGTATTTATCTAACTTCTGGATGACCCCTAGCAGTTCTCTGGGAGGAGGCAGCAAGGCGCACACCCCCTATTTAGGGAAAAGAGATTGGAGAACCGAGGCCCCAAAACCAACATCCTGGTGTAACTCAAGGTCGATGTGGTAATGGAAGATGAAGGTGTGTGCCGACTTCCAGGTAGCAGCCCAACAGATTTCCTGGATAGGGACGTCCCTGGATGCAGCCACCGAGGCAGTGGTATGACGGGTGGAATGAGCCCTTAGCCCTATGGAAGGCTCCCTACCTGCCAACCTGTAGCAAAGATCGATGCAGGATACTATCCATCTGCCAATCGTCCGCTTAGCTGCTAGACTGCCAGGTTGGCTTCAGTGTAGGTGACAAATAGCTGGCGAACCTCTCCCCGAACTCCAGCCATGCGCTCCTTACAGCAGGAAAGCGCTCACCTCAGGTCCAGAGTATGGAGCCTGTGCATGGCCTCTGAGGTGTGCATGGTGAAGTACACCAGGAGACTGATCACTTGGTTAAGGTGAAACTCTGAGACAACCTTATCCCTGTGGAAGACCAGGTAAGGAAACTCAACCAAGAGTACCTGAAGCTCACTGATCCTTCTGGCGGATGTAATGGTCGCCAAAAAGGTGGTCTTCCACGACAGGTGTGACATCTCACATGGGTTCGAATGGCTTGCCCATGAGCACTGCCAACACCAGCAACAAGTCCCAAGATGGTGGTGGTTCATGCACTGGAGGAGAAATGTGATCTAGGCCCTTAAAGAATCTCTCAACCACCTTCTGCTGTGCCACCATTAGCATACCAGCCCACGCCCAGTATGCAGAGATGGGTGCCTGATGCACCTTGAGGGTCATCAACTGAAGGCCCAGCCGAGAAAGGGACCACAAGTAGTCAAGGATGCTAGCCACAGGACAGGACAGGAGATCAAGCTCCTTGCCCTGGCACCAAATGGAGACTCTCTTCCATTTGAAGACATAGCATCGATGAGTCGATACCTTCAGAAAGGCCTCCACCACATGGAGAACCTCAGAGAGACCCAGAGCCTGGAACTCTAGCCACTCAGAAACCAGGCTGTCAGGTGCAGGATTGAAGGTCCAGGTGGAAGACCTTCCCTGGGAGCATGACAGCAGGTCTGGGTGAAGTGGCAGACACCATGGAGGCCTGCTGCTGAGACTGGGGCACCAGAACTGGAGGGGCCTGTTGGGAGCCAGCAGGATCATCCATACCTTGTCCTTCCAAGCTTTGATCAGGATCTTGAAGATCAGAGGAAAGGGAGGGAAGGCATAAAGGAGGCCCCAGGTCCACAGCCTCACAAAGGCCTCCCAATGCAGTGTACCCCACTGAGGGTGGGGTGGGCAGGCATAAAACAGCCTCAGCTTGGCAATCTCCTGGGAGGTGAACAGGTCCACCTGAGGGGTGCCCCACTGGGAGAACAGCTGGTCTACCACCTCCTGGTGAAGAGATCACTTGTGAGACACCTTGCCCACTTGGCTGAGAGCATCCGCCAGCTGGTTGGACACCCTGGACACATGAAATAGCTCGAAGGTCAGTATCCAGACTGTGCAAGAGTGTCCAGGTGTGGAGGGCCTCACCGCACAACAGGAGGGAATGTGTTCTGCCCTGCTTGTTGCTGCAGTACACGATTGTCATGTTGTCTATCTGGACCTGGACGACCTGAACCCGAACACAGGTAGCGAAGACAGTCAGAGCAAGGTGCACTGCCCGGAGCTCCAGCAGGTTGATGTGACATCAGGATTCCTTGAGGGACCAGAGGCCATGGACTCTGTACTCCCCCAGATAAGCATCCCAACCCATCAGGGAGGCATCAGTCATAAAAGTGACTGCAGGCTCTAGGCAAACAAATGGGACTCCTTCCTGGAGATATTCTGGGACCAGCCACCATTGGATAGCATCACACATCTGCTGGGTCACAGCTGGTCAAAGTGGCCCTGACAGTGAGACCACAGACGAGCCAGGCATCACTGCAGGGGGTGCAGTCTCTAGCGGAAGCAATGGACCATGCTGGTGCCAGCCGCTATGAAGTCCAGAAGGTGCAAAAAGTCTCTAGCAGGGCACAACTGCCTAGCCTGAAATGATCGGGGAAAGGAGGTAAGATCCTCCACCAGGAACCAGGCAAGGCAAGCGTCTACCGCCACCCCGATGAAATAAATCACCTACAAGGGGACAAGTTCCAACTTGGCCTCGTTGACCAGAAGGCCAAGGTGTAAGCAGGTTTGGAGGGCCAGGATCCTGGATCGCTCCACCTCCACCTTGGAGGGGCCTGCAATTAGCCAAAAAGTCTAGGCATGGTTAGACCCAGACCACTCGGCATCTCAGAAAGGCTGACACCACTGTAATGCATTTGGTGAAGATCATGGAGGCCGAGGAGGGGCTGAAGGACATGGCTTAGAACTCTTACAAGGTCCCTTCCACACAGAACTGGAGGAACCACCGGTGGGATGAATGGATGGGGACATGAAAGAAGGCATCCTGAAGGTCCAGGAAGCAGAACCACATGCCCTGCTCCAGGGGGTGGAATGATCCAGTTCAGAGTGACCATTCTGAACATACGTGACCGCAGAAATTTGTTCAGGTCATGCAGATCCAAGATGGGGCATCAGCCCCCTGTCCATTTCAGAACCAAGCAATATCTGGGGACAAACCCTAGATTGGCTGGGGGGCCGGGACATGAACCACTATGTTCTTCCAGAGGAGCTAAGAGATGTCCTCCTGAAGGGCGGACAACATGTCGCGGACACTGCATCCTCCCAAGGGGCGTAGGCTCAGCTGGGCGGAAGAGCCTCGAACTCCAGAGGCAAGGCCTGACCAACCACTTCTACCACCCATTTGTCCATAGTAACACTGGGTCAGGCAGAAAGAAAGTGGCAGAGTCAGCCCCCCCCCCAGGAGGATCTAAAGGAGACAGGACGGGCAGGGAGGGGGCACCCCTCAACCAGTCACTAGGCAAGCTTGGAGGTGGAAGCAGGGCCAGCAGAGGGATGCAGCTGGACCTCGACTGGCAGGCTTCCATACCACGGAAGTGACAGACTTGGGTCTGGGATGCCAGGGCTGCTAGTGCCCAGCCTGTGCCTGGGACGGCTTGACCATGGGAGTGGGGTGGGGCCAAAAGGGCTTTTTCTGGGGCTTAGAGCCCTTAACATCCTTTTGGGCCGAGGTGACTGAGTTCAAGGTGGCACTGGACTTCTCAGTCCGAATGAGATGACCATCCACCCCTGACCCAAGCAAGTCGGCGCCCAGGAATGGAACATCTGCCAATTTGTTCTGGGTATATGCCGTGAAGGTGAAGATCCTCAGCCAAGCCTGGCAGCGTACAGCCACTGCTGTGGCCATGAACCTGGCACTGGAGCAGCCATCGTCCATGGCCAAGGCTAAACTAGCCTGCCTAAGGCAGAGAAAAGAGGCCGCATACACCTTCTTGGCCACATGATCCAATTTCTTGGATTCCTTGTCGGGGGAGGGGGGGTTGTCAACATCCCTGACACTGCCTGTCTGTCGGAACGCTGAGTTGGCAACTAAGCCTTCAGTCGAGGGATGTTTGGTGAACCCAGAGAGGTAGCCTGTAGGGACCGCATACATAGACCAATCTATTGTTACAAATCACTAGAGCATATAATGCTTTTAGTGCTGGTCTACATTTGGCATAGGTCTCAGTCAGCTGTAACTTCAAAATCTCTTCCTGTTGGTTTTCTACCTGGTAGTATGTATTATGTGGGATATATAGAGCACTACTTTTTTTCCCTAGATGCTGACCTATAGAAGTTCTACTCATACTTTAGCAGCACTGTGATCTCATTTACTGAGACAGCCCATTTTACTGATCCAAATGCAGGTTACTGGCTCTTCCTGGTCAGTTGTGATGTCACAGACTGAGGTGCTGACTTGTATAGTTCCATTCCTCATACCTTATCAGCACTGTGACTTCATTTGAGACATCCCATGTGACTGATACAACTGCAGGTTACTGGCTCTTCCTGGTCAGTTGTGATGTCAGACATCCAAGGTCATACAGTTTATGTCTGAAGAACTGGATCAGCTATGTCAGCTTGCAGGTAACACCTAGTGTCATCAGGTAAAAAATCTTTTACTTAGCAAAGGTGGTGGTGGTGGGGGGAACCAATAAATACTTCAGATGTAAGCAGAGATCTACTTTAGCGTGGGCCTTTTGGCCCAAGGCCAGCATCCCCTGCTAGCCTGATAGCCCAGTATCCCTTAAAGCCAGTGAACAGGCTCAGATGGGACAGCAGGTGTAGCAGGGGTCGAAATTAAATTTTGCTGCCACTAGCCAGCAGGGCTAGTAAAAAGGGAAAATCCACTAATCCCATAAAACGTTTCCACTGGTCCAGCTGGTGTACTTACTGAAAGGTTGCCTTCTCCAGTGCAAGACCAGAGGGCTTGCTAAAGGAAAATCTTACTAGCCTGATACAAAATCTACAAATGTTTGGCTAGTGGGCCAGTGCCAAGTTCAACCCTTGCCATGTAGTGCACACAAAGTCGGTGCACATACTGAAGCCTGAGCTGTGTGCATCATCCACAGAAACATTGAAAGCCTCAACTGGGCTCCAAGACATCCACAGACTGCCTGGTAGTTAGCAGAATTTGCAGGGCCCGCTGGAATTGACATCACAAGTTCACTGGCCTAGAATGACAAGTGACTGGTTGTGTGACTTTTTGCTGGACAAAACATTTACACAGTTAATGACTGGCCCTAGTCCAGGGGAGGGGGGGCATCCAGAGAAGAGGTGAGACCTGTGTGTGCTTATTCTTAGCTAGTTGTTGATGTGCAGGTACTTTATTACTATGAAATACATTTTCCAGCAGGCCACCAAAGTGTTTGACAAGCCAGAAAATGTTACCGAATTACTGGCCCAATGGCCACCAGGTGCTAAAGACAATCCCTGTATAAGACAATTCATTATTTTTCAAAGTTAATACACATTTTAGGCAGTACATCAGCTCTTTAAATGCAACAAAATCAATAATGATTTGCAAAACCGTCCCATGATGCTTTGCATTACTGGCACATGTGATTCTGTAATTCTTTTAAAGTTGGTTTATCGCCAAAGTACATCCCGGATAGCTCTTGCAGTGCTTTCGTACTACGATCATCTTCCAGTGCTTTCCTGTTTTGGACTAACCAGGACCAAAACATGCAAGACCATTAGATCAGGTTCCCCACTGCTCTTGGTTGAGATACAAATAAGGCACACCGTTGAAACAAGTGTCTATTCTCAGCCTTGGCTGATTGTGTGAGGCAATTTGGCACCACAGTCTTGCTTAAAGCAGAGCCAGACTATATTCTTTCATGGTGCTCTGCAGTATTGTGATATATTTGATTCTGTATGTCCTTCAAACCAGACTTTTGTCAACGCCCTTCCCAGGTAACCCTTGCCTCAGTACTTTTGTGCTGAGGCTCCTGGTCTTTTACAATGAAGACATACAACTAACAAAAAAAATCACCGTATATAGCCCTGCCAATGCTATTACTCTACTGGATGGTTAGTGAAGTGAAACTGAATTTGCTGGCAGATAAGAATCACTTGGCCCACCTAGTATGCCCATTTTTTCCTGCCTATGGTATTACCGCATATCCTACTTAATCTCTGACTCATTCACACACCCTTCCTTTTCCCCAAGGCTCACCAATCCGTAGCACCCTTGTGGTCCAACACCCTGACGAAACACAGAAAAGACCACACGGGCGACATTCGCGGTAATGCAGTCCTTTTCTGTGTTTTGCTTTCCCAGTTTTCCACCTCTCTCAGACCAACTCCCGACCTGGAGTTGGAATCCTAGAATTTAGAGTGCGGGGCAGAGCCTCACAGGTGTGTGTGAGGGAAAAACAATAGAAGAGGCTGCACAATACCTGCATCGGTATTGTGCCATCGCTGTGGGGGAGGTCGGCATTCTCGCCGACGAAATATCTTGATGCTTCCATGCCAATCCCATGCACTCTTGAACCCCACTGTTTTCATCCCCACCACCTCCGCTGGAAGACTGTTCTAGGAATCCTCCACTCTCTCGGTGCACAAGTACTTCCTCACATCTCTCCTGACTCTACCTCCCCCTCCAGCTTCTTATTAAGCCCCCTTATCCTTGAGCACCTTTTTTCTGAAAAAAAATACTTCCTTCCTATCCCCCCTTCCAGGGTGTACATCTTTAGGTCCTTTAATCTCTCCTTGTAGGGCTTCTGATGCAAACCCTGTACCATTTTAGTTGCCCTCCTCTGGACTGCTTCCACTCTATGTCCTTTCTGAGATGTATCTCCAGAACTGGAAACTGTACTCTAGGTGGGGTCTTTCCAGTGATTAATATAAAGGAAACACCATCTCTCTTTTTCTGCTGGTGATACCCCTCCCTATACACACAACATTCCACTTGTCCTCTTAACTGCTATGTCACACTGTCTGGTCACCTTTAGGTCATCAGATATGATCATCTCCAGCAATATTTCTTGCTTGGTGGCTGTCAGTACCATCCCAACCCCCCATTTCGTACTCCGCCCCAGGATTTCTGTACCACAAGTGCATTATTTTGCACTTTTTCGCATTGAAAACCAGCTGCCATACCCCTGATACCCTTGACCATGCTAAGTTCTCAGGTCTCTACTCGTCCTTTCCACACCCCACTCTCCCCTGAGCGTCCACCCTATTGCAGAGTTTGGTGTCATCTGCAAACAGGCAGAACTTCCCCTTCCAGCTCCTCTGCAGTGTCAGTTAAAGACATTATAAGAGGACTGGTGCCCAGCACTGATCCCTGTGGCACCCCACTGATCATCCTCCCTCCCTTCGAGTGAACTCAGTTTGCCATCCCTCTCTGCTGCCTATCCCTTAACCAATTTCTTACCCAGTTTACCACCTTTGGAACCACCCTTAAGCTACCCAGCTTGCTTACTAGTCTCCTACGTGGAACAGTGTGTCCAGTGATGACACCCTAAATCATGTTTACTTGGCCATGAGGCAGAGGGTAGGCAGCAGTTTTACCAAGTTCAGTTATGTTAAAAAAGTAATACCTATTAAAGAGCAATAAAAATATGTTTTCAGCTAAAAACCCTAACAGGGAGGCTGTGTGTGTGTGTGTGTGTGTGTGTGTGTGTGTGTCAACAAAGCATTTACAGACCTTAGCAATGTTCTTCCCCCGACTACTTCATGGTTCCCCCTCAGGTATGAACACTGCAGTCCAGAACTCACCCCAAGACCACCCACCATTTTACTTCAAAGCAGTGTCTTTAAATGAAGCAAGACGTTATCTTAAGAAGGTACCGGGGAAAGCTTGTTTCAGTGGGGACTCCATGGACTTGAAGTTTGTTGCCCTTACCCTCGAGGAAATCCTCATACCTCTAACCAAAATAATCAACCTGTCACTCTCTCAGTCACAATTTCCATACCTTTGGAAATCAGCAGTGGTCACCCCGGTGCACAAGAGTGGCGACCGAGCATTGCAGGGAAGTTACCACCCAATCTCTATTCTTCCCCCGATCCCTAAGGCCCTGGAGTGCATCATGGATGACCAACTCGTAGAGTATCTGGATAACTACCAACTCCAATGTACCCAGCAGCATGGGTTCAGACATGGGCATAGTACCATTACTGTACTCCTGGAGTTTACAGGCTTTATCAATAACTCTATGGAACAAGGGCTCTTGGTAGGGGCAACTTTCATAGACCTTACCAAGGCCTTTGACACCATCAGCCATGATCTCCTCATCAGACAACACTCTTCCATTGGTCTTTCCTCCGACACTACAAGCTTTTTCTCCAGCTACTTAAGCAGCTGAACGCAGCAAGGAAAAATTAGTAACACCCTGTCCAATAGTAGGCCTGTACACTCTGGAGTCCCGTAGGAATCTATCTTGGGTCCATTGTTTTTTAGCATCTTCCTCAGTTCACTACCAGGAGCTTGCTGTGACCACATACTTCTATATGCTGATGATGCTGTACTTTTTACCAGCAACATGGACCCTTGCCTTCTCCAGGACCAACTTCAGCAATCCTTTACATCTGCAGAGAAGTGGTTTCGGGATAATAAGCTCATCCTTAATTATAACAAGACTAAGACAATGTTGTTTTCGACCTCCCAAAGCAGACGCAAAACCTTCCCGCTTACCATCATTAATGACACTGGCTCCCCTCTTGAACTGGTTCATCATTTCAAGCACCTGGGTATAACTATTGACTCTACCCTGTCTTTCACCCAGCACATCGACTGAACAGCCAAAGCTATTATCCAGCATTTAGGAGTTGTATACAGGAACAAACATAATCTCATTCCAGAAGCACTGAACACAGCCATTCACAGTTCTGTGGTCTCTCTCGCGGACTATGGTATTGTCATTTATGGTGTGGCTACAGACACAGCCCTCCAACATATCAAAATGGCCTTAAATAAAGCATGGCACCTTCTTACTGGTGCCGCATGTTTGACACACGTGCAATCTTTATGCCCAGGTTAGCTGGTTACAATTTGACAGCAGGCTTAAATACCAATCGTGCCTGCTTGCAAAAAAAGTCACCTTGGGACTGCTACTCCCTGGCATAATGGCCCTTCTTTCCCCTGCACGTAAACCATGCAGTACCAGAAGCTCTGGCAAATGGGCTTTCAGAATCCCATGGTGCTGCACTACCTTTGGACAATGTGCATTCGCCTACAGAGCTCTGCAGTGGTACAACTCCCTGCCTCTTAGCATAACAAATGCTACTTTGCTGGACTCCGTTAAGAAAAAACTCTGTCAGCAACTAATCTTACTGGCAACCTGTGACTGCTGCTGCTAATTTGCCTTTACCTTGCTCCCATCATTCACAATCTCTGTGATCTCCATTGATTAGTAAAATGTTAAGCTTCATGTCCATTTTTTGGGCCCCGGTCACTTTCATGGTCTTTCTACCCCCGCCTAAATTATTTATTTTCCCTCCTACCTCCCTCCACCTCCTCTTAACTTTTTTGCCCCTCCATCATTCCATACCTCTTTCCTCCCTACCACCTTAATTACATCTCCATCATCGCCCCACTACCTACACCACCTCTTCCTCCCTACTCTCCGCCACCCCTCCTTTCCCCACCCTCCTCCCCCTTTATTCTACGTTGACTACATAGCTATTCTTCCCTTTCCCTCCTATCTTATCTATCCACATGCTACTCCTCACCTCTGCTTGCCTTCTCCCTCCTCGCACTTTCCTCCTCCCTCCCCTGTCCCTCTCTACTGGTACGAAACCTTCCTTCTTTCTTTGATTCAGACACAATCCGATTATCTGCCTATGTTGTTAGTTGTACAATTCTCCTTTTTAAACAAGCGTCCTCGTGTTATGTTACCGTTACCTAGTGAAACGTTAGCCTTTGTTTTGACTCTGCACCCTGTATGTGCTTAGATTGTGTAACTATTGTTAGCATTTATGCCTGGAGACAGTTTTCAAGTGTTTCTTGCTGTATCTGTATCTGTGGAACATATCTATATTCTTGTTTGTGTCATACTTGACATGGAACCTATGAAAGAGCTTTCTGCTCAAAGGTGTTAATCCAAGATCTCAATAAATAAATAAAAAACAATACATACACTTTATATTTGGAATTCGGCCTGCAGGGCACAGAGCTTGTATTGCATTTCCTGAAAAAAGTGTGTGTGTGTCTGAAATACAACAGTAATAGTCTATAGTATCAAGATACATAATTTTGATTACCATCACATCTTCACCAGCTTCAAATTTTGATTCAATTTCATTGCCAAGCTCAGACTCTGGGAGTTTTAAATCCTCACGCACATCCCCACCATCATCCAACAAGGACATGAACTTATCCGATATATCGATCACCTGTAAAGACAATGACTATATTTAAAAAAAAAATACTCAACAGTAGTAATGTTGTTTCTTCTATGGTGTCCTTTAGTATGCTTGACAATAGCAGAATGCCAGCTGGGTCCAGCTGCCCCGACGGTGGAGTCAATGGTAATGAGTTTAGTGAATTAGCCAATGAGAAGACAGCAAGAGAGTGTGCTGCCTGTAGCCAGCCTAGAGGGCACCAGAATTATTTTGAAACTGTAATTAGCAAAAAAGGCCCAGGTATGAACTATCACAACAGGAATAAAAATTATCTAAAAATTAATTGCAAAAAACTTTGTTAATGCACCAGTTAGGGTTGAAGTGACAAAAGTAGGAAATGAAGGCATTAGGGTTGACCACCCTAACACCCCACCTACCACCCCACCCCACCACCACAGACCAACAGGTGCTGTTGCATGTCTTGGGGTCATTAGGCCTAACGTTCACCCCATTCTCCTGTACTGTATCATGTGAGCTTTGTTACACATGGAATGGGGTGAGTAGGTCCAATGACCACAAGGCATACCCCATCACCTGTTGGTCTGTGGGGGTTGGGGTGGGGTGGTGGGGCATGGTGGGGGTATAAGGGTGTCAACCCTAATGTGCCTCATTTCCCTACTTTTGTCGCCTCAACCCTATCCGATGCATTAATGAAGTTTTTTGCAATGAATTTCCTTACTTTTTGAGAAAATGTAATGTAAGTGGTAACTGGTATGTGTTGGTGGGAGCACAGGCCCTTCAGGCTACCCATTTCTCATTATGGTATGCGTCTATGGGAGCATGGGCCCTCTGGGCCCTGTGCTCCCACTTACACACAACTATGGAGCCATACAGCAGCCCTATAGGGCTGAAAAGGAACCCTTGTAACACTAATTTGCCAATATCTCAGTAACTGTAGCAGTTATGAAAAAAATTCCACTGCAGTTGTAATCATGACTTCGAAACCTCCAAGCGTGCTAAGCTGCCCAGAGTGAAAAATCCGTATCTCGAATCGTTTCCAAGATACGGGCACTAAAAGATGCTGCAGGCGCCACAGTGTTATCCTATGGGAAATAGCTTAACTTCGTAATGGCATAGCTATGGAACCAATGAAAATGTTTGCACCTAAATAGCACAATTCACATCTGTGACACACCACCTTTCTACCTTGCAAATTTCAAGCCAAACGACCAAACCATTTCCTGGCAGTGCACTGGGAAAGTTTTTTAATTTCTGGTTTGCGAGCTGTCAAAATCACCATTCATGAGAATTCCTTGTTTGTCATATTTTGGCCATCTGGTCTGGAAATCATGATCAAGGATTTTGTTAGTTCGCAAGGGGACTGGCTTCGCGAAAAGGGCCCTGACAGCTGTCGAAGAGAATTAAAAAAAAAAATCGCTACGGCCTGACCAGAGTGATCGCCTTCGCGAGGTGACAAAATCCCGTTATGCGCCAATCCTTGTTCGCAACATAAGGCCATCTGATCTGAAATGGCGATCAGGATTTTGTCAGCTGGCGAATAAGATGGAGCTCACGAAGGATTCTGACTGCTCGATGAAGGGATTTTGACAGCTCATGAAAGGAGATTCAAAAAAGCAATCCTCTTTCGTGAGCTGTCAAAATCCCCTTTCATGAGCTGATCCACTTTCGCAAGCTAACAAAATCCCTGTTTGTGAGCAAATCCTAGTTCCCAAGATAAGGCCATCTGGTCTGGAAATCGCAATCTAGGATTTTGACAGCTTGCAAAAAAGGATCGACTCACGATCAAGGATTCTGTCACCTTGCGAAAAAGGATCGTTAGCGAGTAACAACCAAGGATTTTTAAAATATAAAACAGCCATTTTTCACAAAACCAAAGTAAGCCAAAGCCATGGATTTGTACAGGGCATCTCCCTGAACAAAACCCATACTTCAATACCACACAACACACCCATGGAAGAAGTTACAATGTTTTATTTGTGGGGGAAAATGAAAACAAGATAGCGGCTCACGGAAGGGGAATTTTTCCTCATGAATGGGGATTTTATAAATCCCCATTTGCAAGGTGACAAAATCCTTGATTGTGAGCCAAATCCTCTTTCGCAAAACATACATATAAATCAAAGACTGAACTGTGCATGTTCAGAACCAAAAAATTCAAAATTAACTAACTTTGGAACAGATTAATACTTTTTCACCATACCAATGCTAAAGTGTTTTGGGGGCAACCTCTTTCTACCCTGAAAATTTCAGACCAAAATTCCAAATGGTGTGGCTGCAGCCCGATGGGCAAAAATCAGCAAAATGTGCAAAAAAAGTGAAAAACTCGCTTTTGGCTCTTTGCTGCACAAAACCTGGAAATCTGATCAAAACGCAACTTGGCATATCAAGAGATCTACCATCCAAGACTATGCATTCAAAATTTCGTGCAAATCCGTTGAATGGTTACAAAGTTATTAACGTGCAAAAGTTAGAGTTTAACATTAAACTGCCTACTTAACCCTAACTATAGGGGTGCAACCGTGCCCCTATATTACTGTACCTTCAAAAATAGAAAACACTAACAACTGTGAAACAACCTTTTGCTTTAGGATTGAGAAAACCAAAGAAAAATTTGGCAAGAGAGAGGGGATGCAGAGCCATCCTCAGTCAGGTTATGTAGGGGAGGATGGGTGGGAGGTCAAACGTACTAAAGGACACGGAAAAAACAACATTACTATGGTAAGTATTTTTTTGTTCTCACCCCAGGGGTCCTTTAGTATGCTTAACAATAGCAGACTACAAAGCAGTGCAGTTGAAAGGCAGGTACAGAACCTACTTAAGGAAGAGGCTCTGCAGGACCGCTGTGTCAAATTTGGCATCAGATCTGGACTGTACATCCAAGCAGCAGTGTTTTGAGAAGGTATGTACAGTTTTCCAGGTGACTGCTTTGCATACATCGAGCAGGGGGATATCCCCTGAAGCTGCCACTGTGGCAGCAGTGCCTCTAGTGGAATGGGCCCTGAGGAGGCTGTTTGCCAACTTTGCTGTAGCAAAACTGAATACAAGAGATTATCCAGCATGAGATAGTCCACTTGATAGCTGGTTTTCCCCTGCCTACCTCACCATAAGTGACAAAGAGCTGAGTATGAGAGTCTCTAAACTGCCTGGTATGCTCAAAATAGTAGGTCTGAGCCCCTTTCACATCTAAGCTATGGACTTTACGTTCACTTGGTGTGGATTTTTCTCTGAAAAAGACAGGGAGGGTCATGGACTGATTAAGGTGAAACTCAGAGACTGCCTTAGGCAAGAATGTCTTATTCGTTCTCAGCAATACCTTGTCCCTGTGGGCAATGATGTAATTAGGTTCATTACACAGGGCCTGCAGCTCAGAAATCCTTCAATCAGAAGTGATGGCAACTAGGAAGATGGATTTCCAGGTGGCTTATTTTAAGTGGGCAGTAGACATGGGCGCAAAAGGAGGTTCCATGAGCTTGGCTATACAGCGGTTCAAGTCCCAGGGAGGGACAGATTCCCTTATTGGGGGTCGAAGGTGCAACAGGCCTTTAAAAAACATTTTGAAAACAGATTTCTCCTTTCCAGTGAAAAGATATAATGATATGGCTGCTAGATGCACTTTGAGGGATCAGGTCTTGAGGCCTGAGGTCTGTAGGTGTACCAGATAGTCTAAAAAAGAGAGTGGGAGGAGTAGCCCTGAGAGGGTCTGTCTATTTCCCCTTACACCACAGAGAAAATCTCTTCCACATGGAAGCACAAGTTTTTTTAGTACTTGGTTTCTTGGCCATACGAAGGATTTTTAGAACTTATTCAGAATACTGAGAAGCAGGGAACTCTAACTGTTCAAGTACCAAGCTGTCAGGTGAAGAGAGTCTATGCTGGGGTATGCTACCCCCCCCCCGTCTGAGTAAGAGTCGGGAGACTGTGACTCACAGGGAGGTGAATGGGCTTCCTGACGGACAGGACAAGAAGCAGAGAATACCATGGTTGCCTTGCCCAGTTTGGAGCCACCAGTATCATGGTGGCTGGCTGATCTCTGAGTTTCAGTAATACTCTGTGGATTAGTGGAAAGGGAGGAAAGGCATACAGGAACTTCCCTGACCAGTCCAAGGTTAGGGCATCTACTGGCAAGGTGCCCAGAGCTGGGGGCCTGCAACAGTACCGTGAAAGCTGATGGTTGAGATTGGAGGCGAAGAGGTTTACCTCTGGGATGCTACATCTTCTGAACACTGTGGCTAGTACTTGTTTGTTCAGAGTCCACTCATGATGACCCTAGCTGATGCGGCTTAATGCATCTACTATGGTGTTGTCCTTTACTGAGCAATGTATGGCTGACAGTCATGTCCAGTGAGTAGGCCAGAAACCAAATGTTCATTGCCTCTGTGCAAAGTTTGGTGGCTCTTGTGCCACCCTGTTTGTTTATGTAGAACATGGCAGTGGTAGTGCCTGTTTTGGTCTGGACTACATGTGGGGCGAAAGCCTTTATAGCCAGATACACAGCTCTAAGCTTGAGAAGGTTGATGCGGTAAGTGGACTCATCTGAGTTCCAGATGCCACATATTGACTGGTCCTCTAAGTGGGCTCCCCAACCTAGGAGGGAGGCATCTATACTGAGGATTTTGGAAGGATGAATCTGTTGGAAAGAGATTCCTTCTCTGAGGTTTTCTCTTTCCTTCCACCAGTCTAAGGCTGGAAGCAGAGTCTTGGAGACTGGTACTAGTTTTGAAAGGAAACATATTTTCTGGGACCAGTGAGCTCTCAGGTGATACTGAATGTTCCCTATCTGAAACCTGATGTTGGGGACTACAGCTGTCACACAGGCCACATGTCCTAGTAGCCTGAGGAAATGCCTGGCTGGCCTTGGCTGGCCCAGGGCAAAGGAGTTGATTAAGGTGAAGAAATTCTGAATCCGGTCCTCTGGAAGCAGGGCCTTTTCTAACAAGGTGTTGAGTGTTCCCCCAATGAACTCCAGTACTTGAACTAGTTTGGGATGAGATTTGTCTTTATTGACTATGAATCCTAAAGATTCCAGAGTACTCTTTGTGAGTCTGAGTGTTTCCCTGACCTTTTGTGGTGATTTGTCCATGATAAGGCAGTTGGCCAGATATGGGAAGACTTACACTTGTTGTTTTCTTCGATGAGCTGCTACCACTGCCAGGTACTTTGTAAAAACTCTGGGAGCTGAGATGAGCCTGAATGGCAGGGCTGCAAACTGGTAATAGCCGGATGGCAGCCTGAATCTGAGAAACATTCTGTGGGACTGCCTTATGGGAATGTGAAAGTAGGCATCCTTTAAGTCCAGAGAGGCTGGCCAATCTCCCTTTTGTAATGAGTGAATTACGGGAGTCAAGCTTACCATTTTGAACTTGGGTTTCAGTAAGTGCCTGTTCAGGTACCTTAGGTCGAGAATAGGTCGCCACTCCCCATTTTTCTTCTGTGCCAGAAAGTACCTGGAGTTGAGGTCTTTTCCCCACTGGGAAAAATGAACTCTCTCCACCACTTTTGCAGCAAACAATGCCTTCACCTCTAGTTCCAACAACAATTTTTCTGTTGGGGTTAGGGGTTTTGACAGTTTGGGCCCCTGTGGAGGGGCATGGGACTTTTTGAACTATAAGGTTAGGCCTTCCTCTGAAATATCCTCTCATCTGAGAAAAATTCAAGGGCATAGGGCATGGGATACAAGGACCTTGGAAAGTATCCTCTGCCTCTATTCCCTCTGTTCTGAGGTTTTTGGGAGGTAGAAACGTTCTCTTTTGCCGCATTGCTCTGATAGGGGAGTTCATATTCTTCCACCTTTTTCATATAAGCTTCTGTCTTATCCCCAAAAAGAGAAGTATCCTCACAGGGGAAATCTACAGCCTTGGTTTGAGTATCCTGTGAGAGATTGATGATTTTCAACCAAGCAGAGTGCCTAAAGGAAATGGCCCGGAGCCATAGCTCTTGATGCTGTATCATTATTGTCTACAGCCATATGAAACTGGTATTTGGTTGCTTCCAGGACTGTTTTTACAGTTTCCATGATATCCTATACCAATCTGTCTGGGCCGTGCTGAAGCATGGCCAAAACAGAGTTCCAAAGAGTCTTCTGGTACTTGGCTGCATATGCCATCTATGTAGAAAGGTGAAGCAAAAGAGAGGCTGTGAGATAAGATTTCTTGGCCATAGAGTCCAGTTTTCTAGACTCTTTATCAGGAGGTTGAGAGGAAAGAGACACATCAGCCTTGTCACAGCCCACAGTTAGTACTACTCCCTCATGGCTACGGTGTACATGAAGAAACTCAGCATCAGATTTCGCTAGCTGGTATTTCTTTTCAACATTTTTATCCACACCAGGCACAGATGTGGGGTTCTGGAGAAGCCTCATGGTAGCCCTTTAAGGGATTTATGTATAGGCAGTGTGACAGGGTAGAATAAGACCCTGTCCCATTTGTTATGGAGAAAGGGTTTAAATGCAAGGATCTGTATTCTTTCCTTTTCGCTCTCCTCTGTCTGGTTACGTAGCCAAATTTTCCTGTGAGACTTTGGACTTGATCAACCCAAACAGTCTCGCAATCCTTTGTCTCTCAGTTTTCTCTCGCTGTCTTTCTTCCTTGCATATCAATATCTGCTAATATAAAATATATGAGAATCAATGTATGGAAATGTAGCTGATATTGGGATCACTTTTGTTTAGAAAATTGTGTTGCTATTGAAATGTATATATTTATAATTTGAGATAACTGTAAAAAGCCAGAGGTTATTTGAGTGCAAATGCCTGAGCCTTTTGCAAAGGCTGGAGGGACCTCAGGAAGCTCTCATTGTTCTAGCAGCTCCTGAAATTTACAAAAAACAGGATGCTTGCAAAGGATGGGGGTTGAAAAAGACTTATAAAAACAGCTAAGCTGAGCTGCAAGGGAGATTTTTTTTACAAGAAAGATTTTATTTTTGCTTCTGTACATAGTTATTCTGAACAGGTTTATTTTATTTTACAGATGTGAAGGTGGGGAATAAGACTGTAAAGGGACTCATTGATTCGGGAAGCAGACAGACCCTGGTGCATGTCAAAATGCTGGGAAAACACAGTGCAAAGGAACCAGGTACTGGTGTCATCTGCATCCATGGGGACACTCGATACTATCCCACCACCCAAGTGACTCTGATCGTTAAGAGTGTCTCGCACCAAATGAAAGTGGGGGTAGTACCAAAGTTACCTGTACCTGTGATTATTGGAAATGACTTTCCAGGATTTATTGAATTGATCAAAGAGGGAGTAATTACTGATGTTTCAGCAGCTGTGGTAACAAGAGCTCAGGAAAAGAAAATTTCCGATGGTGGGGACACTTTTCCTTTCAGTGATTTTGATTTGGACTTGTTTGAGCACAGTTCCAAGATCTGGAAATCCCAGAAAGAAAGATGAAGCCTGAAGAAACTATGGCAACAAATGACTGATGGACATGAAGGGTTAAAATATGAAAATATTGAAACTAAATTGATAACTGATTGTGATTTTCTTTCAGAGCAAGCTAACAATGCTTCTCTCCAGCGTTATTTCAAGTAGCTAAGGGTAAAACCAAAAGAGGGTGGATCAATGTTTAAAAAATGTAATGGATTCCTGTACAGAGTTTGGGTTAATCCTCAGACACAGGAACAGACAGAACAACTGGTTATACCACAGAAGTACAGAACAGACTTGTTACAGATAGCACATGATAATCATATGGCTGGTCACTCAGGGAGGGATCGCACCCTTACCAGATTGCTGTATATATTTTATTGGACGGGAATTCATGAAGATGTTGCTACCTATTTTAATTCCTGTGCTGAGTGTCAGAAAGTAGCCCCAGTCACTAGAAAAGACAAGATGCCCCTGGTACCCCTACCCTTAATAGATGTGCCTTTTGAGAGAATTGCAATGGATGTGGTTAGTCCTTTAGACAAAAGTAAAAAGGGTAATAGATTTATCCTGGTAGTATGAGACTATCCTACTTGATACCCAGAAGCAGTTCCAATGTGTACTGTTACAACCCCAAAAGTTGCAGCAGAGCTAGCCAAAATTTTAGCACAGTGGGCATACCTAAAGAAATTAATACTGATCAGGGTAGTAACTTTGGTGCTGCACTGCTTAAGTAGCTGTACAGATTGTTAGGTTTCACTGCCATAAGAACCTCCCCCATCACCCTCAGACTGACGGTCTTGTTGAGCGTTTTAACCAAACCCTAAAACACATGTTAAAAAGGTTTGTAAAAGGGGAAGGGAAAGATTGGTACCAATACTTACCTTACCTACTTTTGCTTACAGAGAAGTGTCACAGGCATCAACAGGGTTTTTGCCATTTGAAATGCTGTATGGTAGGCAGCCAAGAGGGCCACGGGATGTGATAAAATAAACGTTGGAAGATAACCCCATTCAGAAACAATCTATATCTTCTTATATGTGTGCCCTAAGAAAGAAGCTGGCAAAATATGTTGAAATTGCCCATAGTAATCAGGAAGAGGCTCAAAATCAGCAGAAGGTATATTATGACCGTGGGGTAAAAGAAAAAGTTTTCGAGACAGGTGAAAAGATTTTGCTGTTACCCACAACAGAAAATATGTTGTTAATGAAGTGGTAAGGGCCACATAAGATTCTTAGATGTACTGGCACTGTTAACTATGAGACTGAGACCCCTGACAAGAAACATCCTACAAAGATATACCATGCTAACCTCCTCAAGAAATGGGTTGAAAAAATGCTAAAAGCTGCCTTGCTAGTTTTACCAGAAACTGATAAGAAAGATATTGGTGTAGCTTATGATAGACTGGAACAAACTGTAAATGCTGACAGTGTAAGGGTGAATTGTTTCCTTAACTTCAGAACAAACTGCAGACATTCATAATGTGCTAAAGACATTTAACACTACTTTTACCATGGTACCAGGCTGAGCAAAAGGGGTTGAGCATGTAATAGTGACAAAGAATGCTCGTCCTATTAGACAAAAGTCATACAGGTTGCCAGAGCAGTTAAAAGCTAATGTGGTTAAGGAAATACAAAAAATAAAAGAATTGGGAATAATTGAGGAGTCGAGAAGTGCTTGGTCATCTCCCATAGTAATTGTAAACAAAAAAGAAGGGGGGGGGGGTTAGAATATGCCTTGTTTTCAGAAAACTTAATCAAGTGTCAGAATTTGACAACTATCCTACGCCCAGAATAGATGATTTGGTGGACAGACTGGGGAGTGTAAAGCATATCAGTACCCTCAATCTCACCAAGGGTTACTGGCATATACCTTTAGCTAAAGAATCCAGGGATAAAACTGCATTTTCCACCCCTGTAAGATTCTATCAGTTCACCAACATGCCCTTTGGTGTACATGGTGTGCTAGCTACATTCCAGCGGTATATGGATGTCATTTTATCCCCTCACACTGGTTATTGTGCTGCATACCTGGATGATGTTGTGGTGTACAGTCCCGACTAGGAAAGCCATCTAGAACACCTATGAGCAGTTATCCAAGCTATCAAAAATACAGGTCTGACTATTAATCCTACTAAATGTACATTGGGCACATAGGAAACTAGATATTTGGGGTATGTGTTGGGGAAGTGGAAAAGTCAAACCAAAGATTTCTAAAATAGAAGCTGTAGCTAACAGCCCTATACCGAAAACAAAGAAACATGTCAGGTCATTTTTGGGGCTGGCTGGTTATTATCGGAGATCTGTTCCCAACTTTGCTGAATTAGCTACTCTTCTCACTGAACTCATAAAAAAACAGTACCCAAATAATGTGAAATGGACCCCAGAGTGTGATGAAGCTTTTCAAGCCATAAAGGCTGCATTATGTTCAGCACCTGTTTTAAGAAGCCTAGACTCTGAGAAACCATTTCTGCTACAAACAGATGCATCCGAGGTAGGCCTAGGTGCAGTCCTAAGACAAACTATAGATGGGAAAGAACATCCTATTCTGTATATAAGTAGGAAATTGCATGACAGAGAGAAAAGGTACTCCACTATTGAAAAGGAGTGTTTAGCAGCAAAGTGGTTCATGGAGTCCCTCAAATTTTATTTGCTAGGAACTGAATTTGCTCTTGTAACTGATCACAATCCTCTCTGTTGGCTTAACCAGATGAAAGATAAAAATTCCAGAATCACAACGTGGTACCTGTCACTGCAGCCATTTAAATTCACAGTGATTCACAAATCTGGTAAAGAGAATAGCAATGCTGATTTTCTGTCAATATATGGATCAGGAATTGAGGGTTCTGATGGTGAAAAAAAAATAATGTATGGGTTGGAACTGTACTTTTTGCTGTTCTGTTAAAAAAATGGATGCAAATGTGTTTAATTTCTGAAAGTAGAAAATGCTAGTAGAGAACAGACATTTTTGGAAACGTGTTTAATAAAACAGGTTCCCTCTTAAGGAAGGGGGTATATGTGACAGGGTTGAATAATACCCTGTCTCATTTGTTATGGAGAAAGGGTTTAAATGCAAGGATCTGTATTCTTTCCTTTTCTCTCTCCTCTGTCTGGCTGTGCAGCCAAATTTTCCTGTGAGACTTCGGACTTGATCAACCCGAACAGTCTTGCAAACCTTTGCCTCTCACTGTCTCTCAGTTTTCTCTTGCTGTCTTTCTTCCTTGCATAGCTATATCTGCTAATATAAAATGTATGAGAATCAATGTATGGAAATATAGCTGATATTGGGATCACTTTTGTTTAGAAAATTGTGTTACTGTTGAAATGTGTATATTTATAATTTGAGATAACTGTAAAAAGCCAGAGGTTATTTGAGTGCAAATGCCTGAGCCTTTTGTAAAGGCTGGAGGGACCTCAGGAAACTCTCAATGTTCTAGTAGTTCCTGAAATTTACAAAGAACAGGATGCTTGCAAAGGATGGGGGTTGAAAAAGACATAAAAAACAGTTAAGCTGAGCTGCAAGGGAGATTTTTTTTACAAGAAAGATTTTATTTTTGTTTCTGTACATAGTTATTCTGAAAAGGTTTATTTTATTTTGTGTTACTGCTACAACAAATAAAGTTTTGGTGGTTTTTACAACTGCTCCTGGGTTTTCCCTATGCTTCCTGACCTGTGCCTCTACGACATGCAGTAACAGTTTCTTGGGTCTTCATCCTCTTCTTGGTCAGTGGTCTCCTGAACAGTAAGGTCCAGGGTGTCCACCATGTGTTGTACAAATGTGAAATGGGATGAAAAATCCTCCTGACCGTTAGAGGGATTATCAAATTCTTGGTCAGGAGAAACATCAGGTTCTATAAGCTCATCCTCTACATCAGTATCTTCCCCTCATTATAATAAAAGCCCTGAGAATAAACAGGGTCCGAAGTATGGGGGGGCATTAGGGTCAGATGGGGCATTAAATAAATTGCCCATGGTTTATAAAGTCTGATACAATTGCCAAGCCTTTGCCATTTCTTCAGCAGAGGGTGCACCTTTTTGTGTCACTGGAGTCTCCCTTTGCTTCTCAGCGGGAGGGGCAGTGATATGTTTTTCTTTTTGTTTTTACTTAGCAGGCACTGAATCAGAAACCTGCTCAGCATGTCTTTTCTTGGCTTGGTCACCATTATTATTTTTATCAGACTTATTCTCAAGGGAGTCCTTAAAGGACTTATCTTTAGCTTTATGTTGTGAGGAAGACCCCCTTCAGCATTTATATTAGAGGAGGGAGGCAGGCTGAGAGGACATTATTTCCAATCTTTTAGTCCTCTTTTTTACCATTTTTAAACATAATTTAGAGCAAAGCTCACAGTTATGTTCTGGATCTAAACACTTTAAACAAAGATCGTGGCCATCCACCTTGGCCGGTATTTTAAAGCACTGTAAACAATTTTTGAATCCTGTTGGTCCAGTTCTCTTCTTTTGTCTTTCTGACATGCCAGTTTGTCCGAAAAACCTTGAAATTTGATGTTCCCAATAGGGAGAGATTAACGGTAGGTTCCCTCACGGAAAAGAACCACGATAAAAAGGTTCCTTTTATAAGAAAAATGAAGTTAGAGTGTAAGAAAGTACAGTTACGTGAGAACTTACTGTAACAGAAGATCTTCAAGAAGAGCTCCTGCAGCAGGCTACACCATAAGGACTATGCTGCCAGGCACTAAGACTCCACGGAAAACTTCTAGCCAAACTTCTAGCCAGCAATACCTAGCTGGGGTCTGCCCATTACGATGGCCCGCCCGCTGACGTCACCAGCTGTAAAAAGGGGGTGGACCCCAGCCCCACCTCAGTTCACCCGCCTGAGACCTGAAGGTTGCTCAGCAGGAGAGCTCTGAGGCAGGTGCCGAGGCAAATCCCAAAAAGAGAAACTCAAAAAGGGGGGAAGGGGAGGAGGGAAAATAGCACCTGCTGTAGGAGCTCATCTCAAAGATCTACTGTTACGCTAAGTTCTTACGTAACTGTACTATCTTACTTCGAGTAAGATCTCCTGCAGCAGGCTACACCTTAAGGACAGAGTCCCAAGCAGTGCCCCTCAGGAAAACCAGGGGAGGAAGGATGTATAAAACATAAACTGCAAGACCAATAGTGTCTCTAAACTTAAGAGCTAAATCTTTCAAGAAAGAAGACCTTGGAGCACAGCGAGGCCAAACCCTGCTCTTCTTCGGGAAACAACATCCAGAGTGTAGTGCTTGATGAAAGTGTGTACTGAGTTCCACGTGGCTGTCGCACATATGTCTGCGGTGGAAACATTTCTGAGGGCTGCAAAGGATGCAGCCAGACCCCTTGTGGATGCCCCCTTACCAGTCCCAGTGAGGTTTTTTCATACTTGTCGTAGACAAAGGTGATGCAGTTAGATAACCATTTAGAAGTGATCTGTTTTGTTACTAGCTTCCCTAAAGATTTGGGAGCGAACAAAACAAATAGCTGATCAGATTGTCTGACTCTCTTGGTCCTGCCCGGGTAATATCTAAGAATTCTATGGACATTCAGAGTATGAAGGAGTTCCTCCCCTCTGTTAGAATACTCTCGGAAGTAGACTGGGAGGGAAATGTCCTGGTTGAGGGTCAACTCAGAAACCACCTTGGGAAGAAACTTGGGATTATTACGCAGAGGCACCCTGCCTCTTTGAAACACTAAGTAGGGTTCTTTACACATAAGGGCTTGCAGCTCTGAAATTCTTCAAGCTGATGTGACAGCAACTAAAAGCAGTGCCTTCTAAGATAGGAAGTGTAAATTGCACTGAGATGCTGGTTCGAAAGGGGACAAAATTAACTTTTCTAAGATGAACAGTAAATTCCAAGGTGGAACTGGATCCCTAATGGGTGGTTTGATGTGGAGAATACCTTTCAAAAAGGTCCATACTAGATCCAACTGTGCTATCATCTTGCCCAGTACCAGAGAGTGATATGCCAAGATGGCACAGAGATGCACCTTTATTGAAGAGTAAGCCAACCCCTTATCTGAGAGTGCAAGTAGGTATTCAAGAATATGATTCACTGAGCAGTGCATAGGGTCCAGGGTTTGTGCCGCTGCCCAGATGCTAAAACACTTCCACTTCATGGCATAAGTAGCTCTCGTAGAGGGTCTCCTAGCCTCCACGAGGACTTCTGCTACTCTCAGAGAAACCCCATGCCAGAATATTGCTAGGTCTGTAGGAACCAGGCATGTAGATGCAAGGATATCAGGTCTGGATGGACTAGCATTTCCATTTCCTGAGAAAGAAGATCCGGATGAATTGGAAGCTGAATGGAAGGTTTCACTGCCAGTTGCTGAAGCAAAGGGAACCATATCTGTCATGGCCAGAGCAGAGCCACCAGAATCATAATAGCATGTTCCTCCTGTAGTTTGAGAAGAACTCTCTGGAATAGAGGAAAAGGAGGAAACACACACAGGAACCTCCCTGTCCAGCAAAGGGACAATGCATCTCCCCAGAAAACTCCATGCCCTGGATCTAGCGAGCAAAAATTGGGCAGTTTTGCATTGTACGGGAATGCAAAAAGGTCCAGCTCTGGACTTCCTCATCTGCCAAAGAGGTCATCCACCACTTCTTGAGACAACACCCATTCATGGCTTTTGGAGTGTGAGCGACTGAGTTTGTCTGCCAGAACATTCTGAACTCCTGGAACGTGGACTGCCGTGATGGAAATCCTGTGCTTTATCACCCAATACCACACTCTCATGGCATCTGTGCACAGAGGATAGGAGTAAGTCCCCTCCTGCTTGTTGATGTAGAAGACCACAGACATGTTGTCCATTTGAATAAGCAGTGGACCCTGGGATAAGTGAGCCTGAAAGACTTGAAGGGCGTTCAGAATTGCCCTCATCTCCAGAATACTGATGTGTAGGGACACTTCTAGCTCCGACCAAGTGCCCTGAGTACGATGACTCTGGAAATGGGCTCCCCATCCAAGACCCAAAGCATCCATTGTGAGGATCTGGGTCGGTGAATCTGACTGGAACAGAACTCCACTTCTAGCGTAGGTGAAGTCAGCCACCAAGAGAGTTCCTGTTTGACAGTCTTCGAGACCTTGATTGGATGGTCTAGGCTGTCCTCCCTCTGGTTCCACTGCACTCTCAGATTCCATTGTGGAACTCTCATATGAAGGTGTGATAACTGAACGGTGGGTATGGCTGCTGCCATATGCCCGAGTAGTTGCAACATTGTCCATGCTGCCACAGAATTGGCTGTTGTCACTCTGGAGGCCTGGTCTCTCAGCTGACTGGCCCTGTCGGGGGGAAGAAAGGCTCTTCCTTGCTAGGTATCCAGAATTGCTCCAATGTACTGGAGGCACTGGGATGGCCAAGGGCAGGACTTTGGGAGACTGATTGTAATCCCCAGTTGCACAAACAGCTGAAAGGTGTCCGAGAGGGTGTGAATCAGCCACTCCCTCATGGAAGCAGTTAGTAGCCAGTAATGTAGGTAAAGGCAGACAAAATAACCCTGCCTGCATAGGGCCGCCACCACTACTGCCAGGCATTTGGTGAACACTCTCGGGGCTAAGGAGAGACTGAAAGGCAAAGCCCAAAATTGGTAATGATTCCCTCGAACAGTGAATCGCAGATACCTCTTGTGAACTGGAAACACTGGGATGTGCAAGTATGCATCTTGCATGTCCAGAGAGCAAAGCCAGTCCCCTTGATGTAATAGGGGAATCAGACCTGGTAGCATGACCATTCTGAATTTTTTGTAAGTGAGGTACTGGTTCAAGAAATTCAGATCTAGAATGGGCCTTAGGTCCCCGGTCTTCTTGGGAACCAGGAAGAAATGGGAATAATACCCAGTTCTTTGTTGGCGAAGGAACAGGTTCTATGGTCCTCTTTTCTAGCAATGATCGAATTCTTCTGCGATGAGAGGAATGTGGGTGGGGTGGGGTGGGGTCAGGAAGGGACTGGAGGTCTGTCCAGTGGGATCTCTGTGAACTCCAAAGTACAGCCCTTTTCGATGATGTCCCTCACCCACTGGTCTGCGGTTATTGCAGTCCACCCTCTGAGGTAGAGGGAGAACCAACCTCCCACTGTCTCCCCCATCTCTTCCGCTGAAGGAGGGGGAAGTGGCAGGGCATCATGCGAGGGGACCCAGGGTTGGGAGGGGGGTTGCGCAGACTTAGGGTGTCTAGCACCCTGACCCCCTCCTGATGAGAGGGAGCCTTCTTCTTGAAGGGACCTTGGGACTGTTGATTCTTTTGTCTTTGTTGGCCCTGGCAATGAAAAGTCTTGTGCCTCTGTTGGTGGGGCTCTGATCTAAACATATGGTGCACCAAATGGACTGCTTTGCTTGAGTCCTGAAGTGCGGTGATTATTTTTTGAACTTCTTCCCCAGAGAGGATGAACCCATGAAAGGAGGCATCTAAGATGGAGTTTTGAAGGTCTTGCCTGAACCCAGAAACTCTGAGCCAAGCATGATGCCTTAGACAAACCCCAGTGGCCGCTGCCCTGGCTGCAGTGTCCACAAAGTCGCAGGAAGCCCTAAGGACATGCATCCCTACGTCAAGGCCTGACTGCAGTACATCCAGAAGCTCTGTATAGGAAGGGTTATCTGGCTGTTTTTGGGCCAGGTCGATAGCCTTTCTCCAAAGGGACTTTTGATACTGCACTATGTCGGCCAAAAGGTTTAACGACCTGATGGAGCAGGTGGAGGAGGCGTAAACCCTTCTGCCAAAATGGTTGAGCTTCTTTGACTTCTTATTTGGAGACTGGGAACTCATGTGTTTTGGCTGCTTGGTTCTGCCATGGGCTGCTGTGAGGACCATTGAATCTTCCCTCAGGTTTTCAGCCTAAAAATGCTCTGCCTTAGGAGATTTCTTGGGGATGGCAGAGATAGATGCTGGATGTTCCCAAACCAGTCTTGTGAGGTCCTGAAAGGGGGTACTAGAGGAGGGATGACTAGTGGCTTAGAGCCACTCATCCTCAAGAAGGTATGCAACCTCTTCCTCTCTGGATCCATCTCCATTGTGTCCCATTGATTCAGATATTGAATATGATGCATAATGTCTAAGAATGTAGGGTCCTCAGGTGGGGATCTTGGAGAGTTCCGGGGTCCTTCTGGTTCCAGAGAGAAACCCCTGGAAGAATCCACTGATGAACTAGAATGGCTTTTAGAGTAGTCCAAGGAAGAGGATCTAGACCTTTTTCAGCCTCTCTGACTCCTGTCCTCCAAAGAGGATCTGTTATAGGAGGACCGGCGACATCGGCTTGTGTGTCTCCTACGCCTGGAATGATCAGGATCTGATCCCCTAGGCGTGGGACTTCTGGAGGGACGAGGGTCTCGGGGAAGGTTGTCCAAAGGAATTGACTTGTCCAGGACTGGAGTTGGGGGCGCTGGAGGCTGTGGAGGAGGCAGCGGGGGGGGGTTCATCTCATTTTAACAAGTCCCCCTTAACCGTATTCCACCATGAGTTGAAGAGATTTCCCACCTCTGCCAGTGGTACCATAGGAACCTGAGGGGGTTTTCCCTGGATTACTCCATGTTGGAGGGAGGGTGGCTGGGGCCTGGAGTCTCCTCTGGAGATTTATGAGGACTGGTGGGTGCCGCCTGGTCCGACATCAAATCATCTGTCATTGGACGGTCTGTCACCTGGTCGGCTGTGGCTTTAGACTTTAGCGGCGACCTGTTGACAGGTGGTCTGTAGTCAGGGTGACATTCAGTCTTATCCGATGATGGGCCTCGAGGTGACTGCTCCTGAGATGCCTGTGGCTTAGCCGGGGTGCAAGTGTCATAGGATCCAATGCCCGGG
Organism: Neoceratodus forsteri; assembly: GCA_016271365.2. Classification (NCBI taxonomy): domain Eukaryota; kingdom Metazoa; phylum Chordata; order Ceratodontiformes; family Ceratodontidae; genus Neoceratodus; species Neoceratodus forsteri. The sequence continues at coordinate 723,543,505 of CM028137.1, read as the reverse complement.
GGGGGGGCGCCAACTTCTGATGGTCACCAGATTTATTAGATGACCTGTCATCAGGTGCAGGCATCAGGGTCTTGGCTGGGATAGCTGACTGCCTGTCTGTGGGGGAACGTTCCATGGAGCGGGAATGATCCCAGTGTCCCCGGCCATTGCCAGAGGCTGACAACTGGTTGGATGAAGAGAACACCTCGACCTTATCAGTCAATTTCCATTTCTTAGGCCCTGAGGGATGCTGGAAGGGCCTAACAGTAAGGGATGCATCTGCAGGCCTGAGCCCCAAAGAACTGCCACCAGAGGAAGCTGAGGTGGTGGTAGCCTTGGAAATCGCAGGCCCGCTGAACGGCCTGCCGGCGGGGCTGAATCGACTCATTCGCCTGAGCGGGAGGGAGAGGGTTTCTCTCTTCGAGGAGAACTGGATCTGGCCTCCGACCTACTGTGCTCCTTTTCCTTGTGATGGTGCTTCCCTCCAGGATGTTTCTCTTTGTGGGAGGTTGGCAATCATGAGGACGAGGAGCTGGCCTTCGACAGGCGCTGAAGGGCTGCAAGCTGATGCTCCATTATGTAGGCCTGAAGAGCCTTCTGGCGACGGGTCCGGGTGCATTGACTGAATTTGGCGGTATCGGGACAGGCCTGCACATCATGGGTAGGCCCTAGGCAGAAAAGGCACTTCAGGTGGCCATCTTTCAATGGAATCTGCCGCCCGCACGGACACTTACACTTCCATCGCAAAGTTAAAGGAGACGGAGATGACATACACTGAGTCGATGGAAAAGAACGAGAGGAAAACATCTTGAAGAAGGTACTTTCTGACTGGAAGCAAAATGGCGGTCAATAAGAGCAATGAGGCGTCCGAAGAGTGAAGTGCATGGGTCAAAGGCGGGAAAAGAACCGAGGTGGGGCTAGGATCCGCCCCCTTTATACAGCTAGTGACGTAGGCCGCCAAGCTAACGTAAGAGGCGGGCCCCAGCCAGGTACTGCTGGTTAGAAGTTTTCAGTGGAGTCCTAGTGCCTGGCAGCATAGTCCTTATGGTGTAGCCTGCTGCAGGAGCTCTTACTCGAAGTAAGATTATGCGGTTCCTGATGAAAAATGGGAACCACTAAGCTTAAAACACTTTTTAAAATAAACCTGTGGTTATTTAACCTCAGACACAATATAACTTTAATTCAGAAAATAGGTGGGAACCTCTAAGGGAACAGTGAAAAAATAGTAAAATATAAATAAACTACCTCTAAAAATACAAAAGGCAGCACATATAACCAAAAACTTACCACTTCTAGAGAAAATAAACTTCTTCAAGTGAAGTGAGAAGACAGCACCTCAGGGCAGTGTTGCTCAGTCAGCAGAGAAATAATTCTGGCTACAGGCAGCACACCCTCTTGCTCTCTTCTCATTGGCTAATTCACTAAACTCATTACCACTGACTCCACCTCTGGGGCAGCTGAACCCAGCTGGCACTCTGCTATTGTCAAGCATACTGAAAGACCTCTGGGGTGAGAAATCACTGGATATCATGTGGTTTCTCCTTGTAACTTACTAGGTTATGCCCTGCTAAAGGCTGTTGAACCACAGAAGCATCCAGCTTAATTAAGTTGGATGGCTAATTTTGGTCAAAACATTTAAGTTAATTTAAAATGCAAATTGTCAATTCAATGATCTTTGTATCAAAGATGCAAAGAGACACAGGATCTAATGGCAGAGGACCCAAGGACCATAAAGTCTGCCCTTACTGTACTACCTCATCCCACCAACAGCAAGGAGGAAAACTAATTCTGCTTACAAGCACACATTTGTCAAAGTAGTATTAAAGTGATTTGGTTAGTTTAAGTAATTACAAACTGACTTACTTTATACTTTATGTCAGCTATGTCAGTTTGCCCCATTTTCAATAGTTTGTTCACCATCTGTATGTAGACAAAAACAATCGTACTTTGGCCCCAACAGCGTGGGCCAGCCGATTCCTTTACTTCTCCATTGATGAAAACACCCCTGCGCTATGACGTCCAGCAAGGGAGAGCACAGGGGCGCTCCCTATTGAAATGAATGGGGCTCAATTTTGTGTCCTGTTTAATACCTTACAATGGCGAGTTGGAAATTAATAAAGGCCACCACTCGTCTAACAAAGGCCTTGTTAGTCGACCCCTTGTTAGTTGAGTGGTGGCCTTTATTAATTTCCAACTCACTATTATAAGATATTAAATAGGATGCAAAATTTAACCCCATTCATTTCAATGGGGCATGCCCCTGCACTCTCCCCTGCTGGACGTCATAGCGCAGGGACGTGTTCATCAGTGGGGAAGAAAAGGAATCGGCTGGCCCACACTGTTGGGGTAAAGTACGATCGTTTTTGTCTAAATGCAAACAGTCAATAAACTTTTGAAAATGGGTCAAACTGACTATCACTGACATAATGTGTCAAGTAAGAAGTCAGATGTAAATCTGACTAAATCACTTCAAGCAATTAACAAAACAAAAAAAAATCACTGGAAAGTACCGGCCCCTTCTTATTATTGTCAACATTTGAAATTATTTAGAGAAAAAAATCACACTCATCCAGCTGTCTGCTTCTCCCCAGCTTGTGAAATCTCACCATTGAAATAAACTAGATTTTTGTCCAGCTGAAATACAGTTAGATATTACTTGCATGATAAAGTCAGTTCTCAACTCTGGGAGAATCTGAAGCAGATGGAACAGGACACTCCCTGGTATTTTAGATTCATGTTCTTTTTTGAAACTTCACATTTATTCAAAACAGTATAGTCCATACACAGTTAACTGTAAACACTGGATGAACATTAGACAGACAGTTAGAACTTTACTGAAAGAAAAAGGGAAACACAAAGGGGGAAATAAACTAAGTTCCCACATGTAGAACCCGTATCTAGAGCAGGTCCATGAAGTTGATCCAAGCAATTGTTCTTAATATCCTGAAAGGGAAACCAGCATATGGCTATAATGTCCAAGCTGTCATGTTCAATGTTGGGGGACTGGTTACTCACCTGTAACACCACTTCTAGAAGTGATGTTCATCCACACTTGTTGGCAGTTGCCTTTCCTTTTAAGACTCCACCAGAACATCTTCAGGCAAGCTTCTCCCACCCAACTGGGTGGTAACTCCTTTGGCTTCGCCCCATGACACCAGATCTTGCCTGTTGGAAGCAGAAGGGTGCACCACAACCAGGGAAGGTGGGTGGGTTTGTGTGGATGAACAACTTATACCACTCCTAGAACCTGTTTTTCTAGAGACATGGATAAGATGTTCTAGCCACACTTGTTGACAGACTCCTAGCAGTTCTCCAGGAGGAGAGGACAAGGCACACACACCCTATTTAGGGAAAAGAGACTGGAGAACTGAGGCCCCAAAACCAGCATTCCGGCATGACTCAAGGTCAATGTGGTAATCGGAAATGAAGGTGTGTGCTGACCCCCAGGTAGCAGCCCTGCAGATTTCCTGGATAGGGACGTCCCTGGAAGCAGCCACTGAGGCAGTGGTATGGTTGGTAAAATGAGCCCTGAGCCTCATGGGGAGCTCCCTACCTGCCAACCTATAGCAGAGGTCGATGCAGGAAACAATCCACCCACCAATCGTCTGCTTAGCTGATGGTCTGCCAGACACAGCTTCAGTGTAGGTGACAAACAGCTGGTGAACCTCTCCCCGAACTCCAGCCATGCGCTCCTTGTAATATGCGAGCATTCGCCGCAGGTCCTAAGTACAGAGCCTGTGCTCGACTACAAGGTGTGGTTGGAGAAAGTACAGTACACCAGGAGATAAATCACCTGGTTAAGGTGAAAATCAGACACAACCTTCAGGAGGAACTTTGGACTGGGGTGAAGGACAACCTTGTCCTTGTGGATGACCAGGTATAGAGACTCCACCAAGGGCACCTGGACCTCACTGATCCTTCTGGCTGATGTGATAGCCACCAAGAAGGCAGTCTTCCATGACAGACATCTCACACCTGTGTATCAGTTTGAATGGCTTGCCCATGAACTTTACCAACACCAGCAACAAGTCCCAAGGTGGTAGTGGTGGTTCACGCACCAGAGGGGAAATGCGGTCAAGGCCTTTAAAGAAACACCAGACCACCTTCTCCTGCACTACTGACTGCTGACTGGCCTGCACCTGGTAAGCAGAGATGGCTGCCAGGTGCACCTTGAGGGTCATTGACCGAAGGCCTGACTGACAGAGGGACCACAGATAGCCAAGGATGCTAGCCACTTGACAGGACAAAGGGTCCAACCCCTTGCCCTTACACCAAATTGAAAACCTCTTCCACTTGAAGGCATAGTATTTCCTGGTTGACTCTTTCCGAGATGCCTCAATAATGGTGAGAACATCTTTGGAGAGACCCAGAGCTTAAAACTCTAGTCGCTCAGGAACCAGGAATTCAGGTGCAGGGATTGAAGGTTCAGATGGAGTACCTTCCCCTGACTGATGGAGAGCAGGTCCAGGTGGAGGGGAAGACACCTCGTTGGCCCACCGCTGAGGCTGAGGAGATCGGGGTACCAAAACTGGCATGGCTAGTTCAGGACCACCAGGATCACCTGCACTTTGTCCCTTCTGACCCTGAGTAACAATTTGTGGATCAGAGAAGTGTAGGGAAAGCACAGAAGACGCCTCGGGTCCAGGGCCTCGAGAAGGCATCCCCCTGCAGCATTCTCTGCTGGGGGTGGTGGGAACAATACCGTCTCAGCTTTGCATTCTCCCTGGAGGCAAACAGGTCCACCTGAAGGGTGCCCCACTGGAAGAACAGACTGTGTGCTACCTCTGGGTGGAAGGACCACTCGTGAGTTGCCTCACCCACACAGCTGTTAGCATCCACCAGCTGGTTGGAGACACTGGCCACATGGATGGCCAGTAGATCGGCCTCCTGGCTGCGCATAAGAGTCCATACACAGAGACCTTCATTGCACAGAGGCAGGGAGTGCATCCAGCCCTGCTTGTTGAGATAGTACATGTTCATGGTGTTGTACATCTGGGCCTGGACAACCTGACCCCGAATGTTAGCAGCAAAGGCAGTCAGAGCCAGCTGAACTGCTCAGAGCTCCAGCAGGTTGATGTGGCATTGGGACTCCTCAGGGGTCCAGAGCCCATGAACTCTGTGTTCCCCCAGGTGGGAACCCCAGCCCATGAGAGAGGCATTAGTCATCAGGATGACTGTTGGCTCTGGATGGACAAATGGGATCCCTTCCTGCAGATGTTCCAGGACTAATGACCACTGGAGAGCATCCCACATCCGCTGGGTCACAGGGACTAGCTGGTTGAAGTGACCCCTGCGCTGAGACCACTGGCTGGCCAGCTGCCACTGCAAAGAGCACATTCTCCAGCTGGCCCATCTGACCACACTGGTGCAGGCCACAATGTAACCCAGCAGGAGCAGGAAGTCCTGGTTAGGATGCAATTGCCCAACCAGAAATGATCGGGAAAAGGAGGAGAGAACCTCTGCCCTGTCCAATGGGAAATAAGCCCTGGCTCTGCAAGAGCTGAGCTCTGCCCCAGTGAAGCTGATTACCTGTGAGGGCACAAGTTCTGACTTGGCCTAATGGACCAGGAGGCCAAGAGAGATGCAGGTCTCTAGGGCCAGGTCCCTGGACTGCTCCACCTCCTGCCTGGAGGGAACCACAATCAGCCAGTCATCCAGGTAGGGGTAAACCCAGAACACTCTGCACCTCAGGTAAGCTGCCGCCACTGCAATGCACTTGCTGAAGACCCTGGGAGCCAAGGACAGGCCGAATGGCATGGCCTAGAACTCATAGAGGGTTCCCTCTGCTTGGAAGCAAAGGAACCATCTGAGAGATGGATGGATCAGGACATGAAAGAACATGTCCTAAAGACCCAGGGAGCAGAACCACATGTTTTGCTCCAGTGATGGTATGATCTTGAGAGAGAGTGACTATCCTGAAGGTGCGTGACTCGAGGAACCTATGCAGGTTGTGGAGATCTAGAATGGGGCGCCAGCCCCCTTCCATTTTGGCACCAGGAAGTACCTGGAGACAAACCCTGGGTGTTACGGAGGGTCCACAACAGGAACCACAACCTCCTTGTGGAGGGGTTTGGCCATGTCATTCCATAGGGCTGAAAGAACATTTGCGGATACCATGTCCTCCCGTGGGGCACGGGATTAGCAAGGGGGTACTGCTCGAACTCCAGAGGCAGACCCTGACCAACCACTTTGAGAACCCACCTGTCCATGGTGACAGCGGATCAGGTGGAAAGGAAGTAGCAAAGCTGGCCCCCCACGGGAGGACCCAGGGGTGGCATGACAGGCATGAGGGAGGCACCTCTTATTCCATTACTGGGCAGGCTTGGAGGCAGAGGAGGGCCCAGCTGAGGAACCACCAGGGCCTCATTCTCCAGGCTTGCGGACCACCGTGCCCACTGACTTTGAGGAGTGGAAGCGGACCGAAAGGGCTTCTTCTTCTTTTGCTTTGAGCCCTTGGGCTCCCTCTGGGTGGATGTCACAAGAGTCCAAGGTGACACTGGACTTCTCAATACAGGTGAGGTGGCCCTCAGCCCCAGGCATAAGCAGGTCGGTGCCCAGGAAAGGGACATCTGCCAGCTTGTGCTGGGTATCTGCCATGAAGGTAGAGATCTGCAGCCAAGCCCTGTCATGCATGGCCACTGCGGCTACCACACAGCAGGCGCAGGAGTCCCCAATGTCCATAGCTGTCTGGAGCTGCTGCTTAGCCACAGCCCAACCCTAATCTCAGACCTATTTGACTGTGGTCTGGAGGTCCGCCGGAAGATGATGGAGCACCTCATCTGAAGTGCCCAACAAAGCATGGGAGAAATGGGCCATCAGGAGGGCAGAGATCGCCTGGCGAAGGCCAAGCAAAGAGGCAGCATAGACCTTTTTCACCGAATGGTCCAACTTCTTGGACTCTTCATCAGGTGGTTTGTTGACATCCCCCACATTGCCAGAGCGCCTGAACACAGAATCAACCACCAAGTCCTCGGCCAAGGGATGTTCTGTCAATCCCGAAAGGGAGTCGGTAGGGACCACATACTTGTGGGCCATTTCAGCCAGTGGAATTGGGCAGGAGGTGGGTCACTGCCAAAGCTCTAAAGCAGGTCCAATAATGGCCTCTGCAACCAGGAAGGCTACCCCAGGGGAGTCCACCAGATCCAAGATCTCGGTGAGAGGGTACTGAACCTATTTATGCATGGATTCCACTTTAAGACCTGTGGATTCTGAGATCAGGTGGAGAAGGCCCATGAAGGGAGTAGGGCCTTCATCCATCAAGAGACCCCCAGCCAACTCAGTTGTCACCGGTCAAGAGTGTAAGGAGGAATCCTCCAATTCAAAGGAATCGAAGAGGGGTCGACCGTCAGAATCCCTACTGACCCTCATTAGACGGTCAGGGTGGCTTGATGACCAGCTAACCCGATGGGAGACCTGATGCCGGCCAAGACTCATGATTGGAGCACCGATTTCGGCTGTTTAGGTGGTGGTTCCACCAGAATCTGCTGAGACGCTGGGGTAGGCCAAGCCGCAACCGATTTGGTCAGCTCCTGAGGTGAAGAAGGCATCTGCCTCTGCAGCAAAAGCCAGGTGATGGCTGGGGTAGGAGCCAGCACAGGCTTTATACTGGCAAACACCAGCTGTTGTCACATGAGATCCTCATAGCATCGCCGCAAATTGCGCCATAGCCTCTTTTCACCAGAGGAGGATGAGGAAAAAGAAGAGCGCCACTGCCACTTTCCTGGGCATCTACAGCAGGAGCACCAACATTGATGTGAGCCGCTTGACCCACAGGAATAAGACCGGGATCTTGACCTCACCTGCTGGGGGGGGGGAAGGGGACCAGTGGCAGGCCTCAGAGGGTGCCGGCGAGAGCCGTGGCACCTCTAGTTCCTGGTCAATAACAAAAGGCGGCAGGTCAGCGGACTAATCCATCTTTCCCTGGGTCTGAGTCAGGACCGGAGTCCTGGACAAGGAAGTATCAGCCTCCTCGGTCGACAACTGGTTGACCAGCTTGAAAAATATCTCAGCCGGAAGATCGACCAGCATCTCAACCAACTGGCCCGATGGGGTTACCATGGAGCTGGCAGCCTGGGACAAAGTTTCGACTGAAGTCAAATCTGGTTAAGCGCTGGAATTGGAAGCCCAACATCAAGAGTGTTCTCGATCCCAGGATTGACGGTGAGACAATTTTTTGGCCTCCTTTTTAGGTTTGGATTAGTGTGCTGAAGAGGGTCCTGGCCATGAGTTGGGAGAGCCTGGCACAAGTCCTTGAATGCCCCCCGTAAAGAAGGCACCCAAAGAGAGTGGCAAAAACACTGAAGCTGAGGAGGACTGAGCCACAACCTGGGCCACCGACCTGGAAAGCTGCTAGCTGTTCGGTGGACCCCACAGCCGATGAGACCACCCTCTGACTCTGACTTGACCAGAGGATTCCGTTCATTCGGATGGCCTAGAGTTAAGTAGGCACGACAGTCCTCGAGAACAGAAGGATGAAAAGTTTGACAGATGTTGCAGGCCTGGGGATCATGCTTGTGACCCAGGCAGTACACACGTGGTATGTGAATCTGTTCTGCCCACAGAGGCATCGCCAGATCCCCGGAGCAGACTTGTCCTTTTCCATCGTGGTCAAGAAGAACGAACCTGAAGACAACGTTTTTTATTGAATTTGGCAGGAAATCCAAAGATTTAACAGCAAAGGGCCTACTCAGAGCAAGAGCAATAAGGAGGGAGCCTGCTTTTCCAATGGAAATGAAGATCTAGTGTCACGGGACGGAGCCGAGGAAGTTACCATGCAGGCCGATTTCAAGAAAATGGGAGAGTGCCTCAAGGAATCCCTAGCACAAACATAGAAACATTGAAATCTGTTGGCAGAAAAGGACCCAGTGGCCCACCTAGTCTGCCCCTTTCCCTCCCCATAGGTTCCTTAGACCTATCTCCTCATTCCCCTCTTTCTTCCCCCCCTCCAGTGCAGTCTCCAGTCCCTCTGATCGCAACTGGATTCATACCCTTTCTCCTCTTGCTTAATCCCATGTAGTTATCCCATGCCCTCTTGAATTCCCCTACTGAGTTTGCTCCCACCACCCATTCAGGCAGCTTATTCCAGAAACCCTCCACTCTCTCAATGAAGTATTGTCCCCTCACATTTCCTTTGAATTTACCCCCTTCCAATTTTAAGCTGTGTCCCGTTTTCTTTTAATTTATGTTTATTAGTCTGCAATAAGCATACATAAAAAAGTACAATAATTTCACACATGGCCTTAGAGACTGCCATATAATTGAAACTGCATTAAAGGGTCGGCCTGGTGGTGCTGAGGACTGAGGCGTGCCTTACCTCAAGTCATGCCAGTGACCCGGGTTCGGGAATGACCTCGGGTTGTCAGGGAGCCTACACGGTTGGGGATGGAACAGGATCGAGCAGCGGAAAGGCAGCTCTCCTCTCCCAGGGAGGTTGCTTGCCCCTCTGTAGTTACACTCCAATCGGGTGGAGGCCTGCTGGGTAGTGTAGGTGGTGGTGTGGGCAGGCGACTGCCACGGGTGAAGCATAAGGGGCCGAGCTGGTACCTGGCATGTGTATGTGACTCCATGTGCACGCACACGCATGTCTGCTGGGGTCCCGGGAGCCAGGGAGAAAACGGGGAAAAATCCCAAAAATGTAAATACAAATAAAAAGAGAAATAAAAAAAGAAATTGCATTAAAGGAATTAAGTAGTTACATAGCATAGACCCCATGTGTTCTGGTACATTAGGAGGTGGGGTATCCCTTGTGTTCTCACTCATCTTGAAGACACTCTTCCCTCACCTTGTTCATTCCCCTCAAATATTTATAAGTTTCTATCATATCCCCTCTTTCTCTCCTTGTTTCCAGAGTGCACAGATCAAGCTCTTCCAGCCTTTCATCACATGATCTCCTGTGCAACCCCTGCACCATTTTGGTTGCCCTTCTCTGGACCCTCTCCACTCTATGTCTCCCCTTAGGTGAGACCTCCAGAACTGTACCCCATACTCCAGGTGTGATCTAACCATGGACCTGTATAGTGGCATAATCACCTCCCTCCTCCTACTCGTGATCGCCCTCCCTATGCATGCCAGCATTTTGTCTGCTTTACCCACTGCCTTGTTGCACTGGTTTAGGCTATCTAAAATGACAATCCCCAGATCCCGCTCCTGCTCTGCTGCCTCAGGCTCTTCCCCTCCCAGTGTGTAGCTTGCCTTTGGATTTTTGTGCCCAGAGTGCATTATTTTGCATTTCTTTGCATTCAAACATAATTGCTACCTCCCTGACCACTCCTCAACCTTGATCAGATCCTCCTTCATTCGCTTCATCCCTTCCCCCCCGGTGTAGCCGCCCTATTGCAGATCTTTGTGTCATCTGAAAATACACATACCTTCCCATTTAGACTCTCTGCTATATCCCCAGTGTAGCTGTTAAACAATATTGGACCCAATACTGACCCCTGGGGTACCCCACCTGTCACTCTTTCCTCCCTGGAGTGAGCCCCATTCAAAATCGCCCTTTGAGTTCTGCCTTCTAATCAGTTCTCCACCCAGTTTGTCAATTTCCTCCCCACCCCTAGGCTGCCCATCTTGTTAACCAGCCTCCTGTGAGGGACGGCAACCACACTGGTGCATGACCGGCATCAGAAGCCCTACGAAGAAAGATTCAGGAAGTTAAATATGTACTCATTGGAGGAAAGGAGTGAAAGGGGAGACATGATAGAGACATTAAAATGCCTCAAGGGTATCAGTAATGTACAGGAGGATGGCAAATTGCACAGAAGAGATGCTCAAGGACAAGGGGGCATGATATGATGCTGGAAAGGGAGGAGGCTTAGAGGGGATGTGAGGAAATATTTCTTCACAGAAAGGGTGGTGGACACCAGGAACTGCCTCTCAGCAGAGGTGGTGAGTACCGAAATAGTAACAGGTTTCAAGCATGCATGGGACAGACACAGAGCGACCCTGGTAACAGGACGGGGGGAGGGGGTAAGGAAAGGAGATCAATAAGGGTCTACAGTAGAACAGTAGGTAGAGACTTAAGGGCAGACTGAGTGGGCCAGGAGGTCCTTTTCTGCCAACAGCTTCTGTTTTTCTGTTTGCCGAAAGACAGACAAACATGGAGGCCTTAAAAAAAATGGCGAAAACCCACCACATCAAAATGTCTTTAGCATGCATTCATACTAGTACTCCCACAAAGTGTTTTGTAGTGTTGTGTGGCTGAAATTACTGAACCAGTATTGTCCAGTTGAATTCTCTCCATGTAGAGGAGGTCAACTCATCACCCACAAACTCCCTTCTCCTTTCCCACTGTTTTACTGGAATGGACATCCCAATTGAGGCAAACGAGATGAAGAGAAGAGTCTCCCTTTGCCACAGCTGAAATCTGATAAACTTATGAGATATACCAATTGGACCCTCAATGTCACCACCCAATAGAAAAACTGTTCTAGTGTAGGCAGTGTGCTAGTGAACCTAGCTGTATTCACTGGTTGCCGAACAAAGTGGCATACCTGCCTTTATCTGTAGAGTTTGGTTTGATGAAACTTCCGAGCTCTGCGAATGGTAAATGGGATGAAAGCCTGGTTTGAGTCCCACTGAGCAAAATTTGGAAGTCCCAGTTCTTCCCAATATGCAAAACCTGGGTCTGTGGAAGAGGGGACGGAATCCTCATGATGCTGAATTATGGAAACTGACCTAGCATATTCGGGTATCTGTCCTCTTCCTTAGTTTGGTATTGCCACACAGCGGAAGATGCGTTGGTAATGTCCAGAGTGAGCCTGAGGCAAAGGAGTACAATCGAGACACCCATCTCTGCTTCACCCATAAGCATAGTGGAGCTGCTGAGGTAGCAAAATAATCTGTTCTGAAACAGGGGGAAACCAAGCCCCAATCCCCTGTCCCTGGGTAGACAGGGGCGCTTCCTTGCTCACACAAAATTTCCTAACACCCTTAAGGAAAGTATTCCAGAAGGCTACAGGGAAAGGAATAGGAATTGTATGAAGAGGATTCTGGGGGGCACATTCATTTTGACTGACTGAATATGGCCCCGATAAGGTCAAAGGAAGCAGCTCTGGAAAAGTGCAACAGTATATAAACAAATGAAGTTCCTATCTTAAGTGTCCACCCTGCAAAATCTGCTTTTAAGTCATGCAACCTCTGATAATTGTTAGCAAAGAGGCATGAGGTATCTGTGGACATCTAAATATCAGAATGTGTTCTGCTTCACCTAGGAAAAGGGGAAGGATGCACCAAAGCCCCTAGGAGAAGCACCACTTCGCACCATAGCCTCAGACTTCCAGTAGTTGTTTTTATAGCCAGTCACAAGTCCAAATTTCTTAAGGGAGTCTAGCAGATGGCAAAGTGAAACCTCTGGGCCCCCAAGGAAGAACAAAGAATCATTCACATATAATGCCAAGTTCTGTTAGACACCCCCTGCCATAACCCCTTTAGTGTTCAAGTTGACTCACAACTATCGCCAGAGGTTCTAGACTAAGGGTGAACAAGAGAAGGGAGAGAGGGCATCCCTATTGTTTACAACTCCCAAGGGGAAATCTGGTGAATTAATATATCAATTTACTTTCATAGGGGCTTCAGGGTTGTGATACAGTGAGGCCACCGCCCCAATAAATGTCATGCTAAGCTGCAGTCTGCACAGAGTCTGAAGCAGAAACCCCCCCGATCCACTCTAGTAGGCCTTCTCAGTATCCATACTAATGGTAAGCACAAAGGCCCTCCTATTCATCTGGGCAGTGGTCATGTTAAGAAATCTATGAATATTATCCTGCAGATATCTGCCTTTAATAAACCCAATTTGGTTGCAGTGGACTGTTTTGGAATGTGTGCATGTCACCACAACTGTGGGATTGTGCCTCCCTCCCACAAGATGTAATTAAAGGCTTCAAAACAGGGAACTGGTATTCTGCTGGGTAACTGTCTAAACCTGGTGACTAATTCCAAACAGGGGATTTACATCTTGCTGGTAACTTCCTGGGAGATGATGGGGGTGTCCGAGAGATCTTGGTCTTTATCACCCAGTTGAGGTATATGTAGCATCTTCATAAGCAGCTATCTGTCCATCAACTCTTCAGCTGAATATACATTTTTTGAGGACCTCAACATATCAAGGCTCTTCCCTGGATAGGAGGTGCATACTCCAGACCGCAAACTCCTGAAATAAAGAACTGCTCTATTTGCAGCTTGCTGACACAACTGGCATGCAAATCTGCCTATCCCGTCAGTAAAATCTTTGTTTAGCACATCTAACTGCCCTCAATGTGATGCTCTAGAAGTAGTCAACCATTTCTGTTCAACTCCTTTTTAATCATGGGGTGCAAGGCTACCTTGTGTTGAAATTCTAGGTCCACTATGGGCCGTTCCAGTGAAAGACACTGCCATGCATTTCCTCCTGACCTTGGATGCATGCGAGATGTCCCTCCTATAAGGTAACTTTCACAGCATCCCAATGCACAGAAAGAGTGGGCTCCCCTTTGGGTTATCAGTAAGAAATTCCTGGACCTTTTCATTTACCAAAACCTCGAATTTAGTAACCCCACATTTAGCCTACAGGTGTCTGCCAAGGGATCAGATAAATAGAAAACCTTAGGATCTATGGAACATGGTCTGATGCAAATATTCTTAATCGGACAGTGAATGACTGAAGCCTGGGTGCAGCAATATGGAAATGACCAATCCAGCAATAATGTATTATGGCTAGAAGAGAAAATGAGAACTGTCATAGTGGGATTAAGGACTGGCAGGAGAACAACTGCCATGTACCGAAGTGTCATCACAACACCCTAATCTGTCCAAAGTGGGATTAATAACACAGTTAAAATCCCGCCTCGTGAGTATTAAACTTCAAGGATCATCGACCATTTTCACTATAGCACTCCTCAGGAAGAGGACCCTCTCAGACTCATCATTCAGAGCATACAAGTTAAGGGACACGGAAGTCTGTCCTTGATAAACATCTCTGATACGAACATACTGCTTTGTCTGTATCCTCCCCCCCCACCATGTTGTGATGATTTGCCTTTGCTGGTCAAAGTGGCCACATCCTTACAATGCAGGTATAACTTGTACTGGGATGCAAATGTCTCCCCTACCCAAACCCTACAGCCCTACAGACTTTAGAGTGTTCTGTGCTGGTCAGACGAGTCTCCTGTAGAAATATCACGTCACCCCCACTTGTCCTTGAAGAAGTCCTTGAACCCCTGACAAAGGTCCTCAACCTATCACTAAGGATGTCCCAGTTCCCATCTCGCTGAAAACAGACGACCATCACACCGGTACACAAAAGTGGAGACAAATCACTGCAACCCAACTACAGAACTATCTCCATCCTCCTTCCATTGTCTAAGGCCCTGGAGCGAATCGCCTCAGACCAACTAGTCAAGTACCTGGAAAAATATGACATCCAGTGTCCTGAGCAACATGGTTTCCGAAAAGGGCACAGTACCACCACTGCACTATTAGAATTCACGGGCTTCATCTATACCACGCTTGATCAAGGAAACTGTGTAGGGGCAGTATTCATCGACCTTACAAAAGCCTTTGATACTGTGAACCACCCACTCCTACTCAAGCAATTATCAAACATTGGGCTCTCCAATGAAGAGCTGCTCTGGTTTTCAAGCTACCTTGGGGAGAGGGTCCAGCAGGTTAGGATTGCCGGTGTCACCTCGGAAGAAAAGCCAGTCCTTTCAGGGGTCCCACAGGGGTCCATCCTGGGCCACTACTCTTCAGCCTCTTCCTCAACGACCTTCCCAGTGTCTGCCACCAGAAATTACTGCTCTACACTGATGACGCAGTCATGTTCACCAACCACCAAAACGCAGAGCTCCTCAAGAAACAATTACAGCTTGAATTCATGCTATTCGAAGAATGGTTCAAGTCACACAAACTGGTCATGAACTACAGCAAAACAAAGGTTTTGACCTTCTACAATGCCAGGGGCAAGTACAAATCCTGTGACCGCACCATCCTAAACCAAACAGGGACCTTACTTGAACACGGTCCTGATTTTAAATACCTAGGTGTCACATTGGACAGCTCTCTCTCCTACCATCGGCACATAGATTCTGTTGCAAAGCCACCAACATCCGTAGAGGCCTGCTCTACAGGCACAAACACTGCATGACTCCTGACACTCTCCGGTTGGCTATCAATAGCTCTGTCACCTCCATCATCGATTACGGGCTAGCAATTTACGGCTCTGCCTCCGCCTCTGCCCTCCGCAGGATTACAGTTGCACTCAACAAAGCACGCAGGCTGCTAACTGGGGCTGACTGACTTACACACACTTGTGACCTGTACACTCGGGCAGGATGGCTTCCTCTCATCAGCCGGATACAGTATCAAACCTGCCTCTTAGCCAAAAAAGTCCTCCTTGGGGTCATGCCCCCTGGGCATTGAAAAGCTCCTCATTGACCACCACAGCACCCAGCGAACTAGAAGTTCACAACAACTAACCTTCCTTGTCCCCAGATGCTGGACTACCATGGGCCAGAGGGCCTTTGCCCTCAGAGCACCACAGTGGTACAATACTCTCAACAAAGAAACTCTTACTGCTGCTGCTCTTGGCCCTTTTAAGAGACAACTCCGACTTCACCTCATTTCAACTAGTCGTTGTGACTGCTTTGCCTAATCAGGGGCCCACCACTCACTGCCCTCCACTTCAGTCTTGACAGCTACCTTTCCCCACCTTGCCCCCTTCTACCTGCCTACCCCCTTGCCCCCTCTCTTTTTCCTCCCCGGCATTTCCTGATTTTATCCCTCCTCCCTCCCTCCCTTTGGCTCTTACCCTCACCCTCTACCCTCCAACAATGGCCTTCCTGCCTGCATACCCCCTTCCCTCTCACCTGCGGTGCTTATTTCTAAGATTGCCCTTGGCCGGTATGTCATGCTACCAAACATTTGGCACATTTTGAATTACTGGAATTTCCTAAGCCTCGGTCTCTTACTTCTTTTTATTGTGTAACTATATATTATTATGTTGACCTTTGTATGTATGTATACCCCCCATTTCTTCAACATGGAACCTTTGTAAACGAGCAGTTCCTGCTCAAAGGTATTTGTAATTCTAGATTTCAATAAAATAAAAATAAGTCTGGGCTTTAGAGGCTTTGAAACGTGGGTTCCTTTTTTGTCTGCCAGGCGATGCAGCTCTAGTGCTGCAAAGGTTTTCAGAAACCTCCAAAAGATTGTTTTACCTTTTGGGACCCTCTGGAGTACCTATTTTGAGCTTGGCAGCATAGCCAGTGTATGAATTGATCCCCTTCTGTTTTAAGCTCCTTCTGAACCAGCGAGATCTTGAGACACTGGGCTACTGTTTGTGAAACAAAGTCATGCTTGAAAAAAGGTATCAGTCAATGAATTATCTTTTTTAGGAGCAAGCCATAAACAAAAAAAGCCATTCTAAAGATCTGGGGTGAGCCTTGGGGCCTTTAGGTGTGGGTCCCAAAGCTTGATGGGCCTAAATCAGATGAAGCTTCTTATTTGGAAGGGGGGGTTCTAAAAAAAAAATGCCCATAAATTTAAAGAGATCCCCAATTCAGCTCCCCCCCCCCATGAAGACTATGTAATCTTATATTATTTCTGCACTGCCTATTTAAGTACCTCCTTGTGCTGTTCTAAGGTCAGTTCATATCGGTGGAAGAAAGCAGAGCCAAGTTGTGGACGTCCCCAGTACTGGACCAATTCATTGATACTGACCTCCAAATCAGATGTCCAATGCTTGATCACAACTTGCAACTCCCTCCAGTTATCAGCTGCTGTACTTCAGATTCTCTTGAGCAACTCACTGACGTTCAAGGGTTGCACATAGTTTCTTAGAATCAATAGTGTAGTTAACTTCTGAACCACTAGGTGGTGAGGCAGCTTGCTGCAAGTTGCATGAATGGCTGCAGCAGTGTTCAACTGGTGCTGCTGTACCTGTTTTGAAGAGGTAGTAGCCGCAAAAGTTTAGCCTTTGTTAAGTGGATATTATGAAGTTGGCAAGTGGAAGTTTTTGGCACAGTCTGGTAGTTCGGGAGCGGAGGGTTATGACAGATTAATATTGCACAGATGGAGCTCAGCAATCAGGCAGCCACCAACCCGCTGACATCACTCGAAGTTATGTTCACATTTTTCTTATGTACCGAAGGGATTTCACAGGGGGGACTGGCCATTTTGAGCTTTCAGATTACTCACTGTACTAATGATGTTTCTCCTAATGGATGAATGTGAGCATCACACTCTGCAGCAGTCCTTAACTCCATGACTTCCTCGGAGACTGGATGGAACCTAGGAGTTATTCCACACTCTGCCCTATGGATCATGCACCCCTGCCTCTCAGCTGCCAGATTTATAGTTTGAGACATCAGGATAGCGTTCACCTTAGAGCAGCAGTATTTGTTAGTAGACAAAAATGTAATAGTCTAATCAGCATACTTTAAACTGTCAAGGTATTGCAAGCCAGATCCAGCTCAGCGTCTCTCCACAGGGGTAGGAGCACTCCGTGGGGCTGAAAGAGGCCTTCGGAATCCCCCTTCCCCACTTGCAAGCCAGACCCAGCTCAGCGTCTCTCCAAAAGGGTAGGAAACACTCTGTGGGGCTGTAAGAGGTAATTCTGCCTCCCAACTTCCTGTTTGTCAGGGGTGTTAGCCCGTCAACACTTTGCATCAACTGCCCCGCCCACCACAGCCACCCTCCCACCCAAGCTCAACCCTCAATTTATAAACCCTCCCCTATCACGTGACTTCCTGCCTGTTCCTTTTCTAAGTCCCCACTTCTCCATTTGCAGCTTATACTTAACGCCCACCAGAGGGTGTACACCTCTCCTACCACTTTTTCCCCTCTCTGATCTCTACCTCCCTATAGACACTCTCTTTGTACCTCATCTCTACTGCCCAAGTTCCTATGTCTCCTTTCTAGTTAACCTCCCCCCTCCATCTCCCTGGCTTAAGCGTCCCTCCCTCCTGCCTTGGCTGCTCCCAGCCACACCTGGCCCACACCCTCACCTGCTGACCACTAGGAGTCGCTATTGTACCCTCATTTTCATCGCCAAACAACACCCCACTCAGGCCTTGACCCACCCCTGGTCCCCTCCATTAGGCTCATTTCTGCCCCTCCCTCACTGGGATTTGAACCTGGTACCTTTGCTGCCAAAGTCCGGAGCCCTTTCACTACTCCATAGTGGCAGTCACACTCAAGTCCAGCATGACACAATTCCTATCCCCATCATCGCTCAATACACCATGTGCACTGGTACTATCTATGTTCACCATTATTCTCCTCTTACCAGCTCTGCCACAACTAGGGCACCCCCCCATCGCATACAGTACCCCCCACTTATGTGCACCACCTCTCCCAGACTCCCCCTCCATGCTTGACATCCCCTCACACTCCCTCCAACAAATGCCTCTGCTGCTGCCTCCATCCCTGACCCACCCTAGAACCTGCTTTTCTCCATCATTCCCACCCTCCACACCTTACCCATCCCCTGCACGTCTGCGTCTGGCCCCCTGTCCAGATGTCCTACATGGTGTTTCAGTCACTACCATCCCCTAGTCAGACTAATCACCCTCGTATTACTATTGTCTGGAAACATCCACACTAACCTAGGGCCTATGCCCACCAATCTTAACAAGTCCGTACTGGCTCAAGGTCTCCACATCGTCTCCTTAAATATTTACAGCCTCCTCAAAAAAGGCTGTGGCATTCCAGTGCTGGGTTGTACAGCACCAGCCAGACATTATCACCCTCATGGAAACCTGGTTATCCAAATCCACCCCCGATTCCTTTGCCTCCCTCCCAAGGTACATCCTCTTCAGGGAAGACCGGGTGGGCAAGCACGGGGGTGGCTGTGCTGTCTACATGTGCGACACCCTTCTTGAACATGCGCTGCCACCTCCCAAGCTTGATAGTGGGGCACAAGCCCTTACACTGAAAATCTCCCTCGATCCTGTTAAGGGCCCACTCTTCTTCACTGTTGTCTATATTCCCCCTAGAAAGCAAGACCCCACCATCCAGTCGCTTATTGAGTGCCTTTCTGGCCTACTGCCCAAAGCAGGACAGATAATTACTGGAGATCTTAACATCAATTGGCTCGCAGAATCTGCTTCCCAAACCAGAGACTCTTTTGCCGCCCTTGACATGACCCAGCTAGTCTCCCACCCCACTAGGCACAACCCCTCTACCAGTACCAGCACCCTCCTGGACGTCATTATTACCAATCGCCCCCAGAAAATACTGGATATAAACATCCTACTCAATTCAATAAGTGACCACTCCCCTGTCTTATTCTTCTGGTCCCCTACCAACAGTAAGCCAGCCATGAGAACCATCCAGCGCTGGCGTCTCCTCACTGGCAGCCTTCGTAACCTTAAACTGTACCTTACCCAACTGGACTGATCCCCCATCAGACATGCACCATCCATAGACGAGGCCCTTGACTCCTTACACACTCCTTTAGTAAAGCCTGCAACCTCTTTGCCCCTTTCACTAGAATGCGCACTAAAAAAATAAATGCACTGTGGGTCACCCCCTCCCTCCTCCTGAAACTTAAAATGAGGGACAACCTCTGGCACATCGCCATGGAATCCGGCAAGCCAGCTGACAGGCAAGCGTATAACGCAGAGCGCAGTAAGTGTATCTGGGCCATCCAGTAGGCTAAAGCTCAGTATTACCAGTCCACCCTTGCCTCCTCATGGGGGTCTGCTAGAAACTTTTGGAACAACGTCAAAGAGCTGAATGGGAAGTCCTGCCCCCCCCCAACTGTCCGTTAATGGCACTGTCTGCTCTGAACCCCTTGGCACTGCAGACTGCCTAAATGCCACCTTCTCAGACCTAAGTTCTGTCCTACCCAGTAATTTATTTGACCCTATCCCAGCCTCACAGCTGCCCACCCTCCATCGCCCACCTTTCTACCTTCACACCATCTCCCCGCTTGAAGACAGACCCTATCTCCTAAAAGCCATCAGTAGTAATAGCCCCAGCACTGACCCTTTGGATGCTAGGCTCCTACGCCTGGTCCTGGATGTTATCCTGGTCCCCCCTTACTGACCTACTAAACCGCTCTCTGTGTCCGGGTCAGTTCCCCAATGCCTGGAAAACCACCATCATCAACACCCATCCTTAAGAGTGTGGATTGGTCCCTTCCCGGTAGCTACCAGCCAATCTCCATCCTCCCCCCACTCTCTAAGGCGTTGGAAAAAGTAGTAGCCTGCCAACTCATGGAGTACCTGGCCAAGCATGATATTTAGTACCCGGAGCAGCACGGCTTTCATGCTGGTCACAGCACCACTACAGCCGTACTTGAATTCTCTAACTTCCTGCACTCTGCCCTTGACATCGGCAACCCCGCCGGGGCCGTGTTCATTGACCTTTCCAGGGCTTTTGACACGGTCTGCCATCCCCGCCTGATTGACTCCCTCAGATGCCTTGGTTTCTCCCCTGGTCCCCTTGCATGGTTCACCAGCTACCTCTCTGCCAGAGCACAGTATGTTAAAATCAACAGCACATTATCTGATACTCGTCCTGTCCGCGCTAGTGTCCCCCAGGGATCTATCCTACGCCCCCTCCTCTTCAGCCTCTATCTAAACACTCTCCCCTCTGACTGTTCTAGTAGGCTCCCCCTCTATGTGGATGGTGCAGTGCTTTCCGCCTCGGATCCCAATCCGACCACACTGCAGACCACCCTCCAATGCACTTTTCAACAAGCTGAACATTGGGCCACGACCCATAAACTGGTCCTGGACCTAAAAAAGACCAAGGCTATGCTCTTCTCGCATTGCCAAAGCAAAGCCAGTGGTGGCCCCCTCATGATACTACTCAGCACACCACACCCCATCGAGCAGGTTTTTTCCTACAAGTACCTGGGTATCACACATTTGACTCGACCCGTACCTTCCACTCCCACATCAACGCCCTTTCTGCGGCCACCAGTGTCAGAATCAGACTCCTATACTGCCACAGGGATTGCCTCCCCCTTGAGGCTCTCAGGTTAGCAATCGCCTCCTTCATCCTGTCTCTAGTAGACTACGGTCTGCCCATCTATGCTGCTACCAACAATGCTGCCCTTGTTAAAATCCAGCTCTCCATCAAAAAGTCCTGCAGGCTCTTGACTGGCACCCCGAGGTACACTCACACCTGTCTACTATACTCCTCCATCAATTTGCTCAATCTTGAGGAAAAACTTTGCTTCCAAACCTGCCTTCTAGTAAAGAAGACTCTGCTCAGGCTCTCCCCCCCCCCCCCGGAGTCTTTGCCTCCCTCCACCGAGCTTCCCCCGCAGTATCCACCCGCAGCACTGTCAAGACCTCACTTCTAGTCCCCAGGGCCAGAATATCTCTAGCCCAGAGATCCTTTGGCTAAAGAGCACCCACCTAGTTCAACTCCCTCCCGGTCGACATAGCGGACTCCACTAAGCTAGGTCCTTTCAAGGCTGCCCTCAGAGTTCACCTGCTGGACTCCCGCTGCTGCAAATGTACATACTCCCCCCTGGACAATCATTCACATTCATGACTTGGTCATCTGACTACTTGCAGCCCTCATGTGAACTTTCTCGGCTACTTTGTGACTCCTGATGTCAATTGCTTTATCTATTGTATATTGTAGATCTACTTTGGTCTCTCCTGACATGGTGCCTGTGTGCCTAAACTATGTATACTGTTTAAGTACTGCTACCCATGTATCTGACGTGGTGCCTGTGTGCCTAAGCTATGTATACTGTTTAACTACTGCTACCCATGTATCTCCAGCGTATGATTGTTACAACTGTCTGCTCTCCAAGCTGTTGTTTTATGACCTATTAACTGTGCTGTCTTTGTCTTAATTCGATGAGGTGCCTTTGTAAATGAGTCCCTGACTCAAAGGTCTGTAAATCCGATATTTTAAATAAATAAACAGCTTTTACAGCCAACTTTGTAACTAACTTGCATCATTGAAGATGGCCACTTGTAATTTAAAAAGAAGACTCAGCACAAAGGACCCCATATTCAAGTCTGGGGCTTGTCCCAATGCGCACTTTGTGGGCAAAAACATTTTGATTTGCTTACTGTTTACTACAGTGTAGTAGATTATCAGACTAATTTTGCTTAGTTGTAGGCTGGCATCTTTTACTACAAATTCCAGAATCCTCTGCAACTGACATCTTAGCAGCAGGCAGCAATGAGAGATTCAATAGTCTTCAGTGCATGTTAGAGTTTTTATTATCTCGGATCAGACGTTTTCCTGGTCTGCTTTTCTTCAAGGACTAAGTACAGTCCTCTGTGACAGTACAAAGCCCACGGTGGACAGCAGAAATGACAAACAAAAGCTCAGAACTTAAGAGAACGTGCACAACAGGCTATTGAATCTTCTCACTGCTGTCTACTTCTCTGATGTCATCAGCGGGGATTGAGGTATCAGCCTACAAACTAAGCAAAATGAATCTGCTACAATCTACTATAATATACTAAACAATAAGAAAACCAATGTTTTTGCACACAAAGTGCACACTGGGACAAGCCCCACAATTGACTGTGGGACCCTTGGTGGCGACTGCTCCTCTTAAAACAAAAATCTCTTCCATTAGTTATCTTTTGAATGTACGTGTTTGTGTCATACTTTGGATATAGGATGGTGCCACCCCAAATTTCTGATGTTAGACAGCATAGTACCACATGAGGTACTGATTGTAATGGTGGGTGTGGTATGAGAGTGGTTTACGTTAACATTCTCTGTTTAGGAATAAAAGCAAAGAAAAATGGATACAGTAATGTTAAGAAATACATTATTGCTGAAAACACAACATGTGATTAACCAGTATTGCTGCTTTAAAAATTGTAGTGGTGTAAGTATGTGTGGAGAAGACACTTCTATGGTAAACCCCTTTTTTGGCACATTAACGAGGTAATCTTGGACAGAATAAGCTGAAATGCAGCAGTTTGTGCAAGGATATCTGTACTCTGTAAATTTAATAGTCTATTGGGTATTGAGTTTAAACAAACAAAAAGGAGCTCACACAAGGTCGTGGTGCCTTGGAAAAGAAATACATATGCACAAAAACCAGACAGCTCACCACCACTAAAAAAGCTGACACCATGAGGGTAAAATAAAATACATATTTATTGTATTAATCGCCTGACGCGTTTTGAGTCCATCTGGACCCTTTTTCAAAGGCTAAACCAGCCCACATGGCATATGTGCACCTTTTGTAAAAATAACGCCTGGCATATTAAAAACAGAGATTTTAAAATCTCCGTACATATGGGCAACAGAGAGGTAGAGGCAAAACCACATCATCGTATCGCGGTATTTTCAAGTGTGATCTCCCAGGTGGCATCACTTCTGTTCTCACTATGCCGGCTCCATCCCTGGGAAAATACAATTTTACGAGCGATCAGGTAGTTTAATTATTTAATATATATCGGCACTCCGGGGGGATCCAGGTGCTCGAGCCACAACCTATGCACCAGTGGCTCAAGCATCCTGGCCAGATTTCCTTTAATTTCCATTGCTGTCCATATGACTGCGAATAGGTATTCAGGCCAAATAGTTCCCCACAGTTCACTTTGTTAATTCCTTTAATGAACTTGAAGGTCTCTATCATATCTCCCTCTCCCTTCTGGTCTCCAGTGAGTACATATTTAGTGCCTTGAGGTGCTCCTGATAGGATCTGCCATGCTGGCCCTGAATCATTTTTGTTACTCTGCACTGCACTGTCTCCAAACCTATCCTTCTCCTTTCTGAGGTACGGACTCCAGAACTGGGTGCACTACTCTAGAAGTTAGGCCTCACCAGGGATCTGTACAGGGAAAGTATTACTCCTTTTTTCTGCTATCAATACCCTCCCTATACAACCCAACATCTCGTTAGCCTTGCTATAGGCCTTGTTGCACTGACTCAATTGCTTAAGTGAGTTGCTAATGATAACTCCCAGATCCAGTTCCTCAGCTGTAGTGCTAGGTCTCTCTCCTCCCATCCAGTACTCTGTCTTGGGGTTCTTTTTCCCCTAGGTGCATTACCTTGCACTTTCTAGCATTGTATTTTAACTGCTAGACCTCTGACCCACCCCTCTAGCTTTCGTAGGCCTCTCTGCATTTCCCTTATTCCATTGTCACTATCCACCTTACACCTAGTTTTGTGTCATCTGCGAAGAGACACAACCTGCCCTGGATTCCTTCTCTAATGTCACTAATAAACTTGTTCAAGAGGACCGGACCCAGGACCGATCCCTGCGGAACCCTGCTCATAACCTCCCTCTCCTCTGATTTAACCTAATTGACCACCACCCTCTGCTGCCTCCCCTCTAGCCAGATCCAAACGTGGTCCTTGTCTAATTCCTTTGTCACCCAGTCAAAGAAAACTATCAGGTTAGTCTGACAAGATCTTCCTGCCATGAAACCATGCTGTTTACTATCCTGGAGTCTGTTGCTCTCCAGGTAGTCTATGAGGTCTTCTTTGATCAGTGACTCCATCAGCTTTCCCACTACACAGATTAGACTGACAGGCCTGTAGTTCCCGGATTGCTCCTTATCTTCCCCCTTTATGAAGCAGTACAATTGTTTGTCACCTTCCAATCCCTTGGAACTTCACCAGACCTAAGTGAGCTGTATAACAGATATACCAGTGGTTCAGCCAGCTCCACTGCTAATTCTCCCCCGAGTATCCTTGGATGCAACCCATCTGGTCCTGGGGTCTTATCAATCTTAAGGGCAGCCAGTCCTTTCAGAACCCTTTCACTAGTAAAATATGACTATCTCATTTCTGGGATTCCCTTAGTGGCCACTTTGATGCCAATCTCTAGCATGGACCCACTGTCCTCTTTAGTGAAAACTGAGCAAAAGTAGTCATTTAGGATGGGACCTTTTGCCGATCCTCCTCTATCCTTACAATTCCCCCACCCTTTTTCCTTTTTTCACTAATGTATCTGACAAACTGTTTTTCTCCATTCCAGACCACTTCTGTGATACACAGCTCTGTGTCTACTTTGGTCTCCCTAATGGCCCTCTTTGCCTCTGTATTTTTCTGTATATAATCCTCCCATTCTACCTCCCCCTGCTTTTTCTTGTATTTATAGAAGGTCTTCTTTTTGGCCATTACCACTTCCCTGACCTTTGCTGAGAACCATAGTGATCTCTTAAACCTGTTTTTCTTTGTTACTGTTACACAGTTTAGATGCCTTGAGGATGGCCCCCTTAACTACCCCCATCTCCCCTCCACCCCACCTATGCCTTCCACCCCTACTAACTTATTCCTGTCCAGTTCCCTCATCCTATCGAAGTCAGCCCTTCTAAAGTCAAGGACTTCAGTTCTCAATTGTGGCTTGCTGGCCCCGAGGGCCAATTCAAACCAGAGTTATGGTCGCTGTTCCCCAATGGCTACCCTATTCCCATCATCTCCGAGTTGGTGAGCACCACATCAAGAATTGCATTCTGCCTGGTGGGTTCCTTAACTAGTTGCACCAGTAGACCAGCAGCAGCAACAAAAGTGCAACATGCCTTCTCCCGAGTTCTCTGGCTTACAATAGAAGGTTGGAAGCACCAGAAACTGGTTAAAGTGGAACTCTGATGCCACCTTTGCAGAAATTTAGGATGTGTGTGGAGTACCACCCCATCCTTCTGGAAAAGCCATATAACTTGTGCACTGCAGTCGTAATGCATCCTGAAAGCAGCACACTCTGGGTTTCTGGAGCAGAACTGCAGCAGTTTGACACTGTGGGATACAAAAAGGTCCAACTCTGGTACACACAGATATGGAATTTCTCAAATGTTGGCACTAAAAATGCAATTTTAGATAACTGGAACAGTGTGTGCATGCAACAGTGACCAAGGGAAGGTAATGCACAGGGTCAAAACTAAGTTCTGCACCACTAGCCAGCAGAGCTAGTGATTGTGAATATTTATTTATTTATTAGCTTTTGGTGACCGGGTAAGTGTGTTAGGCAATTTAACCTGCCTATTTTCAAGCACGACCCGGGAGAGTACAGAATACAAAGATACAAGATTAACAGTAGAAATTGGTACAGTATTCCAATGCAGGACCTCACACAGGAAGGCCAAAATCAAATCAACCTCGTTAAACATACGTCACCCACACAGGGGTGAGACAAACAAAACAAAGTCAAGTAAACCTGTGCTGAACCCAACCCAGGAAGGTCTGACAGTGAGGAATTACATTCAGATAAATAGAGAGAGAAGCAAAAACATAACAACTGAGTAGGGGGAGTTTAACACAATACAGGTATCAGACTAGACAAACAAAAGAAAGTTAAGAGCATTTGCAGACACCATGTGTCCTTAGGTAAGAGAAGAGTGCTGTCTTGAAAGAGTCATGAGAAGCAGAGGCCCTGATATGAGGAGGTAGGGAGTTCCTGAATTTGGGGGCAAAGCAGGAGAAAGCTTGTTCACCCATTCTTGTTGAGCAAGGGGGAACAGAGAATAGGGGAAGGCAGAGGACCTCAGGGAGTGACCATGAGTAACGGGAATTAACATAGCTCCAGGACAGTCAGGTCTGGGGATACGGGTGAGTCGATAAAACAACCAAGGGTGTAGGAGTGCAAGTCATTAGGAACAAGCCAATCTAAAAAGGAGTAGAGGAGACAGTGGTAGGTGAGCCTAGGGGCAGACAGGGCAAATCTACAAATATTATTATATGTAACGTCCCACTTGTGGAGAGCAGGGGCATTAGCCCGGGACAGGACTGGTAGAGCATATTTAAGCCCTGGAAGGAGGATACCCTGGGCTATGGAAATCCTTGCAGAAGGAGTAAGTGAATGGCGAACTTTGTAGGCGACTCCAATCTTCATGTTGATAAGCTTACAGATCTCATTTATATTGGAGGAGAAATTCAGAGACGGGTCAAGAGTCATGCCCAAGTATTTAAAGGAGTCCATATTGGATATAGCAGAACCATCAAGGCAACAGACCTGCAGATAGGGGGTAGCTGTCTGGACTTTTTTGGTGGATCCAAAGAGCATGGCATATGTTTTGGGTAGGTTAAGGATGAGCTGATTTGAGGAGAGCCATGACTGGATGCTTTGGAAGGAGGAGGATAGTTGATTACTTATGTCAGTGATAGAATTAGAGGCAGTGAAGAGGACAAGGACATCAGCATACATTATAGCATGGGAGTGAGAGGGAAGGGAAGGAATATCATTAATGAAGACAGAAAAGAGCAAGGGGCCTAGTATGGAGCCCTGGGGGACACCACAGGGGAGGACCTCGGAAGAGAGGACCTTATTAAAGTCGACTATTTTTGTACAACTGCTAAGGTAGCTGTTAAACCAGGACATAGTGGAGCCGACTGCACCAAGCAAACAGAGTTTCTTTAGGAGAAGGGGGTAGTTGACCAGGTCGAAAGCCTTCGTGAGGTCGACAAAAACAGCCCCAGTAAGGAGACCCTTGTCCATGTTCATCTTGACCTCACTAGTAAACAGGGTCAGGGCTGTGGTGGTGCTATGTCCAGGCCTAAAGCCATGTTGGACAGGTGTCTGAATCTTTGAACTTTTTGAGATGAAAAGAGACCTGAGAGTGGATAAGCTTCTCGAGTAGCTTGCAAAGAGTAGGTAAAATTGCAATAGGACGGTAGTTTGATAAGCTCACGGGGTCACCTTTTTTGAACACAGGGTTAGTCCTCGCTGTTTTCCAGACCTGTGGTATAGTGGATGAGGAGATGGAAAGGTTAAAAAGTCTAGTAACAGGTGTGGCTAAGATGGGAGCTGCCAGTCTAAGAATCATAGGTTCAATGCCATCAGGGCCCGCACTTCCATGAGTAGAAATAGCTTTCAGAAGTTTCAGAACTTCAAGACGGGAGACAGGAGCAAGAATCAGTGGATGGGCAACGTCATTTTGGTCAGGTTCACCAAAAAGATGGTGTTGGGCTAGGGAGAGAGATGTCATGGGAAGCTTGGTGAAGAGGGAGTTAAAGGTATTCGCTATAGTGGAGGGGTTATTACAGTTGATATCATTTACAATCATCTCTTTGAGTGTCTCAGACCTGTGACTCCCAAGGATCTCATTTATTTGGGACCAGTATCTCCTAGGGTTGGAAGGTAGGGAAGGAGCTCTCGGTAGTAGCTGCTTTTTGCTAAGCGAATCTCTTTCTTGCAGACATTATGCAGAGCATGATACTTCACATAATCAGGGGGAAGAGAGGAGGATTTCCAAGTTTTCCACAGATTATTCCTCAGTTTCAACTGTTGTAGTAGAGGGCGCTTAAACCACTTTGTGTTTTTTTCCCCTAACCCTACGCGTTGTGATCGGGATATGCCTCTTCTGTTTAGAAAGTAAGGTACTGTTGAAGTATTCAGCTGTGCTGTTGATATCATTTGTGATGAAGATTGAGGACCAGTCAACTAGATGCAAGTCCTGAATAAGGGAAGCTGTATCAAGTAGAGCAAAGTTAGAGAACGTCAGCACTTTGGGTGGATATGGGGGGAGGAGCATCCCATATATAGTAAACAGGGCTGAGATCGCTGATAGAGTCTGGGAGAACACCGACTGAGGCAAGGCGGTCATTTTTGTTTATTAGTAACCAGTCAATAATAGTTCTACTGGTTCCATTGGCAGCGATCCTTGTGGGTGACTGGATGAACTGAGCAAGGTTTGCTTTGCTGATGGTTGATGCCAGTTGAGAGGCACTAGATCCCAGTCAGTCAAGGTTAAAATCCCCCAGACATACGATTTCATTTTTTGATGTTACTCGGGGTATAAAGTCAATGAGTTCCTCAAGACTGAGTTTACTAGCATGAGGGGGTAGGTATACATTAAATATGTGTAGTTTCTTAGAGCCTCCCGAAGAGTAAGAGAGGGTGGAGTATTTCACAGTTGTTCAGATTTTGTGTGGGTTGGAGGGTCACATTTAAATGAGCCTTATAGTACAGTGCTAGGCCACCTCCTCTTCTGGAGGATGGACAGTCAACCCGGAGTAAGTTGTAACCTTGCATAGAACAAAAGGAGCTGGGGATGGAGGGCTTGAGCCAGGTTTCTGATACAGCAAGCATGTTGGGGTTGTTAATTTGAACCCAGCTTTGTAACTCACGGAGATTAGCAGTAACACTTCTGATATTGAGGTGAGCTGTGCTTAGTCCTGGAGACTGAGGTAGCACATGGGTGAAAATGGGTGCAGTAAATAGAGGCCCCGGGCCTGAGTTAGTTTCAATATCACCAGACAAGGATAGGGATAGGGTTGTGAGCCATGCTGCGGTGAAAGCAAACAAGCAAGAATTTCGACCAGGGTAGGTGCACTTCAGTCATATAAAGTATCTTGTAAGGAAACCAGTAAATTTATAATTGAGGCTAAAGGAGGGTGCAGGCCCAGTAGTTTTAAGCACTAACATGTTTGAGTAGGTAAAGTATTTTGTGGAAGCAGGGGGGTACGCAGATGTGGACATAAGGATTTGTCCCAGGACATCAAAGGTCGGAAGGGCTAAAAAGAAGGGGATATAAAACCAAAACGTGTGCATTTTAGATCTAGGGTAGGTATAACTATTAAAATGATAGAGATTAGGAGGGCAGGCTTTTGGAGAAAGTAACACAGCAGATTAAACCAAAGGATCTACTGCAGGAATAGGAAGAACAGAGTGAAATAGCACACTCTAGTGGCTGTAGGAGATATCCTGCAGATGGAGAAGTTTCATCAGGCAGTACACGTGGGTAGGGCTACCTATAAATTCAGAGACAGCTAAGGGTGGAGGGTATTGGGGCAGGGGGGCAGCCAGCCAGAGGTGCCGGGGATCCCGTCTAGGCAGAAGTAGTAGCCACTAAGCCTGAGTCCTCCCTAAGTGGCTCTGCCTTTACTCCGGAGTGCCTTCAGCAAAGCCAGCAGTGCACTGGGAACAACCAATTTGGTTTCGGAGCATGGATTAACTACAGTATGCCCGGAGGAGCACTTCTGATCAGAAAATTCAGCAGAAGCCCAGGATCCAGTAGCTACATAAACAAGTAAATGGTAAAGCAGTGCACCGGAATTTACAAGTGTTTCTTACTAAGGGCACCTTACAAAAGCAGATTGTAAGATTATTTTGTCAAGGAAGCCATTTCGGAATAGTAAAAATGTTCAGCTGAATTCAGTAGCCAAGTAAAAGAAATGGTGCCAAGTTTGAAAATTTCAAACAAAGCTGCGGGCACCACGAGGGAAACACTAACTCCTGTTGTGTCCTTTGCATACCTGTGGTGAACTCTACAGGAGCTGCTCCAAGGGCACCAGGCCCTGTTGTGACCAGGGGCTACAGGGAGAGACAAATGGGAGGGCAGACAGTTAAAACCAGTTGGGAAGGAGAGAGAGAGAGGGAGAGTGTGCATTACAGACAGGCAGAGATCAGAAAGTGGGCAGAGGGAGCGGGGGGGGAGAGAGAGAGAGAGGGAAGGCTGTTTAGCGAGGTGTAGAGGAAATTAAGAAATATAAGGTAGAAACAGGCTACATGTTAAGTGCCAGGCACAAACCAATTGGCAGATAAAATAAACTTTTGTACTGTACACTAACCAGGTTAAAACTACATTGTCAAAGCTTACTTCTAGTACTAGCATAAGCCAGAAGTACAAACAAAACGAGTTTACAGAGTTCAGTTTGGCTAGAAATATAATCTAGTTTAAGTACTATGTAGACAATTAATACTATTTCGCAGTCAGGTAATTATACAACATTAGGACAAATTTACGACCACTGGCCCTACAGACTTTTTCACTGGCCCAACAGGTGTATTTGACATTTTACCTTCAATACAAGCCAGCAGTGCTAGTTAAAAGAATTTTACTAGCCCGATTCAAAATCTACCAGCACATGGCTAACGAGCCAGTGGCAATTTCAGCCCCTCATGTGTCAGCTAACAATGGTGTGAGCAGTTAGCTGCAGCAGGACAAAAATAAATTTATGTAGCTCTTTGCTAGTAACCTTGTATGAAGCTGCTCTGTTATATCTGGATGGAATCAGATGTGTAGCAAGTAGCTGTTATACATACATGATCAGTTTAGTGCAGCAGTTGAAAGTTATGACGTTTGTTGCTATACCGAGCCAGTTAAACGCTCCTGGTAAAATACTGTATACGACCGGTTTTCCTAGGATCAACGCGGTCGGTTATACAACTCTTACCTACCTAACCACCCAACACTGAATCTACTAATATATGTACATTAGTTGTACCTGAATGGAATGAGGAATCTGTCAAAGCGTTCTGGGCAATACCTGCAAGACATTCCTTCATTCCCAAATTATACCAGTGGTGCTGCAACCTAAGGAAGATAACTGCATCAGATAATACCAAAAACAAAACAAAACAAAAAATACACAAACACAAACTTGAAACTTGAAATCTCACCCGATAGTCACTTCTCTTGATGTTTGGGACATCCATGTTGTGGGAGGAGGGGCAGATATCTTCATACTTCTTACCAGTGAAAATATCAATACCAACCAGGTGAACCTAAAAACAAACATTCTTTCATTAGAAATCATAAAAGTAAAACCTTTGCCAAGACCATTTCAGAAGGCAAAATGGTAGCTTGAACCCATCTGACAATGAATTTAATGGGGAACTACAGTCAACATTTATAAAAAAAATATGGCATGCAGAGTGTTTTGATTTGAGGGTGTAGTCCTAGTGTGTGATTTCCATTGCTGGCTGTCAAGAGCTTCTCCCCAACTTTGCCTAATAGTTTTTTTGCCCCTTGGCTCTCCATGTGTGACAAACCCACCTGTCCGCGCCACAGCCAGTTGTCGCAGACCTTCACTTGTGTCCGCCCCTCTCTGTCTCCTTGTGCCCAACACTAGACCATGTGCAATGGTGGCACACCCAGGACACCTGGACTCTGAGCCTACTCACCAGTCCCCCTAGATCAAGCTAAGGCCGGCTGCTCGAACGCCAGGTGAAATGTGGATTCTGTCTTTCATCTAAATTCAAACCACACCCTCCCCTGTATCATAAAGGAATATACTTACTGATTACTTAAATCAGATTGAGCTTGCCTTTTCAGAATGATGGGTACCACAGAAATTCACAAACTACACCCTTTTTGTGTAAATGCAGAACCTTTCTGTGTAAATGCAGAACCAGTCTGTATATTGTGCTAAATAGTAACTACTTTTACACAATATTTACACACCGGCCAAGACAGAATAAATTTGCTTACAGGAAAAATATGTAAACAGTGAGTTAAACAATAACACATTTAGCTTTCTTTTAGCTAGGTTAAAACTTACAGATGACCCAGTGGAAAAGAAAGAGTCTAATCTTCAGAGGACTTGAACCTGCAGTTGAGTTTTCTCCTTTCAGTCTTCAACCCCATGAGCCTTTGTATATGACGGTTCTCTCCCTCTGTGAGAACAAGTCCCTCACTTCTAGAACCAGTTCTCAAATCTCAACAGGCCCCCTCACCCATGAGGAGGAAGATGGCAGGACATCAAACTCCAGCTGTAGCAGCTCTGCAAAGCCAACTCCTGGTATGCACAGCATACCTCAGCCACTCTATGAAGAAAATTGGCTTCTATGCAGCTTGTTTTAGCCCTGGAAGCTATTGATTTTTTATCCTTTAAAGAAGCCAGAAAAGCCCTTCTGAAGTTTGGCATCATCATGACACCAAAAAAAATGGCCATGCTGCCTTAAGAATGCCAACCCCAATAAGCTCATAACAAAAATGAACAGCTGGCAATCCAGACCAGAGTGCGGGCAGCAATGACCTCAAGAACAAAGCAGCTGAGAAAGACTCACAGAATCCAGTAACCCAGGAAGTGCCACCACTGAATCTGGAGGAGAAACAACTGTAGCATATTTCTGCTTAAATCCCTCCTCCTCCAAAATGCCTGGTTCTAGCACCAATCTTTGTGAAAATGATGGCATGACTACAATCTGCAGAAAGTGTGAGTGAAAAGAATATACAGTTACTTGGGGCAGAGTGGACCCGACTGTATCCTGCTAGTTCTTCTCTGGGGCCAAGCAATGGAATCGAAACTGCTGTTTCCCCCATAGAAGACCTACTTCCATTACCGCCATGGAGTCCTGAGATGGAGGCGAGCCAAAGCGCAGCTGAGACTGCCACACTCCACAGTTCTTCAGGACAAAGATGCTGGCCGATTGCAAAACCAGAAGCTGCCTAGGAGGATCAATGAGGGCAATAAGGTATGTCCTGAGAATAGTTCTGCCAGAATTGCTCAACCTCAGTTAAAAACAGCAGTGTCGGGAACAACAGCAGTGTTGGGAACAAACTCTGTTTATTCAACTGCAGCAAACAGTTTACAGGAACCTAACCTTAATGTGAGGGTACAGACTGTCAGAGATACTGATGTAGTAACAATGCAGACTGCAGAAACTACTGCTAAAATTTGTTTCGCTCCGAGCTCAGATAATACCAGCAGGAGGGAATTATGCATCAGTCTGAGGTGGGTAATCTATCTGAAACAGTTACATCCGAAGTTCAGCTTAGGGGAAATATGGTGCAAAATACAATAAAGAACCAAGTCCTTAAAGAAGGGAGGTTTTCTGCTACGGTCCTGAACATACTCTTGTGAGCTTTCTTCGTATTTCTCTAAGGCAGAGGAGGGTGAAGATTCCCCACCCACCCCCACACTCCTGCCCGCCCCAGACAAAACACATAACTGCTCAATTAACAAAGTTAACAGAAAAACTGGCTAAGTTAGAAACAGTGGAAACTAAAATAGATTCTTTCCAAACTACAATAAATTATCTTTTAGATGAAAACCAGAAATTGAGGGCTGATTTGGTTGCAGCACAACAGAGAATTTCTGTATTGGAGGATGAAGTCATCCCAACCAAAAGACAACTCAAAGACATGGAGCAATCAATGAAGGACTTTAAAGCCGAACTGCCTGACTTTGAATCCAGGGCTGGAAGGAAAATTATCAGGATTTTTGGAGTCCCAGACACTTGGGATAAGGAAAGAACCCTTACAGAGTCAATTAAATAAACAGCTGCGTATCTGGACACGGGCACTGCAAATGTCAAGATGGACTTTGATAGAATCCACAGAATTTTCAGACTAGATCTGAATCCACAGGGTCCACCTAGGCCCATAGGGGAGGTTGGCATTACGAGGAGACGGAGGACGGGGGTAAGCAGTAATTTGCTGACAATGTGGCTCGGGTGAGCGGTATCGAGGTGTTCAGGTCCAGGAGGCACCCTGGGGTAAAATGAGACCATGGAGTGACAAAACATGTTTGGTTCCCATTCACAGGGTTCCCACTGGACCGAGTGGGCAGTTAGCCAAAGGACTGGCAGCCTCCACTGGTCCTCTTCAGGCAGTGCTATGCAATGGAAGGTCGATGAGAAACAAGACCGCTATTATGGCAGACATGATTTCTTCAATTGGCCTCACTTACAATATGAAGACTTGGTTGGGGAACAATGCAGGTCCGGTTTTACAGGCATTTATCCCATCTGGGTACTCCATAGTGCACTGCCCGAGGTGGGAATGCAGGGGAAGGGGTGTGGCCATTTGTCTTAGATCTGACTTGAACTTCTCAGTGCACCCAATGGGATCTACTTCGTCGTTTGAATGTGTGGCAGTGCATGGGGGTCCAGGTGCAGGATTCTCCTCATTTATTGTCCTCCAGGGTGAGAGGGGGATTTCTTGCAGGAGGTTGCGGACTTCATTGCCGAGAGGGTGTTGGAGTCACCCAGATGGTTGATTCTGGGGGACTTCAATGTCTGGATTGATGACAAACTTTCACACTTTGGAAAAGACTTCCTCCAGATGATGACATCTCTGGGCCTCACACAAGCGGTTGCTTCTGCGACCCACCACCAGGGCCATGCCTTGGACTTAATATTCTTACAGGGGCTTGGGATTATGAATCTCAAGATTGACCCAGTCTCATGGTTGGATCACTGTATGGTGGAGTTCTTATTCAGGGCCCCCCCCCCCGTTAGTCTCTCCCCTGTTGAGATGGTCCATTACCACTCTTTGAGGGGATTGTCCCGAGGGACTGATGGCTGTAGTGGACTTTTCTGTGTTGCATGTGTGACGAGGTGGTGACAGCATATAATAATGCTGTCACTAAGGTGCTCGATAAAGTTCCACTGATATGTATATGACCTAAGTCTTCTCACGTGAGATCCCCTTGGTTTGATGGGGCTCTCAAGGAGATGAAGACGAACGGTCAGAAGTTGGAGAGTTGCTGGAGAAAATCCAGGTCCCTGGATGATAAACTGGTTTTGAGAACACACTACGGTGGGTATCAAAGGGCAATCAACCATAAGAAGGCAGAGTTCCTGTCCAGGGAGACTGCCACAGGAAGGAACAAACCGGCTTTGCTCTTTCAGACTGTAGACAGGCTATTACATCCAGTCTGTCTGCAGCTGAAAAGAACAGTTTCAACAACTCGTAGCGAGGAGTTCGCTCATTTCTTTTCTGACAAGGGGTCCTCCATTAGGGATGGGATTTCTCCAGCAGGACATGACCAACCTCGCAGTATGTAGGCTGATATTTGCATGGGCACTCCATTTGTCTGGGAAGAGTTTCGGCCAGTGGGGGTGGCAGAGGTCATTGAGGTAATCTCGAAGCTGCAACCCAATTTTTGTGAGCTGGACCCAGGCCTGACACATCTCCTAGTGGGATGTGTTGAGTCCGTTGGTCTAGTGTTCCTGAGATTGTATGGTACTCGGTCTCAGAGGGGCTATTCCCTGATGCCTTGAAGGAGGCATCGGTGAAGACCCTTTTGAAGAAACCATCATTTAATCCAGACATATTGGTGAATTACCGACCTGTCTCTAATCTTCCATTCTTGGGGAAGGTTGTGGAGAAAGTAGTGGCTTCGCAGCTTGAGGCCCACCTGATAACCTTTGACATCTATGAACCACTCCAGTCAGGATTTAGGAGAAGGCATAGCACTGAAACAGCATTAGTTAGGGTGCAAAATGATCTCAGGGTGAGCGAGGGATGGGGAGAATGGTCAATTCTCATTCTCCTAGATCTCTCCTCAGCTTTTGACACCGTAGATCACATGGTGCTAATTGATCACCTTAGGAGACTCTGTGGACTCACTGGCAAATTCATCAGTTGGTTTGAGTCCTTCTTGACAGGTAGGAAGCAATGGGTATTGTTGTGGAAATTTCTCATTCTGCCTGAAGCCTCTATGGGTTCAATCTTGTCACCCATGTTGTTTGTGGTGTATGCTACCCCGGGTGACATCTTTAGGCGTTATGGCTTGGTTTGGGTTTTCACTGCTATGCAGAAGATACCCAGCTGTATATGTTCTTTGCCCCCGGAAAATCGGACACTGTGGATGTGCTAAATAAATGCCTAAATGAGACCCAGCCAGGTCATCGATGGGATATGGTCACCACCGGAGCAGGGACAGGGTTGTTCCTGGATACCATCTCATTGGTGGCATCCAATAAGGTACAAAATCTGGTCATCATCCTCGATGATGGATTGGCACTGGAGGCCCAGGTGTCTTCCATTGTCTGCAATAGCTTCTACCATCTGAGGACTGTCACCCAGATTAAGTTCTTAATACCAGCTGATGACCTGCCCACACTGGTACATGCTTTTGTAACATCTTGACTTAAGTACTGTACCGCTCTATACATCGGGGTCAGTGGTGGCAACCTCCACCAGCTGCAGCTGGTGCTAAACGCTGTGGCCAGATTGTTAACAGGCCTTCCTAGGTCCGTTCATATAACATTGGTTCTGCGTGAACTGCACTGGTTGCAGTTAGGTGGAGGATTGCCTTCAAGGTGGGCATGCTCACCTATAAAGCCCTACACAGATTGGGTCCTGATTATCTGTCTGACCTTCTGACACTTGCCTGCCCAGAATGCTCACTCTGCTCTTCCACAGAGGGCTTCCCTGTGGGTCCTAGAGCCCGACTTAAGACATCCAGTGACCACACTTTTGAGGTTGCCGGGCTGGTCCTATGGAACACATTACCATATCTATTGAGGGAAGTGCCCTCTGTGGAAAGTTTTAAACAAAGACTCAAGAAACAACTGTTCAAGCAAACTTTCAATCTTTAAGTCTAAATTGTATTTTTACATAAAGGGATTTTAGAATTTTAGTTTATTATCTATGTACTATTATAGCTGATTCTGCCCTAAATTATTGTTACCAATTTAAATGCTGTATTTTATCGTTGCATCTTTATGTAAAGCACCCAGAGCCCCTGGGATTGGGCGCTTAACAAATACATTTTACTTACTTACATTTTTCATTTCAAAGATGAGGAAAAACTGATGAATGCCGTGTACAAGAAAAAGGGTCTGCCTCTTTGTGACAGGGAACTCCTGCCACTCTTGAGGATCAAATTTTTCTTAAATCTGTTGCACCAGTTCTTCTATTTCTTAGTCTAATCTATTCTTTACACTTTCTAGTCCATAAGGTTGGTCACCTATGGGCACCCCTTCTCTTTCTTGACTATGCTGTAGTGTCCTCTTTAATTTTCCTTTTCACTGTCAGGTCCGCGTACAGGGAGGTTATTGTTGTGAACTGATATAAAACAACAGGCTGTGTTCTTCATTGCTGGATTTAGTATGCAATGGCACTATGTCATAAAATACTTTAATGTATATACTTTATGTGTATAAAACCAGTAAATGGTGAAATACCATGGCACTAGGTGTTTTTGATAAAGGTAAAAAGTTACTAGGGGACTGTATGATAAAAAATAAGTTAGTTGTGCTATTTAAAATTCATGTAAATTGCTGTAAACTGAACAAGTCTGAAATTTCATGGTGATTTGCTTATACCCCATGATGCTTTGCATTATGGAAATATGTGTGATACTGTATTTCTTTGAAACTTGGCTTATTGTCAATGCCCTTTGGGGTAACCCTTGTTTCAGTGCTTCTGCACTGAGGTTCTTTGTCTTTAGTTTTTTTTTTTATTTGAGCCCCCACCACCCAAGCAAACAAGGCCTGCATAGAGGAGGCTGAATCTCAACTGATAAGTTAGATCAGTAGATCAGTGAGTCAGTAGGTGCTGACAAGTGCAAAGGAAGGAAATGAATAGTCTGTTGCTGCAAACTGATGTATTAAAGAAGGTATATGCCATTGCTGAAGGTCATCTGCTATATTTTGAATAAACATCACACAGGGATTGTGTTTTAAAACTGAAGTTTGGTGTTTGGTCCATCTGTTATCCCACAACCCCTCCACAGACTTGGTGTCAGCAGTGGGATAACTTGCTGGAAGCATCTGGACTAGCCGAAGAGGGACGTTTTCCAGTGAATATCGCTCAGATATCCCAGGTGAACCGATGCACCAGAAGTTGCCAGAGGAGAACCCTGAGAAGAAAGTCTGTGGAGTTCTAATCAGAACCATAGCTGACAGACAGACAGAAGCTGCTGCCTGGACTGGACCTGGGAGCTCGGAGGAAGGCCAAGATTGAAGACGATGAAGAGATGCAGGTCGAGGCAGACTGGAGGTGTGAGACAACACCCAGGAGGTGGAGACCCTGATGAGGATGATCCACTAAATGAGTGGGCAATGACTGGAGGCAGACCGACTATGCAGAGAGGTGGAACCAAGTGTCAGGTGTTCGAGAGGTCCCTGCTGGAGAGTTTGGATAAAGAAATGGAGGAGGATTTTTTGTGGACTCAGCTGGAGGAGGACCCCCTGACTGAGCAGCATATTCCTTTGTTGCCTGTGTTCCCAGGATGTTACA
Organism: Neoceratodus forsteri; assembly: GCA_016271365.2. Lineage (NCBI taxonomy): Eukaryota > Metazoa > Chordata > Ceratodontiformes > Ceratodontidae > Neoceratodus > Neoceratodus forsteri. The sequence continues at coordinate 723,504,971 of CM028137.1, read as the reverse complement.
TGTTGGAGGTCGGAGATGCAAGTATGGAACTTGAATGTGAGACCCCAGGTAAGACTGTGCCTAGTGATATTGTGCTGGGGTTGAAGAATCCAAGCAAGCAAGAAGAAGCCTATGAGGCTGAAGGAACTTTTTCTTGTATTGATGCAGCTAAATCTATTAACAGTATTGACTGGGGTATACTGCAGGCTAAAGATGCTAATGTTGCCAAACTGTTACAGTATGCTGAGGTCAAGGAGGGTATGCAGATTAATGGTGGTGTGGGGCCAAAACAATGTTGGTGGTACGAACTGAAGAAGGGTGTTCTGTACCACATGAGGCCCAACCCCCATACAAATAGTGTGGATACCCAGGTAATGATGCCTGAGGCCTACAGACAACAGGTGATGGAGGCTGCTCACTCCAGTCCCTGTGGGCATCTGAGCCGAGCCATAGCAGTTTCTTGGCTCACCTAAATCCTTATTACTGGCCTGGTATTTACTGACAGGTGGTGGCCTATATTAGGACAAGTCCAGTATGCAACCAGACAGGTACATGCTGGGGACAGCAGAGGAACTAGTACCTGGGGTGTGGAAAGAGTGGCCCAAAGGGTAGAGGTCATTAAAGAAAAAGAAATGGCACCCTTAGAAAAAGGAAAAACTCCACACAGGTCACAAGGTACCAAATGGCAATAGCTGAAATAAGCACAGATATTTAAAAAGAATTAGAACCTCTGTTGGAGCAACACCTAGAGTGTCTACCCTCAGGTGTCTGTATCTGAAGCAAGTGAAATTAATCAAGAGACATAGTGGGTTTATGTAGAGGGGTTGAACCTAGGAATGGGCCCCAGCTTAAAACCAACATGTCTGGTGGGGTTGGAGCAGGTAATTATTCACCCCAGAGAAAATCTTTCTGTGATACTGGACTTTACAGCTGTCCAGATTTTCGATTAAGAAATATGACGGACTTTCCCTAACTAACCCTGTCAGGTCCATGAACAGGGAGGTTATTGTTGTGAGCTGATATAAAACAACAGGCTGTGTTCTTCATTGTTGGATTTAGTATGCAATGGCACTATGTCATAAAATACTTTAATGTATATACCTTATGTGTATAAAACCAGTAAATGGTAAAATACCATGGCACTAGGTGTTTTTGATAAAGGTAAAAAGTTACTAGGGGACTGTATGATAAAAAATAAGTTAGTTGTGCTATTTAAAATTCATGTAAATTGCTGTAAACTGAACCAGTCTGAAATTTCATGGTGATTTGCATATACCCCATGATGCTTTGCATTATGGAAATATGTGTGATACTGTATTTCTTTGAAACGTGGCTTATTGTCAATGTCCTTTGGGGTAACCCTTGTTTCAGTGCTTCTGCACTGAGTTTCTTTGTCTTTAGTTTTTTTTTTTTTTATTTGAGCCCCCACCACCCAAGCAAACAAGGCCTGCATAAGGGAGGCTGAATCTCAACTGATAAGTTAGATCAGTAGATCAGTGAGTCAGTAGGTGCTGACAAGTAAAGAGGAAGGACATGAATAGTCAGTTGCTGCAAACTGATGTACTGAAGAAGAGATATGCCATTGCTGAAGGTTATCTACTGTATTCTGAATAAATATCACACAGAAATTGTGTGTTGAAACTGAAGTTCGGTATCTGGTCCATCTGTTATCCCACAACCCCTCCACACTCTTATAGGAGCTACCATTTCAATATACAATGACTCACCACCTGATTCATTACAAGAACAGGAAAAATGTGATCAATTATGAAATACATTATGGGCCAAGGGACTGAAAGCTACTTTGGCCTACCCTGCAAAAATGAAGATTGTGTTAAACAGAATTAGACTATTTACAGTTCTCCTGCTGAAGCAGAGAAAGACATGAGAATCAAACTGGGGCGCGCTTTTTCATGGGTTCGCTCTTCCTATTGATGCTGAAGCAGAGAAAGACCTGAATACCAAACTGGGGACATTAACAATATATATATATATTTTTTACAGGGTTGCTCTTCGTATTTTTACACTTCCCCTTAGAGGAGAGTGTGTAGTAAAAATCTTGCTCATTGCTGATGAGTGTTATCAGACTTGGGGAATCAGGCTTTGGTTGCAATATGAAGTGGTACAGGAATGGTTATCCTGGAATAGTTCCAGGGTGCCTATTTTATCCCCTGGAGATCAGTCACTAGCTAGATTTACACACGTCCTTGAGGAGAGTATTAATATTCCTGGTTTTCTATGTTTAGTGGTTAATTCTCCCATTATACTGGTCCGGCGTTAGACCTTAGCCATACTCCTCCGCTTACTGCCCACTGTCTTAAGTCAGCTCCTACCTGACATATCCCCATAGTTTTACCTATACTCCCTCCCTCAATTCCAAACACATCTTCTCCTCCTACCAGAGGGCATATTAGCCAATAGTTAAGCACGTGATCTTAATAAGCTCATCCCATTTGTCTTGCCATTTATTTTAGATTTATATATTACTATCTTTGTTTAGTGTACATTACTGTTTAATACTATTCCCTAAGACTTTTGAACATTACTGTTGTATTACGTTGACTATGATGTTTTATCTCCCTTTGAACTGTTCATGGATTTTGTGTGTTTAATGTGCTTCTACTCCTCTGTATTGACTGTAATTTCTGTGTCATGCCTGAAAATAGACATTTTCTATACCTTTCGCACCTACCCGGTAATCAAAAACAAATAAATAAATTGCCCTTTAGGGGAGGGTCTACCCAAACATCTGTCTTTCATTGCTACTGCTGTATTATATGGAACCAAGGTTCTAGGCTCTGATTAGAATAGTTATTGGCATAGGGCCCGATACCCTGGCACAATCAGTGGAGGGCTCCAGGATAGGGTGAAATAATGTTTATTAGCATCTGCAGAGATAGGGGTAACTGGGTAAGGTATGAGCAGAATAGACATTAGTGTGCCTGGTGGGTTTTTTTTTTCCCTTCTTTTTCTCTGTTTTCGGGGCCCTGGCTCTGTACCCAGACCAATAGAGTATTTCTTCCAGCTCCTCAGAAACCCACAGAGTGGGAGGGGTCAAAAAGTGGGGGGGACATGGAGAGCATCAAAATGCGGCAGTGTTACAGCCCACGTGAGCTGAACCTGTTATGTGAGACAACATTCTTTGTTGCTTTGGAAGGGAGGGGATGGGGAAGGGGTGGAAGTTTTTTGTTCCTTCTTTGTAGGCATTAGGTTGTGATAATTACACTTCCTAAAAGGGTGCAATGTTTGTGCTTTCTGTATACTAGCATTAAGATGCTTACTTCTTGGTTTCTTTTTTGGGGGGAGGGGGGACGATGGAGGGAGGGGTATTATCTGCCAGAGCATGGTGCAAATAAGAATGACATAGCAGGGCCAAGCATATTGTGTTTGCAATGCCTTCTATTATAAAATTGTTTAGATGTGCTTCCCTGAATGTTAACGGGATCCACTCATTATTAAAGAGATCCAGGCTGCTGAATTATAGTAACAAAACTAGAGCTGACTGTACAGCTTTACAAGAAACTCACTTAGATAAAACCAAAATTCTAAAACTTAAGAGGAACTGGGTTTCTCATGTAGCTTTCTCGGAAGGTACCAAAAAGAGTACAGAAGTGGCCATTCTGCTAAGGAAATCGCTACACTACTCTATACTCGATTCATATGTGGATTCTAAGGAAAGAATCCTACTTTTGAAGATTAAGTTCTTGTAGTTACTGTAGGGTCTATTTATGCCCCATTTACAGCATATGTGGATTTTTTTTAGGTTATATCACAGAAGGGTTAGTAAAACTCTAAGCCCAGATTATTATTTTAGGAGACTGTGTGTTAAACCCTGACCTAGGTAAAACATCAAACTCCTCATTCTTTAACAAATATTATTCAAAACTTTTCCAAAATTTCCTCCAAATTCATGACTTAGTACACTCTTGAAGGACCCTGTTCTCTACAGCAAATGAATTTACATACCAAGATAAACTGAACAATTGTTTCTTGCATATTGACATTTTTAGTTCTAAATCTCTAGTAACTGATATTTTGGACGTGAAAATTAACTATTATTCTCTCTGAACATGCTTTAACTCAGTTGGATATTAAAGTAGGGGGCTTCTAACAGATTGTACAGCAGGGTATGAGATTTAACAACGATCTTTTAAAAGACCAGAATTTCAAAAGAAAAGTAGAGGAAGGGATAATGGAATTTTGGTATTTTAATTATGGAGGAAGTATCCAGTTTATAAATTATGGGGCTCTTAAGGCTGTGATCAAAGGCATAATTACAGCTACCAGGATTACATTAACATGGAAAGAAAAAGAGAAGAAACCAGAGTTAATAATAGATTATGAGAACTGGACCTACTGGTCACAACAGACTACAATAAATATAGTAAGGAATAGCATCAGCTTAAGAAAACTGAGATAAATAAGTATTAAATAATATCAGGAAATTAAGAAAAGCACAATATGTGCAGAGAGATAAGTCAGCCAAACTGTTAGCTACCCTACTGAAAAACAGAAACAGCAGAACATTATATCATTTCTAGAAAAGATAATGAGATCGGAAAGGTAGTGCTAGAGGCTTATGAAAATATTTATCATAGGAAAGTTCCATTAATTGAAGTCGCTTTGAAGAATTGCATCAAAAATGCAGGACTACAAAAGGTAAAATGTACAGATGATCCATTTACATTACTTGAAATAAAGGATGCAATTAAATCCATGCTCAAGAATAAGAATCCAGGACTAGACAGGTTGACAGCAGAACTGTATTATGCTTTCTTGGATATATTGTGTCCCTGGATATTGTTAAGGCTATTTGAACTGGAGGATGGAGGGGGACAGCTCCCTAAATCTATGGAGGAGGCTAATAAAGAAGGGAAAGAATACAAATAAGATAGATAAGCCTGTAGCCCTTTGGAAAATGAACTATGAAATCTTAGTCAAATTAGTAGTCAATAGACTTAAAGGACCGTTGCCGGACTCCCTCCACCCAGATCAGTTTGGCTTTATAAAAGGCAGAACTTTATTTCAAGCAACAAGGAGAGTACATAGAAACATAGAAATTGTCAGCAGATAAGGACTGCAAGGCCCATCTAGTCTGACCGTTAGCCCTATACTTGATCCTATTAGGTCAGTGGTCACAGAAAGCTTTGTAAAAATCCAAGCCAAGAATACTAATTTGGGAGACTTTGTGTTAAACCCCGACCTAGATAAAACAAATTTGTGTGTGGATTCTAAGGAAAGAATAATACCTTTGAAGATTAAGTTCTTAAAATTTAGTAGTAACCGTAGGGTCTATTTATGCCCCATTCACAAGCTCTATTCCTCCATGTGGAAAAAAAGGAGGGGAGGCATATACCATGCAGTGGCAATTGATGTCACAAAGGCTTTTGATTATCTAGATAGAGATTTTATGCTACAGTGTTTGGAGGGATGGGAGAGCCCCAAAAGTCTTCTGTTACTAATTAGAAAGCTATAGGAGAAACCTCAGTTAGGTTTCATTCCTAACTAAGTCTTTTGATATGTTGAATGGTGTTTGGCAGGGGTGCCCTCTGTCATCAGTTTTGTTCATTATGACTTTGAAACCCTTTCTGAATTATATCAGGTCGAACCAGGGTATAGAAGGAGTAAGGGTTGAAGAAGATCAGGTCAAAGTCAATGGATTTGCAGATGTGCTACTGTCTTTCGGATGAGACGTTAAACCGAGGTCCCATCTGCCTGTTCTGGTGGTAGTTCAGGTGGATGTTAAAGATCCCATTGCACTTCTCGAAAAGAGTAGGGGAATTTCCCCAGTGCCCTGGCCAAATTTCCCTCATTCACTAAAAATACCACCAACAGCTTACTCTGGTTCAAGGTCAGTTGGCATTTCATCTGTATCCCCCCTCCCCCGGGTCGTGCCTGAAAATAGGCAGAATCTGCCTAGTGCACTTACCCGGTCAACAAAAACTAAATAAAAAAATAAAAATAAAAATTAAAGATACATTGTATCAATGAAGGGTTGCCAAATTTTTTTGAGGGAGGTTGAGACCTATGCATCCCTATCAGGGTATAAGTTAAGCAAACAAAAATCGGTGATTATGCCCATTAAGGGTAATAACTACCTTCTTGACCAGAATATTCATGAAAATGTTATGGTCTAGAATGGCTTCAAATATTTGGGCATTCATCTTTTTAATCGTCAAACTAACATAATTAAATCAAATTTTTATGCAGCCAGAGACAAAATTAGGATATCAGACAACTGGCATAAATAGTCATTATCATTCTGGGGCCACGTCAAGACTATTAAAACGAAGGTTTTAACACACATTATCTTCGTGATACAGGCTGTGGTGGGGAGCCCAGCTTTGGTATTGTTCAATGAAGTGAAACTAATCTTCCCTAAGTTTTTATGGAGAGGAGGGGAAACCCGTGATTGCCTGGAATCAACTTTCAACCCCAAAGAAAATTGGTGGTAATAAGCTGCCTGGATCCACTATTCTATGAGCTGGCCCACCAGATTAGGATCTTGTGGGAGTGGGCATTCTATTCACAAGGGGCTTTTCCATGGGAGATTATGTTTTGGTAGCAAGATACAAGTGACAATAGTAGCAATATAATGTGGGATCTTCAGACTAATGTGTCTATTCCTCAGCTGTTCTGTACCACAGGTGTTAGCTTAAAGCACACTAGTAAGAATCTGCCGTGGCTCTATTTAAATATTTGCAGCAGCAAGAGCGTTTGGCAAGGAGGGAGTAGGGATGTTGTTCATAAGTTAAAAAATACCACATTCAGAAATGGGTCCAGAATAGATGATGGAAGGATTTGTTCATAACAAATTTAAGGAACTGTTTTTGGGGATATCTGGGACTGATTTCTTAACCTATTTAATGGTTAAGAACAAATTTAACCAATTGGTAAAAGGAGCCAGTCATACTGCATGTTAAACTACTTTGGTAAAGATTCAGGATCAAGAGCCAATCACATGTGAAACTCTAATTTGGAAAAAGAGATTCAGTACCAATAATTTATTATGAAGTTAGGCACAAAAAACATTTTTGCTAAGAATTTACACTCATTATTATCTGTTAATAAGGACCCTTGAAGTAAAAAAAAAATGGAATTCAGAGGCCCAGTTACATTATCCCTCTCAACAGTGGAGACATTTTCAAAATAGTGTTAACAGAGACTATCTTTTTGCAAAGAATAAGGCAATTCAGAAAAAGACTATAGACAGAGCCTACTATACCACACAAGTGCTGGGTAAAATCACCAACAAGGGGAACCAAAATTGTTGGCATTTACATGGAAATGTGGGGGACCTATTCCACTGCTATGGGACTGTCCAAAAGGTATGCCTCGGTGGTTTCAGACTAGTAATCTCTTATCAAAGATTCTGAAGATAGAAATTCTCATTTCCTTCCCTGTTTTGATATTGAATGATACAGAACGACTGAGGTTAAATAAATCTCAGCGGAAAGTATTCTGCATAAGAACTAAGATCACAAAAAGGTTTATCCTTGAAAAATGGAATGCTCCAGTTATAGATCAGTTTGTGTCTGAAAAATAGTGCCTGGTAAGGGAAGCCATGCTTTTTGAAGAATTACCAGAAGACGTGTACTGTGATGTTGACACTGAACAACCAACTTGGAAAGAGACAGAGGCCATCCTTGCACCACTGCAGGTATTCTGAGTGAGTAACACAGTTGTCTCCATGGTGGGGGGAGGGTCTTTGAGGGGTTTTGTATGGTTGAACTTTATGCTTTGTGATGGTCAAAATGTAGATTTTTAGGTGCCATAATGTGTATATGGTCACCTTTTATTTTTGTTTTGTGATCTGGTGTACAAAATGCCAATAAAATATTATTAAAAGAAGATTAATGGTAATAATGAAAAGAAGTGCTAAGCCCTGTATGTGGTGTGCAGTAAAATTTATAGACTAACAATATGGTCGGAATGTCTGTATGTACAGGTCTGTTTATTCAAATATTCTGTATGCTGTTATCTGCAACATTTGTATCTGCACTTGTTCTAGATAACTTTGTAAATGAGCATGGCTCAATGGCTTTCCGATTCTCTGTGAATAAAGATAATTAATAAAATAAAAAGAAACACCCCTAGCCCATAAAGAACAAATGTATTTGACAAGGAAACAAACCCCAAATAATCACAAACACATTTTAAACAGTGTCAAATGTTATCACCTTTCAGAATCCTCAGGAACATACTGTAAATCTTGTCATTCTCTCCCTCGTAAACCAGCTGAACAACAGCCAGTCCATATGTGTGACTTTTGGAATTTGATTCGACTGACCTCTCAGTATTTGCTGAAATTCTTTAGTCTACCCATGAATTGTTGGAAAAAAATGTTGTCACACCAGAGGTCTGCGACCTGTAGGATCTCCATAAAGGAAAGTAGGAGGCAGTATAGCACAGTGGTTTAAGGCTCTCAGCTGCAAATCTGGAGACCTGGGTTTGAATCCCACAGTCCCCACTTGCATACCGTGTGACCCTGAGCAAGTCACTTAACTTCCCTGTGCTCCCAGGTTGCACCTGTAAACAAGCTTTCAGTCTAGTGCGTCTCACCTGGTTAAACAACTGGAAAAAAAATGTGAACAGTGACCCAGCTTATCAAACTTTAGAAAACATCTGAGAATCATAATTAGCATTCCAGTTAGCTAACCAGGTTAAAGCATCAGTATGCCACACCATGTTTTAAATTTTTTTAAACTGCTTTTCCTCCTGTCCCATGTGGCAGTGATGGGTTCCTGACTAGATATTCAGTTCAATAAGTACTGGTTTAGAGTCAAGTTTACAGCAGTACTGCTGTGATTTTAAGTTCCTCTCCTTATCCAGGGAGCACTTATAAAGGCTAAATTCACAGTTTGGCAAATACCTGAGGGACAACAGTGAACTATTCTGTAAGGAAACAGCTAGACCTTTTAATAATGATGGTTATTCTGTGAAGCAACAGCTAGAGTCCTCCATAATAATGGCACAGATGACCTGGGGGTGATTTGTGCATGTTTTTATGGTTATGTGTAGTTTGAGGAAAATGAAAAAAGGTTAAAAAAAAAATACACCTGCTGCCCAGACTTAGACACATACCCAGAAACCAAAAAGACAGGATTAAAAAGAGTTATTCATCTGATGCTAGAAGATCAGTCTCCTAGCAGTAAACTGCTAGTTACACTCACTGACACAATGGTCAGATGCATCAATGTCACATGGGACAGGATGCATTGTATATGTGTGGGGGGGGGGGCACAGGGGCCATAAAACTAGTAGGCAAATTCAGAACAGAAAAAAAAAATCTTCCAACAGCTAACAAAGGAAAGGACACACCAGGACTACACATACATCACTCTGCACAGATAATTTTGTACATTTTTAAATGTAATTGTCCTTTAAAGCAAACACAAAAAAAAAGAGATTTAATCTGCATTGATTACAAGTAACAGATTACATTTGATACAGGTTAATCTTACATTGCCACTTTGTTCCCATTCCAGTACACTGATACCATGAACAGAAACTCAAACTACCAAGTTAAACATTCACATTTAGCAGAAGGGACTCCTGTAGGAAGAAACTCTTAAATCAGTACCTGCAATTTTTCAATTACAGCACCTTTTTAAATGAAGAGGACACTTAGGCTAAAACCATAATTTGCTTAAACAAAACAAAAAACAAGTATCTGCTTCTATCGGTGAGCCACACAGGCATCCAGTTTCGGCTTGCCTTTCTGTGTCCCATCACAGCGCAGAGAACATGTGCTCACAATCATACAGAGTTCCAAGTTTTGATCTTATTGCCCCGTTCACGTGTTGTGCATCATAAGAGACTATACCCAAGGAAGCTTGGAACTCAGGGTGCACAAAACCTGTGCACACTAGCTTTCCTTCCAAGGAGGGCAGGTGCCATGACCAACAACATACTCCTTGGTTTCCCCTAAAGCATTTAAATGTGGGGTGCCTCCATCCTTTCATCAGAAAAAAAAATCAAAGATCAGAGATAAAGGCTGCAGGAATCATAATTGTATTGCTCAATAAATGTCCCTACCTCTTTAAAATGTTCTGGGGTAATCCCGATACCCATCTTTCGCTGGGATAGGAGGGAGGACAGAGAGAGAGAAAGAGAACCACCACAGAGGTTGCTTCTGAACTAATTTACATATAGGAATCATTATTTTCTAAGGCAAACAGAAGGTATTTTTTGAAACTATAATTTTGGCATTTTGTACAACTTAGTGCAGAGTCTAATTTAGGCAAATATTTAGCACAAACATTTTATAAAAAGCACCAAGCTGCCAGCCACTGGAAATTCTGGGAATAAGCCTAGTATGCAGAAATGCACCCTGAATTTCCACAGTTTGGGAACAATATGTGCAAGTTATTTGTGTCCCCACCTGCTTTGTGCTGTAGCTAGTGACATCTGGTCTAATCCAAACAGGTCCAATGCCTCTGCATATGAGTACAGCTGTACTGCATTCAGGTACATTTGCTTTGCACAGCATACAGTAGTTTGCACCTTTAAAGAATGGAGGTTTATACTGATTTACTAAACTGCTGTTGGGAGTGCTTTCTTCAAAATAAAGCTAAGGGGAGGGCTGTCTGATATTCCAAATACAGAGACCTGTCAAACCAGACCTGACAACACTGATGTAGGCATTCATCTTACTGCCTCTAGATTACTAAAATGGGCTAGTTAAGGGACTGCCGTGTGGCAGCTGGTGCAAAACATAAAAGGCCGTTTACCTCAGATCATAGGGCAGACCATAATTATACTACCGCTGGCTAACAGCAAGCAAAGTCTTGACTATCAGGTTCTAGTACAGTAAAACCAATTATCCAAACCTCAAAGGTGTATTTGGACTGCCACACCCAAATTAGACTTGTTGCTACAGTGAACAAGCATTTGTCAATGCCGAATGTTGTCTCACTGGCATTGGCATCGGTAGTGCTGGAGTTAGAGATGCATAATAGGAATAGCAGTGAAGTACTGAAGTGACACCAACCCCACCCCCACCCTGCAGAGACCGACAGGCGTTGGGGTGTGTCTTTGGGTCATCAGCTATAACGCTCATGCCATTGTACCTCACCCTACCCTGTAGACACTGACAAGTGTCATGGTGTGCTTTGGGGTCTTTGGGCATTATACTTACCCCATTCTATAAGGAAATATGCTGAGGTGGGTGCAGTATAGGAGAATGGGGTGAACTTGTAGGCCGAACAGTGCAAGGCACACCATGATGCCTGTCACTGGCTGCAGGGTGAGGGTGGGGTGGGGTGGAATGGCATGAGCATTACAGCCAATGATTCCAAGTCACACCCCTGACACCTGTCAGTCTCTACAGGGTGAGGTGCTGCAGTTAGAAACCCTAACACCGTAGGCATGTGTTGGTATTTTCACTCCAAATATTCAACATGGGCTGTTTGTGAGCCCACCTCATGAAAAGCGGCACTATCAGTTTGTTAGCTGAAAGGTGGTTTTGCACAGCAGTTATGCCATTTGGTGACACAGGGATGAAAATACATTTTGGGCAGGATGTGGAAAATTACATCTGTATTGTTCATGAGGAGGCATTAAAAAATGGCAACGTTGAAAATCTGGAGTGAAAATATGAAAAATCGGTGAAGTCATGAGCATGCGTAGAAACTGTGCAACATGTCTGTAACCCAATTATTATTGGGAGATTTTAGCCACATTTTAAACATAGGCATTTTGGGACCTTCCCTCATGAACAGTGGCGCTGTGATTTTGTTAATCAGTCCCAAAAGTTGATTTCCCACAGCAACCAGGCCATTGTGAACCACAGGTGTGGAAACACATTTTGGGCAGGCTGTGAAAAATGACAGCTGTACTGTTGATATGGAGGTGTGAAAAAATGCCAGTGTTGAAAATCTGGCATGAAAATATAGCAAATCTGCGAAGTTACAAGGGTGCATGGAAACTGCGCAACGCACACTTGTAACACAGTCATTTTATGGACTTTCGGCACCAGATTTTCAACATAGGCATTTTAGGACCTCTGCTCATGAACAGTGTCACCGTCACTTCCTCAAACTGTCCCGAAAAAACTGATTTCGCAGAGCGACTGGGCTATCCTGAGCCGGACGTGCGAAAACACATTTCGGCCAGGATGTGTAAAATTACAACTGTACTGTTCATAAGGAGGTGTGGCAAAATACCAATTTTGAAAATCTGGAGTGAAAATATTACAATTCACAAAGTTATGGCGTCGTGGAAACAGCATAGCAGCACGCTCATAAAACAGACATTTTTCGGATTTTTTTTCACCAAATTTGCAACATAGGCTTTTTGAGAGCTCCCCTTGTGAACAGTGGCACTGTCATTTCCTTATGCAGTCCCAAAAGACGAGTCCACTCAGTGACCTCGAAATCACCTTTCAAGACTGAATAACGCCATAACAGTGACTGAATTCATGAGGAGGGGGTCCCAAAAACCCCCAAAACCCTATTTATGCCATTATACAGCTTACTGGCATTTCTTCAGTTTGCAGTCGGCTTTAAAGAGTACAGACATGTTCCCGTTCCACCGAAGATCGTCGCACCAGACTCTGGAGGTAAGTGTGGGGTGAGGAGGGGTGTGGTGAGGCAGGGTGTGCAGTGGGTGGGCACGGGTTGTGGGAGGGGGCAGGGAGACCGCGAGGGACCATTTTCTTCTTTAACAGGGTTAAAAATTTAAAAAAACATTGCGGGATGGTTTTCCTTTTTCAGGGGATTTGGCATGCTGGGGTGGGCTCCCAGCATGCCACCTAAGTGGTTTTTGAGGGATGCTGTAGCCGACGGGATTGGGCACCCCATCGCACACATCAAAGCGGGGTGACATTATGCCGATGGGGAGTGGGCCCCTGTCAGCAAAATAAACAGGATTAAAGCCGATGGGGATTGGGCCCCCTGTTGGCAAAGAAAGACTGTTGGGGGGCACAGGATGCCAAGGGGGATTGGGCACCCCCTCGGCATACATTTTAAATGGGAGGGGGGTCTGCCGAATGGGAGGGGGTCTGCCGACCGGGAGTGGGCTCCCCAGTCGGCATTGTGACAGGCGGCAGCAGTCACTGATGCCATGTTGCCTGCACGTTGGGAGGCATGTTGTGGTCCCACTGCATGAGAGCTTCACCCTCATTGCAGTGGACCTTTTCTTTGTTCTGGTGGCCACATTAGGGATGCGTGAGGTCAGTGCCTGCTGCTGGCTGTTTGGGGAATGATGGCTGCACCTACTGATGCATGCCCTGCATTCTCCCAACAGTGACGCAATTCCAAAGCTGCTACTAGCGCAAGATGTTGGCAGCGCAAGCACGAGCCAACATAAAAAGTAGCAGTGCTCACATTTACCAGTCATGAGCAGGTCAATCCTTAATCTGCTCATGGAGCCACGATGGAGTTGGGGACACAAAGCAAGTGATGTAAGCTGCTGTGTGAACTTGCTGCATTGTTCACATCAATGCAACACTCATGTTTCATGATTCTTGTAGTACCAGCAACAAACAAGGAAGGGAACCTCTCCAGGCCAGTTTGCTTTTTGTTGGGGACAGGGACCCGTTTCACTATATGTTTGAGGAAAGGGTGGGGTGATATCTGATGTGGGACCATTATCCAACACACACACATATGCAGCTTTCATCAGCACAGAAAGGGGTCTGTGGATGTGTCTTTTGCATCACACGACGCTGCTGTGATGAAGGTTGTGTAAATGCACCTTTAAATTCTCAGTTACCCAAGAGAAAATTACTCCCCGTAGTCATATTTCTTGGAGATCCTTCACTATGGTTTCATCTCCACAGACACAGATACCCCAGAGACAGACCCTATTCTAAGAACTGAACCTGGAATTTAAAATAAGTGTTAAAAAAAACTCTGCAGCCACCTTCCACCCTGGCAGTTATCAGATTTGTTTCTACAGCCAGAATGGAATGGTGGCTATTCAATCTAGCTAAGAGGCTACCAAAAATGTACACATATTCCAAATTTTGAGGAAAAAACTCCAATTAGACATGTAATTGTAAACAGAAAAACTTAGTGCACACTATTTTCAAAGTAGCTGCTTCACAAATGTCTAATAAGGGGATGCCCCTTCAGGATACCACAGAGGCAGATGTGCTCCTTATGAAGTGTGCCCTTAAGCCTCTGGGTGGCATTTTTCCTATTTTTTCACGGCAGAACTGAATGCAAGAAACTATCCATAAAGGTAGACCTCTTGGAAACTGGTTTACCTGTACCAACCTCACCATAAGTACTATAACAAAGCTGAGTGTTTTGTATCGGACATCTTTCATCCGATTCATGCTTATGTTAACCCCTCTACAAATTGGGGGTTTACTATGATGTCTTTGTGATAGTTCAGAATACCCCCTGGTAGAAATAAGGCTATGGCATTTGTTTTGTACCCCTACAGTCTACTGCACTAGCATTTCTTAAACTTTTCTATATAACTAAACTTTCATTTTTCTACTACTATGGGTAGGCCACCCATAATAGTATCTCTCCTCCCTTGGCTATTCCCTCTTTGTATTCCTTTTCCTCCCCTGCCATATGCTCTTATGAGAACGAACACCAGAGTAGTAAACTGGCATAAAGAATAAAGACTAAATAATAATTAGCAGAAATAATCTGCACAGAGTTGGTTTGTGTCCTTGTTTACTATGTTATGCTCCGTTAAAGAATTTAATATAATGCTTAGTCAGAGACAGGACAATGTGCTTGTGAGCACTGTTGTGTTTTATAATATGTAATAAATGTATGTATCCTGCAGAAATATGAAAGCAGTGAATACAAGTCGTTTCCGACGGCCTGAAATTGCAACTGTTCGTGTGTTAAATACAGACGTGAGATTTGTCTTTTTAAAGCAGTTTGTATATAAACACCCTAAAGAAGGCATAACTAATGTGCAGAAACTAAATATAGGAGTGTTTCCTTTAGTATTCTATGCAGAGAGTGCTCTTACCTGAGCTAAGCCTTCCTGGAAACAAAAATGTACTTCTAGGAGCCAGCAGCCCAATGATGAGGCTGTTATGTAAGAAACTCCCCAGCTGTCACTCAGCTGAAAAGGGGAGGAGTTGTCTTGTTTACAAGTAATTAAGAAGTCTTTCTCAACAACTTCAGTGACAGAGTGTTAAAGGCAGAAAGAAATAACACCTTATGAATGTATGTTTTCCCTCTGTATAGACAGTCAGTCTGATCCCCCATATGTTTGTACTAGCCAGAATAGTCCCCTGTATTAGAAAAGGGGTGGATCAGCTGACACTAGTGTCATAGGAGGACTGCACTATAAAAGCTGCCACTGAGCTAAGGTTAGTCAGATCATCCTGAGAGAGTGTCCTGAGAGGCTGGTCTGAGAGCACAGAAGTTGGTAGAAAATTATACTGGTTAAAGTATTCTACACTGTGGCAGAATCACTGGAGGGAAGTGATTCTGGAGCTCGAGGAGAGCTAATTTATTTCTTTATTGTTTTCTTTTGTTTATAGTCTGAAGTTTAAGACAATATTACTTTATTATTTTGTTTTTATTTTTGTATAGTGTGATTTGCTTGATATTATTTTTACAAAAATAAACATCACACAGAATTTGTGTGTTGAACAAATCTCTGAGTACTATGTATACTTTCATTACCCTACCCCATGAACCTTACCACAGAATCTGGTGTCAGAAGTGGGATCTGGTTGTCTTATGTGGTGGGAGAAACCAGTATCTAGTACCAGACCTGGTACTAAGGGTAATAAAAAAGCATGTCAGATGAGGACAAGAAGAGTGATATGGCAACAGAAGGAGTGAAGACCCGGATGCAGGTGTTGAAATCTGGAGAGATATTGATGACGGGAGTAGAGTCTGTGGTGCGGACTCGAAGAGCAAAGGAGCAGACCGAGGAGTTTCCAGAAGAGGAAGACAGGATGGAAGAAGAATGACTGAGCCAGTTGGAGGAGCCACCAGAAGGGCTTCCAGAGTTGATGCGCTGGCTAGTCATACGTCAGTTGGAGATAGAGAGAGGGAACAGGAGCGACACAGACAAGACACCAGGTGGACAGAAACACTAAGGGTATTTCGGGACTTGGGGGCTGGTCAAGGGCAAGATGGGGGCTGATCAGATCAAAACCTGAAAGATATAAAACTAACAAAGATGATGCCATCAGATGACATTGAGGGTTATCTGACCACCTTCAAAAGAGTGTCAGAAGCATGTGGGTGGCCTAGGACTCAATGGGTAGTATGCTTGGCCCCATACTTAACTGGAAAAGCACAGCTGGCATACACAAATATGGACACTAGATCTGCCCGTACCTATGATTTGGTTAAGAAGGAGATCCTTAAGAGGTACGACATTAATATGGAGACATACAGGCACAGGTTCAGGACCCTCAAATACCAGAGTAATGATGCCCCTAGAGAAGTTTTCACATGCCTCAGGGAGTTGTGCTTGAAGTGGATACAGCCAGAAGGAAAGATTGTTGGAGATGTGATAGAGACTACTGTAGTTGAGCAATTCCTACAGATATTGCCCCAGGAAGTCCAGATACGGGAGCGAGAACATAAGCCTGGGACAGCAGAAATGGCAATCACTTTGGCTGATGACTGTCTTTCTGCCCACCGGAATAGCACGAGGATAGCAAATAGACTCCCGGAAAATACCACTGCCAGAGTTAATACCCCCACATGGCAAACCTTCGAACCCAGGTATGGGAGGTATTATGCTAGGAATGATAACGGAGAAGGGACAGAGAGGACCTTCCCACCTAACATCATATGTAGGAACTGTAAAGGACTGGACCATATTGCTAGGTTCTGCCCCACAAAAAGGAATGATTCAGTACATCTCGCTTTATTGAATCCTGGTTATTTTTTTACTGATGTCCAGATTGAAGACAAAACCATTGCAGCTCTCATTGACTCTGGGAGTAAGCAATCCCTGATAAAGCCAGAATATCTAACCAGTAGAGAAGGGGGACCCAGTATGAGTGTGGTGTGTGTGTGTGTATGAGGATACACACCGTTATTCTACTGCAATGGTAGAATTGGTTATAAAGGAACATCCTACTTTAATTACTATGGGAGTAGTACCATATTTACCCGTACCCATGGTAATTGGGCATGATTACCCAGAATTTACATCTCTCATTCCAGAAAAAGAAACTATTGTGGCAGTAATGACGAGGGCACAGGAGAAGAAACAGAGAGATCGTGGGGACATTTTTCCTTTTCAGGGTGACGTAGTTGAAGAACCGGGAAAGTCAAAACTCTCTCATAATGCCAAGAAGAAACAACAGAGACAATGGCATTTTGAACAAAAAGGGTTAACCCAGAGACTATGGCTGGTATCTTTAGAAAGGCTAATGTGAATATGTAACAAAAAGCTGTTAAAAGTTTAGAACCTTTTTTCTTACAGGTGGGACAGATACCACCCCCAGGCAATCATGACAGTATACATCAGAATGGATTATTATATCATGTACCTAAGAATCCTGTGTCTCAAGAATGTATTGAGCAATGGTTAGTGCCCCAATGTTTTAGAGATGATCTTTTGTATCTCAGTCATGACCTCCCTTGGGCAGGCCACGCAGGAAGAGACAGAACCCTAGGCCGGTTAACCCAACTTTTTTTTGGCCGGGGATTCATGACAACATGGCTAATTACTACAGGGCCTGTGAAAGTTGCCAGTTAGTCACACAGGTGAGGAAAAAAGAACGTGGTTCCCTTGATGCCCTTACCTTAAGTGACAACCCCTTTTGAGAGAATAGGTACTGATGTGTGGGGCCCCTGAATAAAAGTAAAAAAGGCAACAGGTAGCATGATTTGCTTGATATTATTTTTACAAAAATAAACATCACACAGAATTTGTGTGTTGAACAAATCTCTGAGTACCGTGTATGCTTTCATTACCCTACCCCAAGAACACTACCACAGTCTTCCTGGGCTCCTTAATGCCCATTGTTAGGCTGGTGTCCCATCCTAGTGTGATCCTATGTACTTTCGTGAGAGTGCCATATGAAGCCTCCATGCTTGTCCCTTTAAGAGACTAGCTAATCTGTGCTTAGAAAGTGGTCTGTGCTGGTTCCGAGTGATTTAGGGCTTGTGGCCAGCCAGACAGTGTGCTGATTTGCTCCAATCTGCAGTTGCTACTTCGGCAGAGGGAGTCTATGTAGGAACTGTGCTCATTTACTGTTTATCTGCTGTTATAGTAGAAATAGAGATGTTTGTCTAACCTGCTTTAATTGCAGCTCATTCATTTGGATGGGAGACACCATGTTAGGTCCAGGACTTCCAGTAATTGGACCAATTAGACTCAAGGGGCCTAAAATGGATCCTGCCCCTGGGGTCTTCTGGGAAGGAAAACTGTAGTTTTTGAAGTTTTACTGTTGGCGCCTAAATGGACCAGGAGGGGAGCCCTTACTGTGACTGACAGCTCCTTCAGCCCACCGAACCTTTGGATTATCAAGGGGAAATGCCCTGTGTGCCATGAGACTTGGGATCAGTTAGAGTTAGAGGCTGAAGAGTGAACAGCTCGAGCTTTCAAGCAGCTGTTCCCAGAAGGAACGTACGGGAATGGACGGGAAGAGGTGCAACTTACCTCCTGCCACTTGCTCCTGCATTGAACTAATTGCAGAAGTCGGACCTGTTCAATTCCAGCCTGGAACTGCGACAGAAGAGAAGAAGTCTGTCAGTGCAACTTGCGATTTGGACCGAAGACTTACTCCTGAAGTGATCAGCCCAGCTTGAGTGTGAAATATATTCAGATCGAAAGGTTTGCATAGTAAAGCTGTTGATTTGCAACCAGACTGAATCCAAACTGTTTTCAGAAGTAGTTATTGATTTAAATGTGCTGAATCTGTTTCGTGGGTCGAGATTTGGTTCCTCATGAATGAACCTGTTACACCAGCTGGAGGCTTCACCAGCAAAAGATCACAAACTTTGCCAGACTGCTCATCCTGCCTGGGCCCTGCCACTTCGGCCTAGGCTGCTACTCCACCACCAGAGACTGTCGCAGCAAGAGACCAGCTTGGGGATCCAGCCCCGGCGCCGCAACAAGATGCAGGTTACGGCCACCTGGAGGAAAGGCCGTGAAGAAGAGGTGTCTCGTGTAGGCCCTGTTTCCCCCAAGTTTCCCTGTCACCACCACGCGGTCTCCATATCGCCAGCTCTACTGCAGCTTCCTGGTAGCGTGAGTACAAATCAGGGTAGCTCCCTGCAGCAAAAGCTTAAATTATTGTGGTACCATCTAATTGTTTTCATTCATTGTGTTTGCAAAGGACTGAGCCAACTGTCTCGGATTACAAATAATTGGGTTGTTTTGCATGTTTAAGTGCCTTTCTTTCCACCAAGGGCCCCAACATCAGCTGCAATGCCTGCCACTCCCAGGCAATGCTTCAGGCTAGCCTGCATAACATTCTGGGTACCCAGTGTTGTTAAACTGTATATTTGGGACATAAAAGGCATGCCAGAAAAGTCTGATTCGAATCAGAATACTAATCATTTGACTAGATTCATACACACCCTTGTTCACGCCCCTTAATAAACCTAATTGTCTTTTTTCACATTTAGCCTGGCTAGCGTGCATATTATTAGTTGGGTTACTGCATTCATGGTGCGCATCTGTATTGCTAACCTTATTTTACAGGGGTCTCCATGGCAGGTCCAGCCCTGGTGGTAAGTGAGAAGGGTGTGAGCACATTATTACTGCTGCCTATTGATTGTGAATTTACCACTATGTTATCTGTTAGGCCACTAGGAGGGTTGGTGGGTAGTTATAGCTTCCCAGAGTTCTATACCAGAGCAGATAAGCAACCCTAATACCATTTCTCTGGGTGAAGGCACCTTATTAGAGAACTCAGGCCCCTCAACCTGTGTATAGTCATACAAGCAGAGGTAGTAGCCCTTAGAATGGCACCACCTAGGGGTTACACGTAGAACTTGTTTCAGGTCCAGACTGTGCAGTTTTTGCTCACCTGTACTGGAATGTTCTGGGTAAAGCACAGGAAGAGCAATGGAAGTGTTATGGACTGATTCAGGTGAAAGATACTACCTTAAACTGGAACGTATTGCTAATTACTAATTATTACTAATTGCTTATTACTAATTCCCACTGTCTCTTCATCAAAATTCTGGTTCAGCACCATTCTCATCTCCATTTCCCTTCTATCCTCTCCTTCACACATTACTTCTCACTCACTCCTCTATTCCTTCTAGAAAATTTACTGTTGGTCAATCTGCTTTTTCCTACCACTTTCCTAAACTTTGGTCCTCTCTTCCCCTTTCTATTCAATCTACCTCTTTTCCCTTCTCCTTTAAGTCTCTTCTCTATGACTTTTCTTATCACACAGTACCTGCTGGCTGTGACGCTCTTGTTACTCCCCTTCTCCATCCTTTAACTGTCATGCTGTTTATTTTTCCCTTCTATACTTATAAGAACGTGTTATATTATCTAAAAGCACTCATTTACTAATTCTCATTTAATACTTATGACTCTGCCTGTAATACTCTACCACTGTATTTGATTACTTGTATTTTTGTTCAGCTATCCCCACCCCTTCTCCCCAGGACACATCTGGAAACAGAGTTGTTAACAGCTCAGTATGTAATTCTTGGTTACACTTTTAAATAATACATACATAAAGTAAATACTTCCAACAACTACCTTATCGCTATGGGAGATAATTTGGCTCTGTGCAGAAGGCTTGAAGCTATCTAACCCACCTAGCAGAGGTCATGGAAATCAGGAATATTGTTTTCCATATGACATACTTTGTCAGCAGTGTGCATAGGCGCAAATGGAGTCTCCCTGAGCTGGGCAAGGGAGAGAGTGAGATGCAGTGGTGGGACTCGTTCCCTTATTGGGGGATACAAGTGACTGAGGCCTTAAAAAAAACCTTTCAAAATGGGTTAAGAGGCCAGTGACTTTCTCCCCGCCTGATATGCAGGCTGACACTTGCAGCTAAATGCATCTTCAGTGTCGACAGCTTTAGGCCTATGATTGTGCAGTAGGTGCATCAAGTATTCCAGGACTGAAGTCAACCTTGTTTCTACTGGGAATATCCTTTTGGAGGTACAACAGTAAGAAAAATATTTTCCATTTAGAGAATTATGTTTTCATGGTTGCTGGTTTCCTTGAAAGGTTTTATGGGATATGAGTGAGGATTTATCGGTGACTGCCGAAGGGAGTGCATACGAAGAGCTACGGGGAACAAGGACCCCAGCTGCAAGAGCGACACAACCGGAGCAGCGTGCAATGAGTGCCACGGAATGAGTGAGTCCCGCAGAATGTGGACAAGGGCGCGTGTCAAAAGAGCGACCGGCAGTGATGCAAATAAACCATGGGCACCCATGCTGGGGGCAACACCACGTGACTGCCAGGCACACTGTCAGAAGGTGCCTGGATGAAAGGAAAAGCTGCACCCCATAATTAGAGGTTGTGCCAGATCAGAGGTGTGCAATCCCAAACAAGGCTGGGACCTGCCAGTAGTCTCCACATCCCTGCAGGTAGGTATGCTGTTGCCTGTGCACTGCATACTGTGTGTTGTTGCTGCCTGTGTCCCCAGTGTCTGGGGGGCTCCAGGCATTGTGTTAGGCTTACATGTGTTCTCCATCATTCGACCCATTTGCTAGTCCCTGATGTCATCTGAGGGCCAATGTCCTGCCCACATTCTCCGCACGTTGTCCTTGGTGTGTGTTAAGCGGCCCACCACCCACGCTGTGCCTTTCCCCATCCCACTGTGGGGACACCATCACCCTGTTGTGCCATGCTGCTTGTGGGCCTTGCCTGCCGGACCCTTGCCTGACTGTGTCTAGCTGTGGCGGCCTCTCCAATAGTGGGCCTATGGCAGTACTTGCTCTTCTACTGTTGGGCAGTCTTCCTCGGCAGTGGCTCTTTCGGTGGCTGCTCTTCTGCCCACATCAAATCACTGAGAAAAACACACTCTGATCACGGTACACCCCTTGAAACTAAGCACCTTCAGAGCTTCCTCTTATAGATTTAAAGAGGACAGGAAATCATTTTTAATCTGAAGCTGTTTTTAAAGTTCTTATTTTCTTTAACAGTTCTCTTGATGGAACCTGTGATCTGGAGTTTTAACTGTCACAGTGTGTACAAAGAACTCTGAGCAACATTCTGACAGGTCATGAGCTCATAATCAGCATTCTTAGAAACCATGAACATAATACAAACTCCGAGGGCAGAGCTAGCCAGCAAGCTGAACGAACATGTCTGCATTGTGCCCTGCAAAAGACATCTTTATTTTAGCAGAATCACCTTCTGTCATCAACTTTTACCTAATATTACCACTGAATTTGTTATCTCCAAGCAGCAATGCTAAAAATGGGTCCAAAGAAAGCTGATAAAGCTGCCACTTCACACTCTAAATCCATGGAGGAGTTTTGGAACCCGGAGCCAGGCACATCAACAATGGCACCTGCTACTAACCCGAAAGATCCAGCGATTGACAGGATCTTTACCATCCTCCAGAAGATTGAGGAAAATGTAAATCAAACTAACACCTTTCTCTCAGCTTGGACCAACGGGTCCACAAACTAGAAGAGGAACAGGAGGAGAACGCAAGGCTATTGAAGATCTTGTGACCCGACAAGAAAGACTCATAGTGGCTCAGGCCCGGACTCAAAATTTCTCATTAACAAAATCGAAACACTGGAGAACCAACTACGAGCTGCCAATATCTGTATTGTAGAGCTCCCACACTCTATTGCAGCTACGGACTTGAAGTCGGTATTTGTGGCTTTATTGTCAGACTCCCTGAGTTTGGCCGCAGACTTAACTCATGTCAAATGGATTTTCTGTTTACCTAACAGACAGAGGCCGCAGGAGGGTGTAGATTTGAGCACCCCGATGGTCTTACAATTCTCTGCCTCTTGCTATCTGTCTACCTTCTCTTGTTGTTCTGTCTTTTCTCCCCTCGGATCTCTACTGTTCTAGCAACAGTAGACTCACTTGAGGAACATCTGCTTATTCTTGCCACTGCCAGGGACAAACAAGCAATACAATATATGGATCCTCGAGTGTCTTTCTTCCCTGACATTGGTTCAGCACACAGATCCTAAGAAAGGAGCTTCTAAAATATAAACAGCGTCTCAGTGAACATGGCATCTCAGCTAATTTGTTTTTTTCTGACAGCCTGCAACTAACGTTCAAAGGCAAGCCCTACATTTTCATTGTGTCGTCGAGGCACAGGTCAGGAAGCATAGGAAATCCAGTAGCAGTTGTAAAATTTCCAACAAGTGATTTATTAACAGTAAAATAAAAAAAAATTGTTCAGAATATTTACAATGGCAGTAGAAACATAGAAAACAGTGTCCTGAGTTTTTCTTCTCAATTTCCAATCTGTCTCTGTCTCTCTCATTTGCAGAACATTGCAGCTCCTTTTTAAAAGTCTGTGCAGGACCTTGTTAAGAAAATAGCATGCTTCTCACACAGTGTTCTTGTAAGTTTCAACAAGTGCAGCAAAAGAACATTGTGACCCAGAACTGACCTCTTGCTTACAGCTTCTCAGAGAGTTTGCACATTAGCTTCTCAGGTTAACCCCTAGAGTTACAAATAGCTTTTTGCAATCATTCCAACAGTATAACCATATTCATTTCACCAGTAAAACTATATACATTTTTTAAACAAAGGGATCCCAGTATCAGTTACATTTCCACATAATGATTCACATATATTTTTATACCAGCAGATATGTTAGGGGGGGAGAAAAGACAGAACAGCAAGAGAAGGTAGACAGATAGCAAGAGGCAGAGAATTGCAAGACCATCGGGGTGATCAAATCTTAGGTCTCACAAGAAAATCTGGCTGCGCAACCAGACAGAGACAGAAAAGGAGAGAATAGAGCAGATCCTTGCATTTAAACTCTTTCTCCAGAACAACCTTGGACAGGGCCCTATTCAACCCTGTCACACACTGATGTTGACGCATTTGCAAGGTTCATGGACAACTTGCCATCTAGAGGAGAACAGGACTCAGCCACTGAACAGGATGTGGCTACCTGAAATAGACATTGCTCTGTTGCCTAATGAACTGCTCTAAATGTGCAGAGTGGTAATCGCCATTATAAGTCATTCTGTCTGACACTATTTCCATGGGTCACTGTTGCTTAGTTTTGCTAGCTGGTCAAATTGACAGTGTTGCAGTATGGAGGGGGTACAATCTATTGTTACATTTTATAAGCTGAGCTCTGCAGTGCTTTGTAGAGTGCTCACCCCTTACTGATAGCATTTATATTCTCTGCTAATGTTAGTTAACATCTTAGTTATTTACAGCATACTATTACATACAGGGTGTGAAATTCCTATACTTTAGGTGCCCCAGGGCAGGTACTATTGGCTCAGGACACCTACTGTACACTAGTGCCTGCCCAGAGGGGCACCTAAGGTATTTGTGCACAGAGTTCCATTTTTTCCCCCGTTCTTTTTTTCCACCCATTCAGTGTCACTGTAGAAGCTTGAGCGTCAGTTTCCTCGGGGTGGGGAACCATTGTAGGAGTGCAGCGCAGGCACCCAGTCACAAGGGCGCACCTCAGGAGACCAGATGACACACCGGCAAAGGAGACGGAGAGGAAGAGTAACAGATACAGATTTCCCTGACTGCAGCAAAGCTATCAGTGTGCCGAATATGCAAGGGATCGGTCCATCATTGCGGAGGGGGGTTACTGGTTGTAGCCAGGAGTCAGACTCCAATCAGTGAGTGTAATCTGATCGATTGCCTGCCCCCTTTGCACAGTGTATTGTGTGGTCCCTGCTGCAAAGCGCGCCACTCTAACCTCCTCTGTAGGTGATATAGGTCATGCTGTGAGTGGTGCGTTTGCAGATTGTGACACAGGGATCGACGATCAAACTATTCATTATCCAAAAGAAAAAAAAAAGCTCTTTTCAGAGGTATGGTTAAAACTTAATGCTCTTCATTTGTTACTTCAGAATAGAAGGGTGCATTGTGCTTGTGCATATGTGATAGGGAGAGGGTGAGATTGCAAAAGATACTGACGGAGGAATTTAGTAGCAAGCAGATAGAAAAATAAAGTTAAAGCAATTTTGACAGGATTCAACTGTGGGGTAAGAAAAAAAACTACAAAGCCAATACTATATTTAACACTCGGGCAGCCATCAAGCTCTGAAAAAATACTGTAAAGGGGAAGGGGTGAGACTCGAGGATGAACTACAGTAAGTTATTTTTACAAGATAAAAAGTGCTGGTGCTTAAGAATCTTGGAAGTATATATTCAGCTTGTTGGCACAGATTTTACTGAGAAAAAGTAGACAGCAAGAGAGAGAGGTAAAGGATATTCTAAGAGTCTACAGGCTGAAGCAGTTTGCTTTTTCTCCCCTTAGTAATAGTTGCTAGGAACTGAGCTTGCCAAAATCAAAACTTAACAAAAAAGGGGGAAACATCTGTTTTGTACTCTCCTCTCATTCAGTCCAATTACCTGAATAAAAATGTGTTTTGCTTAAGTGGAGCTAACATTGCAAACATCTAAATTAAAAATAACTACTGGGAGCTGAGGAAGCCAGCTGAAGTCTAAATAATAATGGTTTGGGAAGAGACTGAGAGCTACTAATGTGTTATTTCTAAACTACCTAAAATTCAAGTAAAAACTGCTGCAGACTGAGTTAGCTTAAAACTAATTAAGAAGCTTTTTTTTTTTTTTTTAAAGCAGTTATACTTGTGGCCTATCTAAAATCTGAATCCACTGGCTGGTACCCTAAAGCATTTTGAAAAGCTGCTCTGTGTTGTACTACCTTGAATCTAAATATAAGAAGGCTTTATAAAGTCAAGAGAGCTACTGCGCCTGTGGTCTGTAGTACTGACATCTAAGTAATCTACTAGAGATACTGGATACAGGTACAGCATTTTGGACTGGAATACTTAAAATCAATATATAAAAAAAAGGCTCTCTTGAGCCAAATTATGTGGAAAAAAAGGGGTGGCATGTAAAAAGTTTTGTGGACATGTACTTTTACTGCCTACATGCCCCAGTGGGCATGTTTTGTTTTTTTTTACGAATTTCATGCCCTGATTACATACATTGAGGATTTCTAGTTTTTTTTCTCTGTTATCTATGGTTACCCCCACCAGATTTTGCTTTTTGTGGTGCATGGGGTAGATATTTGGGGTTATGTATGGAATGATAATAATCACTGCATTAACTGCTCTTTATTACTTTATGGGGGATCTCCCCAACCATTTCCCCAATTCCTTCAAGGGGGCTGATCCAACTTAATAATTTTATGCTCATAAATATCTAGGTGAGAAGGGTACATGAGTGTGGGTGTTGCCTGAACCGAATTCTCATTATTCGTCTTGGTATTCTGTAACATTCTATGTTTGGAGGACGTTTCTATTTATATGAGTACTGCATGTGAAAATATTTAATAAACATAAGTAAAAAAAAAATCCAAACTACAGGTGCCATGAAATAAACTGTGCAGCATGTTTTCCATAAAAGGAAAAATGAAAGCTTTTCACATCAATGTTTATTCATGCACAGTTAAATATAAATAATTTGGAGGTATGACTTTTACTGCTGTAAACAGGAACGCTAGTAAGTGCAGCCAATTAGCACACATTTCCTGTCCCCTGGAAGCTAGAATATTCTAGCTCTTCAAGAACCATGCCATCAAGTGTAGCGTTTTGAGGTGTGGGAAGGCTGTCCTACCCTGAGACAGGGTCAACAGCTTGTGACTCACTGGCAGGCTGATTGGAGGTTTGCTGGACAGGGTCAGCAGGACTGGATACCAGGTCTGTCTGGCCCAGTCTGGAGCCATTAGAACCACTGTTGCAAAGTGAATAGATAACACAGTGGTTCAAACTTGTCTGTTCAAGGCCTATTCATGATTTCCCTGACCAATTCTGCTTAAGAAATCTGCCAGGACATTGGCTTTGCCTGGCAAATGCACCGCATGAATGTTTAAGGTGTATGCAAGGTCCCAGACCCTCATTGCTTCCATGTACAGTTTTGAGAACCCTGTCCATCCCTGAATGCTTATATAGAACATTGTTGTAGTGTTGTCTGTTCCAATTTGGACAGCCTGGCCCTGTAGGTGGGAGGAAAATGGCCTTCCTAGCAGTACTGCAGCAAGCTCCAAGAAGCTGATGTGTTCCAGTGACTCCTGTGGGCTCCATGTGGCACTCACTGGGGTCCTGTAGGTGGGCGTCATATCCCAGGTGTGAGGCATCTGTAGTAAGGATTTGGCAACTGCTGAAGAATAGGAATATCCTCTCTGAGGGCTCTTCCTTCTACCACGCTAGTGGCTTACTTGCTTCACCAGTGTTTTTGTCGCTGGCACAAGTCTTGAGAGTGGATCCCACCTTTGAATTCTCTTAAGTGATACTGGACATCTCTCATTTCAAACCTGGCCCATGAAACCACAGCTGCGGATGTGGCCGTGTGTCCTATTAATAACAGAAAGTCCCTTGTAGGTCCTGGCTGACCTGTCGTGAAGGACTCTGCTGCTGCTATCAGAGTTGTAACTTTGGTCTGTGGGAAAAAAGCTTTCCCTTGTAAGGTGTTTTAGCTCTGCTCCTATGAAGTCAAATACTTTAATAGGCTCTAGTTGGAACTTCTGCAGGTTTCTCAGGAATCCTAGTGACTCAAAGGTGCATTTTACAGTCTATAGAGAGCACCATGAGATTAACCAGTCAACCAGCTATAGAAAAAGTTTATTACTCCTTGTCTTCTCAGGTGTGATGCTATGACCACCAAGCACTCTGTGAATACCCTTAGCGCTGAGGTGAGGACAAAATGAAAAGCAATGAACTAGTACCGGCAGTTTCCTAGCTTGAACCAGACAGACTTTCTGTGTGAAGACTTTACTGGGATGAAGGAGATATGCAATGGGCAGACTCAAAATATGCAATTTATCTTAAGGTGTGAGGGGGCAGGACCACAGCTCACAAGTGGCAGAGCCAAGAGTGAGTTATGAAAGTCTTGCCCACCCACAAGTGATGATAAATTGCCTCTTTTGAGTCAAGCTATTGTATATTTGACACACCCACACCAGTAGTTTGCAAGTTACAGCTTTTAAATCTGCAGTTTGAAGATGCCATTTTTCTTTGATTTTAACAGCTGGCTTCAGTGCTGCACTAGGCATGGTGATGTCATCAGCATTGTGACAGCTGCCTTCTGAGTGGTTCAGTAGTCCACTGTGATGATCGTAACCTTAAATATCCATTGTGACAACAGTAGCAATAATGTTCTTTGATATGTTGTCATCACTGGCCAAGATCTCTGATCCTGTCATTTCTGCCCCAGCTCCTGTTGTGTATATAAAAACAGGCATCTTTCAGAGCCAGGGATCAGAGCCAGTGTCCTGACTGCAGATATTGTATCACTGTTCTTAACTGTGATTGTCTTGAATTTTTCTTTCTTTATATGCTTGTACCAGAGATCTAAAATGGTTTGCCACTCCCCACTTTTCCTGTGGGTGAGAAGTACCTTGAGAACAGGCACTTGCCCCACCAAGAGGCAGGGACCTTTCTACAGCTTTTGCTATCAATACCCCAACCCCCCCATTCCAACATAATTTTTTCTGCTGGATAGACTGTGCTGGGAAAATGTTTCTGTTACTGCAGTTTGGGGAATTTGAACTACAGAGAGTCTCTGACCCACTACCTCAAGAACTCATCTGTATGAGGGTAATATTTACCCATTCCTGCAGGTAATGAGCCCAACTTCACCTCACTGGCAATGGATGGGGAACCTGGGTGGAAAATGTCAGGGGTTCTGCTTTGGTTGGGGCCTGGGTGCTAGTGCTGCAGCAGCAGCAGTACGCTTTTTGCTCCTTTTGTCAGTGCTCCTGCAGTATCTCCTTTGTGGCTGATACTCCTGGGGGCATTTGGGGTATAAACTCTTGGTAAGTAACCTCTGTCTCCATGTCCATGGGGTCTATAGGCAATAGAAGGCTTTTCCTTATTGTTAGTCTTGCATTCATCCACTTTTCTTCATATATACCTGTTTCGTCACCAAAAGAATTTCCCTCAAAAGGAGAAATCTATGGCTTTGGCATCCTGGCAAAGGAAGGTAGTTCTTTACCAGGAGAATCTTAAGGACACTGCATGAGTTACAACTCTAACAGATGTCATAACAGATTATCTAAAAAGGAGCCAAACTATGTGAGAAGGCAATGAGGAAAGCCGGTGAAATGCTAGGGCACAAATGAAGAGGTATCACCAGTAGAAAACGGGAGGTGGTGATGCCGCTGTACAGGCAGTTGGTGAGGCCTCATCTCGAGTACTGTGTGCAATTCTGGAGACCTCATCTCCAAAAGGACAACTGACAAGGTGGAGGCAGTCCAGAGAAGAGCAACAAAAATGTTGCAGGGGCTACACTAGAAACCATATGAGGAGAGATTAAGAGAACTCAATATGTATATTCTGGAAGACAGAAGGGAGAGGGGGGATATGATAGAAATATTCAAATACCTCAAAGGGATCAACAGAGTTCAAGAGGGCAGTATCTTTCAGAAAAGAAGATGTGCAAGAAAAAGGGTCACAATATGAGGCTGGGGGGAGACTCAGACAGCGTGAGGAGTATTTTTTCACAGAAGGGGGGTGGATGCATGAAACAGCCTTCCAGAGGAGGTTGTGGGGGCAAAAATAGTTGCTGAATTCAAGAATGCATGGGATTTTTTTTGGGGGGGGTGTTGGGGTAGAGGGGATAAAAATGACTGTTATTTTCCTTTTTTAGCTTGTTTAGAATGACTCCAGTTTCTGGAGTATTTTTTAGTAACTGTTACAAGTGTGTGGATATTTAGCTCAATGTCCATTTTCTTTGTTATTGTGTTGTATATTATCTGTTACTGCTCTTTCCCTGTGATTGTTACCTGTTTCCTTCTAATCAAGTTTAATGAAACTTATTAAATTTGAAAAAAAAAAGAATGCATGGGATAGGCAGAAGGCAAAACTAGTGGTAGGAAGGAGGAGGTAAGCTGCAGATCAAATAGGATCTGGAGTTTATAAAAGAAGGTAGGGAAATAGGCAGACAAGGTGGGTCAGGCGGTCCTTATCTACCATCAAGTTCTGTTTCTATGTAACGCTAGCTGCAGTGTCATTAGTATCCACAGCTCAGCTGTGTGAAAAAAGTATTTAGTTGTGCCCAGGGCTGACCCTGCAGTGGCACCTAAGTCCACACTACATCACTATCTGCTCTACCAGTGAGTGCCAGAATTGTGTTCCACAATGTTTTCTGGTACTATGCTATATATGCAAGAAAGCTACCTGCCTAATGAGCAGAGAAGCTATTGCATAAACCTTCTTGGCAACAGTATCCAATTATTTTAGAGTTCTTTTCTAGAGGCTGTGTAGACAATGTGGCTTTTGCTCTCTCGCAAGCAACAGTCTGGACTACACCTTGGTGGTCAGGGTGGACATACAGGTATTCTACACCCTTTCTGTCCACCTAGAACTTTCAAATCAATCTTTCTGTCGAGGACTGCAGCTCAAGTAGGGTCAGACATAACTTCTGAAATTGCCTTGTTAAGGGATTTGTGTATGAGGACTACCAACCTCCTTGAGGGAAGCCATATCCATCATGTCCATAAATTCAACCTCCTTTTCATTCCACTCAGTGTCCTGAGGGTGTATGTTCAAAGTATCACTTGTATGTCTGACAAATGAAGAAAATGCAGCATCCTCATTATGCCCTCGAGATCCAAAATCCTGTTCAGGTGCATCCTCCTCTTGTACATAGTACTAGGGATGGGAGGGTACTAAAATATCCAACCTTCAAGACTACTCGCATGTGCCTCTAAAATACCCTAAAAATATCCAGATAAAAAATGAGTAGTTGGGTCGGGTCAGATAGTTACTACCCGAGCTATTCTACAAGCCCTGATCATAACAAAAATCATGTGAAAGACTTTTTCTTGAACTGTTACACTGTTAGGTGCCCAGAGCTGTTATACCCATGGGGGGGGAGGCACTGCTGAGGCAGGTACGAGAAGCACAGCTGTTCTTAGTGAACCTACTATTGTTTCCAAAAATTATACCCATGGCAGGCACTGCTCAGGCAGATATGAGGCACAGCTGCTCTTAGCGAGCTTACTGCTGTTTTCTAAACATGATACTCATGGCGGGCATTGCTAAAGCATAAGAGAGGCGCAGCATCTCTTAACAAGACTACTGCTGTTTCCCAAAATTATACCCATGGTGGGCATTGCTGAGGCAGATATGAAAGGCACAGCTGCTGTGAGTGAGCCTGCTGCTGTTTCCAAAACTATACCCACGGCAGGCATTGCTGTGGCAGATACGAGAGGCGCAGCTGCTCTAATTGAGCCTGCTGCTGTTTTGAAAGCTATACCCATGGCGGGCATTGATGAGGTAGGTACGAGAGGTGCAGCTGCTCTGAGTGGGGCTGCTGCTGTTTCCAGAAATTATACCCATGGTGGGCATCAAAGTTATATATTATAAAACTGATGATTGACAAAGGAAAATTAAGAGTAGTGTGGCACATGTGGCTGGCATGGTGGCAGTGGCGATGGTTCTATTCGTTCTTCAGTATCACCGTTTGCAGGCTGTTGTTCATGCTCAGGGTCAGAATCGCATAATTCAGTGTTTGGGACAATTGGAAAATTATCAGCATTCATTTCGAGAAATGTAAGCCATTCCACATTTGCAGGACTTAGCAGTGTTCTGTTGTCAGTGACTATTCTTCCAGCTGCGCTAAACATGCGTTCTGAATATATGCTTGAAGGTGGACAACTGAGGTACATTATTGCAAGAGTTGCTAGATCTGGCCATATTGTTCTCTTGTTTTCAACAGAATAAGGGATCTTCCTCGACAGCAATCACATTATGGTTTGCAAATATTCTAGGATCATTGTGCTGCATCAAGACAGTTACCAGTCTAGCAGATGAACCAGCTGCACTTTCTTTACAAGATACTAGTCCATGTTGTTGCAGGCAACTCAGAAGTGATTTGCCTTTCTGATCCTGAACATAAGATGCCCAAGAAGTAGCTGAAGATGTCCTTTCCCTCACAGATGACATTGGTGCTCGTGAAGAAGTGACAAATGTGCTATTGTCCGCATCAGAGGTGCACTCTGATGGTCTAGCAGGGTTTGACTGCTGTACATCAGTTAATGGTATTGGTGGGGCAATGTCACATTTGGTTAGCAGAAGATCTCTCCAAAACTCAATGTCTTGCCCTGCAGGAAGAATGGCTTCAATGTTCCACTTAAAGCAGGAATCTTGCAACGTAG
The DNA here is from genome assembly GCA_016271365.2 of Neoceratodus forsteri. Taxonomy (NCBI): domain Eukaryota; kingdom Metazoa; phylum Chordata; order Ceratodontiformes; family Ceratodontidae; genus Neoceratodus; species Neoceratodus forsteri. Next base: position 723,472,813 of record CM028137.1, on the reverse strand, counting down.
CCAACACATATGTGTCATTCTTAAACATGGCATTTAGTCTCTGATCAGTCAACTGTCTAAGACTCAAGTCATCTGCTAGCATAACTGCGGTGGTGTCTTCTTTTGACTGAAAGTCTTTCTTCATGTCATCAATGAAAATGTGGAGAAATCTTATTTGAGAAAGAATGTGACTCAAAAATTGCACTGTCACCACTGACATCACATGTGGCAGCTTCAAATGGTTTCCAATAAGGTGATCAACAATTCAAGTAGAGTGCAGTTGCTGAAACTGAGCATGATGTCTATTCTACCTATTTGATTTTGCATGGTGTAGTCATATGTGGCTTTTTGCTGTTCAAGAAGCCTTTCCAACATGTAAAATGTTGAATTCCAGTGGGTTGGAACTTCTTGCTTTAATGTATGCAATGGTAAGTTGTTTGACCTCTGCAGCCCCATCAGGATTTTTTGTCCTTTCACAGAGTGACTGAAACACCTACATATTTTCCTAGCAAGACCTAACAGTTTTCAACATTTCTGTTTCCATTTAAGAAATTATGGATGAGAAGATTTAAACAATGTGCAAAACAAGGTATGTGTTGGTAGTTCCCATCTGTAATGGCTTTGACTATGTTGGCACCATTACCTGACACTATGAACCCTGGAGATAAAGAATATGAAGTAAGCCATTCCTGGAATGGATTCTGCTGCTCCTGCAAAATATTCATAGCAGTGTGGTTTTCCTCAAACATGGTTACACATAATAAAGCCTGCTTCCTACTGCGTACAGTACAGCAGGGATTATTTCCTGACTGAAAACTTGCCCAATGAGCTGTAACAGTCATGTAGTCAATTGTCTGGTTGCTGGTCCATATATCTGTACTTACGTGAATCTGCTTCACCCCAGAGAGTTTCTACTGCTTAATAACTGCAGTACAGGCCAATTCACACAACTGTGGAATAGCTTTTTTCTGAGAAATATGTTGTACAGGGAATGGTGTACTGTGGTTCAGTCCAGTTCATGAACTTGAGGAAATCTTTTTGGGCAAGAAAAGCAAAAGGGAGTTGACAATTGACCAACAGCTCTGCAATGGCTCTATTTAACAGCAAGCATGTTGGATGCTTGTGGGTAAATGTTGATGTCCTTGCAACACTTTCTTTTAATGATGGTTGATGAGAATCACCAGATATTCTTAATCTGGGGGGATTGTATTTTTCACACCTTTTCACGTGGAGTGCTACTTTGGGATTTTGTAGCACTTGATGGTGTCAGAAGAAAATAATTTATGTTTGTCTGGGAAGACTGCAAGGACCCATCAAGTGATTCAGTATCAGTTCCTGCTTCTAGTTCATTATCATTACAGTCACCACCACCACCACCACCTCCACTACCACCCATACGACTCACTCTGTCCCTTGCCGCGTCCTTTTCAACTAGGAGTTTTGCCTTTGCATTTCATATCATTGCTGATGTTCCAAAATTTCTCACTTTACCACCATGATGGACACTCTTTCATGTAGAGACTGCATACAGCATGAGAGTTGTCTGCAGGGTCAATATAAAATAAATTCCACACAAAAAATTTACCTTTTGTACTTTGTACTGTGGTGCCTGGCACTATTTCTTGCACAATCAAGGAACCTGGAGGAAACCCTACACTGCCATTTCCTTGTTGACATAAACTTCTCATTCATGCTCATCTTCTTATTCTTAAGTTCAGCATATGATTTTTTTCTGCACTTGCCTCTCATGCTTTACAGCGGCATCCTGTCCTGTCCCCTCATTGAAACTACAGACCTCACTGCCACAAGATTTAGAAGAACTGGAAGTGCTGTCATCATAAGATGGGACATAGCCTAGGTTACCCATTCACAGTCCTCACTATCATCACCACCTTTAATCAGCATTCGCTGCCTCAGCATCTCAGCTTATATTTGAGGAGGATGCCTCCTTGTCTTTGCATGCTGCTTTAACAGCTGGAAGTATCCTGGCACATGTGGCAAAACCTTCAGTACATCTACGAGTAACTCCAGTCGGTTCTTTCTGAAAGTCTATTATCATTCACTGCTAACATGCTTTTTTGATTCAGGAGGACATTTAGTGCCAGTCCTGGTGATGTTATCGTTGCTATGTTCTTCATTAGTGCTATGATTCATACTGCTCACACCATTTTCAGCTGCATGTGCAGTAGAACTGTGCTTCCTTTTAGTAGATTTAGACTGGGAAATACAAGACACAGTAGACACAGCTGTGAAAGGAATGAATGTTGTTTCACTAAATGCTGCAGAGACAGACAGTCTATGTCACAGACTGTAATAAATGATAGGGCTCAGGGCACTTAATGCAGTGTAATACAGCCTAAATGGCTTTTGTTATACTGCAGAGAGACATCACACACAGTGTAGCTATATCACCATCGTAATAAATGACAGGGCTTGGGGCACCTAACAGACAGTGTGATACAGCCTAATGACTTTCACTATCCTGCAAAGACACAAGTAGCTGCCAGTCAGTGCCTTTTGTCCCCCCATCCCAGCTCCATCCCTGCGCAGCACTGTACTGAATGATCACCAGTTCCCCCTTCAGTCCCTAACCCCTTGCTCCATTAAGAACTTTGTTTTTAAAGTAGGTTAACCTTTTGCTGCAATTTAGGCAAAAACATGCAGAGCGAGCACCCAATTCCTTCCTCTCCATCCCGACTCCACTGCTATCTGTGCAACGGGCTCACAGTAGATGGAGCACAGATACCAGCACTTCACCAATAAGACTGTCACCCTCATAGGTCTCATAGGTAGGTACAGAGCTTTAATAGACAAAAGTCCTTTTGCTCACCATATCAAGAATATCCCGCTATTTTATGCTCACTGAGATAGTTGTCCATCTGTTCTTAAATATGTTCATGCTATCACTAGCCACTACCTCCAATGGGAGCATGTCCCAAATATTAGTTATTCTCAGAGTTAGCCAGGATTTCCTTTTACTTAATCTTGGACATTCCACTTCTAGTTGGAGGGGATGAGCCCTTGTGCTGTATGTTAATTTCCTAAAGTTTAGCCCCAGTAGTTCCCATAACCCAGGGTCTATAGGTCACCCCAGTGACGTGTGTTCCTTTCTGCTGTGAGTGCTCACGAAGGACCCAACATACTGCCTGTTCCCAGCCTGTGAAGAGTCCCAGGACCCCACAGGCTGCCTGCAATGCCCGTTTTACAAAACATTACCCATTACCCATGTCAAAACTACCCAACCCATGAAGTACACTGTTATGTCAGGTAGGACAGTAAATTACCTGAACCACCTACCCGGCAAAAAAATTGCCGATACCATGGGATAGGCATAAGGGAACCCTAGAGGTGGTAAGGAGAGGCTGAAGCCGATAACCACATGGGGAAATCGGCTGCCAAATAAGGTGGGAAAATCGGGCAGACTAGATGAGCCTGGTGGTCCTTATCTGCCAACAATCTTTATGTTTCCATGACACCCAATCTACCCGATCCAGCTACCCAACAAGTAGCCCATCCCCACATAGTACTCTTTTCTTCCTCCACAGACAGATAGGCTGAAACATGAGCTGGGGAGGTGCATAATCCCACAGCCTGGATGGCTTAGAAACATTGGCACATTTTTATTATGTCTTCTGATAAGGGTATATTTTTGTTTTTATGTTGGTTCGCGCTTGCTCGCCAGCCAACATATTGCAGTACTAGCAGATTTGGAGGTGCAGTCACTGTGGGCGAACGCAGAGCACGTATCAGTAGGTGCGTCCCTCATTCCCCAATAAGGCAGCATGCAGGCGCCACACCAGAAATACATAATGTGGCGAGCACATCTAAGGAAAGGTTCGCTGCAATGAGAGCCAAGCTCGTCAGGCAGCGGCACCTCCCACCATGCCTTTCCTTGTGAAGCATGCTAGTAAACATGGCGGCACTGCACCGCCTGCCACAATGTCGACTTCGGGGGTGCCCAGTCTCCCTGTCGGCATGCCCTGAATTAGTTTATGTGCCAACGGGGGAGCCCACTCCTCGTCGGCATAATGCCCTCCCCATTTGTTGTGTGCCAAGGGGATGCCCAATCCCTTGGCTCTAGCCCCTCCCTTCGAGCAGTGCCGACGGGGTACCTAATCCCCCATTGGCTAGCCCCCAAACACTCAGGTTTAAAGCTGGGAGCCCACCCAGTGTGCCAAATGCCCCTGTAAAAAAAGTTCCATAATGTTTTTTTCACCCTGTAAAGAAGAAAACAGTTCCTCATGGTCTGTCTGCTCCGCCCCCAACCGCCCACCCTCTGGTCCCTGCCTCCCCACCCTCCTCTCCCCATACTTACCTCCAGAGTCTGGCTAACGATCTTCGTGGACCAGGAACACGTCTGCACTCTTCAAAGCCGACTGCGAACTGAAGAAATGCCGGTAAGCTGTATAATGGCATAAATAGGGTTTTTTCAACTTTGGTGCATACAGTAGCGGCTCTAGCCACAAATGGTTACCAGGGCACAGCTGGGGCACAACAGATGGCAGCCAGGGCACTGATATATTGTTACTATGAGGGAAGCTCTGCACCATATGGGGCACCAACTGGGGCACAGCATTTTTTTACCAGGGCACGTGCCCTGGCGGGCCCTGGTGTAGAGCCACCACTGGGTGCATATCTCAGGCATTTTTTGGAATTTTTGCACCAAATTTTCAGCATGGGGTTATTAGGGCCCCTCCTCATGAATTCAGTCACTGTCATGGTGTTATTCGGTCCTGAAAGGTAATTTGCGGTCACTGTGCGGAATCACCTTTTGGGACCGATTATAGACAGTGCCGCTATTCAGGAGGTGGGCTCTAAAAGCCTATGTTACAAATTTAGTGAAAAAATCAAAACTATACTTTCTTGGAGCGATGCTAGCAGTTTCCACACACGCCAGAATCTCATGAATCTGTAATATTTTCACTCCAGATTTTCAACATTGGTATTTTCTCCACACCTTCTTATGAACAGTATAGCTGTCATTTTACATATCCTGACTGAAATGCATTCTCACACTTCCAGTGCAGAATACAGCGCGGTCGCTGTACGAAATCAGTTTTCAGGAAGTTTGAGAAAATGGCAGTGACACTGTTCATAAGCAGAGGTCCTACAATGCATATGTTGAACATTTGGTGCTGAAAGTCCATAAAATGACTGTGTTACAAGCATGCATTGCGCAGTTTCCACGCACCCTTGTAACTTCGCAAATTTGCAATATTTCATGCCAGATTTTCAACACTGGTATTTTTTCACACCTCCTTATGAACAATACAGCTATCATTTTTCACATCCTGCCCAAAATGTGTTTTCGCACCTGTGGCGCAGAATGGCATGGTCATTGTGGGAAATCAACTTTTGGGACAGATTAACAAAATCACAGTGCCACTGTTCATGAGGGGAGGTCCAAAAATGCCTATGTTGAAAATGTGTCTCTTCAGGGTGGGGGTGAGGTTGGCGTCAGTTCAATACTTCATTGCCATTCCTATTATGCATCTCTAACTCCTGCACTACCAATGCCAATGCCAGCAAGACAACATTCGGCATTGACAAATGCTTGTTTTTTATCTGCCTGCTTTTTCTCCATTCAGGAGTGGCAGTGACAATCTTGTCTCTAAATTTCTTTTTAGTTACCATTTCCCATGCCTGCTGTGAGGCTCTTTAAATTTATGCTTTTGCAATCAATGAATTCAGGGTTCCCCATTCAGACACCCTGACATCTGATCCATCTTTGCTATCCCTTTCAAATGGCCGAGCAGCTTCATCTCTCTTCTTGTGACTCTTCACATATTTTGATGCTGCGAAGCAACAGACCCTTCTGATATGTTCTCTCCACCATCACTGGGAACTCCTACAGAGTCTTTGTTATTTTTTGGAGAAAAGGAGGCAGACTGAGATGCCATAATGGCTTCTAATTTATTTTCTTTATTTTGTGATGGGGAGGGGACAAAACAATGCAGAAATTCACAAAAAATGAAGTTGTGATCTTATCACAGGCACTTTACTGTACCTAGTGCTCTTGGCATCTGTCTTTGCCAGGAATGAAAAATTAGCCTGTGAATCCCACCCAAGACTCTCTGCTATGCCAATTCGGTGAGATCCTAGGAATAAATAAAACAAACTATTCAAAAAACAGCTAAAAATAGCTTAAAGGCAAGAAGCCAGTAGTAAAAATATTTATGTTAAACTGTGTCAAAGGTCAAATCACAGCTTTCTCTACTACAGGAAGCAATTAATTAGGGTGAAAGGGCACAGAGTGAAAATAGAAAGTAAAAGCACTTTCATTTCTCAGTCTGCGGCTCAACAAAATTGGACCATTTACACAAAATTAGATAAGAAGTAAAAATAGCCAGAAAAAAAAAAAACATGTGGTCGCCAATGTATTACACAAACATATCCTAAGGCAGGGTTAGTAAACAATTCTAACTAATGCAGGGTAGTAAACAATTTTACCAGCTAACCATTTTAAAAATAACAAAACAACTGGAGATCCAGTTATACCTTAGCTATGCTGGGGGCAACCTTTCTCTCCAAGCGAAGAAACAAATCTTGTAACTGCCAGGGTGGAAAGTGGCTACAGAGTTTTTTTGAACACCTACAAGTGTACTAAATTCTGTCTCTGGAGTCTCTATGGAGACTGAAGCATAGTGAAACCATAAGTGAGGGATTCCTGGGGTTAAAACTCTTGTGCTTCTCCCGACTGCCTGGCTATCTAAAGTGCTCTTACTTATTAGAAACCCTGTTTATCCACTCCAACAAATGCACTGTTCCCCAGCACATTCCGATAAACAAGGTACTTGCATGGGTCACACTTTTTTGGCACTGGCCCATCTGGCAAAGTGGTATCAATTTGCACCGCCCCTCCTTAAGATTTTACACTGACCCAATGCTATAATGAGGATTATGGTGGGGGGAGGGAAAAAGGAAGGAGGAGGACTCCCTCTCCCAGTTCTTTCAGTGTCTGTCAGGTATTGAGTGGCACCCCCTCACTCGCCCCACAAGTTCTCCCTGATGTCCAGCAGCCCCTCCCCCCACCTCGTTCCTAATGGCAGCCACCACAAACCCTCTGCGAGCTTCCTCGACCATCTGCCATCTAAGTCGTGCAACAGGTATTGCAAATAACTGTTCAGCTAATGCTTGAAGGAAATTACTAAGAAAATGGTTTTGGCATTATAGACCTGTACCCTTAATGCCCCACTAGTCATCTGCAGCCCAAATAAAAATGTTGTAGATTATCCTGCTCAGGAGGGAAGGGACTGTAAATGGTGCCAAACCAGCCAGTCGATCCCTTCTACTTACCAGTCCGCCGGCCACGTCCCCGTGCTGAGATGTTTTGTGACTTGTAAACAGAGAGAGCATGGGGGTGCAGCATACCCCATATAAATCTGTGGGGGACATTTTCAAAACAGTGCAACCTGTGATAAAAATGAAATCTAACCCTTTGTTATGTTGTTTGTGGGACGCTGATGCATGAAAGTTGACTTGACGAACCTAGTATCCCTTCCGACTTTACTACGCAGTATGTGGCTGTTTCACCCCACAACAACTGCCACACAACTCACCTGCATAAAGAATTAAACAGCTGCACAGAACAGGGAAGACTGCCATCTCTCTGTGTCATTAATATAGGCAAAAGAGGATGAACCATTTTACTACAATGACTTGGCTCTTTCCTACAGTACAGGACTCCAAACCAAAACCAAATGCAAACCATCCTCAAGAGAAGTCAATATTCAGCCTCCTCAGAAGTGGGGCTTGAATCACACTTTATGCATATTATCAGCTTTCCCCAATAACGTTTTGTATGTATTATTGTGAACCAGTGAAAATGTATACGTATCAAACATATCAAAAAGAAGCTGCAACATTTTTTTAAAAGGAGGGACGACATTTGTGACAGAAATACTCACCACCTGGCTTTTTTTGTTAAAACCATCACTGAACACTTATTCCTCTGTCATAATGATCTAGGGTTTGGACCTGAAAATTGGGTAACAATCTTCGTGGCAGAAATCTACAAACCCTGCAATTTTTTTTTAATCCTACCAAGTAGCTTAAGCTACAGTGTATCAAAAACATATAAACCTCTCCAAATCAAAGGGGGCATGAACAATGATTGCCTCTATTGCACCCTCTTAATTTCATCAGAATTTAAAAGTCTAGTGTGAAAACCTCCTTGACTCCATTTCAAAGGTCATGACCTCACTCATGTAAGGCATCCTGGAATTTTTTGATGTTTTAAGTTCTAAAGTCTGCAGCACTTATACTGTATTAGTGTTGTTGCTGTCCTCTGCAGTCCATATGTTCTTGTCTTATGCTGGTCATGAAACTTTTCAAGGCATAGTAAGTGCCCTGCTGTTTTTCTGTGTTTAAAGTGCATCCAAGTTAGAAAAAAAAATGATTTTATAGAATACAGAGAATTCACAAGACATGTAACAGAACTGAACGAGAGTATAACTTCTGCTGGCGTGTGCAGATATGCATCATCAACTCCCATGATGCCTTGCATGAGTGGGGTCACGACCTCTGCAATGGAGACAAACAGGTTTTCACAGTGGGGCAAAACAGAATGAACAACAAATCCAGCAAAGTGTAGCACTCCAGACCTTTGAAGTATAAAATGATCACTCGGAGGACCGCCAATGCTTTTTAAATCAAAAGTACTTTAATGTGAACAGCGAATCTTCACAGTAGAAAATTTCAAATACTCAGCCTGAGCTATGGCTATTTGCCCCAAGCAGCGGTAGTTCGTACTAGAAATGTTGTACTGTAAGGACTTGCTGTTCACATTAAAGCACTTTGAATTTAAAAAGCATTGGCGATGTGAAGGGGGCTGGCTGCCCTGTTGTGTTTAGCACCAACCCTGCACCAATTTTCTTTGATTGGAGCTCTGTTGAAGCAAAACAGAGTAAAGCAACCTCATTTGTATTTAAATTAGAGTGAAACTGAGGGAATCATTACTCATGCCTATAAACACAGGTATACAGAAAATAGGTTGAGGGGACTTTCGGGGAAGAAACATCTACCTGCCCCAGTGTCTGCTGCCCATCTCCAGACTGGTATGGGCAGAATTTTTTTTTTTTTACTTTACTTCTGCCTTGGTGCTAGTGGTACCACTGGTGTCTCCATTCTTTGCAGCTACTCCAGGTGTCCAGCAGCACCCCACTTCCAAACCCACTGCAGCTTTACAGTGCCTATCTACATTCCCACTAAATCCTTCCCACTGTCCCTGCTGTCAAGCAGTACACCCTGCCAACTCCCAACTTATCTTGAAAGTGGCATCTGCAGTACATCCCCAGTACCACTGAAGATCCTGCTGCCCAAATCCCCGCCTCCAACAGCAGCTTGCACAACCCCTACGAAATGTTTGATAATGAGCTTGGCAAGTGGAGGGGATGGGAAGAAGGGGTTGCCACTATGATGTCAAGGACTGTCTGGAGAATAGCAGGGTGAGTCCTGTGGGTACCAAAACTTGTATTATAACAAGGTGAGAAAGTGGTGGCACTGGACTCCAGGGAATGCTTGGCACAAGGTAGGTAGTGTGAGGGATGGCAGCTGTATTGGACTTCAGGGACTACCAAGAACAGTGTGGGTAAAGGAGGCTGGTGTCACAGCACTCCAGGGACTGTTCAGCATAGGGGATGGTGAGTGAGCGGATTCCATAGGACATCAGTAGGGCCAATCCCCCCCCCAGGCTTTTGCTGTCCCAAACTGTAGAAGTGGATAGGAGCAGAAGCCTACTCAGAAACAAAATTGTTGCAATAATTGTACCCTTTCAAAGCAAATATATTAAAAATATTTGTTCTTTCACATCACTGGTCATTTTTGGGAAAACAAGAATTATAAACTAACTTAGAATGTTGGCACCAAATTACCTCAGAAATGAACTAGTCAGAACTGCAAACCATCTGCTTAGCTAATCAAGGCATACAATGCTTCTTCCCCCCAAATTCAATTGCCTTAATGCCAAACATGTTCCAATTGTCAAGCATGCAAAAACAGTAAATTGTCCCTGCTAGTAAACCACTGACATAAGCCAATCGCCATCCAGCATAGCAGGTAATTCTGCAAGAAACGCCTACTGTAATGCGAGTCAGGTCAATTAGTAGCCCAAATGTTTAAAAGTTGTACTTGGGAGTCACATGATGCTCTCAACCAAGTAGTTGCTCTTCCTCAGCTCTCCCTTCCACTCCACTAGAAATTCATTAAAAACTACCTTTTCCAAAGCGTCTTCACCTTATCTGAGGTGGACATTCTATTTTGTAACCTGCCTGGAGTATTCCACAGAAGTTTTAGGCGGATTCTCTCTACAATGTCAGAAGTGGAGATAAAAAAAGCTGGCCCATGCCACACTCTCCCTCAGACACTGGACAAGAATGTCAAGCGGCCGAAGGCCCAAGGTTCGGGATCCGGCAAAAATGCCACTTCCACCACAGCTCCTGCTCCACTCTCCGAGGAGTGTTTTTTAAAGGAATTTGTGCCGTTCAGAGATTCACTTAAAGAGCTCACAGAGAAGCTGAAATTATTTCAATCCGACCATGGGGACATGGGCAAGACGTGTGGGTGATCTAGAGGTCAGATCCTTCTTCCTTGAGAAATGGAAGAAAAGTAGCGAGTCAGAAACTACTCTCCTGTGGCAGAGACTACACAAGCTGGAGGTCAAAATGGAGGATTCAGAGGGGAGAAACCGGCGCAACAACTTAATTGTTTTCAGGCTCCCAGAAGCAGTGGAGGGAGCTGCATCGATTCAATTTGCACAGAAAATCTGGAAGAGGACTGCAGGTCCCTCTCCGAACAGTCCTGTATACATGGTGGAGCGCACCCACCACTCCTTTCACCCGAAACCTCCAACAAGCTCTCCCCTTCACCTCTTCATGTTCAAATTACTCAGTTTTCTTGACAAGCAATATATCCTACAGAAGACTCAGGATCTAAAGGAGATTCTATAGGAGGGTACATAATTGAGAGTGCCCCTAGATCTCCCAGCGGGAACCCACCAGAAACGTGCAGCCTTTCACCCTGTGGCGGCTAAGCTTATTGCCGCGGGGATTGAATTTAAACTGTTTTACACATCTCGTCTGCAAGTGCTGCTGCAAAACACCTGGCCCTCCTTTGAGATGGTGGACTCGGCCACTCAAGCTCTCAAGAAACTGCTGCCAGAGCTTTTCAAGGAATGGTGAACTATATGGTCACTGTGCAGTGTTGTGTTCCTGGACGGATGGCTGTGTGTTTTTCTTTTTTGCTGCTATTTAATCTGGATCCACTGTGCTAGATTTTATTTTTCACTGCCCTCCCTGATTCTTGGACTCCTGGATGGACCTCTCCCATTAGGCTATGATTTTCCCCCTCCATTTCCTCTGTGTTGCCCTGTGAAGGAGAAGTTCTAAGGACCTTTTCATTTTTTTGCTGGCAGTTTCTTTCCTGCCCTTTTCCAGAAAGAAAGATCACTCTTCTACCAGGGATGATTTACATATCCTGTGCTCCTTCGGCTGTATTTCCCTGTTCGTCGCAGCTTGAACTATTCCCTGAACATTGGACCTGTTATATTGTGCTGTGCTCCCTTTGTCTGCCGTATCAACGGATTCCCCCACAACTAACACTGCCCTTGTTCATCTTTATTGGCACTCCTTTTCTGGCTGGTGGAGTGCTATGTATACTGCAATTGGACGGTCCCTGGATTAGTACTCTGTTCTTCAGTCATCTGCTCCTGCTCCTTAGACTGGTGCTTTGAATGGACTGCCAATATGGGTTTGACTTTGTCATCTTCCCGACGTCTGCCACTCAGAGCCTGCACCTCATTTGGAGATGGACCAGAGCTCTTCACTGGATCCTCAGAACAGGACATCGTCAGGTATCGTCTGGTTGAGTCCTGCTTCTGGGTTCTTGCCCAGGTGGATTCTCTCCTCTGTATTTTTCTTTGGAGGAAGGATACCACCTGTGCTGTGGGCCTAGGGCAGTGCAACAGCTGCATCATTAAAGCTGTTATTCTTGCGGGACTATTTGATCATTTTTCTAGGCTGCAGAGGACTCTGGAGTTACACTGTCACAGTTTAGCAGTCTCTTGGTTCTGGTTTGTTTTATACCATTGGCATGGCTATAGCACTTTAGGAGGCAGCTCCTAGCATTGGGCTACTTTTGCCCCTGGGGTATTAACTATAAGTTTTTATATTTATACCTATACGATGTTCCTTCCATGTCTTGTTATGTGGAGTTATTACTGTTGTCTTCAGTACTGGCTTACATTCTCCTTATGGACTGATATATATTTTCCAAAATTGTTCTTAAACTGGTCCTATTGGTGGGGTGTGGAAGAGGTTACGCAACTTTTATTCCTGTTTAATGTGTCACTAAGACAGTGTATGTAGTTCAAGATAGGTCAGTATGTGGGGTGGGGAGAGAGTGTTTTGTGGGTTGGGCATGGGGCTATGCCAGGTTGGAGGGTCATACGCCAGTTCATTAAGGGGTATGGGGTTGTTTTTCGTTGGATGGGGGATGGTGGTGGGGGAATGAATTGGTATTTTTGCTGGTTTTGGTTTTTAGCACTTTTTGCTTGGGGGTAGAGGTGGGGAGGTGGGGGATGTTTTGATCTGACTTGGTTAACCTGGTCTTTTGCATGTTACTCATTTATATGGGGATTGTTGTGGGTTGTTTGGGTTGAGGGTGGGGGGTTGGGGCTTTTCTCTGGAGGCTGGCTGACAGGATACCCAGGTTTTTGGGTCCTTCAAGTGGGGCTTGTTTATTTTTCCAACTCCACCTATACTTTATAACACAGTATGGCCCATAACTTTAAATACTGTTCCTGGAATATAAAAGGGGCCCAATCCCCCACAAAGCATAATAAAGTGTTGTTACATCTTCATAAGCTGCAAGTTGACGTGGCCTTTCTTCAAGAAACCCATCTTCCTCCAGCCCAGGTTCAGTTGTTACGACATTCCTGGGTTGGACAGGTGTTTGGCTTCAGAACAGACTCTCGCAGGAAAGGTGTGGCTATTTTGGTGTCCAGGTCTGTCCCATTCCATCTCCTCCAGGAACTGAAAGACCCTCAGGGCAGATATATTTTTGTGAGAGCCCTATTGGGACATCTGGAAATAATTTTGGGATCCGTCTATGGGCATAATATGGAAGACCTCTCCTTTTTTTCCCCAACTGTTCTCTCTATTGTCCGCTTGGGCCTCTCTCCCCATGATCTTTGCAGAGGACTGGAATGTGGTTCTAAATAATGATCTGGACAGGACCTCAAGGTGTGGTCTAGCTCTCAACCTGAGCCAACTTGCCCTGCGAGACCTTATTGATTATTTAGGGCTTGTTGACCCCTGGAGGATCTTGCACCTGGCTGCAAAAGAATATTCATTTCACTCTATTCCACATAATTCCTTTTCCCGTACTGATTTTTGCTGAGTACCGAAGCACTGCCAGGTGTTGTTTTGAGCCATTACAGTGCCAAGGTGGTGTCCGACCACCACCCAGCTATATTACAGGTTAACCTTGCCCCCTCTCTGGTAAAAGATAAAACATGGTGCTTTAATAATCAGCTATTAAAACTCTCAGAAGTGGTTGAAAGGTTACACTTAATTTCTGAATTTTTCACTCTTAATTCACCTATAATGCCAAAGCTCGACATCCTTTTGGGCCCCTTTAAATGCACCATTCAGGGTGAAATTATACGGTTGGCCACCAGACGGAAGAGAGAGTTATCTCAGGCTACCTCCTCTCTCTTGTCACAGATTAGAGTGGCTGAGCGGGAGCTATCCGATGTTTCCCCACCATTAGAATGGGAGCATCTTGAGGCCCTTCAGGCCAAGTATAATGCCTTGCTTGGAGACAGGGCTGAGCATCTCCTCTTGTGGACTAGAGGCAAAGATTTTGACCAAGGAGAGAAGGCCAGAAGGCTCCTCGCTCTGTACCTGTGTACTCAACAGGTGGACAGGATTGTTCTATATCTCCGGTCAGCTTCCAGTCACCTTGTCACTTCTCCTAGAGCTATCATCTCACTATTTCAGACCTTTCATCACTCTTTATATGAGGCCCTTCCAGATCCTTTTGATCTCACCTGCTTTAATGACTTCCTTCAGGATCTAGACCTGCCCTCACTGGGTGATGCACAGATCGAGCTGTTAAAAGCCTCCTTGATCTTATCGGAGGTATACGAGGTGATAGACTCTTTAGCCCCGGACAACTTTTCTTTGGATTTCTATAAGAAATTCAAGGAGCCATTAGCACCACACCTTTTGGACATGTTCCGGTATGTTTTTTCACAAGGCCTTTCAGATTTTTCATTTATGGATGCTATTATAGTGGTTCTGCCTAAACCAGACTGTGATCACTCACTGGCCTATAATTACAGACCCATATCCTTAATCAATGTGGACTTAAAAATCCTGGCTAAAATTCTGACCACTAGGTTAAATTCTATTTGGGATTGTCTTCTTAGTAGGGAGCAGGTGGGATTTGTGTCCAGTCGATTGTTCGCTGATCACCTTCGGAAACTCCTGCATCTTATCTCAATGTTCAGGGATTCTCCCATCCCATTGGTTCTGGCTTCCCTGGATGCAGAGAAAGCCTTTGATAGAGTCTCCTGGGACTACTTGTTCCATCTGCTCCCTAGATATGGTTTTCCCTCTGAATTTATTTGTTGGCTCAGGGTGCTCTACACTAGCCCCTCGGCACACATTCTTTGTATCGGGGTATTATCTGACTTATTCCCCTTGCAGCAAGGAACACATCAGAGCTGTCCCCATCCCCATTTTTATTTAAAATATACATTGAGCCACTGATTAGAAAAATTAATTTGTCCCCCCAGGTCCATGGTATTCCTTTAGGATTATCACATTATAAGTTGTCTGTTTATGCAGATGATATTCTTCTGCACGTTACATCTCCTCTATTTCATTACCAGCTGTTTTGGATATTATAACCCAGTTCGGTATCATTTCTAACTATAAGCTAAATTGTTCCAAAACAGAGGTTATGCCCTTGAATGTTGCTGCTACTCGGCTAGTGTGGAGCACCTAGGCTTTCTTTGGGTTAAGGACAAACTTAAATATTTGGTTGACCTAGATCGTTGATCTTTGTTGCCATTGTCTCTCTGGGGCCATTTGAACATCCTTAAAATGAATGTTCTCCCTTGGATTTTATAGCCTCTCATAATGCTTAACCTGGTTCTGCCAAGGTATGGTTTCTCCACATCAATAGAATTTTCTCTAAATTTCTCTGGTGGGGGAAGCTCCCTCGAAGGGCTCTGGTTAAGCTTATGAGATCCAGAGAGGCTGGTGGTTTAAAGGTCCCCAACGTTTACCGTTATTATTTGGCCATACACTGCTCCTGCTATTTTTTCTGGTTCCGCCCGGCCTTAGTGGGGGTCGGACCATGTTTATGTCCTCCATTGGTTGGACATTGACAGCACATTGTGCTTCCACTTAGGTCTGAATCCCTGTGCTCTTTTGTACAGTATGCTCCCTCCAAAAAGATTCCTGTCTCTTTAAAGGACACTCCTATAGGCCATTTTCTTCATGCCCACAAACAATTATGTCTCCTGTTAAATTTGGACCCCTACTTAGACACTACCCAACCCATTTTAGGAAATCCTAACTTGAAAATTGCTGGGAAGGTGTTGACTCGGACGGCCTGGCCCTCTTTGGTGTTTTTGTCTGTCGAGCAACTGAAGAATGCTGGCAAGCTTATTACTTTTTCCGAGGCTCAACAGAAATTTGGTTGGCCCTCATCCATGTGCTTCAAATACTTCCAACTCAGGCACATGCTATTTCATCATTTTGGTGCTGTCTGGCCTAGAGTGTACGGGGACAAATTGCTCCCCTTGGTATCGGTTGCCCCTACATCCCATGCTATAGCTTTTTACCACACATAGTTGCGGGAGCTCTTTGCTGAGAAGGAATCTAGCTTTTTCTACTTTTGGGATCAGGCTCTTCCTTCTCAGCGAGGCCCTCGCAATTGGTCCCAGATCTGGAAGGCCATTTATAGACATATTACTTGGGACAGGTATCGTTTCATGCAATTTCAAATTTTACACAATATGTTTTACACTCCGACTAAACTTTATAAAATGGGTAAACTGGCTTCAGACTTATGTACCAGATGTCAGGATGAGCAGGGTTCATTACTCCACATTTTTTGGACCTGTGAAAAGGTTATGGCTTTTTGGGAGGATATCAGACAGCGC
This sequence comes from Neoceratodus forsteri, assembly GCA_016271365.2. Taxonomy (NCBI): domain Eukaryota; kingdom Metazoa; phylum Chordata; order Ceratodontiformes; family Ceratodontidae; genus Neoceratodus; species Neoceratodus forsteri. The sequence goes on along the minus strand of CM028137.1, from coordinate 723,456,660 downwards.
CTGGATCCTTTATTGGGGCTTGACCAGGCTTTCATGCCTGAGATCTATATTCTGGGGGACTTTGCTGGAGTCCTACTTGGCAACCAGAAACCACATATTGCTCTAATATCAGCCTGTGCCAAGAAAATTGTTCTTCGGCATTGGTGAGATCAGACCACCCTACTTATGTGGAACGGTATCGGGAAATGCTTTTTGCTTTGCAGGCTGGACATATTATTTCAAATATGTCAGACTCCAAGAAGAAATATATTCAGGTATGGGCACCTCACTATACTCTGTCGACCCTTGGTACTCGGTGATGGTCAGTCACTTAGGGCTCTAATGCCTCACTACCCTGGAATGAGTTGGGACTGGTCATGGCTGGACCTGCATATTAGCATGACATCCCCTTCTTTTTCAAAAATAAGATGTTACCCTTTTATTCTGCCCCATCTGTTACTGTCTTTGTTATTCTTGGGATTATGTCAATCTCAGAGAAAAAGGAGAGGGTTGGGGGAGGGTTTTTTTCTTTTGGGGTTAGGTTGAGGGGGGGCTAGGTAGGATTGTTACCTCTACAGCTTGATTGGAATAACTACTGACTCTAGATTACCTAGTTGTAATTGTTATACACTCATGAATAAGTTGGGTATTGACCATGTTATTGGTTACTGACTCGAATATTATGTATCACTTGTTTTTCTCTGATTATTGCTTGCTTCTTTCTAGTCAAGCTTAATAAAGGTCATTAAATTTGAAAAAAAAAGTTGTACTTGGGAACCAGTACCAGAAATAAATTTACTGGAGTATCCACATCTAAATTCAAGAACTGGGCTGATGTTTAAAGAGCCACTGATGACACAAGTGGTACATTGCAGAATCCAAATAAGTATACTCCCAGTAAATCTCATACCAAAACCTAGGTTTTTACGTTATTTTGTTTTAAAGTTATTAGCCATTTTGTAACTTTGATTGCACTACCTGTGCAATAAAGGCAGGTGTCAGTAAAGAGCTGATGATGATGTCATGTAAGGACCTCAAAGTCTAGTAATCCCTGTCAGCAAGCTTATATGACCCATTTCTCCAAATTTGTAAAGATCATGTGCAATGGTTCTCACAAGTAAAACGGCAGCACCAGTTAGTAAACATTGCTATAAAAACTATATATGTTTCAGATTTTGTAACAAAGTTGATAACATTGTATTATTCAATGCTGTTTTTGTGTGGTCTATTTCTCCAGGGTAGCTGGATGCTAAGTCAGCATGCCTCCAGGCTGCTGAAGCCATTTGGAGTGCTACTCTGATGTGCCTGTTAGGAAACTGTATTTGCGGATAGTATTGTAATGTTGATACAGTAACTTCATTGCTGTTTTGTCATTGTCTGCTTTACAATATGTTTTAATAGTAGCCTTATATATATGTAAATTCCTACTGTGGGTGGAAGTGTTAGCTCTGGTAAAATGATCATTGTAATTTAGAGTAGAACATAGATGAGTCTGCCCACCCCATTGACAAGGAGATGGGATAATTGTTTTAAATTGCCATTCTTAGAAGTTGCCTCAATTGACTGATAGGTGTGAATGAGCTCAGCCTTTCAACACATCAGAAACTTATTCAGTCTGCAAACCTCTCAACAGCGTGCTATGACCCAGCATTCAGCAACCCAGGAAAAAAGGACCTCAATAAAAAGTCACCCAGACAAAATATTGTCAGTTTTGTTACAAAGCCTGAAACACAACATTTTTAAAGCAATGTTTACTAACTTGTGCTGCCTGTTTTACTTATGAAAACCATTGCACATGATCTATACAACTTTAGAGAAACATGTTCTATAAGCTTGCTGACAGGAAATACTAGACTGTAAGCTCCCTAGATGACATCAGCAGCGGCTCTTCACTGAAACAGGCTTTTTTGAACAGGTAGTGAAATCAGGGTTGCAAAATGTCTAATAACTTTAAAATGAAGTAACACAGAAATCTACTTTTTTGGTATGTGATTTAGTGGGGATATGATTATTCTAATTCTGCAATGTAGCACTTTTGGCCAGATGGTGTCAGCAGCTCTTTAATAATCCAGGAGTCCTCGTATGACTTACACACTGAAACCTGAAGCAAAATATTAACCTTGGAGACAAAACCCCACAAATCTTCAAGTCTTACAGACATGTATGACAAGATGCACAAAATAGGTAATTAATTTAATTTAAACAGTTGATGACCGGGAAAGGCACACTGAGCCAAGGTTCATTTCCAGGCGCGACCAAGGGGACAGGAAACATAGGAACAAAGTTTACAAAACAATAGTAAGCATAATACACAATTGGGAGCGTAGTAATATAGTAACATATTAGTAAAACAATAACCATACTATAATTCATGAAGCTAATACAGCAAGCAGGCTATGCCAATAATTGAGGTACAACATTGAGAAGGAATATAACTAGAAACACAAAAAAACATTTCAAGCACTATGTAATGTTGTGGGAGCAAGTAGGGAAGGATAGGAGGCATAGCAATGATTTGACATAGAAGTGAGAAGGAGAGTTGCGTAGGAGAGAAGTTTGGGAGTTCCGCAGTGAGGGGAGATGATAGTTGAAGGCAGATTTGCCCATGTTGGAAGATGGGGTGGGGAGAGAAAGAAAGAGCGTGAGTCCCTGGAGCATAGGGAATACACTGAGGCTGGGTCAGAAGAGACGAAGGAGGAGTCATAAGAGGAAAGCAGGTTGAACCAGAATTTAGAGATGAAAGATAGAGAGTGGATGAGGCACCTGTGAGTGAATGGAGGGAGGTCCAGGCAGGAGAGAAGAGAGCAGTGGTGAGTTCTAGATGGAGCGTTGAAGGCAAAACAACAGAAGGCATAGTAGAGGGAGTCGAGAGAGAGAGAGAGATGTGGATGGTGCTGTGAAATATACAATATCAGCGTAGTCAAAAATGGGCATAATCATCTTTGTCACAAGTACTCTGTGTACAGGGAGAGGAAGGGTGTCCCTGTTATGGTAGAGAATTCCGAGTTTTGGACGAAGTTTTGCGGCAATGTAGTCAATATGTGTGGAGAAGGTCAACTGAAGGTCCAGCCAGACGCCAAGATATTGGTAGGATGGGACAACTCTGAGCAGGGTGCCATCAAGAGAGGCAATAGGAGGGGTGACAGCAGCTTCAGCTAATCTTTGGGCAGTTCTGAAGCACATGGAGACTGTTTTAGATGTGTTCGGTTTGAGCTGTTTTGAATGGAACCATGATTGGACAGAGTGGAAGGCATGTTGCAGCATGAAGTGGATAGTGGCAGGGTCAGGGCCTGAGGTGAACAGGATGGTATCATCTGCATACATGTGGATGAACGAGGTGGAAAAGGTGAAAGGAAGGTTATTTATGAAGATAGAAAACAAGATGGGGCCAAGTATGGAGACCTGTGGGATGCCTGCGAGGATGGGAAGGAAGGGGGAGGTGGAGTTAGTGATTTTAACTGACTGGTTCCTATCTATTAGATAAGAGCTGAACCACTGTAAGGTGGGAGAGGTGAGCCCAGCATCCTCGAATGAGTTCAGAAGAAGGGGATGGGATACTGAGACGAATGCTTTAGCTAAATCGCTGAAGACTGCGGCAGTGAGGTGGCCTTTATCAGAAGCTGCTTGAATGTGACCAGTGACATGGAGAAGGGAGGATATGCTGGAATGTTTTTTTTCTGAAGCTGGACTGGTAGAGGGATAGGAAATTAGTGGCGGTGAGGAACTCAGTTACTCTGGATTGTACGAGGCGTTCCTGTTGTTTTGACAAGGCAGGGAGGAGGAAGATAAGGCAGTAGTCCTCTGGTGGAGTGGGATCACCTCCTTTGTGGAGAGGGATGAGACACGCCGATTTCCAAGCTTTAGGAACTGTGCCTGAAGAGAAAGACATATTTATAATGAAGGTGAGGGGGAGAGCAATGCTAGGGGCAGAAATTCACAGAAGACTTGGATTTAAGCCATCTGGGCTACACTCAGACATGTTAAGGGATAGGAGGACAAGCAGTACTTCACTTGTGGTAGCCAGGGTTAGAAGGAAGTATTTGCTTGGCATATGCTGAGGGGCAGTTTTGGCAACTGGCGGAGTGGGAGTGGAGGGGCTAGGAGAAGCACAAGTGGTGAAGAAGGTGTTGAGTGTGTCCACAACTTGGAAAGGGGTCTGTAATTTCAATGCCATTATGCTTAAGAGTACGGGAGCTGGATTGAGGATGAGGGTCTACAATGGAGTGTACTATATTCCAGAAGGAGAAGGTGTGTGCTGAGTTGAGCCGGTGTTTAAAATACTCTGCCTTTGACCAACGAATGGCCTTAGTGCAAGCATTTCTTGCTGTGTTATATGCCTGTCTTGAGCTTAGTGTTGGGGAGGCTGTGAAAGTGGACCAGGCTTTGTCACAGGCTTTGCAGAGGGCAACTATAGGAGCAGTAATCCAGGGGTGGTGGTGTTTTCTTACCCTGGCTTTCCTAAGGGGGGGTGGATATTCCAGACACTACTGAAAATACTCATGAAATGGGCTAGGGCAGTATCACCATTAGCTGCAGTGTAAACTGGAGGACAGTTGACGCTGTGTAGGTCTGTGAGGAGGGAGTCGTTGTCCAAAAAATTTAGTGGCCGTGTTTCAATGTTTTTTGGCGCAGATTTGGGTTAAGTGTGTTTTTCTGATGCAGTAGTGATGCAGTGGTCACTTAAGGCAGGGTCAAGGATGCCAGCTGTAGATATTCAATGGGGATGTGATGAGAGAACCCAGTCGAGGAGGGAGTGATTAGAGGAATGGGAGTTGCAGCGGGTAGGTTCCATGATTAGCTATGTAAGATTTAGGGACTCTAATTTGGAGGTTGCAGACTTAGATGATGGGGACAGCCAGTCAAGGCTATAGTCCCCAAGTAGTAGTAGTTCACCAGCATGCGCTAGTGGTGGGAGAGCAAAGATGCATGCTGTGAGATCCTCTTGCCCGAGCCAAGGAGAGGCATAGACAACTCCGATGTATGTGGGAAGGGTGTGGAGAAGGGAGATTTTGGTAAAGATAAGCTTGTGGGATCTGGGACAGGATTCTTTTTTCATTACAGAGTAAGACAGGTGTTGTTTTATGAACATGGCAACACTGCCTCCTCTTTTGCCACGGTCTTGGCAGATTATGTGGTAGCCGCTTGGGATGAGAATAGATGAGCTGGGGTTCTGGCTGATAGCCAGGTTTCAGAGAGGCAAAGGATGTCCGGTGTGTTCTGGGTTATCCAGCAATTTAGAAGGTCCAATTTTGGGAGCAAGCTTCTAATGTTGATGTGCATAACCTTTAGGCCTTTATGTGAGGAAGGAGGTTGAGCAGGTGTATGGGGGACTGGGTTTCTTTCTATGTCCCCAGCGATTAGCAAAAGGAGGAAGAGCACGAAGAAATTAGCCGGGAGCTTGCGACCTTTGGTAGTACTGAGGGCAAAGGATAAGCACCTGGAATAGTGAATTAGAGTGGTACAGCTGCTTATATGAGGTGGTAGCAAGCCAGGAGAAATTGTATGGAAGGACGGAGCGGGAAGGGGATTCAAGGTTGCAGGGAGGAAGTAAGCTGGTGTTGCACAATGGGAGGTACAGCAGAAGCAAGTTCAAATTCAAGTTTACTGACAGAAGAGCTCCATTGAGCAAGCTCATTTACAAGGAAGTCCTGATATATACAATACAGTAGAACCATGACTTATACAGACAACGTGCAATAAGCAATAAAATGGCAAAATGGTATAGTAACATTCAGTATTAACATTCAGTGGTCTTCAGCGATTCAAAAGAAAAACAGACAAACAGGGTATCGTATATTGCTGAGGGGACAACAGGTATTGAAGTGCAGAGTAGAGTAGGAGGAGCTAGCTTCCAATAATAACTGGGGAAGGAAAGGTGATAGAGCAGAAAAGGATAAGTGCTGTGTTTGGCTGAGTAGGTTGATAAACCAAGGAAAGAGGCGGGTGGCATGACATACGATGCGGGAAGGGAGAGAGGAGTAATAGCAACCTTGGGGAAGGGGGGGAGGAGAGAAAGTAGGAAAGGAAGCATATGAAGAGGAGGGAAAAGACAGGCTGCATGTTAGGTAAGGAGGGTATTGCAGGAGTGTTGTGAGCTCTAGCTGTATCAGGGAAGCAATTTGGAGAAGGATTAGGGAGGAATTTGGGGCAGAAGCAACTAAGAGATAGCTGCAGTAGATAAGAGGTAGCCCCTTTAAGGCTGAAACTTGGACACCGAATCGACCAATAACGTAGCAGCACTGCAAGGAGGAGGGGGGCAAGTGTATTTAAAAGAGTGCCGGGGATGCGGGTGGGCAGCCAGGAGAAATTTTAAGTTGAAGTTAGAAGGCAGAAAGGAAGAAAAACAATAATAGCTGTAGCAGAGCTGGGAGCGCCGCAGGCAACTAAAATTGAGCAGCCAGTAGAAGGAAGAGAGTCAGTGGAAGCAGCCAGTAGCAGGCTGTGCAGAAACAGCTGTATCCAATGGTATTACAGCCTTAGGATTCCTTGAACTGTACCTTGCTTCAGAGAGCTGGCAGACGGGAGGGTTGCAGGGAGTGGCTGTCCAGTGGAGAATCTGCACCACAGCTGCGCTTTGGTGCTAGGACGCCCAGTCAGGGCAGCATCTGAAGGAGGCAGAAAAGACAGAGTTAAGCCTAGATACAGTGGAAGCGGCCAGACAGGAAATTTAGGTAAACGGTGGAAGGGACAGGCTATAAACAAAGAGAGAAAAAGGGGAGTAGGAGAGAAATGAGCTGGGAGGGGGTAGACAAAAGGATGCAGGTGGGGGCATCTGTTTTGGCACCAGAAGGGGCAAGGACAGAATTGCATGGGCTGGCGAGAGGTATGGGAGAAAAGCGAGGGAAGTAGGGTAAAAGAGATTAGGGACAGGCAAACAGACAAAGTTGAAAGAAAGGAATGAGTTTGGAAGAAAACAGTAGTTAAAACAGTAAGATTATTGCAGACTACTAAATACAAAGCAGTATCAGAAACCAGCAGAAGAAGCAGTAATCACTAACAGTAAATTCTTTTAGATTAATAAAAATAAATGCAGTTTTAAAAACAACAGGAGAAGCAGTGATCTAAAATAGTAAGCTGATTGCAGGCTAATAAAACAGTGCAATTTAACTAGACAATTTTTGGCAGCTAAAACACAGAAAAAACACTTATGTAAAATTAAGTTGAAATTAGAAGACAGAGAGGATGGAAAAAAAATAACAGCTGTAGCACAGCTGGGAGTGCTGCAGGCAATTAAAATCAAGCAGCCAGTGGAAGGAGGAAGTCAGCAGAAGCAGCAGACAGCAGGCTGTGCAGATAAGGTTGCCACAATCAGGTCAGTTGTCCACTCGACCCTCCCTAGTGGGAGTTGTGATGGTCGGCAGGAGATGTCGGACACCCGGTTTGTGTGGTCTGAGTTCAGCTTTCCCACAATCATTGACATTGTGATGGTCATCCGATTATTGCATCCGACCAACTGTGGTTTGGACCTGGGCCCTACACGTCTCCTAGTGGGCTGTTTAGATAAAATCAGCCCGGTCCTGGCTGAGATAGTCTGGAGGTCTTTGGAGAGGAGGATTTTTCCAAATCCTCTGAAGGAGGCTGTGGTTCAGCCCCTTCTTAAGAAGCCCTCCTTGGACCCGGACTGTCTGGCTAACTACAGACCTGTCTCTAACCTGTCCTTTGTGGGAAAGGTTATTGAGAAGGTGGTCGCGTCGCAGTTGGATGATCATTTGACCAGCCGCAATGTCTATGATTCTCTCCAGTCCGGATTTAGGAAGAGACATAGTACCAAGACAGCTCTTGTCCGGTACTAAATGACCTCCTAATAGCGAGAGATCGAAGGACCTGTTCCATCTTGGTCCTTCTTGATCTCTCTGCAGCATTTGACACTGTGGACCATGGTGTGCTGCTGGAGCGCCTGCGGTTTATCTGTGGGCTGTCTGGTATAGTCCTCAGTTGGGTTCGATCTTTCCTCAAGGGTAGGACTCAGAGGGTGGTGTCTGGGATTTTTTCCTTGGCATCATTCCCCCTATCCAGTGGGGTGCCGCAGGGCTCCATTTTGGTGCCCATGTTGTTTGCGGTGTACATGCTGCCGTTGGGAGCGATCATTAGGCGGTATGGTTTGAGTTTTCACTGCTATGCAGATGATACTCAACTGTACATGTCCTTTGTGCCAGGCCAAGATGCTGCCTTTTCGGTCTTTAACAACTGTCTGGCCGAAATCCAAGACTGGATGAATGTGAGTTGGCTGCGGTTGAATCCAGAAAAAAATGAGGTGTTGGTCGTGGACCGGGAGGCGGGTTTGTTGGCAGGATCTCCCTCGGGCTTATGGCTTGGGGGTGTTCAGCTAACTACCTCAGACCGGGTGTGGAATCTGGGCGTTGTGTTTTATGACTGTTTGACACTTAAATCTCAGGTGTCCGCAGTTGTCAAAGCCTCTTTTTACTACCTGAGGAACATCACCCAGGTGAAGCATCTGGTTCCTCCTGACGATCTTCCTACTTTGGTCCACGCCTTCATTACCTCCCATCTTGACTACTGCAATGCCCTTTATCTTGGGCTACCGGGGGTTGATATTCGCCGCTTGCAGCTAGTGCAGAATGCAGCAGCCAGGCTATTGACTGGTTCCTCTAGGTCCAGTCATATAACGCCTGTGCTCCGCAAACTGCATTGGCTGCCGATATGCTGGCGAATCACCTTGAAGGTCAGTTTGCTGATCTATAAGGCCCAACACAATCAGGGACCTGGCTACCTGAAAGATCTCCTTCATCCCTACTGTCCCTCCCACTCTCTCCGATCCACTGATGAGGGATTGCTAGAGATTCCCAGGGTTTGTTTGAAGACCTCTGGGGCCAGATCTTTTAGTTTTATGGCCCCGACCCTGTGGAATTCTCTACCTCGTCAGGTACGAGATTGCCCGACTGTCCAAACCTTTAAGGGGGCATTAAAAATGTATCTTTTTAAACATGCGTATAATGATTTTTAAATGTTGTAGGATTGAATTAATTTTATTGTTTTAGCTATATTGTTTTTATTATGTTATGTACAGGTGCCTTAGTTTTGGAAAGGCACCTTTTATAAATAAAGTTTGATTTGATTTGATTACAGCCTTAGGATTCCTTGAACTGTACCTTGCTTCAGAGAGCTGGCAGGTGGGTGGGTTGCAGGGAGTGGCTGGCTGGGAATCCGAGCCGTGGCCACGCTTCAGCACCAGTACGCCCAGTCAGGGTCGGCACTTTGCTTCACAGAGCTGGCAGGTGGGCAGGTTGCAGGGAGCGGCCTTCCGGTGGAGAATCCAAGCCACAGCCATGCTTTGGCACTAGGACGCCCAGTCAAAGGTGGCACCTTGCTTCAGAAAGCTGGCAGGTGGGTGGGTTACAGGGAGCAGCAGGCCAGTGGAGAATCGCAACAGTGCTTCAGCACTAGGATGCCGGGTCGGGGCGGCACCTTGCTTCAGAGAGCTGCAGGTGAGCAGGTTGCAGGAAGCGACCAGCCGGTGGAGAATCAGAGCCTCAGCCACGCTTCAGCACTAGGACACCCGGTCAGGGTTGGCACTTGGCTTCAGAGAGCTGGCCGGTGGGCAGGTTGCAGGGAGCGGCCGGCCGGTGGAGAATCTGAGCCGCAACTGTTCTTCAGTGCTAGGACACCCAGTCAGGGGCAGCACCTGAAGGAGGATTTGATACCTTTTATTGGACCAACACAGATTTACAGAAAATCATTAAAGTAAAGGTGTGAGATTCTGTACTGAGCTTCATAGCCAGTTACTCTGCTGTAGCAACAGTCCCTCCTTGTCAAAATTATCATTGTAATGCTGTCCTGTAAGGAAGGGAAGGGATAGTAATGCCAATCCCTTCCGCTTCCTGGTCCACTGACCATGCCACCACACTCCAACGTTTTGTGAAGCTCTACCAGGGAGAATGTAGGGGCACACCCCATCGAATCTTATGGAGGAGATTTTTGAAACATTGCTGTGCATCTTTAAGCTTCTTTTGATGCAAATGAAAGCAACCACTCAACTAATGGGGCCCCTATTAGTTGAGCAGTGGCTTCCATTTGCGTCGAAGGTAGCTTAAAGACATACAGTGATGTTTCGAAAAATCTCCCCATAGGATTCAATGGGGCATGCCCCAGTGCTCTTCCTGGTAAGAAGTCTCAAAACATCCAAGGCATGGTCAGCTGACCGGAAAGTGGAAGGGATCGGCAGGCAGACAGTTGGGTCGAGTTACAGTCTCTTCCCTCCTTTACAGGACAGCATCAAAATTTATAATTTTGACAAGCAGTGACTATTGCCATGGCAGGGTAACAGGCTATGAAGCCCAAAACTGAAAGTTAAAATCTCACAACACAATGCAAACTTTAGAGACACATGGTTTTTAGTGTTGTTGAGGAAAATGGCACCAATCATGTATTCTGTTCTCCTATTCTGCTACAGTATATTATATCTTGAAAACTTCAGCAATAAATGTGACTAAGTTGACAGTATTCCGTCTTACATTAAACACTATTATACAATGGCAAGAAAGAGTCCTGGTCTCTGACTGGTCAGTCTGGGACTAGACTCGTGATGTTATCCCAGCACAACATCACGGGTCTAGTCTCAGCCTCACTGTGAACCCATTTGGATGCCCACGATGATGACCATTAGTTACTCTTTTTTTTTTTGCATCTTCTCTTAAGAAACAAAAATATTCTTCCACACTAATAAAAACATTCTTTAAAATTATTTTTTTATTCTGTGTTACAACAAGCCATTGTATAATGGCAATAATGCCCTCCAGGGTGTGTATTGTGCTGGGATAACATCACGCCTCAGGTATTGGATGCACTCGGCCTGCGGCCTTGTGCTCAACCACCTGAGGCATGTCGTTATCCCAGCACAACACACACCCTGTTGGGCATTATTGCTTAAATGTAAAATGTACAAACTTTTTTTGAGTTAAATATTTTAATGTAAATGAACTGCATTCAAGGTTCAGTACATCAATCAAAACACAGAAACAAAAACCCTAATGATGAAATAATTCTAAAACTTGTTTTTCAGTTTGCCCTGTTATGTGAGTTTATCTTTATACAATTACTTTTCAGTATGTCAGTGTTGCATGGGTTAATGTACTGTCATGTGCGTTCATCTTGCTGAAAGTTTAATGATAATTTTTAATTTAGCCTTTAGTTATACGGCATTTTAAATAACAAAAGTCATTAACATAAAAGTGCATTATGGTTTAGCATGATCAAAGTTAATCATAAAATACAAAATAAAAGTTCATGCAATGGATGTCATGCGCATCAATGATTGTCACGTGTTAATCTTTAAAAAAATGTTATTTCTTAATTATGAAGATTTAATTATATTACATAACAATACATACTGTTAACATAAACAGCATTACAGCTAACTATCTTATTAATGCAAACAGGAGTTCATACCATGGACAGTGTCACATGCGTTAAAATCACGATCTTTATCTGTAGTTATGACTGTTAATTATACTGAATTATAATGCTGTCATTAACAAACTACATTACAGTGTTGAACTAAGTTAAAAATACAAAATACGAGTTCATACAGTGGACAATCTCAATGCCACATCGGTTAATGACTGTCACATGCGTTCCCCTGTTTAATTTTTTGTCTGCAATTATGACTTACTTACATTATATTTAGTAATATAAAAACTGCATTGCAGTTTTCATTTATATGGTGTTTATAGCAATAAAAGTTAATAAAATGCAACATAAGAATTCACATAGTGGGCATTGTTAGTGTACTAATAACTGAACACTGTAGGTGTAAAATACCATACAGACAAACAGTGCTAGGCTATATTTTACAGAAAATACATTAAACACAAAGAAATGCAATTCACAGAGAGAAACACTGCTATATTGAATTTATACCGCATGCGACATTTCTCAGCGAAGTGGGACCAATCTCATATTTGGCTTCCTTCACCCCCTGACTCCCATTTTCCACAATCAATACCTCCCATCATTTTACATCTGCACTACATTCCTTTTGGATGAACACGAAATCACATTCCAGATCGAACTGAATTCAGAAAAAAAAAGGTTACGACATTTACATCAGTATTTTATGCTGTGGATATTAAACTAAATACAAAAATGGCACACTAATTTATCTGCATTTTTGAAGGGCACTTGACTTCTGAGCTTTTTATTGAAGGTGACACAATGGGCAACATGGTAACCTTCAATATAATCTTTTCATTTAAAAAAAAATCCAAAACAGGATCAGATATATAGGGTATTAATCTGTATTAGCATACACGTGTGTGCTTTTCAAAACTATGAACAAAAAATGAGATTAGTAACATGCATTAAGTATTAAATGCATCCAATGAAGAACTGTCTGCATGTCACATTTAACTAACACACACACACCAAATTTTAACCTTTACTAAAAACCTGCAAAATAATCTCACCCAGTTTTGTAACACTGTAAAACATGTTTACACCCAAAAATGAATGTAATAAAATCTATAGAATTGATATAGTATACATGCAACTGGCAGGAATGTAGCTTAATTGAAAGAATTGGACACCAAATGGCCCAATATTAGTGGAGAATGATCTGTCTCAAAGTGCTGGAAAAAAAACAGTTGCCCAAGACAGTGCTTAAAGGTGACCTGCAAACTGTAGCTACAGCCCTCCCACGTACCTTGCCATGCCGCTGCAGGAGTCAAAGGCTGTTATAAACAAAAATTTCATGAGCTATGTTTACATCAATGCCGAACTATACCACCGCAACCGGAAGCACTGCGCAGGTCCCAATCAAGCGCACACAAGGCTTCATGGGTATTCAAACCTGTTTAGTGATGTAAATACCACCTCTGCTGCGAATGTAACAGCAGTAGCTGGTACTTATACTTTTATTTTGTTGCTTCCATGGGGATGTTGCTGTCTAAGTACTTACAACCACATCCTGTCCAAGTGTTGCTGTACATATTATTTTAGGCATCAACATCCCTGTGGAAGCAATAAGAGAAGTATAACAAGCTCCAGCCATTGCTGTTACATTCACAGCAGTGGTGTAATGGGTCGGAATACCCATGATGCTTTTAATGTGCTCAAGCAGGACCTGCATGGCACTTCCAGTTTAGCGGTATAGTTCAGCATGGATTTAAAATTTAAATATTGCTTGAAAAAATGTGGTAACGGTTATAACAGCCTTTGAGTCCTGTAGCAGAATGGCAAAGTATGTATGAGAACAGGAGCTGGATGCAGCTACAAGCTGCAGGTCACCTTTAAGCTTCCAGACAAACAGCATTTTGCAAAGTATTTCTGGCTGTAGCTACAAGTAGGTAAACTGCTTCTGCAGTGTCAAAGGATGCAGAATCTTTTTTTTTTTTTTTTTGAAGTTTTCTCAGAGGAGTTGCTGTTTGGCCAAAGCATTCTGGAGACAAACAGCTACAATGCTATATAGTTTTAGTATTAACATTAAACCTCAGTACAGCACTTGAAACTGGCAAACTGGCACCAGTCCACTGTCTAAATGCTGGTAGATTTTTTTGAATTATATATAGTCAGGTTGTATTAGCCCAACTGGCTTGTATGGGGTGGAGAGGACAGGACACCAAACAAGACAACATACCCGTGTCGCCAATGGATTTTCCCCAGTCACTAGCTCAGTTGGAATGAGCAGTGTTCCCCATTCATTATTTTAGCGCAGTGGGACACTCTTTTTTTGTTTGTTTTAACCACCACCCTATATGTTTTACCACCGTCCTGTATTTGTAGCCATCAGCCTAATTTGTTTTTACAACATCCTCCAAAAACTGCCTTTTACCATGATCCTTCATTGCACTACCCTGTTTTTGATATCACTGCTCTAAACCTTATTTAATCCCCCATGCACATGTACGGTGTATTTAGGAGGCCCAAAGAATAATACACCTTTGCCCCAATCACCACAACCACTGCCCTATATTTGCAGACTATGGAGAATGTTGAAGAAGCTGCAAAACTTTATTTGAACACATCAGTAGCAAATAAAGTGTACTTAGATTTCACTTGCTGTGGTTGTGCATTGGCTGCTGAATGGAGAAGAGCAGCAGTAGCATATTTCCAGCTGAAAGCATGAAAGCTGTCAGTGCTTTCCTGTTGTTGTTGTTGTTAGCCTGTAAGGAACAAACTAGAGAAGTACACTTAACATCTTCACCGTGAAAATATAGGTTACCTTAGCATGGCCGTGCTTGCCAGGCTTGGAAGTGGACATTTCAACAATCTTGCAGGGACGTCCTTTCATTATTACATACCCATTTTTACGCAAAGCAGAGCACTGCATGGGGAAGGTAGCAGATACCCCTGCATCCCCAGAGGTGAAATCAAGATCAGCATCAGCCATAGTGAGAAGGTTCTTCGGGTACTGAAAATTATTAAAATCAGAGAAAAAAACAAGTTAAACCTACATAACTGGAACCCTCAACTATAAGACTCAAGATGGTCCTACTTACTATTCCACAAATCAATGTTAAAGAAAATCTGAACGACTTTGTTGTGCAGTACTATAAATATATAGATACATACTGTATATACATATAGATAGATTTATTTCTAGCAATCTATACAGTCATTTAATAAACCTTTCTCACTGGCACAAGAAACCATAGAAACATAGAAACATAGACTTTGACGGCAGATAAGGACCGCTAGGCCCATCTAGTCTGCCCATTTCCCTACCTACAGGATAGGCCGCAGATCCTAGTTAACCAACAGCCTATATCTTCCTGCCCCCCACAAGAATTGCCTTATGTCTGTCCCATGCATTCTTGAATTCTCCAACAGTTTTAGACCCCACAACTTCCTCAGGAAGGCTGTTCCATGCATCCACTACCCTCTCTGAAATAATACTTCCTCACATTGCCCTGAACCACCCTCCTTCTATCTTTAAATTGTGTCCTCTTGTTCTTGCAAGTTCTTTTTCTGAAAGATGCTACCCTCTTGGACTTTGTTGATTCCTTGAGGTACTTGAAAGTTTCTATCATGTCCCCCTCTCCTTCTTTCCTCAAGGGTATACATATTAAGCTCCTTTAGTCTCTCCTCATACGGCTTCTCTTGCAGACCCTGCACCATTTTGGTGCCCTCCTCTAGACTGCCTCTATCCTGTCTATGTCCTTGCGAGATGGGGTCTCCAGAACTGGACACAGTATTCCAGATGGGGTCTCATCAACTGTCTGTACAGAGGATAACAACTTCCTGTTTTCTGCTGCTGATGCCTCTCCCTATACATCCCAGTATAGCCCGACCCTCCTACTGCCTTCTCCATTGCTTGCTAACCTTAAGGTCATCTGATATGATTACCCCAGGTCCCTTTCCTGTTTTGTTGTTGTTACTACCTCCCCACCCATTGTGTATTCTTTCCTGGGTTCTTGTTTCCCAGGTGCATTATTTTGCACTTTTTGCATTGAATCCTAGCTGCCATACGTCTGACCATTCCTCCAACCTTGCCAAGTCCCTTTTCATCCTTTCCACGCCTCTTGTGTATCAACCCTGTTGCAGATCTTTGTGTCATCTGCAAAGGCATCTTTTCCTTCAGTCCCTCTGCAATGTCACTGATGAAGACATTAAAAGGACTGGACCCAGTACTGAACCCTGCGGTACCCCTAGTAACCGCCCTTTCTTCAGAGTGGACTCCATTTACAATTACCTTCTGTGTCCTGTTGTCCAGCCAATGTTTTACCAGGCTACCACCCTGGGACCCACTCCCAGGCTGGTTAATTGACTATCAATCTTGTGTGAGACTGTGTCAAATGCCTTGCTAAAGTCTAGGTAGGCCATGTCCACCCCTCCCTGGTCTACTACTTTGGTCACCCAGTCAAAGAAATCTATTAGATTCGTCTGATATGACCTTCCCGCTGTGAACCCATGCTGCCTTGGATCCTGTGCTCCACTGACCTCTAGGTACTCAACTATTCTTTCCTTCAGAAGTGACTCCATCACTTTCCCTACCACAGAGGTCAGACTGACAGGTCTGTAGTTTCCTGCCTCTGTCTTGGTCCCACTTTTGTGAAGGGGAATCACATCCGCCTTCCTCCAGTCCTCGGGTACCACACCATCCTCCCATGATTTATTAAAAAGAGTAGCCAGTGGTTTCACTAGTTCCTTCCTTAATTCTTTTAGAATTCTGGGGTGAATTCCATCAGGACCCATTGCTTTGTCCACCTTCAGTTTTAGGAGTTCTTGCAGAACCCTTTCTTCTGTGAAGGGACTGGGATCGACCCCCCCTATCAAGAGTGCTTCTGTTAATTGGATTAGGCACTTCCCGCTCCTCTTTTGTGAATACTGAGCAGAAATATTCATTCAGTATTCCTGCTTTTTCACTGTCCCCTCTGCCCACCACCGTTCATTCTATTCAGCCTCACTATCCCTCCTTTGTCTTTTCGCTCGCTGATGTACCTATAAAGGTTTTATCCCCTTCTTAACTGAGTTGGCTATCTTTTCCTCAGTTTGGGCCTTGCTATTCTGACTTCCCTCCCTGCTTCTTTCTGCCTTAACTGGTACAGCTCTCTGTCCTGCTCCTTCTGTGTTTCCTTATACTTCCGAATGCTATCTTTTCTTCCTGACTTTCACAGCCACCTCTCTTGAGAACCATAGTGGCTTTTTCTTTCGTTTTGATTTGTTTATTTGCTTCACACAAAGGCTTGTTGCCTCTGTGATGGCAGTTTTGATAATTCCCATTGTTGCTCCACCTCCTTCTAGCCTGTTTGCTAGTGCTTTTCTGAGGCACTCTCCCATCTTGCCAAGTCAGCCTCCTAAAGTCCAGTACCCTCACTTTTGTATGGCTTGACTCTGTAGCTGAGTTTAACGTGAACCACACTGTTTGATGGTCACTTGTCCCCAGATGGCAACCTACTTCTAGATCTGAGATCCTCTCACTGCCCCGTTTGAGTACAAGGTCTAAGATTGCCCCCTCCACAGTGGGTTCCGAAACTAGCTGTCTAATGCCTGCCACCTGTAGGGCATCAAGAATGGCCCTGCTCTTGGATGTGGCTGCAGCAAATGTGCTCAGTTAACATCTGGCATATTCAGGTCTCCCATCAACAGTATCTCCCTTTCTCTGCCATTCTAAGAATGCCTTCCATCATATACTTGTCCATTCCTTCCCCTGACATGGGGTCTGTACACAACCCTGTGCGGATTGTGGTGCCCTTTCCAGTCTCCAAGGTGACCCACAGTGCCTCCTCTCCTCCCTGTTTACTCTTTTGTTCAGTTGCCTTTATCCCTTCCTTTACATAGAGAGCTACTCCTCCCCCTCTTCTCCCCTGCCTGTCTCTCCTGTAAGTTATACACCCTGGTATGTTAACATCCCAGTCATGGTTCTCTGTGTACCATGTTTCTGTGACTGCTACGATATCCAGGCATCCCTCTTCCATTAAGGCCACCAGCTCAGGGAGCTTGTTGCCCAGACTACGGCATTGGTACTCATTACCCTCCATTTCCTGATGGCCTTACCCCTTTTGCCCCATCCATCTTCTTGCTTTTGTCACTTTCTCCATTTACCCTGCCCTTCTCCTATCGACACCTCCATGTTGGTGTTTGCCACACTTACTACCGTGATTGTTTGGGTGGGGCTAGGTTTTCCTGCTCCTTTCCAGTGCCTCCCCTTGGCTGGTTTAAAAGCTTGCCAATGAAGCATTTAAACCTATCACCTAGGATCCTGGTTCCCTCCCGGACAGATGCAGCCCATCATGCCAGTATAGTCTTGCATCACTCCAGGTGGACCCCAGTCCCCAATGAAGCAAATCCTTGAGCTCCACCAGTTTTTCAACCACTGATTGAATCCCATGATACGGAACACCCTAGCCTCTCCTATGCCATAGATGGTAGCACCTCCGAGAAGGTTACCGTGCAGTACTGTGACTAAGGCCCTCCCCAATTCCACAACTCTTCCTGCACTTCTCTAATCCCTTTCTTAGCCAAGTCATTTGTCCCTAGGTGGACAATGACATCAACCCCTCCCTGTGCAGCTGCTCCGGCAATCCTGAGGATTAGCTCCTGTCCTCAAGCCATGGTGCCAGGCAGGCACCTACCTCCTCTCCTTCCTTGCCCAGTTCTACCTTCCTAACAATGGAGTCCCCACCAGGAGTTGTTTCCTTCCCTGCAGGTCCCTGACACCCTCCTGTGGTCTCCTTTGTGGAGTTCTAACATCCTCCTTGGTCTCCACTGTAGGTGCCTCCATAGAGGAACCACACTTTGCCAGAATGGCATAGGAATTGTGGAGAGGTACAACTGGAGGGATGTGCCTCTGTTCCACCACCCTCACCCTCCCTGAGCCAACTGTGGTCCAACCGCTCCTCTTTCTTGGCAACCTCTGAGGCAGCGGCAGTGGCACTGGTGGTCCCTGGATGGAAGAGGAGGTCCCACAAATCCTGGCCAACTCAGCCTGGAGATGAGCAACCTCCTCCTCAGCCCAGAGAGGTGCCTGCAGATGGGACAACACCGCATCCTCCAGAAATCTCCCGGAAGACTGCTGCTCCACAACCACTGCACTGCACCACTCCAATCATGTCTTATTTCTGACCCCTTAACTGTTTGCAATCCTTACTCTTTCGTCTGTTTTTTTCTCTCTCCTTACTTTCTGCCTGAGTGCCTATAAGCTCCTGATTGTCCTGTTCTGAGACAAGAATATCCTATATTTCTCAGTAGACCACTTACTTGTTCAGAGGCAGACCTCCAGCAGCTAGAGGGGGCCGGAGAGCTACTCTTGCCCTTCTAGGATGGTGGGTCTTTGGTGGTTCTGTGATCACTCGCTTCCTGCCCCTAAACAGGAAGTTCCTGTTGTCAGTCAAATCCTGTGCCTATAAAAATAGAACTAGCTTTGGGTGGGGGAGTGGAGGGGAGGGAAGGAGGGCAATATAGTCCCAGTAGAGAAGTTCAGTCACACAGCAGTCCTTTCTCTTGGTGTCTTCTGCCAAGCTATTAGCAGAATCTTTCTAAGGCAGTCTTTAAATGTAGCTTCCTTCTAGCTAAGCCACTCCCCTACTTACCAGATCTTTCTACAAGTAATTTAAACCTCACAGCAGTTAAGTCCTTTCAGTCACCTGAGATTTCACCTAGATGATTTTCAGTTACCCATTCAGTTCAGTTAACCCAAACACACTTTTTTTTTGTTTTGTATATTGGTTTTTACCCTAAATTAAAGGTCCAAATACAAAAGTTCTTCTATTTTAGTCCCAGCAGAGAAGTTCAGTCACACAGCAGTCCTTCCTCTTGGTGTCTTCTGCCAAGCTATTAGCAGAATCTTTCTAAGGCAGTCTTTAAATGTAAATACAAAATCACACATGCCCCCACAATGCAAAGCATCATGGGCTGCATATGCAAATCACCACAGAATGTTATGCTGGTCCAACTTTAAGCAGAACTGCATGGTGCCGAAAGGCCTCTCACACAGTTTGCAAAGGGTGGTAACAGAAGCCCTTTGCAAACTGTGTGAGAGGCCTTTCGGCACCATGCAATTCTGCTTAAAGTTGGACCAGCATAACATTCTGTGGTGATTTGCATATGCAGCCCATGATGCTTTGCATTGTGCGGGCATGTGTGATTTTGTATTTTCTTGAAACTTGGCTTCCCAGCCAAATGCCCTTTGGGGTAACCCTTGCCTCAGTGTTTGCGCACAGAGGTTCTTTGTCCTTTAAATGTAGCTTCCTTCTAGCTAAGCCACTCCCCCTACTTACCAGATCTTTCTACAAGTAATTTAAACCTCACAGCAGTTAAGTCCTTTCAGTCACCTGAGATTTACACCTAGATGATTTTTCAGTTACCCATTCAGTTCAGTTAACCCAAACACATTTTTTTTTTGTTTTGTATGTTAGTTTTTTTACCCTAAATTAAAGGTCCAAATACAAAAGTTCTTCTATTTTAGTCCCAGCAGAGAAGTTCAGTCACACAGCAGTCCTTCCTCTTGGTGTCTTCTGCCAAGCTATTAACCAGAGTCTAATAGTTACCGGATAGACTAATGCTACCGTTTTATTTTAGAACTGACATTACAAAATCTGTTTTCCTCCTGTGGGATTAATGAAAGGTGGGCTATGGCCTCTACTTCAATTTAATAGACCACATATTTGGCTTTCAAACAAAAACCCTAAAACAAGAATGTACTACTGAATAAAAAATTAAAGAGCCATCCCAGGCCAAACAATGGCGCTGCCCCCACACATTACGCCATAGAGCTTGCTGTTTTCAATTATATGAGGCCACCCAACTGCTAAGAATCACTGGGGAGTACATTTCAAAAATGTGGTATTCAGGAGATATGCGATTCCTAACCAGAGACAGTAACTGCAACAAACCTCTACTCCCACGCCCTGTCCACGTGTCTCTGCAAAGCCTGATCTGGGAAACGGAAACCCTCTCCAGCCCAAACTGCACAATCATGCTGCAAGTCTGCGAGCCTGGGGCCTCCCCTTCATTAACTTTAAGCAAAACTGACCTGAATAAACAGCTTAGGTGATACTGTAGCACTCTGGACCCCCTCTGCACTCCTTTTGTAGATAGGAAAGAGACGGTGTTTGCCTCAACATCTATGTTTCTGCACTCCTGACGGTTCTTCTGTACGCCTTTAACTCTCAATCCATTTTTTTTTTTTTTAGTTTTTTGTTGACCAAGGGGAGAGGGCTACAGATGAATGCCAACTGAACCAGAGTAAGCTGTTGGTGATATTTTTAGTGAATGGGAGAAAATTTGGTCAGGGCACCGGGGAAATTACCCTACTCTTTTTTGAGAAGTGCCATGGGATCTTTAACATCTACCGGAACTACCACCAGAACAGGCAGATGGGACCTCAGTTTTTATTGTCTCATCTGAAAGATGGCCTCTCAGAAGTGCAGCACCCCCCTCATGCTGCACTACCCTGCCAGTACTGGGATTTAACCCAAGTGTCTGGTGTGGGGATAGATCTCCTGGCCTCAGAGGCGAATGTGCTACCTGCTCAGCCACTGACACTGCTATTGTTATTTATTTGAGTTTGACTTGGGGTATTCTACTCTCAGACACCCCTGTTTTATTTTTTAACAGGAAGCCTGCCAACTCACATAAAATGATAACATAGCTAAGCTGGATCAAGAGTTAAAAGTATAATATAGAAGCAACAGTAGGAGTGTTAAAAAATTGGGGGGGTAGGGGTTAGAGCCCCACAACTCCAACTGATAAAAAATAAAATAACATAGCTAAATTGGATCGAGAGTTAAACCTTATACCGACAACAACACAAGGACAATACCCTATACAAATACCGATAACAAAAACGCACTGCCACATCCTGTAAACCTCATGACCGCTTCAGTTATGTTATTATTGTAACCATACCTCTCAACCTCTTGCCTCATGAATCAGGGACAAGGCATAAAAAAATCAGGGACACAACTTAAAAATTGGTACTATTCACTCAGAAAGCTGATAGAACGAAATGATTTGTGTTAGGATGCATTTTCTGAAGAAGAACAAGTCTGTAACTTTAATGTTTGACATCATTTTGTGCTTTTAATCCCCACTGTTCTGTCACAAAACACTAATTTTACGAGGGACAGGGACAATTTTTAAGTCAAAATCAGGGACATCCCTGAAAATCAGGGACAGTGGAGAGGTATGATTGTAACAATCACGTTTCCGTGCTCCTGATGGCGCTTCTCAGTGCCTTTAACTCTCTATCCAATTTAAAGGGGGGGGGGCTACTCAAACTAATAAAAATAACACAGCATATTTCATAGAAACATTTGGTCCTTTTCTGCCGACAGATTTTTAACAGCCCATCCAGCCTGCCCCCGAACCACTCCCCATAGGTATCCTTGATCCTCCCACCTTACATCCCACCCCTGTGACCCTGTAGCATTTCCTAACTGCAAAAGTAGCGCAAACTCCGCAAAGCGGTGTACGGAGTGCTACAGTAGCGTCCGGTTTCCTTGTAAATTAATCTCGAAATACGAATAAAAATAGAAATATAGGTAATATAAACTCGAAACTGAATTTGCCTTTTTTCTTCAGTTTGCTAATCTCAACTGTAACAGTAATAAACATCAAGAAGAAGCAGGGACTGCCTATAATACTTTTACATAAAATTTAAAAAATATCAATTTTGCTCGACTGTAGCTGCAGCCTGCACACGATACAGCCGCGAATGAACCCTGTTGAAGGAGTAGCTCAGGCAGCACCAGGCGAGCACTCCCTCCCGAGCGATGGGGACAAGCGCTGCTCCACGTCACCGCACACTATAGTCATGTGTCAGTCCAACTTAGGGTAAAGGTGTGAGGGCAGGTATTTTTTTTACAGGTTTGGGGCTTCATAGCCCGGTGGCCTGTGGCGGCGTTGGCCTCTCTTAGGGTTACCACCTGTCCCTATTTTTGCAGAACAGTCCTGATTTGGACAGCTGTGTCCTGCGAAAAAACATGAAAAATACTACTTGTCCTGACATTACAGTAGAAAAAAAATATTTTCAGACTTTCCTCTAGATTTTGCAAAAACTATAGCACCTTAACTAAAACACCTTAAAATGATGGCACCGGGAACACCTAAAAAACTGCAACACTCAGTCTTTAAGTTTGATCATTTAGAGAAAAAAGTCGATTGCATTGGCTGAGTTTAAATACTGTCCTGCGGAAAATCACGTTTCAGTAAGAAATGTCCCACTTTGGGCTTCTTAAAGGTGGTTACCCTAGCCCCTCTGCCTTAACATTTTACTGCACAGGTGTAAATGGAAGGGAAGGGATCGTAACAGTGGCCGAACCGCCGGCCAGGACATCCCTTTCCACTTCCCGGCCCGCCTGCTCTGCCTCCGCGCTCCCACGTCTTCCGAGGTGTGCCCAGGAAGAGCGCGGGGACGCGCCCCGTACAAAACTATGGGGCTCATTTTCTTCTCAGACCGTCTTTTTACAGAACTGTAAGCAGCCTTTCGATATAAACGAAAGCCAAATTAAGCGGTGGCGTTCATTTATATCGAAAGGCTGCTTAACGTTCTGTAAAAACGGTCTGAAAATGAGCCCCATAGACTTGGATGGGACAGAGCAGGCGGGCCGGGAAGTGGAAAGGGATATCCTAGCCGGCGGTTCGGCCACTGTTACGACCCTTTCCCTTCCATATACACCTGTACAGTAACATTTTGCAGAGTGGCTATCGCCGCCCCCAGGCGAGCTATGAAGCCCTGTTCACAATATCACGCCTTTACAAAGGCAAACGGGCTTTCCCATTAAAATGTCGCAAGTAGTTTTCCATCTCGCCGGAAAGTCATTCTGTGTAACCGTGGTAACCCTGAACTCGGTTATAAAAACGAAGCAATAAACAGAAAGCTTGCACTCACCGGCGCGTAACGCGCCCACTAAACCCGAAAGAGAAAGATGAAACGCTGCCCCAAAGTCAAGGTTTTTATATCACAGCTGATGTCATCATGTTGGGCGTCAACTGGAGGCGAAGGTCAGGGAAGTGAGCTGATCAGAGCAGTACAGTACCATCAAGTCACTGTAGTGGCATATGCAGGAAGTGTCTTTTCCATAAGCAGAGACCCAGGCAGTGCAAGCTGCTCATTCTAGATGTGCCCTACAAACTTCTCAACTTTCAGTGATTTCCAGGCTAGGGACACCTCTGATTCTGCCTCAGAAATGGCTTTCCTACAGTTAGCATTTTTTTTTGTCACTGTAGGGTCTTGAAGCATAAAATGCAAGCCATCAGATTTATATAACATGTTTTTTTCATGCTGGATCGCAGAGTAAAGTAGGCCTCTTGAGCTGATGTGATCTTTTTTTTTGTGCTGTGTCCAGATTTGTGTCTCTTGTCCCTATTTTAATTTACTTTTTCACGATTTGCAGGGCAAAGGCTGAGGTATGGTCCTGGCAACATAAGAATATTTTTTGAAGTTAAACATTTTATTGGTTATGTAAAACACACAACAGGTAGGTACTGTAAGACATCATATGCATCAGGTAAACAGCTCAAATAGATAAAACCTATAAAAGGGCATCAATACATGTCATGACATTTTTATAGTTCGATGAGAACAGCCTACCCTGCTGTTATGATTGTTCTATTATCTTAATCCTTTAAACCTATTATTAATTCTTATAAACTGTGATTAGTTCAATATATTTAAATCCCTGTTTCACTTCTTCAATATTTTGCTTGTAATTATGTTTCTGGAATAAGTATCATTGTCGAGGCTCATGCATATACTTCTATTATTTGTTTGAGAAGTTCTTATTGTTGTTTAATAGTAATTAATATGAAACAAGAACATAAATCTACTTGATCAGTTTAACATGCATTGATCTTAGAAGACCTGGATAGGGTATACATAACAGTGTGTATTATAACTTGGTAGGCAATTCATAGACATACCTAACCTGAAACAATTCCTATAAGGTCTAAATCTAACATTTTAACTGTGTACAATGAATGCAGGTTGTCATATATTGGTTGTGGTTCCTGTACAGCAGCCCCTATATTACTAGAATGAATTCATTTGAAACCTCAAGAAGCACCATCCCTTGTGTGCCAGCATGGGGGGGGGGGGGACAAAAAAAACAATTGTTTCCCTTTGCTTTGCAGAAGAGGGGGAAAGGGGGAGGGGGAGATTTGTTCTGGCTTATCCTATTGCCCAATCCCTTTTTTTGGGGGGGATGTGTTAGGGCATTGCCCTTTGGCAAAGGGTTGAGGGGTGGCATATTTTGTACACACTGATGAAGTGGTGCCCAAGTTTTGTTAAATTTTGGTAGAGTGTTGGAAGAGATATGAGATAGCTTCTCATACTTAGCCAGAGTTGTAATGCTATTCAGCCAGCTCCTTTATGTAGGTATTGTGACACTTGGACAGCTGATTCTGATTACACTATGATTTTTGCAATATGAAATATGTAGTGGAATTGTCTGTCAGGAGAAAACACTGTCTTGCTGAAATGACACATCACCCCCAGTATAATTTCAAAGGACAGGACATAGGTTAAACTACAGATATCTGAAATGCAATTAACTTGTCAGTTGCTTTGAAATCAGTAGCTAAACTATGCATTTTATAATGCCCTCAGGAAAATCCTTTGATTTCACTTGGTGTCAAGAGGAAGGGGCATATGCATTTGTTTGGGTGTCTCCTCTGGAAAGTCCTTTGATGACACTTGATGTCATAAGGAATTGGCATATGCATTTGTATGGGCGTCTTCAGAGGAAGCCAGTTAATTCATCAGAGTCTTTCATGTCTTTGTGAAGCAGGAGACTGTTTCTGGGTGAAAGAAGATGCTAGCAGATCACAGACTAGACTGGGAAGTCATATGAAGAGAGGAGGTTCACTGATGTCACCTATTTTTAAAATACCTTATTAGAACATCCTGTGCTGTAAATATAAATTTTAATACACCAAGGAGGAGCTAGGTGACCTCAGAGAGAAGGCCTGCTCCAGACTTTTTAAGTATGCTGTAGCTGACCTTTAGACACAGAAATTCACATACTTGGACTGAGAAAAGGAACATCTAAGAGCACTGAAAGATTACAAGAAATACCTTAGTAAAAAAAGTCTAATGGTTGATAGGAATTTTACACTTTTAAACCTGTTTTGTTTTTAAGATTGTATGTGTTGGGATATTTTGTTCTGTATTTACTGTTTACCTATTTTTATCTATTTTTAAAGTAAAGATATATATTTTAAAACCGAAACTGCCTGGTGTGCCTTGAAACTTTTTTTTTTGTAAGTGAAGCTTAGATGGTTAAAGTTGACACTGTGCTTAAGCTTATTGGGATACCAAATTGGGAAACAGGTGAGAGTTTCTCTAAGGTCTTGCATAGAGTTTTAAGGGTTCATTTTGTAATACCTGGTTGGGTGCCTGTAGGTGAAAGATATCTGGCATTTCCCCAAAGAGCAGAATTATCTGAGCATGTACATTGGGTATGCTAGCAAGAGGTTAACAGTTTGAATCCCTCAAGAACTTGGGACAAAAGGTGACTCGAACCCACAAAACAGACAGGTGGGTTACACTGTTCTGTTAACTGTTCACAATACTACGCTCAGAGGTTGGCACTTTGGGAGTAGAGGGCTGTCCTGCTGAGTGGGGTTGTGACAGGTATTACTGAGGATCTCTATTTACAAATGATGAGTCTTTTAACCTCTATGCTAAAAAGGATCAGGTAGTCCCACTGATAATTAGAGATAGGAATATCATCAAAAGAGGCCTTAGAGGCCAGTAGGTATGGGTCTGCTGCTAGTGGAAGTTTAATGCCTAGGATTTGCTGCAGCAAGTTATAGGCCTGGTTCCACACTCATGTAATTTTGGGACACATCCATATAATGTGTGAAAGGTCATCATACTGATTACCACATCTCCAGCATGCATCTAAGGGTATTAGCCACCAGTGAAGTACTTTATTTCGGATGAGCCTACTACGGTTACTTCTAAGTAGTTTGTACGATGTTTTCCAGCATGAGTCCCATTCATAATCTGATATCTCCTGGCCAATGACTTGCTCCCACTTTTCTTTCACTTTTCTAGTCTGATTCAGAATGTTTCCTTGGATAAGTGAGTAAAGGTGGCTAGTTCTACCTTTTGTCTTAGACAGAAGATTAGGTAGGGGTGGGGAGAAGGTGAATTTTTCATTTGTTTTAGGCTCTTGAACAAGGGTGCCGTGGCATCCCTGATCTGTAGATATCACCAAAAGTCTTCTTTTTGTAGGTCAAATCTTTTTTGCAACCCATGAAAAGAGTCCATTACCCCTGAGTTTGGCATTAGTAGATCATTTAGCTGCTTAATGCCTTTCCCTTCCCAAGCTCTCCAGTGGATTGTTTCCCCTTCTATCTTTACATTACTGGCCCCCCATAGTGGATTAGATTTGAGGTGCATCAGATTCCCTAGCTTTTCCACATATTTCTAGATGAGGTTATTGTGTGTGTGGGGGGTTGGCTAGAACTTCATAAATATAAGTGGTTGGAGGTGCCTCTTTATCCAGGAGGATAATATGGTGACCCATAGTGAAGGTGTCAGCTCAGAATCAGTTAACCATCTTAGGGTTTGTGTAGCTCTATAAGCCAGGTAGTACCCTTTTATCCAGAGTAGACCCCACCATCCTTTTGTCCAGTGGGCTCTTAATTTATTTTCATTTATATCTGGGTAGCTTTCTCTCCCAGATACAACTCCTCATGAGTTTGTCAATGCATGTGAATCACGATTCTGGCATTACCAGGGGTATGTGCGAGATTAAATGTAATATTTTTGTGGTGATGACCATTTTTAGGGCCTCTATCTTCCCCACTAATGAGAGCTGCAGCAGCTCCCAGCTCTCTAAGTCTGTTTTAATCTTAGTGAGTAATGGTTCAAAGTTTATATTAATAATTTCAGACAGTTCTGCTGGTATTGTAATACCCAAATATATTATATGCTGTGGCGCCCATCTGAGATTTAATGTGGTAAAGGGGGATCCAAGCATAGTTTATTGAGGGGCACGACTTCTGTCTTACTTTGATTGACCTCTAGCCCTGACCGGTTTGTAAATATTTCCAACAGCTGAAGCAGAGGTTGGTCAGATTTGAGTGCATGATGGAATATGACCAGCAAATTATTGGTATACATTAGTATTTTAATCTATGTTATCCCTAATCTTTACCCCCATTATGCCCTGGTGTCTGCAAATTGCCTCTGCTAGAGGTTCAATGGCTAGGATAAAGAGAAGGGGGGGTAGTGGGCATCCCTGCCTGGTACCTATACCCAGGGTGAAGGGTGAGGAGAGGGTAATGTCTGTCAAAATCTGCGCTGTTGGGCTGGGGTATATAGCTCTGATCATGTTGATAAAAGTAATTTCAATCCCATATGATGCAATACTGCATATAGATATTCCCGCTCCACTGAATTAAGGCCTTTTCAGAATCTATGGCCACAGCTGCAGCTAGGGTGGGAGCACCCATGGAGATCTGCATCACATCGAGTAGTTTTCACATATGGTCAGAGCTGTGCCTTTGCTTTACAAAACCCACTTCTTGTGTGGGGTGGATCAAGTCAGGGATAATTGTTTCCAGTCTAGAGGCCAACAGTTTAGCATATATTTTACTATCAACTGTTATAAGTGATATTGGTCTGTAGCTAGCTGGTAGTTCTTTGTCCTTCCCTGGTTTAGGGAGGACTGTTATAGCTGTGTTGCACATGGTTGGCGAGAATGTATGGGATACCTGCAGCTCAGAGTACACTCTTTGCAGGACTGGAGGACTGGTGATATCAATGGTGCCAAGGTTTGGTAGAATTCAGTGGGGAGTCCATACCCCACCCCCCGGGCTTTCTTTTGTTTTAATGAGAGTATGGATGTTTTTATTTCTTCAGTTGTAAATGTCTGTCCCAATTTGGAGGCTTGTGCTGCAGTTATCTTAGGGAGATTAAGGTCAGAGAGAAAATTCAAGAGAGTCTGTGGGTCCGGAGCAAAGATTGAGGTGTGTAACTGCTGATAGAATTCTTTCATTATGCTGTTAATTCTGCACTCTGAAGTGCATGTCTTGCCAGATGTCTCTCGAACAGCATTAATATGTCTTTTGGCTTGTTGATTCTTTAGCCTATAGGTCAGGAGCTTCTTGCATCCCCCCTTCCCAGTATTTATGTTTTAATCTTAGGATTGCCAGTTCAGCTTTTTCTAGCTGTCAGGTTGTTGTTTTTATACCTGAAGACTAGGATTTCTTTGTAAAGGGGTGAGTTTGATGATGCTTTGGGGTTAGACTTGTATTTCTGCTCATTTCCAAGCTATTTAATCTCTTGATCCACTAGCTCCCATTCTCTCTTCTTACGCCTAAAGGCAGAGAATGAGATTATATCATTCTGGATGGTGACTTTGAAATCTCCCAAAGAGTGGCTGTTGAAACTTCCTCGGTGTCGTTTGTTGTTAAATACCCCTCCACAGTTTTAGTGAGCCACGGTTCAAACTCAGGATCTAACATGAGCAGGGAGCCCATCCTCCAGTTAGTTGATCTATGACTTACTGAATCGTACAGTATATATCCAGCTGTACTGGAGCATGGCCTGAAATGACAAGTGGTTTAATAGATACTGCTGTTACCATGGCAGTCATTTTTGGGGAAGTAAGCCACATATCTATTCTACTACACATGCCACGCCTAACCGAATGGCACGGTAGTCTCTAACTCTTGGATTTTGTACCCTCTATGCATCTGTCAGTGCTGAGTCTGTTATCCACAGTTTTATAGTTCTTGCAGCCCTGGGATGAGGTTCAGGAGTACTTCTATTACTATCTATGTCAGCTTCCAGCATCAGATTGAAATTCCTTCCTGTCAGTAGCGGAATGTCAATGTCATTGAATATAGCCGTTTGTGTTGCAAGATTATAAAAGAACTGTGGTGAGTCTGTGTTTGGAACATATACATTCCCAACCATTAGCAGACCCTGGGGTGTTTGGAATAGTGCTAATTCCCAGCAACCTTCATCATCGCATTTGGATTTTTCTAGTGTCCATGCAAGGGATTTGTGGATGAGGATTGATACCCCTCTTTTTTGGATTGAGAGGTACTGTGGACTTCTAGGCCCACCCAGTTTCGACTTAACTTGGTGGCTTCATCATGTGTTAGTATCATCTCCTGTAGTAAAGCAATTTGGGTACGTAGTTTTTATAATGGGTCAGAACTTGCTTACGTTTTATAGGTGAGTTAAAGCCCCTAACATTCCAACTATGGCACTTTAAATCAATCATTTTATTTCTGGGGGTATTATTATGAAAGAATTGGGTATAAAGTGTGAGTCGTATAGCAAGCTCTGACTTTAACATAGAAACTTAAACTTTGACAGCAGATAAGGACCGCTTGGCCCACCTAGTCTGCTCATTTCCCTATCTACAGGATAAGCTGCAGATCCTAGTTAACCAAAAGCCTATTTCTTCCTAACCCCCACAATAATTGCCTTATGTCTGTCTCATACATTCTTGAATTCTCCCACAGTTTTAGACCCCACAACTTCCTCAGGAAGGCTGTTCCATGTGTCCACCACCCTCTCTGTGAAAAAAAATACTTCCTCACATTGCCCTGAGCTGCCCCCCATCTTCAAATTGTGTCCCCTTATTCATGCATTCTTTTTCTGAAAGATGATACCCTCTTGGACTTTGTTGATCCCACTGAGGTACTTAAAAGTTTCTATCATGTCCCCCCTCTCCCTCCTTTCTTCAAAGGTGTACATATCAAGCTCCTTTAGTCTCTCCATGTATGGCTTCTCTTGCAGACCCTGCACCATTTGACCCCAAACTCCCCCCCCCCCGGGATCACAGTGGTGTGTCTCCGGTTCTTGCCACGTATTTTAGTGCTATGCATCTCAATATCACTTTCAATCACCTGCATTTCAATTGTAATCTTTTAATTAACAAAGAATGTAACACATAAATATAAAAGTAGCAAACAATAAACTTCTTGACCATACATTAAGTCTGGGATAGCTTGAAATATCTTGCACTCCCTTTTAGCCTTGGTGGTGTCCTTGGAGAAAAAAGACAGGGTGATATCCATCATCCAAGGCCTTCTCCGAGGGCACAGAGGGCTGTAACGACTTTTAACTTATCGATTATGGAGAGTGGTTGGATGTGTAAAGCTATTAGATACCGGGGGGGGGGCAGGGTATCCTGTATTTGAAGCTTCAGTCCTACCTCTTCTAGAAACTTTTAGAAACAGTCTGTCTCTCTACCCCCTTCCCCCCAATCCCTTCAGAGAGTAAAATTTGATTTGATAACATTTATTTTTATACAGGAAACAATCATTAGAGAAAATCTTTATTTTTCAACGAAAGTCCTATTACACATATACATAACAATACTGACATACAGACATTATAAATTAACAAGTTACATAAAAACAATGCATATTCAAGATCATGTGCAACCATTTCAAGATACTCTAAAATATTGTCTTAAAGCTGATTGGAACTCTTTTACAGATTTTTTTTTTACGTTTAGGTCTGCAGGAACAGCATTCCATCAATTTGCCAAACCTGTCTGCAACATTGTATTACCAAATCCGTTGTATACGCATGGGCAGGAAAACCTTGTCTGGTCTCCAAATGAATATCTTGTTTTTGTATAATCTCCCATTGTCACTATGTTTCTCAATGGGTGACCAGTTTTGGAATAAAGTAATTTAAAGCACCATGTTCACCAATTCAATTGTCGTTTATCCTCTAAATTTAACCATTCTAATACCTGATACACATGAAAATGATGAATTCCAAATTTACTGGACTTTGCCAATCTGGCCAATCTGTAACATGTTTGGTCAGTTCTTTTTAAGGCAGTTTTTGGTGCATTCCTGTATACCAATGCACCATATTCCAAAACTGGAATAAGCAATTGCAAGGTTAACTTCTCTCTTGCCACTTTCGTCAAACTTATTAAATTCCTTCTAAGGCTCTCCCAGTCTTTGATTATTTTTTTTTTGTAGTCACATTTATGTGTTCCACATATGATAGTTTACTGTCCAGGACTACAGCCAGATATTTATAACTATCAGTATTTACCAGTTTTTTTACCATCTAAAATTTTTGTATCTAAAATGCTATCAGCTGTTCCTTTCGTTCCATTTAAAAAATACATACACTGAGTTTTTTTGCATTCATCAACAAACCAGATTTCTTAAACCAATGTTCCATATTGTGCAAATCTTCCTGAAGCCTGTATTCAAGTACATTATGACTGTCCGTGGATACCACCAAAATGGTGTCATCCACGTACAGTCATATTCCGCTTTCTTTTATTACCCCAAGCAACCCATTTACAAATACATTAAATAATAAGGGACCTAAAATAAAGCCTTGGGGACCCCTATCCTTATACCTTTTAGAGTGGGTTTTTTACTCCTAATGAGACATGCTGCTTTCTGTTGGTCAGATATGACCAAACCAGGCTAATGATTTCAGTTGTACTCCCACTCCATACAATCTGTGCAACAACAATCTGTGATCCACTAGATCAAACACCTTACTGAGATCCACAAACATGGCCCCAGTCTTTTTCCCCTCATTCATGGGACTTGCCATTAAGTTGTTGAAGTCTACTAGAGCTGTGTCTGTGGATCTCCCAGACCTAAATCCATGATGGCAATTTTTAAGCATATCATGCTGCTCTAAATAATGATATAACTGTCTATGAGCAAATTTTTCCAGTATTTTTGACATTATAGGAAAACAAAGCTATTGGCCTATAATTAGTGGGAATTAGTGGATCACCTCCTTTGAAGATGGGAACTGTCTTTTCCATTTTCCAAGCATCAGTAAATATACTGTACTTGTACACAGGCTCTCATTAAACAAATAGGTAACTATATGTGCCAATGTATCTGCCCCAATTTTAAAAATCATGGCCCAATTTCATCTAACCCCCCAGCTTTGTTAATGTTTAAAATGTTAAGTTCTTTTGTGACCTCTTTAACAGTCAATACCCTAAATCTAAACCATCGTTTAATACCTGCCATTAAGTCTAATGCTTCATTTACTATTTCCTGAACTTAAATTCTTTAGGCAAGGCAAATCTGAAGGCAAGACAAATTAAATTTTTCTGGTGCCCAATCCTAGAGGCTCTGGGCACCATACAAATCAAAAATACTAAAAATAAAACAATAAATTACAATAATAATTTAAATGAACAGTATAAGAAAATAAATAAAGCCTAAAATAAGAACTATAGTTAAGAGGGCCCAACCCCTCCTTACTACTTATCTTTACTTCCCTTAACCCCAGGTCTGGTAACTCTATAAAATACTTGTTTAGCATATCAGCTACTTTTGTCTGGTCCTCTATCATTTCTTTGTCTATGATTAGGTTAATTTGAGTTTTAGTATTTACTGGTTTCTGTAACTGCTTCACATGGTGCCAAAATGTTTAGGATCTCTTGCCTCTATGATATTGTTTTTATAATACTGAGATTTATCTGTTTTAATCATTGTTATACTTTTATTCCTCCATTTAAAAAAATATTCCAGTCCTCCTCATTGTTTGACTTCTTCATTTTTTGCCATAATCTTTTTTGATCCTTAGTTGTGTCTTTATTTTATTAGTTCTCCATGGCAAATGGTTTTTACGGCACATTTTTAAAACTTTTGGTGCATGTTGATTTACAACTGTTAACACTTGTTATTAAATTCTTGAACTGCCAGATTTAAATGTGTAATTAGAGTAATTATTTTCCAGTTTATACAATTTAGACTATCTCTGTAAGCAGACACATACAATTTTTTCCAGCGTGTAGACCAATAGGACGTATGCTCAGTCCTTTTTGGAGTATTCCATTTCAGTTTACATCTAATGGGACAATGGTCCCCCAAGCTCATGGGCACCTCTGTAACTTCATCCACCTTTAAATTATGGGGTACAAATATCAGGTCCAATATGGACCCTTGAGTTGAAATGTTCATGCATCTTGTTGGTCTATTTATTATTTGTTTTAAACCTAGAATATCCTACTTTCTTTTAAACTTTCTCCTCTTTTCTGGGTCCAATCAGTATTGAAATCTCCCATGACTACTAAATCCACATTTTTGTTTCCTCCAGTAGCCTAGCAGCCAGGGTATCAAACTATTCTAATTTTATTCATGGGGGCGTATATAACACCTATCATTAACCTGCTTGCTATTAATTCCACTACTAAAATCCATTCCTTCCAAGTTTTCAGTCATAATGGTTCGTATATTACCTTCTTTAATTGCCAAAAATATATTTGTGATGGCTTTAATAGTAATGATTGAAAAAGATAATTATATTTGGGCAAGATCTTCATCCACGGGCTCAAGATCTGAATTGTAGTGGAAAGGAAAAAAAATAAATAAATAATGGTTCGTATAGGGCCTAAATGATTTTCAGTTTACAGTACAATATTACTCCCCCTCCCATTTTTTCCCTATCTCTTCTTATTAATCTGTATCCATCAATCAGTATTTCTTCACCCTTAATCTCTTCGTGTAACCATGTTTCCGACAGACCCATTACTTCAGCCTTCTCTGTACTTATCCGGGTTCTAAGCATGTCAGTTTTCTTTACTAAACTTCTAACATTTTTATGTATTAGCTGCATCCCTTCTAAAGTCGTTGGTCCTGGATTTAATTCTCTATCTTTGCAAATCATTAATAAGGCAGATAGTATTTGGCCTTGACCTTTTACCCTCTAATTGAATAACCCAGTAATAACAGGTGTAGGTGCATTCTGATACAGTTTCCATGTATTGGAAGTTAGTACACTTTTAGGTCTTTCAGAGTCATGGAGTTGTGGTGATCTCTTTGGTACTGCAAAAGGCGCCATTAGGGACTAATGTTTAGGCCCCCCCCCCCACTGACCCCCTTTTCATAATTTTTATTTCATTATTATTCCCTGTATATTATGAATACCAGTACTGTTTAATAGCCTTAGTAAGCTATTAAGCTATTTAATTTTGTTTACACCTGGTCTTGTTGGCTGTTACATTCTAACCTGCATCACAGCACCGCTCTATACTCCTGTGTATATACCCCTCAATCGAGGTCAGCTGCAAATCTTTAAACATTGTTTATACTTATTTACCACTGCCGGATCCTACAATACATATGGTACCTGCTGGCAAATATCGGCCAGCTTGTCGGTATGAGAAACACAGACCTTACATTGCAAATGTCCCCATGGAACTGCAGCAAGCTTTTGCTGTTTTCTTAACATTGGAGCAGGCACCACATTGAGTTGCACGCTACTAAATAAGTCAGTGTAGTGGCTCAGGCAACAGTATGTGATTCCCTTCTATAATAACTTTATCTGGGGTTTTTAGCATTCATACCAACCACTCTTAATTGTGCCAAACCAGACTGAACCTCTGATTGCTATTAATCAGTATTGTTATTAATCAGAATAGCAAACAAACTGCAGAAGACCTCTTAGTCTAATTATAAAAGTACCTTTCCCATTCTGGCTCTACGGTAGAAAATATAAGCAGTGAATGGATTCAGTCTAACCTGTGTCACAAACAATGCCTTACATTAAGGCCATTCTTATACCCTCAATTGAGGACCATCAGGGTCAGCTTGAAACCATTTAAACTTTAACACATTGCTTTTAGTTAGTTTACGGTGCTAGGGTACTTGACATATGGTAACCACTAGCAAATATTAATTAGCTCAATGGGGTACTGGGTCACAGAACATACAATGTAAATGGTGATGCAGGGCTACAGCAATCATTGCCCTTCTACTTGACAATAACATTAACAGTAAAGCATGAACTGCAGATAGCCTCTGGGTCTAAACAGGAAAGTACCTTCCCCACAGTGTGCTCTTTCTCTACCCGCATGTTCAAAGCAGCCCTTCCCTCCTTTACTGGAAGTAAACCCTCATGGTTTTGTGGCATTGTGTCAGCTGCATCACTGCACTGTTTGTCTTCGGGCTTGGCAGCTCCTCCAGTCCTCAAGCATGGCACTAATTCTAACTCCCCCACAAACCAAAAAAAACAACTGGTCACTTATTTAAATGAGTATAAACATTGCCATGATGTGACCTTTTTACTAAAAATAGTTCTAAATGAATTGTATTGAAACTGATCAATTTTTAACTAAGGCCCTGAAACTCTGCAGTGTGTACCCATCTAGCATAGCGCCCCTCGTTTGTTAAGGGCCAAAAGAGGATCAGAGGCAAAATAATTATGTTTCTTTTTTAATCAGCATTACCTCCCTTAAGCCCAGCTGTCCTTCAGCTGCATGTTTAGACACCCCCAGCGCTGAGTGAAGCTCCCCCCCCACGTGGGCCGTTAATTAGTGTGGTACTTTATGTACCAACTTTAAACCTGCGTCACTGGCTGTACTTTAGTATAGGGCCACAGCTGAACTTCCAGACAAGAGCACATTAGAAACAAGGAACAAATTAGGGCACATTTGCTTTCTTTTCTTTAACCCTTTAAGACTTCTAAAACTAAGTATCAACTGTGGTCGCATGCGGTACAGGAGAATCAGAGAGTCGGGTGGCACCTTACTTTAAACTATCTCCGAGGTGCCGTAATACTTAAGATCTACCTTACGTGACAATTTTTCAGGGCCAGAGATTTCCCCCATCTCCCTAATTGTCCCTTACCAACCTCACAGAGACTGCAGCAGATATATGTTACCTAACTTTGAGCATCTACTTTTTACTTCTTTATTTAAACGTTTACCCAAAAGAAAGATAAATAAATATCTGTACCAGTAAACAGTCTCTATGATCTTAATTTACATATTAAGGACTCAAAACATTAACATTAACATTGTCATCAGCATCTCAGGTGACGTAGTGTAGCATCTTTACTACTGCTTTCGAGCCAAAGAGGTCTCAGGGTGACTTAACTAACAAAATAAAACTGCAGTTACCCTGTATGTCCTTATGAAAGTTGTCTTCTTCTTTGGCTCAAGAATTGGAGAAAAACTTCTCGGTATGTTCAGGTTTTGTCTGGAGATATCATCCCACTCATTGTGTGCTGCAGAGGGGTGTCAGGCCTGCCGTGCTCCTCAGAGATAGGTTGCAGTGCAGCACTTTTGACAGCATTACCTTTGTCAGTTTTCCCTGACAGGGAATTGTTTGTTAGTTTCAGGAGTGTTGTCAAAGGCCCGTCCGCTACCTGTCTCAGCTGTGAGGGAGTGTTTTTGTCTGTCTCACTGTGATGGGTATCTACCTCTGCCAGGACTGCAAATCTATTACCCTCGAGTATCTCACCCATTTCAGCTTTGGACACATCTTCGGGTTCTAGTTCTGGTTGAGGGCTGAAGTTTCTGAGGTGCAACCCTGATTCCAGTTGATTCAAACAGTTATTAAATAGATTATTTTTTTGCCTTCATCTGCTCTTTGGCTGTAACTCCCTGGGGCCTTCTCTGTGGGCTTGGTTTGTGGACAGATCTCTCTCTGTTGTGCTCCTGCCATCTCTGTACTTAAGGTTGGTGTCTCTTCATTCTATCTGGGATGAACTCTGGGATCAATAGTCTTTGGTGAGTTATGCCACTATTGCTGGATGTAAACCATTGTTACTGCAGGTGAATTGAAAAAATTGGCCATTATTTTTAGCTGCACTGGATAATAGAGAGAGAAAGGTACCCCTCAGATTATGAAGGACTTGTCTAATGGGTGAACCCCTTCCCCTGTTGCTCAAATCTTTAGAATAGTCTGGCAATATCATTGTTTACTGACCCTGCCAGTCTATATTTTTTAATTTGCTCGCTCTCCTTAAAATGTTCTCTTTCACTGGAAACCACATAAATTTTGCTATAATTAGCCTTGGGCAGTCCCCTGGCTTAGGTAGAAGGGCCAGGGATCAATGGGCCCATTTGATGTCAAAATGGAGATCCCCTGGCAGCTTCAAGATCTGTGGGAGTTCATGAGATAGAAATGCAGCACAGTCCCTAATTTCAGCTTGCTCAGGAAATCTGAAAAATCTTAGGTTATTTTGACAACCTCTATTTTCAAGATTGACAATCTTTTCTAGTAGAAAACGGATTGTGCTCTCCTGCTGGTGTAGTCGGGCTGAGTTATCTTGGCAGTCTTCAGTGCTGGCATTGATTTTCTTCTCAGATACTGCTGTTTGCTCTTGTAGTACTTTAATTTTTTCAGTGTTTTGTCTGTTGGGATGTTTTCATGTCCTGCAGTTCTGTCAGCACCTGGACAAACATTGCCTCCACATGACTGATCAACATAAGAGATGCCATCTTGTGCTGATACCCACAAGGCTTTATGGATAATTCCATTTGTTACTTCAGGCCCCCAGCACTTAACTCTTGATTCTTTTTTTTTTTCCAAATTGCTCCAGAAAACTGATCATGGTAATATCCCCTAACAAAATATATATTTTAAGTACTGAAAAAGCTTCTCAGAACCGTAGTATTCTTTAGGATAGAGGGTCAAGAGGTAGAGAGCAAAATCCCTTAGCTGTTCATTCCATGAAGGCTGGATTTTATAGCACAGCTAATGTCATCATGTTGCGTTAACTGGAGGTGACGGTCAGGGAAGTGAGCTGATCAGAACAGTAGAGTACCATCAAGCCACTGTAGTGGCATATGTAGGAAGTGTGTTTTCCATAGGCAGAGACCCAGGCAGTGCAAGCAACTGATTCTAGATGTGTCCTGCAAACCTCTCAATTTTCCCTGATTTTCAAGCTAAGGATGCCAGTGATTCTGCCTCAAAAATGTATTTCTTAAAGTTGGTATTTTTGTCACTGTAGGGGGTTGAAGCATAACATACAAGCCAGATTTTTAGTCTAGATCTTTATAACATTGGACCTTTTAAAAGAGAACTACTAACCCTTCTGGCCCCTCCCAAAAAAACTATGTGATTGCAATTAATAATTTCCATGATGACTCACCTTCATAGCCTTTCACCCCGTTGCTTACCTCCCTTTGCCTTCTTCCTCACCCACTTCTCTCCACCCCCCTTCCTGACAAAGCTCTAAGGCAGCTGTCCCCCACCCCTGCTCTTCCCCTCACCCTCATTTTCCGTATTCTATGACAAAGCCCCCTCAGGCTGCTCCCACCTTGCTTTGTGACTAACATCTAATTGACTCCTTTCCATGTTTTTAACTGAGGCCTATTTGCCTGCTATCTGTATCCTATTGTGTACTCTGAATGTTCTGTAACCTATTTGTGTACTTTAAATGTTCTGTAACGTGTTTATGTAAATTTGTCTCTTGTCCATTTGACATGGAACCTTTGTAAAAGAGCCCTTCCAGCTCAAAGGTATTAATTTGCAATCTGAAACAAATAAATAAAAAAAAATAAATAAACATGTTTCTCACATGGAATCACATACTAAAGCAGGCTTCTTGAGCTGATGTGACCTTTTTTATGCTGCATCCATATTTTCGTCACTTGTCCCAGTTTTTTTTATGATTTGCGGGGCAAAGGTTGAGGTATGATCCCCAGGACATAAGGATATTGAAGAAAACAAAAGGAACAATAAGATGCAAAACCAGTGCAGATACAATATAAAATGAGCAAAAAAAATCAAGTGATCTCATTGGTCAATAGCTGTCCAGTCTTGTGTAGTGATTGACCAGTAACCACAAGGTTCTGGAAAGTGCCTTGCAAGTCTTGGAACTATAGTACTTCGGAATCCTGAGCAACTGTGATAGCTGTGAAAAACAAAGATTCAACTGACATGAGTTACTTACCTGCCAGCCAATCTGACCTCTTTGATGAGGCAAGTTTGATCTCTTTGGTGTGGCAAACCTAGCTGTTTGGTGTGAGAGCCGATTTACCAATGATGAAAATGTATTTATTCTTAAAGATTTGTTTAGGCTTGTGTTTTTTGTCTATTAATTTGGTGCCATTTTATAATTATAGTAACACACTTCAGGGCTTGATTTCCACACTTCACCCCCACCCCATGGTTGAAGTGTACTCAGCTAACACCGCATGCCTCCAACCCACAGAGTTGGGGGGCATGTGGTAATTACTTAATAACTGCACACCCCGTTGTGTGTTATTGCTTATTTTTAACACATGTCTTATGAACAATGTGGACACCAAAGGGTTCTGTGACATCATGGAGCCATGAAAGCAAAACTCAAGTGGCTCAGTGGTGTCACAGAACTTATAAATTGTCCTAAGAGCGCCATTGATAACAGACTTATATGTTTTATTTTACTATAGCGATGTGGCAGTGCTCCTATTAATAGGGTAGAATAAGCAATTTAATGTTAAAGTCTGATTTTTTGCACCTCAAAAACATGGTGATCCCTGGACAGAATAACCTGAAATTTTACTTTTACTTTGTCTGTCCCAGGATCTCTGGTTGTAAAGTATTAGATGTCTGAAATGGCAATTTTTTGGCCTTTTTGTTTTGCTTTCCAGTTTAAAGCTGAAACATTCAGGTTTGTAAGTACTGTGGGTACATACTTTATGCTACCATCAAAGGGACTACAAGTTTGTTCTCATTCACTCAGACCTCATGTTCGTCTGACATGCAAGGAGAGGCAAGAATGACTTGAGATGCAATCAGAACATCTTATTGTAAGTAATGCAATGTGCTAGCATCACAGCACAATACAAATAAACTGAGCCACTGGAAACACTGTCATTAAGAGACTGTACTTAAAAACAATTGCAAGAATGCTGGACTTCTATAGAATTTCTATACTTTGAATTTTAAGGATTTCAAACTCTATGACATTTGTGACATTCTAAAACTCTATAAATTTACAAAGATTCTTAAGCTCTGTGACAATAGCAAAGATTATAAAGCTCTGTAACCCTGGCCAGGGGTAACTCAAGGTAGTAGTCTGGTTAACCATTGTTGCAGCTGTGAAGGATGACCTGCACATGGACTCTGCTAGCACACAGGAAGGTGGTTTTGGAGGACTAATGTACCAAAATGATGATGACCTACAGGTGGACTCTACAAGCAATAAGGTGCAAGCAAGAAGATGATTGCAGGGGACAAATACACTGGAGTGAATTGAAGAAAAAACACCTCCAGGAGGGACAGAAAAAAAAGTTACTTTCGAAAGAGGTGACCACCAGAGGATACTCCTTGTCCCCTGGACTGAAGAATTTAACTGCCTGGGAAAGTTTGTATCAGACTGCCAGGCCGAAGGCACTTTTAAGCTTTCTTTATCAGTAGATAGGTCCTTGCAGACTGCCGATAAACGTGGGACAACTGGTTTCTTTCACCACACACTTTGGGCATCAGTAGGAGTTCTTGGCAGACAACTAAACAGGGTCCCACTAAACACACAAGGATCTGTAATCGAAGTTTCTTGAGCTTTCATCACTCTGAAGTCTTGCTGCTTTCATTGCTCTGAGTCTTGCTGCTTTTGTCATTTCTTAACAAGAAAAATCTCACCCTGTTGTGCATCGGAATCCTTAACTGTTGTGCAAGGGCAGCTCCTATACATCCTCCACTTCCTTAGTGGGGTAGGGACACAGCAATGTTGAGTAGCTGGAGGGGCCTGTCCTGACGGTCCCATAACTCTAACTGGGCTGACCACCCCAAATTGTAGTCCAAATGGTGTCTGTTTAAATAGTTCATCTGCAGATTGAGTACAACGCAGGTTTGGCAGTTTGTTTCAATTTGGGACACAACACAGATCTGACAGTTCATTTTGCAATCAGAGCACCACATAGGTTTGGCAGTTCACTTTACAAACAGGGTTCAACAGTTTGTTTTGCAACATAGGGCACAACACAGGTTTGGTAGTTCATTTTGCAACATAGGACACAACACAGGCTTGATAATTCATTTTGCAACATAGGGCACAGCACAGGTGTGGTAATTCATTTTGCAACCTAGGGCACAACACAGGTGTGGTAGTTCATTTTGCAACCTAGGGCACAACACAGGTATGGTAGTTCATTTTGCAACCTAGGGCACAACACAGGTTTGGTAGTTCATTTTGCAACATAGGGCACAGCACAGGTTTGGTAGTTCATTTTGCACCGTAGGGCACAGCACAGGTTTGGTAGTTCATTTTGCAGTTAGAACACAACACAGGTTTGGCAGTTCATTTTGCAGAATAGAGCACAACACAGGTTAACAGTTCTCTTTGCAGTTAGGGCACAACACAGGTTTGGCAGTTTATTGTGCAAATAGGGCACAACACAAGGATGGCAGTTCACCTTACAGGATCACAGGAAGGGTTACTAGTCAAGCAGCCATAAAGCCATATGAGACTTGCCACGTATCAGTGGAGATATTCTCTTATTCTTTCTCCCATAAAGTTATCTAGATGGCTTTTAAATTATTGCTGTCATCAAGGCACAGGTCAGGAAGCATAGGAAATTCCAGGAGCAGTTGGAGAATTTGCAACAAGAGTATTTATTTGTACTAGTAGTAACATAAAAAATAAAATTGTTCACTATAACTATTTACAAAGGCAAAATAAACTGAAGATGTATCTTAGTTTTCCTTCAATCTCTGTGTCCTTCCTTCCAAGCAATTGCAGCTCTGTCTTACAAGTCCTTGCAACAACCCCCCTTCTTGACAAGCATCCTGTTTTTTTTTTCTAAATTGTTCTTGTAAATATCAGGCAGGTGCAGGCAGGAACACAACGTCTCAGAACTAAGGCCCCCCTCTCCACAGCTTTTTTGCAAAAGGCTTAAAAATTGCACTCAGGTAACCTCTTGAGTTTCCAATAGCTTTTTGCAATCATCTCAAACTATAATTATATAAATTTCAAAAATTAACACTATATAATTTCTAAACAAAAGGATTCCAATATCAGTTACATTTCCACATAATGATTTGCATATGTTTTTATACCAGTAGATACGCAAGAGAGGAAAAGACAAACAGCAAGTGAAGACTGAGAGAAAGTGAGAGGCAAAGAACTGTGAGACCACTGTGGTGATCAAATCCTAGGTCTCACAGGAAAATTTGGTTGCACAACCAGACAGACAAGAGACAGGAAAGAACAGAATAGATCCCTGCATTCAAACTCTCCATAACAACTGGGACAGGGTCCTATTCAAGCCTGTCACACTTGCATACTGGGTGCCTCCACCACCGTGGGGGTAGTTTATTCCATGTACTGACCACCCATTGACTAAACCATTGTCCTCACCTGGTAGTGCTATACTGTTCTCCTTTTATTTGTTTTTTGTGTGACCTTGTTTCTCTTTCATTATCTAGCCTTTGTTGTAACCCAGTAGATTCCCATGGTACCCTATCATTATATGCCCTGTATACAAAACAAAGGTCACCCCTGATTTTCCTGTATGAAAGTGAGAACAGTCCCAGCTGCCTTTGTCACTCACCATATTCCTCATTTTTCATACCTTCTGTTCTTTTTGTATACCTTCTCTGTACATGTTTAGTGAGTGTAGTAATACCTACTCCCTGTGGTGTGGTTAATGGTGACCCATATTCCAATACTGGTCTTACCAAGGACCTGTAGAAGAGGAGTAAAATACATCCCCTTTCTTATTTTTTATATTTCTGAAGATATTCCCCAGGACTGCATTTGCCTTTGTTATGGCATTTTTATTATGTGTATCAAACTGTAGGTTACTAGTGACCCATACTCCCAAATCCTTTTCACTTTCTGTATACTATATTTCCTTTCTGTTTATTGTATATACAGCACGCATGTTGTTTACACCAAAGTGCACCATTTTGCATTTGTTCTCATTAAACTTAAAATTATGAGTTTGTACCCATATTTCTAGTTTAAGTTATTTTTGCAGATACTGAACAGCTTCTGTATCATTTACTATTGCCCCCACTTTAGTGCCATTGGCATACTGTTTTGACCATGCCCCTCCTGACACCTGCATACTTGAAACCAGAGTGGAGAACAGCAATGGGCCCAGGACCTACCCCTGTGGCACTCCACTTGTTACTCTGTCCCATTCTGAAGTATAACCCCTGATCTTTACCCTCTGCAAGTGGTACATGAGCCAGGATTGTATCCATCTAACTAGGGCTGAGTCCACCCCCATGTCTTGAAGTGTTTCTAT
Organism: Neoceratodus forsteri; assembly: GCA_016271365.2. Lineage (NCBI taxonomy): Eukaryota > Metazoa > Chordata > Ceratodontiformes > Ceratodontidae > Neoceratodus > Neoceratodus forsteri. The sequence goes on along the minus strand of CM028137.1, from coordinate 723,413,338 downwards.
TAATTTTGAATGAGACACCAAGTCAAATGCCTTGGCATAATCCAGTTATACCACATCAACTGGTAATCCCTGATCCAAAGCCTGTCTCACAGATTCAAAAAGTCTAGAAGATTGCTAGTACAAGACTTTTCCCCTTTCAAATCCATGTTGGGATGAGTCCACATAGTTTCTATAGAGATTTAAAATGATCTGTTCATCCTGAGTTACAAATTATTTTTTTTACAATGTTATTGATTTTATTTGCCTTTTGGACCATCGATCTAATATGAAGTTTTTGACTAAGGTTATTGTCTATTATGGGAAAGGGAAGGGTAGTGGTAATGGGGGGACCTCAACCTGCCAGGAACAGACTGGGGGACTATGACATCACCAGTGGCCAAAGAGCAGAGGCTGCTGGCTGTCTTCCAGGATGCGTTTCTGACACAACAGGTGGGTTAGCCAACTAGAGAGGCATGGACACTGGATGTGGTACTGGCAAACTGTGATCAGATTAGGGGCCTAGAGGTATGGGACCCATTGGCTGGAAATGATCACACAACAGTCTGGTTCTTCCTGGACCTGGGGGGTGAGAAAAGCCGAACAAGGACAGTAGTAACTGACTTTAGGGGTGCAGACTTCAGGGAGATGGGAAGGATCCTTAAAGATCATCTAGACAGGATAAGGCCGGATATGGATGCTGACAGCAGGTGGGGGATCATTAGGAGGGGAATACAGGAGGTTACCAGATCATGCGCAAGGGAAAGGTGTAAGTTTGGCAAAGCCAGAAAACCCTTCTGGTGGACCCGGGAGGTACAGGAGGTGGTGATGGAAAAGAAGGTGGCCTATGGGCACTTCAAGTGTTCAAGGAGTGAAAGGGATCAGGAGGAATATGAGCTGACAACCAAGAGAGTCACCAGGGTGGTGAGAGCAGCTAAGGCAAAAAAGGAGCAATCCTTCACCAGTGGGATCTGGAGGGCGGACAAGGGGTTCTTTAGATACAGAGGGGGATAAAGGGAAAGTAAGGGGACAGATCATCAAGATAAGGATAGGGGATGGTTGGGCAGAGGAGGTGAGGAAACAGGCAGAAGTCCTAAATGAGTACTTTGCCTCAGTTTTTACCGGGGGGATGGAGGGGCTATGTCTTGCGAGGGGAGCAGGGGCAAACTGGAGCAAGGTGTGGGACTGGTAGAGACCAGGGGCCCGGATGGGTCTGGGGAAAGGGAGTGGCCATCACAGACAGGTGCTGGCTCAGCAGTGTAGGATGAAAAGGGGTAGGATGTGGAGGCTGAAATCCCAGTAGAGAGTAAGGAAAGCCCTCGGGTCCCTTCGGATGGAGAAAAAGCACTTGGGCCAGATGAGATACATCCCAGGGTGCTGAGGGAACTGGCGGATGTCCTGGCAGTCCCTCTAGTGGAGCTTTTCAACATCTCTCTGAGGACTGGGTGGGTGCCCCAAGACTGGAGGGTGGCGCATGTCATGCCAATCCACAAGGAGGGATCAAGAGAGGAGGTGGGAAATTACAGGCCCGTTAGCCTGACATCGGTGGTTGGCAAGGTGATGGACGGTATTGTCAAGGAAAGGCTGGAGGGGGGTTGCTGGAGCAAACTGGGTACTTGGACGATAGGCAGCATGGCTTTGTCATGGGAAGATCATGCCAGACAAATCTTATTGAGTTGTATGACTGGGTGACAAGGGCCCTGAACCAGGGTAGGTCAGTGAATATCCTCTTTCTGGACTTTAGCAAGGCATTTGATTCGGTACCCCACAGTGGCCTGCTGGCTAAGCTAAAGAAAATGGGGGTAGGAAGACAGTTGTTGAGATGGATAGGAAATTGGCTCTCTGAGCATACTCAGAAGGTGGTGGTTGGAGGGTTAGCCTCATCCCCAATTTGGGTTACTAGTGGAGTTCCCCAGGGATCAGTGCTGGGGCCACTCCTGTTCAACACCTATATCTCAGACATCAGGAGGGGGATCAGTAGTGAGATGAGTCTCTTTGAAGATGACTCAAAGCTGGGTGCAGTGGTGGATGGGGAGGAGGGGAGTGTGGCCTTGCAGGAGGACCTGGAGGCTCTGGAAAGGTAGTTGGGAAAATGGAAACTAAAATTCAGTGTGGAAAAGTGCAAGGTTCTGCACCTGGAAGTCAGAAATCCAGGCCAGGGGTATACCTAGAGACCCGTGTTTTTCTTAAATAAGAAATAACAAGAATTCAATGTATAAAAAGAAATAAGAAATTCAAGGTATAACAAGAAATTCAAGGTATAACAAGAAATAACAAGAAATCCAAGATATAAAAAGAATAAAACAAAAAAAAGACATGATTAATGTGAAAGAATTGCTTTCTGGGGGACAAAATCTAAATAAATGCTTGCAGCAGTTATCGTTTAGGCTCCATTGTTACCACAAAGACAGTCCACAAGGAAGCGACAGTGGAATTGTTTTATTCACAAAACCTTTAAAGACCATACCATAATGCTGCTTAAAACAATGTAGTATACTAGGAATGTGATTTCTAGTGTGTATAAGGCCATTTTGAGGCTGTTTATGAATGTAAATGTAATACCAAGAAATAAAACTACATTTTCAATGAATAAAAAGAAATAACAAGAAATTCCAGAAAAAATAAAAAGAAAAATTATGAAAAATAAAAAGAATTTCATGGGTCTCTAGGTATACCCTGGGAGGAGACATGATTCAAGTCACGGAGGGTGAGAGGGACCTGGGAGTAGTGTTAGATGTCAAAATGAACAACTCAGAGACCTGTAGGAGGGCAGTGGCAAGGGCAAATAGGATGCTGGGATGCATCACCAGGGGGGATTACCTCCAGAAAGGTAGAAGTGATCATTCCACTGTACAACTGCTTGGTTAGGCCACACCTCGAGTATTGTGTACAGTTTTGGAGACCACATTTAAAAAGGGACATTACACTCCTAGAGAGGACCCAAAAAAGGGCAACCAAAATGGTCTGGGGCCTGGGGGAGAGGACCTATGAGGAGAGGCTCAAGGAGCTTGACATGTACGCCCTGGAGGAGAGGAGGGATGGGGGGACATGATAAAGGTATTTAAGTACATGAAAGGGATTAATAAAGGAGGCCCAGTCAGGATGCTCCAAAGGAAGGAGGGTGGGGCAACAAGAGGTCATGGGTGTAAGCAGGAATGGGGCAGACTCAGAGGGGAGTGGAGGAGGTGATGTTATTTCACTGAAAGGGTGGTGGAGCCATGGAATGCACTGCCCATGGAGCTGGCAGAGATGGAGACTGTGGACGGGTTTAAGAGGGGATGGGACAGGTACGGGGGGGAGGGTAAATCTGACCAGGCCCAATACAGGTGGAACATCTGGGACTGGGGATAGTATAACATCAAAATTGGCCCGCAGTGCGGGTGTTGAAAATCGAGCAGACTCGAGAGACCTTTAGGCCTATTCTGCTGGCATTTTAGTATGTTAGTATTTAACACCGAGGCCCTTTTCAGAATTGACTGTACGTAATTTTATAGAGTCTATAGTATAATGGTGCATGAGGTTATTTTTTCCAAGATGTAACACTGCACATTTGACTGTATTTAACTCCATTTTATTGACTTGGCACCAATTTAATATATAATTTAGACTAGTGTAGAGGGACAAGTGATTGGAATTGGAGTAATCTTCATTGGCTAATTTGGTGTCATTGGCAAATTTTATGATACTAGATGTAACACCAAGGTGAAGATCAGAAATAAAACAGTTAAACAAAAATGGTCCCAGGACTGAGCCCTGTGGAACCCCGCTGGCCATTCAACTGATGAAGATGTTATACCATGCAGTCTAACCTGTTGAGTTCGATTAGTTAAACAACTGTTGACCCAATTAACGAGGTAGGGACTGATCAACATGTTAGTGAGTTTGTCAATGAATATGTAATGGGATACCTTATGGAAAGCCTTTTTGAAGTCAATTGGAATAATGTTGCATGGTTTACCTATATCCAGACTTTTAGATATTGATTCGTAGATAACGATAAGGCTACTAACACATGATCTCCCCTTTTTGAATCCATGTTGCGTTAAATCACTGAGCTCTAGCCGTTCAGTTTCTTCTTCAAATGTTTTTTATATTCCTGTGCCTCTTCTTTAAAACTTGTAAATGAAACTGTCCAGTTGTATAGCCTTAGAAGTGGAAGTATGGGCGCAACACACAATTCAAACACAGTTGTAACTTACTACCTGTCTGCTTTGTGGTGTCTGTTATTGTTTCCTCCTACTCCCTGCTCACACGAGATGTGTTTCTGTGCACGACGCCGCTAACTGTGCTGGCTGTTTTAGTAGTGTCCCGTGACCCAGAAGTAGCTCAGGGGTCATGGACACTGCCAAATCCAGACACAGTTGCTAAAATCACCCACTAATCCTTAGAAGGACAATAAAGTGTACAAGCACTGCCCTAACTGCTGATATACGAAAAGCTCACTGCTGGTCCCAAGCTGTAGTTCCCTGCTGACACTTGTGGAACTACACTCCCCAGCTCACTTCCTGTTTTACTGCTCTCACCTTCCTAAGATGAAATTAGGCAGCAAAATTTGTTTAAAAGGATCAACACAGCGAGAGCACAGCACCTCAGGTCCAGATCCCCCATCCCACTGCTTTTGCCGGTCACACAGGTTCAGTCTGGGCCACAAATTGCTGTGCTTGCTGTTTTAGTAGTGTCCCGCAACCTTGCAGACTAGGGCACTGTCACAAACCCACTCAGCAGGTCAGCCCTCTACTCCGAAAGTGCCAACCTTCGAGCGCAGTCTTGTGAACAGTTAACAGAAACAGCGTAACCCTCCTGTCTGTTTTGTGGGTTCAAATCAACCTTTGGTCTCAAGTCTTGGAGGGATTCAAACTGTGAATCTCTTGCTAGCGTACCCAATCCACAGGTTCTGATAATTCTGTCTTCGGGGGGCAGATATCTTTGCCTACGGGCACCTAACCAGGTGTACAGAAATGAACCTTTGAAAATTCTAATAAAAGACCTCATATTACTCTTACCTTTTTCCAGTTTGGTATCACCATTCAAGCTTATGCACAGTGTCTGTTTTGACCATATATACACTTCATTTGTTAAAGAAAAGAAATTCAAAGACAGACCAAGTAGGCTCTAAAAAATAGATTTTTACTAAAATAGATAAAAGTATGTAAAACATAAAATACAGAACAATATATCACAAGAACCATACAATCTTTTAAAATAACAAAGTTTTAACAGTGCAATTCCTACTACAGTACTTAGATTTTGTCTCTCTCTACCTGTATGCTTGCTTAAAGTGCTCAAAGATGTTTCTTTGTCACAGTGTAGATAGAAGTGTGTCAAAATGGAAAACAGAATACTGTTTAAAAGCTGGCTTTGCCCACCTCTTTGCATGAGGTCACCTAGCTCCTCCCTGTCAGAATATAAAAAATATATATCTATGCAAAACAGGATGTCTTATCAAAGGTAAATTCTGTGATCTCAGCACAATTCATTTTCTCATATGACTTTCTTTGATCTTATGATCAGTTTCCCCTTTCCAGGACGTCAAAGTATCTTTTATGACTTTGCACTATAGCATCATAACCTGTTCTTCTTCCTCTAAGCGTTATAAAAGTTTATGATCTATCTTGGCAGTTAAAGCTATATTTAACTTAGATAAACAAGAGATCCTTGATTAAGGTATGTTCTAGTCTGTAATTAGCTCCTAGCCTTCCAGGTAACACATTGTATCTAAAACCTGTGTGTGTGCTGTGTGTGTGTGTGTGTGTGTGTGTGTGTGTGTGTGTGTGTGTGTGTCATCTCACATGCTGTCTCAGCATCTCTCATGAGAGACAGTAAATAACACATTTTTATATTACAAAAATGATACCGTGATCAGAATCAGCTGTCCAAGTCTCACCCCCCCCTTTTTTATTTCCTTCCCCTCTAAAAATCATATGGAGTACTTATCCTTATGCCCTCTTGCAGGTATTGCAATGACTCCAGGGGTGACAGTTCCACTAGTTCTTCTTACTGCTCTGGCATCCTGCAAGAGAACACAGAATACAGGGGAAGAGTAATAGTTCTTATTGACAAATAGTTCTTAAGTGCAATCTAATTATACAATTGGGAGCCATGTCTAGCTGTGTGGGGTCTAAGAGGCCCATTCCTCCCACCCCAGTGATTGTTGGTAATTTTAATGGTGTACTTTAGTTTTATTTTAAAGCAAGAGAGAGAGAGAGATAGAGAGAAACAGCTACTGCTTATCTGAGCTCTGTTGGAAGTACCAAGATTTGTACATTGTTGGTTAAGTTACCGCGCGCATTTCTTTTGTGCTTGTCAAGCCCATTGGTAGCAGCCAAGGTCACCCTTCTGCCACATGGTAGATGGTATAGTCCAGAGTCAGAGTTACAACGTTGCAATGACGTTGCCTCACATGGTCGGGAGAGGAGCAACAATGAATCCAGAGAGCAAAGCCTGCCATTGGAAATCAACTCCAGCATGGGGATTCAGCATTGTGAGGTAGGCCTTGGTTGGGATCCTCTTGGGGTAGCTGGTTGTTGGTTCCTCAGTGTCTCAACGATCTGCTGGAGTGCTTCTGTGCCCTGGCATCGTTGGGCCTCTCGCTATCCCTCTGACCATACCCGTTGGGAGAGTTTTGCAGCTAGGGTAGACTTTGGGAGAGGTTGCCTCTGTAGTACATCAGTTTTCCACCCTTTGAATTCTTCAGTCACCTCCAGATCCGAATTGAAGGATAATGTGCCATCTGGAAAAAATATGACTATTCTGGCAGGGTAGGGTGTCCTAAATCAGAGTTTTACAGCTTTCAGGGCTTTCATTATTGGTAGATAGGCCCTCTGTTTCACCATTCTCTCAGGAGCATAGTCATTTTCAAAATAGAGATGGTGGTCCTGGTGGAATACCGACTCCTTCTGCCATGCAGTATGGATGATAGTTTCTTTTTCTTGGTATCTTAGCATATGGATCAGAATGGTCCTGGGTCTTGTTCCTGCTGCTGGCTTTGGGCCTAAAGTTCTGTGCGCCTGGTTGATTTCCAGCATAAGTTCCTCAGGCAGGAAGAGGGAGGTTCGTAAGGGCATCTAATATTTGTGCCTTCAATCCCTTCGGGCAGACCGGAGAGCTGAATGTTATTTCTACGGTTGTGGCTCCCCGCATCCTCCGCCCACTCCTGCAATACTTTGACATTTTGATGGAGCTGTAATATGGCCCTTTCAGTGAGAGCCATGCAACCATCATTCGCTGTGAGGTGTATCTCATATCCCTCCAGGTGTTTCATCACTTTTTCAATATCGGTCTGGAGGGCTGTTGTGGGCGACTGCATTTCTTTCCTGAAGTTCCTTATTTTATTTCTGTGAGCATTTGTGAAAGCTGCTTCTGATGGTTTGCAATGCCATGGCAGTCTGATCTGGTGCGTTTGCACCTGGATGTCTGTGAGACCTACGAACTTTCAATTTCTGAGTCCCAGTCGGACAATCTCTCTAAATCCTGTGGCTCCTTAGTTAGATTTTATATGAGCCCCTACTTCTAGGCACTGTTCAAACTTCTGTTGTATTTTGGCAAGATTTTGGATGGTTCTAGTTGTAATTATGAAGGTTATTGCTAGGACCCGAAGACAGCTGTCTTAACTAGCTTGTAGCAGGGATCAAGATGTCACCAGAAGTCCTTTATAAAGGTTTTAATTGATTTTTTTCTCAAGAAAAATAGATGGCCACCATATTTTGCATAGAAATGGCACTGTAGATCTAGCCATGGTTAGGATCGAGAAAAAAAAAAGATTCATAGTGCACACCATAGGAGGCACCTACAGTACAAGTCACATTAAACTGTTCCTCCAATGAGTTGCTTTAGCATTTCTGACTGAGTTGCATAAGTGTTGCTAGATCCAGTACAAAGCCCTGCACAAACTGTTCTTTAAGAGTTAAAATGCAGTTTTGCATTGCATTGTGGCTGGATAGTATATGCATTTCAACTGAGTTGCAAAAACATTTTATAAACATTGTTCTTGAGCTGATTAAGCACTAAAAAAACAGTGCAGTATTAGTTGCCAGTGCATTGCTAACTGTAAAAAACAATGCTAAACCAACTCATTGGTGAGACACTTTTATGTGACTTGAACTGTAGACAAGTAACATTTTTTTTGTATCCTCTCTTTTTGCACTGTCCTTCAAGGAACTCTCTTGGGCATCCACCATACCCCAGCTCTAGTTCCTTGCCTGAAACACCTCCAGTTCCTGGCACCAGCCCAGCGATCCTCCTGGCTCTGAGTCCCCCGAGGTAGGGCAACCTTATCCACCCAGGTTGCTCTATCTAGAATCTGGCAGGCTGGGCTGGGCTCGGCCCAGGAGAGGAGAATGTCCAGCAGTTGGAGTGTGGCTACAGGTGGTGGTGCCATTGCCTATCCCCGAGGATGGGGATTTTCTACATAGTTGTTTCTCCTGCAGGTGTGGTGTGCAATGACGTCCACGCATGGCTTTCCTGCTGACGTCTGCCACACTCTCCACCTCTTTAGTCTGGCTGGTGATCCTGCAGTGCCCCTGATCTCCATTGGGGGCTGCTAGGACACTGAGCAGCCCCAGGATCCTTCCCAGGGAGAGGAGAGCAGTCCTCCGGACGCTCAGTCCTCTCCCTCCCCTAAAGACCCCCAGCTCCCCGAGTCCATCCCCAAACCCGGGTCGCCATCATGGCGTGAGGTGTGGTGTTCAGCGCCTCAACCTTGAGCACCATCGGGCCAGCTAGACAAGTACATTTGACAGGTATGCTAATATATTTCTTGACAGTAGCTGAAACTAGCATTTTTTTTTTTGGAAAAACAGGTTTTGTTGCACTGCTGCTTTAAAAACATACATAGTAACAATCTCTCAGTCACTGGTGGATCTGCATGATCAGTGTCCAACTTCACCTATGCTTCTGCCGATGTGAGTTCTTGGGGCCCTGATATTCAGAGCTGGCCATGAGTGCAGCGTTGTGCTGAAAATAACACAACTCCGGCAGTGAGCTATATTCAGTTAGTGCATCTTAATGGAGCAAGCTAACTGACTGAATATGGGGTCATGCTGGGGCAGCACGAAGTGAAAATGAGTTGTGCAGACAACCCAAAGCTGCATATGGCCCACAGGAGCTACCACACCAAAACAAGTACAGCACCAAAGGTCTTGTAGGCCACATTCAGCCCAAGCATGCAAATGAGCCCGTTGGGCTTGCACAGCCCTAAGGGGCTATTTTCATGCTCAATATGATTTCTTTGCATGTGCACATTGGTCCCACGCAGCCTATGCTGGGCAGTAGTAAAAGATATTTCCTGGTGTCTAGTGAATCTCCCTCCCCCTTTTGCCCCAGTTCATAAGGAAAACAATGTTCTCTGGTAGGCTAGCACCCCCAAACAGAGTCAAGTGCCACTCCCCCATCTAAGTGACACCCCTCACCCACCAAGGACTCCCTGCTCAGCACCGTCCCTTGCCCCAGTCACTGGACCCGTGGTCAGATGGTGATGGACACTTCCTTCCACTCACCTGCTCAGCTGGCTGCTATATGACCTGCACAGAGCAATTGCAAATAATGTAGAAACATCTGTTTCTACATTACTCACCCTCATGCTTTGTCGGCTTCAGTGCAGCACTCAACTGAGGGGATTGGTCATTCAAAATCTATTGACATGTTTTAACAAGAGACTGGAAGGGGATTCAGACTCAGATCTGATATTTATTTAAAACAATGCATGTAAACTCACCTTACTTATGCCGTGTTAAAAAGTACAGTTACGTAAGAATTTACCATAACAGTAGATCTTACAGAGGATATTTTGCAGCAGGCCACACCTATGGTACTACAGTCACTAGGTACTAGGACCACATGGAAACTTTTCAAGCTAGCAGTCTACCGGGGGGCCGCCAATGCCTATGTCACATGCTGAAGATGTCTTTCCCATATAAACATTTGCGGCCCTGCACCCTCTTCAGTTCTCCAGCCGGAGACCATAAGCAGGCAATCCCCAGCTGGTAAACCAAGGAGAAGTCAGAAGTTCCTGTCAACAGTAGTAAAACAAAAGGATCACTAACAAGGAGAAGCAGAGAGTCCCCCAGACCAAGGGGGGAGGGAGGGACAACATGGCCTACTGCAAGAGATCCTCTCAAATACCGAATGTTATGCAAGTTCTTACATAATACTACCTTTATCGATGGTATCTCCTGCAGCAGGCCACACCTGTATGCAATAAGCCTGCCCCTGTAAAACAAAAGGTCTTGAAGCACAATAATGCTCTATGGTACACAACTAATTTGAGGAAGCAGAAGATGATCAGAAATAAGTCATGGAGTCGGGCTAAAAAAAGTGGCTTAAAGCAGGATTGGATTAAATATAAAGCATTCTGAAATGTATATGTTAGGAATACAAGGGAGGCTAAGCAGGAAAGGGACTTGGGGGTAATCCTATCAGATGACAGTAAGGTTGGCAAGCAATGTGAGAAGGCAGTAGGGAGGGCTGGGGGATACTGGGATATATAGGGAGAAGCATCACCAGCAGAAAACAGGAAGCTGTTATCTCTCTGTCCAGACAGTTGGTGAGACCCCATCTGTAGTACTGCATCCAGTTCTTGAGACCCCATCTCCTCAAGGACATACACAGGATGGAGGCAGTCTAGAGGAGGGCAACTAAAATGGTGCAGGGTCTACAAGAGAAGCCATATGAGGAGAGACTAAAGGAGCTTAATCTGTATACCCTTGAGGAAAGGAGGAAGAGGGGGACATGATAGAAAATTTTAAGTACCTCAGTGGAATCAACAAAGTCCAAGAGGGTAGCATCTTTCAGAAAAAAAGATGCGCAAGGACAAGGGGACACAATTTAAAGATAGAGGGGGAACAGCTCAGGGGCAATGTGAGGAAGTATTTTTTCACAGAGAGGGTGGTGGAGGCATGAAACCATCTTCCTGAGGAGGTTGTGGGGTCTAAAACTGTGGGAGAATTCAAGAATGCATGGGACAGACATAAGGCAATTCTTGTGGGGGGTAGGAAAAAATAGGCTGTTGGTTAACTAGGATCTGCAGCTTATACAGTAGGTAGGGAAACGGGCAGACTAGGTGGGCCAAGCAGTCCTTATCTGCCATCAAAGTCTTTGCTTCTATGTTCATATATTAGATAGTAACAGAGCGCACGATCCAAAGGACTTCTGGAAAACAGTTAATGTCCTTTTAAAGGGCCAGAGTAATGATACCTCCAATGTATTTAATATTGAGGACCAATTGGTCCCTAGGTTATATGTGGTGGTGGACAAATGTAATGAGTATTTCTATAAAATGAATATCACAAGCCCTGTGCCTAATTATTCAGGGGGTATGGGAGGACAATTAGAAGGCCGTGGTTCTGTAGTGCATTTTACTTTTTCAGAAATCTCAGTTAAATCTGTAGCTAAGCAGCTGCTGAATCTTAATACTTCTAAGGCAATAGACTTAGATAACATTACCTCTAAGGTACTAAAATACGCTTCCCCAGTCATAGCCTACCCACTAGCTTATATTTTTAATTTATCATTGGCAACAGGGGACTATCCGAAGGCCTGGAAGCAATCGATGATTACTCCCATATATAAAGGAGGTAAGAAAACTGACTTGGGAAATTACCACCCAATTTCATTGCTCCCACAGGTCTCAAAAATATTTGAAAGACTGGTTGCTGTTCAGATAAAAGAATATTTAGATTCCCAGAAGCTTGTTAATAATATGCAGTCAGGGTTCCATAGCTGCCACAGTACTACATCGGCACTTGTGAAAGCGGTGGGAAATATCCAGGGGGCCCTGGACAGGGGGACACCGGTGGGTGCAATTTCATTGGATCTTTCTAAAGCTCTTGATTCCCTGGACCACAGTGTCCTCCTGTCCAGGGCAGCATCTGTGGTAGAGCTGTGCCTCCCTTCCCCGGCATGGGAAGTAAGCTTGAGAGGGCCTCTGTCCTATTTTCCTTTCTCTTCACACTTAGAATCTGTTGCAACAGCATTCTTCTATACTATCCTGTCTTATTCTGTCCTGTAAGCTGGCCTCCTACATTCCTACCTTACTTTATTTTCTGTTTCTCCTTTCTGTCCCTCTAACTTTGTCTCCCTGCCATTGGGATACTCTCTGCATGCTGCAAATCCTGTTGAAATTAGCTGGCTCTCTGCAGTGTGTGATGGTCGACCGCTATACACTCTCTCACCTTGTGGAGTAGGGGAGAGAAGCAGGGAGACATTGCAAGTTTAAAGGTTAAAACAGGTAAGCTACTGCTACCTGGAACATTTATCTCCTTTCCAGGAATCCTTATTGTGGTCCCCTGTCATATGGCTCTCCCCTGCTGTCCTCTTGTCTCAGTTACAGGTGAAGGACCGAGACCCACTGGAAAACACCAGAAAGGAGGTCAGAAAGGTGATTGGTGAATGCCCACCTGGAAAAACGCTGAAATGCTGACAGAGTTAGGGAAGGTGTGGAGCTGACCTGAGGCAAGGGACCTTCGGAATGGCCTGGACTGGGAAAAATTGCCATGCAGAAAGAAAAGTATTTCTGCAGCTAACCTGAAAATTGTGTTGCTGGGTGCAAAGGGGACTGAGAAAGGACTGAATTTAAAGAACTTTCACTCCACCTGGCCATAGCTTCATCTGGAGTTAAGTTAAAGTTAAAAGTTAAAAACTTTAGATAAAGATAGAGAAAAGCTTAAAAACGAGCACGTCAGCTAATAAGTTAGCTGTAAGTAAGCCATAAGGCCAGGAGAAAGGATAGGGAGTGTAGTCTAGTAAATTTTTAATTTTTGATTTTAACATTTAAGGTTTTAAGTTAGGTAGTGTGTGTTCTATTTTGTGACTATTTAGTATCTGTGCTTATAGTAAAATATTCAATATATTTAATAGGTATTTGTCCGTGTTCACTTGTATTTTTGCACATGACTTTTTTTAGGAGGGAGATTGTCTTTGTTTTTGTTTAGTTTTTAATTCCCAAAAGTCCTTTTTATTTTGTATTTTTATTTTTTTGAACTTTGGCACCAGTCTATCTTTCGTCATAAGTCAGGTGATCACTTCTTGGTGCTTAAGGTGCGCATCTGACTGGGCCGTTAGAGCCAGGAAGCTGCTACCTGTAGAAGATGCCAGAAGGGAGCAGCGAGGGCTGTTCATTTTTCTTTTTGCCTGCATAATTTATCTTCCAGCCAGCCTTTTCTTTTTATTCAGAAGTGCCTGAAATTGGATTACCTGTTGCAGTGTTTTGGCGCTGTAATCTCGGATCCTTTGCAAAGGGTCGGTTACCCCAAAGAGTCGGGAGTGGGACGAGCATTTTTTTTATGACCTGGCAACCTTTTCTTGTGGCTGAAAACAGTGTTGCAGCTCTTTTTCTTACAAAAAGCAAGGCAGAGGAAATGTCTGCTGATATTGGCCGATTTTAACGAGTGGACGTAACTTCGTCTCAAACATATAAACAGGTAGAAAAGTAAGTCTGCATTATATTTTCACCCCTTTTTTCTTTCTCTCTTGTTTTTACTCTACTGTTGTTGGCAGCTCAGAAAGCCTATGTTTAAAGAAGGAGTAGAAGAGTAGTTTATTAAAACATTGGAGTAAGTTAGAGCATGTACGCAGTTCATTAAAGATATTTAATGTGTAAATGTGTAAAGCAGCATGAGGACTGTTAAAATACTACTGCCCCTTTTTTCTTTATTTTTTTGCTAGTGTCATTTATGGGACTTATAAGGGATGGCCGAGAGTGAACAGTCTGGTGAAGCACAAAATGCTAGTTGGAAAAACTGAATTTAACATCCTGTGTGTGCTGGATGGTGTGGAGGGGTTAACACCAGAGTAACAAGATTTATCTTCCTATAGAGAAAAGAAGAGGAAGACAGCACTAATCACCAGTAATATTTGCCTGTGTTCCTTATGAAGAGGACTGTTGCTGAAAGGAGGAGGTGAAAGTATTTGGACTGTGGGCCTTTTAGCCCTAGTAATGTGATAGAGTTTTAAGAAGAATAAGTAATACTAAGATTTGTCTTGAGGGGAGTGAGCTTCATGGTTTCGGGGAGCTACTGTATATAGTGTGGACTATTTTCCTTTATTTGTTTGACAGGATTACCTGTCAAACTGTTTTATAGTTCAAGTGAATGAAGCGATTGAAGCGACTAAAGCATATGCTCCCCATATGCCGGATATGAAAGCAAAAAAAACAAGAATTGAAGAAAATTAAAAGCTATATTAGTAGTAAAGAAAAAAAGATCACTAGCTATTTATTAGCACCAGGGAATCAGACTGCAATGGGGGGGGGGGACTGAGGTCACAGGACTACAGGATATAATCCTGTCACCTCTGACTTCATCCCCAGTTAAGGAGACAGCTAATCTGTATCTGTCTGAGCACCCATTATTACAGCAGATTAGGGAATGGGAAAAAGAATCAATGGAAGTGAAAAGCTCAGAACAGAAAGAACTTAGAAATATACATCTAGGACAGACCAAGATTATGATTCAGGATAGGGAAATGTCCCAGGAGAAGAGTATAAAGGGTACTGAAAAGAAAGATAGTAGTAATTATGAACAAGAAAGTGTGTGTGGGGGGGGGGTGGCTTTTTCCAGGGGCCTGAACTGGAGGAGAGGTCATGGTCCTTTTTGAACCAGTTTGAGGCTTTCCTGACACCATACACCAATAGACTAATATTAGATCCACCATCCAAGTGCCCTCCCAATCTTTCTCATCTATGGGAAAGTAAAGGGAAAGAGTCTGAAGGCCCTCTTTTATCACCCCTGGTGGGAGACTTTGAAAAAAGAAAAAGCAGTAAGAACTTATGCTAGAATAGCATAAGGACAAGATATTTCTGTCTCAGCACATGGTAACAGCTTATTTTTAGAGATGCTGAATTTGCTAAAAAATAATTTGAGGAAGGGCAATTTGGATTTGGATTTGTTAACTGGGAATTTGACTCAAAGTGATAGTAGGCCAAAGAAAGATTAAACAGAAGAAAAAGGAGGGAAGAGGAGAGAATAAAGTAAGGTGAAGGATAAGGGGGAAGACTATAAAATAGATAACAGAAGAAGTTGGAAGGGCAGACGAGTGGGAAACATGACAATTAGTTAAGCAATTAAAAGTACAAAATAACCACAATCAACATAGAGAAGAGGGAATGAGAAAAGCAAAAGGGTTAAAAGAAAGGTTAAGAGAGAAGGAGGGTACCTGTTGTCAGGAAGTTTTAAAAATAGTAGAGTGGGAGAAGGAAAAAGGAAAGTTTACCTAGCAGGTGTAGATGGGACATTAATTCCAACATTTCTGACACACCCTAGGAAGGAAACAATGGAGTTAGATAAGGACAGGCAGAAAGGGAGGGACCTATAAATAATCAGCTAGTAGTAGGAGAAGGTGAATTTGGTGGAAAAGACAAAGAAGAATAGAGCTGGGTAGGCAGGTAATAGACCCAATGAGAAAAGAGAGAAAATCAGAAAAGGGCTAATAAATCCAACTGTATTTTTTAAAGGAATCCCTAAGTCAAAGAATGAAAACTTAGTGACCCTTAAGATTGCAATATATAATATATGCTAAGGGCTTTTCAGGAATAAGTTCAAGTGGGCTGATATTGCCTCAGTTTACAATAGCATTCGGAGATTGAAAAGGAATGAGTTTGCCTGGTCACCCAGAAGACAGATATAAGGCAGAGGATATTGGATGTGAAAGCAGAATTCAAAAAAATAGGGTTAAAGGCAGAAATGACTATATGTGTGCAGGAAGAGGGTAGGGAGGAAAATGAGAATGGGAAAACTGAAGGAAGCTTTGAAGTAGGGAATAAGAAAAAGGGTTACTCCCTAGTAAGGAAAGTGCAGATACAGAAGAGAATAACAAATTATCTAGAACCTATACAAAAGGAAGACTCATTGCAGGATAGTGGATCCCGGTGGAATCAAGAAAAAACAATTAGGGGACAGAAAATCAGAGGCCCCAGAATAAATAGTATAATACTAGGGAGTGAGGATAGTTCTGTTATAGACTTGTGTACTGAATCAAATGAAGTAACAAGGGTGAATAGATACTATCCATTGGAACCAGAAGTGATACTCAAGTGACTGAATCAGGAAAAGAGAGACACTCCCCAACAGAATGGACATGGCCAGGAGGTAATCACATGGAATACTGCAGGGTTGGGGGAAAAAATGAAAGATATTGGGTGGTGGAATTTAATTTCCAAATATACAATAGTTTTATTACAAAAAACTTTGGTAATTCACCCCTCGGGACATATATTCGAAGGCTTTCAAAGTTGGGAAGTGCCTGCTCAAAAATGGTCAACCTACGGTAGACCGTCATGGGGATATGTACCCTGGTCAAGACTGGCATAGGGATAGAAGCTAGGTGTATGATTAAAAATCAGAATTATAATACATTAGGAATGACTTTGTATAGAGATGGAAAGAGTATATGCATAATAGTAAATGTTTATGTGATTCCTGAGATTAATGCAAATGAGATGACAAAAAAAAATGGATGTCATTCAGGAAACTCTAATGCAAGTGCAAGTACAGCTCCCAGGAATTACTATCTTACTGGGTGGGGCTCTAAATGCAAGAATTGGAGGTTTGATGGAAGAGCCATGTAATAATCTGGAATGTAGATGACACGTTAGGGACCCCGATAAGGGCATCACTGGACCCCAAAATGAATAAATGTGGACAGGTTTTGTTGAAGGTATTAAAAACTACAAGTATGAGAATTATAAATGTTAGATGCCCAGGAGATAGAGAAGGAACATGTACATACTTGGGCAAAAGGGGTGGTAATGTCCTGGACTACTTTATAGTGGATGCATACTCTTTTGATAAGGTAAGAAGGATGGAAATTATAGAAGTATGGGATAGTGACCATTTCCCTTTAGCTTTAAGCTTAGTCCAGTCCCTTTCTGGGAAACTCAGACAGCATAAAGAGACTTTAAGTATAGGAAATGAGAATATGGTGGTGACTAATAAAAAGAGAATAAAATGGACATCAGAAACTAAAATAAGTGTGCAAAACCTTTTAACGGATATTGTGCTCCAGCAAAGAAAAAGAATAAGTATTGATTTTTTTTGAGGTTGGTATTTAAGTGTGTGAAAGACAGAGGGGACAGCTAGTGGACGACAGTGGGCAAATGAGCACTTTGTTGGATGCGAAAGACTGGTGCTGGATAATTTGAGAAAGTTAACGACACATGGAAATATGAGACAAATAAATAGGGAAAAGGGGCTAGCCAAATGGTATGACAGAGATTGTGAAAAGGCTAAAGTAAGTATGGCGAAGTAGGGAAGAAGATTTAAAAATACAAAAGAGGTACAAGGTAGAATGGTGTTTATTTTTTAAGACAAAAATATAGGGTTTTAATAAACAATAAAAAAACAAAAATACTCAGATGCTCTGTGGCAGACCCTCCGAGCTTCGATAGTAGATAAAGATACAAAATTATTTTGGAATTTTGTTGCCCATGGAATAGGAAATTATAGATTTAATATGGAATCTCATATCTCCAGAAGCATGGATAGCACACTTTAAAAAAATGTATAAAGTACAGAAGGTTCCAGCAGAAGGTTTGACACTCAATATTAAGAGAAAGGGAGATGCTAATATTATTAAGAAAGACGTTTGGTATGATTTCACAGTAGAGAAAGTAGCTACAGCAATACAAACACAAAGAAATAATAAAGCACCAGGTATAGATGAGATAAAAGCAGAGACCTACCATTCCGATCCAGAGTGGTGGGTAGAGTTACTGACGCCAATGTTTAATTACCTGGTGAAGATAGAAAAAGTCTCTGTAAATTGGACGGTGGGAATGATTGTTCCTATACATAAAAAAGGAAGAACTGAGGATCCATGTAACTATAGACCGATCACTTTATTAAGCATCACCTCCTAAATTTTCTAGAGACTTTTACTATCAAGATTGGAAAGGTGGGTAGAGGAAAATAATATAGTATCCCAATTCCAATCAGGATTTAGAAGGCAAAGATCCACGCTGGATCCTATCTTTACATTGGTTCATTTAGCAAATAAATATGTCATAATGAATAAGGGGGAAACTGTATGTAGCATTTATAGACATCAAATCAACATTTGATAGTGTAAACAGAATTTTTTTGTGGGAGATCCTAGAAACTAAAGGGATAGGAAGGAAATTGCTCACTGTGATTAAGTTGCTTAAGTTTAAGCTAACACAAAGATAGTGATAAGATATGGTAAAGATGGACCTTGTAAGGAAAGCCTAGAAATCCAGTATGGTGTGAGGCAAGGGTGCTTGTTTGCTCCAACACTTTTTAATGTATATATTGAAACTATTGTTGAAAGATTGCAAGAAATTGAATCTTTCCTTCCTAGAATAAATAACCTGCCAGTAAAAATTATGGTATATGCTGATGATGCAATTATTCTATCCCAAACCCCTTTGGTGTTAAAAAGAGAGCATTATCTTCACTTATAAAGTCCGTAAAGGGTGTTGATTTGGAGTTAAATATGGAGAAAACAAAGATATTGATATTTCAATTGGGTAACTCCAATCCAAAAAAATGGATAATAGAAGAACTTTGAGGAGGTAAATTTATTCTGTTACTTCCAAGTTTGGTTCTCTAAGAAATTGTCTTGGAAAACTAATTTGTCTAAAATGAAGGATAAGACAACTAGAGCCCTGCAGGTGATAGGAAGATTTGCAAACACACACACACACACAGAATTCAAATGTGGCATAAGTAAGGTGCCTTGAGGCAAAAGTTAATGCGCAGATGCTTTTTTGCTTCAGAGATCTGGGGAATCCTTGGTCCAACAAAGGAATTGGAAGCAATCCAAAACCAATATCTTAAAAAACTTTTAGGGGTATCCATGTACACACACAGTGCTATGATTAGAGTGGAGGCTGGTATATACTCATTTAACACAAGAATTAGAAAAAGAGCTATACATTTTTGGTTTAGAATAATTACTTCTAAGGTATCAACTTTATGCATGCTTGCACTTCTGGAGGAATATGATCTAATATATATGGGAACAGATACATGGACAGCCAAGCTGAATTCTGTCTTAAATAAACTTGGTTTAGAGAATAATTATGTTTTGAACCCAGATAGGGGCATTTTCTCTTTTCAAGACTACGGCCATTCAAAGATTATTAGATGTTGCTGCTACACAAGATATAGAGGCTCTGTGTGAAGGTGGAGGAGGGAAGATCTATAGAAAAATTAAGATGGCATTTGCAACAGAAAAATACCTGTTATTTTGTGATAATGTAAGTCAGCGTAAAGCTTTATGTAGACTTCGGATGGAGCAAATTAATCCGGTGTCAAATTGTTTGACAGGTGGAGTGGCAGCACCATTACCTTGTTATTGTAATGAAAATGTTAAATGGGAAATTCCACATTAATCTTTGAATGCTCAGTGTTTCGTAGTGTAAGGAACAGATGGATTACCCCACTGATGGATTATCTGGAGAGGGAAGATATATGGGATAGGACTGTTAGCCTCTTTAAATCAACATATGATCCTGTAATGTTTGCATCTGAAAAATCTGCACAGTATGTTATACAGTTCGTGTCTAGTAGAAAGGGCCATAGGAGATAAAATTTAAAGTGGAACAAAGCCATATAAACAGTGGAGTAAGAGTCCGACACAACATTTCTGAGTGATTATAGGATGACGGAATAAGCATAAACTAAAGCTCTGCACTAAAATAAATTATATCAAATAATGTTTTTAACTATTTTTGATATGTATGTCTCTCTTTTGTACATGTGACAAATAATATTTTTATACATGTGTTTTAATAAACTTAAACTTAAACTACCTTGCTGGCCAGTCAAAACAGTTTTTGTCAGCTAGTAAATAAAACTATTAGGAGCTGTAATTCTAACAAGCTTTAGTTATTTTATTTTTTTATTTTTTATTTATTAGGGATTCGGATCATACTTTTGAGCTCAAATCTCTTTTACAAAGGTTCCACGCCAAACAGTGACAATGACAACAATAACAAATAGTTTATATACAATACCCGAATTGTAGGTAGCCAGTATACAAAAAGGTTACAATGCCATTCATAGTACCAATGGTGTTAGTACAGCGTCAAGAGCATTTAACTAGGGTAAAGGACAGAGTTTGTATGTAGTGAAGGAGATAAAGAGGTGTGACACTTAGTGTGAGAGTCCAAGGAGGAGTCAAGGTGAGGGGAAGGGGAGACTGGGGTGGGGGGAGAGTGGGAGGCCAAAAGAAGTGGCTTTCTCTAGGAAGTTGGGAGGTAGTGGTAGTAGGTTGGTCATAAGGTTGATCCAGTGGGGGAAAAGGCACAGGGGAGAGGAAGACAGAAGGATAGCGCAAGGGGAAGAGTGGGGGTAAAAGGAAGGGGAAGAAGAGTATGGGTGAGTGGGCGTTATGGGTGTTATGTTTTCCCCTGGTAGCCTAGGTTACTCCAGCATGAAGCTGCGAGGTGTCATAGTGCTGCGGGAGCTGCTGTTTTGAAGTTGCAGCCCTGTGCTCAGCGCTATGCCTTAGGAATCCTCCCCATTTCTGACAAGCTGAAAATCTTGGCATTTGCTGTGTTTTGACATCCCATTTTTATTTTTTTCTCATTGCACAGAGTGACAGGGTATATGGGCCACTACATTTGCCGCCCATATCTGCTTTGTATCTTAGAAATAATAAAGTGTTCAAAATTGTTAAAGAAAAGATGCAGTCTTTGCATTGGGAAGCAGTGACTAACAGTGTCAGTGGCTCAGTAGGTAGCACACTCGCCTCTGAGGCCGGGAGATCAGAGGACTGTGGGTTCAGTTCCCACATCTGGCACTTGGGTTAATATCCCAGTACTGACACTGTAATGCAGCATGAGAGGGGTGCTGCATTTCTGAGGTGCCGTCTTTCGGATGAGACGTTAAACCGAGGTCCAATCTGCCTGGATTGGTGGTAGTTCAGGTGGAGTTAAAGATCATGGCACTTATCGAAAAGTGAGAATTTTCCGGTGTCTGGCCAAATTCCTCATTCACTAAAAAAAAAAAAAATACCACCAACAGCTTAATCTGGTTCAAGGTCAGTTGGCATTCATCTGTATCCCCTTCCCCCGGGTCGTGCCTGAAAATAGGCAGGATTTGTTTAGTGCACTTACCCGGTCAACAAAAACTAAAAAAAAAAAAAAAAGCTATGTGACAGCGCTGCTTTTGGCGCCAAACATCCACAGAGCCTTGCTATATTTTGAGTTTAGAGAAACGGGTGGTGACACGGAGCTTTTCCAAAGAAATAAAACAATGTTTGGGATGTTTTCTGCTCTGTGACTGTCCCGCTTTTCCTATAATTCTGAAGAGCAACACTAGCATTGTGCTTATGGTGCTCTGCATGTAATGTAGAGAGAAAAGAGCTACCCTAGGTTGTATAGCCTTTTTAGAAACATGGCATGTACATTTCTTGTGTTCGCCATGTAAACCTTTGCCCCTGTATGCGGTGACTTTCAAAGGCTCGGTAGCTCTGGGTTAGACAGCCACTCCGAGTCTTTCTGTATGTGCTTTGGTATCCATTTGTTTTTCTTAACAGACCAGCCCTCTTAAGAAACAGGAACACCCCTCAGAATTACGTTTAGTTTTTTTTTCTTTTTTAAACAAAACCTTGCTTAGTTCTTGCATATAAAGAAATAATATACTGAAATAGGAGCTAAAGAGTTTGCCTGTGCTTCTATTGGCAGGCCTGTCTTTAGGTACCAGTGCCCCATACTGTAATTTTTCTATGGCTAAAACTGTCAATCAATTCTGAATGGGCAGGGCTACAGAAAGTACTTGAATGAAAAACATATTTAGACAATTACTGCATTAAAAGCACTAATAAAACATGCAAGATTATTAACTCACATGTTTTCCTTTGCTTTATTATTATTTTTATTGTTGTCCTAGCTTAGGAATTTTTTTTGTATTAGACCAGGAGGCGGAGCCTGCTATCATGTGACCTCTTCCAGTATAAAATTCAGTCCTTTGGTACAGATGGTAGATCAGTTCAGCCTGAGTGCAAGTTGAGGATACACAGAGAATGGGACTGATGCTCTAGGTCCTAGCTGTGTAATTTAAGCTTGTTTAATTTTTTTTTTTTGTGGTTTAAAGTATTATTAATAAAATCACACATTGGTGTGTTTTTCACCTTCTCCTGTTGTTGGTGTTTCCTTCTCCCACACCCCACTACCACAGCATCCATGGGATTGGTAGGTCTTGAGAATAGATGACTGGCCTCATACTTGATGGGTAGGACCCAGATGGTGAAGATGGGTAATTGGGGCTCAGGTATGTTGCCGGTTGGGTCGGGGGTCCCCCAGGGTTCCATCCTGGGTCCACTTCTATTTAATATTCATGTTAATGGTTTGCATTTTACAGATTCATCTGTATTTTATAATCTATATGTGGATGATACTGTAGTTTATACCTTAGATAGTAATATAGACAAAATCCAGAGTAAACTTCAAAGAGCCTTTAATGAGTTTCAGGTCTTCTTTGCAGATAGTAAATTAATTTTGAATGTTAAAAAAACTCAATCTATATTATATTCTAGATTTAATGGAGTTTGAGGGGATTTGACACTGGAGCTGGTTACCTTAGGGGGATTCCCGATCCAACAAGTACGATCATATAAATATCTGGGCCTATGGCTAGACGATCCGCTATACTGGGATGTACATATTAATAAGTTGATGAAAAGTATAGGGAAAAGACTGGGAGCCCTTTATAGAGTAAAGTTCTGTATGAGTTTGGATACCCATAAGAGAATTGTGGAATCTATGATTATTCCAATTCTTAATTACGGAGTTATCCTCTATTCCAGTGGAAGAAACAAGATCTGGTTAAGTTAGAGGCATGTTATGGAAGCCTGGCTAGATTTATACTTGGGGCCCTACGTTTGACTCATAAGTGCCATATGTATGATATACTGGGTTGGTTAAACGCAAATGAAAGAAACAAAGAGCACCAAATAATTTTTATCTGCAAGGGCCTCCAAGATAAACTCCCAGGGTATGTCTCAGAAAGGTTGGTTTACAGGCTCAAGCTGGGTTCTCTGAGATCTGCAGATATTTTGGACCTGGATATCCCCAAATGTTACCGGGAAATAGGACGAGAGTCTGTTTTGTTTAGGGACTCAGAGAGTTGGAATAAAATTGACCCATGTCCCTAAGACAGTCGGTAAGGAATCCGTCTTGGAAGATAAATGGGTGATGGCAAAGAGAAGCAGTAGGCAGATTAAGACAGTGCCTTTCTGAATAAATGGGGAATTTTTTTTGTATAAGAGGGTATGTAGCTGATTTTCTTTTCTTTTGTGTAGTGTGGTTTGATTCATATTATTTATTTATTTTTTAATTTATGTATTCATTATATTCTGTTATTTGTAATTGTCACATTGTGTATGACAGATGTGCAATATGTATGTATTTGAATGTAATTGAAATATTGTAATTACTATTTTGTACGCTTGTGGACCTCATAAATGAGTTTATTCTCAATCCATTGTATCCATGTTCATATGTTTGGTGTGAATAAAATTTTAAACAAACACCTATGGAACTATTCCCAGCAGTTCTGTCAGCAGAGGAACCAGTCTGAGTGGCTAGATATCATAGGCCTAAGAAAGAAGTCCCTGAAGCACAGCTAGGCCGAAACCAGCTCTACGTCTCGAGGCAATGTCCAGACTGTAATGCTTGCTGAAGGTGTGGATAGTTCTCCAAATGGCAGCAGGACAGATCTCAATAGCTGACACATTCCTGAAACAGGCCACCAAAGTAGCCACACCCCTAGTGGAATGGCCACGGACAGCTCCAGAAAGTTCCTTACTGTACTTCCTATAACAGAAAACAATAGTTTGCCAACCTTTTGGACAGGCACTGTTTAGAAACAATATGCCCTTTTTTCCAGGAGTGAAGGAAACAAACAGCTGAGAGGACTTCCTACAGTCCTTCGTGTGGTGAGTATAATATCCGAGTATTCTATGTACATCTAAAGTATGGAGCAATGCTTCCCCAGACTGGCATGCTCTGGCTGATAAACAAGCAGGTGGATAATTTCATTTAATGTAAACTCAGACAACACCTTAGGAAGCAACTTAGGAGTTATACAAAAAGACACCCTGTCTTTGTGGAAAATCAAATAAGGCTGCTCACACATAAGAGGCTGCAGTTCCAAAATCTTTCAGGCAGAAGTAATAGCCACTACCAATAATGCTTTCCATGACAGAAAGCATAGCTCACAAATTGTGGCTGGCTCAAAAGAAGCAGAAGCAAGTTTTTCTAACACAAAATTCAAGTCCCAAAGCAGGACATGACTGTGAATTAGGGGCTTCAGATAAAGAATGCCCCTCAGAAAGGTACAGGACACCTCTGATTGTGCATCCATATAGCCATCAACAGGCACATGGCAAGATTTCTTGTTAGTCTCTTTTTTTCGAAGATTTAGATTTTGTGCCATTAGAGGGGCCCTGCCCAAAGGTGGGAAGGGACTATCATAAATCATGAAATGCCCCTGAAAAGGTGGCACCTAAGGAAAGCGGCATAAAGGCCAAAACCCGAAGAAGCATGCTTCATGGCCTGAGCTGCAGCCTTTTCAAATGCCACTAGTTGTTCAGCAGACCCTACAGTCATGGAGACCGCCTAATGGGTTTCTTTCGAATTAATGGGAGGGTCCTATTCATCAGGGTGCCCTAGTAGAAGCCAAGCATGCTGGTCTTCCAAAGTTGAAAGATGCAAAGTGCAACAAAGGCCACACACCTGGGATTGTGTTCATGGCCTAGGCAGTAGACGAAAGTGGTGTGTGGGTCTGTCCAGGACATATTCTGCCCACACACACACACTTCTTGAATCCCGGTGCTGACTTCAAGTTGTCCATAATGGAGAGTTGAAGAAATCACCTGAAGATGAAGAATTTTGCGAATCACTAAAATCTGAAAACGAAGGGTCTACTCAGCGTGGACAGCAGTAAGAAGGAAACCTTCTTCTTCCAGTGGAAAGGAAGATCTGATGTCATGGGTAGGTGCCAAGGAACTTTCCACCTGGTTGGGTGGGAGGAGCCAGCTTGAAGGCTTTCTGGCAAGCCATAAAGGGAAAGGAACACTGCCAGAAGTGTGGATAAGTACACCATGTCCATGTTCCTAAAAATAATGCTTTACATGACAGAAAACGTAGCTCACAAGACATGGCTGGGTCAAAAGAAGGCAGTGTCAGCTTCTCCAAAACAAAATTGAGGTCCCAAGTCAGAACCAGGTTATGGATAGGAGGCTTCAAGTGGACAATGCCTCTCAGAAAGATACAGGCCACATCCAGCTGTGCCACTGTATGGCTATCACTGGGCACATGAAAGACTGATATGGCAGACAGGTGAACTTTAAGGGAGGAGTATTTGAGACCAGCCTCAGACAAGGTCAGGAGATACTCAAAAACATGGTTCATTGGACAGGTGAAAGGATCCAGTTCGTTAGATGTGGCCCAGAGAGCAAACCACTTCCATTTCATAGAATAAGTGGCCCTGGTAGGTTTTCTGGCAACCACCAGGACATCAGCCTCCTTCTGAGACACTCCGAACCAAGCAATGGCTATGTCCTCAGGAGTCATGCATACAGATGGAGGGACTTGAGGTCTGGATGGAGCAGAGTCCCCTGTGCCTGTGTCAACCAGTCCCGGCAGAGGAGCAGGGGAATTGGAGGTTCCACAGCCAACTGTTGCAGTAATAGAAACCATATCTGCCACTGCCAAAACGGGGCCACCAGAATCAGGGTGGCGCTCTCCATCTGTAGCTTGATGAGAACCCTCTGAATCAGAGGGAAGCGAGGCAATGTGCAAAGAAACCTCCCTTTCTAGGAGAGGAGAGGGTCAATGCATCTTACCAGAAAACTCCAGGCCCTGGATCTAGTGAGTAGAAACACAGTAGTTTTGTGCTGAGCAGGGATGCAAAAAGATTAATCTCTGGATGACCCCACCTATCAAATACGTGTTCTGCAACTGTGGACAGCAGCTCCCATTCATGCACTTTGGACTGTGACTGGCTAAGGTTGTCCACCAAGGCACTTTCGGTGCCTGGCGCATGGACAACTGACTGTTCCAGACCGTGATCTAGAGCCCAGTACCAGAAACTCATTGTTTCCCAGCACAGAGGGTAGGAATGGGTTCCCCCTTGCTTGTTGATGTAATTGACTACACTGAGACTGTCCAATTGCACCAACAGAGGACCCAGGGAGAGATGATTCTGGAAGGCCTGGAAGGCATACAGAACTGCCCTCATTTCTAGAACATTTATGTGGAGGTGATTCTCTCCACAGGACCAGAGGCCCTGGGTCTGACAGGGGCCTAGATGGGCCTCTCAAACCTGACCCAAAGCATCCATGGTGACGATTTGTTGAGGGGGTGGGAATAAGAAAGGGAACACCTTTTAAGAGACTGGCCAGTTTCATACACCAGTGAAGCACTGTGCAAACTGGCGAGGAGCCAAGACCAGCTGACCTAGATCACCTGAATGCTGATCCCATTGAACTCTGAGGATCCACTGCAGAATCCTCATGTGCAACCTGGCCAGATGGACTGTCACAATGACCACGGCCATGAGGCTTAGTAGCCTGACGAAAGTTCTGGCTTGAACATGCAGGCTCAGAGCCACCTCCTGGGCCTGGGCAATAAGGCGGTGCACCCTATCTTGAGGAAGGAAGGCCCTGCCCTGAGTAGAGTCCAGGACTGCCCCCTATGTATGGTAATCTCTGAGAAGGGGTCAGCACAGACTCGGGTCGATTGACAGTGATGCCCAAGGAGTGGAGCAACTGCAGGGTGCATTCCAGAGTGAACAAGAGTTCCATGGACTGGGATTGCAGTGACCAGTCATCCAGGTATGGAAACACCAAGAAGCCCTCATGCCAAAGGGACTGCTGCTACAGCTGCTAAGCACTTGGTAAAGATCCGTGGCACAGAGGATAAGTCAAGGAGCAATACCCTGAACTGGTAATGCTCCCCCTGGAACAGGAACTGCAGGTAACGCCTGGGGGGGTAAACCATGATATGCAGGTAGGCATTCTGCATATCTAGGGAGCATAGCCAGTCACCCTGCTTGAGCAGCAGGAGAAGACCATGCAAAGTGATCATCCAGAGCTTTTTGTACTGGATAAACAGGTTTAGTTCCTTGAGGTCTACAATGGGCCTCAAGTCCCCTGTTCTCTTGGGAACCAGGAAGAAGCTGGAATAGAAAGTACAGTTATGTAAGAACTTACAGTAACAGTAGCTCTTCAAGAGAAGCTCTTGCAGCAGGCTAGGATTAAGCGATCAGGTGCCAGGACCTCATGGAAAACTTCTAGATAGCAGTCTACCATGGGGGACCACCCCCTGAAAATGTCAGCCTAGCCGTGAAAGGGACGTTCCCCCACACCTACCTCAGTTCTCCCACCAGAGACCCCAAACAGGGAGAGAAAATAGAACTGAGGTGGTTCTCATGAGCCAAAATAAACAGCAGAAGGAGTGCAAAAGAAAACAGGAAACAGCGGGAGAGGGAGGGAGGGAAAGCATGACCTGCTGCAAGAACTTCCCTCGAAGATAGTACAGTTACGTAAGAACGTACCATAACAGTAGATCTTTGAGAGGAGCTCTTGCAGCAAGTAACACCGTTAGGACTAAGCCACCAGACACTAGGACCCCATGGAAAAATTCTAGCTAGCAGTCTACAGTGGAGGACCGCCCCCTGATGTTGGCATGCCCCCGACATCACATATGGCATACAAGGGGTGCCACCCAGCCAATCCTCTGTTCTTCTGCCAGAGACCCCGGCATGAAGAGAGAATATGGAGAACAGAGGAGGTTAGTCATAGATAAGGAAAGGTATCTATGATGGAGACGTAGCTACCAGGGGGAAGGTGGGAGGGAAAATAGTACCTGCCCCAAGAGCTCCTCTCAAAGATCTACTGTTACGGCAAGTTCTTACATACATGTACAATCTTACCTCAAGGGGGCTCTTGCAGCAGGTAACACCATTAGGACTGAGTCCCAAGCAATAAAGAAGAGGCCCCAGTCAACTGGGTGGGGGTAGCAGAAAATTCTTATGAATCTTAAGAGAGGAGGTTTTGTAGGCCTGCCTGTCCGAAGCCTGCTCTACTTTTTAATACAATGTCCCAACTGTAATGTCCGATGAAGGATCATACAGAACTCCAAGTGGTGGCTGCGCAAATGTCAGCAGCTGAAATATTCCTCAGATAAGCTGAGGAGGCAGCCATTTCCCTGTTAGAGTGGCCCTTGACTGAGCCTGTTAAAGGCTCGACATACTTGTTGTAGCAGAAAACAATGCCATTAACTAACAATTTGGTTAGGTATTGCTTGGAAACAGGAGCCCCTTCCAATCTGGGGTGAAAGACACCACCAACTGGTCTGCCTTTTTTTGGTTTTTTATTTATGCATTTGACAAGTGAAAAACACTCATAACACACATATTGCACAGAGGGATAGCAACAATTCTTGAAGCCATACTTATTCTTAACAAGGATCTATGCAGGACACCCCCTCTTTACATACAACATGGGGGGGAATACCAATATAATAATACAACCAAATATACCCCAAATGCATACAGCCCAAGAAGGACAAAGGGGGTCCATGTCCAAAATAGAGTTCAAACAATTACCCTTTTTCCAAAGTGACATCCAAGTCTAAAAAGGGGTCCCGAAAAGCAAACATATTATTCAAGGAAATTCTCAGTGCCCAGGAAGATTGTATAACTAACAACTTTTCCCCAAAGAAATTCAAACAATTAAGTATATAATAATAATGTCCATTCTAAGACATCCAGTCTTCAGAGAGATGAGAGATCATCAGAGTATAAACAACTATTAATTAAATCCAAACAATAAGGAGAGAGTCAGAGTCTCAACACCACATGTGTTGGCAGACCCCCCACAACTGTATCATTGCTACTAACAATAAAACAGTAGAACAACTTTCATAAGCCAGACGGATGAACAGTTCAAAAGGGGCTACTTCCCAATGCACAGTCAATAACAAAACAATACTTGCATGAGCTCCTCAGTCCTCACTGGAAGATTGCCTTACTTCCTCCCCCTTGGTCTTCTCTTGGTCAATACACTGAACCAATTTTTCAGCCTCCTTGGGATCATTAAATAAATACTGATGTCCATTCCACACCAACCAAAGTTTTGCAGGAAGCAGTAGCTGGTGCTGCACTTTGAGCTAATGCAGATGACTCCTTATTCCATCAAAGGCCTTTCTTCTTTGCTGAGTACTGAATGAAAGGGCCCCGAAAAGCATTAAATTATTGTCTCCATATTGCAGGGTTCTACATCTCCTGGAGGTTGCCAACACTCAGTCCCGGTCCCCAATTCCAGTAAAAATAATCACCAGTGTACGAGGAGCAGTAGAATCTGTAGTCGCACAGTGAGGAGTAACATGATAGGCCTTCTCAACAGACACTGGAGGATCAGCATCTGTAAGCCCCAATAAGGGAAACAAAAAGGTATGAACGAAGGCCAGGCAATCATCTCCTTCAATCTCTTCAGCCAAACCCACCAAACGAATGTTCTTTTCTCTGGCTTGGTTCTCCACTGTTTCCAAGTGCTGTCTCTAAAGGGAATTCTCCTTGATAAACTGGGCTGTGGAATCCACAAACTTGAGCATCGATACCTCTGGGCGCTGGACCATTCTCTCACACTGGTCCATCCGGTTTTCAAGCGTAGACACTCTCGGTGTGATAGCATCAAATTTTTTGTCAGATCCTGGACTGTTATAACGAGCTGACTCAAGGTGTCATGGATAGAACTAAGAGAAACTTCTTCTGATGATGTATCACTTGAGCCTGTGGCCCCACTGCCCTGAGGAGGCCACTCCTCACGTTGTGCCTTCATGGGTTTGAAAAAATCTGCTGAA
The DNA here is from genome assembly GCA_016271365.2 of Neoceratodus forsteri. Taxonomy (NCBI): domain Eukaryota; kingdom Metazoa; phylum Chordata; order Ceratodontiformes; family Ceratodontidae; genus Neoceratodus; species Neoceratodus forsteri. Next base: position 723,383,538 of record CM028137.1, on the reverse strand, counting down.
GGGGTAGAAACTACTCTGGTTTTACCCACGTTTGAAGGTTCTGAAGCACTGGTCACAGACTTAGCTTTTTAAACTTGTGAAAATGGAAAATCAAACTTTTAACAAGTTTTATAGAAATTCTCCCATGAGTTCAAGACAAATGCTGCTTCCTCATCAGCTGCTCCACAGCGCCCCCCTGGTCTGCCTGTTTGATAGTACAGGTGCACTCTAAATAGTAACAAAGCACCCTATGAACATCCAGAGCATGAAGTAATGCTAAGTAGGTGGATGTCTTGATTCAGTGTAAATTCTGACACTACCCAAGGAGGAAATACTTAGGATTAGTCCTTGTGAAAAGGTAAATAAAGCTCTTTAAAGCTCTTTACTCATCAAAGCCTGAAGCTCGGAAATCCTTCGAGCAGGACTAATGACAAGTAAAAATGATGCTTTCAATGACAGAAAGTGCAGTTTGCAACTTGCAGCAGGTTCAGACAGCGGCAAAGTGATTTTTTCTGAGCTTTTTCAACTCAAATAAAAAGACCCCATGGCAGGACTGGGTCCCTAATGAGAGGTTTCAAATGCAAAATGCTCTGCGGGAACATGTGGGGAGGGTCAGCCTGGGTAAGAGTTTTGCCCTGAATAGGTGCATGGTGGGCAGGGATGGGAGACACATGCCCCTTTAAAGAAGAGTAACTCAGACCTGAGTCCGACGTGGAGAGGAGGTACTCCAGTACAGAATTCACTGGGCAGGTGAAAGGATCCAGATGCCAAGCAGTGGCCCAAATGCAGAACCGCTTCCATTTCATAGCATAAGTGACCCTGGTGGAAGGTTTCCTGGTGGCCACTAAGACATCCGCTACTGTAGGGGAAAAACCCTGAATCAGGAGACAGTAGGTCTGCCACAGCCATTCATGGAGATGTGGAGAGAGTAGATCCGGAAGGACCAGGTAGCCCTGGGCACAGGGGCAGAAAAATAGGAGGTTACACCTCTAGATGCCAATGGAGTGGAAACGAACTGGCGGGACCAAAATGGTGCCGCTAGAATCAACTCTGCCTCCCCCCCGACTGCAGCTTGAGAAGAACTCTTTGCAGTAAGGGGAAAAGGAGGGAAAGCATAAAGGAACCCCACCCCCATCCAGGACAGTGACCACACATCTCTCCAGAGAACAGAAGACCCTGGATAAAGAGAGCAAAAACTGAACAGTTTTACAATGAATGTGAGACAAACAGATCCAATTCGGGACATCCCCATCTGTCGAAGAGATCTTCGCCCACTGAGGGAAGTAGTTTCCACTCATGGGCCCTGGAGCAAGACCGACTTAGGCTGTCTGCCAGGGTGTTTTGAACGCCTGGAATGTGGACTGCCGTCAGGTCCAGGTGATGAGCCAGGCCCATGACCAGATTCTCATGGACTTCCTGCAGAGGGGGTAAGGAGGAGTCCCCTTTACTGCTAGTTTATGTAGAAAACCACTGACATGTTGTCTATCTGAAGCAAGAGAGGGCTGGTCAGCAAGACTGGAAGGCCTAAGAAGCATATAAAATCACCTGCATCTCCAGAACATAGATGTGGAGATGGTTCCCATGTTGGGACCAAGCCCCTGTGTCTGACGGTCTCCCAAGTGGGCTCCCCAGCCTTGGCCTGACACATCTGTGGTCAGAATCTGACTAGGAGGTTCCCCCCAAAGCGAACTCTCTGGGAAAGATTGGTGGGATTCAGCCACCATGCTAAGGCCTGTCATACAGGGTTCGACACCAAGACAGGCTGTTCTAGAATGTCTGAATATTGGCCCCATTGGACTCTCAGGTTCCACTGGGCCCTCATATAGAGCCGTGCCAGGTGGACTTGGGCAGTAGCTGCTTCCATGTGTCGCAGAAGTCTGAGGACAAACCTGACCGGGATCTGGTGATAGGAGTCTTAGGACAGACCTAAGACTTGCCAAGCATGCACTTGAAGAAGCTCTGCACTGTCTGGAGGGAGAAAGGCTTTGCCCTTCGCCATGTCCAGGATTGCCCCTATATAGCACAGCCTATGACTTGGCCAAGAAGAGGATTTGAGCAGGATTAAGGTAATCCTTAGGTCCTGAAACAGGGTGAAGATGGCCTGCATGGTTTGAAGGAGCCGGTCCCTGGTGGGAGGGGTCAATAGCCAGTCGTCCAGGTAAAGTAAGATATAATGGCCTTGTCTCCTTAAGGCTGCAGCTACTTCTGTGAGGCATTTGGTGAACACCCTAGGGGCTGAGGACAGGCCGAAAGGCAAGGCCTAAAACTGATGGTGGTTCCCTTTGAAGCAGAAGCACAAGAACCTCCTGTGGGTATGAAAAACCAGAATGTGGAGGAATGCATCCTGCATATCCAGTGAGCATAATCAATCCCTTTAATGGAGGAGAGGAAGACCACTGAACAGAGTGATCATCCTGAATCATTTATACCCTATGCACTGATTCAGGTGGCTGAGATCGAGGAGAGGCAGGAGGTCCCCGGTTTTCTCTGGCCCTAGGGGAATAAGTGGGAATAGAACCCCTTTCCTTTATGTGTCCAAGGAACTGGCTCTATGGTCTGCTTCACAGAAGAGTCTGATTCTCCTCTTCAATGAGGATGACGTGAGCCTGAGGGTAATGGGAGGGGGAAGGTGGGTTGTCTGGGGGTATGTTTGTGAACCTCAGAGTGTGCCCCTTTTCTATGAACTTAAGTACTCACTGGGCTGAGGTTATCTGGTGCCAGCCTTCTCTGTACAACGGAAGATCGACCCTCCCACTGCCTCCCATAAGGATTCTGCTGAAGGGGATGAGTCAGATTGAAGAACCGGGAAGGGGCAGTGAGGCCTGGGAGGTCCTAGAAGCCTGGGAGGGGGGACGAAACCTCTAGAGGCAGGGGTGGAAGCTTTTCGCTTCAATTCCATTCTATGCTGCTGCTGCTGTCCCCTAGGCTACTGTCTGACATTCCACCGACAGGACTGCCTAGTATACTGTTTAGGTGGAGATATGCACAAGGAGTATATGGGTCTGATAGCCCCTCTGGGTTCCAGCAGGCGAGTAATGATATTCTGTGACTCTTCATCAAATTGGACAAGACCTCTGAAGGGGCGTCCGTTATCCTGGACTGTACACCCAGCAAAAAGCCAGGCATCTTGAGCCATAAATACTGGCAGATACACGCTGCAGAAGCTGCAGCTCTCATGGCGGAGTCCACCATATCATAGAAGGCTTGGAAAACGTGGCTGCTGATGTCTGATCTAAATTTTAGGATGGTTATTAGTTCTGCCCTACCTGGGCAGTCCAGCATGGCCTGTGCCACTTCCACAGCCTTATCCCACAGGACATTCTGATAAAGGACTATGTGGGTGAGGAAATTCAGATACTGTTCAGCACATGTGGCTGAGGAGTAAACCTTTTGGCCAGCTGGTCAATAGCTCAGAGTCCTTGTCAGGAGGTTGAGCCCTCAGGTGCCAAGGATGCTTGGAGTGCTCTTGGGCAGCATCGATGACCATGGAGCTTCTAAGAAAGGTGGATAGCCAATGTCGGTCTGGATCCCGCTCCTCTGTGTCCTAGGCCTTCAGCTGCTGGATGCCCCACATGATGACTGTAGAAATGGGGTCACCAGGATGAGAATGAGGGGTGTCTTTTATGCCCCTCAGGCTCCAAAGGGAGGTTGGAGTCATCATGACCTGATGAAGAACAGAATTACTCATCCAAACCCCTGAAACCTGGGGAAGTGGCTTGCCTTTGTGCCGGGGGTGGCAGCATTCGGGTATCCCCCTTGGCAGAGGAGTGGGCTTTGAGGAAGGTCCACCCGGTCACGAAAACGTCATTTAATGCATGTGGAGGATTAGGCGGTGGGACTGGTGTGTCTGACATCAGAGGGGGTTTTGACTTAGAGAGCCCTGGCATCTGGCTATCAGGCTGAGGTACCCGGGGTCAGTGTAGGTTGGTCCAGGGTAGCTAGCATCAGTCCCTAAGGGATGGAGCCATCCAGTGTCTGGTCAGTATTGGGCGTTGGACCCTTGGCGTTGGCTGATGGTGGGTGTCTGCCCAGCCAGCAACTTAGGAGGATAGGATGGCGTCGGATGCACCATCTCTACAGTCAACACCAGAGAAGCCAGCATTTCAGGCTCAGGCATAGGCTGATGCCCGAATGGTGGCTCAGCCAGCATCCAACAAGGATGGACAGGCCTGTTGGGGAGCTGGCTCCCAAGTGGGGCAGGGATGCCACTCTCATGGGGGAGGTGAGTGTATGCCCCGGGCGTTGCCTGGGGGAGTCCTCCCCTGACATCAAGGAGGACTCAGCAGACACCCTGGCTGGGAGGGCGATGGGCAGAGACCTGCAGCTCAAAGATCCACTGGCTGTGCCACCTAACTTAGGACCCACTGGGACAAAGGGTTTGAGTTTTAGGGGCAGAGAGGCAGGGGATGAAGTCCATGAGCACATAGGAACCTCCTCCCTAGATGCCTGAAAGCAGGGAGGGAGTTTCAGCCACTGGGGGCCCAGAGGCCACAGTGGAAGGCCCATAAATGATCATTGGTGTCGATGGGAACTGGAAGCAAGAAGCTGACAGGGGTTCCTCCCCGTTCTTCTCCTGGTGCTTATGCTTCTCATTCAAATCCTGTCTGGCGAAGCTCCTTCTCCATCTGGTAGTGCCAATCAGCAGGAGAGCCTCAAGGGTCTTCTGACAGTGGAGCTGAGTATGCTGGTGAAGTCTTCACACTGCTGGTGGCACGCTTCTGTGTCATGGTCTGGGCCTAGGCAGAGCTGGCTGGCTGAATGGCCATCTTCATGTGGGATCCAGCAAGCACACTTCGATAGCCACCACTCAAAAGAGGAGGACAGAGAAGAAGACCTGCAAGAATCGCTGAAAAAGAATACATTTTTAATAAAAATAAGAAAATGTGGTAATTGCGAAAAAAGGCAGTTAACTAAAGTAGAAGGCATCTGCGGAGCCAATGTGCATGGGTAGACAACGGGAAAAGAACTGAGGATGGGCTATGGGACCGCACCTTTTATACCATACATGACGTTGGGGCCAGCTGACATCAAGGGGTGGTCCCCCACTGAAGACTGCTAGCTAGAATTTTTCTGTGGGGTCCTAGCACCTGGTGGCTGAGTCCTAAGGGTGTTACCTGCTGCAAAAGCCCCCATGAAGTAAGATAGTACAGTTATGTAAGAACTTACTGTAACTGTAGATCTTCGAGGCTCTTGCGGCAGGTACTTCCTCAAGAACTATGCTGCCAGGCACGAGACCCCACGGAAAATTCTAGCTAACAGCAAGCCGAGGACCGCCCCTGATGTCGGCCCCGCCCCAACATCCCCTATGGGATAAAGGGGGTTGTCCCCCAGCACCACCTCAGTTCTCCCGCCAGAGACCCGGCTGATATATAGGAGGGGGAACCAAGGAGGATCTCCCATCCCCCAGAGAGAAGTACAGTTACATAACCCTGGGGGCAGGTGGGTGGGAAAACCACCTGCTGCAAGAGCTCCTCTCAAAGATCTACTGTTACGGTAAATTTTTATGTAACTGTACTATCTTACTTTGAGAGGGAGCTCTTGCAGCAGGTAACACCATAAGGACTAAGTCCCAAGCAGTACAAACAGAGACTCGAGTCAGAAGGGTGGTGGACTAATAGAAACAAAGAGTCCATGGCATTACTTTAGGAGAGAAGTCCCTGGAGGACTGCAATGCTGAAACCTGCTCTCCTTCTAGAAGCAATATCCAGACTGTCGTGCCTAATAAAAGTGTGGACTGAACTCCAAATAGCAGCTGCACAGAGATCTGCTGCAGAGACATTTTTGAGGGATGCGAAGAAGGTTGTGACCCCGCTGGTAGAATGACCCTTGACCGGTTCCAGTAAGAGTCTGTCGTACTTTTGGTAATAGAAAGTAATGCAGTTGACCAACCATTTTGCCAATGTCTGCTTGGTCCCTGGAGCCCCTAACATTCTTTGGGCAAAGGAGACAAACAACTGGTCTGTCTTTCTTGACAAACGGGTCTGTTCTATATAGTAACAGAGGATTCTATGTACATTCAGAGTATGTAACAAGGCTTCCCCTCTGTTTGAGTACTCTGGGTAGTAAACGGGTAGTTGAATGTCCTGATTTAAGGTGAATTTGGACACTACCTTTGGAAGGAACTTAGAATTTTTATGCAGGGCAACCCTGTCCCCGTGAAAAACAAGATAAGGCTCTTTACACATCAGAGCCTGCAGCTTGGAAATCCTCCGAGCGGAAGTAATGGTAACTACAGGAGAGAGAGAGTAAACGGAGCTCGCAACTTGCGGCTGGTTCAAAGGGATGCAACATAAGTTTCTCTAAGACAAAAGAAGGTTCCAAGGAGGAACAGGGTCCCTCCTGGGGGGTTTGATGTGCAAGATACCCCTTAAAAAGGTCTTGCACAAGTCCAGTTGTGCCAGAGCTTTCCCATCCTGCAGTGCAAGATAAGCTGAGAGCACAGAGAGATGCACCTTAAGGGATGAGTAGTTAAGACCCATGTCTGATAGGGAAAGGAGGTACTCCAGCACAGATTCCACCAGACAGTGGAAAGAATCCAAGAAATGGGAGGATGCCCACAAACAGAAGCGTTTCCACTTCATGGCGTATGTTGCCCTGGTAGAGGGTTTTCTCACTGCCACGAGAACCTCTGTCACTCTAGGGGATACCACAAATCTGCCTCTAATCAGGTCTGCAGGAGCCACTCATGTAGATGCAGAGACCATAGATTGGGATGCACTAGTGCCCCTTGCTCCTGAGAGAGAAGTGAGTGGACAGGGATAAGGGGACCTGTGGTTCCAGTGCTAACTGTTATAGCAGCGGGAACCAGATCTGTGGAGACCAGAAGGATGCTATCAGAATCATGCAAGCACCTTCTGCCTGCAATTTGAGCAGTACTCTCTGCAGAAGTGGAAAAGGAGGGAAGGCATACAGAAACCTCCCTATCTAAGAGAGGGACCATGTATCGTGCCAGAAAACACCAGGCCCTGGATCTAGCGAGCAAAAACTGGGCAGTTTGGCATTGAGTGAGGACACAAAAAGGTCCAGTTCTGGCTGACCCCATCTTTTGAAGAGGTCACCTATGACTTCCTGCAGTAGCTCTCATTCATGACTCTGAGACCGAGAGTGGCTTAGGCTGTCTGCAAGGACATTGTGAATCCCTGGTACATGGACCGCTGTGATTTCCAGGCTGTGATCCACTGCCCAATGCCAAACTCTCATGGCCTCTCTGCATAGGGGGTAAGAATGAGTGCCCCTTGCTTGTTGAGATAGAAGACTTCAGGAGTATTGTCCGACTGGACCAACAGTGGACCCGGCAAGAGCACCTCTTGAAAGGACTGCAAGGTGTATAGGACAGCTCTCATCTCCAGTATGTTGATGTAGAGAGCACGTTCCATCAAAGTCTAAGAGCCCCTCATCTAGTGGGAAGCCAGGTGTGCTCCTCAGCCCAGCCCTGAGGCATCTGTGGTTATAATCTGCTGGGGGCTGGGGCACTGAAATGGAATCCTGGTGTCTAACTGAGAAGGGGTGATCCACCATTCCTGCACTGGAGGATCAAATTGGATGATCAAGATCATCAGTGCTTTGGTCCCATTGAACTCTGAGGTTCCATTGCAAGACCCTCATATTCAGGCATGCAAGGGGAACCCTTGCAATGGCTGTAGCCATGTGGCTTAAAAAGCTGGAGCACCACTCTGGCCGGGACTGGATTGGTAGGCATCACTCTTTGAGCAACAGCCCTCAACCTGTCTGCTTGGTCTGTGGGGAGAAAGGCTTTTCATTCGACAGTGTCCAGGACTGCCCCAATGTACTGCAGCTGTTGGGTAGGCCAGGGGCACTACTTGTGGAGATTCAGGGTAATGCCCAAGTCTTGAAATAGACTGAAGGTCTCCCATATTGACTGATGCAGCTGGCCCTCCAACGAGGCTGTAAGAAGTCAGTCATCCAGGTAGGGGTAAACATAATGGCCCATTCTCCTGAGGGTTGCCGCCACTACAGCCAGGCACTTGGTAAAGACTCTCGGTACTGACGAGAGACCGAATGGCAGCACCCTGAACTGATAGTGCTCTCCTTGGAAGGTAAAGCGGAGGTACTTCCTGTGGGATGGTAGGATCTTTATGTGCATATACATGTCCTGCATGTCCAGGGAGCAGAAACAATCTCCTTGGTGAATCATGGGTAGCAGGCCAGGCAATACCACCATCCTGAACCTTCTGTACTCAATGAAAATGTTCAGTTGGCTCAGATCGAGGATGGAACGAAGGTCCCCTGTCTTTTTCAGAACTAAGAAGAAGTGGGAATAGTAATCCCTGCCTCTTTGACTGGGGGGGTACTATCTGAATCGCCCTTTTCTCCAGCAGGGCCTGGATTTCTGCCCTTATCAGAGCTGCATGGGATGGGGAGCAGTAAGAGGGAATAAGCAGGTTGTCCGGTGGAATCTGCGTGAACTCCAGAGCATACCCTCTTTCAATGAACTGGAGTACCCACTGATCAGTGGTAATGTTGGACCATCCACTGAGGTAGAGGGAGACTCTCCCACCTATTGTCTCCCTTTCCGTCTCCGCCAGAGGAGGCGAGCTGGCAGGGAGTCATGACAAGGTGGAGGGTGCAGGCAGGGGAGCTCTGGCAGTTTTGACAGTCTTTGGGCCCTGGGAGCCGGAAGGCAGTGGAGGGCCCCTTCACTTGAAACCTCCTTTTTGTGGTTGTTGATGCCTTCCTTGGTTTTTATGAAAAGGACAGCATCTAGTGGCAGCCAGCTCTGATTTGTACATCCTGTGGATGTCGGAGACTGTGTTTCCAGAGTCCTGAAGGCCTGTAATCAATTTTTCAGTGTTAGGGCAGAAAAGGACCGACCCTTCAAAGGGTGCATTCAGGATGGCATGTTGTAGGTCTTGCCAGAACTCCTGTGGCCACTGCTCTGGCAGCCATGTCTGCTGAGTCATAGGAACACCTTAAGACGTGTCTACCTATGTCAATGCCTGATTGTACAATAGCCATGAGTTCAGATTTGCTGTCTGAGTCAGGCTGAGCCGTGGTTAAATCTAAGGCCTTGCCCCACAAGGATTTTTGGTACATAACCATGTGAGCCAAAAAATGTAGTGATCTGACTGTGCAGGCGGCTAATGAGTAAACTTTTCTGGCCATCTGATCCAGCTTTTTAGATTCAGGGTCTGGAGGCTGGGTACTCGCGCTTCGGCTGTTGCGCCCTGCCATGTGCTGCAGTGAGTACCATGGAGTCTGCCTTTGGTTGCTCATTGAGGCGAGGCTCCTCCTTAGGAGTTCTGTATAGGCGGTCCACCTTCCTAGGGATAGCCGAGGTGGTGGAGGGATGTTTCTAGGCTAACTTGGTAACATCCTGAAAAGGTTCTACAAGCGGAGGACTGACCAAAGGTTTCAGCTCACTTGCCCCAAGGAATTTTGCCAGCCGGCAATGTTTGGGGTCAAGCCCCTCCATGGCCCACTGGTTGAGGGCCTGGATGTGATGCATCATGTCCAGGAAGGACAGGTCATCCGGGGGGTGACCTGGGAGAGTCCTTTTTGTAGTCTAGTGGGGGCAAAGGCAACTCTTCCTCAGAAGAATAGTAGGAGGAGGAATCCTTTGCATCTTCCCCAGAGGAATAGGGCAGACGTCCCTTAGAAGAGGGAACAGATGACAGGTGTCTCCTATGGTCACTAGGAGCAGGTGATGCCCGGTCATCATCCCTAGATGCCTGGCAGTCTGGTGTCAGAGGGGGTCTTTTTGGTCCTTGAGGTGAGGGCTCCTTAGGAGGGGCCAGAGGCAGGAGTCCTCTGGGGGGGTGGGGAAGATTCCCATGGTCTGGGTAGCAGACCCCCCTTAGCTGTATTCCACCAGGAATTAAACAAAGCCCCTACTTCCACCAGTAGAATGACTGGCTGTGTTGGCGGCGGGGTGGGGATGATGGGGAGTTCTGGTGACGGCTTTTGTGGAGTGTTCGGTGCTGCTGCCTTATCCCCAGGCTCTTTGCCCTCAGAGGCATCAGGTTCGATGGAACCTTCCCTGTCAGTGCCCTGTCCTTTGGAGGATGGATGTCCGGCATCTCAGGAGGAGGCGGAGGTAAAGGGCTCAACCCACCTTTCGATAGGCCCTGGCGTCCGGTCCTTAGGAGTGTGACTGTCATCTGATCCAACGCATGCTCTTTTGGAGCAGTTGGCCACATGGGTTGGGACATCTGGTCTGTCTCTGACACTAAGTCATAAGATCCTGTGGTTTGATGACCTTCCGAGGTGCCTTTCCTCAGGCGGAGGAGGTTTCTGGGGATGCTTGGTGTCCTGGCATCTGGAGGAGTCACCCGACCCCTTCGACCTGTCAGATGACCCCAAGGTCTTACGGTTGGAAGACTCTGACTTCTGGCCCGAAGAAGATGCCCGTCCATCTGGCTTAGACCCAAGCGATAGCTTGTGGGGTCTTAGAGCCAGGGACACAGGGGTGGATGAACGCCCATGGCTGGAAGACTCTTTGCCCTGTGAATGGGAAGAGGCAGTGGTCTTCTTAGTGGTTGCCCCGGGAAGAGTTAAGGAACTGGGGGGGGGGACTGACTCCAACCTCCCACCGGAGGTGAAGGATGCAGAGGTCTTGTGAGGAGACCTGGGGCGGGACTCTGACCTGGCTCAATCCTTGTCCTTATGGTGGTGTTTCCCAACCATCTCTTCTCTCTGAGGGAGGAGCCCCTGGCTAAAAAAGAAGAGCTGTATCCAGACTGGGTCCTCTGCATAGCAGCCACTTGCTGTTCCGGGAGATAGGCCTTTAAGGATTTGTGGCGGTGAATGCGAGTCTCTTTGTTGAACTTCTGAGAGTGCAGGCAGTCATCCAGCTTGTGGCCTGGGCCCAAGCAGATTAGGCAGGCTGAATGACCATCTCTCACCGGGATCTGCTTGCCGCATGCACAATTAGGTTTCCGCCGCTGTGTGGATGGAGAAGGCATGCAATGAAATGCAGACTTATGCGAGGAAAAATAATAATGAATGATAACTGCGTGGATTGCAAAATGACATTTGACTGCAATGGCGGCGTCTGTGGAGCCAACACTAGCGGGTCAATGGCAGAAAAAGAAATGAGGTGGTGCCAGGGGACTGCCCCTTTATACCATAGGGGACATTGGGGCAGGGCCAATGCCAGGGGGCAGTCCCCCATCTTGGACTGCTAGCTAGAAGTTTTCTGTGGGGTCCTAGTTCCTGGCAGCATAGTTCTTGTAGTGTTACCTGCTGCAAGAGCTCCCTGTAGAAGTAAGATCTACTGTTACAGTAAGTTCTTATGTAACTGTACTATCTTACATTGAAGAAGGCTCTTGCAGCAGGCCATCAACGGTAGGACTGAGTCCCAAGCAGTACCAAACATGACCAGTAAACACACCAGGAGGAGGAGGACAAGCCAGCAGCCAAGAGCTCAGAAAAAAAGACCCTGAAGAACTGCTAGGCCGGAATTGGCCCTGTGCCAAGAGACAATGTCCAGACTGTAGTGCTTGGTGAAGGTGTGGACAGAACTCCAGGTGGCAGCTGCACAGATATCCACAGCAGACACATTTTTGAAGCAAGCCGTGGAGGCAGCCATGCCTCTGGTGGAGTGACCTTTGACCACTCCTGGCAAGTTCTTGTTGTACTTGTGGTAGTAGTAAACCATGCAGTTAGCAAATCACTCAGACAAACACCGTCTGGAAACAGGGACACTCTCTCTCTTGGTTGTGAATGACACAAACAATTGGTCAGACTTATGGACAGATGTGGGGCAGTGTGTATAGCACTGGAAAATGCTGTGAACATCCAAAGTATAGAGCAATGCCTCCCCCTGATTGGAATACTCAAGGTAATAAACTGGCAGGTGGATGGAGTGATTCAAAGTAAACTCCGGCACCACCTTAGATAAAAATCAAGATTGGTACACAAAGTCTTTGTGGAAAACCAAATAAGGCTCTTTTACACATCAGAGCCTGAAGCTCGGAAATCCTCTGAGCAGAAGTCACAGCAACTAAGAGTGCTTTCAGTGACAGAAAGCGAAGCTCGTAATTCGTGGCCGATTCAAAGGGAGGCAAAATGAGTTTCTCCAGCATAAAATTGAGGTCCCATGGAGAGACAGAGTCCCAAATGGGAGGTTTCAGATGCAAAATGCCCCACAAGAATGTGCGGGAGACCTCAAGCTGGGAAACAGTTTTGCCCTCCATAGGTGCATGGTACGCAGAGATGGTGGAACGGTGCACCTTAAGTAAGGAGTACTCCAAGCCTGAATCTGAAAGGGAGAGCAGGTATTCCAGAATCTTATTCACCGGACAGGTGAATAGATCCAGGTTGTGAGCAACAGACCAGAGGGTGAAGTGCTTCCATTTCACTGCATAAGTGGCCTCGGTTGATGGTTTCTGAACAGCCACCAGGACGTTTATTTATTTATTTATTAACCAGGTAAGAGCACTGGACCAAGGGTCCTTTTTTTTAGGCTCAACCTGGACAAATCATACAATACAGAACATACAAAACATTTAATAAACATTCAATAACAATTACAAATACATGAATCAAACAAATAGGACTTTAAGTGTTTTTTAAAAACTTGTAAACAGCAACCAGCACATACAGAATTGGGCAAGCTATTCCAGAAATGCAGAACAGCTGCAGTAAATATTTGTAATGCAGCTTTAGTTTTACAAAGCCCTTCGCTAAGTACAACCACATTGGCAGACCTCAGATTAGGTAACAAATCCCTAACTAAGAGAAGATCAGAAAGAGGAGATGACACAGAATAAAAAACATACAACCAAAAAATACTGTATATGATGAGTTGGGGATAACCAGCCAAGCTAGGAATATATATATATTTTTTTGTACACTCTATTTCTGCTCTGGGGACTAGGGTATCTCTCAGGAGTGCCCTCTTAGCTACTACCTCTACTCCCAGCCTGAAACCTCCATGCCACAGGGAGACATATTGCTGAGCACCTCCTCCGGATCCATGGTCCCATCCAGACCCCCGGATCACCCCCTGTGGGAGGGCCCACCTCACCTACTTGGTGGCCTGTCTGGAATTAGAGGGATGGTCCTGGGTTCGGGTCGGGGGGGGCTTGGGAGAGCCGGTGGTCAGCAGGTCCGGTGATGGGATGTGGGCCTGGACTACTGCAGCCTCTGTCACCTCCCTTGGTCTACCAGGGATTTTCCTTGGTATGTTTTCTCCTCAGGACACGGCGTACAATGGCTCCTATGCAGATGTCCCACTGCACCTCTTGCCACTGGAGCCTGCCGTCATCCCACCCCTTCTACGTCCCATGTGCTTATGCTGCCTCTGGTCTCCACCAGAGGCCGCTGCAGCACCAGCAACCCCCTACAACCCACCCTGCCAACCCCTGATGGCCCAGGATCGTACCTGATCCCGGGTCGCCAGCACAGCGCGAGGTGTGGCACTCAGCACCTCAACCCTCAGCACCTCAGCTGTCTACCAAGCTGGGAATATAACTGACAGTGGTGAGTACGTACAGGAGCCAATAAGACAAAATGGCAAATATTGTTATAAACAACAGAAAGATTTTGAACCTCTGTAAAACCAAGACCAAAAAAAAGATTAGATAAATAATCAAAATGTGGCAAAAGAGAACCAATAGCTTCAGCTTTATGAGACTCAAAAGAAATTCCTCAACTTATACAAAATTCAAATTTTTTGATTAATATTACAACAAACAAATTTGATATGACTAGTAAGAAAGCAAAGGATCCAACATAGTACCAAGATATTTAAATTGGGATTCTTGTTCAATTAAGTTGCCTTGATTATACAGTCAGCCCGGTGGCACTGAGGATTGAGGCACTGGACGCCACACCTCGTGCGACCTGGGTTCGGGAATGGACTAGGGCACTGGGGGTCGGCAGGGGGAAGGAGAGGATCGAGCATCCGTAGGACTGCTCTCCTCTCCTGAGGAGGAAGGTTGCCGCTCCATTCAGCTACAGCGGCCCCTGGTGAAGGCTTGATGTGGAGTGCAAACAAGGGGAAGGGAGTGTCGGCAAGACATCCTGCAAGCGGGCACCACCCATGTTGCACTGGATGTCAGTGCACGTTCATGCTCCCAGGGGCAAGTAAGAAAAATCTCTGCCTTGGGGGTAGGCAATAATGGGATCAGAGGCCTGGCCCTATGTCCTGTACTGGGCCCTTCCACTATGTGCTTCAGGTCTCTCTCCTCCTCCCCAGTCGCTCATCTAGATTCTATATAGAGTGCAGCTAGGAGATGGCGGTCCCACCCAAGGGGGCTCAGAGCCGGGGGGTTGGGCTGCCGGGTGAGGTAAGAGGGAGATGTCCACCCAGAGAGTACGAAGGTGGAGGTTTCAGGTGGGCAGCAGAGCCATGAGCCCCAATTCCACACCTGAGAGAGTCCCCCGAAGGTAGGAGAGAAAACAGAATTCGGGGAAAAAAAAAGTTGCCTTGATTATCATATAACCCAAGTAAGGGACAATCAGTCAACTTAACAGATGAACCAAAAGAAAAAAAATACTTACCATAGTAATCTTGTTTCTTCCAGGGTATTCTCCATTATTCAGAATTCTTGCAGTTATCCCTTTAAGTAGAGCTGCCCAGAGATAGAATGTATGTTAATGATGGAATCATCACTGGCTCATGCTAATTTTCAAAATCTGCCCTTAACAACTGCCAGTGTTCTACTGCTTCAGATTTCACAGAGAGCATACAAGGATAGGACCCACCAGTAACTATAGCTACCTAATAGTAATAGTAATAATAGTACCACTAATAATAATAACAATAACAATAAATCAGCCTAACCAAATTCTTCAAATTGGTTAGAAAAATACACCCCTCATAATGTCAAATTCACCTGTAAAAGGGGAAACCAATGCCCAACAGTGCTAAAAAACAGACATGCCAGTATGTGGCACCCTCATACATGCTTGCTCAGTTTGGATTACAGAGGCTAAAGGTTCTAGATGGTGGGAGGCAGAGTCGGCGAATTCTGAATATTGGAGAATACCCTGGAAGAAACAAGATTACTTTAGTAAGTATTTTTTTCTTCTCACCCCAGGAATTCTCCAATATTCATAAATCTTGTAGACTACAAAGCAGTACATTACCTACCTTGGAAATAGACTCTGCAGGACTGCTGTGCAAAACCTGGCATTACTTCTGGATTGTGTGTCCAGGCTTGAATGCTTTGTAAATGTGTGTACTGTTCTCCAAGTAGCTGCTTTACAGATCTCCACTAATGGGACATCCCTGGCAGCTGCTATGGTAGCAGCTGTGTGTGGTGCTCCAAATATGAAGATGGAATAAAATGAGTGAGACACCAAGGTCCGAATTATAGTGGATAAGGTAACTGTTACCCAGACAAGGAGAGGCAGGAGTCATCCTAGAGATTCCGTGCTCGCAGGGCATTTATTTAGTACCAGTGGGTAGGGAGACACAGTCACAAGAGAAGGAGAAGGAGAAGACACCCAAAACAATAGGGCGATAAAGAGGACAGAACACTTATTTATGACCGCTAAAATAACTTCAAACAGTAATAGCATATGTATTTAGGCCTACTGCCACTATACTTCTATAATCATTCAACAGTTCCTATACTTATTACTAAACTTAGGTGAGAATCAGATGATATGTACTACCCACTACAATATTTCATTTAGCTATGACCACAGAGTTCTACCGAAGTCCAAATGTCACCTAAGTCCAGAGGTCTGACGTCTTCATGTACACCGTCATTCTACGATGGTAGCTACAAAGGGGAGTAAACAGAATGGTTGATATTACACACAATTCCCAGCAGGGACCTTCTAAAGGCCACTGGGTGGTGAGAGGTTTTGTAAACAGACCATATGATTCTTCAGTAAAAGCCCACTCTCTCCAAGGCTGCTGGAAAGAAAGAACCAGAGCAACAGGTTGTTGGAATAACCCGCTTACAGGCTGTTGGATAACAAACTGAAAACAAAGGATTTCTTGTCCAAAACCCACTTTCAGGACTGCCAAGGACAAGAAGGAACCAGGATCTGCGTGACGACAAATCCACTCGAGGACTACTATGACCTGAACGATGCTGCAGCACTCCAAGGGCCAGCTAGACTCTGAAGGGTCTGGGGTGAAGACGGATCTCCGATAGGACCAGGAACCAGAAGAATCTGTAGAGAGGATTGTTGATTCTGCAATCTTGTCACCAGAAGCTAGAACAAAATAAAGAAATGGTGTACGCGTCCTAAACTGGGCTTTGACGGACTTGGCTTTCGGTGAACGACCAGGGGTGCAGACCAGGTTCTCCAGGATGTGCACACTCTTCTGTGGAGGGCGACCAACTTCGGGACATCCGGATCAGGAACCATACGAAACAACACTAGTACAGCTGTCATGATGCGCTTGTACTTCGGCGGACGTAACCTCGAGCTGTGAAAAACAAGAAATGGCGGGTATGACTTGGATGAATGGCGACAGACTCGACTTTGGAGGATGACACAGATGGAGGAGATGATCTGATGGTCGACCCCACTTACATAGATACATAGATACATAGACAGTGTCGGCAGATAAGGGCCTATGGCCCACCCAGTCTGCCAATTTGTGCTTGTAAGTTCAGTTTGTTTTCCTAGAAGTCTGTGGCACCTTACCCCTGACCTCCAGAATTCCTTTATGTCTATCCCATGCATTCTTAAATCCCGTGATTGTTTCAGCTCCCACCACTTCCTCTGGCAGGGTGTTCCACTTGTCCACCACCCGTTCTGTGAAGAAATTCTTTCTCATGTTTCCTCTGAATCGTCCTCCCTCCAACTTCATCCCATGCCCTCTAGTCCTGGAACATCTTTTCGCTTAAAAATAGTGTTTTCCTGCACCCTGTTCCTCCCTGTAAGATACTTGTATGTCTCTATCATATCCCTCTCTCTCTCCTCTCCTCCAGGAGTACATGTTCCGTTCCTTCAACCTGTCTTCATAGGACTTGTGATGCAATGCATGCACCATCTTTGTTGCCCTCCTCTGAACCTTCTCTACCCTGTCTATGTCCTTACGTAGGTATGGTCTCCAGAACTGTACACTGTACTCCAGGTGGGGCCTCACTAGTGTCTTGTATAGTGGAATTATGACCTCCCTTTTCCTGCTGGTAATGTCCCTGCCTATACATCCCAGCACTGATTCTGAGTATGTAGTATTACAGACCACACCATGGGACTGTAGTGTAGTAGAAGATTGAGACTATCCCCATACGCTGGTAGCAGTGTAGCTAAAAGATGCACCTTTCTGCAATGCCTAGAGAACTGCGGAATGATCAGACAATTTGCCAGGGGAAGGGCAAATTATAAATTTAGGGGTAATTATTACAGGTGGGGCAATAGTTCAGATGCTTAGGGCAATAGTTCAGATGCTTAGGGCAATAGTTCAGATAACCAGGGGCAAATAACCACAATCCATATACAATACAGTCTTGGTGCTTCTTAGTAGGTTCACAGTCTTTCAGATACTTTAGCAACAAACATTTGCATGAGCAGTACAGTTGTTACAGTTACTTTGCAGTATTTGGGAGCTGAGCACCCTTGGATGGACCCTTTTTCCTGACTGTAGGGCCTTCCCAAATAGGATATGGCTACCCCTGAACATTTTGCTAAGGATGCCCTAGCCACTATACTGAGAGTACCACTTGCCCTATGCCAATTGCCCGGGACACTAAAGGCCTAAATGCCTTATTTGCTATGGTGCCTATATGCCCTACTAACTGCCACCAGGCTGGCTTGCCCTAATCCACTAGGCCAGGGCTGCCCTTACTACCACTAGGCTGGTTTGCCCTAATCCACTAGGATGGGGCTGCCCTTATTATCACTAGGCTGGCTTGCCCTAATCCACTAGGCCGGGGCTGCCCTTACTACCACTAGGCTGGCTTGCCCTAATCCACTAGGCTGGGGCTGCCCTGGAACCCTGCTTTACCTTGGGCCTAATGCCCTACATTTACCTCAGGCCTAATGCCCTACTTTACTGTGGGCCTGGTGTCCTCTTTACTGTTGGGCCTGGTGCCCTCCTAACTGTGGGCTTAATAGCCCTTTTCAAACTGGGCCTGGTGCTCTTCCTCAGTCTGGGCCTGGATTGCCCCTTTAAATTTTTGTAAGGCCAAAAGTGGCAGGGCCCCTTTAAATCTGAAAGGCTCTCTGAGCCTGCTGCCACTCTTTCGACAGGTAACCCCCAAACCCGCCCCTCTATGAATATTTATAGGCCTTTGCTTGGCCTCGCTGTTCTGGTCCCTCTCCGAGGCGTCGCTACCCTGCCTCCCTCCTAAATATTTAAATCCCAGGGTCCTATCGATCCGATGCCCCAGTGGTGCTCGGCTACCTTTCTTCATGCCTATAGCACTCTTTTAAATAAAAAAAACATTTTCTTCACAGGCAGTCAGGACGTAGCGTGTGCTGCCGCCCACTCACCGCTCCTCGGGCTGCTGGAAGGCTGTTGCACGGCACCGGGAGGCGAGAGGTATGCTGGCAGTGGGAGGGAGTGTTACAGGCAGCTGGGAGGATGACTAGGGGCCTTGGAGGGCTAACCGAACTTGTGGCGATGTGGCGCTTCTCTGCCGCCGACGGGGGATTGAATTTAAACTAAAAGGAAATACTGGGGCAAAATAAATAAACGACGGGGCTCTTAAGCCCAAACCGACCAAACCGGAGGCTTACTTTTCTTCGTCGTGCCCCAATGGCGCCTCTGACTGTGACAAACGGCCAAAACAGGAGACTTCTGGCAAGGGAGGCAGAGCAGGAGTACAGCTAAGCCCACAGGGACGGCTTCAACCAACAGGTAAGCCCTAAACACTGTCCCTTGATCTTACTGAGTCCTCACTCTCCTCTACCTCTGCCCAGGATCAACCACAACTCTCAACTGCCCCAACTGTTAAAAACTTTTAAACTTGAACCCACCAGGGTTCTAGAGTGGCTGGAGTGGAATGCTGTGCATGAGTAGCTCAGCACAGCATTCCAACCAGGCCATTGTTACTGAGCTGCTACAAAATCTATTTTTTTTTACCAGGCTTTAAGTGCACAGGACACTTTTCTTTAATATTTTACAGTTACCCCACTATAGGGAGGGGAAATAACATTTGAGGGACCCCTTTTTTCTCTTTACCCTGCAGTCTGGCCCTAAGGCAGGCACCCTGGGCACCTGCAACCCCCTACTTTTCTTATTTAATTTATATTTCTGGGATGCCCCAACTTTGGGGCATTACATGTGCCTCTTATAGAATGAGCCCTCAGCCCTGCTGGAGGCTCTTTTCCAGCTTTAGAATAGCAAAACTGAATGCACTGAACTATCCAGCGAGAAATGGAACTTTTAGATACTGGATTTCCTTTTCCCACATCCCCATAAGTCAGGAACAGCTGCTTTCTGTCCTGTCTATGGTCCGTAGTAGCTAAGTGCTCGTTTGACATCCAAACTATGGAGTCTGCACTTACCTGAACTAGAATGTTTAGTTAAAAAGACTGGTAGAGTAATAGAATGGGGTAGATGGAAATCAGAAACTACCTTGAGAAGAAATGTCTTATTTGTTCGCAGGATCACCTTATCTCTGTGGAACGAAATATAGTTCTGATCAATGCACAGAGCTTGAAGTTCACTGATCCTTCTTGCAGAAGTTATTACCACCAGGAAAACTGTTTTCCATGTGATATATTTTAAATGAGCTGATACCATAGGCTCAAAAGGAGGACCCATGAGCTTGGCTATACAGACATTCAGATCCCAAGCTGACACCGGTTCCCTATGAAGGGGGTGCAAATGGCCAGACCTTTGAAAAATCTCTCGAATATAGGATTCGATGCCAAAAAAGCACCAATTCCAGCTGAAATGTAGGCAGACACTGAAGCTAGGTGAACCTTTAGGGTAGTGGGCTGCAAGCCCAAGGAATGTAATTGAATAAGATAGTACAGCAGTACTGGGATCCCTGCCTTTGCTGGTACCACATCATTGTTGGCACACCAAATGGAAAACCTCTCTCCATTTTGAAGCATGTTTTCTTAGTGGATAGCTTTCTGTAACCCTTTAAGATATCCAAAACTCTGAGAGATGCAAGCCTGCATACTCTAGGTCCTCAAGAGCCACGCATTGAGTCTGCGGGATCTGAGGTTCAGATACAGAATCCTCCCCTGATTTGAGGTTAAAAGGTTGTGCCTCCAGGGAAGGTGTATGGGTTTGGCTACAGACATGGAGAGCAGCAGAGAGTACCATGGCTGCCTGGGCCAATCTGGTGCTATCAAGATCATTAATGCTGGTTGGGATCTGAGCTTTATCAAAACTCTGAGCACCAAAGGAAATGGAAGGAAGGCATACAGGTGCATTCCTAACCAATCCAAGGTCAGAGCATCCTTAGGAATTGTACTCTGGGCTGGTGGCCTGCAACAGTACTTTGGCAGGTGGTGGTTCTTGTGGGATGCAAAGAGATCTATATATGGGGTTTCTCACCTTCTGAAAATTACTTCCAACACGTGTCTGTTCAGGGACCATTCATGATGGGCCTGGTTGATCAGACTCCGAGCATCTGCTTCCAAGGTGGTTTCTGATTTCCATCTAAACCATTCTATTACTCTACTAGTCTTTTTCACTAAACATTCTAGTTCAGGTAAGGGCCACTTGCCCCCTCGGGCAGCGGTCATAATCCAGCCATAGCGCCTCCACAGTGCAAGGAGCCTGATCCACCTACCCTCCAAAGAGATAGATAAGGTGCCACTTGCCCCCTCAGTCAACGGTCATGATCCAGCCATAGCACCTCCACGGTGCAAGGAGCCTGATCCACCAACCCCCTAAAGAGATAGATAAGGTACGACGCTTGAAAAATTGCCACGATTTCTCTGGGCTGTGTGAACGCTGAACTGGATCATCACTTGCAATTTGCTGTTTTCAATTTCAGCACCTTCTCAGGGTAGCGCTATTGGCTCCACGCCTGTGTAGAGCTCCCTGATTGGCTGGTCTCACTCACCTGAGAAAGGAGTACCCGAGACATGTGTCTTAATGTAAGCCTGCATCCCTGTACTTGGCTTCTAATTTATATATTTTAATTTAGCCTGTTCTGCTTGGCCTGTGTAAAGTAATTTACCATCCCCCCACTGCTGCAGTTTATCTCCAACTGTATGTGCACTGATTCAGTGCTAGCTCTGCAAACCTCCCCTTGATTTTTGCCTTGAACTGAATTTGTAAAAAAGTTTTACTGGCTTTGTTAATATATTTTTTTAATCCTATTTAAGACTGTACTGGGTTTACATGCTTACTGCTATAGACTTAGTTAGAAAATTCAGTGAATTGTAAAATCTGTGTAGCCTCTGTCTTGAGCCTAAGGCTTCTGCCTTTGACTTTCATTCTTAATCATCTTTCTTTGTCCCCCTGTCCTCGTCTGTCTCTGTTCTGTCCCTCCTGCCCTCCCCCATCTGTCTGTTCTTTTGTGCTTATTTTGGATTTCCAAGTTAGCCGGCACCTTGCCTCTGTCTGAGACTGCCTCCGATTTATCTTTCAAGTTGGTGCTCAGCTCTGTGTGTCTCTGTTTAGACACATCCCCCCCCCCCCATCTGCTCCTATTTAATCTGCTGTCTCCTTCCTTACAGGTGCCACTTGCCCCCTGGAGAGTGGTCTCCAATCCAGCCATAGCACCTCCACGGTGCAAGGAGCCTGATGCACCTACCCCCCCAGAGAATAGATAAGGTACGATGCTTGAAAAATTGCCACGATTTCTCTGGGCTGTGTGAATGCTAAACCGGATCATCACTTGCAATTTGCTGTTTTCAATTTCAGCGCCTTCTCGGGGTAGCCCTATTGGCTCCACACCTGTGTAGAGCTCCCTGATTGGCTGGTCTCACTCACCTGAGACAGGAGCACCTGAGACATGTGGCTTAATGTAAGCCTGCATCCCTGTACTCGGCTTCTAATTTATATATTTTAATTTAGCCTGTTCTGTTCGGCCTGTGTAAAGTAACTTACCATTCCCCACCTGCTGCAGTTTATCTCCAACTGTATGTGCACTGATTCAGTGCTAGCTCTGCAAACTTCCCCTTGATTTTTCATCCCACTCCCTCCCCCTCCCAGGCCTCCTTTAACTGCACACAGTCTCCGCCCACTTCTATCTGATGTTTCAATTTATTTGGTTACTTACAGTCAACAACTGCAATTCCTCCCATCCCCTTTTTGCAACTAAGCCTTCTAGCAGCCTTATCTCGTTCTGTCTTGCTGAGGCATACTATTTTGGTACTTTAGGTTTGCTTATTGCTGACTAGCATATTCTGTCTTGCTAAGGCACTGTTTTACTTGAAACATCCCTTTTACTGAAAAAAACAAATTACTGAACTGTGACTGATTTGCCAAAAAACTGTGTTTATTGTCTAAAAATGTTCCCAGCAACCAAGTGTTACAGCCCCTTCGTGACTTTGTAGCTCTCTCCAGACTGCAAGATGCCAAGGAAATTGCAGGCCTTTCAGTTGCTAATTGAACTGTTTTCACTCAGACTACTAGCCTTTGTGTTGCCCCACTATTAATTCAAGCTACTCTCTCCTTTCTCTAGCCAAGGGTGGTATACGTTTATCTTGCGTAACTCCGTTTTTAAACTTCCCCAAACAAGTCGCATACGGAACAATGACCCCTGGGACCTATATAATCTTCCATTGGACCACTCCACTCTGCACAGGCACCTCTATCAGCCCCCACTGAAGAAATATATCTCTTGCAATCCAGACATTTTCCATCCTCCTGTCCATTCTCCTTCCCTTAACGAGGAACCCACATCAAATACATTTTGTTCAGAGATGTGCCACTGTCAGGGCTACTCTTAGATCCCCTTTTAGTGCATACCGACCCCTATCATACCACAGCAGTAACTACCCATACAACAAATTTGGGGACCTAAAGACTCTGGTTAGCAGCTCCCGTGATAGTACACTCCACTTTTTGAATAAGTTACCATGGCAGGTCTTGGCTGGCTTTACTTACTAGCCTGCATTTCCCTGATACCTAATATTAGTGGACCCCCTGACAGATCTGACTCTAATAAAGGGACATGCCCTATGCCACTAGGACATCCACATAATAAGACTATGTATTCATTATGCTGCCCCTGGTTGGCCCTGATTCAGTCAAATTTTGTTGAATCTACTCGAAGGGGGACTGCAAAACTACTCGGCTTACATGACTAAACCCCAACCACCACTCGCTGCATAGTCGGGTGTTACTCTTCATGGACCTTAATCTACATACTGGCAGGGCAACACAAGAGGTCAACTCGGTCCCTGGATCCCAGCAATCTAACCTACACAAAACGCAACAAGGCCTGTGCTTTTAAACATCTCCTTGCCAATCTGAGAAGTATCGTGCTCCTCCTACTACTGTGCTCAGGAGATGTCAAGCTCAATCCTGGCCCCACAAAGTTTATTTCATCTCCAACCGAAATTACTACCCTAAAAGGCCTGGATTATCCACACTGCCCCAGACATACTTGTAATCTCAGAATCCTGGCTTCGGGCATCCACACCAGACAGTGAGGTTAATATCCACAGCTACCTCCTCTTCAGAGCAGATAGAAAGACTGGGGGGGAGGAGTAGTCATTTATGTTAAAAACAAATTTACGGTATCTATATTAGATGCTACTTCCATTGCAGGGGGCTTTGAATGCCTGTCTCTCAGGGTCGAACATCCCAATCTGTGGCACTCCGCATAATAGGTTGCTATAGACCCCCAGCAGCAGGACCACAGCTCCTGGCTCATCTGTTTTCACAAATGGACATGACACCTCTGGAAACAATTATATTAGGTGACCTTAATTATGACTGGATATCAAACAGATCGCTACCCCTAAAACAATTCTGCGACTCCCACGGGTTCACCCAAATGATTACAGAACCAACGCGCATCAACAAGAAAAATCCAATGAAAAGCACACTTCTGGACGTCCTTCTTGTCAACAAACCACACTACTTTTCCCATGCCGGTATCCTTCAAGCAGATGTTAGTGACCACTGTCTCATAGCTGGCATAAGAACCATCTCGAACCCACTATCTACATCAAAGTTTTCTACTAAAAGATCCAGATGGAACTTTGACCATCTGGCCTACATTCAAGAACTAAAAAACTCCTTGCTCTGGCAGACTTTCTACCTGGCTAAATCAGTGGGTGATGCCTATAATGTTCTCCATGAAATCATAGCCAGTGCCCTAAACAACCATGCTCCTCTAGTTAAAGCATGAATAAAAACCAGAACCTGCCGTTGGTTTTCACCGGATCTGAAGAATGCTTTACTCAAAAGAGACCAGCTATGGAAAAAGGCCTGGAAATCGCAGGCCGATGCAGACTGGTGTCTCTTTAGGACAGCTAGAAATGCCTGCACGAAAATGGTCAGAGAGGCCAAGGCCAATTATTATCAAAACAAATTACTATCCGCATCCAACTGCCCAACCAAATTCTGGTCCACCATAAAGGAACTGTCTGGACACTCCCCAGGTAGTGCACTACCCTCCAAAATCACCATCGACAATGTCACTATCAGTGATAAATCTGAAATTCTTCAAGCCTTCAACAACCACTTCGCCACTGCAGGCATGGCATTCGATAATGCACCAGTAAGTAGTCTCCGTCCACAGCTCACCGCCCAGCCTCCAGACCAAGTATCAAAGATCGATCTTCTCTTTTCCTAACCACCATAAAAGAAGTTGAAGACCTTATGCTACGGCTAGATACCAGAAAAGTGCAGGAGCCGACTCCTTCGACCCATACTTTCTGAAAATAGCATACCACATACTTGCCCCACCTGTATCACACTTATTCAACCTGTCCCTAGCCCAGGGCTCTATCCCTGCGGAATGGAAAACCGCTCATGTTATCCCCCTATTTAAAGCAGGGGACCCATGCGACCTGAACAATTATAGGCCAATCTGTCTTCTACCTATACTCTCAAAAATGCTGGAAAAAGTCGTGGATTTACAGCTGAGATCGTTTCTAGACAACTCTACATTGCTTAACCCCATGCAGTCTGGCTTTAGAGCAAAGCATAGCACTGTTACAGCACTAGCCAAAGTCACTAATGACTGGCAACGGGACCTTGACAACAAAAACTTTGTACTGTGTTTTTAGACCTCAGCAAGGCCTTCAATACCGTCGACCACTGCCTACTTCTCTCCACCTTAAAAACCATAGATATGGACTCAACCTCACTGGACTGGTTCCAGGATTATCTCTCTGATAGGCAGCAACAAATTAAGGCCGAAGGTGATCTCTCTCCTCTCCAACCAATAAAAAGAGGAGTCCCACAGGGTTCCATACTGGGCCCTCTAGTGTTCACCATCTACATTAACAACTTGGACCTAGGCATTACAGAGGCCAGCATCCACTTGTTTGCCGATGATACGGTGCTCTGTCTAAGCCGTGACTCCCTTGGAGCCACATGCACAGATCTACAAACTGAATTCAATACGCTGCAGCATCAGCTTCTCAGCAAAAAGCTGCTGCTAAATGCAAAAAAAACTAAGGCCATGCTCTTTACCCCATCTAGCACTAGGGCCTACTCTGCTGCTGCTGCTGCTGCTGGTACCCTTCCTCCCATAACTACCTTTCTAGGCGAAGATCTTGAGTTCGTGCCTAAATTCAAATATCTGGGTATATGGCTGGACAACAAACTTTCCTTTGCAGAGCACACAGAAGAATTGATGAAAAAGCTTAGGCAGAGGCTTGGCCTCTTCTTCAGAATTAAACACCTTCTGACCGCAGACGCAAGAAGACAGGTTGTTCAATCAACTTTCCTCTCATTGATCGACTACGCCGACATTATCTATGGCCAGTGCTCCTTCTCACACCTTGCAAAACTGGATGTACTGTACCACAGAGCACTAAGATTTATAACTGGTCTCCCATCCTCCACACATCACTGCTCTTTATATGCAGCCGTAGGGTGGCCTTCCCTTCAATATAGACTTGTGTAGAAATGCAGCACTCTGGACATTCCAAGCCCTTACCAACAAACTCCCAGATTACATTGTTGCCTGCCTCCCCCTGAGCCCAATCAGTAGCTATGCACTAAGAAGCCACTTGCTAATTTCTCTGAAAATCCCCAGGATCAGTACCCACTTTGGCAGGGCTGCCATAAGCCACGCTCTGCCTATGCTCTGGAACAGGGTACAAAGATCCTTGAGACTCAGCTCTTCTGTCAGTTTGGCCCTGTTTAGGATCATTTATGACAAAACGTTCGCCGAAATCTGTAAGTGTTTCCATAGTTCCTAGCTGTCCTGCTGACGGTTCACTCCGTATCCTTACCACATCCAGCCACAAACCTAGTTCCTCCCGCCCCTATTTTAATCAAGTCCACTAGTCAGCTGCCATAGTGGCCTCGGCACCCAAGGCACCACTTCTCCCATATTACTCTCTTCTCACCATTTAAGTGGAACATACAGATCTCATTAGTTTCTATGCAGCCCAGGACCTCACCCAAGTATGGTAAACGGTCACTAGGGTGAAATGCAAAGAATTGTACCCTCTGATGGAGGCTTAACTAAGAATGACTAAACATACCACCTCAACTTCTGCATACATGGAGTCTGTATATACCACAGCAAAGTTGAGTGATGCATGTATGTTCCTACAAGAACGCTTGGAATGTATATCGTGCATCTACCACTTTTCTGTAAATTTGTAACTCTTTGCACATGTTGTACTTTGTATTCTCAATCTATGTATGTATAACTGTCTTGGACAACAGCAGGACCATCTCGTAAATGAGCTTGCTCAATGATGATTTCCTGGATAAATAAAGATTTGATTTGATTTGATGAGTTGAGACTTGATTGTCCTTTCCTGGCAGATGAATGGCCTGAAAGGAGACTCCTAGAGAGTAATCCAGGCTCCATATTTTCATAGCCACTGTGCAGAGAGGGTTTGACCTTGTATCTCCGTGCTTGTTTATGTAATACACTGCAGTGGTATTGTCTGTTCTGATCTGTACCACCTTTACCTGCAGAAGTGGTGTAAAGGCCTTTAGTGCCAACAACACTGCTCTGAGCTCCAGCAGGTTGATGTGCTGAAGTGACTCCGCACTTGACCTTCAATTGTGGGTGGTGTGATCCCCTAGATGAGCCCCCACCCTAGTAGTGATGCATCTTCCCTTAGGTTGGCTTCCTCTTTCCACCACTGGAGGGCCAGGAATAGTGTTTTTCTTACCAGAATCAACTCTGAGAGAGGATCCCTTCTTTGACACCAGTGAGCCCTGAGGTGGCACTGAATGGCTCTCATCTGGAATCGCGACCCTGAGACTGTGCCTGTGGCTTCAGCCATGTGGTCCAGCAACTGAAGAAACTGCCTTGCAGTTTTTGGCCTGTTCAGGCTGAAGGAACTTGCCAACTGAACAATACTTCTTACCCTGTCTGAGGGCAGGTAGGCCTTGCCCTCGAGGGTATTCAACTCTGTTCCTATGAATTGCAGCACCTGTGTGGGTAGGAGGACAGATTTTTGTAGGTTTATCAGAAACCCCAAGGACTCCAAGAGGCCCAGGGTGAGTTAAAGATCTTCCTTTACTTGTTGTGATGAGTTTCCTACCACCAACCAGCCATTTAAATATGGGAACACTGTGACACCCAGCCTTCACAGGTGTGCTTCCACTACTGCCAAATACTTTGCAAATACCCTTGGGGCCGAAGTCAGGCTGAATGGCAGTGTTGAGAACTGGTAATGACCTGAAGGGAGTCTGAATCTGAGATATTTTCTGTGAGACCCCCTTATGGGGATGTGGAAATAGGCATCTTTTAGGTCCAGTGATGCCACTCAGTCTCCTTTCTGGAACACTGGCAGAATCATTGCCAATATTACCATTTTGAACTTTGGCTTTGTCAAATGTTTGTTTAACAATCTGAGGTCCTGAATAGGCCACCACTCCCCATTTCTCTTTGCGGTGAGAAAGTACCTTGAGTAAAGTACAATTACGTAAGAACTTACCGTAACAGTAGATCTTTGAGAGGAGCTCTTGCAGCAGGTTATTACCATTAGGACTGTGCCACCAGGCACTAGGACCCCACAGAAACCTTCTAGCTAGCAGTCTCCAGTGGGGACTGACTCCGACGCCAACTCTGCCCCGACACCGGCCAATGGTATATGAGGGGTTGGTCCTCAGCCTCACCTCAGTTCACCCACCAGAGACCCACTGGTAAGGCCAGCAGCTGGACCGGGCAGAAGCTTGCTGTAAAATAAAAATATGCAGAAATTCACCAGTGGGGGAGGAGGAAGGGAAAGCAGTGCCTGCTGCAAGAGTGCCTGTCGAAGATCTACTGTTATGGTAAGTTCTTACATAACTGTACTATCTTACTTCGAGTGGGAGCTCTTGCAGCAGGCTATTACCATTAGGACTGAGTCCTAAGCAGTCCCATAAAAAGGAAAAAGGTAGATCCGGGAGGAGGCTGAAGTGCAATAGTGCTAGTAGGGCACTTAAGATAGGAGGCCTTAGAGGACCGCCAGACCGAAACCTGCCTTTCCCTAGAGGCAATGTCCAGGCTGTAGTGCTTAATGAAAGTGCATACTGAGCTCCAAGTAACCGCTGCACAGATGTCTGTAATGGAGACATTATGCATGGATGCAAAGGAAGTAGCCACTCCCCTGGTAGAATGACCCCTCACCAAGCCCAGTAGAGGTTTGTTGTACTTATTGTAACAGAAGACGATGCAATGTACCAGCCATTTAGATACCCTTGACAGTGGGGTACAAACAACTGCTCCATCTTATGGTGTGAAGTGATGTGGTTAAGATAATACCATAGCACCCTGTGGACATCCAAAGTATGCAGGAGCGCTTCCCCTCTGTTCAAGTGATCAGGGTAGTACACTGGAAAGTTGATGTCCTGATTAAGCATGAGCTTGGACCCCACCCTAGGCAAAAACTTAGGATTAGTTCATAAGGACACCCTGTCCTTATGGAAAATTAAATAAGGCTCCTTACACGTCAGGGCCTAAAGCTCGTAAACTCTATGTGCAGAAATAATGTCAACTAAAAATTATGCTTTCCAAGAAAGGACGTGAAGCTTGCAATCCACGGCAGGCTCGAATGGGGGAAGAGTACGTTTTTTGAGCATAAAAAGGAGATCCCAGGGTGGTACCGGATCTCTGATGGAAGGTTTAATATGCAGTATGCTCCACAGAAACGTATGTGACACGTCCAGCTGGATGAGGGGTTTTCCTTTCATAGATACATGGTAAGCCAAAATTTCAGAAAGATGTACCTTTATGGAGGAGTAGCTCAAGCCTTAAATTAATACTGAGAGGAGACACTGTAATATCGAATTCACTGGATAGGTAAGAGGGTCCAGGTGATGGGGTGAAGCCCATAGGCAAAATCTTTTCCATTTCATGGCACAAGTGGATCTAGTTGAAGGTTTTCTCACTGCTATGAGAACATCTGCCACTTCCTGGGAAACCCCATACCTAGATTTGACTAAGTCTGCAGGAGCCAGAAATTTGAGATTCAGGTGGACCAGGGTTCCCTGATCCTGTGATAGCAAATGCAAATTCAGTGACAGCTGTATTGGAGGCTCCACTGCCAGCTGCTAAAACAATGGGAATCAAATCTGCAGAGGCCAATGAGGAGCAATGAGCATCATCTCTGCTTCTTCAGCCTGAAACTTTAAGAGAACCCTATGAAGAATGGGAAAGGGGGAAAGACGTACAGAAACCTCCCTGTCCAACAGAGGGACAAAGTGTCTTGCCAGAAAACACCAGCTACGGGCTCTAGCAAGCAGAAACTGGGCCATTCGGCGTTGAGAGGAGATGCAAAGAGGTCCAACTCTGGGCAGTTCCACCTGTCAAATAGTTGATCTGCTACCAACTGGAGGAGCTTCCACTAGTGAGCCTTTTACCGAGACCTGCTTAGGCTGTCAGCCAAGACGTTTTGGATGCCTGGATCATAAACAGCGGTGAAATCTAGACGGTGTTCCAGTGTCCAATACCAGACCCTCACCACCTCCCGGCAAAGAGGATAAGAATGTGTGCCCCCTTGCCTGTTGACATAAAACACTACCAACGTGTTGTCCATCTGAATGAGAAGAGGGCCTAGAAAAAGGTCCGTCTGAAATGCCCATAAGGCATTCAGGATCGCATGCATCTCTAGAACATTGATGTGGAGCAGTTGCTCATCTGGAGACCACATCCCCAGGGTCTGTCTATCTTCCAGATGAGAACCGCAACGGAGGCCGGATGCGTCTGTAGTTAGAATCTGTCTCGGAGACTCCTGCTGAAAGGGGAAGCCTCGTACCAGATTGACGGGGTCTAACCACCAGGAAAGAGTCCTACATACTGGGTCAGAGACCCTGACCGGCTGGTCCGGGTTATCTGACTGTTGGTCCCACTGCACCCTGAGCATCTATTGTGGGACTCTCATGTGGAAGTGGACCAAGGGAACTGGGGGTATGACCACTGCTATGAGCCCCAGAAGTCTGAGGAAGGTCCTGGCTGGGACCTGTGGAGCCATGGATATCATCTGGGTTATGCCCCTTAGAAGATCCCCCCCCCCCCCATACTTTGGGAGGAAGGCCATGCCCTGAACTGTGTCTAGGACCACTCCGATGAAAAGGAGTCACTGGCTAGGCCATGGGGATGACTTTGTAAGGTTCAGGGTGATCCTCAGCTCTCAGAAGCGAGTAAAGGTGTCTCTGAGAGTACAAAGTAGCTGAGCTCTGGAAGGAGCTGCCAGGAGTCAATCATCTAGGCAGGGGAAGACATAATGACCCTGGCATCTGAGAGCTGCAGCCACCACCACTAGGCACTTGGCGAATACTCGAGGAGTGGAGGAAAGGTCAAACGGTAAGGCTCGAAACTGATAATGTCTCCCCTGGAAGTGGAACCGTAGAAACTTCTGATGGGGAGGAAAGACCCTTATGTGTAGGTAGGCATCCTGCATATCCAGGGAACAGAGCCAGTCCCCTAGGCACAAGAGTGGAATGAGGCCTGGCAGAGTGACCATTCTGAACTGCTTGTACTCTATAAAGAGATTTAGAGAGCTGAGGTCCAGAATGGGCCGAAGGACTCCGGTCTTTTTTGGGACCAGAAAAAAGTGAAAATAGTAGCCCTGCCCCTGTTGATCCAGGGGGACCAACTCTTTCATCTGTTTCTGCAGAAGGACTTGGATTTCTCCTCCTATTGAATCCCAGTAGGAGTCACACTTTTCCTTTCATTTCTATACTTAGATTTTCAAAATTACCTCGCAGTGGCTTATTATCTGCATGGAGAGAAAGAAATAGGAAGTAATTTGAGTCTTGAGAGACTGGCTAGTTGCTGTTTTGCAACACCATGAAAGGAATGTATGTGTTTCAAGGGAAAACTCAGGAAGCTTAATGACTTGGGGCTCCTATGGCTCAAGTGGTTAAGAGCATGCCACAGAATGGCAAGAGTCCCTGAGTTTGAATCCCAGTAGGAGACACACTTTTCCTTTCATTCCTACAATTGGATTTCCTTCTAGCAGAGGAATGTGCACAGGAGGATAATGGGAGGACCCTGGTGGCTTGTCTGGAGGGATCTGAAGGAACTCAAGAGTATGTCCTCTCCTTATAAGGTCTAACACCCAGAGGTCTGTGGTGATGCTGCTCCATCCCTCTAGGTAGAGGGAGAAGTGACCCCCTACTGTCTCCCCCATTGCCTCTGCCGGAGGAGTTGGGGCAGGTAGTGAGTCATTGGGCAGATCCAGGAACAAGGAGGGCTGGGAGGTCTTGGGGCCTCTAGAGGTGGAGCTCCCAGGAGTTTGGGTTGATGCTTTACTCTTAAAGCCTCCTCTTTGCTGAAATTGGCCACAGGTATTTTGCCCTGAGGGCTTACGAAAAGGCCATTTGCAAAAGGATTTCTGGTCCACCTTCTACATCCTTCGGATGGACCAGATAGATTTCTCAGACTCTTGGAGGTAAGAGATCAGTTTTTCCGTCTCCTTCCCAAAAAGGATGGAACCCTGGCAGGGAAGGTCCAGGAAACTGGACTGCAGATCCTGGGAGAATCCCGAGACTCTGAGTTAGGCATGGCATCTAAGGCAAACGTCGGATGTCACTGCCTTAGAGGACGTGTCTGCTGTGTCATATGAGGCTCTCAGGACATGAGTGCCTACGTCCAAACCCGACTTCAGGATATCCAGAAGCTCGGTCTTTTGTGCCGAGTCTGGCAAGGTCTGGGTAACCTCTAAGACTTTCTCCCACATCACATTGTGGTACTGGACCATATGTGTGATAAAGTTCAATGATCGAATAGAACAGGTTGAGGCAGAATACACTTTCTTGCTCACCTGATCTAAAAATCTGGATTGTACATTGGGAGGCTGCAAACTGAGGTGTTTCAGGTTCTTTGATTTGTCATAAGCAGCCGTATTGAGTCTGCCTGAGGGTGTTCTGCCAAAAGAAGGCTCCTCCCTCAGTGCCCAGTATAACCTATCCAACTTTTTAGAGATCGCCAGAGTGGTGGAGGGATGCTTCCAAGTGATCTGGATGAGATCCTGGAATGTATCCACTGGAGGAGGAAAGACCAAAGGCTTTGTCTCCTTCTGCCTCAGGTACCTGGCCAACCTCCAGTGCTCTGGATCCAGACCCTCCATCTCCCATCCATTAGAGGACTGGCTGTGCCTCATGATGTCCATAAAGGTAGGATTGCCAGGAGGAGAGCTAGGGGTGTCCTTTTTGTCTGGGGACACATGCCTTTCTCTTGAAGGAGAATGGTCAGAACCCGATGTGCTGGAGTCTGAACCGTGGCCTCTAGAAAAGAGGGAAGCCAATCTAGAGACTGAGGAAGATTTGCACCTCTCAGATGAATGCTGCCCACTAGAAGACCAGCGACAGCTGTGGGACCTGGGACAGCTGATAGAGTGCCAGTGACAGCTATCCAACCGATGTCAGCTGACTGACTGCCTATGGCTAGGGGAGCAACAGTGGGTAGTACTAGGTGAACGGGAGCAACATCGGTGACATCGTTCTTTATGTAAAGTCCAGTCACAGGAGTCAGTAGGATTGCGTGAGTGGGACTTAGGTTTAGGCGAGGGACAGGAAGGTTTGTCTTCCCAATCTTGGCCCTTGTCTGTATCAAGAGTCGGATTAGCTTCCAGCTGTAGTGGAAGGACGTCCTTCTTCACTTGTCCCCACCAAAACTGAAAGAGTTCCATCAGCTCTTCTTTTAAGAACTGAGGAGCCACTGGTGCTGCCGGAGGGTGAGGTTTCTCTGGCATAGGTGGAGCAACATGGGAAGAGGAGAGGTCTGGTGGGTCCCTGGGAGAAGGAGTAGTAGACCGATCCCTTTGGTTGTCAGGTGTAGAGGCCCTATGGACCGGTGAACGTTTGGGGTCCAGGGGTCTTTGCCCAACGTTCGACCCTTGTCTGGCACCGTTTACAGTCTGGAGCTGTCAGGCTTGGAGACTGTCATCGGTTTGGCCGCAGGCATTTGAGGGGCCAAGGTACGGTGAGTCGAGGCCGGCTTAGAGACTGACTGCCACTCTCAGTGCTCAGAAGTCTTACCCGGAGCCCCAGGAGAGACCAACATCAGGAACCTTGTGCAATGGGACTGAGGTCCCCATGGAAGACAAAGAGAGGTCCCAACCCCTGAGGCAGAGGGTGACCGAAAGGGTGTGGCCTTTACCTTCAGGGTAGACAGGGCCAGTGCAGGACCCAAGCCCTGCTTTCCACTCCCCGACGTCGGTGTTTTGGCAGGAGTGGAGGAATCCTGCCACCCAGTAGAGTGCTGCGAATGGCAAGAGAAGTGGTCACAGCCCCCTGAATTGGAACTCATGGAGGTCTTCTTATGGTGAGGGGATTGGGAGTGTGAACACCCCTTGGACTGACCCTGGTCCTTTTCTCAGGACTTCGCTGGTCCGAGTCCTTTTTCTTGTCCTTATGCTTTGAGGACTGAGAAGAAGAAGAAGAAGCTTTTTCGGCTGGTGAGCTCTGCATAACGGTCACCTGCTGTTCCAAAATGTGGGCTTTTAGTGCCTTAAGGCAGCAAATCCTAGTCCAGCTGGTAAAGCCACTGCAAATAGAGCAGGCCTTGGTGTCACGGTCGAGCCCCAGGCAGAAAACACAGGCCTCATGCTTGTCCTTGGCCGGACACTTGGTCCTCTTCTTCTCGGCAGAAGAAACCAATGACAGTGAAGACAGCATACAGATGAAGATAATTTGGATGAAAGAGGACTTTTCAATGAAAAGTTAGAAAAACTACCAATAAATTCACTGGAAACTACTGAAAAAACTTTCTAGAAGGCAACCGAAGAGCTGAAGTAGACGTGTCTGCGGTGGGAAAAGAACTGAGGTAGGGCTGTAGACCACCCCCTGCTATACCATTGGCTGAAGTCAGGACAGAGCCGGTGTTGGGGGCTCTCCCCACTGGAGACTGCTAGCTAGAAAGTTTCTGTGGGGTCCTAGTGCCTGTCGGCACAGTCGTAATGGTAACAGCCTGCTGCAAAAGCTCCCACTTGAAGTAAGATAAACCTCTTCCTTTTTGCTGTGGAGGAATATGCTCCACTGCTTTTGACAGTAGCAGGTTTTGAACCTCCTTTTCCAGGAGCTTCCTTTCTGCTATGGAAGCTGGCTTGAACACTCTGGATCTTGGGTTTGGGAAGGATTTGAAGCTTATGGCCAAACCCTGACTCACTACTTCCTGGGCCCACATGTCTGTGGTGATGTTTTTCCAAGCCTGAAAGTAATGAGCCAGTCTGCCCCTACTGGTAGTGGGGAGGTGGCCTTGACAATGGAGTCAGGAAGTCTGTTTAGTTTGGGACTGAGCCTGGCCAGTCTGGGAATCTTGTCTGGATCCCCTTCTGCCCTTGCTCCTGAAGTATCCTGTTTGCTGTGGGTACTGCTGATACTGTGGCACAGCCTGAGCCTGGTAAAAAGGCCTGCTTTTGGGAGATCTTACCCTGCCTCCCCTTCCATAAGGCCTTGTGGAAGGAGACAGCCTTTCTTTAGCTGAGTTGCTCTTATAGGTGACATTGTATTCATCCAACTTTTTCAAATAGGCCTCTGTCTTGTCCCCAAAGAGTGAATTATTTTCTATGGGGAAATCCATAGCTTTATTTTGAGTGTCCTGAGTAAGGTTTGTGGCCCTGAGCCAAACAAACCTCCTCAAACATACTGAGTTTGCTATCCATCTGGCAGCAGTATCATTTGGGTCAGTTGCCATCTAGAACTGGTACTTAGCAGCCTCCAACCCACATCTGGCAGTCTCAGCCAAATCCTCTGAGAGACCAGACGGTGCTTTCTTGGACAAATCCAGAATAGATTGCCACAGTGACTTCTGGTACTGTGGGAGGCTAAACGCACTTTTGCTCTGTCACAAGCTGCTGTTTGTACCACTTCCTGATGATCAGGATGGGTGAATAGAAATCCAGCACCATCCCTGTCAAGTTGATACTTCTTCTCCAACCTTTTCTCTACAGCGAAGATAGAATGAGGATTTTGCAGGATTTTAAAAGCATCCTTTTGGAAAAACTTATATAGATAGGGAGCAAAAGCTTTTTTGTAGGTGTCAGCCCCATCATTTTGAGGTACTCAGCCTCTTCATCATCTTCTACTGCCTCACTGGTAGTGAGGTCCAAAGCATTAACCATTTTCTAACAAAGAAAAATGTGAAGAAAAATCCTCAGTTGTTCTAGGAGGGGAACCAAACTCCTGTTCAGGGGAGACTTCTGGTTCAATACCTTCTTCCTCCTCCTCTTCATACTCCTCATAGTCCTCAGACCCTAGGCATTCCTGGGTAGAGGGCTATGCAGAAGGGGTGGCTTGCTTGGACAAGATTTGTCCCTGGATAGGGGGAACAGAGACTAGTGCCAACCTCTGTAAAGCTTGAATGACCTTCAGGGCTTGAGCAATTTCCTCAGGTGAAGGCATCAACACACACACTCAGTTGAAATCCCCTTAGGCTGACTGGCAGGGGGTTCAATATGCTTTGTATTTTTTGATTTTTTTCAAAGGAACCAGGGAGTTAGCCGGTTCTGCAAGTCTTTTGCCTGGTGCACCCAAGAACAGTATCTGCAGTTTCACCCACTTGTTTTGAAGGTGTAGGCTGATCAGAGCTTGAGGAACCCTTTTGTAACTTTTTCTGCAACCTCTCCAAATGCTTTTCCATTGTTTTAGTTGGAAAGGTTTTACAAATGTCACATTCTGCAGAAAAATTATGCTGGCCAAGGCAGACAACACACAAGGAGTGTTTGTCAGCTTTGGCAAAGACTTCCCCACACTGGGTACAATTTTTGAAGCCTGATTCACTGGTTCTCTTATTTGGTTTATCTGACATAATGGAAACCAGTTGAAAAACAAAACTGCAATAAGATTTTTAAATGTTAAACTATTTTATGCGGTTTGCAGTTGGTTCCAGAACCAATAAAAGTTTCAATAAGAACTGAGAACCAGTACCAAATAAACCAAGGTTATTGGTTACTTTTTTATAACTTATCAGTAAATTTTAAAATAATACATATAAACTAAACAACTAACTAACCAGAGTTTTAGATTCAAAAAACTCAGGAAACAGAGACTAAGGCACAGTCCCCCCGTGGTTATTCCGAACTGGGAGAAACCGAGAAAATAATAAAAAAAATAAAAACTAACTTAGCGGTTGACAAATTAACAAAAGATTAAGGCAGCAAATGAAAAAATATGATAAAGATACCTACATTCTTTGAATTCAGCACGACAGGAATGACTGATGAGGAGAGCACTCCGAAGCATCTGTACTTGTCAGGCGGAGAATGAAATCTGAAGCAGTAGAACACTGGCAGTTGATAAGGGCAGCATTTGAAAATTAGCATGAGTCACTGATGATTCCATCATTAACATACATTCGATCTCCAGGCAGCTCTACTTAAAGGGATAACTGCAAAAAGTTATGAATGTTGGAGAATTCCTGGGATGAGAAATCATAGATGTTATCTTCTTTACATTTAAAAAAAGATTTTCAGAAAAACAATTATGAACAAGAGAAAAATCAGACTGAAGATCTTTAGACAAATTGAATGGTTCTTTAGCTCAAGAAAAAATAATAAAATCATCGGCATAAAGCAAAGATTGGCAATTTTTAATAACACAAGGAAGAAAATTAATAAATAAATGAAAGTGGCCCCAAAACTGACCCATGAGGTACGCCCCTGTAAATTCTATTCACACTAGATGACACTGAAGAAACTGACACAAACTGAGATTGATTAACAACATTGGAGGAGAAGCCCAAAGATTTTAACCTAAAACATAGCATTTTATGATCAATAAGATCAAAAGTCTTGATCAGGTCCATGAACACGGCCCAGGAGAGGAGACCATTCTCCATATCACTGAGAACCGAGTCCGTGAACCTGACCAGGGATGTCCCAGTCCCATAATTGTTTCAAAAGCCATGCTACTGTGCACAAAGAAACTTAATTCTTTATATAATCATTCATTTGTTCAGCTACAATTTTTTCAAGAAGTTTTCTAATTGGATTCAATATAAAAATAGACTGAAAATCATCAATACAAGCAGCACAACTCTTCTTGGGGATGGGTACAACCCTAGCTTATTTCCAAATCAAAGGAAATTGTTGAGAAATAAGTGACAGACAAATTAAATAAAGTACACAAGGGAGATACAATATATGGAGCTGCCAATTTAAGAAACTGACCATCAAGCCCAGCCCCACAACCAGAACCATTATCAGGAAGAAGAGAAAGT
Organism: Neoceratodus forsteri; assembly: GCA_016271365.2. Classification (NCBI taxonomy): domain Eukaryota; kingdom Metazoa; phylum Chordata; order Ceratodontiformes; family Ceratodontidae; genus Neoceratodus; species Neoceratodus forsteri. The sequence continues at coordinate 723,345,970 of CM028137.1, read as the reverse complement.
AATTTATAAACCTCACTTGGATTAACTTGTTTAAAATAAAAATCAGGCCAATCACAGGAAAAAATAGCATTAAAAAAGGATTGTGGGTTCTCGAGAGCAACACAAGCACCATGATCAGAAAATTTAGAATTAAGGGAATTCACAATTTCTAGAGGGTCAGCAATCTATATAATTTTCCCTCAGGGACTGAACTGCACTCTTATCCTTAGCACTGATAAAAGAATTTACATTGCTCCAAAAACATCTGGAATCCGACCAATCCAGTTCCAATTTGTTCCTAGAATACTCCGTTTTGGCAGATCGAATCAGAAATTTTACTCTGTTTCTAATTCGTCTATACTGGGACAACCAATAAATAGATGAAGACTACTTCAGTGCAGCCCAGGCCAAATTTTGTTGTTCAATCTTTTTTTAATATTTTCCGTTATCCATTCATTAGGGTCATCCCTAACTCTCCTAGTATGCATGGGGAAATATTTTTCTTGAATAGGGAGAACCTGACGATGAAAATAATCTAAAGTCAAATCAAGATCAGGTATTAAATCAATATAAGACCAGTCAATAAGAGATAGTTCCAAAACCAAATCAGGAAAAGCAACATTTTTAAAGTTACGAAACTTAAATAATGGTGGAATTTTTGGTGGCCTAAAAGATAAAACACTATATATGACAAGACGACCACTAACGTAATCACCAAGCATGCCAACGGTTGACATTTTATGATCCCAATTAGTGAGTAGCCAATCCAAAGAATGGTTTGACATCCATGACCCTAGGGAGGACTCCAAAGCAGGTGATAGCTAGGTCCACAGGAGTCATGCATGAAGATGCAGGGATTTGAGGTTGGGATATACTTGAGTGTCCTGGTCCTGGGAGAGCAAGCCAGTGCATGGGGGCAAGGGCACTGAAGGCTCCATGCCAGCTGTTGCAGCAAGAGGAATCAAATCTGACACAGTTAGAAGGGGACTATGAGAATCATCTCTGCCCCCTCCAACTGGAGCTTGAGCAGAACCCTCTGCAGGAGCAGGAAGGGAGGGAAATGTACAGGAACCTCTCCTTCCAGGAGAGGGACAATGCATCTCACCAGGAAACTCCAGGCCTGAGATAGAGCAAGCAAAAAAGTGGCAGCTTGGAGTTACATGGGGATGCAAAATGGTCCAGCTCTGGATGTCCAACCTGTCAAAGAAGTCTTCAACCACTGAGGATAGGAGCTCCCACTCGTGAGCCCTCGACCTGGAGCAGCTGAGACTGTCAGCCAGGACACTCTGGATACCCTGAAATATGTATGGCAGAGAGCTCCAGATCATGTTCAAAGGTCCAATACCGGACCCTCATCACTTTCTGGCAGTGGGGGAATGTGAGTCCCCCTTGCACATTGATGTAATACACCACACACATTTTCCATCTGCACTAGCAGTGGACCAGGGAGCAGATGAGTCTGGAAGGTTTGAAGAGCGTATAAAATCACTTGCACCTCCAGGACATTGATGTGGAGACCCTGTTCCAAGGTCATCCAGGTACCCTGTGTCTGGTGGGTGGCCAGATGAGCACCCCAGCCCAGACCCAATGCATCTGTGATGAGGACTTGGCTGGGGGTCGAGAGCTGAAATGGGACTCCCCCGAAGGAGATTGGATGGATCTTGCCACCACAACAGAACCCTCCTCAATGGATCAGAGACCATGACCAACTGGTCCAGGTCATCCGTATGCTGGTCCCACTGGACCCCTCAGAGTCCACTGAGGAATCTGCATGTGCAGGCATGCCAGGGAAACCGTGGCAATGGCTGCCACCATGTGACTCAGGAGACAGGAAAACCCTGGCAAGGACCTGACGACTAGAAGAGACCAGATGGGCCTGCTCTATGAGATGTTTGGCTCTGTCCCTGGGCAGAAAGGTCTTGCCCTGGCTGGCATCCAAGATCACCCCCTATGTACTGAAGGCATTGGCAGGGACAGAGGCAGGACTTCGGCAAATTTATTGTGACACCCAGAGCTTGGAAGAGGCGAAAGATTGATTCCAGAGTCTGGACCAGACGTTCCCTGAAGGGGGGGCTGCTAGCAGCCAGTCATCCAGGTAGGGGAACATGTAGAAGCACTGCCTCCTCAGAGCCACTGCCACTACTGCCAGGCACTTGCTAAAGACCTGGGGGGGTGAAAGGCCAAAGGAGAGAGCCCTGAATTGGAAATGATCTCACTGGAATTGAAAAACAAGGATGCAGCGGTGGGCAGGGAACATCTGAATATGCAGATAAGCATTCTGAATATCCAGGGAGCAGAGCCAATCCCCCTGGTGCAAAGGGGTCAACAACCCCTGAGGATGACTATCCAGAATTGCTTGTACTTCATGTACAGATTCAAATCGCTGAGATCCATGATGGGCTGAAGGTTCCCAGTCTTTTTGGGGACAAGGAAGAAGTAGTAGACCCCCATTCCCCACTGAGCCAGAGGGACAGGCTCTATGGCTCTTTTTTGGAGGGACATCTGAATTTCCTCCCATATGAGGGACAGGTGGGCAGGAGAATAATGGGAGTCTATTGGAGGGTGTTCTGGAGGGCACTCCAGAAATTCTAAGGTGTGACCATGCTCTATGATCTGTAGCACCAACTGGTCTGAGGTCATTGCTTCCCACTCATCCAGGTGGAGGGAGAACTGACCCCCGACCACCTCCTGTAGATTCTCGGTTGGAAGGGGGGTCGAGTACGGAGGTGGGGGAAGACACCAGCAGGGCGGCCACTCTGATGGCAGCTGCTCCTGGGGGGGACAGAGGCCTTATGCCTGTGCTGTCCTTTGGCAGACTGACTGCAGGCGTGCCTGTGAGAGCATCAACGAAAGGGCTGATGATGGCCCATTCTAGGTTGAGAATGTTAGAGCGTATGGACCAATTTTAGAAACCTGCAGTGACTACTGCAGGGTGGAAATTATGTCCTGGACATCCCCCTTGAAGAGGACCAAATCCTGGAAGGGGGTATCCAGATTACTGGACTGAACATCTGAGGCAAAGTCAGACAACCAGAGCCAAGCATGATGATGGAGGCAGATGCCTGCTGCTGCCCCATGACCAGAGGCATTGACAGCCTCATAAGTGGGCTAGAGGACATGACTGCTGAAGTCTGAGCCCAACTTCAGGAGTTGGGCTAGCTGTGCCTTGGGAGTCCTCTGCCAAGGACTGCACCAAGTCTCTGGCCTGGTCCCAAAGGACATTCTGATATTGGACCACGTGGGCCAGATAACTAACGAGACACATACATGTGTTTGCCCAAGTGGTCCAACTGCCAGGACTCCCAGTCCAGAGGAAGGGCGCTAAGGTGTTTGGCCTTTTTGGTGTGGTCATGTGCCGTAGTCTGCCTTAGTGTGGCCCCCTAGGAAGGAGGGGTGGAAGAAGGATAGTTCCACGTAGCCTTGGTGACATCATCATAGGAGTCAATCAGAGGGGGCACAGTTATTGGAAGGGCATCCTGCTGCCACAAATAGATGACAAGGCGACGCCTTTCTGCATCCAGCTCCTCTATCTCCCAGCCCATAATGGACTGTATGTGGTACATGACATCCATGAACATTGGGTCATCTGGGGGGATTTGGGGATGTTCTTTGGAGGTTCCTCCCCTTCTGAGGGTTCTTTGGACAATGAGGAAGACTCTGAAGAAACAGAGTCATCCTCAGAAAATTCACTATCTGGAACCAGTGCCGGTGGTCATCCCCGTGAGAGCCCAAGCTGATGTTATATCGAGCTCCAGAGGACCCCAATGTGACGGGGTTGCTAGGTCCCACCTGCTCTGGATCCTGAGGTGGAGGGTCCCAGGAAGAGTGGTGGGCAGAGGCCAGGGTCTTCTTCTGGACGAAAGACCACCAGGCCAAGAACAGGGCACTGTAGTCAACCAGCGGTAACAGATTATACACGAGTGGATAAGGATAAGAGGGTGGTGGTTAAGAATGTGACAGTGGTGGAGTCAGAGTAGGGTACCCTGGTGCTGGGCCACCCAGCACCAGCTCAGGATCCAGTGTCAACCCAACAGGTATTGGCTGTGGCAGAGGCAACGACAGGGCTGGGTCCACTGACTGGGGCAGTGGTAGCACCAGTGGTGGCGCTGGAGGGTCTGGGCAAAGGAGCCATGGGCAGGGTCACCGCTGGAGAAGCAGGTGCCAGAGGGGAGAGAGACACCTGGATTAAAGGCAAAGGCAATGCTGGAGAAGAAGAGGAGGAGCTGCTGTGGGCATTGTGCAGAGGGGGTGGTGCAGGTCCCCACAAAGGGGGCTGACAAAAGCAACGCTGTGGTCGGAAGGTGGGGCAATGGTCAAAGGGTCTACACCCGAGGAACAAACCCTGGCCAAGACATATGGCTGAGAGCTCATGGAAGATATAGGCCTGAGCATCAGGGCTGAGGAGCAGGAGACGAAGTCCCCTGCCCTGCAGAGCCACCTGAAATAGCAATGAGGGTGGGTGGCAGAGCCACCAGTAACCTGCCGGAGGAGAGAGCTGATGGGGCTGAAGTGGCCAACCCCCTGCAGGTGGAGGACCCTATGGTGACTAGGAGTGGGAAGCTGACTGGTCCCAATCCCGGTGTTTATGCTTATCACTGGATTTCTTCTCCTTTTGGGAAGAAGAGGAGGCCCCGGGGGACTGCGCCGGCGAGGCCGAAGAGCTCCTGACCTGCAGCTCCTTTTCCATTACGGCAAATTTCTGCTTCAAAGGGTGGCTTTCCAGTGTTTTTAGGCGATGTCTCTGAGTAGCCTGGTTGAATTTCTGGCAAAACTGGCAGGCTTTGGTGTCGTGGCTGGGGCCTAGGCAGATTACACACATGGAGTGGCCGTCCTTTTCGGGGATCTGTTTATCACAGGCACATATCGAGGAATGGTCAGATGACAAAGTTGGTGGTGAAGACATAAACCCTTTGAAAATAACGGAAAAAATCAATGTTAAAACACTCAAAAGATAAAAAATAAGAAAAGTGTGGAAAGCACAAGAAATGGCGATCGACTGTAGCTGCGGTGTCTGCTAAGGTCTGACGTGCACATGTCAACGGTGGGAAAAGAATAGAGGTAGGTGGGGGGACTGCCTCTTTTATAAGATAGGCTGACAGCATACAGATGTTGGTGTGGGGTGGTCCCCTGTAGTAGACTGCTAGCTAGAAGTTTTCTGTGTGGTCCTGGCACCTGATGGCTTAGACCCACCAGCGATGGCCTGCTGCAAGTAAGATCTCTTTGTTCCTTTGCCACCTGGGCACTGGTTCTATGGCCTGTTTGCACACCAAAGTGAGGACCTCCTCTCTGAGTACCTCTGCGTGGTCTGAAGTAAAACAGGGACACTGGGGGAACACCTGGACGATGCTGTAGAAGCTCGAAGAGCATGTCTGGTCAGTTATCTGCAGGATCCAAGAATCTGTTGTAGTGGTTCTCCATGGGGTAAATGGAGGGAGAACCTGCCTCTGACTACCACCTCCTGGCTCAAGGGAGAAGGAGGGGGGCCGGGCAAGGAGTCAAAGGCTAAACCAGTGGTGGGGGGGCTGTAGAGGAAGAGGGAGCAGGCAAGGCTGAGCTAGCTCTATGTTTACCCTGAATCTTGCCTCCGGGATCAGACTTGTTGGAGGGTTTCCGAGAGGAGGACTGTGGTCTACTCCTGGGCTGGGTTTGATATAAGGAGTGGACAGACCAAATGGCCCTACCAGAAGCCTGCAGCTCATTAATAATGTCCTACAAGTCTGGACCAAAACTTCTGTAACCCACAAAAGGGGTATTTAACACATTTTGTTGGATATCAGTGGCAAAGCAAGAGAGCTGCAGCAAGAAGTGCCTTCAGGAGGCAAATGCCAGATGCAGCTGCCCTGGCTGTAGTGTCAACCATGTCATAGGTGCTTCTGAGGAGGTGCTTGCTGACATTCTCCAAGGTCTGGTGTACCTTGAGAAGCTTCTGCTTGTGAGAACCCTCAGGAAGGGTCTTGGCCCGAGCAGTCGCTATGCCATTCCACCAAAGAGTATTTTGGTAATAATAAAATCAGCCAAATAATTGGTAATCCAAAGGCCAAGGGTGGCTGAGGCGAAAGTCCTTTTACCCCACAGATCCAACCTTCTGGACTCCCAGACAGGGAGCAGGGAGCTAAGGTGCTTAGGGGCCTTAGTCCTGTCATGAGCAGCTTTGCTTTAATGACCACAGAATCCATCTCAGGCAGGGCCACATAGAAAGGTAACCTTTGAGGTGCCTGATAAAAGTTTGTTGGCCTTCCTAGGCATAGCTGGCACCATACTGGGTCTGCACCAGGCTGCCATGGCTGCATCATTCAGGGCTCGCAGCAAAGGAGGAATAATCTTAAGTGGAGACTCAGGAATCTCCAAGAAGTCCACCGTATTCCTCCTGATTTCATCCTCCTCCTCAGCTGGGAACCCCATTGTGGAGGAGAGCTGTTTCATGACACTGAAAAAGGAGAGGTCCTCAGGGGGGAACCTGGGAGTGTGCTTAACAGACTGCTCACTTGCAAAGGAGATAGTGGACCTAGCAGAGGTTTCCACATCAACCTCCTACCTCATCCTCCTCTTCCTCAGGGAGAAGATCAGGATGGTACTCCTCTTCAACATCGGACTGCTCTGGAGCAGGACCAAATAACGCTGCACCGACTACTCAACAGGAGATGCGGGGCTTGCAGGCTTAACAGGCACCACCGCTGAAACACCCAATGGCCTGGGCCGTGTGTAAGAGAAGTAATAATGGAGGTTAGAAATGGTACTGAGGTGGATAGCAGGGAAGGGAACTGTCATTGACACTTGCATCAGAGGGGGCACAAGGCCCTGGTCCAACGACTAATCACTAACTGAAGAGGTAGTGTGTAGGCCTGGTATAGATGGACCTCTAGGCTCAAGAGGTCTCAACAGCAGGGGCCAACAACCTGGAGACTGGTGGCCCTTCCACAGCCCTATGATAGGCAGCAGAAGAATCCATCATGGGGGGCCTGGAAGAAGCAGAGGCCTGCACGGGTGGGGTGCTGACGCTGAAGCTGTCAATGGGGTGATCCTAGGAGAAGAGGAGGAATCCAGCTGGGACCAGTATTGCTGATGGGGGAGGAGTGGTCCTTGGGTCATTCCTTATCCCATCGAGACTGCTTCTCCGAGGATTTGTTCCAGGCTTGGCAGCCTGCGAGGGCCTGTAAGCCCATGAAGCACTCCAGCGAATGGGCGGAGTGGGCCATGGACAACCCCTGCTCTCTGTTGGCTACCTTCTGCTCCATGAGGAACTTCTACAGGGCTTTCTTTTGTCAGCGCCGGGTGGTAAGTTTGAATTTCTGGCAGGATTTGCAGGCAAAGACTTTCCGGTTAGGCCCAAGACAGCAGACACTGAGCTGTTATTCGTCGGAGGAGGAAATCTTTCCGCAGTGACAGCAATGGAAAAGAGCCGATGATGGAGTTATTCAACATACAGAGGAGAAAGGAATCAGGTTTAAATAAAAATGATTTGATGACAAAAGAAAATAAAAGTAAAATTGGTGGTCGAACTGAGCAACAAAGCTTCCACGGAGCGCATGTGCGAATGGTCGATGGCGGGAAAGAACTGAGGAAAAAGCAGGGCCACCTATACTTTTATTAGAAGAGTTACATCTGAGCATGATGTCAACATAAGTGACCCCTAGTAGACTGCTGTAGAAAAGCTTCCATGGGATCCCAGTGCCTGAAGGCTAAGTTCCATAGGTGTGACCCGATGACAGAGATATCCCCAAAGATCTTATGTTGGATGTAGAAATTTAGATTGCAGAGGTTCAGGATGGGCCATAGATCCCCTGTGCATCTTGGAACCAGGAAGAAGTGGGAGTAGAACCCTATCTCTCTGATCCTCTGGAATGGGTTCTATAGCTCTTTCTCACAGCAATGTGTGACTCTCCCTCCATCCCCCCGAGCACCAGGACATGGTCAGGGGGGTTCACTGGACTGAACTGGAGGTTATTCCAGAGGCCATTCCAGAAGTTCCAGAATGTGGCCATGTTCTATGAGCTGCATAGCCCAAGCAATGTGGTGAGCTCCTGCCACCTGTTGAGGTGTCGGGAGAAACAACCACTACCACCACCTCCTGCAGTATTGGGGGGGGTCAGTTGAGGAATCCGGCTAAAGTCGCACCTGTGGCAGGAGCCTCCCCATCAACTCTGATGGCCTTCCCAGAGGTGGAGGAAGGGGCGGGTTGGGCAGAAGCTGCTCTCCATTTGCCCCGAGACTTAGGTCCAGGCTTGGGTGTGTGGGTAGCATGACAAAATGGCACCCTCTCCCCACTTTTCAGTTGGGTGTGATACAAAGAGTGAACCAATGCACAGTCCAGCCAGAGGCCTGCAGGTCCAAAAGTATGTCTTGCACATCTGCCCCAAAGAGTTTGTTGCCTCTGAAGGGGCATTAAGCATGGACTGTTGCATGTCCTGGGCAAAGCCTGACACTCTGAGCAAAAAAATTCCTCTTAAGGCAAATGCCAGTTGTGGCTGCCAGAGCCGAGGCATCCACGGAGTCATAAGCTGGTCTCAGCGAGTGCTTACTGATGTTGGTCCCAGACTGAAGGACCTGAAGCAACTCCTGCACATGAAAGTCCTCAGGAAGAGCCTTAGTCACTTCTTTGGCCACTTTCCAGAACTGGTTTTGAAATTTGTCCGTATCGGCAATATAGTTTACGACCCTAAAGGTCAGAGTAGCTGATGAAAAGGTCCTTTTGCCAATCAAATCCAGCTTTCTGGACTCCCTATCTGGAGGAAGAGAGCTGGCTTCTTAGTCCAGTCATAGGCAACATAAATGACCACAGAGTCAGCCTGAGGTTGCTCAGCAAAAAATGATTTCCCTGCAGGGGGCTGGTACAACTTGTCTGCCTTCCTGGGCATGGCAGGGACCAGGCTGGGTATATACCAGGCAGCAATAGTGGCATACTCAAAAGGCTCCATCAGGGAGTATGATGAGAGGAGAAGGAGTTGGGCAACTTCAGGTAGCGGGACAGACTGTGATGGGCAGGGTCCTGTTCCTGTGCCTTAAACCCCATAGAGACCTACAACTTCCACATAAATGAAAATAAGGAAGGGTCATCAGGGGAGACCACCCCAGAGAACACTGTGGAAGTGGAATGGGAGGGGTTGGCAGCCTCATCATCCCAGTCTACGCCTTCCTTGCTGTCATCGGGAAGAAGGTGGTCCAGGTGGTACTCGTCATCACCCTGGACAGGATGAGGTAGCGTGGGTGTTGGGGTGCGAGGGCCCAAGTGTTGCCCCGAGGAGCAAGAAGGCATGGGGGTAGGCACAGTAGGCCCTTGTGCAGGGGCAAGGTGAGCTTGTATGAAATCCCATGGGGAAGAGCACAGATTGGAAGTCCTCTGGTGCTGGCTGTGGAGATAGAGCAGCCAAAGTTGGAGGTGGGGCCAAGTAGGGTGACAATGCATGCTGAGGCACTGGTGTCAGCCCAATAGCCTGGGTCATCATCAGGTTCCTTGGAGGAGAGGACAACAATGAAGAAACAGCCTGGGGTGATGCCAGTGGAGACGGGGACCCCCAAGGTTGACACCGGAGCTGTAGAAGCAGCCGTAGACAGAGGAGGAGTAGGCTGAACACCTGAGGGTGCTGAGCCGGTGCCAGCCAAGGCTGTACCGGCAGAACAGCCTGATGGCCCACAGAGAACAAGGACCAGAACAGTAGGGGCTCAAAAGTCAGCAGGGCCAAGTAAGTACCCGATGCTGACAAACCCATGCCCATCAGATTAAGACCGGGGGGCTGCCACAGCAAGCCCCATGGATATGAGGATGTTGGTGGCAGGGGGGACTGCTCCCAAAGTGACACTTGACTTGGTGAGGGGGATATTAACCCACCAGGGAACTTTTACTTATGAGCTGGGGCAATTGGTGGAGGGGGATCCACTAGTGGCAACTGGGAAAGATCTGTGGAAGGTCACTCCTTAGCCTCATCCTTATCCCAGTGTTTGTGCTTCCTGGCTTATTTGTTCCAAACCTTGGATGAATGAGAACCCAAGGATAAGGCTGGCAAAGCAGAGGAACTCCTGGCTTGAAGCTCATTCTCCATGCGGGCAACCTTCTGTTGGAGAAGGAAGATCTCTAAGGTCTTCTGGTGGTGCCTCCTGGCAGCCTGGTTGAAGCGACGACAGAGCTTGCAGGCCTGCATGTCATGGTCTGGGTCTAGGCAGCAGATGCTGTAGCTGTCCTTCGAGGATCTTTTTCCTGCAGGCACAGATCCGAAAGAGCATCTTCTCGGAGACAGAGTACAGCATAAAAAAAGTAGAAAGAAACCACTTAGGAAACAAAGTGATGTCAAAAGCTAGGGACAGAATACAAACATAAGACTGAAAACAGCGGTCGACTGAAGCTGGCGGTACCTTCCGTGAAGTCCAACATATGATGGTGGGAAAAGAACTGAGGAGGGTGAGGGACTGCCCAGGCTTATATGGGAAGGACATCATCAGCGTGTGATGTCGGTGTGGGCAGCTCCCTTGGTAGACTGCTAGCTAGAAATGTTTCTGTTCAGTGTGGTCCTAGTACCTTGTGACTGTAGTTAAATAATCATCGCCTGCTGCAAGAGATGCCTTCGATGAAGATCAAGTAATTCTCTGGCAGTCAACTTTCTATTAATTCATATAGTGTTTCCTGTATTGGGATTCCCAACTCTAAAGAGATTCATATACTTTACGAAGAAATGGTGCTGTCTATAGAGAAATTGTTACTATAGATTTGTTATAAAGTACTAATGATCACGCTGCATGCACCAATGCAAATAAGGGATCCTTCATGCAAATTAGAAGGTTTTGGTGATGCTTAACAGCCTCCAGCACAACTCTAACGATGCAGAAAACTGGGCATTAAGGTCATGCCCTACCTTCCCAAGCATAGGGTGGCTGTACTGCAGCCAACCTCTCTGGTGTGTAGGGGATCCCACCCACCCACTGCCCCAGTTCCTAAGTAAATTTAAGTTCCCTGGTGTGCCAGCAGCCCTCCCACAGCGTGCTGCTACCACCACCACACCCCCATTGCCCCAGACCCAGGGGTCTGCAGTCAAAGATGGTGACTGGCTCACCCCTCTGTTCACCTTCCCAGCCCACCATTATCTGATTGGCACAAAGTACAAGGGCGAGTAATGTCAAAACAGATGTTTTTTACATTACTCACGTCACACTCTGTGCAGGTCAGATGGCAGCCGGGTGAGTTGATCAGCGGAGAGCAGTGTTTGTCGCAGTCGTTCACCACAGGCCCAGTGGGGCTAGGCAGGAACAACCCCAGAATTCACCATAAACAGAGGAGCTGTCGATGAGGGAGAGAGAAGCCAGCAGTCGTCGACAGTGGAGAAGACGAAATTACAGTGGCTACCTTCTCAGTACTTACCTTTCTGGTAGAGCTCGAGGTACTCATCGTCGATAACGAGGGTGTAGCAGAAATGTGCTTTATTTTACTAGCATGTTTTTCACTGGGACCCTGTCCTGTCGATGAGGAGGGCTCACCCACAGACCAGTGATACCCAGAAGAGGACATCGAAGACTCCCTAGGTTTGCAGCATTGCTGCTGCTCCAGAAGAAAACATTACTTACCATAGTAATCTTGTTTCTTCCAAGGGAATCTTACTGTATTCTGACATATGCAGCATGGCCTCACCAAAGGACTGCTCGGAGCTTCTTATGGAGCATGCATAAAAACAAATTATCTACACTATCTTAATAAACAACACCCCTTAAAAACCAAACAAACCCCTTCCATTTATAAGTGAGAGCATCACGAAGACTCAAGTCACAAATACCCCAACAAGAAACAACACACAAATTTCAAACAGCTTGGACAGCTGTAGTGCAGTGCCTGTAGGTTCTAGTAGGAGAGATAGGGTGGGAGCTCAGAATACAGTAAGATTCCCTTGGGAAAAACAAGAGTACTATGGTAATTTTTTTTTCAAACCCCAGGAAATCTTACTGTATTCTAACATATGCAGACTACCCAAGCAATATCTTTGGAGGAGGGCAGAGAACCTATTTAAGAAACAGGCTCCGCAGTACTGCTGTACCAAATCTGGCATCCCTTCTGGCCTGGGTATCCAGGCTATAGTGTTTGGTAAATGTGTGAATAGTTTTCCAGGTAGCTGCTTTACAAATTTCCAACAAAGGAATATCTCCTGCAGCTGCTATAGAAGCAGCTGTACCCCTTGTAGAGCGGGCCCTAAGGTCCACAGGGGGTTCTTTACCTACTTTTCTATAGAAGAATTGAATACAGGCAACAATCCAGCATACAATGGTCATTTTTGAGGCAGGTTTGCCTTTGCCCATCTCTCCATAAGTCAGGAAGAGCTGGGTACTATCCTGCCTATGATTCTTAGTATGATCCAAATAGTAACCGATAGCCCTCTTGACATCTAGGCTATGCAGCCTACGTTCCTCTGAACTGGAATGGTCAGTGAAAAAGACTGGCAAAGTGATGGACTTATTCAGGTGAAAGTCCAACACCACCTTGGGGAGAAACTTCCTGTTAGTCCCGAGGGCTACCTTGTCCCTATGGACTGAAATGTAATTTGGCTCTGTGGGCAAGGCCTGGAGCTCACTGATTCTCCTGGCTGAGGTGATAGCTATCAGGAACACTGTTTTCTATATCACATATTTAAGCTCTGCTGAAGACATGGGCTCGAAGGTTGGCTGCATTAGCTGGCCAATGCAAATATTGAGGTCCCATGTAGGAGTTGGCTCCCTGTGTGGGGGCTGGCAGTATAAGTTAGAGTAATGAGCTATGAATGAGCTTACTACATCCAGCAGACCTGGGTTTGATTCCCACAACCTCCACTTGCATAGTGTGTGACCCTGAGCAAGTCACTTAACCTCCCCAATGCTCCCAGGTCGCCCCTGAAAACAGGCACTTGTGCCTAGTGGGCCTTACCCAGTTACCAAAGACTAAAATAACATAAAGTGTAACAGACCTTTAAAACACTTTCTGAATACCTGGATCGCAGCCAGGGATGAACCCTTACCCGCTGAGAGATAAGCAGAGACAGCTGCCAGGTGCACCTTAAGGGTAGATGGCCTGAGGCCAAGGGAGTGAAGGTGTGCCATATAATCCAAAATGACTCACAAGCCAGCCTGGTTACAGTCTATATGTTTTTGTTGGCACCAAATAGAAAACCTCTTCCACTTAGAGATGTAAGTTTTCCTAGTACAGGGTTTTCTAGAAACTCGGAGGACCTCTAGAACCCCTTCAGAGAGGTGTAGGTCAGCATATTCTAAGTCCTCAAGAGCCACACCTTGAGTCTGAGGGACTGGAGATTGGGGTAAAGGACCCTGCCCTGTGAGGAGGTCAGTAGGTTATGCCTCCTGGGGGAGGGAGATTGGTCTGGATACAGAGTCAGGAGCAGTGAATACCAGGGTTGCCTGGCCCAATCTGGAGCAATGAGGATCGTTGTCATTGGCTAAACCCTAAGCTTGTTCAGTACTCTGAGCAACAGGGGAAATGGAGGGAAGGCATACAGAAACTTCCCTATCCAATCCAACAGCGGTGCATCCAGAGGCACTGTGCCCACTGCAGGAGGTCTGCAGCAGAATTGTGGCAGCTGGTGCTCGTCTGAGGCTGTGAAGAGGTCCATCTCTGGGGTGCCCACTTTCCAAATGCAACTTGCAGGATCTGCCTGCTTAGTAACCACTAGTGGTGACTCTGGTTGATCCTGCTGAGAGCCTCTGCAAGGACATTGTCCTTCCATGGGAGAGGAACTGCTGAGCGGGAGATCCTCAGAGAGTAGGCCAAATTCCATACTTTCATGGCCTCTTTGCACAGGGGGATGACAGTTTGCCCACTGCTTGTTGATGTAGTACATTATAATTGTATTTTCTCTTCTGACTTGAACCACCTTGCCCTGCAGCATTGAGGCAAAGGACTGAACACCCAGGTAAACTGCCCTGAGTTCCAGTAGGTTTATGTGAAGCAGAGACTCCTGCTGAAGCCAAGCACCATGTGCGGTGTACTCCCCCAGGTGGGCATCCCATCCTGGGGGGGGGGGTATCCATTGTTAGCACTGCTGATGGTGGCTGCTGAAGGAGAGGCACACCTTCTCTGAGGCTGTATTTTTCCTACCACCATTGGAGTGCTTGAAAAAGGGTTTCTGTGACTGGTACTATTTTTTGACAGGGAATCTCTTTTGTGCGACCAGTGAGATTTGAGGTGGAACTGGATGTCTCATCTGGAACCTGACACTGTTGCTGTTGATACAACCATGTGTCCTAACAGCTGAAGAAAGTGCCTTGCTGGTCTGGGAATATGCAGGTGGAAGGAGTTGGCCAACTGTACCAGGCTGTCCACCCTCCACTGCGAGAGGAATGCCTTTCACCTTAATGTGTCCGATTCCACTCCTATAAATTCCAGTTGCTGAACTGGCCTCAGCACTGACTTTTTTTGGTTTTCCAGTAAGCCTAAGGACTGAAGGGTATCCTTAGTGGTGGTCAGTGCACCTCTGACCTGCTGGGGTGACTGGTCTACCACTAGCCAGTCATCCAAGTATGGGAAGACTGTAATTCCCTACTGCTAGGCACTTTGTAAACACTTTTGGGGAAGAAGTCAAGCCGAAAGGCATGGCTCTGAATTGGTAATGGTCTGATGGCAATCTGAACCTGAGGTACTTTCTGTGGGATTGCCTGATTGGAATGTGGAAGTATGCATCCTTTAGGTCCAGGGATGCCAACCAATCTTCCTGCCTGAGTGCAGGAAGAACAGTAACCAAAGTGACCGTTTTGAACTTTGGTTTTGTCAAATGTCTATTTTAATGCCTGAGATCCAGTATGGGTCACCACTCTCCTGTTTTCTTTAGAGTGAGGAAGTATCTTGAATAGAGTCACTTTCCCTTTTGGGCCAAGGAGACAGGCTCCACTGCCTTCTGAAGGAGTTTTGCTACTTCCGCCTCCAATAGAACTGCTTCTGATAGGGTGGCAGGCCTGAAAACTCTTGTCCTCAGCCTGGGTAAGTCATTGAAACTGAGAGCAAGGAACTAGACTACTAATTCCAGGACCCACTTGTCCGTGGTAATGGAACTCCAAGCCTGGAGATAATGACCCAGACTGCCCCTACTGGGAGTAGGGAGATGGCCCTGGCAGACCCCTCAGAGGGTCTGCTTTGCTTGTGCACTTGGCCTGGGACTGGGGCCAGTTTGACTGCTGTCCCTTCTGACCCTGCCTCTGAAGTATCCTGTCTGTGGCTGATAAGCTGGGAGAGCCAGAGTCTGGAACAAAGGTCTGTAGTGGGTTCTACCCCTACCCACCCCTTACTCTGGTACTTACAAGGTGTTGCTGCCTTTTCCTTAGCAGCAGCACTCTTGTAAGCCACCTCGTATTAATCCATCTTTTTCATGTAGGCCTCTGTCTGCTCACCAAAGAGAGATGTGGGCTCACAAGGAAAATCCAAGGCCTTCGCCTGGGTGTTCTGGGACAGATTAGTGGCCCTTAGCCAAGCAAACCTTCGCAGGGACACTTAAGTTGCCATCAGTCTGGCTGCAACGTCACTGGCATCCACTGCCATCTGAAATTGGTATCTGGAGTCTTCTATGCCCCCTTTTCACAGCCTCAGCAAGGTCAGATGCCATGGGAGTAGGGCAGGCCTTAGCAATCTCCAAAACCATATACCAGAGACTTTCTGATATCTGGAAACATAGGCCATGAAAGCAGCCTGCCTAATGGCCAGAGAAGAACCCAAATAAGATTTTTTGGCCATGGAGTCCATTTTGCTAGAATCTTCATCAGGCAGATGTGATGCCAGAGGAATGTCTGCCTTATCACATGCAGCAGCCTCACCACCCCTTCATGACTGTGATGCCCAAAACGGAATTCAGCTCCTGCCTTGGCCACCCAGTATTTCCTATCCATCTTCTTGTCCACTGGGGGAGTAGAAGTAGGGGTTTTTAAAATTGTAGTGGCTTGTCTCTTTAGGGACTTATGGATGGGTAGTAGCAACCTTTTAGTTGCTGGTACATCCATCATGTCCATGTAATCTGGTTTCTTCTCCTCCTTTGTAGAGTGGAGAGGTCCAGAGTCTGTGCCACTTGCTTCATGAAAGCAAAATGTGAGGTAAAATCCTCAGGTCCCTTATCAGAGGAGTCAGGGCATTGAGGATCAGGGGAAACATCCAGTTCAGGGGGCTCCCTAAAATCATCATCATCCCCCTCCTCCTCATCATCATCATAAATTCCTGAGTAATGCTCAAAGGAACTTGGGACTGAGAAGGAACCCGAAGTTTGAACCGATGGATGATGTGAACCAGGTCGTAGAACCGAGGTACCAGTTTGCAGCGACTGAATTATTCTAATGGCATTAGCAATCTCCTCAGTGGTAGGAACCGATGGGTTTGTCGGTTGTGGTTCCTTCCCCAAGTGCTTTTCCTTCTTCTTTTCAGCAGATGTTGCCGGTTCAGCAGCAGACTCTGTAGTTAGCGTCCTTACCAGGGTATCTTCACCCTTGTCAGAGGGCTGCTTGTCCAGTTCCTTGGGTTTTTCTTTGGAGTGAGAAGGAGTCCATTTATCTGAGGCTGGGTCAGCAGCCTTATTGGACATCTTTTCCCTCAGCTGGTTCAATTGCCTATCAAGCATGGACTGGGAAAAATTTTCACAAATTTCACAATCTGCGTTCAGGTGGTCAAGCCCTAGGCAGAAAACACAAATTAAGTGTGAATCAGTTTTAGCAGAAATGGTTCACCACACTGTACAATGCTGGAAACCCGTAGGGCCGGTTCTTTTCTTGGGTTGTAACATAACATAAAAAAAAGTAAACTGGGTTTTTCTGAGTCAGATACCCACACGGTTCTTCTTTTTTTAGGTGAGAAACTGGCCACCAGAGAAGTCAATTTCAAGAAGTTTTACCTAAAAGATATATGTTTGGTTTCTTCCCGGTTGCGAGGAACCGGCAAGGAACCAAAAACTTACTGAAACAACACTAAATATAGACTAATCTACATGTAATACCATGAATATTTTAAAAATGAAAATAAATAATTGGTACTTTGAAAAACTGAGGAAATAAAATCTTTAAGAAAGATGAAGGAGAGCTCTCCGATTTGTCCTACTTAGGCAACCGAAGTAAAGAACCTGACAGTTGCAGGATGTATTCCATGGACAGTGGTTTGAAAACCGAGCTCCAGCCTAGCATTCCATCATTAGCATAGGTTCTATTAACCCATTCAACTCCAGCGCAGTCCTATGGAGAGACCATAGTGCATATGTCAGAATACAGTAAGATTTTCTAGGGTTTGAAGGGCAACCTTTTGCTCCATGAGGAATTCACAAAGTTGCTGAAGCCTTCAATGTTTAGTGGCCTTATTGAACAGATTACAGAGGATGCAATCCTGGGTGTTGTGTTCAGGACCTAGGCACCAAACACAGATGTCATGGAGGTCCTCCATAGTGATTCTGTGACTACAGGTACACTTTGAGAATAAGGGATCTGAAGACATCAGTAGATGAACCTGTTTAGAATGAACATTTGGTCAGTAGAACTCTTAGCCGACTGATAAGCAGAACTCTGAAGGATTTGTTGCATGCAGGTCACGGTTGAAAAGAACTGAGGAGTAGCTGGGACCTCCCCCTTTTATACATGCCAGAATGACACCACGTGGTAACGTTAGGGGGAGGTCCCAGGGTCAACTGCTGAGAAGTCATCCAGAGGAAATGACACCTGTGGCCGATATTCCATGTGTTATGACCTGCTGCAAGAGATTGCCTCGAAGATCTTCATCTACTACCCAGTACAGGCTCCAAGGCGGCAGTGCATGCATGCAAATGAACCCATAATTGGCATGAAAATTCCCCTTAGCACCATGCAAGTCCAATGGCTCATCTGCATACTCGGGCTGAATGTGGTCCACAGGACCCCTATCGCTATTCCTGTTTGGGTGAGCTATCTCCTGTATCTCCTATATGCAGCTTTGAGTTGCCTGCACAGCTTATTTTCATTTAGCACTGTGCCGGCACAGCTCCCATATTCAAGTCAGTTAGCGCACTCTGTTATGAGTGCACTGATGGAGTGTAGCTCAGAGCTGCCTTGTGCTATTTTCAATGCAGCGCTGCACTATTGGCCAGCTCTGAATACTGGGGCCCAAGAGCTCAGGTCACCAGAGGCATGGGAAAAAGTGGATACTGATCATGCAGATGCACCAATGACTGAGAGCCTGTATGCAATAACGGAATTGGCACGATGGCATTCCAAAAAGTCTTCTGGCTTTTACAGATCATCTGGTTAGTCTTAATGGAGTAGACAAACAGAAGTGCTGTCAGACTGATAACAAAACACTACAGATACATGCTTAATGTGAGGTGAAAAAACATTGGAACACTAGTATTTGAAACAAGTATAATGTCTGATAAGCTCTCTAAACAAAGCAAGGAACTTAAAATGGTGGGGGATAATACAGATATATTTCCAACATGGCCACTACACAGTAAGTGGAGAAAAAGTACAGTTACGTAAGAACTTACCGTAGCAGCAGATCTTCTAGAAAAGCTCTTACAGCAGGCCACTCCAGTAGAACTAAGCTGCCAGGCACTAGGTCCACAAAGAAAACTTCTAGCTAGCAGTCTACCATGGGGGACCACCCCACAGCGACATCATTCAACTGACATCAGCACAGCCTATATAGCAGGGTGGTCCCACACCACTTCAAGTTCTCCCAGAGATCCCACACAGGTGGCTAAAGAAGAATCGAGGAGGTTTCCTGAGACCCCAAAAGTAGTACAATAAAAAAAGAACAGAGGGAAAAGAGGGAGGAAAACCAGGGCCTGCTACAACAGCTTCTCTCAAAGATCTGCCGTTACGGTAAGTTCTTACGTAACTGTACTTATTTGAGGAAGGCTCCTGCAGCGGGCCACACTGGTAGGACTGAGTCCCAAACAGTACTTGATATCACCAGGAGGAGGACAGGTTAGTAGCTCAGGAGAGAAGGCCTGAAGAACTGCTAGGCCAAAATTGGCCCTGTGTCTAGAAGTGATGTCCAAACTATAGTGCTTGGTAAAGCAATGGATAGTTCTCCATGTGGCAGTTGCACAAATGTCAACAGCTCACTCATTTCAGAAGCAAGCCATGGAGGCAGCCATACCCCAGGTGGAATGACCCTTGATCACCCCAGGAAGAGGCTTGTTGTACTTGTGGTAGCAATAAACAATGCAACTGGTTAACCACTTAGACAAACACAGTTTAGCAACAAGAACACCCTTCTCTTAGGAGCGAACAAAACAACTGATCAGTCTTTCTGAAAGACTTTGTGCAGTTCATGTAGTACTGCAATGTCCTATGTATATCCAAGATGTGGAACAAGGTATCCCCCTGACTGGAGTATTCAGGAAAATAAACTGGCCAGGTGGATGGATTGATTTAAAGTAAACTCGACACCACCTTAGGGAGAAAAGTAGTTACGCAAGAACTTACCGTAACAGTAGATCTTCGAGAGGAGCTCTTGCAGCAGGCAATAACCATTAGAACTAAGCCACCAGGTGCTAGGACCCCACAGAAACCTTCTAGCTAGCAGCCTTTGGGGGGGGACCGCTCCCAACATCAGCCAATGGTATAAAGGGGTGGTCCCCAGCCCCACCTCAGTTCTCCCACCGGAGACCCCAAGTCTGAAGCAAAAGGAGAGTCTGGCAGGTTCTCACCAAAAATTAAAATAGAGTACCAGCTGGGGGAAGGGGAGAAGAAAAGCCACACCTACTGGAAGAGCACCTCTCAAAGATCTACTGTTACAGTAAGTTGTAACAATCACACAGGAGTGTAGTGTGCATATTTATTGAACACATACAAACAGAGGTGAGAAAGAAGTGCCTCAGCTGGGACTTGAACCCAGGCCAACCAGAATGCTGTTCTGATTGTGCTAACCAGCTGCGCCACTGAGACAACTGGAACATGGGCTGTTCCCGAGCACATTACTCTTTTTCAAATGCACAACCCAACACAAATATTTACTTATAACAATCACACAGGACTGTGGTATGCATATATAATGTGCTCGGGGACAGCCCAGGTTCCAGTTGTCTCAGTGGCTCACGAGGGGGCACAGTCTTAAGCTGGAGGGTGGGAGGTTTAGGAGGGATGTGAGGAATCGCTTCTTCACAGAAAGGGTGGTGGACACTTGGTATGCGCTGCCAGAAGAGGTCATCTCATTAAGGACAGTATGCAGCTTTAAGAGAGGCTGGGATAGGCATAGGGGAAGACAAGAACCATGGGTAGGGAGGATGGGAGGAGTGGGGAGGGAGGGCAGGAACATTAGCTCAAGCTGTGGACCCTGCAATACGAGCAGACTTGATAGACCAAATGGCCTTCTTCTGCTGGCTTGTTCGTATGTTCGTATGAGCCTGGAGCTCAAAAATTCTTCAAGAAGAAGTAATGGCAACTAAAAATACCACTTTCCATGACCGAAAGTGAAGCTCACAATCCATGGCTGGTTCAAATTGGGGGAGCATGAGTTCCTCCAACATAAAAAGGAGATCCCAAGAGGGAATGGGATCCCTAATAGAAGGCCTTAAATGTAGAATGCCCTGCAGGAAAGTATGGGACATGTCCAGCTGAGTGATGGTTTTTCCCTCTATTGGGGCACAATATGCCAAAATGGCAGATAAATGCACCTTGATAGAGGAACAGCTCAGGCCCTGCTCATATAGAGAGGAGATACTCGAGCATGAAGTTCAGAGGGCAGGAAAGGGAATTAAACTGGCATGTGGAAGCCCAGAAACAAAATCTCTTCCACTTCATAGCATGAACAGATCTCGTGGATGGCTTTCTGGTGGCCACTAGGACATCCGCCACCTTTTGAAAAACACCATACCTATCCAGGAGCCATGCATGAAGATACAAGGACTTGAGGTCTGGATGGACCTGTGTGCCCTGATCCTGGGAGAGCAAGTGTGAGCTGAGAGGCAGAGGAAGCGGAGGCTCCACTCCCAACTGCTGCAGTAGTGGGAACCAAATCTGCAGAGGCCAAAGTGGGCAATGAGAATCATCTCTGCCCCCTCCGCCTGAAGCTTCAGAAGAACCCTCTGCAGAAGAGGAAAGGGAGGGAATGCATAAAGAAACAACCCTGTCCAGCAGAGGAACAATGCATCTCACCAGAAAACTCCAGGTCCTGGATCTAGCAATCAAAAATTGGGCAGTTTGGCATTGAGTGGGGACGCAAAAAGGTCTAACTCTGGGTGGCCCCATCTGTCAAATAGCTGGTCTGCTACTGACTGAAGGAGCTCCCACTCATGAGCCCTGGACCTAGGCTGGCTTAGGCTGTCGGCCAAAATGTTTTGGATACCTAGAACATGAACAGCGGTTAGTTCTAGGCGGTGTTCCAATGCCCAGTACCAGACCTTCATTGCCTCCCTGCAGAGGGTGTACGAGTGAGTTCCCCCTGCTTGTTGATGTAAAACACTACTGACATATTGTCTGATTGGATCAAAAGAGGGCCCAGAAGGAGGTCCACTTGAAAGATCTGCAAGGCATTCAGGACCACCCGCATCTCCAGGACATTAATATGGAGTGATTGCTCTTCTCAGATCAGACATCCTGGGTCTGCCTGTTCTCCAGATGAGCTCCCCATCCTAAACCAGAGGAATCTGTGATGAGAACCCACCGCAGAGGCTCCTGCCAGATATTAACCCCTGCCAAGAGATTGAAGGGGTTGAGCCACCAGCAAAGAGTCCTGTGAACTGGGTCTGACACTCGAACTAGCTGGCTGAGGTCAATGGACCTCTAATCCCATTGTACCCTGAGCATCTACTGAGGTACCCTCATGTGTAGGCAAGCCATGGGAACCATAGGAATGGCCTCCGCCATGTGGCAGAGGAGTCTCAGGAAGATCCGAGCTGGAACCTGAGAAGCCAAAGACACCAGATGTGCCTGAACTCAAAGGTGATCGCCCTGTCCAAGGGTAGGAAGGCCTTGCCCTGAATGGTATCTAGGACCGCTCCTATGAACTGGAGTCTCTGACTGGGCTCTGTGGATGACTTGAAAAGGTTCAGTATAATCCCCAGCTCTCAGAAGAGAGTAAAGGTGTCTCTGAGAATGCAAACTAGCTGATCTCTTGTGGGAGCCATCAGAAGCCAGTTGTCTAGGTAGGGAAAGATGTAATGGCCCCTGCGTTGTAGAGCGGCAGCCAACACTGTGAGGCACTTGGTGAAGACTCTTGGAGCGGAGGACAGGCTGAAAGGCAGGGCTCGAAACTGGTAGTGGCATCCCTGGAAAAGGAAACGCAGGAACCTCCTGTGGGGTGGAAAGACTAGAATACGCAGGTATGCATCCTGCATGTCTAGGGAGCAGAGCCAGTCCCCTCGATGTAGGAGAGGGATGAGACCTGGAAGCATCACCATCCTGAACCTCTTGTAGTCTATAAACTGATTCAGAGAGCTGAGATCCAGGATCGGATGAAGATCTCCCATCTTTTTTGGTACTAGAAGTGCGAATAGTACCCTCTTCCAAGCTGGGATGAGGGAACTGGTTCTATAGCCTGTTTTTGATGAAGGGCCTGAATTTCCCCTTCGATCAGGGAGATGTGGGAAGGAGGATAGTGGGAAGACACTGGTGGAGTTTCTGGAGGTAGCTGCATGAACTCCAGAGTATGGCCTCTTTCTATGAGCTGTAACACCCAATGGTCTGATGTTATGCTTCTCCAGCCCTCTAGGTAGAGGGAGAAGTGACCACCTACTGACTCCCCCATAGACTCTGCTGGAGGAGGGGGGGGTCAGGCAAGGAGTCATTGAGCAGATCCAGAAGTGGGCAGAGGGGCTTGAGAGGACTTAGTGGCACAAAATGTAGAGCTACCAGGAATCTAGGAGGATGCCTTTCTTTTGTAGCCTCCCCTCCACTGAGGTTTATTTCAGGGCTGCTGACCTGAGGTCTTCCAAAAGGGTGTCTGGTCCCCCTTATTCATTTTTTGGACAGACCAAATGGACTTCCCAGATTCTTGGAGATGAGTAATGAATGTTTCAGTCTTGTCTCCGAAGAGACCCGAACCCTTAAAAGGGAGGTCAAAAATGCCCCAAAAAAGCACCACTGTGCATTCACCAAGTGACCAAATCCACAAAAATGGGACAAAAGTTGATATTCAGCATGCAAAATTTATTGGAGAGAGTGGGGGGGAGGGAGACACACTTATCCTCTTGGTTAATTTTTCCACACCCCACCTTGCTCCAGAGCATGTCTAAAATTGTGAATAAAAGGTCAAGAATGCTCGACTGTAGATCCTGGGAGACTCCTAAGACTTTAAGCAAAGCGTGGCGCCTAAGCCGCTGCTTGGGCTGCCTTATCTACAGTGCCGTATGAGGCCCTCAAAACATGAGTGCCCACTGTCACAAGCCCCTGGCCTCCAAACACCGGGTAGCCCGGTAGGACCTCCTACTTGCAGAGAGGATCCCTTTTCAAGAACTCGTGAGCATGAATAAGAGGTTCCAGAAGACTTACCAACCTTCCTGTTCCCAGTCGGAGGGTGAAAACTGTAGTTTTGAGTTCCTTTGACCCTACACTAC
This sequence comes from Neoceratodus forsteri, assembly GCA_016271365.2. Taxonomy (NCBI): domain Eukaryota; kingdom Metazoa; phylum Chordata; order Ceratodontiformes; family Ceratodontidae; genus Neoceratodus; species Neoceratodus forsteri. The sequence continues at coordinate 723,322,538 of CM028137.1, read as the reverse complement.
CTCCAGTATTTGAATCCCACCATGGCCACTGGCTATGTCTTGCCTAAGTAGTTGGGTATGATAGCCGAGTGGTACTATCTGTCAAGGCACACAGTCTTTTCAAAACTCTTCTGTCAAAATATTAAATCACACAATCAGACCCCAGGCAGAGTTGATAAGAAAATCATAAACGTTTACGTAAATTAAAGTAAATACAGAAAAGTACAGTTTGGAAGAACTTTGAAATGCAGACAATATCAAAAATAAAACTAGATGGTTTACAGAAAACACTAGATAGTGTTATTCTAAACTATATCTTGTTTTGATGTTAGAGTCCAGACAAGATTTTAAACATCCTTGTGGAGATGAGTCCTTAAGCAACAGGTCTGTAACAAGTGTTTATTCCAAGTCAGTTCCTCTGAATGTCCTTTAAAAAAAAAGACTTCAGGTGCTTTCTTGGTGAAAAAGTCTTGGTTTCCAAAATTCTGACTTAAAATCAGAATTTTCTGTTCAGTATGTAACAAGTCAAACTTTCCACACACTCAGGTCTGGTTTTAGAGATTTTTCCAGGCCTACACATATACTTCTGTATATGCCAGCTGGACAGGCTATCTGATCGAACAGTGAAACAAACAAGGTAGCGGATCAGGTCATGAGGGCCTCTGCTCCTCCCTCCCTCCCCCAAGTGGCGGCGTGGTGGCAACGACAAATGGTGAAACAAACAAGGTAGCATGAATCAAGTCGTGAGGGCCTCTGCTCCCTCCCTCCCGCCCAAGCGGCGGCAGTGGCGGCAACGATGAATGGTGAAACAAACAAGGTAAAGACCAAAGCTAAAGGGACTATGAAGGTTTTCTTAAAGGCCCTTACTGGATTACTGTGCACTGAAAAACTGCCCTGTAGCTCACTCTGGGTGCATCCTGTTGGCTGCTGAGTAGGCAGCATGGCTCCTGGAAGCCAAGGCTCTGCCCCGCCACCCCCACCACCACCCTTGGTTGACACTCCCCTTTATAGGAGATTGGATGGTCATGTGAGCTGAAATGACCTATCAGCTCACTTTGCCATCTGCAAGCTATACAATATCGCCACTAGGGGCTTCCCTGTATTTACTGGGATAATCTACTGTTGCCTAAGAAAAGCTTTGCTAGGATTACATGCTGGCAGGCTCACCTTACCAGCAATTAAGCATCACTACTTCTCCACTTGAGGATCCCCTGTCGTTTTTTGTGGCTAATAAATATTCCTGAGAAGTATCTCCGTTAAAATATCTAAGCCACTCACTCCCTACTGGCTATTCTAGCCTGAACCCTAGCTTTTTTGAAGACGAGGTCTCTCACAAATTGGGGCCCCACTCAGCAATGATGGACAACAAAATCCACTCATATTGGCCTCATTTTAAATTATTTCTGCCAGGACCCATCTCCGAGGTATCGTGAGGTTCTCAGGCCTCTTTCCCTCGGAGGGGTAACAGGCAGTGGTCTCTACCCCCTCCTTATCTCACCCCTGCTCACCTGGACAGGACACTTCTCACCCTGGGGGGGGATATAGAACCTAATCCTGGTCCCTACTCCCCTAATCTCTCCCTCAACAACCCCTCTGACCCCTTGTGGGTCACCTCATATGGGCTCAAACTTGCTCATATGAACATTGGCAGTCTAAGGCACAAATTCCATGATCTTGAGGCATGGACGACACTCTATAAACTGGACGTACTAGCGATAACAGAAACCTGGCTTAAACCACAGATCCTCCCCCATGAAGTGGATCTTGTGGGCTACCTTACCTTCAGAAAAGATAGGGTAGCAAAAAGTGGAGGTGGGGTAATTGTCTATGTCAGCATTGCCCTCCAAGCTTTGGAGCTGAATTTCCCCTCTCTCAGTGATTCCCTAGTGGAAGCACTATTTGTCAAAATACTTCTCGGTAATACCAAACCCCTTACCATAGGGGTGTTTACCTCCAGCCTCAAAATGCTGCCTCCTCTCTGGAATCATTAACAAATAACCTAGAGGACTTCCTCTGGGGGGAGGCCATACTCCTAGGGGATTTCAATCTCCACTGGCCATCCCTTCTCTCCTCCGCTACAAAAAGTCCTCTGCTGGGCTCTCCATTTATTGAGGTCATTGATCTCCCCACAAGGCATAACCCTAACACTGGAAACCACTCTCTCATTGACTGGACCTTCGTCTCCTGTCTGGGCCATATTTTGTCAGCAGGGATTATGGCTGACTCTCTGAGTGATCACTCGCCAATATTCTGCATCTGGTCCAATAAGCCTCCAAAAATCTCTGCTAAGGTCATTGAAGCAAGAAATTACAGCAGGTTCGAGGTGGCTGACTTCTGCTCTGACCTGAGAAAAATGGACTGGGCCCCTATTGCCTCTCTCCCCTCTCTTGACGAGGCCTTTGAATATTTCATACAGGCCTTCTTGTCCGTCTCAAATAGGCACGCCCCCCAAAAAAAGCTCAGAGTACAGAGCAAATGCCATAAATGGCTAAACCTGAGCCTCAAGCAAAAAATGCTTCTCTGGGACAAAGCATGGGGCACCTACAAGTCCTCTGGAAACTCTGCAGACTGGGAGAAGTACAGAAAGCGGAGAAATCTATGTAAAAAATCCTCAAAACAGGCCAAAGCTCAGTACTTACATGACCTCCAAACTAGGCACCTACGTGATCCCAAAAAATTCTGGGGACATATAAACGTGCTCCTCAAGGGTTCCGCAGGTAAACAAATGGACTCTATCCTCGTAGGTGATTCACTGACTAATGATCCGTCCGAGGTTGCTGAGGCTTTCTGTGCCTCCTTCTCTATCCCAAACGGGACCCCCCTCCCTGCTCTCCTCAGGCCGGCCCCTCTCCCGGGAGGGGTGTAGGACCACCCCAGACCTCAATTTCACCTAAAGCTGGTCTATCAGTCCAAGGTGCTACCTCTTCTGTGAAAAATTAATCCTACCTCCTCTCTGGGCCATGATTGGCTCGAACCCCGCCTACTGAGGGACACTGCCCCTGCTATAGCCCATCCTGTCATCCTTTTCATAAATAGGTCACTTCAGGAAGGAATAGTCCCAACAATGTGGAAGGTCATGACCATCGTCCCCGTCTACAAAAGTGGGCCCCGTGACAAGCCGGGAAACTACAGACCTATCTCCCTGCTCAGTCCTCTTGGAAAAATCCAGGAAAGACTAGTCTCTAACCAGCTACAGGACTACCTGGAGCAGCACCTACTTATGGCTGCTGTTCAGCATGGTTTTAGGAAAGGCCACAGTACAGACACTGCTCTCGTCCGGCTCACAACTGACATCCTTGCCTCCATGGATCAAGGTTCCCTAACGGGTGCCTCTTCATTGATCTATCAAGGGCCTTCGGCCTTGTCAATCATAATCTCCTCCTCTCTAAACTCTAGCCCCTAGGCCTAGATGACCACGCTCTCTCATGGTTCGAGAGCTATCTTAGCAAACGTTTCCAAAAAGTCTGCTGGAAGGGTATACAGTCTGGACCCAGGCCCGTCACTGTGGGGGTGCCCCAGGGCTCAATCCTGGGCCCCTTACTTTTCTCACTCTTTCTCAATAATATTGAGAGTAACTGTTCCCTCGGCAAACTCATTCTGTATGCAGATGACACGGTCATCTACTACAGTGACCCTCAACCTAGTGTCATCAACACAAAACTGCAGGATAGTCTCTCAACTCTGGAGTCCTGGTTCTCCACAAACTCCCTGAAGCTAAATGGAGAAAAAACCAAAGCCGTCTTGTTTGGCTCCAGACGTCTGGTCTCTGACAGAAGTCAGCTGCTCCAGATCAGCACAAACCAAGGGAAAACAGTTGAGGTCACGTCCAGTTTCAAATACCTTGGGATACATCTTGACCAAGAGATGACCTACAGACCACATATTGACTCCATAACCAGGGCCATCCATCAAAAGCTTGATCTCCTCTATCGTCTGGGGAACTCACTATCTTGCGTCGCACGTTGAGCAATTGCCAGCTGCAATCTTCTGCCTTCCATTCTGTATGGGGCTCCTTTACTGCAGTCACTCAGAGAGACAGAATTCAATAAACTTACTGTCCTCTATAACAGAGTGGCCCGCTTCACCTCAAAATCCTCCCCAAGGAGGCATCACTGTGAGGCACTTAAGGAACTTAACTGGCCATCTCTTCAGCACAAACTAGCCTACCCAGTTGCCTGCCTTGCATTCAAGTTCTCCACCATTGGTCCCCTTCCCCATCTTAATGGACTGCTCTCTACCAAAATACAATGCCGAACTCTACGATCATCTGCAAATCACCTCCTGGACATCCCTCGGTGTCGCTCTAACCAAGGCAAATGCTCCTTCAAGTTTGCTGCCTCCCACCTTTGGAACTCTTTACCAGCTAGCTTGACTGGCGCATCCACCATTAGCCAATTCAAAGTCCAGGCTCAAAGTATATCTCCTCAATCTCAGCCTTTGTGGCTGTAACTGTTAGCTCCCAAGCCCACTTCTCCTTATGCTCACTGCCTTGACCCTTCCTTCCTCCTGGATGTATCTAATATGACGTCTTACCATGACTGTCTCACATTGCCTACTAAACTGAAGTGTAATCTGACATTATGCACTGCTAACAATAGCTTACAACCCCTATAACTGGATGCTACTGTATACTCTGAGTAATTATTGTAACTACAGTTAAGAATGCTGGTATGTGTCTTTGCTCTGTAAAGAATGCTATTATGTGTCTTACTCTGTAACATATCTGTGTCGCCCCTTGCTAATGTTTGTGTTAATTATTGTAACTACTGTATAGAATGCTAGTATGAATCCTCTTCTGTAAAGAATGCTTTTGTGTGTCTCTCCCTGCAACTAATTCTGGGTCGCTCCTGAAAAAGGGACCTCTGGTCTCAGTGGGCTTACCTGGTTACCAAAATTACAAATAAAAAAAGTAAAAAATGTGTGTCTTATACACACAGGCTAGTCATCTTCAAGCCACAACCACAGTGTGATGGGGTGCAACAGTTTACCTTTCCCTGTAGGTGTCACTGTAGTTCCACGTCAACCCCAGTCACATCTGGTCCATGATTTTGGCTTAACCCCTGACCCCTAGGTCATCCTCTGACCTCTTCCTGTCATAGAAAGCTAGATTATTTATTTTATTTATTTAGTTTTTGTTGACCGGGTAAGTGCACTACACAAATCCTGCCTATTTTCAGGCATGACCCGGTCTTCTCTAAGAGTTATGTTTTCCTGGCTCTATGAAACTGTCTCCCTTATCTGGAGACATACTGTCCCTCCCTAGCCATTAAAACAATTAAGGCTATTTTCGTAGTTTCATTTTTAAAAGCCTTTTTAACAGCGTGTCTTAATCCTAAAGTACATTACAGCATATACAATATGAACCCACATAAATAGATATAGGCCTATTATGCAACATTCCTCCCTCCTAAAACAGAACCTAGGGGAACACTCCTCTATTGGAGGCAGTTCTTCCCAGTTCTATTATAGATCCAGTATGTGTGATAGGCTATCTGTATTCCCATTTTTAGATCCAGGCCTATGCAAAATTTCCATGCCATAAGCCTGCAAGACAATTCTCCATCTCAGAAGTTTCCCATTTGTTTTTCCCATTTGGCCCAAACATTTTAATGGGTTGTGGTTCGTTTGGACCTTAAATTGCCTCCCAAAAAGGTATGGTTACAGTTTTTTTTAGTGCCCAAACTAAGGAAAGACATTCCTTCTTTACTGTTGAATAAGCATGTTCCCATGGAAGCAGCTTCTTGCTTAAGTATACAATGGGGTGCTCTCACCCCTGATTGGATACTTGGCTGAGGACTGCCCCTATTCCCACATCTGAGGCATCCATCTGCACCACAAATGGCCTGTTGTAGTCTGGGCTAGCCAGCACTGGGGCCCTACACAGCGAGGTTTTCAGCTGTGTGAAGGCCTGCTCAAATTCTGCATCCCATTTTACCTTCCTAGGTTTATTCTTTGTCAGCAACCCAGATAAAGGAGTGGCCAGGAAGCTGTAGTTGGGAACACATTTTCTATAATACCCTGCTGTCCCAAGAAAGCTCCTGACTTGTCTCTGGGTTTAAGGTGTAGGCCATGATGCAATAGCCTCTATCTTTGCTTGGTTTGGGTGAAGCTGGCCTCGCTCCATCACATGTCCAAATAAGCGACCTGTACCAGGGCTACCTGACACTTTTCTGCCTTAATAGTCAGACCTGTGGTCTGTATTTGGCCCAACACCTCCCTCAGGTGTATCAGGTGTTTCTTCCAGCTATTGCTGAAGATAACAATATCATCCAGGTAGGCAACTGCAAAGTCCTCTGTATCCTGTAACACCTGATTTACTAACTGCTGGAATGTAGCTGGGGCATTCTTTATTCCAAAGGGCATGACCTTGAACAGGCCAAATGGGGTGATGAATGCTGATCTTTCCCTAGCCCTGTCAGTCAGTTCCACCTGCCAGTACCCCTTTGTCAGGTCTACTGTAGTCAAGTATGTCGCCCCTCCCAGTTCGTCAGGCAGTTTGCCTGTGCGTGGCATTGGGTGGGCATCAGATTTCATGATGGAAATAAGCCCACGATAATCTATGCAGAATCATGTAATCCCATCTGGTTTTGGTACAAGGACTACCGGTGAGGCCCAGGGGCTGTGGGATTGCTGAATCACCCATAGATCCAGCATCTCCCCCTCCTCCCTCCTAATGTTCTTGAGGATGGTCTCTGACACCCAGTAAGCTGTCCATCATATGGGTGCTTGGGTCCCCGTGTCTACATCATGCACCGCTGGTGGTGTCTGTCCAGGCTGTGCTGTAAATAAAGGGGCACATTCTCACAAAATGGTCCTCAATTCTTGGGCCTGTCCAGGTGTCAACTAGGGTGACAGCATGATGGTCTCCACAGATGATGCCTGTTTGCTCTTGGCTAACAAGTCAAGAAGGGGTCTTCCCCACCTAGCTCCTCTCCAGGACTGCAGATCACAAATACCATGTCAGCCCTATTGAAATATGGCTTCATCATGTTCACATGATACATCCTGTGAGTATGTTTTTGGTCAGGTATCTCTACAATGTACTTACCGTTGTTTACGTGCAGGACTACTTCGAATGGCCCTGCCCACTCAGCTTGCAGCTTGTCCTTTCAGACCGGGATCAGATCCATTAGCTCCTGTCCTACCCCATATGAGCGAGTTCTGGCCCCACGATTGTACCAGGTCTTTTGTTTTTGCTGGGCAGCTGCCAGGTTGCTCTAGGCCACACCCATAAGCTCCTTAAGTGTCTCCCTGAATTTTAACACATACTCCACTATGGGAGGCTCTTGGGTGGCATGCTTAAATTCCCAATCCTCTAGTATTAAATCTAGGGTGCCCCTCACCCAGCATCCATACAAAAGCTTGAAGGGTGAAAACCCGGTTGACTCTTATGACACTTCCCTGTATGCAAACAGCAGGTGGGGCAGGTATTTCTCCCAGTTCCATCCATCCTGTTCTGCAAATGCCATAAGCATACTTTTTAGGGTCCCATTAAATCTCTCTACAAGACCATTGACTTGTGGGTGGTAAGGCGTTATGCGCCTCTGTACAACACCACACTTCTCCCACAAACACTTCATTAGGTCAGACATGAAGTTACCTCCTCAATCAGAGATACTCTCCTGTGTAAACCCAACACAGGAGAAAGTCTCCAGCAAAGCATCTGCCACCTTGTCTGCCTTAATGGAGGACAACGTGATGGCTTTGGGATAGCAGCTAGCATAATCAACAACTGTCAATATATACCTCTTCTCAGAGGAACTTGGGGGTATTCAAAGGACCCACAATATCCATTCCAACCTTCTGGAATGGTTCCTCCTCAAGCGGTAAGGGAATCGGCAGCCTTGGCTTTGCCTCCGGCCTTCCCTATTTCCCGACACCGGTGACAGGATTTGCAGTATTCTGTCACCTGCTTGATAATATTGGGCCAATAGAAATTGTGGGCTAAGTGCTGCATAATGTGAGCAATTCCCAAATGTTCGGCCACGGGAAAACCCTGAGCTACCTTGAGCAATAACCCATGATACTCCTAGGGAACAAGCTGCCTGCCCATCACCCCTCCATCTGTCCTGTGTGTATAACAGTCCATTGTCCCAGTACACCCTATGCTTTCCATCACCTCTCTGTGTCCCAGTAGACTCTGCACAGGCCCTCAGCTTCCCTAAGCTAGGGTCTGTCCATTGTGCTGTTAACTCTTCCCACTTAACCACAGCATGGGGCATGTCCCCATCAGTTCCCAGGCTGAGGTCCATAGCTGTGGCAGTAGGGGACTTAGTATCACAGCCTTCCCTTTGCCCCGGGCTATGTGTCACCCCTCCCCCCTGAGAGCAACCTTCAGTAGCAGTTGGGTTAACTGCCACTAGGGGAAGTTCCATCCCCATTATCACCCTCTTTTAGAAGAGCTATGGGTTGGCTGGCCTGTCTCCCAACCTCTCCTGTCTGAATTTCTGTGGGGTCCTGAAGATCACAGGAGCCTCTATTCTTTTTGGCTCCTGGTCACAGCACCAACCACTCCCTGTGGAACATCATTCCCCGCAATAAAGGAAAATTATGTACCTACCATAATTCTTGATCTTCTCTTGTATCTTCACCATTCATTACTGATTGGGTGTCAGCCGGAGGAGCGCACCCACCACAGGAGTTTTTTTTTTGGAGTCGGCATCGACGGCACCGTCCCCGAGAGTGACACAACGCGTGATGTGCGAGCGGCGGCCGTTAGGTACCACAGACTCCTCCTCCATCTCAGTTCTGTTAGCCGGAGAGGTGAATAAAAGGGTAAGAAAAAAGGGAGTGAGGCAAGAGAACCGAGGGACAGAAAAAAGGAAAGGATATAAACTGAAAAAGGATAGGCTGGTAGAGGACAGAGGAAGAGAAGAGGATGCCTACCCTAAGGTCCACAGGGCCTCACTCCTGGGATGGCTCCAAAGGAGGAAGAGGAAGAGGAAGGAAGGAAATAGAAAGAAAGAGAGAAAGGAAGGTAAAAGAAGGGGTGGTGAGAGGGGAGAGGTCCTGCCAAGGGGGGTTGGTTTGGAGGCTTATAAGCTCAGAACCAAAACAAGGGGAGCAAGAATCCTGTATTGGGAGTTTAAAAGTAAAAGTGTTTCAGCCAAACCAGTAGAACAGATTAGACACCAAGGGTAGATTCTCTACACCTCTCGTCACCCCAAACCCCCAAATCCTAGAGGAGAGCTCACAGACTGTGAAAGCAGAAAAATTATTCTGACAGGTGAGCACTCCAACAGGAGGGGAAGAAAACCCACTCGCACCTTGTTAAGTGCTAACACCGGAATGTGTAAGTGGGAGAGGGTTGGGAAGAACCCATTCGAGGGTACAGTTTTTATGTGGAATAGAGCAGGAACTCAATCGGACTCCCTAAGGCAAGCAAAGATTCCAGCTCAGGGCGAAATGTTGGAACAGTTCCAAGAATAGTTGAAACTGATACAAGGAGGTCTGAGCCTGCCCGAGGGGCCCTAGAAGAAGGGACTGAACCAAAGGGAACAGTCTCTTAAAACTGTGAAGTGAACAGTATGGCTTGAGACAAACCAAAGGGGGGATCAGAAAGAGTTCCCACAGGAAAAAGAATATTAGTCGTTCCCCCTTACCCCTCAGGAAAAAAGGGTCCATCCAGAGGAATGGAAAGTCTTTTTTTTTGGCAAAGGCCAGAAGAAAAAAAGAGGGGGGGAAACGAGCAGGTGGGGGAGACGCTGAAGAAGGCGGCCCTTGAGGGGAAGGTGGGAGGGTATCAGTAATGAATGGTGAAGATACAAGATAAGATCAAGAATTACGGTAGGTACATAATTTTCCTATCTTTGCCTGTCAATCTTAACCATTCATTACTGCTTGGGTGAGTACCAAGCCCCCCTACCCCCAGGGGGGAGGAGAGAAACAGAGCATCCCTGAGGGAACAAGACCCTCAGCCCTCTGTCGGTGACAAACAGAAGGGAGAGACCCACTGCTGATTAAAGAGCCTAAGGATGGAAGGAACTAGGAGGTGTCCCCCAAAGATTGGGGGGGACGGAGAAAGCCCCTGCAAAAGTCTCCTAGCCCTGGAGAAGAACAGACGGGTCCCTCGGAAGGCGGAGCGTATCACCCTACCCCGGGCCAGGGTGACAACCTTGACAGACGAAGCCACGCCGTCCATCTAATACAGATCGCTGTCCCTGCAAGCCTGGAAGCCACTTCATTGGCATCATAAGATGCCCTTACTTGGTATCTTGCCAGCTCCAGGCCTATAGCAGAGAGGGCAATAACCTGTCTAGATTGCTCTGAATCAGGCATTGATGCTAGAAGCTGTGATAGCATCGACCATAAATGCCTGTTGTAGGCAGCATGGTGCACCTGATGTGATGCAATGCACAGCATCATACGAGAAGAGGAGAACACCCTTCTCCTCCCCCACCGGTCAAATTGTAGGGAATCTGAATCCGGTGGGCGGTCGTACGCCAGGCGGCAGCACCTGGATGGAGTTTCTAGGAATGCCAATCCCAAAGGCGGGTTGGGAAGAGAACCTAGAGACTCCAATGGGGCACAATACCTTCTTTTGCAGTCTTCCGGGGCTGGAACAGGGGCGGCTGGCGACTGCCAGGAACTGACAGATGCCTCCTGGAAGAGAATAGGCTAGGAAGGCACCACCAAATGCTGGGCACTGAATTCACTGAGGAATTCACGTGTCTCTTGTTCAGTATTGTCTCATCTAACAAAGGAGCTACGAAGATCCCTCACCATCCTTGAAAGGAATCACTGATATTCAGTGAAATCAGCGTCAGAAGAGAGATGAGCAGGGGGCTCCACTCCCTCTGAGGAGGGAGATGAGGATGATGGGGAGCTCGAATGTCCAGAAGACTCCTGAGGTGGTGGGGACAGGTGAAACACCCGCTCATGCATACATCTAACTTACAAGGGGAAGGCCACCACAGTGACTCTGAACGTCTCCCAGGATAATAGGCCCGTAGGACCAACATGGCCTGGGGGGGGTGGCTGCAGAGGAATGGGAGAGGGGCACCTATGACAAGGTAACTGTCCTCTGCTGAGGCTCTGAAATCTGGAAAATGGAGCCCGAGCTGGCGGGGTCCCGGATAGCAAACCAGGTCACAGAACGGAACCCTGAGGATGTGAAGCCTGGAATAGCCTAGTAGGGGATCCTCCCCTGTGACAAGCCTGAGGCTGCATGGGTCCAGAAGGGCAGACCACAGCAACACCACCAGAGGGGTCCCTGGAGCCCGAGAGGGAAAGATGGGGCCCAGCGCTACGGTTCCTACCTGCACCCTGAGGGGTGGCAGGTGAAGACCGAGGCACCTCATCCCAGTCTCTCAACCCCCCGGACTCTGAGAACACACTCCTCCTCCTCAACCCCAGCGACAACCTACCCCAAGCACATGCAGCAGCACCGGGATCGGCAGCTACCGCGACCCCTCAGGAGGATGAGCCCCTCCCCATGCCATCCCCCTCCAGGGACCCCAGGCCACCCTCAGCCTGGAAGGCCTCAGGAGAGGACAGCAGAGGAGACTGAGGAATAGGCAAGCTGGGCCACCTAGCACCTCGTCTCACTGGAGACCCTGACTCCGAAGAGTCAGGGCACCAGGGTGGGTCCACATCTGAATCACCCCCCTCCAAGGAGGAAGAGACCAGCTGGACCTCAAAACTGGCCACCCAAGGGGTCTCCAGAGAATCGGCACCGTGAAAGATGCTGGTGCCACCTACAGCGCTGGATGGCTTCGGCGCACCGGATACACCAGAACCCAGCCCTGACTCACCAATGGCACTGGTCAGACCCCCAACACTGCCCTCAGTGCTGGGACCCGACACGGTGCCGCTAGAAGAATTGATCTGGCCCACAGTGCCGCTGGCGGTGCCAAGAGACAATACAATGTCACGAACGGCACCGATCCAATCACAGGCACCGCGAATGGCACCGGAAGGTGGTGTCGAGGGTCCACAGGTGCCGGGCCCAACAGATCTGGGCTTCGACACTGGGGGAGCCTGCACCTCCAAAGAGGTGACTGCCGAGGCGGTGTCTCCACTGTGGCCCCGGGTGGGACAGCAGTATTCCCCCAACACCACGAAAGAGGCTGCCTCCTCGGCAAGACCAGAAGATGAGGAGACCTCCTCCTCTTCAGACCATATAGGCCTGGGAGGGGACCTGGAGGAAGGGTCTAAAGATCTTACCTGAGAAGCCCTGGAGCAACGCCATCCCCTGAAAGTTGGCAGAGCCTTGCCGATATTGAACACGTGGACTTCTAGGATGCGATTGTCCATCGAGAAACAGGCATCACACAAATCCATATCATGGTTGGGTCCCAGGCAGCGAAGGCAAACATCATGCCAGTCTGTAATGGAAAAATGCCAGCCACAGGAGACTAACGCATAGGGGCGTGGCCCACTTTCGATTTACGCTTTGCTCCCGAACCGGACATGATGCGAAAACAATAAAAAATACAGCAAAAGCTCCCGGTGCCATGAAAAAGAAAGGAACAATCTTACCAAAATCAACGGCATCGGGAAAGAACTACTTGGAGAGAAGAGTCGCGAAAGTAGGCCTCTGGCGCAGACAAAAAACTTCACACATAGCAGATGCAACCTCGACGGTGGGAGAAACAGAACTGAGATGGAGGAGGAGTCTGCGGCACCTAACGGCCACCCTTCGTGCATCACGTGTTGCATCACACTCGGGGGCGGCACCATCGGCGCTGACTCCAAAAAAGAAACTCCCGTGGTGGTTGCGTGCCTCTGGCTGACACCCAAGCAGTAATGAATAGTGAAGATTGACAAGGGAAGATCATCCATAATGAGTTTTTCAGCTATAGCCACCTTCCTTACCCCTTCATCTGCATCTCCCCAGTCCAGGATAACACTGGCTAATGGGTAAGTTTTCCTTTCCCCTGTGTAATCTCTCACAGAGACAAACTGATTTGGCAGTATTTGTTCAGCTCCCACCAAATCCCCTTTCACCAGTGTAAGAGATGCTCCTGTATCCCTTAGCCCTTTAGTGTGTACCCCATTCACTGTGACTGTGTGAATGTGCCCTCTCATATTGTTAAGGAGAGCTGCAGCAATACAGTGGGCTATTGTCTCCGACTGCACAGACCCTTTTACCTTCTGCACTTTCTTAGGACACTGCCTAGACAGATGGCCTATCTGGTGACAATGCCAGCATTCATGTTTCTTGTCTCCAACCTCCCTTTTGGGCACATGGGGAGTCTCTTCTTTTTGCAGGGGCCCTGTGGTTTTTAGTTGTCCACAATGCCACTTTTCCCTTTCACCCCTGAATTCCCTTGGGAGCAGCCCTGCTTCGAACATAGCAATTTGCCAGCTCTGTAGCCTCCTTGTCAGTCTTAGGATCTCAGTCCTCAAGCCAAAGCTTTAAGTCAGGTGAGCAAATCCAATATAACTTCAAGCAATACCACCCTTTCAGTAACTAACAGAATCTGCTTTCACCCCCTCCCACCATTTCAAACATTGATTCTGTTTTGTTGCTACCTCCTCAAAGTTCATATCCAGACCCTTTCAGAGTTTCCAAAACTTTGCTCCATATGCATCAGGGTTCAGATCATATTTTTTTAATAAAGCAGTTTTTAACTAGTCAAAATCTTTACTTTCAACATTGTTCGTCTGCCCCAATGCTTCTGTCCCCTTGCCAATTAGTAGTAAGACAGGTGAAAGCTCCAGGTCTCTTTGGGCAGATTGGCCTGGATACAGACCTTTTCAAATGAATTTAAAAATATGTCCATATCCTCCCCTCTTTAAACTCAGCCATTAATTTTGAATTTAACTTGTACCCCAGTCCTGGAGATTCCGAACCAACTCCACCACTTACCTGCTTGGGGGTTATTGTTGGTTTGAGCGTCAGCATTTTCAGCTAATGTTTCCTCTGATGCAGCCGTGTCTCCACCGCCTAGCACTGTCAGTCTCTGACCTCTCTCTGTTGCTGGCATTTCATTGCCATTTCAAACCTTTTTTGCTCATTCTCAATCTGTTTCTCTTGCATCCGCAACCTTCTCAGCTCCAGCTCTTGGTCTGTAGATGGCTCCTTCTACTCTGGGCTCTAGTCTAGACCTCCAAAGTCGCCACCTCTGGCAATAAGGGGGGGCGGCACTTCCTCCATCTCAGCTGCCAGAAGGGCTTCCATGAGTTGCCTTTTATTTTTATTTTTTTACTAGGAATGCCCTTTTCCCCACAGATCTTCCTCAATTGTTCCAGATTCATCATGCCATACTGAACAGACATTCTTCTAGCTACACTACTCTGCTCAAAAAAAAAAAAATTCAAACAGGATAGGATCTATTGTCTGCAACAAATACCTTTTTCCCTTTCCCAAATTCTGACCTTGATTGTGTGATGGTTTTGTAAGACCATTCAAAATCCTAGTAGCTGGCACCAAATCTGTCACAAGCCCCTGGCCTCCAAACCCCAGGCAACCTGGTAGGACCTTCTGTTTGCAGAGAGGATCCCCCTTTTCAAGAACTCGTGAGCAGGAATAAGGGGTTCCAGAAGACTTACCAACCTTCCTGTTCCCAGTGGGAGGGTGGAAACCGTAGTTTTGAGTTCCCTTGACTCTGCACTACTTCCAGTATTAAATCCCACCATGGCCACTGGCTATGTCTTGCCTAAGTAGTTTGGTATGATAGCTGAGCGGTACTATCTGTCAAGGCACACAGTCTTTCAAAACCCTTCTGTTAAAATGTTAAATCACACAATCAGACCCCAGGCAGAGTTGATAAGAAAATCATAAAAGTTTACTTAAAAAAAGCAATACAGAAAAGTCTACAGTTTGGAAGAACTTTGAAATGCAGACAATATCAAAAGTAAAACTGGATGGTTTACAGAAAACACTAGATACTGTTATTCTAAACTATACCTTGTTTTGATGTTAGAGTCCAGATACAATTTTAAATGTCCTTGTAGAGATGAGTCCTTAAGCAACAGTTCTGTAACAAGTGTTTATTCCGAGTCAGTTCCTCTGAATGTCCTTTCTAAAAAAAACTTCAGGTGCTTTCTTGGTGAAAAAGTCTTGGTTTCCAAAATTCTGACTTAAAATCAGAATTTTCTGTTAAGTATGTGACAAGTCAAACTTTCCACACACTCAGGTCTGGTTTTAGAGATTTTTCCAGGCCTACACATATACTTCTGTATATGCCAGCTGGACAGGCTATCTGACCCCCAGCTAAACTATTTATCGAATGCTCTGAGTTCAAAATGTGTGTCTTATACATACAGGCTGGTCATCTTCAAGCCACACCCACAGTGTGATGGGGTGCAACAGTTTACCTTTCCCTTTTTTTGTAGTTTCATTCTTAAAAGCCTTTTAAAGAGACAGTGTCTTAATTCTAAAGTACATTACAGCATATACAATATGAACCCACATAAATAGATATAGACCTATCCTGCGACACCCACATCTGACCCCAATTTTAAAAGATCCAGAAGCTTGGACTTCTGCATTGAGTCTAGAAGGGCATCCCTTTCTGCCACGAGGTATTCTGGTATTGAGCCATATGTGTGAGAAAGTTGAGCGACCGAATGGAGCAAGTTGACAAAGAATAGACTTTCTTGCTTATCTGGTCAATATATCTGTACTCTTGATCAGGAGTTTGTGTACTAAGGTGTTTCAGCTTCTTTGATCTATCATGAACTGCCATAACAACGAGACAAGTCCATGGTAGGGTGTTCCGCCAAAAAGGCCTCCTCATTAGTGGCTCTGTACAGCCTATCCAATTTCTTTGAGATGGCGGAGGTGGAGGACAGATGTTTCCAAGTGAGCCTTGTTGGGTCCCGGAACGTGTCAGCCAAAGGAGGGACCAATTGAGGTGTGGACTCCTTTTGCCTCTGATATTTAGCCAGCCTCTGCCGCATGGGATCTCCCATCCATTGGAGGCCTGGATATGCCTCATGATGTCCATGAATGTAGGATCATCAGGAGGCAACCTGGGGGTGTCCCTATTGTCAGGAGACAAAGGGCAATCCCTGGGATTAGAAGCATCCAAGCATGAGGACTCCGAGCTCTCACTAGAGTCCACCGAAGAGGCAGATGAGGAAGAGCTAGAGTGACGTCAGTCATGAGACTGACGATGGCTAAGTGACCGATGACCATTGGACTGACGGCTAGAGGACCAGCGACGGCTCGAGGAGCGCAAAGACCTGCAGTGATGCCAGCCTCTGCGAGGGCGTCTGTCATGGGTATCCTTAGGGCTGCGTGTGTGATCCTCTGGTGATGAGTTGGGGGCTTGGACTCCAGATTCCCCTCCCCAAGGGGTTCTGGGGTGAGACCCAGCACTACCGTAACCAGTTCTTTCGGTGGGAGTAGGTCCTGCTTGACCTGACTCCACCAGAATGAAAACAGCCCCTGTATTGCAATTTTGATGAATTATGGAGCCAATGGACCAGCTGGGGGCAGAGGGTCCGGTGCTGGAATAACCATAGTCTGGGTGACCGGCGACCGGGGTAGTGGGACAGTAGGAGACTAGGCTGGATGAGAGGGAGTTGCATGATGTCCGCGATCAGATGGCAGAGACCTCCCTTGGGGGGGAATCCACCTCTACAGGGGACGTGGAATGAGCTGGCGACAAGGAGGGTGACTTCTGGGCAACATTTGAGTGGGCGTCCCTGCGGCTGATGGCGGTTTCGAATAGCAGGAGGCAGTGAACCTAAGAGGTGTCTGAAGCGAGGTAGCCACAGATGGAGGCATAAAGGTCAGGCATTCACATGGGCCAGACACCTGCCCTGACGGTGGGACTGGTCCAAGTCTTTGAACATCACTAACGTCTGGACCAAACAGATGGGAACCAAAGTGTTGCTGCCCTATTTATGACCGTTCCCTGAAGTGGAGGACGATGCATTGGGTTTTGCCTGCATCTTCAGGAATGCCAGGGAGGAGGCCGAAGCCCCCGACCCACCTCTGCCTGATCCTGAGGGAAGGGTGGAGGGTTTAGCTGGAGCCTGCTGCAAAGAAAGAAGGAAGGGTAGGCCTGGAAGTATAGTCCGATCCCCCATGAGAGGAAATGCTGGAGGATGACTTTTTGTGCAGCGGGGACCTGAAGCGGCAGAATCCCTGGGACTTTCCTTGGTCCTCATCCTGAGGTCAAGGCTCCCAACCCCCCCCAGTCCTCCTTGTCCTTGTGGGTCTTCGAGGTGGAAGCCGTGGAGTCTGATGAGGAGGAGGAAAATGGGCTTTTCCCTGCTGGCTGGACCTGCATGGCAGCAAGCTGCTGCTTGATGAGGTGCACCTTAAAGGCCTTCTGGCGATGGTTCAGGTGTCATGGTTTCGGCCTAGGCAAAAAAGGAAGGCCTCGTGGCTGTCTTTAGACAGCAGCAACTAGCCACAGACACACTTAGATTGTTTCTTTCCATAGAAGAAATGGAGAAATAAGACATGCAGAAAAGGAGAAAATCTTTTGATAAGAAATAAAGAATGAATGCTATAAACACGAAACTGGCAGTGGAACTGAAGCTAGCTGGCATCTGAGGAGCCGATGCTTGTGAGCCGATGGTGGGAAAAGAACTGGGGTGGGGCTTGGTCCCCCACTGAAGACTG
The DNA here is from genome assembly GCA_016271365.2 of Neoceratodus forsteri. Lineage (NCBI taxonomy): Eukaryota > Metazoa > Chordata > Ceratodontiformes > Ceratodontidae > Neoceratodus > Neoceratodus forsteri. The sequence continues at coordinate 723,305,032 of CM028137.1, read as the reverse complement.
CTAGCTAGAAGGTTTTTGTGGAGTCCTAATGCCAGGCAGCTTAGTCCTAATGGTTATTGCCTGCTGCAAGAGCTCCCACCTAAAGAAAGGTCTTAGGATTAGTACACAGACACCCTTGTCTTTGTGAAAAACCAAATAAGGCTCTTTACACATCAGAGCCTGAAGCTCGGAAATCCTTTTAGCAGAAGTAACAGCAACTAAAAAGAGCGCTTTGGACGACAGAAAGCACAGTTCGCAACTTGTGGCCATTTCAAAGGGTGGGGGTAAAGTGAGTTTCTCCAACATAAAATTAAGATCTCATGGTGGGATGGGGTCCTGAATAGGAAGTTTCAGATGCAAAATGCCCAGCAGAAATGCACAGGACACCTTGGGTTGAAAGACAGCCTTGCCTTCAATAGATGCATAGTACACACAGATGGCAGAAAGATGCACCCTAAGCAATGAGTACCCCAGGCCTGAATATGAGAGGGGTAAAAGGAGATACTCCAGTACTTGGTTCACCGGGCAGGTGAAAGGATCCAAATGGCGAGCAGCAGCCCAAATGGAAAAGCACTTCCATTTCACAGCATGGGTGGCTCTGGTGGAGGGCTTCCTGGCAGCCACCAGAACATCTGCGACCCTAGAGGGGACTCCAAAGCAGACAATGGCTAGGTCAGCTGAAGTCACACATAGAGATGCAGGGATCTGCGGTCCAGATACACTAATGTGTCCTGGGAGAGGCAGTGCACTGGGATAAGGGCATCGGTGGTTCCACTGCCAGCTGCTGCAGCAAGGGGAACTAAATCTTTCAAAGCCAGAAGGGGGCTATGAGAATCATTTCTCTCCCTCTGGCTGGAGCTTCAGCAGGAGCAGGAAGGTGTACAGAAACATCCCCTTCCAGGAGCAGGACAATGTGTCTCACCAGAAAACTCCAGGCCTGGGATTGAGCAAGCAAAAAAGTGGCAGTTCTGCATTGAATGGGGACACAACGAGGTCCAACTCTGGAAAACCCCACCTGTCGAAGAGATATTCAATCACTGAGGTTAGAAGTTTCTACTCATGAGTCCGTGACCTGGAGCAACTGAAACTGTTGGCCAGGACATTCCATACACCTGGAACATGAACGTCTGAGACCTCCAGACTGTGCTCAATGGCCCAATACCAAACTCGTCTCCCGACATGGGGCTAAGAATGGGTCCCCCCCTCTTTATGTACTAGACTACATACATTGTCAATCTTCGCTAGCAGTGGACTGGGGAGAAGATGAGTCTGTAAGGCCTGAAGGAGCGTAAAGGACTGGTCGCATCTCCAGGATGTTGATATGAAGTCCATGCTCCACCTCCGTCCAAGTCCCCTTGGTCTGGTGATCGGCTAGATGAACACCCAAGCCCAGGCCAGAGACGTCTGTTGTGAGAATCTGCCAAGGGGTCAGGAGCTGAAAGGAGACCCAGCGGCAGAGATCAGAGACCAGGTCTAACTGGTTTGGGTCCACTGTACACTGTTCACACTAGATCTGCAAGGTCCACTGAGGAATGCACATATGCAGGCAAGCCAGGGGAACTGTGGCAATCACTGCTGCCATCTGCCCCAAAAGACACAAGAAGACCCAGGCAGGAACCTGCCGGCTGGAGGCAACCAGATGGGCCTGCTCCATCAGTCACTCTGCCCTGTCCTTGGGCAGAATGGCCTAGCCCTGACTGGTGTCCAGGCCACCCATATGTACTGCAGGTGCTGGCAGGGGGAAAGGCAGGACTTTAGCAGGTTTATAGTGATCCCCAAATCCGGGAATAACTGGAATGTGTAATCCAGGGTCTGAATCAATCTCTGGAGGGGGCTGCAAGCAGCTAATAATCCAGACAGGGGAAACACAGAGAAACCCTGTCTCTGCAATGCAGTTGCCACTGCAAGACATTTGGTAAACACCGGGGGGGGGCCTAAGGAAAGGACAAAGGGGAGAGCTCAGAACTGAAAGTGGGCTCCCTCAAAATGAAAGCGATGATGGGCAGGAAATATATGGATGTACAGGTAAGCATCCTGCATGCCCAGTGAGCAGAGCCAGTCCTCCTGGTGCAAAAGGTGTAAAAGCCCCTGCATGGTAACCATCCTAAAACACTTGCACTCTATGTACAGGTTCAAACTGCTGAGGCCCAGGATGGGCCAAAGATTCCCGGTCTTTTGGGGGGACAAGGAAGAAGTGGGAGTAAAACCCCCTTCACCACTGAGCCAGTGGGACAGGCTCTATGGCTCTTTTTTTTGCAGAACAGCATGGGAGAGGTGTGCAGGAGGGTAGGTAGAGTGGACAGGAGTCTCTGGTGGCAACTCCAGAAATTCCAGAGTGTGACCATGAGCTATGATCTGGAGCACCCAATTGTCTGTTGTCACTCTTCAGCACCCATCCAGGCAGAAAACTGACCCCTGACCGCCTCCTATGGATCTTCGGCCAGGGAGGTTGGGTAAGGAGTCAGGAGGTGAGGGCAGGCAGGCAGGCCACTGGAGCAGCAGAGGCTGCTGTAGCTTTGTGCTTTTGCTGACCCCTGGCTTGTTTGCAGGAGGACTTGCTAAAGGACTGATGCTGGTGTGCTCTAGGCTGTGTGGTAGAGTGAGTGGACCAATTTGAGGGCCTGACTTAACTCCTGCAGGGCAGAAATTATGTCTTGATCAACCCCCCCCCCCAAAAAAAAGGGACCACACTTTGGAAGGGAGCATCCAAAATATTAGCCTGCACATCTGGTGCAAAACCAGAAACCTAGAGCGGCACTGGAGAAGGACACCAGCAGCTGCCCCACACCCAGAGGCGTCAGCAGCATCTTAAGCCACCTGGAGTATGATTACTGATGTCTGAACCCGACTGGGCAAGCTGCGTCTTAGTGGCATCCTCAGGCAAAGTCTGGACTAAGTCCCTGGCCCAATCCCAGAGGATGTTTTGGTGTTGGGCCATATGGAACAAATAATTGATGGCGCTGATAGCCAAAGTAGTGGAGGCAAAAAACATCTTTACAAGGGTGATCCAGTTGCCTAGAGACTCTGGAGGGAAGTGCACTGAGGTGCTTGGGCTTCTTAGTACAGTCATGTGTCATATTAATCACCACATAATCCACCTTGGGGTGGCTGCCCAAGAAAGGCTTGCCTACCGGGGCAAGGTAGAGGCAGTCAGCCTTTTTGGGAAGAGAAGAAAAAATTACCGTAGTAGTTCTGTTTCTTCCAAGGTGTCCTTTGGCATCCTTAAAAATAGCAGTAAGCTGACCAGGTTCAGCTGCCTCGGAGATGGTGCCCAGATTTGGCCAATCAGAAAAGAGCAGGAGGGTGTGTTGAGTGGAGCTTGCACAGAGTGCACCAGAATTTTTTTGAAGTTGTGAAGGGAACAAGACCAAAAGGGACTGTGCCAACCAACTTTAAAAACCATGCAACTGCATGAACAATAAAACTATAGTAAGAACTATGTTCTAAATGCAATCCAAAAAGGTTAACAAATTTGGTGAAAAGTAACAGAATCAGAGACCTCTAGAAGTAGGTGCCTGGGGAGACAAGGTGGGAGATTATGGATGCTAAAGGACACCTTGGAAGAAACAATTACTATGGTAATCTTTTCTTCTCATCCCAGGAGTCCTTTAGCATCAGTAATAATAGCAGACTACAAACCAGTACAGTTGGGAGGCAGGTACAGAACCTACTTAAGAAAGAGGCTCTGCAAGACTGCCCTGCCAAATTTTGCATCAGACCTTGACTGTACATCCAGGCGGTAATGCTTTGTGAATATGTGTATAGTCTTCCAAGTAGCTGCTTTGCAGATGTCTAGCAAGAGGATGTCCCTTGCAGCTGCCAAAGAGGCAGCAGTTCCCCTAGTAGAGTGGGCACTGAGGCCTTGGAGGGGCTATTTACCAGCCTTATCATAACAAAACTGGATGCAGGAAACTATCCAAGAGATAGTTCTCCTAATGGCTGATTTTCCTCTCCCCACCTCACCATAGGTGAAGAACAGCTGGGTAATGGAGCCTCTGAACTGTTTAGTATGCTCCAGATAATAGGACACAGCGCTCTCGACATCTAGGCTATGAAGCCTTCGTTCCCCCTGGAGTGAATACATCAGTGAAAAAGATAGGGAGAGTAACAGACTAAAGTGAAACTCAGAGACCACCTTGGGAAGGAATTTCCCATTTGTTCTCAGCTCTACTTTATCCTTGTGAATGGCAATTTAGTTGGGCTCAGTACAGAGAGCTTGAAGCTCTGAAACTCTTCTTGCAGAAGTAATAGCCACCAGAAATACCGTTTTCCAGGTGACATATTTTAGGTGGGCCATAGCCATGGGCTCAAAAGGTGGCTCCATGAGCTCTGCAATGCAGAGATTAAGGTCCCAAGGGGGAACAGGTGCCCTGATTGGGAGTCATAGGTGAAGGAAGTCCTAGAAAACCTTTTTGAAAATGGAAATGATGGAATTCTTTTCCCAGTTGAAAGGTAAGCTGAGATTGTGGCTAAATGAAGCTTCAGGGATGAGGCTTTAAGGCCTGATGACTGTAAGCGAACTAAGTAGTCTAAAAGAGAGAAAATAGAGGCCTTCAAAGGATCTGTTCTTTTCCCTTTGCACCAACCTGAACATTTTTTCCACTTAACTGCATAGATTTTCTTTGTGCTTGGCTACTTAGCCATTGTAAGTATCTTGAGAACTTGCTCAGAGTACTGGGAATTCTAGCTGCTCAAGAACCAGGTTTTGAGGTGAAGAGATTCCAGGTCTGGATAGGTCACTCCTACTTGAGATAGGGTGAGAAGACAGTGACTCGGCAGAAGTCGAATCTGTTTTTTGTGAGACGCAAACAACAAAAGAGGATACAAGGGCTGCCTTGGCCAGTCCAGAGCTAACATACTAAAAAGCCAGCAGATTAGGCCCTATGGTATATAGAGTCTGCTCAGGGATCAGTGCCTACCCAGGGAACCGTTATAGCCCCCCTTCCCTACAAGGTCCCCCCCCCAATGGGGCTCTGGGATGCACCCTCCCGCTATACCTATCCCAGCCCTTCTTGAACTTCTCCATAGTTGTAGCATCCACCAACTCCACAGGCAGCACATTCCAGGGCTCCATCACCCTCTTAGTGAAGTAGTGTCTCCTTGTTTCTCCCCTTAATTTCCCCTGTCCAGCCTGAGTGTCCCCTGGTGGCCCCTACCTCCCTCACCTGAAGTACCCCCTCAAGGTTTACCCTGTTTAGGGAAGTTTCTTTATGCCATCCCAAGGATCACAGTTGCTGGTTGATGCCTGAGCTTCAACAGCACCCTGTGTATTAAGAGAAATGGAGGGATGGCATAAAGAAACTTCCCTGTCCAGTTTACAGTTAATGCATCTGCTGGGAGACTGACCAACTGTGGGGGCCTGCAGCAGTAGAGAGGAAGCTGATAGTTAAGGTGGGATGCAAATAGATCCACTTCTGGTGTGTCCCCACCTCTTGAACACTGTAGCAAGGACTTGCCTGGTCACAGTCCATTCATTGTGACCTTGGCTGATGTGGCTCAAGGCATGCCAGAGTGTTGTCCTTACCCAGAGGATGAATGACAGAGGCGCTCATATCCAGGGAATAGGCCAAGCACCAGATTCTCATGGCTTCTGTGCACAGTAATCGACCTTGTGCCACCCTGTTCGTTTATACAGAACATGGTGGTGGTGTCTGTTCTGATCTGTACAGTGTGCCCCTTGACCTCAGGGGTGAAGGCTTTTAGTGTCAGGTACACAGCCCTGAGTTCCAGGAGATTTATGTGGCTTGCAGATTCCTTTGGAGTCCAAATGCCACTTATGGACAGGTTGTTCAGATGAGCTCCCCAATCTAGAAGAGATGCATCTGTAGTAATGATCTTTGAAGGACAAGATAGCTGGATGGGAACCCCACTGAGAGATTTTCCTTTTCCTTCCACCAGTCTAAAGCTTGGAGCATTGTTTTTGTCACTGGAACCAGTTTGGACAGTGTTTCTCTTTTGGGACCAGTGTGCCCATAGGTAGTACTGCATGTCCTTCATCTGAAACATTGCTCCTGGAACAGTAGCTGTCATTGATACCATGTGGTGAAGGAGCTTTAAGACATATCTGGCAGGCCTGGGCTGACCCAGCAAAAAGGAATTTACTAGTGAAAGAAAATTTTGAATTACGTTCTGAGGAAGAAAGGCTTTGCCCTGCTGGGTATCTAGGTCTGCTCCTATGAAGTTAACGAGCCGAAAAGGCTCCAAGTGGGATTTCATTTTGTCATTAAGAAAACCCAGGGCATGCAGGGTTTGTTTTGTGCAGTTGAGAACCTCTCTGATTTGTTGAAGGGTCTTGCCCACTATGAGACAGTCATTCAAATATGGGTAGACTATGATGCCATGTTTTCTTAAGTGGGTTGCCACTATAGCTAGGTACTCTGTAAACACTCTGGGGCCGATGTTAGGCCAAATGGCATGGCTGCAAACTGGTAGCGACCAGAGTACAGTCTGAATCTCAGAAATTGTCTGTGGGACAGCCTTATTGAAATGTGAAAATAGGAGTCCTTGAGATCCAGGGAGGCTAGTCAGTCTCCCTGTTGCAGAGTGAATCACCATTGGAAGTATAACCACCTTGAATTTTGGTTTCAAGTGCCTGTTTAACTGTGGTCTAAAATAGGTCACCACTCCCCATTTTTCTTTGAAGTTAGGAAGTATCTGGAGTAGAGACCTTTCCTCACTGTGAAAAGGGAACTCTCTCCACTACTCTGGCTGACAGCAATGTTTTTACCTTCGGTTCTAGCAGATATTTCTGCTCAAGTTAGGGGATTTGACATTGAGGGACCCCAAAGGGAGTTTTTGACCTGTAGGAGTAAGCCTTTTCCCACTACCTCTAAGACTCACTTGTCTGTGGTAATGTACGTCCAGGCTCGGAGGTATTGGGAGAGCCTGTACCCCACTGGGAAACGGGAAGCGACCTGGTTGCTGGAGTCAGGACATAGACTGTGTGGCAGGAGCAGGAGTGGCAGCCACTCTTCTTTGTTCTCTCCTGCCTCTTCCTCTGTAAAATCGAGAGGAATCCATTGGCATAGGCATGGGGAAGTATGCCTTAGCCTCTGTTCCCCTTAGGCTCAGACTTCTGGGAAGTAGAGACTTTTCTGCATTACTTTCATAGGTGGACTTGTACTCCTCCACCTTTTTCATATACGTCACAGTCTTGTCCCCAAATAAGGAGTTATTTTCACAGGGAAAAGTCCATAGCCATCCTCCACCTTTTTCATCTACATCTCAGTCTTGTTCCCAAATAAGGAGTTATTTTCACAGGGGAAAGTCCATAGCCATCCTCCACCTTTTTCATCTACGTCTCAGTCTTGTCCTCAAATGAGCCATTTTCACAGGGAAAGTCCATAGCCTTGAACTGTGTATCCTGTGATAAATCTGTAGTTCTGAGCCAAGCAAAGCACCTGAGAGATTGCCTGTGCCATAGCACTGGTGGCTGTTATCTGCAGCCATGTGAAACTGGTACTTGGCAGCTTCTAGACCAGTTTTCAGTCTCAGTAATTTCCTGAATCATCTTGTCAGATCTCTGGCTAAGGATGACCTGGCTAGAACTCCATAGGGCCTGTTGGTACTTGGCAGAGTATGCCAAATATGTAGAAAGGCAAAGTAAATGAGAGACTGTAGTGTAGGACATTTCTTTTTTTTTTTTTAGCCAGAGAGTCCAGTTTTCTGGACTCTTTCACTGGGGGTTGAGAGGAACCTTAGCCTTATCACTGGCTGCAGCCTGCACTACCCCTTCATGGATAGGATGAATATACAGAAAATTAGCATCATTTTTAGCAAGCTGATATTTCCTGTCCACTCCAGGTTAAGAAGGTAGGAACCTGGAGCAGCTTCATAGTGGATTTTCAAAAAGATTTATAAAAAGGTAGCACAATTTTCTCAGGAGAGGGAAGACCCATCATAGTTCTATAAGTTTTCATCTTCTTCATTCTCTGTGGATTCCTGGGTAGGAAGGTCCATGGTGTCCACCATATGTTGCAAGAAGGGAACAAAGATCCTTCTGGACATCTGGAGAGGTGCCAAAACCTAGATCAGGAGAAATAACTGGCTCCAAAGGCTGGCCCGCAGACTCATTATCATCATCCCATATATCATAAAAACAGCCTGCACCAAAGGTAGGTACAGAGCTGCCCTGGGGTAGAGAAAAGGGCACCCATACCCTGTAGGGTTTGATAAAGATGCCAAGCCTTAGCCATCTCTTCGACAGGATAAATGTTTATCCAAGTCAGGGACTCTCTTTTTCTTTGAGTGACTACGTTTTTCTTTATGCTTTTGAGCCACTGGCATCTCCCCTTGCCTTGGCACAGGAGCAGCAGTGGTGCATTTTTTTTATATTTCTGTTTAGAAGGCACAGAATATGTGACCTGCTTCCCTTGCCTCCTCTTATTTGGCTGGTCACCATGATAATTACTACTAGTTTGTCGGACTTGTTTTCTAAGGGGTCCTTGTCTTTGGGCTTAATTGAGGCAGTGGCCCTTCCCCCTTAGCAGGAGAAGCAGACTCAGAGGCTATTTTTTCCAATCTTTCAGTCCTCTTTTATGGTTTTTGAACAGAATTTAGAGCAAATATGACAGTAATGGTCAGGACCAAAACATAGGTCATGGCTGTCTGCTTTAGCCACAAATTCACTGACCTATGCAGTCAGTATATTTTTACGCTTGTGCAACTGTGTTAGTTTGATTTTGGCTGTTCACACACTCTATTCCAGAGGAATTACCAGGCTGTAGTGGTACAAAGGCAAGGAACCCTCAGAGTGTGTCTAGAGGTGCCACAGGACGATTCCCATGGCTAAAGGTACCTTAGGAATCCCCAAAAGAAATGTAGTATCCCCAAAAAGGAGGCAACACAAAGCATATGAGCAAGCAGTAACTGTAACATAGTAGTGGAGAAGCATAGGCAGTTTGATAATACAATAAGATGCTCAGTTGGATAACGTAATGAATACCCAGGCTTGCTTAGCAAGATACTGATGGTTTGTGTTGAGATTAGGGGATTCCCCAAGGAGAGAAGGAACAGCAGGACATCCTCCACCCAACAGCAGAACCTACCTGGATAAACAACTGTGCTGATTAAGTGTTATGACCCGAGGCAACAGAGGAGAAAATCTCTGGGGATCCAAAGCCTAGGTCACCTTCTGTCCAGGCTTGGGATAGTTTAGTTAGTGACAGCTCTGCAGCTCCAGTTTGGAAAACCCAATAAAAGGGAAGTGGAAAATATTCCAATTTGGAGGAAGGCTCTCACTCAAACCCTCTAGGGGGAGCGCCGTGGAAGGCTGCAAGAAAACTCTGCAAAAATACGTGCATCCAAGGCACAGGAGGAGAGCAACAACTGCTGAGGCAGTCATCTGCTCTACCCGCCCTAAATCAAACCAGGTGAACCAGAGGCAATCGCAGGGAGAATGCGGTGAAGGTGCCTCGCTAGGGACACCACTAAAGTCAATGGCTAACCTTTACAGTGGAACACTAGAGCCAAAGGAGAACCTTTTCCACCATTCACCGCTAGTCTTAAATTAGACACCAGGAGCTGCTGTCACTTAGCAGACAGCTAAGGCCGGGGCAAGAACATTCCCAGCTATGAGCCAGGTGAGAAGGATTCCACCCCAAGCTGGACACACTCGAGATGCAGACTAAATGCAGAGCAAGACAGTCGGCTGCAGGAACCCTGCACCAGAATAGAATGACTGGCATGCCTCAGAAATTGATTGTGAGCTAAATGAGCATGGCATGCTGAGATCGTAATGAGCTTTGAGTGTTGAGATCTTGCAAGGTCGAATGCAGATTGAGTGCAGCAGAATCCCAGAGGCTGAAGCCAAGGTAGGCATGAAGCAAGGAGCAACGGTTGCATAAGCAAGTGTGGACCTGCACGTAGGTCAGTAAGTAGTAGTGATAGGTGGACCTGCATGGAGGTCTGTATAACATTAACAGCACCAAATTGGGGGGCAAGCCAGCCAGACACGAATAGCCAAATCAAGGTGACAAATACACTGAGGATTTTTTGGCAGCGAGGCAATTTTAATATCAAAGCTATATTAACAGCCTCAACAGGAACTTAGCTGGCTGACCTCAGAGTTGTAACTGCAATAAAACAGGGAGACAATGCTTGAAAGCAGGTGTAGCCAGGCAGTGAAACAAAGCTGCAAGTAGAATGAGAGCAGGAATGAGCAGTACTGCTAGGTCAGGGTAAACTGTCAGGTGAAAAGAAGTGAGTATGCAACATACAGCAGCTATGGCTAAGCTGAAATACACAGATAATGATTGCAGTAGTTTGAGCGTGGTGACCACAGTGTAAAAACACAAGCACTGGGTACAATAGTAATTAAAGTAAACAGCAGCTGTGGCTACAGTTGTAGGCAACTGAAAGCAGGAGCTCTGAGTAGCAGAATGCTAGGAACTTAGAAACAAAGCACCCCCCAAAAAAGAAGGAAGCACACATAGCCGAAGGCAAAATACAAACCAGAAGCAGGAAAATAAACACAGAAGACCAACAGAGAAGCAGGAGTTGCAAAAAAAAGGGGTGCCCCAGCCAGCCAGGGAGGCCCAAGCAGCTCAGAGAACAAACTGCCAGAGCCTTTGGCTGCAAAGAAAAAATGCTTCACAATGGGGCAGAAAGGAACTGCTTATATAGCTCAGGAAGTGGGAGTGGCTGGCTGCTTGGCCACTGAACTCCAGGCAAAGCCTTTCCAATTAAAATCCATTTAGCCCAGTCCTTTTCTTTAGCTTTTCTGACATGCCAATTGTCAGAAAAAAGCCTAAAATCCCAACAGGGAAAGAACAGATCCAGAAGCAAATTGTTTGATATCTTTTACTGGACCAACATAGATGTCACAAAAAAAAAAAAAGTATCTTAAACTTTCGTATGAACTAGGTCCTTCCTCAGAGACTTCTAGGTTACTTTGTGGTTGGTTCCCTCATAGTGAAAAAAACACATGCAACTAAATAAAAAAAACTTAAAAGTGATGAAAATAGCAGTTCCCAGTAAAATAAGGAAACCACTATTAAAATAACACTCAGAACTGTCAAAAAAACATCAAACACAGTAAAATTTTACCTCAGAAATAAAAGGAACCACAGAAATTAGGAGAAACGCAGTTCCCTGGAACCACTAAAAAGCCCTCAAAAGAAGAAAAACAAAACACAAGCACAGCACAAAACTGATAACTTTAGAAAAAAGTTTTCTAAACCAGAGACAGCACCTCAGAGGCAGTGTTTCTCAGTTAGGCAGAGAAAAAAATTCTGGTGTCCTCTGGGCAAGCTCCCCTCAGCACACCGTGCTGCTCTTTTCCGCTTGGCCAATTCATTATGCTCATTATTCATGGGCTGCACTTCCAAGGCAGCTGGGCCTTGGCAGCTAAAGGACTCCTGGGGTGAGAAGGGGTGGTAGAAGGGTGAGCCCAAGCTGCCTTGATGACATCTTTGTAAGAGTCAATCCTAGAAGGTATCACCCGGGGGGGGGCCTCATTGCCAGAGGCAGATGGCGAAACTGCACCTCTCCGGGTCTTGATCCTCAGTCTCCCCCCACCCATGAGACTGAATATGACATAACATCCATAAAGGATGGATCATCAGGGAGGACTTGGTAACCTCCTTAGCTTGGTCCTCTTCCTCCGATAACTCACCTGGACAGGTGGAAGACCCTGAAAATTCTGAGTCATCCTCAATAGTGTCACTGGTTCAGACCGGCAACTGAGGCCAGCAATCCCCTCTGGATCCCAATCAGACATCAGGTCGAGCTCCTGAATACCCCAACATGCGGGGTTCGCTGGAACCAGCCCAGTCAGAAGTCCAGGGCAGAGGGTCCTACAGATGCCTGATGTGGGCCAGGTCTGCTTTACCATGAAGGACCACCACACCAAAAAAGAGGGTGCTATAATCCACCTGGGGTGCTATCTTGTACACCAGCAGGAATGGAAGAAAAGGTGGATTGGGGAACGTCGGCTGAGGAGCTGGTGATGGGCATCCTGGCATCAGTGATGCCAGTGAGGAGACAGTGGTAGCCTGCTGCAGGCACTGCCTGGCAAGATTGGTGGCAGTCCCAGAAATGGGAGCCTGTGAGGGCAGTGCTGGGGCCAGGAGAGCAATGGGTGTATAGCTCACACCAGAGTCACCTAGCTGAGAGCCTGTAGAGGACAAGGGCCAGAGTATCAGGGACTGGAGAGTGGGAGATGAAGTCCCCTGCCCCTAAAAGCCACCACCCAAAATTGAGATGAGGAAGCTCAGATAAAGAAAGCTGGTGGCACTGACAACCCTACATCCTCCTGCAGGAGACTAAACCAGTCAGTCGATTGATGGAGACCACAAGCAAGAAACTGACCAGGCCCGTTCCTGGTGTTTGTGCTTCCCAAACTTCTCCTTATGAGAAGAGAAGGCTCGAAAGGACTTCGCTGATGAGGCCAAAGAGCACCTGGCCTGCAGCTCCTTCTCCACGGCAATCAACTTCTGCTTCAAAAGGTGGCTCTCCAGAATGTTTAAGAGGTCTCTGAATTTCCAGCAGAACTGGCAGGCTTTGGTGTCGTGGCAGATCAGAACGGCAGTCCTTTTCAAGAATCTGTTTGCTGCAGGTACACCTAGTGGAGCAGTCGGAAGACAAGGCTGGTGGAGAAGACAAACTCACTGGAAACCCCACAACTCGATGTTTTTACACCAACAAAAAAGTGCAGTAAGAAAAAATTACTCACCTTAGTAATGTTGTTTCTTCTAATGGAGTCTTGCTATATTCTGACATATGCAGCGAGTCCCAACCTTCGAACTGCCCCGGAGGTGAGTTAACTTTCCATGCCAGGCATGGAACACTGAGCTCGAGCTCGGTTGAGACTCTGTCTGTTGTTCTTCAAATTCAAACCGTCAGATCTTTACGAGCTAAACTCACTAAGGTCCTGTGTGGAAGCTGTAAACCTACACTAGCCAACTGGCTATTAAACATAAAAACACTTTTTGGTCCCAAAACAAAGACTCAAGTCAGGAGACCCAAAAAATGAAAAACACAACACCAAGTCACCCCAAGAAAGGAGGGGTGAAAAACAACAAGGTGGGCACCTACTAAGTGCCAACACTGCACTGCCCACCCACATCCCAAAAACAGAGGTTCTGAGAGGGGCAGGCGGGGGGAGGTCAGAATATAGCAAGACTCCATTAGAAGAAACAACATTACTAAGGTGAGTAATTTTTTCTTCAAACAACATGAAGTCTTGCTATATTCTGACACATGCAGACTACAAAGCAGTACCTCCATGGAGGAGGGACAGAACCTACTTAGGAAATAGGCTCTAAAGCACAGCTGTGTCAAACCGAGCATCACTCCTAGCCTGGATGTCCAGGGAGTAATGCTTGTTAAAAGTGTGAACTGTTTTCCAGGTAGCTGCTTGACATATCTCTAGAATAGGGATGTCCCTGGCAGCAGCCAGAGAAGCAGCTGCACCTCTGGTAGAGTGAGCCCTCAGGTCTGAGGGAGGAACCTTACCCAGTTTTTCATAGCAAAATTGGATACAAGAGACAATCCACCTGGCAATGGATCTTTTAGTGGCAGGTTTCCCATTACCAACCTCACCATACGTGAGGAACAGTTGAAGGGAGTCAAACCTGTGACCCTTGGTACGCTCTATGTAGTAACTAAGGGCTCTCTTCACATCTAAGCTGTGCAGCCTCCTCTTGCCAGAGGAAGAATGGTCAGTGAAATACACTGGAAGAGATATAGATTAAGGTGGAAATCTGAAACCACCTTAGGCAAGAACTTCCTGTTAGTTCTGAGGACCACCTTATCTCTGTGAAAGGAGATAAAATCAGGCTCCACTGACAAAGCTTGTAATTCACTTATGCATCTGGCAGAAGTGATGGCTACCAGAAACACAGTTTTCCAAGTCAAGTACTTAAGCTCTGCTGAAGACAAAGGCTCAAAGTGGGGTTGCATAAGCTGAGCAATGCAAACATTAAGATCCCAGGCGGGGGCAGGGTCCCTGAATGGAGGGTTGGTGTGAAGCAATCCCTTGAAAAACTTGGAGAATACAGGGTGAGCAGAAAGAGAAGGCGGCTTACCTGCTGAAATAAAAGCAGACACAGCTGCCAGATGCACTTTCAGGGTAGCTGGCCTCAGCCCCAAGGTATTTAAGTGGACCATATAATCCAGGACTGTGGGAAAATCAGCAGATTCTGGGGAAATATGCTTTCCAGAGCACCATATGGAAAACCTTTTCCATTTGGAATTATAAGTAGCCCTGGTGGAAGGTTTTCTAGAAGCCTTCAGGATATCCATTACACCTTGGGAGAGGTGTAAATCAGTGAACTCTTAACTCTTCAAGAGCCAGGCCTTGAGATTGAGAGATTTGAGGTTCGGGTACCAAACCCTCCCCTGAGCACCGGTTAACAGGTTGTAATTCCTGGGAAGACACAAGGGAAGATGGACTGCTAAGGACAGTAGGAGTGGATACCAGGGCTGTCTGGCCAATCTGGAGCAATCAGGATCATCTTGCAGGTTGAGATCTGATTTTGACTAGCACTTTGAACAGGAGAGGGAAGGGGGAAAGCAGAGGAACTTCCTTCCCAATTGAGAACTAAGGCATCCAGAGGGACTGAGCCCAACACTGGGGCCTGCAGCAAAAAGGGAAGTTGGTGATTGTCTGGGGCTGCAAAAGATCTATCTGCGGGTGCCCCATCTGGAAAATATCACCTCCAAGACCAGGGGTCCAGTGACCATTCGTGATGGCCCTGGGAAATCCTGCTGAGAGCATCTGCCAGGGCATTGTCCTTGCCTGGGAGGTGAACTGCCATAAGGGAGGTGTTCAGGAGTAAGCCAGAGACCACAACTTCATTGCTCGTGCACAAGGCCGTGAGACTGAGTGCCCTTGCTTGTTGATGTACCACATTGTGGTGGTGGTGTGTCTGTTCTGACTTGTACAACTTTGTTCTGAACAGATTTGGAAAAAGCTTGAAGTGCTAGAAATACTGCTCTGAGTTCCAACAGATTGATGTGGAGCAGAGATTCCTGAGGGGACCACAACCCCTGGGTGGTGAGGTCGCCATGTGAGCTCCCCACCCCAAGAGGGATGCATCTGTAGTAAGGATTAAGGAGTGAGACTGGAGTGACAAAAGGAACCCCTTGTCTCAGATTGCTCTGATCCTGCCACCACTGTAGGGCCTGGATCAGGGTTCGAGTCACTGGGATCAATTTGGTTAGAGGTCTTCCTTTGAGACCAAAAGGCTCTCAAATGGAACTGAATGTCCCTCATCTGAAATCTTGCTCCCTGCATTACTGCTGTAGAAGCCGCCATGTGCCCCAGGAGCTGTAAAAAATGCCTTGCTGGTCGAGACACCTGCAGGGTGAAAGAGGAGGCCAGAGAGACCAGGGTCCTTGCCCTGTCCAAGGGAAGGAAGGCTCTGGCTTTCTCTGTGTTCAGCTCTGCGCCTATGAAGGAGAGGAGCTGGACAGGCTCTACGACTGACTTTGAAATATTCAGAAGGAAACCTAGAGAGGTGAGCAGTTGCTGAGTTATCTGTAGGTGTAACTTGACTTGGTCTGGGGACTGGCCTACTATGAGCCAGTCATCCAGGTAAGGGAAGATGGCAATTTTTTGCCTTCTTAGAGAAGCAACTGCTACTGCCAGGCATTTTGTGAATACCCTCGGAGCAGAAGTGAGGCCAAAGGGCATTGCTCTGAACTGGTACTGGCCTGAGGGCAGCTCAAACCTGAGGTACTTTCGATGGGAGCTTCTGATGAGAATATGGAAGTAGGCATCCTTGAGGTCCAGGGATGCTAGCCAGTCCCCTGGCCTTAGAGAGGGTAGAATAATTTCCAGAATCACCATTTTGAATTTTGGTTTTAAAAGGTGCTTGTTTAAGTATCTGAGATCCAGGATGGGCTGCCATTCTCCTGTCTTTTTTTGGGTAAGGAAGTACCTGGAGTACAACCCTTTGCCCTGGTGTAGGGGTGGAACCCTTTCCACAGCTCTGAGAGCCAGGAGGGAAGAGACCTCTGCCTCTAGGGCAAGTGCCTCTGGTGGATTTACAGGTGGAAAGGATCTGGTTCTCATCTTTGGAAACTTTTTGAGGCTGAGAACCAGTCCCTGGCTTACTACTTCCAGGACCCACTTGTCTGATGTCAGAGACTCCCAGTCCTGGACAAAGTAAGCCAGCCTGCCCCCTACAGGTAGCTGAGAATCAGCCCTGGCAACCCCATCAGGGTGCCTGCTTGGCAGGGGCTTTGGGCTGAGGGGTGGAAGCAGGCCTGCTTGTACCCGTCTGCCTCTCCCTAAAAGAACCCCGGGCATAAGCAGAAGAGGAGGCCTGGGCTTGGTAAAAGACCTATGAAAAGGCCTGCCCTGCCCTGGGAAGCTGCCTTTGAGGTGGCCTGCCTTTCTTTGGCCTGTGCACTCCTATAGGTGGTTCTATATTCATCCATTTTATTCATGTAATTCTCTGTTTGCTCCCCAAACAGAGAATTACCCACAACAGGAAAATCCATGGCCTTAGTCTGGGTATCCCTGTGACAGGCTAGTACATCTGAGCCAAGCCATTCTTGGAAGTGCCACAGATGTAGCCATGACTCTAGAAGACACATCATTGGAGTCTACTGCAGCATGGAATTGCACCTTGGATGCCTCAGTACCATCAGCAGCCACCTGCTCCAGCTCCTTGGCAAGCTGGCCAGGGACCTGTTTTGCTAGGGCCATAACAGTGTCCCATCTGGATTTTTGATACCTAGCAGTATAGGCCATATAATTGGCCTGTCTGAGTCCCAAGGATGCTACCATGCACTGTTTCTTTGCATTGGCATCAATCCTCCTGGAGTCCTTCTCCGGGGGAGTGTGAAGCCAAGGGAATGTTTGCCTTATCACAGGCTGCAGCCTGCACTACCCCAACATGGCTGCATTGTTGTGTAAGGAACTCCGTGTCTGAGCCTAACAATGTATACCTCTTGTCCATTCTTTTATCCACAGGAGGTATAGTGTTAGGAGTCTTTAAAATTTTAAATGTCTGTTTCCCAAAAGATTTGTGCAAGGGAATAGACAGCCTCCTAGACTCTGGGATATCCATAATTTCTACATAGTCAGGCTCCTCCTGGTCATCCACAGCTTCTTCCATAGGAAGCTGGAGGGTTTCAGCCACTTTTTTATAGAATATGAAATGGGAGGGGGACTCAGAAAGCCTAGGAGGAGACACCCCAGAAGGTCTGTCTGGGGAGATGTCCGGGTCAATGGGCACATCCAGACTTTCAAATCCACATTCACTTTCCTCATACTCCTCTTCCTCCTCCTCCGGTTCATAAAACTCCTCTAACTCATAATCTTAAACCGGTGGAACCGGCCGAACCGAGCGCCTGCCTGATGGTGCCGGTTCGGTCGGAACCGGGAAGCGACTGAACAATTTTGATCGCTTGGCTATCTCTTCAGCGGTTGGAGAGGAAAGTTTTGGCTCCACACTAGCTGATTTCTCTTTTCTAGTTCTTTTAGCCGGAACCAACTCCTCAGAATCGGCTCTCCTTTGGCCCGAAGAAGTCTCGCCCTGGTCAGAGGGCACTCCTTCTGGTTCGGTTTGAACCGAACAGGGCTGGCCATCCAGTTCAGCGGACTTTTTGGCCTCCCTTTCCCTGAGCCTACCAGCTCTCTTTTCTAGGGTAGCTGCAGGGAAATGTTTGCAAATCTGGCAGTCTGCATTGAGGTGGTCAAACCCCAGACAATAAACACAGGTGGTGTCGAGGTCAGCCTTGGCAAAGACTTCCTCACACACACTGCAGTGTTGAAACCCAATGGGTCCGGTTTTTCTTTTGGGTTTCTCAGACATAGTGCCAGTCCTAACCAAACTTACCCTTTTATGGCAATCCGCCAGGCAAGACCCTCTTATCGGTTCCCAACTGTGTCACGGGTAGTGGAAAAAACCGTAATAAAATCCGTTTTTTTTAGAACCGATAACCGGTAACCACACTCTAAATCACAAATTAAGATTTTTTAAACAACTTGATCGGTTCAAACAGAACAGATAAACCGTTTACAAGTTCCACACAGAATAGAATTAATGTAAAACCTATCTTGTACTCACAAATACCACAGACAGAGACTGAACCGACAGGTTGCGGTTTAAATTCGGTCAAAAACCAAGAAACACGGTACTTTAACCGACAAAATGAACCGAGCAGAAGGAGAAATCTCTGGAGCGACTGTTCAGTGAGGCGGAGTAAAGAATCTGACGGTTTGAGTTTGAAGAACAACAGACAGAGTCTCAACCGAGCTCAAGCTCAGCGTTCAATGCCTGGCATGGAAAGTTAACTCTTTCACCTCCGGGGCAGTTTGAAGGTTGGGACTCACTGCATATGTCAGAATATAGCAAGACTTCATGTTGTTTGAAGAACAGAAAAAGAACTGTAGTGGTGAGGGGGACCTCCCTCCTATATAGGAGGTGTTGACATCAGTTGACTGACGGCAGGGGCAGTAGACTGCTAGTTAGAAGTTTTCTGTGTGCTCCCAATGCCTCACGGCTTAGTTCTACCAGTGTGGCCTGCTGCAAGACCCTTCCTCAAAGTAAGATCACCAGTTTATAAGCCTTGCAACCATGGAATGGGGGAAGACAAGGGGGACCAGTCCCCCTTAACGTTATTAGGCCCAGCAAAATGGCAGATGACACTGGCATCATTGTGAAAGACTTGGTTGATGCGTCTTCTCAATTTCTTAGCCATTGTTGCACCTATGCTTGCAAGCAATGAATTCCAGACCAGTCCGACATTTTCATATGACTTCATGTCAATTTTTTAGTGTTTTCCTGTAGATTACATTTCCCACATATTCCCAATTTCTCCATTTTCCCACATAACAAAAGCAGTTTCTGGGAGCGGTTTCCCTATAACCTGCTCAATTTACCTAATATTGAAATTTAAAAGTTCTGCAAGTTTAGTGAAATGTCAGCCAGTGGACTGCAGAGTGGCATATCACTAATGAAACCAGAATTAAACGCAGTAGGCAATGTGGGAGAAGGGATGCTAGTAGTACGGACGTTTCAGTTGACAAAATGCAGTAAATTAAGCACAATTATAACATGAGTTGCAAAAAAAAAAAAGCCAATTGGTTGCACAGCATCACCTGACCGTGGATTAAGGGTCATACTTAATCCAAACTTCTGTAAAGTGGCATTAAGCAGTGCCCCTGGGCTGAGACATGCTGTCAGAACTCGTTCCCTCCCTCACAAACCAAAACAGCAATGCAGCCATTTAAAAAGGTAGAGAGTCACCACAGAGAGAGAGACAGTGAGAAAGTGTCCTGTGCATCTGTTTCCCCTATAACAGACCCCCTGCACTGATCCCTCCTCGGACAGCAAGAGACACACAGAGAAACATTACTACAGTGTCTTCAGTCGTTTGTTCAGTTTCTGGCTGTCTACTCCGTGGAGAGCAAAAGAGTGAGACAGCAAGGAGCACAGACCTGCCGACAGGCTCTCTGCTGTTCGCCCTCTGTTTGGCTGTGGTAAGCTTCCCAGAACATAGCTGTAGAGTGACAGCAAGAAACAGTGACACAGCCAGCAGTGGAGAGAGACAGACAAAAAGCAAGAGCCAGGGGAAAGCGAGCCATGCATGTCATCTGTTTTAGGCAAATACAAATGCAATAAATAATTTCAGCACTTTGACATTTGTATGTTCATATAGTACATATCATATGCATGAGTTCTGGAGACTAATTTTTAGCTCAGCAGAATACAGTACCATTTTCCAGATTTAAACACCCACTTTTTTTTTTTTTTTTTTTTTAACAGACACACATAACCCATGTTATAAGCGCAATAACCGATAGGGTTATTGGAGGATTAATCCACGACCCCGGGTGCCATCACAGCACCCAGGGTGTGGATTAATCCTCAATAACCCCATACCCTGCTGTGGGTTACTGCTTACTTACTCCACAAAGGCCCATTAGAAACTGTAGTTGAGCTTTTAAATTGGATTAAATAAAAGCCAGTGCTGAAATGGAGTGAAAAAAAACACACATACTCAAGGGCTGATGAAAGAAAGCCTGAACAAAAGGCAAGAGTGTTCTCAGTACAGAAAATAAACAGAACAACAGAGCAGATAAGCATCAGTCTGGTGCACTGTTGGTAATGTAAAGTCAATGTGGGGTGGGGGGGAAATAAGGACTCTTCCAAATGGCTGTCCCCCACACCCAAAAAATACAGGTTACTCACCTGTAACAGGAGTTCTAGGAATGGTATATGTTGTTCATCCACACTTTCTGGCAGGTATCCTTGCCACTTTAATTCTTGCCGGAAGGTCTTCAAGCTGGCTCCTCCCACCCACCCAGGTGGTAAAACTCTTGGCTCCACCCCATGACGCCACATCTAGCCCGCTGTAAGCTCAGGTTGTGCGTCGAAGCCGGGGAGGTTGGGTGGGTCGTGTGGATGAACATAATATACCATTCTTAGAACTCCTGTTACAGGTGAGTAACCTGTATTTCTAGAGACATGGATATGTTGTTCATCCACACTTTCTGGCAGACTCCTAGCAGTTCTCCGGGAGGAGGGAGGCAAGGCGCACCCCCCCCGATACTTACTTGGGAAAGAGAGACTGGAGAACCAAGGCCCCAAAACCAGCATCCTGGCGTGACTCGAGGTCGATGTGGTAGTGGGTAATAAAGGTATGTGCCAACTTCCAAGTAGCAGCCCTGCAGATATCCTGGATAGGGACGTCCCTGGAAGCAGCTACCGATGCAGCGGTATGGCGGGTAGAATGAGCTCTTATCCCTCTGGGAGGCTCCATGCCCGCCAACCTGTAGCAGAGCTCTATGCAGGAGGTGATCCACCTGCCTATCGTCCGCTTTGCTGCAGGTCTGCCAGGTGCGGCTTCAGCGTAGGTGACAAACAGCTGGTGAACCTCTCCCCGAACTTCAGCCGTCCGCTCCTTATAATAAGCGAGCGCTCATCTAGGGTCCAAAGTATGGAGCCTATATTCGGCCTCCGAGGTGTGATTGGGGTAGAACACCGGCAGAGTCAACACCTGGTTAAGGTGAAACTCCGACACCACCTTCGGAAGGAATTTCGGGTGGGGGCGCAGGACAACCATGTCCCTGTGGAAGACCAGGTAGGGAGACTCTATGGAAAGCGCCTGGAGCTCTCCCATCCTTCTGGCTGACTGATAGCCACCAAGAAAGCGATCTTCCACGACAGGTGTGAAATATCGCACCTGTGCATTGGTTGAATAAACTTGCCCATAAGCTTGGTCAATACCAGCAGTAGATCCACGGAGGTGGAGGTTCTCGCACGGAGGAAATGTCAAGAGCCTTTGAAAAGCGCCCGACCACTTTCCTCCCTGCGCCACTGCTGCCGGCCTGCACCGGTAAGCAGAGATGGCTGCCAGGTGCACCTTAAGGGTCGCTTGACCGAAGCCCTTGCTGAGAAAGGGACCACAGGTAGTCCAGAATGCTTGCCAAGGGGCAGTCGGAAGGGTCCAAGCCCTTCCCCTGACACCAAATGGAGAATCTCTTCCATTTGAAGGCATAGCATTTCCTGGTCGACTCCTTACAGGATGCCTCAACGATGTTGAGGACCTCATCGGAAATACCCAAAGCCTGGAACTCTAGCCGCTCAGGAACCAGGCCGTCAGGTGCAGGGATTGAAGGTCCGGATGGAATACCTTCCCCTGACTGACTGAGATCAGGTCCGGGTGGGCTGGAAGCCGCCTCGGGAGCCTGGAGCTGAGGCTGAGGAGATCTGGATACCAGAACTGGCGGGGCCAGTCTGGGGCTACCAGAATCACCTGCGCCTTGTTCCTCCTTGCCTTGAGAAGCACCTTGTGGATTAAGGGAAATGGGGAAAGGTGTAGAAGAGGCCTGGGGTCCACGGCCTTGAGAAGGCATCCCCCTGCAGCAAGCCCTGCTGAGGCGGCGGCATGGAACAGACTCAGCTCCGCATTCTCCTTGGAGGCGAACAGGTCCACCTGAGGCTTGCCCCAGTGGGAGAACAGATCTTGTACTACCTCTGGCAGGAGAGACCACTCGTGAGACGCAGCCCCTATTCAGCTTAGGGCATCGGCCAGGGTGTTGGAGGCTCCTGCCACGTGAATGGCTAGGAGATCCGCCTCCAGGCTGCGCACGAGGGACCAAATGCGGAGAGCTTCCTTGCATAACAGCATGGAGCGCGTCCCGCCCTGGCAGTTCAGATAGTACATGGTTGTGGTGTTGTCCGTCTGGACCTGAACCACTTGACCCCGCAGAAACAGAGCGAAGGCGGTGAGAGCTAGACGGACTGCTCAGAGCTCCAGCAGGTTGATGTGGCAATGGGACTCCCGAGGGGACCAGAAGCCATGCGCTCGGTGTTCCCCCAGATGGGCACCCCAACCCAGAGATGCGTCGGTCGAGAGACCGACCGTCGGCTCGGGGCGGACGAACGGGATGCCCTCCTGCAGATGTGCTGGAACGATCCACCATTGGACAGCGTTCCACATCTCCTGGGTCACTGTCACGGACTGGTCCAATGGACCGCAGCGCTGTGACCATTGGCTGGCCAGTCCCCATTGAAGGGGACGCATGTACCAACAGGCCCAACGGACCACGCTGGTGCAGGCCGCCATGAGGCCCAGGAAGTCCCGGGCAGGGCACAATTGCCCAACCAGAAATGATTGGGCAAAGGAGGAAAGAACCTCGGCCCTGTCCGCCGGGAGCCGTGCTCTGGCTCGCAGAGAGTCGAGCTCTGCCCCGATGAACAGTATCACCTGCTTTGGCACGAGTTCCGACTTGGCCTCGTTGATGAGGAGGCCAACCTGAGAGCAAACCTGAAGGGCCAGATCTCTGGACCGCTCCACCTCCTGTCTGGAGGGGGCTGCTATCAGCCAATCATCCAGGTAAGGGTACACCCGGACCCCTTGGCGCCACAAGAATGCTGTCACCACTGCCATGCATTTGGTGAAGACCCTGGGAGCTAGGGAGAGGCCGAAGGGCATGGCCCGGAACTCGTAAAGGGATCCCTCCGCTCTGAAGTGGAGGAATCTCTGATGGGACGGATGGATTGGGACGTGAAAGAACGCGTCCTGGAGGTCCAGGGAGCAGAACCACACACCTCGTTTCAAGGATGGGATTATCTGAGCCAGAGTGACCATCCTGAAGGTTCGAGACCTTAGGAACTTGTTCAGGTTGTGCAGGTCAAGAATGGGGTGCCAGCCCCCCGTCCGTTTTGGGACCAGGAAATACCTGGACACAAACCCTGGGTCTGGAGGAGGATCCGCCACCTTCCTGATTACCTCTTTTTCGAGAAGCAGGGCAGTATCGGCTCGGCGGGCCGACAGTGAGGCTGCGGACCCCGTGGCCCCCCCGAGGGGCGATGGCTCGAGATGGTGGGGCTTGCTCGAACTCCAGAGGCAGGCCTTTTCCTACCACCTCCAAGACCCAGCGGTCCGTGGTGATAGCGGACCAGGCGGAAAGGAAGTGGCGGAGCCGTCCCCCCATAGGGGGAACCCAGGGGGGAGTGACGAGGCTGGGGGCGGCACCCCTCAACCGGGCAGGCTTGGAGGAAGAACCGGCTGAGGGACCTCCTGGGCCTTTACCTCCTTGCTTCCTGTTGGAGGAAGCAGTTGGCTTGAGCTTGGGACGCCAAGCGCGAGCCTGCTGGCCCTGTTGCTGGTGCTGCTGGGCCGGTCGAGAAGCAGCGGCCGAAGGACTAAAGGACTTCTGCTGCTGACGGCGGCCTTTGTCCCTCTGAGCGGAGGTGACCAAGTCCAGTGTGGCATTGGACTTCTCGATCCACTGGAAGTGTCCCTCCACTCCAGGGCCGAAGAGGTCAGTCCCCAAAAAGGGGACGTCCGCCAACTGTGCTGGGTATCCGCCCGTGAAGGTGGATATCCTCCAGCCACGCCCTGGGTCACATGGCCACCCCGGCCACTACTGACCTGGCACAGGAATCACCTATGTCCAGAGCAGTCTGGAGCTGCTGCTTCGCCACCACCCTACCCTGGTCCCGCACCTGGCGGACCATGGTCTGCAGGTCAGGCGGGAGATGAGGAACAACCTCATCCAGGGAGCCCAAGAGGGCGTGGGAGAAGTGTGCCATCAGCACGGCAGAGGGAGGAAGCAGCGTACACCTTGTGCTCGGCAAAGTCCAGCTTTTTGGACTCTTTGTCGGGGGGCTTATCCACATCCCGAGCGTTACCAGAACGCCGGAAAACGCTGTCGGTAACTAACCCTCGGCAGAGGGTGTTCGAGAAACCGGCAAAGAGCGGTAGGGACGCATACTTCCTGGCCATCCTGGCCAAGGGCGCAGGACAGGAAGCAGGCCGCTGCCAAAGCTCCAAGGCTGGGCCGACAATGGCCTCAGCCACCGGAAAGGCCTCCGTGGGAGAATCCCCTTGGTCCAGAATCTCTGTCAGGGGATACTTGGCCCGTTTGGACATGGGCTCGAGCTGCATCCCGGTGGACTTCGAGATGAGTCGAAGCAGACCCAAGAAGGACGATGGGCTATCATCCACAGACTGGCCCCCGGAGGACTCCAGATCGAACTGTCTGGAGAACAGGGAGGAATCGTCATCCGATTCTGAAGAGTCTGCGAAGAGCTGCCTCAGCCCTGAGCCACCCTCCACCTGCCAGGGACGGTCGGGAGTGAGGGTGACTGACAACCTGTGGGGCAGGCCGTGACCCGACCGAGAATTCTTGGTTGGTGCAGACTTCGGTTGTGGAGGCAGAGGTTCCACCACAATCAGTGGAGCAGCTGGTTTTGGCCGAGCAACTGGCCCTGGAGCGGGCAACTCAACTGGAACGAGTGGTTGCTTCGGATGTTCAGGCGACAGCCACTTGATGGCCGGGGTCGGCTTAGGCCCGGACAACAGCAACTGTTGCCACATAAGGTCCTCGTAGCGCCAGCGCAACATGCGCTGCAGCCTCTCCTCACCCGAGGAGGACGAGGAAGAACGGCGTCGCCGTTTACTTTGGTAACGAGACCGAGACCGCCGATGTCAGCGGGAACGGCTGGACCGAGAAGAGGTCCGAGACCGAGACCTTCGGGAGGACAGAGGGTGGGTCTGGGGACAACCGCTCTTCCCTCGGCTCAGGCACTTTAGCCGGGGACTGCAGCCCTGAAGGCGCAGGCAGATTCTCGGTATCCACCGGGGGAACCGGTGAAGGAGGGTTGTCTGCTTCTCCAGTCGACAGCCCGTCTAACGGATCGAGAAAAATCTCGACTTCGTCGACGAGAGTCTCGGCAGGCTGGCCTGACGGGGGCACCGTGAAGCCAGTGGCCTCAGCTGCAACCTCGACCAAAGTCGACGGTCGGCTGCCCGGGGAAGGGGACCTCTCCCACTCCTACGAACGCCAACGGTGGGACTTACCTTTCGACTCCTTTTTCTTGGGCTGAGAAGAATGTCCCGAAGGCCCCTCTCCTTTCATGGAAAGGGACTGACAAAGCTCCTTGAACGAAGCCGTATACGAGGAACTGAGAGAGAGCAGGATAAATGCCACGGCCGAGAAGGAGGAAGATGCAGCCTGGGCCGCCTCCTCCTCAAGGGCGATCAACTGCTTGAGCTGCTCAGCCGAGCCAGCTGCCGCGGACACACGCCCAACAAGCCTCTTTACATTTTACCGGCGGGAAACATTTCTCGGGGGAACCCGAGCTTCAATCGGGCAGCGCGATCGTCCAGAACGTTGGCCGAGAAAGAGCGGCACAACTCGCAGGCCTGCGGGTCATGATCTAGGCCTAGGCAGTAGACGCACATGGAGTGCGGATCCGTCCTGGACATTTTCTGCCCGCAAGGACACCTCCGAAAGCCGGGAACAGATTTGTCCATCACAGCCGCGAGGGAAGATGAAGACTGAAGTTTAGAAAACTTCAAAACCAATTTTGGATGAACTGAAGAGTTAGAATCCAGTCTAAGACGTAGAGCGCTAAGGAGGGAACCTGAGCTTCCAAGCGGTAAGGAAGATCTAGCGTCATGGGGCAGAGCCGAGAGTTTTACCACCCGGGTGGGTGGGAGGAGCCAGCTTGAAAACCTTCCGGCAAGAATTAAAGCGGTAAGGATACCTGCCAGAAAGTGTGGATGAACAACATATCCATGTCCCTAGAAGCAGAGGTACACTCAATTGAACTAAACCACTTGCACAACCACAGACATCAATACTGTTCAGAAGCTCAGGGCAATTTAAAATATGTATTTATTCTGTTTTTGCCCATAGTATTCCTTTCAACATTCTATTTGGGTATGCAACAGCAGTTCTGTGAGGTTTCTTTAGGGAGCAGCTGACGCCTTCAGGATAACTAACAAAACATAATATTTAGACCCAGTTCAGCTTATATTTCACATTAGTTCTACATTTCCCTCATCATTACTTATTACTGAGGTCATTTGCATGAAAACAGGATCTTCGCTCCTTAAGATTTCATCCACTCCTATTGCTTTCTCCCTACTCAAGATCATAATGCACTGCTTACGACATCACAATAACTCCCATGGCAACAGATTGTGATGTCACAACAGAGTACTACAATTTCAAGAAGGGAGTCAGCTATAGAGGCAGATGAACTCTAAGGGATATGTATTCATGCAAATTTACTCAGTAAGAAATATGAAAATTACTCACCATAGTAATGTTTCTTCTAATGCAGTCTTGCTGTATTCTGACTATATGCAGTTAGCCCCAGCACTTGAACTGCTCCGGAGAGGAAAGGGTTAACTCTATGCCAAGGTATAAAACGTTGAGCTCGAGCTTGGTTTTCAAACCTCTGTCCCAGGTACTCCTGAGTGTAAACGTCAGATTCTTACAAGCACTAAACTAACTGACTACAGATTGTTTTACTTTTTTTTTTTTTTTTTGCCAAAAGGCAATAAACAAAAATTTAGGGTCCAAAGACTCAAGTCGAGACCCCCAAAAGAATCCAAGTAGGTAAACAAAGCGTATAACAAATAACAGACCTCATTCAATGAAGAGGCAAACAGGTACACCCCTAAGGTGCAGCACTGCACATGCCCATCCACATCCCAAAACAACTAAGTTCCAGGAGGGGAGGCAGGTAGGGAGGTCAGAATACAGCAGAAGAAACATTACTATGGTGAGTAATTTTTTCTTCAAACAATGAAGTCTTGCTGTATTCTGACTATATTCAGTTTTTGTTAACCGGGTAGGTGCACTAGCCATAAAATGACTACTTTCAGGCACGACCCAGGAGAGTACAAAAAAAAAAAAAAGAACAGGAGAACAGCAACATGGGTACAGTAATACAAATAGAGGAACAGTACAGCAGTGATACAAAAATACAATGAATGAACAAAAAATAATGGCAAGTATTACACAAATAATGGCAGTAAGATAAATGCAGAAACCACAGACCCGACCTGTGGAGTGAAAGGGTTAATGAGAGTAAGGTTATATAGAGAGAAAAGTGAAGAATGTTCAAACATAACAAGACAGACTGATAGAAGGAAGTGCAGAAATTATGGGGAGGACAAATCTAATATAGGAGGGGGATACTGAGTAAATTGGGGTCAATAGGTCTAAGGTGGTTTAAAACAGGAGCATTTGCAGGACAAATAGATGGTTTCAAAATTCCTTCTTGAAAGCGACATGGGACGGAGCCTGGCGAATAGTTAGTGGGAGGGAGTGCCAGTATTGAAGGGCATGACAGGCAAAAGCACCAGCACCTTTAGAAGTAGTGTGTCTAGGGACGAGAACAGGGCAGAAGCTGCAGAGCGTAGGTCATAGAAGGATGACTATATGCAGACTGCCAAGCAGTGCTCCCAAGGAGAAGGGATCTACAGAACCTATTTTGGGAACAGACTGCAGTACTGGTGTGCCAAACGTAGCATCACTTCTTGACTGGATGTCAAGGGAGTAATGCTTGGTAAATGTGTGAACAGTCTTCCAGGTGGCTGCTTTACAGGTTTCCACTAATGGTATATCCCTGGCAGCTGCAACCGAAGCAGCTGTACCTCTGGTGGAGTGAGCCCTCAGACCTGATGGAAGCTCCTTCCCCAGTTTTGAACAGAAGAACTGTATGCAAGAGACAATCCAGCTGGTAATAGTTCTTAGTGGCAGGTTTACCTTTACACCACCTCCCCATAAGTAAGAAACAGCTGGGAGCAGTAGTTTCTATGGGGTTTGGTGGATTCTATGTAATAACTCAGAACCCTTTTTACATAGTCTGTGTAATCTCTTCAGAGGAGGAGTGATCATTAAAAAAGAAAAATACAGGCAGTGCCAGATTGGTTCATATGAAAATCTGATACCACTTTGGGGAGGAATTTCCTATTTGTGCGGAGGACCACCTTATCCCTGTGAAATGAAATCAGGTTCCACTGATGAGGCCTGTAGCTCACTGATTCTCCTCACAGAGGTGATGGCAACCAGAAAGTTTTCCAAGTCAGGTACTTGAGCTCAGCTGAGCAAAGTGGTTCGAAGGGAGGCTGCATCAGCTGTGCAATACAGGTATTCAGGTCCCACAGAGGAGTAGGATCCCTGAAGGAAGGGTGGATGCAAGTCAAACCTTTGAAAAATTTCTTGAAAACTGGATGGGAGTCTAGAGGAGACTTATTGGCAGAAATAGCTGCAAAATGCACTTTAATAGTGGTAGTCCGAAGGCCTAAGCTATTAAGATGTACCAAATACAAAGCAATGGCAATGTCAGCTGAGTCAGGCTGAATGTGCCTCTGGGAGCACCAGAACCCAAACCTCTTCCATTTAGAACTATGTTTTCTAGTGGAAGGCTTTCTACTAGCCTTAAGGATATCTAGAGCTGATTGAGAAAGATGCAGGCCTGCATGTTCTAGCTCTTCAACAGCCAGGCCTTGAACCTCAGTGTGTGAAGATTGGGGCACAATATCCTCCCGAGATGAGGTGAGGAGGTTGAACTGTCTGGGAAGGCACAGAAGTATTGTCACTGATAGTGACAATAGTAGAGGATACCAAGGTTGTCTGGCCCAGTCCGGGGCTATTAGAACCACTGTGCAAGGTTGGGATCTGATCTTGACCAGAACTCTATTAGAGGAAAGGGAGGAAAAGCAGAGAGAAACCTGTTGGTCCAATCCAACAGGAGGGCATCCAGAGGAACCGACCCCAGGAGAGGTGGTCTGCAGAACAGAGGAAGCTGATGGCTGTCCAGGGCTGTAAAGAGATCCATCTCTGGAGTGCCCCATCTCTTGAAAATGATCTGAGGAATGAGAGGATTCAGTGCCCATTCGTGGTGACCTTGGGAAATCCTGCTGAGAGCACCTGCAAGTACATTGTCCTTCCCTGGGAGATGCACAGCAATCAGAGAAACCTGCAGGGAGTAACCTAGAGACTATATTTGCATGGCCTCTGTGCACAGGGCCAAGTGGCCCCT
The DNA here is from genome assembly GCA_016271365.2 of Neoceratodus forsteri. NCBI lineage: Eukaryota > Metazoa > Chordata > Ceratodontiformes > Ceratodontidae > Neoceratodus > Neoceratodus forsteri. The sequence goes on along the minus strand of CM028137.1, from coordinate 723,275,798 downwards.
GCTTGCTGATGTACCACATGGTTGTGGTGTTGTCTTTCCTGATCTACACCACTTTTCCCTGAATTATGTTAGAGAATGTTTGGAGTGCTAGAAAGACAGCCCTGAGAAGGTTTATGTGTAGAAGGGACTCCAGAAGAGACCAAGTTCCCTGAGCAGTATGCTGATCCAGATGGGCTCCCCATCCCAGCAGGGAAGCGTCTATGGTGAGAATCACTGTGGGAACCTGACTGAGGAAGTGGACCCCTTGCCTCAAATTGTCCTCTTCCAGCCACAACTGGAGGGCCTGAACCAGAGTTAGAGATACTGGAGCAAACTTGGAGAAAGGATCTTTTCTCAGAGACCAAAAGGCTCTCGGATGAAACTGAACATCCCTGATCTGAAACCTTGCCCCTTGCACTATTGCAGTTCAGGCTGCCATGTGGGCGACAACTGCAAAAAGTGTCTGGCTGGTCAAGACGCAGGTAAGAGAGGAAGTCAGAGTGATGAGGGATTGAACCCTTGAGAGAGGAAGAAAGGCCTTGTCCTGAAGTATCCAGCTCCACTCCTATAAACATGAGAAACTGGGTTGGTTGCAGAACAGACTTTTCCAGATTTAGGATGAATCCTAGGGAGTCTAGAAGGTTTTGAGTGACCCCTAGAGCTGACATGACTTGGTCTGGGGACTGGCCTACTATAAGCCAGTCGTCCAGATAAGGGAACAGTAAGATGCCTTGTTTCCTGAGGAAGGCCACCACTACTGCTAGACACTTGAATACTCGGAGCAGATGTTAGGCCAAAGGGCATCGCACTGAACAGATAATGGCCCGAAGGCAGTTTGAACCTGAGGTACTTTCTGTGGGACTGCCTGATAGGTATGAGGAAATAGGCATCCTTGAGATCCGGGGAGGCTAGCCAGTCTCCTGGTCTCGGAGAGAGAATAATTAAGCCCAGAGTCACCATCTTGAACTTGGCTTTAATATGTGTTTGGGTATCACAGATCTAGGATGGGTCACCACTCCCTTTTAGGGCAAGGAAGTACCTGGAGTACAATCCCTTTCCCCTGTGAATGAGAGGTACATTTTCCACTGCTCACGGAAGCAGTAGGGATGAGACCTCTGTCTCCAAAACCAGTGTTTCCTCTGGAGAGGAAGGACAGAAAGCCCTTGCTTTCAGCCTTGGGAACCTACTGAAGTTGACAGCAACACCCTGGTTTACTACTTCCAGGACCCACTTGTCTGAAGTAACAGACTTCCAGGCCTGGAAAAAGTGAACCAGTCTTCCCCCTACAGGGATTGGGGAAGCGACCCTGACGGACACATCAGGGTGTCTGTTTGGCAGGGATTTAGCCTGAGAGAAGGATGCAGCCCTTGTCATCCCCCTTCTGCCTCTTCCCCTCTGCTGAAAAGGAGGAGGTGGCCTGGTAAAAAGGCATGCCCCTGCCAGTCCTAGATTGCTGCCTTTGAGGGGTGGTCTGCTTTTCTTTGGCTGCAGCACTCCTATATGTGGTCTTGTATTTGTCCATCTTTTTCATATAAGTTTCTGTTTGCTCCCCAGAGAGTTACCAGTGACAGGAAAATCCCTGGGTATCCCAAGAAACTGGTACACCCGAGCCAAGCAAATCTCATGGAAACAGATGTAGCCATAACGCTAGAATGATCATTTGAGTCCACAGCAGCATGACACTGGACCTTGGAAGCTTCAATGCCATCCATAGCCACCTGCTCCAGCTCTTTGACCATCTGGGGAGGGGCATTTTTAGCCAACTCCAGAATCTTATCCCTAGACTTCTGGTATCTGGCTGTATATGCCATATAGTTGGATTGCCCGAGTCCCAAAGAGCATGCCAAGTACTGTTTCTTAGCCATGGCATCCACTTTCTTGGAATCCTTATCTGGGGGTGAGATGCCAGCAGAATATTAGCCTTGTCACAGGCTGCAGCTTGCGCTACCCCAACATGGCTGCAATGACTGGTAAGGAATTCCGTTCCAGGGCCTGACAGAGCAGACCTCCTATCCATCTTCTAATCCATAGGAGGTATGGATGTTGGAAGTTGTACTATTTTTTGGGTCAGTTACCCCAAGGACTTGTGCAGAGGAATAGACACCCTTTTGGACTCTGGGATATCCATCATCTCAACATAGTCATGATCCTCCCGATCCTATTCAGCTTCTTCCACTGGGAGCTCAACAGTCTCAGCCACCTTCTGTAAAACAAGAAGTGGGAGGGGGACTCAAAGCCTGGGAAGAGACACTGGAAGGCCTGGCTTGGGAGATGTCAGGCTCAACAGGTTCATCTAAGCCTTCATGATCTTCGTCTCCTTCCCATTCGCCCTCATAGAATGCTTCAGGGTCATAGTAAGAAGCAGGTAAGTCCAACCGAACATCCAAGTAGGTTCAGTTGGAACCAGGCAAAGTGACTGCACAATAGCGATCGCTTTGACCATCTCGTTGATGGTCGGAACATGGGGACCGGGATCCGAACCGCCAGACTTGTGTTTTCTCTTTGCAGGAACCAATTCCGCAGAATCGGTTCTCCTCTTGCCCAAGGGGGCATCGCCCCGGTCAGTGGGCACCCCCTCAGATTCAGTTGGGACCTAAACGGGCTGGCCATCCAGGTCAGCGGATTTTTCGTCTTCCCTTTCCTTCAGCCTACTTAAGCATTTTTCAGCATTGGCTTTAGGAACATTTTTGCAGATTTGGCAGTCTTCCTTGAGGTGGTCAAACCCCAGACAAACGCAGATGAGGTGGGGGGGGGGGTCAGCCTTGGCAAAGGCCTCCCCACACTCAATGCACTGCTGAAACCCAGTGGGTCCAGTTTTCTTTTTGGGTTTCTCAGACATGCCTCAATAAAAGTTACCCTAACCAACGTTCAAGTCAGGCAACTATTAAAAAAAAAAATATCAGTTCCAACAGTATCACCAGTTGGATGACAAAACCCCAGAAAATCGTTTTTTCAGGAACCGATAAGATATCTGAAACCACACACAAAATGTAATTTTATTTAAATAGACTACTTCGGTTCCCAACAGGACTGACTGGGAAGAAACCGAACCGAAAAACAATTTCTTCACAAAAAACACACTACTACCTACTAATACACTTACTGTACCGGGACAGAGATGTGAACACTGAAAACAAAGAAACTTTGGAAAAACAGACCAGTTTTTTACCATGACCGAATTGAAGGAGAAGATCTCCGGAGCGACTTCTCAGGCAGAGTAAAGAATCTGACAGTTACACTCAGGAATGCCTGGGACGAAAGTTTGAAAACCAAGCTCGAGCTCAACGTTCTATGCCTTGGCACAGAGTTGACCCTTTCCTCTCCAGAGCAGTTCAAGTGCTGGAGCTAACTGCATAGTCAGAATACAGCAAGACTTCATGTTGTATGAATGGAGAAGATAAATCCATAGAATGTATACCGAAGTCCACCTAAATGTTTTTCAAAGTTTTCCTCAAGTCTGCAGCTCTTTAAAAGCCTTGTAAGAGTTAAAGAACATAGAAACAGTTTTTGATGGCAGATAAGGACCACTTGGCCCACCCAGTCTGCCCATTTCCCTACCTATTGGATAAGCTGCAGAGCCTAGCTAACCAACAGACTACTACTTCCTAACCCCCACCACAATTGCCTTGTCTGTCCAATGTATTCTTGAATGCCCCCATTTTTGACCCCACAACCTCCTCAGGAAGACAGTTCCATGCATTCACCACCCTTTCCGTGGAAAAATACTTCATGTTGCCCCTGAGCCGCCAGCGCCCCCCCCCCCGATCTTTAAATTGTGCCTTGTTCTTGCCAACATCTTTTTTTCTTAAAGATGCTGTCCTCTTGGACTTAGATTCCCTTGAGGTACTTGAGCGTTTCTACCATGCGCCCCCTCGAGAATATACATATTACACTCCTTTAGACTCTGCGTTTGGCTTCTGATGCAGACCCTACACCATTTTAGTTGCCCTCCTCTGGACTGCCTCATCCTTTGTTGGAGACAGGGTCTCCAGAACTGCATGCAGTACTCCAGATGGGGTCTCACCAACTGTCTGTACAGAAGGATAACTTCCTGTTTTCTACTGGTGATGCCTCTCCCTATACATCCCAGTATCCCCCCAGCCCTCCTTACTGCCTTCTCACATTGCTTGCTTACCTTTAGGTCATCTGATATGACTACCCCCAGGTCCCTTTCCATTTTTGTTAGTACCCCCTTTTCTGGACTCTTCCCCTGGGTTTTTGTTTCCCAGGTGCATTACTTTGCATTGAATCTGACACTTTTGACCATTCCTCCAACCTTACCAAGTCCCTTCTCATCCTTTTCACCCCCCTTGTGTATCAACCCTGTTGCAGATCTGTGTGTCATCTGCAAAGAGGTATACTTTTCCTTCCAGTTCCTCTGCAATGTCACTTGAACATTATAAAGTACTGGTCCCAGTACTGAATGCTGTGGTACCCCACTAGTAACCCCCTTCTTCGGAGTGGACTCAGTTTACTATTACCCTGTGTCCTGTTGTCCAGCCAATTTTTTTTTACCCAGGCTACCACCCTGGGATCCACTCCCAGGCTGGCCAACCTGTTTATTAATTCTTCATGTGGGACTGTCAAATGCCTAGTTAAAGTCTAGGTAGGCAATGTCCACAGCCCCTCCCTCGTATACTACTTGGTCACCCAGTCAAAAGAAAAGTACAGTTACATAAGAACTTACCGTAACAGTAGATCTTCAAGAACAGCTCTTGCAGCAGGTAACACCATTAGGACTGAAGCCAGCAGGCATCAGGACCCCGCGGAATTCTTCTAGCTAGCTATCTTCAGCGGGGACCACCCCCAACGTCAGGCATAGTACATAAGGGGCGGTCCTGCCAGATTCCCCAGTTCTTCTGCCGGAGACTCCGGCCGCGGGATGACATCAGAATGGGAGACCGAGGATCCGCCATCAAAAGATAAAGGGTGTAAGCCATGCCTCCTCCAAGGGGGAATGGTGGGTGGGAAGGTACCTGCTGCAAGAGCTGTTCTCGAAGATCTACTGTTACGGTAAGTTCTTACGTAACTGTACTATCTTACTTAGAGATACAGCTCTTGCAGCAGGTAACACCATTAGGACAGATTTCCAAGCAATGGCACCTGTAAGCATTCTGGGAGGAGGAAACTAGGAGAGATCTTTAAACAAGTCCTGACTCTAGGACAGGAGACCCTGTAGCACGGCCAGGCCGAAACCGGCTCTCCGCCATAATGTAATATCCAGGCTATAATGCCTAATAAATGTGTGCACAGAGCTCCAAGTAGCTGCGGCACAAATGGCAGAGGTGGAGACGTTACGTAGTGCTGCAAAAGAGGTAGCCACTCCCCTTGTCGAGTGGCCCCGGACTGTACCCGGGAGGGGCTTCTGTTTGCTGTCGTAGCAAAATGATACACTGAACAAGCCAGCGAGAAAGAGTCTGCTTTGAAACTGGTTGGCCCAGCATCCTCTCAGCGAAGGAAACGAATAACTGCTCCGACCTGCGAAGCTGTTTAGTTCTGTTCAGGTAGTACCTTAGACAGCGGTGAACATCCAGGGTGTGAAGCAACACCTCTCCTCTATTGGAATATTTGGGAAAATACACAGGCAAATCGATGTCCTGGTTGAGGGTGAGAGCAGAGACCACCTTAGGCAAGAATTTTGGATTCGTCCTCAGAGACACACTGTCCTGGTGGAAAATTAAATAAGGCTCCCTGCACATGAGAGCGTGAAGCTCGGAAACTCTCCTTGCTGACGTGACAGCAACTAAAAATAACGTTTTCCATGACAGAAAACGCAGCTCGCAATCCGCGGCAGGTTCAAAGGGGGGAAGCGTGAGTTGTTCCAGGACAAAGAGTAAGTCCCACAGAGGAACTGGATCCTTAATGGGTGGCCTAAGGAGCAACACCCCTCTCAGGAAGTCTCGAGAGGCATCAAGCTGTGCCACTGTGCGCTGTCCCACCGGGAAGTGGTAGGCCGAAATTGCGCAGAGGTGCACTTTAATAGAGGAGTAGGTGAGACCCGAATGGAATAGGAAAGCAGGTATTCCAGCACCACTTTCACGGGCATCCTAGAGGAAAGGCGTGCTGCGACCACAAGCAAAACAGCGCCATTTCATGCATGCGCACGCCGATACTAGCCGGCTTTCTGGCTGCAGAAAGAACTTCCGCCATCTCATGAGAGACCCCGTGTTGCAAAATGGCTATGTCTCTAGGAGCCATGCATGCAAGTTCAGTGAGTGTAAGTCCGGGTGGACCAGTGAACCTTTCTCCTGAGACGAGATGGGAGCTGAAAGGCAACGGGATTGGAGGTTCCCGGGACAGCTGCGTTAGCAAGGGGAACCAGATCTGTCTGGGCCAGAAAGGGGCTACCAGGATCATTGTTGCATGCTCCCTGCGCAGTTTGAGAAGAACTCTCTGGATCGAAGGGAGGAAGGCGTAGAGGAATCTGTCCGCCCAGGAGAGGGACAACGCGTTCTCGCCAGAAAACACCAGGCCCTGGATCTAGCAAGCAAAAATTGGGCAATTTTGCATTGGATGGGGAAGCGAATAAGTCCAGTTCTGGAGTGCCCCATCGAAGAAACAGATCCTCTGCTACCCCCCTTGAAGTTCCCACTCGTGGACCCTGGCCTGGGAACGACTCAGGCCGTCTGCGACTGTGTTGTCCACTCCAGGAACGTGAACTGCAATCAGGCTCGCGCCGTGTCAGATTACCCAATCCCACACTCTCATCGCTTCCCTGCAAAGGGGGTGAGTGTGCGCACCTCGTTTGTTGAGGTAATACATCACCGCCGTATTGTTTGTTTGAAGCATAAGAGTACTCGGCAGGATTTCTGACTGAAAGGCCTGCAGGGCGTAGAGGACCACCCTCATCTCCAGAATGTTGATGTGGAGATGAGCTTCTTGAGGGGTCCACATTTCCTGGGACCTCACCCCGTTCAGGTGTGCTCCCCACCCCAGCCCTGAGGCGTCTGTGGAAAGAATCACTTCCGGAGACGGCGCTGTGAATGGAACACCCGCAGAGAGTGTTCCTGGATCTAGCCACCACTGCCAGTCTCGAATCACAGCATTCGTGATTCTGACCGGCTGCTGCATGTGGTCTTGCCTTTGGTCCCACTACACCTTGAGCATCCACTGAGTTACCCGCATGTGGAGCCTTGACAAAGGGACGGTTGGAATGGCTGCAGCCATGTTTCCGAGCAAACGAAGGACCAGCCTGGCAGGGGCAGTCTTAGATCTGATGCGTTCCGCTCTTTCGCCGGGAAGAAATGCTTTCCCTTGGACGGTGTCCAGAACTGCGCCTATGAACTGCAGCTTCTGGGACGGTACAAGGAGAGACTTCTCGTAATTGATTAGGATGCCCAGAGACTGGAACAGAACCTGGGTGCTCTGGATAGCCAGCAACAACACCTCTCTGGAGGCAGCCATGAGAAGCCAATCATCCAGGTACGGGAACACAGTGGCCCTGTCTCCTTAAAGACGCTGCCACGACTGCCATGCACTTGGTAAAGACCCTGGGGGCCGATGACAGTCTGAACGGAAGAGCTCGGAACTGAAAGTGGTGGCCGAGAAACTTCAAGCGCAGGAACCTCCTGTGCGCTTGAGCCACAGGGACATGCAGGTAGGTGTCCTGCATGTCTAGAGATGCCAAGAAGGCGTCCTTCTTTAGCATGGGGATGAGACCCTGAAGGGTCACCATGCGAAATCGTTTGTAGGCGACCGACATATTGAGGTCGCTGAGGTCCAAGATTGGACGGAGGTCCCCTGATTTCTTTGGAACCAGAAAGAAGTGGGAATAGTATCCGGATCCTATCTGGTTCTCTGGAACATACTCCACCGCTCCCTTTTGCAGGAGCGCGAGAATTTCTTGCCTGATAAGCAATTTGTGCTGACCCGAGTAACGGGAGAGCAGAGGAGGCCTCGAGGGTGGCTTGTCTGCAAATTCTATAAAGTGGCCTCTTTCGACCAACTGAAGGACCCACCTGTCGGTGGTTATGGACTGCCACCCTGGCAGGTAGTCCGCAATGCGACCCCCGACCTTGATGTCCCGCTGATCCTGAGGGGCGGGGGCTGAGCCGGCTTAGCTGGACGCCGACTCCGGCCTGTGGACAACTTTCCCTGGGTTTTGCCAGAAAAGGAGCCCCTCTGTTGTGGTCCAGTGCGGGACTGCTGTCTCTGCGTCCGGCCACGAAAACTGCTTTGGTTCCTACGAAAGGAACTAATCCTGGGTCGGTACATTGCCTGGACCGACCTTACCACCTTCTTGGAGTTGGTGAGGACCTTCTCAGAGGATTCACCAAAAATGAACTTCTCCGCCAAAAGAGGCGTCCAGGATGTTCTTCTGGATGTCCGGGGTGAATCCGGAGACACGGAGCCATGAGTGTCTCCGGAGGCATATGCCCAAAGCTGCTGCTCTGGCCGAGGAGTCCACGGAATCGTACGTGGCTCGCAGCACCCGAGTTCCCACATCCGAACCCGTACGGAGGAGTTGCAACATCTCCTTCTGCTCACCGTCTGGCAACTTGTCCGCCAGATCTAGTCCCTGCTCCCACAAGGCATTTTGGAACTGTACCATGTGGATTAAGTAGTTCAGGGATCTGATGGCCCAAGTAGCGGAAGCATACGAGCGCCTGCCCATAGCGTCCAGCTGTTTGGACTCCAGGTCTGGTGGCAGGGTGCTCAAATGTTGCAGTCTCTGGTATCTGTCATGAGAGGCTGTTATGACCAGAGAATCGGCCAGAGGATGTGAAGCCAAGTACTGGTCCTCCTTAGGGGCCTTGTACAGGTGGTCAGCTTTCTTCAGCATCGTCGGGAGCGAGTGTGGACACTTCCACGCTACCTTGGTGACGTCCACGAAAGTGTCCACCAAGGGTGGTACCACCACAGGCTTAGGATCTTTCTGCCAAAGATATCTGGCGAGGCGTAATCTCTCTGGGTCTAATTCTTCCGCATCCCAGCCCATGTTCTCTTTGATATGCCTCATGATCTCCGAGAATGATGGGTCATCCGAAGGAGATCTAGGAAGTTCACGTGGGTCCGGAGAAGGGATGTCGATCGGAGAGGGGGATCCCGTGTCCTCCGTCGAAGGCGAAAGGCGGAGTCTTCTGGGTCTCTTAGGGCTGGATGACCCTGAAAAAGATCTAGACAGAGGTCTCCTTTTGTCTGGTCTCCCCCTAGGAGGATCCACAGGCTCCGGGAAGTACTCTGCCTGCAGCCCCGGAGTAGAGGGCGAAGGGGCCGGTAGGGTCGCAGGTGGTGGAGGAAGAGGAAGTGGTGTGGGAACCACATCCTTTTTTATGGTGTCCCACCAGTAAGAACAACTCCTTGACCTCAGATATGGTGAGGCCCGACGACGGACCGGGCGCCGATGGTCGGTCGTCGGCTCCCCAGGGGTCTCAGGTTCCGGCGAGGGTTCCCTGGGGGGTGCAACAGGACCGGGTTCGCCCGTCTGGTCCTCGGACTGGGTCAGCTCCTCCTCCGTAATAGTCTCCTGACAGACGTCGGTGGGAGGCGTTGGGGTCCTCTTCTCAATGGGTATGGACGTCAGTCCCCCGGCCGACGACCGAGAAGACGTAGGCCTAACCGGCAACGGGCGTCTGGCAGTCGACAGTTTCTGGGTCCTATGGTGTATGGCCGGCGTCAGACGAGCCGGCGCCGGGACCGACTTCTTCAAGGAGGTAAGCTCTTTGGTCTTCCTCTGGGGAGGAGGAGGCACACCTGACGTCGGGTTCGGAAAGGCGGGAACCAGACTTGTGGTGATGGCGGTCCCCCGACTTAGCCAGGGCCTTAGAAGAGGAAGATGAGGAAGGCTTTGAGGTCTTGGCCTGAGAAACAGAAGAGGAACCCGGAGGGGTCTTCACCACTGCGGGGGGAGACTGAGAACGGGCCCGGGAAGGAGGGTGTCGTGGTCAGGGCCTAGGCACCGGACCCTTGAACGGGATTTGCTTCCCACAGGCGCACTCCGAAGGATGGCCTTCAACGGAGGCTGGAGAAGACAGACGGTAAAAGCCAAAAAAATACAGGTTACTCACCTGTAACAGGAGTTCTAGGAATGGTATATCTGTTGTTCATCTACACTTATTGGCAGGTTCCTTGCCGCTTTAAATCTTGCCGGAAGGTCTTCAAGCTGGCTCCTCCCACCCACCCGGGTGGTAAAACTCTCAGCTTCGCCCCATGACGCCAGATCCGGCCCGCTGGAAGCTCAGGTTGTGCGTCGAAGCCGGGGAGGTCGGGTGGACGAACAACATATACGATTCCTAGAACTCCTGTTACAGGTGAGTAACCTGTATTTCTAGGGACATGGATATGTTGTTCATCCACACTTATTGGCAGACTCCTAGCAGTTCTCCGGGAGGAGGGAGACAAAGCACCCCAATACTTACTTGGGAAATAAGGACTGGAGAACCAAGGCCCCAAAACCAGCATCCCAGCGTGACTCAAGGTCGATGTGGTAATGGGTAATAATGGTGTATGCTGACTTCCAGGTAGCAGCCCTGCAGATTTCCTGGATAGGGATGTCCTGGAAGCAGCCACCGATGCAGCAGTATGACGGGTAGAATGAGCTCTTATCCCTCTGGGAGGCTCCATGCCCGCCAACTTATAGCAGAGATCTATGCAGGAGGTGACCCACCTGCCTATCGTCCGCTTGGCTGCAGGTCTGCCAGGTGCGGCTTTAGCGTAGGTGACAAACAGCTGGTGAACCTCTCCCGAATTTCAGCCGTGCGCTCCTTATAATAAGCGGCGCCTTCTAGGGTCAGAGTATGGAGCCTATATTCGTCTCAGGTGTGATTGGGGTAGAACACCGCAGAGTCAGCACCTGGTTAAGGTGAAACTGACACCACCTTTGGAAGGAATTTCGGGTGGGGACGAGGACAACCTTGTCCCTGTGGAAGACCAGGTAGGAGACTCGATGCAAAGCGCTGGAGCTCTCCCATCCTTCTGGCTGACGTGATAGCCACCAAGAAGGCGGTCTTCCACGACAGGTGAGAGAGATCACACCTGTGCACTGGTTCAATGGCTTGCCCATGAGCTTGCCAGTACCAGCAGTAAATCCACCGGAGGTGGAGGGGTTCTGCACCGAGGGAAATGATCAAGGCCTTTGAAAAGTGCCCGACCACCTTTTCTCTGCCGACTGCTTCCCGGCCCGCGCCTGCAAGCAGAGATGGCTGCCAGGTGCATCTTTAGGGTCGTCGACCTAAGCCCTTGACTAGAAAGGGACCATAAATAGTCCAAAATGCTTGCCACAGAACAGGAGGAAGGGTCCAAGCCCTTGCCCTGACACCAAATGGAGAATCTCTTCCATTTGAAGGCGTAGCATTTTCTGGTCGACTCCTTCCGGGACGCCTCAACAACATTGAGGACCTCGTCGGAAAGACCCAAGGCCTGGAATTCTAGCCGCTCAGGAAACAGGCCGTCAGGTGCAGGGATTGAAGGTCCGGATGGAACACCTTCCCCTGATTGACTGAAAGCAGGTCCGGGCGAGCTGGAAGCTACCTCGGGAGCCTGGAGCTGAGGCTGAGGAGATCTGGATACCAGAACTGGCAGGGCCAGTCTGGGGCTATCAGGATCACCTGCGCCTTGTCCCTCCTTGCTTTGAGAAGCACCTTGTGAATCAAGGGAAATGGGGGAAAGGCATAGAAGAGGCCCGGGGTCCACAGCCTCGAGAAAGCATCCCCCTGCAGCGAGCCCTGCTGAGGGGGGCGGGCATGAACAGCTCAGCTTTGCGTTCTCCTGAGGCAAACAGGTCCACCTGAGGTGTGCCCCAGTGGGAGAACAGATCTTGTACTACCTCCAGCAGGAGAGACCATTCGTGAGATGCAGCCCCTATCCGTCTCAGGGCATCGGCCAGGGTGTTGGAGGCTCCTGCCACATGAATGGCTAGGAGATCCGCCTCCAGGCTGCGCACGAGTGACCAAATGCGGAGAGCTTCCTTGCATAGAAGCATGGAGCGTGTCCCGCCCTGGCGGTTCAGGTAGCACATGGTCGTGGTATTGTCCGTCTGGACTCGGACCACTTGACCCTGGAGAAACGGAGCAAAGGCGGTGAGAGCTAGGCGGACCGCTCGGAGCTCCAGCAGGTTGATGTGGCATCGGGACTCCCGCGGGGACCAGAGGCCGTGCCAGTGTTCCCCAGATGGGCACCCCAACCCATCAGGCGCATCGGTCAATAGAGGACCGTCGGCTCGGGCGGACAAACGGATGCCCTCCTGCAAATGGAATGAATGGTCCACCACTGGAGGCGTTCCACATCTCCTGGGTTACTATCACTAAGCTGGTCCAAAGGATCGCAGCGTTGTGACCACTGGTGGCCAGTCGCCACTGAAGGGCGCATGTGCCAGCAAATGCTGAACCACGCTGGTACAGGCCGCCATGAGACCCAGAGGCGCAGGAGTCCCGGGCAGGCGCGGTGCCCAACCAGAAATGATTGGGCAAAGGAGGCAGAACCTCGGCCCTGTCCGGCGGAGTCGTGCTCTGGCTCAGAGAGAGTCGAGCTCTGCCCCGATGAACAGGATCCCCTGCTTTGGCTCGAGTTCCGACTTGGCCTCGTTGATGAGAAGACCAACAGAGCAAACCTGGAGGGCCAGATTCTGGACCGCCCACCTCCTGCCTGGAGGAGGCTGCCATCAGCCAATGCCCAGGTAAGGGTACACCCGACCCCTCGCAAGAGGAATGCTGTCACCACTGCCATGCATTTGGTGAAGACCCTGGGAGCTGGAGATAAGCCGAAGGGCATGGCTCGGGAACTCGAGGATCCCTCCGCTGTCAGCGGAGAATCGCCCGATGACGGGACGGATAGGGACGTGAAAGAACGCGTCCTGTAGGTCCAGAGAGCAGAACCACACGCCGTGTTCCAGAGATGGTATTATCTGCGCCAGAGTGACCATTCTGAAGGTTCGAGACCTTAGGAACTTGTTCAGGTCATGTAGGTCGAGAATGGGGCGCCAGCCCCCCGTCCGTTTCGGAACCAGGAAATACCTGGACACGAACCCCGGGTCTGAAGGGGGTCCCTCCACCTCCGTGATCACCTCCTTTTGGAGGAGGAGAGCGATGTCGGCTCGGCGAGCCGCCAGTGAGGCTGCGGACCCCGAGGTGCGACGGCTCTGAAGGGCGGGGCCTGCTCGAATTCCAGAGGTAGGCCTTTTCCCACCACCTCCAGTACCCACCTGTCCGTGGTAACAGTGGACCAGGCGGAAAGGAAGTGTCTGAGCCGTCCCCCCACGGGGGGAACCAGGGGTGAGGTGACAGGGATGGGGGCGACACCCCTCAGCCCGTCACTGGGCAGGCTTGGAGGAGGGACCGGCCGAGAACCTCCTGGGCCTTTACCTCCCTGCTTCCTGTTGGAGGAAGCCGACGGCTTGGGCTTGGGATACCAAGGTCGAGCCTGCTGGCCCCGACGTTGCTGGCCAGGCGCACAAGGATGAAAGGGCTTAGGCTGTGGCTTGCGCCTTGTCCTTCTGAGCGGAAGAGACAGAGTCCAAGGTAGCATTGGACTTCTCGATCCTCTGCAGGTGACCTTCCACCCCAGGGCCGAAGAGGTCAGTCCCCAAAAAGGGAACATCCGCCAACTTGTGCTGGGTATCCAGTAAAGGTGGATATCCTCAGCCAAGCCCGGCTGACGCATGCCTCACTGCGCCGCCACAGACCTGGCACATGGTCCCCGATGTCTAACGCAGTCTGGAGCTGCTGTTTAGCCACTGCCCTGGTCCCGCACCTGCCTGACCGTAGTCTGCAGATCTGCGGGAAGATGAGGGACAACCTCATCCAGGGAGCCCAACAGGGCGTGAGAAAAATGTGCCATGAGGACGGCCGAACTGGCCCGATGAAGGCAGAGAGAGGACGCAGCATAGACTTTTCGCCCGGCATAATCTAATTTCTTGGATTCCTTGTTGGGAGGTTTGTCCACATCCCTGGCGTTCCCGGCACGCCGGAAAACGCTGGTCGGTAACCAACTCCTCGGCCGAGGGGTGTTCCGAAAAACCGGACAGGGAACCAGTAGGGACCGCATACTTCCTGGCCGAAGGCGCAGGGCAGGAAGCAAGACGCTGCCAAAGTTCCAAGGCCGGACCCACTATGGCTTCGGCCACCGGAAAGGCCTCCGTAGGAGAATCCCCTCGGTCCAGAATCTCCGTGAGGGGATACCTGGCCCGTTTAGAAACTGGTTCGAGCTTCATCCCGGTGGACTCAGATGATTCGAAGCAACCCTAAGAAGGACGAAGGGCTATCGTCCATTGACTGTCCTCCCGAGGACTCCAAGTCTATGCGCTTGGAGAAGAGGGAGGAACCATCATCGGACTCAGAAGAGTCCTCAAAGAGCTGCCTCGGCCCTTAGCCACCCTCCACCTGCCGAGGTTTATCGGGAGTGAGGGTGACCGACAGCCTATGGGGCAAACCCAAAGCCGACCGAGAATTTTGGTCGGAGCCCCAACTAATGGCTGTGGGGGTGGAGGTTCCACCAGAATCGGTGGGGCAGCTGGAATTGGCCGAACAACCGGCCTGAGAACAGGCTCCTCGACAACGAGGGGTTGTTTCGGCTGCTCCGGTGACCGCCACTTAATGGCCGGGGAAAACAACTGGGTCGGCTTATTCCCGGTCAAAAGGAGCTGTTGCCACATAAGTTCCTCGTACCTCCGACGCAACTTGCGCGAAGCCTCCCCTCGATCCGAGGAAGGCCGGTAGCGCCCGCTTGCATGATGCGAGACCGCTATGTGGCCGGGATCGGTTGGACCGCGAGGATGTCCGGACAGAGTCTCGACTAGGCTGAGGAAGGCGAGATAAGTGTCGGAAATCAGCACCCCCTCGGCTCGGACGATCCACAAGGCTCCGGAACCGGAGGCACAGAGCGAGCCGGACGGGATCCTCAACTCCACCGAGAGAGGGTTCTCAGCTTCTCCAGCCGATAACCGTCCAGCAGTCGAGAAAATCTCGACGCGTCGGCGAGATCTCTGCCAACTGGCCTGACGGGGACACCGTGAAGCCAGTGGCTGAAGCTGAGGGGTCGACCGACAAGGGGAGGGGGATCTTTCCCGCTCCCAAGAGTGTCGACGGAGAGACTTACTTTTGCTCTTTTTGGACCTGGAAGAAGGTCCCGAAGAAGTTGGACCCTCACCTTTGGTCGAGACGGTCAGACAAAGCTCCTCCGAAATCCGGGAGTCAATTTGTCCATCGCAGCCGCGAGGAGAAGACGACTGAAGTCTTTTTGCAAAAACTTTTAAATTTCAAACTTTTCGAAGAATTAGGAACCAGTCTTAAGCGCAACGCGTTAAGGAGGGAACCTGAGCTTCCAAGCGGTAAGGAAGATCTGGCGTCATGGGGCAGAGCCGAGAGTTTTACCACCCGGGTGGGTGGGAGGAGCCAGCTTGAAGACCTTCCGGCAAGATTTAAAGCGGCAAAGAACCTGCCAATAAGTGTGGATGAACATATCCATGTCCCTAGAACTTTCCCGAAGGAAGAACTTAGAGTGTCGCAGCGCTACAAAGCAGGCGAAGGGTGAGAAACATGCAAGTCGACAGCAGGAAAGAACTGGGGAATCTGGCGGGACCGCCCCCCCTTATGTACTACGCCCGACGTCGGGGGTGGTCCCCGCTGAAGATAGCTAGCTAGAATTCCGTGGGGTCCTGACGCCTGCCGGCTTCAGTCCTAATGGCGTTACCTGCTGCAAGAGCTGTATCTCAAAGTAAGATTAGATTTTATTCATGTGACATGACCTTCCCACTGTGAATCCATGCTGCCTTGGGTCCTGTTCCCTGCTGGCCTCTAGGTACTCAATTCTTTCTTTCAGAAGCGATTCTATCATTTTCCCCTACCATAGAGGTCAAACTAACAGGTCTATCATTTCCTGCCTCTGCTTTGCTCCCACTTTTGTTAAGGGGAATCATATCCATCCTCCTCCAATCCTCAGGTACCACACCATCCTCCCAGGATTTGTTAAAAAGAGTAGTCAGTGGTGTCACTAGTTCTCTAAGGTGAATCCCATCAGGTCCCATTGCTTTGTCCACCTTCAGTTTTAGTTCTTCTTTCAGAACCCTTCCTTCTGTGAATGAACTAGTATTGATCCACCTTATCCAGAGTGCTTCTATTGACTGGATTAGGTACCTCCCTCTTTTGTCAATTACGGAGCAGAAGCATTCGTTTAGTATTCTTGCCTTTTCCCTGTCACCCTCTGCCCACCCACCTTCCCCTTTATTAAGCCACACTATCCCTCCCTAGTCTTTTTTTTGCTCCCTAATGTACCTATAAAACGTTTTATCCCCCTTAGAGTTGGCCATCTTTTCCTTGGTTTGGGCCTTTGCTATTCTGCCTTCCTCGCTTCCTTCTGCTTTAACTGGTACAGTTCTCTGTCCTGCTCCTCCTGTTTCCTTATACTTCCTAAATGCCATCTTTTTCTCCTTAAAGGAAAACTATACCCAAAACTTGAAAAAAATATATGTTGTGCAGGATGTTTTAATTTGTATGTGAAGTTCTAGTGTTTCCTTCCCTCTGACTGGTATTAGGAGTTTTTCCTAAATTAGCCTGCTAGCTTTAGGGTAGTTTTACGACCCCTGGAGATCTCCATATCAAATAGCTTTATTGTATTTCTTTGTCCTACAATGCACCTTGTTTCATGTGATGGTGATGTAGCAGAACATAAATCCAGCAGAAAGCATTGCATTACAATCAGTTCACAACAATAGAGATGGCTATATTTTAAAATCTGTAGAATTCAGCTTGGTGACCACCCTCATCATAAAGGTTTTACTGCCCTGAAAAACTTTGCTGCTAGTAATTTTTGTGCAACTTCTAAAGCTTCCAAGATATTTAGTTTGTTTGGCATGTGTGTGCTGAATGTTGGGTCTCTTACATCACAGTCACATGAGACTAGATGCACTGTGGGAACAAGAAATACAACTAGGCTATCAGGTATGAAGATCCCCAGGGGTCGTAAAACTAGTATAAAGCTAGCAGGCTAATTTGGGAAAAACTAATACCAGTCAGAGGGAAGGAAACACTAGAACTTCACATACAAATTAAAACACACTGCACAAAACATTTTTTCAAGTTTTGGGTGTAGTTTTCCTTTAACCTTCCCCACCACCTCTTTTGAGAACCATAGTTTTTCCCTTCATTTTGATTTGCTTCACACAAGGGCTTGTTGCTTCTGTGATGGCAGCTTTGATGTTTCCCCATTGTTCCTCCACCCCTTCTTGCCCGTTTGCTAGCACTTTTCTGAGGCACTCTCCCATTTTGCCAAAGTCAGTCCTCCTGAAGTTCAGTACCCTCATTTTTGTATGGCTTGACTCTACGGCTGTGTTTATCGTGGACCGCACTGGTGATCACGTGTTCCAAGATGGCTACCTACTTCTAAATCGGAGATGCTCTCCATCCCATCTGAGGACCAGGTCTAAGACTGCTCCCTCCTGAGTGGGTTCCAACACTAGTGGTCTGAGGCATGCCCTCTGTAGGGCATCAAGAATGACCCTGCACTTGGATGCGACTGCAGCAAAGGTGCTTCAGTTAACATCTGGCATATTCAAGTCCCCCATCAATATCTCCTTTTCTGCCATCTTAAGGATACCTTCCATCATTTCTTTGTCCATTTCCTCCCAGAGACAGAGGTCGGTATACGACCCCCATGCAGACTGTGGTGCCATTTCCAGTCTCCAGGGTGACCCACAGTGCCTCCTCTCCCATTTACCCTTTAGTTCTGTTGTTTTAATCCCTTCCGCTGCTCCTCTTCTACCCTCCTGTAGATTGTGTACCCTGGTATGTTGACATCCCAAGTCATAGTTCTCTGTGTACCATGTTTCTGTGACTGCCACAATATCCAGGTGTCCTCTTCCATCAAGTCCACTAGTTCAGGGAGCTTGTTACCTAGACTACGGGTGTTGGTACTCACTGCCCTCCATTTTTTGGATGGCCATACCCCTTTTAGCCCCATCCGTCCTTACTGCCTTTTCCTCCATTTACCTGTCCTTCTCCCCATCAATTTCTCCATTTTGGTGTTTACTCCAGTAACTACCCTGTTTTGCTGGGGGGAGGAGCTTGAATTTTCCTGCTCCTTTTCAATGCCCCCCCCCCCCGGCTAGTTTAAATGCTTGCCAATGAAGCATTTAAACCAATCACCTAGGATCCTGGGTTCCCCTCGGACAGATGCAGCCCATCGTGCCAGTATAAGCCTGTATTCCTCCAGGTGCACCCCCAGTCCCCAATGAAGCCAAAACCTTGAGCTCTGCACCAGTTTTTCCAAACACTGATTGAATCACCCTAGCCTCACCCATGCTACAAACAGGCAGCACCTCTGAGGTTACTGTGCATGCTACTTGTCTAAGGCCCCTCCCCATCTCCACTACTCTGATCCCATTCCCAACCAGGCCATTTGTCCCTAGGTGGACAATGACGTCCAACTCCCTCCCCCCATGTAGCTGCTCCCACAATCTTAGGATTTGTTCCCTGTCCCTCCAAGCCATGGCACTACTTTACCTCCCTCCACCCCCAGTTCTACCCCAACATCTGAGCCACCCCCCCAATCAGGAATCATCTGCCCCTCCCCCGTGGGATCCCACACCACTCTCCTGCAAGTCTTTGTGGAGGTTCCCAGCATCCTCCTTCTTGGTCTCCACTGCGGGTGCCTCCATAGACTAACCACGCTCTGCCAGAATGGCATATGAATTGTGGAAAGGTACAACCAGAGGGATGCGCTTCTGTTCCACCACCCTACCCAAGTGCACTGTGGTCCAACCACTCCTTTTTTGGCAACCTCTGAGGCAGCGGTCCTGTTGATCCCTGGGTGGGAGAGGTAGTCACCCAAATCTTGTCCAACTCAGCCTGTCCTCCCTCAGCCCAGAGAGGTGCCTGCAGATGGGACACACCGCATACTCCAGAATGTCTCCTGGAAGACTGCCGCTCCACAGCCTTTGCACAGTACCACTCCCATCAAGTCTTATTTGTGGCCCCTCGACATTTGTATGCTTTCCTCTGCCTTTCTTTCCTTGCCTCTGTGCCCTTACAGCTCCTGCCCTTCCTGTTCTTGGACAGAAAGTTCCTGTATTCCTCAGTAGTCTCCTTACTTGCTGAGAAACCGACCTCCAGCAGCTAAGAGGCAAGGGAGATTCTTTTCTTCCTAAGATGGAGTCTTGTGCCTCTGATTACTCCCTTCCTGCTCCCAAACAGGAAATTCCTGTTGTCAGTCAAATCCAGTGCCCATAAAAGTGGAACTAAGGGTGGGAGAGCAGAGGGAAGGCTACAGTCCTAGTAGAGTTCTAGCGGATGACTCCTTCCTCTTGCTGCTCTCTGCCAAAAGCCAACTAGGGAAGTTTTAAATGCAGACACCTGGCTTTCTGCTGCCTAAGCCACACACCCCGATTTACAGCTCTCCACCTAGCTAACTGCACAGATAACCATTCCCTTCCCCCAACTCAGGCAAGCACACACTTTTTTTGTGCCCCCACCAACTGAAGGTCCCAATAGTAGAGTTCTAGTTCTTTAGTCCAAGTAGTAGTGTCCTAGCAGCTGCCTCCATTCTCTTGCTCTCTGCCAAAAGCTAACTGGGGAAGTTTTAAATGCTGTAACATCCGTACACTTCAATTCAGCAGTACTGCTGACTTTTCACTGCTAGAATTTCTTCCAGAACAAAATCTGAAACATAACAATTTTAGAAATCTGAAACCAAAGGAAAAAAGTGGCCATTCTAAATGAATACTTTACTGATCTTGTACCAGATTCTCATTTCAGAGTATAAGAGTTCAATAGTTAAGGTATATATAAATATATACACAGCAGAACAAGGTGCAGATACAACTTCCATTTACTTTCCAAAGCCAATTTAATGTACAGATCATTACAAATCAAGTACTGGAAAAGCTCTGTGCACAGTAGTGTTTCTCTTTTCTGAACTACAGACGGCTAGGAAAGCTGATCCACAGAAGAACAGTACAAAAGTATATCCATACTGCACTGAATCGATAGCCTGGCTTTTTCTTCAGAGCTTTGCAATTCTCATCTCAGATTCATATTTGTCATTTTTCCATTACATACAAAAAAGTGAACAGGTTTGTTGGCAGTTTGTTAGCAGAATCCATCATATTTTACAACATGACACTGCTTTATTGATAAAAATTTAACTACTAGATCAAGCATAGATCTGAATAAGTGAATAGTCTGCTGTAACAAATTCCCAACAATAATACTCTTAGAGTCACATGTTTTGCTACATAGGATTTTATTAGATTGTACAAAAGTCCATTTGCTGTTGTATTTGAACAGCAGCTTCCAAGCCTCTGCTCCCCGGATGTGGATAATGTCACAAATGCTGTAAAATTTCCCTATTGCTTTGCCACTAGTCATGTCTTACTTCACACCCTGGTGACGAGATCTCTCTTGGACTTGTACAAGTTGAAATATACTTAGGAAGACTAGACCTTTAAATGCAGAAAAACAGAAATTCACAAATTCAGAGAGTTAGATCAAGTTCCAAATCCCACATATTCATACCATCTTATTTGGAGAAAGACATTTCAGGGGATAAGGGAGCCAATTCACAACCAATCTGTCTGTTCCTATCAAGACCAAAAGCTGAAGTACTCCAAACTTTTCCAAATCTGTATTAGAAGTACAAATATACACAAATGTAGGGCAGAGTTTGTGAACTTAACCAAGCATTCCTTGACATG
This sequence comes from Neoceratodus forsteri, assembly GCA_016271365.2. Classification (NCBI taxonomy): domain Eukaryota; kingdom Metazoa; phylum Chordata; order Ceratodontiformes; family Ceratodontidae; genus Neoceratodus; species Neoceratodus forsteri. Next base: position 723,255,199 of record CM028137.1, on the reverse strand, counting down.
TCAAAATGTTATCTGGGAAATAATGTCCATCCCCTCAGGAAGACCAAGAACCAATGGTAATACATTACACAGTTGTCCATACTGTACATTTTAAAACGGATAACATCTGCAATATTTACAAATTTATAAACTTCTACTCAATATTAAGGATATTTAATGGAAACCATAAAGAATTGCAGCAAAACGTTAGGAAATTAAATCACAACTAAGGTACACAATTTATGGCTTCCCATTACATATTCTATTCCACTAATTGTCACCAAGACCAAAGCAAATCCCCAAAATTTTATAGCATGGGAGGGTCATGACATGGATTTATGGTTTGTCTCCATTTTGGGGGGGCGATTTGCATGCCGTGTAATTTGAATTACTGTAGGCCTTGTTACTTTTAAACAGACCTGCAATTCAGGTGCACAACTGTATAGAAAGATGCTACTATTAGAAAACTTGAACCATTTAAATTTCAAAGTACCCCACACCACAGTACTTTACATGTCCTTTAGCAGTACATAAATCACTGTTCCTGGCTAGGGCTGGTAGAGAGAAGCCACGCTTAAAATTACTTTGAAATCAACAGATTAAAGATCAATTTCTAATCAAACGTTAAGTAGCAGAGTCCAAATGTCTTTATTGTGGTTAGTTTTCAAATTAACACTACAGATTAGTAACAGTTCTGGATAATTCACTCCACAAATAAAACAGCATTTACCACAACCTGGCCCAAGAATCTCAAATTATACCAAATTTCTATTATTTAGCCAGATTTCAATATACTATCAACTCAAGTTCGGGGTGGGTGACTGCCAGAGCACAGTCTAAAGAGGCAGCTGTATGGGGCTACTTAGCTCTGATCATAAGGTGCTGAACTAACCATTTCCTAAGCTCACCTAAGGTGTAAGACACATAACTAAGTAGAGTAAGTTTATTTTATTTTATAAGCCTCTGCAGCTCCCCTCAGCTCAGTCATCTGCAGCTCCTGCACAGGATTACATGTAGGAAGGATGGGAGATGGACAGTCGGGTCAGTGTGGGCTTGCACATTGACACCAGTTTGCTCAGAAGCATACACCAGAGGATATTAAGGGAGCTGTGAAGGGAACTAGCAGCGCCTCTGGCAGCCCTTTTCAGAGAGTCAGTCAACAGGCGTGGTTCCAGAAGACCAGAGGAGTGTGCATGTAGTCCCACTGCACAAAAGCAGCAGTAGGGAGAAGGCGGGGAACTACAGGCCTATCAGCCTCACCTCAGTGGTGGGGAAGATCATGGAAACACTGCTGAAATAAATAGGGACACCTGAAATCCAGGGGTGCCCAGGATCTGAGGCAACACAGATTCACAGCAGTAAGGTCATATAAAACGAATCTAATAGATTTTTATTGGGTGACTAGGAAAGTTAAGCATGGAGGGGCGGTAGATGTCACCTACCTAGATTTCAGCAAAGCCTTCAACACTGTCCCACATAGAAGGCAGTCTACCAAGACTGGTAGTCTGGGCCTGGGACAATAGGTGATACACTGGGTTAATAACTGGCTGACAGATAGGAGGCAGAGTGTGGTGGTAAATGGGATTCTATCCAGGGAGAGGGGGGTGACCAGCGGAGTACCACAGGGATTAGTACTGGGCCTAGTCCTGTTCAATGTCATTAGTGATGTTACAGGGGCTAGGGTGAAAGATCTGCCTATTTGCAGACGACACCAAGATCTGCAACAGGGTGGACACTCCAGAAGGGGTGCAGAAACTGAAGAGGGACCTGGAAAAGCTTGAGATGGTCTGAGGTGTAGCAACTGAGGTTCAATGCAAAGTGCAAGATAATGTACCTGGGTAGAGGGAACCCTGGGGAAAGTTACAGGATGGGAGAGGGAGATGCTGACTGGCACCAAAGAGGAAAGGGGCCTGGGGTCATCTGATGACCTTAAGCTATCAAAGCAGTGCACAAAGACTATGGGGAGGGCCAGTGGCATGCTGGGGTGCACATAGGCAGGGGTAAAACTAGCAGGAGGCAGGAAGTGGTGATGCCATTGTATAAAACATTGGTAAGGCCTCACCTTGAGTACTGTGTGCAATTCTGGAGGCCACACTGGAGCAAGGACATAAAGGTGGAGGCTATCCAGAGAAGGGCGACAAACGGTGCAGGGCTTGCACCACAAAACATACGAAAGACTAGAGAACCTCAATATGTACTACTTACTGGTTGGAGAGAAGCGTGCAGGGAGACAAGATAGAAACTTTCAAGTACTTCAAGGGCATACACAAGGTACAGGTGGAGGATATTTTCCAATGTAGAAAAAGTATTAGAATGAGGGGGCACGATATGAAATTGGAGGGGGATAGACCAAGAGGTAATGTAAGTTTTTCTACACAAGGTAGTCGATGCTTGGAATAGTCTGCCACAGGAGGTGGTGGAGGCAAGCACAGTGGAGGGGTTTAAGCATGCCTGGGACAGGCATAATGAACCTTTAAAGGGGATGGAGTGATGAAAAGCCATTGATCACATAGGGTCAGTGGCTGCATACAATGTATAGGGGCTTATGAGCAGACTAGCTGGGAGTAGCCGTCCTCATCTGCCAACAATTTCTAGGTTTCTAAAAAAAAAAAAAAAAAGGGCAGCTCCAACTGCACAAGGTGACAGAGCAGAGCCTGCTGCAGTCCAAGATGAGCTCCTCCGCCCAGATGGTTTCCAAACTCTGGTCACTGGTGTCACTCAAGTGGCAGTTCTACAATCCCCTTTTTGATCAAACCATAAAAAAAAACACCTTGCTCAACTGGTTGTTGAAAACTGTGGGGTTTAAAAAGTCTCCCATCACAAGTGGGCAGAAAGGAGTTGAGAATCTAACATTTTAAAAACAAATGACAAGCCCAGGGTGGGGGCTGCAGAATCATTAACTGGTTTTACCCCCCCCCCCCCAAAAAATAAAACATGGCAGCACATTTGTCAAAGCACTGGGGTATCTTTTGCACTGTGGGTAATACGGAATAATTCCAATTAATGTTTGTAACAACTGCCTTTTCATTTTTTCTCAGAGTGCTCCACTTTTGGATTTGTCCACTGTTACCCCTACACTAGTGCACAACTGGCAGACCATGTCCAGTTAAGCTCCAGCAGTTTTCTGGACCTTTGTATACCAAGTCAGCTGTCCCAATCATGTTCAAAATCTGCTTCCAAAGCAATCATCTGTGGAAAAAAGAACTGATAGCCTGTTAAAGCAAAGAAATCTTATGAGGACAGTCACTGCAGAAACCAGGAAGAACCCCAAAGTCGCTGGAAAATGGTCACAAGTTGGGTAACAAGGTAATTAGGTGCTGCTCATGCAAAGCGTGCCTGAATTCTTGTTGCTGGACTCTCACCACATGTACTCCTGTGAGACTGCTGCAAAGCCTGCCAGATTTCTTGTTGCTGGACTCCCGCCATATGCACACCTGTGAGGCTGTTCAGGTTCTTAGTATATGAAGGATTAATTCCATTAGGCATAAAATCATTTCAGGCCTAAAAATGGGCAGAGTCAATGGTAACATCCAGAACAAAACTTACCAAAGAGTTTACAAAAAACACAAAAAGGGTACCTTTAACCTGAAGAAAATCCTGCAACATTACAGTTCTACAGTACAGTTTAATTTCAATGCCTTAAAGGCATGTTTTTCCAAATAATTGTTAGTTTGGAAGTATAACATCTATGTTAACACTGAAGGCAAAACACACAGTGTATACATTTTCACCCTTCCCAGACAGTAACAAGAAACATACACTAGAAGTAATTCAAACAGGTTCCTGGGAAGTTCACTCATTTTAATATTGACTTAAGATAAATACAATAAAAGAAAAAGCAACTGAACTGCATTTTTCTATTTTTATTTAATTTTTGTTTTCAAATCTGACGACAAAGGCCTCAAGTGAAATTTGTAGCGTAACATCCCATTCCCATTTGTGTCCTTTGTTAACTTGCCATACGACTTCCAACCAACATTCTGAATACCTGTCCAGAGAATACTTAGGCAGGCTTTGACACTGTTTAAAAAGTTACAATATGAAACCAACAAGCTGGCATAGAAAGTACAACAGAGGTAATGCACAGTTCGTTGCACCTGGCCACCAGGAATTCTGCTGGAAGTTGACAAGGCAGAATGGTATTTCGAAATCACTGGAGTTCCGCCACTTCAAGGTCTAAAGACTGTACTTTGTACAGAACTGAAAAGGGGGGAGATAAAAGTTTGATCCACTTTTTACATCAGATTCAGGAGATCCCAGATTTTGTGGGTCAGTGATTCAACATCCAATTTCTTCATACGATATTTTTGGAACACATTTTAATGCTACATTTCCCCACTAGGGGCTTACTCTAGGTACCCTTCAAGCTTACTTGCCCACACGGACTTCTGCCTGAGCAAATACATGTACCCTCCAAACCTGGTTGGGTTTTTGGACCCATAATTTTCCACAATAGGAATGTTTATGGCAAGATAAGTGATCAGTTCATACCAGAATTAAAAACCACAGTGATTGCGTTATACCAATTAGCCTGCATGACCGCTGTAAGAATCCAGCACGATTCAGAAAAAAAAAATCCAAAAGAAATGAGGTTTGTGAAGGCCATAGCTTTGGTGACGAACCAAACCAAATTTAAGATCTGTGACTGATCTGGACCTGAGCAGCCAACTCGAGCCATGTGATCCTCATTTATTTGGTCATGGCCTTGATGGCAACTGCAGCCTCCTCGTTCATAGCAGACAGGACTGAAATCTAAAAACAGACAAGCAGAAATGATTCAGTTAGCAATTCACTAGTTTCAAGTTTAGGGTGAACATTTCTTAAACCCCTACCTCCTTGTGGCACAGACTTTGTGCAAGTCTACTCTAAGAACCAACTAAATCCCACTTTCAATACTGCTGCAGTGAGCAGGACAACACTAATCTCAATCCACAGAAAGTGACACTGCCCCGAGCCTCAGCCACTCCAGAAAGGATGCTCCCAAGTTTGACTCACACAGCAGTATACTGCAACCAAATTACAAATATTTTACAAGATAGAAGCCACCCCTGCCCCAAAAAAAAAGGGAGACAGCAACAAACCACACACTAATGATTTGTGAACCAAAGGGCCAAACAGCTTTAGTTATAAAGGAAACCTCAGCTATAATAGCATCCCCCTTCTAAAGCTAGTCTCCCAGTTAGTTTTTTTTAGCTCTTCTTTTTATCCTTACCTTGACTGTAACACTGCTCCATGACATCTAGGAAAACTCTGCTGGCCCATTTCAGAGGCAATTGACCAAAATGCTTTCTCTATTGAGAAGCCTACTCTTGCAAAAAACTATGTGCCCCTTGTTCACGTAGGAAGGGACTGTATTTTTGCCCAGAGGGGCTGTTCAGTGAATTCCCAGTGATGGCCCCACCCCAGCATAAGCTATGACATATGCTTAGGGATGCAGGTGATCATGTGCCATTATTATAGTCAATCGGGCAACACTGCAAAGTAGATTTCATTGCTAATTAGCACTTCAAGAGTAATTAAGGTCAGCACTTAAGTCCATTACAGGCCACAATTACTCTCCCAATGCTAATCAAGATATCCGCTTTGCATGGTCATACCACTGAATATAATATGGCACACGTCTCCCTCTGCATATATCAGTACGCCAGTGCAGGCACAACAGAGAAGATCAGCTGTTCAGGGCAAAAATATGATCCCTTCCCCACACAAAAATGGGAGGCACAATAAGAAAGTTAGCACAGTAATTTTGTTTCTTCTAAAGGGACCATTCACTATGCTTGACAGCAACCAAGAGCCTAGAATATTATGCTAATTAGAAAACTTTAGAATGAAACGGACGACTGCAGTGTTCACATTCCCCCCTGCCCTCTAATGGAAGGTTTATTTCTGAAACTCTGGGCAGCAGTGACCACCAAATTTAGCTAAGTGACTACCAAAAAGTCCCAACTCAAAATTTGTTTTAGGTCAAGAAAAACTGAGAATGAGAACATAACTTAAGTTAAGAGCCAGTGCAACAAGAAATGATTAAATATACCAAGACTTGCCTGTTGAAACTTTTCCAGATTCTGCAAAGGGAAGCAGGGAAGGGGTTGTCAAATAATGAGGAATCCTTATGGAAGAAACATTACTACGATGAGTTTTTTCTTCAAACCCCAGGAATCCCTCTATTGCTAGACAACTGCAGAATCTATCACAGTACCTTGACAGGCTGGGTACAGAACCTTTTTAGGGAAAGGTTCTGCAAGACCGCAGTGTCAAAACTGGCATCCCTTATGGGCTGTATGTCCGGACAGTAGTGCTTTGTAAACGTGTGTACCATTTTGCATGTAGCTACTGTACACATATCCTGACTGGCGACACCCCTAGATGTTGCCATTGAGGCAGAGGTGCCTCTGGTGGAATGGGCCCTTAGGCCTTCAGGTGGAAGTTTGCCAGTTCTGCCGTAACATAACTGCATGCCTGCAGCAAGCAATGGTCCTCCTGGATGATGGCTTTCCTTGGTTTACACACCCCATAGGTGACAAACTTTTGTACTGTCCCAAGTAGTAGCTGAAAGCTCTTACCATCCAGACTATGGCACCTCTGCTCCCCTGGTGTGGATGTTTCACTGAACACATGGAGCGCGAGACTGGTTGAGGTGAAATTCCAAAACCTCTTTAGGAAGAAATTTCTGGTCAGCTATCAACTCTGTGGAAGATGTTAGGATCTGTACAGAGCCTGGAGTGAGGCGAGGGCTACCAAGAACAGTTTTCCAGACAACATACTTCAGAGCAGCAGTTGCCATAGACTCGAAGTGAGCACCCATGAGCTGGGCAGTACAATGGTTCAAGTCTCAGAAAGGGACTGGATCTTTGAAAAGGAGAGTTCAACTGGTCAGACCATTGAAGAACCTTTTGAAAAACAGCCATGGAGGCTACTGACCCATCCCTGCCAGCTGAAGCATACACAGACTTCTGCAAGATGCCCCTTAATGGCAGAAGGGTGAAGGCCCAGAGACTGTAGGTGTACCAGGTAATCCAATATGCTGGCTAGACAGACCTGTAAAGGACTGATCTGCCTGGATGAACACTACAGAGAAAACCTTTACTACTTTGAGGAACAGGTTTTCCTGGTGGCTGACTAATGTCTCAAGTACCATGCCCTGAGGCACAAGAGTGCTAGGGTCTGGAAATGTCATACTGCCCTGAGGCAAGGTCAACAGACTGTACCTAAGGGGGAGAGTGAACCTGAGAATACCAAGTCTGCCTGGCACAGTCTGGAGCAATCACGGTAGTAAGTGCGGTAAACACCAACATAGACATGTTGATAGGGAGAAGGGCAGGGGTAAATAGGGAAAGTGACAAAGGCAAGAAGGACAGAGATGGGGCAAAAAGGATTAAGGCCATCAGGAAATGGAGGATAATGAGTACCAATGCCCGTAGTCTGGGCAACAAGCTCCCTGAGCTGGTGGCCTTGATGGAAGAAGGATGCCTGGATATCGTAGCAGTCACAAACATGGTACACAGAATCATGACTGGGATGTTAACATACCAGGGTACATAACCTACAGGAGAGAGGCAGGGGAGAAGAGGGGGAGGAGTAGCTCTCTATGTAAAGGAAGGGATAAAAGCAACTGGACAAAAGAGTAAACAGGGAGGAGAGGAGGCACTGTGGGTCACCTTGGAGACTGGAAAGGGCACCACAATCCGCACAGGGGTAGTGAATGGACAAGGATATGATAGAAGGCATTCTTAGGATGGCAGCGAAAGGGGAGATACTGTTGATGGGGGACCTGAATATGCCAGATGTTAACTGGAGCTCATTTGCTGCAGCCACATCCAAGAGCAGGGCCATTCTCGATGCCCTACAGGTGGCAGGCCTCAGCCAGCTAGTTTCAGAACCCACTCGTGAGGGAGCAATCTTAGACCTCGTACTCTCAAATGGGGGCAGTGAGAGGATCTCGGATCTAGAAGTGGGTTGCCATCTGGGAACAACTGACCATCAAACAGTGTGGTTCACGTTAAACTCGGCTACAGAGTCAAGCCATACAAAAGTGAGGGTACTGGACTTCAGGAGGGCTGACTTTGGCAAGATGGGAGAGTGCCTCAGAAAAGCACTAGCAAACAGGCTAGGAGGAGGGGTGGCGCAACAATGGGGAATCAAAACTGCCATCACAGAGGCAACAAGCCTTTCTGTGAAGTAAATAAATCAAAATGAAAGAAAAAACCACTATGGTTCTCAAGAGGTTGCTGGGAAAGTCAGGGAGAAAAAGATAGCATTCCGGAAGTATAAGAAAACACAGAAGGAGCAGGACAGAGAGCTGTACCAGTTAAGGCAGAAGGAACCAGGGAGGGATGTCAGAATAGCAAAGACCCAAACTGAGGAACAGATAGCCAACTTGGTTAAGAAGGGGGATAAAACCTTTTATAGGTACATCAGCGAGTGTAGAAAGACAAAGGGAGGGATAGTGAGGCTGAACAGAATGAACGGTGGGTGGGCAGAGGGGGACAGTGAAAAAGCAGCGATACTGAATGAATATTTCTGCTCAGTATTCACAAATGAGGGGAAGTGCCTAATCCAATTAACAGAAGCACTCCGGGGGTCAATCCCAGTCCTTTCACAGAAGAAAGGGTTCTGAAAGAACTCCTAAAACTAAAGGTGGACAAAGCAATGGGGCCTGATGGAATTCACCCAGAATTCTAAAAGAATTAAAAAGGGGAGAGAAACTAGTGAAACCACTGGCTACTCTTTTAATAAATCATGGAGGATGGTGTGGTACCAGAGGACTGGAGGAAGGCGGATGTGATTCCCCTTCACAAAAGTGGGACCAAGACAGAGGCAGGAAACTACAGACCTGTCAGTTTGACCACTGTGGTAGGGAAAGTGATGGAGTCACTTCTGAAGGAAAGAACTGTTGAGTACCTACAAGCCAGTGGGGCAGAGGACCCAAGGCAGCATGGGTTCACAGCAGGAAGGTCATGTCAGACGAATCTAATAGATTTCTTTGACTGGGTGACCGAAGTAGTATACCAGGGAGGGGCTGTGGACGTGGCCTACCTAGACTTTAGCAAGGCATTTGACACAGTCCCACACAAAAGATTAATAGTCAAATTAACCAGCCTGGGAGTGGGTCCCAGGGTGGTAGCCTGTAAACATTGGCTGCACAACAGGACACAGAAGGTAATTATAAATGGAGTCCACTCTGAAGAAAGAGGGTTACTAGTGGGGTATCGCAGGGTTCAGTATTGGGTCCAGTCCTTTTTAATGTCTTCATCAGTGACACTGCAGAGGGACTGGAAGGAAAAGTATGCCTTTTTGCAGATGACACAAAGATCTGCAACAGGGTTGATACACAAGGAGGCATGGAAAGGATGAAAAGGGACTTGGCAAGGTTGGAGGAATGGTCAGAAGTATGGCAGCTAGGATTCAATGCAAAGAAGTGCAAAATAATGCACCTGGGAAACAAGAACCCAGGGGAAGAATACACAATTTGGGGGTAGTAACAACAACAAAAAAGGAAAGGGACCTGGCGTAATCATATCAGATGACCTTAAGGTTAGCAAGCAATGTGAGAAGGCAGTAGGGAGGGTTGGGAGTATACTGGGATGCACAGGGAGGCATCACCAGCAGAAAACAGGAAGTTATCCCTCTGTACAGAAGGTGAGACCCCATCTGGAGTACTGCATCCAGTTCTGGAGACCCCATCTCCGAAGGACAGACAGGATAAAGGCAGTCCAGAGGAGGGCAACTAAATGGTGCAGGGTCTGAAGAGAAGCCATACGGGAGAGACTAAAGGAGCTTAATATGTATACCCTTGAGGAAGGGGGAGAGAGAGACGACATAGACATTTTTAAGTACCTCAGTGGAATCAAAGTCCAAGAGGGTAGCATCTTTCAGAAAGAGAGATGTGCAAGAACAAGGGGACACAATTTAAGGGGGGGGGGTTCAGGGGCAATGTGAGGAAGTATTTTTTCACAGAGAGTAGTGGATGCATGGAAAAGCCTTCCTGAGGAGACTGGGGTCTAAAACTGTGGGAGAATTCAAGAATGCATGGGACAGACATAAGGCAATTCTTGTGGGGGGGTAGGAAGAAATAGGCTGTTGGTTAACTAGGATCTGCGGCCTATCCCCGTAGGTAGGGAAATGGGCAAACTAGATGGGCCAAGCGGTCCTTATCTGCCGTCAAAGTCTGTTTCTACGTTGCAGGTTCCTTTCTGAGCTTCAGCAGCACCATGAAAGGGAGAGGGGAAAGGGGGAAATATGTAAATGGATCTCCTTGTCCAACAGAAGACAAGGGCATCTTCTGGGACTGTCCCCACGGATTGAAACCTGCAGCAAAAGGAGGGGCTGGTAGTTTTACAAAGAGGCAAACAGACCCACCTCTGCTGTGTCTCACCTTAACACTGCAGCAAGCACCGACCTGTTTAGAGTCCATTTGTGGTTGCCTTGATGGAGTCTGCTCAGGGAATCTGCGAGGACACTTTCCCTGATAGATGTACCTCCAGCCCGCATGCCAGGTTCCAGATCTTCACTGCCTCTGTGCACAACTTGGAGATCTTGTTCCTCTGTGTTTAAGCAGTACATGGTGGTTATCTGCCCCAATTTGAACTGACTGACCCCTGATGTGGAGGAAAAAGCCTGCATTGTCGCATACACAGCTTGGAGTTCCAGGAGGTTTATGGGCTCCTGGGACTCTAGTGGGGTCCACACTCTACTTACAGCGAGGTCCTCCAGGTGGGTGATTGCTGGAGGAAGGGGATTCCCTCTCGAGATTCTCTTTCCACCAGTATAGTGCCTTTAGAAGTCAATTTGTAATTGGTAACAACCTTGACAGAGGACCCCACCTTTGGGACCATAACTGTGGAGGCAGCAACGTAACTGAAAGAAGACCCTTCCTGCTGTGTGTCCAGCTCTGCTCCAATAAAGTTCAGTACCTGGAGAGATTGTCTGGGACTTGGTTTACCAGGAAAATACAGTTGAGTAAGAACTTACTGTAACAGTATATCTTAGAGAGGCACTCTTGCAGCAGGTTACACCATAAGGACCGACGCCGGCAGGTGCCAGGACCCCACAGAAAACTTCTAGCTAGCAGTATACAGTGGGGGAAATGCCCCCTGATGTCGGCCAGTGGAATACAAGGGGCGGTCCCCCAGCCCTACCTCAGTTCTCCCGCCGGAGACACCGGCCAACTCAAAAATGGAGAACTGAGGAGGTTCCTCCGAAACAAGGAATGTAAAACAGTCAATGGAGAAACAGATACCAGGGGGAAGTTGGAGGGAAAGCAGCACCTGCTGTAAGAGCTCCTCTTGAAGATCTACCGTTAAATGGTACGTTCTTACTTAACTGTACTATCACTTCAAGGGGGAGCTTTTGCAGTAGGTTACAACATAAGGACAGAGTCCCAAGCAATAAAAGGATCAACCACTAGGACAGAGAGTAAAAGTAATATAAAATAATAAAATAAAAAAATAAATATCACAGGTGTGATCCAGGTAGTAACGAGGCAACCGATGGACGTCCAGAGTATGAAGTGCCTCCCCTCGATTAGAACACTCTGGATAGTAGACAGGCAGATGGATATCCTGATTCAGAGTAAACAGACGCCAGTTTGGGCAAAAAATTTAGAATTCGTCTGCAAGGACACCCACAGTCCTTGCACATCAAAGTCTGAAGCTCGGAAATTCGAGCAGAAACGATGGCAACAAAAAACAATGCTTTCCACAACAGAAAGTGTAGCTCACAACTGTAGCCAAGTTTGAAGGGGCAGCGTAAGTTTTTCCGAAAGAAATAAAAGATCCCAAGGTGAGAGAGGGTCCCTGATGGGAGGTGTAGAATACCCCACAAAAAAATGCATGAAAGATCCAGCTGAGCAAGATTTTTGTCCTCTACAGGTGCACGATATGCAGAGATGGCCAATAAGTGCACCTTAATGGAGAACTAACTCAGCCCAGAGTCTGGTAAAGGAGGTACTCTAAAAACAGTTCACCGGATATATGCACAGATAGATGGCGAGTGGAAGACCAAAGGCAAAATCGCTTCCATTTCATAGTAAGTGGCTCTGGTGGAAGACTTTCTAGCAGCCACCAAGACTTCTGCCACTCTGGGGGAAATCCCAAACCGGGCCACGGCCAGGTCTGCAGAAGCCATGCATACAGGTGCAACAACTTGAGGTCCAGGTGGACCAGAGTACCCTGCTCCTGAGCTTAGGAGCTGGGAAACTGGGGGTTCCAATGCCAGCTGCTGAAGTAGTGGGAACCAGATCTGGCATGGCCAGAATGGATCAGAATCATCCCTGTTCCTTCAGACTGCAACTTGGAGACTGCAGTAATGGAAAGGGAGGTAAGGTGTAACGAAACCTCCCTGTCCAAGAAAGGGACAGTGTGTCTCACTAGACCACACCAGGCCCTGGACCTAGCTAACAAAAACTGGGCAGTTTGGAGTTCAGCAGGGACGTAAAGAGGTCCAACAGTGGCCAGCCCCTCCTGTCGAATAGCTAGTCAGCCACTGATTGGAGACTTCCCATTCGTGAACCCTGGTCAGAGGCCAGCTTAAGCTGTCGGCCAAGGTGTTCTGTATGCCCGGGACGTGTATGGCAGCAAGTTCCAGATGATGCCTTATGGCCCAATACCAGACTAATGGCCTCCCTGCAGAGGGGGTAAGAGGAGTCCCCTCCCTTGCTCATTTATGTATAGGACCACTGACATGTCGGTCTAAATAAGTAGAGGCCTTGGGAGAAGATTCGTCTGGAAAGCCTGTAAGGCATAAAGAATCGCCCTCATTGATTTTGCTCCTAAGGAGGACCAAGTGCCTCGAGTTAAATGGTCGGCCAAATGAGCACCCCAGCCTAGGCCGGACGCATCTCACCAGGATCGGAGAGGGAGACTCCTACTAAAAGTGAACTCTTGGAGAGACTGGAGGGGTTCAGCCACCAGGTCAGAGTCCGGCGCACTGGAACAATGACTGCTGCAATATGTTCGAGCAGCTACAGGAATACCCTGGCCAGGCCATGGCATGACAGATTAGGTAAGCCTGTTCCTGAATGTTCCACTATCTGAGGGCAGAAAGGCCTTGCCCTTGGTGGTGTCTAAAACAGCCCCGATGTACTGCAGTATTTGGCTGGGCCATGGGGAAGACTTCGGGAGGTTGAGGGTTATACTCAAGTCCCAAAACAAAGTAAAGATGTGTGCCATAGTGCTGAACAGCCAGTCCCTGGATGGAGCTGCCAGGAGCCAAACGTCCAGGTAAGGAAAGACATAATGGCCCTTCTGTACGAGGGTCGCAGCCACTACTACAAGGCACTTTGTAAAGACTCTAGGAGCAGAGGTCTGGTCAAATGGCAGGGCATGAAACTGATAATGGTTGCCCTGAAAGCAGCAGTGAAGGAACCTCTTGTGGGGTTGAAATACCAAAATGTGGAGGTATACATCCTTCATGTCCAGGCAGCACAGCCAGTCCCCTTGATGGAGGGGGAGCAGGCTTGGAAGGGTGACCATCCTGAACAGTTTGTACGCTATGTACTTGTTCAGGTGGCTGAGGTCCCGGATGGGCTGTATATCCCCTTTCCTTTGGGACCAGAAAAAAATGGAAATAAAATCCCTTTCAGCTGGTGGAACTGGCTCTATGGCTTGATTCAGCAAGAGTGCCTGGATCTCCTCCTGGATAAGGGAGAGGTGTGACAGAAGGTAGCGGGAGTCAGAAGGGTTGTCTGGGGGCATCTCCGTGAACTCCAGGACATGTCCTTTATCAGGTGAACTGATCCATCGTGATTTTTTGCCATCCCTCTAGATAGAGAAAAGCAACCCCCTACTGCCTCCCAACGGGACTCTGCAGTGGAAGGGGCATCAGATAAGGAGTCAAGCAAAGGGACAGGCGGAGTGACCAGGGAGATTTTGGGGGCTCTGGGATCCAAACCTCCTGAGACCCGAGAAGTGGCCTTACACTTAAGCTCCTCTATTCTGTTGGTCTCTGGGCTGTTGCCCGGATGACAGACAAAATGACTGGCGACTGTTCCGTTTCTGACTGGATCTGTACGTAGTGTACAGATCTTGCAGCCTTGCCAGATTCCTGGAGGAGAGTTACTACTTACCGAAAAGAACCGAGCCCTTGAAGGGAGTGTCCATAATCTTCGGCTGGATGTCAGAGGTGAAAACAGGAGACCCGGAGCCAAGAACAGCGCCAAAGGCAAACCCCTGAGGCAGCTGCCTGGCTGCAGCATCTGCTGTATCACAGGCGGAACGTATAACGGGGGTGCCTACGTCCAAACCAGATTAGATGTGGAGCAGGCTCAGCCTTTTGGGGACAATCCTGTTGGGTCTGGACAAGATCCATGGACTTTTCCCACAGGATGTTCAGGCATTAGACAATGTGGACCAAAAAATTCAGAGCATGAATGGCACAGGTGGTAGAGGCATAAACTTTACCAATCTGGTCCATCTGCTTGGAGTCCTTGCCTGGAGGCTGACTGCTAAGCTGGCGTGGCCTCTTGGACCGATCATGAGCTGCCGTGATGACCAGAGTCTGCAACCAGTTGCTCCCCAAAATAGGGTTCATCCTTAGGAGCATTACAGAGAGAGTCAGCTTTTTTGGAAACAGCAGGGGAAGAAGATGGGCATTTCCAAGCAGATTTAGTAACGTCCATAAAGGTGTCCACCCGAGGAGGGACGACAATAGGTTTTGGATCCTTCTAGCATAGAAAGCCTGCCAGATAGTCTCTCTGGAGCTAAATCTACTGTATCCCAGCCCATGTTAGACTGGATATGCCGCATTACTTCCATAAAAATTGGATATTTTGGAGGTGACCTGGGGGTGCCCTTGGGGCCTGCAGAAGAGGGGGGCAGCCCAGATACGGAAGACCCCAAAAAGGAGGGACAAGTACTGTGACCAGACTCCTCTGAAGACCTAGAGGAGTAACATTTGTACCGGCGGCCACGCAAGATGTCTGCCTGTCCGAAGATTGGGAGTGCGTCATCCGTTTGCGGGTGACAAGCCTTGGGCTGTGGAAAAGGCTTTAGAGGAGGAGCCTGAGGCTGAACCCCAGAAGGAGGAGGATCCTTGGGAGGGGGAGCCAACTTCAGAAGAAAGTTGCCCTTAACTGTATTCCACCAGACAGTAAAATAGGGCTACAAGGTCCAGCAGAGGATTCTGTGGATTGGAAGGATTAACTGGCGTGGGTCGAGGGACGTTATAGTCCTGGTAGGTGGTGTTCGGTCCTCTGGCGTCAGGTGTTCAGACTTGAAGCCACAGGTCTATCCAGTGACACCGGGATAGCCGGCAGTCAGTAGGGGGGCGCCACCAGCGTAGGCCTGCCCAGGGGAGCCAACTCCCGAATAAGGTAGAGGCATCACTCTGCCGGAAGAGGCAGACGCATGCCCCTGGCACCGCTGGGTGAAGTCTGCCCCCGAGTGGACCTAGCGGTTGCAGAGGCTGGGTGGATGGCTATGGACCCGCCGCCCAAGGAAGGCCTGGCCGAGCCACCTGTCTGCTGGTCCGGAGCAGCACGGGCTGAGAGGTGGAGGACGAAGTCTCTGACCCCGAAAAACCTCCGCCAGACATCTGGATGAGGGCAGGAGGTTTCACCACAGGAAGCCTGAAGGAGAGAGGGCTGCCGCAGGTGCAGAGTCTGAGCTCCTGTGAGAGAAAGACCTGGAGCTGGTCGATTTAGAATAAGGAGACCAGGAACAGGTGGAAGACTTATCCTTGTGCTTCTCTGTGACTATGTTTTCCATCATACTTTCTCCAGATGGGAGGATGAAGTGGACGCCCCCAGAAACAGGAGGGGAGGAACTTTTGCTCTGTATCTGTTTATCACTGCAACCTTCTTTTCAAGCAAGAAGCTTTTAGGGCCTTCTGACAGCAGATCATGGTCCTTTGGTTAAACTTCTGGCAGTGTTCGCAGGCCTCATGTGCTTCAGGCCTAGGCAGAGGGTGGCAGTCCTTAGATGGGATCTGCTTGCCGCAAGGACACCTGGACCACTGCAATTTTGACGAGGTCAGAGATGAAGACATGTAGAGCAATTGAAAAAAAACTCGAGAAAATAAAGCAGGTAAATGCTGTAAAATGACAGTTGACAGGAGTAGAATGCGTCAATGGATCTGATGTGTGTTGGGGTCAATGGTGGGAAAAGAACCGCAGTAGGGCTGGTAGACTAACCCTTAATACCACTGGCTGAAGTCGAGGGGTGTTCCCCCGCTGTATACTGCTAGCTAAAGTTTTCCATGGGGGTCCTGGCACCTACCAGCTTCAGTCCTTATGGTGTAACCTGCTGCAAGAGTTCCCCCTCAGTGAAATCCCTAGATCCTCTAGAGCCGACTGGGTATGCTGGAGGGAGGCAATGGTCCTCCTGAGACTAGCCAAATAAGGGAAGACCATGACACCTTGCCTTCAAGTGAGCTGTGACCACTGCCAGGCACTCTGAAGACCCCTGGTGCTGAGAGCAGGCCAAAGGGTATGGCCTCAAAACTGATAGTGGCAGCACCCTACCCTGAACCCGAGATGCATTCTGTGGGAGGGTCTTGCTGAAATATGAAAGTAGGCATCCTTCAGATTCAGTGACCCCAAAACAATGTCCCTGGGTTGCAGAAATAGGAGTACTGCGAGTAATGTCCATCTTGAACTTTTCTTTTTTTCTAGCGTTTGTTCAGACATTCTTGTGGATCATGAAGTATCTGGTTTAAAGTCCCTTGCCACACTGGGCACAGGGAACTATCCACTGCGTTGGCCTGCAGTATCTTTTTGACCTCCCAACTCCTTTTGCTAGGGTATGAGGTAGGAAGACCCTGTGTGCCTGCAGTTTTGGGAAAGTAGAGTTACGCAAGAACTTATCGTAAATAGCAGATCTGAGAGGATCTCATGCATCAGGCCACACCTATGTGTAGCTGCCAGGCACTAGGACCACATGGAAACTTTAGCTAGCAGTCTAGTTGAGGCCACCCATGCAGACAGGCACCAATGTATGCTCCCAGGTCGCTCCTGTAAAAAAGCTTTCAGCTTAGTGTGCTATACCTGGTTAAACAACTAAATAAATAAACAAACGTCTTCACTATATAAATGTGGGTGGTCCCGTTCCCCTGCTGGAGACCATATGCATAGGACCTCCTCCTGGGGAACTGACAAGAGGGCCAGAGGTTCCAACCACTAAAAGGTAAGACAGAAGATGAACAGTCCTGAAGAAAGAAGCCCTGAGGGTAAGGGAGATGAAGGGTAGGACAGCATGGCTTGATGGAAAAGATAAGAGGATAGTTGTGCAAGAAAGTACAGTTACGCAAGAACTTAACCGTAACAGTAGATCTTCGAGAACAGCTCTTGCAGCAGATTACACCATTAGGACTGAAGCCAGCAGGCACCAGGACCCCATGGAAATTTTCTAGCTAGCAGTCTTCAGCGGGGATCGCCTCAGACGTCGGTCCCGCCCCCGACGTCAGGCATAGTACATAAGGAGACGGTTCCCCCATAATCCTCAGTTCTCCTGCCGGAGACTCCGGGCCGCTGGATGACATCAGAAGGGGAGAGAGGATCCGCCATCGGATAGCAAAACAAGGCAAAAGGAATGTCCCATCCTATGAGATGGATGCTTGACTATGACCTACCTCCAGCGGGGATGGTGGGAGGGAAAGTACCACCTGCAAGAGCTGTTCTAGAAGATCTATTGTTGCGGTAAGTTCTTACGTAACTGTACTATCTTACTTCGAGACACAGCTCTTGCAGGTTACACCATTAGTACTGATTTCCAAGCAGTAATGGCAATCATGCACCATCGGGAGGAGGAAAGGTAGAGACCTCGAGATATCGAGCCTAGGACAGAAGTTCCTGAAGGACAGCTAGACCGAACCCCGCTCTTCACATCGATGCAATGTCCAGACTGTAATGCCTGATAAAGGTATGCACAGAGCTCCAAGTAGCTGCAGAGCAAATTGCTGAGGTGGAGACGTTCTTCAACGCCGCAAAGCAAGTAGCCACCCCTCTAGTGGAATGACCCTTGACAGCACCCAGTAAGGGTTTATTGCGCTTCTGATAACAGAAAGTAATGCACTGGATGAGCCACCTAGATAGTGACTGCTTAGAGACAGGAGATCCCTGCATGCTGTGGGCAAAGGAGACGAAAAGTTGGTCTGATTTTCGGTGCTGTTTGGTTCTGGTCAGGTAGTATCTGAGGAACCTATGCACATCTAAGGTGTGCAGAAGGGCCTCTCCTCGATTAGAGTACTTCGGAAAATACACTGGTAGATCGATGTCCTGATTAAGGTCGAGAGCCGAGACCACCGTAGGCAAAAATTTTGGGTTAGTCCTTAGGGATACCCTGTCCTGGTGGAAAACCAAATAAGGCTCTTTGCACACAAGAGCGTGCATTTCTGAAATTCTTCTGGCAGAAGTAACTGCAACTAAAAACATTTTCCAAGAGAGAAAACGTAGCTCGCAATCTGCGGCTGGTTCAAAAGGTGGCAGCGTGAGCTGCTCCAGGACAAAGGGCAAGTCCCAAGGAGGGACTGGATCCTTAATTGGAGGACGCCCCTCAAAAAGGCATGAGTAGTGTACAGCTGGGCCACAGTGCGTTGGCCTGCTGGGGCATGGTAGGCTGAAATGGCACAAAGGTGCACTTTAAGGGGCGTAAGCCAGGCCGGAGTGGAAAAGGGGAAAGCAGGTAGTCCAGTACCAGCTTTCTGGACAGTCCAAAAGCGGAAAGCCGCGCGCTTGAGCCCTCAAGCAGAACCTGCGCCATTTCATGGCGTAGGTTGCGTGGGTAGCTGGTTTTCTGGCGGCAGAAAGCACATCTGCCACTTCTTGCGAGACCCCGTATCACATCATGGCTATGTCTCTAGGAGCCAAGCGTGTAGGTTCAGTGAACGTACGTCCGGATGGACTAAGGAACCCGCCTCCTGAGACAGTAGATGGGGGCTGATTGGCAAAGGCACTGGAGGTTCCCGGGATAGCTGATGCAAGAGAGGGAATCAGATCCGTCTTGGCCAGAAGGGTGCGATCAGAATGAGCATCGCTTGCACCCTGCGAAGTTTTAAAAACACTCTCTGGATCAACTGGAAAGGAGGAAAGGCATAGAGGAATCTGCCCGCCCAGGAGAGGGACAACTTGTCTCGCCAGAAAACACCAGGCCCTGGATCTAGCGAGCATAAATTGGGCAGTTTTGCGTTGTATGGAGCCGCGAAGAGGTCCAACTCTGGAGTACCCCATCTGTGAAACAGGTCTTCTGCCACCTCCTGTAGTAGTTCCCATTCGTGGACTCTGGCCTGAGTGCGGCTCAGGCTGTCTGCGATGTTGCCCACTCCGGGAACATGAACTGCAATAAGGTTTGCGCCATGTTGAAAGACCCAATCCCACACTCATGGCCTCCCTGCAAAGCAGGTAGGAGTGGGTGCCTACTTGTTTGTTGAGGTAATACATCACCGCGGAATTGTCCGTTTGTAACAGAAGTGTACCCGGTGGAATCTCCGACTGGAAGGCCTGCAGAGCGTAAAGGACTGCCCTCATTTCTAGTATGTTTATGTGGAGATGAGACTCCTGGGCTGTCCACAGGCCCCGAGACCAAACACCATCGAGGTGTGCTCCCCACCAGAGTCCTGAGGAGTCTGTGGAGAGAGTCACAGTCGGGGACGGCGCTGTAAAGGGGACTCCCGCCAAGAGGTTCCCTGGATGAAGCCACCATTGCCAATCTCAAATTACAGTCCTCGTGATTCGGACTGGGTGCTGCAGATGGTCTTGCCTTTGGTCCCACTGTATCCGTAACATCCACTGGGTTATCCGCATGTGAAGACAGGTTAGCGGGACTGTTGCAATGGCCGCAGCCATGTGTCCGAGCAGGCAAAGGACCAGTCTGGGTGGGACGGTCTTTGCCGAGAACTCCCTGATGAGGGATCTGATGTGTTCCGCTCTGTCTGTGGGAAGGAAAGCTTTTCCTCCGACGGTGTCCAAAACTGCTCCGATGAACTGCAGCGTCTGGGACGGAACCAGGCATGACTTCTTGTAATTGATGAGAATGCCCAGAGTCTCGAGCAGAGACTGGGTGCAGTGGATGGCAGATGTCAAGGCCTCCCGGGAGGGCACCATGAGAAGCCAATCGTCCAGGTAGGGGAACACGTAGTGGGCTTGTCTCCTCAGAGACGCGGCTACGACAGCCATGCACTTTGTGAATACCTGAGGTGCCGATGACAGCCCAAAGGGAAGAGCTCGGAACTGATAATGGTGGCCCTGAAACTCGAAGCGCAGGAACCTCTGGTGCACCTGAGCGACAGGAATGTGCAGGTAAGCGTCCTGCATGTTCAGGGACGCCAGAAAAGTGCTCTGCTTCAGCATGGGAATTAGACCCGGGAGGGTCACCATGCGGAAGCGCTTGTAAGCAACTGAAAGACTGAGGTTGCTGAGATCCAGTATTGGACGGAAGCTCCCCTGTTTTCTTTGGAACCAGGAAGAAGTGAGAATAGTACCCTAGTCCTCTCTGGTTCCCTGGTACGCCCTTTAAGGCTTCCTTTTCCAGAAGTGCGAGCACTTCCTGCCGTATGAGCAGAGCATGCTGACCCGAATAACAGGAAAGCAGGGGAGGTCTTGTAGGTGGGCTGCCTACAAACTATGTAATGGCTGTTTTTGACCAGCTGTAGAACCCACCTGTCGGTGGTGATCGATTACCACCCTGAAAGGTGGCGTGCGTTGCGACCCCCGACTTTCTTTGCCCGTTGATCTTGAAGAGGGGCGGGGGCCGGGAAGGAGTCATGCTGTGGCAGCATTTGTCCTTGCGGGCTGAACCGACAGAATCGTTGGCCTCTGCCTGGGGACGACTTGGCCTGGGCCTTGCGTGAGAAAGTGCCCCTCTGCTGCTGTTGTCTTTGTAGCCAGCCGCGAAAATGGCTCTGGTTCCTACGAAAGGAACTAGGCGTAAATCTGTACATAGCTTGTACAGACCGGACTGCCTGCCCTGCGTCCTGGAGTTTGGTGATAACTCTCAGAAGCTTCACCAAACAGGACCTCGCCGTTATATGGGACGTCTAGAATGTTTTTCTGGACGTCCGGGGTAAATCCGGAGAGACAGAGCCAAGAGTGTCTCCGGAGACAAACGCCTGAGGCTGCGGCTCTGGCTGAAAAGTCCGCAGAATCATATGCGGCTCTGAGCACTTGGGTCCCCACATCTGACCCAGTGCGGAGGAAGTTTAAGAGCTCCGCTTTCTGGTCGCCATCGGGAAGCTTTTCAACCAGGTCCTGGCCCTGTTCCCATAGGGCGTTCTAGAACTGAACCATATGGGTCAGATAGTTCAGTGTCCTGATGGCGCAAGTAGCAGCCGTGTACGTGCGCCTTCCCTGGGCATCCAACTGCTTGGACTCCTGGTCCGGTGGCTGAGTGCTCATATGCTGTGGTCTCTGAGACCGGTCATGTGAAGCAGTGATGACCAGGGAATCAGCCAGAGGGTGGTTCGCCAAATACTGGTCCTCCCTAGGGGCCTTGTATAGGTGGTCAGCCTTGATCGGCACCGCGGGAGTGGAATGCAGACGTTTCCACGCAGCCTGTGGACGTCCGCGAGGTATCCACCAAGGGCGGCACTACCACGGGCTTCGGGTCTTTGGCCAAGGTAGCGGGCAAGGCGTGTCGCCGGGTCAAGCTCCTCAGCATCCCACCCCATGTTCTCCTGGATGTGCCTCATGATCTCAGCGAAGGAGGGACATCATCGGGAGACCTGGGTAGGTAATGTGGGTCAGGAGAGGGAATGCTGAGAGGAGAAGGTGATCTGGAAAACAGACTTATCCGACCTGGAATCCTCTGACGGAGTGTACCGTCGTTGTCTGGGTCTTTTAGGGCTGGGTGACCCTGAGAGGGATCTGGAGGGAGGCCTTCTCCTGTCGGTAGATCTACCCCTAGGAGGTGGAATTTGCTCCTTGGGGGATGGAGGTCGTCCTATGGGCCCCTTAGGTGGAGGCGTAGGCAGTAAAGGAGTAGGAGAAAGAAGAGTAGTAGGAGTGGTAGGACAACGACGTGCGGGGACCACATCCTTCTTGATGTTGTCCCACCGAAAAGTAAAGAGCTCCTTTACCTCCGCAAGGTTCATACCCGATGGACCTGGCGCCGGTGGCCTGTCGCCGGGGTCGGGCCCCGGGGGTCTCCCGCGCCCGGGAAGGTTCCCATGGGAGCCCGGCGTCCTCAATGTCGCCCGCCTGGTCTTCAGACTGTGTGGCGTCCTCCTCTGTAGAGTTCCCCGGTCCGGCATCTGCCGGCGACGGAGATGTGGTCTTCCGCTCCGGGGTAGTGGACGTCGGTCCCCTGGCCGACGCCTTCGGACCTGGCGAACGCCTGGCCGGCGACGGATGTCTGTCGTCGGCTCCTGTGAGCATTGAGGGTGCTTGGCCGACGTCTGGTCCGACGTCCGTTTGAGGGACGTCAGGTCCTTAGTTTTCTGGGGCGCCGGATCCAGACCTCGGGGTGGTTGGGAGACTGACCTGGAGTCAGTATCCCGGCAATGGGAGGAAGATCTGTGGTGCTCACCCAACTTCGAAGAGGCCTTGGAAGGTATTGAGGAAGCCGAGGGCCTCTAAGTCTTCAAAGGCAGGAGCGATGAAGAACCGCTGGAGGACCTGACCTGGACTGGGGGGAGGGTTGCGACCAAGCCCTGGAGGGAGAGCGGTCCGATTTAGAGCCAGAACTTCGGGAGTCTGAGGCCTGTGTAGGAGACCTGGACCTCGCCTTTTCCTGGTGCTTGTCCCAGTGCTTATGGGATTTGCTTGAAGATTCTCCCCAGGAGGAAGGTTCCTGGTCCATGCTTTTCAGCTTTTCTTCTAAGAGAAATGCTTGAAGTGCCTTCTGACGGCAGATCCTGGTGCGGCTGTTAAAACCCTGGCAAAAGGAGCAGGCCTTGGTGTCATGGTCCGGGCCCTGAGCAGCGCCCGCAGGGGCAGATGGGGATCATGAGGGGATCTGTTGCAGAGGCGCACTTTGAGTGGTGACCCTCTAAAGATGGGAGTTGGAGAGGACATCAGTTGACCAGAGCCAAAAGAGAGACTAAGTTCTTCGTAGTTCTGTAGTAGTCGTATGCTAGAAAGGAGAAGAGAGGCCGATACTGGAGAGTCGACAGCGGGAAAAGAACTGAGGATTATGGGGGGACCGCCTCCTTATGTACTACGCCCGACGTCGGGGGCGGGACCGATGTCTGAGGTGGTCCCCGCTGAAGACTGCTAGCTAGAAAATTTCCATGGGGTCCTGGCACCTGCCAGATTCAGTCCTAATGGTGTAACCTGCTGCAAGAGCTGTGTCTCGAAGTAAGATCTTACCATAACAGTTTATCCTGGAAAGAATTTCTTGCAGCACATCATAACACATGGGATATACAGCTGCAGGCGCCACTTCCTCCGGATGATGTCAGCAGTTGGGGAAAGGCCGAATGGCAGTGCTCGGAACTGGTAGTGCTCTCCCTGAAGGTAAAGCGAAGGCATTTTCTGTGTTGTACAGCAGAATATTGATGTGCCTGTGTGTCCTGCATGTCCAGGGGAGCAGAGCCAGTCCCATTGGTGAAGCATGGGCAGCAATCCAGGCAGTGTCACCATCCTGAACCTTCTGTATTCGATGAAACTGTTCAGCTAACTGAGATCCAGGATGGGACAAAGGTCCCGTCTTTTTTGGAACTAGAAAGTGGGAGTAATAACTCCTTCCTCTTTGACTTGGTGGGACTGCCTGGATCACCTTTTTGCTCAGGAGGGCTTGGATTTCTGCCAGGATGAGGCCTGCATGGGATGGGGAGCAATGAGTGGAAATCTTGTGGGTTGTCTGGAGGAATTTGAGAACTCCAATGCCTAACCCCATTCTATAATCTGGTGTACCCACTGATCTTCAGTGATACTGGACCAACCTCTTAAGTAAAAGGGAGACTCGCCCTCCTACTGCCTCCCCGTAAAGCTCCTGGTGGGGGGAGGGGGGGAGAAGAGACTGGGAGTCATGCAGAGGTAGCTGGGTGGGTAAGGGAGCTCTGGCCTTTTTTGCAGTTCTCGGTACCTGTGGATAGAGGGGAAGCCTTTTCCATTAGTATCCCGCACTTCACTGTTGTAGTTTCCTCTTTGGCCTTACCACCTCTGGAAGTGCCGACATGCAGATGGCATCTGCTCTGGCTTGTACATTTTGTTGACCTCAGAAACTGCCTTCCCAGAGTCCTGCAAGCACGTGATCATCTTTTCTGCCTCCTGGTCGAAAAAGAGCGCCTTGAAAGGGGACATCCAGGATGGCATCTTGCAAATCCTGCCTGTAGCCAGACACCCTCAACCAAGAGTAGCACCTGAGGCAGACCCCCGTGGCTGCTGCCCTGCCTGCAGTGTCTGCCAAGTCATATGAGCACCCAAGAACGTGCTTATAGATGGCCATCCTACAGTCTGGTGCGAACAACAGCTCCAATGTGTTGGGAGACAGGCTGTGACTTAGCCAGGTCCACAGGTTTGTTCCAAAGAGATTTCTGGTACATAACGTGTGCCAGGAAGTTCAGTGACCAGGCAGTACATGTGGCCAATGAGTAAGCTTTACAGCCAAAATGTTCCATCCTTTTGGACTCCTTATCTAGTGGTTTGGAGCTATGTTTTGGCTGTTGGGCCCTACCATGTACAGTTGTAAGGACCATGGGAGTCCGCCTTTGGCTGCTCACTTAAATGAGGTTCATCCCTTGGGGTCCTATATAAGCAATCTGCTTTCTTGGGGACCGCCGAGGCTGTGGAAGTGTGCTTCCAGGACAGTTTAACATCCTGGAAGGATTCCACTAAAGGCAGGATGATCGATGGCCCCTAAGAATTGCCAGCCAGCATCTCTCGGGGTTTAAGTATGCAGTCTTCCACTATTTACGGAACTGAATGAGTCCTGTCTCATCACCTCTAAGAAAGCAGGATCATCTGGAGGAGACCTTGAGGAATCCTTCCTTGGATCCGGACAAAGAAGAGACAAGTCGTCATCTGAAGAGTCAAAGAAGGAAGAGATGTCTTCATAAGTGGATCGGCATCCACTAGAGTGACTCCGGCGTCTGGAGAATGACTGGGATGGTGATTGTACTCCTGTTGTACAGTAGGTTCCCTCCGGTCTTCACCTTTATCCAGGTGTGCTGGTTTCAGAAGGTGTCTGCTTCCTTGGCGGAGCTGATGTCTGTGTCCCTGCAGGTGTGGGGTTCTATTCTGACCACTTAAGAAAAAAGGTCCCCTTTAATGGTATTCCACCAACTGGTGAACAGTGCGACTTCAGTAAGGGGCACCATGGGTATTTGTGGGTCTGGTGTCAAGAGTGGGAGCGCCGGAGGGGCCTGGCATCTTGCACTCTGGTGAGGTCCTCCTGTCGCCAGGTCTGATAGCTCCTCTTTATCAGGCGCCTGGTCTGGCAGAGTGTTCCCTGGTGTCTGCTTTTTGGGCTTTAGAGGAGGAGGTAGCGGAAGGGTATCTGGCGCTCAGTTGTCAGGCATCTTAAGAGTCCAGCACCAGGTCCTCCGTCTGCTCCTTGGGCAGAGACGTCTTGAGATCAGTCTGTTTAGGAGACTGCCTAGAGGGAGGAGTCTGCTCCGGCTCCGTAGAGGTAGAGTCAGAGGGCGTAGCCAGCTGTCGGTCCAGAGATGACAGCGTGGAGGGAGAGCACGGTTTCTTGTGGCGCTATTGATGCCGACTCCTCCTGGTGTCGTTGGATGCTGTAGCCTGGTCCGACGACCCAGAGGGTCCAGTCTTACGGAAGACATGCTCCATCCTGCCGCACGAAGAGTGGGCTGATCCTGCTGGCAAAGACTAGCGAGTTTGTGGGGTCGGACAGCCAGGGAAATGTGGGCCTTAGATGGCCAGAGCCTGGAAGACCCCCACTGGACGACTGGGTAGAGGGGCTATGCTTCCTCTATGGTAACCCAAGAGGTGCGAGGGAAACCGGAGGGGCAGAGTTAGACCTCTCACCAGAGGTCAAATTTTGATACCTTATGTGGAGATCTGAATCAGGAGTCTGACCTGGACCTGGACCTATCCTTATCTCGATGATGCTTCCTACTGGATTTCTTCTCACTAGAGGACGCTTCCCTGGCCGAGGGAGAAAGTACAGTTACATAAGAACTTACTGTAACAGTAGATCTTAGAGAACAGCTCTTGCAGCAGGTTACACCATTAGGACTGAAGCCGTCAGGCGCCAGGACCCCACGGAAATTTTCTAGCTAGCAGTCTTCAGCGGGGACAGCCTCGGACGTTGGTTCCGCCCCCGACGTCAGGCGTAGTACATAAGGAGGCGGTCCCCCACAATCCTCAGTTCTCCCGCCGGAGACTCCCGGCCGCTGGATGACATCAGAAGAGGAGACCGAGGATCTGCCATCAGATGGCCAAGACAAAGACAGAATATCCCATCTCGTAAGATGGATGTTTGGCTATGACCTACCTCCACAAGAAGGGGGATGGTGGGCGGGGAAGGTACCTGCTGCAACAGCTGTTCTCGAAGATCTACTGTTACGGTAAGTTCTTACGTAACTGTACTATCTTACTTCGAGATATAGCTCTTGCAGCAGGTTACACCATTAGGACAGATTCCCAAGCAACAGCGGCAATCTTATGACACAGGGAGGAGGAAAGGTAGGGACCACAACCCTACTCAAGCCCAAGACAGAAGTCCCTGAAGGACTGCTAGGCTGAAACCTGCTCTTCGCCTCGATGCGATGCCCAGAGCTCCAGGTGGCCGCAGCGCAAATGGCTGAGGTGGAGACATTCCTTAGCACCGCAAAGGAAGTGGCCACTCTCTCGTGGAATGACCCTTGACCACACCTGGTAAGGGTTTGTTGCGCTTCTCATAACAGAAAGAAATGCACTAGATGAGCCAACGCGATAGACTGTTTAGAAACAGAAGCTCCTTTCATTCTCTCAGCGAAGGAGACACCAACAGTTGTTCCGACTTTCGATACTGTTTGGTTCTGGTCACAATATTTGAGGCACCTGTGCACATCAAGGGTGTGAAGCCGTGCTTCTCCTCGGTTGGTGTGCTTGGGAAAGTACACTGGTAAGTCGATATCCTGATTAAGGGTGAGGGCTGAGACCACCTTAGGCAGAAACTTTGGATTTGTCCTCAGGGACACCCTATCCTGATGGAAAATTAAATAAGGCTCTTTGCACATGAGTGCATGCAATTCGGAGATCCTTCTTGCGGAAGTAACTGCAACTAAAAACAATGTTTTCCACGACAGAAAATGTAGCTCGCAATCAGCGGCTGGTTCAAAAGGTGGCAGCGTAAGCTGCTCCAGGACAAAGGGCAAGTCCCAAGGGGGAACCGGACCCTTGATAGGCAGCTTAAGGTGGAGGACTCCCCTTAAAAAGGCACGAGTAGTGTCCAATTGGCCCATCATCCGATGGCCTATGGGGACATGGCAAGCCAAAACTGCGCAAAGATGCACCTTAATCGAAGAGTAAGCCAGTCTGGACTGAAAAAGTGAAAGCAAGTAATCCAGAACCAGCTTTTCGGGACATTCTAACAGCGAGAAACCGCGCGCTTAAGCCCACAAGCAAAATCTGAGCCATTTCATGGTGTATGCTGCGTGTGTTGCCGGTTTTCTGGCGACAGAAAGTACATCTGCCACCTCTTGCGAGACCCCGTATCGCATCATGGCTATGTCTCTAGGAGCCAAGCGTGTAGGTTCAATGAACGTAAGTCCGGATGGACTAATGAACCCTCCTCCTGAGACAGCAGATGGGAGCTGATTGGCAAAGGAAGTGCAGGTTCCCCCGGATAGCTGATGCAGAAGCGGGAACCAAATTTGTCTGGGCCAGAAAGGCGCTATCAAAATGAGCGTCGCCTGCTCCCTGCGAAGTTTTAAGAGAACTGTGGATCAACGGGAAAGCAGGGAAGGCATAGAGGAATCTGCCCGCCCAGGAGAGGGACAACGCGTCTCGCCAGAAAACACCAGGCCCTGGATCTAGCGAGCAAAAATTGGGCAGTTTTGCATTGGATGGGGACGTGAAAAGGTCTAACTCTGGAGTGCCCCATCTGTGGAACAGATCCTCTGCCACCTCCTGTAGAAGTTCCCACTCGTGGACTCTGGCCTGAGAATGACTCAGGCTGTCTGCAACGGTATTGTCCACTCCGGGGACGTGTACTGCAATAAGGTTTGCGCCGTGCTGTACTACCTACACCCACACTCTCATGGCCTCCCTGCAAAGGGGGTAGGAGTGAGTGCCTCCTTGTTTGTTGAGGTAATATATCACCGCAGTATTGCCTGTTTGCAACAGGAGAGTACCCGGTGGAATCTCCGACTGGAAGGCTTGCAGGGCGTAAAGGACCGCCCTCATCTCCAAAATGTTGATGTGGAGATGAGATTCCTGGACTGTCCATGTGCCCTGGGACCTCACCCCGTCCAGGTGCGCTCCCCACCCGAGCCCTGAGGCGTCTGTGGAGAGAGTCACAGTCAAAGACTGCGCTGTGAAGGGAACCCCCTCGGAGAGGTTCCCCGGATCTAGCCACCATTGCCAATCCTGAATTGCGGCATTCGTGATTCGAATTGGCTGCTGCAGATGGTCTTGCCTTTGGTCCCACTGCACCCTGAGCATCCACTGGGTTCCCCGCATGTGGAGCCTTGCCATCGGGACTGTTGCAATGGTCGCAGCCATGTGTCCGAGCAGGCGAAGGACCAGTCTGGCCGGGACGGTCTTCTTCACCGACAGGTCCCTTATGAGGGATCGAATGTGTTCTGCTCTGTCCGCAGGAAGAAAAGCTTTCCCCTCTGACGGTGTCCAGAACTGCTCCTATAAACTGCAGATTCTGGGACAGTACCAGGAGAGACTTCTCGTAGTTGATGAGAATACCCAGTGACTGAAAAAGGGCCTGGGTACGGTGAATGGCCGTCACCAGTGCTTCCTTGGAGGGAGCCAGGAGAAGCCAGTCCAGGTACGGGAACACGTAGTGGCCTTGTCTCCTTAGAGATGCCGCTACAACCGCCATGCACTTCGTAAAGACGCGAAGTGCCGATGACAGCCTGAAGGGAAGCGCTCAGAACTGATGACTGCTCTGAAACTCGAAGCGCAGGAACCTCCTGTGCGCTTGGGCAACTGGGATGTGCAGGTAGGCGTCCTGCATGTCCAACGACGCCAAAAAGGCGCCCCACTTCAACATGGGGATGAGACCCAGAAGGACCATGCGGAAGCGTTTGTAGACGACCGACAGATTGAGGTCGCTGAGGTCCAGAATTGGACGGAGGTCCCCTGTTTTCTTTGGAACCAGGAAGAAGTGCGAATAAATAGCCTAACCCTCTCTGGTTCTCTGGAACGTGCTCCAAGGCTTCCTTCTCCAGAAGCACGAGCACTTCCTGCTGTATAAGCATGGCATGCTGACCCCGAGTAGCGGGAAAGCAGAGGAGGCCTTGTAGGTGGGCTGCCTACGAATTCTATATAGTGGCCTTTTTCGACCAATTGCAGCACCCACCTGTCGGTGGTGATCGACCGCCACCCTGGCAGGTGACGTGCGATGCGACCCCCGACCTTCATTTCCCGTTGATCCTGAGGAGGGGCGGGGGCCAAGAAGAAGTCATGCTGTGGCAGCGTTAGATCCCGTAGGTTAGGCCGGCTTTGCAACTCGGTGGCCTCTGCCTGAGGATGACAACCTGGGCTTTTTGGGTGAAGGAGCCCCTTTGCTGTTGGCCGGAACGCGGTTGTTGCCTTTGTGTTCGGCCACAAAAGTGACCTGGTTCCTACGAAAGGAACTAAGACGAGATCTGTACATAGCCTGAACAGATCTAACTGCCTTCCCTGCGTCCTGAAGTTTGGTGATCACCTTCTCCGAGGCTTCACCAAACAGGACTTCACCACAGTAAGGAACGTCCATGATATTCTTCTGGACGTCCAGGGTAAAACCGGAGACACGGAGCCAAGAGAGTCTCCAGAGACACACGCCTGAGGCTGCAGGTTTGGCCGAAGAGTCTGCAGAATCATATATGGCTCTGAGCAGCTGGGTCCCCACATCCGAACCCGTACGGAGGAGATTTAAGAGCTCCTCCTTTTGACCACCGTCGGGCATCTTTTCAACCAGGTCCTGTCCCTGCTCCCACAATGCGTTCTGGAATTGAACCATGTGGGTGAAGTAATTTAGAGACCTGATGGCGCAAGTCGCAGCCTCGTACGTGCGCCTACCCAGGACATCCAACTGCTTGGATTCCGGGTCCGGTGGCTGTGTGCTCAAGTGCTGAGGTCTCCGAGATCGGTCACGTGAGGCCGTGATGACCAGGGAATCAGCCAGAGGATGGTTCACCAGGTACTGGTCCTCCCTGGGGGCCTTGTACAGGCGGTCAGCCTTCTTCGGCACTGCTGGAGAAGAATGCGGACGTTTCCACGCAGCCTTGATGACGTCCGCAAAGGTGTCCAAAGGTGGCACTACCACAGGCTTTGGGTTTTTCTGCCGAAGATAGCGGGCAAGGCACTGTCTCTCGGGGTCTAGTTCTTCAGCATCCCACCCCATGTTCTCCCGGATATGCCTCATGATCTCAGCAAACGAGGGGTCATCCGGAGGGGACCTGGGAAGGTCGTGTGGGTCTGGGGAGGGGACGCTGATGGGAGAACGAGATCTGGAGCACCCTGAGGTGTCAGATCTGGAGTCCTCCATGGACGAGGTATACCGGCATCTGGGTCTCTGAGGGCTGGGGGACCCTGAAGTGGATCTTGAAAGAGGTCTTCTATCCAATGATCCGCCCCTAGGAGGGGGTGTTGGCTCCTTGGGGGTCAGTGACCGTCCTACGGGCCCCCTGGATGGAAGAGAGGGCGCAGGCGTTGAAGGAGTAGCCGGAGGGTGTGTGGTGACCACATCCTTCCTGATGGTGTCCCACCAGAAGGTGAAGAGTTCCTTCACCTCTGCCAAATTCAGGCCCGATGACGGGCCGGGTACCGGTGGCCTATCGCCGGGTCCCCGGGAAGCTCGACGGTTCTGGAGTCGCCCGCCTGGTCCTCTGGCTGAGTGGTATCCTCCTCTGATACCTTGCGACCGACGACGGTAGGCGACAGCGGTGCGGTTCTCCCCTCTGGGATAGCTGACGTCGGTCCCCTGGCCGAAGCCCTTGGGGGCGAATGCCTGGCGGCGGGTGCCTCCTAGCCCGGCTCACGGTGCCTATGATACTTAGCTGGTGAGCAGACGTCGGGTCAGACGTCCGTTCAGGATGTCAGCTCCTTAGTCTTGCGCTGGACTGGGTCCACCCCACGCGGCGGCTGGGACACTGACCTGACGTCGGAGTCCGGACGACGGGAGGAAGACTTGTGGCGCTCCCCAGACTTGGACGAGGCCTTAGAAGGAGGGGATGAAGCCGAAGGCCTGGAAGTCTTGATAGGCTGCAGGGAGGAGGAACCGCTGGAGGATCTGACCTGAACTGGGGGAGGCTGAGATTGAGCCCTGGAGGGAGAGCCGTCTGACCTCGAGCCAGAGCTGCGGGAGTCCGAGGCCCTCTACGGGGATCTGGGCCTTTCTTTCTCCCGGTGTTTTTCCCGGTGCCTATGGGTCTTCCCTGATGACTCCCCCCTGGAGGAAGGTTTCCTATCCATGGCCTTGAGTTTCTCCTCCAAGAGAAACGCTTGAAGGGCCTTCTGGCAGCGGATCCTGGTGCGACTGTTGAAGCCCTGGCAGAAGGAGCAGGCCTTGGTGTCGTGGTCCGAGCCTAGACAACGCACACAGGCAGAGTGAGGATCCTTAAAGGGATCTGTTTGCCGAGGCACTTCAATGGGTGACCTTCCAGAGGGTGTTTGGAGAGGACATCAGATGAATCCAATTTCGATATGAGAAGAAAGGCAGTCGTAAGTTCCTAGTGGTGCTTGCACGCTAGAAAGTGACGAGGAAATCAATGCTTGCGATGTCGGCGAGTAGGAAAAAGAACTGAGGGATTGTGGGGGGACCGCCCCTTATGTACTACGCCTGACGTCAGGGGCGGGACATACTGAGGCGGTCCCCGCTGAAGACTGCTAGCTAGAAAGTTTCTGTGGGGTCCTGGCGCCTGACGGCTTCAGTCCCAATGGTGTAACCTGCTGCAAGAGCTGCATCTCGAAGTAAGATCACAAGTTGTGCCCCGACTGGGTCTCCTGCATGGTGGCCTTTTGTTCTAGAAGGTAGGATTTCAAAGTCTTCAGGCGGTGGATGTGGGTTCTCCTGTTTAAGCAAAAGCAGTGCAGGCAGGCATCTGGCTTGTGGTCGGGGCCTAGGCACAGAAGGCAGGCTGAATGGCAGTCTTGCAGAGATCCGTTTGCCACACACTCACTTCGCTTTTCGCCACTCTGGAATAATTTGGCTGGGCAAACCTGCACAAAGTTGGTAAATTGTAAGACGGCAAGTAGGGGGAAGCATGAAAAATGGCAGCCGACTGAAAGCAGGAGGCATCTGTGTAGCAGAGAAGTATGGGTCGATGGCAGGATGTAAACAGTGGTAGTGCCGGGGAACCATCCCTTTATACCACTGGTGACATCAGTGGGGGCAGTCCCCGGCCTTAAGACTGCTAGCTAGC
The DNA here is from genome assembly GCA_016271365.2 of Neoceratodus forsteri. Lineage (NCBI taxonomy): Eukaryota > Metazoa > Chordata > Ceratodontiformes > Ceratodontidae > Neoceratodus > Neoceratodus forsteri. The sequence continues at coordinate 723,222,817 of CM028137.1, read as the reverse complement.
ATTTCTGTGGGATCCTAGTGCTGGACAGCATAGTCCTAATGTTATTACCTGCTGGAAGAGCTCTACCGCAAAGTGAGAGCTTGTGGTTATCAAAGTAAGTCTGCAACCAGAGTGTTGGCATGGTCTTCTGGTTGAAGGGACTTGACTACAGTTGTTTCCAGTACTGCACAGATGAATTGCAGGTACTGGTAGGGTCTGTTCATCAAGCAGAGTGTGAAATTGTGTGAAGGTCTGCCTCCCTGGATGGGCCATCAAGAAGTTAGTCAGCCAGTTAGAAGATGTAAAGATCTTCCCACTGGTATGCTGTGGCTATTACCTCCATGCATTTGGTGAAGACCCACAGTGCCAAGGACAAGCCAAAATTCGAGATACAAAATTTGGTAGTGTGGGCCCTCGGCCAAAAACCTGAAATACTGTCAGTGCATGTCTTGATGTGAAGGCAAGCAGCCCTCAGAGGACAGACATCCAATCCCTTTGTTTTAAACAGAGAAGGGACCGAAGAAACTGCGCAAAGCGTCTTATAGTCAATGTAGTCATTCAGATCACAGAGGTCCAGGACACAGCACAAGTTCCCTATCCACTATGGGAGAAGAAAATATCTGCATTCCAGAAAAGGGAAATCAGAAGGTGCCACCAATACTCACATTTGGGGGCAGGCAGATGGTCACCAAAAGAACACCTAACATGGCCACACAGGGGATGAGGGGCCAGGGCCCAAGGCCTTAAGAGATCTGAAAGTCTTTCTGAACACTGTCGCGACAATAACTTACACAGTGGCCAAATAATGACTACAGACAGCAGCAAAACAGGCTATCCATGATCAGAAAAAGCAGTGCAAGCACATGCCAGAGGCAACAGCACATACGTCATAGGCAGACCTCAAATGGTGCTTCCTAGCACCCAAACCATGGGCTACAGTCGACTGGACATCACTTCAGTGGGCCCCTCAACCAGCTCAACCACAGATGCCAGAGCATGCCATAGGCTATTATAAGCCTGGTACTTTGCAATATGTAGACAGGGGCACATGTCTGATCCCACATCAAGCCACTTTTCAGGAGGAAGGGAACTCTTGATGGAGTCCAGAGCAGCTATAAAGGAGAAGGGTGCTGCATAGTCTATGCCAAGCATCCACTGTAGCATCTTTTGATGCAGGGTATCTAGGAGGAATTACAATGGAAAGCTCTGAAGGCATTTCAAGGAATTACAATGGAAATCTTTGAAGGCATTTCAAGGAACTCCTAAAGATTCCTTTAGGAAGAATCTTCTGCAGTGAAGCCCAAGCTCTCCTGCACCTGTTTACAGACAGCTTAAGAAGAATCCTCTAGGAGACGGTTATGTACAAAATCATGAAAAATACCAAAAGTTTAATCTAGTTCCATATCTGTTGATACCCATCTGTAACACATGAAAAGGAAAAAAACAAACGGGACACACCTGTAACAGTTCTAGGAGTGATATGACATTCATCCATACTAACTGGCAGTGTCCTTTCCCTTTAAAGATGTGCCAGAAAGTCTTCATGCTGGCTCCTCCCTCCCACCCTGGTGGTAACTCCCTTGGCTCCGCCCCATGATGCCAGATCTTGCCCACTGGAAGCAGTGTGTGTGTGCCGAACCTGGGGAGGTCAGGTGGGTCAGTGTGGATGAACATCATATATCATACCAAGTACTGTTACAGGTAAGAGTTTTTTTCTGGGGACATGGATATGATGTTCTATCCACACTAACTGGCAGACTCCTAGCAGTTCTCCGGGAGGAGGGTGTAGAGGCATGCACCGCCTATTCAGGAAACAGACTGGAGAACAGAGGCCCCAAAATCAGCATCCCAGCATGACTTGAGGTCAATGTAGTAATGGGAAATGAAGATGTGTGCTGACCTCCAGGTAATAGCCCTGCAGATTTCCTGGATAGGGATGTCCCTGGAAACAACCACCGACAGCGGTATGGCAGGTGTAATGAGCCCTTAGTCCTCCGGGAGGCTCCCCACCCGCCAACCTACAGCAGAGATCAATGCAGGATGTGATCCACCTGCCAACTGTCTGCTTGGCTGCAAGTCTCAGGTTCGGCTTCAGCATAGGTGACAAACGGCTGGAGAAACTCCGCAAACTCCAGCCGTGTGCTCTTTGTAATAAGCAAGCGTTTGCCTCAGGTCCAGAGTATGGAGCCTGTGCTCGGCCTCAGAGGTGCGACTGAAGTACACCAGGAGATTAATCACCTGGTTAAAGTGAAACACTCAACTTTCGGGAGAAACTTCGGGTTGGGGCACAGGACAACTTGTCCCTATGGAAGACCAGGTAAGGAGACTCCACTGAAAGTGCCTGGTGCTCCCCAATCCTTCTGGCTGACATGATAGCCACCAAGAAGGTGGTCTTCCACAACAGACTAGACATCTCAAACCTGTCCATCAGTTTGAATGGCTTGCCCATGAGCTTTGCCAAAACCAGCAACAAGTCCCATGGTGGTGGTGGTTCATGCACCGGAAGGGAAATGTGGCCAAGGCCCTTGAAGCGCTAGACCACATTCTACTGTGCCAACTACTGACCTGCCTACATCCAGTAAGCAGTGATGGCTGCCAGGTGCACCTTAAGGGTTGTTGACTGAAGGCCAACTGAGAGGGACCAAAGGTAACCATGGATGCTAGCCACTGGACAAGACAAAGGGTCCAACCATTTACCTCTACACCAAATGGAGAATCTCTTCCATTTGAAGGCATAGCACTTCCTGGTAGACTCCTTCCGAGATGCCTGCACAACAGTGAAGACATCTTTGGAGAGACCCAAGGCCTAGAACTTTAGCTGCTCAAGAGCCAAGCCGTCAGGTGCAGGGCTTGAAGGTCCGGGTGGAGTACCTTCCCCATACTGATAAAAAAGCAGGTCCGGGCATAGGGGAAGACGCCTCAGGAGCCTGCTGCTGAGGAGATCGGGGTACCAGAAATGGCATGGCCAGTCTGTAGCAACCGGGATCACCTGTGCCTTGTCCCTCCTGGACTTGAGAAGCACCTTGTGGATCAAGAAGTGGAGGTAGGCACAGAAGAGGCTTGGGGTCCAGGGCCTTGAGAAGGCATCCACCTGCAGCATTCCCTGCAGAGGGGGGCCAGCACAAAAGAGCCACAGCTTTGCATTCTCCCTGAAGGGAAACTGGTCCACCCGAGAGGTGGCCCCACTGGGAGAACAGACTGAACTACCTCTGGGTTGAGAGACCACTCGTGAGATACCTCGCCCAGCCGGCTGAGGGCATCCAGCTAACTGGAAGCTAGTGCCACATGGATGGCCAGGAGATCCGCCTCCAGACTGCACACATTTTTATTTATATAGCGCAATTCTAGTATCAAAGCGCTGCACACAAAAACATATCAAATAATTTAAAAAGATCTTACACAAATTCAGCTTCAATTTAAAAATGTCACCATTCCTTAATCAGTCACAAGGTCCAGACACAGAGATTCCTTGCACAAAGGCAGGAGTGCGTTCCACCCTGCCTGTTGAGGTAGCACATGGTCGTGGTGTTATCCATCTGGACTTGGATCACTTGACTCAGAATGTGCAGAGCGACTGCAGTCAGTGCAAGCCACACTGCTCGGAGCTCCAGCACGTTGATGTGGCATCGTGACTCCTCAGGGGTCCAGAGTCACTGGACTGTTCCCCAGGTGGGCATCCCAGCCTGTGAGAGGCATCAGTTGTCAGGATGACAGTCTGCTCTGGGCAGACAAACTGGATCCCTTCCTGCAGATGTGCTGGGACCAGCCACCACTGGATGGTGTTCCACATCTGCTGGGTCACCACGACCGGCTGGTCGAAGTGCCCCTTGCGTTGAGACCACTGGCTGGTCAGCTCCCACTGCAGGGAGCGCATTCTCCAATAGGCCCAACGGATCATGCTGGTACAGGCCACCATGTAGCCCAGCAGGTGCAGGAAGTCCCGGGCAGGGCGCAACTGCCCAACCCAAATTGATCAAGCAAAGGAGGAGAAAGCCTCCACCCTGTCCGCCAGGAGCTGAACTTAAGTGCCGCCCTGATGAAGCTGATCACCTGCAAAGGCACGAGTTCGGAATTGGCCTCGTTGACCAAGTCACCGGACTGCTCCACTTCCTGCCTGGACGGACCCGCTATCAGCCAGCCATCCAGGTAGGGATAAACCCAGATCCTCCGGCACCTCTGGTAAGCTGCCCCCACTGCTATGCACTTAGAGAAGACCCTGGGGCCCAGGAGAAGCTGAAGGGATGGCCTGGAATTCCTAAAGGGTTCCCTGCCTCGAAAGCTGAAGAACCTTCAGTGAGACTGACGGATTGGAACGTGTCCTGAAGATCCAGGGAGCAAAACCACATGGTTTGCTCTAGAGATGGTATGATCTGAGAAAGTTACCATCCTGAAGGTGTGCGACCTGAGGAACTTGTTCAGGTCATACAGATCTAGAATGGGGTGCCAGCCCCTGTCTGTTTTGGCGCCAGGAAGTAACTGGAGACAAAGCCTCGGTGTTCCAGAGGATCAGTGACAGGAACCACAACTTCCTTGCAGAGGAGCTGGGCTATGTAGTCTCTGGCAGCTGACAGCATGTCTGCGGAAGCCAAGTCCTCCCGTGGGGCTTGGCAAGGAGGGTACTGCTCGAACTCTAGAGACAAACCCTGATCCATCACTTCTAGAACCCACCTGTCTGTGGTGACAGCGCACCAGGCAGAAAGGAAGTGGCAGAGCTGACCCCGCAGGATAGGTGTGATGGGCATGAGAGAGACACCCCTCATCCCATCACTGGGCAGGCTTGGAGGAGGGCCCAGCTAAGGGGCCACCTGAGCCTCTCCTGCCTGGCTTAAGGACAGCAGAGGCCACTGACTTGGATTGAGGTAACCATACTAGAGTCTGCTAACCAGCCAGTTACTGGGCTGGCTTGTCCGCAGGAGTGGAGGTGGACTGAAAGGGCTTCTGTATCTGATGCTGTTTGGAGCCCTTGGGGTCCTTCTGGGCAGATGTCACGGAGTCCAAGGTGGCAGTGAACTTCAATAAGTGTTGGACGACCCTCGACCGCAGGCCGAACCTGGTGGTGCCCAGGAAAGGATCAGCCAGCTTGTGCCAAGTGTCCGCCGTGAAGGCAGAGATCCTCAGCCAAGCCCTGTGGTGCATGGCCACCGAGGCCACCATGGAGCAGGAACAGGAGTCCCCAATGTCCATGGCAGTCTAGAGATGTTCAGCCTCAGCCCAGCACTGGTCTCTGACCCGTTTTACTGTGGTCTGAAGGTCTCGCAGGCAGATGAGGAAGCACTCCATCTATGGTGCCAAGCAGGGTATGGCAGAAGTGGGCCATGAGAAGGGCAGAGCTCACCTGGCGGAGGCCAAGTGAGGAGGCAGCACGGATCTTATTAGTCGTGTTGTCCAACTTCTTGGACTCATCAGATGGCTTGTAAACATCCCCAGTGTTGCTGGAGCGCCAGAAGAGTCAGCCAGCAACCCCTCTGCTGAGGGGTGCTCTGTGAATCACAAAAGGGATCCAGTGGGCACAGCATACTTGTGGGCCATCCGGGCAGAAGGCGCAGGGCCAAGAATGGTTTCTGCCACTGGAAGCACCTCCGGATAGTCTCCCTGGTAGAGGATCTCAACAGGTAACTAGCCCTTTTCTGGACGGGATCTATCTTCATACCTCTCCACTCAGATCAAACCGAGGCAGCCCATGAAAGATGGACCTTTGTCAAGTGACCCCCCCCCCTCGACCTGACATGAGTGCAGGGAGGACCCCTTGGACTCTGAAGAGTCGTCAAAGAGTGGTAGACCGCTAGAGTCCACACTGACCCTCTGTGGACAGTCAGGGGTGAAGGACCAACAGCCGATGGGGAAGTCCCTTGGCCAGCCAAGGCTCCTCAGTCGGAACACTGACAGTCGGCCGTTTGGGCGGCGGTTCCACCAATCAGTGGAAAAGCCAGAGTCTGCAGAGTCAGGACCAGCCTTTCGTGCGACAGCCAAGTGATGGCTGGCATAGAAACCTGGGTTGGTTTTGCACTGGTGAACAGCAGCTGTTGCCACATCAAGTCCTCACAGCATCAATGCAACTTGTGCCAACGCCTCTCCTCACCAGAGGCCATGGGTAAAGAATAGCGGTGGCAGGACTGGCTCGACCTTCCTTGGGGAACGAGACCAGGGCAGGGCTTGCAGGGAGTTTGCGATTGCAGAGGCTCCTCCTGGTCAGGGAACGGAGGTGGCAGGTCAGCAGACTGATCCATTCCTCCAATGGTCTGCATCAGGACCGTGGTCCTAGACAAAGCAGCATCAGCCTGTTCGGTCAACAGCTGGCTGGTCACCTCGCGAGAAAAATCTTGGCTGGGGTGCTGACCAGCATCTTGGCCGACAGGGGTACCATGGAACCAGCAGCCAACGATTCGACCAAAGTCAAATCCGGAGAAGCACGGGAATCTGAGGCCCTTGATAGAGAGCTGTACCGATCCCATGATAGTCTTTTCCTAGATATAGATTTGCCAGTGGATCCCTGACCGAAGGTCAGCAGTGACTAAAATTCTTGAAGGAGTCTGTAAAAGTCGAGCCCAGCTAAAGTGGCAGGAAGGCAGAAGCCAAGGACGACTCCTCTTCAAAGTTCACAAGCTACTCAGTGGACCCCGCAGCTGCGAAGACCACCCAACGGGCATCCTTGGATTTGGCTGGCGGGTTCTGATGCTCCAGGCAAACCTGTTACAGATGGGAGACAGTTTTCCAGGATGGTAGAATGAAATGAGCGGCAAAAGTTGCAGGCCTGGTGATAGAGGTCGTACCCCAAGCAGTAGATGCATGTGGCGTGCAGGTAGGTCCTGGACATCTCCTGCCCACAATGGCACCGGCAACCCGGAAGCAGACCATCCATCATGGTCGCAATCGAAAATAGAGTAGAAAACTAAACAGCTGGTTTGGAAGCAATTCCAAAGAATTTAAGCGCTAGGGCCTACTCAACACGGGAGCAGTAAGGAGGGGAACCTGCTTCTTCCAAAGGAAAGGAAGATCTTGTGTCAGTGCGGAGCTGAGGGAGTTACCACCTGGGTGGGTGGGAGGAGCCAGCTTGAAGACTTTCTGGCACATCTTAAAGGGAAAGGACAGTTTCAGTTAGTGTGGATAGATTATATCCATGTCCCTAGAATAAGCACAACTGCCTAGCCCTCCTCTCCCGATCAACAAAAACTAAAATGAACCAACTTAATATCCTCACTGCAGGAGGAAAGGGTAGGCCACCGGCCCTCAAACAACCTCCATATTAAGTAGGTTTTGAACATATTCCTATTCTGGCTGGTGAAGGCGCTCCCTAGTAGGAACTATAGACAGTTTAGAAATATAGCTGATGGGGGGTTTAGGCGAATAATAAACCAACCAAAAGCAGCAACAGATACCGTGGTGATAGAAGGCAATGTAGGAAACAGCTGTCTAATCATTCAGACAGCAGCCAAAGAGTCTCAATGACGCCCACAGCCAGAGAATAGTCAATGGGACAGAAACAGATGGCTGAGGTTGTGTATTAGGAGAACCAGACCCACACTATCACACTGACCGGTTGGGGTGGAGCACAGAACCAGAAGTCTGCTGGAGTTTGACTTAACCTCCAATGTCCCTGGGTGGTGTGGAGACTGGTGCGAAATGAAGAAGCATTCACCTTATCTTTGGAGTGTTTGGAATGATGCGTCCAACACTATCAAGGTACTTTGTCTTAGTGCTGACAAAACAGTTGTGGCAACAGTGTAGCCACACACTGAGGTAACGGACAGGGGAGGTCAAACCAGATCCAGAGGATCAAAAAGGCAAAACCGAATTGGGAAGTACTTTCCATTTTCTGAATAAATGCATAAAAACTTTCAAATTGCATGTTGCCTGGTTCAAACAATGGAAAATGAAGGCTGGCCCGCTGGTGCAGCAGTAGTGCTACAGCTTGTGATGCAAACACTCAGAGCTTGAAAGTGAATCTGGGCTATTTTGGGGTGGGGGATCTTGCACATGAAGAACTGCTCTCCTCTGGGGGGGTGTTAAGAGCCCGATGCTTGCCAGACCTCTGAGGGATGCTGGAGAAAAGACAGCACAGGCCAAGGTGGTCATATGGCATGACTCTGGAACAATAATGTAATCCCACAAAGTAACCGGGCACCATCCACCAAGAAAGGGCAAAAAAGTAAGTGTAAGATAATGTACTCTTTGTGGAAAGCACCAGGACATCACTGCATGCCACATCTATAGAGACGAAAACTGGAAGGGGGAGAAAAGTAGCAGGATGACGGGCGCCTGCAGGCCCTGCACTTGACCAGCTAGGCACACCAGCTGGAACTGGATACATTTTGCGGCAGGGCTTGGTAAACCCTGAAGGGGTGGGAGTCTGGCGGAAGACAGCCAGCAGCCATCAGGCCAACCAAGAAAGGGGAGAGAAACAGGAAAAAAAAGAACAAAAACTGGAAAATGGCACTAATTGTTCACATCATGCGACAAGCACAGGAAGCAAACACCGAAGGTGTGAGCGTCTGAAAAATTTGTGCTGCATACACAATCAGAATGGCTCCTTCAATGGCAGCATAAAAGGAAAAGTAGAAATTTAATGACGCAACAGCGCAGTTTCTCTGCAGATCCAATGAACAGTTGACAGCAGAAAAAAAAAGGAGGGCTGCCCACGTTTTATGAGCAGTGCTCACTTATGTAAACGCGGGTAGCCCCAGTTAGCATAAGTTTCAATGGTCCCAATGCAAGCAGCTTACAGTTCCAAAGATGCGACTATGAAGGGAGAGGTCTTCAAAGATTCGTTATGCTTATTTACTTCACTACAGCATTATAGTCTCATGTGTAAGTACACTGATAATAGGCTAGCCTTCGCATATAGAGAACAATGTCTGTGCAGGTCTGTTCGAGGACCCCTCCCCCCCAAAACACATGGTGTGAGAAACTCCGCATGACGCAAACCTCGCAAAGGCATCATTTTTTAATGAAAACTGGTGCAAGGTTTGACAAACTAAGCTGTACTTCTGTTAGCGAGCAGGTCTTAGCCACACAAATGCAGCGTACCTTTTCATGCTTCAGTAACATGAAAGCGCAAGGAAGGAAACATCGTAATAACCCACTACTGAGTTGTTATGGAATTCAGCATGTTATGGCACTTTATCAGGAGTCTATGTCCAGTCATTTGGGGGGAGGGGTTCACCAGTTATTATAACGCTAATAAACCCATGGAGAGGTTTTATCACAGATGAAGTAGACTTGTTCCAATTATGTCATGCTTCTTCATGTTATCACGCTTAAAGATCGAGGGGTGGGTGGCATGGTACTATTGCGCATTTGTTTATACTTCCCACAAACAAAAGAGCTGGTAGTTAAAAAAAAAAAAAAAATTCTGCCCTTTTTTGAAGCAGTTGTTACAACAAAGAAAGTAGGTACACCAGCTGCGGCAAGAAAATTTGCTTTCAAAAAGCACTCTAAGTGCTCCTGTCTAGGCAAAGAACACAAGTTTGAGGGGAGGGAAAGGGTCTATGCCCAACACAGATCAGCTAGACAGTAAAAAAAGTTACTTGCTTAAAAATGATTAACCATGTGTCCCAAATATGAAAACACTTTAATCCATGTATGAAACACTCAAACAGAAGTAGCAAAAAAGTTATAAAAATCACTGTCAATACATTCCAGTTCACGAGAAGGGCTGTTGGAGCTGGCAGAAAAACAAGTTACTCTCCTGTAACTGTAGTCCTGGGAGTGTATGGTGTACATCCACATTTCTGGCAGAATTCCTTTCCCTTTAAATCTTGCCGGAAGGTCTTCAAGCTGGCTATTCCTACCCACCTGGGTGGTATAATCCTCGGCACCGGCCAATAACTCCAGATCTGACCCGCTGGAAGCCAGACCAGTGTGCCACTTGCTAGTGGAGGTAGGGTGGGTTGTGAGGATGTACACCATATACCCTTTCTAGAAAGCAGTTATGTAAAATCTTACCAAAACCACAGATCTTCGAGGAATGTCTCTTGCAGTAGGTCATTACTTCTAGGAGTTTCCAGCAGAGGGTGCTGTGACACGACAGCTCTTCTAGCAGTTTTGTACCAGGGACTGCCCACACATCATCTTCCTGCTTCCTATATAAGTGTGGGCGGTCCCTGGTATCCTCGGTTCCCTCGCCGGATTCAGCTTGCAAAGTGAGGCCAGAGGGGAAGCCGAGGTACCAGAGAGTCCCAACCCTATGTCACTGGATCAGACTTTACTCTTAGAGAAGGAGGGGTTCGGAGGGTGGAATTGTACCTACTGCAAGAGACATTCCTCGAAGAGCCACTGTTACGGCAAGACTTTACATTACTGTACCAACTTCCATGGATTGGTCTCTTGCAGTAGGTCATTACTTCTGGGAGAATCCCAGCAGTTATGTCCATGTGGGAGGACAATTATGACAGATCTTGTAGGACTGCACATCCGAAGGCCACCCTACATCGTGAGGCAATATCCAGATTGTAATGTCATGTGAAAGTATGGATTGTGGACCAGGTGGCTGCATTGCATACATCCAAAATGGAGGCTCCTTTAAGCAAGCCGCAATAGTGGCCATAGCTCTAGTGGAATGGGCTAGGACAGGTCCAGGTAAATCTTTGATGTAACAAAAGGTAATACAATTCACCTACCAGGAAGAAAGGGTTCATTTAGCAACAAGAAGCCCTTCTCTGCCAGCGGCAAAGGTGACGAATAGTTGAGACGTTTTCCTAATCAACTGGGTACAATTAGTGTAATAGCGTAGTATGCGATGGACATCTAAGGTATGTAAGAGATGTTCACCTTTATTGGAGTATTCAGGGTAGGAGACCAGAAGCTCCAAGGACTGATTTAGAGTATGTTGAGAGACTACTTTAGGAAGGAAGGACGGGTGGGTACAAAGGACCCCCCAGTCCTTGTGGGAAATCAAGCAGGGTTCCCTGCACGAGGGAACAAAGCTCAGAACTACGGCGAGCTGAAGTGATGGCCACTAGAAATAACATTTTCCGTGAAAGGAAACTGAGGTCACAAATGGTTGCTGGCTTGAAAGGCTCACGGGTCAATTTTTCTATCAAAATTGAGATCCCATGGAGGAGTGGGTCTTTTGATAGGAAGCTTAATATGCATCATTCCTCAGAAACATCTTGGCTAAATGATGTTGGTACGTTAGTTTGCCAGCCAAAGGTTCATGAAATGCCGAGATGGCAGCCATGTGGACTTTGATGGCCAATGGTTTGCCTTGTGGAATGCGGGATCTCGTCGACGAGCCCGTAGAATTTTCACTAAATGTCGAATGCTGTTGACAGGACAGGAGCCTCTGTCGTCGGAGGCAGCCATGTATCTGGTTGTATTTAAGATGCTAGACAGCGTCAATGAGAGGGAATAAGCCGGAGTCTACGGAGCAGGCAGAGCCTGAACAGCATTTAAAGTGCTGGAAAGTGCCGTTGACGAGAGGGTATGAGCCCCCATCGACAAAGAAGCTGTAGGAAGACGCTCAGTCAATGGAGGAGCCACACAAACAGTGGCTGACAAGTGACGCAGTAGAAGTGAGGGTTTTTCACGCTCCTTCTGCAGAGGAGGAGAGATGGGGGAGCCCTTGGTACGAGCCCCCTGGTTCTCTATCAGAGACATATTTTGCTCCATTAAAAGATGCTGAATTTCTAGCAACCATCGTCAACGGGCTGCTTGGTTACACTCCTGACAGAAGTTGCAAGAATTGTGGGTCCCAGACACCTTACACAAGCTGTGTGGTTGTCAAAGCGGTATATCTTCCTACCACAGTGGCAAGGACGAACAGCTTGTTTGGTTGAAGAATTTTTAGACATTCGTTTTGGAATCCAATTCTCGATGACTGCTACACAGAAGCTGAACTAGCTGCTGTGCTAGCTGAAGATGGTGGGAAAATGAACAGAGATACCAGGGACCGCCCACACTTCTACAGTAAGCAGGAAGAGGTCATGTGTGGGCGGTCCCTGGTACAAAAATGCTAGAACAGCTGCCGCGTCACAGCACCCTCTGCTGGGAACTCCCAGAAGTAATAACCTACTGCAAGAAACCATTCCATGGAAGATAGCACAGTTACGCAAGAACTTAACCGTAACAGTAGATCTTCGAGAGGAGCTCTTGCAGCAGGTTATTACTATTAGGATCATATCTTCAAAAGAACCATGCACAAGGTAACAGTGGTGCTTTCAGCCATTTCATAGTTCCACAAAAAGCTGCAACACACATCCCATACATAAAATCGAACACGGAGCTACTAAAAATACTTTGTTACACAAAACCAGACCACTTAGTTTGGCGTAATAAGTATATTTTTAGTAGCTCCATGTTCGATTTCATGTATGGGATATGTGTGTGCTACAGCTTTTTGTGGAACTATTACTATTAGGACCACTGCCGCAGGCCTTAGGACCCAATGGGAAAAACCTAGCTAGCCCCTGCCTGCTCCGCCCCAATGCCAGTCATGCTAGAAACGGGGGTCTACCCCGGCTCCACCTCAGTTTCCCCCACCACGACCGGATCTCAGCAAGAAAACTGGGCGAATCCCATCCTAGACATTCTGAAAGATTCTCCTTGGGGACAGGGCGGGAAGGCAGCACCTGCTGCACGAGCTCCTCTCGAAGATCTACTGTCACGGTAAGTTCTTACGTAACTGTACTATCTTACTTCGACGGGGAGCTCTTGCAGCAGGCTATTACTATTAGGACAGAATTCCAAGCAGTCCCGCACCAAGGAGGTGACTAGTCCCAGGAGGTAGGATGACAGATAAAAGGATGGTAAAGTCTACGGCTGGAAAAATCAGCAAACTAGGACAAGAGTCCTTAAAGAACTGCCAAGCTGTAACCGGCTCGGCGCCTGTAAGTAATGTCCAGACTATAATGCCTCACGAAGGTGTGCACTGAATTCCAAGTAGCAGCTGCAGAGATGTCTCGAAGGGAGATGTTTGAGGCGAAGGTAGTAGAGACTCCTCTAGTGGAATGGCCTCTTACCGTGCCTGGTAGAGGTCTGTTGTACTTGTTATAGCAGTACACTATGCAGTGTACAAGCCACCAGGAAATGGTCTGCTTTGACACCGGTTTTCCCTGGTGTTGAGGTGCAAGGCCACAAACAACTGCTCCGATTTGCAGTGTGCCGCTGTATGCTTAAGGTAATACCTCAGCGCCCTGTGGACAACCAATGGTTGCAGGAGAGACTTTCCCAGATTAGTAGGGGTAGGAAAATAAATTGGAAGGTCAACAGCCTGGTTGAGGGTCAACTCAGAGACCACTTTAGGTAACAACTTGGGATTTGTTCTGAGGGAAACTTACCCGATGGAAAAATATAAGGCTCCTTACACATCAGGGCCTGTAGCTCAAACTCTTCGAGCTGAAGTTAGAGCACCTAAAAATGAAACCTTCCAGGAAAGGAAACTTCTCACATTCTGCTGTGGGTTCAAAGGTGGGGTGGGGGAAGAGAACAGTCAGTTTCTCCAGCACAAAAAGGAGATACCAGGGAGGGACAGGATCCCTGATGGGAGGTTGTAGGTGCAGAATGCCCCGTAAAAAGGCGTGGCCCACTTCCAACTTAGCCAGAATCCCGTCTCCGAATATGACAAAAGCAGAGCTGGCCCACATGTGCACCTTTATGGATGAATAACTCTGGCCTTGTCTGATATAAGAGGAGATATTGTAATGCTGAGTTCACGGGCAGGAAATGGGATCTAGATGGTGGGACGAAGCCCAAAGGCAGAACCGCTTCCACTTCATGTCATAATTGGAGCGGGTTGAGGGCTTCCTCGCAGAAACGAGGATGTGCGCCACCTCCTAAGTGACCCCATACCTGGATTGGACTACATCCGCAGGAGCCAAGCATGAAGGTGTAGGGACCCGAGATCTGGATGCACCAGCCTGCCCTGGTCCTGGGATAGCAGTTTCGAGCATACTGGCAGCAGAAAGTACAGTTGCGCAAGAACTTACCGTAACAGTAGATCTTAGAGAGGCTCTTGCAGTAGGTAATTACATATAGGACTGATGCCGGCAGGCGTCAGGATCCCACGGAAACATTTCTAGGTAGCAGTCTCTGGCTGGGGACCACCCAGACGTCAGTATAAAAGGGGCGGTCCCCCACACCCGCCTTCCAGTTCTTTCCCGCCAAGGGCCCAAAAAGGTGAGACTAGAGAGAAGCGGATATTTCCCAATCTGGAAGAGGAGCTAAAAAAAGCTTAGGGGGATGGAGGGCGGGAAGGTATGACCAACTGCAAGAGCCTCTCTCGAAGGTTTACTGTTACAGTAAGTTCTTACGTAACTGTACTCTCTTACTTAGAGAGGGCTCTTGCAGTCGGTAATTACATATAGGACTGAGTCCCAAGCAGTCTGGAACAAGAAGCAAACGGGAGGAGGAAAGCTACTCAAAGTAGATCCTCTAGCTGTGAAGGCCTTAAGAAAGGAGGCCTTGCAGGACAGCAAGCCCGAAGCCTGCTCTATGGCTAGGCAATATCCAAACTGTAATGTTTTGTAAAGGTATGGACGGAAGTCCAAGTGGCGGCAGCACAGATGTCTGCCACTGACACATTCTTGAAACAAGCCGCCGAGGCAGCGACTCCTCTGGTGGAGTGGCCTCTCACCTGACCCAGAAGGGTCTTGTTGTACTTGTCATAACAGAAGGTGATGCAATGAGCCAACCATTTGGACAGGCATTGCTTGGAAACAGCACTGCCCTTTCTTTTGTGGGCAAGAGAGACAAACAGTTGATCAGTCTTTCTGAGATCTTTTTTTCTGTGCAGTATCTCAGAATTCAGTGAACGTCCAGAGTGTGCGAGATATACTCCCCTTGACTGGAGTGTGGTGTAAAGAAAGCGGGTAACTATGGACTGGTTCAGTGTAGATTCCGCTACCACCTTGGGGAGAAACTTAGGATTGGTATGCAGAGCCACATGTTCCTTGTGAAAAATCAAGTACGGGATTTTACACATCAGGGCCTGGAGCTCTGAAATCCTCCGAGCAGAAGTAATGGCCACTAGGAAGAGAGTCTTCCATGAGAGGAACTTCAGGTCTGCTGAGGCTGCCGGTTCGAAAGGAGGCAGAGTAAGCTTCGAGGATGAAATTTAATTCCAAGGAGGGGCAGGAACACGGATAGGGGGTCTCAAGTGGAGAACCCCTCTGAGGAAATCTTAGAGACTTCCAGCTGAGCGAACGTCCTGTCTGCAAAAGGGACATGGTAGGCCAAAACGGCCGCCATGCGTACCTTCAAGGATGAGTGACTAAGACCCAGATCAAAGAGGTGGCGCAGGTAATCCAGCAGCCGTCCAACAGAGCACGAGAAAGGCTCCAAATCTTTTGAAGCTTCCCAGATTGTAAACAGTTTCCATTTCATGGCATAGGTAGACCTAGTGGAGGGGTTTTCTAGTCTCCACCAGAATCTCAGCCACTCGGGGTGAACCCCCTAAAATCGAGCTTGAGCTGTGTCCGCAGGAGCCATGCGTGCAGTTGAAGGGACTCGAGACCTGGATAGACCAGGGTCCCCTGATCTTGGGTCAGTAAAAGTCGTGACAGAGGAAAAGGAGGTTCCTCTGAGTATTGTTGCAGGAGAGAACCAAACTTGCCTGGGCCAGAAAGGAGCAATCAGAATCATTTGTGCTCCTACTGAACAGAGTTTCTGTAAAACTCTTGGGATCAAAGGGATTTGGGAGCGGGAGGCATAGACGAATCTGTCCTTCCAATCTAGAGACACAGCGTCTCTCCAAAAAGTGCCAAGCTCTGGAGCGAGCGAGCAAAATTCGGGAAGCTGTGTTTAGAGATGAGGCAAACAGGTCCATCTGTGCTGTTCCCCAGCATAGGAGGAGATCGTCTAAGACCCCATGATCCAGTTATCACTCGTGAGCTTGAGCAGACGAGCGACAGTTTGTCTGCTAAGGTGTTCTCAACCCCCGGGACGTGAACTGCCGTGAGGTGACGTTTATGCTGTACTGCCCAATCCCAAACTTGCATCGCTTCCCTGCAAAGAGGGTAGGAACGAGTACCTCCCCGTTTGTTGATGTACCATACCACACATATTGTCCGTCTGCATAGCTAAGTGGCCAGGAAGGAGATGCAGATGCAGAGCCTGAAGAGCATAAAGCACTGCCCGAAGCTCGAGCACACTGATGTGAAGCGTTTTCTTGTGCTTGGACCAGGAGCCCTGGGTCCTGTGAGGTCTGAGATGGCTCCCCTGACAACCACGACACGCTGGCCTGTGGTCAGAGTCTGGGGGAGGGGAGAGAGAAAGGCAGAAGGATCATCGACAGAAGTTCTCTTGAACCATCCACCACTGCAACTCCCGAACCATGGGGGAGAAGACTAGGAGAAGCTGGTCCAGGTCATCCACCAACTGATCCCACTGAGACCGAAGCGTCCACTGAGAGACCCTCATGTGGTGCCGAGCGTGAGGGACTGTTGGGATAGCAGCCGCCATAAGCCTGAGGAGACGAAAGACCAACCTGGCACTGACCCGCCTGCGGCCGGACAACAGGCTGACCTGAGCCTGGAGTGTGGCTGCCCTGTCCGGTGGTAGGAAGGCCCTGCCAGAGGTAGTGTCCAGGACTGCCCCGATAAACTGGAGTCTCTGGGATGGGATCAAGTGGGACTTTGCCTGGTTGATGGTAATACCCAGGCAGGTAAAGACCTGCTGGGTAAGGGAGAGGAAGTGCAGGAGTTCCTCCATGGACTCTGCCGCCAGGAGCCAATCGTCCAGGTACAGGAAAACCTGCACCCCCTGGGTATGCAGGTAGGCCGCTACCACCGCAAGGCATTTGGTGAACACCCGGGATGCTGAGGAAAGACCAAATGGGAGGGCCTTGAACTGGTAGTGGTCCCCCTGGAAAGCAAAACGGAGGTATTTGCGGTGAGAAGGGCGGATAGGGATGTGCAGGTAAGCATACTGCATATCCAGAGCGCACAGCCACTGTCCCAGCCGAAGGAGAGGCAGGAGGCCCTGCGAGGAGAGCATCCTGAACCTCTTGTACTCCACGAATAAGTTCAGGGAACTGAGATCGAGTATAGGCCTTACATCTCCTGTCTTTGGGACCAGGAAGAAGTGGGACTAGTAACCAGTTTCCTGGAGAGGAAAAGGAGACTGGCACTATCGCCTATTTCAGCAAAAGTGCTGAAATCTCTTCCTGGACCAGAAGAAGGTGTTAGAGTACGACGACGTGGTTTCTGGAGAAACTATCGAGTATCCTTCTGCGATCAGCTGGAGCACCCAGGAATCTGAAGTTATCCTCACCCAGCCCAGGAGGTGGAGCGAAACCTCCCTCCTACCAGTTCCTCCGGGAGGCCCAGAGGCTGTAGGAGAGGGAAGGAGTCGGGTGGTGTGGGGCAGCGTCGCAGCTGAAGCAGTGACAGCGCTAGGGGTTTTAAAACACGGGTCAGATTAGACCCATAGGTGTAAAAAATGTGGGTCAAAATGAGAAACAACTGGGTCCAACCTAATCGTAAGTAGACATTTCACTAGTACAGAAGCTTAAATTTGTTGACTGAAAATACTTTTCTATTGTTTAGTTTTCCATCTTTCAGCTATTGTTAGAGACAGGTGCACCACTTTGGACCCACTGTCCTGTGGAAAGTGGGTCATTTCTGGGCAAGCTGCAACTTTTTCCCTTTTTGCCCTATCTAGCGCTGTCTCTGAGCTGAAGCACCCGCTGCTTTTTTGGGTGGAGGGAGCTTGGCAGCTGGAGGGGCCCGGCATTTAGTGGCCCGCTTTCCCTGGGGTTTCGCCTTTGGCAGATTCAGTCTGCGAAAAGGACGGCGCTGTGTTTGATGGGGATGATGCATGGAGTCCAGACTTCAGTGCCGCCCCCTTCTCCTGCAGATCGGTGATAATGTCTTTGACATCACCACTGAACAGCACCAAACCCCGGAAGGGTGCTTCCTGAATAGCGGACTGCACTTCCGGGACCAACTCTGATACACAGAGCCAGGCATGATGCCGTAAGCCTATGGCGAAAGCTGAGCTCCTACCAGCAGTGTCCACTGCATCATAAGTCGCACGAAGCATGTGCCGACTGGCCAAACGTGCAAAGCGGACGAGGTCAGCCACTTCCTGTTTGACTAGAGTCCGGAAGGGAGTCCAATTTGGATTCCACCTGACTAAGAATCGCCTTCTGGTAATCCCCCATCTGACTAACATAATTCAGGGCCCTAATACCCAGAGTGGAAGAAGCAAAGATATTCTTACCATACTGGTCCAGAAGACTGGATTCTTTGTCTGGTGGAGACTAGCTCAAATGCCTCAGGTTAGTTGACCGACCGTGAGTGGCGCTAATCACGACCGAATCAGCTCCAGGGTGAGACTAAAAATTCAACACCCTTGGGAGCCTGATATAGCCTGTTCTACTTCCGAGGAAGTGGGGCTAAAGCAGACGGCGGTTTCCAAATAGTGGAAACAAGATCGGCATGAGGCTCAATCCAGGGTGGCACCAAGGTGGGAGCAGTCACGGGCAGATCCAGATGCTCAGCAAGTTTTACGCTGGGGATCCAGTTCCAAGGAATGCCACTTATGAACCTCCTGGATTTTGCGTAGCAACTCCGTAAAAGAAGGATCCTCCGGAGGAGTCCTTGGCCTGGCTTAGATGGAGAGTGTGGCTCGTCGTCCGGCTCGGAACAACTGGAGGCATCCGAGGTGGAAGATGGTGATGAGGAAGACTCCCTCTCCCAGCATGAGGGAGGAAAGGACCCCTTGGGAAGCCCTCGGGGAAGCATGTCCTGCCCCTCCCTGGAACCAGAGAGTTTGGCCCTGGTGTCCGGAGGTGGGGAGGGAGTTTGTCGTCATGGACGTGCGGTAACTGGAACCGCCACAGTTGTCTGAAGACTACTCTCCACCTCTCTGGTAAGCTGAGCCTTGGCCTCAGCCCACCAGGAGGTCAGAGTCTCTTGCAAGTCCACCGATGGCTGAGGGAGAGGTGGAGGGGGATACGGGTATGGATTATGCCCATAAGACGCGTATCCATAACCCGATGGTGGGAAGCCTGGTGTCTCGTCTTGAGGCACCGGGTACTGTGGGGTCCCAATGCCTGCCAGCATCAGTCCTATATGTAATTACTTACTGCAAGAGCCCTCTCTAAGTAAGATCTGGAGGTTCTGAGGACAACCGCTGAAGTAGTGGGAACCAAATCTGCCGGGGCCACAGCAGGATGATCAGATTCATTCGAGCCCCCTCACCCTGTACCTTCAGCAACACTCGCTGATGGAGAGGGAAGGCGTACTGCCCAACAAAGGGACAATGCGTCTGGCCAGAAAACATTAAGTGACACATTGTCCCTTTGTTGGGCAGTAAGCCTTCCCTCGGAGGCATCTGTCGAGATTCAAAGGGTCCAACCACTAACATAGGGTCCCCCTGACCGGCTCAGAGATCCAGACAACATGGTCTAGACCATCGGAGCCCTGGTCCCACTGCACCCCGAGCATCTACTGTGGGACCCTCACATGGAAGCGTGCCAAGGGAACTACCGAGATGGCTGTCGCCATGTGCCCCAGAAGACTGAGGAAGGTCCTAGCTGGGACCTGTGGGGTTACTAGGACTGAACCGGCCACCTCTCAGGCAATCTCTTTCTTGAAGAAAGGCCATGCCCTGGATTGAATCCAGGACCACCCTTATAAAAGGAGAGTCTGGCTGGGCTCAGGGGAAGACTGGTAGATTCAGGGTGATCCCCACCTCTCGGAACAATGTATAAGTGTCTCAGAGAGCTCGAAGCAGGCGCTCTCGATGGGGCCGCTAAGAGTCAGTCGAGGTAAGGAAAGACTTTATGTCCCCTGTGCCTTAGAGCTACAGCTACCACCGCCAAGCATTTGGTGGAGACTCGAGGAGCGGACGAGAGGCCAAAAACGGAAGAATCCGGAACTGATAATGCTCCCTCTGGAAGCAGAACCTCAGAAACGTCCTGTTTTTTTGGGGGGGGACGAGACCCCAATGTCCATGTAAGCATCTTGCATGTCAAAAATTTCCCTCATTCACTAAAAATACCACCAACAGCTTAATCTGGTTCAAGGTCAGTTGGCATTCATCTGTATCCCCCTCCCCCGGGTCGTGCCTGAAAAGGCAGGATTTGTCTAGTGCACTTACCCGGTCAACAAAAACTAAATAAATAAAATGTCCAGGGAACAGATCCCATCTCCCTGGTGCAGCAGACGAATGATACCTGGAATGGTCACCATCCTGAACCTTCAGTATTCTATCTAATTGATTAGAGAGCTGAGATCCAGAATGGGCCAAAGATCTTGTGTCTTTGCAACCAGGAAAAAAATGGGAGTAATATCCCTTTCCCTGCAGCCGCAGAGGAACTAGCTCTATTGTCTTTTACTGCAAGAGAGCCTAGACTTCTTCTATAAGAGGAATGAGAGAAGGAGGGTATTACGAGGACTTTAGTGGAGTTTCTGAAAGGATCTGGGTGAACTCCAGCGTGTGACCTCTCCTTATGATGTCTTAATACCCACTGGTCTGATGTGACAGAACTACATCTCTCCAGATGGAGGGAGAGCGACCCCCACTGCCTCCCGAAGCCTGCTGGCAGGGGTGGGGGTGGGGGTGGTGTCAGTGATAAGTCATTGGGCAGAGCTAGGAAGGGGAGACAGGTGTGGGAGGACTTGGGGCCTCAGAAAGGTGCGCCACCAGGCTGCTGGTTGCCAGCCTTCCTTTTGAAGCCACCTCTGTCCCTGGTTGATGCCACGGGCATGTTTGTCTAAGGATTTACAAAATCGCCACTTCTTGAAGCGTCTTTGGTCCCCCTTATACATCTGGTGGATGGACCAAATAGACTTGCCAGACTCCTGGTGACGAGAGATCAAAGCCTCGGTTTCCTGCCCAAAGAGGGCGGAACCATGGAACAGGAGGGCCCGATTCCAGACTGCATGTCATTCTGAAAGCCGGAGCATCTCAGTCACACATCGTGGTGAAGGCAGATCCCGGATGCTGCCGCCCTATCCGCAGTGTCGTACAAGGCACACAGAACATGCGTGCCTACGTCAGAGTCCAATTTCAATATATCCAGAAGTTCCACCTTTTTTGCGGAATCTGGCAAGACACTGATAAGCTCCTGTCTCTTCTCCCAGAGTGCATTTTGGTACTGGACCATACGAGTGAGGAAATTAAGGGAATGGATGGAGCAGGTGGAGGCAGAACAGACTCTCGCCCACCTGGTTCAAGAAACTTACTCCTGGTTGGAAGGCTGGGAGCTTAGAAGCTTTGGCTGCTTTGACTTGTCATGAGCAGCTGCGATCACTGTGGAATCCGCCTGAGGGTTTTCCACCAGAAAAGGCTCATCCCTCGGGGCCCTGTATAGCCTAGACTTCTTGGGAACAGCCGGGACTGAGGCTGGATGTTTCCAAGTTGTCCTAATAAGGTCTTGGAAGGTGTCGACCAGAGGAGGCACTACAAGGTGTTTCGTCTCCTGCCTCAGGTAATGAGCCAGTCTTCGGCGTTCCGGATCCAGGTCCTCCGTCTCCCATTCGTTAGTGGCCTGGATATGCCTCATGACGTCCACGAAGGTGGGATCGTCTGGAGGCGAACGGGGTAGATCCCCATTGTCAGGAGATCCCCCAACTTCTGAAAATGAAAAGGAAGAGGAGGAAGACCTGCTCCTGGTCCTTGAAGTGTCCTAAGTCTACAGGGACTACCCTCTGTAGAACGTCGGTAACTTCTAGACAGACGGAGTGAGGACAGATTCCCATCCAGGGACTGGCGTCTGCTACAGGAGTGAGCCTGCCTAGAGGAAGACCTGCTCTTGGGCTTAGACAGACGACAGCTGACCGACCTCAAGTGGTGCAGTCTCCGGTCTCCAGACAGTGACTGGAAACATATAGCCAAGGGGGAGCGAAGTACGGAGGACACGCATTGGTCCTCAGCGGTACTGGCCAGCGAGCAGACGGGAAACCCCCAGGTTCCTGGTTGCCCAGTCAGTCTGGAACCGGTTCCGGTTGAGGTGGAGGAGTCTCTGTGGACCTGGCTCCTCCAAAACGAGAAACGTTTTCCCAGCTCCTCCTTACTGAAACAAGGCGCTGCCGCCCGTTTTGGGGGGAGAGAGAGAAAGGATCGGAGGATTGGGGTTCTGGAAGGCTCACAGGAGGGAACCACAGAATGAGCCCTCCGGAGTAGAGGCCCTAGGGGCCGGCATCTGTACCTTGACCGGCACGGTAGCCCCGTCGGCTGCAGGCACTTTAACCAGTGCTGGTGTCCTAGCCGGGGTTGGATCTGGCATGATCGACTTAGGGAGAGACCCGGAAGCAGCTTACCAGAATCGGATGAAGCCGTAGTCGGGGCCTTCGGCAGGGCTGAGGCTTGTGCCGAGGAAGAGGCTTTAGCAGACACTCCCAGGGCAGAGGACACGCAGCGGCGTGGCCTTAGACGGCTTAGAAGCAGAAGTAGCTCCCAACCGGACAGACGCCAGTGTTTTGGCGGGAGCTTCAGGCCTCAATTTCTCTCCATGCCTGGAAGGCTTGAAGCGGTTGGACCCACCCGAGCCGGAGTAAGAGGCCTTCCTGTGGGGAGAGCTGGATCTTGAGCAGCGATGGGACCGGCTATGGTCCTTGTCGTGGGACTTCTCCTGGCTTTTGTCCTTGTCCCCAGGGGAAGACTGCAGGACGTCCATTTCTTGTTCAAGCAGGTGGGCTTTCAAGGCCTTCAAGCGTCTAATCCACGTCCTGCTAGTAAAGCCTCAACAAATCTCGCAAGTCTTGCGGTCGTGGTCTGGTCCAAGGCAGAAGAGACACTGGTCGTGGCTGTCCTTGGATGGAATTTGGCAGCCACAGTCACACTTCATCTTCCTGGGACAGAAGGAGACAGACGATGGTGACAACATGCGATGGTAGGGAAGACTAGAGAAGAGAACAAACTGCAGAAAGGAATGAATATGGAGAAAAAACCCCATTATGAATTAGATTGAAGAAAAAAAAAAAAAAACATTTGCTGGAACTACTGTGAATAATCACCAAGAACTTCCCAACGTGGAGCGGTTCATGGGCGGAAAGGACAGAGGTGGAGTTACTGTCCGCCCCCTTTGCTGCATGACCGCGTCATGAGCAGACAGAGAGGTCCTCGCAGGTACATAAGGCCTGCAGCGATAGTCCTAATAGTAACAGCCTGCTGCAAGAGCTCCCCCTCGAAGTAAGATCTACAGTTACAGGTGTTCTAGGTGCGTGGGGATATGGTGTACTTATCCAACTTCTGGATGACCTGTACCAGTTCTCTGGGAGGAGGGGGCAAGGCATACACCCCCTATTTAGGGAAACGAGACTGGAAAACAAGGCCCCAAAACCAGCATCCTGACATGACTCAAGGTCGATGTGGTAATGGGAGATGAACGTGTATGCAGACCTCCAGGTAGCAGCCCTGCAGATCTCCTGAATAGGGACGTCCCTGAAAGCAGCTACCGAGGCAGCAGTATGTCTGGTGTAATGAGCACTAAGCCCTATGGGAGGCTCCCTACCAGCCAACCTATAACAGAAGTCTATGCAGGAGACTATCCACCTGCCATCATCTGCCAGGTGCAGCTTCAGCACAGGTGACAAAACAGCTGGTGAACCTCTTCCCCGAACTCCAGCTATGCTTACAGTAGGCAAGCACTCGCCTCTGGTCCACAGTATGGAGCCTGTGCTTGGCCTCCGATGGTTGGCTGGTGAAGTACACCAAGAGATTCCTCACCTGGTTAAGGTGAAACTCCGACAAATTTGTCCCTGGGGAAGACCATGTAAGGAGACTCCACTGAGAGCACCTGGAGCTCACTGATCCTTCTGGCAGATGTGATGGCCACAAAGAAGGCGGTCTTCCATGACAGGTGTGACATCTCACACCTGTGCATGGCTTGCCTACGAACATTGCCAAAACTAGCAACAAGTCCCAAGATGGTGGTGGTTCTTGCATTGGAGAGGAAATGTGGTCCAGGCCCTTAAAGAAGCATCCAACCACCTTCTCCTGCACCATCATACCAGCCTGTGCCAAGTATGCAGAAATGACTGCCAGATGCACCCTGAGGGTGGTCAACTGAGTGAGGGAGAACAGTAGAGGATGCCAGCCTCAGGACAGGGGGTCAAGCTCCTTGCCCTAGCACCAAATCGACAATCTCTTCCATTTGAATGCAAAGCATCAACGAGTAGATTCCTTTCCACCACATGGAGGACCTCGGACAGACCCAGGGCCTGAAACTCGAGCTGCTCAGGAACCAGGCTATCAGGTGCAGGATTGAAGGTCTGAGTGGAAGGCCTTCCCCAGAGAACATGAGAGCAAGTCCAGATGAAGTGGTCGATGCCACAGAGGCCTACTGCTGAGACTGAAGTGATCAGGGTACCAGAACTGGAGTGGCCCGTTGGAAGCCACCAGGATCATCCATGCCTTGTCCCTCAGAGCTTTGATCAGGACCTTGTGGATCAGAGGAAAGGCATAAAGGAGGCCTGGGGTCCAGAGACTCAAAGGCATCCCCCTGCAGTGTACCCCACTGACAGGGGTGCAGGCATAAAACAGCTTCAGCATGGCAATCTCCTGGGAGGTGCACAGGTCCACCTGAGGGGTGCCCCACCAGGATAACAGGCGCTCTACCACCTCCTGGTGAAGAGACCACTCGTGAGATGTCTTGCCCACTTCGCCGACAGCATCCACCAGACACCCCAACCACATGAAATCGCCAGAAGGTCAGCGTTCAGACTGCACACGAGGGTCCAGGTACGGCGGGCTTCCCTGCACAATGGGAGGAAATGTGTTCTGCCCAGCTTGTTGATATAGTACATGGTCGTAGTGTTGTCAGTCTGGACCTGGATGACCCGATCCCGAACATCGGTTGCGAAGGCAGTCTGTGCAAAGTGCACTGCCCGGAGCTCCAGCAGGTTGATGCGACATCAGGATTCCTTGGGGGCCAGAAGCCACAGACTGCTCCCCCAGATGAGCATCCCAGCCCATCAGGGAGGCGGTCTTAAGAGTGACCGACTGCTCTGGGCAGACAAACGAGACTCCTTCCTGGAAATGTTCCGGGACCAGCCACCATTGGCTGGCATCCCACATCTGCTGGGTCACAGTAACCAGCTGGTCAAAGTGGCCCGGATGCCAAGACCACCGACTGGCCAGGGCCCACTGCAAGGGGAGCTGTCTCCAGCAGAAGCAATGGACCATGTTGGGCTCAGCCGCCATCAAGTTCAGAAGATGCAAAACATCCCTAGCAGGACAAAATTGCCTAACATGAAATTACTGGGGAAAGGAGGCAAGATCTTCCACCCTGTCTGCCAGGAGCCAGGCTCGGCAAGAGTCAACCTCCACCCCGATGAAATCAATCATTTGCAAGGGCACGAGTTCCAACCTGGCCTAGCTGACCAGGAGGCCAAGACGTATGCAGGTTTGGAAGGCCAGGTGCCTAGACTGTAGACATCATCCAGGCACTAGTAGACCCAGACCCCTTGGCGCCACAGGAAGGCTGCCACTACTGCAGTGCATTTGGTGAAGACCCTGGGGGCCGAGGAGAGGCTGAAGGGCATGGCTTGGAACTCTACAAGGTACTTCCGCACAGAACCGGAGGAACTGCCAGTGGGATGGATGCAGATGTGAAAGAAGTCATCCTGAAGGTCCAAGGAGCAGAACCATATGCACTGCTCCAGGGCAGGGACTGAATAATCTGGCTGAGTGTGACCATTCTGAAAGTGCGCGACTGCAGAAATCTGTTCAAGTCATGCAGATCCAAGATAGGGCGCCTACTGCCCCCCACCATTTCAGAACCAGAAAATATCTAGAGACAAACCCTGGATCAGGTGGGGTGTCCAGGACATGAACCACCGCATCCTTCCACAGAAGATGAGGTCCTCCCAAAGGGCAGACACGTCTACGGACACTGCACCTTCCTGAGGGGTACAGGCTCGACTGGGCAGAACAGCCTTGAACTCCAGAGGCAAGTCCCAGCTGACCACTTCTAGCACCCATTTGTCTGTGGTAACAGTGGAGAGAAAGTGGTGTAGCCAGCCCCCCACGGGAGGATCTAAGAGACAGAACAGGCAGGGAGGGGCACCCCCCCCAACCAGTCACTGTGCAGGTTTGGAGGTGGATGCAGGGCCAGCAGGACACAGCTGGACCTCGGCGGCCATGCTTCTAGAACACAGAAGTGACAGACTTGGGTCTGGGACACCAGACCTGCTTGTGCCCAGCCTGTGTCTGGGACACCTTGGCTGCAGGAGTAGAGGGGGCCATAAGAGCTTTTTCTGGGGCTTAGAGCCCTTAACATCCTTTTGGGCTGAGGTGACAGAGTCCCAATGAAGATGGCCATCCAACCCTGGCCCGAACAAGCAATGCCTAGGAAGGGGACACCCGCCAATTTGTGCTGGATATCTGCCGTGAAGATGGAGATCCTCAGCTAAGCCTGGCAGTGCACAACCAGAGCTGTGGCCACAGACCTGGCACAGGGGTCTCCAATGTCCATGGCAGTCTGGATTGGTTAGTAACAGCACGGCCTTGGTCCTGGACTTGTCTCATCTGAAGGTCAGCCTGGAGCAAAGGGAGCACCTGGTCCAGAGTGCCAAGCAAGGCATGGGTGAAGTGGGCCATCACGAAGGCTGAACTAGAGAAAAAAGGCCACATGCATACACCTTCTTGGCCACATGATCCAATTTCTTCTATTCTTTGTCAGTGATCTTGTCAACATTGCAGATACTGCCTGCCCATCGGAACACCAAGTTGGCAACTAAGCCATCAATCGAGGGGTGTTTAGTGAACCTGGAGAGGCAGCCTGTAGGGACCGCATACCTGTGGGCCATATGGTCAGACTGCACGGGACAGGAGGCTGGATGTTGCCAGAGCTGCAACGTGGGCCCAAGGATGGCCTCTGCCACCGAGAAGGTGACCCCAGGAGAGTTGCCCTGGGTCAAGGATTTCGGCTGGCCCATTTCTGTACAGGCTCCAGTTGGACACACGCAGCCTCCGAAATCAGGCAGAGCATGACACCAAAAGAAGTAGGATCATGGTCCGTCAAATCCTCGCCAGATTCCATGGCTGACTGGCCTGCAGTGCATGGAGGAATCTTCAGATTCCAAGAATTCGTCAAACCAGCTGACCACCCCAAATCCCCGGTAACCTTGCAGGGCTAGTCAGCCACAGTGACTGACAGATCGCTGCAGAGGAAGCCCTGGAGTAGTATGGGCATCCTTGTATGGAGGACTGTCCTTTAGTTGAATCAGCTGGGTGGTCCGCCAAGCCCGAACAGGTTCAGGCCGACGTGGCGGTAGCCAAGGGAGTGCTGGGGTGGGAGCTTGTATCAACTTAGGCCCAGCACCCAAAACAAGCTGCTGTCACAATAAGCACCTCACAACGCCGATGCTACTTGCAGCAGAGCCAATCCTCCCCCAAACAGATGGAACAGTGGCGGTGCCATTTTCCGTAGTGTCTAGAGCAAGACTGGCGGCTCCAACCCAGGCTGCTCAACCAAGAGCTTTGGGTCCTCTACCTCAACCACTGGTACGCCGAAAGGCGAGGGGAGGCAAGAACCAGCAAGGGATGTTTGCCACTCCTGCTCACTAGGACTCCTTCAATGATGTTCACTCTATAAACTTTAGCTCATTACCTTACGTCCATATGTCTATATCCATACAATAGTATGTAAATGGCACTATCTCCTGTTGAAACTACTGCTATGTTCTGGTGCAAGTATCTTGTCACATACGATGGTTATATGTTATTACCATGTAACTTATGTACGTTCACTCAACCTGTGATGTCTTAACCCTGTTGGCAATTGTTTTGCCCCAGGTCCATCTTGTAAATGAGCTTCTCAACGATGTTCCGCCTGGCAAAATAAAGATTGACTGACTGGATGCTTAGGGTGCCACAAAAGCTTGGTGTCCAGAGGGTTAGGGACCAGCTCAGAAAGCAGATCAGACCAGCCCTGGGACTGAAGACGCAGGGCAGGAGTCTTGCAGAAGTATCCGCTCTCATTCTGTGACAATGGATTGAGAAAGATAGACAGCCTGTTAGGCCCACATCTTAGACAAGCCCAACTGGGACTCCGTGGACCCAGCTGCCTGGACTGAGGCATCGGCTGAAGCAGACTCGTTGAGGGTTGAAAACCAGGGTGCAGGAGATAAGAGGCCAGAGCGCTTGCGGTCTCAACCCGCAACAGGACTTTATGGGAGTCCTTTTTTGACGATCTGAACCCACGGGAAGGGCCCTCCTTGAGGGTAGGTAGGACTGGCACAAGTCCTGGAATACCCTGGTAAAAGCGCCCAAACTCAGCGGGACCAGTGTGGACACCAAGGAAGCACCGGCCACAGCCTCAGCTGCAGTTTTCAAAAGCTGCCAACTGATCTGCAGACCCTGCAGCCACAGAGACTGCCCCAGTGTCCTCAGACAGAATGTGAGGATGCCGCTTGTCCAGCCAGCTAAGAACAATTTTTCTGTACTGTTCCCCCAAAGTGGAGGAACAGAGTGCGCAACAAAGGCTGCAAGCCTGGAGATCACGTTCATGGCCCAGGCAGTAAATCCACGTGGCCACACAAATACATTTTAAAACCGGGCACAGACTTAGAAATGGTGGAATCCGTAATGCTACAATGGAAAAGTCGCAGAGCGAAAAGGACTTATAGGTTTTGGAAAAGCAATAACAGTGCCTACTCCAAGCACAGAGCTGAGATGGAGGGAGGGAACCTGCTTCTTCCAGAGGAGAAGATCTGGCATCACAGGGCGGTGCCAAAGAGGACACCACCCGGGTGGGTGGGAGGAGCCAGCCTGAAGGGCTTCCGGCAAGATTTAAAGGGAAAGGCATTCTACCAGACGTGTGGATAAGTACACCATATTCACGCCCCTAGCAGTCTATTAGCAAATTTAAAGGCGAGGAAAAGAATTCCTGATCCTGAGGAATTCAAAATACTCAGCTGGTTCAATAAACAAGGATGCTAAACTTGCAATGCACACAGATGTAACAGCGTCCAATTAAGAACTGTCCTGAAACCGAAGTAGAGGTAGTGTTTTTTTTTTTTTTTTTTTTTTTTTTTTTTACACACCTCTAGAGTATCTTACATTGAGATAATGCTGCTGGCTCTCTTTAAAATCGATGTCATGTCGCACGTCTGCAGCCATGCTATGGTCCGAGTTTTGAACTGTTTTAGAGTGCTGCCAGCAACTTTCATTTCATGAAACCAGGGAAAATATTGACAAAAAACACACACACTGGAAAAAACAGTTTTCCTCCAAACACTACAAAAACTCTTAGTGCTTTCAAACAGTAATTTTTCTTTAATGATTCAAACAGCTACCCACAACTTCCACTTTCTATTGCTGGCAGCCACCATCTCATGAGCAGCAGTGAGCTTCCATAGCTCACTTTATGTTAATGTCAGGCTGATTTATGCCATTGGTAGGCAGGCCGTATTAGCATAAAGTGAGCTAGGGAAGCTCAATGCTGCTTATGAGATGGTGGCTGCCAGCAACAGAAAGTGGAAGTTGAGCGTTACTTAAAACATTTAGAAGCAATTTAAAATAGTTATTGTTTGAAGGCACTAATTGGGCAATTTTGTAGCGACTCGGGATAGCTGCACCTTTTCCAGTGTTCTCCTCTAAGGTAACCAGTAATATCAATTGAAGATTAGCACGTGCACTACAAACCCATGGGAGGGTTTGCAAAACTGTACTCATGCTAAAGACTGTTTCGGTATCCTTTAAAGAATTTCAAAGATTTCTATGTGGGCTTCATATCCCATTACCTTACAGCACCACTAGGTGATTTCTGTACAAAGTTGCATTAATTAAGCCAGTAGTTTTGGGAAGGAAGGGGGGTTGTACATGGAACCAAAGCCTTAGGCAGATTCATTCCACTTCCCAGTTCGCCGGCTCTGCCCCACGCTAAGACGTTTCACAACATCTAAGGGAGAGTGCAAAGGCGTGCTCCACACAAGTCTCTGGTCATTTCTCAGATTTCTCAGTGCTTTTATGCATTTATGAAAACCTGGGAGAAAAACTAAAGCTGCTGCTCAACAAATATGGCCCCTATTAGTTGAGCGGCGGCCTTCATTTTTCTCCAAAGTTTCATAAACATAAATCAGCTTTGAAAAATTACCCATAGACTTGTATGGGGCATGCCTACGCAGTCTCCCCGTTTAGACGTCACAAAACGAAGCCGGCGAACCGGGAAGTGGCTGGCTGAGGCTTCAGTTACGTTTAAGGTTCCTTCCTTCCTGAAAACTACTGGCTTAAAAATGCAACTGGCAACAAAAATGAGCTAGCACTGCCTTAAAGTAATGGACTATGAAACCAAAATACATATACAACACACTTTGAAATTTATTTTAAGACTGGGACCAATCTATTGTTACAAATCACTAGAGCATATAATGCTTTTAGTGCTGGTCTACACTTGGCATAGATCTCAGTCAGCTGCAACTTCATTTAAGTATTTTCCTGCTGATTTTCTACCTGGTAGTATATATTATGTGGGATATATAGAGCACTACTTTTTTTCCTGGATACTGACCTATACAAGTTCTACTCATACCTTAGCACTGTGACCTCATTTATTGAGAGATCCTATGTTACTGATCCAAATGAAGGTTACTGGCTCTTCCTGGTCAGTTGTGATGTCAGACATATGAGGTCACAACTATTGTCTGAAGAACAGAATCAGCTAGGTCAGCTTGCAGGTAACGCCAGGTATTGTTGGGTAAAAAAAAAAAACTTACTTGGCAAAAAAAAAAGGGGGGGAGATGAGACGGACGACGGGACACACCAAGAAATACATCAGCTGTCAGCAGGGATCCATTTTCTCATTGGTCCACTGGCCCAAGGCCAGCATCCCCTGCTGGCCCGAAAGCCCAGTATCCTGTACGGCCAGTGAATAGGCTCAGATGGGACAGCTGGTGTAGCAGGTGCCAAAATTAAAATTTTGTAGCCACTAGCCAGCAGGGCTAGTACTTGGTGAAAATATACTAATTCTGCAACAATTTTCCACTGGCACAGATGGTCTAGTTATTGAAGGTTTGCCTTCTCCAGCACAAGCCCACAGGGCTAGTTAAAGGAAAATCTTACTAGCCTGATACAAAATCTACAAACATTTGGCTAGTGGGCCAGTGCCAAGTTCAACCCTTGCCATGTAACGCACACAAAGTCAGTGCTCATACTGAAGCCTGAGCTGTGTGCATCATTCATGGAAAGTAAACTGTACTGAAGGCCTCAACTGGCTTGCTCCAGACATCCACAGAATGCCTGGTAATTAGCAGAATTTGCAGGGCCTGCTGGAACAGACGTCACAAGTCCACTGGCCTAGAATGAAGTGTGACCGATTCTGTGACTTTTTGTTGGACAGAACATCTACAGTTAATGACTGAATTTAGTTTGGGGGTGTCATGCAAAGTGTTCATTCTTAGCTAGTAATTAATTTATTTGCTTTTGGTAATCGGGTGAGTGCACTAGGCATAGCAATGCCTATTTTCAGGCACGACCCGGGAGAAGACAGTTTAGAGCACACAAAATGTAGCAGACATGTGACACAGCACATGATTTGGTGGAACACAGTGAGAAATACAGACAGTAGCACCAGCTGGAACAATAAACAAAAAATCCGTACACATTGGAGTATATAGGGGAGTGTTACAGTGGAGGCAAACTGGAGGATACATTTAGGTAATATAAACTAGAGTTACATGATGAGTGAAACCGGCATTAGCAACAAAGGTGTATACAAAACAAAGTGCAGTAAGTGCCAGAATGAGGGTAGAATGATAAGAGAGGGAAGAGTGGGGAGAGAGAGCAAGGGTGGAGAGAGAGAGAGAGGGGTAAGGGGAGGAGAGATGGGTGGGTAAGGAGGAGGGAAGAGAGATGTAGAGGAGTAAAGTATTAAGGTGAGAGTGGGGAGACTGCTGAAGTCTAAGGTGGGTTAAAGCAGGTGCACTGACTGATGGATTGAAAGTGTTCCAGGTGCTGAGTTTTAAAACTTGCATGGGTAGGCGCTCCACGAATGTTTGGAGGTAGCGAGTTCCAGTATTTTGGGGCCATATGAGCAAAGGCACGCGAGCCCATGTTGGTTTTACATCTGAGAATGTGATAGGGAGCTAGGTCAGCAGACCGGAGCTCGTAGGACTGAGGTTGAGAGTGGACCAGACAAGCGAGAGAAGATGGAGTGCCAATGCGGACTATGTTGTCAATGAGACCCAAGGGATTGGAACCGAAGGCCAGCCAAGGTCTGAATAGAGTTGGCAATGGTGAGTGAAGCTAGGTGATGCTGAGGCATACCGGCAAATATTGTTATAGGTGGTGTCCCACCTGTGCAGGGAAGATTTGGAGGCAGATAGATACGTGACTGATCCATAAGTCAGGGCGGGGAGTAGAAAGCCTTGAGCCACAGCTAGTCTAGCCGAGGGGGTAAGGGCATAATTGGCAATGATAGGGCACCACCCACCCCTCGTGATTTACCACAATTTACAGGTATTGGCTATGTGCTGTTCAAAGTCGAGGGATTCGTCCAGAGTGATGCCCAGGTATTTGAAGGACTTGGTACTATTTAGTGAAGAGCCGTTAGTACAGGTAATTTTGAGGGCGTCAGGGTTTGCTTTGAGTTTGGCGGGCGATCCAAAGAGCATAGAATGTGTCTTGCTAATGTTGAGAAATACAGGTTACTCACCTGTAACAGGAGTTCTAGGAATGGTATATGTTGTTCATCCACACTCATTGGCAGGTATCCTTGCCGCTTTAAATCTTGCCGGAAGGTCTTCAAGCTTGCTCCTCCCACCCACCCGGGTGGTATAACTCTGCTCCGCCCCATGACGCCAGATCTGGCCCGCTGGAAGCTCAGGTTATAGCGCCGGCCGGGAGGTCGAGAAATGTAGGATGAACAACATATACCATTCCTGAACTCCTGTTACAGGTGAGTAACCTGTATTTCTAGGGACATGGATATGTTGTTCATCCACACTCATTGGCAGACTCCTAGCAGTTCTCCAGGAGGAGGGAGGCAAGACGCACACCCCAATACTTACTTGGGAAAGAGAGACTGAGAACAGAGGTCCCAAAACCAGCATCCCGGGCGTGACTCAAGGTCGATGTGGTAATGGGTAATGAAGGTGTTTGCTGACTCCAGGTAGCAGCCCTGCAGATTTCCTGGATAGGGACGCCCTGGAAGCAGCCACTGCTAAGCAGTATGGCGGGGAATGAGCTCTTATCCTCTGGGAGGCTCCATGCCCGCCAACTTATAGCAGAGATCTATGCAGGAAGTGACCCACCTGCTTATCGTCCGCTTGCTGCAGGTCTGCCAGATGCGGTTCAGCGTGAGGGTGACAAACAGCTGGCTTAACCTCTCTCAATTTCAGCCGTGGCGCTTTGTAATAGGCGAGCGCCTTCTAGGGTCCAAAGTATGGAGCCTATATTCGGCCTCCGAGGTGTGACTGGGGTAGAACACCGGCAGAGTCAACACCTGGTTAAGGTGAAACCGACACCACCTTGGAAGGAATTTCGGTGGGGGCGCAGGACAACCTTGTCCCTGTGGAAGACCAGGTAAGGAGACTCGATGGAAAGCGCCTGGAGCTCTCCCATCCTTCTGGCTGACGTGATAGCCACCAAGAAGGCGGTCTTCCACGACAGGTGAGAGAGAGCACACCTGTGCATAGGTTCGAATGGCTTGCCCATGAGCTTTGCCAGTACCAGCAGTAGATCCCACGGAGGTGGGGGTTCCCGACTGAGGGGAAATGATCAAGGCCTTGAAAAGGCCAGATCACCTTCTCCTGCGCCATCGACTGCTTCCCGCCCGCGCCCGGTAAGCAGAGATGGCTGCCAGGTGCACCCTTAGGTCGCCTACCAGCCCTTGATTAGAAAGGACCATAAATAGTCCAAGATGCTTGCCAAGGAACAGGAGGAAGGGTCCAAGCCCTTGTTCCTGACACCAAATGGAAAACCTTTCCATTTGAAGGCATAGCATTTTCTGGTCGACTCTACGGGACGCCTCAACTACATTGAGGACCTCGCCGGAAAGACCCAAGGCCTGGAACTCTAGCCGCTCAGGAACCAGGCCATCAGGTGCAGGGATTGAAGGTCAGGCTGGAACACCTTCCCCTGATTGACTGAGAGCAGGTCCGGGCGAGCTGGAAGCTGCCGCGGAGTCCTGGAGCTGAGACTGAGGAGATCTGGGTACCAGAACTGGCGAGGCCAGTCTGGGGCTATCAGAATCACCTGCGCCTTGTCCCTCCTCGCCTTGAGAAGCACCTTGTGGATCAAGGGAAATGGGGAAAGGCGTAAAGAGGCCCGGGGTCCACTGCCTCGAAGGCATCCCCTGCAGCGAGCCCTGCTGAGGGGGCGGGCATGGAACAGTCTCAGCTCGTGCTCCCTGGAGGCGAACAGGTCCACCTGAGGTGTGCCCCAATGGGAGAACAGATGCTGTACTACCTCGGAGGAGAGACCACTGGGATGCAGCCCTATCCGGCTCAGGGCATCGGCCAGGGTGTTGGAGGCCCTGCCACATGAATGGCTAGGAGATCCGCCTCCAGGCTGCGCACGAGTGACCAAATGCGGAGAGCCTTGCATAGAAGCATGGAGCGGCCCGCCCCGGGCGGTTTAGATAGAACATGGTCGTGGTATTGTCCGCCTGACTCGGACCACTTGACCCCGGAGGAACGGAGCAAAGGCGGTGAGAGCTAGGCGGACCGCTCGGAGCTCCAGCAGGTTGATGTGGCATCGGGACTCCCGCAGGGACCAGAGGCCATGAGCCCGGTGTTCCCCCAGATGGGCACCCCAACCCATCAGAGAGGCATCGGTCGATAGAGAGACCGTCGGCTCGGGGCGGACGAACGGGATGCCCTCCTGCAAATGATCTGGAACGGTCCACCACTGGAGAGCGTTCCACATCCCCTGAGTCACCGACACAAACTGGTCCAAAGGATCGCAGCGTTGTGACCACTGGCTGGCCAGTCCCCATTGAAGGGGACGCTGTTCCAGCGGGCCCAACGGACCACGCTGGTGCAGTCCGCCATGAGACCCAGGAGGCGCAGGAAGTCCCGGGCAGGGCGCAATTGACCAACCAGAAATGATCGGGCAAAGGAGGAAAGACCCCGGCCCTGTCCGCCGGGAGCCGCGCTCTGGCTCGAAGAGAGTCGAGCTGCGCCCCGATGAATAGAATCACCTGCTTTGGCTCGAGTTCCGACTTGGCCTCGTTGATAAGGAGGCCCAGTTGAGAGCAGACCTGGAGGGCCAGATCTCTGGACCACTCCGCCTCCTTCCTGGAGGGAGCTGCTATCAGCCAGTCGTCCAGGTAAGGGTACACCCGGACCCCTCGGTGCCGCAGGAATGCTGTCACCACTGCCATGCATTTGGTGAAGACCCTGGGAGCTGGAGACAAGCCAGGGCATGGCTTGAACTCTAAAAGGATTCTTCCGCCTGAAGCGAAGGAATCTCTGGTGAGACGGACGGATAGGGACGTGAAAAACGCGGCCCTGCAAGTCCAGAGAGCAGAACCACACGCCTGCTCCAAGGATGGTATTATCTGAGCCAGAGTGACCATCCTGAAGGTTCGAGACCTTAGGAACTTGTTTAGGTCGTAGTAGGTCGAGAATGGGGCGCCAGCCCCGTCCCTTCGAACCAGGAAGTACCTGGACACAAACCCTGGGTCTGAAGGAGGGTCCGCCACCTCTCTTATCACCTCCTGGAGGAGGAGATGGTGTCGCTCGACGAGCCGCCAGTGAGGCTGGGGACTCTTGCCCCGAGGGGCGACGGCTCTGAAGGGTGGTGCCTGCTCGAATTCCAGAGGCAGGTCTCTTCCACCACCTTCCAGACCCACCTGTCCGTGGTAACAGCGGACCAGGCGGAACGGAAGTGGGAGGAGCTGCCCCCACGGGGGACCCAGGGGTAAGTGACGGGAATGGGGCGACACCCCTCAGCCTGGCCACTGGGCAGGTTTGGAGGAGGGACCGCCGAGGGACCTCCTGGGCCTTTTCCTCCCTGCCTCCTGTTAGAGGAAGCCGCCGGCTTGGGTTTGGGATGCCAAGGCCGAGCCTGCTGGCCCTGACGTTGCTGGGCCGGGCGCGACGGGGGCACAGAAGGACGAAAGGGCTTAGGCTGCAGTTTGCGGCCTTTGTCCTTCTGAGCGGAAGAGACCGAGTCCAAGGTAGCATTGGACTTCTCGATCCTCTGCAGGTGACCTTCCACCCCAGGGCCGAAGAGGTCAGTCCCCAAAAAGGGAACATCCGCCAACTTGTGCTGGGTATCCGAAGTAAAGGTGGATATCCTCAGCCAAGCCCGCCGACGATAGCCACCGCCGCCACCACCATCTGGCACGAGTCCTCTATATCCAAAGCAGTCTGGAGCTGCTGTTTGGCCACTGCCCTGCCCTGGTCCCGCACCTGCTTAACCGTAGTCTGCAGATCGGTGGGAAGATGAGGATGACCTCATCCAGGAGCCCAACAGGCATGAGAAAATGTGCCATGAGGATGGCCGAACTGGCCCGAAGGCCGAGAGGGACGAGCGAGACTTTTCGCCGACATAGTCCAATTTCTTGGACTCCTTGTCAGGAGGTTTGTCCACATCCCTGGCGCAGCCGCGCTACCGAAAACGCTGTCGTAACCAACCCTCAGCAGAGGGGTGTTCCAAAACCGACAAGGAACCGTAGGGACCGTGATACTTCTGGCCATCCTGGCCGGGCGCAGGGCAGGAAGCAGGGCGCCAAAGCTCCAGTGCCGGACCCACTATGGCCTCTGCCACCGAAAGGCCTCCGCCGGAGAATCCCTCGGTCCAGAATCTCCGTGAGGACACTGAGTGGTTTGGAACGGGTTCGGGCTCCATCCCGTGGACTCCGAGATGAGCCGAAGCAGTCCTAGGAAGGACGACGGCTATCGCCCATTGACTGACCTCCTGAAGACCAGTCCAGTCGCTTGGAGAAAAAGGAGGAATCATCTTCGGACTCTGAAGAGTCCTCGAGAGCTGCCTCTGGCCTGAGCCACCCTTCACCTGCCGAGGTCGGTCGGGAGTGAGGGTAACTGACAGCCGATGGGGTAGACCTCGAGCCGACCGAGAATCCTTGGTCGGAGCCCCAATTGGTGGCTGTGGAGGCGAGGTTCCACCGAATCGGTGGAGCAGCTGGTTTTGGCCGAACAACCGGCCTGGGTATAGGCTCCTCGGATAAGTTGAGGGGTTGTCCGAGGAGGAGGACGAGGACGAGCGGCGACGCCGCTTACCGCGGTGCCGAGACCGAGACCGCCTATGATGGTGGGATCGGCTGGACCGCGAAAAGGTCCGAGACAGAGAGTCCCGGAATTTCTGAGGTCGGTGCGGGGAGGTGTCGGCCGGAACCGGCACTCCCTTCGGCTCGGATGGTACATCCGAGGGCTCCGGAACCGGAGGCACAGGCGAGCCCACGGGATCCCCAACTCCTCCCGGGGGAACCGGGGAGAGGGGAATCTCAGCTGCTAAAGGTGACAGCCCGTCCAACGGGTCGAGAAAAATCTCGACTTCGTCGGTGGGAGTCTCGGTCAACTGACCTGACGGGGACACCGTGAGGCCAGTGGCCGAAGCCGAGCGGTCGACCGGTTTACGGCCCACGACTCGGGCGAGGGACCTTCCTCCTCCCAAGAGCGTCGACGGAGGGACTTACCCTTTCCTTTTTGGACCGAGAATAAGGTCCAGCAGACGTAGGCCCTTCTCCCTTAGTGGAGAGGGACAGACAAAGCTCCTTAAAAGAAGCCGTGTAGGAAGAACCCAGAGAGAGCGGGATAAATGCCGCGGTCGAGGAAGATACGGCCCGCGCCGCCTCCTCTTCGAGGGCGACCATCCGCTCGAGCTGATCCGCCGAGCCCGCCGCCCTGACACCGCCAACCGGCTCCTTGGACTTCACCGGAGGGAACGCCGACAGCCCAGTTGCATCGGGCAGCACGGTCCTCGAGGACGAGGTCGAGAAAGATGAGCACAGGTCGCAAGCCTGGCGGTCGTGCTCAAGGCCTAAGCAGTAGAACACGTGGAGTGTGGATCCGTCCGAGACATCTTCTGCCCGCATGGGCATCTCCGAAACTGGGAGTCGACGGTCCATCGCAGCCGCTGAGGGATCAAGACTGAAGTCTTTTCGCAAATTTATTTTTAAATCCACAAACGGAGAAATAGGAACTCAGTCTCAAACGCAGAGCGTTAAGGAGGGAACCTGAGCTTCCAAGCGGTAAGGAAGATCTGGCGTCATGGGGCGGAGCCGAGAGTTATACCACCCGGGTGGGTGGGAGGAGCAAGCTTGAAGACCTTCCGGCAAGATTTAAAGCGGCAAGGATACCTGCCAATGAGTGTGGATGAACAACATATCCATGTCCCTAGAACAAGTTTATTCTCTATCAGCCATGACTGAATGGATGTGAAGTCAGAGTTAAGAGGATGGTTGACGTCAGGAGGTTTCCTCCCACTGTGATAAATTACCAGGTCGTCCGCATAAAAGGAGGGTAGAGCAGGTTGAAGCAAGCCACGGAAGGTCATTTATGAAGATGGAGAAGAGCAAGGGGCCAAGTATGGAACCCTGGGGCACTCCAACTTGGATAGATGAGGGATCAGAAGAGGCGGAATTGAAAACAAACAGTCTGCTGTCTACCGGACAGGTAGCTGTCAAACCAGTCTACAACATCAATAGAGAAGTCGAGGGAGAGAAGTTTGGAAAAGGAGGGTATGGTCTACCACGTCAAAAGCTTTTGTTAAGTCAATGAAGATAGCACCAGACAGTAGACCGGAGTCCATGGCAGACAAAATATCACTGGTGAGTTTAAGGAGAGCAGTAGACGTACTGTGCCCCTTGTGGAAACCGTGTTGAGAGTTTGACAAAAGGCTATGTTGCTGCAGATAGTCAAGAGTTTGGGTTGCTACTAGTTTTTCAAGGATTTTGCTAAGGAGGGAGAGGATAGCTATGGGACGGTAGTTCGGGATCAATTTGGGGTCACCCTTCTTTGGAATAGGAATAACTTTGGCAATTTTCCAGATATTGGGGACTGAGCCGTGATGCAGAGATAGATTGAAGATTTTTGTGAGGGGAGAGACTATAAATGGGGCGGCGACCTTTAGAAGCCTGGGCTCAAGCCCATCTGACCCAACACTGGTATGGTCTGGGACAGAGAGGAGAAGCCTCAAAACTTCAGATTTTGTAATAGTCCGGAACCTGAAGGGGGGATGGGTGACATGAGATTTCACATTATAGTTGTACGTAGGGACGTATTTTTGGAGTGAGCCAGGTAACTGGAGAGGTCCAAGAAATGGTGGTTAAAAGAGTTAGCTATCGTGGTAGGATTGTTGCAGTGTATGCCATTTATCAGCATGTCATTTGCATGAGTAGTTTGATTCGCTCCAAGGAGGGTTTTTATTGTGGCCCAGAATTTTTTCGAGTTACCTGCTGCTTTGGTTAGCAGATTTTTGCAGAAGGAGCTTTTAGCTAACCGAATTTGCCTTTTGCAAACATTTCGCTGGGCTCGGTATTTATTATAATCAGCCATTAACTTAGTAGCTTTGAAACAGCACCATGCTTTATCTCTAGACTTGATCAAAGCAAGTAGGTCTTTCGAGAGCCATTTCATCCGAGATCCTCAGATCCGACGGGTGACCCAAGGAGCATAGGTGTCTTGGATCAAACGAAATGTAGTAAGGAATTGTTCTAAAGCTAGTTGAGCATTATTAGAGGTGTGTATGGGGGACCAGTCTATCAATGAGAGATTGTGTAGGAAATCTTCTTGGTTAAAGTTAGCCAGGTTACGGAAGGTGATGAGTTTAGGAGGAGGAGGAGGTTTGCTGGGTGCACGCCAGGTGCAGAAAATAGAGTGGTCGCTGATTGTGTCAGCTAGGGTCCCAGCACAGGCTATGCTATCTGGGCGGTTTGTAAGGACCCAGTCTATAAGAGTGCTACACCGGGGATCCTGGTAGGGTCTAAAATAAGTTGGTGAAGATTGTGACCTTGGACAATAGTGAGAGAGACTGGTTTGATTTACTTGTCCAGTTTAGGTTCAGGTCCCCAAGAATGAGGACTTCATTCCGACCAGTAGCCTTATCAACCTGTGACAGAAGTTCCTCAAGCCCAGCTGGGCCGCCAGCCGGAGGGTTATAAACACAGACCAAGTGAAGATTCTTTGACCGGAGCTTTATGGCAGCACAGATTGCTTCACAGTGAGATAGAGGTGGTTGGACATTGAGGGAGATAAGAATGTGTGATT
Source organism: Neoceratodus forsteri (assembly GCA_016271365.2). Lineage (NCBI taxonomy): Eukaryota > Metazoa > Chordata > Ceratodontiformes > Ceratodontidae > Neoceratodus > Neoceratodus forsteri. Next base: position 723,182,774 of record CM028137.1, on the reverse strand, counting down.
TGAAGATGGCAACCCCCCCACCCCGCTTAGTGGATGGCCTATCCTGCCGAATGATGCTGTAGTTGGGCAGGGAGCAGAGATGATCAGGGGTGGAGGGTTTAAGCCAGGTTTCAGATAGGCAGAGGATGTCTGGGTTGTGCTGGGCAACCCATGCCTCCAGTTCAACCTTGTTGCGAAGCAGGCTCCTAACATTTAGATGGGCAATATGGGTGCCTTTGGAGTCATGCCAGTATGTAGTTTTACAGAATGAGTTACATGGAGGTCCAGGGTTTTTCTCAATATCCTCTGCTAACATCAGTGTTAGGTGAGATAGATGTAAGAGTTTGCGCCAGATGTGTGAGAGGGGTAGGATTATACTTGGCTTCTTGGATTTATTCAGAGTGTATGATAGGTGATAAATGAATCTGTAATGAATGAGCAGGGGGAAGCTGATCGAAGGCTGTGTTATACTCTTAGGACATAACCTGAAGTGGACGGGATAGCAGTGAAGATCTTTAAAGGAGATAAGAGTTGTAGAGGATAGGGAGCCAAATGAGGCAAAGGGCTGAAGAGGTTAATAAAATAATGAGATAGGGAGAGATGGACATTTGGAAGGTTAGGAGTCATTCAAATTGTAGGAATGTATGGGACAGAGAAAAGGAAGGTGCAGTCTTGTCAGTGGGGGAGATGAGAGCTGAAGTGTAGTGCACACCAGTAGTTAAGCGTTAAAAGAACAGTAAGGCACTAGTAAAATAAATCAAGCTCCCTCTAGCAGTCAGACAGTATAACCTGCTAATGAAAAGGGAGGAGATAGTTCATTTCCACAGCAGGGCGTGTACTGAGGACGGACTTAAGTTGAGGGTGGAGTTACACTCTATAAAAGTAAAAGCCAGACAAGGGTGGGTGTGGTGGGGGCGGGGGAGCAGTCGCCGGCGACTGCGGGGTTCAGCGACCTGGCCCCAGCTGAAGCAGCAGATTGCAGCGGTTACGCTATGCTGAGGGCAGGCAGAACTGATTGAGGGTGCCTAGTGCACTCGCGGTTATTCAGCCACGCTGCTCTCGCCTCCCTGATATTCAGTGAGATACAGGTACGCTCAGCAGCCGAGGGGGTAGGGTCTCAATGCCTGAGAGATCAAGGGGATTCAAGAACTGGGGTGCTTCGGACATTCTGCAGCTTAGGGCAGCAAAAGTTTAAAATGTGGCTCCACAATCAGCAGGCAAACAGTTTTCAGACGGTTGCAGTAATGGGAGGACTTATCAAAACAGTGCAGGGTTAGATGCTTCTGTGGGTCCGTTTCAGTTCACAAATTAAAACGCTGGTCGGGCAGTCCCGAGTAAAAGGCGCCAAATTTAAAGTCTCTACAAAGCAGGGCAAGCAAGGAGGTGCCGAAAGGTGGATGAAATTACCTTCAGTGCCTCAGGGACGCTGATTCCTCGCTGGTCACGGCACGTTGTCCAGGGCAGTTGAGCCCACCAGTAGCCGAGGCTTCAGTGCTTCAGGGACTTTGATTCCTCGCTGGTCACGGCACGTTGTACAGGGCAGATGTACTTTGTTACGAAATGCATTTTCCAGCTAGCCACCAAAATGTTTGAAAGACCAGAAATTTACTGAATTACTGGCCCAATGGCCACCAGGTGCTGAAGCCAACCCCTGTATAAGACAATTCACTATTTTTCAAAGTTAATACATATTTTAGGTAGTACACCAGCTCTTTAAAAGTAGCAAAACTAATGATCTGCAAAAACTTCATGATGCTTTGCATTACTGGCACATGTGATTCTGTAATTGTCCGAAAGTTGGTTTATTGCCAAAGTATATCGCAGGTAGCTCTTGCCTCAGAGCTTTCATACCAAGATGGTCTTGGATTGCCTTCCCATTTTGGACTAACCAGGACAAAAACATGCAAGACCATCTGAGCAGGTTCCCCACTGCTCTTGGTTGAGATACAGATGAGGCACACTGCCAAGTCCTGAGGACAAAACAAGTGTCTATTCTGAGTCTCGGCTGATTTGTGTGCTGCAATTTGGCACCACACACTTGCTTAAAGCAAAGCCAGACTATATTCGTTCATAGTGCTCTGCAGTATTGTGATGTGTGATTCTTTATTCTTCAAACCAGACTTTGGTCAACGCCCTTCCCAGGTAATCCTCGCCCTCAGTGCTTTTGCGTTGCCGTTCCTGGTCTTTTACAACGAAGATATACGACAAAAAAAAATCTGTATATAGCCCTGCCAATGCTATTCCTCTACTGGATGGTTAGTGAAGTGACTGAATTTGCTGGCACATAAGGATCACTTGGCCCACCTAGTATGCCCATTTTTCCCTGCCTATGGTATTACTGCATATCCTACTTAATCTCCGACTCACATACCCTTCCCCCCCCAAGACTCCCTTATGCCAATCCCATGCACCCTTGAACCCCGTTTTCATCCCCACCATCTCTGCTAGAAGACTGTTCTAGGAATCCACCACTCTCCATGAATAAGTACTTCCTCACATCTCTCCCGACTCTTCCTTCCCTCCAGCTTCTTATCAAGACCCCTTATCCTTGGGCACCTTTTTCTGAAAAAAATACTTCCTTCCTGTCCCCCCCTTCCAGGGTGTACATCTTTAGGTCCTTTAATCTCTCCTTTTAGAACTTCTGATGCAGACCCTGTATCATTTTAGTTGCCCTCCTCTGGACCACTTCCACTCTGTCCTGAGATGCATCTCCAGAACTGGGTGCAGTATTCTAGGTGGGGTTATACCAGCGATCTATACAGAGGCAACACATCTCCTTTATGCTGGCGATACCACTCCCTATGCACCCAGCATCCCACTCGCCCTCTCAACTTGTCTGTCACACTGCCTGCCCACCTTGAGGTCAGATATGATCATCTCAAGCACTTTCCTGCTTGGTGGCTGTCATGACACCCCCATATTTTGTACTCCGCCCCAAGATTTGTGCCACAAGTGCATCACTCTACACTTTTTTTGCACTAAAACCAGTTTCCATACCCTTATTCTCAGGTCGCATCCCCCGTGTCTACCCTATTGTAGAGTTTGGTGTCATCTGCAAACAGGTAATGCTTCCCTTCCAGCTCCTCTGTAGTGTCCGTTACAACATAAGAGGTCCGGTCCACAGCACTGATTTGAGGCACCCCACTTGGTCACTCCCTCCGAGTAAACTCAGTTTACCACCACTCTGCTGCCCATCCCTTAAAGACAGGAAATCATTTGTAACTGGCAGTTGTTTATAAAGTTCTTATTCTCAGAAATGGTATGCATTCACCTAAATTATTCATATTTAACAGTACCTGGATAAAAAGTGATATCAAAAGCTGTATTTTGCATTGTCTTTTACTGGGCAGCATTCTGTTACAGTTCTCTTCATGGAACCAATAATTAGGAGTTTTTAATTATGTCATGGTTTGTGCACAGAACTCTAACCAGGGTTCTGAGGTCAACAGCTCATAATTAGCATTCTATACACAAATGGTAAAGAGTAAAAACTCCACATAAGTGATTCCATGAAGTAAACTGTAACAGAATACTGTCCATAAAAACAGCAATACAAACTACAGATTTACCCATCACTTTTTCTTCAGTTAGTTAAATATGGATATTTTAAGAAATTGCATATTGTTTGAGAATAAGAACTTTATAAACAGCTGCCAATTAGAACAACTTTCCTGTCCCCTTTAACCAATTCCTTATCCAGTTTACCATCTTTGGACCCACCCCAAGCTACCCAGCTTGCTTACTAGTCTCCTATGTGGAACAGTGTCCAATGGTGATGCTCTAAATCATGTTTACCTACCCTTTAACAGAGTGTGGTTGCCCAGGAGGCAGAGGGTAGACAGCAGTTTTATCAAGTTCAGTTACTGTATGTTAAAAAAAGTAATACCTATTTAAAAATAATGAAAGTATGTTTTCAGCTAAAAATGCTAACAGGGAGGCTGTGTTTATGGGGTTTTCCTTACATACATACATACATATTATATCTGGAACTTGGTCTGCAGGGCACACAGCTTGTACCACATTTCCTGAAAAAAAGCATCTCTGAAATACAAAAGTGATAGTCTATAGAATCAAGACACAGAATTTTGATTACCATGATCTCTTCATTAGCTTCAAATTTGGATTCAATTTCTTTGCCAAGCTCAGACTCTGGGAGTTTTAAATCCTCACGCACATCCCCACTGTCGTCCAACAAGGACAAGTACCCATCTGTTAAACCAATCACCTGTAAAACCAAAAAACTATTTAAAGAAAAAAAAAAATCACTAAGTCACCGAATAGCATGTGGTTTCTCCTTGCAACTTACTTGGCTACGCCCTACTAAAAGCTGTTGAACTACATTAGCATCCAGCTTACTTAAGAAGGATGCCCAATTCTGGTCAAAACATTTAAGTTCACTTAAAATGCAAATTGGCAATTCAATGATCTTTGCATCAAAGACAAAGTACAGCTACATAAGAACTTACCATACCAGCAGATCTTCGAGAGGAGCTCTTGCAGTAGGCAACACAGTTAGGACTTACCGCCTGGCCCACACACAAAATTTCTAGATAGCAGTACACAAAAAGGGACCACCCCTGATGTCGGCATGTAGACGTCCATTCTAGTATAAAAGGGGCAGTCCCCCCACACCCACCTCTGTTCCCCCCACCAGAGACCCTGAAACAAGGTCCAACAGGAGAAAAGGAGAACTCCTGGAGCCTAGGGAAGCAGAGATGGAAAGAGAAAATGTGCGCCTACTGGAAGAGCTTCTCTCAAAGATTTATTGTTAAGGAAAAGTTCTTACGCAACTGTACTATCTTACTTCAAGGGGGCACTTGCAGTAGGCAACACCGTTAGGACCTAGTCCCAAGCAGTATCCAAAGGGGAAAAACTCTGGGAGGACTACAATAAGCAGAAAGGGCAAAAGATGCTCAAGCACATCCTCAACCAAAGGCTGGCCTCCAGAAATAGAAGGGTGGCAAGGAAGAGAGACTGGCAGATACAAACTATAGCCAACCAGGAAGCCACAGGAAAAATAAACCCCAGAATGGGGGAGCCAAAACACTACCAAACATGCGGGCTCTCCTTCGAAGGAGAGCACCCTCTTGTTTGCTGGGGAACAAAACCAGAGAACCACAAACAGGCTGCACCATGCGTCTAGGTCAATAGTTCTTAGACTGTCACAGTGAGCCTCCCCAAATCCATGGAAGAGATTTTGAGCTTCCCCCAAAAACTGAAATAATCTTGGGCCTCCCAAAGAAAAACATACTGTACTTTGCACAGAACACCATGAAAAAACTGACACCCCTTTGAGTACTTGACTCACATTCAGTTCTTTGTGTTATACTAACATGGAACTTTTGAAAAAAAGCGCCTATGCTCAAAGGTGTTATCTGAATAACAAATAAAAATAAATGTTATTCAGCTTATTGTAACCAACCCCCCACAGGCCACAGCCTACCTGCTCCTCTAGTTTCATTCTTGAACCATTGTTACCTCCTGTTGCAGTACCTTCACAGGTCAGACTACTTTCTCTGTTTCTTCTCTATATGAAATAACCTTCCTACTTACTTTGCCTCCCCCCTTCCTTCCCTGCTCCTAAGCAATTTCTCTGGGATTACTTTGCTCCTTCCTGCTATTGCTCTTAGCACTTCTATGCTCAACCCTTCTATTTGGGTTCTTCTGCCATCAGTCTACAAATTGATAGATCACCACCACTCAGTTTATTGTTCATATTTTTGCACTATTGTTCACTGTATATTTCTTGATGGTTTTGCAGTTACCTTTTGAAATGTATTCACTCCCTACCCTTCCCAAGGTACACCTGAAATTAGCCTTGGCTCTCTTTCCCTTGTCACCTATTAGTAAATAAATACATAAAATTCACCCATTATCCTCTTTCAGTTTGCTTAATCTCTTCACACAAAATATACAACTCAAAATTTAAATATAGTACTTTTTCAAACTTGTTTGAGCCTCCACTGGAACAAGTTGGGGCCTTCCCAGGGAGGCTGGCCTCACCATTTGAGAACCCCTGGTCTAGGTAGAACTGCCAGACGTCAGTCCTATTCCAAAACCACAAGAGAGTAAGGCTCTATGTCGTCTGACAAGCCCTGGGCGATAAGGGGACACCCCCCTTACAGTGAATGTTAGAATCTTCACTTAGGATCACCTTCCCCCGCAAACTTCTGATTGGGGGAGGCAAGAGCCATCACAATTAGGAGAAGGTCCCCTGTCCTGAATAAACCCCTTGGGGAGGGAGTGGGGCCCATGAGAGCCGGCTTGGCTGTTCGCCAACTAAAAAGGTCAGTGTGCAGAGAAGGACTCCTGGAGCCAAAGGCATAAACTCTACTGGTCTGCAGAGCAGAGGACCTAAACCAGGCGAGGTGCCTCTCCGAGAAGCTCCGGGGACCTCTTACAGTTCAGGTGAACAGAGATGCCCCCTGGAGGAATAGAGGCAATGGACCCCACAGATGGAAGCCAAAAACTACAGTGAAGGAGTACTCGGGGACAACCCAGGAGACCTGACGAAAGGAAGGGAGGAAAGTGAAGAACTGGCCCAGGACAAAAAGGATGGACCTGTGGTCAGAGAGCCCGGAGAAGCACTCCCGGAAGAGAAACTGAGGAATCCTGCTGGGGTTCAGAAACATAGGAAAAGCACCTTCAACACCTGACAGCAGCCTAAGCTGTAAGAGTCGTCCGAGACTCCCGGTGACAAGGGAGAGTGTTAAAGCTAAGTCCTAACGCAAGGCAGAGCCCCTAAAAAGAATAAGGATCAGAGACTGGCAGTCCCAGCCTCTGGGAGATGCAGAGGCTGTTGCTCAGGCCGTCTGCGGCACAACCAAGGAGGCCCACGCAGAAAGACTAACATAGGTAGAGGACTGCACCACCTAGGAACCCAAGGGAGTCCTGACCCTGGCTAGAAGAAGCTGCCCGAGGTCCAGACAGGAGGCCAGTTGTGCGGCAGACCTGGGAAAATCTGAGGGGAGAGGGACCCAAGAGGGATCTCGGCAGCCCCTAGACAAGCAAAGGAGTTACAGCCCCTCAGAAGGAAGGCAACCAACGTAAAGGGGCGAAACTAAGGGGTGAGACCCTTCAAATGTTCGGAAGAAGGCCCTGCAGTTGGAGCGAGGAAAGGTGAAAGTCCCATCCCTCAAAGGCTAAAAAAGTCACCCGAACGGACACCCACTCAGAGGAGTTGACGAGAAGACGTCCGGTCCCAACCCAAAACAGGAGGAATTGACCTCAGGCAGGCGGGGAGAGAAGATCAGAGGTCTTTGCTCCAGGAAGTGCAGAGCTGGCCCCAACAAACAAAGGCTGGATGCAAAGGATAGAGGCCCAAGCACGGGTAATCTAGCCAGAGGCAGGGCCGGATGGTCGTGGGAGGAGGCCGGCAAAGCCTAATCCTCTTATAAAGAAGGGAAACAAGGAAGACCCGAGCCTGACAGGCAACAAACCGAGGCACACCGCTCAGAAAGGTGACCCTGGCGGAGAAAACATAAGAGGAAAAAAACAGGAAGGACGCCAAATGGAAGACAAGACCTTCCCTTCTACTGGTTTTGCTCTCTCCTAGAAGCCCCCATCCGACAAAAAGAGAGAAAGGAGGGAAATCTGAGCTCGCAAGGCCAAGGAGGCATACACCTTGTATCCCAGAGAGTCCCAAAGTTTGCTTTCCCGGTGTGGATTCTTCACTATCTACCAGAGCCCCGGAAAGAACAGAGGGGGTCAGCTTTGGGGTGGGAGTCAAAAGTGAGCTTTGCCATCCGGAGCGTGGTTAAGCAGGCGGCCTTTCTCGGAGTGGCAGGGACTGCCACTGGCTGCTACCAAACCATGGATGAAATGTCATGTGGAATACCAAGGGTGGGATAACCACGGAATCAACTTCTGGGAGGTGCAGATGTTGCGCAAGACTGCACCTGTGAGGATCCTCTTCCTCTCCACCCCGGGATGCCTGGATGGTCTTCATCTCCAGGAATGAGGGGTCCTCAGGGGGAGGCATAGCGGTATCCTGGACCTACATCCCCCTAGGGGCGAATGTAGAGGGGAGGTTGGTGACTGGAAGGAATCAGACTATGTTCAAGAGACCCTTCTGAATCAGAGAGAGTGAGGAAGAGGTGATGTACTGGAGGTTGTGACCGTGCCTGCGCCCAAGCAATAGCCCCCATCAGGAAAAGAGGCCTCTGTCCGATGGAGGGGAAGCCCTCTACGGGGGAGAAGCGGGCACCAGCGACTGGAGCAGGGTTTGCTTTTTGGGCAGACACCCACCAGGTGTTCAGAAATGCACTATAGTTTGCCAACATCCTGCAAAGGAGCAGATATAAGGAACAGCCTAGCGACGGGTAGCGCATCAGGAGGCCGTAAATAGGGTCAGATGCCACCCAAGACAAGCCCGTCGAGCAAAGGTCCAAGTCCACGACCAAGGGCTTCGAAGAGGGACCAGAAAACAGCATTGGGTTGGGCAATATCCCTGAGGGTTCAGAAGCAGGAACCCACTCCTGGTGAGTCTGGGGACATCCAGCCAAGAGAGAGGATCTGGAGGATGACACCGTCGGATACCCCCGAAGAAAGCTCAGCGGAAGAAGGCCCTGCCGGCATCTGGCGTGCAGAGGCCTAAGAGATGACCACCAGCGGTGGCTGAGGGGCCAAGGTCCCTGTGGGCAGAGGCTCCGCGGAGGTAGGCTGCAGCCTTGAGGGTGACTGAGCAATCTGGTAGACCATTGTCAAGTCCCAAGGTGGGGTCCGAAGACGCAGAGGCCGGAAGGGTGGAAATAGCCGTAGCCTCACCCAAGGAACCAGCCTGGCCACCTGTGTCAGGACTCTAAAGACTGGTCATGAGCAACCGGGGCAGAAGGGTGGCTCCGATCCTGCATAAGCACTACCAGCCATGGAAACAGCAGGTGGCGGGTCCACAGGCAGCCCTGAGGGAAGGAGGGCTGGTGTGGAGGAGACCAACCTCCCACAGAAGGAAGACTCTGGCTCTGTCGCAGCCCCAGTGGGCAACCACGACTGACGTAGACTGTCTTGATGTTGCTTGTGTTTTTTGAAGAAGAGGGATCCCAGAGGTCTCTACAGTGGTCCGGACTGCAGCTCTTTCCAGGGTGGCCAATTTCTGCTGCAGGAGAGGGGTTTTTCCCACATGACGATTGAATTTCTGACAGGCGTGGCAGGCTTTGAAGTTGTGGTCTGGGTCTAGGCAAATGACATGCGGTGTGGCTGGCCTTTTCCCTGCTTTCCACAGGCACACTTAGACTTGTGGGAGTCCGCTGATGAAGTCTGTGACGACAGTCGAAATTAAAGTACTTTGAGAAAAATTAAAAAAAAAAAAAAAAGGCATATGGCAGTAGATTGTAGTAACGTTTTTCGTGGAATCAGACAAGCACAGGTAGACTGTGGGAAAAGAACTGCGGTAGGTGGGGACCCCCTGTTGTATACTGCTAGCTAGGTATTTTCCATATGATCTGACAGCCAAGTCCTAATGGTGCTGCCTACTGCAAGAGCCCCATTGAAGATTATAGAATATGATGGCAGAGGACCCAAGGTCCATACAGTCTGCCCTTACTATACTACATCACCCCAACAGCAAGGAGGAAAACGAATTCTGCTTATAAGCACACATTTGTCAAAGTAGTTTTAAGTGATTATCAGTTTATGTAATTACAGACTTACCTTGACACTTTCGTCGACGAGAGGTCAGTTCGACCCATTTTTAGTAGTTTATTCACTGTCTGAAGTTAGACAAAAACTATCATACTTTGGCCCAGTGTGGTAAAGCCAATTCTTTTACTTTCTCATTGATGAACACGACCCTGCACTATGACATCCAGCAAGGGAGAGCGGAGGGGCGTGCACCATTGAAATGAATGGAGCTCGATTTTGCATCCTATGTAATACCTTATAATAGCAAGTTGGAAATTAATGAAGGCTATTACTCGACTAACAAGGGCCTTGTTAGTCAAGCAGTGGCCTTCATTAATCTTCAACCCTCTACGGTATTAAAAATAGGACGCAAAGCCAGCATCATGGCGCCGCTTGCGCCCTAAGCCTGGGTATCAGGAGTGGTCTGGCTGAGAGGGGTTCAAGAGCGTTCACTGAACACTCCCCTCCTGAGGGGCCGACTAAGTGATGTGCTAGGGGGACATGCAACCTTGACACGTCCCCGCCCTAGGCACCCATTCTCCCACAAGAAGAACTGGGGCAGTTGTGGGCAGGTCAGAAAATGGAAAAGTGCCTCCCAATCGGCCAGATGACCACTGGCTCCTTACCACAGTGTCCTGGAGGTGGCCATGTCCAACCCTGCAGCACCCAGGATATGCAGACAGCCCCCCCCCCGAAGAGAAGGATCCTCCCAACGGATAGATAAGTCGGGTTACTTTGGGGGCTGCAACTGGGGTCGGTGGATGGTGGCTGGGTCCAAAGGAGTGACCAGCTTTTTTGGGGTTCTAAGGGAGAAGCATAAAAACACAAATATAGGATGCAAAATACAGCCCCATTTATTTCAATGGGAGTACCCCTCTGCTATCCCTTGCTGGACGTCACAGTGCAGGGGAGTATTCAATGAGGAAGTAAAGGAATAGACTGGCCCACGCTGTCTGGGCCAAAATATGATAATCTTTGTCCAAATACAGAGCGTGAATAAACTATAGAAAACGGGGCAAACTGGCTTATCGCTGACATTATGCATCAAGTAAGGGAAGTCACGTGTGAATCAGACTAAATTACGTCAAGCAATTAAAAAAATTAATGGAAAGTATGGAACGTACAAGCCTCTTCTGCTTATTACTGTTAACATTTGAAATTTAAAAGTGTGTGGGGGAGAGAAGAGACATCCAGCTGTCTGCTCTTCTCCAGCTTGTGAAATCTTACTATTGTAATAAATGTCTTTTTTTGGGGGATCAGCCCCAGGACAAGGTGGTGATGCAATGATCATCGAACATCAGACTAGAAAAGAAACTGTACCCACCATAAGGCAATTATCAAGCAATAGAATTTTTTTATGTTGTTGCAAACAAAATAAAGTGCACAATATGTCTTAGGACCCCAGAGCAGGAAAAAATGCCATATTCACAGACCAGAGGTGAAAAAGTAAAGTTACGCAAGCGCTTACTGTAACAGTAGATCTTCCGAGAGGCACTCTTGCAGTAGATACTCGTATAGGACTAAGCCGCCAGACATTAGGACCACACAGAAAAACTAGTAGTGTCTGGCGGGGGACCGCACCCGTCATGACTGACATCAGCGTGGCACTATACAGGAAGCAGTCCCCACGCCCGTCCTCCAGTTCTCCCGCCGGAGATCTAAAAAGGTGCGACAGGAGATAAGGAGTGGGCTCCTAGAGCTGAAAAGCTATTACAAGACAAAAAGAAGAAATCTAGGGGGAAGGTGGGAGGGAAAGCAGTACCTACTGCAAGAGCCTCGCGAAGATCTACCATTATGGTAAGTTCTTACGTAACTGTACTATCTTAAAGAGGGCTCTTGTAGTAGGTACTCGCAGAGGGCAGAGTCCCAAGCAATGGACTGAGACAAGTCTAACATGGGAGGTAGGAACCGATCTGCAGTGAGCAGTGACCTATGACAAGAGGCCCTGCAGGACAGCTAGGCCAAAGCCCTCCCTTCACCTCGAAGTAGTGTCCAAACTATAGTGTTTAGTGAAAGTGTGGACAGAACTCCAAGTCGCGCCACATGTCAGCAGAGACATTCCTGAAAACAAGCATTAGAAGGCAAGGCAAATTTTATGGCGCCCATTCCCGGAGGCTCTGGGCTCCTCACAGAAATATAAAATTATACAATATATCAATCTAAAAATATCATTAATACAGTTTAAAATAACTAAAATGTGAAGCAGCCATGCCTCTGGCTGAATGTCCTTTGACCTCCCTTGGAAGGGGTTTGTTGTACTTCTGGTAACACAGGAAATGCAGTTTGCCAACCATTTGGGTAAACACGGTTTTGAACCTGCGGCTCCTTCTCGTTTTGGTGTGAAGGACAAATAGTTTGTCAGTTTTACGTACCGATTTTGTCCTATTCATGTAGTATTGTAAGATTGTGTACATCCAGAGTGCGTAGAATTGTTTCACCCCAGTTGGAGTGCTCAGGGTAGTACACTGGTAACTCAACTGACTGATTTAAGGTGGATTATGAAACCACTTTAGGCAAGAACTTGGTATTAGTTCACAGTGCCACCCGGTCTGTGAAAGATCAAGTAAAGCATCTTACACATTAGGGCCTGAAGCTCAGAAATCCTTCGGGCTGAAGTAATGGCCATTAGAAAATGCACTTTCCAAGAAAGATAGCGCATATCAGAATCTGCTGTTGGTTCAAAGGGAGGCAGTGAGAGTTTTTCTAGTATAAAATTCAAGTCCCCGGATGGAGCCGGGCCCGTACTGGTGGTTTTAAATGAAAGATACTCTCCAAGAAGGTTTTGGATACCTCCAGCCGAGCCAAAGTCTAGTTACCCACAGGGACATGGTAGACAAATTGCAGATAAATGAACTTTTAAAGTCTAGTAACCAAGCCCCACATCGCAGAGGTGCAGCATGAAATCCAAGACCTGCTGACTGAACAGGAGAAAGGCTCTAGTCCCTTACAATCTGCCCATATGGAAAACCTTTCATAGCATACGTGGCTCTGGTGGACTGCTTTCTGGCCTCTACTAGAATCTGTGCTACCCTCTGGGAAACCCCGAGACGTGCAGCAGCTATGTCAGTAGGTGCCACGCACGTAGATGAAGGGACCAGAGACCTGGGTGTACCAGGGTCCCCTGTTCCTGAGTTGAGAGATCTGGAGAGACTGGCAGTGAAATTGGAGGATCTACTGACAGTAGTTGCAACAGAAAGAACCATATTTGCCTTGGCCAGAAGGAAGCGATTAGCATCATCCATGCTCCTCCTGCCTGGAGTTTCATTAGTACTCTGAATCAATGGAAGGGGAGGGAAGGCATACACGAATCTCCCCCTTCCAACATAAGAGCACGTCTCGCCAGAAAACACCACGCCCTGGAGCAAGCGAGCAAAAAACCGGTAGTTTTGTCTTGAGTGGGGAAGCAAACAGGTCTAGTTGTGGTCTTCCCACTTTTGAAGATGCTTTCAACCACCGACCGTCTTGAGTTCTGCTCTCCTGGTAAGTGGATTCCTGTCAAACAAGTTGTGATCGGCTGCCCAGTAGCATACTCTCATTGCCTCCCAGAGGATAAGAGTGGGTTCCGCCTTGTTTGTTCATATACCAAACTACGCACGTTTGGTGTCTGAATGGTGAGCTGTCCTGGTTGGATGATGTGTTGGAAAGCTTTCAGTGCATGCAACACTGCCCTCACCTTGAGCACATTGATATGAAGGACAGTTTATTGTGGGACCAAGGACCCTGTGCCCCCTAGGTGTGCTCCCCATCCCAGGCCTAAGGCATCCATCGTCAGGGTCTCTGAGGGGAGGACTGCTCGGAATGGAACACCTCTGTACAGGCTGTCTTGGTTCTGCCACCATGAGAGGCCCGGAGTCATGGGATCTGAGACCAGGATCTCATGGTCCAGATAGTTGGATCTCTGGTCCTACTGTACTCAGAGTGTCCATTGGGTGACTAATATGCAACCTGGCTAAGGGGACAGAAGGGATGGCTGCAGCCATGAGACCAAGTAAAAGGATCGCCCCGGCTGGCAATCTTCAGTGTGTGGCCACCAAGCGCGCTTGCTGCTGTAATGTTGCCATCCTGTCTGACAGCAGAAAGGCCTTGACCCGAGACCACGTGATGCAGAGTGCTGGCCACAAGCTCCTCCACATCGCTCCAGCCACCAAATTCTTTCCTTCATTTTAAATGCAGGTAACCTGCTAAAATCTTATTCGTTCTACTCTACCAGAAACTACTTGCATCCAGGGCATCCTTGATGCCAGCTACAGCCCCGATGGATGTTGAAATGAAGACGCCACAGAAGCACACTCCACCCATTACCCCCGAAAAGGCCCCCCAAAAAATCACGAGCCTCGGGTCCAGCAGAACGGTCAACACCAACACCTGTGGCAATGGATCAAGAGCCATTAGCACCAAGTCAGTTCCTGGAAGAATTCAAACCTTTTCGCGAAGAACTGCATACCATCTCCTTGGAGATCAGATCACTCACCCAAGCACTGGCGGATGTGTCGCAGAAGGGTTCAGACAACGCCATCAGAATTTGCTCTATAGAGAAGCGAGTGGATAAAGTGGATCCCGAACTGGTGGCCATACGTCAAAAAAAAAAAAAAGTTACTCAGCTATAACAGGAGTTCTAGGATTGGTATGTGTTATCCATCCACACTTACTGGCACGATCCTTGCCGCTTTAAATCTTGCCGGAAGGTCTTCAAGGTGGCTCCTCCCACCCACCTGGGTGGTAAAATTCTGCCTTGCCCCATGACGCCAGATCTAGCTCGCTGGAAGCCAGGTTGCGCGTCAAAGTCGGGGAGGTCGGGTGGGTTCTATGGATGAACATATACTATTCCTAAAGCTCCTGTTACAGGTGAGTAACCTGTATTTCTAGGGACATGGATATGTTGTTCTATCCACACTTACTGGCAGACTCCTAGCAGTTCTCTGGGAGGAGGGAGGCAAGGCGCACACCCCCTACTTGGAAAATAAAGACTGGAGAACCAGGTCCCAAAAACCAGCATCCTGGCGTGACTCAAGGTCGATGGGGTAGTGGGTAATGAAGGTGTGTGCTGACTTCCAGGTAGCAGCCCTGCAGAGTTCCTGGATATGGACGTCCCTGGAAGCAGCCACCGAAGCAGCGGTATGGCAGGTAGAATGAGCTCTTATCCCTCTGGGAGGCTCCATGCCCGCCAACCTATAGCAGAGATCTATGCAGGAGGTGACCCACCTGCCTATCGTCTGCTTGGCTGCAGGTCTGCCAGGTGCAGCTTCAGCGTAGGTGACAAACAGCTGGCAAACCTCTCCCCGAACTTCAGCTGCCCGTTCCTTGTAAAACAGCACTCTTCTAGTGTCCAACGTATGGAGCCTATATTCGGCCGCCAAGGTGCGATTGGGGTAGAACACTGGCAGAGTCTACATCTGGTTAAGGTGAAACTGACACCACCTTCGGAAGGAATTTCGGGTGGTGGCACAGGACAACCGTGTCCCTGTGGAAGACCAGATAAGGAGGCTCGATGGAAAGCGCCTGGAGCTCTCCCATCCTTCTGGCAGATGTAACAGCCACCAAGAAGGCAGTCTTCCACGACAGGTGGGAGATATCGAACCTGCGCATCGGTTCGAATGGCTTGCCCATGAGCTTAGCCAATACCAGCAGTAGATCCCACGGAGGTGGAGGTTCTTGCACCGGAGTGGATATGTGATCAAGGCCTTTGATAAAGATCCCGACCGCCTTTTCCTGCACCACAGACTGCCTTCCGGCCTGCGCCCGGTAAGCGGAGATGGCTGCCAGGTGCACCTTAAGGGTCATCGACCGAAGCCCTAGCTGAGAAAGGGACCATAGGTAGTCCAGAATGCTGGCCAAGGAACAGGAGGAAGGGTCCAACCCCTTATCCTGACACCAAATGGAGAATCTCTTCCATTTGAAGACATAGCATTTTCTGGTAGACTCCCTACCGGGATGCCTTAACAACGTGGAGGACCTCGTTGGAAAGACCCAAGGCCTGGAACTCTAGCCGCTCAAGAACCAGGCCGTCAGGTGGAGGGACTGAAGGTCCGGGTGGAGTACCTTCCCCTGGCTGACTGAGATCAGGTCCTGGTGGGTTGAAAGCCGCCTCGGGAGCCTGGAGCTGAGGCTGAGGAGATCTGGATACCAGAACTGGCTACCAGAATCACCTGCGCCTTGTACCTCCTCGCCTTGAGAAGCACCTTGTGGATCAAGGGAAATGGGGGAAAGGCATAGAAGAGGCCCGGGGTCCACGGCCTCAAGAAGGCATCCCCCTGCAGCGAGCCTGCTGAGGGGGGCGAGCATGAAACAGCCTTAGCTTCGCATTCTCCCTGGAGGAGAACAGGTCCACCTGAGGTGTGCCCCGGTGGGAGAACAGATCGTGTACTACCTCCGGGCAGGAAAGACCACTCGTGAGATGCAGCACCTATTCAGCTTAGGGCATCGGCCAGAGTGTTGGAGGCTCCTGCCACATGGATGGCTTGGAGATCAGCCTCCAGTCTGCTCACGAGAGACCAAGTGCGGAGAGCCTCCTTGCACAGAGGCAAGGAGTGCGTCCCACCCTGGCAGTTTAGGTAGTACATGGTCATGGTGTTGTCCGTCTGGATCTGGACCACTTGACCCCATACAAACGGCGCAAAGGCGGTGAGGGCTAGTCGGACCGCTCAAAGCTCCAGCAGATTGGTCCCCTCAGGAGTCTGTCGCATCAGAGACCGTGTGCTCTGAGCTCCCCCAGATGGGCACCCCAACCCATCAGAGAGGCCCAAAGATGAGGCCGCATACACCTTCCGAGAAGAATGGTCCATATTCTTGGACTCCTTGTCCGGAGGGCAGTCAGTATCCACTGAGCTACCCGTGCGTCTAAACACAGAGGCAGTCACAAGGCTCTCAGCAGAGGGATGCTCTGTGAAACCCGCCAAGGACCCCATGGGTAGTGTACTTGTGAGCCATGCGGACAGACTGAGCCGGGCAAGAGGCAGGGCGCTGCCATTGCTTAAGGGCCAGGCCAACAATGGCTTCGGCCACTGGGAAGGCCTCTGTCAGGGTATCCCCCCGCCCTTAAGGATATCCATGAGAGGATATTCCGCCGCCTTTTGGATAGGCTCCAAGGGCATACCAGTTGACACTGAAATAAGGCGGAGGATGCCCTGGAAAGAGGAAGGACCTTCCTCCAAGCCAGTCACTGACAACTCATTATCAGGGTGTAAGTGTAGACCAGTGGTATCAGAGTCCGAATACAAGGGCCTCCCCCCCATGTCCCCTTCAATACGCCGAGGGTGATTGGGGACAACAGTGATGGACAGACGGGGCAGTCCAATATCTGTCCAGTCCCCTTTTGAGGGAGCCCTTCCCCGAGGCTGCTTAGGCAGTGGCTCCACCAAAATTGGTGGGGAGACCGGAACAGGCCTAACAGGAATGTGTGCTGGTCCGACCGGAGGAAGAACCAGAGTCTTCGGTTCTGGAGGGGTTGGCGTCGGCCTAAGAGGCTGGGGCCAAGTAATGGTCAGTGTAGCCGGCTTATGACCGGTCAGAATTAGCTGTTGCCACTTAAGGTCCTCATAACGCCGGAGCTTCCATCGAAGTCTCTCCTCATCCGAGGAGGATGAGGATCAGTGGTGATGCCTCTTCAGAGAGTGTGTGTGACCTTTTTTCGGTTTTTCGACCAAAGGGGTCCTGGTCCTCTATCGAGACTGACTGGGTCGTCTTGTTCGATCAGGAGAGGCCAGAGTCAGTGAAAACAGAGGTTCCAGCTCCTGTCCCTCAATCGGGATATCCGAGGACTGGGTCTCCTCGTCGGGGAAGGAAAGGATAAGTGTCCTCTCCAATGAGTAGTCGACCGCGGTCGGCTACAACGGCTCGATAGACATCTCAGCTGGTCCCTCGGCCTCTGTGCCTTGTCCCTGACAGAAGGTCCGAGAAGCCAGCGGCCGAGGAAGCGATCTCGACCAAGGCAAAGACCGCAAAGTCCTGGGATTCAGACCTCAGTCCCAGGAACGTCTTCTCTGAGAAGACGACTTAGGGTCCTTGTCCTGTTTTCTAGGGTGGGAGGAGTGCATGCCCGAGGGCGCCTCACCCCTGGTGGGGAGACTGGCACAGCTCCCGAAAAGATCCTGTGAAGGTAGAGCCATGGTTTAGCGGCACGAAAAAACCTCGGCTGGCCGAAGCTTGGGCAGCTTCTTCAAATGCCACCATCTGGCAGAGCTGCTCGGCGGATCCCATGGCCGTGGAAACCGCCCACCTTGCCTCCTTCGATTTCACTGGTGGATTGCGAAGCTCTGGTCTCCCCAGCTTAAAGCGCACCTTGCGGTCGTCCAGAACGTTGGGATGGAAGGCCAAGCAGATGGTGCACGAAGAGGTGTCATGCACGACACCCAAACAATAAACACACAAGAGGCGGATATCGGTGCGTGACATTTTCTGTCCGCAGGGACACTGGCGAAATCTGGGGGATGATTTGTCCTCCATGTCCGATGCGCTCGGATTGGAATCGTAAACTCGTACGAGTTTCAAAGAAAGCGACTGCGGTGAAAACCGTTGATTAGTATCCAGGGCCTACGATACTGCAGAAGTAGCACGAGGGAACCTGAATCTTCCAGTGGAAAGGAAACTAGCGTCATGGGGCAGAGTCGAGGTATCTACTACCCGGGTGGGTGGGAGGAGCCAGCTTAAATACTTCCGGTCAGATGGGAAGGGGAAAAGGACATGCCAAAGAGTGTGGATGAACAACATATCTACGCTCCTAGAACTAGTGTATTTGGTTTTTTTTATTAAAATCTGACACACTGGGCACTTCTCTCCACATAACGATGTTCGAGCAGACAGGCAAAGTACTGACTAACTGGTTTGCTGTATTTAATATCCCCTGTCTGGTTACTTTTATACCATGGGGATTTTACAAAGACCTGATCTACGTATGCGTTACCTACTTACCATGGTATAGCAGAGTCCCTTTTTCCTTTTCTTTTGCGTGTTTTCTTTATAGAAGGTTAATGGGTGGCTGGAGGGTGAGGGAGAAGTGATGGAGTATAATGCAGAGCGAAGTTAACAGTAAAGGAGGCTGGGAGGGCTGGGGAGTATCCGCATTATCTATTTACATACTGTTTTATGGGGTGGTACTAGGGACATGGGGAGGGAGGGGGGTTGGGTAATAGCGTGGGGGGAATCTTGCACTGTCAGACACTTACTAAGTTCTTATGGGCAGAAATATTTTATTCAGGGAGGCCCATTCATTATTCATCTGTGAACATGGCTAGGGATTTAGGGATTTAGTGTTTGCCACTTGGAATGTTAAGGGGGCCAGAAATAAGTTGAAATACCAACTTTTGAAGCATCAACAATTATTAAAAGTGGACACTGCATTCATACAAGAATCACACCTGTTAACTCTGGAAGCTCCAAAGCCGAGAAGGCAACAAGTAGGTCAAGTTTCTGCTGCACAGGGCAGCACTCAAAGTTTCGGGGTATTGATTTTGATATCCCGATCTGTTCCATTTTTACCAGTGCATGTTATCAGTGACCCTCATGGCAGATTTATATTTCTCCAGGGAAAATTACACACCAGACATTCTGCTGGGTAGCATATATGGCCCGAACGTCAACTCTCCTGGTTTTTTCGTGTAGCTAGTTAATACCTTGGTTTCCTATCCATCTATCCCAATGATTTTAGGTGGGAATCTAAATTTAACTTTTAATCCAAATATTGATCGTACAGGGAATAAATTCAGAGGCCTTTCCCCAGCTCAAAGGGCTTTAAGGGAATTGGTGGATCAAGTGGGTTTATGTTTGGCATGTCCTTCACCCATCGGAAAGAGACTACACATTTACCTCCCCGGTACACAGGACCACCTCAAGAACTGGTTATATTATCTCGCATGGTTTACTCACAGGGGTATTGGACTAGTCTATCTGCTCAGGCCCTCTCTCCAATCACTCCCTGGTTCTCTGTCACCTTTTGTTTTCTCCCCTTCCGAAACATGGGGGGTGGTGGAAAATCAACAACCAGCTCTTAAAAGACCCGGGTACAGTCCAGATGGTTGCAGACCTAATTACACATTTTATGACCATCAACCACAATACTACTGGTAAACCGGATGTCGAGTGGTGTGCCTTAAAAGCTTATTTAAGGGGTCCACTTATTGGTCTGGCTTCCAAGCGGAAGAAAGAGAGGCAGATGTTGATCCCTCTTTCCCAAATCAAAACCACTGAAGCCAGACGTTCCCGATCCACCCCGGAACACACTAAACAAGAACTCATTAAGCTGAACGACAGTTATTTAACCCTCGAGAGAGAAGGCAGAATTTATGATCCTAAAACCTAATGCCTCCTACACCATTCAAGGGGAAAAAGCAGGGCATCTCCTTGCACTTAGAATTAAACAAGAATCTTCAAAACTCATTGCTGCCATTCAGTCCTCTGTAGATGGCACGCTGAAAACTACCCCGGCTGAGATTACGGCAGAGTTCCATTCTTTATTACCAACAATTATATAGCTAGATGCCGAACCCACCTTCCCTTGATAATTTAGATAAGAATCTCACAGAATCACATTTGCCCTCCCTGTCAGAAATACAACTCTCGTTATGCTCCCCTAGCTCCCAAGAACTTTTTAGAATTAAGGATCTCCCCACAGAGAACACCCCAGGAACAGATGGCCTCTAACTTTTATAAAGCCTACGCAAAACAATTAGTTCCCATGCTTATCCCCCTATACCAGCATATTCCCTCGGGATCCGATATAGATAAAACTTTATTCGAAGCCCTCATTGTTCTTACCCAAGCCAGATAGGCCTCCTGATTTAGTTACAGACCAATTTCTCTTAATCAAAATATAAAAATTCTAACCAAACTACTAGCTGACCGCATCAATACGGTCTTACCCAATCTAGTAGGTTCTAACCAGGCTGGATTCATGAGAGGCCGATCCTACGATCATCACCTATGCACTCTGGCTCATGTCTTCAGCGTCCAGATGCATAATATCCCGCTGCTCTCGTCTCTCTGGATGCAGAGAAGGCATTTGATAGAGTAGACTGGAATTTCCTATTCCGTACTTTACATTCCTTTGGCTTCCGCTTAGAATTTCAAAATTGGGTCTGTGCACTTTACAAATCTCCTTTGGCGAGGGTGTCAAGCAATGGAGTAGTCCTATTTATTCCCGCTGCACTCCAGTACGAGGCAGGGCTGCCCCTTGTCCCCTCTCCTCTTCAACTTATACCAGGAACCTCTAATTTGTAGGCTTGTCCACTATCCCAGGATTCAGGGTCTCAAGGTACTAAACTATGAAATTAAGGTCTCAGCTTATGTTTATCTATTACTCGAACTCTCATCCTGTTTCGTCTATCCCTCCCATGCTTGAGATCATAAGAGTACAGTGCCCGCTCCAATTATAAATTAAATGTAGATAACTGTGGTCTTTCCCCTCATCATAAAGTACTGAAGCAGGAAATTACGGCTCTGGGATTGTCATGGGAAAAATAATCTTTGAGATACTTGGGAACTGAACTTTCAAGAAGCCCTGTACTTCTCCAAAGAAGAATTTGTATTCCCTATTACTCATGATTTAAAAAGATGGTCTCTTCTCCCACTTTCTCTATGGAGTAAAATCAATTAAAATGAATGTCTTCCTCCATCTTATCCACTTAACCTGTTAGATTTATGGCTTCCTCTCGTGGTTTAAAAAAGTGCACAGTCTCATTTACTTCATATGGACTGGAAAAAGACCCCAGTTGGCCTTTCATAAGCTAGCAGCCCCGAGAATGGGCAGCCTCCGCCTCCTGCATATTGGTCTCTATTACTGGGCCAGTCATGCCAGCAAATCTCAGATGGCTGGGAACAGATGATCCCGGATTGCCGTCCCCTTATAAACCACTCTGGCTCAAAATAGAAACTGCTCTAGTTCAACGTCATGGCATTTCCCCTTCCACACTTCTGTACACAGAGATTAAACGCCTTCCTGTACCACTTCGGTCTACTCAGCTTGCCCCTTCTGTCACAAGTACACTCCCAGCTCTGTACCTTCCTAAAGTACAAACATTATTTGGACTTGGCACAACCATTAATGGGCAACCCCAATCTTAAAGTTCTTTCCTCCTCTTGGCTCCCACAGCTAACTGATTGTACTCTCTCCTACTTCCTAAATGAAGCAATGGGATCATGGTTATCCTCACCCGAGATTTTAGCCAAGTTAGGTGTTCCGAATTCCAACATCTTTAAAATTTTCCAATTATGTCACCTTTTGACAAAAACCATAGGGGAAGATCCTTCACTGTTCAAAGACTCACCTTTTAGCACCGGGATGATCCTGCTAGCTGGCCTCCCACATGCTGTGTCCAAAATGTTTAATGCCCTTTTTGACTGGATTTACCCAGACCATTTTGGTCCATCCTTTACTGGGCCCCTCTTTTCCCTGAGATGGTTATAAACTGGCCTATCCTATGGCAGGGGTGTCCTAAGTTTATCCCACAGGACAGACTGGCTTATGCAATTCCACATACTGCACAACCTACATTATACACCACAAAAACTGGCCAAATATGGTATTGCCTCTACCTCTATGTGCACCAGATGTGAACAGGCTGAAGGCAATCTGCTCCATATTTTTTGGACCTTCCCCAGAATAACTCCTCTATGGACACTCAGAGCAGACCCCCTTTTAGGTCTTAATTTCTTCTCTGCTAAAGTCTGTCTCCTGGGAGACTTCTCAGAGATTCTGGTTCTGACACGCAGGTTCCACATGGCCCTAATATCACTATCAGTCAAAAAACTGGTTTTGAAACACTGGAAGGACAGTGAAGATCTTACACCGAATGGTTGAGAGAATTATTGGCTAATCTTCGATCAGAAAGAAGAAAAAATTACTCACCTTAGTAATGTTGTTTCTTCTAATGGAGTCTTGCTATATTATGACTATTGCAGTTTGCCCCAGCCTTAGAACTGCTCCGGAGGTGAAAGAGAACTTCCATGCAGAGCATGGAGCTTAGAGCTCGAGCTCGGTTCAGAAGCTCTGTTTGGCTGGTTTCAAATCAAAACCATCAGATCTTTACGAGCAAAAACTCACTAAGGTTCTGTGTGGAAGCTGTAACCTACACTACCCAACTGGCCACTAATATATTAACACATTTTTGCTGGTCCCAACACAAAGACTCAAGTCAGTGGACCAGAAAATTAAGATAAAATAACTAAATAAACAACACCCAAACATGAAAGAGGCATCAATAAATGCCAACAGAGGACTACCCACCCATACCCCAAAGTAGGAGTTCTGAGAGGGGCAGGCTGGGGAGTCATAATATGAGACTCCATTAGAAGAAACAACATTACTAAGGTGAGTAATTTTTCTTCAAACAACATGAAGTCTTGCTATATTATGACTATTACAGACTACACAGCAGTACCTCCATGGAGGAGGGACAGAACACTTGGGAATAGGCTCAAGCACGGCTGTGCTAAAACCTAGCATCCTCCTGGCCTGAATATCCAGGGAGTAATGCTTGGTGAAAGTGTACTGTCTTCAAAGTAGCTGCCTGACATATCTCCAAGATAGGATGTCTCTAGCAGCAGCTAGAGATGCAGCTGTACCTCTGGTAGAGTGAGCCCTCAGGGCTGAGGGGAATCTTACCCAGTTTTGGTAGCAAAATTGGATACAAGAAGCGATCCACCTGGCAATGGATCTTTTGGTGGCAGGTCTCCTTTCCCAACCTCACCATAAGTGAGAAACAGTTGGAGGAGTCAAACCTGTGACCTTGGTAGCTCTATGTAGTAACTTAGGGCCCTCTTAACATCTAAGCTGTGCAGCCTCCCTCACCAGAGGAGGAATGGTCAGTGAAAAACACTGGAAGTGAAATAGATTGGTTAAGGTGGAAATCTGAAACCACCTTAGGCAAAAACTTCCTGTTAGTCCTGAGGACCACTTTATCCCTGTGAAAAGAAATAGTCAGTTTCTACTGATAAGCCTGTAACTCACTTATCGCCTGGCAGAAGTGATGGCTACCAGAAATACAGTTTTCCAAGTCAATACTTAAGCTCTGCACAAGACAGAGGCTCAAAGGGGGTTGCATTAGCTGAGCAATGCATACATTAAGATCCCAAGCCGGGCAGGGTCCCTGAATGGAGGATTGGTGTGAAGCAATCCTTTAAAAACTTGGAAAATACAGATGAGCAGAAAGAGAAGAGGCTTCCCTGCTGAAATGAAGGCAGAGACAGCAGCCAAGTGCACTTTCAAGGTGGCTGGTCTCAGTCCCAAAGAATTAAGATGGACCATGTAGTCCAATACAGTGGGTAGATCACCAGATTCTGGGGAAACATGCTTCCCAGAACACCATATGGAAAACCTTTTCCATTTGGAGTTATAGTTAGCCCTGGTGGAAGGCTTCCTAGCAGCCTTCAGGATTTCGAGAACACTGAGAAAGTTGCAAATCAGCAAACTAACTGCTCAAGAGCCAAGCCTTGAGGTTGAGGGATTTGAGATTCGGATACCAAACTCTCCCCTGAGCACAGGTTAACAGATTGTGGTTCCTGGGGAGACACAGGGAAGATGGACTGCTAAGGACAGAAGGAGTGGTACCAGGGCTGCCTGGCCCAGTCTGGAGCAATCAGGATCATTTTGCAGGGCTGAGACCTGATTTTGACTAGTACTTTGAACAGGAGAGGGAAGGGGAAGGCATAAAGAAACTTCCTTCCCAATCGAGGAGAAAGGCATCCAGGGAACTGAGCCCAACACTGGGGGCCTGCAACAAAACAGTGGAAGTTGATAATTGTCTGGGGCTGCAAAAAGATCCATCTGAGGAGTGCCCCATCTGGCAAACACTATCCCCAGTACTAGGGGATCCAGTGACCATTCGTGATGGCCCTGGGAAATCCTGCTGAGGGCATCTGCCAGGACATTGTCCTTGCCTGGGAGGTGAACTGCTATGAGGGAAGTGTTCAGGGAGTAAGCCAGAGACCACAACTTCATCGCCTCGGTGCACAAGGCCGAGGACCGAGTGCCCCCTTGTTTGTTGATGTACCACATTGTTCTGAACAGATGCAGAGAAAACCTGAAGTGCTAGAAAAACAGCTCTGAGTTCCAACAGATTGATGTGGAGCAGAGATTCCTGAGGGGACCATAATCCCTGGGTGGAGAGGTCGCCCATGTGAGCTCCCCATCCCAAGAGGGATGCATCTGTAGTAAGGGTCAAGGAATGGGACAGAGGGATGAAAGGCACCCCTGTCTCAGACTGCTCTGATCCTGCCACCACTGAAGGGCCTGGATCAGGGTTCGAGTCACTGGGATTAACTTGGATAGAGGATCTCTTCTTTGAGACCAGAAAGCTCTCAAATGGAACTGAATGTCCTCATCTGAAATCTTGCTCCTTGCACCACAGCTGTGGAAGCAGCCATGTGCCCTAGGAGCTGCAGGAAATGCCTTGCTGGTCGAGACCTGCAGAGTGAAGGAGGCGGCCAGGGCCACTAAGGTCCTTACCCTTTCCAAGGGAAGGAAGGCTCTGGCCTGCTTTGTATCCAGTTCTGCGCCTATAAAGGTGAGTACCTGGACAGGTTCCAGAACTGACTTTGGAAGATTGAGAAGAAATCCCAGAGAGGTAAGCAGCTGCTGGGTAACTAGCAGGTGTGATTTGACCTGGTCTGGAGACTGACCCACAATGAGCCAGTCGTCCAGGTAAGGAAAAATGGCAATCTTTTGCCTTCTTAGGTGAGCGACTGCTACTGCCAGGTACTTTGTGAACACCCTTGGGGCAGAAGTGAGGCCGAAGGGCATTGCTCTGAACTGATAATGGCCTGAGGGCAGTTCGAATCTGAGGTACTTTTGATGGGAGCTTCTGATAAGAACATGGAAGTAGGCATCTTTGAGGTCCAGGGAGGCTAGCCAGTCCCCTGACCTTAGGGAGGGTAAAATCATTCCCAGTGTCACCATTTTGAACTTTGGCTTTAAAAGGTGCTTGTTTAGATATTAGAACCAGGATAGGCCACCACTCTCCTGTCTTTTTTGGGGAAAGGAAGTACCTGGAGTACAGACCCTTGCCCTGGTGAAGGGGAGAACCTTTTCTACAGCTCTGAGAGCCAGGAGGTTGAGACTTCTGTTTCCAAAGCAAGAGTCTCTAAAGGGTTTGTAGGTGGAAAAGATCTGGCTCTCATCTTTGGAAATTTCTTGAAGCTGAGAACCAGACCCTGGCTCACTACTTCCAGGACCCACCTGTCTGAAGTTAAAGACTGCCAGTCCTGGGCGAGTGAGCCAACCTGCCCTACAGGTAGTGGAGGCCGACCCTGGGCATCCCATCAGGGTGCCTGTTTGGCAGGGCTTTAGGCTGAGGGGTGGGAGCAGGCCTGCTCGAACCCCTGCCTGCCTCTCCCTCTGAAGAACCCCTCTGTACATAGGCTGAAGAGGAGGGGCCTGAGTCTGGTAAAGGCCTACCCCTACCCCTGGGGCTGCCTCTGAGGAGGGTTTGCGACTCCTGTAAGTGGTTCTATATTCATCCATTTTCTTCATATAATTCTCTGTCTGCTCCCAAACAGAGAATTTCCCACCACAGGAAAATCCATAGCCTTAGACTGGGTATCCTGTGACAAAGTAGTACACCTGAGCCAGGCCAATCTCACGAAAGCCACAGATGTAGCCATGACTCTAGAGGATACATCGTTAGAATCCACTGCAGCATGGAATTGCACCTTAGATGCCTCAATACCATCAAGAGCCACCTGCTCCAGCTCCTTTAAGAGCTGGCCAGGGACCTGTTTGGCTAAGGCCATGACAGTATCCCATCTAGATTTCTGGTATCTTGCAACATAAGCCATATAGTTAGCTTGTCTGAGTCCCAAGGATGCTGCCATGTATTGTTTTGGCCATGGCATCAATCTTCCTGGAATCCTTGCCAGGAGGATGTGAAGCCAGTGGAATATTAGCTTTATCACAGGCTACAGCCTGAACTACTAACATGACTGCATTGCTGTGAAAGAAAATCTGCATCAGGACTCTGACAAAGTGTACCTCCTGTCCATCTTTTTATCCACAGGAGGCACAGAATTAGGAGCTTTTAAAATTTTATTGTTTTCTAAAGATTTATGTAAAGGGATGGACAACCTCCTGGACTCTGGGATATCCATCATCTCCACAAAGTCAGGCTCCTCTTGCTCATCCAAAGCCTCCTCTAAGGGAAGCTGGAGGGTCTCGGCAATTTTTTTATAAAACAAAAAATGAGAAGGGGACTCAGAAAGCCAAGGGGGAGACTCACCTGAAGGTCTGTCTGGGGAGATGTCCGGTTCAATGGGCACATCCAGACTTTCAAAGACACATTCACACTGATCATAATCCTCATCCCCCTCCTCTGGTTCACAGAACTCTTCTATATCATAATCCTGAACCACTGGAACCGACCGAACCGGGGACAGGGACTGGACAATCTGTATTGCCCTGGCTATCTCAGCAGCAGTTGGAGAAGGAATTTTGGACTCCAAACCTGCTGATTTTTTAGATTTCTTTGCTGGAACTGGCTCCTCAGAGCCAGCTTTTAGTTTGCCCGAGGAAGTCTCACCCTGGTCAGAGGGCACTCCCTCTGGTTCGGTTGGCACTGAACCGGGCTGGCCATCCGGGTCAGCGGACCTGCCCAATCTCTTGTCCAGGGTGGCTGCAGGGAAATTTTTACAAATCTGGCAGTCTGAATTGAGGTGGTCAAACCCCAGACAAGAGACACATGTAGTGTGTGGGTCAGCCTTGGCAAAGGCTTCCCCACAGACACTACAGTGTTGAAACCCAGTGGGCCCTGTTTTTCTTTTGGGTTTCTCAGACATGATGCCAGCCTAACCAACCAACTTGCCCTTTTGATGGCAGTGCCCGGCAAGACACCCATATCGGTTCCAAACCATGTCACGGGTCGTGGAAAAAACCGTAATGAAATCCGTTTTTTTTTTTAGAACTGATAAGAACCGGGAACCGCACTCTAAAAAGCCTTAAAAGGCTTTAAACTTATTTAAATACAAATCGATTGGTTCAACTGAACCGATACTTTACAAGTCCCACACAGAAAAAACCCTATTACTTACGATTACCATAGACAGAGCCTGAACCTATCGGTTTTGCGGTTAAAATAATGAAATCGTGGTTAAATTAAACCAAGAAATAGCGCTTTAAACCGAAGAAATGAACCGAGCAACAGGAGGAATCTCCGGAGCGACTGTTCAGTGAGGGAGTAAAGAATCTGGCAGTTTCGATTTGAGCCAACCAAGCAAACTTCTGAACTCGCTCAGCCCATGCTCTGCATGGAAGTTAACTCTTTCACCTCCGGAGCAGTTCTAAGGCTGGGGCAAACTGCAATAGTCATAATATAGCAAGACTTCATGTTGTTTGAACAATTGTTAGTCTCCAGAACACTACCGCCAGATTTAAAAAAATGTGGGCCCCATGCAAACCCTTTATTCTTTACAAACTGCCCAACGCTTAAATTCAGAATTATATTCTAGTGCTTTCTTTAGTTTTCTTCAGTGTAAGACTTGGGGAGACTATTCTATGAATCTTATGTATAACTTGTATCTTGTACTATTTACGGTGATTAGTCCCTGTATAACAAAAATTGTTAAACTTTGAATGGGGGGAAAAGGGAAAGGCCTTGCCCTGGACTGTGTCCAACACTGCTCCAATAAATTGGAACTGTTTGGTAGGGCAAAGGTGAGACTTGGCACGACTGACTGATGACCACCCACTGAAAAATGTCACGGGTAAGGGCCAAAGAACTAGAGCAACTCTGACGGGGCAGAAATCGGCCAATCGTCATGGTATGGGAATACTTGGGACTGCCCGTTTGCGTAGAAAGGCTGCCACCACCGCTAAGCACTTCGTGAACACCCTGGGTGCCGATGAAAGGCCAAAAGGGAGGGCTCTGAATTGAAAATGCTCTCCCTGAAAACAACTGGAGGAATTTACAGTGTGGCGGAAAAAAATGGGATATACAGGTAGGTGTCCTGCATATCCAGAACGCAGAGACAATGACCCTTCTGCAACAGAGGAAGTAGGCTAGGAAGAGACAACATTCTGAATCTCTTGTACTCCATGAAGAGGTTCATAAAGCTCAGATAGAGAATGGGCCGGAGGGCACCTGTCTTCTTGGGTACCACGAAGAAGTGAGTAGTACCTTTTCCCTTGATGTTTTGGGAACTGGCTCTACTGCTGCTTTTGCCAGCAGGGAGTTTATTTCCTCCCTTACCAAGGGTTTGTGGTGGGGTAGGTAGAATGAGTGACCTGGAGGATTTGTTGGTGGTCTGTATAAATTCTACTGTGTGGCCTTCTGCCACCAGTTGTAACACCCATGAGTCTTGTGATTTTCTCCCACTCTGGTAGGTGATGGGGAGCATCTTCCCATACCAGCTCCTCTGGGGTGCAGACCAGTGGAGGCAGGCGGATTAAGGAGTCAGGAGGCGGTGGGCAGGGGGAGGCTGCGGCGCCCAAGGCCTTGTGGGATTTGGCCTGGGGAGCTCTACCAGCTGAAGGCACCAGTTTGTTCTGACAGCTGTTCTGAGGTGCTCTTTGTTGGTGACGTTGCCTCCGAAATGGCTGCTTTTTTTTTTTTCTGGGGTGGCTTGTACATCAACTGTACAGGGCACAAGGCTTTGCCCTTGTCCTGAAGGTCAGTAATGATGTCAGACATCTCTGAAAAGAACCAACCCCTAAAATGTGCATACTGTATGGCTGGCTGGACCACCGGTGCCAAGCCAGAGATCCTAAGCCATGCGTGGCATCTGAGGCTAATGGCTGATGCACAGCCTCTACCTGCAGCATCAACTGCATCATAGGTGGCTTGTAACAGATGTCTGCATGCAGATCAAGCAGACCTGACTAGATCTGCCATTTCTGCTTTCAAGGTTAAGTCTTGGAGAGTGTTTTCTTTGGACTCCAACTGTCCTAAGACTGATTTTTAGTAGTCCCCCACATTGGCAATGTAATTTGAAGCTCCGATTCCCAAAGTGGAAGAAGAATAGATCATTCTTCCATACTGGTTGAGAACCCTAAGACTCATCAGGAGGGGAAGCATCAAGGTGTTTAACGCGGCCCATAACGGGTCCGCAAAACCCAATGACCGCTGAATCAGCTTTCGGATGGAGGCTGAGGTAGTCCTTATCCTCTGGTAAAGCATGTCTGCTTTCCTGGCCACTAGAGCCAAGGAGGAGGGCTGCAGCCAATCTGTGTCTGTGGATCCTGAGCAACCGTATGCCAGTCATATGCTGCTTGGATCTTCTTGAGAAGCTCCAGAAAGGAAAGGTCCTCAAGGAATTTGGGAGACTTTTGGTTTGGGGTCCTCCGGCATAGGGGTGTAGAATTCAGTGACGGAGTGGACCGAATCACTGTCAGTTAGACGACTGGCTGTCGAGTGAGCCGAACATGAGGAAGAGCTGTGTCAATTGGCCTTGAAAAAAAAATCAGACAGCTGGGAAAAATTCCGAAGGCTGTGGATTAGGTGAAGACTCTGGTCTTCTGTCCAACATCCGGGCCCTAAGGCCAGACGGCAGGGGTGGCTCCGGAGAAAGGCCTGGGAACCAGCGTAGGAGCAGTCTGTGGCAGATGTTTCGCGCGCTCCAATGTGAGCTGCGACTTGGCTTCCGCCCACCACAATTTTTGAGGACCACCTCTTGATGGTCACCTGATGTGGGGGCGTCCCCCGCCAGAGACTGCTAGCTAGAAATTTTTTCGTGAGGTCCTGACGCCTGCCAGCTTCAGTCCTATACGTAATTACCTACTGCAAGAGCCCTCTCGAAGGAGGATCTAGTATTCTGCCGGGTAACTGTCCAATCCCGGTGACATTTCCAACAAGGGATTTACATTTTGCTGGTAACTTCCTGGGAGGCGATGGGGTGTCAGAGACCCTGGTCTTCATCACCCAGCATCTAAATAAGCAGCTATCTGACCAACAACTCTTCAGCCGAATACAAATTTAAGAACTCCATAATATCAAGGCTCTCCCTAGGATGGGAGGTACCTACTCCAGACTGCAAACTCCTAAAATAAAAAGAGCTACTCTATTTGCAGCTTGCTGGCACATATGGCATACAAATCTGCCTGTCTAGTCAGTAAAATCTTTGTTTAGCACATCTAACTGCCCTCTGTATGATGCTCTTTAAGTAGTCAGCTGTTTCTGTCCAACTCCTTTAACAGTGGGGCACAAGGTCATCTTGTGTTGAAATTCTAGGTCCACTATGGGCCATTCCAGTGGAATAAACTCTGCCAACACATTTCTTCGACCTTGGATGAGTGCGCCATGTCCCTCCTATGAAGTAGCTTTCACAGCATCCCAATGCACAGAAAAAGTGGGCTCCCCCTTTGAGTTATCAGTAAAATTCCTGGACCTTTTTATTTACCAAAATCTTTGTATTCAGTAACCCCACATTTAGCCTCCAGGTGTCTGCCTAGGGATCGTATAAACAGAAAACCTTATGTATGGAGCATGGTCTGATGCAGTAATTTAGTGAATGGCTGAAGTCTGGGTGCAGCAAAATGGAAATTACCAATCCAACAATAAGGTATTATGAGCCAGCCCGGTGGCGCGGATGGTTGAGGTGCTAGATGCCACACCTCCCGCCACGCCAGCAACCCAAGTCAGGGAACGAGCTTAGGCCGCCGGGGTTGGCAGGGGAGGGAGAGGACTGAGCATCCCAGGACAGCTCTCCTCTCCCTGGGGAGGGATCTTGGGAGTCTCTGGAGCAGCAGCTGCCCCTGTGGCGACTGGAGGCACAAGGGGCCGATCAAAGGGGTGGAGTGAGGTAGAAGTCAACGGCTTGTCATCCAGACATTGCACAACTGAACTCCAGGGGGTAACAAAAAAAATATTCCCCCATCATGGCAGGCG
Organism: Neoceratodus forsteri; assembly: GCA_016271365.2. Taxonomy (NCBI): domain Eukaryota; kingdom Metazoa; phylum Chordata; order Ceratodontiformes; family Ceratodontidae; genus Neoceratodus; species Neoceratodus forsteri. The sequence continues at coordinate 723,151,377 of CM028137.1, read as the reverse complement.
AAGGTGATGCCAGGGACCACCTCCACATGCCCAGAGTGCGCCGGCTACCTCTGAAGCTCCATCCGCTCATGAAAGCCTGCCCAGATTCCAGACAGGTTGCCGAGGAAGTATGGCAGTCCCGCCCCAGGGGTCTCAAATCTGGGTAACAGGCACCAGGCAGTGGACTGGCGCATGGTGAACCAGACGGCAGGACTGAGTCTACGACAGGGCGGGATGGCAGGTGAGTCAAGAGCATACACTGGAGAGTCCAGGACTAGGCGTCTGAAGAGTCTACAAACAAACAAAAAAAAACCCACACAAACATTAACAAGGTATTATGGCTAGAAGAGAAAATGAGAACTGTCGTAGTGGGATTAAGGACAAGCAGGAGAGCAACTGCCATATACCAGGCAGGCACTGCTGATCTGTCCAAAGTGGGATTAATGACAATTAAATCTCGACTAAAACTTGAGAATCACTGACAGTTTCCCCTATAACCAAGACCCCTGGAATTCTGCGGTTGGAATTTGCATCATGCCGCAGAATATATATAGTGCCGCAGAATTCATTGTTTTTGGTGAATTTTCATATAAATACACTGTTTTTCCATAGTGTCAGGCTTTCTTTCCCACTTCGTTTATCCCGAAGCCCGTCCTGTATGCTCAGCATATGATGACATCACATCATGGTTAGCCAATGACAGGACTACATTCTGCTAGAGCAGGGTTTCTCAATTGGTGAGGCCAGCTTCCCTGGGGAGGCCCCAACCTGTTCCAGGGGAGGCTCAAGCAAGTCTGAAAAAGTAGTGTATTTGAATTTTGAGTGCAAGATATTTTGCGTGATGGGATAGGGCAATTTATATATTTATTTACATATTGGTGACCAGGAAAGTTACACTGAGCTAAGGCTTATTACAGGTGAACCCAAGGAAGGGTAGCAAGTGAATACAATTCCAAAGGTAACTGCAAAGCAGTCAAGCAATACAAAATGAACAATAATGCAAACAAATAGGAACCATAAACAGATAGTGAGAGGCAACAATTGACCAGCTAGGCTTGTGGCAGAACAGCCCAATATAACATCCCTGTATACAAGGCATTAACAGAGAGGTACTAGGAGCAAGAGCAGGAGAAAGCAAAAGGATCCCTGAGGAGTTGCTTAAGAGCAGAATGGGGGGGTGGAGGTGGGTAGGAAGCTTATTCCAGATAGAAGGGAAACAGAATGAGCAAGCAGTCTGACCATATAGGTATTGCAACAAGGGGTAACAATAGTTTGAGAATCAAAATAGCAGAGCAAGTAGGTTGACGGGGGGGTGGTCAATAAGCAAATAAAGTAAGAACCAACTATTCAAAGGAGTTTCACTTTATTCCTGATGAACTGTGCAAAGTATGCTATTTTTCTATGGGGAGGCCCAAGATTATTTCGGTATTTGGGGGAGGCTCAAGATCTTTTCCATGGCTTGGGGGAGGCTCACCATGACAAAGACTGAGAACTGTTGTGCTAGAGATATGAATAAATCATGCAGCAGAAATCAGAAAATGCTGTCGCAGAAGTCGAGGAGCCCTGCCGCAGAAATCAGAAAATTCTGCCGCAGAGCACCAGGGGCCCTGCCTATAACCCTCCATAAGAACAGAAGTCTGACTCCTCACATTCAGAGCATACAAGTTAAGGGACATAGAAATCTGTCCATGATACGAACATACTGCCCTTCAGGGTCTGTATCTCCTCCCCCCTCTGTCATGGTGTGCTTTTTCTGATCAAAATGGCCACATCCTTACAATGTGAGTGTAACTTGTACTGGGATGCAAACGTCTCCCCTATCCAAATCCTACAGAGTTTGGGGTGTTCTATGCAGGTCAAACAAGTCTCCTGCAGAAATATCACCATCACCCCCCGCCTGTTCAATTCCTGCAGGCCCCTCATTTGTTTAATAGGGCTATTCATACCCTTTACATTACAGGTACTATATTCAGGTCAGCCACAAGTAGCAACTAGCATTACAATAAAGGGCTGTTACGACACCACGTTTCCCTAACTCACTTCGGTACATACGAAATTAAAATCTTATCCGTAAAGACAACATGAACTCTTCAGTAAATAAATACCCTGCATCTCAGTGATTCATCCAAGACATAGTAAACATATGGCATGTGGTGTGGTCAAGATCAAGTGAGAAGACCCAGAAAATGCAGCAAAAAAAAAAAAAAAAAAAAGTCTCATGTACCAGAAGACAGGCCCCAAAACCAGATGAGTCACCAGCTTGAGTTGGCAAGGACCACTTTGTAAGGACATACTGTGGAAGGGTAGGCTTCCTAGAAGATTCAATAACAGCACTGGGTTACGAACCCCAAACATATATCTCGTCCACCATCTGCAGTGAGGCACCCCACCAGTGCCCTTGTCCCTCACAGCCACCTAAGAAAAGCTCATGTTATGTACATATACCACCTCCACACAAAATGGCAGACTCCAAATATTTTATTAATCCTCCGGAAGTACACAGAAGAGGGAGAGAATAGAGCCGGCAGACTACGAGACAGCATAAGCCTTGTGGCCTCTCTGGAAGCATCGTAATTTGTGTATGGCTTTAAGTGCTCTACAAAGAGCCCCAAACAAAAGTCAGACGCAGGTGAAATAGTACCTCCTCACTGGTTGTTCTGCAAGAGGTCACAGTGCCAAAAGGCATCCACACGAGGAGAGGCCCAATGCGAGCCCACATCCCATAACCACACCTACCACCAACTCAAGAGGGGGTGGAGGGGAGGAGAAAAACCTCAGGATCATAGAATATGACCATCTTTATCAATGGTCATCTCTGAAATATACAGGGCAATGAGCACAACAATTAATGTAAAAGGAAATCATTATGTACAACTGTGACCACGATCAAAGTGCAGTAGACAGCATCACTGACACCTGCCGTTATCCCTTTGGAGAGGGTGAAGTTGTTCGGCCATCAAGAGCGGCAGCTGATGCTTGTAACAATGACCAGACTTGGACAAGTCAAGGCTTTGGAAAGTGGGTTCCTTTGTGTCTGCCAGGAGATGCAGCTCTTGTGCTGCGAAGTTTTTCATAAGTTCAGGAAGGCTCAATGCACCAAGGTATTCAGAAGCCTCTGAAAGATTGTTTTACCTTTTGGGACCCTCTGGAGTAACTATTGAGCTTGGCAGCGTAGCCAGTGTATGAATTGATCCCCTTCTGTTTGAAGCTCCTTCTGAACCAGCAGGATCTTCAGACACTGTGAAACAAAGTCATGCTTTACAAAAGGCAGCAGTCACTGAATTATCTTGTTTTGGAGCAAGCTGTAAAACCAGAAAGGCCATAATTAAAGATCTGGGGTGAGCCTTCGTTACCTTGGGTCCCAAAGCTCGGTGGGCCTAATCAGATTGAGCTTCATTTGGAAAAGGGGGTTCTAAAAAAAAAAAAAAAAAAAACCACAACAACAACAACAACATCATCCATAAAATTTAAAGATTCCAGAATCAGTTTCCCTTCTGGTAGGCTGTGTAATCTTACATTATTCCTGCACTGCCTACTGAAGTTCCTCCATGCGCCAAGTCAATTTGCATCAGTGGAGAACAGCTGGGCCGAGTTACGGATGTCCACAGCACTGAACTAATTCATAGATACCGACCTCCAAATCAGATGTCGGATGCTTGATCACAACTTGCAAATCCCTCCAGTCATCAGCTGCTGTACTTTAGATTATCATGAGCAACCCACTGACATTTTGAAGAGGTAGCTGCTGCAAAATTTGAGCCTTAGTTAAGTGGACATTAGTTCAGCAAGTGGAGATTTTCTGGCTCAGTCTGGTAGTTCGGGAGCAAAGGGTTATGTAAGACAGATTAGTACTGCGCAGACTGAGCTCTGCAATCAGGCAGCCATCAACCCACTGACACTCAGTCATGTTCACATTTTTCTTATGTACCGAAGGGATTTCACATGCGGGACTGGCCATTTTGAGCCTTCAGATTACTCACTGTACCAACAATGTTTCTCCTAATGGATGAGTGTTAGCATCACAATTTGCAGCAATCTAACTCCATGACTGCCTTGGAGACTGGATAGAATCTAGGATTTTAATCCACACACTGCACTAGGGTTCATGCAGCCCTCAGCTGCCAGATTTATAGCTTAACACTGCAGGGTAGCATCCACCTTAAAGCAGTATTTGTTAGTAGGCAAAAATGTAGCAGTCTAATCAGCACACTTTAAACTGTCAGGATTTCAGCGCAGTCCATGTTCCCAAGCACACAGTCCAAGTGGCGGTTAAGTCTGATAGCAGCTGGTGCTGAAGGGAAGAGCCACAGCTGGCGCATGCGCAGAGCTAGGGAAACTTGGCACATGTTCGCAGTTATAACGGTGAATTACAACTTCCCTTAAGGGGGAGAAAAAAAAAAAAAAAAAAGTCACAGTAATTATATATAGAATATTTTATGGGGTTGTGTGCGTAATGAGAATGTTACATGCACCCCTCCCACCCCCGAAGTGTTGGATGCTACAACCCCCACCCCCCCAAGAGCGAAGCTCAAGTGGTTTACTGAAGCATCCAACAGTTTGGGAAAGGGGGTGTAAAATTTAGAGTTTTTACACACAACCCCAGGTTTTATTTTATATAGTTTTTTCACCACAGCAATTATATAAAATAACCTGTTCCTGTGTGACCATGGACTGGTTGTGTTTCAGCATGGTCCCAAGTGCCAGAGGAAAACCACCTTTTTTCTTTTGTTAAACAGTCCCATTCAAGGATATTAGCCCACAGAATTTTTTTTTTTTTTTTTTTTTTTAAACATACCACTGAGTTTGAGTGGCGGTGAAGTCTTTCGGTTAGCAGCAGGCGCCGAAGGAAAGTGCCGCAGCTGGCACATGCGCAGACCTAGGGAAACGGGAGAGTGTTCACCGTTATAGTGGTGAATTACAACCCAGTTTCCCTAAGGGGAAAAACACGAGGCCCAGTAATTATACAACTTTCATAGCCAACTTTGTAATTAACTCGCATCACTGAAGATTGCCACTTGTAATTTAAAAAAAAAAAGTCAGCACAAAGGACCCCATATTCAAGTGTGGGACTTGTTCCACTGTGCACTTTGTGGGCAAACAATCTATTATGCTGCAGTAAACAAAGCCAAAATTATCAAGACTAATTTTGCTTAGTTGTAGGCTGCTGGCATCTTTTATTACAATCCCAGAATTCTCTGCATCAGACATCCAAGTAGTATGCAGCAGTGGAAGATTCAATAGTCTTCAGTGCACATTAGAGTTTCTCATCTCAGAGCACACGTTTTCCTTGTCTGCCTTTCTTCAAGGATGAAGTACAGTCCTCTGTGACAGTACAAAGCCCATGGTGGACAGCAGAACAGCAAACAAAAGCTCAGAACTCAAAGTCTTAACATGCACTGTAGGCTATAGCATCTTCTCACTGCTGTCTACTGCTCTGATGTCAGTCGGGATTGACATATCGGCCTACAACTAAGCAAAATTAGTCTGCTACAATCTACTATACTATAGTAAACATAAGAAAAAGTACAGTTACACAAGAACTTACCGTAGCAGTAGATCTTCAAGAGGCTCTTGCCGTAGGTACCGGTACTAGAGCCGTCAGGTGCCAAGACCACACAGAAAACTTTAAAGAGCAAGAGCATGTACCTGGGTCGCAGGAATCCAAGGGAGTAGTACAGGATGAGTGGGGAAACACTGGCCAGTACAAGTCAGGAGAGAGACCCAGGGATTATATCAAACGACCTGAAGGTGATTAGTGTGAAAAGGTGGTGGGGAGAGCAAACAGAATGTTGGGGTGCATAGGGAGGGGCATAACAAGCAGGAGAAAAGAGGTGGTGATGCAACTGTACAGATCTCTGAGGCTTCAGCTGGAGTACTGTATCCAGCTCTGGAGACCACATCTCCGGAAGGACACTGACAAATAGAGGCAGTCCAGAAAAGGGCAACGGAGATGGTACATGGACTGCACCAGAAGTCCTACGAGGAAAGAATTAAGGACCTTAATATATATTCAGTGGAGGAAAGGGGGGGGGGGGAGGAGAGATATGCTAGAGACTTTCAAGTACCTTAACGGAATAAACAGGGTACAGGTGGAAAGCACAGTTCAGAGAAAAACTACACAAGAGCAAGGGGGCATGATAAGAGGCTGATGGGTGGAAGGCTCAGGGGTAATGGCAGGAAGTACCTTTTCACTGAAAGGGTGGTGGGGCCACTAACAGCCTTCCAGCATAAGTGGAGAGTGCGAAAACAATATGGGGGTTCAAGAGTGCATGGGATAGACATAAGGGTACCCTGGAGATGTGCAAAGCAGGACAGCCGCAGATCAAATAGGGTCTGAGGCTACAGCAATGAATAGGGAAATGGGCAGACTAGGTGGGCCGTATGGTCCTTATCTGCTGACAGATTCTATGTTTCTATGTATGTCAGCTCACAACGTCTGGCAGGGGACTGCCCACCCACCAGTTCTCCTGCCAGAGATCGAAGAAGGTGCAACAGGAGAAAAGAGTGGGCTCCTGGAGCCAAAAGAAAGACTAACAAGTAGCCGCAGGGGGAAGGTGGGAGGGGAAACGGTGCCTAACTGCAAGAGCCTCTCAAAGATCCTGTTACGGCAAGTTCTTGTGTAACCCTCGTTACCCAGGGTTACCAGGACCCTAGTAAGACCTACAGGTAGGCAGGAAGGCAGCTTGTGAAACTCCAGTTAAATGGATTTCACACTTTCACTCTGTTCTCAGTCTCCGCTGAGACTGAGGGAGGACATCATTTTAGAACTGTCGCAGCTGTATAAGCCACACTGGAATACTGCAGTTGGAGGTTAGAGTAGAACATTGGGGAATCTGAAGTCAGAGTCTGTTGCAGTCTGTAGTAGAGGAAGGAGGTGCTCTGCTGTAAGCAGGCCCTCAGAGTTCTAACCTCTGTCAAAGAGCTATATATTTTTTTTTTTTTTTTGTTAGGTGTGTGTTCTCACCTGAAGAGGAACACAAGAAAAGCCTAGTGAATGGGTAGAGACAGCTTTTAGTGGTTCAGAGCCCAGTCTCTGCAGGGATTTTTTTTTGGGCCCAGTAAATATGGGTTACTCACCTGTAACAGGAGTTCTAGGAATGGTATATGTTGTTCATCCACACTTATTGGCAGGTTCCTTGCCGCTTTAAATCTTGCCGGAAGGTCTTCAAGCTGGCTCCTCCCACCCACCCGGGTGGTAAAACTCTCAGCTCCGCCCTATGACGCCAGATCTGGCCCGCTGGAAGCTCAGGTTGTGCGTCGAAGCCGGGGAGGTCGGGTGGGTCGTGTGGATGAACAACATATACCATTCCTAGAACTCCTGTTACAGGTGAGTAACCTGTATTTCTAGGGACATGGATATGTGGTTCATCCACACTTATTGGCAGACTCCTAGCAGTTCTCCGGGAGGAGGGAGGCAAGGCGCACACCCCCTACTCAGGAAATAAAGACTGGAGAACCGAGGCCCCAAAACCAGCATCCTGGCGTGACTCAAGGTCGATGTGGTAATGGGTAATAAAGGTGTGTGCTGACTTTCAGGTAGCAGCCCTGCAGATTTCCTGGATAGGGACGTCCCTGGAAGCAGCCACCGATGCAGCAGTATGACGGGTAGAATGAGCTCTTATCCCTCTGGGAGGCTCCATGCCCGCCAACTTATAGCAGCGATCTATGCAGGAGGTGACCCACCTGCCTATCGTCCGCTTGGCTGCAGGTCTGCCAGATGCGGCTTCAGCGTGGGTGACAAACAGCTGGCCGAACCTCTCCCGAATTTCAGCTGTGCGCTCATATAAGCAAAGCGCCCTTCTAGGGTCCAGAGTATGGAGTCTATATTCGGACCTCCAGTGTGATTGGGGTAGAACACCGGCAGAGTCAACACCTGGTTAAGGTGAAACTCCGACACCACCTTCGGAAGGAATTTCGGGTGGGGGCGCAGGACAACCTTGTCCCTGTGGAAGACCAGGTAAGGAGACTCGATGCAAAGCACCTGGAGCTCTCCCATCCTTCTGGCTGACGTGATAGCCACCAAGAAGGCGGTCTTCCACGACAGATGAGAGAGATCACACCTGTGCATTGGTTCGAATGGCTTGCCCATGAGCTTTGCCATTACCAGCAGTAAATCCCACGGAGGTGGAGATTCTCGCACCAGAGGGGAAATGTGATCAAGGCCTTTGAAAAAGCGCCCGACCACCTTATCCTGCGCCACCGACTGCTCCCCGGCCCGCGCCCGGTAAGCAGAGATGGCTGCCAGGTGCACCTTTAGGGTTGTCGACCTAAGCCCTTGACTAGAAAGGGACCATAAATAGTCCAAAATGCTTGCCACGGAACAGAAGGAAGGGTCCAAGCCCTTGCCCTGACACCAAATGGAGAATCTCTTCCATTTGAAGGCGTAGCATTTTCTGGCCGACTCCTTACGGGACGCCGCAACAACACTGAGGACCTCGTCGGAAAGACCCAAGGCCTGAAACTCTAGCCGCTCAGGAAACAGGCCGTCAGGTGCAGGGATTGAAGGTCCAGATGGAACACCTTCCCCTGACTGACTGAGAGCAGGTCCGGGCGAGCTGGAAGCTGCCTCGGGAGCCTGGAGCTGAGGCTGAGGAGATCTGGGTACCAGAACTGGCAGGGCCAGTCTGGGGCTATCAGGATCACCTGCGCCTTGTCCCTCCTTGCTTTGAGAAGCACCTTGTGAATCAAGGGAAATGAGGGAAAGGCGTAGAAGAGGCCCGGGGTCCACAGCCTTGAGAAGGCATCCCCCTGCAGCGAGCCCTGCTGAGGGGGCCGGGCATGAAACAGCCTCAGCTTCGCATTCTCCCTGGAGGCAAACAGGTCCACCTGAGGTGTGCCCCAGTGGGAGAACAGATCTTGTACTACCGCCGGCAGGAGAGACCACTCGTGAGATGCAGCCCCTATCCGGCTCAGGGCATCGGCCAGGGTGTTGGCTGCGCACGAGTGACCAAATGCGGAGAGCTTCCTTGCATAGAAGCATGGAGCGCGTCCCGCCATGGCGGTTCAGGTAGTACATGGTCGTGGTATTGTCCGTCTGGACTCTGACCACTTGACCCCGGAGAAACGGAGCAAAGGCGGTGAGAGCTAGGCGGACTGCTCGGAGCTCCAGCAGGTTGATGTGCCATCGGGTCTCCCACAGGGACCAGAGGCCGTGCACTCTGTGTTCCCCCAGATGCGCACCCAAACCCATCAGAGAGGCATCAGTCGATAGAGAGACCGTTGGCTCGGGGCGGACAAACTGGATGCCCTCCTGCAGATGGAATGGAACAGTCCACCACTGGAGAGCGTTCCACATCTCCTGGGTCACTATCACTAGCTGGTCCAAAGGATCGCAGCGTTGTGACCACTGGCTGGCCAGTCCCCACTGAAGGGGGCGCATGTGCCAGCGCGCCCAACGGACCACTCTGGTACAGGCCGCCATGAGACCCAGAAGGTGCAGGAAGTCCTGGGCAGGGCGCGATTGCCCAACCAGAAATGATTGGGCAAAGGAGGTAAGAACCTCGGCCCTGTCCGCCGGGAGCTGTGCTCTGTCTCGAAGAGAGTCGAGCTCTGCCCCGATGAACAGGATCACCTGCTTCGGCTTGAGTTCCGACTTGGCCTCGTTGATGAGAAGGCCAACTTGAGAGCAAACCTGGAGGGCCAGATCTCTGGACCGCTCCACCTCCCGTCTGGAGGAGGCTGCTATCAGCCAATCGTCCAGGTAAGGGTACACCCGAACCCCTCGGCGCCGCAGGAATGCTGTCACCACTGCCATGCATTTGGTGAAGACCCTGGGAGCTGGAGATAAGCCGAAGGGCATGGCTTGGAACTCTAAGAGGGATCCCTCCGCTCGAAAGCGGAGGAATCTCCGATGTGACGGACGGATAGGGACGTGAAAGAACGCGTCCTGTAGGTCCAGAGAGCAGAACCACACGCCGTGTTCCAGAGATGGTATTATCTGCGCCAGAGTGACCATCCTGAAGGTTTGAGACCTTAGGAACTTGTTCAGGTCGTGTAGATCGAGAATGGGGCGCCAGCCCCCCGTCCGTTTCGGAACCAGGAAATACCTGGACACGAACCCCGGGTCTGAAGGGGGGTCCTCCACCTCCGTGATCACCTCCTTTTGGAGGAGGAGAGCGATGTCGGGTCGGTGAGCCGCCAGTGAGGCTGCAGACCCAGAGGCCCCCCGAGGTGCGATGGCTCTGAAGGGCGGGGCCTGCTCGAATTCCAGAGGTAGGCCTTTTCCCACCACCTCCAGTACCCACCTGTCCGTGGTAACAGCGAACCAGGCGGAAAGGAAGTGTCTGAGCCGTCCCCCCACGGGGGGAACCAGGGGTGAGGTGACAGGGATGGGGGCGACACCCCTCAGCCCGTCACTGGGCAGGCTTGGAGGAGGGACCGGCCGAGGGACCTCCCTGGCCTTACCTCCCTGCTTCCTGTTGGAGGAAGCCGACGGCTTGGGTTTGAGATACCAAGGTCGAGCCTGCTGGCCCTGACGCTGCTGGGCCGCGAGAAGGACGAAAGGGCTTAGGCTGTGGATTGCGGCCTTTGTCCTTCTGAGCGGAAGAGACAGAGTCCAAGGTAGCATTGGATTCGCTACCTCTGCAGGTGACCTTCCACCCCAGGGCCGAAGAGGTCAGTCCCCAAAAAGGGAACATCCGCCAACTTGTGCTGGGTATCCTAGGTAAAGGTGGATATCCTCAGCCAAGCCCGACGACGCATGGCCACTGCGGCCGCCACCGACCTGGCACACGAGTCCCCGATGTCTAAGGCAGCCTGGAGCTGCTGTTTGGCCACTGCCCTGCCCTGGTCCCGCACCTGCCTGACCGTAGTCTGCAGATCTGCGGGAAGATGAGGGACAACCTCATCCAGGGAGCCCAACAGGGCGTGAGAAAAATATGCCATGAGGACGGCCGAACTGGCCTGACGAAGGCCGAGAGAGGACGCAGCACAGACTTTTCACCTGGCATAATCCAATTTCTTGGATTCCTTGTCTGAAGGTTTGTCCGCATCCCTGGCGTTCCCGGCACGCCGGAAAACGCTGTCGGTAACCAACCCCTCGGCCGAGGGGTGTTCCAAAAAACTGGACAGGGAACCGGTAGGCACCGCATACTTCCTGGCCAAAGGCGCAGGGCAGGAAGCAGGACGCTGCCAAAGTTCCAAGGCCGGACCCACTATGGCTTCAGCCACCGGAAAGGCCTCCGTAGGAGAATCCCCTCGGTCCAGAATCTCCGTGAGGGGATACCTGGCCCATTTAGAAACAGGTTCGAGCTTCATCCTGGTGGACTCCGAGATGAGTTGAAGCAACCCTAAGAAGGACGAAGGGCTATCGTCCATTGACTGCCCTCCCGAGGACTCCCAATTCCATGCGCTTGGAGAAGAGGGAGGAACCATCATCGGACTCTGAAGAGTCCTCAAAGAGCTGCCTCGGGCCTGAGCCACCCTCCACCTGCCGAGGTTTATCGGGAGTGAGGGTGACACACAGCCTATGGGGCAAACCCAAGGCTGACCGAGAATTTTTGGTCGGAGCCCCAACTAATGGCTGTGGAGGCGGAAGTTCCACCAGAATCGGTGGGGCAGCTGGAATTGGCCGAACAACCGGCCTGAGAACAGGCTCCTCGACTACAACGAGGGGTTGTTTCGGCTGCTCCGGTGACAGCCACTTAATGGCCGGGGAAGACGACTGGGTCGGCTTATTCCCAGTCAAAAGGAGCTGTTGCCACATAAGTTCCTCGTACCTCCGACGCAACTTGCGCCGAAGCCTCCCCTCGTCTGAGGAAGAGCGGCGGCGCCGCTTGCCGCGGTGCCGAGACCGCCTATGGCGGCGGGATCGGTTGGACCGCGAGGATGTCCGAGACCGAGAGTCTTGACTAAGCCAAGGAAGGCGACCAGAAGTGTCGGAAATCGGCACTCCCCTCGGCTCGGACGATCCCACCGAAGGTTCCGGAACCGGAGGCACAGACGAGCCGACGGGATCCTCAACTCCCACCGGGGGAACCAGGGAGAGGGGAGTCTCAGCTTCTCCAGCCAACAACCCGTCTAACGGGTCGAGAAAAATCTCGACCGCGTCGACGGGAGTCTCGGTCAACTGGCCTGGCGGGGACACCGTGAAGCCAGTGGCCGAAGCTGAGGGTCGATCCAAGCTCGACTGTCGACAAGGGAGGGGATCTTTCCCGCTCCCAAGAGCGTCGACGGAGAGACTTACTTTTGCTCTTTTTGGACCTGGAAAAAGGTCCCGAAGAAGTTGGACCCTCACCCTTGGTCGAGAGGGTCAGACAAAGCTCCTTAAAAGAAGCCGAGTATGAGGCACCAAGAGAGAGCGGGACAAATGCGGCAGCCGAGGTAGAAGCGGCCAGCGCCGCCTCCTCTTCGAGGGCGATCATCTGCTCGAGCTGATCCGCCGAGCCCACCGCCGGACACCGCCAATTGGGCCTCTTTAGATTTCACCGGTGGAATTCTTTTCTCGGGGAGCCCCAGTTGTAATCGGGCAGCACGGCCTTCAAGGACGTAGGCCAAAAAGGAAGAGCACAAGTCGCAGGCCTGCGGGTCATGCTCAAGGCCCAGGCAGTAGACACGTGAGTGCGGATCAGTCCTAGACATCTTCTGCCCGCAAGGGCACCTCCGAAAACCAGGAGTCGACGGTCCATCGCAGTCAGCGAGGAGAAGACGAACAAGTCTTTTAGCAAAACTTTGATTTCGAATCAAGAATTAGGAACCAGTCTTAAACGCAGCTCGTTAAGGAGGGAACCTGAGCTTCCAAGCGGTAAGGAAGATCTGGAGTCATGGGGCGGAGCTGAGTGTTTTACCACCCGGGTGGGTGGGAGGAGCCAGCTTGAAGACCTTCCGGCAAGATTTAAAGCGGCAAGGAACCTGCCAATAAGTGTGGATGAACAACATATCCATGTCCCTACAAATCAGCCTGCTTCTGGGGCAACCACCCGTAAATGTTTCCATGCTATCTGGAAAGTGTCCAAAGGGCTGGACAAGGAGCAGAGTCAGGGAAAACCCAGAGCAGCATACAAGTTTGGGCAGTGTGCCCAATGTGTTTCAGAGCCTGAGGGCTAAAATGAACGAGAATGTGTTCCAATCTGCATTACCAGGAGTGTAGCCCCGTGGTGGTCCATCTACGCTTTGTTTATTCTGTCTGGATTGTGAATAAAAGCCACACTTTAGAATCCCAGTTCTGGTACTGGACATTATAGTTATTGCTTCCTTTGTCCGGAGTTACTTGGGTGCCCCTGCTGCAGAGTAGCCAAACCTAGCAAATGTGCCGAGTGACATTTCTCCCTGAACCCAGCCCACCAGGTAGTGCTGTCAAAATGGAAACTGCATACCTGGGTGGGGGTTACACTTGCATAACTTTACGATAATAACTGGAAATAGTCCCCCAAAAGAAGCGATTATAATTCACCGTTATAAGCCATGGTGGAATTTCACCCCCGTGCTGGATGCTTAAATAAACCTATCTAGCTTCGCTCTCTGGGTTTTTGCAGCATCCAACACCCTCGGGGTTTGTGTAAAATCACGTTAAACACACCACCCCATTTATTCTATATATCTTACTTATAGAGGTGTCTTGCAGTAGGTAATAACTATTAGTTATACGCCTCGCTCATCATTTATACGAGCCTTCCGGCAGAGGACAGGATGCCGGTGGTGGTGGTGGTGGTGGTGGGGTGGCACAGTCTTCCGGTGCGGCGGCAGTTTTGACACGGCACATCCAGGAGCAACATTAAAACGCTAAACAAGAAAGGTTAGCTGCATTTTTTTTTTTTTAAGCCATAAAGGTTGTTTTAAAAATCGGGCATTTTTGCAGCCCTGGTGATTGCCCCCACGGTTTTTTTAAATATTTTCCTTTAAGGCCTCCACAAGGACCTGAGCAGCCCTGGAAGAAACCCCAAGGCATGCAGCAGCTATGCAATCAGGTGCCATGTGTGAAGGTGAAGGGACCCAAGACCTGGATAAGACCTAGATGGAGCAGCTTTACCCGATTCTGGGTCAGCAGGACCTGGCAGAGGGTAAAGGTACCGGCGGCTCCGCCAACTGCTAGAGCAGAGGGAACCAAAATTTTGCAAGGGCAATAAGGGGCGAGCAGAATCATGAGCGCCCCTTCTGCCTGAAGCTTCAGAATCACCCTCTGCAGCAGCAGAGGCGAACAGATCTAGATCTGGGCACCCCAAAGATCGAATAATCTTCCATTATTAACTGTCTCAGTTCCCACTTATGTGCACAGATCCAAGTGCAGGTGAGACTGTCCGCCAGGATGTTTTGAACTCCTGGGACGTACACTGCCGTTAGCTGATGCCATGCTGAACTGCCCGATACACTTGCATCACCTCCCTGCAAAGGGAGTACAATGGTGTGCCTCCCTGTTTGTTCAGGTACCAAGCCACGCACATGTACGTCTGGACTAGACGTGGGCCGGACTGGAAAAGAGGCAGAAAAGCCTGAAGGGCATACAGCATCACATGCATCTCTAAACACACTGATGTGCAGAGAGCTCCTGCGGAGACCAGGATCCTTGCATCCTGCGATACCCCAACTGAGTGCCCTGGCCAGAAGCATCTGTAGTAGGGTCTGGGTAGGCGGGGGAGACTGGAAAGGAGCCCCTCGACAGAAATTGCTCTGATCCTGCCACCACAGGAGGTCCCGATGCATGGGGTTGAATACCAAGATTCTGTGATCCATGTAGTCTGATCTCTGGTCCCACTGTACTCTGTGTCCACTGTACAACTCGCATGTGAAGCCCAGTGATAGAACAGTAGGAACAGCCACGGCCATGAGACCCAGTAGGCGCAAGTTGGACCGGCCCATGAGCCACCAGCTGGTTGCCACTTAATTGGCCTGTTGCCGAAAGGTTTCCGCCCTGTCCAAAGGGAGGAAGGCCTGACCCTGAACTGTATCCAGCACTGCCTCAATAAATTGTTGGCGCTGTGAAGGAATAAGGTGGGATTTGGGATGGTTCAGTCTAATTTCCACTTGCTGAAAAAGGTCCAGGGCCATGGACAAAAAGGCTACCAGGCTGTCCTTAGATGGTGCCGAAAGAAGCCAGTTGTCAAGGTACAGGAACACAGGCCCTGGCGGCGCGACACTGCCACCACTGCTCGCCACTTAATACCCTGGGAGCGGAGGAAAGGCCAAAGGGGAGCACCTAGTACTGAAAATGTTCCTCCTGGAAAGTAAACCGGGGAGGCAGTGGAAGGAGAAAAAGATCGGAATATGCAGGCAAGCATCCTGCATGTCCACAGCACAAAGCCAATGTCCCTGGTGAAGCAGTGGCAAGAGACCAGACAGGGTCAGCATACGGAATCTTTTGTGCTCCACATAAAGACTGAGCGTGCCGAGATCCAGGATCGGACAGAGGTCTCCAGTCTCTGGCGACCAGGAAGAAGTGGGAGTAATATTCCCCTTCCCACCTGGTTCCGAGGAACTAGCTCTATAGTGGATTTTTGCAGAAGAGCCTGTATTTCCTCTCTGGAGAGGGATGCGACCTTTTGGGTAGTGAGAGAGACCTGGAGTATTTCTTGGAGATCTTTTTGTGAATTCTATGGTGTGGCCTTGAGCGACTAGCTGAAGTATCCAGTAGTCAGTGGTGACCATCTTCCATCCGGTGAGATGTTTGGCAAATCTGACCACTAACTGTTCCTCCGGAGCTGGCGGCAGAGGCTGGGGGCCCTGCTACAAGTCAGGAGGTGGGGGGGGCAGCACCCCAGAAGCCCACTGTGACTTGGATGGAGGAGTGGCCGCTAATGTAGGAGCCAGATGTTTGGTCTGATATCTGGCAGGCTGTTGCCTATTCCGATGCCTTTGCTGGTGACAAAAAGGCTGCTTAGGCTCAGAATTGGAACATTACATGGACTGGACAAAGCGCAAGGCTATGCCACTGTCCTGTAGTTCTGTTGTGTCTTTGACGTCACCCCCAAAGAGGACTGGACCTCGGAAGGGGGCATCCTGAAGCCACTTGAACATCTTTGGCCTAGGTATGCACTTTTCACAGAACCCTTCACATTCTGCTCTGCCATAGTGTAGCAGTGCTGGATGCAGTTAATCGAAGATGGTCAGTGGACAGATACAGGGAGTCCCCCTTCAGTTGGAATAAAGAATAAATGGCTGAGAAGCCTAGTCCTTCGTCCTAGCAAGGTGGAACCTACAGGGCAGCAGGCCTTCTCCCGGGTTTCTCTAGCTTACATTAGAAGGTTGGAAGCACCAGGAACTGGTTAGTGTGGAACTCTGACACCACCTTTGCAGAACTTTTACTTTAGGATATGTGTGGAGTACCACCCCATCCTTGTGGAACAGCCATATAACTTGAGCATTGCAGGCTTAATACATACTGAAAGCAGCACACTGGGTTCTGGAGCAGAACTGTGGCAGTTTGACATTGTGGGATGCAAAAAGGTCCAACTCTGGTACATGCCAGATATGGAATTTCTCAAATTACGGTGCTAAAAAAATGCAATTTCAGATAAGTGTGTGGGTGCAACAGTGGTCAAGGGAAGGTAATGCACAGGGTCAAAACCAAGTTCTGTGGTCACTAGCCAGAAGAGCTAGTGATTGTAAATATCCACTGGCCCAACAAGTGTACTTGAGATTTTACATTCAATGTATACCAGCCGTGTTAAGAATTTTACTAGCCCAACACACACAAAAAAAAAATATACCAGCACATGGCTAGCAGGACAGTGCCAACTTCAGCCCCTCATGCGCCCGTCAAGAATGGTGTGAGCAGTTAGCTACAGCAGGACAAAAATGTATGTAGCTATTTGCTAGTAACTTTGTATGAAGCAACTGTCACTTTGTGGATGGAATCGGATGTGTAGCAAGTAGCCGTTATACATACATGATCAGTTTAGTGCAGCAGCTGAAAGTTATGACATTTGTTGCTATACCGAGCCAGTTAAATGCTCCTGGTAAAATACTGCATACGACTAGTTTTCCTAGGATCAACACGGTTGGTTATACTCTTACCTACCCACCCAATACTGAATCTACTAATATGTACATTGATTATACCTGAAAGGAATGAGGAATCTGTCAAAGCGTCCTGGACAATACCTGCAAGACATTCCTTCATTCCCAAATTACACCAGTGGTGCTGCAACCTAAGGAAGATAGCGGCATCGGATAATACCAAATAAAAAATAAACAAATTTGAAGCTTGAAACCAATCACCTGGTAGTCAGTTCTCTTGATGTTTGGGACATCCATGTTGTGGGTGGAAGGGCAGATATCTTCATACTTCTTACCAGTGAAAATATCAATACCAACCAGGTGAACCTATGAACAAACATTCTTTCATTAGAAATCATAAAAGTAAAACCTCTACTATGACCATTTCAGAAGGCAAAATGGTGGCTTGAACTCATCTGACTGCGAATTTAAAGGGGGAACTACAGTCAACATTTACAAACAAAATATGGTGTGCTGAGTGTTTTTGATTTAAAGGGTGTAGTCCTAGTGTGCTATTTCCTTAGTTTGCTGTTAACAGCTTCTCTCCAACTCTGCTACTAGTTTTTTGACCCTTGGATCGTCATGTGCAACAAACCCACCTGTTTATGCTCCGACCAACACCCCTATCACAGCCAGCTGTCGCAGACCTTCATCTGGGTCTCCCCCCAACAGCGTCCTTGCGCCCAGCACTCGACCCTGTGCAATGGTGGCACACCCAGGACAGCTGGCTCTGGCCTAGTCACAAGCTCCCCTAGATCAAGCTAAGGCAGACTGCTTAAAACCTAGTTGAAATGTGGATTCAGTCTCATCAAAATTCAAACCACTCCCTTCACAGTATCAGAAAGGAATATGCTTACTAATTAGACTGATTATCTTTTCAGAATGATTGGTACCAGAGATTCACAAACTACACCCTTTTTGTGTAAATGCAGAACCAGTCTGTACATTGTGTTGAATAGTAACCACGCAATATTTACACACCAGCCACGACTGAATAAAACTGCTTACAGAAAAAACATGTAAACCGTGAGTTAAACACATTTAGCTTTCTGAAGCTAGGTTAAAAAAGTACAGTTACGTAAGAACTTACCGTAACAGTAGATCTTCGAGAGAGGCTCTTGCAGTAGGTAGTACCTTCCCGCCCTCCATCCCCCTAGGCTTTTTCAGCTCCTTTTCCATTGAGGAAATATCTGCTTCTCTCTCGTCTGGGCCTTCCGGGCCTGTGGCGGGAAAGAACTGGAAGGCGGGCGTCTGGGACCGCCCCTTTATATGTACTATCTTACTTCGAGAGGGCTCTTGCAGTAGGTAATTACATATAGGACAGAATCCCAAGCAGTCTGGAACAAATGAAAAGGCACCGGGAGGAGGAACTACTCCAAAAAGTAGCAAATAATCTAGCAGGTCTCAAGAAAGGAGGCCTTGCAAGTAAAGGTATGGATGGAAGTCCAAGTGGCGGCAGCACAGATGTCTGCTGCAGACATTCTTGAAACAAGCCGCAGAGGCGGCGACTCCACGAGTGGAGTGACCTCTGACTTGACCCGGGAGGGTCTTGTTGTACTTGTCATAACAGAAAGTGATGCAATGGGCCAACCATTTTGATAGGCATTGCTTAGAAACAGCATTGCCTTCTCTTTTGTGAGCAAAAGAGACGAACTGATCAGTCTTTCTGAGATCCTTCGTCCTATCAGTGTAGTATCTCAGAATCCTGTGAACATCCATGGTATGGAGCAGGTATTCTCCTTGACTGGAGTACTGCGTGAAGAAAGCAGGCAATTCAATAGACTGATTTAAGGTAGATTCCGCTACCACCTTCGGGAGAAACTTAGGATTCATGCGAAGAGCTACTCGTTCTTTGTGAAAAATCAAATAAGGGATTTTGCACATCAGGGCTTGGAGCTCGGAAATTCTGCGAGCAGAAGTAATGGCCACCAAGAAGAGAATCTTCCACGATAAAAACTTCAAGTCTGCGGAAGCCGCAGGCTCAAAGGGAGGAAGGGTAAGTTTCGCGAGGACAAAGTTTAAGTCCCAAGGCGGAGCTGGGGTCTTGATAAGGGGCCTGAGATGAAGGACCCCTCTGAGGAAAGTTTTGGAGACCTCCAGCTGGGCAAATGCCTTATCAGCGAAAGGGACATGGTAGGCTGAAATAGCTGCCATATGGACTTTCAAAGAGGAGTGACTGAGACCCAGGTCGAAAAGATGACGCAAGTACTCAAGCAGAATGGTTGCAGGACAGGAAAAGGGCTCCACATTCCTGGACGCAGCCTAGATAGAAAATCTTTTCCATTTCATGGCGCAGGTGGACCTAGTGGAGGGTTTTCTAGCCTCCACCAGAATCTCGGCCACTTTAGGGGAGACGCCAAAACGAGATTGAGCTAGGTCTGCAGGAGCCATGCATGAAGGTGAAGGGACTTGAGACCCGGATGGACCAGGGTCCCCTGATCCTGGGTCAGCAATCCTGGAGATAAAGGAAGAGGAAGAGGAGGAACCTCTGAGTATTGTTGTAGGAGAACCAGATTTGCCTGGGCCAAAAAGGAGCGATCAGAATCATTCTCGCTCCTTCTAAAGTAAGCTTCTGCAGCACACGAGGTACCAGAGGAATTGGCGGAAAAGCATAGACAAATCTGTCCTTCCAGCTTAGAGATAGAGCGTCGCTCCAGAAAGCATCTCGCTCTGGAGCGAGCAAGCAAAAGATTGGAAGCTTTGCGTTTTGGGAGGAGGTGAACAAATCTATCTGAGGAGTCCCCCAAATCTGGAAGATGCTTTTTAGAACTTTTTCGTCCAACTCCCACTCGTGTGGTAGAGCTGACTAGCGACTTAGTCTGTCTGCCAGGACATTGTCAACTCCTGGAACGTGGATCGCCGTGGTGAAGGTTGTGAAGCGTTGCCCAATCCCAAACCCTCATCGCTTCCCTGCACAGCGGGTAGGACAGAGTTCCTCCCTGCTGGTTGATGTACCACACCACGCACATGTCCGTTTGGACAGCTAGGTGATCGGGAAGGATGTAATGGTGAAGGGCCTGGAGAGCATACAGCACTGCTCGAAGCTCGAGCACGTTGATATGGAGAACTATCTCCAGCTTTGACCATAGGCCCTGGGTTCGGTGAGGACCCAGATGGGCCCCCCACCCTTTCCTGAAGCATCCGTGGTCAAAGTCTGGAGGGGGATGAAAAAGGGACCCCAGAATAGGTTCTCTCTGAACCATCCACCATTGTAAGTCTCTTGCCATCGGTGAGGAGATCAGGACCGGATGATCTAGGTAGTTTATCCGTTGATCCCTTGAGATCGGAGGTCCACTGAGAGATTCTCATGTGGAGGAGTGCGCGTGGAACCGTCAGGATGGCCGCGCCATAAGCCTCAGTACGGGCACCAGCCTGGCTGGAACCCTCCTGTGTTCCGACAGGAGGAAATCTGGGACTGGAGGGAGGCCCCCTGTCCGGAGGCAGAGAAGCCTTGCACTTGCTGTCGTGTCGAGTTGCCCGATGAACTGGAGCCTCTGTGAAGGATCCAGGTGAGACTTGAATGGCTGATGGTAATAGCAGGCCAGTGAAACCTGCTAGGTGAGGAGAAAAATGCAGGAGTTCACTCCTGGGCCAGGGGCAGCCAGCCAGTCGTCCAGGTAAGGAAAACCTGAGCTCCCAAAGAATGCAGGTGGGCCGCTACCACCGCCAGGCATTTGGTAAGACTGGGGGCGAGGAAGACCAAATGGGAGCACCAGGTGGTAGTGGTCCCCCCTGGAGCATGAAACCTGAGGTACTTTCGGTGCGAGAATGGGGATATTGAGTGCATACCATCCTGCATCCCAGTGCACAAAACCATTGGCCCGGTGGCAGAGCAGGGGCAAGAGGGTTTGAAGGGAGAGCATCCTGAACCTCGTATTCCACATATAGGTTCAGGGAGCTAAGATAGAGAATGGGTCTGAGATCTCCCATCTTCTTTGGTACGAGGAAGAAATGGGAATAGTAACCCGTCCCGTGGAGTTGAGGGGGGACGGGCTCTATAGCCTGTTTCGCAAGGAGAGCAGAGATTTCTTCCCTGACCAAAGGAAGATGGTCCCTTGAGTAAGAGGAGTTCAGAGGGGGGTGACATGGAGGTTTCTGTAGAAACTCTATGGAGTGCCCCTCTGCTATGATCTGAAGCACCCATGAATCCGTAGTTATCCTTTCCCAATCCGGAAGGTGGAGGGAGAACCTCCCTCCTACCGGTTCCTCCTGGGTGTCTGGGGGCGGTGGGAGAGGGAAGGAGTCAGGTGGTGTGAGGCAGCACTGCAGCTGGGGCACCCGTTGCTTTTTTGGGCAGCGGGGGCCTGGCAGCTGTGGGGGCCCGACGTTTGGTGACCCGCCTTCCCTGAGGTTTCGCTTGAGGCCGGCTGCGTCTGTGAAAGGGACGGCGCTGCAGGGGATGGGGACGGTACATTGAATCAACAGATTGAAGGGCCAGTCCCTTCTCCTACAGATCAGTGATGATGTCCATGACATCACCACCGAGAAACACAGAACCTCTGAAGGTGCTTCTTGTATCGCTGACTGCACCTCGGGACCAGACCTGACACGGAGCCATGCATGGCACCAGAAGACTTCACAGGCGAGCATGAGCTCAGGTCTCTCGGTGTCCACTGCGCAGTAGGTCGTCCTCAAAAATATGACTGGCCGAACAGGCAGAGACGGACCAGGTCGGCTAACTTCTGCTTGACTTGGGAGTCAGGCAAGAGTCGATCTTAGATTCCGCCTGGGTAAGGACAGCCTTCTGGTAATCCCCCATATGTGCTACATAATTCAGGGCCCTAATCCCCAGTGTGGAAGAAGCGTAGATCTTCCTTCCATACTGATCCAGAAGGCGGGATTCCTTATCCGGGGGAGATGAGCTCAAGTGTTTCGGGTGTGCTGACCGGCTGTGAGTGTCTAAGAAGTCTACACCTTCCGGAGCCTGGTATAGCCTGTTCGACTTCCTGGGAAGTAGGGCTAAAGCCGACGGTTGCTTCCGAATAGTGGAAACAAGGTGGGCGTGAGGCTCGATCCAGGGTGGCACAAGAGTAGGAGCCGTAAGGGGCAAGTCCAGATGTTCGGCGAGTTTAACCCATTGAGGATCTGGCTCTAAGGAATGCCACTGATGGACTTCCTGGATCTTCCTGAGCAACTCCGTGAAAGAAGGATCCTCCGGAGGAGCCCTCGGCCGGGGCTTGGACAGAGCGCGGCTCGTCGTCTTTCTCGGAACAGCCATCAGAAGCTTCCGAGAAGTCGGAGAGAGAAGAGAAAGAAGAATCTGAAGCAGAGTAAGACTCCCTGGCTCGTCTAGAGGGAGGAATGGGTTCTTTAGGGAAAATCCCAGAACGCGTGTCCTGCCCCTCTTTGGATCCCGAGGGCAAAGCCCGGGAATCCGGAGGTGGAGAGAGAGTGTGCCGTCTGGGGCGTACGGGAGCTGGGGGGTGGCACCGTCGCTCGACTTCAGCAGTAGCTGAGCCTTGGCCTCAGCCCACCAGAGGCAAGAGTCTCCTGAAGATCCACGGTGGCCTAGGGGCGGTGGAGGAGGGAGGATAGTTATCGGAGAAATCCATAAGGAGAGTATCCGTAACCCGGCCGCGGATATATCGGAGCCGGTATTGCGCGGAGTCGGCGCCCGGTACTGCGGGCGCAGGATACTGTGGACCTGGAAACCGGCTAGATAGGGACGGCATGGATACCCAGGCACTGGAGGAGTTGCGGAGCAGACGGCCCAGCCGGTACTCCACGCAGGCGGATCAGCCGGGATAGGCCCGTGGGGTGGAGGGCCCGATGGAAGAGGAATATTCCCGCCACCGTCGGAGGGACGGTGTCGGAACAGCGTCGGCGTCAGGGAAGCAGGCGTCAGATCCGGCTCTTCAGGAAGAGGATCGGACAGTAGCCCAGGATCCCGAGCCTCGTCCGGGGATGGAGGGAAAATCCCAGGGTCGGGCAGGGGACTGGGGCTCCCCTGGCGACAGCGAGGCCCTGGTACAACAGGCAGGCAGGTCTGCCGGCGTAGGCTCTGAGGCCAGCGCACGTTGGAGAGCCGGTGTCCGACTTGAGGGTCCCTCGTCGAGGCAGGCGAGATGAGTGGAGGCCGGTCCAGAGAGGACACTGCCGTGCGCCGCCCAGCCCCAGGTCGATCTTAGCGCCTTCTCCGGCGACGTCTGAGGAGCAGATGTTTGGCTTAAGGGAGGTGCCCGCACCAGTAGGCCGCAAGCCTGCAGCGGTACTGGGGCAGAAGCCTCCTTTGCCTGGAGGCACCCGACTGGCTCGACGCGAACCAGGCAGGCGGGCGAGCGCCTCCTCCAAAGCCTTGGAGGCTGCCGTTGAGCGTTCCCCCGGAGGGGACGTTACCTTGCCCGCGACTCCGTCCGGAGTCATGGAGGAGGAGGCCTTCTCCCGGTGCCTTTCCTTGTCCCGCTTCTTGTGCCCTTCAGGGGAGGTAGACGCCTGCCGAAATTTCTTCAACTCCTTCTCCATCGCGGACATCTTTTTGAGGAGATGGGCTTCGAGGGACTGCTGGCGTAGTCTGCGGGTGACCGCGCTGAAACGAAGGCAGTGCAGACACTTGTCGACTGCGTGGTCAGGGCCTAAGCAGAAAAGGCAGAGGGAGTGACAGTCTGTGAGGCAGTTGGGCGTAGCATGAGTCGCACTTATTCTTTGAAGGGGACGACATACTGACGTTCACCCGACAATAGAAGTATAAAATACAATACTGAAAACTTTCGGAAAAACCGACGCAGTAACAGGACTGAGCGATACGAGCTTAACCGCGAGGCGATGCACGAGCTGACGGCGGGAAAGAACTGGAAGGCGGGCGTCTGGGACCGCCCCTTTATACTGACGTCGTGTGACACTAGTCACCCGACGTGGGGGCGGTCCCCACCAGGGACTGCTAGCTAGAAATTTTTCCGTGGGGTCCTGCCGCCAGCCGGCATCAGTCCTATATGTAATTATCTACTGCAAGAGCCCTCTCGAAGTAAGATCTTAGATGACCTATAGAAAACCATTTTGTCTTCACAGAACTCGAACCTGCAGTAGAGTTCTCTCCTTTCAGTCTTCAACCCCAACAGCCTTTGTGTATGACCGTTCTCTCCCTCTGTGAGAATAAGACCTTTGCTTCTAGAACCAGTTCTCAAATCTCAGCAGGCCCTTCACCCATAAAGAGGAAGACAGTGGATGTCAGACTCCAGCTGTTACACCTCCTCGTATGCACAGCACATCTCAGCCACTACTAAGAAAAGCAGCTTCTATGCAACTTGCTTTAGCCTTGGAAGCCACGGATCCTTTGAAGAAGCCAGAAAAGTCCTTCTGAAGGAAAGGTCCCCCTTTTTGGGCATGGGAAGCTAGAAGGGTGTGCTCCATGCTCAGAGCACATCTGCTAGCCTTAGGAGCACTTTTTTTTAAATCTAAATTTAGTGTCATGCTCCTGCAAAGTACTAGGAGCGTAGTGCATTTTGCATTATTGTGCATCAATCAAAATCTTTATTTATCCAGGCGAACATCATTGAGCGAGGCTCATTTGCAAGATGGACCTGGGTATAACAAGGTTGTTTACAAAAGGGAAAAAAAATCACACATAGGTGTGAGTGTATATATACATACACATTATATATACACACACACACACACACACACACACACACACACACACACACACACACACATATATACACACACACACACACACACGAACTCTCCCAGGTCGCTCCTGAAAATAGGCACTTGTCTGTCTAGTGTGCTTACCCAGAAAAACAAAAGTTAAAATAAATAAAATAAACAATACACTAACAATACATAAAGAATAAGGTGCAACAGGTAACAGACCTACAATATCATGGGAGAACCATATACCAATTTCAATATCCATTTATAGCTAAAGTAGTGGAGTGTGCTCCAAGGGAGCCAATTTCTAGTGCTGCATGAGGACATGTACATCAGGGGCAGGGAAGGGAAGAATGGCGGGTGAAGGGTAGTAACCCAGTTGGAGTGAATAAGTTAAAGTCCTGGGGACCAGAACCAGAAGCCAAAAATCAGGGAGCATTAACCTAGAAGGATGAAGGAATATTGGCATAGGTACAGTGGAAGGCATCAGGGTGAGGGATACTAGGGGATGAGTTAAGGGAAATAGGGTGATGGGGGTAGTGAAAGAAGGGTGATACTGAGGAGCTAAGGAACAGGGCCATATAGCTCGATCTAACTGAAATAAGGAACATCCACCATAATGGGGGAGATGGGGAAAATACACACAAGAGCTGTAGGGTCTGGACAGAGAAGCTAGAAGGCAAGAACGGCATTCACATGAGGAATGGGTTTACAGATGTAAATAAACAGAGTGAGAAGGGAAACCTACAACACAGAGTAGGCAGACAATTGCAGGATTAGGATGAAGGGAGACAATTACAAGACTCCTTAAGACAAGAGTAAGCTGTGCTGGAAAAGCAGACGTGCACAACTACTGCCAGCATAAATCAAGGTTGTCCTGTGGTGGTCAACAAGTGGCTGGCTGTGTGGGATGGAATGGGTGGTGGGGGTGCCATCAGGAGTGGTGGCCAAGTGTACTTGTATTTTATAACCATTAACGGATTTGAGAAGGGGTCATTCAGTGGAGGCCAGGAGTACTAACCCTGTCTTGGGCCCTTTTTCTTTAGAACTTTCGGGCTGTGGTACAGGAGAGACTGTAGATTTAGGGAAGGGGTCACCACCAAGCACATTGAGAGCTGCACTGAGCTTCAGTACTTGGTGGCTGCTTGGGTTAGTCAGGGGTGGACATGTGGGCAGGAGCAGAGGAAGTTGAGACTGTACTGGAGAGTCCAGACTGGGCTAGCTGCACAGAGGGATCAAAGGTTGGGGGTTGAAACTGGCATTGGCCCTCCATTAGCCACATGCTGGAAGATTCTGAATTGGACCAATAACTTTTTTTAGCTGGGCCTCCTGACTTATACTGGAGAAAAAAATATTTAAGTGCACCAGTTGGGCCTGTGGAAGTTTGCCCATACTTTGACAGTGAAAGGCAGTATAGTAAGTCTGGCCAGGTGCAGGTGGTACTGTTGTGTGTAGTGTCCTCAGAGTAGTTTTACACATTACAAAAGCACAGTGACTCAGCAGAGACAAATGAGCAGACTGTCATCTCTCTAGGTTTCTTGGACTCTTCCTCCTCACTCAGGGTAAAAAAGTCGGCTAAAGGAAAGTAATTCAATATAACCAGCTTTAGAATCCCGGGTCAACCCTGAAAAAGGGACCCTCGGGGCTTAGTGGGCCTACCCGGTCACCAGATTTTATTAAAAGAGTATACATATGACCATACCAAAATTGCCAAAAGAAAAAGGATGTACTGTCTAGCTAGTCTGCAGACACCCCCCGTAACTAATGCTGGATCCACACCCCCCAATCAGTCTCCTCCTCCACTTCGATGCCCCCCCATTCCATGTAATTTTAGCCTGCCCCAGCTCTTCCTGAAGCTGTTTAAAGTCTTCAGGAAGACAACTTCCTCTGGCAGCTTGTTCCATTTTGCCACCACCTTCTCAGTGAAAGTCTCCTCATTTCCCTCTTGAAGCATCCCCACACTAGTTAGAGACAGTGCCCCCTACCGGTCTTGTTCCCACTATGGTTGACCCTCTGAGTCACTTTGTCGAAACCCTTAAGGTATTTAAATGTTTTGACCATGTCGGCTCCATGCTATGTAATATGGAATTGTAAATTATGAGTAGGTCCCACAGAACCTCCAGTACTATCAAACAACTGATGACTTAATCAGGAAGTTGATAGTAAATATAAATGTAGGTAGGAGCACAATCATGGTCTGAAGGAGCACATATTTCATGGCACAAGTTCTGTGAAGTGTGCTCCTATTGTTTTGGAAGAGAACGCCACGCTAAATTCTCAACACTACCCCTGTTTTTGGGGACACAAAGCAAGTGACAACCTGCTGTGTGAACGTGCTGCACTGTTAACACAACAGTCATTTCACGATTTCTTGTAATACTGGCAACACAAAAGGAGGAAAATCTCCAGGTCAGTTTGCATTTTGTTGGGGAAAGGGACCAGTTTCACTACTTGTTTGAGCAAAGGATGGGGCGATATCTGATGTGGGACCATTATCCAACCCCCCGCATGCAGCTTTCATCAGGGACAAGATGGGTCATGTGGATGTGCCTTTTGCACCACACAAAGCTGCTGCAATGAAGGTTGTGTAACTGCACGTTTAAATTCTCAGTTACCCAAGAGAAAATTACTCCCCATAGTCCTGTTTCTTAGGAATCCTTCACTACGGTTTCATCTCCACAGACAGATGCCTCAGAGACAGACCCTATTCCAAGATCAGAGCATGGAATTTATAAGTGATCATAAAAGTCTGCAGTCACCTTCCACCCTAGCAGGTTTCTATAGCCAGAGTGGAATGGTGGTTATTCAATCTAGCCAGGTGGCTACCAAAAATGTACATATTCCAAATTTTGAGGAAAAACTTCAGTTAAAGTAGATATGCAAATGTAAAATAGTAAAACTTCAGTGTGTACTACTTTGCAATGTCTAGTAAGGGGATGCCCCTTCAGGATACCAGAGGCAGATGTGCCCCTTATGGAGTGTGCCTTTAAGCCTCTGGGTGGCACAGTGGAACTGAATACAAGAAACTATCCAGAAAGACCTCTTGGAAGCTGGTTTACCTGTTCCACCTCACCACAGGTCCTGTAACAAAGCTGAGTTGTGTGTCAGACATCTTTCATTCGATTGATATACATGCTTAGAACTTGTTTCGGGTCCAGACTATGCAGTTTTTGCTTACCTAGACTGGAATGTTCTGGGTAAAGCACAGAAGAGCACTGGAAGTGTTATGGACTGCTTCAGGTGAAAG
Source organism: Neoceratodus forsteri (assembly GCA_016271365.2). Lineage (NCBI taxonomy): Eukaryota > Metazoa > Chordata > Ceratodontiformes > Ceratodontidae > Neoceratodus > Neoceratodus forsteri. Next base: position 723,123,635 of record CM028137.1, on the reverse strand, counting down.
ATACCACCCCAGGGTTTTATTTAACTCTAAAAATCGATTAGCGTTTTGCTCATAAAAGTTCTAAAACATTGTGAAAATACATAGCACTTGCCTCACTGTGTTTAACATAACACTTCTAGAAAATCTATATAAATGCTTTCTGTACAGTTAGTATTGTCCCAAGGAAAAAAAAACTGCTAATCAATTATTTATAACCTTGCCACCCTTAGGTAGGAACTTATTACTAATTACTACTACTAATTGCTTATTACTAATGCCCACTGTATCAAAATTCTGGTTCGGCACCATTCTCATCTCCATTTCCCTTCTATCCTCTCCTTCGCATGCTACTTCCCACACTCTCCTCAATTCCTTCTAGAATCTACTGTTGGTCAAGCTGCGTTTTCTTACAGCTTTCCTAAACTTTGGTCCTCCCTTTCTATTCGATCAATCCCTTCTTCCCTTAAGTCTATCAGGCTTTTCTCATCGTACCTGCAACTACACTCCCTCCCCAAAATATCTCCATCCTTTCCTGTCATGCTGTTTATTTTTCTCTTCCATACTTATAAGGTGGTGATATTTTCTAAATGCGCTCATTTACTAATTTGTATTTAATTAGTATGACTGCCTGTAATACTCCATCACTGAATTAGATTTGTACTTTCGTTTCGCTATCCCAGTCTCCCCCTGGACGCATCTGGAAACGGAGTTTCAAATACAGACAGGAAAAGAATTGAAATGATATATAACAGGATGGCTAGATACATGCTGGATGCACACAGACTTTATTGCAAATTATAGAGAGTTGAACTGGCTACACTTCGACCTTGGAAGAAATTTGCATACATCTAAAATAATGTACAATGCTCTTAATTTGCCAGATTACATTATGAATTTAACAATTAGACAACCAAATCAGGAATTAAGGGCATCACATTTTGTAGAGTTTGAAATACGGAAAAAAAAAAAAAAAAAAGAAGGACAAATTGGGTGCTCTACTATTTCGTATTTGGGTACAAAAAGTATGAAGAGTTTACCTACTCAACTAAGACCACGTGGGTGTAAAATAAACTGGCATAAAATTACAAAATGGCATTTGACCCAAGCTGAAGAACTGAAAATACTGCCCTCCAACAGATATTGGCTGAACCTTACCTTGGGGTATTCCTAATGCTAAATAAAAGTTGTTTTTGTACTCCACTTGTACTTGTATGTATAGTACGTCTTCAGTATACTTGTATATCTGTTTTTCTTCCCTTTGATTGTAACTAGCATAATTTTACTTCTTGTGTCCCATGTAAATCCCCCCATGGGAATTTTTACCACGTTAATTTTTATGAATAAAATTCCTCCTCCTCCTACACCAGTTCCAACTGCATCTTTCCTGGACTTAACAGCCCCAACACAATCTAGCCACTCATTATGCACTGGGAATACAGGAAACTATTGTGTCACGAGAGGCTGCACTGCTTGACCCTCTGTGTAAGGACCCTGATCAGTGTACATGTGTAAACTCTAAAAGAAAAGGGGGAAAAAACATGCAGACCTGTGTAGTTTAAGTGTATCAGGTGCACAGTTAGGGACATAAGACAAAGGAGACTGGTAAAAATTTACGTGAACAATGTGACTTAGCAACATCTGCCATAGACTTGTGACAAAAGGAACCTAAGTCCAGGACTTGGGGTCTCCCAAAAATCATTTTCAGCCCCCGCCTTGAACAGCCATCCACAGAAAATTATTTCAAGCCCTGATGAGCGGAAATGGTGTGAAGCCATACATGAACATTCCTGTCCAAGAGGGTGTCCTGTGGGACTACCCCTCTGGCTCATGGTCTGCAACAAAACTACAGGAGCAGATTTTTTTGCCCCAAGAAGTGAACAGATAAAACTATGGTCAGAACATATCTGTTCAGGGCCCATTCATGGTTTCCCTGACTGTTCCTGCTCAAGGAAACTGCCATGACTTTGTCTCAGCCTGGCAAGTGCACCGCATGAATGTTTAAGGTGTATGCAAGGTCCAAGATCCTCATTTCTTCAGTACACAGTTTTGAGGATCTTGTCCTTCCCTGCTTGTTTATATAAAAACACTGGTGTTGTCTGTTCAGATTTGGACAATCTGACCCTGTAGCTGGGAGAAGAAAAACTTCACTTCTAGTACACTGCACTGAGCTCCAGGAGGCTGTGTTCCAGTGACTCCTGTGGGCTCCATGTGTGCCACTCACTGGGGTCCTGTAGGTGGGCAACACATCCCAGGTGTGATGCATCTGTAGTAAGGATTTGGGGATTGCTGAAGGATAGGAATGCCCCGAGGGCTCTTCCTTCCACTCTAGTGGCTTCAACAGTGCTTGTGTCACTGGTACAAATTTTGACAGTGGATCCTACTGTTGCAACTAGTTCAAGTGATACTGGATATCTCGTTTCAAACCTGGCCCATGGAACCACAGCTGTTGATGCTGCCATGTGTCACAATAATTACAGTCCCTTGTAAGTCCTAGCTGACTCGTGAAGGACTCTGCTGCTACTATCAGAGTTGTAACTCTGGTCTGGGGGAAGAAGGCTTTCCATTCTAAAGTGTTTTAGCTCTACTCCTATGAAGTAAAGTAGTTTAATTGGCTCTAGTTAGGACTGCTGCAGGTTTATCAGGAATCCTAGTAACTCCAGGTGCATTTTACAGTCTGTAGAGAGCACCAAGAGAGTAACCATTTGTCCAGCTACAGAAAAAGCTAATCACACCTGAGACTACAACCACCAAGCACTTTGTGAATACTCTTGGTGCAGAGGTGAGGCCAAAAGGAAGAGCTGTGAACTGGCAGTGGCAGTTTCCTAGCTTAAATCATTTTCTGTGCGAGGGCCTGATGACATAGGGGATATGCAATTTATCTTCAAGTGTTTTGATGGGGTGGGGCAGGACCTAAACTCACAAGTGGCAGAGTCAAGAGAGTTAGAAAAGTCCAGCCCACCCACAAGTGATGATAAACTGCCTATTTTGAGTAAAACTACTGTACATTTGACACACCCACACCAGTAGTTTTCAAGTTACAGCTTTTAAATCTGCAGTTTGAAGATGCCACTTTGATTTTAACAGTTGGCTTCAGTGCTGCACTAGGCACTCCACTGATGACAGTAATCTTAAATATCCATTGTGACAACAGTAGCAACAAAGTTCTTTGATGTGTTGCCATCACTGGCCAAGATCTCTGATCCTGTTTGTGCCCCAGCTCCGTGTGTGTATGTATATATATATCTCACACACACACACACACACACACACACACACACACACCCCTACCTCTAAGGCATTTCAGAGCTAGTGTCCCGACTGCAGATATGGTATCACTGAGTGGTTTTTAAGTGTGATCATCATGGATTTCTTTATATGCCCGTTTAAATACCCAAGATGTAAAATGGGTTGCCACTCACCATTTTTCTCATTGGTGAGAAGTACCTTGAGAACAGACTTGCCCCAGTGAGAGGCAGGCACCCTTTTCTACAGCTTTCTCCATCAATTTCTTCCCCACCTGTTCTTTCTGTTGGACAGATTGCTAGAAAAAAATTCTCTTTTCTGCAGTTTTGAGAATTTGACTTGCAGAGTCTCTCTGGCCCACTACCTCAAGAACTCATTTGTATTAGGATATTTTAATTTTTTGAAATGTTTCACAAGGAAAAGCATAATAAACTGAAAATACAGGTTACTCACCTGTAACAGGAGTTCTTGGAATGGTATATGTTGTTCATCCACACTTCATGGCAGGTTCCTTGCAGCTTTAAATCTTGCCTGAAGGTCTTCAAGCTGGCTCCTCCCACCCACCCGGGTGGTAAACTTGGCTCAGCCCCACGCCGCCAGCTCTAGTTCGCTGGAAGCCAGGTTGTGCATCGAAGCTGGGGAGGTCGGGTGGGTTGTGTGGATGAACATACCATTCCTAGAACTCCCGTTACAGGTGAGTAACGTATTTCTAGGGACATAGATATGTTGTTCAATCCACACTTACTGGCAGACACCTAGCAGTTCTCTGGGGGAAGGGAGGCAAGGTGTGCACTCCCTATACTTACTTGGGAAATAAGGACTGGAGAACAGAGGTCCCAAAACCAGCATCCCAGCCTGACTCAAGGTCGATGTGGTAGCGGGTAATGAAGGTGTGTCGACTTCCAGGTAGCAGCCCCCCAAGCAGTGGTATGGCGGGTAGAATGAGCTCTTATCCCTTTGGGAGGCTCCATGCCTGCCAACCTATAGCAGAGATCTATGCAGGAGGTGACCCACCTGCCTAGTGTCTGCCTGGCTGCAGGTCTGCCAGGTGCAGCTTCAGCATAGGTGACAAACAGCTGGCGAACCTCTCCCTGAACTTCAGCCGTCCGCTCCTTGTAACAAGAGAGCGCTCTTCTAGGGTCCAAAGTATGGAGCCTATATTCGGCCTCTGAGGTGTGATTGGGGTAGAACACCGGCAGAGTCAACACCTGGTTAAGGTGAAACTCCACCACCTTCGGAAGGAATTTCGGGTGGGGGCGCAGGACAACCTTGTCCCTGTGGAAGACCAGATAAGGAGACTCGATGGAAAGCGCCTGGAGCTCTCCCATCCTTCTGGCTGACGTGACAGCCACCAAAAAGTCGGTCTTCCACGACAGGAGAGAGATGTCACCTGTGCATCCGTTCGAATGGCTTAGCCAGTACCAGCAGTAGATCCCACGGAGGTGGAGATTCTCGCACCGGAGGAGATGTGTGATCAATGCCTTTGAAAAAGCGTCCGACCACCTTTTCCTGCACCACAGACTGCTTTCTGGCCCGCGCCCAGTAAGCAGAGATGGCTGCCAGGTGCACCTTAAGGGTCGTCGACCGAAGCCCTAGCTGAGAGAGGGACCATAGGTAGTCCAAATTGCTGGCCAAGGAACAGGAGAAAGGGTCCAACCCCTTATCCTGACACCAAATGGAGACTCTTCCATTTGAAGGCACAGCATTTTCTGGTCGACTCCTTACGGGATGCCTCAACAACGCTGAGGACCTCGTCGGAAAGACCCAAGGTCTGGAACTCTAGCCGCTCAGTAACTAGGCCATCAAGTGGAGGGATTGAAGGTCTGGGTGGAGTACCTTCCCCTGGTTGACTGAGATCAGGTCCGGGCGTGCTGGAAGCCGCCTAGGGAGCCCGAAGCTGAGGAGATCTGGATACCAGAACTGATGGGGCCAGTCTGGGGCTACCAGAATCACCTGCGCCTTGTCCCTCCTCGCCTTGAGAAGCACCCTGTGGATCAAGGGAAATGGGGAAGGTGAAGAAGAGGCCCGGGGTCCACGGCCTCGAGAAGGCATCCCCTGCAGTGAGCCCTGCTGAAGGGAGCGGGCATGAAACAGCCTCAGCTTCGCATTCTCCCTGGAGGCAAACAGGTCCACCTGAGGTGTGCCCCAGTGGGAGAACAGAACAGATCGTGTACTACCTCCGGCAGGAGAGACCACTCGTAAGATGCAGCACCTATCCAGCTTAGGGCACCGGTCAGAGTGTTGGAGGCTCCCGCCACATGAATGGCTAGGAGATCTGCCTCCAGTCTGCCCACGAGAGACCAAATGCAGAGAGCTTCCTTGCAGAGAGGCAAAGGTGCGCGTCCTACCCGGGCGGTTTAGGTAGTACATGGTCATGGTGTCTGTCTGGACCTGGACCACTTGACCCTGTACAAACGGAGCGAAGGCGGTGAGGGCTAATCGGACCACTTGAAGCTCCAGCAGGCTGATGTGGCAGAGACTCCTGAGGGGACCAGAGGCCATGCGCTCTGAGCTCCCCCAGATGGGCACCCCAACCCATCAGAGAGGCGGTCGTTAGAGTGACCATCGGCTCTGGGCAGACAAACGGGATACCCTCCTGCAGATGAGCCGGAACGATCCACCACCAGAGAGCGTTCCCCATCTCCTGGGTCACTATCACTGGCTGGTCCAGAGGACTGGAGCGCTGTGACCACTGGCAGGCCAGTCTCCACTGCAGGGGCCACATGTGCCAGCGGGCCCAATGGACCACGCTGGTGAATGCTGCCATTAGGCCCAGGAAGTCCCGGGCAGGGCGCAACTGCCAAACCAGAAATGATTGGGCAAAGGAGGAAAGAACCTCTGCCCTGTCTGCTGGGAGCTGTGCTCTGGCTCTAAGAGAGTCTAGCTCTGCCCCGAAGAACTGAATCACCTGCGTTGGCACGAGTTCCGATTTGGCCTCGCTGATGAGAAGGCCAATCAGAGCAGACCTGGAGGGCCAGATCCCTGGACCGCTCCACCTCCTGCTTGGAGGAGACTGCAATCAGTCATCCAGGTAAGGGTACACCCGGACATTTTGGCGCTGCAGGAATGCTGTCACCACTGCCATGCATTTGGTGAAGACCCTGGGAGCTGGAGAGAGGCCGAAGGGCATGGCCCGGAACTCGAAAAGTTATCCCTCCGCTCTGAAGCGGAGGAATCGCTGGCGAGATGGACGGATTGGGACGTGAAAGAATGTGTCCTGAAGGTCCAGAGAACAGAACCACACGCCTCGTTCCAAGGATGGGATGATCTGAGCCAGAGTGACCATCCTGAAGGTTTGAGACCTTAGGAACTTGTTCAGGTCGTATATGTCTAGAATGGGGCACCAGCCCCCTTTCCGTTTTGGGACCAGAAAGTACCTGGACACAAACCCTGGGTTTGATGGAGGATCCGCCACCTCCCTGATCACCTCCTTCTGGAGGAGCAGGGCAATGTCGGCTTGACGGGCCTACAGAGGCTGCGGACCCTGTAGCCCCCCGTGGGGTGACGGCTTGATAGGGTGGGGACTGCTCGAATTCCAGCGGCAGACCCTTTCCTACCATTTTCAGCACCCAGCGGTCCGTGGCACTATTGAACCAGGTGGACAGGAAGTGGCGGAGCACCCCCCATGGGGGGAACCCGGAGAGGAGTGAAGAGGTTGGGAGTGACACTCCTCAACCGGTCACTGGGCAGGCTTGGAAGAAGGACCGGCCGTGGAGCCTCCTGGACCTTTCCCTCCCGGCTTCCTGTTGGAGGAAGCAGCAGGCTTGGCTTTGGGGTGCCAAGTGTGAGCCTGCTGGCCTTGATGCTGGTGTTGCTGGGCCGGACATGCCACAGGGGCTGAAGGACAAAAGGGCTTATGCTGCTGCTGGTGGCCTTTGTTCTTCTGGGCAGACGTGACAGAGTCCAAGGTGGCATTGGACTTCTCGATCCACTGAAGATGCCCCTCAACCCTGGGACCGAACAAGTCGGTACCCAGGAAGGGAACATCTGCCAGCTTGTGCTGGGTATCTGCTGTAAAGGTGGAGATCCGCAGCCAAGCTCTGCGGCGCATGGCCACTGCGGCCGCTACTGACCAGGCACACACATCAGCGATGTCCAGCGAAGTCTGGAGCTGCTGTTTGGCCACCACCCTTCCCTGATCCCACACCTGCTTGACCGTAGTTTGGAGGTCAGCCGGGAGATGAGGCATCACCTCATCCAGGGAGCCCAAAAAGGGCATGTGAAAAGTGTGCCATCAGCACGGCCGAGCTGGCCTGACGAAGGCCTAGGGAGGAAGCAGCATAAACTTTCTGCCCGTAGTCGTCCAACTTCTTGGACTCCTTGTCGGGAGGCTTGACCACGTCCAGAGCGTTCCCGGAACGCCGGAAAATGCTATCAGTCATGAGCCCCTCCGCAGAGGGGTGCTCCGAGAAACCGGAGAGTGAACCGTTGGGAACAGCATACTTTCGAGCCATCCTGGCCGAAGGTGCTGGACAAGATGCTGGCCACTGCCACAGCTCCAGGGCCAGGCCAACAATGGCTTCGGCCACCGGGAAGGCCTCCATGGGGGAATCCCCTCTGTCCAGTATCTCCGTGAGGGGATACTTGGCCCTTTCTGAAACGGGTTCGAGCTTCATCCCAGTGGACTCAGATGAGCTGAGGCATTCTCTGAAACTAGGATGGGCTCTCGTCCACCGACTGACCCTCAGTGGACTCCAAGTCAAGCGGTCTGGAGAACGAACTGTCAGACTCAGAGGAGTCTGCGAACAGCTGCCAAGCGCCTGAGCCACCCTCCACCTGTCTAGGTCGATCGGGAGTGAGGGTGACAGACAACCTATGGAGCAAACCCTGACTCGACCGAGAATCCTTGGTTGGGGCCCCAGTCTTCGGTTGTGGAGGCGGAGGTTCCACCACAATGGGTGGCGCAGCCGGTTTCAGCCGAACAACCGGTACTGGCTTCGGCTCCTCAACCACTATGAGGAGTTGTTTCGGCCGCTCCGGTGACAGCCACTTAACGGCCGAGGAAAGCGACGGAGTCTGCTTATTAAAAGGAGCTGCTGTCACATTAGATCCTCGTAGCGCCGACGCAATTTGTGCTGGAACCTATCCTCCAAAGAGGACGAGGATGAGAGGCGCTGCCGCTTTCCACGGTACCGAGACCGCCGATGTCGGCTGGACTGGGAAGAGGTCCGAGACAGAGACCTTCAGTGTTTGAGGGTAGGTCTGAGAGGGGGTGGGGGAAACCCGCTACTCCCTCTGTTCAGGGACCTTAACTGGGGACTCCGGCACAGGAAGCACAGGCAAGTCCTCGGTTTCCACCGGGAGAACCTGTGAGGAAGGGCTGTCTGCTTCTTCGGTCGACAGCCCGTCCGACAGGTCGAGAAAAATCTCGACTGCGTCAATGGGTGTCTCGGCCGGCTGACCTGATGGGGACACAGTGAAGCCAGTGGCCTTAGCCGCAATCTCAACCGAAGCAAGGAGTCTACTATCTGGGGAAGGGGACCTCTCCTACGAACGTAGACAGTGGGACTTACCTTTGGGGTCCTTTTTGGACCGAGAGGAATGTCCCGAAGGGCCTTCTCCCTTGGTGGAGAGGGATTGGCAAAGCTCCTTGAAAGAAGCTGTGTAGGAGGATTCCAAGGAGAGCGGGATAAATGCCGCGACTGAGGATGTCTCCTCCGAGGGCGATCTGCTTCAGCTGTTCAGTCGAGCCCGCAGCTGCGGACACCACCCAAAGGGCCTCCTTAGACTTAACCGGAGGATAACGTTTTTTGGGTCACCCCAACAGTAACAGGGCAGCGCGGTCCTCCAAGACCGAAGCTGAAAAGGATCTGCACAACTCACAAGCCTGTGAGTCATGGCAGAGTCCAAGGCAATAAACGCACATGACGTGCGGATCGGTCTGGGACATCGCCTTCCACAGGGGCACCCAACGTAAACCAGGAGTCTATGGACCAACGAGTCAGCGAGGGAAGATAAAGACTGAAGTCTTGTAAAATTTTAAACCAAGCTTCGGATTAACCGCAAGAGTTTGGATCCAGGCCTAAACGCAGAGCGCAAAGGAGGGAACCTGAGCTTCCAAGCGTAAGGAAGATCTGGCATCATGGGGCGGAGCCAAGAGTTTTACCACGCGGGTGGGTGGGAGGAGCCAGCTTGAAGACCTTCCGGCAAGATTTAAAGCAGCAAGGAGCCTGCCAGTAAGTGTGGATTGAACATATCCATGTCCCTAGAATGGCTCGGGGGGGGGGGGATGGTTTATTTTACACAAATCTGTTGGGGTGCAGTGAGACTACTTGGCAGACGGTTTAGTGAGCTTAGGGTTCACTGTGTTTTTTCCCCTTTTAGGGCTGAGCTATTGGGGTGCAGCAAATTGCAAAAACTGAAGAGCTGGGAAGGGAAAGCTGAGACTGCCTCATGAGCGGCAGGCAGCAATGTCACAACGAAGCCTTACTGATTTGCTGGAGGAGAATCAGCAGCAAAGTACTAGGAAATATCTTCAGAGTCAGACATTAACACATTTCAGGAGATTGTGAATGTTGAAACTGATAAGCAGTCTCAATCTTCTTCTAAAAGCAGCAAGAAAAGGTTGTGGAGGGACAGCTGGACAAAGTTTATTTCCATGGCTGGTAAAGGAGGAAATAAAGGGAAACTGTTGGGAAATTCAGTTGGTGTAAGAAAGGTCATGGCAGAAGCAATCCATTTGCCACAACCAATCTGCAAGTGTGCTTTCTACAGACATTCTGGGTTTTTTTTGTGGTAGTACACACAGGAAAGAAAACAGCAGAAAAAGAGGTCTGCCAGTGGCATTTGAGAAGCAGATCTCTGGTCCTGAGGCAACGGGTGACAGTAAAGTTGCTTAGTTAACGACAATGTTCTACCTTGCTAACAAGGGCAATCACTGAATCAGTTTGAAACACTGACATCTCTACAGGTGAGGAATGGAATCTTTCAGAGGGCGGGGCGCTCAGGCTGGGCTTTTGCTTGTGAAATGAAATCACTGATGGTGGTGGTTTACAAGCACAGAAACGAAATGGCTGTCCAGCGTTACAAGATGGTGGCACGATCTACTGTGGTTGGGATACAAGATAGGACATGCCGGACTCTATAAACCAAGTCCTACATGAAGAAATCAAAGCTCACTAAGCAAGTTCTCAGTTTCTTGGAGCAACAGTGGATGAAACCACTAATGTAACCATTCACAAAAAGCTGAACATATGTGTGAAGGGCATACTCAATGCACAGGCCGAAATTCATTTCACTGACTATCGTAATACCTGATAGGAGGGCAGAGAAAATTGTATCAAAACTTAAATGTGTGTTCTGCTAATGCAGTTGACCCTATGAAGATCGCACTAAGTAACTGTGCAGGCATCATTATTGGAATGCACAATAGGGTGGGTTTACAGCAAGTAAACCCAAGGCTGATTCAGATCCACTGTGTTGCTCACAGACTGGCACTGGCAGCAGGACAAGCATGTTGGGACAACTCCGTATTTAACGAATATCAAGTAATCATCAAGACTGTGTACAGGTACTACAGCCAACTCTGCAGTACAGTACAATGCCTTGCCAAGAAACACTTCATGACAATATCAGACACCTGTCTCTAAAATAATGTGCAAGTTTCCGGTGAACGTCACTGCATACTGCAGTTCAAGCAATTCACAGATCATACCTTGCACTGTTACAAGCCCTAGAGCATGATGCAGTAAAAAAAAAAAAAAAGTGTCTAAGAAGCAAAGGGCCTTCACACAAAACTGAAAACCTTCTGCTTTATTTTATGCACTTTTTTCCCATGGATGTCTTCGACGTGGTGAATTAACAGTCTAGTCATGCAGCAGGACAGTGTTAACGTTTCGATAGCCAGCAGCATGACAGAAGCCACAGTTACTAGACTGCAACAGTTCAAACACCACAACGGGGTAGATCTACAGAAGACATTTTAGAAACTTACGTCCTGGCATGTGGCAGGAAAAGTGAACAACAGGCCAACACTGCTTATGCAGTTCCAGACACCTCTCAGGAACACCTGATGAAACTCATTGAAAACATTTACACAAGATCTTCAATGGAGCTGCTCCATAACTTAAATGTTCTTCTAAATCCTAAGATTCTCCCTGATGACTCCAAGATAATGGATCACGACTGCAGGAACTCAAGGATGTTTGCACTTATTTCCAAGACAACCACCAAAGCAGAAACACTGCCAGCACTTACTGACCAAGACAGGGTTGAGAGATTATGGACAATTCAAACCTGTTCTGAAATCTAAAGCTTTGGCAGAGCCACTACAACTGTGAATGCATTAACTAGATAAATGTTTGTTTAAGCCCATTAAGCACCCTTATTTGAAAAATATAAAAAAACAACAAAGGAGGAGACTGTGAAACTGAGGAGGGGGGACCCTTCCCAACTGGCGGGTCTGGGAGGCAAAGCAGGGGGACGAGGTAGCGGAGGTGGAAATCACGGCAGAGAGAGAGAGGGAGGGAAGCACTCTGGTCCCTTAAGATGGAGAAAGCACCGGGGCCGGATAAATTACATCCCAGAGTGCTGAAGGAACTGTCGGATGTCCTGGCAAAACCTCTGGCAGAGCTCTTCAGCATTTCTCCAAGGACAGGGTGGGTGCCCCAGTACTGGAAAGTGGTGCATACAATACCCATCCACAAGGGGGAGAAGAGAGAGAGAGAAGGGAGGTGGCAGGGAACTACAGGCCTGTCAGCCTGACATCAGTGGTGGGCAAGGTGATGGAGGGCATTGTCAGGAGAGACTTGGGGAGAGACCTGGAAAGTTGGGGTGCCTGGACGACAGACAGCATGGATTCATCCGGGAAATCGTGTCAGACAAACCTTGTGGAGTTCTATGACTGGGTGACGAGTGCCTTGGACCTGGGTAGACCAGTGGACGTCCTCTCTGACTTCAGCAAGGCGTCTGACTGTTCCTCACGGAGGCCTGTTGAATAAGCTGGGAGAAATGGGGGTGGGAAACCAGATGATCAGATGGATAGGAAATTGGCTGCAGGGCCGGAGCCAGAGGGTTGTGGTTGGCGGGATAGTCTCATCCCCAAGGAGGATCATTAGTAGGGTCCCTCAGGGATCGGTCCTTGGGCCCCTTCTGTTCAATGCCTACATCTGACATAAGGAAGAGTATCAGGAGTGAGATGAGTCTCTTTGCGGACGACTCAAAACTGGGGACGGTGGTGGATGGGGAGGGTGGCCCTACAGGGGGACCTGGAGGATTTGGAAAGGTGGTCTAGAAAGTGGAAGCCGGAAATCCAGGCCAAGTGTACACGGCGGGGCATGCTACAAATCTCGATGGCTGAGAGGGACCTAGGGGTGGGGATGGATGTCAAAATGAACAACTCGGAGACTTGGAGGGCAGCGGCAAAGGCCAACAGGATGCTGGGATGCATCGCCTCCAGAAGAAGGGAAGTGGTACTCCCACTGTATAACTGCCTAGTGAGGCCACACCTTGAGTACTGCGTGCAGTTTTGGAGGCCACATTTAAAGAGGGACACTGAACTCCTGGAAAGGGTCCAGAGGAAGGCAACCAAAATGATTTGGGGCTTGGGGGACAGGACCTATAGGGAGAGGCATGAAGAGCTAAATATGTAAACACTGGAAGAGATAAGGGACCGGGGGGACATGATAGAGGTCTTCAGGTACATGAAGGGGGTAAATAAGGAGAAGAGCAGTCAGGGGTGCTCAAGGAAAGGGGGGAGACAACTAGAGGGCATGGGTGGAAGCTGGAGGGGGGAGATAGGAGGAGGTGCTACTTCACTGAGAGGGTGGTGGAGCCATGGAATGCGCTGCCCAGGGGGCTGGTGGAGGCAGACAGTGGAGAGGTTCAAGAAGGGGTGGGACAGCTACAGAGGAAGGGTTCTGGAAGCAAAATCCAATGCGAGAATATCCAGGACTGGGAAGGGAGAAGCCAGAGAAGGAGAGGGGCGCAGCAAGGTCAAATCCCAGGGTGGGGGCTGACCAAACAAGCAGACAAGAAAGACAGTTAAGCCTATTCTGCTGGCATTTTAGTATGTTAGTATATCAGATTTACAAACCTACGAGTCAGAGACTCGTTTACAAAGGTACCTCGTCGAAACTAATACAAAGACAGCACAGCTGAGTCCAAAAACAATGGGTCGGACAGCAGACAGTTATAGCAATCATTCACTGGAGATACATGGGTAACAGTAGATACAGATTATATAGTTTAACCATACAGGCACCACATCAAGAAGACCAAAGCAGTTCAAACAATATACTATAGCTAAAGCAAACAGACATCAGGAGTCAGAGAAGCCCAGAGTGTTCACATGAAGGCTGTTGCATATACTAACTGAATCAAAGTCTAGTACATTGAGAAAGGGTATATTTAAGCAATAAGGCACAACAGGGTGCGTTATGTAATAACGCCACTCCTGGGGTGGGATGAAGCAAGAGGTGAAGCAGAGTATTTGCATAAGCTGTGCCCAGTGCAGATTTTACAGCACTGGTCCTGGTCTGGTGATCTGGGTTTTACCCATACCACACTGCATATGGCTTAGTGATATACTGTACAGATGGCTGCAGTCTCTAACCCACTGAAGGTTGAAGTTTCAGAAAACCATAATGCTACAAATATCAAGACTCACTGCCTCCCTCACCCCCAGTCACAATTAATCCACTACTAAAGTCATGCATAAATACTGGTGCCTCTACATTTTCACTAAGCTTTTAGTGCCAACATGCTTCTTCTGCTGCTGTGAATTAAACTATTTAAAAACATTTTGTTGAGAAATTTTTGTTTTAGTATATTCATGGTCAGGAAAAATGAATTTGTAAAAAACCCAAATCCCCATTTATCAGTTCACTGAATCACAATACAGCATGTTATGAATTTCATATATGTGTAACCTACAGTAAGTCAAACAGAAAGACAGAGGGTGGAGCCAGCAGTCCAGCCAGGAGCAGCAAATTTCTGGAGCTCCTGTCAAACGCCTTCCATTTTTGGAATAAAAACCTTATTTCACCCACAAATCAGCTTTAAAATTCATACAGTCGTGGCCAAAAATATTGGCGCTCTTGCACTTTTTCAAATAACTCACATTTCCTCTAAACACAAGTTGAAATTAACAGTACAGTATTTGGTCTCCACAATTCTTTATTTCTCTGTTAGTATTACAGAACCTTTAATATATCCTTTTAAATCAGAAAATGAAAAGAAATGGCATTGACAAAATCAACACCCTAGACTTAATATTTGGTAGCAAAGCCTTTGGTCAAAATAACTACAATCAACCGCTTCCTATAGCCATGGATGTGCTTCCTGCACCTCTACTGGCAGTTTGGCCCACTCTTGTGCAAACTGCTCCAGTTCTCCCAGATTTGAAGGGTGCCTTCTAACTGCTGTTTTCAGATCTCTCCACAGGTTTTCAATGGGATTTAGATCTGGACTCATTGCTGGCCACTTCAGAACAGTCCAGTGACTTGTCTTGAACCATTCCTGGGTGCTTTCTGAAGTGTGTTTAGGGTCATTGTCCTGCTGGAAGACCCATGACCTTCGACGGAGACCTAGCTTTCTGACATTGAGTTCAACATTGCGCTCCAAAATGGCCTGGTAATCTCCAGATTTCATGATGCCATGCACACGTTCAAGGCACTCAGTGCCAGAGGCAGCACAGCAACCGCAAAACATCATTGAACCTCCTCCATGCTTGACAGGTGAGTTCAATTCCAAAGTGAAGGAGAATCACCTGCTTGAAATCTAATTATTTCTAACTACTTCTAAAAGGTGCCAATAATTTTGTCCGGGCCATTTAAGGATTTCTGGGTGGAATAAGCTAAGACTTCTGCTTTTTGTGTTTTATTCCACTGCAAACCAAAGAAATACATATGTGGATACCAAAACATTTTTTAATTTCAACAATTTTCTGGAAGGAATGGTGCATTATTAGAAAAAACTGCAAGGGCGCCAATATTTTTGGCCACGACTGTATATATGGGGTTTCCCACCTTCTGAAAATCACTTCCAACACGCGTCTGTTCAGGGACCATTCATGATGGGCCTGGTTGATCAGACTCAGAACATCTGCTTCCAAGGTGGTTTCTGATTTACATCTAAACCATTCTATTACTCTACCAGTCTTTTTCACTGAACATTCTAGTTCAGGTAAGGGCCACTTGCCCCCTCGGGCAGCGGTCACGATCCAGCCATAGCACCTCCACGGTGCAAGGAGCATGATCCACCTACCCCCCCCAAAGAGATAGATAAGGCAGCACAGCAACCCTAAAACATCATTGAACCTCCTCCATGTTTGACTGTAGGGAAGGTGTTCTTTTCTTTGAAGGCTTCATTTTGTTTTCTGTAAACAGAGATGATGTGCTTTACCAAAAAGCTCTAATTTGGTCTCACCTGTCCACAGAACATTCTCCCAGAAGGATTTTGGCTTGTTCAGGTGTGTTTTGGCAAACCCCAGTCGGGCTTTCTTATGTCTGTCTCTCTCTCTCTCTCAGCAGTGGGAACCTCCTGGGCCTACCACCATACAACCCCCTTTCATTGAGTTGGCGACGGATGGTGCGAGTTGAAACTGTCGTACCTCGTGTCTGAAGGTTAGCTTGAATCTGTTTGGCAGTTGATAGAGGTGCTTTCTCCACCATTCGAACAATCCTGCGCTGCAATCTTCAATCAAGTTTTCTCTTGAGGCCACGTCCAGGGAGGTTGGCTACAGTGCCATGGGCCTTAAACATCCTGATAACATTACGTACGGTGGAAACAGGAACATCAAGGTCTCTGGAGATTGATTTGTAGCCTTAAGATTGTCCATGCTTGGCTACAATCTTCTGTCTGACCTCCTCAGACAATTCTCTGGCTGTCTTTTTCTCCATGCTCATTGCGGTACACAAAGTGACACAAAACAAGAGAATGAGTCCTTTTCTCTATTCAAACTGGTTGAATAAGTGATTTTTATATTGCAGGCACCTGCAACCCACCACAGGTGAGTTCAATTTCAAAGTGAAGGAGAATCACCTGCTTGAAATCTAATTATTTCTAACTACTTCTAAAAGGTGCCAATAATTTTGTCCGGGCCATTTAAGGATGTGTGTGTGGAATAAGCCAAGACTTAGTAAATTTTTCTGCTTTGTGTTTTATTACACTGCAAACCAAAGAAATACATATGTGGATACCAAAACATTTTTTAATTTCAACAATTTTCTGGAAGGAATGGTACATTATTAAAAAAACTGCAAGGGCTCCAATATTTTTGGCCACGACTGCACAGAACTTTGAGACATCGCTTTTACACCCTTAGAGGTACAACTTTTACTGATATGGGGAAACCGAAGACTCCCAAACAAGGATTTTTCAGCCACGGGCTACTCCATCGAAACAGCTAGATCACGCTGAAGGAATACCCGACCCAGAGCTATCATCGGCAAATGTCAAGTTAGCTTGCTCTCGGGTATCTGCTAAACTAACTGGGGTTTCTGTAAGACAACAGCTACTAAATAGCTCTAATTCACTATTTGTTTTCTCTGTGCATCAGGTCTAGCTAGCAGGAATGTTTTAACATCAAACACACAAATAATGAATTAGAGCTATTTAGCAGCAGTTTTCTTACAGAAACCCCAGTTGGTTTGGCAGATACCTGAAAGCTAACTGCTGACATTTGTGCGCCCTGGATAAGAACAGTTAGATGGCTCTGCTGTTGCTAAACTAATTTTAAAGCAGTACACATGCTAAATCTAAGGGCATGGCTACATCACTGTCACATGAGACGGGGGCATCGTAGGAGAAAGAAAGCCAACAAAACTATTTGTTATGGAGATCCCCATGTGGTGTAAAAAACTGCCACGCAGCTAGCAGACAATTTAGGAAAAACTCAAAATAGACAGAGGGAAGGACACACTAGGACTTAACATATCAAAACACTGTAATAACATGTTTTGTGCACATTCTGGGTGGATTACTCCTTTAAAACAATTTTAACACCCCCCCCCCCGGTGACAGATTGCTTTCTGGGAAGATTACCTTGGCAATATGCTATAAAAAAAAACCTGAAAAACAGGTTTAATGGAGTGAATGCTGACATCCTATTTCTAGTGTCCATGATAAAATAAAAAATAGTTAAGATTCTTTTTATCTCAGCTCTGATCAGAATAGCTTTTAAAAAGCAATTGTCTTCTCGTTCTAGGTTTAATACATCTCAAACTTAAAAGAAAACACACGATCAAGGTCTGTTTTCAGCTTCCTACCATATACTTCATTTGTAAAGAAAAAATGATCTTATCACAGACCAAAATCAGCACTAACTACTAACAGAATGCCCGATACCTACATTTACAATTTAGCAAATACTTGAAATCTGAGTGGAGTTTCTGTAAGAAAACAGCTAGAGTCTGTTAATTATAGCATTGATGATCTAGGCAGTTAGATCTGGGTTTGAATTCCACAGCCACAAAAAAAAAAAAAAAAAATTCTTACAGAGCTAGATGTGTCTAGGTCTCCGAGACCCCAGGTGGCTCTGATAATCATTTGTTCCAAAGGATTTTTAAGTCAATTTGAAGGCATTAAATATCTTCTGTTCTCCACTGCACAGGCATGTCTGTTGGTTGATAAGGTCCCAAACTAGTGTATCTGGTTACAGCATGCTACAGCTCTCATGCCCCTCCCACATGAATCAGAAAAAAGTTTGGGGTGGAGATGGATCTTACTCAAAAAAAAACACACCTTACACAAACCTAATGCTGCCTCCCACTACTCAGGTTCCAGTTCTTGTGCCACCCATTTAAGAAAGAATAGTATACCCTGCAACCACTGACTAACATGAAAGTGTACTTATTTGAGAGCGGAAAAAACACTGTGGAGGGCAAGGCAGAGGAGACTTTACACCTTCAGTCAGTTCCATGGACAGAAAACATGACATCACTCCTTTTGTACATGCAATACTCCTGTAGGTTCCGACCAGTCATAAAAAAAGACAGACTTTGCTCAGTAGTGTCTGCCAAGACATAATTGAGAACTATTCAGATGTATTCCCAGATTGTCACAATGGCCAAGATTTTACTTGTGTCACACGTTACATCACTGGCATGTGAAAGAGGCTTTTCTGTACAGAACAAAATAAAGGCAGATACTCACTAAAGTTTGACACTTGCAAACTCATGTGGATAGCCCAAGAAGGACCTGAACTTGAAGACTGAGCCTCTTCCAGCACTTAAGAAATTTAAGACCATTAGACTACACAGAAAATTATGTTTTAAAATTGTGCTTGTGGTTAGTTTCAGACCCAGCAGACTGATGTGATCCAGAGACAAAAGACGACAGTGATGGCAACTTAGGCACAAGACAGAAGTAAAGTAGTTTGTTCCAATTTATAAGGGGAGGAAGAGGTAAAGTAATTACAGCCCCAATTCTGCTCTGTGGTATTTTGGTGGGGAAGGATCAACGTGTAGCAATTAACACTACCCCAAGGGGGGGTGGGGTGGCCAGCCATATTAATACTACACCCCCCCCATTCTGCTTTTATACTGCATGGATTTTTGGCAGGGGAAACAGATAAAGGAATACAGGAGTATTTTACTACTATTTTTGACTGAAATATTCCCCTTTCTGATTTTAGGAAGTTTTCCCCCACCTTGCAAATTTATGAACGTACGAATGTGTCAGCAGAAACAAGCCACCCGGTCTATCCAAGTCTGCTCAAGTGTGCAGCTAGCACCCCTAATTTGCAGGTGCCCCTCCCCTCTGTCATCCCACTGCCACCCCCACCTCCACCACCCTCACTCTCCTGTTCCCTGTTCTTTTCAAGTACAGTTACGTAGGTACTTGCCGTAACAGTAGATCTTCTAGAGAGATTCCTTCAGTAGATCATCATATAGGACTGGCGCCAACTGGCACCTGGCCGCACGGCAGACGTTTCTAGCAATCCCTGACAGGGGACCGCCCACCTGTCACGTGAACGTCAACGTGACTGTATATAGTGGGTGGTCCTCACGCCTGCCCTCCAGTTCTCCCACCGGAGACAGAAAGAGGATGACAGCAGGAGCGAACAGGATTTGGAGTCCCTGTAAACCAAAAAATGAGGGGAAGAGAGAGAAGAAAAAAAACATGACCTACTGAAGGAACCTCTCTCGAAGATCTACTGTCACGGTAAGTTCCTACGTTAACTGTACCATCTTACTTTGAGAAGGTTTCTTCAGTAGGCCATCACATATAGGAGAGTCCCAAGCAGTCCCTCCAAAGAGAGCAAGAGAAACTAGGGAGGAGGAAAACTAATTCCAACAGAAAAACTGGAAACCAGAATGGACCCAGTCTAGTACAAAAGGCCCTGTAACATAGCTAAACCGAAACCAGCCCTCCGCCTAGAAACAATGTCCAGACTGTAGTGTTTGGTAAAGGCATGGACAGAACTCCAAATGGCTGCGCCACATATATCACACACAGAGACATTTCGCAAAAAGGCAGCAGAAGCAGCCATGCCCCTAGTAGAATGACCTCTGATGGTACCTGGCACAGGTTTTTCGAACTTCTGGTAACAATACCCAATGCAACTGCCTAACCATCTGGAAAGGCCCTGCTCAGAAACTGGTTTGCCCTTCGATCTGGGGGCAAGAGACAAAAAGCCGATCACAGCTACGGAATTCTTTAGTTCGGCGAGTGTAACACTGAAGAACCCGATGTACGTCCATGGTATGGAAGAGTGCCTTGCCTCTGTTACTGGGGGACGGATAGTATACAGGAAGTTCTACAGACATTCAAAGCGTGGCTTCTGACACCACCATGGGAAGAAACTTCGGATTCGTTCCGAGGACCGCCCAGTTCCTGTAGAAAAATCAGATAGGGCTCCTTATGAACCACAGTGTGACGCTCCGAAATCCTCCGGGCTGACGAGATGGCAACCAGGAACAGCACCTTCCAGGAAAGAAGTGCAAATCACAACTCCTAGCTGGCTCAAAAGGAGGAAGGGTGAGCTTTTCCAAATCAAAGTTCAAATCCCAAGGAGAAGTTGGGCTGCGGATTTTTGGGGGTCAGATGGAGAATCCCTTTCAGAAATGTTCTGGAGACTTCCAACTGAGCCACAGGTTTACCATCCACTAGCTAGTGGTATGCCAAAAGGTGGACCTTCAACGACGAATATGAAAGACCAGAGACTGACAGGTGAAGGAGGTATTCCATGACTTGAGGGGCAGACCTTGAGAAGGGGTTCCAACCCTTGGCGGTCACCCAGATGGAAAAAAAGTTTCCACTTCAGTGGCATAAGTGGAATGAGTAGAGGGTTTTCTGGCCTCGGCGAGGACTTAAGCAACCCGAGGGGAGACCCCAAAGCAGAGATCACCGTGTCTGCAGGCGCCATGCATGAAAATGCAGAGCCCTAAGCCCCGGATGTAGTAATCTACCTTGATCCCGAGTCAGGCTGTTGAACCGGAGGCCCCCTGGAAAGCTGTTGCAGCAACGGGAACCAGATGTCTCGGCCAGAGAGGAGCAATGAGAATCATCTTTGCCCCCTCTGCTTGAAGTTTGAGGAGGACCCTCTGGAGAATGGGAAATTGAGGGAAGGCATACAAAAATGTCCCTGTCCAAGAGAGACAGCGCGTCATGTCAGAAGGCACCATGCCCTGGAACAAGCAAGCAAAAACTGGGAAATTCTGCGCTGAATCTGGAGGCGAAAAGGTAGATTTCCGGATGCCCCCAACGTAGGAAGATGGATTCCGCCACTTCCTGATGGAATTCCCCCACTCATGAGCTAGGGTCAGATCTGCTGAGACTGTCCGCCAGGACATTTAGAACACCTGGCACGTGCATGGCCACGAAGGCCAGATTGTGTTGGACCGCCCAGTCCCACACCCACAGCACCTCCCTGCACAAGGTGTACGAGCGGGTTCCTCCTTGTTTGTTGAGGTACCAAACTACTGACGTGTCAGTTTGGACCAGCAATGATCACTTGGGAAGAAGGGTCTGTAAGGCCTGCAAGGCATACAGGACAGCCCTCATCTCCGGAACACTGATGTGTAACGTTGTCTCCAAGCTGGACCACAGTCCTTGGGCTTGTTGCTCCCCTAGATGTGCTCCTCATCCCATATTAGAGGCATCTGTGGTTAGGGATGTTAAGAGAGCTGGGTTCCTGAAGGGAAGACCCAAAGAAAGAATGCAAGTATCCCTCCACCAAAGCAATTTCTTCTGAACCGCTGAGGGGACCAGTACCGGATGGTCCAGGAGTTGATCCCACTGCACACACAAGGACCACTGAGTGACTCACGTGGAGCCTTGCAAGGGGAACAGTGGTGATGGAGGCCACAATCAGGCCGAGAAGGCGAAGGATCTCCTGGGCCGGGATGGTCCTGGAAGAAGCCACTCAGGAAGCCTGATAGATCAGTGTCTCCACCCTGTCTGGAGGGAGGAAGGAAAGAAGGCTCTTCAATGTACTGTACCCAAAACTGCCCCAATGAATTGAAGTTTCTGGGCAGGGGTCACAGAGGACTTGGGAATATTAACAGTAACCCCTAGCCTATTGAAAAGGTCCCAAGTGAAAGAAAAGAGCCTCTAGTAACAAGTCCCTGGATGGGGCTGAAATCAGCCAGTCGTCCAGGTAAGGGAAAACCGCAATGCCCCTGCGGCCCAAGAATGCCACAACCACTGCCAAGCACTTGGTGAACACCCGGGGTGCCAAAGACAGACCAAAAGGGGAGCACCTGAAATTGGAAGTGTTCCCCCTGGAACCGAATCCGCAGGAACCAGCAGTGGCTGGGGAAGATTGGGATATGCAGCTAAGCATCCTGCATGTCCAGAGCGCACAACCAATGGTTCTCCAGAAGGAGTGGAAGGAGGCTCTGGAGAGTCAGCATCCAAAATGTTTTGTACTCTACAAAGTGGTTTAAGTTGCACAAGTCGAGTGTGGGTCTGAAATCCCCTATCTTTTTCGGAACCAGGAAAAAATGGGAGTAAAATCCCCTTCCCCTTTGCTGGAGGGCATGCTCTATTGCTTCCCCAAGCAAGAGACTGTTCACCTCTCCTCTGTTAAAAAGCCTGATCCCTTGAATAGGATGATCTTTTTGGTGGAGTTTCTGGAGGAAAGTCTAGAAACTATCGTGTGTCCGACAGACATTAGCTGCAGGACCCATTCTGAGAGGATCGCCTTCCACTCCTGCGTGTGCTCCCCCCCCCACCTGCTCCCCATCGGGAGACTGAGGAGGCAGTGGTGATGGGAAGTCAGGAAGTGGCCAGACGTTCAGGGAGAGGACCCCCTGCGCGTCTCTGGTTCTTTGAGACAGGAGGAGTGGCTGTACCCGTGGCCTTACGATTTCCCTGGCGACATGCTGGGGCTTGCTTTCTCTGCCTCCAGGTCCTTTTCCGAAAGGGCTGCTGTTGATAGCCCAATCGGTACATGGACCTCACTGACCTGAGGGCAAGACAACTGTCCTGCAAGTCAGTGATAATGTCCTTGGTGTCCACACCAAAGAGTACAGAACCTCTCAAGAGGGCGTCTTGAATTGCAGACTAAACCTCTTTAGCAAATCCAGAAAGGTGAAGCCAGAGGTGCAAGCCACAGAATAGACAGCCATATGTGGCTCGCAAAGCATGCCTACAAGAGAACTTAGGAGAGGTGAAGATCCTTGACAAGTTCCTCCTTTAAAGCACAGGGATCCATGGCCTGGACTCGAGCGTCTAACCTGGCCAGTAGCTTCCTGGTGAGACACCATACGGGCCACACAGTTAAAGGATCGAAGAGTCCACGTGGCCGAAGCACAGATCTTTCTCTCAAACTGGTCCATCTGCCTCGACTCTGTCCGGAAGAGAGATCACGAACAGCAGAAAGGACAGACAGCCTTAGGGCGCATTTGCATGAACCGGGCATCCTTTGGTGCCTGGTAAAGTCTGTCCGCCCTTGTGGGGACAGCCAGGAGAGAATGAGGCATCACACGTGAGGTCCTGATTAGGTCCAATTCATGGAGGAAAGGGGACCGGAGACAGGGACTCCAAGTCCAGGTGCTCTGCTAGTCTGTCTCATAGGGTCCCGATTCTCAGACTCCCAGTCAAAGAAATCCTTCATAGACCTCAGAAGGTCAGAAAAGGCAGGGTCCCCTGGTAGGGATTTCAGGGAAACAGTGCCAGACGGGCCCTCGGGCACCTCTCCAGGACATCCTCCGCAGAACTGTCAGCCCCTCATCATACTTGTCTGCCCCTTCGTCAGGATGGTGACTGATATCCGGAAGTGTGACGTCCTGACGAGTCTTCCGAGACATGTACCATAGCCACAGAAGAACTACTCAGGGAAGGGGACCTAGGAGACCTTGGAGAGGGAGTCTCATCTCCAGGTCCGACACCAACTCTGACAGAGCCCCCTGCTACCAGAGAGGGTGGAGGAGGCATTACCAGTGCGGGTGGGTAATGACAGCAATGGAATCCCTGGTAATGAGAGTAGAGACTGAACCCAGGGTAGAACTGTCTGTAGTGGCTCCAGTTCAGTGGGGGTGGAGGGGGCTAGCCAGGTAGTGGTCCCCAGGGAAACCCAATGGGTAGTGAGGGACAGTTCGGGGTCTGGAGTAGATCCCAGTCGTCTGGTCTGGCAGCGGGGGTACTCACGTCGGTCCCGCCATAGTATATATAGGCTGGGTGTCCGGCATCGGGACAACCCACGTCAGAAGAACCAATGACAGAACCGAAACCACCCGATCCAGTGCTGGAAACTGCCAGCGTCTGAAGCGGACGAAGGGGGCCACGATGGTAGGGCCGGATCTGGCGTCGGGGCCAATGGCCAAGGCCAATCAATAGGTCCTGGCCAATCGCTGGGTTCCTGTTGAGGAACAGTAGTCTGGACATTCGGTGTAGGAACAGGGTTTGCAGAGTCTGCTGGCAGGATCTTGGCCTGGGCCAGCGCTACAGGGATCCCACCTGGAGGAGGAGGTACCTCCATAGTAAGGCCAGCCAGCAGAGGGGCTTCCTTCCCTTTGACCAAGGGGAGAGCGTGGAGTAGACCCTGCAGAATCGACAACGTTGAGGGGTTCTCCGCTTTCTTCGCCAGAGGAGCCCGTTGGTGAAGTGGAGGGCACAGGCAAAGGGAGCCTTCTCCCCCTGGTTCCACCAGACGTCGGGTGAGGCGCAGTTAGGCCTTGACGGGGGGAGCCACACCCAAGCAGCCATCAGGGACGGAAGCCTTTGCAAGGGGTGTTGGGCAGACGAGGGAGGAGCCCCCAGATGACAAGATGGGTGCCAGGTGGGTCCTCACAAGCTGGGGAGCCTGCTGTCACGCGGTCTCTGGAGGAGCAGACGATTGACTGACCCGCTACGATTTTACCAGACTTACGGTCAGATTTCCTGGGCGGCGGCTGAGCCTTGCTCGTTGAGGGCCGTGCATCATCCCCAGAGCGCTCCCGCTCCTTAGACTACTTCTTATGTTTCTTCAATGGAGAATTATCTGCAGGGGGGGCTCTATCAAACAGTCCATCATCTTCTCCTCTAGAGAAGCGAAGCAGGCTTTCAAGAGATGGGCCTCCAAAGCCTGCTGTCTCCTTTTCTTAGTGGCCTGGTTGAATGTCTGGCACTCTGGGCAGGAGGAGACAGGATGGTATGGTCCTAAACAAAGGACGCACTTGAGATGACTGTCCTTGTGCGGAATCTGCGTGCCACGAGACGAGCACTTCTTGGGTGAAGACATCAATGAAAACAATATAAAAGGAGAGAATTTTAGCTAAGGAAATTACAACGCAAGACACTTTCACGACGATCGCTATATGCAAGTCTGCAATGCGACTGACACGAGGAGATGACGGGTGTAGGGACCACCCACTATACACAGTCACGCTGATGTCGGTCACGTGACGTCGGGTGGGCGGTCCCCCGTCAGGGATTGCTAGAAAAGTCTGCCGTACGGCTTGACGCCAGGTGGCACCAGTCCTATATGCGATGACCTACTGAAGGAACCCTCTCGAAGACCAATATCTACAATATGTGGTACAGATTACAAAGGTGGCAGTACCATGAAATGATAGTCATGGTACTACACAAGAACTCATAGGGGTGGGTACAGGAGTTGCTCACTGGCTGATTAGGACTGTTGCAACATGACAATGTTAAAAATAAGGTCACAGTACAACTCCGCAGCAGTATTAGTCAGTGACTACAGGCATCCAGTGGGACTGAGACGGTTTAGATGTGGGGAGTAGGGAATGGGTCAGTGGGCAACAATACTAACATTTGAATGAAAATACTACCCGGTGTAAAAAGGTAGTAGTAAATACTTTTGAGTCCTAAAAATTATCTGGACCACTGTTTTTTGGTGAAGGAGGATCATGTGCCTAACAAGTTCAGTACCCCAAGGGGGTGGGGGTGGCCATAAAGTAATAGCCCCATTGCTCTTATCTCATGGGTATTTGGTGGGAGGAGGTTACACTAACCCTCTGCTCTTTCCACCGTCAGTCAACAGCGGCTTCTTTCTTAAAGATTACCACACAGAACTGTTAAGGAGGAGATTATGCCACAGAATGCCATGAAATAAATAAATAAATAAATAAGAAAAGCAATGGTCATGCAGACCATGCCACCAACCACCAGAAGTAGAAAAGACTGTGCCACTGTCTTAACCGGACAGGTGTGGGAGGTGGGGGGCTAACCTTCCCCATGCTCTTTCCAAAGTCTGACTGGAACACTGGCAAGTTTTTTCTCATCAAGAACCTGAGACAGACACACACACTAAGAAATGTGCAGAAGAGCAGGCTTAAAGAGAAGTTATGGGCAGGAGGACATGAGGAGATTGGATTATGCCAGGTAAGTTATGACAAGGAAGAAAAAAGAAATAAAAGAGAAGCAATTGCAGGCCACCTGATGTAAACTGTGCCACTGTCTTAACTGGACAGGAGAGAGTGTGGGGGGTGGGGTTTAGTCAGTAAAATATTTTAAGCAAGACACGTGGTGCAGGAGAAGTTTATTCGGGAGAGAAACGTGTGCCACACACACTGCCATAATGTGTGTGTGTGTGGGGGGGGGTGTTTTTAGTCAAGTAATCATATGCAACTTCAACTATGTCATGTGCAGGACAGAAGATAGAAGTATTGAGCAAAAGAGGTGAATGTAAGCATGACTTAGTCCTGAAATGTTTAGTGAACATGTTACTTTTACTTTAACCTAATGGCCATGACTGGTTTTGTACCCAGGCTGGAACAATCTGCTTGAAGGCAGGGGCACTAGACTGCAGCAAGATAGAATTTCCATGTTAGCACAAGCTGAAAATGACTACAAAACTAAGTTAAATTTCTCTCACTCTACTGTGAGCCAACGTGACTGAATATAGGTTGGCCAGTGAAATTCTATTGCCATTTCTGTGAATGTAATACTACTGTAGTTTTTAGCCTTCACTTAGGCACCTTTGTAAATGACTGCAACCCTGCTGAGAAACAAAAAAAAAAACTGAAAATGGGGTCATATCTGCATTCTTGACTCAGGAATAGCCTGAACAGTGTAAAAAATACATGAGGAAAATTAGCACACACTGGAAATGTACTTATCCAGATGTGTTCA
The DNA here is from genome assembly GCA_016271365.2 of Neoceratodus forsteri. Taxonomy (NCBI): domain Eukaryota; kingdom Metazoa; phylum Chordata; order Ceratodontiformes; family Ceratodontidae; genus Neoceratodus; species Neoceratodus forsteri. Next base: position 723,096,947 of record CM028137.1, on the reverse strand, counting down.
ATTCATTTCAATGGTGACACCAAAAGATTTCATGGAGACTCCCCCAATTTTAGCTCAGGACCCCCATTTTTCCCCCCAGAAAGTTTGGGACTCCCGAGAAAAAGAAATCCTACTGAGAGCCCTGGTAAACATCTCAAAATTAAAGGGACAGTTCCTTCAGCCCTTTATGTAGGCATGAACAATGACTGCCTCTATTGCACCCTCCTAATTTCAGCAGGATTTAAATATCTGGTGTGAAAAGCTGCTGGACTCCATTTCAAAGTTCATGACCCGACTCATAAGGCATCCTGGAATTTTATGTTTTAAGTGCTACAGCCTGCTGCCGTTAGTGAGAAAATACAGGGACTTCACAAGACATGCAACAGAACTGAGAGCATAACTTCTGCTGGCTTGTGCAGATATAAATTAACTCCCATGATGCCTTGGCATGGGTGGGGTCACAATCTCTGCAACGGAGACAAACAGGTTTTCATACAGGGGCAAAACAGAGAACAAATAATCCAGCGAAGTGTAGCACTCCAGACCGTTGAATTTAAGAAATTAAATTCATACTTTCCACAATTTCCTTTTATGTTAGCACCAACATCATCAATAGGTAATCATAACAACTGGGTATAGTGCACCCCTACCAGGGGAACTGCACAACCCAAGCTTTAGAATGTTGGGCATATGAGGATTCCATGCAGCAGCAGCAACTCCCAGTCACTACTGGCCTCGCAATGCCATAATAGCTACACATTTCCATACATTATAATCACTTACCTACAAAAAACATACCTCAACATCTAACAACTGCCTTCCTTACCTTCCAGGCAGGCGTCAGAGGAGGAAAATGCTCTCCACTGGACTCAAGGCTTTGACAATTCGATCCTCCCTGCAGGAAGAACCATCTGATAAGGCAGGTTCCACGCTATTCGCACATCTGAAAAACTGCAGCTGACCACCCACTAAACATACAAGCCACAAATGGATGCAGTGAGGCTACCTGTAACAAGGAAAACACCTCAGGAGTTAACCGTACCTGTGGTCGCAAACTGATCAAAATATTATAATTTACAAGTACAGTACAGCAAGAAATGGGGATGTCTGAAAAACAGAATTCTGACAAACAGAATATCCCTCCCAGCATGCAGGACAAGATTTTCCCGCAGGAGCAAGGCTACTGGAAGGGCCCCATTGACAATGTTGGAGCCAGAAAAGGAAATTACAGTGACTAAGAAGTCAATTTCTTCTTTCTGTAGCGCTCTACATTGTCAATAGGTAATCATAACAACTGGGATCCAAAAAGCAGTACACAGAAAAATGGGAGGGAGATTATCCCATATGCCAGAGGAAAGCACTGAGAATTACTCGTGAATTGCCGTCTGTAGCACTCTTCGACCAAAATGTGTCAGCCAAACTTTGAACATCCAAGATAGCGGTTTTGTGAACATGTGGACGGGAGACCACAGAAGTGCCTTGCATAACCTTAAAACCAATGCTACACCTGCCTTGCCTAGTGCATTGCCCTACCCCTGGAGTGGTGAACCTTGAGGGCCAGGGGCATCCTCTTACTACAAATTTGGCCTGAATGCAGGCCAGCACTCTTTTAGCGAGGGTGGCTTAAAAAAAGGCCCTATGCTCATCTGTTCCATGAGAACAAACAAGACTATCCGACTTACGGAATGCAGCCATCAGTTTAGGAAGATCATAACAGTACACGATAAATCCAACTTATGCAATTCCTTCCCCTGGACTGAGGAGGATGTGGACTGCTGATTGAGGAGGATGCGGACAGGAGAACAAGCCCATGTCCTGGAAGGCAATAAGCACTTTAGGAATGAAACCCTGTTCCAAGTACCACCTGCCCTTATGCCCAATAAGTTATGGCTCCTAAAAGGAAGCCTGTAAAAGAACACATCCAGTGATATGGATTGGAGCAGTTAGAAAGACTCCTTGCAAGGAGCATTCAGAACCCAATTCAGATCCCATGGCAAACCGAAGATCAAGACACCAGACGTGTCCTACTAAACACGCGCCTTATTAGTTCCTAGGCCAGAAATCCCAGGATGTTGAGAGCGCAGAACCTGGCTTCTTGGTGGACAGGACTGTCTCAACCTCTTCACCACATCTTTTTATAGAAGGCACAAAAAACTACAGAAAAAGAGGCAAAGGAAGGTGCGACCTTCCCTGCTGGCCAAAGGCAAAAAGAGCGATGGAAATACCAGAGCATAGGCTGCAGAAAGGATTTTTTTTTTTTGGAGAGCCATCAAGGTGTCAAGTAGTTCCTTGGGGAAACTTTTTCCAGATGGAAGGGGCCTACACTCCTCCACGGAGCCAGCGTGCGAGCTACACACCAGAAGGCAGAAAGGCGCTTCCTGAGCAAGAGTCACCGAGTCCGAGAACCAGTCTTCTCGGCCACTCTGCTGCTAATATAAGGCAGCTCCCCCTACAGCGTCTATTTTTCTTTGTTTAAACTTTGGAAGGAGCGTTAGTACAGGACGCATACACTCTGCTAAAGGTCCACTCGAGGCAGAGAGATCACTGCCCCCGGCTGTGGACACCAAAGAGACTGAGAACCTTCTCTAATCTGAGCATTGCAGCTGTATGGCAACAGATCCCTCTTGGGTCAACCAAACAGGTTGCACAGGAGTTCAAAAACATCTAGGTTCAACCTCCAATCCACGAGGTGAACATTTTGCGACTTAGCCAGTCCGCCTGAAGATTCACGTCCTGCCAGGTGAACTGTTGACAGGTCGGCAACCTCTCGAAATATCTCCCGTTCCTCAATGGCTATGTACAAATGTACACCATGCTTAGCAGCATAGCTGAAACCTAAGGGAAGTTAGGTGGACCTTCTCATCTCCCGAACATTGATGTGGAGATACTGTTCCTAGACTGACCAAGTTCCCAGAGTGGGAAGCCGGCTCCAGCCTGTCCCCCTCCGTGTAACCGGACATCTGTTGAGAGAATTAACTCTGGGAAGTTCTAGTGAAACTCTGCTCAGATCCTGCACATCCACACAACAACTCAGGGAGTGACGTAGCTGAAGGTGGATAGAAGACTGACTGAATCCTCCGATGAGGGATCCCAGGCCAATAGTAAGCCCATTTGAATAGGCCACATCGGGAGGCAAGCCCACAGGATTAAAACTAACACTGCCTATGCGTAGGCCCAAATTGCAGCACACAGAGGGGCAGATGCTGATCACCGCACCCTGAGGCAGCAGAATTCTAACAAAAACATCACCTTCCAGGAAGGCAAAAAAACCTTCCCCGATTTGGTGCCAAAAAAAAATCACCACCAGGCATTCCAAGGTCTGAGACGACTCAGGAGCACTCTTCTCCCAGTTCACCTGTAGCCTTGCGACTTTAGCATATCTAGAACACTGAGTAGACGTCTTGCCAGGGACAATGTCAAAATGCATGAATAAGCAGGCTGTCTAATCAGGATAGACATTAAGTCAACCAGACTATCCCCAAGGAACCTGGTGGGGCTGATGCTCAGGTGGAGACAAGCACCCTGTGCTGGAAGGTTTGTCCAGTATCAAGAACTGGAGATACTGAGTAGGACTGACTGAGGGAATGCAGTGGCAGGCATCCATCAGATGTATTGGGGCTTCAGAAAACCCTTTGAGCAGCCCGGTGATCGACCGGGGCTCCACCCTAAAAGGTTTGAGGAGCACAAACTTGTTCAGGCGCTTGAATTTAGAATGGGCCCGACAACCTCCCCCCCCAAAATTCCTGGGAACTATAAAGTAAAACCAATAGGACCCTTGACCTTGTTCAGTTAATGGGACCTGTACTAGGGCCCCAAAAGAACGAGGGGGTCAGGAGCTCTGAATAAATCTTGTCTTTTCGCCATCCTTGAGAACAGGGGCGGAGAAGTGACCCCTAATAAGGCATCTGACATTGTTCTGGCCCATGTGCCTTTTTGTGAGGCACCAGACTTGTGGTGCTGGGCCTCATGCACGCCAGGCCAGGCTCCTCTGATAATGTAACCTTGTTACCCGAGTAGGTTCCTCCATTCCCTGGAGTCAATTTCTGAAGGAATGGAACCCCATCGGAACGGTCTGCGCCAGCCAATACCCTGAGCCCTTTGAGTAACGGTAGCCTTGCGCTGACACTGGAGATCGCCCTTTTCACCCCATCTTTTTTTTATTTATATATATCTATATATAATATATACATCTATCCATATATATATCTCTCTCAACAGTATCCAAGGCAGAATCAAACCATAGGCCTCCCTCAAGGGGAGGTGAAATAGCTCAGGAGGCTTGACTAAACCCAATGACCAAGCCAAACAGCCCTCATGGCTGAAAACAAAGTAGGCCAAACTGTCTTGACAAAATCTCTAGTGAAAAATCACACCTGAAAGGTGGAGCCCTGGCCATGAATTCCAAAATGGCTTGCACCTTCAGAATGGCGGAGCAAAAACTGGCCAGGGTAGTGACCCATATATTGAAGGCTCTGGCCAATAAAAGCATGACACGTACAACTGATGTGTGCTCATAGAGGCGAAACCTCTCCTGCACGCAGTGTCCACCCACTTGACACGAGATTGTTAGGGCCAGAGCCTTCTATAGGCAGAGCAGTCTTTTCTGAAATACAAATGGCCTTGTCTTTCAGTGGAGGAGCTTCCCACCAGCGAGACCTGGAAGATCTGTGAAATGGTTAGGAAGACACTTTCTGATCCACAACTACCCAATGTTACTCAATTTAGTCAAATAGTAGCTGAAAGAGGTGCAGACAAGAGTCGAACTGACATCCGCCATCTCCACAGACGGCACCTCCTCAGCTGTAAGGGACTACATGTTTCAGCTATCCAAAAAAGACAAGGGCTTATGAAGAAGAGGAGCAAACATCCCCGATTTGGACTGCATCCCGCCCTTTCCTACTTCCTTCTCCACAGACGAAGGGAATTTTTTAAATTCTGGTCAGGAACTTCCCCAAGATCCCCGTGAGAGTCACCCTGGCCTTAAAAAAGGCAGGGTCAGGGTCTGCCTGCACATCTGTTATCGCAGCCTAAGTTCGCTGCGCTGCACCTGGATGTGCCTAAATGCCCCCGCCCCCCGGGGCCCAAAAGGGGTCGGGTGATTCTTCGGGGATGTCCTGCGGGACATCGAGGCTCAAGCTCACTCAGAGGCCACAAAGGTAATTTCCTCACAATTCTGCTGCCACTGTCAATTAAAGGCAGTTGGGCACTCCCCACCCCAGGCACTTGGGTTCAATCCTAATACTAACACACTGTAGTGCAGCATGAGGGGGGTGCTGTATTCCTGAGGTGCGGGCTTTCGGATGAGACATTAAACAGAGGTCCCATCTGCCTGTTCAGGTGGATGTTAAAAATCCCAAGGCACTTCTCGAAAAAAGTAGGTGAATTTCCCAGGTGCTGTGGCCAAATTTCCCCCATTCACTAAAAATACAAACAGCAGCTTAAAATCCGGTTCAATTTCAGCTGCCATAAATCTGTACCCCCCTCCGGGAAGAGGCTGAAAATAGGCAAAAAGCTGTCTAGTCCTCCTTCCCGGTCAACAAAAACTAAATAAAATTAAGAACCAGGTGCTCCCCCCTCCCCAAGCTGAAGAACTGGCTGAAGGGTGCTGAGCAACTCAAAGTGGGCAAAAGGAACCCATGGTGGATGGCCTCATCACCATTTTGCAGATCTTACGGTTTCATGATTAATGGTCTCCAGGTCATAGCGCCAAACAAATATAAATTGTGCCAAAAAACGACTGATTGTGAGGTTAAAAAAATAATTAGCCCCAATCTCTTTTCTGGGCTAAAATTCTCCACCGAGTTGCCTTAAACAACGTGCTCAGAGGCACACATGTAAATGGAGGTCGTGGGAGTCAAACCCAGTACTGCTAAATCTATCAAGCTTACTTGAAGCTTTACGCTATACTGCCAGCCACTGTAGTAATCAGCATGCCAAATGGAGTAAAACGCAGGCGCTCACCAGCGGAGCACAGACATTAGAGCGCTTGTGGCTGGCGCACTCCAGCAGGCGCAGCAAGCTTAATAGAGTAAATATGCTGTGCCAACGCTTAAGGGCGCAGCGAAACAAAGGTGGGGAAATGACCTGAAGGAGGAGATGAGCCCAGCCGCTACTTACAGCTGTGTAACGGAAATGAGGCCTGTGTAGGGAAAACCCACAAAAACCTCCAGAAACAGAAACTCAATCAGTTGAGGAAACAATCAGTAATACAAAAAACCTTGGGAGGAGAAGAGAGATCCCAAAACCTGAAGCGGGGACATGACAGATCCTAAAGCCAAGCCTCCACCTCCCCCAGAAAACCCTACAATCCCAGAAATGAAGAAATTGTACCTATCTGTGGCTATTTTTTTCTTTTTACATAAAAAAAAACCCATTAAAACACCCTAACAAGGCAGAAAAAGGGTTCTCAATCCACACAGGGAAATGGGAAGCCAGGTTATTTAATTTGAAAGCCACAGCTTAACAGGCACGATTTTAGTTTAGGTGTGCTCCCTGAAAAACAGGTAGCCCCAACCAGCTGTGCAGAACTGCTGCCCCAAAGAAGTCTTGAAAACTTGAATCTTGAAAACCTTGAGAGAAGATAACGGTAGCTCGGTCCCCTTTGAATGGCACAGCTTAACTGGGGAGCTGCTGCTGCATGGAATCTTCATTATACCCAAAATTATAAGCTTGGGCTGTGTATACCTAGTTATGATTACCCATCGACAATGTGAAGCACTACGGAAAAGCATCACTGGAAGGACTGCCAATGCTTTTTAAATCCAAAGTGCTTTAAAAAGGTGAACAGCAAGTCCTCACAGTATAACATTTCAAGTACTCAGCCCAAGCTACAGTTACTTGCAACAAAGCAGCCATAGTTTGGGCTAAGTACCTTTTTTCTTCAATTAAATATACTTTATTGAAAGTTTTCAAAGAACAGAACAAAGAAACAATTCCAAACAGGGAGCATATCAACCAGATACAGAAACCACCAACTCACCACCCACTAAACCAATCCAACCACCCCACAGAGAACCAACCGACCTCAAAATTAGGTCAATCCAAGAGAAGCTGAAATGCTACACTAAGGGGAAAGACCAAGGAGACGTGTGTATACACCCCCCCCCCCCAACAGACTTTTACATACATTTCTGCTTAAAGCTGAAGCAGCATAATATTCTGTGGTGATTTGCATAAGCAGCTCAGGCAAAATATATATATGTATGCATACACACACACACATATGTCAGTGTCAGTGGCTCAATAGGTAGCACACTCGCCTCTGAGGCCGGGAGATCAGAGGGCTGTGGGTTCAGTTCCCACATCTGGCACTTGGGTTAATATCCCAATACTGACACTGTAGCGCAGCATGAGAGGGGTGCTGCACTTCTGAGGTGCAGTCTTTCAGATGAGACATTAAACCGAGGTCCCATCTGCCTGGATTGGTGGTAGCTCAGGTGGATATTAAAGATCCCATGGCACTTATCGAAAAGAGTAGGGGAATTTCCCCGGTGTCCTGGCCAAATTTCTCATTCATTAAAATACCACCAACAGCTTAATCTGGTTCAAGGCCAGTTGGCATTCATCTGTATCCCCCTCTCGGTCCTGCCTGAAAATAGGCAGGATTTGTCTACTGCACTTACCCGTAAACTTAAATAAATAAATATACACACATACATATATACATACACACACACATATACATATACATATATATATACATACACACACATACATACACATATATACACACACATACATACACATATATACATATATACATATATATATATACACACCACACACACACACACACACACACACACACACACACACATATATTTTTCATGTCCAGGCAGTCAAGATACACAAAAAAATAATCCGGACCCTGGGCTCAACATTCTCTTAGGAGTCACCAAAAGGTATTGGTGACAAATGGCCATTTAAACTATGCTACTCCGCTCAAGAGCCACCTGAAAGCTGAAACAAAGTATGCAGCTTGCTGTATTTTTTTTTTTTAGTATAGCTAGCCACCCGACCACAGAGACTGGCCATCATCTTTTCCAGCCGGAGATTGGATAGGAGCTCATTTAACCACTCTGTATAAGAAATGACCACCTTGTTTGGGCAGAGTACTTGAACCTGCTATTCACATTAAAGCACTTTGGATTTAAAAAGCATTGGCGACGTAAAGGGCTAGCTGCCCTTGTGTGTTTAGCGCCAACCCTGAATTGCCGTTGTGGCTTTTGATTGGAAAAGTGTTGATGAAAAACAAAGCGAAGCAACCTCATTTGTATTTAAATTAAGGTAAAATTCGGGGATGCAAGAGAGGGAATCATTCATACCTACAAACTACACAGGTATACAGAAATCAGGTTATGGGGACTCTAAAGACACTGGTACGGACAGACTTTTTTTTTTTTATATAAACTTCTGCCCTGGTGCTAGTGGCACCACTGATCTCTCCATTCTACGAAGCTATTCCACATGTCCAGCAGCATTCCACTTCTGAACCCTGCTGCAGCTTTATGGCGTCTAGCTACATTCCCCACTGAGCCTGCTGTCTAGTAGTATACTTGCCAACACCCAACCTATCTTGAAGGTGGCATCTGCAATACATCCCCAGTACCACCGGCTGCTCAAGACCCCCCCCCCCCCAAACAACAACTTTGACTGGACATTATTTTGAACTCCATTATAGCAAATGGATTTGTTTCACTCAAACTGTACTTCATACACTGGAATTTGTGATAGGAGCTTGGTGAGTGGAGGGGAAGGGAAGAAGGGTTGCCACTGTGATGTCAGACTGCCTGGAGTTTAGCAGGGCAAGTCCTGTTTGGACACCAGCACTTGTCTTACGATGAAGCGAGAAGGTGGTGGCACTGAACTCCAGGGAATGCCTGGCACAAGGCAGGCAGTATGAGGGATGGTGGCTCTACTAGACATCAGGGACTGCCAAGAAAAGTGTGAGGGGAGGGTGGTGCCAGAGCACTCCAGGGGCTGCTCAGCACAGGTGGGAGTGAGGGAGAGGATTACACAGGACATCAGTAGCGCCCTCCCCCCCTCTTTTAGCCACCCCAAGCTGTATTAGTGGATAGGAGCAAAAGCTTACTCGGAAAAAAAAATGTTGCAATAATTATACCCTTTCAAAAGAAAAATGAGCTTTATACCTACAACTCCTTTGTTAGCTCCAACCGTGTCAATGGGTAATTGCAAATGGGTATAGTGCACCCCTACCAGGGGAATGGTACAGCCCAAGATTTAGAATGTTAGGACACCTGAGGATTCCATGCACCAACGGCAACTCCCCAGTTACTACTTAGCAGTGCCATGAGAGCTACACATGTATACAATCACAAATTTACAATAAAAAACGACCTTACCTTCCTATCCGATATCCGTATAAAGGATGCATTCCATGGACCCAAAAGGATGCCTGAAGTATTCTGATCTTGTAATGAAAAACATGCAATCGTAAGGAGCTTCACAGGCACAACACATCTCACAGGAGTCACCCATCTGTGAACTGAAGCTAATGTACAATGAGACATTGTCTTTTTTTTTTTTTAAAGGCAGAGAACTAAACTGCAACAGAAAACATGCCTTCGTTAACGAAACCTGTTAACCTGGGGTAGCAGAGAATTGAAAACAATCTGCAAAAATCAGCATATAAATACATGTATCACAGTAAAGTGCAACAGAAGAGATCTGCGCAGGGAATATTACTAAAAAAAAAAAAGACCCCTCTCCTGACATACAGAATAAGATTCTCCCTCTGGAGCCATGCTCCTGGGCGGGTCTTACCGACAATGCTGGAGCTAACAGAAAAGGAAATTATGGCAAGTATGAAGTTAATTTCTTCTTTCTGTAGTGCTCCACATTGTTAATGGATGGATCATTACTACAAACGGGTTCTAAAAAGCAGTATCCAGACCCCCTCCACCCCACCCAAAAAAACAACAAAAAAAAAGGGGGGGGCGTTATCCCATATGCTAGAGAACTATTTGCGAACTGATGCCTGTAACACTCTGCGACCAAAAGCTGCATTCAGCAGAACTCTGAACATTCAATTTATAATATTTTGTGGATGTGCAGACTGAGGTCACATAGCTGCCTTACATAGTACTGAAACTGTGGCATTGCCCCTCTCCACCCTGAAGTTGCCAGTGCCCTGGTGGAGCGAGTCTTGATAAGAGCCAGAGGCCTCTTTTGCCATATAGGCCTTAACAGACCCACACCCACCTAGCTACGGTGGGTTTAGAGGCCTTTTGTCCTTTCTTGGCTGCCCCAAAAAGCCTGTCGGACTTATGAAAATTCAGACGTACGTTTAAGGTACATCTTGAAGCACTCTTGCAGCAAGGCCCAACACATGAGATAGCCCGGCCTTAAAGAGTCACATTTCCTCCACGAATAACCGCGGCCATTGGGACCTCCCCAGCACTAACATGGTAGTCTACCTGCAGGTATAAAAAGGGGGAGGGTCCCAGCTACTCCTCAGTTCTTTTCAACCGCGACATGCGTGCAACAAGTCCTCCTTCGGAGCTCTGCTTACCTGCCGTTGACAAAAAGTTCTACAGACCAAAATTTGTTACAAGTTTCTATACTAATGACTTGGATCCCTTATTCCGAAGGTGTTCCTGTGGCCACAGAATCGCTAAGGAAGACCCTCACTAAGTCTGTGTCCGTCGCCTTAGTCCTGAACATGACTCCAGGAGTGCGTCTTCTGTAACATTCAACAAGGCCACAAAAAAAAAAAATATTCGAAGGCTTCGTCAGCTCAAGTTCCTCCTGGAGCAGCAGCAATTGCTCCACAACCAGAGAATCTTAGACGTCGTCCTCTGGGTCTCACCGCTCTACGGGTGATCCCCCAACACAAGACAGCACAGGGTCCTGGTAAAAAAAAAAAAAAAAAAAAAATGCATCCAACACAGAGCACGTTTCTACTGCTCCCTTGTCGTCAACGAAGGCTTCTTCACACAAAGTACAGAGAAGGCTGTTCCTATTACACCGTCCTCTACACTGATGATTGTGGCCTCTTTCCTGTGGGTCCTGGGGTCATACTGCAGCTTCCAAAAGCTGCCTCACCCTTCACTGCTGTCCAGCCATAATCCGCCGACGATGGCTTCGGGCCAGTCAACAATACTAGTGTCATTAGCTTGCAGTCCGTCGACATTTATAGTTGACAGCAAGAGCTTCAGGCCAGACGACCGGCCTTGCCTCACAGGACTTAATGCTGGCGCCTTCGTCAACAATCCTAAGGTCATACACCCCCCCGTCAATGAACAGCCTTGCCTCAAGGGCTTAATGATGGCACCCTTGTCAACAATCCTGGGGTCACACACACCCCAACAGCTCCACGTTTGGTTCCACTGCCTACCTCTATTCTGTCAGTGGTGTTAATTCACTCTGTCCAGTCTGCCCTGGCTACTTCTGCTGGGCAGATGGCCATGACTGATTTCCAGGCTCTAGTGAATACTATCCTAGAGTTGACTCAAGACCCTGCACCCCCCTATAGAGGGGTCAGCTCCAGTCTCTGCTCCCTCTTGGCCTCATTCGACCCAGCGGGACAGCTCTTCCCATTTCCCCGGATGTTACACACAGGACACAGACATGGAGGACCCTTTCCTGCAGGACTGAGATCTGGCTGACCTGTAGAATGAGAATGGCATGGACCACAAGGATTCCCCTCGGTCCTCCTCTATTCAGGGGGAACCTACCCAAGCTCCCTTGTTCTGCACGATGACAACGTTTTTTGGACATTATGATCCACCTCTGGAAAATGTTTGTATTCCATGGCACTAAGCAGGATGCTTCTAGAAAGAAGTTGGCCCAGTGCTTGGGTGTGCCGGAATGGACCACTCTGGTCATTGTCCCCTTGGTGGATGCCTTTGAAGAGACCATCTTGGCTACATGGAAGCAACCTTTTAATATTTCCTCCAATCCTCATAAGGTTGATCAGATTCATCAAGCTCAGTTTGATCATCCCTATTTTCATATTTCAGCCTCAGGTGGATTCAGTGATGATCAATGTCGCACATGATAGAGTGCTCAGCCTCCAGATAAAGAGGAGTCCAAGAAATTGGATGTTATGAGAAAAAGGGATTTTTGCCTCGGCCACCTTGTGTCTATGTATACTTAACTGCACCTTCCGAAATATCAGGAGAAAATCTTAATGCCGCCCAGGCGACAGTCCAGTCCCTCCTGGCAGGTTCTGTCCAGGAGGAGCAGACAGTCAAAATGTCGTCTGCGGTAGTTGTATGCTGCGACCTGCTAAGGGCCACTTATGATGCTGTTGACACTATGGCTCATACGTCCTCTGCAGGAGCATCTCAGATGACACGCCTGGCTCAGAGTGTCAGAATTTTCACAGGATGTACAGCACTCTATCCTGAATGCCCCTTTTAACATAGTTCAGCTGTTCGGTCCACAGATGCAAGACATTTAAAGACTTTCAAGACTCAGCACGGGGGTCATAATGTCGCAAGACATTACAGCGCAGCAATACACCGCACTACCAATACAGCATAGCTGAGTTTATTACTGAATGCCTTGCAGGAGGCGGAGCTCCTCACACCCCAACTTAGTCAAATCCGGGGTGTCACGAAATTACACACCAAGTGCGAAAAATTAAAAATCTCATGCGTCTGACCGGGAATTGAAACTCAGTCCAGACGCGCTTCTTCCTTTGCTACCTGTGGTTCATCCAGTCGAGCCACGGCAGCTGCTAGGCGGCCCCTCCTCCCAGAAGAGGTCTTATTCTCTGCCCAGGAACAGTGAGAGGGTGCACTACCACGCATACGCCCTTTCACAGTTTTGCACCCTCTTGATCTTCCAGACTGCGTTGTTCTTGTTGCACGGCTGACGTGCGCGGCACAGCGTGCGAGGAACTGACCCAGTAGGACAAGATTCAGGTCATATCCGTCAATCGGTATTGGACCCTGTACCATCCTAAAGCCAAAATGGCCTTCAGGGGCTCCATGGAGTGGCCACCCCACGGCTCAAAGACAACCTGCCATTAAGAGAAAACCTCAATTAAAACTGCAAGGTCCTAGAAATGCTCAGAAATCCCATTACGTCCCTGCTGACCACCAGCAGGGCCAGCCTTCAGGTCTTCCTCCAGTCATGGGACCAGAGACCCTACCCACAGCTGCCGGGGACAGGTTTTCCCTGCACCTCCAAGGACGGCAAGCCATCTCCTCTGACCAGTGGCTCCTGCAATTGATCATGACAGCACACACACTGGAGTTCATGGAGATACCTCTTCCTTTGCCACCCAGGGTCTCACTACCCCCAGACCAAGCATTGGTCTTACGGACCGAACTCTATGCTTTGCTCTCAAAAAAGGCCATTGAACCAGTTCCCCTTTCTCAGAAGGGTGCAGGATTTTCCTCCCGCTTTTTCCTGGTTCCCAAAATGGACATGGGATTTATGGCCATTTTGGATCAGAGGTGCCTCACCCTCTACATCACACACCAAAAGTTCCGAATGAGTCCCTGACACTTCTCACTTTGCTGAATATGGGAGATTGGCTCTGCTCTCTGGATATGAAGGATGCATACCTTCACATCCTGATGCACCCGGCCCAGAGTTTCTCCATTTCATGTTTCAGGGTCATCATTACCAGTTCAGAGCCTTCCCTTTCAGCCTTTCTTCAGCAAAATGCCTAGCACTTGTTGCAGCAGCCCTCCACAGGGACAGCCTCTGTCATTCCTTACCTGGACTGGCTCCTGAAAGCACCCTCCAGCCAACTGCTGTTACTCGCACTTTATCGAACCCTGCAGTTCACCCAGGTGGGGATAGTGGTAAACTAGCCAAAATCCATAATGGACCCTACACAATGCCTCTAATATCTCAGAAGCTGTGCTGACACCTCCGTGGGGGAAGGCACATCTGCCCATAGCTCGAGCGGACGCCCAGACTGCTTTGGCACACAGATTAGAGTCCAACAGATTAGTGTCAGCACTACCTCCGCCTCCTGGGACATTTGGTGGCCAAAAATACTGACGGTCCCCAAAGCTAGGTTAAATATGGAGGGTCCCTCAAGAGTCCAATGGGACCAGCAGGACGACGATTTCGATGCCCCAGTCCTCATGTCTTCCCCAGCTCTTCGGGATCTACGGTGATGGAAGTCCAGAGACAACTTAATGCGAGGCATGCAGTTCCGTTCTGTCCAGAGTCTCATTCGGGCTACAGACGCCTCGACAGGGTGGGATGCTCATCTCCTACATGTCAGGTCCCAAGGATCTTGGGAGACCAGCGGAAGCCTGCCTTCACATCAATGTCTTGGGAGCGGAGGGCAGTTCTTTACGCCTTACAGGCATTAGAGACTCGCCTCACCCCGGCTGCATTCAAGTGCAAACAGTTCTATAGTGGTTCACTACCTAAACAAGCAAGGAGGCTCCTATTCCTACCCTCTCTGCAGAGAATCTGAGGGTTTGGTATTGGGCGATCCAGAGACGCATCTTCTGGCAGTACACATCCCAGGGGTGTCCAACACCCTGGCGGATGCCCAGAGTAGATACACTGCCCAGGCCCATGAGTGGGAAATCTCAGATGTTCTAAATGAAGTCTTCCACTTATGGGGCCGATCGGAGTTGGACCCATTTGCCCCTCCGCAAAACTGCCGCTTTACTGCTCTCGTGCGAGGTCCTGGAATTGTGTGGTGAGATGCACTCTCTTTCCTGGACAGGAAGAAGATTTCACTACACCTTCTCGCTCGTTCAGAGAGTACAACTCAAACTGATCCAGGATGGGACGTCAATGATTCTCAGTGCCTTTCTGGCCAAGACAGATTTGGTTCCCTCTACTTCTACAGCTCTCGTAACTAGATCCCGTGTATCTGCCAAATTTGCCGGGGTTTACTGTCCCAGGCACAAGGCTCCTTGCTACACCCGGACCTTTGCTCCCTCCATCTGCACACCTGGCTTCTGAGGATATAGTCCTGTTGCACTTCCAGGTGTCCCCAAAGGCGACAGAAGCTCTCCAGGCTGCTAGGAAGCTATCTACTTGGTCTTCCTATTCTATAAGGTGGAAAATGTTTCTCTAAGTGTCTACACTGTACTTGGATCCTTACGAGTGTTCCACTCAGCACATTAGATTTGCTCTCCTTGTCCGTCAGCCATTGCCACATTTCAATTACCTGTGGGCAACATCCCCCTGTCCCAGTTACCTTAGATTTGAACTATTTTAAACTGTATTCTGCACCTCCACCCCCCGCATCCGGGATCCAGTCCCTTTGTGGGATCTGAATTTTGTGCTTGAAAAATTGACTACGAGTCCATTTGAGCCTGCCAGCTCCCGCGACCCGTTTTTCTTGGAAAACTTTAGTTGCCATTATGTCAGGCAGACGTGTCTCAGAGTTGCATGCACTAATGTGCAAGCCTCCATATCTGAAATTTCATAATGAACAGATGTCTACGCACAAACTAGTCGTTTTTGCCAAATGTTTTCTGAATTTACTTTAAAAATCGGACCATTCAGTTACCAGTATAATTTGTGGAGCCTACGAATCCAGGGAAGCCCTGCTTCACACACTCAATGTGCACAGAACATTGAGCATCTACCCTCTCCACACTTCAGTTGCGAAAAACTGAGCAACTTTTTTCCTTTCACCCATGGAAACCAGGGCATGTTTCGAAGCAGTGCTTGTCCACACGGTTGGCCAACTGCATTACGTTTAGCTATGCAAAATACGAGAAACCTCTCACGGGGTTGTAAAACCCCATTCTACCAGAGGCATGGCTGCCTCTACGGCACGTTTCTACCTTGGATATTTGCGATGCCACCACGTGGTCTTCTGTACATACCTTCAAGCATTACAGTCTGAACACTGCTTCTAAGAAACAGACCGTTTTTGGACAGGCCGTCCTACAAGGCCTCCTGTCCCAAGTCCAAATGATTCGCTTCCTCCTCCCACTGTGTACAACTACTGCTTGGGAATCTTCCCAAATGTTATGACCTGCTGCAAGAGACTGTCTCAAATAAGACAGTACAGTTGCGTAACAACTTACCATAACAGATCTTTGAGCGCATCTCTTGCAGCATGTCATGCAGTCCCGCCCTCCTTCCCCCTTGCTGTTACTTCAGAAGGGTTCCTTGCTCCATTTATGACTCCACAAGCTGCTGCCTTAATTTCCCTCCTCTGTTCCCATTGGAGACCTAGGATGTTTTCACATTCGATCGCCAGGATGGAAAACTGAGGAGTAGCTGGAACGTCCCCCTTTATACCTGCCAGGTAGACACCATGTGGTAGTGCGGGGTGTCCTAGGATCGACTGCTGAGAAGTCATCCAGAGGAAATGACACCTGCAGCTTTAATCTCATGTGTTTTGACCTGCTGCAAGACATCTCTTGAAGATCTATTGTTACAGAAAGCTCTTACACAACTGCACTATCCTAACTGCCCGCCTCGGGTCCAGTTTAGGCAACAACTCCTCCTTGGGGTGAGAAGGATGCAGACAAAAGCATGGAAGGCAAATCTCTTGGTTCACATAAAAAGCTGTGGAGTTGGGATGAATGATGAAACAGTCCTAAGTACCACCTTGTCCTTATCCATAAGGTAAGGCTACTTATGAAACAAGGCCTAGAGTTCACTCGCTCTCCTGGCCGAGCACAGGGCCAAAAAAAAAGACCTTGTAGGACAACACATCCAGTGGCATGGATGACAATGGTTCGAAAGGCTCAACAGCATTCAGAACCAAGTCAAGATCCCATGGGGAAACTGGGTCGAAACAGATCAGCTCCTGCCAACCCCACGCCAAAAAAGGAAGCTCATGGTGGAAACCTGCCCTTTCAGCGTACTCAATGCAAGCCCTTTATCTACTCCTTCCTGAAGGAATTCCAGGATCTGAGCAATGGAGACCTTCAAAAGGTTCCTTTTTTTTGGGGCCAAAGAAAAAGGTAAATAAAATAGTACTGACTCTGGCTAAGCAGCCGAGGTAGAAATTTTTGTTATCGCCAGCAAGTTTCAACTACCCTTAGAGAAAAACCTAGTCTTAAGTCTCATTTTAGGAGCCAGGCCAAGAGTTGCATTGCACCTGGGTTTGGGTGGAGAATGGGGCCTTGCTACAGGAGGTCCCATCACACCTGAAGGCAGAAGGGTACTTGCTGGGCTAGGTTTACTAGATCAGAGAACCACAGTCTTCTTGGACAATGGAGGGGCTATCCGAAGAAAGCTTCCGCTGGAGTCTTATTTTTCTTAACTTTCTGGAGAAGAGGCAGTGGAGGAAAGGCATGTGTTCTGAAGGACCACACCCAAGTCAGAGAATCCACTACCTCTGCCTGAGGGCACAGATACTGAAGAATGTGTGGGTCTGAGCACTGTAGCTCGAAGCAAAGAGATCTGTGGCTGCCGAACAGACTGCTTAGCAACACGAACACCTCTGGGTTCAATTGCCACTCTCCGGGGTTAACAGTTTCGCGACTTAGTCAGTCCACCCGAATGTTTAATTCCCCCGCCAGATAAACTGCCGACAGAGAGAAGATTCTCCTTTGCCAACTCAGTCGAGTAGTTTGGAGATCTCCCGAAGTATTGCCCTGCTTTTTGTACCTCCTTGGTTGTTTAGATATGCCACTGTGACGGCACTGTTCAACCTCACATTCACTGCAGTGTTTCCTCAGTCTGGACTGAAACTGAAGCAGGGTTAAGTGAACCGCTTTTCTTGTAGTGACCACATCCGAGTGGGAAGTTGGTCCAGGACTGCCCCCTACACGTGCAGGCTTGCATCCATTGCGAGAATCACCTCTGGAGGCAATTCCAAAGGAACCCCGTGTATAGATTCTGCACATTCAGCTACCAACTCAGGGAGTGACAAAGCTGAGGGGTGAGGGGGATCCTGGCTTGGTAGTCCTCTGATGACTGGTCCCAGTAGCCCCATCTGAAGGGCACACATATGGAAACAGGCCCAGGGAACCAAGTCCATCGCTGCAGCTATAAGGGCTAGAATCCACAGCAGAGTGTGGGCAGACACAGAGGCCAGAGTCCTGAGCCACCATATCTCCAACAGCAACGTCTCCTCCCTGGAAGACTACACATGCCCACCTCCATGACGAAGATCGCCCCCAAGTGCCGCAAGGACTGAGATGGCTCAAAGGAGCTCTTCTCCCTGTTCACTATCCAGCCATGTAATTCCAGGATCTCTAGGGTCCTGGACACCGACCTCTTCACAAGAAGCATAGTCTGTGCTTGGATGAGCAAGTCGTCCAGATAAGGATAGACATGACAACCCTCCTGTCTCAGTGGAGCCACCAAAATCCAAGGCACTTCTGGTGGGACCAACAGTTGGGGATGTGGAGGTAAGCATCCGTCAGATCTAGCAAGGCTAAGAAGTTGAACAACCCAGATTATCAACCTCAGAGACTACACCTTTAATGTCTTGTGGCGCACAAACTTGTTCAGATGCTTCAGATTCAAAATGGGTCTGAACCCCAGGCTTCTTGGAACTACTTGGAGGGAGTAGAACCCTTGACCCTGCTCATTTGAGGAACCAGAACAGCAGCCCCAATTTGAATGAGATGGATCACAGTGTCTGGCGTTTTGTCACTTGCTATGAAACCAAGGACGGCAGAAAACGTTCCCTTGAGGGAGCAGTTAATTCTATGGCATAGCCCAGGTGAAGGATTTCCAGAACCCAGATGTCCGACGGTGTTTGGGCCCATCTTGGAAAAAATTCCCGTAATCTTCCACCAGGGGGAAGAGATGGGCCTTCGTATCTTCACTGTGCGGTACCAGTCCTTTGTGCTGGTCCTCCTCCGCAGCACCTGGGAAGGAATCCTCTATTGCCTGAACAGGTACCTCTGTTACTTTTGGTACTTAAATTCTGAAAAAGGGTGATACCCTCCCCGGAACGGTCTCTGACCATCGTCCTGGTCTCATTGAGGAGCTGTGGCCTTGCGCTGCCGTTTGGACACTCTGAGGTAGCCCTTCTTACCTTGCAAGATAGAATTCAGACCAGAACCAAACAAACTGCTTTCAAAAGCAAGGCTAAACTGTTTCATCTTTGAAGACTGATCAGCAGATCAATATCAGAGCCACACAGCCCTCATGACCAACGCAGTGTGGTAGGCCGAGCAGGCCGACAAGTGTAAATTGTTCACTGTGGAATCCCAAAAGGAGGATGCCATGGCCACCAAATGAAAAACACTCTTACCCTCCAAATCAGAGGGAAGTAGTCCGTCAGCATAGTGACGGAGAGGTTTAAGGCTCTGGCTACAATAAATGAAACATAGGAGGTACAAATGTTTGCGCCTAAAGCGGTGAAAGCCCTCCTGCATGAGGTATCAGTGTCTCCCTCCACTGGAATGGTGGTGTTTTATAGAATTTTAAACAGCCTTGTCTGCTGGAGGGTCCCACTTGTGAGACCTTCTCCCCCCCCCCCCCAAAAAAAGGTGTCTCCTATATGGACTGCTTCTCAAACTGTAAAGATCTACATGCCTCAACTATTAAGACACGAGGACTTATCAAAGAGGAGTGGAATCGGTATCTTGGTCTTTGGCTCTGTCCACTCTCCCTCCTCCTCAAAGTAATTTTCTTAAGGAAAGGAGTTTCCACAAGATCCCCATAATCATCATCCTGGCCTTCCAATGGGTCAGGATCAGGATCTGCCTGCATGTCAGATTCTGCAGCCTGCTCCGTCACACCTGAACTTGCCTGTGTGGGCCCCCCCAACCTGAGGGGTCTGGTTTGGGGTCAGATGCATCTGCTGGGATGCCCTACAGAACATACATCTCAAAAGCTCTCTGAAGAGCAAACAGGCCCCCCCCCCCTTTTGTAGACAATTCTGCTTTGCCACTGCCAAACGACGGACCAGGTGCCCCCCAACATCGGAACCATGGAAATATTATGCTGGGCAACACAATGAGGACAATATGCACCCAGGGAAAGGGCCTCATCACCCTTCTGCAGGTTGTACTTGGTTTCATGATGTATGGTCTCCTGAAAGCTGAAACGGTCTTTAAGATAGCTGCTCCACCACTGAAAACCTGTGATGGCCGGGCGGCCAAACAAACACAGATTTTTAACTATTGTGAAGTTCCACAAACTGACAGCCAACTTTAAAGCATTCCAGCAGCTTTAAAAGCTGTGGCAGAGTGTGCACTCATGCTGCAGACTCGTGGGGCATGAGTGCACCTGAGAAACTGCGCGTGGCACTGCATCCTCCCCCCCCCCACTGGCAGGAAACTAACGAAGTATGTGCCCAGCCCTAATGGCAGCTGTGCCACTGGGAAATAAAAAAAAAAAAAAAAGATTAAGGCAAGAAAAAAAAAAAAACTCCCCAAGTTGGCAATCACAAAATTTATGGCAGATCAGTAAAACCCACAAACAAAAAAAAAAAAAACACCACACACAAGCTGGGGAGTGGAGGGGGACAAGGTAACAGGCGCTAAAGAGTGACCCCTCTCGGCCCCTACACCCCCAAGAAATAAATCCATACCTACCTGAGGCACCTTTTTTCTTAACGATTGTAACAAGAGTCCATAGAAAACAACCTAGCAAGGCAGAAGTGGCTCCCAATCCACACAGGGAGTGAGAAATAAGGCAGGGCATTCAATTTTAAAGCCCCAACAGGCACAATTTAAATTTAGGGGTGCTCCCCGAAGCAGGAAGCCCCAACCTGCAAAGCAGAATTGCTGCCCCAACTGAAGTCTTGAATCTTGACTTCTTCAGAGAATAGAAAAATAGCTCTGTCCCCTTTGAATAGCACAGTGTAAGTGGGGAGTTGCTGTTAGTGCATGGAATCCTCAGGTGCCCAACACCGAGTCTTGAGCTGTGCCATTTCACTGGTAAGGGTGGACTATACCCATTTGTAATGATTACCCCACTGACAATGTAGCGCGCTACAGAAACAAAAAAGTACAAAAAATATTTCTTTCACATCACTGGTCATTTCTGGGGAAATCAGGACTATAAACAAAGCCCCAGGAATTCTGAGATTGCAGAATTTTCATTATGCTGCAGAATTCATTGTTTTTGGTGAATTTTCATTCATATATACAGTTTTTCCACAGTGAGAGAATCCCGTACCCTCATCTTGTTTATACTGAAACCCCTCCTCCATGCATGGCAGGTGATGTCATCTTTGACATCACATAATATTTTAGCCAATGGCAGGACTGCATTCTGCCACAGAAATGAATAAATCATTCCACAGAAATCAGAAAATGCTGCCGCAGAACTCTAGGGGCCCCCGACTATAAACAACCTTAGAATGTTGGCACCAAATTGCCTCAGGAATGATCTAGTCAGAACTGTATACCATCTGCTTAGCTAATTAACACATACACCACTCCACCCAAATTTAACTACTGTATGCCAAAACGTGCTCCAAGCATCCAGCATGCCAAACAGAGGATGCCATCCAGCATTTATTTAGTTTTTGTTAACCAAGTAGGTGCACTAGACAAATCTTACCTATTTTCAGGCACGACCCGGGGGAGGGGGATACAGATGAATGCCAACTGACCTTGAACCAGATTAAGCTGTTGGTGGTCTTTTTAGTGAATGAGGGAAATTTGGCCAGGACACCGGGGAAATTCCCCTACTCTTTTCGATAAGTGCCATGGGATCTTAACATCCACCTGAACTACCACCAGTCCAGGCAGATGGGACCTCGGTTAACGACTCATCCGAAAAGACAGCACCTCAGATGTGCAGCACCCTCTCATGCTGCACTACAGTGTCAGTACTGGGATATTAACCCAAGTGCCAGATGTGGGAACTGAACCCACAGCCTTCTGATCTCCCGGCCTCAGAGGCAAGTGTGCTACCTACTGAGCCACTGACACCGACATAGCAAAGCAGATAATGCTGCAAGAAACGTTTACTGTAATGCAAATCAGATCGATTAGTAGCCCAAATGATTAAAAGTTGTACTTCGGAAACCAGTACCAGAAAGAAATTTGCTGGAGCATCCACATCTAAATTCCAGAACTGGTCTGATGCTTAATAATCCAGGGGTGCTCTTACAAGTTACACACCGAAACCTGAAGCAAAATATTACCTCGGAGATCAGGTCTGCTGCTAACAGAGGTGAACTGACCGGGGCCATCTCTGTTGATCTCAAAAAGCCGTTGATCGGGTTGACCGCACATTACTGTGCTCCTCTCTCCTGTCACTTGGCTTCTCCTCCCCAGCTCTTGTATGGATCAGTAATCACCTCACGGGCAGGCATCAGTACACCAAATTCAACAAGGTCCTGTCTGAGCCTGCCCAGGTTAACTGCAGTCCCCAGGGCTTTGTCCTGGGACTCTCTTATTCTCTCTCTTCATAAATGAGCTACCCTTGGCTCCGGCTCTAGGGTCCTCAGTGCTGTATGCAGACAACCTAGTCATCATGGCCAAATCCCAGGACATCGCCACCATTAACACAAAACTAAACTCTGACTTCAACCACATCCAAACTTGGTTGCAGGACCATAAACTTATTAACCTACGGAAGACAGGCCATGCTATTTGGCTCAGCAGCTAAGTTAAAAGCCGCCCCGGATTCACTACAGATCTCTGGGGCTGATGGGTCACCGCTGACTGTCGCAGGCTCTGTCAAGTCCCCGGGCGTAACCCTTGACTCGCTGCTTGATATGAACCTGCACATATGAAATACATGCAAGGCCTCAAACTGCAAGCTGGGTCAGGCTTACAGAGAAAAAAAGCTGTCTAATTCCAGCTGCCCGCCTTGCTCTAGCCAGGGAGTCCTCCTACCCACGCTTTGCTACGGACTAATCACCTTTGCCCACGTTGCAAAAACTAGTCTAGTAAAGTGGGAATCAACGACATAGCCGCTTTTGCGCCTCAGCCCGCCACCCTCACTCACCGCTGTGAGCTTTTACACCCGCTTGAGTGGCTCCCACCGAAACTCACCGTTTTATGTCGTGGGCAACTTCACCGACAATATTGTCAGAACTGCCACCCCTCAAAACCTTGCTGAGACCCTTGTTCTTTTCACCTCCCACAACCTGCGATCCAGCTCCCATGCCCTCCTGGTACCTAAACCCGCACACAAATGGGTGATCGGGCCTTCGCTATGTGATGAGCCCAGGGGTTGGAACTCTCTTCCAACTAGCGCTCGCTCCTCTCCCTCGCACCAGAGCTTTAAAGCCTCCTTCTGGGGTTCTCAAACCGGCTGTCACCTGTCTCTGCACTAGACAAACCCTCTCAGCCCGAGATGCCCCAACTAACTGAAATGCTACCTAAACATTACGACTTGGGCAGAGCACAACTGTGCTCATACTCTTCCTGTTCTCACAGCATATATAAAAAATGGACCATTTAGGCCCACCGGCAAAACAGGGTGAGCACTGTAATTGTGCACTCCTTTCTCTTGCACTGGGCCCACTCTATCCCAACTGCGGCAACTCCTTATTCTAACTGCTAGCCTTACAACTTGCTGCCTGGAGCGATGAATTCACACTGCACTTCCTACTGACTGCAATGTTTAATACTGTATTGTAATACCGGTTTTTGGTATTGTCTTACAATATTCCTGTGTTCTGGTCACTTTATATTAACTCTTCACTACTATTTGCCTGACGAAATCTGATGCTTGTAAAGTCCCTGTTGTGCTAATTCTATGTAATGTAATCCTCCACTTGTATTTGCCTGATATTCACATATGTACCTTGTAATCGCCCGGGTCGCACCTGAAAATAGGCACTTGGCTGTCTAGTGTGCTTACCCGGTTAACAAAAGCAAATAAATAAAACACAAATGTAATGCAAACATTTTGAAATATTTTAATCTAAATGAACTGCATGCAAGGTCAGCACATCAAGTAGAACAAAAGATCCTTAATGATGAAATCGTTCTAACTTGTTTCAGCTTGTCCTGCAATACGAGTTTATCTATACATAAATTATTTTTTCAATATGTCAGTGTCACATCTTGCTAAAGTCTAATGCTGGTTAATAATCCAGCCTTTAATTATACTTCATTTTAAATAAAAGTCATTAACATAAAAGTGCATTATGTTTTAGAATGATTGAAATTCATAAAATGCAGAATAAACGTTCACACACTAGACGTCACATGCATTAATGATCATCACGTGTTAATCTCTGCGGTGTCGGACCACCCTTGTAGTAACATTTGAAATAAATGTATGCCAGCTCTGACACTATTGCTGGACCTGTTGTATTACCCCGTACTGTACATTTCCTGCTGTATTTTCTATGTAACCCCCAGTTCGCATCTGGAAACGAGCGGCCCCCGCTCAGCATGCCTGCCTGGTTAATCTCTTAAATAATCTGGTTACAGCAATAAAAGTTATTAAAATGCAAGAAAGAATTCATATAATGGACATTTAGTGTACTAATAACTGGAAACGGTAGGTATAATATACCACGCAGACTTTGGCCCTGACCACATTGACCTGCATATTCAAAAGGTTTTCATTTTCTGTGCTTGAGAACAATTGTCGGCGTGTTCACACTGCACTCAGACACTGTGCTTGCCCTCTCGAGTTCCCAATCTGTAACCGTGCTTGCCCCCTTGAGTTCCCAAACCATGTCTGTCTGAAACCATGCTAACCCTGCTCCTATCAGGGTTTTAACATGGTTTTAAAACATGGTTCTTAGCAAGGTTTTACTCTGCTACGTTTGCAGGTCTTGTGACATTACTGACCGCTGGTAACGTTACAAGACTGCAAGTGTGGACAAGGTCAAATAGCGCCAGGTTGCATTTAACAGAAAATACATTAGGCATAAAGCAATGCAATTCACAAGGAGAAACGCACTGCTATATCCACTGCATGAAACATTTCTTAGCAAGGTGGGACCAATCCTCGTTTTTGGCTTCCTCAACCCCGGACTTCATTTCCCACAGTCAATACCTCCCATCATTTTACATCAACACTACATTCCTTTTGGATGGACACCAAATTACATTTCAGATCAAACTAAATTCAGAAACAAATGAGGTTAAAACATTTACATCAGTATTTTATGCTGTGAATATTAAGCCAAATACAAAAGTGGCACACTAATTTATCTGCATTTTTGAAGGGCGCTTGACTTCTGATCTTTTTGTTGAAGGTGACAATGGGCAAATATGGTAACCTTCAAAATAATCTTTTCATTTAAAAAGAAAATCCAAAACAGGTTCAGATATGCAAAGTATAATCCTTAGGCTGCCAGAAAATTTAGAACGTATAGGTTTTTAGGAAAGTGCAAGAGGCTACTAGCTCCTGCACAAAAGTAGGGCGAAAGCATGGTAGAACCAGCAAGCCATGTTGATTGACAAGGGAGGTGCGGGAGGCAGAGAGGGGGGAAAAAAGGCTGCCTACGAACATTTTAAGCACTCAAGGGGAGGATAAGGAGCAAGAGGAGTATGAACTAATGGCCGTTAGGGTCACCAGAGTGGTGAGGGGAGGCAAGGCAGGGATGGAGCAAAACCTGACTATGGATATTGTGGGGGGGAGAGGGGGGTGATTCTACAGACACAAAAAGAGAAGAGAAAAGTGAGGACACACACACCAGCAGGATTAAGACTGTGGGGGGAGAGAAAAGATGAGCTCAGGAAGCAGGGGAACAAGCAGAGGTGCTAAATGAGTACTCTGCCTCGATCTTTAGAGGGAGACAGGGGATCCCTACAGCCTGATGGAAGGGAAGAGGAGCCAACAAAATAGAGGTCAGTCTGACCAGAGAACTGAAAGAGGCTAGGGTAGAGGCTAGGCCAGACCCAAAAGGTGGGGCAGTTGCATTAGGGTGAGGACTGGGGGAGAAGAGAAATTACAGTGGATAGGGTGAGGGAGGCCCTTCGGAAGCTAAACACTGATAAGGCGCCGGGGCCAGACGGACTACATCCGAGGATTATGAAGGAATGGGCAGAGGAGTTGGCAGCTCCACTGGCTGCACTCTAACACCTCTCTGCAGACAAGATGGGTGCCCCAAGACCAGAGGGTGGCTCATGTAGTGCCTATCCACAAAGGGCGGTCTAGAGAGGAGATTGGGAATAATAGGCCTGTCAGCCTAATGTCTGTGATAAACAAAGTAATGGAGGGCATCATCAAGGAGAGGCTTGGGAGGCAGCTGGAAAGGTTAGGGCACCAGGATGATAAACAGTATGGCTTCGTCCCAAGGAGATTGTGTCAGACCAACCTTGTAGAGTTTTATGACTGGGTGACGGGGGCCCTGGACAGACATAAGCTGGCGGACGTCATATCTAGATTTCAGCAAGGAGTTTGATTCAGTACCCCATAGAAACACAGAAACAGACTTTGACGGCAGATAAGGACCACTTGGCCCACCCAGTCTGCCCATTTCCCTACCTACTGGATAAGCTGCAGATTCTAGTTAACCAACAGCCTATTTCCTGCAACCCCCCACTATAATTGCCTTATGTCTGTCCCATGCATGTTTGAATTCCTCCACTGTTTTAGACCCCACAACCTCTCCAGGAAGGCGGTTCCATGCGCCCACCACCCTCCCGTGAAAAGAATTTCCTCACATTACCCCGAGTCATTCCCTCTAACTTTAAATTGTGCCCCTTGTTCTTACACATCTCTTTTTCTGAAAGATGCTACCCTCCTGGACTTTGATTCCTTTGAGGTACTTTTTAAAGTTTCTATCATGTCCCCCTGTCCCTCCTTTCATCAAGGGTATACATATTAAGCTCTCTCAGTCTCTCTTCATATGGTTTCTGATGTAGACTCTGCACCATTTTAGTTGCCCTCCTCTGGACTGCTTCCATCCTGTCTATGTCCTTATGAGATGAGGTCTCCAAAACTGCACGCAGTACTCCAGATGGGGTCTCACCAACTGTCTGTACAGAAGGATAACCACTTCCTTTTTCTACTTGTGATGCCCCTCCCTATGCATCCCAGTATCCCCTGGCTTTCCCTACTGACTTCTCACATTGCATACCCACCTTTAGGTCATCTGATATGACTACCCCAAGTCCAGTTTCATTTTTTGTTGTTGTTAGTACCTCCTGCTATTGTGTACTCTTCTCCTGGATTTTTATTTCCCAGGTGCATTACTTTGCACTTCTTTGCATTGAATCTAAGTTGCCATGTGTCTGACCATTCCTCCAACCTTGCCAAGTCCTTTCTCATCCTTTCTACCCCCCCCTTGTGTATCAACTCTGTTACAGATCTTTGTGTCATCTGCAAAGAGGTATACCTTTCCTTCCAGACCCTCTGCAATGTCACCTATAAAGACACTAAAGAGGACTGGACCCAGTACTGAGCCCTGAGGTACTCCACTAGTAACCCCCCTTTCTTCAGAATGTGTTCCATCTACTATTGCCTTTTGTGTCCTGTTGTGCAGCCAGTTTTTCACTAGGGTACCACCCTGGGACCCACTCCCAGGCTGGCTAACTTGATTATTAATCTTGTGCAGACTGTGTCAAATGCCTTGCTAAAGTCTAGGTAGGCCATATCCACAGCCCCTCCTGGTCTATTACTTTGGTCACCAGTCAAAGAAATCTATTAGATTTGTCTGACATGACCTTCCTGCTGTGAATCCATGCTGCTTTGGGTCCAGTGCCCCCTGGCCTCTAGGTACTCAATTCTTTCTTTCAGAAGTGATTCCATAATTTTCCCACCACTGAGGTCAAACTAACAGGTCTGTAGTTTCCTGCTTCTGCCTTGCTCCCACTTTTGTGAAGGGGAATCACATCTGCCCTCCTCCAGTCCTCAAGTACCACCCCATCTTCCCATGATTTGTTAAAAAGTGTGGTTAGTGGTGTCACTAGGTCCTCCCTTAGCTCTTTTAGGATTCTAGGGTGAATCCCATCAGGCCCCATTGCTTTGTCCACCTTGAGTTTTAGAAGTTCTTTCAGTACTCTTCTTTAAATGGACTGGTATCAACCCACTATCCAGAGTGCTTCTACTGTTTGGTTTAGGTAACTCCTCCTCTTTTGTGAATACTGAGCAAAAGTATTCATTATCTTTGCCTTTTCACTGTCTCCCTCTGCCCACCTCCCCTCTCCTTTATTAATCTTCCCTATCCCTCCCTTAACCTTTCTATGTTCCCTAATGTACCTATGAAAGGTTTTATCCCCCTTCTTAACTGAGTTGGCTATCCTTTCCTTGGTTTGGGCCTTTGCTTTTCTGACTGCCTTCCCCACTTCTTTCTGCTTTAATTGATACAGTTCCCGGTCGTGCTGTCTGTGATTCCTTATACTTTTTGAATGCAGCCTTTTTCTCCTTAACCTTCCCTGACACTTCTTTTGGGAGCCATAGTGATTTTTTATTCCGCTCTGTTTTCTTTATTTGTTTCACACAAAGGCTTATTGCCTCCATGATGGCAGTTTTGATTTTTCTCCATTGTTCTTCCACCCCTCCTTTCTGGCCATTTGCTAATGCATTCCTCAGGTATTTACCCATTTTGCCAAAGTCAGCCCTTCTAAAGTCCAGTATCCTTGTATTTGTATGGCTTGTCTCCATGGTTGTGTTTATTGTGAAGCACACTGTGCAGTGGTCGCTTGTTCCCAGGTGTCTACTGGCTTCTAAGTTTGTGATCCTCTCTCCATTTGAGAGTACCAGGTCTAATACTGCTCCCTCCCGAGTGGGTTCCACCACTAGCTGTCTAAGGCATGCTCCCTGTAGGGCATCAAGAAATAGAGGTTACTCACCTGTAACAGGAGTTCTAGGAATGGTATATGTTGTTCATCCACACTCATTGGCAGGTATCCTTGCTGCTTTAAATCTTGCCGGAAGGTCTTCAAGCTTGCTCCCCCACCCACCGGGTGGTATAACTCGGCTCCGCCCATGCGCCAGATCTGGCCGCTGGAAGCTCAGGTGTGCGTCGGCCGGGAGGTCGGTGGTAATGTAGGATGAACACACATATCCATTCCTAGAACTCCTGTTACAGGTGAGTAACCTGTATTTCTAGGGACATGGATATGTTGTTCATCCACACTCATTGGCAGACTCCAGCAGTTCTCCGGGAGGAGGGAGGCAAGACGACACCTCAATACTTACTTGGGAAAGAGACTGGAGAACCGAGGCCCCAAACCAGCATCCCGGCGTGACTCAAGGTCGATGTGGTAATGGGTAATGAAGGTGTTTGCTGACTTCAGGTAGCAGCCCTGCAGATTTCTGGATAGGGACGTCCCTGGAAGCAGCCACCGTTGCAGCAGTATGGCGGTAGAATGAGTCTTATCCTCTGGGAGGCTCCATGCCCACCAACTTATAGCAGAGATCTATTGCAGGAGGTTACCCACCTGCTTATCGTCCGCTTGGCTGCAGGTCTGCCAGATGCGGCTTCAGCGTAGGTGACAAACAGCTGGCTAACCTCTCCCCGACTCCAGCCGTGGCGCCTCCTTATAATAAGCGAGCGCCTTCTAGGGTCCAGAGTATGGAGCCTATATTCGACCTCCGAGGTGTGATTGGGTAGAACACCTGCAGAGTCAACACCTGGTTAAGGTGAAACTCCTACACCACCTTCGAAGGAATTTCGGTGGGGCGAGGACAACCTTGTCCCTGTGGAAGACCAGGTAAGAGACTGATGGAAAGCGCCTGAGCTTCCTCCCATCCTTCTGGCTGACGTGATAGCCACCAAGAAGGCGGTCTCCACGACAAGGTGAGAGAGCACACCTGTGCATAGGTTCGAATGGCTTGCCCATGAGCTTTGCCAGTACCAGCAGTAGATCCCACGGAGGTGGGGTTCCCGCACTGAGGGAAATGTGATCAAGGCCTTGAAAAGCGCCAGACCACCTTCTCCTGCGCCACCGACTGCTTCCCGCCCGCGCCTGGTAAGCAGAGATGGCTGCCAGGTGCACCCTTAGGTCGCCGACCAAGCCCTTGACTAGAAAGGGACCATAAATAGTCCAAGATGCTTGCCAAGGAACAGGAGGAAGGGTCCAAGCCCTTGTTCTGACACCAAATGGAAAACCTTTTCCATTTGAAGGCATAGCATTTTCTGGTCGACTTACGGGACGCTCAACTACATTGAGGACCTCGCCGGAAAGACCCAAGGCCTGGAACTCCTAGCAGCCAGGAACCAGCCGGTCAGGTGCAGGGATTGAAGGTCCGAATGGAACACCTTCCCTGATTGACTGAGAGCAGGTCCGGCGAGCTGGAAGCTGCCGCGAGTCCTGGAGCTGAGACTGAGGAGATCTGGTACCAGAACTGGCGAGGCCAGTCTGGGGCTATCAAATCACCTGCGCCTTGTCCTCCTCGCCTTGAGAAGCACCTTGTGGATCAAGGGAAATGGGGGAAAGGCGAAAGAGGCCCGGGTCCACTGCCTCGAGAAGGCATCCCCTGCAGCGAGCCCCTGCTGAGGGGCGGCATGGAACAGACTCAGCTGCGCTCTCCTGGAGGCAAACAGGTCCACCTGAGGTGTGCCCCAATGGGAGAACAGATGCTGTACTACCTCCGGCAGGAGAGACCACTCGTGGGATGCAGCCCCTATCCGGCTCAGGGCATCGGCCAGGGTGTTGGAGGCTCCTGCCACGTGAATGGCTAGGAGATCCGCCTCCAGGCTGCGCACGAGTGACCAAATGCGGAGAGCTTCCTTGCATAGAAGCATGGAGCGCGTCCCGCCCTGGCGGTTTAGATAGTACATGGTCGTGGTATTGTCCGTCTGGACTCGGACCACTTGACCCCGGAGGAACGGAGCAAAGGCGGTGAGAGCTAGGTGGACCGCTTGGAGCTCCAGCAGGTTGATGTGGCATCGGGACTTCCAGGGGACCAGAGGCCATGACCCGTGTTCCCCAGATGGGCACCCCAACCCATCAGAGAGGCATCGGTCGAAGAGAGACAGTCGGCTCGGGCGACGAACGGGATGCCCTCCTGCAAATGATCTGGAACGTCCACCACTGGAGAGCTGCCCATCCCCGTGTGTCACCGACATGCTGGTCCAAAGGATCGCAGCGCCAGACCACTGGCTGGCCAGTCCCCACTGGAAGGGGACGATGTTCCAGCGGCCCAACGGACCACGCTGGTGCAGGCCGCCATGAGACCCAGGAGGCGCAGGAAGTCCCGGTCAGGGCGCAATTGCCCAACCAGAAATGATCGGGCAAAGGAGGAAAGAACCTCGGCCCTGTCCGCCGGGAGCCGCGCTCTGGCTCGAAGAGAGTCGAGCTGCGCCTGATGAATAGAATCACCTGCTTGGCTCGAGTCTGACTTGGCTTCTGATAAGGAGGCCCAGTTGAGAGCAGACCCAGAGGGCCAGATCTCTGGACCACCCGCTCCTTCCTGGAGGGAGCTGCTATCAGCCAGTCGTCCAGGTAAGGGCAGCACCCGGACCCTCGGGCGCCAAGAGGAATGCTGTCACCACTGCCATGCATTTGGTGAAGACCCTGGAGCTGGAGACAAGCCAAGGGCATGGCTTGAACTCGAAGAGGGATCCTTCCGCTGAAGCAAAGGAATCTCTGGTGAGACGGACGGATAGGACGTGAAAACGCTGTCCTGCAAGTCCAGAGAGCAGAACCACACGCCGCGCTCCAAGGATGGTATTATCTGAACCAGAGTGACCATCCTGAAGGTTCGAGACCTTAGGAACTTGTTTAGGTCGAGAATGGAGCGCCAGCCCCCCGTCCGCTTCGGAACCAGGAAGTACCTGGACACAAACCCTGGGTCTGAAGGAGGGTCCACCACCTCTCTTATCACCTCCTTCTGGAGGAGGAGAGCGATGTCGGCTCGACGAGCTGCCAGTGAGGCTGGGGATCCCGAAGCCCCCCGAGGGGCGACGGCTCTGAAGGGTGGTGCCTGCTCGAATTCCAGAGGCAGGTCTCTTCCCACCACCTCCAAAGACCCACCTGTCCGTGGTAACAGCGGACCAGGCGGAACGGAAGTGCTGGAGCCGCCTCCCACGGGGACCCAGGGTAAGGTGACGGGAATGGGGGCGACACCCCTCAGCCCGTCACTGGGCAGGCTTGGAGGAGGGACCGGCCGAGGGACCTCCTGGGCCTTTTCCTCCCTGCCTCCTGTTAGAGGAAGCCGGCGGCTTGGGTTTGGGATGCCAAGGCCGAGCCTGCTGGCCCTGACGTTGCTGGGCCGGGCGCGCCGGGGGCACAGAAGGACGAAAGGGCTTAGGCTGTGGCTTGCGGCCTTTGTCCTTCTGAGCGGAAGAGACAGAGTCCAAGGTAGCATTGGACTTCTCGATCCTCTGCAGGTGACCTTCCATCCCAGGGCCGAAGAGGTCAGTCCCCAAAAAGGGAACATCCGCCAACTTGTGCTGGGTATCCGAAGTAAAGGTGGATATCCTCAGCCAAGCCCGCCGACGCATAGCCACTGCGGCCGCCACCGATCTGGCACATGAGTCCCCTATATCCAAAGCAGTCTGGAGCTGCTGTTTGGCCACTGCCCTGGTCCCGCACCTGCTTGACCGTAGTCTGCAGATCGGCGGGAAGATGAGGGATGACCTCATCCAGGGAGCCCAACAGGGCATGAGAAAAATGTGCCATGAGGACGGCCGAACTGGCCTGACGTAAGGCCGAGAGAGGACGAGCGAGACTTTTCGCCCGACATAGTCCAATTTCTTGGACTCCTTGTCAGGAGGTTTGTCCACATCCTTGGCGCTAGCGGGCGCGCCGAAAACGCTGTCGTAACCAACCCCTCAGCAGAGGGTGTTCCAAAACCGGACAAGGAACCGGTAGGGACCGTGATACTTCCTGGCCATCCTGGCCGAAGGCGCAGGGCAGGAAGCAGGGCGCTGCCAAAGCTCCAGTGCCGGACCCACTATGGCCTCGGCCACCGGAAAGGCCTCCGTCGGAGAATCCCCTCGGTCCAGAATCTCCGTGAGGGGATACCTGGCCGGTTTGGAAACGGGTTCGAGCTCCATCCCGGTGGACTCCGAGATGAGCCGAAGCAGTCCTAGGAAGGACGACGGGCTATCGTCCATTAACTGACCTCCTGAAGACTCCCAAGTCCAGTCGCTTGAGAAAAAAGAGGAATCATCTTCGACTCGGAAGAGTCCTCAAGAGCTGCCTCTGGCCTGAGCCACCCTTCACCTGCCGAGGTCGGTCGGGAGTGAGGGTAACTGACAGCCGATGGGGTAGACCCTTAGCCGACCGAGAATCCTTGGTCGGAGCCCCAATTGGTGGCTGTGGAGGCGGAGGTTCCACCGGAATCGGTGGAGCAGCTGGTTTTGGCCGAACCACCGGCCTGGGTATAGGCTCCTCGGATAAGTCGAGGGGTTGTGTCGGCCGCTCCGGTGACAGCCACTTAATGGCTGGGGAAGGCGACGGGGTCGGCTTACTCCCGGCCAGGAGGAGCTGTTGCAACATAAGGTCCTCGTACCGTCGACGTAATTTACGCCGAAGCCTCCCCTCAACTCCTCCCGGGGAACCGGGAGAGGGAATCTCGCTGCTAAAGGCGACAAGCTCGTCTAATGGGTCGAGAAAATCTCACTTCATCGGTGGGAGTCTCGGTCAACTGACCTGACGGGGACACCGTGAGGCCAGTGGCCGGCCGAGCGTCGACCGAGCCGACGTGCCCGGGAGAGGGACCTTTCCGCCTCCAAGAGCGCCGACGGAGGGACTTACCCTGTCCTCTTTTGGACCGAGAATAAGGTCCCGAGACGAGGCCCTTCTCCTTAGTGGAGAGGGACAGACAAAGCTCCTTAAAGGAAGCCGGTAAGAAGAGCCCAGAGAGAGCGGATAAATGCCGCCGAGGAAGATACGGCCCCGCCTCCTCTTCGAGGGCTACCATCCGCCTGGTGCTGATCCGCCGAGGCCGCCGCCGGACACCGCCAACCGGGCCTCCTTGGACTTCACCGAGGAAACGCCGGACGCCCAGTTGCAATCGGGCAGCACGGTCTCGAGGACGAGGCCGAGAAAGATGAGCACAGGTCGCAAGCCCCGCGGGTCGTGCTCAAGGCCTAAGCAGTAGACACACGTGGAGTGTGGATCCGTCCGAGACATCTTCTGCCCGCATGGGCATCTCCGAAATCCGGGAGTCGATTTGTCCATCGCAGCCGCGAGGGATAGAAGACTGAAGTCTTTTTCGCAAAATTTATTTTAAATCCGCAATCGGAGAAATAGGAACCAGTCTCAAACGCAGAGCGTTAAGGAGGGAACCTGAGCTTCCAAGTGGTAAGGAAGATCTGGCGTCATGGGGCGGAGCTGAGAGTTATACCACCCGGGTGGGTGGGAGGAGCAAGCTTGAAGACCTTCCGGCAAGATTTAAAGCGGCAAGGATACCTGCCAATGAGTGTGGATGAACAACATATCCATGTCCCTAGAATGACCCTGCTCTTGGATGTGGCTGCAGTCCATGTTGCCCAGTTAACATCTGGCATATTCAGGTCCCCCATCAACAGTATCCCCCCTTTTTCAGCCATTTTGAGAATGTCCTCTATCATTTTCTTGTCCATTTCTTCCCCTTGAGACGGGGGTCTGTATACAACCACTGTGCGGATTGTGATGCCATTCCCTGTCTCCAATGTGACCCAGAGTTCCTTTTGTCCTCCCCCTTTACCTTTTAGTTCTGTTACTTTGATCCCTTCCCTTATGTAGAGAGTTACTCCACCTCCTCTTTTACCCTCCCTGTCCCTTCTGTAGATTGTGTACCCTGGTATGTTGACATCCCAGTCATGGTTCTCCGTGTACCATGTTTCTGTGACTGCCACAATATCCAAGTGTTCCACTTCCATCAGGGCTACTAGCTCTGGAAGCTTGTTTCCCAGACTACGGGCATTGGTACTCATTGCCCTCCATTTAAGGTTGGCTTTATCCTTTTTTACCCCATCCCTGCTCTTATTGCCCTTGTCCATTTTTCCATTTCCTCCTGTCCTGCCCTCTGCCCAGCTCTGTACCTCAGTGTTTACCCTACTACCTGCCATGCTTTGCGGGGGGAGGCTTGAATTTTCCTGTTTCCTATCAGCAGCTTCCCCCTTGGCTAGTTTAAAAGCTTGTCAAGGAAGCCTTTAAACCTGTCACCTAGGAGCGTGTTTCCCTTCCTGGACAGAGGCAGACCATCATGCCAGTATAGACCTTCATCTCTCCAGGTGGACCCCAGTCCCCAATGAAGCCAAAGCCCTGTGCTCTGCACCAGTTTTGCAACCATTCATTAAACCGCATGGTGTGCAGTACCCTAGCCTCACCCCTGCCATGGACTGGCAGCACCTCTGAGAAGGTTACCGTGCTTGCTACCTGTCTGAGGCCCCTCCCCAACTCCACAAATTTATCCTGCACTGATCTCATGCCTAGCTAGGTTATTTGTCCCGAGGTGGACTATGATATCTAGTTTCCTCTCCTGTGATGCTGCTTCTGCAATCCTGAGGATTTGCTTCCTGTCCCTCCAAGCCATGGCACCAGGCAGGCACCTTACTTCCCTCTCCTCTCCCTTCCCCAGGTCTACACCCCTAACAACCGAGTCCCCTATCAGAAGCTGTTTCTTTCCCTTGTGTTGTCCCTTGCCACTCTTTTGTGGGTCTCCCTTGTGGATGTCCCTAGCATTCTTCTTGGTCTCCAATGAGGGTGTCATCATAGAGGACCCTTGATTTGCCAGACCGACATATGATGTCTAGAGGTGCAACTCGGGGGCTACGCCTCTGTTCCACCACCCTCACCCTCCCAGAACCTACTGTGGTCCATCTGCCCTTCACACATGGCAACCTCTGAGGCAGTGGTTGTGGAACTGGTGCTCTTTGGGTGGGGGAGTCCTCCTTAGTCCTTGCCAGTTCAGCCTGGAGGTGGGCAACCTCCTCCCTCAGAGCTGACAGTTGCCTGCAAATAGGGCAGCAACGCAGGTTCCAGAATGTTTCCCGGAAAATTGCTGCCCCACAGCCAGTGCAGGCTGATAAAGCTGGGGGTGGGAGGACACAAGTCGTAGGTAGAAAACTGGCTTTTCGCTAATTACAGGGTAATGGTCGGGTGGGATAGTCTCTTCCCCCAGGAAGGCAATCAGTGAGGTCCCTCAAGGTTCAGTATTGGGGCCACTCCTGTTCAATGCCTATGTCTCGGATATAAGGGGCGGGGGTTAAGAGTAGGCAGTGTCTCTTTGCAGATGACTCCAAACTGGGAGCACTGGTGGATATGGAAGAAGCGAGAGAGTGTCCAGGGGGACCTGGATACCCTAAAGGGGAGGTCAAGGAGGTGGGGATTGAAGTTTAATGCTGGGAAATGTAAGGTACTTCATTTGGGGGTCAGAAACCCGGCCATGTATACACCGGGGTGGGGTGGGCGCCACACTCCAAGCCACATCGGGTGAGTGGGATCTAGGGTGGTGGTAGACATCAAAATGAATAACTCAGACAACTGTAGAAGAACTGCAGCCAAAGCAAACAAGATACTGGGCTGCATAGCCAGGGGAATTATGTCCAGAAGGAGGGATGTGATCCTCCTATACAATGCCTTGGTCAGGCCACAACTCAAGTACTGTGTACAGTTCTGGAGACCTCATCTGAAGAAAAACATAGCACTGCTGAAGAGGATAGCAACCAGGATGATTCAGGGCATGGCCCCCCCCCCCAATGATAAGAGACTGGAGGAGCTTGGGCTGTACACACTGGAGGAGAGAGGGGAGACATGATAGGGGTCTTCAAGTACGTAAAAGGACCAACAGCGGAACCAAGGAGCTGTTCAGGCTGGGGGAGAACAACCAGGGGCAAGGAGTGAAGCTGGAGGGGGGAAATTACTGGGGGGAAACATAGGAGACATTACTTCACTGAGACGGTGGTGGAGCCGTGGAATGCGCTGCCCGGGAGGAGAGCTTCAAGAAGGGTTGGGACAGCTACAAGGGGAAACGGAAGCCAAAGACGACCCACTCGGGGGGGGGGGCGCAAGCACCCACTAGGTGGCTGGCTACCGAGCAGACATGACAGACCATTAGGCCTAGTCTGCTGGCTTTTAGTATGTTAGTATACCTGTCGGCAGCAGTCTAAGGGTTAACACACACTTGTGTGCTTTTCAAAATTATGATAAAAATTGATTAGTATGCATTGTGTTAGAGTTTAATGACGAACAGTGTCCGAATGTCACATTTCACACACAAAACCAAATGTTAACCATTAAAAACCTGTAAAATAATCTCACCCACTTTTGTAACTAAAATGTGTTTACACCCAAAAATGAATGAAATTATCTATAAAATTAAATTTTCATAGTATACAAGCAACTGGTAGGAATGTAGCAAAATGGCCTAACATTAGTTAAGAATGATCCATCTAAAAGTGCTGAGAAAATAGCAGCTGCTCAAGACAGCGCTTAAAGGTGACCTGCAAACTGTAGCTGCAGCCCTCCCACGT
This sequence comes from Neoceratodus forsteri, assembly GCA_016271365.2. Taxonomy (NCBI): domain Eukaryota; kingdom Metazoa; phylum Chordata; order Ceratodontiformes; family Ceratodontidae; genus Neoceratodus; species Neoceratodus forsteri. Next base: position 723,059,863 of record CM028137.1, on the reverse strand, counting down.
ACTTTGCCATGCCGCTGGAAGAGTCAGGGGTAGTGTTAAGAATTTAGCGTGGCGTGCTCCTCCAAAACAATAGGAGCACACTTCACAGAACTTGTGCCATGAAATGTGCTCCTTCAGACCATGATTGTGCTCCTACCTACATTTATATTTACTATCAACTTCCTGATTAAGTCATCAGTTGTTTGATAGTACTGGAAGTTCTGTGGGACCTACTAATAATTTACAATTCCATAGCATGGAGCTGACGTGGTCAAAACATTTAAATACATTAAGGGTTTCAACAGAGAAATGAGGAGACACTTTCACTGAGAAGGTGGTGGCAAAATGGAGCAAGTTGCCAGAGGAAGTTGTCTTCCTGAAGACTTCAAACAGCTTCAGGAAAAGCTGGACAGGCTAAAATTATACAGAATGGGAAACGTGATGATGATGGGGGAGAACGGGACATCAAAGTGGAGGAAGACTCTGATTTGGGGGGGGTGGATCCAGCATTAGTTACGGGGAGGGGGTCTGCAAACTCAAGCAGACTAGCTAGACAGTACGTCCTTTTTCTTTTGGCAATGTTGGCATGGTCAAATGTATATTCTTTTATTTATAAAATCTGGTGACCGGGTAGGCCCACTAAGCACCGAGGGTCCCTTTTTCCAGGGGTGACCCAGGATTCTAAAGCTGGTTATACTGAATTACTTTTCTTTAGCCAACTTTTTCACCCTGAGTGAGAAGGAAGCGTCCAAGAAACTTGAGAGATATGAGAAAGTCTGCTCAGTCACTGTGCTTTTGTAATGTGTAAAACTACTCTGAGGCCACTACACGCAACAGTACCACCTGCACCTGGCCAGATTTACTATACTGCCTTTCATTATCAAAGTGTGGGCAAACTTCCACAGGCCCAACTGGTGCACTTAAATATTTTTTTTCTCCAGTACAAGTCAGGAGGCCCAGCTAAAAAAAAAAATTCTATTGGTCCAATTCAAAATCTTCCAGCATGTGGCTAATGGAGGGCCAATGCCAATTTCAACCCCCAACCTCTGATCACCCTGTGCAGATAGCCCAGTCTGGACTCTCCAGTACAGTCTCAACTTCCTCTGCTCCTGCCCATATGTCCACCCCTGACTAACCCAAGCAGCCACCAGCACACAGACAGAGATCGGAAACAACTGGTCTCCAAGCCAAAAGTCCCAAGTCAGAGAGACAGAATCCAAGACCTGCTATGGTAGTTGGTTTTGAATAGCCAAGTACTGAAGCCCAGTGCAACTCTCAATGTGCTTGGTGGTGACCCCTTCCCTAAATCTACAGTCTTCGTCTCCTGTATGACAGCCCCAAAGTTCTAAAGAAAAAGGGCCCAAGACAGGGTTAGTACTCCTGGCCTCCACTGAATGACCCCTTCTCAAATCCGTTAATGGTTATAAAATACAAGTACACTTAGCCACTCCTCCCGATGGCACCCCCACCACCCATTCCATCCCACACAGCCAGCCACTTGCTGACCACCACAGGACAACCTTGACTTATGCTGGCAGTAGTTGTGCACGCCTGCTTTTCCAGCACAGCTTAATCCAATATCACAGCAGAATCAGTCTCTTCCAAGAGTTTTAACTGAATAAATGTGCGACTCTGGCCACCCTGCACGTAGTAATACTGCTCACGTCAGGAAAAACACACAAGAAGGATGGGGTGATTGGGTATAGCTGGTTTGAACGGCTCTATTAGAACTAAAACGAGTACAAGTCATTCTGGGGCATGTATGCAAGTCCCAGAGCCATGAGAGGGCTGGACTTCCCTCCAGTATAGACTGAATAGAAATGTTGCTCTATGGACTCAGAGCAATCTCCAATAAGCTCCCCAAATACATTATTGCCTGCCCTCCTCCCCTTAAACCAGCTAGGCAAGTATGCCCTGAGGAGCTTTACAACCATCCCCAAAGTCAAATCACGCTTTGGTAGAGCGGCCATAAACTTTGTGTTGCCCTCCCTATGGAACAATCTTCAGAAAGCACTGAAGCTGAGTACTGTCAGTGTTTCCATTTTCGAGACCCTTTACTCTCATCTTAAGGAGTCTTGTAATTGTCTCCCTTGATCCTAATCCTGCAATTGTCTGCCTACTCTATGTTGTAGGTTTCCCTTCTCCTCACTCTATTTACATCTGTAAACCCATTCCTCATGTGAATGCTGTTCTTGCCTTCTAGCTTCTCTGTCCAGACCCTACAGCTCTTATGTGTATTTTCCCCATCTCCCCCATTATGGTGGATGTTCCTTATTTCAGTTAGATAGAGCTATATGGCCCTCTTCCTTAGCTCCTCAGTATCACCCTTCTTTCACTACCCCCATCACCCTATTTCCCTTAACTCATCCCCTAGTATCCCTCACCCTGATGCCTTCCACTGTACCTATGCCAAAATACCTTCATCCTTCTAGGTTAATGCTCCCTGATTTTTGGCTTCTGGTTCTGGTCCCCAGGACTTTAACTTATTCACTCCAACTGGGTTACTACCCTTCACCCGCCATTCTTCCCTTCTCTGTCCCCTGATGTACATGTCCTCATGCAGCACTAGAAATTGGCTCCCTTGGAGCACACTCCACTACTTTAGCTATATATGGATACTGAAATTGGTATATGGTTCTCCCACGATATTCTCTTTGTGTACGTCTATTATCTGTTGCACCTTATTCCTTATGTATTGTTAGTGCATTGTTTATTTTTATTTTATTTAACTTTTGTTTTTCTGGGTAAGCACACTAGACAGACAAGTGCCTATTTTCAGGAGTGACCGGAGAGTTCATGCATGCATATATATATATATATATATATATATATATATATATATATATATACACACACACACACATATACATATACATACACATATACATATATACATATAATATATATATATATATATATATACACACACACATATATATATATATATACACACACACATATATACACACACATATACTATACACACATATACATATACACACATATACATATACATATACATACACACACACACACACACCCCTCATGATTTTTCCCTTTTGTAAACAACCTTGTTATACCCAGGTCCATCTTGCAAATGATCTGTGCTCAATGATGTTCGCCTGGATAAATAAAGATTTTGACTGATGCACGATAATGTAAAATGCACTATGCTCCTAGTACTTTGCAGGAGCACGACACTAAACTTAGATTTAAAAAAGTGCTCCTAAAGCTAGCAGATGTGCTCTGAGCATGGAGCACACCCTTATACCTACCCATGGTAGAAGTCAAAGACAGTTATAAACAAAATGTATGAACTACGTTTATATCAATGCCGAACTATACCACCACACCCAAAAGCACTACTCCGGTCCCGTATAGTTCAGCATGGATTTAAAATTTAAATATTGCTCGGAAAGTTTGGTTTTGACAGTCTTTCGAGTCAAGCAGCAGCAGCATGGCGAGGTATGTGTGAGAACAGGAGCTGGCTGCAGCCACAATCTGCAGGTCACCTTTAAAAAGGGACACTGTCAACACACTTACGTCTCAGTCTCTAGTTTAAAAACACATTTTAAGATTGCCAGAACTCTGTAAAGATTGCTGCTGTAGCTGGTAAAAGCGAAAAACAGACTGCCCAACATACTGGTATTACCACACCAAAACAAGTTTGTTTACATTCCTTGATCAACTCCAAATACATCTTTCCTGAACTTGAGAACACCCACAACAGTCTAGCCCCTCATGATGCAGTGGGAGTTTTAGGAGGCTACTGCCTTATGAGTGACTGCACTGTTTGGTGCATTTCTTATGCCCAGGAAGCATGCAGCAAGAACAGATCCAGGACTGTAAGCAGAACAAGGCTGTTTATAAATAAACATCAGCATGCATTTCAGTTCTACCAAATAAGGAAACAGAAAATTGCTTAGCTTCTCTAACATTTACTGATGTTGCAATCATAAAATGCGGGGTTTCAACTAGAAATAATATAATGAGAAACAGGCAGACAGTGTCCCTTTAAGCTTTTTGGGATGCACCAGGAATCTAGCTTCTGCTCAGTGTGCCTTTCTGGTTACCAAATTTTAATTAGATAAGCTGCTTGACAAACAGTATTTTGCGACATATTTCAGGTTGCAGCTACAAGGACAGTTGTAGGCAATTTGTTTCTGCAGTATCAAAGGATGCAGAATCTTCATTTTCCCTTTTTTGGGGTTCTCAGAATTGTTTGGCCACTCAGGTGCCAACCTTAACTGTTCTTTGTACTAGCCAGCAGGACAAGTTGATTCAAAGTGCACTAGCCCACAACTGTAATGGTAAATTGTGTTCACTTGTAGAGGAAAAGCGGCAAAGCCAAGAAAGTACTTGGATCATTGCACAGTTATCCTGCTCCCATACTGCTTCTGGCCCGGGAGAGGACTGCAGTGCCACCACACACAGTGTGTCCTATTGTTCTGTACCATGGCCTCTCCTGAACTAGGATAACACAGCAGCAGCAAATGTTTAGTCAAGTACACCTAGCTCTGCCCACACAATAGCTGGCTGGCATCATCGTGCACCTCACACCACACACTCCCCACCGCCCAGAGGGCAATGAACAGAGACAGGCAGAGAAAGATACTCTCGGACCCCACCCTGTAATCAACTGGAGCCCGGCACTTCTGGAACTTTTCGTACAGTATCAAATGAGCCAGGAACACATCCAGGATTTATCTGGGGAGGGGGGCAACATAAACCTAAGGGGCCTGGGACTGGGAAACACAAATTATACAATGGCAAGACAAAACCCTGGACTCTGATTGGTCAGTCTTTGGCTGGACCCATGATGTTATCCCAGTACATCACGGGTCCAGTCTCAGCCTTACTGTGAACCAATGTAGATGATCTTGAGCACATTGGCCATTTGCTTGATTGTTTCATCTGCTCTTAAAATATTTTTCCACACAAAAACATCTTTAAAACGATTTTTATTCTGTATAACAACGAGCCATTGTATAATAGCAATAATGCCCTCCAGGGTGTGTATCGTTTGGGATAACATCACGCCTCAGTTGTTGGACACACTCGGCCTGCGGCCTCGTGCCCAACCACCCGAGGCGTGACGCTATCCCAGCACGACACACCCTGGAGGGCACTATTGCTTAAATGTTATATTTTTAATTTTTGAAAGTATTGATTTTAACATTATATGCCCCAGCAGAGAGAGAGAGTGTGTGTGTGTGTACATACACATACCTATATACACATACACACACACACACACACTCTTTTATCAGGCCAGGGTAAACAGTAAACAGGCATGATACTATACCACCCCCATTTCTATATAGGACGATCTATGCACCCCAGGAATGCTTATTTTAACCTTTCAAATATGCGTTTTATTAAGCTATTTTGTACCATACGTGTTCCAAAGCTTTGTTCTAGGTTGAAAGATGCTCAGTAGGAGAAGGGTGGGACTGTATGGATGGCCTTCGCTTAAATGGTCCATTAAGAAAAGCTGGGAACCCCTACACTTGCAAGTAATGGCAGCTATGGGTCTATGGATAGTCATTTCAGAGTATGGTCTGCAATGGTGCCCAGGGAAAAGCAGAGTTGAGCGATTTGGAGGGAAGAGGAAGCAGCTATGGCGAGACTGGGATAAAACCCACTACCTGCAGAGCAGACCATGCATTCTCTTAGCATTTGGTCACTGAAATGTTGGATACAGACACTCAAAATGTAGGGAAATGAGGAGTACTAATCTTAATGTGGGACAAACTGTCATACAGAGACACATTCAGAAAACTGGAAGCTAGTGACTTAACAGCTTCTACCTTTGATCTCACCCTGGACACTAGCTAGTTCTAATAGAATTTGACGGCAGATAAGGACCGCTTGGCCCACCCAGTCTGCCCATGTCCCTACCAACTGGATAAGCTGCAGATCCTAGTTAACCAGCAGCCTACTTCTTTCTACCCCCACCCCCCAGAATTGCCTTATGACTATCCCATGCATGCTTGAATTCCACCACTGATTTTGACTCCACAACCTCCTCCGAAGGCCATTCCATGCATCCACAACCCTAACTGTGAAAAAATACTTCCTTAAATTACCTCTGAGCCGCCTCATCTTCAAATTGTGCCTCTTGTTCTTGCACATCTTTTTGAAAGATGCTACCCTCTTGACTTTGTTGATTCCCTTGAGGTACTTGAAAGTTTCTATCATGTCCCCTCTCCCTCCTTTCCTCGAGGCTATACATATTAAGCTCCTTAAGTCTCTCTTCATATGTCCTCCGTGCAGACCCTGCACCATTTTAGTTCCTCCCTCTGACAGCTTCCATCCTGTCTATGTCTTTATGGAGATTGGGTCTCCAGAACCGCACACAGTATTCCAGATGGGGTCTCACCAGCTGTCTGTACAGAGGGATAATAACTTCCTGTTTTCTACTGGTGATGCCTCTCCCTATGCATCCCAGTATCCCCCCAGCCCTCCTTGCTGCCTTCTCACATTGCTTGCCCACCTTTAGGTCATCTGATATGACTACACCCAGGTCCCTTTCCATTTTTGTTGCTGTTAGTATCTCACCCCCCCATTGTGTACTCTTCCCCTGGGTTTTTGTTTCCCAGGTGCATTACCTTGCACTTCTTAGCATTGAATCTAAGCTGCCATACATTTGACCATTCCATTAAACCTTGCCAAGTCCCTTCTCATCCTTTCCACCCCACCCTGTGCATCAACTCTGTTGCAGATCTTAGTGTCATCTGCAAAGAGACATACTTTTCCTTCCAGTCCTTCTGCAATGTCGCTTATAAAGACATTGAAGAGGACTGGTCCTAATACTGAACCTCCTATGTACCCCGCTAGTAACCTCCTTTCTTCTGAGTGACTCCATTTACTATTACCTCTGTGTCCTATTCTCTAGCCAATTTTACCCAGGCTGTCATCTTGGGACCATACTCCCAGGCTGGCTAACTTATATATTAATCTTTGTGGGAATGTGTCAAACGCCTTTGCTAAAGTCTAGGTAGGCCATGTCCACAGCCCTCCTGATCTACTACTTTGGTCACCCAGTCAAAGAAATCTATCAGATTGCCTGGCATGACCTTCCGCTGTGAATCCATGCTGCCTAGGTCTTGTGCCCTCTGGCCTCTAGATACCGACAATTCTTTCCTTTAGAAGTGATTCCATCATTTTCCTATCACTGAGGTTAAACTAACAGGTCTATAGTTTCCTGCTTCTGCCTTGCTCCCACTTTTGTGAAGGGGAATCACATCTGCCCTCCTCCAGTCCTCGGGTACCACCCCATCCTCCCATGATTTGTTAAAGAGGGTAGTCAGTGGTGTCACTAGTTCTACCCTTAGTTCTTTTAGAATTCTGGGATGAATCCCATCAGGCCACATTGCTTTGTCCACCTTCAGTTTTAAGAGTTCTTTCAGAACCCTTTCTTCTGTAAATGGGCTGGTATCAACTTCTGTATCCAGAGTGTTACTACTGTTTGTTTTATGTACCTCCCCCTCTTCCTTTGTAAATACTGAGCAAAAATATTTGTTTAGTATCTCTGCCTTTTCACATTCTCCTTCCCCTTTATTAAGCCTCACTATCCCTCCCTTGGTCTTCCTTTGCTCCCTGATGTACCTATAAAGGTTTTATTCCTTCTAACTGAGTTGGCTATCTTTTCCTCAGTTTGGGCCTTTGCTGTTCTGACTGCCTTCCCAGCCTCCTCTTTTGCTTTAACTGATACAGTTCTCTGTCCTGCTCCTGCTAAGATTCCTTGTACTTCCTGAATGCTTTCTTTTCTCTTGAACCTTCACTGCCACTTCCTTTGAGAACCATAGTGGTTTCTTACATCGTCTTGTTTTGTTTATTTGCTTCACACAAAGGCTCGTTACCTCTGTGATGGCAGTTTTTATTATTCCCCATTGTTCTTCCACCCCTCCTTCCCACCCATTTGCTAGTGCATTCCTTAGGCACTCACCCATTTTGGCAAAGTCAGCCCTCCTAAAGTCCAGTACTTTTGTCTTTGTATAGCTTGACTCTATTGCTGTGTTTATTGTGAACCATACTGTTCGATGGCCTAACAGTGGAGTAGTAATTACTCACACTGAGCCTTTTCTGGAATCCCCTTCCTGAACTAACAGATAGCTGCAACTCTTCATGAGGTGTTAATCACACCAGGCCATCTGCAACACAGAGACTGGCATGAGGACTAGAGCCTGCTAAAGTAGGGACATTATTAACTTCTTTACCAGCCATGGAAAACCTGCACTAGTCAAGACAGACAAGAAGGGCGTTAGCTGCACTAACCCTGGCCAATTTGCACTAGGTTTTGGGCTAGCAAGACAATGTTAAAATCAAACCTTGTAAAGTGTTCTGGTGACAATTAGCTGCAATGCTTAGTGCAAATATTACACCTCAATACAGGAATTGAAACCGGCACCAGTCCACTGCCTAAATTATTTATGCATATAGATACACACACACACACAACACACACACACACACACGTGTGTGTGTGTGTGGAGATAGATATATATATATTCAGGCTGTATTAGCTCAACATCCTGGTTTGTGGGGGGGGGAGAAGAGAATGACACAACAGGTCACCAAACAAAACATCATACCAGTGTCACCAATGGATCCCCCAAGCTAAGTTGGCAAAAGCAGTGTTCCCAATTCAGTGTAGCGGGCAACAAACCCCCGCCCCCTTTTTTTTTAAACTACCACCTATATGTTTAACTACAGCCTTATATCTGTAGCCAGCCGCCTATTTTTTTTTTTTTTTTATGAAATCCTCCAAAAATTGCCTTTACCACCACCCTTTATTGCACTACCACCACTGTTTTGATACCAATGCTCTAAACCTCATTTGAAACTACGTACATGTACAGTGGTATTTAGGAGGCTCAATGAATACACATACACCCCGATTACAACTACCACCATAACACATCAGTAGCAAATAAAGTGTAGTTAGATCTCACTTGCCATGGCTGCACATTGGATACTGAGTGGAGAAGAGTAGCAGCATAGTTCCAACTGAACGCATGAAAGCGGTCTTTTTTTGTTGTCATGCTTGCAGGGAACAGAGTAGAGCAGTACACTTAAAATCTTCACCATGAAAATATCAATACCAACCAGGTTAACCTTAGCATGGCCGTGCTTGCCAGTCTTGGATGTTGACATTTCAACAATCTTGCAGGGACGTCCCTTCAGTACAACATACCCATTTTTACGCAAAGCAGAGCACTGCATGGGGAAAGTGGTGGATGCCCCTGCATCCCCAGAGGTGAAATCAAGATCAGCATCAGCCATAGTGAGAAGGTTCTTGGGGTACTGAAAATTATTAAAATCATAAAAAAAGTTAAACCTACATAACTGGAAGCATCAACTACAAAACCTGGAGATGGCCCTACTTACTGTTCTGCAAATCACTGTTAAAGAAAACCTGAATAACTTTGCTGTATAAATATATATAATAAATAAAATTATATAGATTTCTAGCAATCTATATAGCAAATGAATAAACGTTTCACTGTAACAGAACACCAGAATCTAATGGTTAACGGACGTCATCCTAGACCTGACATTACAAAATAGTTTTTCTCCTGTGGGATTCATGAAAGGCTAGGCTATGGCCCACAACTCCACTTAACCCTTACAGGGTCACGGACTGATGTATCAGTCCAGAACTTCAATACATTCTAATTCTGTCGTCAGTCTAAGGGTTAATAGACCCCATATTTAACTTTTAAACAAAGCCCCTAAAACAAGAATGCACTACTGAATAAAATGAAAGAGCCACCCCAGGTCAAACAATGGCGCTGCCCCCACACTTATCCCCCGTAGAGCTTCGGTTTTAGATTATGAGACCACCCAAGAATCATTGGGGCACATTTCCAAAAATTCGGGGTTCAGGAGAGATGTCAGTCCTAATCAGAGACAGTTAACTGCAACAACCCTCTACTCCCACGCCCTGTCCACGTGTCTCTGCAAAGCCTGAACCCTGATCTGGGAAACGGAAACCCTCTTTAGCCCAACCTGCACAATCATGCTGCAAGTCTGCGGGCTTGGGGCCTACTCTTCACTAACTTTAAGCAAAAGTGACCCGAACAAACAGTTTAAATACAAACTACTGGAAACCGATGCCCTTAACGTGCCAAAGGCAGCAAGCCACACCATCCCTCTCGCCATTTAACCGTATTTCTTCACACAGATACACCTAGCCGCTCGCTGAGTTACAGGATTTCTGCAGCGCATTTCCCGGATTGCGGACCCATCTTACGCATGAAGAGTAAATTCCAACTTAGAAGAACAGAACTTCTGAGTAGAAAACACAGTCAATATATACAACTTATTGCCGCGCTAGCTTTGCCGGCCTGCCACCATATTTAACGCCCAGCACTACATTTCTCGGTCTGTGAAACTCGGACAGCAGCTCATTTCAATTCAGTCACCAAGCCCTATCAAATTGGCGCACAAATTACAAAGCAAACAAAAACCCACCAGAACTGCCTCGCGACCCACTAGGAGCAACTCCGCGCTGGCTACAGAGTGTATCACAATAAAAGTACTTTTTCTCCACTTTACAACCTTGCTGCGTATTAGTAGTCCAAATACCAGTCGGAAAGGTCGTTCTTCAATTCGAAAACAACACTAAACACGTTCACTCGGCTTTGCTAAAGTTTTACAGAATGTTACTTTTCTTGCAACGCGCGCCAGGCCGTATCCAGCCCAACTCCTCCGGTTGAACAAAAACAAAAAAAAAATACTCCGTCCAGTCCCTGTTCCTAAACCCCCAAATTCAACGCTCTTAGTCAGTGGTAGTTGATGTCTTTCAAGTGGCGCTACAATCGCATATATTCGGAGTTTTACACCGTATAACGTTTTAGCACAGTAAAGCATGCGCCTCCCCATTTCTTACCTTCTAACAAAAAGGGACAGTCACTGCGCAGACGCGCCCAATTTCACTGCGGCAACAGCCTTTCGAGGGGTGGGTCCAATGAAAAATTTGCCAAACACCCACGGCTTCCGGTTTGTATGCCGGAGCGCGATGTCATACCGCAGAGTTAGTCAACAACTGCTTCCGGGTCGGCGGTGAGTGGGCAGTTTACTGCCATAGGATTGAACACACAGAGCCTGACGAAAGATTAGAAAGACGGCGCCTATCAAAGCTGCCTAGCGTAAGTACGTAAACCGCTCCCGCCATATTGTGGTTGTCAAAAGCCGGATATGAGCTCTTTGACATCCACGTGTATTTGGCAGCGATTTTAGTTTAAGTTCCATTTTTAAATTAATAAAAACATGCTTACATTTTTCTACATTTTATGTAGACCGGATTCTTTATTATTAATTGACTGTGATTTTGTGGGAGAATGCATAGTTGTGAGTCTACAAGAATGTTTTAAGTCAGTCTGGCTTGGGCTGTGCATGGGAACCGGTGGCGATGGATGGAATCTTTTGCAGGTGATTTATTTTTCAGTGGAGTTACTAGCCACAGGGATGCTTACTGGTGCAATTGGCTGTGCTGAGCGGACAGGGACTACTGAGGCATACTGGCAACTGGTGGCAGAATGCCTGAAATAATCGTGTTTTCTCTAACGACCCCTCGGGGCACCTGTACATATTTCTATGCCCTGGGCAAACTAAGTGGGTCCTAAGGGATCCCAGAGCACCCTGTCATGCCTTGCTTGGAATAATTGGCAAGCCATTTTCTTTAGGGTCCCATGATGCTGATACTTGGGTGCACTACATACTTAGTTTGTTCTTGATTTAGCATTTTAAAATGGTGCATTCCCCCTCCTCAGAATTGTTCCCTGTGCCACTGTTAAATTGGCACTAATGGGGTCCGCAAGCCCATTACTGACTCTGCAGCCATGTATGTGGTGGTAGGTGCCAGCAGCAGGAGAACAGGTCGTGTGCATCCTGGTCAGTAAGCAGGAAAGGTGGTCGGGGGGAGGGTCCGTCTGCAAGGGGGTGGTATGTGGGATGATATATGAAGGTTTGCCCTTCTTTTCTCCACTGCCCTGTTGTTGAATTTCCCCTTTACTGGAAAACAGGGAGGAGGTGCAAGGCCTTGCACTGGAAGTGAGTGGGTGCAGGTCCATTCACGGGAAGGCCTCTGCATGGGGAAGGGGGTGCAGACCCATGTGTGGAGTTACAGAGCTCTATATTCAGAGGTTAATGGTGGCACAGGGCATCAAGTAGGTAGGGGGTTCCAAGTCAGTGCATGGAAAGGGGTAGGGGATTGTAGGCCGTGCGTGGGGATGTGCTTCAAATGGGATTCCCAGGCACTCTAACATGACCTGCGTCAATGGATAGCAGGGTGCATTGGTATTCCTACTGCAGGGAGAGTGGTTGGTGATGGGGTGGGAAGGTGGTCATCTGAGTGGTATGCAGCCTTAGGGTTGTGCAGTTGTCCATGGAGGGTTATTAGAATGGGTGTCCCTGTTGTTATCACATTTTGACCTACCCTCCTCCACCCCCATTATAGGATTTACGTTTTACTAGGTAATGGGGAGGGAGTGCAGTGCTCTCCATGGGAAGGGGCGTTGCTTTGACAGATACCTCCCCTAACAGTACCTCTGCCCTCCACAGCCCCTGACACTATCCCCTCCCTCCACGAGCCAACACTAACCCCCCACACCACCTCTGTCCTCCATGCCCCCCCTCTCTCCACAGTCCTTCTCCCTTCAACACTCTTTGCTCCTACCAGCCCCTTACACCTACTCTTTCTCTACATTCCCACACCACCATCATCACTTTTGCTCCCTCCATGGCACCTCCCTCCCTCGATTCTTGTTCCCCAGATGACTCCCCTTCGGGGCCCACTAGACCCCCAGCTCACCAGACACTTTCTTTCTTCTCCAGCCCCATTGACTCTGCTCCCTCTCCAGAAACTCCTCCCTCCCAGGTCCTCCTGACACCTCATGGCCCCTTCATACACACCTCCCTCACTAGACGCCCCTCCTGAGCAGCTGCCTACTGGACACCTTCCTTCCTCCCTCCACATAGTCCTTGACGCCCCTCCCTCTCCAGTCACCCCTGTGCCCCAGGCCTCCAGATATATAGCCACTTGACACCCCCCTCCTGGGCCCCACTGACACCTACTTCCTCCTGACCCCCCCATTCCTGGGCCTCTGGGCACGCCCTCCCCTCAAGGAACCTGGCCACCCAGCACAACACTCCCCACGCCCAGTCACTGCCAATCATCTAATTACCCATCACTGACCTCATCTACTGAGCCCTCAATCCCTGGTCTCCATACTTCTATGGCCCACACAGTTGTTGGAAGCATGCTCCTTGATCCTCCCTGTGGCAGATCCCACAGTGTCCCTTTCCTCCAGCACTTGCAGCCAGATACTGATCCCCCTCAGCCTTGGTTGTTAGTCCCAAGTCCCCCCACCCAGCCCTTGCATCTGCCTTGCCCCCATTGCATCAAGCTCCCAGGCCCATCCCCCAGCCCATGTTGGGGTTCCACGCACTACCTACTACACGTGGATGTCAATGTGGTCACTTTGGCTCTCACAGTTACACGAGGTGGGCTGAATGTTCATCAAACACATTTAAGGGGGCAGTGCAAATTAGTTCCCGTCAAGTTACTTATTTATTTATTAAATTTTGGTGACCGGGTAGGCCCACTGAGCCCCAAAGGTCCCTTTTTCAGGGGCGACCTGGGATAACAATACATTTTTAGATGCAGAGGAAGACATTAGGTTACAAAATATATTCAAGTTTGCATGGAGGTTACAGCCATAGTTATCAACATGACACAGTTTTTACTTAGTAACTGCCTGGCGTGGTTATATACATGACAAGCAATTTGCAGTATATTTAAACAAAAAAAACATCATACAAAGGGGTTGGGGTGGTGTCGCTGAGGGTTGAGGGCAGTGGATGCCACACTGACCCGAGTTTGGAAGTGGACTTTGGTTACCAGAGCTTGCCCAAGCGGGGTAGGATCAAGCATCCAGTGGACTGCTGGGGGTGGAGGGCTTGCTTGCCTGACCTCTGATTGCCACCAGGTGGAGGCCTGGTGGTAGTGCAGGCTAGGACGGCACAGAACAGGGATACTGTGGTCTGGTGACGGTTGCATGCCTCCACATGCATTCTTCACACTGGCTGCAGCCGGGACGGGAGAAAATGGAAAATGGGAGCTGGGGCTTGTCCCTCTGCGGACCCATGCTGTCACTCTGACCACCACTGTCCGAACTAGATTGTGTCTTAGGTAGGGGGGCTCCTCCCCTGCTCATCCCCACAGGTGGAATCTGTGGGGGTGCCCAACCCTGAGGTAGACCCTAGGCGAGGCAGGCACTGGTTTAATTAGCCCCCCCCCAAGTATCCCAATGAGAAGATAAACCTATATGGGGAGAAAATCATACAAAATCTAGTAAGCACTAATAAGTAAGACATCACAACATGAATCCCATTGCAGTATTAAAGAAGCCCCTTTGTCGTCTTCAACCAAAAGGGGATGCACTGGAGCAAGCCAGCTCCTTCAAATGTCTAGGAGTAAACCTGGATGGGACTCTCCTTCTGAACACACATAGATCACATTGTTAAAATCGTAAATGTAAAGCTTGGCCTACTATATAGACACAGGTAGGCTAAGACCCCAGATGTCCTGTGGCTTGTAACTAGCAGCTCAGTACTGACCACTATCAATTATGGGCTGGTGATCTACAGCGCAGCCACAGACACTGCCCTCAACAGGGTTAAAGTTCTCCTGAACAAGGCCTGCAGGCTGGTCCTAGGGGCAGACCGTTTGACCCACACGTGCAGACTCTACACTCAAACAGGGTGGCTCCCACTACATCATAGGGCTATGTACCAGGTTTGCTTGCTAGGTAAAAAGACCCTTCTCGGACTCACCCCTGAATCCACAGTGAGCATCATCCAACACACCCCATCCTCACAAACCACAAGAAGCATAGCTAAGGGTGCACTTCAAGTCCCTTTCAAGCATACCTCTCTTGCCCAGAGATCCCTGTCTTACAGAGGAATCCTGTGGCTTAATGACCTCCCTGTCTCCATCGGCACTGAAAGACTGAGCACCACTTTCAAAAAAGAGCTCAGAAAAATCCTGTCCTTGGGCACCAACTGTGCCACACCTAGCCTCCAAAAAAATCCCCTCCCTTCCCCTCCCTTCTCATCTCCAAGCGTTCCCTACATTTGGAAGGCACCCAGTAACTTCGGTGCCTGGAGCTACTACACCCACTGAATGCGCCCCTGCTGGGCCAATATGACCGCCACTGGCACTAGCATACCTCTTGCCTCATGAATCAGGGACAAGGCTTAAAAAAATCAGGGACAAAGACCCAAAATAAGGGACACATCTTAGAAACTGGTACTATTGACTTAGAAAACTGATAGAATAAGGGGATTTGTGTTAAGATGCATTAGCTGAAGAAGAACAAGTCTGTAACTTTAACGTTTGATATTATTTTGTGCTTTTAATCCCCACTGTTCTGTCACAAAAACACAAATTTTACGAGGGACAACAGAACATTTTGAGGCAAAATCAGGGAAGTCCCTGAAAATCAGGGACAGTTGAGAGGTATGGGCGCTAGTCTCATTAGTCACCAGTTGACCCCACAGATGACCCCTACAATGATTACACCCTTCCCCCTCCATTCTCATCTGCTTATAAGAACCAGCACTTTCACCTTAGACGATGCACTGAACTCCAACGTGCTTAGATCATCCTCGCCCCTCCTTACACTGACAAGGCCATCTACGGCTGCTCTTACCTCTTCGATGCACCGGTGATTCTCCAGGATCCGACCAACTATAGTCTACCTTATCATGTCTAGAAAGGTTAACTACTCCAGTCTTAAAATTAAGCATTGTACTGCACCCATTGTTGGGCTGCTGTTTTCAACAAATACATATATAACACACATGATCTGAACTCTGCTTGTCTTACTGTCTGCTGTCTGACGGAACTTGCATGTACCATATCAATCAACCAAATCTTTATTTATCCAGGCAAGCATCACTGAGCACAGCTCATTTGCAAGATGGACCTGGTAAGGTCAAGGTTCAATTTACATAAGAATGTAGTATAATTCAATGTACACACACTTTGAGGAGACATCATATTCAGACTATACACTAATTTCAGGGGTAGTAGTACATTGGTAAAATACAATACAAGAAAAGGATGAGTCAATAAGCAAATAACACCAATTTTTTGTGTTGTCTTATGTCATACCGACTTGGAATCTTTGTAAATGAGCTCCATGACTCAAAGGTGTTAATCCAAATTTGAAATAAATAAAATAGTAAGGGGAACAGGGATTGGGGGAAGGGAAGGAATGAATTAAAATGGGCCGATAGCCTAACATGTAAGCATACTACATATAACATAAATAAACATTTAAATTTAGATCAACATTGCACGGTTGTTCTGATATATAACAACACATGCATAAATAAATCAATATAAAATGTCAATTCCGTGTAAATGGCAAAAATATTTTTAGTTCAGTATCTTTCACTGTTCATTTTATTTATAACTTCTTGGGCCAGATATTCAAAAGTTAGCACCAGCGCTAATGGGTTTGCAGCCTTTTTTTGGGTGGTGTCACTATTCAGAGTCTCCTGTTGTGTGGACTAAACCTGTTAGCGCCTAGGTGCTAACATAATGCTGTGTCCATGTAAATGAGGGGGCCCCTCCTGCAAATGAGCGCAGCAGTAATTTCAAAGGTTTGTGACAACAGTAAATGGCATGCAAAGCAGGGCTATTAATGGTTTCCGAAAACCAAGTCTTAACCGGGTGCTAAGCCTGCACCCCCACCCCACCAATGGCAGGACAGCTGTTCTGTAGCCGCGGGCCTCAACCGCCATCATGCCAACAAGGATTCAGGCCTTGGTGTCCAGTAGCATCACCCCCTCAGTGATATTCTATCTCCCTGGTGTCTCGTGGCACCCGGCCCCCCCCAATCATGCATCCCATATATGATAATTGTATCCCTGGTGTGTAGTGGCACCCCCGATCACTGGTCCCACAGATTACAACCTTATCCCTGGTGTCTGATGGACCCGCACCCCCCCAATCTCCCAGCTGATTAC
The DNA here is from genome assembly GCA_016271365.2 of Neoceratodus forsteri. Lineage (NCBI taxonomy): Eukaryota > Metazoa > Chordata > Ceratodontiformes > Ceratodontidae > Neoceratodus > Neoceratodus forsteri. Next base: position 723,042,838 of record CM028137.1, on the reverse strand, counting down.
CCTATAATAGCTCTGGTGTCCAGTGGTACCCCAACCCCCGAATGCTGATCAACAAATGGACCAGAGAACATGGCAGTCCAGCAGCCCCCCAACCGCATCCAGAACAGCACCAACATGGCCCCCTTACCAGAGTTTCCAGGGATGTTCTTCACATCCTGATATGGCAACTGGCACAGCCCACCACTCGCCTCGGACAACCGCTGTATGAACTGACAGTACATACGCAATATAGTTATCATATATGGGATGGGTGATTGGGGGGGTGGTGGATGGCAGCAGACACTAGGGATAGGGTTATAATCTAGGGGACAGGTGATTGGGGAAGGGGGAGTTGCCACCAGACACTAGAGATAAGGTTATCATATACTGGTGGGGGGGTGCCAGTAGACATCAGGGATACAGTTATCATATATGGGATGGGTGATCAGGGGGTGGAGGTGCCACTAGACACCACAGATAAGGTTGTCATATACTGGATGGATATTCTGGGGGTGGTTGGTGCCACTAGACACCAGGGATGACGTGGCAGGTGCCCACAGGATGGTCACTAAAGGGCATCCGTTAACCATGCTAATGAGCCCCCTAATGGGCATGCTAATGGATCCTTAGTGCCTTGCATATCCAATGGGCTCATTTGAATAATGTGGCTGAAGATACCGTCATGGCTCTCGGCATTATCTGGTCCCAGGCGCAATTCACTGTGGGCTGGATACACCCAGGTCCACGTCAGGGTAGCTCAGTTCGACTTAGCACTGCACCAGCACACCACAATATTCAGTTGGATAGTGCCAGACAGCTATCTGACTGAATATAGCAACCTCTGGGTCGGGTGCAGATGAGGCACAAACCTTTGTGCCACACTTGCACCCGTTTTTGAACATCTGGCCCCTTCCATCTAAGGCAGTTTGAAATAGTATTCATCTTACCTTACAAAAGGTCCCAATTGAAAAAGTTAATTCCGGCTATACCTGTTTGTGGACCCCAGTTTACATTGCCAGAATGTTTCACAATTTGGGAGCATGTTATCCAACTTTCCCACACGGGCACTAATGACATCCTGTTCAATTCCACTGATACTGAATCTGTGTCCAGCTGCTGCCTGTTTTATGTGCTATGCTAATGCATTTTATATTCCTTCTCAGTGCTACGCACATGCTCTCCTATTGTTTGCTTGTACTTTCTACCATTTTTACCACATAGTTGGCTTATCATACACATGTTGCCAGATACAGTACTGATTGGGTGGTACAGTTAGTGAATGGTCTGACTTGGAACCTCTCATTGGTAACAGGGTATTATTTTACTAAAGTATGTGCTCCTATTTTGTGCTACAAGCCTCACTGTTCAGCCATGGAAGCAACAATGTCATGGAGGACAGGAAGCTTTTGATGCAAAACTGGGGGATGTCCCTGAAAATAAGGAACACTTGCAAGGTATGCAAGGAAGGGATTGGGGAGAGAGGACTAGGCTGTCAGTGCCAGGATGGTGAGGCAGAACAAAGTGTCGGCAGTGCCCATGGCACAGCACAGTGTCTCAGTGAATGGAGTACACCACAGTGCACGTGGCCCAGAGTGGCAGTGGCAGTACATGTGACACAGTGCAGTGTCTGCATTGTATGCAGCAAAGTGCATTGTTGGCATCACCATGGCATAGCACAGTGTCAGTATGGCACATGGAAATGTTGCATTGGCAGTGCACGTGGTATGAGCAGTGCACATGCACAATGCACTGACAGTGACAGCATCGCATGGTGCACAATGCGGTGTCGGCTGTGTATGTGGCACAGCACTGCATGTCATGTGGCACAGTGTGGTGTCTGCATAACACGTGGCACAGTGAGCTGCAGCATTGCACGTGGCCCATCATGTTAATGGCACTGCGTGTAGCACCATAGTATGTCAGCACTGCATGTATCACAGTTCTGTGTTGGCATTAGATGTGGCACAGTACAGTGTTGGCAGAGCATGTAGCCCAGTGCGGCAACCTCAGTGTGCGAGCCACATGCACAGCTGACACCAGTTTGTGCCACATGATCTCCCATCACTGCTCTGTACCATGTAGTTTGTTGTCACTGAGCTGCACCACGTGCTGCCATCACTGCACTGTGCCATGTGTGCACCACCGTTACTGTGCTGTGCCACATTAACTGGCATCACTGCATTGTGCCACATGCACTGCTGTAACTGCACTGTGCCATCTGCACGGCCATCACTGGTGCCCAGAAGGGGGACTCTAAGGCCAGCGTAGGGGGGATGCAGGCCCCTGCGTAAGGAGGGGGAAGCAGGCATCTGCCTAGGTGGCGGTGCAGGTCTCTGTGTAGGGAGGCAGGTGCAGGCCTCTGCATAGGGAAAGACAGTTGCAGGCTGCTGTGTGGGAAGTGGGGTTGCAAGCCCATGTGTGGGGAGCTTTAGATGGTTGCAGGCCACTGTTTGAGGAGTATGGCTGTCACTGCACTGTGCCATGTGCACTGCCGTTGCTGTGCTGTGCCATGTGCACTGCTGTGATTGCACTGTACCACGTGCACTGCAATCACTAGTGTCTAGTCGCATTCCCCTCTCCCAGTCATTTGGTACATGATCCCTGGTGTCCCATGGCAGCTGTGTACCCGATGTAGACCAAGCTCTGTGTGTGCTGCTTTCACACAGAAAAACTCCTTCCAGCATGGTAATAGTTGTGTGTATTATTAAAAAAAAATTCTCTGGAATAATACATGAAAGCTGAAAACAACCGCTGTTCTGCCAATCTGAGTTCAGGGAATGTGGTCAAGAGGTGGGCATGTCTTTTTTAGCTATCACTCAGCAGTACCACATGCTTGGCCAACACTGCAGTGTGACACATGCACTGCTGGCACTGTACAGTGCCACATGTACTGCTGTTTTCTGTGCCACATGCACTGATGACACTGCACTGTGCCCTGTGCACTGCCATAACTGCTGTGCCACATGCACTGCCAACACTGAACTGTGCCTCGTGCACGTGGCACAGCATGGTGTCAACATCATACTTGGCACAGCATGGTGTCGGCAGTGTACTTGGCACAACGTAGTGTCAGCAGAGCACTGTCATAGTGCATGTGGCACAGTACGGTGTTGGCATTGTACTTGGCACAGCATGGTATCAGAGTACACGTGGCATAGTGGAGTGTCAGCATTGCACAGTGCACAGCCCCGTGCCAGGGTATGTGCATGGAAACACAGGAGTGTAGAAGCAATATGTGTACATGGGTGGCAGGTGGGGAGGGGAGTACATGAGTGGTACCTGGATAAGTGTGGGGGAGACAGGTACATGGGTGGTCACAGGTATGTGGAGGCACCATACCAAGGTATGTACATAGGAACATATAATTATAGAAGGAACGTATGTGTGAATGGGTGGTAGGTGGGAAGGGGGAGTACTTGAGTGGTGTCGAGGTAGGGGGAGGACAGGTGTATGGGTGGTTATGGGTATGTGGAGACACCATTCTGGAGTAGGTGGGATAGTGGAAGTTCAAGTGTGGTCCCGGATATGTGGACACACCATGCCATGGTAGTTGGATTGGGGGTGAGGGTACCATGCAATGGTAGGTGGGTTGGGGGAGGTAAATACTCAGTCCAGAATATGTAGGAAGATGAGGAGAAGGGTGCACAGTGCACCTGTGTATGTGGGAGGGGGATGGAGGGTAACTAGGTGGTCCTGAGTATGTGGCGACATCGTGCCCGGGTGGGTGGTGACACAGGGTGGTCTCAGGCATGTGGAGACATTGTGCTGGTGCGACGTGGGTGTGTGTGTATGCAGAGACACTGTACCATTGTAGGTTGGGTGGGGGGAAGTACATATTAACCGTGCACAAGATAGATGAGGAGGGCATAGGTGGGGCAGGAGTAGGTGGGGGGGCAGGTACATGTGTGGTGCAAGGTATGTGGAGACACCCTGTTATTGTAGGTAGGGTGAGGGAGTTACATATTCAGCATGCCAGGGTAGCTGAGGAGGGGAAGATACATGTGTGGTGCCAGAGTAGGTGGGGTGGGGGGTGGCAGCCACATGGGTGGTCATGGGTATATGGAGATACAGTGTATGGTAGAGGTGTGAGGGAGGTGCTTATGCCATCCTGAGTATGTGAGACACAGTGCCAGGGTAGGCAGTAAGGGGGAGGTGCATGAGCAGTGGCGAAATACATGCATGGAAACACATGTCTAAAAGGATTGTGTGTGTACGTGAGAGGTGCAGGGGTATTTGGTGGGGTGGGACAGGTACATGGGACTGCACATGCATAGAAACATGTGATGAGAGAAAGATATGATGTGGACATGAATGTTAGGTGAATGGGGGAGGTACATGGGTGGTGCTGGGGGAGGTACATGGATGTTCAAGGTACAGTATATGGAGACACACCACCAGGGTTGGTGGAGGTACATGTGTGGTCCCAGGTACTTGTTGACACCATGCCAGGGTAGGTAAAAAGGGGAGATACATGGGTGGTGTGGGGCATGCTGAGACACGTGGCTGGGGTAGGAGGGGAGGGAGAGTTTGAACTTTTATCAAAATTTGAGTATTTTATAAATGTTTTAATTTTTTGGGGGGTTTCATTAAGAAAAACAGTGCCCGCTACGTTTGGGTAAGAAATAGATATTCTAGACATATCAAGTTAGGACTGTAAATTTGAAAGAAATCATTGTGCACGGCACAGAAGGTACCTAGAAATGTATATCTAACAGGTATACAATAGGGGTGAAGTGATATGGCATCAGATAAAAAGTCGTATCACAACCACAGTGTGAAAACCAGATTGTGACGTGTACACTGTGAAGATATCAAGCACAGTGTACGTGTCATCACCAGTTTATTTATTTATTTGCTTTTGTTTACCGGGTGAGCACACTAGACAGCCAAGTGCCTATTTTCAGGCGTGACCCGGGAGGGTTACAATGGTACAATACATGAACGTCAAACATATACAGGGTTAACATACATTAGGTTCAGGCACATTATATAACATAAGAATAAGGTACATAGATTAAGGCACTTATGTAACATACGAATAAAGTACATAGATTACAATTTAGACCGAGCACATTGAATAGAGTCATCAGTGAGGTACATGGGTAAATACATGAGGTGGCAAACGGCCGAGTACAGGAATAGGCGATGGTAGGCTCGCAATGAACCGGAAGAATACCAAGGTACAAAGCAGAAGGATAAGTCAGAACAGGGTACAAAGAGCATCAGGTAGATTACCAATCAGGACCAGTCACTTCAGGGTAATAGAGCACCAGTCAAGGTATGTCAGGTGACACGGACTAGACCAGCTGGGCAAAGTGCAGGTTATAGCCACGGACTGGCCACCCAGTGGTAGATACCAAGTGAGAGCATCTCAGGTACAGAGACAAGTAGCGGCAGATTTCAGGAAGCCCCATGGGGAGGTTCTGAAGCAGTCAGTGTACACATCACTTCCCCCCTCCTCACGACGCTAAAGCAAAAAAAAAAAAAAATTATCAAAAAGCCGGAGCCTATTGTGTAAAACGGACACGCGATGTCCCTTTGTGTGATACCTATGTATCACAACTCGTGAACAGTGCCCTCGGAAACCTCACTCATGGCTCCACTACGCTCTGCCACTCGTGAGCCGAGGTCACTGTCCACTTGTTGTGATACATACAGTATCATACGCCGGGCCATCGGGTATCCCTTTAATATTTGTATCTAACAGTAACTTTTAGGAATAAAAAAAAACAAACAAACATTTTTTTGTGGTACTACTTTAAAGCAATAAAGTAAGGGAAACTTTTTATAACTATTACTTTTACATACTGACTGTCACCATTTCTGAACAAATAAGCAAAACTTAAACTTGAAGAATAAATGACACTGTGCTAACACTGATTGCACTGACAATTCAGATGGCTTTAATGTGGTTCTGGCAGGAATGTGATGGTTCTCACACAGTAATGCATGTTCAGCGGACATGAAAAAGGTCAAGGTGGTGATTTACATATTAAAATGAGACCCATTCAAATAAAAATTTCAAGAACTAAAAGATTTACTAGCATAATCTAAACAGTGAGTGTAATCTTTGAGTGTATGAACCTCGTGGTATGTCCATGGAAATGCAGATGGTGTGCAGCAAGGCAAGACTGCAAATACATAAATATTAGACAATTAAATAGATGCAACATATAGGAAAGGAGCACATTTTATTACTAGAATGACCAACCCGTTTACAGACATAAATGAATGACTATAAATCTACACAGATGCTAAAATGATTTGTCACTGCTGAAACTTCAGTCGGGAGCAGAGTAACTAAAAATCATGAATGAAAACTGTAAAAAAACATGAATGAATATAATATTGGAACAGTGGTACATTGGCAATAACTAATATTATATTATCAGTTCTTGTATGAAAATAGCAAATCAGAGGATCTTTTAAGTTTCAGAAGCAGTGACTGGTGCGACTGCAGCTGTCAGGAGCTACTCAGAATAGGAATCTGCTAGGTTGACATCCAAAGTATGGTACCGAGATTTCCGTGCTTCACGATGACACGTTGCCATTCAAGTCTTTTTTTTCTAGTTCTGTGTGATTAACTTAAAGAGTGAGAACATGTGAAATTTCATGAAGCCGGGAGCTGTGCAACTTGCATGCTGTTGTTCTGGGTCCTGTTTGTACATATTCTTACTATATATTTACCCAAGATAGACCAGCTGAAATGTAATATGTAGTTTGCAGTGGGTCCTGATTTTACACAGTTTTATACTGCATTTGCCCAGCATAGTAGAGGTGAAATGTGATATCTCATTTTTAGTGTGATCCTGCTTTTATTATTTATTTTCCTAGGACCACTAATCTTAGAGGCAATATCTCCTCTTTAGTGGGGTTCTGCTTTATAGTCCCATTTTTACAGTTGTGCAGTATATTTACCGAGATAATCAAGCTGAGATGCAGTATCTCATTTTCCATGGGGCTCTGCTTTGACACATTTTTGTACTGTGTTTACTCATGATAGCACATCTCAGATGCAAGCTTGTTTTCAGTGAGATCCTGCTTTTCCCAGTTTTTTCCACAGTATTTACCCAGGATAACTCAGCAAGGATACAAGTTGCACACCCTTTCTCCTCCCAGGCATACCTTCTTGCAGCCGTTGCCGCCAGAACTGCTCCCTGCCCGCCCAGCATCAACTCAGGTACGCGCACAGCTGCAACTGCCACTTGACTGGACATAGCGACCTCCTCTTGTTTACCTGCCTCCCACCCCTGGTCGTCTCTACATTTATAGGATCTTCCGATCACATGATTTTTCTGTCTCCCTAGATGCCCATTGGCTCCTTCTCATCTCCTACCACTAGGTGTCAATGAATATTTAAATTTTTCCTGCTGCCAGAGATTGTCACCCTCTCTCAATCTAGTACTTGCCATCCTGTCCTGGCCACCTTTGCTTCCCTGCTACCTCAGTCACAAGGAGCTACCCTCCCCACCCCCTCCACCCCCTCGTCTTTTTCCTTAACATGGTGCCTTACACCAGCTGTCTACTGCTCCTCTTTTTTGTGTCTCATACCTCCCTCTACATCCCCAAAGGAGAGCACCCACTGAAATTGCTCCTCCTTTGCCACACTCCACTCTACCCCCTTTTACACACATTCTGCCTACCACTAATCACCCCATCCAACCCGAGCCTTCTCCCAGTCACTCTAACAAAACATATATCATCCTTCTCTCCCTACACCACACTCCCAGAGCCCCCACCCCCTCTCCCTACTGTTTTCTCCCAAGAAGCATTTACTGTACTCTTTTCTCCTCCTTCTCCTGTTGATCTCGGGAGATGTTGAACTTAACCCAGGTCCCCCCAGCCCTGTTCCCTAAAAGGGCCTTCACATTTTCCACATAAATGCCCGCAGTCTCCTACCCAAGATGGACGCCCTAAAAGTCTGGCTTACCCAGCATTCATTATATGTTCTATGCATCTTGGAGTCCTGGCTGTCTTTCGCACCCCCGAAACTCATCTTGCCATCTCAAACTTCACACTTTACTGGCAGGACCATGGTAAGCGGGGTGGCGGAGTCACCATGTATGTCCGCAGCTCTCTCCCCAGCTCCATCTCCTTCCAAATATCTTTCCCCAAATCCTATGAGAACCTCCTTGTTCGTTTCTCCCTCCCTTCCACAGCTTCCATCTACATCGGTACCCTCTACGTTGCCCCCAAACTCCCCTCTGGTTCCTTCCTATCATGCCTCAACTCAATTGTCGCCCTCTCCTCTGATGGTGAGCTACTCATGATAGATGATTTCAACACTGACTGACTCTCCCCTACCTCCTCTCACACCATAATCTCTGTCAAGTCACTAAATGTCTCCCAGCTCTTAACAGAACCAACCTGCTACAACCCACATTCCACCAACCATACCCTCCTCGACTGGATCCTCTCCTCTCATCCCCACTGTATATCTACCTCTGGAGTTCTGAATGACGCTATCAGTGACCACTGTTTCACTTATTGCACCAGAAAGTTGGACCTTCCTAAATCCTCCCCCAGATATGTCAACTATCGCTCTGCCCACAAACTAAACACTGACCTTCTCCAAGCTGCCCTAATCTCGGCAGACTGGTCCTCTGTCATCTCAGCCTCTGACGTAAATCAGGCCCTCATGCACTTCTCCTCTATCCTGACAAGTATCTTGGAATCTACATGCCCCTCTCCACACCACTAGAGGTAAATGTCACCACCTTCCCTGGATCTCCCCTATATCCTATCCCTCTGCAAAACTCGTGACAAAGCTTGGGTAAAACTTAAGTCCTCCAGCACCATTCCTGACCTCCACCACTATCACAAGCTCAGAAACTCCTGCACAAAGGCAATATGCCAAGTTAAAACAGAGTACTTTAGGTCAAATCTGTCATGCTACCCTGACCCCTTATACTTTTGAAGCACAGTCAAATCCCTCATCAATCCCACCAGCCAGGTAATTACCCCCATGCTCTTGCATAATGGGTCCCCTGTCTCTGACCCCGCCTCAGTCGCTGATATCTTTAACAACTTCTTCACATCTTGCACACTACCTGACAGTCCAGTCCCTCTCTACTTTCCCACAAACGGGTTTAGCCTCCACCTCTCAACCACCCTTGAAGTCTACTAAGCCCATTATACTCGACCCGCACAAGTCCAGCCCAGATGGTTTTCACCCTAAGCTACTGCACCTTCCCCCCAGCTATTGCCTTCCCTCTCTGTCACATAATTACTGTCTCATTCCTTACCAACACTGTCCCAAGTCAATGGAAACTGGCCAATGTTATCCGGCTTCATAAAGAGGGCGACCCTTCATCCCCTGGAAATTACTGCCCAATTTCCTTGCTCCCCTCCCTGGCAAAACTCCAGGAAACCTTAGTCCTCTCAAGACTGACTGAGTTCCTCACCTCAACAAATTTTTTCCCCAATTGCCATTCTGGTTTCAGGAAAAAAACACTCCACCATCTCCTCCCTCCTCCGTGTCATAGACTCTATCCTCACGGAAATGGACAAAGGTCATCTCACATCAGCAATATTTATTAATCTCACCAAGGCCTTTGACTCCATTTCCCACCTGCTTCTCCTCCGGAAGTTGCACTCAGCCAGCCTCACTTCCTCCACAGTCCTGTGGTTTAAATCCTACCTCTGCGACCAGTATCAGTTTGTCATTGTAGGCAACTCTGCATCCCCCACCATCCTATCTGGTATCCCCCAGGGCTCCATCCTTGGCCCCGTCCTCTTTTCAATATTTATAAATGACTTTCCCTCAGTCTGCTTCCAATCCAACATTCACCTCTATGCAGATGACACCATACTCTACGCATCTGGCTCCTCTACCACCTCTGTCCAGCCTCCTTTCCAGTCTGACTTCAGCCGTGTGCTAGCATGGTTCAAAGACAACTCGCTAAAACTGAATGCAAAAAAACTGTCTCCGTGGTGTTCAGCTCCCCCAAAAATCTGGCCAGGCTCCTCTTCTCCCCCATGTTCACTGTCTTGGATACCTCCACCCTTGACACTATCACCTCGTACAAATACCTTAGCCTCTGGCTAGACCAGCACCTCAACTTCGCCATCCATATAGATTCCCTTTGCTCAAAGCTGCGCCCAAAGCTAGGCGTGCTCTTTCAAAACTAACATGCTATCCCCCTACACGTCCGCCGTGACCTAATTCTCAAGACCATCCTCCCTATCTTTGACTACGGGGATATAATCTATGCATCAGCCTCTGCCTCCGCCTCCTCACTCCCCAAACTCAACAGCCTTTTCAACTCTTTCTGCAGATTCGCCACAAACTCCCCTTCATGTACCCATCACTGTACACTCCTCCTCTCGCTAAGTTTGCACCCCTGTCCCACAGGCGGCACATCCACTTGCTTACGTTCATGGCCAAGTGCTGGCTCAACCTTCTCCCCCTTACCTCTTCTCACTCCTCTGCTCCCTCTCCCGTCTACCCCCTGAGATACTGGCATCCCTACTTCTTCTCCATCCAGGGCGTTAGGCACCCGTCCTTGACCGTGAGGCTAATAGTAGGCTGTGCAGGTCTGTGTGGGCCCCAGCAGAGCAGTCATCAGTAAACCCAATAAATGTTATGTAGCCAGTGGCAGCACAGCTGGCGCCTGCACAGTCAACACTCAGCACATGTAGCAGGTCCAGCAGCGGACCAGCACAATCAGCATCAAACTAAACCAACATAGCTCCCTGTCCTGAGCATTGCAGCATACCTTTAATTAAATTCTTTCTTGTCCTGCCCCGCTCCTGAATTTTCTGTCACTGATGCGATGCTGGCCCCGGATGATTTCGTCTCTTCTTGACTTGCCATTTTATTACAGTTTGTGGGCGACTGCGGGCTGCTCGATTTCCCTGATCTCCAAACCACGCTGTCCACCACGCCATTTTCAAAGTCTTTGTTTGCTGTTTCACACGGTTCCCCTATTGCACTGCACAGTAAATACGTGCTGACATTGGAGGTGCTGTGTGGAACCAATCACAGGACTCCACTCGGTCCATTGCTGATATTGCACCTCCTCCCACTCAGCCCTGAAAAGTTCTGCCCCCACTCAGGTCCGTAGTTGCAACATAGAAACGGCCCCTCCGGCGCTCTTGGAACATACAGCTAAGGACCAGTTCCAGAGCGCCGGAGAGAAATCTGACATTGCTGCCACTAGCTTTCTGACTTGAGACAGCCAGCCAGTGGAAGAGAGAGTGCCACTGCAGGCCATAGCCAGAAGCGAGCCAGACCCGCCGATAAAGACCTGCTGCCAGCCCTGCTAGTGCTGTGCTGCCAGAACTGTGTAATTCATTTTTATTAAAAAAAAAAAAAAAAGCTAAGCGGCTAGCAGCAGCAATTCACTGAAGTCCAGCGCAGATCATGAGACTCTGGTGTGCCCGCCCAGCCTTCACTTCTTTTCAGCTTCTTTTAGGTAAGTAGGGCCATGATTTCTTGATTTGGACTATCATTAAAAAATATTTGTTTTGTTTAGTCTCTGACAACCGATGCAGAAAGTTACATATAGTAGTAGGAGACAGGAGACAGCAGCCATAGGTAGAGAGCAGCAGAGCAGAGCTAGAACAATTAGTAACTAGTAGCTGGACCTGGAGGTCCAGCATTTTTTTACAATTATAGTACAGATTAATTTTATTATGAATGTAGTGTACTTCTTGCTTTTTTCATGTAATTGTGTCTGTGTTGCGATGACAAATTGTGCTGGAGGAACAGTTATTGTGTTGTAAATGCAGCATTTGGTGTTGCTCTTCAGGTCGCTGTGTGCCACACTGTGAGAAATTGTGCAGTAGCTGGAGCAGCTGGAGAAACAGTTAAATAAAGGATTTTGCAATTTATTATATTCTAAATTATTTAAATATAAATGCAACATTTATAGTGTTGCTCTGTAGGTCACTGTCTCCTGTGACACATTGTACAGTAGCAGTAGCCGGAGCAGGTGGACTCAGAGTAGCAGTTTTTATATGTCAACAGTTGTTTATGCCCTTAAGGTAAAATATGGGCTATGTAAAAAGATCACCGGGGGGGGGGGTCTGTGGGGCCCCAGTCATTGAGTTTGCTGGGGGCCCCCAAAATCCTAAAACCGGCCCTGTCTCCATCCCTCTCCGGTGATCATCGGCCGTGGTCTCCGCTTTCTCATACCACCTCCCACATCTCTGGAGTCAACTGCCTACTTCCCTCTGTGATTTCCAATCCATCCTGGCCTATAAGTGCCTACTTAAAACTATCTCCCCACCACCTTCACCTGTTCTCATATCACTCTCTTGCCACATAACCCCCATTGCTCCCAACTCCCTCCTCCCTCCCTCCCTCCCCTGTGGCGCACCTCATCAATACAATCACTCTCTCTCTCTCTAACATAGAAACATAGACTTTGGACGCAGATAAGGACCGCTTGGCCCACCTAGTCTGCCCGCTTCCTACCTAGAGGATAAGCTGCATATCCTATTTAACCAACTGCCTATTTCTTCCTACCCCACAAAATTGCCTTATGTCTGTCCCATGCATTCTTGAATTCTCCCACAGTTTTAGACCCCACAACCTCCTCAGGAAGGCTGTTCACGCACCCACCACCCTTTCTGTGAAAAATACTTCCTCCATGCCCTAGACGCGTCCCCTCTATCTTCAAACTGTGTCCCCTTGTTCTTGCACATCTCTTTTCTGAAAGATGCTACCCTCTTGGACTTTGTTGATTCCACTGAGGTACTTAAATGTTTCTATCATGTCCCCTCTCCTCCTTTCCTCAAGGGTATACATATTAAGCTCCTTTAGTCTCTCCTCGTATGGCTTCTCTTGCAGACCCTGCACCATTTTAGTTGCCCTCCTCTGAACTGCCTCCATCCTGTCTATGTCCTTGCAGAGATGGGGTCTCCAGAACTGGACGCAGTACTCCAGATGGGGTCTCACCAATTGCCTGTACAGGGAGATAACAACTTCTTGTTTTCTACTGGTGATGCCTCTCCCTATACATCCCAGTATCCCCCTAGCCCTCCCTACCGCCTTCTCACATTGCTTGCCAACCTTAAGGTCATCTGATATGATTACCCCCAGGTCCCTTTCCATTTTTGTTGTTGTTACTACCTCCCCCCCCATGGGTGTAATCTTTCCCTTTACTAAGTAAAACTTCCTTTCTCTTCTCAAAGCAGTCTAGAATATCGAAATGTCCACTTTATGCATTATTATTGTTGTAAATAAACTGAAATTAGCTCAGTCAATTCTAATTTTTGTTCTATGTAGTAGCGTTACAAAAATTGTTACCTTGTACCAGTATACATATGTAACTTCCCCTGCATGTGTATTTATTGTCACTTATTGTCCCCGGGTCACACTTAGAAACAAGCCTCGGCTCAGTGTGCCTTTCCTGGTTACCAAATAAAAAAAAAAAAAAGATATCCCTTTTTGATGTTGCCCTGGCTTTACCCCTTTTTATAATGTATTTACCCAGGATAGTGCAGCTGAAAGGCAGGTTACATTTTCAGTGGGTCCAGCTTTTATAAAGTTTTTTTCCTAGGACAGAGCAGCATAGATGCACAGTTCAGTGGGCTCTGCAGTACTACAGTCCTGCTGTATAGTTACCCAGGATAGACCAGATGAGATGCAGCATCTCATTTTCAGAGGTGTCCTGCTTTTACACAATTTTAGACTGCATTTATCCAGGATAGGCCAGCTGAGAGATAATATCAGATTTTCAGTGGGCTTCGATATTTTGTCCCCCAATTTCCAACATAGTTTTTTTATGCCCTGACATAATGATCAGGACTACAGTTGTAATTTTTTAAATCCCTTCCAAAAAAATGATTTTGCAGTGCAACTGTAAAACATGTTTCGAAGGGTATTTGAAAAATGACCTTTCATGTTCACGAGGTAGGGTAACACAAGGGATGTGTTGAACATTAGGGGTCAAAATCTGCAAAAATAAAGTTATGAATAAACACTGGAGCAATTCAATGTTTCTTTTCTTCATAACCTAGTTTTTTTTGTTTTTTGTTTTTTTTTTTACACATTTTGGCCCTAAATTTTCAACATAGTCTGTCTGTGACCCCCATGTTATGATCAAGACAGGTGGATTTATGTAAATGTTGTTCAAAAGGTGGTTTCACAGATGGACTGTGAAAACACATTTCAGAGGGGGATTTGAAAAATGACACCTATCATGTTCATTAGGTGGGTTAAAAAGAGGGCTGTGTTGAAAATTGGGGGCCTAAAATCTGGCCACCTCACAGTGTTATGAGTAAATGTTGAAAAAAGGCAACGTTTCTTCATAACTTCATTGTTTTGTGACATTTTGACCCCAGGGGCCCAATATCCTGCAGTCTGGGCCAGGGGCTCACCCCCACCCCCCGGAGGTTGCAAGGGCCGAATTCCAGGTGGACCGGAGGCTCTCCCCAACCCCCCACGGACCGAATCTTGCCACCGCACAGCAGTTGCTCAGCAGTCTGGGATCCTGCAGTCTGGGCCAGGGCTCACCCGGAGGTCGGGAGGGCAATTCCAGGTGGACCGGGCTCCCCCACGGACCAAATCTTGCCACTGCACCGGTAGTCGCCACGGACAGCGCTCCTCGCATCTTGAACTCTGTATTTTTAAATTTTGGCGCCTTTTTTCAAGCATCAGAAAGTAGCAAACCTCAGAGTCAGTAAACTGAAATTACATGCGAATCCTGTCCTGAACAGTGAAGCAAGGGGTTTGCCTGTATTTGTGCTACTGTCGAGTAATCTATTGTAACCTGCACTGTTGCCATAATTAATTTTAAAGCCAGTATTCCCGATAGAAAACTCACTCCTGCTTCCTGTTTTGCATGCTAGCAGCCTATTGCGTGAACCTAGGAATTTCGGTTCAGCCCCTTAAACACAGTACTTATTGTGTCCTACCTCTCCTTTCCTCAGCAGTTGCTCAGCAGTCTGGGATCCTGCAGTCTGGGCCAGGGCTCACCCCAGTCGCCGAGGGGCAATTCAGGTGGACGGGCTCTCCCCACACCCCACGGACCCGAATCTTGCCACTGCACAGGTGAGTCGCCACGGACAGCGCTCCTCGCATCTTGAACTCTGTGTTGTCCACGCAGTCGGCCGTGACTGCTCCATCCGCCCCAATACTCCCCACCCTTTTCCGGCTTTAGATTTATAGGCGGAAGTCCCGCGATAGGTCGCGTGGTCTCGCGTTTTTCTAACAGCGCTGTTTTCCATCTGCTCGTTATAACATCTGGCCACTAGAGGGAAACTAAATCCAGCTGATACTTAACTACACACCTGGGTCTCCACTCCACCTAGCCTTCCTTTTTTTTTTTTTACTACAACTTCTGGCCTCCAGCTGACAACTGTTGCAGCAGCTGTAGCTATCTTTTTTCCTGGCAGCCTCTGCTCGTTTTCAGACCACCTCCCATCTCACCTTTTGAATTATTCCCCTTCTATACTATGGCTTTCACTGCTATCATGACTCTTCTAATGTGTGCCTTCTCCCTTATGCTACTTTCTGCACTCTCCTGCCCTGTCGTACCCTGCTCACCTCCCAACGCTTTCTCTGTGGACAACTTTAACTTTTCCAACTTACTTGCTTCCTATTCACCATCTGCTATTCCCCCATCTGCATTAATTAGCAAGCGCCGGCTCCTGCTAACCAGGTCCCGCCCAGTCAGGACAAAATTCTACCCCCAATCTACTATATGAATTTGCTTCAGGAGACCACCCTGGACTTGCATCCTCTACCTAACACTAGCTGGGGACATTGAGGCTAATCCTAGTCCACACAGGGCACCCAACCCAGGACTACCTCCCCCGTTGCTATACCTCCCTAAATCCAATGGTCTCACCCTGGCACATATCAGTACTAGAAGCCTCCTAGCCAACCTTGCCAATCTTCAGGTATGGATGAACATGAACTGCCTGGACATCTTAGCCATCACTGAGACTTGGCTAAAACCCACTGTTACAGACTCACAGTGCTCCTTTCCCGGGTACAGTATATTCCGAGCTGATCGCATGGGGACTAAAAGAGGCGGTGGGCTAGCGCTCTACTTCAAATCACACCTTAACATCACACTCATACAGGATCCCCCTCTGCCAAATTGCGAAGTACTCCTCACCCTTCTTTTACTTGGCGGTGTAAAGAAACTTCATATCTTCTGTATATATGTCCCTCCCAAAAACTCCAATCTGGGTCTCTTAGAACTCATGGACAACCTACTATCTGGTACAGGCAAAAACAACATTATCTGCCTTGGTGATTTCAACCAAGACTGGTCAGAGAATAACTCAGCCCACCTATCATCTATCACTAGTAAGGCCAACCTCTCTCGGCTCATTCAGGAACCCACGAGAGTCTCCCGGGGGGGTGCCTGCACCACCCTGCTCGATTGGATCCTCACAAACAGGATGGATTACGTGAACACGGCACGTGTTCTCCCAGACACCATAAGTGATCACTATCCTATTTACTGTATATGGGACACCTCCACCCCCACGTTTCCCTCTAAAGTCATTTCCTTCCCTGACGTATCCCACCTAAGGGTTGATGCTTTCATAACTGATCTAGGCTTTGTTGACTGGTCTCCTATATACTTAACTGATGACGTAAACCAGGCCACTGACTATTTCAACTCCGTCCTTCTCTCTCTCTGCAAAACCTTCACATCCCCACCTCTACTCGCAGGGTGGCAGGGAAGGCGACCAAGTGGCTCACATGCCCCCTTCTTCAAATGCTGAAACATAGGGACAAACTTTGGGCTGCGTGGAAGGGCTCTAGTCTGCAATCTGACTTTGAAGTCTACAGGGCTTCTCGGAACAACTGCAAAAAACACATTCGCCTGGCTAAAAGCACCTACTTCAGGAACCTTCTAAAGTCCTCGGCTGACAACCCTAAAATGTACTGGGCACAAATCAAGGAAATTCTTAGCAATAACAAGCCTCAGACTCCTACTGACATGAATATACAGGGCACTCACTGTAATAACCCGCTTACTATTGGCAATGCTTTCAGTTCCCTCTTCTCCTCACTTCCGGCCGACGCCTCTGATGAGACCCGAGGCGAAAGGCCCGCTCCCTCAACTTCAAGCCCTACTCATCCCTCCTTTGCGCTTTCTCCGACCACGTACCGTGAAGTACGTAAACTTCTTAATTCCATACCAGCCCGTGGGGGCACAGGCCCTGATGGCATCCATCCGGGCATTCTCAGGCAGTTTGCTCCTTGGCCGGTCACCAGACTTTTCAATCTATCTATCGGGACCTCCTCCGTCCCATTGGCCTGGAAAATGTCCAGAACCATCCCTATTCATAAGAAGGGTGATGTCAAACAAATGACCAACTACCATCCCATCTTTCTCCTGCCCACTCTTAGTAAGCTTCTTGAGAAACTTGTTCATCGTCAACTCTCAGACCACCTCGGCAAGTTCAATCTCCTTACCCACTGCCAGCATGGATTTAGGCCTGGACACAGCACTACCACAGCTCTAACCCAACTTACCAGTGATATAAAAAACAACATGGATATCGGTCTACTCACCGGCGCCGTCTTCATTGACCTGTCCAAAGCTTTCGACATGGTTCATCACCAACTCTTGCTGTCTAAGCTTCAAGCCACTGGTGCCTGTTGACCCCCTTTCTTGGTTCCATAGCTACCTTAACAATCGCTCCCAGGCGTAGCCTTTCACAAGGCTATATCCTCCCCCAGACTGATCACCCGTGGCGTCCCTCAGGGATCCATTCTTGGTCCTCTACTCTTCTCCCTTTACCTGAACGACATTCCCTACTCCTCCTGTCAAAGCTGCATTCTCATGTATGCTGATGACCTGGTTCTCTACTCGGGCTCCAACTCGATCGCAAACATCAACCTCTCACTCTCAAACGACTTTCAGGTCCTTCAGCAATGGCTTCTGAACAACCACCAACATCTGAACCTGGACAAAACGCGAGCCATGCTGTTCGGCTCTACAAAAACTTCCCCCTATGGCCCCAAAGCTTCTGGTTCAGTGCCAGGATGGCTCTTCGGTCACCAACACGTCCTCCTTCAAATACCTGGGGTTCACTCTTGATCCCTCCCTCGACTTTGCTACACATATCAACACAGTCTGTCGTGCTGTTAATCCGAAAATTGGAGGGGCCTATTGGGTGCGACACTCCCTCACCCCTTCTGCTAGACTATCAGTAGCAAGGGGGGGTGCTTCTCCCGCAGCTCCTCTTCTATACTCCGCTAACTCCAGCGTGCTCAACAGATGGGACATTTCTTATAATAATATCTGTAGATTTGCCTTATCCGCCCCACGCCTCACTCATCACTGCCGCCTTTACTCCGGGTTAAACTGGCTGTCACCCAAGGAGCTCTGGGCTTTCTCTCTGGGTTGCTTTATAGACTCCCTAACTAGACCCCCTAGACCGGACTCCCTGGCTCTCCTGCTGACCCCCGCATCTCAAATTCGCTCACTTAGATCCTCCTCCTCCTCCTCACCCCTGCTCTCATGTAGACCTTGCGCCACAAAAATGGGCGAACAGGCTTTCTCGTGCCGCTCCTCGGTTCTGGAACTCTCTCCCCTTCAGGTCAAAACTCGCTCTTCCCACCGGGTTTCAGAAACTCGTTGTTCTCTCACCTTATCACACTTGGTCCTGCCGATGCTCATAACATAGCAGCTGACCACCGGCCTGCTGCCCGGACCCCCTTCCAGTTGTTGCAACATTAAAGCTTTGTTATGAGTATCCTGGAGTACTAAATTGTTGTCCTGCCACTATGTATACCGGTTATATTTTGCCTGCAATCTATTGTTTACTTTAATGTCATTATGTCATGATGTATCACTCTAATTTGTGGCACCTTTGTCTTGTACTCCATCGGATTGTACCTGAAAATGTTATATTTCTGCTTGCAGTCTATCTTTTTTTTTTCTTTATTGTTATCATGTCTTGATGTATCACTGTAATTTGTGGCTGCTATATCTTGTACTCTCCCGGGTCATGCTTGAAAATAGGCAGGATTGTTTGCCTAACGCACTTACCCGGTTACCAAAAGCTAATAAATAAATAAAACTTAGCCCCAGGGCAAAATTAGCACTGCTCCGCGTGTAAAATTAGCCCAGAACCATGTGCACGCTTTATTGAAAGGAATAGCCCAGAGGCTAAATCAGTTGAATATAACGGGCAAACAGGGCTGAGAGTGCAGTGCAAAAATAGCCCGGCAAAGAATAGAGCTTTAAAAATAGCAATGATGACAGCACTGAATGTAGCAACCAAGTAGTGCAAACAGCAATAGCAGCACAGTGCAACGGAGAAACAAGTGTTCACTGGGGGCGCATGCAAAGAAGTGCTGCCAAAAATGTGAGAACCAGTGCATACAGCAGCATCCAGCACAAACAACAAAATAACCACCAAAAAAAAAAAAACAGAACAGGAAAACCAATGGAAACCACAGAATGGTGCAGAACTGTATGGATGTGAAATGTGGAAAAGGTGTACAGATGGGACAGTGGTGATGGGACCCACACAAAGAACCAACCATGCCTATGTGTCAGTACAACCCCAACCAGTGCGCAGGGTAAGGGGACAAAGATCCCTGACAGAACTGTGGACAGCACACCACAGGATACACAGCGTGAGGCACTGGGGGATGGACATCAGCCATGGTCACGTGGACCAAGCCACACACAGGCCCACAGGCCAAGACCCCCCACCAACTGCCAGGCAACACCATAGGGGTGCACCGAAGGAACAGGGAACAGACCCTGTCCATGGGAAGACACAGGACACATTGTCCTTCACACACACAGGCAATGCAGTGTACACATCGAGAATGGACTGTGTCAGCCGACTGGAGGATAAACCTACCACAACAACCCACTGTCAGAAGCACAGCCACAGACAGCGCAGGGAGTGCTGTCATGAAACCAGCGCCATGGGAGAGGCCAGGATGGCAGTCACCATGGTGAACTAGATGGACAGTATGTGTGACACAGCCCAGCAGTGACACTGACTACAGTAACCCAAGAAAGAGATAGAACACAGGAATAAAACTAGAAAAATACATATTATAATAACAACAACAACATGAAAAACTATATACAGATCAAACAGGCATATAAACAACAAACTGGGGGCGGCAGAGAAGGTTGAGTAACGAGGGAAGTGGGGGATCAAGGTGCCGCAGCCTGCTGCTGACCTGGAAGTCTCTGGTCCAGGATCTGTCTAATACTGCTGGTCTCCTCAGTTAGCACAGCCTGCTGTTCCATGATCATCTGCTGCTGCTATACCATTCACCTGAGGAGGTCATCTCTGCCCTCACTGTCCTCGGGACACCTGGCCAAAAGGGAGATCTGAGGTCGACCTACAGGGGAAATGATACCCATGTAAGAATGGTACACTGACACCATGGAGCAGTGCAGAACTCGGGATGTGGCACTAGAGAAGGACAGCATGTCCCAACCACGATGCCCATGTACCCAACAATAAAAACAGTGCACATGCCACCCAACATGTACCTATATGCAGCAGCACTAAAACCCCATGGTACACACATGCCCATCCCAGGCAGACGTGAAGGCCCATAAGGTCATTTCCACCACCACCACAGATGGGATAGAGCCCCATGCAAACCCAGTGTAGACCCTGTCACAGTACAGCTACACAGCCCCCCTCCCTCCCCCCGGGGTAGACCGCAGTCTGCCGCATAACAACAACACAAAAAACGTATCAGCAGAATGACTGGGACATGCTGCCCAATGGAGCAGAATGTAAAGCCAGGGGATATTGCTACATCACAATCAGAAACCACACAGCCACTCTGCACATGTCAACTGACTGTGGCCTGTAGTGGCTACCCACAGTGTTGTTTATCAAGACAATGTGCAGGTATCCACACACCCCTGCATAGCCACAAACACCATCCATGACACAAGTGTGTCATGTGGACATGAGCTGGACACAGTGTCCTAGGACAATGGTGCACCACTGAGCCATACATTTGTAGCAATGCCCCCCCTCCCCGGGAGGGCAACGGGACTATGCCCACAGTGTGCAGCACAGACCCAACCTGGTGGCACACCGTATCAGCACAGTGCAATGTGACTGGTATGCATGCATGATGCAGATGGTGCTCTCACGCCCACACCCCGGTGAGAACACAATGTCCACAGGGATCGTGTGCAGGCCAGAGGCATGCCATGTGGTGTATGCATGCTGTGGGCAGACACGCAAGCACAGGAACCTGACAATACACCCACCCTGCATCTTACAGGCCTGGGCAACACACACCATACGGCCGCCGTACAGTGTGCACTGTGGAGACATGGCCACAGCACATGTACGTGTGTCCTGCAGCACAGTGCACAGGTGGAGCTGGCCACATGCAGCGGTACAAGACAACTGTGGCATGGTAGCGGGTACAGCATGCACAGCACACATGGAGAACAAGGGTGTAGCCAGACATGTCCATTTTGCACACACTCTAAAACTGATGCCCCCTTTAATGAAATTGTACACAGCTTCCCAAAATGCTGCCCCATTACAAACAAAGCAGATATTTGTCAGATAACACTGCTACATTCTACACAGGCTGTACACATATCAGTCTCCTAGAGAAGTCTACAGTAACCCAAATAAACACATTAGAATGAGTATGGGAACAAAAGAGGGATATGGGTGGGATATGCACTCAACAAAGTGTACACAAATGTGTACAGTGAGCATGCCTGCCTACACCCTTGATGGAGAACACAGTTGGAGAACAGCGTACCCTACATAGCCCAATGGTGGTGACTGATGTACCCACGGTGTACCATACACCACCAGGCGCAGTCCGATGCACAGGGTGCAAGGAGGCTGTCAAGCCCATGCCACCATATGACAGACACAGATGTAACACAGGTCCACTGAATGGCTGGCATGCTACACCCAGGGTGCAGAAGCAACACGGCAGGACAGCAGTACCAAGGGGGGGGTGTGCCCGTATAGCCTAGTGTGACATGCAGAGTATAACCCCGCATGGCACATGCATGCAGGACACCACATGCCATAGCAGTGCAGGGCTGTGAGGAGCCATGTGCTGCCACAACAGAGGCCCACAGGCTGTGTGGGCAGACTAGGTAGTGTCCAGGTGCACCATACCATAGGCAGTGTTAGTTGTGTGCAGTGCCCACCCCAGCAGCACAGCACCATGGGCAACCCATGGCCACATGTGCCCGGGACCGGTGATATGACACAGGGCAAGCGCACATTTGTTGGCAGCACAGTGTTATATATAGGGTACCAAACCTGCCCCACCCAGAAAGGTATGTTACACAGGTAGACTACAGAAGAGCATAGTCACATGCTGCATCTTGCTGCCCATCACTGCTATTCTGGTCCTGCTGCCTGGTTTCCTGGGTCCTCCAGCTGCACCCCCGATCCGTGCCCCTGGTGTTGCGGTCTGCAGAGTGAAGGGCATGGACCAGTGTTAGTACCATCATAAACAGCAGTAACCCCCCTACCTGTACCAGGTACACAATGCGCAGCTGTCATGCAGTGCAGTGTAATGTGCCCTCTGCAAGATGCAGCTATCGCATGGTGCACATGTGCACTGTAGGTGCAATGTACATGTGCCACACAGCCAGTGCCAGATAAAACCAAGAACTGTTCCGTGGGTCCTGCAGTGCTCGTCACATGTACGCCCACAGACACAACCACTGTTGGCCCATGCATGGGCATCACTGTACTCGTAGTGATGCAGACAGTCCACTGCATGGGACATACCCAGCAGCACTGCAGGCATATGTGCAGTGACCCCCAGAAACAACTATACCCTTATGTGTAGTATGTACATGACTGCCCACACCCACTGACATGCAAAAGATGCAGCTCTGAGTAAGGTGTTCACTTACCTGGTGCAGGCACAGTGCCATCCCACACCATGCACATGAACTACTCTAGTCTTTTCCACTCTCAGCACTGCAAGTTAATGTACCGGTGCCAGAACTGTTCCCCATTGTGGTTCAGCCCTGTGTGCTGGGACAGTTGGTGTGCAATCGAGGCCCACACCTGGCGCTGAGGCCTGTCCCCCTCATGCACCTCCCCGAATAACTGGTGCTCCCTGGCCATGACCAGCTATACTAAGTTGGCCATCTTGGCCTCCCCCCACCTCTGGTCCCTCTGTACTACCACCCTGATGTGCCTTCTGGTCGCCATTTTTGCAAGTTGCAAGCCTTTTGGCACCACTCTCACACTACTGCTGCCTGGAGCTGTGTAGACCACAAAATGAAGTGCGAGCATGGTAGCGCCATGCTAGCTGTGTACAGTGCGGCACAAAATATTATAGCATCGTGCTAACCCAGATGGCCACCAGTGAGCATGTGCGACCCTTGCATGACCTCCACCATGATGACGAAATCACACATGCGCCCTAGGATTGGCGCTAAATGATTTAGCCCAGCGCTAAACAATTAGTGCTGTGCCATGATGCAAACACTTTACCTGGCACAGTCGTGTTTGCCCGGCGCTAACTTTTGCAATATTCCAAGGTGGTATGCAAATGAGCCTACTTAAGCAGTCAGAGTGCAAACCACCACATTAGCATCTCATTACGGCCTCATTTGCATGCATTACTATGTATGGATTGCCCAGGTGGGCTATTTAAGGTGTGCCTCAGCATCACCTGCTGAGCTTCCTGGAACTGCAGGTGGCAATAAAAAAACATTGCTGACAAAACTAGGTCTCAACATGTCTCAGGACACAACTTCCACAGGTACAGTTAGGTGTCCCTAGGTCATTACTCTGCTCTATTGATCTGCAAGAATGTGTACGTTCTGCTATACTGTCATGGGGCTACAGTTCATGTGAGGGACCATCGATGGGATGTCATGTAATAGGTACTATAGAACATTGCAATCACAGATGCTGCAGGCCCAGCATGCAGGTGTGTACAGTCATAACGCAGCAGTGTTGTACAACAGTTGTGCGCTGTGACAGTGGCTACGGATGGTTAGGGCTGGCAGTATAGCCGAGAGGTTAGAGTAACAAGCTGTGAATGAGCTTGGTACATCCAGCAGAACTGGGTTTGATTCCCACAATCTCCACTTGCATACTGTGTTACTCTGAGCATGTCACTTAACCTCCCCCAATGCTCCCAGATCACACCTGAAAACAGGCACTTATGCCTAGTGGACCTTGCCCGATTACTAAAGACTAAAATAAATAAACATATGGATGCCCATGTGCATCCACAGGTACACAGTACAGTCGGGGGGGGGGCACATCACACAACACAGACATACTGTTTACATGATGAAAGACAAAGAAGGGTGAGCAGTGAAATCACATAGGGCAAGAAGAAGTTAATGCTCAGTGCTCAGGGTTTATTCGTTTGACAAAAAATTAGAACAGGACACATGGCTGGTGCAGTCCCAACATCATATGTACGTGTAGCCCATGCTACATCACCCAGGACACACTGTGGACTCTGCCATCTCCACCGGTCCATGCTGCCATCACCCAGCACACACCTGTTGGTGTGCAGGCAACACATGGATCCTGGTGCTGCCCTCACAATGCAGGGTGATGCTCATATCCCTGTTGCGCGTAAACACCATCATGTGGCAGACACCGCCAGACAGACATGTGGAGGATATTGCTGGGCATGTTCGGCATATGGGGTGGGCATTGACCCACATCCCTGTGATGCATGGTCGTAGCCTATGCCACACTGTAACCCTTCAGTTATGTGTAGTGGCCCTTTTCCGCACACAGACACACATACACACTACAGGACAGCCACTGATCACTGGCAACTTATGTCCCCGCACGGGTGCCTCTGATGGAAGGGCGAGGCTGCGGTACCACAAGCTCTCCAGGGAGGAGCTGAAGGCCCTGGCTGTTGGGTACAAGTCCAGGGAGCAGACAATGTGGCATTATAAGACCACAGATGCCACTATGCAGGACATGTGGGACCAGCTAACTGCAGAGGAGAATGTTGTGGGTGGACATGGACGCACGATGGATGTGATGCGCAAGCGATGGGATGATCTGCAGTGCAGGGCAAAGGAGGAAGAGTCAGCATGCCACCATGCACTGCAGGGGACAGGGGAAGGTCCATGGCCGGTGGGGCGTGCAACAACATACTCCATTATGGAGGTGGTGGCATCAGCAATCTGGTCTGTGGCCATGGCAGGTGTGGAGGGCGGTAGCTGTGAAACACCACAAGAGTTACACCGGGCATGCAAGTACAGGGCTGTGCACCACCATGGTATGCATAACATTTCATGGGTTTACGGGTTTCACTGCCTGTGTTGTAGCACACAGCTGCCCTGCCTGTACACACTTATGTGCATTGTGATGGCCCGGGTGCAGTATAGCACAGTCTGGTGGTGCAGTGCTGGACCTTCAGCATGTGCCATGATGACACAGTCATGGTGTACCCTGCAGACACTGTCCCAGTGCCACTGCACACAGTGTTTTTATTGGCAGTGGGTATACCTTCACCATGTGGTGTTGCATGCTGCCACGTGTGTCACTGGGTGCTGCACCTATTACCTCCCTTTTGGAGATGGTTTGCACATGTGCATGGTGTGTTGCGTACACTTGGTGATGGTCATGTGCATGACTGTGGCATCCACATGCTTTTTTATATGTATGTATATGTGTGTGTGTATGTATGTGTATATATATATATATATATATATATACACATATACATACACACACATATACATATAAAAAGCATGTGGATCCCACAGTCATGCAAACCACCTCCAAAAGTGTTCTCTGTCCACAGCGCAAGGTGATCTTGCAGCAGAGGAATGGTCAGAGGAGGGGGAGGAATGCCCATCAACATCCGGTGTGCAGAGGCCACCGGCACAAGCAGCTGCAGAGGAGGTGTCCATGGCCGCAATATTCAGAGATGTTTCTGATGATGATGATGATGATGTGGACATGTGCATCCCCACCAGGGACTACCTTGATGCCCTTGCAGGTCTGGGGGGGTTACTCCCCATCAGACATAGAACTAGACTTGGAGGACCTGTTGGGGGCTGACAGCAGTGGCCTCACAGCAGCCTCCACACAATCACCCACCAGACACCCAGCACATTTGGTGCTGCCAGAGTACCCTGTGATCTGTGCCCCCAGTACTGCCACCATCCCAACCACCGCCGTTACTGTGGCTAACATGTCTGCGGCCACACACACCGCCCAACCTGCGCAACACCCTCCTGATGGCCCAGCAGCCTGCACATGCAACATGTGGGCCACAGCAGGCAGTGAGGTGGTGTGGAACACAGCCACATGGTGTGGGCCGCCTCCCGGCCTGCCAATTGCCCCCCACCCAACCCCACCCATTCTCCAGGGTGTGCATTCACCCCAGGGACAGGATGCCTCTGAAGCCCAGCAGCTCCTGTGCTCTGTGGTGAACTCGCAGACTGCCACACAGAGGGAGCTGCATGCCTTCCAGAGGGAGGTACGGCATGAACTTGCCCACCTCTGGGAGGCTGTGCATGCTGACCTTATGCGGGCAGAACAGGGTGTGCACAAGTGTCAGGCACAGTTCCTGAATGCCCTCCACCAAGTCTGTAGTGACCTCACTGGGGCTGTGTGTCTCCCGACATGCTTCCACACCACAGAGTGGCAGGTCGGGATCGACCAGCACTGCTGCCACACCATCACCCATGGGCACTCCATGGAACACTGGGCGGTGATTTTCACTGGCTACACCAAGCTCACGCTGAGATCGGGGTCATCCCAGGGTCTCCCTGTCTCCGCAGTCATTGCCTAGCGACTCCTCGGCCTGCAGTACACCCCCCCAGCGTTCCCATGGTAGGGCATCTGTGAGGGTCCGTGGTGGGAGACGGCAATGATATTATGTGTGTGCCACACCTTCTTGCACCCTTCACCCACCTGCACCCCTCACATGCACCTCTATGCACATAACCACTTTCCACCACATTCCTTGTGTATCACCTGTGTGCCATGCTTTTTTTTTGTATTGTTACCATCCTGTCACCATTCTGTGTCTGTCACCCTACTGTTTATACTGTAAATAGACATTTTGAATCATGTCTGATGTCCATGTTGTTTTCACTCACCTGCCCATCCGATTCAGGGTTCTTATGATGTTGAGCCTGTGCTCCTGGGCCCCACTGGCCATCCGTGAGTCACGCCTATCGAGCTGCTCCACTATCCCCTGAACCTCTGACTCAGTGTCACTATCTGTTTGTTCCTCGGGTTCTGACAGGTATATGCCATGGTTTAGCGCCATGTTATGCAACATACAACAGGTTAGGAATATACGGCATACCTTCTAAGGGTCATATTGTAGGGCACCATTGGAACGGTCCAGGCATCATAATCTCATTTTCAGCATGCCAAAGACACGCTTAATAATATTCTGTGTTGTGATGTGTGCCTCATCATACCTCCCCACGGTCACATTAGCTGGACGGAGGACTGGGGTTATGAGCCAGGTTCTCAAGGGACAGGCACTGTCACCTGTAGAAACATTAACAGTGGTTACCATATGTATACTGTGTCACACACCCTGTCCAGTTTGCAGCCCCTACTGTTTCGGTTTTCCTGTGCACCTCCCATCCCACCCCTCACTACCTCCTTTGTGTGCTCTGTTGTGGCATTGTCTTACCATTAGGGGCTGTGGTTGTGCCTGCTGCAGGTACTTACTGATAGGGTGTCCACTGGGTATTGTGCCTTCCTCAAATGCCTGGCACAGCTGGGACTGGTGCCAGATGGAAGGTATCATGGGCACTGCCGGTGAACCATGCAAGGACATAGATGATGTGCCCAGTTGCATCACACACCACCTGGTAATTTGTGGAGTGATAACCCTTCCTGTTGAGGAAGGTGTCACCCACTTCACCAGGGGTTGCCTGGATGGCAACATGGGTGCAGTCAATAGCACCGAGTACTGCTGGTAGACGCTCGACCCGATAGAATTACTGTACGGTGTCTCTGGGCTCCACTGCCACGATGGGGAATGTGACAAATTCACCAGAATGTGGCAGCAGGGCATCTAGGAACTGGGTCAGGCGGCATGATGTGGCAGACTATGACACACCGATGGTATCTCCAACCAGTGTTTGGAAGGACCTGGTAGATAGAAAGCACATTGCAGTTGTCACTTTTTCCTTAACTGACATGGCATGGCTATGTTGGGTGGCAGACTGCAGCTGCTCAGGCAGTAGCTCACAAAGCTGCCTCAGCAGGACCCTATTCAGTCTGTGCCGGCCTACAAGGTGGTAATCTGTCAGTATCTTAAAGACACTCTGGGCTGGTACTTTCTGTGTGTAGCATATCTCTTCCTTGGCCTACTGAGTGGCCCATGGTGGCCTGGTCCCTCTCTTCCTCCTCCTCCATCATGGCTGTCATCATGTGGATCATCATAGAGTTGTTGCTGACTGCCTGTAGCTGTGTCCTTGCCCTCCCCCGTGGCTTTCCCTGAGTTTAGACAACCTTTTTATAGTTGGTAAATAGCACCATGCTATGGGTTGCACTAACACACGTTCACGGTGCTATACTTTTGAATGTACCATTGCGCCCATATTTATGTTTGCACCCCTCACTTTGCACCATGCATATATAAACTTTTAGCACCAGCACTATTATGTTGCACCGGCACTATTTGGCCTTTTGAATATGGCAGGCCGGTGCAAATGTGGTGCGATTGCAGTGCAATCTGTTTGTGCCCGGCACAAAGTTTTGAATATCTGGCCCCAGATTTTCAAAATAGTCTGTTTATGACCCCTCTTTCTGATCATGACAGCTGTCCTTTATAAAATACTGGCTGAAATGTCATTTCGTGCCACAAGTGCGAAACCACATTTTGACCAAGATTTGAAAAACAATGCTTGTCACGTTTGTGGGGCAGTGTGAAAAAATGGCTCCACTGAAAATTTAGCATCAGAATATTGAAAATTACCAAAATTATGAGTGAGCATTGAAAAATGTCAATGTATGTTCGTGACTTTGCTGTTTTTAATATTTTTTATCCCAGATTTTCAGCATACTCTTCTTATGATCCCACCTCATGAACTCAATAGATGAAAGTTTTCAAATCCCGTCCAAAAGTTGATTTTATGGAGCGACTGTAAAATCACCTTTGGGCCAGATCTGAAAAATCTCACGTACCTTGTTCATGAGGTGGGGTCCCAGAAAGGCCATGCTGAAAATTTGAGGGAAAAATATTAAGAAATGAACAAGTCATGAGTACAAGTTCAAAACACGTTGACATACATTTACCACAGCTTACCTGTTTCCTCAGTTCCCGATCAGACGTTGAAGAGTGAAGGCATGTCTCTGGTCCAGAGGGGATTACAGTGTTGGAAACCCCCCTCCCTCCCTGGTAGGCGAGAAAGGGATGGGGGGTGCTGAGTGGGGGGAGGGTAATGGCGGCTGGGGGCGGAGGTGGCAATAGACATCAATGGACCGTTTTCATTTTTACAAGGTGTAAAAAAAAAAAAATGACATCAAGGGATGGTTTTCTTTAGTTCAGGTACTGACACTGGGGATTGGGCACCCCAGTGTCAAGTTCATATTTACATGGTATAGGAAGTGATAGGGGAGGTGGGAGGAATACTTGGCAGAGGGTAGGATTGTTTAGAAGGAGCACGAGATACAGGAGGTGGGAGGGATACTTGACAGAAGGTAGGATTTTTTAAAAGGGGCAAACGCAGGTTGAGCAGGGATTATGTGCAGTCAGTTTCATTATTGGGGGGGTGGGAGGACAAGGCGAAGGCTGATCCTAACATGATGCCAATCAGCTGCTTGCTGGGCGGGGTCATGCAGATGAAAGCAAAGAGACACCTTGTAATATGGGCAGCTCTTTTCTTTGAATTTCACAAAGTTTCTGCCTAGCAAGCCCAGATGATTGTCATGATCAGCTTGGCTGATGATTAGTCTGATATTGTTGAGCCCACTGCAGACTGCCCTGCATTGGTCTGACAGTGACACACCTCTCAAATCTACTTCGTTTTGCACAAGGAATGAGAAGGAATCACCTGTCTACTAAACCATTCTGTTTATAATCGGACCATTACATTTTAATCTTAGTATTTGTTGAATGTATCCATTTTATTACCATTACTCTTGTAATTATTTTTATGCAAATATATAATTTCCATCAGTTAGATAAAAGATACTAAGCACAGTAATTTGCGTACCAGAAGATGAAAGCTGTAGTAGACATTTCGAGATACTTTGAAAAAAGTATTTGTGATTTTATTTTTCAGTTTTTGGCCAAGAAGTGCACGTTGAACCTATGCTTCTTTCCATGTCCTATGAGCACATGGAAGTTAAGTCACTTGCTCCGGGTTACACAGTATGCAAGTGGAGGTTATGGGAATCAAACCTATGTCTACTGTATGTAACAAGCTCGTTCACACCTCCTTGAATGATGTCAAGTGTTGGTAAGCAGCCAGAATAACTTAAGTTTTGAGATACAATAGGTCCCTCCTTTCAAAAAAAAAACAAACTTTAGGCTAGTCTGGTCAGTTGGTCAGTACTTGCAATTTATGTTTACGCAGCCATAGAAGCCACACTTACGGTTGTAAGAGTTGCCTTGTGCATTCTTATGGTACATGAACTGCAAACTAAAGGTGCACGTTTGTGGTAGCCTAGAATGTGAGAATAAAAAAAACAAGGTGCTGCATCAGAGTGTGGTCTGAAAACAAAACAAAATGGTAATATGAAATGCACACTGAAAACAGAAAATAGAGTTAGAATTGATATTTTGACCATAGATCTTCTTCAGAAATTATCTAAAAGAGAAAAAAGCAAAGATTGCCTAGATTTTGACCATAAGAGTGGCCTCCATGGCCATTTAGAAATTACAGAACCTTTTATAGCCAAGAAAAGATCTCCATTCTTCTCTGTTGCTATCTAATGATGCCACACCAGCCTTTTTATATAGTAAAAAAAGGTCCTGTAAATGTCCCACTTTTCAGGGCACCTACATTTGAGACACTCTTTACAAAATCTGAGTGTCTCATGCGCAAGAAAAAGGAGTGCTCTGATTGGTGGGGAGTGCTGCCTCAATCTAGAAGATACATAGCTGAGGAAAGATAGCTACAAAATTGAGAAAGTGCAGAGGAGATCGTCCTGACAGGTTGAAGGTTTGGAAGACATGGGCTATGAGGACTAATTGGCAGAACATGGACTGTTCTCCATGGAAAAAGAGATTACTCCAGGATACATGATTACAGCATTCGAATATCAGAAAGGGATAATATTATTTGGGTGAATGTGGGTTGGTGGGCTGTACAAGAATTGTAGAAGTACAACACAAGGAGGCAGTCGATGTTTTGAAAAGGAGGAAGCTGGCAGGGAAATGTCAAGAAGCCCAACAAGAAAACCTCACAGCCCTCCCAAAATCTAAAGTATGTGTAGAGACCAAACACAAATGTGTCTTGTATGCAATGAAGACAAACTTTATTAAGTAACAAGCGCACACGCTGTTAAGGTCCCATGTGAACGGTGTAAATTTGATAGGCCATTACTAAAAGCAAAGAATTTCATCACCCCGTTAGTGGGGAGAGATATGATGTTCAAAATTTGATCACTTGTGATACAGAAAATGTGACGTATATCGCCAGTTGTAAATGTGGCGCCTATTATGTGGGAAAGACAAATAGGATGTTTAAGACCAGAGGTGGGGAACATATGAGGGACATTGAAAATGGAAACATAAAAAATATAGTAGCTGCTCATATAAAATTTACTCAGGGCCAGGGTATACATGGTTGGAGTTTTACAGGGATTGAACTGGTACGACTAGGGCCAAGGGGAGGCAATATTGAAACTCTGACTCTAAAACGAGAAACATTCTGGATGTACAAATTGAATGCTTTTAGAGCTCCAGTCTTGAGCTCTAGATTGGAAATTATCCCATACATACATGATTAAATCACAAGGATGAATTTTGTGTAAGAGATAGGAAAACGTTTTTTTAAATATGGGAGGTAGGAGCCAGAAGAATGTACTTATGTGTGAGAGTATGGGTTTGTTGTTGTTTTAACTACTCTCCTGCTGATTTTCCATTGCTTAACTAAAATATGCACTAATAGGCTCATACACTTTGCTGTCAATGGTATATAAATGGAAATTAGAAAAGGGCTAGACAAGTATATACAAGAAGTAAAATCCAGGGCTGGTTTCTAATTACTGTTTTGTTCTGTTCCTTTAGGCTGCCTTCGCTGTGCAGTTATATTTGTTTATCAAAGCCAGTTTGAATATTTATTGCCATGATGACGCTCACAGGCATTTTTCTGTTGGGAGCTGCATCAACAAGTTGATAACTGCTTTATGTGATCCCTCGAGAACTTAAGGACATGAGGAAGTTACCAGGAACACCTTATTGGTTCACTTTCAATAACAGACTGATATTTTAATGAATCAAGTATGTGTGCCTGCCTCTTAGGTAGTTTATAGCATGCAATATGAGAGATTGTTATTTAATTTACAAGAAGAAAGTTTATAAATTTTGAATAAACTCCCATGAGGTTTGATGCCCGGCAGCCCAAATTCAACAGTTAGAGATGAGATCTGTATTTAAAATGCCTATGTCACTTTGAATCATTAGAATGTTTTTGCAATAGGTTTTATTGTGTTTCTGACATAATAGAATAGTCAGAATAATTTATGTATTAGATAGTTAATCAATTATCTGTTAATTGTGCACAAGAGTAAAATATATTTGGTGGTAGGGATATATAAGACTTGTGAAATACCTTTGCAGTAGCTCTTGATAAAGCTCCGAAGAGGGGAGCGAAATGCCATTGGGCATTTTTTTCTGGGGTGGCACCTTATTTATTTATATCTACTTTTAACAGCATGTGTGCTTGTTGCTTAATAAAGCTTGTCTTCATTGCATGCAAGACACACTTGTGTTTGGTCTCTACATATACTTTACTTTTTGGGAGGGCTTCGAGGTTTTCTTGTTGGGATATTTGTGATTTGACCTTACACAGCCGCAGCTGGAAGGCGATTGCTTTCTTTTTAAATGTCAAGAAGAACTACTTTACAGAACAAGTGGTGGACTCTAGGAACAGGCTTCCAGAACAGGTAGTTTAGTATCTGACTCTGTTTCTACCTTCAGTCTCAAACTAGAAAATTCCTTTGAAGAAAAAGGGAGGACGGGGTATTCAAATAAAAAAAAAAAAAACACAATTGCAGCACACTCAGAAATACCTCAATGAATACTCCTCTGTTCCATTCCACAATGGTTGTTATTTGAATACGTTTTGTACTGTTGTAACGCTGTACATTTCGTTTTGTCATGCTTTTGTCATTTGTGTACCCTTGTTCTTGTAACTGTACATTTTGTTTGACACTGTAGTTATTTATTTATTTTTGGAATGCTTGTATAATTCTTTTGTTATTACTCCTATCCCAGATCGTAGCTGGAAACAAGCCCATTGGGACACTGATTGCTTACCTGGTGAAATAAAATAAATAATGCTATACTGTGCCAGTGAGAATACATTTTGCCATCAGCAAAGATATCGCTTTTATCTTGTAATTTTTATCCTGTAAATTAATGGAAAAATTACTAAAAGAAAGAAAGAATAACACCACATCTAGCAGAATTAGGGCATATTGGTATAACAATACACAGGTTAGTCCAGGGCAGATCATGTTTGACAAACCTTAATTTTTCAAGCCAGTGAGCAAATCTTTGGATAATGGGTTATTAGTTGATATGATCTTTCTCAACTTTTCGAAAGCTTTTGATTCAGTTTCACATAGAATATTAATTGAACAGATGATACAGTTAAATATCTATCCCCTGATTATAAGCTGGGTCAAATCATGGCTTTCAGAATGAAAACAAAGGGTCTCTTCAAAAGGTCACTTATCTCCATGAGGTTGGGTTACAAGTGGAGTTCCCCAGGGCTCTGTCCTGGGTCCAACTCTTTTCAACATATTATTATCTTCTGTGCTTCTACTTAATAAAAATTGCTGGATGGAAAATTATGCAGATGACTGCGAACCAGGTGGTATTGTAACTGATTATACATCAGCATTAGAAATTCATAAAAACCTTACTCATCTTGAGAATTGCGCAAAGGACAACAACCTATCCTTTAATAAATTAAAATGTTAGGTGATGCATCTGGGGAAAAACAACTCTTATGGTATCAGACCAGGTAGAGAAGTATTTTATTGAGCAATGCATTAATAATGGGCTTGATCAACTTATTGCTGAACTTACCAGGAACAATAATATTCTTGACTTAATCCTAACAAATATTCAAAGTGGGATTACAGACATCAGTAAAGCAACAGCATTTGGAAATAGTGACCACCTAGTTATTACATGCAGCCTGGCCATAAAGGGACCTAAGGATGTCTGCAGTACATTTTTTAGAAACTATCATAAAGCAGACTTCAACAGTATATGTCAAAGCCTTACTGAAATAGACTGGGATTCTACACTTAGATACAAGACAACTCAAGAAGCATGGGATATCTTTATAGATATATTGAATGAGATAGAAAACAATTATGTACAATTAAAGAACAAATATAATAATAATAAGGGCAGAGTCCCTGTTTGGTTTAATCAAAAAGTTAAAATACTAATCAAGGGTAAACAAAAGGCATATAAAATCTATAAAAAAGAATCAACACCTGAAAATAAAAAGAAATGTATTCAAATACAGAAAAATCTAAAATATACTATTAGGCAATTTAAAGCAAAACTTGAGTTTAAAATAGCGCATACTAAGGATAAGAAACTATTATATTCATATATAAACTCTAACTGTAGAAATACGGTAAGAAATATAGGACCAATAATTGAGAATTGTCAGGTGATCCAAAATGATAAAGAGGTAGCTGATAAATTTAATAACTACTTTTGTTCAGTCTTCTCAGCTCCTATGCATACTACATTACCAGTAATACCGGATACACCAGCCTCTGTACCTTTTTCACTGGATGAAGTATTTAAGTTGATAACCGATCTATATAGTACCTCTAGTCCAGGACCAGACAATATAAATCCAATCCTTCTAAAAAAAAACACCTCTGTGTTGGCATATCCCCTTCTAGTCATTTTTAATAACTCATTGAGGGAAGGTTCTGTTCCTGATGATTGAAAAATAGCAATAGTCATTCCAATTTATAAGACTGGCAATAGAAATAAAACTGAAAACTATAGACCAGTAAGTTTGACATCCCACTGCTGTAAACTTATGGAACGACTCATTAAAAATAGATTAGAAATGCACTTGGAGCAAACAGGGACAAAGGATATAAACCAGCATGGCTTTACCAGGGGTAGGTCCTGCACTACTAATCTAATCATGTTCTATGATACTGTTAGTAAAAGTATTGATATTGGTCATCTGTCAGATGCAAAATACTACTTGACTTCTCTAAAGCATTTGATAGAGTATTGCATGATAAGCTGATTGAGAAGCTTATTAAGTTGCAAGTTGCCAATGACATGGTTAGATGGATAAACAACTGGCTGATTAACAGGAAACAACGTGTACGTATAAATGGAGTCTGCTTAGAGGAGGAATCAGTGGGCAGTGGGGTCCCTCAGGGATCAGTGCTTGGGCCCACTCTCTTTAATGTTTACATTCAAGATATGGTACGGATGTTGAAAATTTAATTAGTAAACTTGCAGATGATACAAAACTGGGTGGAGAAGTAAATACTATCAGTAAACATTAAACCCTAGTTTCAGATTTAGCAAAGGTGGAGATATGGGCTGAAGAAAATGGTATGAAATTGAATGCTGACAAATATGTTGTACTTCATATTGGAAGGTATAATCCAAATTACTCCTACATATTAACTCAATCAATATTGAAATCAGTTCAAAATGTAAAGGATCTGGGTATAACAGTTAGCAACTCTCTCTCATCTACCAATCACTGCTTGAGAATAGCTAAAAATGCCAGATCCATGATAACTAAGATCAAACGCTTTTTTGTGAGTAGGACAGAACAACTATTATTACCTATATATACCACCTATGTATGCCTTTATTAGATTATGGATCCCAGTTTTGGTCACCTTATTTACTCAGGGATATCTGAATGGTTGAAGGCGTCCAGAGGACCATTATAAAATCAATCCCAAGATTA
Source organism: Neoceratodus forsteri (assembly GCA_016271365.2). NCBI lineage: Eukaryota > Metazoa > Chordata > Ceratodontiformes > Ceratodontidae > Neoceratodus > Neoceratodus forsteri. The sequence continues at coordinate 723,006,824 of CM028137.1, read as the reverse complement.
ACACATTGTACCTATCAGAGTAGGTTGCTGAAAACAGGCCTACACTCCCTCGAAGCTCGAAGGCAAAGGGGTGATTTATTGCTTTTATATAAACCTACACAGAATAAGGAAAGTATGAAAGATTTCAATCTACATTTCTGTAATGTTAGAAATAATCTCAGATCATGTAACAATAAAATGCATATTCAACAAGCTATAACAGTGAAAAGGGACCGTTTCTTTACAATTAGAGCACCTATGACCTGGAACCGACTAGCACAGGAAGCTGTCCAATGCACAAGCCTAAACACTGTTAAAAACACATTGGACAGACTATACTACAATAAACTCTTGATGGTTTAGTGGCCTACATGTGTGGAGGACATCCATGATGGGCCTTGTACCCCCTTATGTCCCATAAATCCTAGTAATCCTAGTTACAGTTATAAACTAAATAACATCATCTTACAAACCACTGAGAATGAAAAAGACATTGGAGTCACCTTTTCAAACAATTTCAGATTTGATATGCACACCCAAAATATTGTGAAAAAGGGGAATCAAATATTGAGCTGTATCCTAAAAAATATAAAAAGTAGAAGTCCAGAGGTCCTGGTTCCCCTTTATTCTAGTCTTGTAAAACCACATCTAAAATATTGCTCATCTGTGTGTGCCCCAGAACTGGTCAGAGGGAAAAAATAGAGATGATGCAACAAAAAGGTACTAAAATATTTTTTTTCTGTGAGCAGGTTGGACTGTGGTACAATATTAAAGAAAATTGGGCCTTTACTCTATGCAATATAGGAGAGTAAGGGGAGATTTATGCTGAACATATAAAGCAATAAAAGATGAGTCAATGCTGGAAACCATTGGCCTAATTAAAATAATTCTAACAAAATTACCAGAACTCATGATATGAAATTAAAAGGAGGCCATAATAAAACCAATAAAAGATGCCAATGATACTCCCAAAGAATTATAACTACATGGAATGCTTTACCAAAGGATGTAGTGGAGAGTGAAACAATGACTATTTTTAAGAGGCAACTGGACACACATATGGGCAATAAAAAATTTGATTTCCACCATTAATAATGATGGCGAGTTCATAAAAGACAATCCTGCCTACTGAATTCATATGCTTCCTATGATCCTATCGTTCTTCCTATTGTATCAATGGTGTTGTTTTGTTGATGACACATCTACTGTCTGTACTAAAATGTTTATTTTGATACATATGTAGCAAACAAAATAGTATAGGTTAAATACCTATGATCTTCTTCAAAGATATCTCTTTCATTAGGCCACACCTTTGGAACTATACCTGAGTATGTATTGGTGGAAGATGGATTCCTGGATATCATGGCAATGACAGAAACATGGTACACAGAGAACTATTACTGGGATGTCAACACACCAGGGTATACAATCTACAGGAGGGACAGGGAATGTAAAAGAGGAGGAGGAGTAGCTCTCTACGTAAGGGAAGGGATCAAAGCACAGAACTAAAGGGTAAACAGGGAGGAGAGGAGGCACTGTGGGTCACCCTGGAGACAGGAAATGGTACCACAATCTGCACTGGGGTTGTCTACAGACTCCCCATCTCAGGGGGAGGAAATAGACAAGGAAATGATAGAAGGCATCCTTAGAATGGCAGAAAAAGGGTAGATATTGTTGATGGGGGACCTGAATATACCAGATGTTAACTGGAGCACCTTTGCTGCAGCCACTTCCAGGAGCAGGTCATTCTTGATGCCCTACAAGGGGCATGCTTCAGACAGCTAATGTTGGAACCCACTCGGGAGGGAGCAGTCTTAGACCTGGACTCTCAAATGGGGATAGAGAGAGGATCTCAGATTTAGAAGTGGGTAGCCATCTGGGAATAAGCAACCACCAAACAGTGTGGTTCATGATAAACACAGCCATAGAGTCAAGCCGTACAAAAGCGAGAGTATTGGACTTTAGGAAGGCTGACTTTGGCAAAATGGGAGAGTGCCTCAGAAAAGCACTAGCAAATGGGCAAGAAGGAGGGTTAAAGGAACAATGAAGAAAAATCAAAACTGCCATCACAGAGGCAACAAGCCTTTGTGTGAATCAAATAAACAAAACAAAAGAAAAAAACACTATGGTTCTCAAAACAGGTAGCAGGGAAGGTTAGGGAGAAAAAGACAACATTCAAAAAGTATAAGGAAACACAGGAGGAGCAGGACAGAGAACTGTACTAGTTAAAGCAGAAGGAAGCAGGTATGGCAGTTAGAATAGCAAAGGCCCAAACTGAGGAAAAGATAGCCAATTCATTTAAGAAGGGGAATAACACCTTTTACAGGCACATTAGGGAGCATAGAAAGACCAAGGGAGGGATAGTGAGGCTTAATAAAGGGGAGGAGGGTGGGCAGAGGGTGACAGTGAAAAAGCAGGGATACTGAACAAATACTTCTGCTCAGTATTCACAAAAGAAGAGGTACCTAAGCCAATCAGTAGAAGCACTCTGGATAGGGGATCGATACCAGTCCATTCACAGAAGAAAGGGTCCTGAAAGAACTCCTGAAACTGAAGGTGGACAAAGCAATGGGTCCTGACAGGATTCACCCCAGAGTTCTAAAAGAACCAAGGCGAGAACTAGTGACACTACTGACTACCCTTTTTAATAAATCATGGGAGGATAGTGTGGTACCTGAGGACTGGAGGAGGGCAGATGTGATTCCCCTTCACAAGAGTGGGAGCAAGGTAGAGGCAAGAAACTACAGACCTGTTAGTTTGACCTCAGTGGTAGGAAAAATGATGGAATCACTTCTGAAAGAAAGAATTGTTGAGTTCCTAGAGACCAGCGGGGCAGAGGACCCAAAACAGCATAAATTCACTGTGGGAAGGTCATATCAGATGAATCTAATAGATTTCTTTGACTGGGTGACCAAAGTAGTAGACCAGGGAGGGGCAGTGGACCTGGCTTACCTAGACTTTAGCAATGCATCTGACACAGTCCCATACATGGAGGATAATGTATGGTCATCGATGGTTAACCAGTTTGTTAACCATCGAGTGGTTGCCAGGGTGACCACGTAAACCTGGAGAGCGAAGCTCAAGAGGTTTAGGTCGCCATGGCAACCTCGAGATGAGTTAACAAAACGGTTACCCATTGATGTACCATACATTATATTTTATAGTGTATGGTACAATTTAGGTTTTATACAAAAGAAAGCAGTTCCTTACTGCAGTTTTTTTTATGTTGCGCTGCTCTCGCCCTCACCCGTGCGGCGTTTCTAGGCCATCCAATCCATTTGCGCGCATGCCCAGACTGTTCCCAGTTGTTAACCCATCGATGTGACGTACCATCGATAGGTTAACAACATCATGACTTCACATCGATGGTAAAAGGTTGTTATAAAAAGGTAGATTTCTACCTATAACAACATTCTACCATACATTATAAAAGATTAATAAACAAGTTAGCCAGATTGGGAGTGGGTCCCAGGGTGATTAACTGTGTAAAAAAATTAGCTGGACAATAGGATGCAGAGGGTAATAGTAAACATAGTCCACTCTGAAGTAAGGGGGTTACTAGCGGGGTACCGCAGGGTTCAGTACTGAGACCAGGCCTCTTTAATGTCTTTATAGGTGGCATTGCAGAGGGACTAAAAGGAAAAGTATGCCTCTTTGCAGATGACACAAGGATATGCAACGGTTGATACACAACGGGAGGTGGAAAGGATGAGAAGGGACTTGGCAAGGTTGGAGGAATGGTCAAAAGTATGGCAGCTTAGGTAGGCAATGTGGTCCAGAGGTAAAGCTGCTGACTCTGACTGCAAGGGTACTGGGTTTGAGCACAGCTCAGGGACAGAGTGTAGAAAGGTTTAATTTTAAGAAGTGCAAGATAATGCATATGGGGCACAAAAACCCTGGCACAATATATCAGTTGGGGGGTGAGGATATAGCATGCACCAAGCAGGAAAGGGATCTTGGGGTTGGCATCTCTGATGACCTCAAGGTAGGAAACAGTGTGACAAGGCATCAGGTAAAGCAAACAGGATGCTGGGATGTATAGGCAGGGCATCACCAGCAGGAAAAGGAGGTCATAATTCCACTATACAAGACACTAGTGAGGCCCCACCTGGAGTACAGTGTACAGTTCTGGAGACCATACCCACGTAAGGACATAGACAGGGTAGAGAAGGTTCAGAGGAGGGCAACAAAGATGGTGCATGGGTTGCATCACAAGTCCTATGAAGACAGGTTGAAGGAACTGAACATGTACTCCCTGGAGGAGAGGAGGGAGAGAGGGGATATGATAGAGACATACAAGTATCTTACAGGGAGGAACAGGGTGCAGGAAAACACTATTTTTAAGCGAAAAAGATGTTTCAGGACTAGAGGGCATGGATGAAGTTGGAGGAGGACGATTCAGAGGAAACATGAGAAAGAATTTCTTCACAGAACGGGTGGTGGACAAGGAACACCCTGCCAGAGGAAGTGGTGGGCTGAAAAATCAACTGGATTTAAGAATGCATGGGATAGACATAAAGGAATTCTAGAGGGCAGGGTAAGGGGAAACAGACTTTAGGAAAACAAACTGAACTTATAAAGCTCAATGGGCAGACTAGGTGGGCCATAGGCCCCATTCAGCCGACACTGTTCATGTATCTATGTTAGATCTAATGCAAAGAAGTGCAAAGTAATGCAACTGCGAAACAAAAACCCAAGGGAAGAGAACACAATGGGGAAGGGGGAGTATTAACAACAACAAAAATGGAAAGGGACCTGGGGGTAGTCATATCAGATGACCTAAAGGTAGGCAAGCAATGTGAGAAGGCAGTAAGGAGGGCTGAGGGATACTGGGATGCATAGGGAGAGGCATCACCAGTAGAAAACAGAAGTTGTTATCCCTCTGTACAGTTGGTGAGATCCCATCTGAAGTACTGCATGCAGTTCTGGAGAACCCATCTCTGCAAGAACATAGACAGGATGGAGGCAGTCCAGAGGAGGGCACCTAAAATGGTGCAGGGTCTGCACCTGAAACCATACGAAGAGAGACTAAAGAAGCTTAATATGTATATCCTCGAGGAAAGGAGGGAGAGGGGGGACATGATAGAAACTTGCAACTACCTCAAGGGGATCAACAAAGTCCAAGAGGGTAACATCTTTCAGAAAAAGAGATATGCAAGAACAAGGGGGCACAATTTCAAGATATAGGGGGTACGGCTCAGGGGCAACATGAGGAAGTATTTTTTCATGAAGAGGGTGGTGGGTGCATGGAATGGCCTTCCTGAGGAGGTTGTGGGGTCAAAAATAGTGGGGGAATTTGAGAATGCATGGGGACAGATATAAGGCAATTCTAGTGGGGGAGTAGGAGGAAGTAAGCTGTTGGTTAACTAGGACCTGCAGCCTATCCAATAGGTAGGGAAATGGGCAGACTAGGTGGGCCAAGCGGTCCTTATCTGCTGTCAAAGTCTGTGTTTCTATGAGTCAGCGCTAGGACCACATGGAAACTTTGCAAGCCAGGGGCTGCCCATGATGACTTCATGCACCAGCATGTACAAAAATGTGGCGCCCCCATCACCCCGTTCTTCCCACCATCGATCAGACTCATCGGACCCACCATTGTAAATGCCGCTACAAAAAAAAGCCATTTTCTTTATTTTTCTTATATAAAAATAGTAATCACTTTCATGGCAATTTTTGGCGATCTGCATGCAACCAAATGGACCATCCACACTTTTTTGGTATAGTGACTGCAGAGAGAAAATCTTCAAGGATGACATGCTCAAAGTGTATGTCTGCTGCCTCGGCCTCTGTCACAACATGAAAGCCTGTGAGATTTGCTGGGGATTCAGCTCCACTACTAGGTGACACAGGAAGGGGGCATTGAAGAAATTCCTCCTTAAAAAGACCTTCTTAGCAGCAGTGGAACAGCAGCTACAGGGCAAATCCTTATCACCTACCCCATTGATCGCATTATAGTAGTTGAAGTCCCCGGACAAATCCTCCTCAGGGAGCCAGAAACACTGGGTTAAGGAAAGGGCTGCCATGGCAAGATCAAGGTCACTGCTGTGGACTGGAGGTACATCCCAAACTAAACGGCACCCACCCACCCACTCACCCAGACCATTGACCAGACACCAAGGTCGGAGCTTGGCATAGGCGCTACCAGGTCTATTTCGGCTGGTCCGTTGCTGTTGTCACTGGAGATTCAACCTCCACTGTCGACTAGTGCAGTCAAGACCACTACTCAAAGTAGCATCGATACACAGGCAGGGCTCCTATCATTTTCAGATATGATACAGTTCCTACTGCCAAGTCTGCCTCCACTTTCAGTGGGACCATTGATGGGAACTACTACTACAAGTACCCCCTCAACACTGCAATCTAATATTTTGCAGAACAGATCTCCGCTGACATCACCAGCCTTGCCTCCCTTCCAGAGATATGATAACAAATGTGAATACAATCCTGACCTCATAATGGAAGAGGAAGACCATGCTGAGGACAGACATTATGTGCATGGCACCAGCTCCACAGTCTCCTCCTGCAGTGAGGACTCTAAAATGAATACACCCAGCTCACCTCCAGAGGATCCCTCCTTTTTTGCCATGATGCAGCAAATAAAAGCTACCATGGGCTTTACCTTGGAGGAGCAGGATTCCACTAAAAAACATGCTGGAGTTTCTGGAGATGCCAGAATCTCCTTCTTCTATTGTTCCTCCCCTATATCCAACATTGGAGAATGCTACTTATGCAGCCTGGTATAGTCCAAACACCATACCAGCTGTTCCCTGAAAGGCTGACAAACTATACTCTTCTCTTTCTAATAAGCCTTACTATGCTAATCCACTTGAGACTGATTCAATGGTGATCACAGCTGCCCATGCTAGATCCAGGGCACCTAGATACCTGAGTTTCCTCCCTCCTGATAAGGAATCCAGAATGTTGGATGTACTGGGCAAGTGTACTTAGGCCTCTGCCTTTCTGGGCTTGTGTATTGCCAGTTACCAGGCCCATATGATAAAGTATCAGAATACCCTATTAAGGAAGGCTTAGGCTGCTGCATCGGCCTTGCCTAAGGGTACTGCCAAACAAGAGTTACTCAAAACGCTTTTTGCTGATGCTGATGTGGGTAAACACTTGATACACACAGCATATGATGTTTCTGATGCTTCTGTCAGGGCTGCAGCCTCTGGCATCTGTCTCAGGCAGTACTCCTGGCTTTGGGTAGCAGGTTTTGCCACTGATGTGCAGCAAACAGTTCTCAGTGTCTTATATAGGGGACAGAAACTGTTTGGCCATGATGTTGAAGAAGCTTTGAAAAACCTTCAGTCATCTGGCAAGACTCTGAGGTCAGTAAAATCCCTGCACCATACCCAAGGTAAACATAATGGCAGGGGTAATTTTTGGCCATCTGCTCTCCGAGGCAACTATCAGGCCTACAGATGGCAGGGTAGAAGTAGAGGTGCAGGGGCATTGCCAGTCCCCTTCCTACCCCAGGTGCCCATTCAAAAGCACCTAGAGGTGATGGAGCTGGTAACTGTGCCCCCCTGGCTCAGCATGACACCCCATACGCCCCCCAACCACCATTACCTCCAGGGGTGGTTGTAGGATGTAGCCTGTCCTTCTATCTGGCTCAATGGAGGACAGTTACCACAGATGAATAGACACTGGAGATTATAGAGAAGGCTCATGCTCTGGAGATTCCAGACAAGCCCCAGACCATCCATCAGTTGTAACAACATATCCACCAGGACACATGTCCCTATTGCAAGAGAAAGTACAGACCCTGCTTCAAAAATGAGCCATAGAACCTGTGCCTTCTAGACAGAGGCACAAGGGGTTTTACTCTAGATACTTTTTAGTCCCCAAGTGGAGAGGTGATCTGCAGCCCATGCCAGATCTCAGGGACCTCAACTTCTTCACAGAATACAAGACATTCTGGGTGGTCACTCTGCAGGGTCTCCTTCCCCTGCTGTAAACAGGGGATTGGATATGCTTCTTGGATATGAAGGATGCCTATCTTCATATCAAAATCAGGAAACCTCCCATGAAATACCTAAGGTTCCTGTTTGAGGGGGAGTATTACCAGTTCAAAGTGTTGCCCTTTGACTTGTCTTTTGTGCCATGGGTCTTTACCAAGTGTTTGGCACCAGTGGCTGCAGCCCTTTACAGGAAAAGCCTGTATGGCTTTCTTTACCTGGATAACAAGCTATTAAAAGCCCACTCTAGGGACCAACTACTGTGGACCTTAGCTGGAACCAGACAAATGTTCGATACCCTGGGGTGACAGTCAACATACCACAGTCTGTGCTGACACCCTGCCAACACCTGCAATACACAGGGGCAGTCTTGAATACCACCCAGAGCTCTGCGTTTCTGCCACTGGGCAGGGTAGAATGACTGATTGCTGAAGCACAGCTGTTATTTGACAGCTGTTATGTCCCAGCAAATATGCTTCTATGCCTTCTGGGCCTTATGGCAGCAGCCATTGTCACAGTGCCACTGGCCAGATTGCACATGCAGATATCACAGTGGACTCTGAGAGTCCAGTGGGACCAGTTAACAGACAACTTAGACCAAATGGTCCTAGATACATCTCCGTTGCTCAGAGTGCTGCAGTGATGGATGGAGTGCAGCAACCTGCTGTAGGGCGTCCCATTCCTAATTCCTAACCCACATCAGATCCTCACTAAGGATGCCTCAGGATCTGGGTGGGGAGCCTTCCTGGGGCTCTTCAGATACAAGGCACATGGAACCAGATGGAATGTACTTTGCATATCAATGTCCTGGAAATGAGAGCAATCCTATACAGGCTCCAAGCATTTCAGGGACACCTGTCCCCAGTTCCTCTGTTAATACAGACTGACAATGTCAGTGTGGTACATTACAGTAAACTTTGCTTTACAATTTACCAATATTCTTTAATGCACTTTTGGCAATATTTGAATGCTTAGAAGTTACTATGTTCAGTTTTAGACAGGCTTTGAGAAACTATTTACTCTTAGTGAGCGAATGCAAATGCTATGTAAACTAGCATACTTATTTGTCTGGTTCTGTTATTTTACATTGTTTGTATCTGAAACTATTATATATTTATAATTAATGGGTTTTGTTTTTTACCTATAGAAAACCCATAGCATAATTTGCCATAATAAAGGAGTGTTTATTATGGCAAACACGCACTGGGTTTTCTTTCTCTTGCACATGCGACAGCACCAGCCGCCGCTGTTCCACATCCCCTGAGCCAACCTAACGTTCAGCAACCAGATTACCACTATGACTCTGTGGTGAGTAATTTTTTTTTTAAACAGCTGGGTAAAAAAAATTGCTGCTGCTTCCTACCAAAAGAAAAAACAACCCTTCCTCCCAGCAGCCGCATCCGACCACTGACACTGCTGAAACCTGGTTGGACCGCGGCTGCATGGAGATGTCTTCTCTCTTTTATTTTATGTAATTGCTGTGGCAAAGAAATGAAACCCAGCAATTATATAAAATAAAATAAAATATGGTGTTGGATGCCGAGATATACACCTTGAGCTTTGTTCTTGGGGTTTATGTGGCATTCAGCACCTTGGGCATGTGTATAATTCTCATTAAACTCACCGCCCCATACTTTATTCTATATATACATGCCCTATGTTATCTTTGGTATTATGTATTTGTATGTTTTTATGTACTCTGGTCGCCCATGAAAATGGGTCTTTGGTCCATGGACCTATCAGATTAAATAAACAAAACAAACAAACAGTAACAAACAAGGGGGGACTCATTCCTACCCACTGTGCAGGGAAGCAATGAGAGTTTGATATTGGGCTCTGGGACACAGTCCAGAACTGTCAGCAGTGCATATTCCAGGCATCCAAAACATCTTGGCAGACAAGTTATGCAGGTCACAGTTCAGGGTGCACGAACAGGAAATGCTGACCTCGGTGGTTGATGACGTATTCGCAAGATGGGGTTGTTTGGAGTTGAACAAAATGGTTATATTAAATGCACGCTGAAAATAGAAAATAGAGTTAAAAATCTACGTTTCGACCTTAGGTCTTCTTCAGGAAATATCTAAAAGAGAAAAAACAAGTTAGTGTAGAGGAGAGGTAAAATGAGAGAGATATATATGTGGAGAAAGAAGAAGAGGAGGCTAAGGAGAAGAAGTGATAAATGGTAAGATTAAGAGAGAATCTGTGAAACAAAAAGGTGATGATGGGAAAGATAAAACATAATGGGAGAGAAAGAGCTGGGGAAGTTCCCAGTAGAGACTGATTAACAGGGCCTTGTAAGAAGGCTGAAAGGTGACAAATGTGTGAGAAGGAGACAGAAATGGAGACATATGGTGAAAATGAAAAATAAATCAGTACAAAAACAAATTGACTTTAGGGGAAAAAAGGGGAGGCTGAAAGAGTTTAGAGTTGAACCTTTTTGTGCCCCCACACAATGCAAAACTACCATGTTTTTGCTTGTTCATTCCAGGGCCTGGAGTTTTCTGGTGAAATGCATTGTCCCTCTTCTGTAAAGGGAGGTTCCTGTATGCCTTCCCTCCCTTTCTGCTCATTCAGAGAGTACTGCTCAAGCTGAAGATGGAGGGGCAACTCTAATACTCATTGCTCCCAAACGGCCTCGGCAGGTATGGTATCCTCTGCTACAACAGCTGGCAGTGCACCCTCTCATACCTCTGCCCTTGTGCAAAGGTCTGCTGTCGCAGAAACAGGGACCCTAGTCCATCCAGACCTGAAGTCTCTACATCCCCATGCATGGCTCCTGAAAACCTACCAAAGGTGGTGTCTGAGTTTAATTTAAATCAACAGAGAACGCATTTCAGGGAAGCGCTCACTTTGGTTATGGTAGGCGATGAAAGCTTGCACACACAGAAGATGTAATGTTGCAGTGTGTCTGTATCGATTAATCCAGTACAGAACACTGCGTATAAAAGTGCCTTAGGATATTAACTCTGCAGTGTGGTCATGCTCCCTCTGGCCTTCTGACAGCAGATTTATGGCTGAAGGCAGCAGAGAGCAGTGACCTTTCAATTAACGTACAGTATGGTATGTATTAAGCCTTAGACTGCTGACAGCATTAGAATGTGTGGAGTTCTGGATGGATATATCAGTTTGCGGCCCTGTGAGGGTTAAACCATGTAAATGTATTAAGAAATGACACATTATCATAAGACACTGTAAAAATGCAAAGTTTGAAAATGTAAAATGCTCAAGCAAGAAATTTTTTTTAAATTATTAGATTTGACTTGACCTGGAGGATGCTTTTTATTCAGGTTCTAGAAGGGGAGGTAGGGAGGACTTGTATGACTCACAAAATACACCGTTTAGAAGAAGCATCACTATGACAGTATTTTATTTTCTCCTAGCAATGGGAATGTATTTATGATGTCATACAAATAGCAGACTGCCAGTAGTACCTTGGGAAGCTGGGTCTATAAGGTATTTTGGAAAAATGTTCTGAAACACAGAAGTGCTGAGATTTGCATCCCTTCTAGGTCAGATGTCCAGATAGTAGTGAGAAGTGAAGACATGTACTAAAGTCCACGTGGCTACCTCACATACCTCTAACAAGGGTATTCCTTCTAATGCTGCCTCTGTGGCAGATGTTGCTCTGCTGGAATGTGCACTTGGCCCCTTAAACCTTTTGGTGGCTAATTACCAGCCTTACTATAGTAAAATTAATAAAACAGACAATCCAATGAGAGATTGCCTTTTTCATAGCAGGCTTACGTTTCCTATCTTCCCATACTGTAAGTGACAAACTGTGTCTGTTTTCAGTTCTGGACTGTTCTATACTTTGCATGTAGAACTTTAAAGGGACACTGTCAACCTGTTTTACATCATATCATTTCTAGTTAAAAATTCACATTTTATGATTGCTCTAAAATTAATCGATGTTGCTGTTTGATTTGTCTGTTTCTGTGTTTAGTAGAACTGAAATGCATGACAATGTATAAACAACTTTGTTTTTGTTTACAATCCTGGATCTGTTCTTATTGCGTACTTCCTGAGCATTAGAAACACACCCAAATAGCTCAGTCACTCATGATGCAGTAGCCTCCTAAATTCCCACTGCATCACAAGTGACTAGACTGTGTTGAGGGGGTTCCCAAGTTCAGGAACGATGCAGTTTGAGCTGATCAAGGAATGTAAACAAACCTGTGTTTGTGTGGTAACACCGGTATGGTGGTCAGTCTGCTTTTTACTTTTTAAAAGAAAAAAGAGTCAGAACCAAGCTACCAGCTATGTCAGCAGTCTTTACAGAATGTTGGCAATCATCAAATGTCTTTTTTAAACTAGGGACACTTTGAGACCAAATAGGGTTGACAGTGTCCCTTTAAGACATCTTGATTTCCTGGCTATTAGGTTTCTCCACTCCTACATTGCAGTAAAACTTTGAAAAGAAAACTAGCAATGTTACAGACTGATTCATGTTAAATGAGGAAACCAGTTTAGGTAAAAAATTCACATTTGTTCTCAACACCATCTTGTCCCTAGGAAAGTCCTTGAAATTAGGGTCTGTTCAAAGTACTCACAATGCACTGGCCCTTCTTTCTGAAGTAATGTCTACTAAACACACAGTTTTCAAGATTAAACATTTGAGCTCTGATGAAAACGTAGTCTCAAATTGATACTTCCAGTTTTTGTAGTGACGTGATAAGTCACACTAAATACTGAATCTTTTCTATTTTGAAGTATACATTTTTATGTTTGCTTGCACGCATGTGCAAGAAACATAGTGCCACCATTAGGGTTGTCAGAACCCTCTGAAGTTCTGGGTTCTAGTTCTAGTCTAGAACTTTTGAAAAAGTTCTAGGGTTCTAATCTTTTTTAGAACTTTTTAGAACTCGAACCCTATTTTTTTATTGTGCTGCCAGTAACGAAGATAGTAATAAAATACATGTAAAGGAAAAACTGTTCAATATAAGGGGGAGAGAAATTATCTTGTGTGACATTGATAGGAATACAACTAGGTTTATCTATGGTTTCTTCTGTTTGCTAAAGCCAGCAACTTAATACGTAACAGGCCCACCCACCCACCCATTTGTTAAAGTTTTCCTGATGCAGCTGCATCATAGTTCCTTAGTGAAAGAAAGAGGCACATTAGCCATTTATGTACTCAGCTATATATACTCATCGTCATGAATTATGAGAAAAATAACTGATATTACCTAATTTCAGCTATTTGCTGCTTTCTGTTTTAAATGAGTAAATCAAAAGTTGCTATGTTTAAAAGACAGATTTTATAACAAAGTTAAGCCAAGTACTACAGCAGCAGCATGTGGAACTGTTGCAAAACATATTATGTCATAACGTAGTCAGTCAAGACATTTGAATAAAAAGAATATGCCAGTCATTGTTGCTGGCAAAAATGCATGCAATTTTCTAAGGTAATGCATACATATACCAACATTTTTGTTGGCAAATTGAAGTAATACTTACAACTTTCTAAGATGATGCATTTTTGCAGCTGATACTTCAATAAAATCTGTATTTCAGTCTCATAAATAAAAAAAGTGGTTTCCTCACCACATACTAAGGAACATTTAATGTAGCTGCAGCAGTTGGCATGTGATGTTTAAGGGACAGCGTCTGTCAACCCCATTATGTATCAAATTATCAGTACTTGTAAAGCAAAAACACTTTATGATACGTCACATTCTGTGAAAACTGCTGATGCAGATTTTCTTTTATTTCTGATTCCTTTATTCTTTTTAAAGGGACAGGACAATTGTGCTAGGTGGCAGCAGTTTGCAATGTATTTAATAAGAATATATATTGTGTGTACAGTAGAGTTCGGTCTGTCATCATTTTTTCCTCACCATTCCCAGCTGATCACGAATCTGTAAATGAAAGAACTAAAACAACACCCACCTTTCACCCCATCGCCCATTCCACTTTTCTTCCACCACCCTCATCTGTGCAGTAGCACCCATGCCACCCTTACACCCATGTTAAAACCAACCCCACAACCCTCACCCATGTACTAGCATCCATTTTCGTTTATGGCTAACATTTCTGTAATTGAAAAATAATAAACAGCTACCAATTAGAACTCATTGTTTTGTCCTCTTTAAAATTGAACAATAGACCGTCTCCTGTCCCAGCCCATACTGATGCACCACAAAGTCACAGAAGGTAAATCCAAAAATATATGTTTTCACTTTAACTATAAATAATATGATACAGAAAGGATTGATGTGACAGTGTCCCTTTATGCCAAATTTGGGCCTGTTCCCACTGATGTTAAAATTGCCCTGTATATAAAACTTGTTGACTTTAGTTTAGACCTAGCTACAAAGCAGTTTGCCATGAAATGGTGAAAGTTTTGGGGGTATATAGTCCAAGGTAGTAGATCGAGAAAGGAGAGAGCGACAACCAAAGTCATCACAGTCTGTAAAAGTTTCCTTTTTGGTGCAGAGACTCCGTCCCACAGTATTTACCAGCCACCACCATCTGAGTTGTCATCACCATCAACATCCACAACATCAATCACTTCAGGATCAGTTTGTATACTCTTGTAGGGATACGAAAATCTTGACTTATTAACTTTAATAAAAGTTAACGTGTGTACATTTTCTGGCAGCAACCTATTTCTGGTGTCTGTCACAATATTGCCAGCTGTACTAAGCATGCTCTGAAGAGACACACTTGTTGCAGGACAACCAAGATATTTACAGGCTTCACTATACAGCTCTGTCCAAATTGACTTTTTGATCTCCAGTATTCAAAAGGGCATGCATCAATAGGAATAGGCAGTTCTTGCAGGTAACTGTCTACCATGTTGGACAGAGACCGCTCAGAAGAGGAATCATGGAAGCAGCTGGTATGGCAGCAATTTGGGAAAGGTTTTGCCACAGATTTAGCTTACTACTAAGGGCTGAAGAAGTGGCAGTTGTGGGAACAACTACTGTTAATGTTTGGTGACTTTTCCAGTTCTGTATCCCTTTGTGAAGATGAACCTGCATGTTGTGGTGATGACAACCTGAGGGTACTGTGCGTGTCTGTGTTTGACTCCTGTGAGTGCTGCAGCTCATCTAGCAACATACATTTGTACTGCTTCATGTCATCTGTTTTTGGAAGATGTATAGCCTTGAACCTGGGATCTAAGAGAGTTGAAGGATGTAGTGTCTTGATTTCTTCATTGCAACTAATTTGTCATTGGTTTTGAAGGCTGCTCATTCTCTTACGAGATTCCCATGATACAGGTGACATGTTGTCTGCGCTCAGATCTGTCTTTTCTATTTGTAGATTTAGAACACTAAGATGATGTGAAATGAGCATTATGTGGGATAACCTGACTCACAGATGCACCTTCAGAAGACATGTCCTTGTAGCTGTCTCTCAAAGGAGCTGGGATACAGCACACTGTCTCCATTAATTTCCACTGCAGCACAGACAGCATAATGCCATCTCCATAATGTAACTGGAGCAGTACTCATGTACAGCTTGCTTTTTGCTCAAGAGGCTGCAGTATATAAACGCTTGAGTTCCAACGAGTGGAAACATTTGAATCAGCTTTTGCTGGGGCAGCTTGTGTTTTTTGCAGTTCGGACAATGTCCGTATAGCCTTGGTTGAATGTGAAAAGTGAGTCACAATTTTTTTGCAAACAGCAATCATACCATCCACTTGTGTTTCATTGCTGAGAAATCCTGTGACAATTAAGTGTAAGCCATGTGCAAAGCAAGAAGCATGCAGAAATCCTCCATCCTGTACTGCTTTTAAGATGTTGGCTCCATTGTCACTTACTATGAAGCCACATTTTAGACCATGAGAATAAACCCATTCGTCAAGGAGGTCATTTAGTTCCCGCAAGATGTTTGCAGCAGTATGACTTTGCCCAAACTTCTTTATATGCAGCAGCGCCATCTTTTGGGGTATCTTTGTTTTTGAAGAAGCACAAGAAAACGTGACCCAATGAGCGTAAGAGACATGTAATCTATGTTTTGAATGCTGGTCCACATATCTGTTGTGACATGAATAACCCCACCCTCTGCAGTTTTAAGTGCAAGCATCACTGTCGCTTTTAAAGCCTGATAAATGTTTGGTATTTCAACATAGGAAAAGTACCTTTGATGAGGAACATTGTAATGAGGCTCTGCTAATGTCATGAGCTCCCTAAAATCCGCATGATCTACCAAAGAGTATGGGAGAAGGGCTCCGGCTAACAGTTCACCAATTCGGTGATTAAGATGAAGGGTCTTTGGATGATTTCTAGTAAAGGTATTCTTCCTTTCAAATGCCTGAGACAGTGTTAGCTGTTTGCAACATGTCCTGCTGGTTTATTATACACCGCGTTCAGGGGCAGATGGACGCAGAGATGGTGGACTAGGACTTATACATTCAGTGCCATCACTGGATGTGCAACTGGTACTAATGGTGCTGGCATTGGTGGTAACAGTGATCCTAGGGCTGGCAGTGGTTCTGCCTGCATCAAGTTCAGACAATTCAGTATCCATTTCAGATTCCTGACCCTTCTCACGTGCAGTCTGGAAGATGGAGGACATGGGTTTTGGATGATCAAGCAAAACTGAATGTTTTTTCAGATGGCATTTAAGAGCTGTAGTGCCAAGGCATGACACAACTGTACCACGGCTTACACTCTGTTTACACAGGGAACACATTGCTCTGCATGGATCAGTTTTACTGACAGAGAAATAATTCCACACCTCAGATGTGACAGATTTTGTTCGAGTGCTAGGAAGATAGCTAAAGACTGTTTGTGTCTTTTCACCTGTCCTAACAGAACCTGGGACATGCTCCTTGGTGCTAGAAGAGTGGGCAGAAGACTCTGATGGATTTTCATTGCTGGCCAACACAGAAGTGGTGGATTCAATGGATATGTCCTTTTCATTGCCAACAGTGCTGGATGTATTTGCAAGTACACTACCTGATTCATTGTCAGCAGACTTGCTCATTTCACTTTGTTGAGGAAGTAATGATTTGTCGCAAGACACAACAGTGTCGGACTGAGACAAAGAGCTACTGTCTGAGTCAGAGAGGGACTCACTGTCCCTTGCATTATTACTGCTAGTCACAGGGATCTTAACAGCATGAATGGCATGCCTTATGGTGCCTCTCCGTGTGACCCCAGCAGCTGTACAAGTTTTCTTAAAAGGTCCCCCTTTACCACACTTCACTGTTGCTCTTTTGCTGTTTGTTGAATTTTTATCACGTGAAACATTTTTGGTTATTTCTGTTAGCACCAGGATTACCACTACCACCAACACCTGCTCCAACACCAGCACTAGATGCTTCATCTATGTTGCTGTCAGCCATAACAGACAGTAAGTACCAGTACTACCAGTATACTGTGGTGAACACACCCACACCCAAACAATTCCTGTGTAACAAAGCAATGTGATCTGTGATCGCTGGCTACAACTCCAAAATTTTATTTTGGTTGTGTGACACTGTGATACCGTGGACTGAAAGTAATTGAAGAATATGACAGTTTGCAACTAAAGGATCCTAGGTTCAAGGCTTACAGAATGATTGGGCTGCTGGGCATAGGCATGCACATAGCAATCAAGGGGTGCACAGCAGCAGGGTGATGGGCTGACCACAGGAGACTGAGTCACATACGCAACCCAGGGAATGAGAATTATATTTCTACGTTTCTGTCATGTAAGGTTAATGCCATCACACAACTGGCCACCGGGCTTCTCTCTGTAACACACACTGGGTAGGGTACAGTGCAGTCAAGGGGCACACAGCAGCAGGGTGATGGGCTGACCACAGGAGACGGAGTCACATATGCAACCCAGGGAATGAGAATTATATTTCTACGTTTCTGTCATGTAAGGTTAATGCCACCACACAACTGGCCACTGGGCTTCTCTCTGTAACACACACTGAGTAGGGTACAGTGCAGTCAGAGGCACACAGCAGCAGGGTGATGGGCTGACCACAGGAGACGGAGTCACATACGCAACCCAGGGAATGAGAATTATATTTCTACGTTTCTGTCATGTAAGGTTAATGCCACTCCACACAACTGGCCACTGGGCTTCTCTGTGAACACACACACTGAGTAGGGTACAGTGCAGTCAAGGGCACACAGTAGCAGGGTGATGGGCTGACCACAGGAGACGGAGTCACATACGCAACCCAGGGAATGAGAATTATATTTCTACGTTTCTGTCATGTAAGGTTAATGCCACCACACAACTGGCCACTGGGCTTCTCTCTGTAACACACACTGGTAGGGTACAGTGCAGTCAAGGGGCACACAGCAGCAGGGTGATGGGCTGACCACAGGAGACGGAGTCACTTGATACGCAACCCAGGGAATGAGAATTATATTTGTTCGTTTCTGTCATGTAAGGTTAATGCCACCACACAACTGGCCACCGGGCTTCTCTCTGTAACACACACTGTGTAGGGTACAGTGCAGTCAAGGGCACACAGCAGCAGGGTGATGGGCTGACCACAGGAGACGGAGTCACATACGCAACCCAGGGAATGAGAATTATATTTCTACGTTTCTGTCATGTAAGGTTAATGCCACCACACAACTGGCCACTGGGCTTCTCTCTGTAACACACACTGGGTATGGTACAGTGCAGTCAAAGGGCACACAGCAGCAGGGTGATGGGCTGACCACAGGAGATGGAGTCACATACACAACCCAGGGAATGAGAATTATATTTCTACATTTCTGTCATGTAAGGTTAATGCCACCACACAACTGGCCACTGGGCTTCTCTCTGTAACACACACTGGGTAGGGTACAGTGCAGTCAAGGGGCACACACTGGGCTTCTCTCTGTGACACACACACTACACTGGGAAGGGTTCAGATTTATTTGCCTTTTTTTGCCCCCCTTGTATGCTTGTTGCTGGCAGCTGCTGAGTGTGCAGTGTGTACCACTGACTGAGCAGTGCTGCAGTTTCAAATAATCACATTTCACAAAGGTTCTTCACTTCTTCTTATTTTTTTTATTCTCTCTCCGAGTCCTCCTGAGTCCTCCTCCAGTCCTGATATTGATTGATCTCGGTCTCGATCCCTCCCTATTCCCCAGTCCCTTCCCAATTCTTGATTAATCCCTCCACCTGTCCTGAACCTCCCCCTAGTCCCACTCCCACCCGATTTTGAGCTTTTTTCAGCCTTTCTCTTGTTCTCGGTCTCACAGGAAAATGGATGATGGAAGTGGCCACTGGACAAGAGTAGCGGTACGCTAACCGCTAACGCTACAGTTTAGCTAGGCTGCTGCTACCTCCACTCCGATCCTCTGCAAATGGCGCTCCTCCTCGCGGCACATCTCCCTAAATACCCCCACAGATCCTGCGGCTCACGCAGCTTACTCGACCCCCACCTGACCCGTACGTAGGTACGCAAGTGCAAACAGACAACGTCTCGCGGCTCACGGTGATTCGAACCCTTTTATGAATCCTGCTTAGTGTTCGAAGTCTATGTTAGAACTCGAACACCAGGGTTCGAGGAGGGTTCGAATCTTTACCGAACTAGTTCTGACAACCCTAGCCACCATACCAATGTTCGTAGGTGTGCCACCCCACTTCCAATGCTCTGCTCCTTCTTGCAGGTGCGGCCTCACCCCACCAATAAATGTCCGAGCTGCCTATGACAGCAGTTCAGATGCAGTGGTGTTCAGTTCACAGCAAAAGACCACTACAATGAGCGGTGGTAACGTGTAGGCAATTTGCATACTGCCGTAGGAAAGCAATTTAAATACTGCCGTCAGCAGTATGCAAAGTGCCTACGCGTCAGCACTGCATCTGAACAGCTGTCATAAGAAGAAATCATGGGAAGATGGGGTGGTACTTGAGGACTGGAGGAGGGCAGATGTGATTCCCCTTCACAAAAGTGGGGGCAAGGCAGAAGCAGGAAACTGCAGACCTGTTAGTTTGACCTCAGTGGTGGGGAAAATGATGAAATCACTTCTGAAAGAAAGAATTGTTCAGTACCTAGAGGCCAGTGGGGCACAGGACCCAAAGCAGCATGAATTCACAGCAGGAAGGTCATGTCAGATGAATCTAATCGATTTATTTGACTGGGTGGCCAAAGTAATAGACCAGGGAGGGGCTGTGGATATGGCCTACCTAGACTTTAGCAAGGCATTTGACACAGTCCCACACACAAGATTAATAATAGAAACATAGAAACATAGAAGTTGACGGCAGATAAGGACCGCAAGGCCCATCCAGTCTGCCCATTTCTTTTTCTACCTTATAAATGTGCCATCGGCCTTTGCTCTGTCAGTGACCTATCTATTCATAGTCATTTGTATTGCTCCCTTATGCCTATCCCATGCCTGTTTGAAGCCCTGCACTGTATTCATAGCCACCACTTCTTGTGGTAAGCCATTCCATGCATCTACCACCCTTCTGTGAAAAAGAATTTCACATTCCCCTTAATCGGCCTCCCTCTAATCTCATGCTGTGTCCTCTTGTCCTGCTATTTTACTTATATTTAACATGTTAGACTCTTTCACCTTGTTTATGCCCTTAAGGTGTTTAAATGTCTCGATCATATCACCTCTCTCCCTCCTTTGCTCAAGGCTATACATATTGAGCTCCATTAATCTGTCCTCATATGTCTTCTGATGCAGTCCCTGCACCATTTTGGTTGCCCTTCTCTGGACTGCCTCAATTTGGTTAATGTCCTTGTGAAGGTGTGGCCTCCAATACTGCACGCAGTACTCCAGATGGGGCCTAACCAATGTCTTGTACAGAGGGATTATTACCTCCCTCTTACGACTTGTGATACCCCTACTAATACACCTAACACCCCCTAGCCTTACCTACTGCTTTAGAGGTCTGCTTGGATGATTTTAGGTCATCAGTGATGATGATGCCCAAGTCTCTTTCTTCCTTTGTGACTGCTAGCAACTCCTCCCAGCCTATAAGTGGCTTCAGGTTTCTCTTTCCCTATGTGCATGATTTGCACTTCTTTGCATTAAATCCCAGTTGCCACTCTTCTGACCATTTTGCTAGTTTATCCAGATCTCTTCTCATTCTGCCCACCCCATCTGGATCATCTACTCTGTTGCAGATCTTGGTGTCATCTGCAAACAGACAAGCCTTACCCTCTAGTCCATCTGCGAGGTGTAATCAAGTTAGCCAGCCTGGGAGTGGGTCCCAGGGTGGTAGCCTGGGTAGCAAACTGGCTGCACAACAGGACACAGAAGGTAATAGTGAATGGAACACATTCTGAAGAAATGGGGGTTACTAGTGGAGTACCTCAGGGCTCAGTACTGGGTCCAGTCCTCTTTGAGGTCTTTATAGGTGATGTTGCAGAGGGTCTGGAAGGAAAGGTATGCCTCTTTGCAGATGACACAAAGATCTGTACCAGAGTTGATACACAAGGGGGGGGGGTAGAAAGGATGAGAAAGGACATGACAAGGTTGGAGGAATGGTCAGACATATGGCAACTTAGATTCAATGCAAAGAAGTGCAAAGTAATGCACCTGGGAAATAAAAATCCAGCAGAAGAGTACACAGTAGCAGGAGAGGTACTAACAACAACAATAATGGAAAGGGATCTGGGTGTAGTCATATCAGATGACCTAAAGGTGGGTAAGCAATGTGAGAAGTCAGTAAGGAGAGCCAGGGAGATACTGGGATGCATAGGTAGGGGCATCACAAGTAGAACAAGCATTTGTCAATGCCGAATGTTTGCTTGCTGGCATTGGCAGTGGTAGTGTAGAAGTTACAGAGCTGCGTAATAGGAATGGCAGTGAAGTATTGAACTGAAGCCAACCCCACCACCACCCTGCAGAGAATGACAGGCATTGGGGTGTGCGTTGGGTCATCAGGCATAACGGCCACGCCATTTCACCACACCCACCCTGCAGACACTGACAAGTGTCATGGTGTTCCTGGGGTCTTTGGCCTGTCGCACCCATTTCATTAGGAAATACGGTGAGATGGGTGCGATATGAGAATGGGGTGAACTTTGGGGTCAAGAGTCCAAGGCATACCTCGATGCCTCACTGACTGCAGGGTGGAAATGGTATGAGCATCACAGGCAAGAATCCCAAGTCACACCCCTGATGCCTGTCATTCTCTGCAGGATTGGGCGTTATGGTTGGAAACCCTAATACCTCAGGCATTCGTTGGTATTTTCAACATGTTTTTTTTGTGACCCCACCTCATGAACAGGGGGAATATCAGTCTGTTAGCCGAAAGCTGCTTATGCACAGTGACTACGGCATTTAGCACCACAGGTGCAAAAACATTCTGAACAGAATGTAAAAAATGACAGCTGTACTGTTCATGGGGAGGTGTAAAAAATGGCAATGTTAGTTGCAAATCTGTAGTAAAAATATTAAAAAAATGGTGAAGTCACGAAGCGATATAGAAACTGTGCAACGCACAACTGAATATAATTAGGTTGGGGATTTTACAGCAGCAGATTGTCAACTCGGCATTTTGGTGCCTCCGATCATGAACAGTGTCACTGTGATTTTCTTTATCTGTGCTGAACAATGATTTCCCACAGTGACCACGCATCTCTGCGCTGAAAGTGTGAAAACACACTTCAGCCATGTTGTGAAAAATGACAGCTGTACTGTTCATAAGGAAGTGTGGAAAAATGCCACTGGTGAAAATATGGACTGAAATATTACAAAGTCATGAACTTACGAGGGTGCGTGGAAACTGCTCAATGCTCACTCGTAACACAGTCATTTTATGGACTTTGTCACCAAATTTTCAACATAGCCATTTTAAGACCTCTGCTCATGAACAGTGTAACTGTGATTTTCTTAATCTGTCCTAAACATTGCTTTCGCGCACACCAACAGCAGCATTGTACTACGTAATGCGAAAACACATCTGGTGACATATGAAAAATTGCAGCTGTACTGTTCATAAAGGAAGATAATAAAATGGCAATGTTGAAAATCTGGAGTGAAAATATTAAATTCGCAAACTTACGAGCATGCATAGGAACTGTGCAACGCACGCTCGTAAAACAGTCATTTTTAGGAATTTTTTCACCAAATTTTCAACATAGTCACTTTAAGACCTCAGCTCATGAACAGCATCACTGTGATTTTATTAATTTGTCCCGTACATTGATCTCGCACACCGACTGCGCCATTGTGCGCTACATGGGTGGAAACACGTTTTGGGTGAGATGTGAAAAATGACAGCTGTATTACTCATAAGAAGGTGTGGTAAAATGGCAATGTTGAAAATCTGGAGTGAAAATATTGAAAGTTCGCGACCTTACGAGCGTTCGTAGGAACTGCACAACGCACGCTTGTAAAACAGTCATTTTTAGGAATTTTTTCACCAAATTTTCAACATAGCCATTTTAACACCTCTGCTCATGAACAGTGTCACTGTGATTTTCTTAATTTGTCCTGTACATTGATTTCGACACCGACTGCGCCATTGTGCGCTACATGGGGAAACACATTTTGGGTGAGATGTGAAAATGACAGCTGTACTACTCATAAGAAGGTGTGGTAAATGGCAATGTTGAAAAATCTGGAAAGGAAAATATTGCACCAGAAACTTATGAGCCATGTGAGAACTAAAGTGAACGATGCTCAGAAACAGTCATTTTTGGAATTTTGCACCAAATTTTCAACATGGGGTTTTTGGGACCCCTTCTCATGAATGATGTCACTGTCATGGTGTTATTCAGGCCCAAAGGGTGATTTTGCGCAGTGACTGTGCAGTGACTGCGAAATCACCCTTCAGGCCAACGATCTCCTGTCGGCTCCACTGTAACACCCTTCCCCAACACAGACTTCCAGGTGCCATGCTGGGAGCCCACCCCAGCACGACAAAAGTCTGTATGGTCGACGGGGTGCCCAACCTGTCGTGGCTCCACTGTAACCCCCAAAACAGACTTCTAGGTGCTATGCTTGAGCCCACCCAGCGTGGCAAAGTCCCAGATGGCCGACGGGGTGCTCGATCCCCATTAGCTCCACTGCCACCTCCAAAGAAACTTGCAGCTGCCACGCTGGGAGCCCATCCCAGCATGGCAAAAATCCATATGGCTGATGGGGGTGCCCAATCCCCCGTTGGCTCCACTGCTCCCCCAAACAAACTTCCAGCTGCCATGCTGGGAGCCCACCCCAGCGTGGCAAAAGTCCCGTGTCGTCTTTCTACAAATAAAAACGGTCCCTCATTGACTCTCTCACCCTCCTCCCCAACCCGCACCCACCCTCTGCGTATCCTACCTCCCCACACCCCCACCTCACCCCATACTTACCTCTGGATGCTGGCGCAATGATCTTTGGTGGACCGGGGACATGTCTGCACTCTTCAAAGCCAACCGTGAACTGAAGAATTGCCAGTAAGCTGTATAATGGCATAAATGGATTTTTTTTCAACTTTGTTGCATATCTCTTCCATTTTTGAGAATTTTTTCCACCATATTTTCAACATGGGATTCTTGGGACCCCACCTCATGTACTCAAGTCACTGTCATTTTGTTATTCGGTCCAGAAAGGTGATTTTGCGGTCTCTGTGCGGAACCACCTTTTGGGACCAATTAACAAAATGACAGTGTCAGAGTTCATGAGGTTGGCCCCCAAAAACCCTATGCTGAAAATTTGGTGAACAAATTCCCCAAAATGACTGTTTTACGAGCGTGTGTTGCGCAGTTCCTATGCACGCTCATAACTTTGATAATTTTTAATATTTTTATTCCATATTTTCAACATTGCCATTTTACCATACCTCCTTACGAATGGAACAGCTGTCATTTTTCACATCTCACCCAAAATGTGTTTTCGTACATGTAGCGCACATTGGTACGGTCGGTGTGCGAAATCAATATTCAGGACACATTAGGAAAATCACAGTGACACTGTTCATGAGCAGAGGTGTTAAAATGGCTACGTTGAAAATTTGGTGACAAAAGTCCATAAAATGACTGTGTTATAAGGTGCATTGTGCAATTTCCACGCACCCCCATAAGTTCATGAATTTGTAATATTTTCAGTCCAGATTTTCAACATTGAAAATTTTCCATACCTCTTTATGAACAGTATAGCTGTCATTTTTCACACCCTGGTTGAAATGTGTTTTCGCACTTCCAACGCAGAATAGCACGGTCGCTTTGAGAAATTAGTGTTCGGCACAGATCAAGAAAATCACAGTGACACTGTTCATGAGCGGAGGTCCCAAAATGCCTATGTTAAAAATCTGCTGTAAAAAATCCCCAAACTAATTACATTACAAGTGTACATTGCACGGTTTCTATGCACACTCGTGACTTCACTTGTTTTTTTTATATTTTCACTCTACATTTTCAACAATGCCATTTTTTACACCTCCTCACGAACAGTACACCTGTCATTTTTCACATCCTGTTTGAAATGTGTTTTCGTACCTGTAATAGTGTCACTAATCATGCGGTGGGGTCACAAAAAGCCCATGTGGAAAACTGGGAGTAAAAATACCAAGAAACGCCCAGGGCATTAGGGTTTTCGACCATAACGCCCTACCCTGTAGGGACTGATAGGCATCAGGGGTGTGACTTGGGAATGTCGACAGCAATGCTCATGCCATTCCACCCCCACCCTATAGCCAGTGACAGGCATCGAGGTGTGCCTTGGACTCTTTGCCCCCAGAGTTCACCCCATTCTCCTGTACTGCACCCATTTCAGCATATTTCCTTATGGAATGAGGTGAATGTAAAGCCCAAACACCCCAAGGCACACTTCGACACTTGCCAGTGTCAGAAGGGTAGGGTGAGGTGAAATGTCATGACTGTCATGGGCAACGACCCAAAGGCACACCCCAATGCCTGTCCATCTCTGCAGGGTGAGGGTGGAGTTGGCATCAATTCAGTACTTCAATGCCATTTCTAAACTACATCTGTTTAACTCCTGCACTTCCACTGCTAATGCCAGCAAGCAAACATTCGGCATTGACAAAAGCTTGTTCTAACTGCTGACTTTCTAGCAACTTTGAAAACTTCTAGGATCTGGTCTGAGAGGTTCAGGTTAGAATATTTCAACTCCTCAGAAACCATGCTTTCAAATGAATGGATTCTGAGGTCTCAGGTTAACAACCTGCCCTGGGAGAGAACTAGATGGTCTTATTATTTATTTATTCAATTTTGATAACTGGGTAGGCCCACTGGGCCCCGAAGGTCCCTTTTTCAGGGGCAACTGGGAAATAGTTACATACAGTCAAAACATTTTGCAAGGTGCAGTACATAAGAGAACATGATGCATTTGTTTACAATCAAGATATTGCACATCCAGGTATCATAAATCACCAGTTGACAGTTCATTTCATGGTCATGTTAGGACTAGGCTCCTAACCTAGGGGGAATCAGAACAGGTCACTAGCTGACAACATAAAAAGATACTTGGGATTTTCGCTTCAAATGTTGAAGAGCATTTGGCAGGAATGATTATATTTGGGGTGGGCTAGATTGACCTTGGTCTACTTCTGTTCAAGTGCATCAGCATTTGCTGTTGTCCAGCAGATGCTTATGGAGCCCTTTATGGAAGGCTCCCAGGGAGCTAGCTTCCTGCAGGTGGGAAGGGAGCTTATTTCAGAGTACAGGTGCAGCATAGGCAAAGGATTTGCTGCCAGCCATACTCCTTACCCTGGGTTCCTCCAGAAGATTCTTGCCAGAGGTATGGAGCTGTCTACCTGAGCACTTGGGAGCCAGAAGGCCAACAAGGCCTTCGGGGTGATCATTGATGAATTTGTAGGCATTGCACAGGAGAGGGTACTGTAGCTGGTGCATAAGGGATGGCCAGTTTAGGGAGGCTAGTACTTCACAGTGATGGCTTCTCGGGTGGGACATAATGGCGAAGTGTGCAATCTGATTATATAGCATTTGTATCCTGCTATGCTTTTGTTTTGCAATTGAGTGCATGATTGGAGCAGCATAAGTTAGGGTGGGAAGGAGGATAGTATTTGCTATGGTAACCCTGGTATAAAGGATCATTTGAGCATTCAGCCAGTAAAGTAGCCCTAGTTTTTGGTGGATTGTTTATTGTTTTGGTAATCAAATCCATGTGGGGTTTCAGGGTGAAGCCTTGGTCCAGCATTAAGCCCAGGTACTTGAATGACTTCACTATAGTAGCTCTATGGGTGAGTCTGATGTGGAAACAAGGGGGAGCAGGGGGCTTCTGTCAGGGCTGAGGGTTCTTGGACTGAACAAAATTGCTTTTGTATTTTTGGCGTTCAGTATCAGCCTGTTATCCAAGAGCCACCTTTCTCAGGTTGTGAAATCCTGTTGTAGTAGAGGTCCCAGGTCTGTCGCACTGTTCGAGGGCCTATAGAGTTCTGCATTATCTGCATAGTGGATTACCGAGTTGCCCCTGCAGTGATTTTTCAGATCATTTACAAACAGCGAGAACAGGAGGGGTCCCAGGATAAAGCCTTGAAGGACTCCCTCACAGATAGGGAGCGATCCAGATGTGGCACCTCTTCACTTGACTTGTTGGGAGTGGTTGGACAGGTAGCTGTTGAATCAGGTTAGCAAGTGCCGATCAAGGCCAAGGTGATACAGTCTGGATACCAACAGGTTGTGGTTCATCAAGTCGAAGGCCTTGGGTCAGATTAATAAATATGGCCCTGGTGGGGTGCCTTTGTCAAGGGCCTTAAGGACATCAGTAGAGAGTTTAATGAGAGCTGTGTCAGTCCATTGTTTTCATCTGAACCCATGCTGGGCATTCACCAGTAGTTGGTTTGCTTCCAAGTAGTCTCGGAGTTGGCAGTAGACTAGCTGCTCTTGGAGTTTGGCTGGTATGCACAAGAGGGAGATAGACCTGTAGTTACCTGTATGCTTCCTGGGGCCTCCCTTGTGGATAGGCACCACGTAAGCCTGTTTCCATTTATTGGGCACAACTCCTTCCAAGAGGGACCTGTTGATGAGCTATGAAACAGGTAAAGTTATGGCAGGGGCAGCAGCTCTGAGCAATCTAGGGTCAAGGCCATCAGGGCCAGCTAAGCCTTTTGCCTTAATGTTCTTTAACAGAGGGAGTACCTCGTTCGGGTGTACTACCCTTAGATGAAATTGTGGGTGCTGAGGGTTCGTTCTCTCAGGGCATGGCAGCTCCATAGTTCGGGGGAGGGGGGATCAGTCTTGTAGTTTTAAAGGTCAGTAAAGAACTTGTGAAGGTATTGGCAGCCTCCTGGGAGTCATTGAGTGTTTTGCCGTTGCAGTTTAACGGGCCAGGGGGTTACTATTGCCCTTCACTAGTGCATTAATATTTATTTTATTTAGTTTTTGTTAACCGGGTTAGGTGCTCTAATCAAAGTTGACTATTTCCAGGCATGACCTGGGAGAATACATACATAAAATGAGATGAGATTATACAATACATAGTATATAGTACAGGTACATAGTATATAGTAAAGGTAGGTTAGAATACAGATCAAGTCAGACAGTACTCAAGATAATACATATAGCTATGCAGAGATGACAAAAGTGACATTAGTACATGCAAATAACTGAAACTGGGCTAAATGGCAGCTATAAAGACATTTTATAGCAAAGCTTGTTTAGAAGTGTAGCAGTGTCTTGGGCGAA
Source organism: Neoceratodus forsteri (assembly GCA_016271365.2). NCBI lineage: Eukaryota > Metazoa > Chordata > Ceratodontiformes > Ceratodontidae > Neoceratodus > Neoceratodus forsteri. Next base: position 722,978,387 of record CM028137.1, on the reverse strand, counting down.
ATAGGGTGGTTAGCTGTGAGACATTAAATGGGATCAAAGCATGTGCAGGGGTCCCGGGATAGGTGGCGATATAGTTCTTTTTTGAAGATTGGGTGGGATTTAGCCTGCCTCAGGGCAGGAGGGAGGGAGTTCCAGGTGGCTGGGGCGGTGCAGTGAAATGCTTCAGAGCTTTTTGAAGTAAGACACCTGGGTATGGCGAGTAGAAATTTGTTTGCCGAGCGTAGTCCGTGGGCAGGTGTCTGTGATACAGGTACAGCTGCAAGGAAGGAGGGGGTTTGGTTACGGATTACAGAGTCTGTGAGGGTTCCTAGGGAGTATAGTCAGTAGGCAGTTGGGGAGAGCCAGCCTAGGTCTAATATGGGTCCAGAAGGACCTCGGGTCAGTTAGGTTAGCCTGTTGGAGGTTCTTAACGTACTTCCTCTTTGCCGCCTTTGCCTTTTGCTTACATTGGTTCCTTGTCTCAGTGGCAGTTCTGTTGGTATTCTCTGAGACACCATCAGCATCAATGTGTATCAAGACTGCCTTGTGCAGTCTGGTGCTTTAAGAATCACTGTAGTAGTGTCCCATCCTGATTTCCACAATAGATTGCTAATTAGTGGAAATGGAGGGAATGCATAAAGGAACTGGTTTCTCCCGAGAAGAGCTAGTACATCTCTTGAACTCTTCCCCACTGACCGAGGCTGGCAGAAGATCTCTCCCCCGATGGAGGGTGGCAGCAGAAGTGGAGCAACTTTCTTTTTTCCCGTGAGGCAAACAGACGCATCTCTGACAGACCCCATTTATGAAACACAGAGTTTAGAACCCATTGGTTCAGAGTCTACTCATAAGTTACTTGCCCCCATCCTATTGGCTGAATTTGCTAATAATTCCTCTTTCCTGCAAGGTATATCACAAAGAGGTTTGCATTTCAGCTGTAAGCCAGGTTCCAGATCCTCATTGATTCTGTAAGTAATAAGCTATGGCAGGGTGTGCATTAAAGGGTTTTATTGCACACCCTAGGGGCATGCTAAGACACAAGGCTGAAGGCCGAGTGTCCTCATGCCCCTGGGAAGTGCATTAAAATCCTTTAATGCACACCCTGGAGTGGCTTATCACACTTATAAAATGGGCCACCATAATTAAAGAATTTGTTTGAGTCACTGCGATAAGAATTAAAACGTATTTACTATTTTCAAAGACGTGTACAATACATTAAACTCTAAAACTTTAAAAAACTGAAAAAATAGTCCCTATTAATGCACAAATAGCATGTTTCAGCAATAGATTAACTAGTACTTTGCAGTAAAAGTATTTATTAGCAGTGTTAGTTGAAATATATATTTTCTCTGTAATGTAAATTCTCATATACCTACAGGGGGACCTGGAGGCTCTGGAAAGGTGATCTAGAAAGTGGAAGCTGAGGTTCAATGCAGGGAAGTGCAAGGTACTGCAGCTGGGAGCCAGAAACCCGGACAAGTGTTCACCTGGGATGCTACAAATCTCGATGGCTGAGAGGGACCTGGAGGTGGTGGTGGATGTCAAGATGAACAACTCGGAGACTTGTAGGAGGGCAGCGGCCAAGGCCAACAGAATGCTGGGATGCATCACTAGGGGGATCACCTCCAGAAGGAGGGAAGTGATACTTCCTCTGTATAACTGCTTGATGAGGCTGCACCTCGAGTACTACCTGCAGTTTTGGAGGCCCCACTTAAAGAGGGAAATTGAACTCCTGGAGAGGGTCCAGAGGAGGACAACCAAAATGATCTGGGGCTTGGGGAGCAGGACCTATGGGAAGAGGCTCGAAGAGCTAAACACGTAGACATTGGAAGAGAGAAGGGACCGGGGGATATGATAGAGGTCTTCAGGTACGTGAAGGGGTTAATAAGGGAGGAGCAGTCAGGGTGCTCCAAAGGAAGGGGGGCAACTTGAGGGCATGGGTGGAAGCTGGGGGGGGAGATTAAGGGGAGAAAGGAGAAGGTGCTACTTCACTGAGAGGGTGGTGGAGCTATGGAATGCACTGCCCAGGGGGCTGGTGGAGGCAGAGACGGTGAAGGAGTTCAAGAGGGGGTGGGACAGTTACAGAGGAAGGGTTCTGGTAGCAAAGTCCAGTGCAGCGAGAATATCCAGGACTAGGAAGGGAGAAGCCGGAGAGAGAGTGAGGGTGCAGCAGGGTCAGCTCCCAGGGTGGGGGCTGAACAAACGAGCAGACGCGAAAGACCGTTAGGCCTATTCTGCTGGCATTTTAGTATGTTAGTATATAAATGCGTGTAACATCTGTAAATTTGTAAAAATAAGCAGTACTTAAAATATTATTTTCATTACATAGTAGTAATATAGTTTAATTGAAGGCAATGTTATCTTTATTTATAGAACTGAGGTGAAAGGTTAGTAAGAAAAAAAAACATGTTACCTTGCATTTCAAATCAACACAAATACTGTCTCTTAATGGAAATGTGTTCAAAACTTTAAACCTGCCAGGTTGCCTTTTTTTTTTTTGGGGGGGGGGTAATAGATTTCACCTGAAAACACTCGTATATGATTCAAATGTACATGTTTTTATTAACTTCAGGAATATATTTGAGCAGTTTGGGTTTGCCTCTGCTTGTGTAATTGTTTTCCCACCTTTTCTCTTTGTTTATAAAGTAATATAAAATGGGCAAGCCTCGTGCCTCACTGTGCCTCTGGGTGTGCGGGTATCTCAGTACTACCAACACCTAGCCATGTCTTATTGCTTAATTATTAATTACTTCTTTCATCCTGTTTTTTTCCCCCACATTCAAGATATGGAATGTTTATCATGGAATACAAGGATTCAAAATTCTGCTCAGTTCCACTGGCAGAATATTCCTCTCCTAACATACGGTGCGCGCACACACACACACACACACACTTATACACACATACACACTCACCCACCAGAGACTCAATTATCCAACTGTCAGGTCAAGCAGAAAAGATTTCCCTGATGAGCAGGTAAAGGTAGAAGGGGAATTCTTTTACTGTCAGCAAAGAAACAGTTGTAATGAAAACTATTATCAATTCTTAATGTTTCCAATTTGTTTATGTGTGTAAGGAGAGTGTGATGGTCAAGGAAAGAACATTTAATTAATTTGTTTTACTTTTATTTAAGGTTGTTTTATTTTAGGTCCCAGTTGAAGATTTTTACAGTGTAAAGGTAACAGCCATGTTTGTGATGAAAGATCAGTTCTGGTTGTAGAGGGACAGATGGAAGATAGTTTTGATTGCAGGAGAATAGATTTCTTCATTGTGTGATGTGGTTTAAGACCAGAATGACTGTATGTTTATAGAGATTTAATGTACGGTCAGCTGATGTGTTTTGGCCAATGAGATTTCTAGATTTTTTCTTGCCATTTTATAAATACATAGTATTGATGACATGATGCCTCCATGTTTGTTTATCTAATACAAATAGAATAATAGATAGATAAGTGTGTATTACATATAGAATAATATAGGAGGTGGTCTGTGTAACAAGAATTTTACATACACCCAAGGTGTTGGATGTCACATAAACCCTGAGAGGAGGCCCGAGGGGTTTGTTAAAGCATCCAACACTGAGGGTGTGTATAAAATTCGAATTTTACACACCACCCCATGTTTTATTTAATATAATTGCTAGGTTGCGTTATTTTCACCACAGCAATTATATAAAATATGAATACATCGCTGTTCAGTCGCGGTCTTTGCATGACTGAGAACGGCTGGAGAAACTACAACTTTGTTTATGTGAGAAACATATACTGTAGTTTAAAACTGCAAACCACATTAAAGTACAGCAAACCGTTTTTATTTCTTACTTGAGCAGATATTGAATCTTCAACCCAGGTTTCTATGGTAACCGGGTTACTTGGCAAAAGGTCATGACTTCTGGATGAGTGAGAGACAGAGCGTGTCATTTGTGAGGAACCAGGAGCAGGCGAGAGCAATTTTGGAGTTTCTTTCTCATTTTTTTTCTACATGTGGCTGCCGGTTCAGTTATGAGCAGTAGAGATGCAGTCTATGAGGAGAGCTAGAGGTGAGTGGTAAGTGTTTAGTGGGGCTCTGCTTCCAAGCAGTTATTCTGCTCGAGGGGATCTGCAGCTCATGCGTTTCTGTTAGTGAAAGCCAGTGCGTGTTTGCCGTTTTAACCAGCTGGTTATAATGGCAAATTATAACTGGCTTTCACTGTGGGAAAAAAACGCGACCTAGTAATTATAAGGAAGTAGTATCATCGAGATGTTTTGGGGACATGGAACCTCGAGAGCGAAGCTTGAGAGGTCCTAAGTCCCCCAAACCTTGAGATGTTATCACTGCCTTTTAAAACACTTGTCTTTCTGTTATCTTTTTGTAATATATGGATCTATTGTTAATACTACAGTTGAAGATGACCTTTGAACTGTAGTATTATCAGCAAAAATGATAGTATTAGCACTTTTCAGGATAGTGTTATTGAGAGTAGTGATGTATTACTGTGAAATATTTGTATAACTTAGTATAGTATTATTGAGGCTTATCCATATATTACAGAGGTGTATTGTTTTTTGTTTATTAGGACGGTTTGGCCCCACAACATGAAGGAGAATGACTCCATGGAAAACAACACTTTCCTGAGTTCCAGAGGGTTTATGAGTGCTTTTCTTTCCTGAGTGGTCCAATTTACATTTACAGTTCTCCCCTCCAGACGTCTTCACCATCCATCCTGCTATGGATCCATCCATTGTCAGAACCCTTGTAGATGGAGACTGAAGGGATATAATGCCCTCTCTATTGTTGCCTATTTCTTTCTACCACTCCAGTGCTTGTACCAACCTGCTCGATACTAGTACTTGCTGCTGCAGTGATGTCTCGGGAGTTTATATGCAGTCCTTGTTTGACCTGCCTGGAATATTTCTGCATTCTAAACCTAATGTGTTGCACTTTTCAGCAGAAGGAAAGTTTTACTTTCTGGCCTGGATATTCAAAGGGATGCTCCAGGCGCAACCCTGCAATGCGCCCCAGTGCGATATTCAAAAGGGGCATTAGCACAGTGCAAATCCCGATGTGCCGGGGTGCACTGCAGTTGTATGCGGCCCATCTGAAGGGAGCATGCCCATGCATATTCGGCACATCCTGATATTCAGCCCGGAATGTGCGGCGCAGATGCTGGCACAACCCCAAGCTGTGTCGCAAACCTGGGTACAAAGTTGTCCTGGGAAACATAGAAACATAGACTTTGACAGCAGATAAGGACCGCTTGGCCCACCTAGTCTGCCCATTTCCTTACCTACAAGATAAGCTGCAGATCCTATTTAATCAACAGCCTATTTCTTCCTACTACCCATAAAAATTGCCTTACGTCTGTCCCATGTGTTCTTGAATTCTCCCACAGTTTTAGACCCCACAACCGCCTCAGGAAGGCTGTTCCATGCGTTCACCACCCTCTCTGTGAAAAAATACTTCCTCACATTGCCCCTGAGCCGTCCCCTTCCATCTTCAAATTGTGTCCCCTTGTTCTTGCACAACTCTTTTTCTGAAAGGTGTTACCCTCTTGGACTTTGTTGATTCCACTGAGGTACTTAAAAGTTTCTATCATGTCCCCTCTCCCTCCTTTCCTCAAGGGTATACATATTAAGCTCCTTTAGTCTCTCCTCGTATGGCTTCTCTTGCAGACCCTGCACCATTTCAGTTGCCCTCCTCTGGACTGCCTCCATCCTGTCTATGTCCTTGCGGAGATGGGGTCTCCAGAACTGGAAGCAGTACTCCAGATGGGGTCTCACCAACTGTCTGTACAGAAGGATAACAACTTCCTGTTTTCTACTGGTCATGCCTCTCCCTATACATCCCAGTATCCCCCAGCCCTCCCTACTGCCTTCTCACATTGCTTGCTTACCTTAAGGTCATCTGTTATGATTACCCCCAGGTCCCTTTCCATTTTTGTTGTTGTTACCTACCCCCCCCCCGCCCCACTGTGTAATCTTCCCCTAGGTTTTTGTTTACTAGGTGCATTATTTTGCACTTCTTTTGCATTGAATCCAAGCTACCATACTTCTGACCATTCCTCCAACCTTGCTAAGTCCCTTCTCATCCTTTCCACGCCTCCTTGTGTATCAACCCTATTGCAGATCTTTGTGTCATCTGAAAGCATACTTTTCCTTTCAGTCCCTCTGCAATGTCACTTATTAAGACATTAAAAAGGACTGGACCCAGTACTGAACCCTGCAGTACCCCACTAGTAACCTCTCTTTCTTCAGAGTGGACTCCATTTATAATTACCTTCTGTGTCCTGTTGTCCAGCCCATGTTTTACCCAGGCTACCACCCTGGGGCCCACTCCCAGGCTAGTTAGTTTGACTATTAATCTCTTGTGTGGGACTGTGTCAAATACCTTGCTAAAGTCTAGGTAGGCCATGTCCACAGCCCCTCCCTGGTCTACTACTTTGGTCACCCAGTCAATTGTCTGACATGACCTCCCTGCTGTGATCCCATGCTGCCTTGGGTCCTGTGCCCCACTGGCCTGTAGGTACTCAACAATTCTTTCCTTCAGAAGTGATTCTATCACTCTCTCTACCACTGAGGTCAAACTGACAGGTCTGTAGTTTCCTACCTCTGTCTTGCTCCCACTTTTGTGAAGGGGTATCACATCCACCTTCCTCCAGTCCTCAGGTACCACACCATGCTCCCATGATTTGTTAAAAAGGGTAGTCAGTGGAATCACTAGTTCTCTCCTTAATTCTTTTAGAATTCTGGGGTGAATTCCATCAGGTCCCATTGCTTCGTCTACCTTCAGTTTTAGGAGTTCTTTCAGAACTCTTTCTTCTTTGAAAGTCACTGGAATCGACCCCCCTATCCTGAGTACTTCTGTTCATTGGATTAGGCACCTCCCCTTCTTCCTCTTTTGTCAATATTGAGCAGAAGTATTAACTCAGTATCCCTGCTTTTTCACTGTCCCTCTCTGCCCACCCACCGTCCATTCTATTCAGCCTCACTATCCCTCCCTTTGTCTTTCTATGCTCCCTGATGTACCTACAAAAAGTTTTATCCACCTTCTTAACTGAGTTGTCTATCTTTTCCTCAGTTTGGGCCTTTGCTATTCTGACTACCCTCCTTGCTTCCTTCTGTCGTAACTGGTACAGTTCTCTGTCCTGCTCCTTCTGTGTTTCCTTATACTTTCTAAATGCTATCTGTTTCTCCCTAACCTTCACCACCACCTCTTTTGAGAACCATAGTGGCTTTTCCTTTCATTTTGATTTGTTTATTTGCTTCACGCAAAGGCTTGTTGCCTCTTTGATGGCAGTTTTGATGTTTCCCCATTGTTGCTTCACCCCTCCTTCTAGCCTTTTTGCTAGTGCCTTTCTAAGGCACTCTCCCATCTTGCCAAGGTCAGCCCTCCTGAAGTCCAGAACCCTCACTTTTGTATGGCTTGACTTTGTAGCTGAGTTTATCGTGAACCACACTGTTTGGTGGTCACTTGTTCCCAGATGGCTACCCACTTCTAGATCTGAGATCCTCTCACCATCCCCATTTGAGAGTATGAGGTCTAAGATTGCTCCCTCATGAGTGGGTTCCAAAACTAGCTGTCTGAGGCATGCCACCTGAAGGGCATCGAGAATGGCCCTGTTTTTGGGTGTGGCTGCAGCCAAAGTGCTCCAGTTAACATCTGGCATATTCAGGTCCCCCATCAACACTATCTCCCCTTTCTCTGCCATCCTAAGGATGCCTTTTATCATGTCCTTGTCCATTCCCTCCCCCTGACATGGGGGTCCATATACAACCCCTGTGCAGATTTTGGTGCCACTTCCAGTCTCTGAGGTGACCACAGTGCCTCCTCTCCTCCGTTTACTCTTTTGTTCAGTTTCTTTTATCCCTTCCCTTACATACATAGCTACTCCTCCCCTACCCTCCCTGTCTCTCCTGTAGGTTGTGTACCCTGGTATGTTAACATCCCAGTCATGGTTCTCTGTGTACCCTCTTCCATCAAGGCCACCAGTTCAGGGAGCTTGTTGCCCAGACTACAGGCATTGGTACTCATTACCCTCCATTTGTTGATGGCCTTACCCCTTTTTGCCCCATCCCTATCCTTATTGTGTTTGTCATTTTCTTTATTTACCCCTGCCCTTCTCCCTATCGACATCTCTGTCTTGGTGTTTACCTCACTTATTACCCTGATCTTTTGGGGGGGCTAGGATTTCCCTGCTCCTTTCCAGTGCCCCCCCCCCGGCTAGTTTAAATGCTTGCCAATGAAGCATTTAAACCTATCACCTAGGATCCTGGTTCCCCTCCTGGACAGACGCAGACCATCATGCCAGTATAGGCCTACATCCTTCCAGGTGAACCCCCAGTCCCCAGTGAAGCCAAATCCCTGAGCTCTGCATCCGTTTTTCAACCACTGATTAAATTCCATGGTGTGGAGCACCCTAGCCTCACCCATGCCATAGAGAGGCAGCACCTCCGAGAAGGTTACCGTGTGTGCTATTTGTCCAAGGCCCCTCCCCAACTCCACAAAGTGTTCCTGCACTGCTCTGGTCCCTTTTTCAGCCAGGTGATTTGTCCCTAGGTGGACAATGACATCCAGCTCCCTCCCCTGTGCAGCTGTTCCGGCGATTCTGAGGATTCGCTCCCTGTTCCTCCAAGCCATGGCGCCAGGCAGGCACCTTACCTCCCTCTCCCCTTCCTCCCCTAGTTCTACCTTCCTAACAATGGAGTCCTCCACCAGGAGTTGTTTCCTTCCCCTGAGGGGTCCCATGCCACCCTCCTGTGGGTCTCCATTGTGGAGGTTCTCAGCATTCTCCTTGGTCTCCACTGTGGGTGCCTCCATAGGGGAACCACACTTTGCCAGAATGGCATATGAATTGTGGAGAGGTACAACTGGAGAGATGTGCCTCTGTTCCACCGCCCTCACCCTCCCTGAGCCCACTGTGGTCCAACTGCTCCTCTTCCTTGGCAACCTCTGAGGCAACAACAGTGGTACTGGTGGTCCCTGGGTAGGAGAGGAGGTCCCAAAGGTCCTGGCCAACTCAGCCTGGAGATGAGCAACCTCCTCCCCCAGCTCAGAAAGGTGCGTGCAGATGGGACAACACCGCATCCTCCAGAACGTCTCCTGGAAGACTGTTGCTCCATAGCTACTGCATTGCACCACTCCTATCAAGTCTTATTTCTGACCCCTTAATTGTTGCTTGGAATACTTACTCTTTCCTCTGTTTTTTTTTTCTCCCTACTTACTTGCTGCCTCTGTGCCCTTTAAGCTCCTGATCTTCCTGTTGTGAGACAAGAAGTTCCTATATTTCTCAGTAGTCTCCTTCCTTGCTGAGAGTCAGACCTCTAGCAGCAAGGGGAGACGGAGAGCTACTCTTCCTTCTAGGATGGTGAGTCTTTGGTGGCTCTGTGATCACTCACTTCCTGCTCCCAAACAGGAAGTTCCTGTTGTCAATCAAATCCTGTGCCTATAAAACTAGAACTGGTTTAGAGTGGGGAGGGAAGGAGGCCAATATAGTCTCAGTAGAGAAGTTTAGTTATAGTAACAGCAGCTCCTTCCTCCTGGAGTCTCTGCCTGTTTTCTCTGGCAGAAGCTATCTAGGGCAGTGTTTAAATCTGGCTTTAACCTGGCTTCCTTCTAGCTAAGCCACTCCCCCTACTTTACAAGTCTTTCTACACTTAGTTAATGGCACAGATAACAATTCCCTTCAGCCAACTCAGACAAACACACTAACTAACAAAAACCAGGAACAACTGCTGGCCACCCACAGGTGGGTTGCTGTATTGCAGGGTGCAACACAGCAGCTGCCAGCCGTGTTTGGCCACCCGCCCACCCAGCACACTGTCCACAAGTACCCATGTCGTCCCTGGTGGCACCACCCTTCTACTGTAGTCACAATCGCTAGTTAAATGTAATACCCACATTCCCTGGTAGTCTACATTGTACCTCCTCCCTCCAGTGGCCATGATCGCTGGTAGAATGTAATAACCACATTCTCGGTAGTCCAGTGGTCTCCCACCACCCCCAGCCCTGATTGTCAGTAAATGAAGTGAGCCTCCCCGCCCCCAGACCTGATCGCTGGTAATGACATGAGAACACCCCTGGAGGTTCAGGTTTCATTTTTCCACTCCAGGGAAGAAACATTGCCTTCATCAATAGTAGGCAGTTGTACCATCTGCAACCGCCCGGCCACCTGCCGAATGACAGCTAGGGCTAGGGAGGCAATGAATAGATAATCACAAATATGTGAATGAAGTCACACATATTTGTGACTGTCTAGTACAGTATGCCCTGTATACCTATTGATCCACAGTGGGACCAATGGGCTTATAGCCCATATTGTAAGCTGTCATTTGGCAGGCAGCTGGGTGGTTTGTGGTGGCTGGTGCTGCCCGCTGTTGATGGGGGGAGCGGGTGGCAAGGGTTCTGGGTGGGTGGGGTGGGGGCACCACTGAATCACATGGGAATGTTCTCATGTCATTTTACCAGTGATCGGGGCTAGTGGGGGGGAACCACTAGACCACCAGGGAATATATTAATGTCATTTTACCAGTGATCAGGCTGGGGCAGGGGGAAACCACTGGACTACTAGGGTATGTGTAGTTATTACATCCATGGATTATGGACACGGGAGGGAGGGAGGGAGATACCACTGGACTACCAGGGTTTGGTTTTCCATAACTAATACCGGCGATCATGGCTATGGGGAAGGGGATGCCCTGGGACCCCCTCAGTCCACACGTCATTTCGTGCAGGGTGCCAGGCGCATTTCACCAGGCTGCCCTGTGCAAGGCATGCAAATGGGGCCATAATGACATGCAAATGGCCCCAGTTGCACCTTGCATATTTTATGGCCTCATTTGCATGCTCACTTCTGAATATCGCAGGTGCTGCATCCAGTGCAAATGCATGTGCGCTGGCGCATCCCTGCGCTCCCTATCTGTGGTTTACACTGCACGCAGTGGCACTGCGCAGTGTGCAGTCTGTGACATATTCAATGGTATTGTGCCATGGTGCATCATCGGTGAATATCACCTGATCCTGGCCCCAGCGCATCCCAGCTGCACTGCACCCACGCTTGTGCCATTGTCAGGTGCAGTCTGAATATCCAGGCCTCTGTGTTTAACACTGAGTCCATGAACTCTAGAATCTCTTACACTGGATCCATGAACTCTAGAAACTGTCTGAGTTCCAAGTGCAACTTTTCTAAGTTTAGGAGCAAACTTAACCTTTGCAAGGTACTCATCATTTAAATTGAGCACACTGCCTCTTCATTTGTTTTTTCAAATGCTAGTCATATATGTAAGGAAATACCACTATGCTTCACCAGCACAGGTTGGTTATCGCCACTGACATGCACTTTGTGAACACTCTGGGTGCTGTGGTCAGACCAAAAGGCATTACTTTAAACTGAAACTGAGCATGCCCTACTCTGAACCTCAAATACTCTGTGTTAGGGTGTCATTGGAATGCTGGGATGTGGAAATATACATTTCTCAAGTCCAGGGATCCAGCCAATCCCCATGTTGTAGGGAGGGAATCACTGTTTCTAGGGACATGGATATGTTGTTCATCCACACTTATTGGCAGGTTCCTTGCCGCTTTAAATCTTGCCGGAAGGTCTTCAAGCTGGCTCCTCCCACCCACCCGGGTGGTAAAACTCTCGGCTCCACCCCATGACGCCAGATCTTCCTTACCGCTTGGAAGCTCAGGTTCCTCCTTAACGCTCTGCGTGTAAGACTGGTTCCTAATTCTTGAGTTTTCAAAATCAAAGTTTTTGCTAAAGACTGATCTTCTCTCCCTCGCGGCTCACGATGGACAAATCGACTCCCGGTTTCCGGAGATGCCCTTGCGGGCAGAAGATGTCTCGGACGGATCTGCACTCCACGTGCGTCTGCTGCTTAGGCTTTGAGCATGACCCGCAGGCTTGCGACCTGTGCTCTTCTTTTTCGGTCTACGTCCTCGAAGACCATGCTGCCCGTTTACAGCTGGGGTGTCCCGAGAAAAGATTTCCTCCGTTTAAGTCAAAAGAGGCCCCGTCGGCGGTGTCCGCGGTGGCGGGCTCGGCAGATCAGCTCGAGCAGATGATCGCCCTCGAAGAGGAAGCGGCGTGGGCCGCTTCTACCTCGGCTGCAGCATTTGTCCCGCTTTCTCTCGGTGCCTTGTATTCGGCTTCGTTTAAGGAGCTTTGTCTGACCCTCTCGACGAAAGGTGAGGGTCCAACTTCTTCTGGACCTTTTTCTCGGTCCAAAAAGATAGACAAGAGTAAGTCTCACTGTCGACAATCTTGGGAGCAGGAAAGAGCCCCTTCCCCTAGTTGTCGACAGCTCGACTCGTCAACCCTCGAGCCTGGCCACTGGCTTCACGGTGTCCCCGTCTCGCCAGTTGACCGAGACTGGCCCCGACGCAGTCGTGATTTTTCTCGACCCGCTGGATGGGTTGTTGGCTGGAGAAGACGGGAATCCTCTCCCGTTCCCCGTGGGAGTTGAGGATCCCGTCGGCTCGTCTGTGCCTCCGGTTCCAGAGCCTCGGTGGAATCTCAGTCGAGGGAGTGCTGATTCCCGCGACTCCTCCCGCACGCTCCTCGGCCTAGCGAGTTCGGTCTCGGTCTCGGACGCTCGTGGTCCAGCCGATCCCGCCGCCATAGGCGGTCTTGGTCTCGCACCGTGGCAAGCGGCGCCGCCACTCATCCTCTTCCTCTTCCTCGGACGAGGGGAGGCTTCAGCGCAAGTTGCGTCGGAGGTATGAGGAACTCATGTGGCAACAGCTCCTTCTGACCGGGAATAAGCCGATGCCGTCGTCTTCCCCGGCCATTAAGTGGCTGTCACCGGAGCAGCCGAAACAACCCCTCATTTTAGCCGAGGAGCCTGTTCCCAGGCCGGTTGTTCGGCCAATTCCAGCTGCCCCACAGATTCCGGTGGAACCTCCGCCTCCACAGCCGTTATTTGGGGCTCCGACCAAAAATTCTCGGTCGGCTCAGGGACTGCCCCATAGGCTGTCTGTCACCCTCACTCCCGATAGACCTCAGCAGGTGGAGGGTGGCTCAGGCCCGAGGCAGCTCTTTGAGGACTCTTCCGAGTCTGAGGATGATTCTTCCCTTTTCTCCAAGCGAATGGACTTGGAGTCCTCAGGAGGACAGTCGGTGGATGATAGCCTTCGTCCTTCCTAGGATTGCTTCGCTCATCTCGGAGTCCACCGGGATGAAGCTCGAACCCGTTTCTAAACGGGCCAGGTATCCCCTCACGGAGATTCTGGACCGAGGGGATTCCCCTACGGAGGCCTTTCCGGTGGCCGAGGCCATAGTGGGTCCGGCCTTGGAGCTCTGGCAGCGCCCTGCTTCCTGCCCTGCGCCTTCGGCCAGGATGGCCAGGAAGTATGCGGTCCCTACCGGTTCCCTGTCCGGTTTTTCGGAACACCCCTCTGCTGAGGGGTTGTTACCGACAGCGTTCGGGCGTGCCGAGCGCTAGGGATGTGGACAAACCTCCTGACAAGGAATCCAAGAAATTGGATTATGCCGGTGAAAAGTCTATGCTGCGTCTTCTCTCGGCTCAGGCCAGTTCGGCCGTCCTCATGGCACATTTTTCTCATGCCCTGTTGAGCTCCCTGGATGAGGTCGTCCCTCATCTTCCCGCGGATCTGCAGACTACGGTCAGGCAGGTGCGGGACCAGGGCAAGGCAGTGGCCAAACAGCAGCTCCAGACTGCTTTAGACATTGGGGACTCGTGCCAGGTCTGTGGCGGCCGCAGTGGCCATGCGTCGTCGGGCTTGGATGAGGATATCCACCTTTACTTCGGATACCCAGCACAAGTTGGCAGATGTTCCCTTTTTGGGGACTGACCTCTTCGGCCCTGGGGTGGAAGGTCACCTGCAGAGGATCGAGAAGTCCAACGCTACCTTGGACTCGGTCTCTTCCTCAGAAGGACAAAGGCCGCAAACCACAGCCCTAAGCCTTTTCGCGTTCTGCGCCTCGATGCCGCCTGCCCAGCAACGTCAGGGCTAGCAGGCCGGGCATGGCATCCCAAACCCAGCTCCGGAGCTTCCTCCAACAGGAAGCAGGGAGGTAAGGGCCCAGGAGGTCCCTCGGCCGGTCCCTCCTCCAAGTCTGCCCAGTGACGGGCTGAGGGGTGTCACCCCCAACCCCGTCACCTCACCCCAGGTTCCCCCCGTGGGGGGATGGCTCCAGCACTTCCTTTCTGCCTGGTCCGTTATTACCATGGACAGGTGGATACTGGAGGTGGTGGGAAAAGGCCTGCCTCTAGAATTCGAGCAGGCCCCGCCCTTCAGAGCTGTCGCACCTCGGGGGGCCTCGGGGTCCACAGCCTCACTGTCGGCTCGTCGGCCGACATCGCTCTCCTCCTCCAAAAGGAGGTGATCAGGGAGGTAGCGGACCCTCCCTCAGACCCGGGGTTTGTGTCCAGGTACTTCCTGGTTCCGAAACGGACGGGGGCTGGCGCCCCATTCTCGACCTACATGACCTGAACAAGTTCCTAAGGTCTCGAACCTTCAGGATGGTCACTCTGGCTCAGATAATACCATCTCTGGAACACGGGGGTGGTTCTGCTCTCTGGACCTGCAGGACGCGTTCTTTCACGTCCCTATCCGTCCGTCACATCGGAGATTCCTTCGCTTTCGAGCGGAGGGATCCCTCTTCGAGTTCCGAGCCATGCCCTTCGGCCTGTCTCCAGCTCCCAGGGTCTTCACCAAATGCACTGCAGTGGTGACAGCTTTCCTGCGGCGCCGAGGGGTCCGGGTGTACCCTTACCTGGACGATTGGCTGATAGCAGCCCCCTCCAGACAGGAGGTGGAGCGGTCCAGAGATCTGGCCCTCCAGGTTTGCTCTCAAGTCGGCCTTCTCATCAACGAGGCCAAGTCGGAACTCGAGCCGAAGCAGGTGATTCTGTTTATCGGGGCAGAGCTCGACTCTCTTCGAGCCAGAGCACGGCTCCCGGTGGACAGGGCCGAGGTTCTTACCTCCTTTGCCCAATCATTTCTGGTTGGGCAATCGCGCCATGCCCGGGACTTCCTGCGTCTCCTGGGTCTCATGGCGGCCTGTACCAGCGTGGTCCGTTGGGCACGCTGGCGCATGCGCCCCCTTCAGTGGGGACTGGCCAGCCAGTGGTCACAATGCTGCGATCCATTGGACCAGCTAGTGATGGTGACCCAGGAGATGTGGAACGCTCTCCGGTGGTGGACCGTTCCATCTTATCTGCAGGAGGGCATCCCGTTTGTCCGCCCCGAGCCGACGGTCTCTCTATCGACCGATGCCTCTCTGATGGGTTGGGGTGCCCATCTGGGGGAACACCGAGCGCACGGCCTCTGCTCCCCACGGGAGTCCCGATGCCACATCAACCTGCTGGAGCTCCGAGCGGTCCGCCTAGCTCTCACCGCCTTTGCTCCGTTTCTCCGGGGTCAAGTGGTCCGAGTCCAGACGGACAATACCACGACCATGTACTACCTAAACCGCCAGGGCGGGGACGCTCCATGCTTCTATGCAAGGAAGCTCTCCGCATTTGGTCACTCATGCGCAGCCTGGAGGCGGATCTCCTAGCCATTCATGTGGCAGGAGCCTCCAACACCCTGGCCGATGCCCTGAGCCGGATAGGGGCTGCATCTCACGCAGTGGTCTCTCCTGCGGAGGTAATACAAGATCTGTTCTCCCACTGGGGCACACCTCAGGTGGACCTGTTTGCCTCCAGGAGAGAGCGAAGCTGAGGTGTTCATGCCGCCCCCTCAGCAGGGCTCGCTACAGGGGATGCCTTCTCGAGGCTGTGGACCCCGGGCCTCTTCTACGCCTTTCCCCCATTTCCCTTGATTCACAAGGTGCTTCTCAAGGCAAGGAGGGACAAGGCGCAGGTGATTCTGATAGCCCCAGACTGGCCCCGCCAGTTCTGGTACCCAGATCTCCTCAGCCTCAGCTCCAGGCTCCCGAGGCAGCTTCCAGCTCGCCCAGACCTGCTCTCAGTCAATCAGGGGAAGGTGTTCCATCCGGACCTTCAATCCCTGCACCTGACGGCCTGGTTCCTGAGCGGCTAGAGTTCCAGGCCTTGGGTCTTTCCCGACGAGGTCCCTCAATGTTGCTGAGGACGCCCCATATGAGTCGACCAGGAAATGCTATGCCTTCAGATGGAAGAGATTTTCCATTTGGTGTCAGGGCAAGGGCTTGGACCCTTCCTCCTGTCCTTTGGCAAGCATCTTGGACTATTTATGGTCCCTTTCTAGTCAAGGGCTTAGGTCGACGACCCTAAAGGTGCACCTGTCAGCCATCTCTGCTTACCAGGCGCGGGCCGGGGAGCAGTCGGTGGCGCAGGAGAAGGTGGTCTGGCGCTTTTTCAAAGGCCTTGATCACATTTCTCCTCCAGTGCTAGAACCTCCACCTCCGTGTGATTTACTGCTGGTACTGGCAAAGCTCATGGGCAAGCCATTCGAACCAATGCACAGGTGTGAACTCTCTCACCTGTCGTGGAAGACCACCTTCTTGGTGGCTATCACGTCAGCCAGAAGGATGGGAGAACTCCAGACACTCTGCATTGAGTCTCCTTACCTGGTCTTCCACAGGGACAAGGTTGTCCTGCGCCCCAACCCGAAATTCCTTCGGAAGCTGGTGTCGAGTTTCACCTTAACCAGGTGTTGACTCTGCCGGTGTTCTACCCCAGTCACACCTCGGAGGCCGAATACAGGCTCCATACTTTGGACCCTAGAAGGGCGCTCGCTTATTATAAGGAGCGCACGGCTGAAATTCGGGGAGAGGTTCACCAGCTGTTTGTCACCTACGCTGAAGCCGCACCTGGCAGACCTGCAGCCAAGCGGACGATAGGCAGGTGGGTCACCTCCTGCATAGATCTCTGCTACAAGTTGGCGGGCATGGAGCCTCCCAGAGGGATAAGAGCTCATTCTACCCGCCATACTGCTGCATCGGTGGCTGCTTCCAGGGACGTCCCTATCCAGGAAATCTGCAGGGCTGCTACCTGGAAGTCAGCACACACCTTCATTACCCATTACCACATTGACCTTGAGTCACGCCGGGATGCTGGTTTTGGGGCCTCGGTTCTCCAGTCTTTATTCCCTAAGTAGGGGTGTGCCTTGCCTCCTCCTCCCGGAGAACTGCTAGGAGTCTGCCAATAAGTGTGGATGAACAACATATCCATGTCCCTAGAAATACAGGTTACTCACACCTGTAACAGGAGTTCTAGGAATGGTATATGTTATTCATCCTGACTCTCGACCTCCAGCCCGGCCTTTAACCTGAGCTTCCAGCGGGCCAGATCTGGCATCATGGGGCGGAGCTGAGAGTTTTACCACCCGGGTGGGTGGGAGGAGCCAGCTTGAAGACCTTCCGGCAAGATTTAAAGCGGCAAGGAACCTGCCAATAAGTGTGGATGAACAACATATACCATTCCTAGAACTCCTGTTACAGGTGAGTAACCTGTATTTCTAGTGTTACCATTCTGAATTTCTCCCTTTTAGGTGCCTGTTCAGGAGCCTCAGATCCAGCATGGGTCACATTCCCCATTTTCCTTCAGAGTGACAAAGTACCTGGAGAAGAAACCCCTTCCCAACCCAGCTGTACCAATGGTTAATAAATTTTAACTGGGCTTGATGATTGTAACTAAGGCTTGTAGTCAATTCCATGTTGTGTATATCTATACATATATATATATATATATATATATACACATACATGACAATATCCTCCCACTCCCATTGGGTAGGAGCTATTGGGGTTAACAAGCTTCTGGTTATTGCTTTGATTGTGGCTGTTAACCAGATACCACTTGTTTGTGATGTAAAGTTTCCTTAAAATGAGGAGGATATAGCAAAAATAGAGCCATATAGATAGTTAAAAGGGGGAAATTGTTTAACCAGGAAAGGCACGCTAAGCCAGAGCTTGTTTCCAGGTGCGACCTGGGAGCACAAGGAAGTTAAGTGACTTGCTCAGGGTCACACAGTATGCAAGTGGAAGCTGTGGGATTCAAACCCAGGTCTGGTCTGATGGATATCACCAGAGCTAAAGTTTCCAAGGTGGGTAGTAATTCATGTAGGGGCTGGTCTAGGGCTCCCCAAAAGGGTGCAATAACTGGACAATTCCAGAAAACAAGTGTGTGTGTGGGGGGGGGGCAGTGTGGTCTAGAGATTGAGTCATATTTCCAAGTGATATGTGGGGTTTGAAGAAATCTGATTATCATCTTCCAGCCAAATTCCTTCCATACGAATCCTGAGGTCAGCTTATGTTGTCTACTGCATATGTTCATTCAGTCTGGAAGGGATATAGTGATTCCTGTTTCTGACTCACATCTTTGAATGATCCTCCCTACCTTTATTTCCTGCCTGGTTTTATTGCCTTATATGTTAAAGAGATGGAGTGAGGAAGACATCCTGTTTCCAGGATATGAAAAATAAATTGTATAAAGGGGGCAGCCAATTCCTGATCCCAGTATAAGCCTAATCTATTCTCCAAGTAATGCCTGGCCTAGAGATATCTAAAATGATCCACATGATGCAAGTGAAATTCCTGATGTTAATTAACATAACTTTTAAAAATCCCTTGAATATAATACTAGTAATTAACGTGTAACCCCGCTCTGTGCCATCTATAAAAGGTACTATCTAGCTATGCTGGAGGGAAGTGCTTATTTACAATTAATCACTCCAAACAGCGGGCATCTTTTTTACTATTGGAGGGATGTAATAGGGATGTCCAGGTTGCCAGAAGTATTGTATCAGTGTCAGTGGCCCAGTAGGTATCACACTCGCCTCTGAGGCCGGGAGATCAGAGGGCTGTGGGTTCAGTTCCCACATCTGGCACTTGGGTTACTATCCCAGTACTGACACTGTAATGCAGCATGAGAGGGGTGCTGCACTTCTGAGGTGCCGTCTTTCGGATGAGACGTTAAACCGAGGTCCCATTTGCCTGGATTGGTGGTAGTTCAGGTGGATGTTAAAGATCCCATGGCACTTATCGAAAAGACTAGGGATTTCCCCGGTGTCCTGGCCAAATTTCCCTAATTCACTAAAAAATACCACCAACAGCTTAATCTGGTTCAAGGTCAGTTGGCATTCATCTGTATCCCCCTCCCCTGGGTCGTGCCTGAAAATAGGCAGGATTTGTCTAGTGCACTTACCCAGTCAACAGAAACTAAATAAATAAATGGGGATGGTTAAGGATTGTAACTGTGTTAGATCCTTATTTGTAAAAGGGGTAAAAAGTAATTCCTGAGCAGTAGTCTCAATCTGTGCAAGTTCAGTTTCATTCCAGTAGGGGGTTTCAGAAGGATCAAGTCTAATTGCTATATGTTGGAGGTGGGCAGCTTTACAATAATTTGTGCACAGTGTTTCAGAGTGTTTCTCTTATCACTTGTTTTGTGTCAGGCAGAAAGTTAAAGCACATCTGCTCTGTACAATAGGGGAACTGGTGAACACATGTTCACTGAATCCTGCAGTTGACACATTCAGCATCAGTGTACAGAAACATAGAAACATAGACTTTGACGGCGGATAAGTACCACTTGGCCCACCTAGTCTGCCCATTCAACATACAGTGAAAGCACATTCACCTACTCCCATTGTGCACAGCTGTCTCATACACATTCAGGTTGGCAGACAGTAGACGTATAGATGTGCTGCACTGTTGTTACTGACAAACCAACCAACAAATGAACAGTCGCATGACTGACTCATTGTGAGCAATCAAACTCCCAGTACTTTCTCTCTGGGAAAAGGTACCACCCACTCCTCTGTGTGACCACACTAGGAACTGACCTGCCAAGCCCAGACCAGTCCTACAAAGTGATCCACTCACTACAGAACATTAGCACAGATAAAGAAGAAACAGTAATACAGTTACCAGGCCAAGGCTGCAACAGCATAATTGGGGATATGTTTGTTCTTTAGGGAGATTAAATGCAAATAAGTTTTATTTGGGGAGATCTTGAAAACATTTTTTTTATCTATAGTAATAAGCTTATGAAGTACAATTCATCAGAGATAACGTTTAAAGAGAAAAGGGAGGAATTTGTTATGAGGAGACGTTTCATGTAATGCGCTGTATTAGATTATCAGTCTGGTTCTTTGAAAGAATGTTCCAGTTTGTTGTGGAAACACGCAGTGCACATTTCATGTTGTGGGAAACCTGAAGATATATAGTTCTTTATTTAACAAAAATTACTATCAGGATAGGTTCACTGAGCCCTAAACGGTTAGTTTACAAAATGTATTGTAGTGTATATAATACATCTAAAAAATGAAGAATTCATATTTCATGCCAGCTTTGTTGTCCTTACTAAATATGTGCTGAGTCACACCCCTCTCTTCCAATCTGAAATATTTCGAATGAACACGCCTCCACCAACAGTAGGTTTGTGAACTCTGCTCTTCCACTCTGTTCTGTCATGCAAGTTGGAAACGCGGCAGTTTGGATTTTATGATGACAGCACAGTGTGGACCATGTAGTAATTCTCTGTGACCTATGAAAGTAAACTACATTGGGACAAAAGAGGCTTGTACAGGTCCAATACAGGCCTTTAAGGGAAGCCTGGACACATTTCTGCTTACTAGGAGAACCAATGTGTACCGAACTTCAAACTGGTCAATTGTAACTCAATAAAAAGAGTCCTGGCTAATTGGGACTGGGGAAATGATTTCATAAACAGCGATACAGAACATATGTGGACACTCCTTTAAAAAAAAAAGAGGGGATTTAGGAGTTTGAAAAAAAATTCATCTCAAGAAGTATAAAATAAAATAGTAGTGGGAAAATTTCTGTGTTAAAAGCAGAAGTTAGGTCGGGCGTCCACTTCTCAGGAGGTCCCATAGTACTGTTTCTACAGCAGGTGTTTAGAGCAATCCTCAAAATCCCCCATAGTGCTGCACCCGATATCAGACTTCGGGGCTGGAGTACTGGGAGGTTAAGCAACATGCTGAGGATCATACAGTGAACTTTTGACTCCAGCAGGATTAGAACCCACAATCTCCTGGTTCCACAGCATTGCTCAAAACTCTATTCCACACTGCCTGGGGGTGAGGAGGGTGACCAGGAAAAGCCATCAGATGTTGTCAGTCTTCTTTCGAAAAAAAAACAAAACAATTTATTCACTCAGGATAGGCTAGCCAAGATGCAACATTTCATTTCCAGTGTGGTCTGCTTCCACCAATTTCCACAGCCGGGTGGACTGGAGAAGTGGAAGGATAAGCAACTTGCTCAGGGTCCAACAGTGCGTATTTGGGTCTAGTATGGTTTGAATTTGTGACTTCCCCATTCCCAAGAGTGCCAAAAGCATTAGAACTCACGGTCTCCGTTACTTGTGAAGAGGGGGTTGGGACACGAACAAGGCCAGTGTCAGCAAGATTTTGTATTGGGGGTATTTTTTAAATGTGATTACCAGGATAATCCCGCAGAGATGCATCATTGCATTTCTATTGGGGTCCTGCTTTTTTTTTTCTTTCACTTCTGTAGCTAAGTGGATAAGAGCACTGGGAGGTTAAGTGACTTACTCATGGTCACACAGAGAGTACTTAACTCTAGCAGGGTTTGAACCTGCAATCTTCTGGTACCCAACGGTGCTTTAACCACTGGACCAGACTGCCTGTGGGGGGAGACCAGGAAAGCCTGGATACTCACAGCAATATGTTCTTTTCAGGGGGTATTTTTACTGTTTAATTACCCTGGATGACACAGCTAAGACGCAACATTGTGTTTCCAGTGGGTTCCTGTGTCTACCCATTTCTGCAACTGCATGGACTGCAACAATGAGAGGTTAAGTGACTTGCTCAAGGTCACCTAGGGAACAGTTGACCCTAGTAGAATATGGACCTTGATCTCTCAGTTCCCAGCAGTGCACTAATCACTAGACATACTGCCTCCACTGCTCAGGGAGGAGTGGGGAGACAGAAGAGACTTCAGGAGGCCTTGATCCCCAACACAAGACACAATCCCAGCAGCCCTGCATTTGTAAACTAACTTGTGTAAGAGCTAAAAAACAAGAGCAAATTAATCAGATACAGTAAGGGCGGTCACGTGTTGTTAAATGAACTTCTCTATAGAGATAGGAGCCAAGAGCAGTTTAATAAGAATATCAGACTTGCCCTGATGAAGCCTGATTGGGTGAAATGCCTGCATGAGATATAGTTATGGGGACATTTGAATTCTTTTTCAACTGAAGGCATTGGGATTGTGTTGAATATTGCTGATGAGTAGGTTGTTACTGTAATATCTCTGGCAGCATGTTTAGGTCTTTATTGGAAGAGACTCTTCCCACTGTTTTTCATTTCCTGCAGGAACGGAGGCCACACTGAGATACTTGTCCTTAGGTTAACTGACTTGCTCAGGGTCAAGCAGTGAGTACTGTATTTGACTCTAGTGCAGGCTTGAACTTGCGATTTCCACTTTCACAACACTACCCGAACCATTAGAACACATTGCCTTCACTACCTGCAGGACCCTAGACAACCAGCAATGTTTGTAGAAACAAAGTAACATAGAATCTGAAGGCAGGTAAGAACTGCTTGGCCCACCTAATCTGCCCATTTTTCCCTACCTACTATATCACCACAGACCCTACTTGATCTCTGGCTTATCCTTTTAAAACAAAACAAACACAAAAACAAACAATTAATTTACTGAAGTTAGCCAGCTAAGATGCAACATCTCATTTCCAGTGTGTAACCCCTAGATGGCACTATCCCAGGGGCTACTACCCCTGCCTGATTTGCCACTAACAGGTTGAGGGGCCTGGATCCAATGGCGGGTGCCTCCACCCAGAGGTCAGGGTTTGTAATAGTTAAACTAACTTGGTCACAGCCCTCTGGGACACTGCAACCCCCCTTTCTTCCCACTAGTGGCCCACACAATATATCAGAATTACCTTCACAGTATACACTTACCCCCAGGTCTGGTTCCGCACTGGGACCTCCTGTGAAATGAGATACAGTGCAACAATCACAGTACAGTACTTTAACATAGACAAATACCTCAGGCAGTATAACTTTGCTGAAACAAGCAGTTCTGATTTATTTAGGGAGATATAACAAGGACAGGGGAAATCAGGTTAATTAGCTTATCACCTAATAATCTACTTATGGCTCTGTGCACAGGCCTATCCCTATCAGTTACTGTCCCTGGGTACCCAAGCCCTAGTGGCTAGTCCAAACTGTGGCAGCTGGTAGGCCCTTTCACACAGAGAGAAAGGAGAATTAAACAGTCAGCAGTACAGTAATTCCATTTGGATTTAATGTGGCAATTCAACAGGGAGCGACCCTGAATTAGTACTCACGACCTCCAAATAAGATAGGGTCCTTCAATGTCAGCAGGGCTCACTTGAGGTACACAAACCTCTTCACACATCCATATAAAAGAAAGTACTATACCAGGCAGGCTGCATCTGTATCCCGATCGCAATTACTGCACAATACCCGGGAGAACACACAGCAGATTCAGTTCCTGACAGACCGAGTGCAATTTTCAGCAATTCTTCCAGTCTTCTACAGGGTGAGCCTGGTTTCTACTCTTCAGAGATCCTTTGATTCTTTTCACAGGACGGATTCAGTCCTAACAAGCTGTTACACAAGCTGCAGACCGGAACTCTGGGCCTTACACACGTTTTTTGACTAAAACTGCACACTGAAAAAGCACAGGGCTCCTTCCTTCTTCACTGCCAAAGCTCAACTGAAACTCCAACCGACAAAACCGGGCTCTTCCTTTGAGTTCCTCCCAGTTCTTGACTGGATTGGCTGTCACTCACAATAGACTGCTGCTGTTGGTCCAAAAGGCACTGAAGTCTAAACTACATCTCCCAGAGTCACTGCCCTATAATCCTCTTGTGGCTGGCTCAGATTATGAGTCCAAGTTCTGATTCGTCCAGGCACCATTTTAGAGCTAGCTTACCCCACACTGATTGGTCCAGTTCAGCAGTTCAAAACTAGAATGGGGAACTAGCAGACACAGTTCTGACTGCAAAGAAAGCAGGTTAGACAAACTGTAATTTCATTATTACTAAATAATTTCTGGTAAACAGTTACATCTTTCAGATAGGTTCCATTTGCACTCTAGTGACTGCAAAAATTAAGTGAATTGGCAGCAGCTCGAGTGGTACTCAGAGAAGCACACAGTCCCCCCATACAAACTAATTATGTCTGCAAGCAGACAGCTCTTAAAGAGACAGTACCAGAGGTTCTAAAAACACTCACTGATAAATGGCTTAAATGCCAAACACCATTCAGGCTTGGAGCATTCAAGCAAGCTCCTGGAAGTCTTTTATGAACCCCCATTTGCAGGGGGGTTACACCCTTCCTGGCCTGGGAAAGCTTGACGTCCGCGTCAAGCAAGTACCCCATAAGTTTCAACTGCAACCTATATACATTTGCATTAGGCTCGCATATGTAATCATCAGTCAATATATCATTTTACCAAGAACACATTTCTGAAACATTGCAGTACGTCACTCTTTACACAGTATTACATAACATTGTACCATAACTCAAGTTATTACCTCTTGTACATGAAACCTGAAGAGAGGGGCCCTTCCCATCAGTTACCTTGGGGCTGGACGGGCAAGGACACCATACTTAGAGGGCAACACAAGTAACTTGAGTTAGCACTGACGCCAGTTTGGGCAATGAGCTCGGGACACATACACTCCTTTATGGACAACATTGAGAGGCAAATCCACAGGCCTCCCAGGGAATCATAACTGAGGTGCACCACAGGCTTTACAGCTCGACCAGTCTTTCTAGGGGGAACTGTTACAGTCTCTGCACTCTGAGCCTCATTTTCAGCATTGTCCTCACTTGTCAGGGGAGTCTCCATGGGGGTAGAGAGGCTAGAACTTGGGGCACTTTCAGCTCCAGGAGTTACAGTTTCTGAGTCCACAACATTTGGCTCACATGGAGAGCTTTCGGACACTGGCAGTGGACTGTCAGGGCACTCAAAATACTCTTCTTGTTCGGTGTATCACCAGTCTGCCCCAATCTATCATTTTCCTCCCCTGAAAGCTCAAACAGTTCAACCATGCACAATGATTCCATTTCATCTGATCTGATGCTTGCACTTCACTTTCTGGGAGCATTGGCTCCAGGGATGAAGCTGGGGCTTAGACAGTCCAGAAGGCCCAGCTTTGTCTCCAGTATTGACTAGAGATTGCCCCAAACAATTGACTCAGTTCGTAAGAAGGATAGTATTCAAAGTCACTCTCACTTTCTTCCGATATGGACTGACAGTCATGCTCAACTGGGACTTGTGGAGGGAACACTTTAACTTTGCTTCTGTAGGTGCAGACTTTCTTGATCTTTTCTTAGCAGCAGCTCTAGTCACTGGTCCAGAGGGGCATCTTCTAGGGCTCAGACTCAATTAAGATTTGTCCAATGGGCAGTAAATGATTTCTATGCATTGTTTTACATCTTTGAATTATTCTCAGGCCTTACTTTGTACACTGGCAGATCATCTAGTTTGCCCACTACAATGTGAGGGAGATGGTGCCATCTGTCAGCAATCTTGTGCTTGCCATGCAGTCCCAGATTTCTTAGCAATACCCGATCTCCTCCTGGAGTTCCTGTGCTTTCACCTTTTATCATACCTTTCTTTGTTGGCCAGATTTCTTTTGGCAGCCATGGTTTGAGCCAGTTAGTACGCATGAGTTAGCTGGGCTTTAACTTTTGCACATACTGTAAATAGTTGTCAGCTTGAACCCCATCAGAGAGACCCCAAAACACACATCTACTGGTAGTCGAGCTTCTTCCAAACATCAGGCGGTAGGGAGAATCCAGTGGCATCACTTTGGTGCAGTTATAAGCATGTACCAGGGTGCTAATTTGTTGGCTCCATCTAGGCTTGTCCTTTGGGTGCAGGTGCCTAGCATATCTAGCAAAGTGCGGTTGAAACGTTCAGGCTGTGGGTCCCCTGGGGTGGTAAGGAGTGGTTCTGGACTTTCGCACTCCCACAGAGAAAGCATCTCTTTGATCAGGACGACTCTCAAAGTCTCCCTTGATCAGAATGGATTCTTTGTGGAGCCCCATAGTGAACAAAAAGTTTTCTACAAGTACTTTGGCCACAGTGGATGCTTTCTGGTCTTTGGTGGGAAAGCTTGGGCATATCTCGTGAAATGGTCAGTGACCACCAGCACATTACTGATATTTCTTTGATCTGACTCCAAACTTAGAAAATCAATACAGACCAACTCCATGGGTGCACTGGTGGTGATGTTAACAAGGGGGGCAGCCCTCTGGGGCAAAGCTTTCCTCTGTAAGCAGCGACTACAAGTTCGAATGTGTTGCTCCACATCAGCCCCCATCTTAGGCCAATAGAATCTGGATCTCACCAAGTCAAGTGTTCTGTCTATACCAAGGTGCCCCATGTGGTTGTGCAAGGACCTCAGTACTGAGTCTCGAAAGGCAGTGGGCAGCACTAGTTGTTGTTTGTCTACTTGTCCCCTCTGTCTACTGTTTCTCTGTATAACAGTTTATTGATCAGTTTCAACTTAGGACCTTCTTTGTATAACAGTGCAGTTCTCAAATCAGTGGAGCGTAATTTGGACACATCTTTTCCTGCATAGGGCTTCTAAAGCTGCTTTGATCATGGGATCTGTGATTGAGCCCGGCCAATACTGTCATTGTCCAGCTGAGGCAGTGCACCAATGTCTATTGCAGAAAAGTGGCAATAAGCAGCAGGTATGCAATTCTCAGAGGCTCCCCAAGCAATCCACCATGCAGTCCACTGCGTCCGTGGACATTTGTTCCTCCCTGTCAAACTTCCGGCAGAGTGCCGAATGTCAGGTTCTGCCAATCGGACCCAATCATTCTGGGGAACAGGCCTCCGGGAGAGAGCATCAGCATCTATGTGGTTCAGACCTGCTCGTATTCAGAGCATAGTCATATGTAGATAATGCAGAAAGCCACCTATGGCCAGTGGCATCCAACTTAGCTGAGGTCTGCACATAGGTCAAAGGGTTATTGTCAGTTTTACTAGTATTTTAGCCCCATACAAGTACTCATGGAATTGGTCAACAATAGCCCACTTCAAAGCTAGGAACTCTAACTTATGTACAGGATAGTTCTTTTCGGATGGGTCAGGCTTCTACTGGCAAAGGCCACTGGTCTCAGGCCATTCTCGTGCTCTTGGTACAACACAGCCCCCAACCCTTGCAAGCTAGCATCAGTGTGCAGGACGAAGGTTTTCTTGGATCGGCATAGGCCAGCACTGGAGCATGGGTAAGTTGATATATGATCTCATGAAAAGCAGTCTCACAATCAGGAGTCCAGCGGGCCCCAAATACTTCACTCGGATGAAAATACACTCTTTCAGTCTTGAGGGACGCTGACTTTTGGTATTTTTTGTGGGTTGGGGATACCCTTGAGTAAGGTTAAGTAAAGGGCGGATCACTCTTGAATAGTCCTTGATGAAGCCGATAATAACCACAGAATCCCAGGAATCTTTGCAGTTCTTTTAGATTTTGGGCTGTGGCCAGGTGGTCAAGGCCTCAACTTTACTTGGGTCGGTCTCTATTCCCTCGGTGGATACTATGTGTCCCACATACTTTACTGATGTTTGAAAGAATTGACACTTATCAATGGACAGTTTAAGGCCAAAGTCCTCAGTCGGTCCAATACCTTAAATAATCTGCTCTCATGTTCCTCCAGTGAGCTGCCAAACACAATGACATCATCTAGGTATACCAGGCACTCTAGTAAGTTCATGTCCCCCACGGCACGCTCCATCAATCGTTGAAAAGTGGCTGGGGCACCTGAAATCCCTTGAGGCATCCTCATGAATTCATAGAAGCCAAGCGGACAGATAAAGGCCGTCTTCTCACGGTCCTCTGGGGCCATCGGGATCTGGTAGTACCCACTGCGGAGATCCAGCACAGAGAACCACTTGCTCCCGTTTAGGCAGTCCAAAGCATCCTGAATGCGGGGCATTGTGTACTGATCAGGGATAGTCCGCCGGTTTAAGGTGCGATAATCCACACACATCCTTACTGTTCCATTCTTTTTCCTCACTACCACAATGGGGGAAGCATAAGGGCTTCTGGATTCTTGTATTACACCAGCAGCTAACATCTCTTGCAGATGCCGCCTCACATCATCTATGTCAGCAGGTGCCAGGCGTCGAGACCTCTCACGAAATGGTCTTTTGTCATGCAGCCGGATATTGTGCTCAGCTCCTTCACGCATCCTACATCCCATTCCTTTAAAGAAACACCTGGTCTCTGGGCAAGCTTCTCACTGATCCTCACTTTCCATTCAGCTGGCAGCGGGAGTTCAAATCAAACAAGTCAGGCATGCTACTCTGTCATTCTTCCTTGAACTCTTGCTGCTGGGTAGCACTGCAGTGTCTGCACAATGCACATTAGCCAGGATGCAACCTCTGTTTACTCGAATGTCTCTTTCAGACACATTATGAACTTGGACCATTACCCTTCTGGCATAAGCATGGGCTCTAGCGGGCAAAATACTAGGCTTGACCAGCAGTCCCTCTGGCAATTTCTCCATCGCCTGGTGCATCCAACATTAATATTTTATTCTTAACATCCTTTCTGATACGGACCTCTCCTGTAAGGTACACTGGGCATTTGGCGCCAGGATCAGAGACTCAGGATCCTTCTTCCATACAATTCCGACCGGTTCCTCTGGTTCTGTTTTTCAGCATCTCTCTGTGCCTCATAGGCCTTCTTAATTAAAGCCGGAACTCTTAAAGCTCTACTACTCTTTGACCCCTGTTTTCATAACACAACTGTGCCAGCCTTCCAACATATGAGCATTTGTTCCAATCAACAAAGGGACACCATCATACAGTCCAGTGGGGGACACACTAAGGCTAGGGTCTCTACTTGTTCGGCCACTCCAGCCACGGAGGTGGGAAAGACAGCCAAATTCGGATATACCCGAATAGGGGTAGGCCTTCTCACTTAACCCCTCATACATGCAGTCCTTCTAATGGTTGTAAGGGCACGTCTGACAAATGCTTCTGATACCAATCCTGGAACATAATTGTCACTTGGGAGCCACTGTCTAATACAGCTCTTGTAGACACTCCATTCACCTTTACAGTGGTCTCCATGGAGGGACCCACTATTCTGGACCAGTCTGGAGAAGCGGTAGTGGGGGCCTGGGCAACTGACCTTGCCACAAAAGGACGTGAATTAGCATTTTTGGTGCCCTCACTGGGATCATGTCGTGCACCTCTTAACCACTGATTTCTTCTCCGAAGCTCTCCTTGTAGCCTATATGCAACTTTGTCAGTGTCTTTGGGGACTGGCATTCCCTTTCATGTGCCCATCTTTCCCACAATTATAGCAAAACATACTTTCTGGAGTTTGAGCTGGCCGAGGCGCCACACTGGGAGCCAGGGCGGGGTATTACTAACTGGAAACCTTGGTGCCATCTCTGTCTGCGGCGTGATAAGCATTTGGAGACATCTCGTCAGTTTCTCCACTTCCATGGTCAAGGAATCGAGTTCGAGCTGTTATCAGCAGGAGATACATGGGTGGGTACCCCACCCCATAGCAGATGCAGTCGGGATATAGGTCAGGGCCTGTACTTGCAGGCGTGGCCTTCATAAAGGGACTGTTTTTGAATTCCCGGATCTCTCTCAACAGTTCGCCCCATTGTGACATATCTTTTTCCTTGTCAGAGCACTCATTGACTGCCAACCTCTGCCCCTGAACTTCACTTGATGGGTCACCCTCAGTCACTCGGGTCGTAGCTGCAGCTATTGGTGCAGGTCCCTCCCGAGGTCGCCTTTTCTCAACTCCTCGAATTTCTCTCATTAACTCATCATAGGAGGGTGGGATTCCAGTCGATCTGCCAGGCGTAACTGAAGCAACAGCAGTTCTGAGAAGGGGCAGACTTAGGATCCTGTCCAGCCTGGTTCGGTCCAGTTCAATCGCTAGCAAACTACCTTTTCTGAGGCATTCTTGCAACAATTTTTCCAGCCGAGATACATACACAGACAACAACTCCCTTGGTACTGTTGTGCATCTCTTTACTCTCCACCATAGGTCCTCATCAGAATCTGGGCTCCCATACACATTCTCCAAGGCCTCAAGATAGGCCTGTGCAGTCGCTCAGGGTTACTGGCCCATTAAGACGGATGGTAGCCAGGCAGGACCTCGGAGGCTCACTAACCCTCTTTCGCCGCCCGAGCATTGCCATTCTAGCACTTGGGGGCAACATAGTTCATCCAGGTCTCCCAGTCATCCTCCCTTGGGGGTGGGAGGGTGCCAGAGAAGATCCTCAACCTTCGTAAGAGTCGTGACTAATGGCAGGTGCAGAAATAGGAGTCTGCATTGGTTCAGCCACCATTACGGGCACTGGAGCAGGAGAGGGTGTTGGGGAGGAACACCTCAGGTGGTAAGAATAGTTTCTTCAAGTCCTCCACAGTTTTCCCCTCTCCCAGCAACCATTCAGCAAATTTTTCCTCAAAAGTTTCAGATAGTGGTGGGGGCTGATTCCCCACCGGGTCTTTACTGTCCTTAGTTATCACTCTCCAAGCAGTGAGGGCTTCCTCTGGGGTAATGGTCTGTGGCACTTTGGAGCTATCTATGGGATCCTTAAACTCTACTAGGGCCAGGAAAGTGTGGGTGAGCAGATTAGCATGCCGACCCACCACCACAGGGTTTTGTAAACCTTCCACCTTGGAAAGTACTCCTGCACAGTGTCACGTATTGATACCCAGGGGATGTCCAGGATAAGCATAGCATTTTGGGGTCGATCTCCTCCCAGTACACCACTCCACCAGCCGGTGCACAGCCACTTCTGTCGGGTACCCATTTTTTCTTAACAGTGGTTCAGTAAATATGGCCACTAGAGGACACACAATCCCAGCGGTGAGCCTCCAAGATGTAACCCTAGATGGCACTATCCCAGGGGCTACTACCCCTGCCTGATTTGCCACTAACAGGTTGAGGGGCCTGGATCCAATGGCGGGTGCCCCACCCAGAGGTCAGGGTTTGTAATAGTTAAACTAACTTGGTCACAGCCCTCTGGGACACTGCAACCCCTTTCTTCCCACTAGTGGCCCACACAATATATCAGAATTACCTTCACAGTATACACTTACCCCCAGGTCTGGTTCCGCACTGGGACCTCCTGTGAAATGAGATACAGTGCAACAATCACAGTACAGTACTTTAACATAGACAAATACCTCAGGCAGTATAACTTTGCTGAAACAAGCAGTTCTGATTTATTTAGGGAGATATAACAAGGACAGGGGGAAATCAGGTTAATTAGCTTATCACTCTAATAATCTATCTATGGCTCTGTGCACAGGCCTATCCCTATCAGTTACTGTCCCTGGGTACCCAAGCCCTAGTGGCTAGTCCAAACCGTGGCAGCTGGTAGGGCCCTTTCACACAGAGAAAGGAGAATTAAACAGTCAGCAGTACAGTAATTCCATTTGGATTTAATGTGGCAATTCAACAGGGAGCGACCTGAATTAGTACTCACGACCTCCAAATAAGATAGGGTCCTTCAATGTCAGCAGGGCTCACTTGAGGTACACAAACCTCTTCACACATCCATATAAAAGAAAGTACTATACCAGGCAGGCTGCATCTGTATCCCGATCGCAATTACTGCACAATACCGGGAGAACACAGCAGATTCAGTTCCTGACAGACCGAGTGCAATTTTCAGCAATTCTTCCAGTCTTCTACAGGGTGAGCCTGGTTTCTACTCTTCAGAGATCCTTTGATTCTTTTCACAGGGCCAGTTCAGTCCTAACAAGCTGTTACACAAGCTGCAGACCGGCGAACTCTGGGCCTTTACACGTTTTTGACTAAAACTGCACACTGAAAAGCACAGGGCTCCTTCCTTCTTCACTGCCAAAGCTCAACTGAAACTCCAACCCGACAAAAACCGGCTCTTCCTTTGAGTTCCTCCCAGTTCTTGACTGGATTGGCTGTCACTCACAATAGACTGCTGCTGTTGGTCCAAAAAGGCACTGAAGTCTAAACTACATCTCCCAGAGTCACTGCCCATATAATCCTCTTGTGGCTGGCTCAGATTATGAGTCCAAGTTCTGATTCGTCCAAGGCACCATTTTAGAGCTAGCTTACCCCACACTGATTGGTCCAGTTCAGCAGTTCAAAACTAGAATGGGGAACTAGCAGACACAGTTCTGACTGCAAAGAAAGCAGGTTAGACAAACTGTAATTTCATTATTACTCTAAATAATTTCTGGTAAACAGTTACATCTTTCAGATAGGTTCCATTTGCACTCCTAGTGACTGCAAAATTAAGTGAATTGGCAGCAGCTCGAGTGGTACTCAGAGAAGCACACAGTCCCCCATATAACTAATTATGTCTGCAAGCAGACAGCTCTTAAAGAGACAGTACCAGAGGTTCTAAAACACTCACTGATAAATGGCTTAAATGCCAAACACCATTCAGGCTTGGAGCATTCAAGCAAGCTCCTGGAAGTCTTTTATGAACCCCCATTTGCAGGGGGGTTACAAGTGGATCCTGCTTCTACCCATATATGCAGCTTCATGGACTGGAACACTGGAGGTTTTCATGATGCAGTAGAGTGTCCAAGATGGCACAGACCACGCAGTCCTGCTGTACCTTATGCAGCTTGCCAATTGCAGATTTCTAAGATTCAGACTCACAGTGGGCGAAGCATGTT
Organism: Neoceratodus forsteri; assembly: GCA_016271365.2. Lineage (NCBI taxonomy): Eukaryota > Metazoa > Chordata > Ceratodontiformes > Ceratodontidae > Neoceratodus > Neoceratodus forsteri. The sequence continues at coordinate 722,945,845 of CM028137.1, read as the reverse complement.
TAGTGCTGACTTTTTCTTTTCAAAAGAAGGCACTATATTTTATAGGAGGCAGTGTGGCATAGTGATTAGGGTGCACGCTTGGCAGCCAGGAGACCCAGGCTTATACCCCACTGCAGCCACTTACGCACTGTGTAACCCTGAGCAGGCCACTTAAAGAGGAATGGAAACACTTCTAAACAATAGTTTTATCATTAGGTTGTCTCTTTCTTCTAACAGAAAAAAAAATAGTAGCAAAAGTAAATGTTGTGTCTATTTTTATGTTTGCTTGCACACATGTGCAAGAAACATAGTGCCATCATCCGAGTTTTCGGAGGTGTGGCGGTCGTCTTCCAATTCAGTCAGTGTGTTTGCAGGCGCGGCCGCAGTTCTCCAATGAATGCTGCAGCTGTCTATGACAGCAGTTGAAAATGCAGTGGCTATACAGTTGAAAGGGAGAGCTACGCTTCAGTGAGCAGCGATAAGATATCGCGTGCTCATGCGTGCTCCCCCCCCACACACACACACGCATACTGCGTGCTGGCAGGTCAAAGTCTCGTATTTACTTTGCTCTCATTTGGAAACTTTTCCGTCAAAGTTGGGAAAAGGGGAACATTATATCTGAGAGATGTTGGCATACCTCTCTGCCCCCTGAGGTACAGTCTTTAAGAGACAAATGCCTAAAATCAGGGACACCATCTGAAAGCATGGTACCTTGAACTCGGGGAAATCTTACAGTACAGTAAGGGGCGTCACTTCAAAATCATTTTCTAAAGAAGACATAAGACAGTGAATTCAAAGACTGGCATTTTCTGGTTTATATCCTTTCTAGGGTGACATAAAGACCATTTTTGTAGGGGCAGGGAATGTCTGAGCAAAATCGGGAACAACCCTGAAAACCGCAGGGACAGCTGAGAGGCATGGTTGCGTGGGTGTATTTCTTGGGTAGCCTACAGGAGAACTTTAATTAATAGACCGTATGGTCTCTTCGTTGTCCTCCTCTTTTCTGTCAGCATTAGCTGAGTTCCCTAAAGTAACTTCTACACGACGATGATGGGTAATCTGTAGCATAATATGTATAAAATGGACTTGCGGTGTTGGTGGTTCTGTTTTCAGAGACAGATATGATTTTGCTGGCTGAATTACTTATGTTTGTTGGGAAAACCGTGTTGGCGAGTTTTTGACGGTACAACAAGCTGGTTTCAGCACAGAACCCTATAGTGAAACCAATCCTTAGCAAATAACCTGGGACATACTGTCAAATAGTTCTGATCTGACACTGAATAGGTCACACAGAACCTGTCCTGTACTAAGACCTGGAATGTGGTGTGTTTTACCTGATGAAAGCGACTGCTGCTTTGTAAAAATTAACCTCTGATTTAAAGGGGTTGTTTAATCTTACAGTTTAGTTGCAGGTTTTATCCTAATAGTCGTGTCTAACATGAAAAATGTGCCCAGATTTCAGAGTATTCAAATAACCTACAGCAGCGTTTTGAACAACAACAAAAAAAACCCAACTCACATACACAAAACAAGCAGCAGGAATTGGTCAGGAAAAAAGAATAGAATCCTGTTTTATCTAGGGCAATCAAGCTGATGTATTTGTAATGGGTAAGGGGCGGTTGTATACTGGCGCTTTTAATGTTATACTAATGATTCAAAACCAATTTATGGTCCCAAGAGAATTGTCCGTCTCTCTCATTGGTCTTGTCCCTTCATTTTAACTGAATGAGCAAAGAAACGGGAGTTCCTTATATAAAAAATGTGGGATTTCTTGTATCCTGTGAATGGGGTAAGGGAAGATGAAAGGCACGCGATAACCAAGAATGACTGATACATGCACTGAGTCTATCCACTCATTTACAGATGAATATATCTCCTTCAGTTCATAATCTTCAAAGCTATACCCACTTCCCCTTACAGTACTGTACCTAGAGGGCTCACAACTAAACTCAATTATAAAGGATAATTTAGTTTTGCACCATTACAAGCACGTAGTTAAATGTAGGTTTATATTGCCAAATGTGACCTTTATCTTGAAATGTAATCCGAGGCTACACAGCATATGATGGCATTGTGCACAGTTTGTCAGCATCCAAGCTCCAAAATGTAATTCTGGGTCCACAAGCCATGTGACTCAAACACCAGCATCTGGAATTTGAGCCCATTATAAAGTTCTGCCTGCAGAGGAAATTTCCAGGTGGGCCTCCTTTGTCGGGCACCTGACCACCTTCTAAGCTCAGGAAATCTTTAGTTTTATCTTTTTATTATGTTTGCTTGCACGCATGTGCAATTATGTTTACTTGCACACATGTGCAAGAAACATACTGCCTTTATCCGAGTTTTTGGAGGTGTGGCAGCCGTCTTCCAATTCAGTCAGTGTGTTTGCAGGCGCGGCCACAGTTCTCCAATGAACGCTGCAGCTGTCTGTGGCAGCAGTTGAAAATGCAGTGGCCATACAGTTGAAAGGGGGAGCTACGCTTCAGTGAGCAGTGATAAGATATCGCGTGCTCTTGCGCACTCCCCCCCCACACACACACGCATGCACGCATACTGCATGCTCATGCTTCCCACCCACGCATTGCCACTGTATAGCCGACAGAGGTGCCTAACCCCTGCCCGGGCTGTGCTACACTTCCCCCCCAACAGAGTTCCAGGTGCCACACTGGGAGCCCACCCCAGCGTGGCAACAGATTGTATGGCCAACGGGGGTGCCCAATCCCCCATCGGCTCCACTGTCCCCTTCCCCCAAGAGACTACAGGGTGCCATGCTGGGAGCCCACCCCAGAATTGGCGCAGAATGAATTGGCGCAGTCGGTGTGTCAAATCAATGTTTGGGACAGATTAAGAAAATCACAGTGACACTGTTCATAAGCAGAGGTGTTAAAATGGCTATGTTAAAAATTTGGAGAAAAAATTCCCAAAAATTACTGTTTTTCGAGCATGCGTTGCGCTGTTCCTACGCACGCTTGTAAGTTCGCAAATTTTCAATATTTTCACTCCAGATTTTCAACATTGCCATGTTACCATACCTCCTTATGAGCAGTTTAGCTGTCATTCTTCACATCTCAGCCAAAACATGTTTCCGCCCATATAGCGTACAATGGCGCAGTCGGTGTGCAAAATGAATGTTCGGGACATATTAAGAAAATCACAGTGACACTGTTCATGAGCAGAGGTGTTAAAATAGCTATGTTAAAAATTTGGTGAACTACATCCATAAAATGACTGTGTTACGAGTGACCATTGCGCAGTTTCCACTCACCCTTGTAACTTCATGGATTTCTAATATTTTCAGTCCAGATTTTCACCACTGGCATTTTTCCACACTTCCTTATGAACAGTACAGCTGTCATTTTTCATACCATGGCTGAAATGTGTTTTCGCACTTTCAGTGCAGAAATGCGTGGTCGCTGTGGGAAATCACTATTCGGGACAGATTAAGAAAATCATAGTGACACTGTTCATGAGCAGATGTTACAAAATCCCTGTGTTGACAATCTGCTGTAAATAAATCCCCAAACTAATTGCATTCGGGTGTGCATTGTGCATTTTCTACACACACTCATGACTTCACCAGTTTTTTTTATATTTTCACTGCAGGATTTCAACATTGCCATTGTTTGCACCTCTCCATGAACAGAACAGTTGTCATTTTTCACATCCTGTTCAAAATGTGTTTTCACACCTGTGGTGCCAAATGGCGTAGTTGCTGTGCGAAATCAGCTTTTGGCTAACAAACTTTGCCACTGTTCGTAAGGTGGGGGTCACAAAAAAACCATGTTGAAAATTTGGAGTGAAAATGGCAATGAACGCCTGAGGCATTAGGGTTTCCAACCATAACACCCCAGCCTGTAGAGATTGAGAGGCATCAGGGGTATGGCTTGGGATTCTCGCCTGTAATGCTCATACCATTCCACACCCTGCAGCCAGTGAGAGGCATTGAGGTGTGCCTTGGACTCTTTGGCCCCAAAGTTCATCCCACTCTCCTATACAGGACCCATCTCACCGTATTTCCTGATGGAATGGGGTGAGCATAAGGGCCAAAGACCCCAAGGCACGCCGTGACACTTGTCAGTGTCTGCAGGGTAGGGTGTGGTGAAATGGCGTGGCCGTTATGCCTGATGACCCAAAGGCACACCCCAATGCCTGTCAGTCTCTGCAGGGTGGTGGTGGGGTTGGCTTCAGTTCAACACTTCACTGCCATTCCTATTATGCAGCTCTCTAACTCTTACACTACCAATGCCAATGCCAGCAAGCAAACATTTGGCATTGACAAATGCTTGTTATTCTGATTATCTTGATGATTACCTCTAGGCTATACTGGCTGGCAGTATAGCCTATAGGTTAGAGTAACAAGTTGTGAAGAAGGCTTGAGTTTGAGTTTCTCAATCTCTACTTGCAAACTGTGACTCTGAGCAAGTCATTTAACCACCCCAGTGCTCCCAGGTCACCCTTGAAAACAGGCACTTGTGCCTAGTTGACCTTACCTGGTTACCCAAGAATAAAAAACAAACAATTGCCATCATTTAGAAACCCAGAGTGTGATGTCATTAGTTGGAAACTATCAGATTTGTACAAGGAGTAGCACTGACTGCCGTTGCATAATGTAGTTCTGCTGTTCGAGACAACCAGTTTTACTGTATTTCCAATTGTTTTGTGATGGCTGACTTTAGATGGGTATACCTTCATGTTTAACTTTTTTGTTTTCTGTTTTGCTTCACACAGTATAATACACAAGCTGATTACTGAAACCACCTCCTCTTCCCCACCTTATCACATTTGTAAAGCAGAGCACCAATGGTATCAAACCGCCACTTCAATTTCAAATTAAACTGCAGATTAGTAAATGTGACAGATATATATTGAGGTTTGTTTGTGTGTTAAAGGAAAAAATGACAGAAAAACTGCAGTTTCAAACTATGATCTAAATAGCAGACTCAATAAAATCACAGATAACTCCCAACTGTGAGGGCGGCTGCAGTTTTAATTATAAAATGGCAAGAAAAATATCTGGAAATTTCATTGGCTGAGACACATCAACTGATTGTGCATTAAATCTCTGTAGTACGGTCAGGTGCAAAATCTCATTTTCTTCTCCATAAAAACCTACTTAGACCCACTTTATAAGTGTAACAACCCCCTCCAGGGTGTGCATCACAGTATTTTAATACACTTCCCTGGGTGCAAGGACACTCGGCTTTGGCCTCATGCCTTACTACACCACTAGGGCGTACATTAAAATCCTATAACGCACAGCCAGTTATGGCTTATTACTTACTTGAATGCTGATTCAGCCTAATAATTGTACACTCACATTAGAGGTGTGATCAGACTGTGCTTTCCTTTTCCCACCTGTATTTTTGTGCTGTGTAATCAATGTGTTTGTTAGTCAGTGGTCTTGAACAACTAATTCACTTAACAAGAAGCTATAGTTAAATAATAGTTTGTAGCATGCTGGCTTTATATTTTATTTTAAATTTCACTTACAATGCTGATGCCTGAACTTGGAAACTTCATATAAGTTCTCTTTCGTATCGGCCCCTTCCTCATCTCAGCCTCTTGTCATAAGAGTGCATCCTCCTCTCTTCTTCCACTTCTATCTTATGGTGCTCCACTTCTGCTCAAAACTAACAGCATTACCTTATCGCTCCTCAAACAGGTTTACCATAGGGTGGGTAGGTTTGCCCTGGGGTCAACGCTTGTAACCACCACTATGATATCCTCTCCTCCCTGTGTTGGTTATCATATGAATCTAAACTAAGGTATACCACTCTGAGTTTTCTGCACAAGCTGGTCCACAAACATACTCCTCCTTGCCTCAGTGAGTCTATTCATCTAAGGCGCTGTCCACACTACACCACTTACAGTCTGTAACGGTTCCAAACCGTTACAGACCGGAACCGTTACAGTGTGTCCACACTGCCGGCAAACAGTCTCGATAATGGTTTGGAACCATTACAGCCTATCCACATTGTGGGTGCCATGTAACCGTTACAGCTGCACCCTATTCCACAATGCAGTTCGTTCTGCACTGGAGGAATGCTGGAGCTACATGCTCGCGTGTCCACAGTATGGCTGGTAACGTTACAGGGGCACAACTGTTTTCGTAACCGTTGTTCAAACCACCTCATATGTGGCTTCAACAACGGTTATGAAAATGTCTTCTGTAACGTTACAGGTGTAAACGCAAACTGTTGCGGTAACGGTTTGAGCCCTCTGTAACGTTACAGAGGCATAGTGTGGACAGGGCCTTAGACGACCTCAACGAACCCTGAGACCTGCTTCCTTCCCCCTTTTCATAATGTCCAAACTGCGGTTATCTGTGGCCCATAAATCATTCACCTACACAGCTGTGTCTGACTGGAACTCCCTTCCTCCCTCCATTCTGTCATGCTCCACCCTCTCTGAGTTCCAATCCAACTTGCATTCTTTTCTCTCTGCCTCTACACCCTGTTCCTGCTACCGGTGATATTAAACCCCAACCCCAACAGCTCTGTCTATTTCTCATCCTTACTCTTCCCTTAACCCTGGCTTCTTACCTTGCCCTCTGTGCCGCACCTTTAAACATAACTGCATTGGTTAGGCCCCTTGTATCTGATATCATTAGCTAAGAATTATATATTGTAGAGCACTCTCTTGAGTGTGTCATGTATTTGATGCACTACTGTGTAACCTACCTGCTTGTTATTTCATAAACCTGTGGTTGTATCCGTCTGTATCATAATCCTGTGGATCATTTAACACTATGTATCAGTTTTTCCATAGTAACTGTCATTGCTATGTTAAAGCACTGTACTGTATACATACTGCACTTCCAGGTCACCCCTGAAAAAGGGATTGCAATGGTCTCAGTGGATGTACCTGGTTACTAAAACGCAAATAAATAAATAAATAAGTTCCATAATAAAGTCCAGAAAATGATGAAGTAGGACAGGTCTATCAGGACAACAAAAATGCAGATCAGGTGGTGAAAGTGCACTGGGGAAGTGGACAACTCTGATTACAGCTTGACTCCTGGCAACCCTAGACCCACAACTGCTAGTGTACGTAAAAATTCATACCTCATTTGTGATGACTGAGGGAACATCCCGAAAATATTTCCCATATTTCAGTTTTACACTCCATCTGCAATACACATTCATTCATTATGGTTCCGGTATGAAGTTCCAAGTTTAGTTGCTTGCCAGTGACATTGCTGCCTGTAAAGATAGGGACCACTGATGCTGTTGTCCAGTTCTCTGCTAGTGCCTCCTCAGTGATGGAGAGATTAAGTAAGTACTGTATATGAGGTGTTTAGTGATGATAGTGGCAGCTAGTTTAAGAAAGAAATTACGCAACATATCCAGCCAAGGGATCTGATTACAGCAAAGACTAGCCAGTGCTTTGGTGTCCACACATTGAGTTAAGGGCATACACATGAAATATGGTTCTGTGTGAGAGGCAAATAGAGGAGGGGCTATGGCAGGGGCAGTTAAGTTAGGGTGGGCAGTAAAGCCACACCTGCCTTTGAGAAATGTGAATTAAAAGTATCAATAATTTGCTGTTTGTCTAAGCTTACTGTTTATCAAATTGCAAGGCCACCAAGAACCCCTTGCTATCACCCTTCTTCTGAATCTGTTTAGTAGTCCACCAGAATTTACAAGGGTCAGCATTAGCTAATGTAAGTTGGGACATGTAGAAGTGCCTCTTAGCATTTCTTTTTTTTTTATTTCTTTTTAATGCATTTTAGTACTTTTACAAAACTACAGTACCATGCAGATGTGAAATTGACCATGGTACAAGTAGAAAGCATAGATACAACCAAGGAGAACTGTAGCACCCCTCTCCCTGTGCTACATCACTGGAGGAGCAAAAAGGTAAAACTTAGGCTAGAAGGAGGGGTGGAGCAACAATGGGGAAACATCAAAACTGCCATCACAGAGGCAGCAAGCCTTTGTGTGAAGCAAATAAACAAATCAAAATGAAAGAAAAAGCCACTGTGGTTCTCAAAAGAGGTGGCGGGGAAGGTCATGGAGAAAAAGATAACATTCAGGAAGTATAAGGAAATGCAGAAGGAGTAGGACAGTGAGCTGCACCAGTTAAGGCAGAAGGAAGCAGGAAGGGAAGTCAGAATAGCAAAGGCCCAAACTGAAGAAAAGATAGCCAACTCAGTTAAGAAGGGGGATAAAACCTTTTATAGGTACATCAGGGAGCGTAGAAAGACAAAGGGAGGGATAGTGAGGCTGAATAGAATGGACGGTAGGTGGGCAGAGAGGGACAGTGAAAAAGCAGAGATACTGAACAAATATTTCTGCTCAGTATTCACAAAAGAGGAGGAGGGGGAGGTGCCTAAACAAATTAACAGAAGCACTCTGGATAGGGGGATCGATTCCAGTCCTTTCACAGAAGAAAGGGTTCTGAAAGAACTCCTAAAACTGAAGGTGGACAAAGCAATGGGGCCTGACGGAATTCACCCCAGAATTCTAAAAGAATTAAGGGGAGAACTAGTGAAACCATTGACTACCATTTTTAACAAATCATGGGAGGATGGTGTGGTACCTGAGGACTGGAGGAAGGCAGATGTAATTCCCCTTCACAAAAGTGGGACCAAGACAGAGCCAGGAAACTACAGACCTGTCAGTTTGACCTCTGTGGTATGGAAAGTGATGGAATCACATCTGAAGGAAAGAATTGTTGAGTACCTAGAGGCCAGTGGGGCACAGGACCCAAGGCAGCATGGGTTCACAGCGGGAAGGTCATGTCAGATGAATCTAATTGATTTCTTTGATTGAGTGATAAAAGTAGTAGACCAGGGAGGGGCTGTGGACTTGGTCTACCTAGACTTTAGCAAGGCATTTGACACAGTCCCACACAAAAGATTAATAGTCAAATTAACCAGCCTGGGAGTGGGTCCCAGGTTGGTATCCTGGGTAAAACATTGGCTGGACAACAGGAAACAGAAGGTACTTGTAAATGGAGTCCACTCTGAAGAAAGAGAGGTTACTAGTGGGGTACCGCAGGGTTCAGTACTGGGTCCAGTCCTTTTTAATGTCTTTATAAGTGACATTGCAGAGGGACTGGAAGGAAAAGTATGCCTCTTTGCAGATGACACAAAGATCTGCAACAGGGTTGATACACATGGAGGTATGGAAAGGATGAGCAGGGACTTGGCAGGGTTGGAGGAATGGTCAGAAGTATGGCAGCTTGGATTCAATGCAAAGAAGTGCAAAATAATGTACCTGGGAAACAAAAACCCAGGGGAAGATTACACAATGGGGGGGGGGGGCTAGTAACAACAACAAAAATGGAAAGGGACCTGGTGGTAATCATATCAGATGACCTTAAGGTTTGTAAGCAATGTGTGAAGGCAGTAGGGAGGGCTGGGGGGATACCGGAGTGTATAGGGAGAGGCATCACCAGCAGAAAACAGGAAGTTGTTATCCTTCTGTACAGACAGTTGGTGAGACCCCATCTGGAGTACTGTGTCCAGTTCTGGAGACCCTATCTCCGCAAGGACATAGACAGGATAGAGGCAGTCCAGAGGAGGGCAACTAAAATGGTGCAGGGTCTGCAAGAGAAGCCATACGAGGAGAGACTAAAGGAGCTTAATATGTATACCCTTGAGGAAAGGAGGGAGGGGAGGCATGATAGAAATGTTTAAGTATCTCAGTGGAACCAACGAAGTCCAAGAGGGTAGCATCTTTCAGAAAAAGGGATGTGCAAGAACAAGGGGACACAATTTGAAGATGGGGGGCAGTTCAGGGGCAATGTGAGGAAATCTTTTTTCACAGAGAGGGTGGTGGACACATGGAACAGCCTTCCTGAGGAGGCTGTGGGGTCTAAAACTGGGAGAATTCAAGAATGCATGGGGCAGACATAAAGCAATTTTTGTGGGGGGTAGGAAGAAATATGCTGTTGGTTAACTAGGATCTGCAGCTTATCCTGTAGGTAGGGAAATGGGCAGACTAGGTGAGCCAAGCAGTCTTTATCTGCCGTCAAAGTCTATGTTTCTATGTTAAACTCCATGAAAAGTTCAAGAAGCCTCATGATCATGCAAGACATAGGTCGCTTAAGTCCAAAAAGCTCTGTACAAAGAAGAATACAACCAACAAACTTGGTTTCATGCCCAGTATGTCTATATAGTGTATCTCTGTTACTGTAGGAATTTCTTCCAGTGCTAACAACTGTTTAGTAGTAGCTTGCCTTAAGTTAGGTCTATAAACTGGCAGACAGTAAAGCATGGTATTTTACAAACTCTCATTTATATCAACATAGTTTTCACTGGGCAGGATTTTCAAACCTCCGAGAATGCTGCAAGCCCTTGGTACGCCAAACATATGGCGCACAGGGCCTGTGACATCCTCCTGGCCGGCGACTGGGATTTTCTATCCCGTGCAGCAATTGCCGCAAATTAGATCAACTTTTTGTGGTCTAGCTTGTGGCAATCCGAGGGACTTTTTTATGGAGCTTGCACCAGATATTTGGCGCAAGCTGCCGTAAATCATAGAAACTGTCACAACTGTGCCTGACATTGTACCATCAGGTACAGTTGCAGTGTCATGGCTCAGTGCGTGCCACAAGTCCTGTGCCACATGTTGAAAACCCAGTCTTCTGTCTTTAATAAAGAACCATAGTGCTAAAATAGACATTTGATAGTACTTTTTTTAACTAGTACATCTGAGTGGTATTGTAACTTACCAACCACAAAAACTGTGGAGAATTGTGTGCCGCGTGGTTTAGTACATGCATACAAGTGCTAGTGCACAGTGCCTGCATTGGCAGGAAGAGCATGCCCTTGGGGGGGGGGGGGAGAGATGCAGGAGACTGAGATTGAGAGGTGAGTTCAGCGTCATCTTGACCATGTGGTCAACCACAATTGTTACTGACTCAATTAAGTCAAAAGGCAATCTATCACTGCTTTGGCTTGGCCAGTTCCCTTACTCCAAGTCACTTTCCCAACCATAAAATCATATACACAACATAACATTTATGCAGTACAAATTGTACCTAAGTTAGGCAGGAACACTTTGAATTGTCATGGGATCCCCTTCCCTAAAAAATACACCATACACAAAACCTTGCTGGGTGCTCAGCTGGCATCTTTTTATTACATAATGCATAACCACTTCATTTTGTTACATAAATCCACAGTAACTTTTCTTTACACCATCAAGATACTTTTATACATATATACATCATATTCTTTGCAAAAAAACTACATTAATGCAGACATTAGGGTTGTAGAACGCAAAGTGCACAAAGATGTGAAATGAAAAATATTAGGGATTTGGGTCTCCGGAGTGTTGGCGAATCAGTGGTGGGGTCTTACTTGGGGACCCAAATCTCTAATGTTTTTCATTTCCCTTTGTGCGCTTTGTGTTCTACAATCCTAATGTCTGCATTAAAACTGTGGTATTGCGCTATATGACACGTCCAGTATATGATACAACACGCATAGCAAAAGTCGACAACAGGACATCACGCTTTCACAAACATTCAGTTATGAATAGAACGCTGATTTTTTGAACTGTACATGTTCAGAAATGGAACATTTTTCTTAAATATGTTAAAACTACTTAACAGCTGGACCTAAGAACCACAAAGGCACATACCTTGGACCAAGTACTATCAAACCTGAAAGTTTCAGGTTTCAAAGCCTCATATTTGTTTAGTTTTTGGTGGCAAAAAAGCATCTTGAAATTTTCAAAAACGGTGAGTTTATGTTTTTGCACCACTGTAATTTTTCCTCCACTGAACCAATCTATTTGGAATTTGCAGGATCAAGAGATCCTGGAACAAAAACTGTGCTTTCCAAATTGTATGTAAATTGGTTGAACAGGGGCAAAGTTCTTAAGGTGCAAAAATATGGGTTTAACATAGATGTGCTTACTCAACCCTAATATACAGGCACGATCACGCCTGTATAATACATCATGTGATTATCAATCAATTAACAGCACTCTGGACTCGGATACATACCTGACACCCACAATCGGCCCTCTGGGATGCAAACCCCATAAGGTGACAACATGACTGAGTGCACATCCAACATGTGTCCTGGTTTACTGGCCCAGTACCCTCTGGGCCCCCCATATCCTTCTCCTGTGTCTTTTATTCCCTCCTTCCCCTTCCCACACCCCTTTTTCCTCTTCCTTCCACAAGTCTATCTTCAGCTATTGTGACAGATGAAGGGCTTCCCCCCTTCTGTCCTTTCCTGCCCCATTCTTCCAGTGTCCCTTCCAACTGTAGCTTGAACATGTCCAGTCCCAATTCTCTCAGATGCCCCCCACCCTGCCTGTACAACCCCGCGCATTCATATGAAATGTCCTTATGCATGATGCATACTCTGTAACTCCTTCACCACAGCTTCCACCTTCTTGTTCAGTCTTCTTCCTGGCCTCTTCTACTGCTTTGATATCCCTTGCATGCTGCTATATCTGCTTCAGGATCATCTCTGACCAAGCAATTACTACCTCCAGCCACTATCTCCTAATTATCTCTAAATCCCCTTTCATTTCCCTTAACATATCCAACCTTGTTGCTCACCCATATCATTGCCTCCTAACTGCAACACCAAGTCTGGCCTTGGCAGCTTCAATTTCAAATCCTCTAGGAGTGGCAGCAGCTGGGCCCATTGCATGCCCCAAATCCCTTTCCAGTGCACCTTTGCCACTTCTGTATCTATTCGTAGTTGCCCCCACCCCGGGCCTCACTGCCAATCTTCCTTCTGCTCAATATATGGATGAAAGGCTCACAATCCAAACATGACTCCTACGTTCCAAATCGGGAGGGAAGAAACAACAAAATGTATTAATTTTCTAATTCCCAAATGTATGCTTTATAACAATTCGATTTCCACCTGCCCATCTTCTTTATTTCTGCAGCTGATCACCCTTTCATAGCCTCCTCTGAGGCTGCCTCTATCATGAATGAATGGGACAAAAAGCCGGATGCATCCTCCCCCCAAAATTCTAACCCCCTCCTCAGCACTGCTGTTAGCTGATAGCTGGTGGCTGGATCCCCGTTGCCATGTGTAAACAAACTTCCTCCCGCTGTTGATCTAACTGATCTGTATTCCCTCATAGCTCGCACCATGCATACTCCCCCCAGCTTACTCCTCTATATCACTACCCTTGTTCCTTGCCCTGCCTGATCCATCTTGGACCTGCTCAACCAAATCTGTATCCTATCCTCGAACCACTGAACCTCTTCCCAAAGTAGCCCACTGTCTCTACATCTCTTGCTCTGGGCTACCACTTTGCTCACTTAAAATGCACCCCTAAACATAACCAAAAAGATAGCTGTAAGCAATCACACCTCTTAATGCAAGTGGCAAATGCTACTCAATGCCCCCACTAACCTGCCTTTAATGATCTTCCCCCCTGACTTAACTAATGAGCCTAAACTAGGGCTATTTAAGAGAAAACTCCTCCAACGCCTGACCTCTGTAGGCAGCTGTGACTGTCAACCCTAATGTTATCCTCCCTGCTGCCTTGCTCCTCTCCCCCTCACCTGTCTACTCATCCTTACTCTAATCTTTCTGCCCCTACTTCCCCTCGCATATCCAGTTCCCTCCCTTACATCTCACCTATCTCACCCTCTCCCACCTTCCTCACCCTCTCCCCCTCATCCCCTTCTACCACTTCAGACAAAGCTAATCACCTTGCTGCCTCCTTTGTTGTTGTCTATTATGCATTTACCTGAATGTTTAATTCATACTCTGTAACTGTACACTTTTAGTGTTCCAATGTTCCCTTGTTCTGTAACTCTGCACTTATATTGTACTTTTGTTCCCTTGTTACTTTGTAGTTGTGTTACTGTTTCTGCATATATGATGTGGAACCTTTGTAAATGAGCTTCCAGCTCAAAGGTAGTATTCCAAGAAACTAATAAATAAATAACAAACTCTCTGATATTGGCTGTCTTTGTCTGGGATTCTACCTTTCAGCCTCTGCCAACTCTGCATCATTCTTCTGACTACTGGGGTCCTGCAAAGCTTCCCCCATCCCTTAAGATTGCATACTACACCTAAACCCACCAAATGAACCCCCATGGAACAAAGCAATACATCTTCCTCCCACTTCTGGACAATAAGCCTCATTACTTGCCCCTCTGTCACCGGCCTACTCACCTCCATTCCAACCTGCTCTCGGAACTCTTCAAATACTTTCCAAGATCCCTCATAGGCCTTCAACGTCCTTGCCGATCAAGAGCTCCTAAACAGCAGCTGGGCTCTTTCCGGCTAATCTCCCAAAAGTGGGATGGGACCACCGTTCTCCTGGCTGTTGCCGTCAGGACAAGGAACCTGAACCTGTCCAACTGAAGATGGGAGAGACTGTCAGCCACTGTGTTCTTCACCCCTTCTGTATCTCACTCTAAATGACAGGTTCAATCTCAACCCCTGTAACAACATACCCCTATCACTGTCTCCATTGTGGCTGTCTGTCTGTTCAGTACCTCTACTACTGCCTTGTTATCACACCAAAACACTACCTTCTGATTCTGGAGCCGCTCCTCCCAGATTGTCACTGCCACCTATATCAGGAAGATCTCTAGGAGCATAATGTCCCATGTCAGTCCCTTCTCCATCCATTCCTCTGGCCACCTTTCCAATATCCACATTCCCCCCAAAGTTTGCCCCCATCCCAAACGCTCCTAATGCATCAATATTGAATAACCAATCCTCCTGCCAGAAAGTAACCCCATTACACTGCTCCAAGAACTGTTCCCACATGTCCAGATATTGCCTCACTCCCTTTGATATACTGTATCCACCCAATGATGGGGTCGCCTTGCCACTTTTGTTGCCCTCACCAGCCTGCGAGTGAAGGCCCTGCCTGGGGTCACTGCTCTACATGCAAAGTTAAGGTGCCCCAACAAAACTGCTGTACTACTACCAGGGGCACCCTGAGCTTGCCATTCACCATTGTTATCAATTCCCGCAGCTTCTGAACCTAATCTCCAGGTAACTTGAAAGCTCCTTCCTCTATGTCCACCTCTGTCCCCAAGAATTCCAGTTTATGGGCCAGGCTTTTGATCTTATCTTCTGCTAGAGGGATCCCTACCTTGCCTAACATCTCTTGAAAGCACTGTAGCATTTCTGCAGTCCCATCCTCCCCCTGTCCTGTCAACAGGAAATCGTCCAAATAATGCACCACAGCCCTATATTCATACTGCTCCCCAAATGCCCACTGCTGCCATGTACTAAACATTTTGAATGTGGCGCACGCCACCTAACATCCCATTGGCATGGATTTATTGAAATAATAATGCCCATTAAACTTAAATCCGAACAGCTCCCAGTTCTCTGCTGTCATGGGGAGCAGACTAAATGCAGATACTATATCTGTTTTCAAGAGCCACACACTTTCTACTGCTCAGATCATTTCCAATGCCTGATTCAGTGTCGCATAGGACACTGCCCTCTGTTCCTTGCCAATTAAATCATTGACTGATTCCCCCTCTGGGTAGGACAAATGGTGGATCAGCTGGAATTCCCCGGGCTGCTTTTTCTGCACCACCTCCAACAGGGATACCCTAAGTTTCTCGTATGGGGGCTTCTTAAGTAGGCCCTCCACCCTGCCCACTCTTACCTCATTCTGGATTTTTTCCACCACTATCTCTTCCTTCCCCTTTACAGACCCCAGTTTACATGCCCTCATTGCTCTCCGATGCCTCTCATTTTGTAAATTAAATCCTGTTGTGAAATCCTCCTGTAAGATGTCACATCCCTCCAGTCTGGGTACCCTTGTGTTCATGTTATCAATAACTCTGTATTACCTGGTGCCCTGGCCATCTCAAACTCCCCTTTTCCCTTTGTTCCTGTCAATTGCTCCTCATCGTCCTCCATTGCCTGAGTCAAATCCTCTTTTACCATTAAATCCCCTCCCTCTCCCTTTTTTTCCCCAACCATCCCCCCCAGCTCCTCCAAATCCCCCTTGAAAGGGCTGCCCCCACAGGCCAGTCCCCTGAACCTATCACCCCCCACTCCTGCAGTGCAAGACCAAGTGTGGTCAGGTGCATTTTGAGCATGCATGCTTAAATTTGCAGTGTACCCAGGTGCACTGAGCCCTATTATACCCCCAACATAGCTTCTGTTGGTTCCCTGTCTCCACTTTTTCTCCCCCTCCACCCACCAAGTGCACCATTATCATCTCAAACTAGATGTCTGGATGCCTCACCAGTAGCTGGGCTGTGTGGAAAACAAACGATCTGGTGACTTGAGTATTGGCCTGCTCTATATAAGGAGTTCAGCCAGGTTCCCCTAAAGCATACAAGTCACACACATAAACCTGCCTACGAGTAATACGTGTAGTGCCTTGCCTGTCCTGATGGACTTTACTTACAGCACTCTACTTGGGTCAGCTGTGGAGCAGAGTGGGTGGCTTCTGGCTGCCTCAGTGGGTTGACTCCGGTCGGCAGACTCTGCTGTGATCACATGCAACAAACAAGAGACTCGGCTGCCTGTTCTGCTTCAAAGAAAGATATATCCACAAACATTGACGCATCAGGTTAAAAGGCAAATTTTTATTTCGCTATCTCCAGCAAGACACAGTTGCAGGTACGCCTCCCCATAGCCAAATGTTTTTGCGCGTGACTAGCACTTTCTCATGGCCTTGAGAAAGCGGCAGTCATCCTGCAACTATGTCTTGCTGGAGGTAATGAAATAAGAATGTGCCTTTTAACCTGATGCATCAACGTTTGTGGATACATCTTTCTTTGAAGCAGAATGGGTAGCAGAATCTCTTGTTTGTTGCATGTGAGTACACTTCATTGGCTCCATTGTTTTTGCTTTGAGCCACCTTCTTTACTACTTGTGACTCTTCTGTGATGTTCTTTATGCGTTTGTCCCTCACACAGGGGCCGCAGCACAGGGGGAGCCACTTGGCAGCCTGCTCCTTAAGAAACAGCAGGAAACAGGCTGCATGAAGGGAAGAACCTGGGATTGGTCTGCGGGGTTTGGGAAGTGTGATTTTCATTCCGATTGGTTCTCAGTAAAAGCCTTCACTAAATTTGAGCTCAGGTGCTCCCTGAGAAATCAGTACAGGTGGAGGGGTTACTGGCTCAGTTATGGAACCCTCCAGCCCTGTAGCTGTGGGATTTCTCTGCGACTTTGGGGGTAGCGGAGTTCTGGCAGGAAGTTTAAATCTCTGGGCTGCACAAAGGGTAGAGCCCGGATTGGTCTGCCGAGGGCTGGAACTCATGGTCTCTGTTCTGTTTGGCTTCTGGTAGGAGTCTTCACTAAAGTCAAGCTCCAGTGATCCCTGAGAAGTTGGTGCAGGGGAAGGGGTTCCTGGTTCTGTTATAGAGCCATCCAATTCTGTAACTGTGATGTTTCTCTGTGACTTCGGGGGAAGCGAAGCTCTGATGGGAAGTTTTTATTTCTGGGCTGTACAAAAGGCAGAGCTAGAGATTGGTCCAACGGGGGGCTGGGAGACACAGTCTCCATTCTGATTGACTCCTGGTAGGAACCTTCATTAAATTCAAGCTCCAGTGCTCCCTGAGAAATCGGTGCAGGGGAAGGGGTTCTTGGCTGAGTTATGGAACCCTCTGACCCTGTATCTGCAACATTTCCTGGCAAGTTTGGGGGAAGTGGAGCTTCGGCAGGAAGTTTAAATCCCTGGGCACCACAAAGGGCAGACTCCAGGATTGGTCCACTTGGGGCTGGGCAGTGTGGTTTCCATTCTGATTGGCTTCCAGTAGGAGCCTTCACTAAATTCAAGCTCTGGTGCTCCCTGAGAAATCGGTACTGGGGGAGGGTTTCCTGGCTCAGTTATGGAACCCTCTGACACTATAGCAGTGGCATTTCTCGGTGATGTTGGCAGTATAGAAAGGGGTGGAGAGAATGCAAAGAGATCTGAAAAAACTAGAGGAGTGGTCTAGCGTGTGGCAGCTGGGTTTCAATGCCAAAAAGTGCAAGGTTATACACCTGTGGAATGGGAACCAAGGAGCTATGTATAAGGTGAGGGGAGAGGTACTTACAGTCACAACAAGCAAGAAAGACATCTTAGTCATTGTATCTGATGACCTCAAGGTAACCAGTCAGTGTGACATGGCAGTGGGAAAGGCTAGTAGGATACTGGGGAGCCTTGGAAGCAGGAAGAGTGAGGTGGTGCTGCCATTGTATCACTTACTAGTGAGGGCCCACCTGGAGTACTGTGTCCAGTTCTGGAGGCTGCACCTCCACAAGGACATTGACAGGGTGAAGGCAGTACAGAAGAGGGCAGCCCAAATGGTGAGGGGGGTTGCATTAGAAGCCGTACAAGGAAAGGCTGCAGAAACTCAACATGTACTCCCTAGAGGAGAGGAGAGCGAGAAAGGACATGATTGAGACCTACAAGAACCTCACAAGTGTGAACAAGGTGTGTGTGGGGTGTCTCTTTCAGAGAAAAGAAGGCACTAGATCATGGGGCAAGCAATGAAGCGGGGGGGGAGTTTAAGAGAGATGTAAGGAAATACTTCTTCATGGAAAGAGTGGTAGATAACTGGAACAGCCTGCCAGAGGAGGTAGTGGGGGGGAAAGACTGTGGGGAGCTTCAAACATGCGTGGGATAGGTACGGGGCAAACTGGGTAAAGGAAGGTTGACATAGGGATGCTAGTGACCAAATAGGGTCAGAGGTGTTGGAATAGGCAGGGAAAAGGGGCATACTAGATGGCCCTTCTGGTCTGTTTTTTGGGGCCTAGGTTGAATTCCTAGTTAGGTCACATTATTTTTTTCTTGTCATAATTTGTGATTCATTCTTTTTTTAACTGTTCACAATAAAAACATATTATTTAAATGTTCAAGTACAATACTATATGTTAAAAATAGTAATACAACAAATTTTTGATTTTTATTTTAGTCTTTGGTAACCGGGTAAGGCCCACTAGGCACAAGTGCCTGTTTTCAAGGGTGACCTGGGAGCACTGAACGGTTAAGTGACTTGCTCAGAGTCACACAGTATGTAAGTGGAGGTTGTGAGAATCAAACTCAGGTCTGGTCTGCTGGATGTATCAAGCTTTCACACCTCGTTCCTCTAACCTCTAGGCTATACTGCCAGCCCAAATACTGTAACATTACAAAAATTTAAAAAAATAAAAAAGGGTTAATGGGTTTAAGATACAGTTCAAACATTGCAAGAACACTATAGATCAAAGGAGCATTCTCAAACAAATAGGAGTGCTCCTTTCCTCTGCATGTGAGACACCCTAATTCTGTAAAGAGTGTCTCAAGCACAGCTGCCCTGGAAATAAGCATGTTTAGGTAATGTTTTTTAAATGTTTTATTTACTGATCAAGCTCAATCAGTAATATACTAATATGGGCAACAGGATCACTCTTACAGTTGTATAGGTGGTCTCACTTACATTCTTAGGGTATCAGAACCACTCGCTTTTGATTTGTGGTTCTCATTCTCTAAGACAGACCACGTGAGACCATGCTTACAACCATACAGTATATATTTTGCATGAAACAGATGTTTGTACTTAGAACATCTTCTCCTACTGCTTGTTTGCATTTGATATCATAAACCCTCTGTTTATGACATCACATGATGAATACTGCATGGGGAAACATATATAAGAAGGCTATATTTCCATCTGCGAATTGAAATAACATTGTGTGGACCACAAGACCAACGTGTGAGAAGTCCATGCTGTCATCTCAGCCTGAGATGGAAGCACATGCTGAGTTGTGTCTGGCAGCCCATACTTTATTTTATATAGGATAGGTTTTATAGAAAATTACACTACCATGAAGTGAGCTGAGCGAAAGAGAGAAAAAGTGCTTAGTCTTTGAAGTTGCTTCTCCCCTAATAGAACACTTTCAAATGTCAGCCTGCTTTGGTGGACTCTGGTAGGGCAGAAAGCTGGCTGCCTCTAGGCCAGAAGCTGTTTAAATAATTGTTCAGACCTACCACACCAAGAGAAAGTTGTGGGTGTCCAGTTGACAGAAGCTGGGTACAAGATCCATCAGGCAGCTACAAGACACCTGATTACAACAAGACATTAAAAACACTGAGAAAAGGAGCATTTCTGAAGCAGACAAGCTCCATTTTATTCTGCATTCATTTTTTAATTAACTGAAACTGCAGTGAACATTGTTTTAGATTTGACTAGATCAGGAGTGATGCATGATTTTAGAGATAGTGTATGAGTTAGTGAAAGTACTGGCATGAGGAAAGATGACCTAAACTAGCAGCAGACACCTCCAAGACAGCTTTAAGAAATATAATATCTGGCCGCTGTTTAGCTTATATTACACATTAAATTTGTATTCCCTTATTCCCTTGTGACTTAGTGAGGTCATTTCCATGGAAACCAGACCCCCATTCCTAAGAGTTCAACTACTCCATTTGCTTATTTCCCACCTGAGGTGATAATACTCTGCTTGTGACATCAGTGTTATTCCCATAGCAACCAATTGTGATGTCACAAGAGAGGATTTTAACTTCAAGGGGAATACGCTGTAGAGGGAAATAAACTCTAAGGGATAAAGATCCTATTTTTATGACTATGTCCTTTGTTATAAATACTGAGGATGAGAAATCTTCCGACCTGGTATGAAAAACAAATTGAATGTGTCTAAATATGATGCTTTCCAAAGTTTTTCCAGAAGGAAGAGTTAAGGATGACAATTAAACAAACTACATATAACTTGAGGGGACACCATTTACAACTAACTTTAAAGAACTGTAAGAATAATAGGAGAGGAATTTTTTTCATCAAGAGGGTTGTAAAAATATTGAGCAGCCTATCAGGATAGGTGTTTAACTCACCAAAGCAATACAGCTTTAAAATGAACCTGGATAGTTACATGACAAGTGAATATATAGAAGGATGTGACCGCTGAGAAGTGGGAGATGGTTTATATGGGCCATAGCCTTCTACCATCTTAAATACCAAGTATAGTACGAAGTATAGACATCAGCTGATCTTTAATGTGGTGCCATCGGGACCTATAGTTGTGGCCTCTCAAGAGACCAGTACCTTTACTGTCATAAATAGCTCCGTGGGTCGCCGCACACATGCTTGTCACCAGGTCACCAGTTTGTCAGGCAGTGACATCCCCTGCCTCAAGGGTTCGGAAAGGTTAAGGAAACTGGGCTTTTACCTCTACTTAAATGGGGACTCATATCCTAAATCTTACAGCATGGTTCCTCCTCCACCCAGCAAATTAATGTGGGCCTGATCAGAAGTATGGCACCTCTCCTGGGATGCATTTCCAATCCACCTCCCCATTTCAAGGTACCGCTCGTGACTATAGAGCAATTCAGAGAAAGTTCTTCCTTCCCTCAAGTGCAGTTTCACTGCCCCAGCTAGTAATGACTATGAACATGAAAAATACAAATATGATGATCATTTCTTAAACAATAAACCCCTGCAGGAGGAAATCATGGGTTAGCACAACAATTCGCAAACACATTAGAGTAACAACTGATCAGCACAACTGCACCAGTGGTATAGGTCTGTTGTTACTGTCAGACTAACCGCTATACCCCACAGTCCCACACTGTATGCTTGCAGTTTTAGTCAGGGTTTCTCCCTGCTACAATGCTGTCTGAGTACCCAGGATTGCAGTGTAGTAGGCCCAATGTCTTTGCTGCCCAGGATCTTGCGTTGGTGCATTGTGATATACATATTAGCATAAACCTACCCTGAGTGACTTCTAAACACAGCAAACCAAAGGCTGAGAAACCACAAATTCTAATTACAAAAGGTTGTAGACCTGAAGGTAATATAAACCTCTAATGGCAGTTGTCCTTCCCTCAGACGGGTACTGACTGAGCACTCATGACCTCACCATCAGAATGGATAATAATGATTGCATAGGTGACAGAGCTGTCCTTAAACTTAGAAACATAGAAATGGGGCCAGCCTGCCTGTGCAGCAGTAGACTTACCACTTACAACACTGACAACCTGGGTTCAGGAGTGAGCTTGTGAGCCAGAGGGCCAGCCGGGGGGGGGGAGGGGGAGGCTTGTCTGTCCCAAGGACTGCTCTCCTTCTCAAGGAGGGAGTGTGGGTTCGCTACTAGCACTCAACAGACCCCTGGTGGAAGCTGGGGGTCCACCAGCTGGGGGTTTGCTAGATTGGGAGGTGGGGCAGATGTTGGTGTGACACCACTAATGGCATTGCACCCCATGCTTCCTAGGGACCGAGCAAGGAAAATGCTGACCATGCAGTATGCCGCCTGACTTGCTCTGCAGGTCTCGCACCATTGCCCTGTGGCACTCCCCAGACACCAAGCTAAAGGCCTGATGGGGAAGGGCCCCCCCCCAGTGAAGGACCCACCCTGGGGGGGGTAAGCCAGGGAGGAACACCGAGGAGGTACGTCCTGGGGGGAATGGGTGACGGGGCTGGTGGTGGCAGTCAGGCCAATGTGGGCTGGTCCGGGTGGGAGGACAAAGCATACTAAATTAAAAAAAAAAGAAACATAGACACATAGAATTTGATGGCAGATAAGGACCACTTGGCTCATCCAGTCTGCCCATTTCTCCCTATCTACACTATTACATCAGACCGTGCCCAATCTATAGCTCTTTCTCCCTCCTCCCCTTCCTTTCCACTATGATTCCTTTGTGCTTGTCCCATGCATTCTTGAACCCCACCACTGTTTTTGCCCCCACCACCTCTGCTGGAAGGCTGTTCCAGGAATCCACCACTCTTTCTGTGAAGCAGTACTTCCTCACAGCTCTCCTGTCTCTACCCCCCTACAGCTTCATAGCATGTCCCCCTGTCCTTGAGCACCTTTTCTTCTGAAAAATACTCCACTCCTCTACCTCATTTACCCCCGTGAGGTATTTAAAGGTCTCTGTCATGTCTCCCTTCTCCCTCCTCTGTTCCAGGGTGTAAATATTAAGGTCTTTTAGTCTCTCCTCATAGAGCTTTTGATGCAGACCCTGCACCATTTTAGTTGCCCTTCTCTGTATTGCCTTCACTCTGTCTGTGTCCTTCCAGACCTGAGGTCTCTAGAATGGGACACAATACTCTAAGTGGGGGTTTACCAATGATCTATATATAGGCAACACCACCTCCCTCTTTCTGCAGGTGATACCCTTCCCTATGCACCCCAGCATCCCACTGGCCCTCCCTGCTGCCTTGTCACACTGCCTGACTATCTTTATGTCATCTGATATGATTACCGTCAGGTCTCTTTCCTGCTTGGTGGTCATCAATACCACCCCACCCATTTTATATTCTGCCCCTGGTTTTCTGTTCCCCTAAGTGTATTATTGTGCACTTTTTCACATTGAAACCCAGCCGCCATAGTCAAAGAGATTGCTAAAACTGAGATCCAACAAACACTTACTAACAATGCATCCCCAGAGTTGGCAAGGTCTGTATTGTGGGATACAGTTAAAGCTGTACTTTGAGGGAGGTTCATTGAGCTATCTGTCTGAAAGAAAAAAGAAAGGGAGGCTAAAAAAGTGAAATTAATTGAGAAAATTAGGAACCTAGAAGTGCAGCAAAAGATAAAGATAGATAGACAGTGGATGAAGGAACTACAGGTCCTTAAAAAAAGAATTAGAGGGGTTGTTGGAGTACTACATGGAGCAAAAATTAATATTTTTAAAATAAAAATTTTATGCAGGGGTACCCCACTCACTTAAATTACTATATGGCAGACTGCATGCATAAAGGGGCCTGGACAATTATTACCACCCATAAGCATCCAGAAACAGCACAGGCCTTACCTACGGTGCCGGATATAGCTGAGGCTTTTCATGCATACTACGTAGACTTGTATACTTTGATCCAGCTTCAACACCAGAGGCAATGTAGGGTTTTTTAGAACAGCTTACCCTCCCTAGGATTACACAATTATAAGGCGAAAGCCTAATGGTCCCCATTACTGCATTAGAATTAAAGCAGAGCTGGGTAGACCTGACGGTCTGCTAGCTGAGTTTTATAAATGCTTTAAAGACTCCATCTCTTCCCTCTTATTTCAGATGTTTAGGGAAGTTTTTAAGCAGGAGGGACGGGCACCTATATCTTGGTCTCAGGCAATAATCTCAGTTGTACCCAAGCCTAGAAAGCACCTTTTCCAATGTGCGTCATATAGACCAATATCCCTACCAGACACCGATTATAAGTTGTTCACCTCTATTATAACACGTAAGTTGCAACAGTTACTTCCAGGGCTAATTCACCATGACCAATCTGGCTTTATTCTGGGCTGACAAGCTCAGGATAATTTGCGACGCAAGATTCACATAGTTGATTACATCACTAGGATTCAAATACCATCACTTCTATTGAGTTTAGACACAGAAAAAGCTTTTGATAAAGTGTCTTGGGTTTTCCTTTCCGGGTTTGGGTTTCCCCAGTCTTTTATTTGTTGCTTATTTAAGTTATATCACAGCCCCATCGGTTATATTAGGGAAAATGGACACATATCTGCTAGTTTTCCATTGGAGAGGGGCACGTGTCAGGGCTGTCCACTCTCTCCTCTCTTATTCCCCCTTTACAGCGAGTCCCTTGCACAAAGTATCAGACAAAATCCCTTAGTTCATGGTATTCAATTGGAAGGGGTCGAACACAAGATGGTGTTATACGCTAATAATGTTTTGTTATAACTATTTGATCTAGACCAAGCTCTTCCTGGAGTTTTTAATTTGTTAGAAAGGTTTGCCCACCTATCCGATTACACACTGAATAAAACAAAACCGGGAATCCTTAGTTTTTTTATACTGCTTTGGCACAACTTAGAGTGAGCTACCCAATGAACTGGGACCTTCCCTCCATGAGATATTTGGGGATACACACAGGAAATCAGACCTCTCAATTATACCATCTAAATAACATCCCTTTAATTCACCAACTTTGTCTGGACTTCAAAAAGTGGGCCCTGTTCCCTATTTCGCTTTATGCACATATACAAGCTTTGAAGATGAATGCCCTACACACCTATTGTACTTATTCCAGTGTGTTTCTTGTCAGGTACCTTACGGGGACTTAAAGGTGTGGCAATCACAATTTTTTCCTTTTTTGTGGAGTAAAATGTAATCTAGAGTTCGAAGACAGTTATTGTATCTTTCGAAATCTCAGGGCAGCTTAGCTGTCCCGGATCTTTTAGGCTATTGGGTGGCTGCACAAATGCGTGTGGCGTTATTATGGGGTAATTCTAATTATTCTATCCTATGGAAAATTATAGACAATGCTGAACACCAGGATCCCCCACTTCAGACCTTATTGTTTCAACATTATAGTGCTCCACAGTCAAGGAGGAATGGCACCCACAGGGGAGTCAGAAAAACCCAACTTTGGTTATATAGTTGGTGGACATACGATTCCAAATTTTAATTGGCTAGATTAGATCCATGGTTTAGGAGACAGGCCCAGAGAGGCATCGTTGCCCCATGGCAGTTACTTCAGACGGGCGTGGTGATATCTTTTGAGGCAGCTCAACAACAATTTGGCTGGACTACAGCTGATAGAATTAGATTCTATCAATTGAGAGATTTTATTAATGCTCAGATGAGGCTTGCAGGAAGGGAATCATTTGGGAATTCACCAGATGTTTCACTCCCAAAAATGTGGCTCTCTCAGAATGGAGAGAACGTTATAACATTATTGTATTTAAATTACATATGGGATCAGGAGCACTTGTCCACTTACCTTCAGGAGAAATGGACATCGGACTTAATGATAGACAATGGTCACCCATTTGGCAAAACACTTGGAGAACTACCTCTTCTCCCCTGTGGTGGGAATTTTTATGGAAACTAAGGGCCCGGTATTTTTTGGTCCCTGTTCTAGTGGCACACTGGAACTCAGATGTACCTCCATGAAGCTGGAGAAACTGTGGGGAAGCCTGGGCCTCCCAGGTACATATTTTTTGGATGTGCCCATATACAGAACCATTTTGGAGGAATTTGATAGTTCACGTTACTCAAATTTTTGACGTTACTGAACAAGTTGGCCCCATGCATCTAATCCTTGGAGTCTTCCCGGAACAACTGCGAGGGAGGGAAAGGAAATACTTGTTGATGGTCCTGAATGCGGCTGCAATAAAATCAATAGCCAAAAAATGGTTGCAGCACGAACCACCCACAGCATTTGAATGGTTGGCTACCATACAACACATTCAGAGGCTAGAGAAGCTCACCTTTGATTTGCAACAACAGACCCAGAAATATCAGAATAGATGGACTAGGTGGGATCTTTATGAGGGCTTTCAGGTATAGGGCATGCAGCATTACTCCTTGGATGACCCACCATATGTTACTTCCTGATGTAATCCGGGCACCAACTCCCAATGGGCTACTAGCCCTGCCTGCCTCTCTAACTGCAGGTTGAGGGGCCTGGGTTCTAATAGTAATGCTATTGACACGGTGCCTCCACCCAGAGAAAGTTTTAAGTGGGTCAGATGTTATACTAGCACAATCCTCTGGGAAGTTGTACTTAACCTCAGCCCCCACCAGTGGACACACACCTGGAGTTATACCAAACACTTCACTTAACATGCAATGACAATTACTGGTGAGCGCTAATAATATGCTCATGATTATCGCTCTTACCAACAAGGTCTGGAATTCTGGACTGCCCTGGGCACCTGGAACAAGAAATGTGACAACAGCAATGTCTTTTTGTAAAGTCCCCAATTTCCCTACCATTCAATAGTAAGATGCCCAGGAAGCAGATTAACATTCAAACAACAAATCTGATTTATTCAGGGGATTGAACAGAGGAAGGGGGCATACATTTAGATGAAAGATTAAAGCACTATGTCTAAATTTATAGCAGTATGCAAACATTACAATTAACCCTGTGAGAAACAGTCTTTTATTGCTGGTACCCAGTTTGGAAGCTAGGCGCAGGCCTGAGGTGTTGCCGTGGGTAGGCTGGAGTTACAAGTGGCTGGGGCCCTTAAATAAATGGTTAATGATTCCCGTACTTTAAATTGTAGCCACATTCACCAGAGCATTTGTACCCAAGGAAATTGTAATCCTCAGGCCTGATGGCCTGCAAATACAGTCAAACACAACAAGAACTGTAGAAGCAAATCAGATGATCACAAATACTTTAATCTTGGTTGCAGGGATAAGACTCTGAAGTTACTCACGGTACCAGGCCCAACAGAAAAGATGGCGGTAGTCAGGCTGGATTCTTGCTTGCCAGGAATAATCATGAGAATTATGGCCGACACGATGCACCTCCACTTCACAGCCTTTCCCTTCAAGGTGGCCACAACCTGCAATGTACTTCTCCGCAGTGGCTGACTCCCTGAGCTGGTCATTAGTCAGGCTGGCTTGTGATCAGTAGTAGCAATTTGTGAGGTCTTTCTCAGCATAGGCCAAATACATGTGGTTCAGTCTCTGGTGCAATTCAAGCTGTTCACTCAGATTATCAACTCTGGTGCTTGAAATCCTTGCTGTGAAAGGCAGAAAATAACCCGAACAAGCCTCCCCTTTTCTAAACGTGGCAGGAGATGATTTCAGCATCCACAGGCTCCAATTTTGCATGGAAGTCTCTGAAGCAACAGATTCTCACAGCAACTTCTCAACCTCTGAGACAGCTCAGCACAGGACACTTCAAGAAACAAAGTGTTCTCCTTATCAGCCTTGATAGCTGGAAAAAATTCCTCTTTCCGCTTTGAGGCCGTCCCAGACAATTCACACAGGGAGGCAAAAATAGGCTTTTCCCCCATGCTTCTCAGCTAACTGTAACACATTCTAGTGCTTTTTGACCATTTGTCCAATTTGAGGTGCTAGGGGATTATACTGAGTCACAACAGTTGGAACATCCTCAGTTGCATTATTGTTGCACTATTGTCTCTGCCTCGTAGGAGTGTCTCTCTGTCCAAGACACTGGCATGAGACACTGCATCAGAGGTGAGGGTTGCCAGATAACCTCTTTCAAGAAATCTTTTTGATAAATCTTTAGTGGTTGATGAAAGTCAGGATCTGTAGAGCACACTCTTCTTGCTCTAATAAATTGTCCGTTCGGAATGCTTTTGACCATGCTGGGAGGGTGGCAGCTATCCATTCTCAAAAGCGTGTTACGAGAAAGTGGCTTCCTACAGAGTTTTGTTTCTAATTGACCATTTTCCTTAAAATTAAAAAGATCCAAAAAGGGAATTTCATTTCATTCAAGTCAGCTGGTATGTGAATTTTAGATGTGAGTAGGTGGAATTTATGTATTCTAAAATATACTGCAAAAAGTATCATGGTCCCCATTCCAAATTTGCAGACAATCGTCTGTGTAGCACTTCTGTTATTTAATATGGGCTGCAAAAGTATTTTGATTTTCAGCAAAGATGCATCTATCCTCCCAAGCCTCCATATATATCTTTGCAAGGTTTGGGGTGAATGTTGTATCTGTAACCCCCCCCCCCCCCACTACTTTATACAGTTAGCTACCCCTGGCACCCTTAACTGAGCACAGAGTTCAGGAAACACATTTAGTAATAGTACCATCCCTAGTTTTGGGTATGTATGCCAGGATCATTACTCTAGATATCAAAGGGGTGGGGTGTACCAAAGCAAATTATGACCTATAAGGTATCTACAAAAAACAGGTCCTGGGAGAGAACTTTTTTGCTAGGGCTATGCTAGATCTATAGTTCTGGAGGGGTACCCAGTAAATCCACACACAAAAAGCAATAACGTAATTGTCCAAACCATAGTTGGGGTTCTAGAGTGAGGCTTTATTCCAAAAGATGTTGTCTAATGCAAGGGTGGACCTCCAAGGTTTATACATCATGGCACTAAGAACTTGCAAAACAACAAAACAACTGTATCTGACAGAAAACTCTTTGTATTCCCATGTTTCATTGGACCTTGAACATCTTGCACTTGCATTCCCATAAAGCATAGGACTTTTGAACATTCTTCCAGTGGCACTGGCCACAACTGAACACACATTTACTGACAGAACTCTTTCATCTTGTATTCCCATATTTCATAGGACATTTTAAATTTCTTCCAGTGGCACTGGCCGCAACTGAACATACATTTTGCTAATAACTAGCACAAGCCACTTCAGGGAGTAAAATCCTCTTCAGACATTGGCCCTATGTCTGTAGTAACTAGGCGCCCTTATTGAACCTGTAGTCCTGAACTGATTACTCCAGATGGGGGTCTGCCCACCCTTTTCTCCCAAATCCATACCCAGCCATTCTTCAGAGTTACACCTTAAACATCTTGAACACACTTGGAAAATGCTTAATTGAATGAACATTCTCATTCAGCATTTAAAAACACTACACTGGTAGCGAAAGAACTAAAGTCCTGAACAACGTGATATAGTCATACCTCTGGACATCACACACCCTCAGCCAACTTTAAATGAGAACAGTCTCAAACTTCTGAATTCACAGAAGAGTTGTGCATTTCCTTTTTAGCGAGAGAACACAACAGCACAGGTACTTGCTTTCTGCAGCAAAAAGTCAGATCCTATTCACTGTTCGATCATTTCAGGCAACTTCAAAACATCCTGGATCAAAAAGGGGATTGCCCCTAGGATCCATCCACTAGCAGTCCTTTTCACCCCCTCTGGGGATGAAAATCAGGAGATCCTGCTGTAGACAATGGTTTCCACCACTTCTCTTGGCAAACTGGAGAATATCAGGACTAGGGTGAGAAAGCAGGTACCTCCTCTGACCCTTGACTGAGCAGCTCTCACTCCTCACACTTCAAGCTGCTGACACACTCTCTCACTGACTAACGTCTCAAGATTCTAAACTCCCTCCTCACAGCTGCTGTGGCTTATGCTGCTGCGAGAGTTCCAGATGAGCTCATCTCTCGCTCCTCTCAGCTGAGGCCAAGTAAAAAAAAGAGTGAGTTGGTGAAAAACCCATTTAACCAGTTAATCACCAGCTGCCTCTCCCTACCTAGCACTGATACTGAAGGGATTCTAGTAACCCCAGGTGACTGGGTGGTTACGCTCACCTCAACCAGACTAATGACTGTCAGCAGTCATATCTCCATCCAGCACTAGGCCATTCTACCCTCCTGTGTTACCTACAGGGAGGGGTGATCAGGCCCTCCCCTACCATGTGCCTGGCACAGGCAGGCAACACTAAAGGAACAGAGGCCAGCTGATGAAACTTCAGCCTGTATCCTATGATCTATCTATGGATTCTCAGTGGCTCCAAGAAAGCTGCTTGAAGTATGCCCTAATAGACAGCACTGGTAACCCCTATCCGGCTCAGGACCACCAGCCTGCCTACCCCCCTAGCCCTCTAGGGAAAATCTATCTGACTTAGACTACCTACTGGGGAATATACCCCCCAACTTCCCAGGGTACCTGCGAACAACAAAGGAACCATATATTACATAGCATTACATTTCCCAAAATTTCACACATGTGAAGGAAACATGTTAACACCCTGTTAACCATAAACATTTCTAAAAACACTAAGAACAGGGGAACTCGGATGAGTTCCAACATCCTCTTCTTCTCTTCTCTTCTCTTCTCTTCTCTTCTCTTCTCTTCTCTTCTCTTCTCTTCTCTTCTCTTCTCTTCTCTTCTCTTCTTCTTCAGGAACACCTGCAAGAGAAGAAAACACAAAACACATTCTGCATTCCACACAGTGCCTAAACCTCCACCTAACACTAAAGACCCCCCAAATATTTTTTTTTATAAAAGTACAAAAGTAAAAAAAATGAAAGGAAGACATTTATACAACACATTTGGGGATGGAGTGCTCTACAATGTCCCAGCTAGTGGCAAGACCACTGTTGCCCATAGGCATTGTCCATTAAAGAGTCTCTCCTAGGCCAAAGCCTGCTGAAGAACAGTTCTTGGACAGCACAGGGCCTGTATAGCACTGCAATCCCTGGGGAGAGCCTTTGATGAAAATTAAAGTTCCATGGATAGTCTTCAAATGTAGGATGTGTTTTGCAAAGTCAGTTAATGTAAACAAAAAATGTTTTCTTTCCGGCTCCTTGAAGAACGAAAACAAAGGATCATCTTACTTCTATGAGCTGAGGACCTTCTCCCTTCAGACCAAATGGCATCTTCGGATACTGCTGGAATTATATCCTCTGGAAAAACAAATGATGACACAGGAAAACTGTTGGGCTGATGACCTCTGGAAAAACAAACGATGACACAAGAAAACTGCTGGACTAATGACCTCTGGAAAACAAACGATGAAACAGGAAAACTGCTGGAATGATGTCCTCTGAAAGGTCAGATGATGGAACAGGAAAACTGCTGGGCTTGACGAATCTGGATACACCTGAAGAATTCCTGAAATACCAGAAGAGCTGCATCTTCCTCCATAGACATTGCTGCTTTGGATGACAGACACTGGCCTGCCACTGCTCTCTTCCTTTAGGCATGCTGGGCTTATTCACAGGGAGTGGCACCATTAAGGGTAGTACCACTCAGGGTGTGGGGTGAGGACTATGACCCCGTCTGGGCATTCCAAGTTGATGTTGTGAAATGTCTCATTCCCAGCCCCATTCACAATTCACACAGTATCCATAAACAGAGTCCTGCCCAGTCTCCAGAATTTAAGGTAATCACTTATGATTTTGTCCCTTACACATTCTGACGCACCAGGGTACAAATTCTTACTTGCCTCTTCCATTAGCCAGGGTTGCCTGTTCTGTTCAATTTCCTCACAGACTCGCTGAGGAAAGATAGGAAAGGACTTCCCATATGTGACATCAGCCCACCTACGTATCAGTCTGTCCTCCTTACTATGCTTTACTAGCCTGTGGCCCTCAGCCTGGCTTAGGGGTGGCCAGTCCTGGTGGAGTTAGTGTTTCAAACTCAAAGAACGAAATAACTTGTCCCCCACTATGTCTATGGACAAGTTGCTAGAGCCTTCTCCAACTGTCTCTGGCTCCTCTGAGGCAAGAGCTTGAGGTGACTCAGTAGCCCTCAACATGAAGATACCCTTCTTCTTCCTCCTGTTCCTCACTCATTATCTGTGCCCAAGAGTGAGCAAACGTCCTCACTCCTGAGACATTTCATTCCTCACTGGCCATGGAGGTGGACACCTCCCAATTCAATGTCTCTTGTAATTCGTCCTCCCCCACTAGGCTAGGACTTGAACCCTGATTTCATGGGTCCACTGATCCCTCTGTTGCACTGTTCATCTGGGACACAGGCGTAGAAACCTCTCTCTCTTTTCTTGCCCTTGCAATGGATCAACATCAATTTTACTTGCTCTTTCTGTAACACACTCTGTACAACTTCCCCCAACAGGTTCAACCTGGTGCTACATGCAGCTACTGGCTGAGTCCCCTGCCAGGATCCATGTGGGAGCCAATCGAATTCTTGTTGCCCTCTCTGGCACTGCACCCCTTTTCATTCCAAACTTCACAAGGCAGTCTGAACAATGGGGTATCAAAAACATATCCCTTCCATCCTTTAGACACACTGTGCACAGTCTCACTGGGTAGCTAGGGATTGCTACATCTGGGGGCAACCTTTCACCATAGTAGGCTCTTTCAACCTCTTTCAGTGCTGCCACCTCCTCAGCAATCATAGCTTGGGCATGATCCGGGTAGTAGAGAGTTCTCTAAGCCATGTCTGAAGCAAACACATAGACTTTTTGTTACTGAATTGCTCACTAGTCACATATTGTCTCACAAAATGGCACCCTACTGCTGTGTTTACATTGCTGACCCCACGCTGTAATGGCGTTTGTAACTTTTTCTCATGCATCAAACTCTGTTCACTTGCTCAAAACTGTGTTTCCGATCTCTCTGGCTACTGAATTTACTTTAAACTGCAACTGATTGGTCTGCTGGTACATTTCAGCACATTCATGTGAATTTTTAAACTGGTAACTTGACTTTGTGATCAGCATTAATTCAGGAAAACTATTTAGACATGCTCAAAGTCACTTTTAAACCCTACAGTCTTTCTTTGCACAGGACTGCCTGTTTGTTGCATCCTCCATATACAACTCACAGTACTGCTGCTTAGAAAAATTTACTGTTGCTAAAACCATGTATCATTGCTCCAGTCTATGCTCAGAGTTTGTTTGTTGACCTGCTTCTACAACTTGCAGTCCTTTGCACAAAAATCACAGTGCTTGCACACAGGTTTAGCTGGCTTGATAATCACATACAGTTTGTTTGCGCAGTTAACTTGTTTATTCGTTGAATTCAGTAGCTGGTTCCCTCTGATGGAAAATTGTGGCCTGCTGCTGATCGTAGGACATCCTCTGGGGTGAAACGGGCTGGCAGTCCCACCAATCATAGCCACGAATGCCTCGATCACTCGCCAGTCGGTCGGACAATGGGTTGAACCTGAAATTACACTGTACTTGTCTGTTTATTAAAGTTTAGAACACTCACAAGCCCCTCGAAGGTTGATCCTGGGCTAACCAGCTTGCATGCCACTGTCTCTCTCCTCCTCGAACACTCTGTAGCACACAGATGCTGGCCAGGGGGTAGGACTGGTTGCAGTCACACCAATCACTCGACGCAATGCAAATGAGCCTCTCTCTCTCTCTCTCTCTCCTCGCTTGCTCTTCCTTCATGGTGCTCGTCGAGCAGGAGCAAAGTTAAACTGCAGACAATAACTTTTTTTTTCTCACTGCAATTTCAGCAGCGGGAGCGCCGTTTTGACCATTAAACCACAGTTTCTGGACAATTTCTTTAGCGACTCCCCCACTTTGCACACAAAGCACATGAAACTTCCAGGGTACATATCTGAGTCTGTTCCT
Organism: Neoceratodus forsteri; assembly: GCA_016271365.2. Lineage (NCBI taxonomy): Eukaryota > Metazoa > Chordata > Ceratodontiformes > Ceratodontidae > Neoceratodus > Neoceratodus forsteri. The sequence goes on along the minus strand of CM028137.1, from coordinate 722,912,268 downwards.
AAAAGTCCACAATACTTTTGGCACTTGAAAATTGCATTTTAAAATTTCTGTATGCACTTTTGATGCAGAGACCAGGACATACACTTCAGTGCTTTACTATCCATTGCAAACTGAAAACACACAAGCAGCACTCTGTTCTTTTACTGTACTGGAAGGCACACACGCAGCACATTTGGATGGCACTTTCCTGGGCAAAAATCCTCTTGTCCAAAGCTTCCTTTCTGTTTGGGCTACACCGCTACCAGACAGAAAGATGCTAGACATACCCTCAGCAAACAATCTCTGGTTCTCTCCCCAAATTAAACATCACCAGACAAGCCCCCATTTTTTGTAACCACCATCAACTACTTTACACAGTTAGCTACCCCGGCACCCATAACTGGGCACAGACTTCAGGAAACACATTTAGTAATGGTATCATCCCTAGCTTTGGGAATGTATACCAGGCTCATTACTACAGAGATCAAAGGGGTGTACAAAAGCAAATTATGACCTATAAGGTAGTTACAAAAACCAGGTCCTGGGAGAGAACCTTTTTGCTAGGTCTATGCTAGATCTATAGTTCTGGAGGGGTACCCAGTAAATCCACACACAAAAAACAATAACGTAACTGTCCAAACCATAGTTGGGGTTCTAGAGTGTGACTTTATTCCAAAAGATGTTCTCTAAAGCGAGGGTGGACCCCCAAGGTTTACACATCATGGCACTAGGAACTTGCAGAACCACAAAATGACTGTATCTAAAAAAAAAACCTCTTTGTATTCCCATATTTCATAGGACCTTGAACATCTTGTACTTGCATTCCCATATAGCATAGGACTTTTGAACATTCTTCCAGTGGCACTGGCCACAACTGAACACACATTTACTGACAAAACTCTTTCGCCTTGTATTCCCATATTTCATAGGACATTTTACATTTCTTCCAGTGGCACTGGCCACAACTGAACATACATCTGGCTAATAACTAGCACAACCCACTTCAGGAGGTAAAATCCTCTTCAGACATTGGCCCTATGTCTGTAGTAACAAGGCGCCCTTACTGAAACTGTAGTCCTGAACTGGTTACTCCAGATAGGGGTCTGCACATCCTTTGCCCCCGAATCCGTACCAGCCATTCTTCAGAGTTACACCATAAACATCAAAACATCCTGGTTCAAAAAGGGGACTGCCCCTAGGATCCATCCATTAGCAATCCTTTTCACCCCTCAAGGGGGATGAAAATCAGGAGATCCTGCTGTAGACAATGGTTTCCCATTCCACCACTTCTCTTGGCAAACTGAAGACTATCAGGACTAGAGTGAGATAGCAGGGCCCTCGTCAGAGCCCTCAGCTGGGCAGTTCTCACTCCTCACACTTAAAGCTGCTGACACACACTCACTCTCTTACTGACTGGATTCACTCTCTCAAGATTCTAAACTCCCTCCTCACAGATGCCGGGTACCTCACGCACACCCACTGCATCAAATGGCTGGAGCCATGGCTCCACCTGCACAGGCTGGGAACTTAGCCAGCTGTCAAGGTCCCCCAACCAACCTGTCCTCCTTCAAGCCCCCCTCAGCCTGGCTATCTGCCAAAGGCTTAAAAATAGCACACCTTAATATCCGCAGCATCCTCCAAAACCTAGCAGAACTAATGGCCTGGGCGGCCCACTACAAGCCTGACATTATGGGTGTCACGTAAACTTGGCTGAAGCCTCACATTCCTGACTCCGCGTGTGCCCTCCCGGTCTATAGCCTCATCTGGTGAGACAGGGCAGGCAGTAAGCGTGTGGGGTGTGCTCCTATACTATAAGGTGCACCTTAATGTGTCTACAGCTGCTCATATACCCCCAGCATCCCCAACCTGCAAGTTCCTTCACACCCTCCTCCTGCTTGGGAAAACTAAAAAGGTGCATCTTGTCTGTGCCTACAACCCTCCGAAGGGTGGTGTTCAAGGGCTGTCCTCACTACTTGACCACCTTAGGGAAATGGTTGGCTCAAATGAACTGCTAATCCTGGGGGACCTTAACCTCAATTGGCTGGGGCCCAATACCAAACAATATGAGCCTCTTCTCTCAGGCCTTGCTCTCAGCCAGATCATCATGGGACCCACAAGGCTCTCCTCCCAGGGGAACAAAGGGTCACTTATCGACTGGGTACTGAGCAACAGATTGGATAGAATTATCCGCTCAGGAATACTCCCTGACGTCTTCTCAGATCACTCTCCAACTTACTGCATATGGGGCATCTCCTCACTCAAAATCCTCAGCAGAGTGATCCAGATGAGGGACTATTCCAAACTTATACTCAGTGACTACCTTGAGGATCTACGACGTGTCGACTGGTCTAGGGTCACTGCCACAAATGACCCTGTTGCAGCCCTTGATCAATTCCTTGCCATATTTGTCCCCTTGCAAAACAAGCATGCACCCCTTACAAAAAGGAGGGTGAGGGGCACAGTCACAAAGTGGCTCCATGGAGGCCTATTCTCCCTCATGAAGCAGAGAGACAAATGCTGGGTGAAACACAAGATCTCCCTCAACAATAACGACCTCCTTGAATATCGACTGCTCAGAAACTCCTGTAAGAGAGCCATACACGCTGCCAAGAGTGAGTACTGCAAATCTTCCCTACTAGCCTCGGCCAATAACCCTCGGCGCGTTTGGCAAAATGTTAAAAACCTGGTCAGAGGGTCTGCCAGGGAACAGATCGTCGACATGCATATCGGGGAGACCAACTGCAATAACTCCCAAACTATTGCCACTGCATTTAACTGCATGTTCTCAGACCTGCCTGCTCCTCCTTCTTCCCAACTCTCTGCCCCTAAACCCCTGAGCGGGCACCCCCTCCTCGACCACCCTTCTACCTCAAATGGATCTCAGTTGGAGAGACCCAGGAACTCCTAGCCGGTCTCTCCCACCGCACAGGGGCAGGACACGACAGCCTTGAACCAAAGCTGCTTAGCATGGGGGTCCCCCTCCTCGCCCGGCCGGTTGCTGATATCTTTAACTCTGCTCTTATCTCAGGGATCATCCCTGACTTACGGAAGGTGGCCAAGGTTGTCCCTGTTTACAAACAAGGCAACCAAAAAGATATTAAAAACTATCACCCCATCGCCATACTCTCTGCTACCTGTAAGCTCCTTGAAAAGGCAGTTGCCTCACAACTCTCCCACTACCTTCAGGGTTATGCTGTTCTCTCCCCTGCTCAGCATGGCTTCAGAAAAGGGCACAGTACATCGACTGCACTTGCTGTGGTTACCTCTGAGATCAGGTCTGCGACTGACCAAGGCAAACTGACTCGTGCCATCTTCATCGATTTCTCTAAGGCCTTTGATCGGGTTGACCATTCCCTCCTCCACTCCACTCTGCATTCTCTCAGATTCTCCCACCGAGCCCTTGCCTGGTTCTCCAACTACCTTGCGGGAAGGCAGCAGTACACCTGCTTCAACTGCACCCTCTCTTCCCTCTCCCCAGTTAACTGCAGGGTCCCCAAGGGATCCATCCTTGGACCCATTTTGTTTTCCCTATTCATTAATGAACTGCCCTCCACTACAACCACTGGGCACCCAACTCTATACGTGGATGATCTTGTCGTACTGTCCAGTTCTCAGGATATTACTATAATCAACTCCTGGCTTAACTCTGACTTCGATCTTATCCAGAACTGGCTTGAGGGCCACAAGCTTACCATCAACCTGAATAAGACCCAGGCCATGCTCTTTGACTCTGTGGCCAAAACCTCTTCCTGCCCGGCTCCTCTATCTATGGAGCAAATGGCTCCCTCCTGCAGGTCATGGACTCCGTCAAGTATCTAGGAGTTACCCTTGATCCACAACTGGATCTCACCACACATCTTTGGAATATATGTAAAGCTACGAACGGCAAGCTCAGACTTGCCTACAGAGCCAAAGATTGCCTCATCCCGGCTGCTCAGCTCGCCAGGGGGATATTTCTTCCCACGCTTTGCTATGGGCTTGTAGCCTTTGCCCCAGTCCCGAATCCTAGCCTTGCAAAATGAGACACTGCTTATAACAATATATGCCGCTTTACACTCTCTGCCCTTCGCCTTATGCATCGCTGTGAGCTCTACTCACGGCTGGAGTGGCTCCCCCCTGAAAAGCACCGCACCTTTGTCCTTGGCAACTTCGTAGATAACACAGTTAGAATGGCCACTCCTTCTGCGCCTGCCCTTCCCCTCAAACATGGAACCCCTGCATACCACTCAAGATCCAGTGTTGCACAGGTTTGCCTGGTTCCTAAGACCTGCACCCTCACAGGAGACCGGGTCTTCTCCGTCCATGCGCCAAGACTGTGGAACTCCCTTCCTGCCGTAGTTCGTGCCTCTCCCTCCCATCCCTGCTTCAAAACATCCTCTGGAGCTTCCTCAAATCTGCCTCTGCCTGTCTATATACCATATAGACCCAGCGTATTCTCTCCCTCCCCCCGATTCACTGAGGGAGCTGTCCTATGAGCCGTTATTCTGGCCGCAGTTAAATCTCTGCTGATAATCAGCATAAGGCACTTTCTGCCCTCCTGTTGGAGGGGCACTCTTGTCATATCAGTACCTGCTTCTATCTTCATTATTTGATGTTCATTCTCTCTCATGATAGGCGCTCATGTCATATCAATACCTGCTTGTACTTTCATTTATTTTGATGTTATTCTCTTTCATGATGTTATTTAATGTTATTCTACCTCTCAATGCTGTTATGTATCTTGTTGCCATTCTGCCTACTTAACCATTTTAAAGCCTGTTGTACCATATGCTGTACCACCCACTTGTCGAAGCCTGTGGCTCCTGTATGTTACCTCGACTCTTTATTATGTTTCGTATGTACTCTGTAACCCTCCTGGGTCGTACCTGAAAATAGGCGCTTGGATGTCTAGAGTGCTTACCTGGTTAACAAAAGCAAATAAATAACTGTGCTGCTGCGAGAGTTCCAAATGAGCGCATCTCTTTCATCTTAGCTGAGGCCAAGTAAACAAAAGAGTGAGTAGGTGAAAAATCAGTTTAACCACTTAATCACCAGCTGCCTGTCCCTGCCTAGCACTGATACTGAGGATATACTATGCGATCCCTAAACTTGGTATGCCAACCTGTCCGAAATGCACAGCTTGGAACGGATCCTATGCCTGACAGCAATATTTCGAGCAATACGACCGAAAGTAAATGTAAAATGTGGGGCGCTTTGCACCCCTCATAACTAAAATAACCACCTCCGAGGGGAAGTGGACCCCAGAGTAAAAAAATAAGTGTTACGGGGGGGTCCCCAAAAGGATATGCCCTGTCCAGAACCCGGGTCCGAGGGAGCACACCTGTAGAGCTGCAGGTGGTGTAGCTCTGTACACCACCGTAGCAGCTTGGACAACTTGGAGAGAGCTTAATTGGGGGTGTGGCTTAAACAATATAAAAGCAGGTGACTCCAATTACAACTTCCTGTTGCTCACATTTTTTCTTACTAATTGCCCTCCATCCTACCCACCCTAAGCCAGTTCTACTTTTATAGCCACTGGATTTGACTGACAGCAGGAACTTCTGGTTTGGCAGTAGGAAGGGAAGGATCATAGAGAAACAGTTTTGGCAACCCTAAAGGAAAAAAGTAGCACGCCCCCCAGCTGCTGGTGGTCTGGCACTGAGCAAGGAAGAAGGAGGCTACTGAAGAATATAAAAAGTTGCTGTCCCAAAACAGGAAGGATGAGAGTTGTAAGGAAAGAAGAGAGTAAGCATACAGAGAAACAGGAAAGGGAACACAAAATAAGACATGATAGGGGTGGTGCAGTGCAATGGCTGTGGGGTGGCAGTGTTCCGGGAAACATTCTGGAGGCTGCGATGCTGCCCTATTTGCAGGCACCCCTCTGGTCTGAGGGAGGAGGTTGCCTGTCTCCAGGCGGACCTGGCTAGGATTCGTGAAACCTCCTTCCCCACCCAGGGACCACCAGGGCCGATGCCACTACTTTAGAGGTTGGCAAGAAAGAGGAGAGGCTGGACCAGGGTGGGCTCAGGGAGGGAGAGGGTGGTGGAACAAAGTTGCATCCCTCCAGCTGTACCTCTACACAATTCATACACTCTTCTGGTGGATAGTGGTTCCTCTATGGAGGCACCTGCAGTGGAGACCAAGGAGGATGCTGGGAACCTTCACAAAGGAGACCCACAGGAAGGTGGCATGGGACCCCACAGGGGAAGGAAATGACTCCTGGTGGAGGACTCAGTCATTAGGGGGTAGAAGTGGGGGAGGAAGGGGAGAGGGAGGTAAGGTGCCTGCCTGGTGCCACGGCTTGGAGGGACAGGAAGCGAATCCTCAGGATCATGGGAGCAGTTGCACGAGTAAGGGAGCCGGATGTCATTGTCCACCTAGGGACAAATGACCTGGCTAGAAATGGGATCAGAGCAGTGCAGGAGGAGTTTGTAGAGTTGGGGAGGGGCCTTAGACAAGTAGCACATACGGTAATCTTCTCGGAGGTGCTGCCTGTCTATGACAAGGGTGATGCGAGGGTACTCCTCACCAGGGAATTCAATGAATGGTTGAAAAACTGGTGTGGAGCTCAGGGTTTTGGCTTCATTGGGGACTGGGGAGCTACCTGGAGGGATGCAGACCTATACTGGTGTGATGGTCTGCATCTGACAAGGTGGGGAACCAGGATGCTAGGTGAGAGGTTTAAATGCTTCATTGGCAAGCACTTAAACTAGCCAAGGGGGAGGCACTGAAAAGGAGCAGGGGAAATCCCAGCCTCCCCCCACAAAATACAGTAATTAGTGAGGTAAACACCAAGGTAGAGAAGTCATTAGGGAGCAGGACAGAGGTAAATGTAAAAAAAGGAAAAGGCAGTAAGGACTGGGATGGGGCTAAAAGGGGTAAGGCCATCAAAAAGTGGAGCGTGATGAGTACCAAAACCCATAGTCTGTGTAACAAGCTCCCTGAACTAGTGGCCTTGATGGAAGAGGGTTGCCTGGATATTGTGGCAGTCACAGAAACATGGTAAGCAGAACCATGACTGGGATGTCAAAATATCAGGATACACAATCTACAGGAGGGACAGGGAGGATAAAAGAGGAGGAGGAGTAGCTGTCTATGTAAAGGAAGGGATCAAAGCAACAGAACTAAAGAGTAAACAGGGAGCAGATGAGGCACTCTGGGTCACCCTGGAGACAGGAAATGGCACCCCAATCCTCATGGGGGCTGTATACAGACCCCCATCTTAGGGGGAGGAAATGGACAGGGAAATGATAGAAGGCATCCTCAGAATGGCAGAAAAAGGGGAAGATATTGTTGATGGGGGACCTGAATATGCCAGATGATAACTGGAGTACCTTTGCTGCAGGCACATCCAAGAGCAGGGTCATTCTTGATGCCCTACAAGGGGCATGCCTCAGACGGCTTGTATTGGAACCCACTCGGGAGGGAGCAATCTTAGTCCTGGTACTCTCAAATGGGGACGGAGAAAGAATCTCAGATTTAGAAGTGGGTAGCCATCTGGGAACAAGCAACCACCAAACAGTGTGGTTTACGATAAACACAACCATACAATCAAGCCATACAAAAGCAAGAGTACTGAACTTCAGGAGGGCTGACTTTGGGAAAATGAGAGAGTGCCTCAGAAAAGCACTAGCAAACAGGCAAGAAGGAGGGGTGGAGGAACAATGGGGAGTAATCAAAACAGCAATCACAGAGGCAACAAGCCTTTGTGTAAAGCAAATCAACAAAACACACGAAGGAAAAAACCGCTATGGTTCTCAAAAGAGGTGGCAGGGAAGGTTAAGGAGAAAAGGATAGCATTCAGGAAATATAAGGAAACACAGAAGGAGCAGGACAGAGAACTTTATCAGTTAAAGCAGAAAGCGGCAGGGAAGGCAGTCAGAATAGCAAAGGCCCAAACCGAGGAAAGGATAGCCAACTCTGTTAAGAAGGGGGATAAGACCTTTTATAGGTACATTAGGGAGTGAAGAAAGACCAAAGGAGGGATACTGAGGCTTAATAAGGGGAGGGAATGTGGGCAGAGGGTGACAGTGAAAAAACAGGGATACTGAATGAACATTTCTGCTCAGTATTCAGAAAGGAAGGGGGGGGTACTTAAACCAAACAAGAGAAACACTCTGAAGACAGGGGTCAATACCAGTCCATTTACAGAAAAAAGGGTTCTGAAAGAATTAATAAAATTAAAGGTGGACAAAGCAATGGGGCCTGATGGGATTCACCCAAGAATTCTAAAAGAACTAAGGGTAGAACTAGTGACACTGCTGACTAATCTCTTTAACAAATCATGGGAAGATGGGGCAGTTCCTGAGGACTCGAGGAGGGCGGATGTGATTCCTCTTCACAAAAGTGGGAGCAGGACAGAGGCAGGAAACTACAGACCAGTTAGTTTGACCTCAGTGGTAGGGAAAATGATGGAATCATTTCTGAAGGAAAGAATTGTTGAGTACCTAGAGGCCAGTGGGGCACAGGACCCGAGGAAGCATGGATTCACGATGGGATGGTCGTGTCAGATGAATATAATAGATTTCTTTGACTGGGTGACCAAAGTAGTAGACCAGGGAGGGGCTGTGGACATGGCCTACCTAGATTTTAGCAAGACATTTGATACAGTCCCGCACAAAAGATTAATACACAAGTTAGCCAGCCTTGGAGTGGGTCCCAAGGTGGTAGCCTGGATAAAAAATTGGCTAGACAACAGGATGCAAAGGGTAGTTGTAAACAGAGTCCACAGTGAAGAAAGGAGGGTTACTAGCGGGGTACCGCAGGGTTTAGTAATGGGACCAGTCCTTTTTAATGTCTTTATAAGTGACATTGCAGAGGAACTGGAAGGAAAAGTGTGTCTCTTTGCAGACGACACAAAGATCTGCAACAGGGTTGATACAAAAGATGAAGTGGAAAGGATGAGAAGGGTCTTGGCAAGGTTGGAGGAATGGTCAAATGTATGGCAGCTCAGATTCAATGCAAAGAAGTGCAAGGTAATGCATCTGGGAAACAAAAACCCAAGGGAACAGTACACAGTGGAGGGGGGGGGTGGGGGTGAGATACTGACAACAGTAACATTGGAAAGGGACCTGGTGGTAATTATATCACATGACCTAAAGGTGGGCAAGCAATGTGAGAAGGCAGTAAGGAAGGCTGGGGGGATACTGGGATGCACAGGAGAGGCATCAGTAGTAGAAAACAGGAAGTTGTTATCCCTCTGTACAGACAGTTGGTGAGACCCCATCTGGAGTACTGTGTGCAGGTCTGGAGACCCCATCTCCGCAAAGACATAGACAGAGTGGAGGTTGTCCAGAGGAGGGCAACCAAAATGGTGCAGGGTCTGCACCAGAAGACATACGAAGAAAGACTAAAGGAGCTTAATATGTATACCCTTGAGGAAAGAAGAGCGAGAGGGGACATGATAGAAACTTTCAAGTACCTCAAGGGAATCAACAAAGTCCAAGAGGGTAGCATCTTTCACAAAAAGAGATGTGCAAAAACAAGGGGGCACAATTTGAAGACAGAGGGGGGATGGCTCAGAGGTAATGTGAGGAATTATTTTTTTCACCGAGTAGGTTGTGGATGCATGGAACTGCCTCCCTGAGGAGGTCATGGCATCATGAACAGTGGAGGAATTCAAGAATGCATGGGACAGACATAAGGCAGTCCTAGTGGGGAGTAGGAGGAAGTAAGCTATTGGTTAACTAGGATCTGCAGCTTGTCTGTTAGGTAGGAAAATGGGCAGACTAGGTGGGCCAAGCGGTCCTTATCTGCCATTAAATTCTATGTTTCCCGGAATCAACTGTCCCTTGACATGCACAGACAGGGGTAAGGTAGCAACCCATCACATCCACTACCTTACCCCTGTAAACATCCGTTGGAGAATCCATTCATGGGATGCTCACTATCAGGACATTACACCTATCAGGCAATAGTGCCAGGGCAGGTGTGTGTTGGGATAGTGAGCTATGGGACTTCATAAGGGTACAGATACTGAGGGGATTCTGGTAATCCCAGCGGACTGGGTGGTAACACACCCACAGTTGTTTCTTTTCTTTTTGGATATAAAAACTGCTTTCAAACATGAAGTAGTTTGCCTCTAGTACAAACCTAGCCAAAATCAATAATATAGGGGTTGGGGGTGACCATGTCTTTTCTGTACTCCAAAGCTCGTTCCAGTGTTTCCAGTCCTCCTTCATGGGGAATGTTGGAGTATAGACTTTCAACATCTATGGTTACTAACCAATCATCTGGTGTGATCTGCATGTCCTTTACTGCTACATGTGCATCACCTATTAGTTGAGCGGTGGCTTTCATTTTTAACAAAAGGTACTTTAAAGTAATGAAAAAATGCTCTGAAAATGAATGCCCCATAGAGTTGTATGGGGTGTGTCCCCGTGCTGTCCCTGATACCACATCACAAAATGGGGGAGCACGGGGCTGAGCAGGTGGACCAGGAAGTGGGATGGGACTGTCTGGCTGGCAGTTCAGCCAGAGTTACGATCCCTTCCCAAACTTTATAGGGTGCATTAAAAATGTTAATTTTAGCACAGAGAGGCTATCGCTGCCCCAGGATAGTGGATTGTGAAGCCCAAAATGTTTTTTAATTAAATCGCACCTTTACTTTAAACCAGATTCCTCCAGCCTCAATTGGAAGCTATTTCTTTGCTACAGAGGTGCTTACAACTTGGCCTTGATTTTGTTTTTTAGCTTAGGTTCCCTGCCTATGAACTAAGATACTTATTCAGAGGCTGAAGTCTGAAGTGTCTGATGAAGACTTCAGTCATCAGACCAGGGGGCTACCTTTATTTTAAACTTTATGTGTATTGTTTTAGCAAACATAACATACAGTTATACATTGCAAGCAAAGGACAAAGGACACCCACCTGGTGGTGGGTTAGTCAGGTTTTGTTTCCTCTTGTTCCATTTCTGAAGCCATTCATTTTAATATTTATGGCTGCAGCCCTTTGGGTGGGGTCTTTATGAGTCAGATGTCGCTGCCTGGTGGGGGACTATAAATGTTTTTTTGGCACCTTTCAAGAGGGTTTTTCTCGCTCCGAGGTTTCGGTGGGCAGTTCACAGGAGCGGGGCTGTTTGTCCGCTCCTGCTTGGAGTAGTCTAGGTTCTGTTCCTGGATTCATTGGTGGGGTTCCACCAAGCGGTGGCGACAAGAAATTTGTCAACTGACATTACAGCGACGGCACAATGCCGACAGTTGCCATTGTGCCGTCACTGAAACAATTTATTTTTTTGTGAGGCGGGGTTCGCCCCCCACACCCCCGACTTTTAAATAATCAACTCCGAGTCAGAGTTGTGTTGGGGAGAGGGCACAATCACCGGTGGAACACAGTTGGTGTACCGCCAGGACCATTATAGTAATCTGTGAATTTTGTCGCGGTAATGTAGTTGATAAGCGTATAAAAGCGAACAGTATACACGTTGGTAGTGGTATAGTGGTGTGGCTGATGAAGTTTTCAAGCTCTGGGGGGGCAGCAGGATTTGAACTCCCAGCCCATAAATCAACTATTTCCCATGTAAGGAGCCAGTCAGCGGTAACTGATACGTTTAGGGTTGGGTCAGTGGAGACGTCCACCCCGATGTCCATAAGGGAAGTCACTTGCCAGAGCCCGGCCCAGGAGGGAAAGGTCAAGTCGGAGCCCGGATGTGCCAGGGTCCTGGTCTGGTCATCTTGAATGTGCGAGAGGTGAGGCGAGGTGAGAGCTGCATCAGTAAGAATAGTGAGACTATGCTGCTGCTGACAATGTGAAGTTATGGCCTTAAGCTAATTACTGATGCTTCTGCCTTCACCCACTTTGTGGCCACCCGGCCCAGGGGATTTGTGGTAACAGGGGGAGGGTCTCCTTGACCATGTAAGAACCCTCAATGCATTAAACGAAACTCCATTGTGGACTCCCAGGTCTGGAGGAATTGACACTGTAAATATGTTATAATTGGCCAGTATGTTAATTAAATGGGATCCCCTGTTCCTGATTTCTCTGTGTGGACATTCCGTTTTGAAATATTCAGCAGCTATGAATTGTGAGACTGTGTAACCCCTCTTTAAGTCCCCCACAGCTCAGCACCTGAGATTGGCACCTCCTGGCACTGAAGATCATGGTAACGAAGCCATCAGCTGGTAAGAACTGAAATTACTGGACCTCGTATGTGTTTCTGCTTTGTGACCCCTTCCCCTTTAGCAACATCAGGCATACCCCTAGATATGGGAAAGGGGAGCTTGCAACAATAATACATTTTGAACACAATGAGGGCGCCACTCCTCTTAATACACTCTAGGTAGCCATCCTATGCTATGAGATAATGGGCTCAATTCTACAAGGATGGTGCAAGTCGATGCCAAAGGTGACTTATGCTAATCTCTGTTATGCCAAGGACCCTGCACCCGATTCTGGAAGGGGCAGGGTTCCTGAGGCTATGTCCTGTGATTTGCAACAATCCCACAGGTACGCCAAACAAAGGGCAGACCTGAAGGGATGGTAGCAAACTGCAGCCCCGGACCTGAAGGGCGCAGATGCCCCCCAATGCCCGAAACCATGACATAAATAGTTATGCTCTGCAGGGCTATTACTGTCCCCCCCAATGCCCCGATCCCTGATCTGCCGCCTCCTGCATCCCCTGTAATCTATATAGATCACCTGCAAATCCCTGGTAATCTAGTGGCCCCACCCCCCACCAACAGTGGTTGACCACCCTGCCCCCGCCCAGTACCGGCCGGGAACTGGCACAGACCCACCTCTCACCACCACGGCCAGCTGCCAGACTGAGATCTACTGGAGCCCGTAGTACTGTACATAATACGTGCACAATGAATATTCATTGAGCGTGTACTATGTACATCATGGAGGACTGCCGGTGGAACTCAGTGGGTGGCTGCAGTGGTGAGATGTGGGTCTGTGCCAGTCACTACTGGGTAGGGGTTGGGGAGGGGTGGTCCGCCACTGCTGGGTGGGGGAGGGGTGAGGGCCACTAGACTACCAGGGATTTGTGGAGTGCTCTATACAACTACCCGGGGATGTGGGAAGGAGTGGCGGATTGAGGATCGAAGGGGCATGAAAGTGTGTGAGAGACATAACCATTATGTCATAGAGTCAGGTATTAGTGCTGTGGGGCATTGCTGCATATTATGGGGTCAGGGCATTTTGTAGGGACAGCAAGAGCCATGTGGGCTTGCACATGACCTTTGGGGCAGGGCGGTGGTGGGGAGGGTGGCATGTCTTCAGGGGATGGGGCAGGGCGGTGGTGGGGGAGGTGGCATGTCATCAGGGGATGGGCCAGCGGCACATACGCGCAACCCCCGGAGGGCATAAGTACAGTTACACCAGCTAATAGCTGGTGTAACTGTAGTTTGGCGGATGTCCTCCAGGGATTGTTTGGGAAAAGTGCCCTGGGGGACTTGGTTGCTGCCCTTCCAGAATAGGACACAATTGCTGCCATAGAAACATAGAAACATAGAATTTGACGGTAGATAAGGACCGCTTGGCCCACCTAGTCTGCCCATTTCCCTACCTAACGGATAAGCTGCAGATCTTAGTTAACCAACAGCCTACTTCCTCCTACCCCCTACTAGAATTGCCTTATGTCTGTTCCATGCATTCTTGAATTCCCTCACTGTTTTTGACTCTACGCCCTCCTCAGGAAGGCTGTTCCATGTATCCATAACCCTCTCTGTGAAGAAAAACTTCCTCACATTACCTCTGAGCCCGTCCCCCCATCTTCAAATTGTGCCCCCTTGTTTTTGCACATCTCTTTTTCTGAAAGATGCTACCCTCTTAGACTTGATTCCCTTGAGGTATTTGAAAGTTTCTATCATGTCCCTCCTTTCCTTGAGGCTATACATCTTTAGTTCCTTTAGTCTTTCTTCATATGTCTTCTGATGCAGACCCTGCATCATTTTGGTTGCCCTTCTCTGGACAGCCTCCACCCTGTCTATGTCTTTGCGGAGATGGGGTCTCCAGAACTGTACACAGTATTCCAGATGTGGTCTTACCAACTGTCTGTACAGAGGGCCAACAACTTCCTGTTTTCTACTGGTGATACCTCTCCCTATGCATCCCAGTGTCCCCCCAGTCCTCCTTACTGCCTTCTCACATTGCTGGCCCACCTTTACATCATCTGACATGACTACCCCAGGTCCCTTTCCATTTTTGTTGTTGTCAGTATTTCACCCCCCCCCCATTGTGTACTGTTCCACCCCACCTTGTGTATCAACCCTGTTGCAGATCTTTGTGTCATCTGCAAAGAGACATACTTTCCCTTCCAGTCCCTCTGCAATGTCACTTATAAAGACATTAAAAAGGACCAGCCCCAATACTGAACCCTGCGGTACCCCACTAGTAATCCTCCTTTCTTCACTGTGGACTCCATTTACTATTACTCGCTGTATCCTGTTGTCCAACCAGTGTTTTACCCAGGCTACCACCCTAGGACCCACTCCCAGGCCTGCTAATTTGTTTATTAATCTTTTGTGCGGGACTGTGTCAAATGCCTTGCTAAAGTCTAGGTAGGCCATGTCCACAGCCCCACCCTGGTCTACTGCTTTGGTCACCCAGTCAAAGAAATCAATTAGATTTGTCTGACATGACCTTCCTGCTGTGAATCCATGCTGCCTTGGGTCCTGTGCCCCACTGACCTCTAGGTACTCAACAATTCTTTCATTCAGAAGTGATTCCATCATTTTCCCTACCACTGAGGTCAAACTGACAGGTCTGTAGTTTCCTGCCTCTATCTTGCTCCCACTTTTGTGAAGGGAATCCATCAACCCTCCTCCAGTCCTCAGGTACCACCCCATCCTCCATGATTTATTAAAAGGGTAGTCAGTGGTGTTACTAGTTCTTCCTTAGTTCTTTAAAATTCTGAGGTGAATTCCAACAGGCCCCATTGCTTTATCCACCTTCAGTTTGAAGAGTTCTTTCAGAACCCTTTCTTCTGTGAAAGGACTAATATCAACCCCCCTTTCCAGAGTGCTTCTATTGACCGAATTAGGTATTTCCCCCTGCTTTTCCATTGTGAATACTGAGCAGAAGCATTTGTTTAGTATCCCTGCTTTTTCACTGTCACTCTCTGCCCAACCACCTTCCTCTTTATTCAGCCTCAGTATCCCTGCCTTAGTCTTTCTTTGCTCCCTAATGTACCTATAAAAGGTTTTATCGCCCTTCTTAACCGAGTTGGCTATCTTCTCCTCGGTTTGGGCCTTTGCTATTCTGACTGTCTTACCTGCTTCCTTCTGCTTTAACTGGTACAGTTCTCTGTCCTGCTCCTTCGATGTTTCCTTATACTTCCTGAAT
Organism: Neoceratodus forsteri; assembly: GCA_016271365.2. Classification (NCBI taxonomy): domain Eukaryota; kingdom Metazoa; phylum Chordata; order Ceratodontiformes; family Ceratodontidae; genus Neoceratodus; species Neoceratodus forsteri. The sequence goes on along the minus strand of CM028137.1, from coordinate 722,897,026 downwards.
GCTATCTTTTTTTCCCTTACCTTCCCCGCCACTTCTTTTGAGAACCATAGTGTTTTTTTCTTTCATTTTGATTTGTTTATTTGCTTCACACAAAGACGTGTTGCCTCTGTGATGGTGGTTTTGATGTTTCCCCATTGTTGTTCCACCCCACCTTCTTGCCTGTTTGCTAATGCTTTTCTGAGGCACTCTCCCATTTTGTCAAAATCAGCCCTCCTGAAGTCCAGTACCTTCACTTTTGTGTGGCTTGACTCTACAGCTAAGTTTATCATGAACCACACTGTTTGTTGGTTGCTTGTTCCCAGATGGCTACCCGCTTCAAGATCAGAGATCCTCTCTCCATCCACATTTGAGAGTACCAGGTCTAAGATGCTCTCACCCGAGTGGGTTCCAAAACTAGCTGTCTGAGGCATCCTCCCTGTAGGGCATCGAGAATGGCCCTGCTCTTGGATGTGGCTGCAGCAAAGGTGCTCCAGTCAACATCTGGCATATTTAGGTCCCCCATCAGCAATATCTCCCCCTTTCTCTGCCATCCCAAGGATGCCTTCTATCATTTCCTTGTCCATTTCCTCCCCCTGAGACTGGGGTCTGTATACAACCCATGTGTGGATTGTGGAGCCATTTCCAGTCTCCAGGGTGATCCACAGTGCCTCTTCTCCTCCCTGTTTATCCTTTAGTTCTGTTGCTTTTATCCCTTCCCTTACATAGAGAGCTAATCCTCCTCTTCTTCCCTCCCTGTCCCTCCTGTAGATTGTGTACCCTGGTATGTTGACATCCCAGTCATGGTTCTCTGTGTACCATGTTTCTGTGACTGCCACAATATCCAGGCATCCCTCTTCCATCAAGGCCACCATTTCAGGGAGCTTTTTACCTAGACTACAGGCATTGGTACTCATTACCCTCCATTTTTTGATGGCTTTATTTCTTTTTGCTACATCCCTGTCCCTACTGCCTTTGTATTTTTCTCCATTTACCCCTGCCCTTCTCCCTATCAACTGCTCTATCTTGGTGTTTACTTCACTAATTACCCTGATTTTTTTGGGGGGGAGGGGCTAGGATTTCCCTTCTCCTCTTCAGTGCCTCCCCCCTTGGCTAGTTTAAATGATTACCACTGAAGCATTTAAACCTATCACCTAGGATCCTGGTTCCCCTCCAGGATAGATGCAGACCATCATGCCTGTATAGGCCTGCATTCCTCCAGGTGGAGCCCCAGTCCCCAATGAAGCCAAATCCCTGAGCTCTGCACCAGCTTTTCAACCAGTTATTGAATCCCATGGTGTGGAATGCCCAGCCTCATCCATGCCATAGACAGGTAGCACTTCTGAGAAAGTTACCATGTGTGCTAGTTGTCTAAGGCCCCTCCCCAACTCCTCAAACTCCTGTTGCACTGCTGTGATCCCATTCTCAGCCAAGTCATTCATCCCTAGGTGGATAATGACATCCAGCTCCCTCCCCCTTGCCGCTGCTCCCACGATCCTGAGGATTCATTTCCTGTCCCTCCAAGCCTTGGCGCCGGGCAGGCACCTTACCTCCCTTTCTCCTCCCTCCCCCAGTTCTACCCCCCTAACAATTGAGTCCCCCACCAGGAGTTGTTTCCTTCCCCTGTGGGGTCCTGGGCCACCCTCCTGTGGGTCTCCATTGTGGAGGTTCCCAGCATCCTCCTTGTTCTCCACTGCAGGTGCCTCCATTGAGGAACCATGCTTTGCCAGAGTGGTGAATGAATTGTGGAGAGGCACAACTGGAGGGATGCACCTCTGTTCTACCACCCTCACCCTCCCTGAGCCCACTGTGGTCCAACCACTCTTCTTTCTTGGCAACCTCTGAGGTAGTGGCGGTGGCCTGGGTGGTCCCTGAGTGGGGGAGCAGCTTTCCCGAATCCTTGCCAGGTCAGCATGGAGATGAGCAACCTCCTCCCTCAGACCAGAGAGGTGCCTGCAAATAGGACAGCAACACAGTTTCCAGAATGTCTCCCGGAAGACTGCTGCTCCACAGTTAGTGCATTGTACCATTCCCCACATGTCTGTGTCCCTTCCAGTTACAGATGCTTTTTGGTTTTTTGTTCTTGTTTTAGTGTGTGCAAGCTTGTGAGTGTCTCTATTCTCTATTCAGTGTGCTGTGCCTTTAAAGATATGAACAGGTGTATGTTGTTGCAGTTTTGACAAAGTGATGTCAGATCCCTGCTATAAAGGAAGTTATCGCTTGGAGTGGGTGGGGTGAGGGAAGGGTGGGTGAGGAAACCTATGCTGTCCAGAAACAATCACCTACAACTCTTACCCTCCACCCCGGGGAGTGCCTTCCTTCCTTTCAGACGCCTATTTCACAAAGGCTAAGTAACAGGTCTAGTCACAACTGACTGCAAATATCTCCCAGCTACAGTTCCTCCTAGGCAAATTAAAGTTAAAACTAAGAAAAGTCCACCCCAAAAACAGAATCAATACTAGTTACTTACACGGGTCCAAAAAGTAATAATTCAGTTCAGTGTTGTCTAGAAAATAACCTCCTTGATTCAATGAAACGGTGGCTGCTTTCTCACTCTCCCTGTCTTCAATGTGAGAAGGAGACTGCAACACTTCTGAGACAAAAAAAAACCTTTTCAGCAAAAAAGAAATAAATAAAATAGAGGCAAACAGTAATTTTGCTTAGCCTAATGATAAAAAGTCACAAAAATTAAGCACCACCTGTAATAATTTCACAGAAGATATTCCCTGTGAGAAACACTTTGCTACAGAGAAAAATAAAGCGGTAACAGAAGATATACCTTGCAAAAGACAATTTGAATCAGAAGATTACAGCAGTAATCTGTTAGCACACCTTGTAATAATGCAGCAGATGAAGGTATACCCTGCAACAGCAATGTGAATCAGAAAAAAATAAAGCAATGAAATGTTAGCAACAAACAGTAACAATCCCTGTGAGTACAAAATAAAAACAACAATGCACAGTAAATCTGCCTAGCCAAAAGTCTTAATCCTTTCCCTTACTCTGGTAAGGTTCTTAGTTCTGCCCTTTCAAGCAAGCTAGAAGGAAAGAGCTCAGGTGAAGCTGGGTGCCTTGGCCAGCAAACCTAGCCATAAACTCCTAGTGCCATGTCGCAGGGGGTTTAGGGCGTAACTGGTAGCATATGTCCACTTTGGTGCAAGCTCGCAGGCTGCTTTGCAGAATACCGTATGTCACAACTGCTGGCATAACTTGCTACTTGTGCCATTTATTTTAGTGCAAGTCAAGTTATGCCAGGTGTAATCTTTTGAGAATCGGGCCCATGACCGTGGGGGAAAAACTTAAGAAAAATCCATAGTAAAATAACAAGTGAGCTGCGAGATGAACTCATGAGCTACATGGTTACTAGTATACAAAGTCTGAAGTTAATAGTCCAAATAGTCTCTACCTACGAAAAAGAAGGTAGTTATTTACCATGCTTTACCCCATTATGCACACTAAGTGCAAATGGAAATGCGACAGTGCAACTGATGGCATTGAAATACAGTGTTACCATTAAACTGTTGTTCTAGTGGCACTGAAAATATCAAAATAGATTACTGCTCTTTACATACAAACGATATGAAAAGCAGAACTGCCAATATATAAACTGCAAAAAAAAGTGTAGAAGTCTAATGATAGCCAACAGTATTACTAACTGCTACATTAAATAAACATTTGGCAGTTAAGCTATTGTGAACTGACAGCATAACAGAAGTCCGCAAGGGCAGAGAAGGCCGAAAATCCCTGGCTCAGGTGGAAAACTGCCCCAGATCTGATGTTAAAGATACAGATCCAGTTTTAACAAGCATTTGTCAATGCCGAATGTTGTCTTGCTGGCATTGGCATTGGTAGTGCCGGAGTTAGAGACGCATAATAGGAATGGCAGTGAATTATTGAAGTGATGCCGACCCCACCCCCACCCTGTAGAGACTGACAGGCATTGGGGTGTGCCTTTGGGTCGTCAGCTATAACGCTCATGCCATTGTACCTCACCCTACCCTGTAGACACTGACAAGTGTCGTGGTGTGCTTTGGAGTCTTTGGGCATTATACTTACCACTTTCCATAAGGAAATATGCTGAGGTGGGTGCAATATAGGAGAATAGGGTGAACTGTGTGGCCGAACAGTGCAAGGCACACCACGATGCCTGTCACTGGCTACAGGGTGGGGGTGGGGTTGGATTGGCGTGAGCATTACAGCTGATGATCCCAAGTCACACCACTGACACCTGTCAGTCTCTACAGGGTGGGGTGCTACAGTTGGGAACCCTAACACCACAGGCGTGTGTTGGTATTTTCACTACAAATTTCCAACATGGGCTTTTTGTGACCCCACCTCGTGAAAAGCGGCACAATCAGTTTGTTAGCTGAAAGGTGGTTTTGCACAGCGGCTATGCCATTTGGCGACACAGGGATGAAAACACATTTTGGGCAGGATGTGGAAAATGACAACTATATTGTTCACGAGGAGGCGTAAAAAAATGCCAATGCTGAAAATCTGGTGTGAAAATATGAACAATTGGTGAAGTCATGAGCATGCATAGAAACTGCGCAACACACATCCGTAACCCAATTATTTTGGAGAGTCTGTTAGGCATATTTTTAACATAGGCATTTTGGGACCTCCCCTCATGAACAGTGGTGCTGTGATTTTGTTAATCTGTCCCAAAAGTTGATTTCCCACAGCGACCACACCATTGTGCGCCACTGGTGCGGAAACACATTTTGGGCAGGATGTCAAAAATAACAGCTGTACTGTTCATAAGGAGGAGTGAAAAAATGCCAGTGTTGAAAATCTGGCATGGAAATATTGCAAATTTGCGAAGTTACAAGGGGGCATGGAGACTGCGCAATGCATGCTTGTAACACAGTCATTTTATGGACTTTTGGCACCAAAGTTTCAACATAGGCATTTTTGGACCTCTGCTCACGAACAGTGTCACTGTCATTTCCACAAATTGTCCTGAAAACTGATTTTGCTCAGCGACTGCGCTATTCTGCTCTGGACATGCGAAAACACATTTTGGCCAGAATATGTAAAATGACAGCTGTACTGTTCATCAGGAGGTGTGGAAAAATGGCAATTATGAAAATCTGGAGTGAAAATATTATAAATACATGAAATTACGAGTGTGCGTGGAAACAGTGCAACGCATGCTCGTAAAACCATTTTTGGGATTTTTTTTCACCAAATTTGCAACATAGGCTTTTTGAGAGCACCCCTCATGAAAAGTGGCACTGTCATTTCGTTACTCAGTCCCGAAAGGTGATTCCGTGCAGTGACTGTGAAATCACCTTTCAGGACTGAATAGCACCATTATAGTGACTAAATTCATGAGGAGGGGTCTCAATAACCCTATGTTGAAAATTTGGTGCAAAAATTCCAAACAATGCCCGAGATATGCACCAAAGTTGAAAAAACCCTATTTATGCCATTATACAGCTTACCGGCATTTCTTCAGTTCGCAGTCAGCTTTGAAGAGTGCAGACATGTTCCCGGTCCACCTAAGATCATCGCGCCAGACTCTGGAGGTAAGTATGGGGTGTGGGGGGTGTGGGGAGAGAGGGTGCGCAGAGGGTGGGTGCAGGTTGCAGGAGGGGGGGCAGGAAGATGGCGAGGGACTGTTTTCTTTTTTCACAGGTTAAAAAAATAAAACATCAGTAGGACTGTTTTATTTCTAAGAGTTTGGCACGCTGGGGTGGGCTTCCAGTATGCCACCTAAGTGTTCTTTTGTGGGGGGGGATGCTTTAGCCAATGGGGATTGGGCATCCCCGTCGGCGCTCAAGGAAAGCGAGGGAGGGGGCAAGAGCCGAGGGGGATTGGGCACCCCCCTCGGCATATAACAAATCGGGAGGAGTGCTTTATGCCGACAGGGAGTAGGCTTCCCCGTCGGCACATACATTGGGGACAGGGCATGGCGACAGGGGGATTAGGCACCCCCCAAAGTTGGCATTATGGCTGGCAGTGTGCCGCCATGTTTTTTTTCTCTCAGCAGGGTAAGCACGTCGGGAGGTCCGCTGCATGTGATGAGCTTTGCTCACATTGCAGCGGACCTTTTCTTAGATGTGCTCGCCAGCATGGTGTGGCGCCAGCATGCAGGCTGATTGGAGAATGAGGGACGCACCTACTGATGTGTGCCCTGCATTCGCCCAATAGTGACCGTGCCTCCAAATGTGCTACTACCCTGATATGTTGGCTGCGCATGCATGAGCTAACATAAAAATGAAGTCCACTCTTACCTGGGGAATGTTAAATTATCCATCCACAAGACGATTACTTTGCAGTCCCATGCAGACTCATTTGGCTTCATCCTCAGAGGAGTGATCTTCGAGAGCAGCAGCTTGAGGTGTTGAAGCAACATGTTTCTGGCTCCATTTTAAGGCATTGGAAGGATCTGCAAATAAATAAATATTCCCCTGCTAAGCCATTCTCAGTCTGGCTGGAAAGACCATACCATGCCATGAGGGATATGAGCTTCACAAAGCATGGCCCTCACACTGTTGAACTACTTTCTCTTTTGCCTTGTGGCAAAACTAATACAGTATCTGGAAGCAGTCTGATGTGCCTTCTGTCGTGCCATAACCATCAGGTAATCTCGGGTTCCCACTCCATTGATGACCACCACTATGATATGCAGGGCATCTGGATTATCTGGGCATCCTCATGGCATAACCCTGTAGGCCTTTTTGTAACTGCTGAGCTTTTTGTGTCACCTCCTCTCCCAATTGTTGCACCAGCCACTCCCAGAGAAACAACAAAAGGTGATCCCCTTCACACCATTCCGACATCCCTAGAATTTGAATATACACTGCTCTGATTTGGTTTTCAAGGGTCTCTGAATAAGACTTCAGTTACATGCTTTCTCTGATCATGGAAGATACTGCCCCATTGCAGTGTCGGACCACTTTGTTGCTTCTGTGGTCGCAGTTTGCATGGAGTCCACAGTGGTTTCCAAAGTCACCACTCGGTTAGTCAGACCATCAAATTGGTCTGACAGTCCAGCCACAATTTTCATTAACCTGTTAATCTTCACCCTGTTTGTTTGCAGGGTCTGTTCTCCCAATTCCTCTGTGGTTTCCTCAAGGTGACCCTGTGCTGACCGTGTGGCAGGTGCTGCAGAGGCATTTTTGGGCTTGGCTAGGGCACCCTGCGGCTGATCTTTACGAGGATTCCTCATTTGCTGCCAAAAGAAATGAGACATGGTTCGAGATAACTTTGGCCCAGAAAATTTTGAGAATTGAGCGTTTTATAGGAAAAATCAAACATCTGGCTGTAGAGCACTATCAGCTAGTGGCCATATTGCTGGGGCTCCACAGCGCCCCCCCCCCCCATCAGACCAAAGGCTACCTTGCTTCATTCTCTTTCTGAGGGAGCAGCCAGACTGCTTTTTTTTTGTTTGTTCAGAAAAAAAACTGCAGCAAATGATTGTCCTCATAGAGAGCCTAGATATTTATGATTCTGTGTGACTACCTGCCAGTGGGGAGGTGAAGACCCCTCCCCCCCATGAAGTGACAAGGACTGACTGAGAGCTAGACAGGATTTTCCTTGTAGCCTATTGTTTTAAGAGACTTTAATTTTGGATGGCCACCCTTTCTGTTTCATCAGTGGGTACTGCACTTCTGCACTTTCCGGTCTGCATCTAATCACCAGTGATAAAGGGCACCATATGGCAGCTGTTTTTTGGGACCTCATCAAAGCCTTCGACCTTTTTGATCAAATCATTAGCATGTTTAAAGTTTTCTGAAAAAGTTTTGGGTTGGTGTCAGATTACTTGAGTAGTATGTGTCACATGACACATATTCTTTCTTCCTTTTCTAATTTTGCCCCTATTCAATGTGGTGTGCCCCAGGGATGCACATTGGGAACACTTTTGTTTTCTTCATTTCTGAGTTCAGTGTCTTGTTTCAGTGATGAAACCAAATTACTCCTTTATGCAGAAGGTGATGTCCTTTTTAGTGAGGGGTCCAAGGTTTTGGAGTTTAATTTGAATGTCCAGGAAGATTTCTACCTCTTACATAACTGGTTCAGATCACTTCGGCTGGTACTGAATGAGGAAAAAAAGAAAAGGCTTTTTTCTAGCCCCCCAAAATAAAAAAGATCTGACTAGTAGTATGAAGGACTTATCAGGAGAACACCTTGAGACAGTTAAAAGTTTTGAATATCTTGATGTTCTACTGGATTATACTTTAAAGAGCAACTCTGCACTTCAGTGTATGCTTTCATAAGTAAGGCCCCGTCCACACTGCACCACTTAAATGCTGTAATGGTTCCAAACCGTTACAGACAGTAACCGTTACAGTAAGTCCACACTGCTGGCGAACAGTCTCAGTAACGGTGTGGAACCGTGACAGCCTGTCCACATTGTGGGTGCTGTGGGACCATTACGGATGGCACCCTATCCTACAATGCAGTGTGTTCTGCACTGGGGGACAGCTGGAGCAACACGCTCACGCGTCCACACTACAACCGGTAACGTTACCAAGGTGGAACCGGTTTCGTAACTGTTGTAGAAACCACCTCACATGTGGTTTCAACAACGGTTACAAAAACACCTTCTGTAACGTTATAGATGTAAACACAAACTGTTGCGGTAACGGTTTAGACCCTCTGTAATGTTACAGAGGGGTTTTTCAGGGTGTAGTGTGGACAGAGCCTTAGATGTTTCAGCTGTTTACAATTTATTAGGGAATACGTTTTTTGATTTTCAATGTTCCTTTCCAAGATTTATAGTATATCTTGGTAGTCCATCTAAAAAGACTGTATAGAAAACATTTGAAAACACTTGCCTCTTCCTTGTTAACCTCACAGTGCCTTTGTTTATGACATCATAGTGCTCACCATGACAACAGATTGTGATGTCACAAACAGCAATTGAGTGGTTAGCAGGGAAGAATCAGATTTATACAACAGCTGTGAAAATAAATTTGCCAAAATAAACGTGTTATCTTGGGCACCATGAGCAAGATAAATGAAGCTGGTTACTGAGCATGCTCTGAAATTTATCTCACTCATTGTGGACACACTGAGCATGCTCAGAAATTTATTGTCACATGTGAAGATATATTTCTGAGCATGTTCAGTGACTAATTTCATTTATTTTCCCCCAGGACACCACTGGAAATTAGTTTTATGGCTTAGTAGGCCTTTCCTGATACAACTCTTTCAATAAAAAAGTAAAATGTGAGATGCCATTTATTTTTTGATTGAATATACAGTAGTCTAAGTAGTTTTCATTGCTTTTTTTTCTTTTGTGGTTGTTTAGCATTTCTATCACAAGACCACCTGAACACCTGTTATATAGATTAAATATAACATGGGCTGACTTAAGATATCATTTTTATCTTCATTTGAGGGGATTGGTCTATTGCTATCTCACTTGTGGCTTCGTCAGTCATGCAATATCAACAGACCAATCCCCTGTCATGAAGATAAGAATGATATCTTAAGCCAGCACGTCTTATCCCCCATACATTTTGAAAGACTCAGTGAAATAATTGCTGCATTATCAGGGGAAAGTAAAAACAACAACAACAAAAACAACCAGAAAACAATAAAGTTAAAACATAAGGAGCTGTAGCGCCTGAGTTGGGGGAACCAGAGTGGAGCTGCATTGGCTGCTGAGGTGCTTGGCGTCCGCAGTGGCGGACGGAAGTTGGAGTTTAAACTGAGCAACACCACTGAGGAAAGTGCTGCATTCGGCGGCAGGGGAGGCAGACAGGGGCTCCAGAAACTAGCGACTGAACTGTTCTACTTGCGTCCAATTAGGTGAGCCAAATCAAAAGGCGTCAAATTTGAATTGCAGCTGGGCCTTTAAATAACCCTGCTGCAAAACTGATCTGACCACAGAGTAGCTGTAGCGCCCGAGTTGGGGGCACTGGATCAGAGCTGCATTGACAGCTGAGGTGCTTAACGTCCGCATCGGTGGACAGAAGTTGGAGTTTAAACTGAGCAGCACCACTGAGGAAAGTGCCACATTCAGTGGCAGAGGAGGCGGGCAGGGGCTCCAGAAACTAGCAACTGAACTGTTCTGCATGGAAAAAGCTCTCCCCCCGACCTTTATTAAATACATAAAAAGGCACGGGAGCTGGACTCAAAGATTGGTGCAAAGATTCTCCTGGCAGATGATAGTTCACAAGAACGGGGAAGAGCTCTTACTGTACTATTGTTGTATCATGTGGCTGCACTAGAAATAGTTGCTGATCTGACAACTCACACTGTAGCAAGGTTAAAAATTGCAGCAAGGTTTAAAAATAGTAAGCTGCATTAGGTTATTGGGGGGCTAGTGTACAACTGATGTTTAAGGGTTCACAGCAAAGTTAAAGTTTGAAGGCCGTAAGAGGTTTAAGTGTTCATAGCAAGGCTACACTGCAAGAGGCTATTGGGGGGCTGAAAAATTGATGTTTAAGTGTTCACAGCAAGGTTAAAGTTTGAAAGCTGTAAGAGGTTTAAGTGTTCACAGCAAGGCTAAAGTTTGTGAGCCGTAAGAGGTAAATAGGGGTTTATTGGAATTTGGGGTTTACTGAAAATTGTGGTTTATGTTTCACATGGTTGAAGGTCATAGGCAATAGCTGATTGATGTTTTTACAGCACCCACAAGATTTGAAGCCCCTGGAGATGACTGGATTGCTGTAGGAAATTATTTTACCATGAAACTGGTCTTTCCAAGTTTATTGTTGATCAGTTTAAAAACCATTACAACATCTAAAAATTAAATATAAACACAGTACATTTCTCAAACATATAAATATTCGAGCAATTAAATACCGGTCATCAAACAGCAATAGATATCAGCCTACAACCAGAATTAGGCCAATGACATGTCATAGCATCCATTTGGAATTGTTTCAGTATTGCGCTAAACTGGTTCAATACATTTGCTGTATAAAATTCCCACATCATAATCTATGATTAAAATGCATTCACATTCAAAGGGTACAATGGCTGCCATTATGTTAAACCAATTTACTATATTATCTATATGTATCCAATCTTTAGAAAATCAATGAATACACTATAAGATATCTTATTGTCTCATAATAGTGTGCCAATGAACTGTAAGGGCCATGAAAGCAGCAGCGTTCCTTAATAAGAGTCCTGCTGTTTAAGCTTTTTAAGGAGAAAAATTAAATAGGCAGCATATGCTAATGCAGATCTGCAAACCGACACCTCCAGAAAGTTTCAGGAAAATAACCAGTGTATTGCCTAACTTATATATAAATATAAAATTTGCTGTTGTATAAGGAGTTCAAACCTCAGCATATCAATAATAATCAGTAAATAACTGACTCCATGCATAGCTGAAGTTCATTAATTTGCAGGTGATAAAAGTTCCATTAAGCTCCATTAATACCACAGAGTTCGTCAGACCACAGACAAAGCTTAATTGACTCCTTTTATAATCAGAAGTCCATAATTCTTGATTTTTAACATAAGCAGAATTAGACAAGGAATATAAAGTTCCCTTCATGTTTTTATAATCCCCAAATGTCTCACAGAGGACTTTAGCATAAAATCAGTTGAAATACTGTATTTAAACACCGCTTGGTAATTCAGTCTGGAGGCTTAGCCCCAGCAGTCACTGACAGTTATTACTACTGCTTTACCTCTTATCGGCCTTCATACGAAGCCATCCAATTTAATATTAGGCTCCAACATTAGGAATCCCATGGCTTATAACTTATATAGCAATAAAAGAACTCTCTGCATGTCTCTAAGCCGTTAAAGGTTAATGTAATGTAATAGATCATCTCAATAATATTCTAAAAGCATATGTATAAATTTATCAGTGGGGATGATAGAATTTACCTAAATGCTCCCTTGTCTTGTGCTGGGAGTCCATTTGGATTGAATTTTAATTGCACATTGGTCAAAATGGGCGCACAAAAGGTCCAGCCCTCTATAATTTTGGTACAAGTAGTAAAAATAAAAACAAAACAGTACCTCTTATGTAGAAGGCCTTGAAAACAGACCCTGCAATCAGATGTATATTTTAATCCCATCGCAGATTCTCAGTAACTGGTTATATCCAAATCTGTAAGCCGACAGTTTGATTCTTCACCAGTTCTCCACCAACTTTTCTGAGGGATCTTTCAAACTCCAAACCAAGGGGGCAGTCCATGGAAAAACCTCTCAGCTCTCCTTCTCTATCCAAGGTACTCCTTCAGAAGTCCCTTATCTTCATTCTCCAGAGGTAATTCTGACTATGCCACATATATTTTGGCACAACAGGCTCACTCTGCTGCTTCCTGAGTAACAATGGCATATATTTAGGCTCTATAAATTAAAATAGCATGTGTTTCATTCATTAAAACTTGGTCAAAACTTTTAAAAATTCAGTAAGCGAGGAGCAAAAAGCGGGGCTGCGGGAAGCGGAGCAGCACTGCAGCCATCTTGCCGCTCTGCCCCCTTCCTTTATTTACTGCATCTGGAATTGGTCTTAGAACCAGTCTGATTGGCTAGGCAGACCTTGAGGTGTTAACTAAGGAACTGAGAGGCAACATATCAGGGAACATGGTGTACGAGGGGCACAGGGGACAGGGGTGGGATCGGATCAGGTGGGGATACATTGGCAGGTGGTGGAATGGTCAGTGGAGGGGACCACATCAGGGGCAGGGGCAAAATAAGGGGGGAGGGGGACAGGGCAGAAGGGAAACTGGTAGGGGAAGGATCGTGGGGTGTATCAACTGTGGATCAGCAGTGTTCATGAGCACCTTGTGGAGGTTGGGGGAGTGCCCAGTTTGTCGGAGGCTAGAAACTGAGTTGGCAAGGAGGGATATGGGAAAAAAACTGCTGGAATTTTTCAGGAGGAGGGTAGGAGACCTGAGGACAGAAGGATGAAGGGGGAGGGAGAGAGTAGGTCACCCTGGGAGGAGAGGGTACCAGGATAGGAGGCAGGGGTACAGTGGAAAAGAGTGCAACTGAAAGGGGGGGATAGATACACATCAGGCTCAAATAGGTATTGGATCTTCGCAGAGATGATGGAACAGGAGGAGAAAGTTGTAGGGAATATGGAGTGGGAATGTGGTGGGAGGTCCATGGCCGGAGGGGGCCTTGACACGAGAGTACGGGAGGAGAGGAACAGAGGAAGAACCCTGGAACTAAGTAAGAAAAATGTGGGGAGACCTAGGGAAACAGGAAAGGGTGGCATACTGGACAAGGCCAAGGAAGAAGGGAGGGTCCATCTAGGCACAGAGGGAGCACAGGGTAGTCAAGAGGGAGAGAAAAGCAGCAAACAGGGAGGGAGGGAGGAGGATACGTATGCCACAAGGGAAGAGTGGGAGTCGCATGTTAGGGGGAGGTATGCTGAGAGACTGGGGGCTGGAGGGTTGGTGGGAAATGGGGAAGTGAGCAGGGTAAGAATAAGAGAAGAGAAGACACTGGGGACACTGTGGCTGAGGTGGAATCAGAGGGGATGCAGGGAGGGGAAGGTGTGAGAAATAGGTGAAGGAAAGGACAAGGAGGTTGAGGGGGTATGTGGTAAGGACAAGGGGCCAGGAGAGGGAAGAAGAATCAGTGTAGGGGGCCGGGGGGGGAATGCTACACCGGGGTGAATAGACAACACAAGGATGATTAGGGAAAGGAGAGTAATGCCACAGATAAACAAGAATGAGGAGGGGGTCAAGGTGCTACTGGTGGGCAACTCAGTCCTAAAGAGGGTCCAGTGAGGTGGCAGGAAAAGAGGGATATGAGTTGAATGCTTGCCTGGGATGACTTTATCGGAGGTTGTGCACCATATTCCCTCTTGGGGTTGGGGACCAGGACAGGAATTCACATCTTGTGTTCCACCTGGGGACTAACGACCTGGCAGGTAATAGTCTCATGGAGGTGCAAGCAAGATTTAGGGCCCTAGCTAGATTCTGTGGAAGGTTGAACTTCAGATCTCTAACCTTCTCACAGGTTTTGCAAGTACAGAGAGCTAATACCAAGAGGAAGCAAAGTATATGGGAGTTTAACAGCTGGCTAGTGGAATGGTGTGTGTGGTGGATGAGCTGTGGTGGTTCGTACCCCTGTTGTTTAGGGTGATGCCAGATAAATCTGGAAGGAGAGGCTGGAGGCGTGCTCTAGAGCCAAGATGCAAGATTTATTAGCAATAGCTGGAGAACACAGAAAAGACTTAGCATTCACTATCACTATCACACACAAGAAAGAATGAATAAGATTACTGGGACCACAAACTGGCCCCACTAATGACATACAAAAGTCCAGGTTATTCAAGTCCTAAGGATGTAGCAATCCTTTGCACCAAGCTTGGGTTTCTAGTATTTTGGTCGGCCGACCGCTGAGTGTGAACCTAAGGAAGCGCTTCCTATACAGGCCATAAAATGGGGCATCCCCCAGTGAACCAGAAACAGAGTAAAGCACTGTAGGCCTCCTGGCCCTGGAAAGAAGGTGACTCCTGGTGTCACTGAGACCACGTCGAAAGGGAAGCGCCTGGTTGAGGATGGGTGTTGATGCCCGGTTGTGGATGAAGAGAACCCTTATCTGGAGTTGTCAGCTGCAGTGACCTCAGGCAGGAGGGCAAGTGATATCCAGTCGAGGAAAGGGTGCTGGTTGCGATGATCTGCTGGACAACCTCTAGGTAGGTCCCCACGGAACCCTTACCACCTCACCCCTGCAGCTTCAGAATCCGGCAATCTTTGGTGTGACCTCTTGATGCATCACTGGAACACAAGTCACCTATGGACAGTACAATCACAAGCGTGGCAACCCTCGGTGTGGCCTCTTGCGTGGGCCACCGGTACTTATGCCACCTTGGGGGATGAGGCACAGAGCCTGACAATCCTCGGCGAGGCCTTGGTATAGGCCACCGGTACTATTGCCACCTTGGGACAATGTCTATGTGGGAGAATGGGCAGTGTGACTCCGAATTCGGCAGATGACTGAAGTCCCTCAAGCTAGAGCCGGGGTGGCCCCTAACCTGACTCACTTTGGTGGGCCTTGGCTACCAGCTGGCTACCACTTATGACCGGCAACTCGAACCTGGGGTGTCGTGGTGAAAACTTGGAGTTGGTGGAGGTCGGTGTCGGTGGGTGCAGTGATACTGGGCTTCTTGGGGACCCTCCCTGAGTCGAGGAAGAGGCACCGGAGGAATCCTAGATGAGGTGTGAGGTGTGTGCAGGAGCCCCTGGAGTTCATCAAGGATTTCTGTACCCTGGAGAATGCACAACCACAAAGGAGAGATACAGCCTCTTCTCCTGGAGACTGCTGCATAAAAGGTTCACTGGGTCTGTTTCCCGGCCAAATAAACTGACTCGCCGCACTGGGGGATCCTACTAGACTGCAAATTTCTGCAGAAAACCGACCGAGGCTGCTACTGGAGATCTTCTGGAGGGAGTTACACTGAAGGGACCGAGGCAATTCACTTCAACCTCTTAACAGGGAAGCCGACATCCATTGCCTTTCTGTCCTTCACCCTCCCTGGTCAAATTCTTTCTCCTGTCTCCAGCCTGGGCAGAGCCTCCTCTAGGCTGGGGTGGTCTTGGCTACCTGCCAGGGGATTGACTCCATCATCCAGAGGTCAGCCTCCTGAGGCTGGGTCAGTGGCTTAAAAAAAAGTCTCCAAATTTGAATCTACTCTGGCCACAGGGATTGGCTGTGAGGGCTCAGCCTGGCTTCTTTCTCCCCTGTGGGACAGGAATGTGGCCCAACTGGTTTGGCTTTGGCTGACTAGGTGTCAGTCTTGAACAGCGGGGAAGGAAGAACAAAGGACAAAAAAAAATGGTTTTCTTTTAAAACCCTGAATTTAGACTGCTAGAACTGTGTGCTGGAGAGGGGCATGTTCTTTGTTTCATAGGGTCCCCTTTTTCCAAGGTTTCCCATTAAGCTGCCAGGGTTCCCATAACTGTCTGACCCCTCATGCCTCTGAGGATCCCCTATTTTCTGTGATGCCCCTAAGTCCACTATTTTCTGTGATGCCCCCAATTTCACTGGGGCACTACATGTGTGCAGATGGAGTATAGGATGATAGGGGACTGGGGGGGGCAACATGGGAGGATGAAAGCCTGTTTTCTGCAGACAGGTTACATCTCAACAGAGGGGCAGCCATCCTGAAGTGTTGGCTCGGGAGATTTTCAAAAAGAATTTAAGTTAGTTTAAACTGGGGGGCTGGACATAAATCCACACCGTACCAAGAGCAGTCAGGAAACCCTGGATCCCCGGGAAAGACTGGTGCATGAGGTGCATCCATATGGGGGGGGGACAAGGGAGGGGTTAAGTTGGTGGAAAGGGATGGTAGTGAACGCCAGGAGCCTGGTGTATAAGATGGAGGAACTGATGGCCATCATCGAGCATGACAAGTTAGACATCATAGCAGTAACTGATACTTGGTGGATGCACCTCCACACATGGGAGACAGCTATACCAGGCTTCAGGCTGTTTAGGAGAGACAGGAAGGACAGGAAGGGGGGTAGCCATTTATGTCAAAGAGGATATACAGGTGTTCGAGGGACAGGAGGGTGAAGGGAATTTGGAACATCTATGGGTGAAGCTATGCAGGTGGGTATGAGAATACCTGAGATTGGC
Source organism: Neoceratodus forsteri (assembly GCA_016271365.2). Lineage (NCBI taxonomy): Eukaryota > Metazoa > Chordata > Ceratodontiformes > Ceratodontidae > Neoceratodus > Neoceratodus forsteri. The sequence goes on along the minus strand of CM028137.1, from coordinate 722,880,529 downwards.
AGTCATATATAGACCACCATCGCAGGGAGAAGATCCGGACAGGGTGATGCTGCAGGATATTGAGAGGATGGCTCTCAAGGAGGATACACTACTGGTAAGTGACCTCAACTTACCAGATGTGGACTGGACCATCCCCAAGGCAGCTTCAGTAAGAAGTAGGGAGACAGTGGACAGGCTAAGTGGGGTGTTCCTGAAACAACTGGCTGTGGAGCCTACCGGGGGAGGGGCAACCTGCTAGATGTGTTCTTGATGAATGGGGAGAATGTGGAGGAGGTGGTGGTAGGGAAAAAACTAGGGAAAAATGACCACAGGACTGTTGGGTGCAAGGTGAGGGCGGGGAGGACGGGTACCCGAACCAGCACAATGGTGCTGGACTTTAGACAGGCAGACTTCAACAAATTAAGAAGGCTGGTGAGGTAGGCATTGAAATGATTAGGGGATATAAGGGATGCAGACGAACTATGGGTAGCTATCAGGAACCAGATCCGGGAGGCCACATAGGCATCCATCAAAAGTGTCAGGAAAGGGACTAGAAGAAGGAAATCGCTTTGGTTCAGTAGGGATGTAGCAAGGGCGGTAGGAGATAGGCGGAGGATGTGAAGGAGATACAAGAGTACTCAAGGGAAGGGGGACAGGGAGGCGAGGTGGCTAGCGGGTAAAATCATTAGAAGGGCTAAGGTGGAAATGGGGGGAAAGAATAGTGAAATAGGCCAGTGGAAGGAAGAAGACATTTTTTAGATATGTGGAGGAGAGGAGGAAGGCCAGACAAGGTATTGAGAAGGCTGAGGGGGAAGGAGGGAGCACTTGGTGGGGGGTCAGGGAAAAGGCAGAAGATCTGAAAAGGTATTTCTGCTCTGTATTTATGGAAGACGGGGGGGTAGAGGGCTGAAGTTGGAAAAGAGGGGGGGGCACAGGGATGGTATCAGATCCCTTTCAGCATGGGGAGAGTTAGGGAGGAACTAACCAGGGTGAAGGTGGACAAGGCCATGGGGCCAGACAGCCTGCATCCAAGGGTGATTTGGGAACTAAGAGAGGAGTTGGCTGCCCCACTAGCGAGACTGTTCAAATTGTCCCTGGACACTGGTAGAGTGCCAGAGGACTGGAAAAAGGCGATGGTGGTTCCAGTTCACAAGCGGGGAAGCAGGGAGTTGAGGAAAAACTACCACCCCATCTGTCTAACTGCAGTGGTGGGGAAGGTCATGGAGGCACTCATTGAGGGAAGGGTAACGAAGTACCTGGAGGTGAACAGTCTGCTGGATGACAGACAGCACAGGTTCACTAGGGGCAAGTCATACCAGTCCAATTTGATTTAATTTTTCGAATGGGTGACACAGGTAGTGGACCAGGGTGGTGTGGTGGACGTGGCCTATCTGGATTTCAGTATGGTCTTTGACACTGTACCCCATAGGAGGCTGGTCAACAAATTGGACAGCATGGGGGTAGGGGCCAAAATAACAGGATGGGTGGAGAACTGGTTGGCAGATAGGAGTCAGAGGGTGGTGGTGAACAGGGCGCACTCAGGGATCGGGAAGGTGAGGAGTGGAGTTCCCCAGGGATCAGTGCTGAGACCCCTCCTGTTCAATATCTATGTTCAGGACATCGCAGAAGGTCTGAAAGGGAGGGTGGCCCTCTTTGCAGATGACACGAAAGTCTGTAATAGTGTTGATTCCCTTGGGGGGTGGAGGACATGAGAAAGGACCAGAGAGTACTGGAGGAGTGGGCAGAGGCCTGGCAGCTAAAATTCAACATCAAGAAGTGTGCTGTTATGCACCTGGGACACAGGAATCAGAGGGCCGAATACATGCTGGGAAGGGAGAGAGTCAGGGTGACAGAGGATTAGAAGGATCTGGGGGTAACAGTCTCCAGTAACCTCAAGGTAGGTAAGCAATGTTCAAGGGAAGGGTGGCAGGGAAGGCATATGGGATGCTGGCAAGCATCGGCAAACGGATCACCAGCAGGTGTAGGAAGGGGCTTGTGCCACTGTATCAAGCCCTGGTGAGGCCACACCTTGAGTACGGGGTTTAGTTTTGACCACCTTACCTGCACAAGGATATAGACTCAATTGAAAGGGTTCAGTGAAGGGCAACCAAGATGGTGCAGGGGATGAAGGGCAAACCGTACAAACAGAGATGCAGGGAGTTGGGGCTGTATACACTGGAGACCAGGAGGGAGAGGGGTGACATGATCGAGACCTTTAAATACATCAAAGGGATGAACAAGAGAGGCATGGGGAAGCTGTTTCAGAGGAGGGAAGGAAACATAACAAGGGGGCATGGACTGAGACTGCAAGGGGGGCTCTTCAGGGGCAATGTGAGAGGTCAGTTTTTCACAGAGAGGGTGGGGGAGAACTGGAATGGGCTTCCGGAGGATGTGGTGAACTTAGAGACCATAGAGGGATTTAAGACCGCTTGGGACAGACACATGGTGCTAAGGGGAAGGGAGTGGTGCCTTAAGTTGCGGTAGGTTGGGATAGTGGGGTAAGAGGCAGACTAGATGGGCCATGAGGTCTTTTTCTGCCATCACCTTCTATGATTCTGTGATAATTGGTATATATTTAGTTTTTTTTAAGCTTTTCATTAAAATAGAGAATTTGCTCTTTAAATTTTGAACAACACATTCTACAACTTAAGGGCTCAATACATTGAAGATTAGCTCAGCTCTGTAGGCAAGGAAATTCTTAATTCCAGCATTCTGTTGACTACAGGCCCATAGTCTGCTATTCTCTTTGAAGGACTGTGTGTTAATAGCCTATTTATCTGCCCATGATAAGGTTCTTGTGAAGCCTAGGATTACTTTCAATAAAATTTGTTGGTATGCTACAGGTCTTCAAAGACTTACACACCATTGTATTCTGTATTGTTCTTTGGATAGTCTACCCTTTGATGATAGAATACAAGGAAATGCAGACGGAGGCAGACAGTGAACTGTATCAGACTAAGCAGAGGGAGGCAGGAAAAGCAGTCAGATGTGCAAAGGCACAAACAGAGAAAAGGATAGCCCAGACAATGAAGGAGAGGGACAAAGCCTTCTTCAGGTACATAAGGGAAAGAAGAAAGGCCAAGGGAAGGATAGTGAGGCTAAGTAAAGGAGGGGACGGAGGGGGACCTGGAAAAAACTGTGATAGTGAACAAATACTTTTCCTCAGTATTCACTAAAGAAGGAAGAGGGACCAAAATTATCCAGCAGACACATACAGGGAAGATAGGTGGACACCAGCCCATTCACAGAAGAGAGAGTCCTAAAGGAACTCTTGAAAACAAAGGTGGATAAGGCAATGGGGCCTGATGGCATACATCCCAGAATACTTAAAAAACTCAGAGAGGTGCTACTGACACCACTGACAGCCCTATTCAATAAATCACTGGAGGAGGGCATAGTACCAGAGGATTGGAGGAGAGCAAACGTGATACCCCTTCACAAAAGTGGAAGCAAGATAGAAGTGTGAAACTATAGACCGGTCAGTTTTACCTTAGTGGTGGGAAAGATGATGGACTCACTGTTAAAGGAAAGGACTGTGGAATATCTAGAAGCCAGTGGGGCACTGGACCCAAGGCAACATGGATTCACAACAGGAAGGTCTTGTCAAACGAATCTGATAGATTTTTTTGACTGTGTGACAAGGGTAGTAGATCAGGAAGGGGTGGTGGACATGGCCTACCTAGATTTTAGCAAGGCATTCGACACAGTCCTACACAAGAGGTTAGTAAACAAGTTGGACAGTCTGGGAGTGGGTCACAAGGTGGTAAACTGGGTCAGAAATTGGCTTAGTAACAGGACACAGAGGGTGGTGGTAAACAGAGTTCAATCTGAAGAAAGGGGAGTAATCAGCAGGGTGCCACAGGGTTCAGTACTGGGGCCAGTCCTCTTTAATGTCTTTATTAGTGACAAGATCTGCAATAGGGCTGACAGACTGGGGGCGGAGGAGGTGTAGAAGATGAGGAAAAACTTAGCCAAGTTGGAGGAGTGGTCAAGAGTGTGTGTGTGGCAGCTCAGATTCAATGGCAAGAAGTGCAAAATCATGCACTTGGGGAACAAAAACCTAGGGGAGAAATACGTGGTGGGAGGAGGGGGAGATACTAACAACAACCAAACTGGAAAGGGACCTGGGTGTAGTCATAACATATGATCTAAAAGTAGCCAAACAATGTGAGAAGGCAGTGAGGAAAGCTGGGGGGATGCTGTGGTACATAGGGAGAGATCACCAGTAGAAAACAAGAGGTGGTGATACCACTGTACAGGCAGTTGGTGAGGCCTCATCTGGAGTACTCATCTCTGAAAAGACATTGACAGGGTGGAGGCAGTCCAGAGAAGGGCAACGAAAATGGTGCAGGGGCTACACCAGAAACCATACAAAGAGAGATTGTGAGAACTCTATATGTATACACTGGAAGAAAGGAGGGAGGAGGGATATGATAGAGGCATTCAAATACCTCACGGGGATCAGTAAAGTTCAAGAGGGCAACATCTTTCAGAAAAGAAGATGTGCAAGAACAAGGGATCACAATATGAGGCTGGAGGGGGGAAATACTTAGGGGCAATGTGAGGAAGTATTTTTTCACAGAGAGGGTAGTGGATGCATGGAACAGCCTCCCTAAGGAGGTTGTGGGGGCTACAACAGTTAGCAAATTCAAGAATGCATGGACAGGCAGAAGGCAACACTAGGGGTGGGAAGGAGGAGGTAGACTGCCGATCAAGTAGGATCTGGAGTTTATATAGTAGGTAGGGAAATGGGCAGACTAAATGGGCCAGGCAGTCCTTATCTGCCATCAAATTCTATGTTTCTATGTAGAATCAAGTTCCGTTCAGCAGCTTTGCTACAGAACTCTCTCCCTGGTCAAGCACCAGAAAGTCCAACCACCCTTTTTCTCAGAAATTGCTGTTTATCCCATACTCGTTCTCAAGACAGGTTTACCGTTATGATTCCTTTGTTTAAAACCTTCTTAGGACAAAAGGTTTTTCGCCTATCATGCTTTGTCTTATTTAATCACCCGCCTTGGGCTGTTTTGTGCTGTGTGAAGCTGACAAGTTTCAAGGGCAAATAAGATGATTATTTAAAAGACAATATTGCTTGTCATTGCTATGATTAATTTTGTATGCTGTTTTTCTTGTAACTTGTTGTGTGTGTTATTTAAAGTGTTGGTCTATTGTTATATATGTGTATATGTGTATATGTGCTGGTTGTTGTGAAAACAGGCTGTTGTTCATTAACTAAGCAGGGTAAAAAATAAAAATGAAATGTACATGCACATATAGACTCTGGGAGCTCACAGAGCTTAGGTACCTGTTATTTTATATATTTGCCTCACACTTTCTGGCCCTTCCAGACCCCTCTTCCTGCCTCCTCCCTCCATCCCGTAAGACCTAACCTAGTTTTGTATTGCATTTACTTGCTCCTGGGTTATCATTGTGTATGGTTATTACTGTACTGTGTCATAAACCTTGGTTATTGGGGGTATAGGGCATCAGGTGCCCTTTCACTGGGAGCAGATATTTTTCAGAAAGCACCCTGGAAGCACAGCATTGTGTTACATTCAGTTCCATAAACTATATCAGAACTAAGGCATCATTCTTATTTTTATTTATTTAAACATACCAGGTAATCACATGAAGGCCTAAAGACCCAGCCATTTCTAGTCTCTACTCAGCTGCATCACACACCTGTGGGTGATAGTGGTTACATTATGATCTGGGTAAACAGCCGAAAGAGGAAATTAAATATTGCTTAGGCCAGTTTTTTATGGGTGTATTGTCACCAACACTGATGACTCAGCATTGTTTTCATGCCAAATGAGTAATTTGAATCTACAGCAAGTCCTGATTTGACTTTAGTGTTAAAATACCAATGCAGGAAACTGTCTTGTCTTGCTGGAGCTGTGCAGTCTGATCTGCAGCAGAATTGCTTCTCTTTTATAAAAGAAGGAACTCAGTTGTTGAAAAGAAACTCAGTTGTTAAGTCTTTGTTAAACTATAATATAACTATATATATATAACTATAACTATCACCATTGGTACTATGAATGACATTGTATCCTTACTGTATACTAGCTACCTACTATTCGAGTATTGTATGTAAACTGTTTGTTATTGCTGTCATTGTCACTGTTTGACGTGGAACCTTTGTAAAAGAGCTCTGAGCTCAAAGGTATGATCCGAATCTCTAAATAAATAAATAAAATAAAAATAAATAATAATCTGCTTTCATTTGCTTATTCTATATTTTACAATTATTTTGCAGGTAAGTAATTCAGTACTGGAATATTGCATTTTTATTTCATGAAAGCAATTTAGAAATGAAATGTAGCAAACAGCATCATAAAGACATATGGGGAGTGTCTTGGGAATGTTCGGGCATTGTTTAGGTTTCAGATGCTTGCTGCATTGTCAAAACTTTTTTTTTCATAACTGCAGAGCAAACTTGGTTTGCAAGTTGCAGTTGATATTATCTGTGAGGTATGTGAGAGATATGTGAGAGAGCACACATCATGGGGCAGACCTGGGGTTGGATTTAATTTTTAACCAGCAAAATTTAGCTCTGGAGCAAAAGTTCAGCCATGACAACATGTGCACAAAGTAGGTGATTTGATGCCTTTTATTGGGGCAACAAAAAGTTTCATTACATAAACTTTTGTGCTCTGCAGAGTTCTCCTTTGGCAGGTGGTGGAGCCTAAGGAAGGGCTTTGTGTAGGCCTAAAAGTTTGTTCACCGAAACTTTTTTGTCAGTGCAAAAAAGGTAACAAAACACCTGCTTGATCCATCTGTTTGTTCAAGGACCAATATAGCAACTGTACAATCATTTTTGTATAACATTTTACTGTAGCCTTATTGTACACTAAAGGTGGTATTTACACGTATTTGACAACATTTTCAGATGACAGACCATTTTTAAAGTCTACCATCTGTGGCAGTAATTTATCATTTGCTGGAAAATGTTCCCTATATGTTGCTGTAACAAAACAGCGGTGGCTGGCCCGGTGGCACTGAGGGCTGAGGTGCTGGATGCCTTACCTCACCCTGTGCTGGTGACCTGGTTTCAGGAATGGACTCGGGTGCTGGGGGTCAGCAGGGGGGAGGAGAGGATTGAGTGCCCAGAGGACTGCTCTCCTCCCTGGGGTGGGTTGCAGGAAAGCATCGCTCGGCAGTGACCCTCAGTGGAGACTAAACTGCATGAGTGGGGCAATGGGGAACTACAGGAAACTGCTAAACAGCCCCAGAATCTGCCGGATGATTGCTGCCAGTCTCTGATGCCACCGAAGCCCTCAAGGGAGCCACGTCCACCTCAGCAGCACTCCAGGGCCAAATAGAGAGTGCGCTGGCAACCCTTTCCAGTGCCTTCCCTCTCAGAAGAGAGGGACATACCGGGCAAAGGGTTACACCAGGTTTGCCTTGGGGATGGCTGCAATGTGATGACGAAAGGTTCAAATGAGGGTAGTGGGAGGTAAGTCAGGACTATGGTGGCCTGAAGGAGTAGTGGGTACTGGGGGACTAAACAAATCTGGAAAAAAAAACAGTGGTAAATACTTCAGTTCCATCCAAGCTGTCTGCTTGTGATATGCCCAGTATCTTGATGATGAGGAAATGTGCTTACTGGGATGATGACCTGGGTTTGCATCTCTAACCAGGGGAGTCTTGATTTGAATGCCAGTGGTAGTGTTGAGTGTCTGTTTCGCTTGCCTTCTGACTTGGGGAGGGTGGGTTGCTACTGCCTGATACTTGACTGCCCCCTGGTGGCCAGGAGGGAGTCAAAAGCTCAGGAATACACACTTTTGTGATGAGGGTGGAAATGCAGCCACCAACAGGATATTGATGCACGATGCGATGGCATTCTGTGTCTAATCCTGTCCCAGCAATACCAACTGGAGTGTAGTGGGTTGGCTTGACTCCAGCAAATTTCTAGGTGGAAGATAGTTTTCCTGCTCATGCTGCACCCCATTGAGTGGAGATGAGATTTCCAGAGGGGAACTCAGCCCTAGGCAAAACAAGCTAGTAGTCAGGTGGATGACAGCACTACACTTATTCCTTCTAATTTCGGTGCCTGATCTTTATGGGTCCACCTCCCTCCCTCCCCTTCATGGATGGGGATTGGCAGTGAGTAGTTGAAGGCCAGTAGCAACCCCTCAAGATGTTGTAGGAATTTGGGCTTGTGGATGGTCAGAGAGAGAGAGAGAGAGAGTCTAGTCAAACAGGAGAGGAAGAAATGCACAAAATAATAAGCAGAAATCACCTTTTCTTGCAATAGAAAAAATGGCAGCAGTAAAAGTTGTGAAAGTTATGAAACTTTTTGTGAATTTACAACCTGTAGTTGGATTTATTTATTTATTGAATTTTGATGACTGGGTAGGCCCACTGGGCCCCGGAGGTCCCTTTTCCAGGGGCGACCCAGGAGTTACAGGCAATACATGGTAAACAGTCATACAGATACAGATAGTATGGCATGCAACAGTCTACATGGATATATTGGAGTAAAGACGTCTTACATATCAGGTAGCAATTCTATTATTCGGGTCACAGTGTAGGGGAGTCATTGATTTAGCTGGGTCTCTAGTTACCATCCTTGGAAATTCAAGGGAGGGAGAACCACTAATCATGTTAGTGCTGCCAGGATTTAACTGGCCTTTTAAATTCTATCACTCAGTCTGTGTTTAGTATATTGCTTTGGAGGGGTAGAGGGTAAGGTACCTGAGAGTTGGTGACAGCCTCGGCTGTTTTTTTCTCCTTTGTTTTAAACCCTTTATTTTAAGATTTGTTTTGCGAAATACAGATACATATGCATTTCATTTGGATACTACCACAGACAATGAAAAACACAATGAATGAGTAGAGCCCTGCACCCAGAATATTCCTAGGCGAAATAAACATTAGCACATGGTATTGCACTTAAACAGTAAATCATTTTTTATTATGTAAATCAGACCAGTACATTTCAGCTCAAAATGATTTCCCCAGCACCCAGAATGGCCACCATACCCTAAAGTACTAAAAAGGTGTCCCTACAACAGAAACAGAATAGGCAAAAAATGTTTATTTATTTTATTTTGGAAAACCTTTGAGCCATAGACTCATTTACAAAGGTACCTTGTCACAGTAAGACAAACCAAAATACACAGTATAGCAGTACAACACATACGTATAACAGTAAATTAAGACATAGATACAAACAAGCTGGTACAGGTAGGATGGATGCAAACAATACCAGAGTTATGTTGTCCTTAGCATTAGTAATAAGCTTTATCATAAGTATTGAGTACGGCTTTGACTAGCGGCAGTTACAGCATCGGGTGTTAATAAGGTGGATTACGTAAGGAAGTTTTGAAATACGATATAGTTGGAGCCTCGGAGATGGAGGGGGCAGTGTGTTGAACCAGGAGGGGCCCTAAAGCTGAAGGCTCTTTGGCCGTGAGAGGTCCTAGCTCTAGGGATAACAAGAGATTTTCCCAGAGGTCCAGTATGAACTAGTGGGACAGGCGTAGTATGGTGGTGGTCAATCCTGGTGGGGAAAGCCCAAGGAGGGTCTTTTGTAAGGGTACAGGTAAGATATTTGAGCTGCATCGAGATCAAGTACCAGCGCTTAGCATACAGTAGACAGGTGTGTGTCATCCTAGGTGCTCCAGTAATTAACTGGCAGGCCTTATTCAGAGTAGTACGAATTTTATGGAGTGCGGTCTGATCAGCAGCACCATACACCGCAGTCCATAGTCCACTAGGGATAAGATAGAGGAGGTGACTGAGCTCAAGAGCCTCCGGGGAGGCAGTGTTTATACCACTGTAAGATGCCCAATCGGATATTAGTGGCAGTGGCTAGGGCAGCTATGTGTCCATGGAAGGAGAGGGAGGGGTCAAAATGGATCCCTAGGTATTTATAGGAGCAAACTTGTTCGAGTGGGAATGAGGACCCAGAGTGAATGAGGAGTTTGAAGTTGCAGGACTTGTTTTGGGGATGAGAGAAGAACATGGTTTTGTTTTTAGATTTATCACCAATCTATGTTCCTTGAACCAGCCCCTCGGCTTCAGTGAAGGACTTCTGCAGCGAGTCCTGGAGGGCAACAGGGTTACGACTTGAGGCAAAGATGACTGCATCATCAGTGTACAATAGAATGTTCCCGAGCAAGGCGTGGAAGGGTGTTAAGGTAAAGGGAGAATAGAAGGGCCCAGAATGGAGCCCTGGGGAACCCAGAAAAGATAGGACAGATGTCTGAGTAGGTCCCATTAATTTTTACACACTGTGGCGGTCAGACAGATAACTGGTGCACCAGGAGTTAGGCCCAGCAGCAAAACCAGAGAGACTAGGGGCATCAAGAAGGAGGGTGGGAGACAGTGTCGAAAGCTTTCGAGAGGTCAATGAAGACAGCACCAGCCAGAGAACCAGTGTCTAAGGAGGTGGGAAAGTTGGAGAACTCTAGGAGGGCTGTGTTGGTACTGTGGCCCTTCGGAAGCCATGCTGCTCAGGACAAAGGACATTGTAGGTGGAGAGGTAGTCAGAGATTTGAGAGGCCACCACTTTTTCCAAGGCCTTGGAGAGAGGAGAGAGAATGGAGATCGGTCGATAGTTTCCAGCCACAGTCCTATCACCACCTTTAAAGATAGGGGTGACAGTGGCGACTTTCCAGGCAGTTGTAACCTTCCCCAGGCAAAGAGAGTGGTTGATGAGGCATGTGATCGGGGTAAGGACTGTGTCTAAGACCAGCCGTAGGATACACGGATCCAGGGTGTCACTGCCTGTACTATTACTCTTGAGGGCAGTGACAAGGTCACGGCCTAAGTTCTTAGGCAGAAACACGTGGAGGAGAAAATAAGTGAGAAAGATTTATGACAGGTGCTGGGGAGGAGGTCAAAAAATTTGTAGGAGGATAGGGCTAAGGTCAGTGAATGAGGTGTTGAGGTGGTTGGCTATGAGGGCTGGGTCTGAGGAGATCACACCATTAATGTTGATCTGGGTGGGTGGGGAGTGTGCACTCCCATTTAACTGTTTAATGTTATCCCAGAAGGTTCTGGGATTCCCCATGAGCAGTGAGTGAGGACCGATAGTGCTCAGACTTGGCCTTTCTGATGGCCCGAGTGCACTTGTTTCGGGCGGCAGCATATAACCGCCTGTCATTGGGCCGGCCAGTCTCAATGGCACGGTGCCATATGTTGTCCCTATGTTTGAGCTGGTGGATCAAAGCTGGGGTAACCCAGGGGGCATTCTTCCTTTTAGAACGGCGGGTCAACACTGGGGCAGAGATATCACAGGCATTATTAAAAGTTTGGGTAAAGAAGGAGAGAGCTGTATCGATGTCAGGAGTTGCCAGTATAGGAGACCAGTCAATTTGGGAAAGAAGTTCCTTAAGTTTTATCAGTCCACCAGGTATTAGACGCCGTCGGCATGTGGACTGTGCTATGGGTTTGGGGACTGAGGTTGACCAGTGGAATAGAATGGGGGAGTGATCGCTGAGAGAGTCTGGGAGGACTTGTACATTGGGGATCTGATTAGGGCGGTTGGTGAGTACCACATCAAGCAGGGTACTGGAGCCTCTCTTGGGGTTAGTCCTGGTAGGGTGGGTAACTAGTTGCGTTAGGTCTATTGCAGAAAAGGAGTCTCGGGTAGAGGAGGAGGAGGGGCTGAGCCAGTTGACATTTAAGTCACCTACCAGAATTTGATCAGCGGAAGGAGGTAGAGAGGTAAGGTATTCTGTAAGAGAGGCAATGGCCTGCGTTTGGTCCCTGGGGGGCACGTATGCAGTAGTCAGAGTTAGTGAGGGTGTATGAAGATTTTTAAGGTGCAACAAAGGGGAAAGGTAATTGACCCCATTCAGCCAGAACCCAGGTCAACCAATGCTTGATCCATAGCCCCAGCTGTTTTGATAATAGCCTAATTTGTCTCTTCCTGGATATCATATTTTCAGGAACTCTACTACTTTTGTAATTTCTGTAAGCCACTGGTCAAACGATGGGCAAGCTGCCTGTCTCCAGTGAAGTAATAGCTGCCACTGTGCCTCACTTGAAAGGGTATCAATTTACCATGTATCTATTTATGTTTGTGAAGCAGGGATATATCCTCTAATGTACAGAGTAGAGGAGACATTGGGATGCGAATGCTGAGACAGAGAGAGAGAGAGAGAGAGAGAGAGAGAGAGAAAGCAGCCAAAGCTTCCTTAAATCAAGGAGGTTATTTTCTAGACTACACTGAATTGAAATATTACTTTTTGGACCTGTGTAAGTAACTAGTATTGATTCTGTTTTTGGGGTTGACTTTTCTTAGTTTAACTTTAATTTGCCAGGGAGGAACTGTAGCTGGGTGATATTTGCAGTCATTTGTGACTAGACCTGTTACTTAACCTCTGTGAAATGGGTGTCTGAAAGGAAGGAAGGCACTCCCCGGGGTGGAGGGTCAGAGTTGTAGTGATTGTTTCTGGACGGCATAGGTTTACTCCACCTACCCTACCCTCACCCCACCCGCCCAAGCGCATAAGTTCCTTTATAGCAGGGGTTCTGACATCACTTCCTCAAAACTGCTAACAACATATACCTGTTCAGATCCCTAAAGGCACAGCACACTGAATAGGGGGTAAAGACACACTCACAAGCTTGCACACACTAAAACAAGAGCAAAAAAAAAAGAAAAGCATCTGTAATAGAAAGGGACACAGACATGTGGGGAGTGGTGCAATGCACTGGCTGTGGAGCAGCAGTCTTCCGGGAGACATTCTGGAGACTGCGTTGCTGCCCTATTTGCAGGCACCTCTCTTTTCAGAGGGAGGAAGTTGTTCATCCTTATGCTGACCTGGCAAGTATTCGGGAAACCTGCTCCCCCACCCAGGGACCACCCAGGCCATCACCACTACCTCAGAGGTTGCCAAGAAAGAGGAGTAGTTGGACCACAGTGGGCTCAGAGAGGATTAGGGTTGTGGAACAGAGGCGCATGCCTCCAGTTGTGCCTCTCCACAATTTATTCGCCACTCTGGCGGAGCATGGTTCCTCTATGGAGGCACCCGCAGTGGAGACCAAGGAGGATGCTGGGAACCTCCACAATGGAGACCCACAGGAGGGTGGCACAGGACCCCACAGGGGAAGAAAACAACTCCTGGTGGGGGACTCAATTGTTAGGGGTGGTAGAACTGGAGGAGGGATGGGAAAGGGAGGTAAGGTGCCAGCCAGACACTGTGGCTTGGAGGGACAGGAAACAAATCCTTAGGATCGTGGGAGCAGCTGCAAGGGGGAGTGAGCTGGATGTCATTATCTTCCTAGGGACAAATGACCTGTCTGAGAATGGGATCAGAGCAGTGCAACAGGAGTTTGTGGAGTTGGGGAGGGGCCTTAGACAAGTAGTACACATGGTAACTTTCTCAGAAGTGCTACCTGTCTATGGCATGGTGAGGCTTGGGTACTCTGCACCATGGGATTCAATGACTGGTTGAAAAACTGGTGCAGAGTTCAGGGATTTGGCTTTGTTGGGGACTGGGGCTCCACCTGGAGGCATGCAGGCATATAATAATAATAACATTTATTTATATGGTGCCTCATCTATAGCCAAGGCGCCTCAAATTTTAAAACAGCAATAACAATATAAAATATGACAGACATCAATAAAATGAACATCAAAATATCAATACACTAAAACAGGAGGCTCAGTTGCTAAATGCTTGATGCCATAAATACATTTTTAAGGATTGCTTAAATCCCTCCTCAGTTGTGCGTTCCCATAGCCTACGGGGTAGAGAATCCAAAAGGGTAGCAGCTGCATGCACAAAAGCTCTCACCCCAGAAGATTTTAAACATACCCTTGGAATCTCTAGCAACCCCTTGTCGGCCGAGCGGAGTGACCATTCAGGGCAGTAGGGGACCAGGAGCTCTTTCACGTAATCCCGACCCAGTCCTTGTAGGGTTTTAAAAGTCGGTGAGCTGACTTTAAAGTTGATCCGCCACTGTACTGGCAGCCAGTGCAGTTTGCGCGGAACTGGCAAAATATGACAGGATCGAGCAGATCCCGACAAAAGCCGGGCCGCTGCGTTCTGCACTAGCTGCAGGCAGTGGATTTCTTCCCCAGGAAGCCCTAGGTAAAGGGAGTTGCAATAATCTAAGCACGAGGACACAAAGGTATGGATCAGTGTAGGAAGGTCGTCAGACGGAACCAGATGCCTAATCCTGGTGATATTCCTGAGATGGTAAAAGGAAGTTTTGATGACAGCCAACACCTGCGAATGCAGGGTCAGACCTGGGCAAATACCCCCAGGTTATGCACCTGTTCAGAGGTCGGGAGTGGCATGCACGAAAAAAATTCGAGGTGAACCAACCTAACCCCTATCCGGTGACCCGGATCCACAACTGGCATCTCAGTTTTTTCGAGTTCAACTTCAGCCAACTGGAATCCATCCACGCCTGGATTTCTTTCAGACAGTTATTAAAGACCGAGACAGCTCCAACCTGGTCTGGTGCAAAAGAAAGGTAGAGCTGGGTATCATCAGCATAGCAGTGAAACCTCAGCCCATACCTTCTTACAATGTCTCCAAGGGGTTGCATGTACACCACAAACAACATGGGTGAAAGTACAGAGCCCTGAGATACCCCACACAGAGAAGTAGGGCCTGAAGAAAAAACCCAGACACCACTCTCTGTGTTCTCCCCATGAGAAACAATGTAAACCACCTGAGAACTGTTCCAACAGTCCACAGATGTACCTCAGATGATCCAGCAACACCCCTTGGTCCACGGTATCAAATGCCGATGAGAGATCCAAAAGGACCAAGATGGAACAGTTCTTCCGATCTCTAGCCATCAGGAGATCATTGAGCACCCAAACCAGCACTGTTTCTGTACTGTGTCTCTTATGAAAACCAGACTGGAGTGGTTCATAGCTGTCATAGATGGTCAATTAGTCTTCCCTAAAAAAGGAAGGTTCGAGATAGGTCTGTAGTTTGCATGGCAGTCTGGGTCCAAAGTAGCTTTCTTCAAGAGAGGTGTCACCACCGCCTTTTTCACAGAGCTAGAAAACTCTCCAGACTCCAAGGAGCACCAGACTATCCACGTTAGGACCGGACCAATGACATTGATACAACCCAAAGTTAAGGAAGTTAGTCCAGGGTCCAAACTACAGCACGTAGGGTGCACACCCTGGATAATCCGCATGACATCTATGAACTCCAGACGGCTAAAGGTACTCCAAGAAAATCGAGGTGCAGTGACCTTGCCCTGATCAAAAGCAATGCCCATAGAGTGTGCTGGCTGGAGTACCACCCTGATGTCGGCTACTTTATTAGCAAAGAATCAAGCAATTTCATCGCACTCTAATTGCGAAAAGGCTTTCCGGACCTGTAGACATGCTGGGTTGCAGAGTCTGTCCACAGTATGGAAAAGCTGAGCTGGCCGATTCTGAGCAGCTGCAATCTACCTGGACAGGAACTCTGCCTTCTTATGGGTGAATGCAGATTGATAGGCTTGATAATGGTCCATCAATCTAAGGTGGTCGGCATCAAGGGCGGACTTCCGCCAGCAACACTTTAACCTATGACCTAGTCTCCGCATCTTCCTCAAAGTCCCACCAAACCAGGGGGATAGAGGGTGAAGGGAGAGAGGGCGATCTTGGACAGGAGCAATAGAATCCAGTGCCACCGAGATGGCCGAATTATAGGCCATCACGAGAGTCTCTGGGTCATTGCTTGCAAATGAGAGGGACGATAGGTCAAGCACTGCTGTTAGGCTATGAGAACTTATATCTTGTAAAGGGTGGTACTTAACCATCTCTGTAGGGGTAGGCCTACAGAGGAGGGTATTAAAACTAAACTCCATGGTGTAGTGATCGGACCACCTAACTGGTTCCACCCCCAAGTCAAATGTTTCGATCCCCTAGGAGAAAGACTAAGTCAAGGGAATGTCCATGTTTATGAGTAGCAGTGGTAACCACTTGTGTAAGGCCCAGAGATGACATCAACTGGAGGAAGTACTGACCAAATTGTGAGAGTTCATCATCAACCCAGGTGTTAAAGTCGCCCAGAACCATCAGTCTGGGTGACTCAAACACCACGTCGACGACGAAGTCCGCCACTTCCTGAAGGAATCGCTTCTCACCACCGGGTGGATGATAAATGAGGACAATCCGACAACCTACACCTGCTACAATGGCACACTTGAATGACTCAGTCTCCTCAACTAGTACACTTGTGAGGTTAAGTTCGGTCTTGAAACAGATTGCAGCAACCCTCCACCCCCACCATGGTCCAATCTTGGGCGGTGTATCACCGAATACCCAGCTGGAGTTAAAGCCTCCAAAATGAGGACAGAATTTTCATCCAGACATGTCTCGGTGATGCAAGCCAAGTCTACCATTTCAACAAGATCTGCAATAATTGCAGTCTTGTTTTTAACAGACCTGGCATTGCACAACACTGCCCGAGTTGGACGAACCTCCTGTGCCGCCCAAACCACGTGCCGACCACAATTGGTCGTGCCTTTGGGTATGGAACCAGCCATGGCGGACCATGTTCTGAGTTCCATTTCGTCCCAGGGCATCTCCTGGATCCTACCACCCCGATATGATGACGCTGCTCATTCATCCTCCACTGTTCGCCACCCCCTCCTTCTGCTATGTGCAACACCTAGCACTCTACAGCACTGGTAAACAGCAAACTCGAGGGGAGGAGTGAGGAAGGGGTTGAGGGCACGGAGAGCAAAGGATGAATAACCCACAACTGTGGAGGCAGGCATCTAACACATTCCACACAATCCCAATCAAACAATTTGGGTCTAAAGCTTACAGTTAATTACTTCTACAATTCCCCAAAATAAAACCCTTAAATAAATCCAATTCAGCAGCTCTTTAAAGTAGATATCCAACAGTCCAGAAATCAAACAATTTAAATCCAGATGTAAACAGCCCAGGGAAGCTCCCACCTCCCCTGAGCAATAATGCCAATGCTTCTCAATCCCAGGTTCTGCTCTCACCAGAGTCTGAGTGACAAGTAACTGAAATAATAAAAGGATAATAAAACAAGCTGTAGAAATACAGGCGCGATGGTCTGCATCTATCCAGGAGGGGAACCGGGATCCTAGGTGATAGGTTTAAAAGCTTCATTGGCAAGCATTTAAACTAGCCAACTGGGGAGGCACTGAAAAGGAAAATCCCAGCCCCAAAGAAGAAAGAAGTCGGGTAGTTAGAGAGGTAAACACCAAGATAGAGAAGTCGATAGGGAGAAGGGCAGAGGTAAATGGAGAAAAAGACAAAGGCAGTAAGGACAGGGATGGGACAAAAAGAAATAAAGCCATGAAAAAATGGAGGGTAATGAGTACCAACACCCGTAGTCTAGGTAAAAAGCTCCCTGAAATGGTGGCCTTGATGGAAGAGGGATGCCTGGATACCATGGCAGTCACAGAAACATGGTACACAGAGAACCTTGACTGGGATGTCAGCATACCAGGGTACACAATCTACAGGAGGGACAGGGAGAGGAGAAGAAGAAGAGGAGGAGGAATTGCTCTCTAAGTAAGGGAAGGAATCAAAGCAACAGAACTAAAGGGTAAACAGGGAGTAGAGGAGGCACTGTGGGCCACCCTGGAGACTGGAAATGGCACCACAATCCGCACAGGGTTTGTATGCTGACTCCCATCTCAGGGAGAGGAAATGGACAAGGAAATGATAGAAGGCATCCTTGGGATGGTAGAGAAAGGGGAGATATTGCTGATTGGGGACCTGAATATGCCAGATATTAACTGCAGCACCTTTGCTGCAGCCACATCCAAGAGCAGAGCCATTCTGGATGCCCTACAGGGGGCATACCTCAGACAGCTAGTTTTGGAACCCACTCGGGAAGGAGCAGTCTTAGACCTGGTATTCTCAAATGAGGATGGAGACAGGCTGTCCGATCTTGAAGTGGGTAGCCATCTGGGAACAAGCGACCACCAAACAGTGTGGTTCACGATAAACTTAGCTGTGGAGTCAAGCCATACAAAGTGAAGGTACTGGACTTCAGGAGGGTGGATTTTGTCAAAATGGGAGAGTGCCTCAGAAAAGCACTAGTAAACAGGCAAGAAGGTGGGGTGGAGCAACAATGGGAAAACATCAAAATCACCTTCAGAGAGGCAACATGCCTTTGTGTGAAGCAAATAAACAAATCAAAATGAAAGAAAAAAACACTATGGTTCTCAAAAGAAGTGGCGAGGAAGGTAAGGGAGGAAAAAGATAGCATTCAGGAAGTATAAGGAAACACAGAAGGAGCAGGATAGAGAACTGTACCAGTTAGGAAGTGGGGAAGGCAGTCAGAATAGCAAAGGCCCAAACTGAGGAAAAGATAGCCAACTTGGTTAAGAAGGTGGATAAAACCTTTTATAGGTACAATTAGGGAGCAAAGAAAAACTAAGGCAGGGATACTGAGGCTGAATAAAGAGGAAGGTGGCTGGGCAGAGAGTGACAGTGAAAAAGCAGGGATACTGAACGAATACTTCTGCTCAGTATTCACAATGGAAAAGCAGGGAGATACCTAATCCAGTCAATAGAAGCAGTCTGGATTGGGGGGGGGGGGTTGTTATTAGCCCTTTCACAGAAGAAAGGGTTCTGAAAGAACTCTTAAAAGTGAAGGTGGATAAAGCAATGGGGCCTGATAGGTTTCACACCAGAATTCTAAAAGAACTAAGGGGAGAACTAGTAACACCACTGACTACCCTTTTTAATAAATCATGGGAGGATGGGGTGGTACCCGAGGACTGGAGGAGGGCAGATGTGATTCCCCTTCACAAAAGTGAGAGCAAGACAGAGGCAGGAAACTACAGACCTGTCAGTTTTTTGTTTTTTTGTTGTTTTTTTTTTTTTTATTTATTTTGCTCTATTCATGGCTCATGGGGCCATCTCTCAGGCATCTGGTCCTTTATCTTGCCCGCCTGTGGATCCCTCGGACTGAGCCTCTTCCCCCCCCGCAGCTGGCACCCCCAGTTTCACCCACCTGGGGAGGGTAGCCCTTCACCTCTTGGGCTCTCTTACTACACAGAGTCTGACTGCAGGAGGGCCCGGAAGGAGGAGGAACTGGAAGGCCAGCCAAGTAGAAACCCGGCGGAGGGCATGAGGGACTGGTGCTGTTGCCTGCTCCATGAGCCATTTTTTTTCTTTGTTCTGCTCTGCTTCTCCATCCCTGCATGGGCACGCCCTGACGCATTGGCGCACGGCAACCCTACCAGCATTGGGGACGTTATACGTGCAACCCAGTGCTCTGTGGCACCCCCGATCTCCACCAGGGGCCGCCGGAGAGCCAGAATCCCCAATACCCTCCCCCCAGGATAGAAGAGCAGCCCAGCGGGTGCTGAATCCAATTCCTCCCCTGCCGACCCCCGACACACAAGCTCGCTCCTGAACTCGGGTCGCCGGCATGGCGCAAGGTGTGCCATGTGCCTCAACCCTCAGTGCCACCGGGTCAGCCCAGACCTGACAGTTTGACCTCAGTGGTAGGGAAAATGATGGAATCACTTCTGAAGGAAAGAACTGTTGAGTAGCTAGAGGCCAGTGGGGTACAGGACCCAAGGCAGCATGGATTCACAGCAGGAAGGTCATGTCAGACAAATCTAATTGATTTATTTGACTGGGTGACCGAAGTAGTAGTCCAGGGAGGGGATGTGGACATGGCCTACCTAAACTTTAGCAAGGCATTTGACACAGTCCCGCACAAAAGATTAATAAACAAATTAGCCAGCCTGGGAGTGGGTCCCAGGGTGGTAGCCTGGGTAAAACACTAGCTGGACAATAGGACACAGTGGATAATAGTAAATAGAGTCCACAGTGAAGAAAGGAGGGTTACTAGTAGGGCACCGCAGGGTTCAGTACTGGGGCCGGTCCTTTTTAATGTCTTTATAAGTAACATTGCAGAGGGACTGGAAGGGAAAGTATGTCTCTTTGCAGATGACACAAAGATCTGCCACAGGGTTGATACGCAAGGTGGGGTGGAAAGGATGAAAAGGGACTTGGCAAGGTTGGAGGAATGGTCAAATGTGTGGCAGCGTAGATTCAACGCGAAGAAGTGCAAAGTAATGCACATGGGAAACAAAAACCCAGGGGAAGAGTACACAATGGGGGGTGAGATACCGACAAAACCAAAAATGGAAAGGGACCTGGGGGTAGTCATATCAGATGACCTAAAGGTGGGCCAGCAATGTGACAAGGCATAGGAGGGTTGGGGGATACTGGGATGCATAGGGAGAGGCATCACCAGTAGAAAACAGGAAGTTGTTGTCCCTCTGTACAGACAGTTGGTAAGACCACATCTAGAGTACTGTGTGCAGTTCTGGAGACCCCATCTCCGCAAAGACATAGACAGGGTGGAGGCTGTCCAGAGGAGGGCAACCAAAATGGTGCAGGATCTGCACCAGAAGACATATGAAGAAAGACTAAAGGAGCTTAAGATGTATAGCCTCGAGGAAAGGAGGGAGAGGGGAGACATGATGGAAGCTTTCAAATACCTCAAGGGAATCAACAAAGTCCAAGAGGGTAGCATCTTTCAGAAAAAGAGATGTGCAAGAACAAGGGGGCACAATTTGAATATAGAGGGGGGTTGGCTCAGAGGTAATGTGAGGAAGTATTTCTTCACAGAGAGGGTTGTAGATGCATGGAACGGCCTTCCTGAGGAGGTCGTGGAGTCAAAAGCAGTGGGGGAATTCAAGAATGCATGGGACAGACATAAGGCAATTCTAGTGGGGGGGTAGGATGAAGTTGGCTATTGGTTAACTAGGATCTGCAGCTTATCCATTGGGTAGGGAAATGGGCAGACTAGGTGGGCCAAGCGGTCCTTATCTGCCATTAAATTCTATGTTTCTATGTTTCTTAATGCCTAATAGAGCAAAACAAAATACTACCATTTGGTTCCAAAGAGGTTTGATTTGGGAACAGGACCAAAGGATATGGCGGGTGTGCCCTGGAGAGTGCCCACACCTCCAACATTTATCCTTGAGCATCAGACCTACAGTATATGTTTATGTTTTTCTTTTCAGGAGTCAGTGCCACCTACTATGCTTAGCACCTTTTTATGTGTCAGCTGATTTCTGATATCAGGACACATGGTATGTTCAGCAGTCAAGCACTTACCTAGGCATCATGGCTAAAAGATGCCTGCAAATTCCATTCCGACTTCAATCTATGCTTGTCCAATGATGGTCAGTATACTGTTGAATGAAATTATATATAAATGCACCTACCCCCTTAGTCTTAACTGTTCTGCTACCTATAGAGTTGCCTTTCTCATTACTTGGATTGTATTCCCAGGGCCCAGCCATGATTTACAGAAAGCCCATGCCTTAACTCTAGGTACTTCCACATATCTGCTCTAGGAAGTGCAAATTCATGCTGCGAGTCTGTGAAGGATTTAATTGTACTAGTTAGAGGGCAGATCAAATGAGATGCTTGTCAAGCCTGCATCCTACCAGCAGGGCCTCAATAATTTGTTTTGTGTTCTTTTGGTAACCAGGTATGGCCCACTAGGCACAAGTGTCTGTTTCCGGGGGCGACTCAGGAGCACTGGGGAGGTTAAGTGACTTGCTTAGAGTCACACAGTATGCAAGTGAAGGTTGTGAGAATCAAACCCAGGTCTGCTGGGTGTACTAAGCTCATTCACAGCTCATCCTCTAACATCTAGGCTATACTGCCTACAGCATTTTACCATGCTGTCCTGAGTGACTACTTTTGTTCAGTATTCACTAAAGAGGACTGCAGGTTCATGTCAAAGAGTGGCATCAAAGTGTCCACTAAGGGAGTCCTGGAAATAAGATAGCCAATACTTACCAGTGAGAGAGTCCTTAAAAGGTTGGCAACCCTTGAGATAGATAAGGCCCCAGGACCAGATATGTTGCATCTGAGGATACTTAGGGAGTTAGCAGTGGAGCTGGCTGAACCACTGGCTGGGCTCTCCAACAGCTCACTTAGGTCTGGGGAAGTTCCAGGGGATTGGGAGATGGCAAATGTTGTACTACTTCTTAATGGGGTGGATAAGGAGCAACCAGGGAATGACAGACCTGTCAGTCTGAACTCTATTGTGGGGAAGCTGATGGAATCACTGATCAAAGAGGACCTAGTAGACTACCTAGAGTGCAATGGACTCCAGGATAGTAAACAGCATGGTTTCATTGCAGGAAGGTCTTGTCAGACTAACCTGATAGTTTTCTCTGGGTGACAGAAGGAAGTAGAGAAAGGCCATGCTATGGATCTGCTGTACTTTGACTTCAGCAAGGCTTTTGATTTGGTACTGCACAAGAGATTGCTCAAGAAGATGGAAGACCTGGGTGTGGCTAAAACCATAGTAAACTGGGTGGGTAATTGGCTAGAACGGAGGCAGCAGAGGGTGGTGGTCAATGGGGTTAAATCAGAGGAGAGGGAGGTTACGAGCTGGGTTTCACAGGGATCTGTCCTGGATCCAGTCCTCTTCAAGATGTTTTT
Organism: Neoceratodus forsteri; assembly: GCA_016271365.2. NCBI lineage: Eukaryota > Metazoa > Chordata > Ceratodontiformes > Ceratodontidae > Neoceratodus > Neoceratodus forsteri. The sequence continues at coordinate 722,858,157 of CM028137.1, read as the reverse complement.
AATTGGCATTGGTGAAGGAATCTGGGGCAGGTTTTGTTTCTTCACAGATGACACAAAACTACTGTATGTGGGAGTGTGGATAGTGAAATGAGAATAAGGAATATGAAGGGGGACCTACAAAAACTTGAGGGGTGGTCAAAGGTCTGACAGTTAAAATTCAGTGCCAAAAAATGCAAGATAATGCACCTAGGCAAAAAGAACCCCGAGACAGAGTACCGGAGGTTGGGGAGAGACTTAGTGCTACAGATGAGGAATAGGATCTTGGAGTTATCATCAGTAACTTCCTTAAATAAATAAGCTAATAGGATGCTGAGATGTATCAGGAGGGGTACTGATAGCAGAAAAAAAGAGGTAATACTTCTCTTCTACAGATCCGTTGTGAGGCGTCACCTGTAGTACTACATCCAGTTCTGGAGTCCTCACCTCAGAAAGGACAAGAATAGTTTGGAGACAGTGCTATGCAGAGTAACAAAAATTATTCAGGGCCAGCAGGGCACATCCTATGAGGAGCGCTTCAATGCACCAAGTATGTACTCAGTGGAAACCAGAAGGGAGAGAGGAGATATGAAAGAGATCTTCAAATTCCTCAAAGGAATTAACAAAGTGAACTTCGGGGAATTACTTAGCCTGAATAACAACTTGCGGTCATGTGGACATGAATGGAAATCAACAGGTGAGAGGTTCGGGAGGAACGTGAGGAAGTACCTTTTTATGGAAGGAGTGGTGGATCCCTGCAACAGTCCATTGGCCAAAGTGGTGGGTGTGAACACAGTTGGGGGATTCAAGCAGGCCTGGAATAGAAGAATGAAGGGAATAGTGGTTGCCTGGGGTGACAGGAGCAGGGAGGAGAAAGGGGAGAGGACCAGGAGAGTTGGTACCCTGGAGGAACAATAGGTTCCAGGGAAGGTTCCAGGGATCTAGAGAACTTGAGCAGACTAGATGGACCTCTGGTCTTTTCTGCCATCATTGTCTGTTTCTGTGTTTCTAATAACAAACTTGGGTTTACTCCAGACAGGCTCAAAAATACCCAGTGAGTGTCCAGGCCATTGATCTAGTCTATCCGGTTTTGATAATGCATATTTTGTATATTTCACTGGCAGCGAAATGGTTTGGAGATCAGGGATGGAGTTTTTAATGAACAGTTACTACCCCACAAATGATTTGTTCTATTGCAACCCAAACTGGATGGGGTGTCTTATTGCTTCCTAATAAATGGAATGCCTGTTTAACCACAACGTACATGGCCACAGAAGGCTCCAGCCCCCTTGCACATTTAACCCAGAGAGATGCCCACAAATTACTTTTTGAGGGGGAAGGCCCTTTCCAAAGAAAAGAGCCTATGGGTTTATTGACCCACTGCCAAATGTTGCCTGTATTGATAATAGGGAGATCATCTAAGTAATAGAGAAGTTTTGGAAAGGCCATGAGCTTGAAGGCTGCAATTTTCCTAGCTATGGACAGATTCAGTTTCTGCTACAGTATTTGTTGAAGTCAAGAAATAGCTCAGAGATATAGGAAATTAGGGAGTTAGGTTGTCCCTTACCATGTTGTTTAAAAGCGGGGTGATAAAGTACCCAGATATTTAATTCCTTGGGTTACCATTTAGGATTATAACCCTTAGATAAAATCATGTGCAATGAGCCATTTGATATGAGAAGGAACTCATTTTTTACTTTTCATTTATGAGTTGCACCAGACTAGTACATTCAATTATAGATACTGACAATATGTTATTAAATGGGTGACTACCTTAACAAAGGTTTAAGAGACAGTTCCCTTTTCGACCAAGATGTGGGTGGACAACCACTCATGGGTATAATCATCATTTGAACAAACCACTAATTCAGCCAAAGGTTCAGTCTGTGTGAAGTCTAGTATTAATAAAAACCCTGTAAAGAAGAGTAACAACTAGCTATATAGTCCTGCTTGGATAAAACATCACAGAATAGAGGTCCTGTCATCCCTTAAAAGAGCTCCTGACACAGTTGAGACAACTCTGGAAAATTGTAACATTCAGGCATAAATGTAGCTTATATTTCATATTTTATTCTGTAATTCTCACCCTTATTTCCTTACTACTACGGGTATTTGCATGAATACAGTACCTCTGCTCTTTCAGCTCTGTCTGCCTGCCTACACCTAACATTAAAATTATGTTTATGACATTACTGTTTGTTGCTGTGGAGGTAATTATGATGTCATAAACAATTGATTGTGATGTCATATGTAGAGAAGCAGCCAGAGTAGATAAAGTCTAGGGGACAGGGATCTTGTTTTCATGCAATTGTTTTCGGTAATAAAGAAAATGAGGAATTAATTACTGAAAACATATGAAATGATAAAAAAAAGGGATAAAGCTGAATATAAATCTTACTTTTTTCAATGTTTTCCTAATGTTGTCTGGGGCTCTTTAAGGAGATAGGAAATGGATTTTACATAGTTAACTGCCCTTCCATCTTCCTTTCCATGCCAGTTGTGTATTCTGATATGCTTTGATAATTTTTTGATAAATAAATAATCGAGCTTTGGGGTGCCCTCAGATCTACATAGAGTTCCACTCTCCTCATCAGCTACCGCTCTTGATTTTCATATTTCTAAGACATTCTATGACATCACAAACTCCCTTCCCATGCTATTCATCTGAATGGCCTGGAAAGGAGTTTGTGATGTCATGGAATGTTCAGGCAGTATGAAAACAGATAGCAGCAACTGCTGAGGAGAGGGGGATTCTACGTAGTTAGGCAACAACAATTAGATTATTAATTTAACAAAAAAGGTTAAAAACATCAGAATACTGGATAGCTAATAAAAGAACAACTGGAGGCTGTCTAGCAGTGTAAAAACTGTTTCCTAACACGATTGTGCTTCTGTTCAGTGCAGAACATCACAGAGCATGTATATTGCTCAATCTAGATCTACTGGTTTACTGGCTTACGGGATGTATCATGGAAACCACTGGGTCTCAAGCTTACCATCAACCTGGAGAAGACCCAGGCCATGCTCTTTGGCTCTGTGGCCAAAACCTCTTCCCGCCCTGCTCCACTAACTATCTATGGAGCAAATGGCTCCCTCCTGCTGGTCATTGACTCCGTCAAGTATCTAGGAGTTACCCTTGATCCACAACTGGATCTCACCACGCATCTTCGGAATATATATAAAGCCACGAATGGCAAGCTCGGACTTGCCTACAGAACCAAAGATTGCCTCACCCCGGCTGCTCGGCTCGCCATAGCCAGGGGGATACTCCTTCCCACACTTTGCTATGGGCTCATAGCCTTTGCCCCAATCCTAATTCTGTGCCTTGCGAAATGGGACTGTATAACAATATATAAGCCGCTTTCTCTGCCCTACTCGCCTTCATGGCGTACAGGCTCTACTCACGGCTGGAGTGGCTTCCCTGAAAAGCACCGCACCTTTGTCCATGGCAACTTAATAGATAACATAGAACGGCCACTCCTTCTGCACTTGCCCTTCCCCTTAAACATGGAACCTCTGTCTACCACTTCAGATCCAGTGCTGCACAGGTCTGCCTGGTTCCTAAGACCTGCACCCTCACAGGAGACCGGGCCTTCTCCGTCCATGCGCCAAGACTGTGGAACTCCCTTCCCACCCTAGTTCGTGCCTCTCCCTCCCATCCCTGCTTCAAAACATCCCTATGGAACTTCCTCAAAACTGCCTCTGCCTGTCTATGTACTATATATACCCAGCGTAGTCTCTCCCTCATCCCCGATTCACTGTGGGAGCTTTCCTGTGAGTTGTTACACTGGCTGCTGTTAATTCTCTGCTCATAACCAGCATAAGGCACTTTTCGCCCTCCTGTTGGAGAGGCACTCTTGTCATACCAGTACCTGCTTCTAGCTGCATTATTTGATGTTCATTCTCTCTCATGATAGGTGCTCATGTCATGCAAGTTCATGTTTGTACTTTCATTTATTTTGATGTTATTCTCTTTTGTGATGATAATTGTTGTTATTCTACCTCTCAATGCTGTTATGTATCTTGTTGCCATATTGCCTACTTAACCATTTTAAAGCCTGCTGTACCATTGCTGTACCACCCACTTGTTGAAGCCTGTGGCTCCTGTATGTTACCTTGTCTCTATATTATGTTTCTTATGTATTCTGTAACCCTCCCGGGTTGCACCTGAAAATAGGCACTTGGATGTCTAGAGTGCTTACCTGGTTAACAAAAGCAAATAAATAAATAAATGTCATACTCACACCCCAGAGTTACCCCATGTACATGAAAAAGGGAGGGCCCCCTCCCTCCACATTGCAACACAGAGGTCCATTCCAGGCATACAGTCCAGTCAACCATGACTTATTTTCTCGCAAGCCCAGAGACTCAGATATGTAACAAATAAACCTCAACTGCAGTCATATTTTAAAGTGAAAACAAATGGTAGTGGGGCTTTAACACATGGGGTACACTGTATATGTGACGACAGGTTCAGAGAAAAGGTGAAGACAGCTGATCCACGGTAATATGTCTAATCACATGAAAACTGCTTATTGCAGCCACGGACTCTCTCACCCCCCACTAAAAATGGCACAAAACCTGATAACACCAATCACCGTCTTTTTAAAGCTTAGTAACTACTTCGCCAGAACCTGAGGAAAAAGGTATTTGGCAAACACCAGAACATCCTAGTAGAGCAAGAAATTTCCCCCTGACTGAGCTTTAACTGGGGCCTGCTGCAATTTCCCTGATTTGGAACCAGTGCAACAAGGTGCAAAAATGTCTTCTCTTTTTTTCTTACATTTTTATTCATGTTTGTCCCAAAACTCAGAGACAGCTAAACCAAACTGATCTAAAACAAAGTTGAAAGAGTACTAAGAAACAAACAAAAAATGTGTTCCTAAAAGGGATAAACTATAGGAACTCAAAAGAATCTTGTCCGCTGAGCTGGGTTGCTAGCAACACTCCAAGGATCTCTGCTTTTGTCCAGTTAATGCACAGGTTCAACATTCTGAAGTCCTGCAGAAGGCCAAGGGCAGCTGGTAAGGAGTCTTCCACCCTACAGTAGGTTAACAACAGATTGTCAACATAGGAGGGCTTTGATTTCAATATCTCTAGCCCATATTCCAGAGACCTGGCTTCAGTGACTGATCTTACTTGGAAGGGGCTCCATAGCAAGGAAGAGCAGGGGTGAGAATGGACATCCTTGACAGATGCATCTCTGCAGATTAAATGGACATGAGAGAATGCCATTGGTAAGGATACTGGCTTTGGAAATACATATAATGATTTGACCAATTGGATAAAGATTGGCCCCACCCCATCAGCTCCAGGGGTTGATATAAGTAGTCCTATTCCATCAACTCAAAGGCCTTCTCAGAGAGGGTGATAGGGACAATATGTGCAAGAGTCATCTCCTGCAGTATTTTTGGGCATACTAGGAAGTAATGTAGCTGACTCCTTGAGGCATGTCATGGAGAGCGAAATGTGAATTCATGGCCATTCAAATTAGGAACCCGCCATGGACTGGCTGGACCAGATTCCTGGCTTAGCTTGATTTCTGGCTCTGTATAATTCCTATAAAATGACACTTCCTGAGACAGATTTGGCTTATCCAGTAGAGTGTCCCAGGCTAGATTAAAATTTCTTCCTACAGTGAGGGAAGAGTGGGCAGATACAAATCTGAAATGGACCATACCAGAGATAAAGGTATGTGCAGCACCCTTATTCGGAACATGTACAGTATAGCAGGGGTGTAGCCAGGCATTTCAGATTTGTACACCAACCTGCCACACTGCTACCCCCTCCTCCACTGTTGTTCATGCCTGCCCCCCCCCCACAACTCGAGTCCAGGGATCCTGGCTCCAATCAGATGATTCCCACACTAGACCTGCTGTCTGTCTGCACTGCTAGTGTGGTGCTTGCAACCCACTGGTAGACGCCACTGACTGCACCAGGTCCAAGACCATGGCAGAAATTTCTTCTCTCTCCTGCAGGTAGGCACCCGCCCACTTGCCACTCCATATGAAGGCTTTTTCCTTTAGCTGGCTCTGAGTATGTTCTTCCATCTGCTGCTCCTCAGTTTTCTACTCCTTCTCTCGCTCTCCCAGTACAACTGAACTAATAGTATGGCTTCTAACTTTGCTGAGGCATTTAAACTTTACTGCTCAGACTTGCCACCCTCTTCCAGATGCCACAGCCAATCACTATGCAGGCGGATCATATGGACCTAATTAAAACCTTCAGCTTTAACGTCAGCGGTCCACTCAGCCACCCCCCCAAAACAAAGCTGAAAGAGAAAAGAAAAAGCCTGAAAAGCCAAACAAAGGAATTTAAACACGATGGACTAGAGAGGGCAGAGCAATGCTGGCCAGCTTCTTTGCTACCCCCTGCTACTAAACTTGGTACGCCATGGCTTACTTGGAGTATCAGTAGCTACGCCCATGCAGTATAGTCAATGATTAGGGAGGGGTTAATGACCTATCTACCACAACCCAGTACCCTTCCTTTTCCCCAGCACTTTATCTATCACCATGGGACATTGTTTGCCAATAGGAATAGACACATCACTCTTTTTTTAGCAGTGTATGTGCTAGAAAATTCTGTTTTAACTCAATCTCTTGCTAGTTTGACAGCTTCCACCTTAACCATGAGTGTGTCTCTTGAAGGAGAGCAATATCACACCAAAGAGGCTTCAAATGTGATAGCATTTTGCACCTTTTTACTGGTCTGGTTGATTTCTTGTACATTCCACAATACAAACTTTAAATCAGCCATAGTGAGGAAAGGCCCACCTCAGCAAACCCGAATGCAGAGACTTCCTACCTGTAGAGGGAACAGGAAAAAGGACCAGAGAAATAAACCTCACTGCATCACCCATCGTGTAAAGGAAGGGTACCAGAGAGTGCCAGCACAAGAAGCAAAGTACACAAGCATTTGTAATTTCTTGATATCCATGTGTCCTGTATTTTTCCTTTTTCACTGATGTATTTGGTCTACACTCCCTGGTCACCTGAACTCATTCCATTCAGCTACTACTAGAGATGGGTGAAGTTGGAAAACTTTGCTCCATGAATTAATCTGTGACTTTAGTGCAATTTGTGGATTAATTCATGGCTGTGAATTGTGAAGTTCCACCCATGAAGTGCAAAATTCTGCCAATGAAGTGCAGAATTTTGCCAGCAAAGTTTGGAATTTTGCCCACGAACGGCAGAATTTCACTGCGAATGGTGGAATTTCAACATTTGTGGGCAAAATTCTGCCATTCATGGGTGTAATTCTGCCATTCATGGGCAAAATTCTGTACTTCGAGTGAAATTTCACCCCACCAAAAAAACTGGCGAAGTCAGGTAGGCAAATTTTTAGCCTAGGAGCAAAACTTCACAGATTGCTCTGTGGAGGTGCATTTCCTAACTTTGCTGGAAGCTCACCATCGAATTTAAACATCATTGCATCTCTAGCTACTGCTTCTTGTACCCCTAGCCCCCACCCATGGGGAGTCCTGTCTAGGTTCCCCACTTCACCTACCTCAACTGTGGAATCCCTTACCCTAGCCTTCCCGTAGCTAGTTTAACTGTCTGCCAGTTTAGATGTCAAACATCTGCCCTAGTGCACTAGTTCCCTCGCTTGTTAGGTGAAGGCCGTCACCTTTGAGAAGTCTCCTGTCCTGGAAGCCCCCCAGTCCCTCATTTGGCAACTGAAATTTAATGCCAAAAAGTGCTTTTGGGAAAAGAGAACAGAATATTGGATGGGGAGGGCAAGGCTAGAGTAGACCTCAGAGGATAGAGACCCTGGGGATGTAATAAGGGACAACCTCAACACCACAGCCCACTGCAACAAGCATATGGGAAGGCTAGCTGGATGCTGGGATACATAAGTACCCCACACCAGAAACATGGGATAAATCCAAATACTGATACTGTAGTGCATCATGGGGGTGCTGCATGCCTGGGGTGCTGTCTTTTGGATGAGATGTTAAACTGAGGTCCTATCTGCCTGTTCTGGTGGTTATTCAGGTGAACGCTAAAGATCACATGGCACTTCTCAAAAAGAGAAGGGGAATTTTTATTGGAATAAAACAAACAGAAAAACACTGATAAAGTAACAATAAAGAATACAATTCTGGGCTGTCATAAGTTATCAGGAAACAAGCATAAGAGAAAGAAACCAACATTGCACAAAATTAACAAGAAAATTAAACAAGAAAAACTAAAGCATTCAGAGATCACACTCCATCAAAATTTTGAATAATCAAACAAGTAAAGAAAAAATTGGGTGTAGTTCTTCCATAACAAGTTGACATGTGACCTAGAAAACCGTTGGCAGTCCTTTTTATAAATTAGTCTGAGAGCCCTACTCACATTCTGTAATATCTCTTGGTAAAAGACATGCTATTGTTGTAGGACCCACGCACAATGGGCCTGCCAAATGTAATACACTAGGAGAGCTCCTACTACTTGTAGGGTCCCTAAAGAGTGTTTCTGCCACTGTCCAGAGTAGAGGCCTAAAACCAGAGCCTGGTAGGTCAAGGAAGTAAATAATGGTTCCTTCCTATGCCTGGCTGCATATGGCCAGAAGGCAGAAATATAGGGGCATTGAAATTATAGATGTTCCTGTGTTTCTAAATCAGAGGAGCATCCTTGGCATAAACAGTAATGTTCTGAAAGCGCCTTGTGCTTATGTGAATTTCTAACTCCTAATTTCCCCTGAATGCTAAGCCAAATGACATCCCATACATAATCTGGTAGTTGACAATTATTCAGAAGTCTGAGGACTAGTAAGTGAGACCCCCACAGGGCAAAGAGGGAAATCTACTTCACTAGTAAAACCTGTCGCAAGGATGTCTGCATACAAGCTTCCTACCGTAATGTTTCATAGCCGAGTAACCTAAGTTCTACATTTTTAATTTTGAAAACACAATTCTGACATAATCAGGAAGTATTAGGGATTTGGGAAGCTGGTGCAACCAGCGTGCTTCCCAGTCAGGAAAAAAAAAAGACGCATCCATTCCCAAATAGTCTCAGACCACAATGGCCTGGGGGGCAGAGGATGAAGAACATATATTAGAAAATAAAAAGATACTGTAGAAAAAAAGTAAGGGTTAATAATCTTTAGTCCACTCTGTGATTTGGGCAAATAGGTGATGTTGCGCTTAGCTGGGTTTAGCCTACTACTCCAAAGATCCTGAAAAAAAAAACACTATGCAATTTGCTTCTATGGAGACATAACTTATGTATACAGAAATAGGGTGTAACAATGTCTTAATCAGCAAAACATGTTTAAGTTTGGAGATCCTCTTTCCTTTACAGAAATTGACTTTGGATTCCGCAGCTGCCAAGCAGTGGTTCCAGTTTTTCTCCACCAACTGGGTGGAGCCAAATGTTATACCTAAAATAGTTACATCAGAGGAGACTATGGGCACTGAGGCAATTCTGTTCAGGATGGTTCTGGGCTGCATCTCCTAGAGAAAAACTAACACTCTTAGTGTAGTTGATCCAAGAGGACGATGCTAAAGAAAAGGTGTCTAGTGCTGCTTGAATTCCTGTTCCAGAGTCTTGGTCAGCTACTACAATAACCACATCATACGCGTATGCTAAAGTTGTAACGGGAGGGTGGTCCAGGGATAAAGGAATGCCCACTATCCAGGGATTTAACTGGATAAAGCGTAGTAGCGGGTCTAAGCCAAAAATGTATAACAAAGGACTGAGTGGGCTGCCCTGGTGGACCCCTCTGCATAAGTGTTCAGGGTTACCCAACCAACCATTAATTAAGGTAGTGACCAGTGCTGTCCGATAAAGGCATTCCACCCAGCCTACAAAAGGATGGAGACCATACAAGGGCAATACTGTCAATAAATAATCATCGGACAGGCTATCAAAAGCCTTTTCTTGGTCAATACTAAGAACATAACCCATCAACTGTTTGAGTGATCCCCTGTAGAACAGTCATCTAGGTTTAGTAAATTATGATGAATAGACCAGGATTTAAAGGCACAGGTTTGTGATGGACTAATGATTTGTTCCCCTGCAAGGGCCAACCTGTTTGCAAGAATTTTGGCCACAATTTTATAATCTGAATTTAAAAGGCTAAATGGTTTCCTGTTTTTCTAATCATTTTTTTGTGCCTTTTTTATAAAGAAAAAGAAAAATCAAAATGCCATCAGATAGAGATTTCATCAGGGTGCCTCATGTAAGACTCTGATTAAAAACTAGAGCCCAAAGAGGTGATAAGGAATCCACAAAAACCTGATAGAATTCCAAGCTTAAACCATCCGGACCAAGGGTTACATTCTTACTGGGAGATTTTATACTAGCCTGCACTTCCATTGAGGTGATGGGGCATGTCATGCTATCTTGGACATCCAGGGGTACAGGGGGAATATATATCACAAAAAAGAGGATGAATGAAATGAATGAATGAAATCTTTATTTATAAAGCGCCTTTCTAAAACCAAGGCACATAAACCAAACAAAATAATGATTTAAAACACACATTACAATCAGAAATATTAAAATCCATAAAACTACTTTTAGTAGGGGATGGGGTCGTTATTCACTACAGTGCCAAAGGTAGTTCTAACATGAACTCCCACAGCTTGCAAGAGATCTTGTTTGGATGATACCACTTGTCCAGTGGAAGATCTCAGAGATGTAATTGTTCTACTGTCTATTCTGTATTTACACTCCCTAAAAGGGTCATAAGTTTGCCTCTTATTCTGGGTGCCAATGTACCCCTATACTGCAAATTTCTCATTTCTGATATAATATTAGAAATGGGCATGGGATTGTCTATTCCCTGAATTTCTTGTTGTGATAGAGCATTATGTAGCCGGCCCTGTAATTGTAGGTACTGCAGATATGAATGGGATGCTTTTTGTCCATAAAAGGTTTGGGAAAATTCTCTAAAGTCCTGTTTGCTATCTTCCCACCACTGTATATAATCATCATGCAGAAACAGGACGGATTGTCTGGCCTCCCACAATGTATTCCATTGCTGCTGAAGGTTAACATTTTCCAGAAGGCCTGTGTTCAACCTCCAGACACCCTTCCCATTTGGGGGAATATGTCCCCATTGTAAACCTGCCACTAGCATTCTATGATCCGAAAATTCATTTAATTGAGTGTAGACTGAATTATTTTACATAATGAAGAAACAAAAAAATAGTCAATCCTTGTTTTCAGAGTACCCTTACAAAAGGGATGACCCCCCCCTCCCTATGCAGGGTCCTGTAGGCATCCTGTAGGGAGGCCTGAGTAACCCCATTTCATAAACAATTGGTGTCGCAGAACAGTTTGAAAGTAGCTAAACCTCTATCCTGATGTTCAAACCCACAGTTAAAATCCCCTCCCCATATCAGCACCCTGGAAGTATGCAGGTGTGGTTGAATAGAATTAAATAGTTCAACTTGAGTAGCTTTTGTTTGTGGGGCATAGGGTAACAATTAATCTAAACCTAGTGGCTTTATAACATGGATCCAACATGAGAACCCTACCGGGAATCACATCAATAAGTTTTGTTACATGAAAATCATGCCCCACCAACAAAATGCCTACTCCATCACATCTGTCCGGTCCAAGAGACCAAAAGGGGTGTCCTTTAACCCACATTTTAGAAGATTGTGTCAGTTCAAACTAAGTCTTTAGCCTGGTGTCCTGTAGGAAACAAATCTGTTCAGCACAGTCACTGATCGAAGTGAGGGCTATAAGTTGCTTCTTATGACTCTTGATGCTATTAACATTGATGGTAAGAGCAGCGAGGGACCCCATAAGTAGGGAGGGAGAAGAAATAATCAGGTGCAGTTGTCAGTCTGGCTGTGGATCTAATCACCCAAGTCACTTTTGGTTCTGTAGCCTCTGGGGGGATATCATCAGTATCAGAGGGTAAATCAGAGAGGGCAGAGGAGATAGAAGATGTCTCAGAGGCCCCATCCTCTTCCTCTGAGTCCCCTCCTTTCCTAGTGTGACTGAGGACTCCAAAATGGTTCTGCATTAAGATGTCAGATTTTTTTATCATGTGACATAGCAGCCCCTACTGATCTGGGTCTTATTTCTTACCTTTGGACTTAACCAGTGTATAAGCATCTGGAGGTAAGCGGGGGCAGAACAGGAGTCCGAATGGGGGCAGGTTGGGGGGAGGGGCAGGATTTTCCATTACCATAGGATCGTCCTACTCCTCCTCCTCCTGCAGTGGTGGAGGTGGGACCAGCAAAACTGTAGGGTCAGAGTTGTCTGGCAGCAAGGTTCAGAGGCTGCAGGAGGAGGGGAGGACTGTGCAAGGATGGCAACCATTCTGCATTCTGAGGCTTGAGCTGCCCCCTGTTGCTGAGCTTTAGTAATTAGGTCCTCTTGTGAAAATCTTGGACCTTTATTATGAGAGAGGCTCAGGGGCATTTAGTAAAAGAGTGGCCTTGTTTTTCACAAAGATTACAACAAAATGCATTTTTACAGTCCATTGTGGTATGACCATATTAAAAACAGTGAGCACATCTGGAACTTTCACAAGCATTGCTCAAGTGTGTCCTTGAGCCACATTTAAACAGGACTTAGGCTGTCCTGCATAGAATAGAATTCCTTTATCTTTTCCTAAAATAAAGCTTGTAGGCAAATGTATCATACCCTGGTGTGAAATATGGAGTTTGACCCGTTTCTTCCACCCCCCCAGTCCAAATCTGCTCAGAGTCTATAATAGGTTCTGGTTTATCCAAAACCTCACATCTTTGGCAAAGCCAATATAAAATGTCTGAAATATTGATGCTTTTGTTGTGAAAACTCCCTGTTACTGTGCTAATTGCAGGTTTTTTTAGTGGGACAGTCAAAAAAGGGAGCCACAAGGGCATGTCCTTAAGTTTGTAATACTGCTGCCAAAATCGATCCAGGCTGTGAACCTGCTTAAAACTTACATCATAATTGGCATCCCCAGCATGTATAAGAGCATATATTTCCTAGGAAAAATATTTCGGGGAGTTTTTTAGTGGAACACAAGCAATGTAAACCCTGTCAGGGGGGATTCCAGGTCCCCTTTATAAATTAGCCTGACAACGTTTTTTCAGGGGGGGGGGCAGGCTCCCCAGTAGCACAGAAGAAATCCAAATAGCTTCTAGGTGTAGGTCGTGACCCTAGAATTGGAGGAGGCTATTCTTGTGGAAGAGGTGACAGGAGGCATGCCGGTGCTCTGAGCTGTGCAGGTTGGTGAACAGAGGATTACTGTGGAGTAATAGGAGGCAGTTCTAGGGAGGCTTGCACCCAGTCAAGTATAGGAGAGGTAGGGAGATTCTCCTGCATGTTTTTAGACTTGTTAGCCAAGTCAGTGACCAGAAGTTTCAGCTGTAGCTCAGGAGGCTCTGTATTTACCCGTATGGGTTGTGACAATTCAGAAGTTGCAAGTGGGATGTGAGAAACACTCACCAGCGCCCGTTCAATTGAAGTTCCAGGCAGGGAAGCAGCAGGAAGGTCCAGAAGTGCAGTCTCCATTGAAGCAGACTCTGACTGCACAGCTGAGCAGTAGGACAGGTCCGGGTGTTGTGGCACTGAACTGGAATAGAAACATAGAAACATAGACTTTGATGGCAGATAAGGACCGCTTGACCCACCTCGTCTGCCCATTTCCCTACCTATTGGATAAGGTGCAGATCCTAGTTAACCAACAGCCTACTTCTTCCTACTCCCCCACCAGAATTGCCTTATGTCTGTCCCATACATTCTTGAATTCCCCCACTGTTTTTGACCCAATGACCTCCTCAGGAAGTCCATTCCATGCAGCCACCACCTTCTCTGTGAAAAAATACTTCCTCACATTGCCCCTGAGATGTCCCCCCTCTGCCTTCTAATTGTGTCCCCTTGTTCTTGCACATCTCTTTTTCTGAAAAATGCAGGCAGAGTATCTGTTGAAACAGACTCTGGCTGAACTGAACACTGGTATTGATGCACCGTCCGGTCCACTGCATCCAGGACCCAGTCTCCACTCGCAGCACAAATCCAGCCTGCCACTGCCAACATCTTTTCAGGTGGCCAGGTACTCCTTTCCTTTTTCTGTACTGTTCGGGGTTTTAGTCCAGGAATATGCTCTGAGCCCAGGAAAGGTTTCTTAGGTTTAGTATCTGAAGTGTCTGAGTGGTCCTTAGACATAAGGACGCTGGACATCGTCGGGAGATTTGTAGGGCTCTTAGGAACAGCAGTCAGTGGGCTAGCACCCACTTTAGCAGCTACAATAAAGCATTCTTCCTCTTGCAAAAGAGCCAGCAGGACCTCCCGCTGGCGTTCATGGCATTCTACACAATCCAAACCAGGTATCTCAACTTCCAAGCATCTCAGATCAAAAGCAGGAACAAAGGAGCTCCAGGCAGGGAAAAATACATTATCTGGCATAGAAGCATGTTCTGAGGCAGCAACCATAGAATATTCTGAATCCAAGGTATGCAAGTCATTAGCAGGGGACGAGAATCGAATAGGCATTGTTGCAGTAGCATCTCCTTCCTCTCCCTGCTCTGCTGTGTCTGCCATCTTGGAGGGACAGCAGCTCTCTCCTCAGGCAGAGTAGGGGAATTTTTATTTGTAAAGAGGGCTACATACCAACATAAATGCAGAAATGATACAACACACCATCAAGATACATCATGACATTTAGCAGAAAAATTTGTTCTACATACTTACACGCATATACTGTACTTGTTAACCTGTTTGTTAAGTTCCCATTCCTTGTGTATAGGGCCTATTCAGGGACCTAGTGTGTGCAATTAATCCACAGTTGCCTGGCTTTTTCCATGGGGTACATCTTAACATCTTTCTGCATAATTATTTGTAATGTTATCTGTACATTCTTAAAGAGTTCTATGTGAGACATCATTCTTTGTTGTGTCACCCACATACATCTGGCTTGCCATATATAATAGCGAAGTACTGCAAAAATTATGTACAACGTATCCCCATTATATCTACCCCATCCTCCGGAGGTTGCCCCATACATAGACTCAGGATAAGACAGTTTTAGACATAGTGGTTCTCCCCATTCTTTAGCCACAAAGTCCCAAAATGCTTTAGAATAAGTACAGCCTAGAAATAGGTGCTCCTGTGTTTCTAGTATCTGTACACAGGTGTCTCTTAGACAATATCTGTCTGTGAGCTGTTTTAAGTTTGTTATTGTTTTTGACACTCAGTCTATCATAATTGCCCAATCAAACCATATCCCAAACAAATGCTGGTATTCTGAGATTAGTCAAGTGTTGTAACATCGTTTTATGTTGGCTTGCAAGTGCACAAGCAATGTCTTGTGGTAGTAGCATATTTCAGAGGTGTGTCAGTGTTGTGGCCAATGCAGGGGATGCTTTAGTGGGTGCGTCCCTCAGCTGCCAATCATAGAGCATGCTGGTGATGATGACAAACTTCAAAGAGAGCCAAACAGTTGAAAGAAATCTGCTGCTGCAGTCAGGTGCAGTTTTGTCATTGCAGCAGCAGATGACAAGACTCCGGCCATGCGCATTACAGGCCACAGTAATGCTCATAGCTGGAGTTATGAGCAGTTGCTCGGTGTGCTGTTCCTGGTGAAACATTTCAATAAATAAATAAAACAGCCACCGGCTCCTGCCGCTGGCCACACACTCCTGTGAAGCTGACATCGGGGGAGTACAATCTCCGTATTGGCATGTATCCCCCCCACAACAGCCACATTGTGGCACACTGGGAGCCCACTCCAGTGTGCCCAGACATCTTTTTTATTTTCCCGACACCGGGATGCCCACTCTCGCTGTCGGATGCCCCCAACCCACCCAAGCTCAATTTCTTTGCTGACTGGGTGCCAAATCCCCATCTGCATCATGTTTCCCTCCCCAGCTTGCCGACGGGGGTGCCCAATCCCCATCAGCATCATGTCCCCAAAAAAAACTCATGTGGCACACTGGAGCCCACCCCAGTGTGTCCAAAAGCTTTGATTTTTTTAACTCATAAATAAAGAAACAGTCCCCTGAGTCTTTTTGTTTGTTTGTTAAACTGTAAAAAGAAAACGTCCTGCATCGTCTCCCAGTCCCTCCTCCCCACCCCAACCCTCCTCTGTGCACCCACCTCCCCACACTCCCCTCACTAACGCTTACCCTCCAGAGATCAGGAGCAGTGATCTTCTGTTGACTGGGATGCATCTGCACTCTTCAAAGCCGAACTACAAACTGAGTAATCGGCTAAGCGCTGTATAATGGGACTCAATGGGGGGTTTCGACTTAGGTTGATATCTTAGCCATTTTTTGGCATTTTGGCCCCAGATTTTCAACGTGGGGTTCTTGGGACCCCGCCTTGTGAACATGTCACTGTCGTTTCATTTCTCAGTTCCGAAAGGTGACAAAATGACAGTACCACTGTTCATGAGGTGGGGTCCCAAAAAGCCTATGTTGAAAATTTGGTGAAAAAATTCCAAAAAGTGACTGTTATGGGCATGCGTTGCACATTTTCTATGCACGCTCACAACTTCACCAATTTTTAATATTTTCACTCCACATTTTCAACATTGCCATTTTTATGTTTGCTTGCACGCATGTGCAAGAAACATAGTGCCATCATCCGAGATTTTGGAGGTGTGTCACCTCCTCCTCCAATTCAGTCAGTGTGTTGGCAGGCATGGCCCCTGTAAGCCAATGCATGCTGGAGCTGTCTATGACAAGCTCCAAAATGCAGTGGCATACAGTTGAAAGGGGAGCTACGCTTAGTGAGCAGCGATAAGATATTGCCTGCTCATGCGCGGCTTCCCCTACACACACACACACAGAACGTAGCTGCCCCCGCTTATATGTATAGCTGACGGGTGCCCAATCCCCTGTCGGCTTGTGCTGCGCCCCTCACCTTCCACATGCCACGCTGGGTGCCCACCCCAGTGTGGCAACTATTGAATAGCCGATGGGGTGCCCAATCCCCCATCGGCTCCACTGTCCTCCCCCCGGTACTGGGTGCCACGCTGAGGCCACCCCAGCATGGCAACTAATCATATAGCTGTGGGGTGCCCAATCCCCGTCGGCTACACGCCCCCAGTCAGTCCTTGTGCCACGCTAGGAGCCCACCCCAGCTGGCAAACGCCCCACGCCGTCTTTTTTTTAACCTGAAAATAAAAACGGTCCCACGGCGCTTCTCCCAGCCCCCCTCCCACAACCCGCACCCACCCACTGCGCACCCTGCCTCCCCACACCCCCTCTCACCCCATACATACCTCTGGAGCTCGGCGCAACGATCTTCGGTGGACCGGGAACACGTCTGCACTCTTCAAAGCCGACTGCGAACTGAGGAAATGCCGGTAAGCTGTATAATGGGCTAGATAGGGGTTTTTCAACTTTATTTCATATCTCAGGCATTTTTTGGAATTTTTGCACCAAATTTTCAACATGGGGTTTTTGGGACCCCTTCTCATGAGTGATGTCACTGTCATGGCGTTATTCAGGCCAGAAGGATGATTTCGCAGTCACTGCACAGTCACTGCATGAAATCACCCTTTGGGCCTGAATAACACCATGACAGTGACATAATTCATGAGAAGGGGTCCCAAAAACCCCATGTTGAAAATTTGGTGCAAAAATTCCAAAAAATGACTGTTTTAAGAGCGTGTGTTGCGCAGTTCCTACGCACGTTTGTAAGTTTGTGAATTTTCAATATTTTCACTCCAGATTTTCAACATTGCCATTATACCACACCTTCTTGTGAGTGGTACAGCTGTCATTTTTCACATCTCACCCAAAATGTGTTTCCGCCCATGTACCGCTCAATGGCGCAGTCGGTTGCGAGATCAATGTACGGGACAAATTACGAAAATCACAGTGACACTGTTCATGAGCTGAGGTCTTAAAATGGATATGTTGAAAATTTGGTGAAAAAATTCCAAAACATGACTGTTTCATGATCGTGCGTTGTACAGTTCCTAGGTACGCTCGTAAGTTCGCGAATTTTCAATATTTTCACTCCAGATTTTCAACATTGTCATTTTACCACACCTTCTTATGAGTAGTACAGCTGTCATTTTTCACATCTCACCCAAAACGTGTTTCCGCCCATGTAGCGCACAATGGCACAGTCGGTGTGCGAAATCAATGTACGGGACAAATTAAGAAAATCACAGTGACACTGTTCATGAGCAGAGGTCTTAAAAAGGCTATGTTGAAAATTTGGTGAAAAAATTCCTAAAAATTACTGTTATATGAGCATGCGTTGCACAGTTCCTATGCATGCTCGTAAGTTTGCGAATTTAATATTTTCACTCCAGATTTTCAACATTGCCATTTTATTACACTTCCTTATGAACAGTACAGCTGCCATTTTTCATATGTCGCCCAAAATGTGTTTTCGCACATGTAGCGCACAATGGTACTGTTGGTGTGCAAAAGCAATGTTTAGGACAAATTAAGAAAATCACAGTTACACTGTTCATGAGCAGAGGTCTTAAAATGGCTATGTTGAAAATTTGGTGACAAAAGTCCATAAAATGACTGTGCTACGAGTGAGCATTGCGCAGTTTCCACGCACCCTCGTAAGTTCATGACTTTGTAATATTTTCAGTCCAGATTTTCACCAGTGGCATTTTTCCACACTTCCTTATGAACAGTACAGCTGTCATTTTTCACAACATGGCTGAAGTGTGTTTCACACTTTCAGCACAGAGATGCGGGTCGCTGTGGGAAATCATTGTTCGGGACAGATAAAGAAAATCACAGTAACACTGTTCATGATCGGAGGCACAAAATGCCTGAGTTGACAATCTGCTGTAAAAAATCCCCAACCTAATTATATTACGGGTATGCGTTGCACAGTTTCTACGTACGCTCGTGACTTCACCATTTTTTTTAATATTTTTACTGCAGATTTGCAGCATTGCCATTTTTTACACCTCCCCATGTACAGTACAGCTGTAATTTTTTACATCCTGTTCGGAATGTTTTTGCACCTGTGGTGCTAAATGCCGTAGTCGCTGTGCATAAGCAGCTTTCGTCTAACAAACTGATATTCCCCTTGTTCATGAGGTGGGGTCACAAAAAACATGTTGAAAATTTGGAGTGAAAATACCAACGTAATGCCTGAGGTATTAGGGTTTCCAACCATAACGCCTAACCCTGTAGAGAATGACAGGCATCAGGGTGTGACTTGGGATTCTTGCCTGTAATGCTCATACCATTCCACACCCTGCAGCCAGTGAGAGGCATCAAGGTATGCCTTGGACTCTTCGGCCCCAAAGTTCACCCCATTCTCCTATATCGCACCCATCTCACCGTATTTCCTAATGAAATGGGGTGTGCATAAGGGCCAAAGACTCCAAGGCACACCGTGACACTTGTCAGTGTCTGCAGGGTGGGGTGTGGTGAAATGGTGTGGCCATTATGCCTGAAGATCCAAACACACACCCCAATGCCTGTCACTCTCTGCAGGGTGGTGGTGGGGTTGGCTTCAGTTCAATACTTCACTGCCATTCCTATTACGCAGCTCTGTAACTTCTACACTACCACTGCCAATGCCAGCAAGCAAACATACGGCATTGACAAATGCTTGTTTAACACCTCCTGATGAACAGTATAACTGTCATTTTTCACATCCTGCTTGAAATGTGTTTTTGTACCTGTGGCGCAGAATGGCGCAGTTGCTGGGCTCAATAAACTTTTGGGATGGAGTACCAAAATCACAGTGCCACTCTTCATGACACGAGGTCCCAAAAAGCCCATGTTAAAAATGTGGTGAAGAAATTCAAAAAAATGATCACGTTACATGCATGTGTTGCGCAGTTTCTACCCACGCTCGTAACTTTGCACATTTTTCATATTTTCACTTCAGATCTTCAACAGTGCCATTTTGTCACACCTCCTCATGAACAGTACAGCTGTCATTTTTCACATCCTGCCTGAAATGTGCTTCCACACCTATGGCACCAAATGGCGTAGTTGCTGAGCGAAATCACTTTTTAGGATTGAGTAACAAAATGATAGGGTCGCTGTTCATGAGATGGGCTTCCAAAAAGCCCATTCTGAAAATTTGGAGTGAAAATACTGACAAACATCCGGGGCGTTAAGGTTTCCAATGGTAACGTCCACTTTGTAGTGACTGACAGGTGTCGGGGGGGGGGGTGTCTTGGGTTCATCACCCATAATCCTCACAGCATTCTACCCCAACCCTACAGTCACTGACAGGCATCAGGGTGTGCCTTGGGGTCTTTGGCCCTAATGTTCACCCTATTCTCCTATACTGCACCCATCTCAGTTTATTTCCTTATGGAATGGGGTGAGCGTAAGGGCTGAAGACCCCAAGGCACACCATGACACCTGTTGCTGTCTGCAGGGTGGGGTGAGGCGGAATGGCTTCAGCGTTATGGCCAAAGACTCAAAGGCACACCTCCAATGCCTTTCAGTCTCTGTGGGAGGGGGGAGGTTGGCGTTAGTTCAATACTTCACTGCCATTCCTATTATGCAGCTCTCTAACTCCTGCACTACCAATGCCAATGCCAGCAAGCCAACATTTGGCATTGACAAATGCTTGTTCTGTTTGTTTCCTGGGCATTTTGGAAAAAACACCATTTCCCTTCTTTCAACTTGTAAAATAACATTATAGGTAGTTTTCCTATCCAGAGTCCGTAATTATGTGGGGGTAAGGTCCCATCTAATGATGTTTTTAACAGCTCTAATCCAAACTTAGGTAGCGAGGTTATTCTGTTCAACATCCTAGGTTTCCCTTGTGTCCAGGGAGCAATGCAGGGAGATAACCAGTACAACACAAATGGTTTCCATAGCTTGCCACCTGGTTTCAATGATATCCCCAAATTATAACTAATAACAATACTACTATAAAAGGCTACAGCATTTATCATGTTAACTCCTCCCTCCTGTACGTTTCTATAAGTGAATTCTCTTTTTATCAGATTCAGTCTGCTACCCCACAAGGCCTGAGAGAATATGCTGTATAATGCTGTCACCACAGACTGAGGAGGAATAAACACATAGCTGATATATAGA
The DNA here is from genome assembly GCA_016271365.2 of Neoceratodus forsteri. Taxonomy (NCBI): domain Eukaryota; kingdom Metazoa; phylum Chordata; order Ceratodontiformes; family Ceratodontidae; genus Neoceratodus; species Neoceratodus forsteri. The sequence goes on along the minus strand of CM028137.1, from coordinate 722,837,246 downwards.
AAAACTGGTATTAAGAAGGTTTTGATCAGCATCACTCTTTTTTTATTTCGTTATTTGCTGTCCCTTCCAGTTTGATGCCAATCTTTTGGCTGTACCTATGCCCATTTCCCAATTGGATTCTGCCATGTTGGCAGCTCCAAACTCTACCCCTGATGTATTAATCGTATCCTATGGGATTACAAACCTTGCAAAACTATTGCCAACTGGTGGTGGTGGTGGTTGGGGGGGGGAGGGGTGTTACCTAGTGTCACTCCCTTACTTTTATTGTAATTTATCTGTGATCCTGATATTTTTGCAGCTGTGCCTAATGTTTCCATTAGGGATGTCTCACTGGTGTCTGGGGCTAAAGTCAAGATAACGTCGCCTGCATATGCCAATATCTTCACCGGTATTGCCGCGTGTGTTGGGGGAATTCCCTTGATTCTGTCTTGCTCAATAATATTTCTTATCAGGTTGTCAATCCCAAACACATATAACAGTGAACTGGGGGGATGGCCTTGTCTGACCCCCTCTTTTCACCATTATTCTCCTTCTGCACCATCCATTAACATTCGGGATGAGAACAGCTTTTTTTATACATATGTTTTAGACAATTTATGAAAACGTTTGGTAAATCAAATGTATTTAAACAGCAAATAAATAGTTATGTGCCAACCTGTCAAAGGCTTTCTCCATGTCCAGGCCTAGCCCATACCCCTGTAGTTCATCTTTGTTCCCTTTCTGGAATATTTCCCTTACAGTGATAAGATTATCTTGTTGGCACTTGCTTTGTATAGCGCAGGTTTGTGCCAGGCTTATTAACTTGTCTGCTATTGTAGAGAGTCTGGTTAGGAGAATCTTGCTTAAAATCTTAAAATCAGTATTCAGAAGACTCAGGGGTCTCCAATTGCTCAGTTCTTCTCTTGCTCCTTTTTTATATAATAGGATGAGCACTACCTCGTTCATGGAATTTGCCAAGTTAGCTGTCTGCAGCATGTGGCTGTACAGGTTCACTAATGCAGGAGCTAAGGCATCCAAAAATGTCTTATAGAGACCTGAGCCTATGCCATCTGACCCTGGTGCTGTGTCCTTTCTAAGGCGATTGATAGCTGTTTGTACCTCCATCAGAGTTACCTCACCTGATAAGGCCTGGAAGTCTATTTCAGAGACCTGAGGCAAATTTAAATGTGTGAAGTTTCCGGGCATCCACGATGTTTGTGGTGTAGTTCCAAACAAGGATTCTACATACTGCTTTACTAATCCCAGTATCCCCAATGGAGTAGGGATCACTTGATCTGTTTCAGTTTTTAGTTCCGTGATCACCCTATGTCCAGTATGTTCTTTACATTCCTTAAAAGGGTCAAGGGACCCTTTTTTAATATGTGTGCCAAACGGAGCTCTTGCTTGAATGATTTGGCACAATCGTATTGAATGTCACAATCAGTGCGCTATAGTCAGTTTTGTTCATTTCAGTTTGTGAGATTAATTTCTGTAGGTGATGTCTTAATTGCGGGTATTTTAAGTAGTCTTTATTTGCTAAATCCCTAGATTTGGACTGAAAAGGTGTTTGCCATGAGTGTTTTGTGTCCTTCCACCAGTCTGTCAAATCCTCATAACATCCAATAACAGATAATCTTGCTTCCCATTCTTTTCTCCATGTTTTTTGTATCACAGGGTTATCTAGTAAGGCTTTATTTAGCCGCCAGCGGTTCTTTTTGCATCTAGGAGAGTTCTCCCAGCTTACGAGCACTGTGATGGACTTATGATCTGGGAACTCCCAGACCTGAGAAAAGAGATTCTGAATTTTAAGAAAAGGAGATATAAATATAAAATCTATATGAGTGGAAAGAGGACCCCTAAAATAAGTGTGTCCCCCAGAATGGAATTTTATTTGATATGTGTCTATCAGGCTTGCTGTAGTAATAATGTTCTGCAAAGCCAGGGAGTCACAGAACAACTTATTGTTTTTTAGACCCCTATCTGTCTGTTTCAGGCCACAACTGAAATCCCCTGCCCAGATAATTAGTTGTGATGTGTGCAAAAAGGGCCGTATTTCTTTAAATAGGGCAACTCTCTGTGCCTTGGTTTTCGGAGCACAAATAGAGACCAGTCAAAATCTTTCCTGACAGAAATTTATATCCAGCATTAAAGCTCTGCCAAGGTGAATGCCCAAAAGCCTAGAAACTTTTATCTCAGGGTTAATAAGACGAATACCTAAACCATTACAGGTGTCTTCACCCATGGACCAGAAGGATGAACCTCTTGTTCATTGCTGAGAGGCCTGGCGGAGTGGAGAGTTCTAATATAGTTTCAAGTCTGGTGTCCTGAAGACAAACAATATCGCTATTAATGCTTTGCAGAGAATGGAACACCCTTGTTCTTTTTCTAACACTCTTTATGCTGTTGACATTGATGGTCGTTAAAGTTAAGGAGTGCATTGAAATACATAAAACAAGCATTTGTCAATGCTAAATGTTGCTTGCTTGTATGTGCTGTGTAGGTATTTGGAAGTCAGTGGAGTGCAAACATTGAAAATTTGCAAACTTACGAGCGTGCGTAGGAACTGCTCAACGCACGCTCATGAAACAGTCATTTTTAGGAAGTTTGTGACCAAATTTTCAACATAGTCATTTTAAGACCTCTGCTCATGAACAGTGTCACTGTGATTTTCTTAATGTGTCCCATACATTGATTTCGCACACCGACTGCGCCATTGTGCGCTAGATAGGCAGAAACACGTTGTGGGCGAGATGTGAAAAATGACAGCTGTACTGCTCATAAGGAGGTGTGGTAAAATGACAATGTTGAAAATCTGGAGTGAAAATATTGAAAATCGTGAACTTACGAGTGTGCGTAGGAACTGTGCAACGCAGGCTCATAAAACAGTCATTTTTAGGAATTTTTTCACCAAATTTTCAACATAGCCATTTTAAGACCTATGCTCATGAACAGTGTCACTGTGATATTCTTAATGTGTCCCATACAGTGATTTGCACACCAACTGCGCCATTGTGTGTGCTACATGGATGAAACACGTTTTGGGCAAGATGTGAAAAATGACAGCTGTACTGCTCATAAGGAGGTGTAGTAAAATGACAATTTTGAAAATCTGGGTGAAAATATTGAAAATACACGAACTTACAGTAGTGAGGGAACTGCCACATCGCCAGAAAACAGTCATTTTTAGAATTTTTCCACCAAATTTTCAACGTAGGCTTTTTGAAAGCCCACCCTATGAACAGTGGCAGTGTCATTTCGTTACTCAGTCCCAAAAGGTGATTTTGCACAGTGACTGCGAAATCACCCTTCGGGCCCAATTAGCGCCATGATAGTGAGAGCATTCATGAGAAGGGGTCCCAAAAACCCCATGTTGAAAATTTGGTGCAAAAATTCCAAAAAATGCCTGAGATATGCAGCAAAGTTGAAAAAACCCTATCTATCCCATTATACAGCTTACTGGCAGTTCCTCAGTTCGCGTTCGGCTTTGAAGAGTGCAGACGTGTTCCCGGTCCACCGAAGATCGTCACACTGGAGTCGGAGGTAGGTATGGGGTGGGGGTGTGGGAAGGCAGGGTGCACAGTGGGTGGCGCGGGTGGGGGGCAGAGACAGCGAGGGACCATATTTGTGTTTCAGTTTTTTTTTTTTACATGACGACGACGCTGGACGCTTTGCCACGCTTGGGTGGGCTCCCCAGCGCGATACAAGGACGGGCTGGTTGGGGGGCGTGGAGCAGACGGGGATTGGGCACCCCCATCGCTATGGGTTTGATAGTAGCCATGCTGGGGTGGCACCTAGCATGGCATATGCAACTCTGTTGGGGGGAGCGCAGTACAGCCGACGGGGATTGGGCACCCCCGTCGGCTATACAGTGTGTGCGTGGGGGGGCGAGCACGCAGTATGCATGCGTGTGTGTGTGTAGGGGGAGCGCGCATGAGCAGGTGATATCTTATCGCTGCACATTGAAATGTAGCTCCCCCTTTCAACTGTACTCCACTGCATTTTTGACTGCTGCTGTCATAGACAGCTCCAGCAGCGATTGGAGAACTGCGGCCGTGCCTGCAAATACACTGACTGAATTGGAAGAGGGCTGCCACACCTCCGAAAACTTGGATGATGGCACTACGTTTCTTGCACATACATGCAAGCAACATAAGAAAACTCGGATGATGGCACTATGTTTCTTGCACATGCATGCAAGCAATATAAAAAACTTGGATGATGGCACTATGTTTCTTGCACATGCGTGCAAGCAACATAAAAAGGATGAGTTGTTTCTCTATTTCTTCATCACTAAGGGGTTTCAGAGAGCTTTCTGTGTCTTGTGCATTTTGCAATGGAATCTCCACCCCCCCCCCCCCCGTGTCTGAGGTAATGTCTGTAGAGGCCACAGAGGATGTATCTGACTCTTTATTTCCTGAGTCTCTCTATTGTTTGTCCACAGTCAAAGTAGCATATTTATTCCTGGACTTCCAGGATGGTGGGCTTTACTTTTCCCTTTTTCCCTCCTTCGACTGTAGGATGTAAAGCTTTCCCTAGTCTAGTTCTTTTCTTCGACATCACCATTTTGAATGCTGCATCTTGGTTGGGGGGAGGAACCTCCCCTGCTGTTTCCTCGGGCATCTGTGTTGATTCCTGTGAAGCATCTAGGATTTCCTCACAAGCAGGAACTGTATCTGGAGTGTCAACCACCATTTGTTCACTGGTGTTATCTCCTACATTTACTCGTGTAGGGGCACTGATCTGCTCTTATATCAAACTACTCTCTACTGATCCCCCCAGCAGCATTGTTGTCTTGGTTAGCTACCCTTTTGGCCTGCAACTGCTGAGCTTTGTTAATGAGGCCTTCATGTGAGGGGTGGTCCTCCCTGTTATGAGAGGCCCAAGGGCACCTGCCATAAGCATACCCTGTTTTCTCCCACAAATTGCATTTGAACAAATTTAGGCAGTTGGAAGAGACATACCCACGCTCCAAGCAGTGATTGCATCTTAATGTAGCACATGCTGAGCTTAAGTGGGTTCATGCTCCACATTTGAAGCAGGCTCTGAGTTGTTCTACATAGAATAACGGCTCCCTGTCTTTACCCAAAAGGAAACTGTTAGGTAAATGCACTGGTCCATTATTTGAAGAAAACAGTTTGACCCTAATCTTTCATCCCCATTCCATATCTGCTCACTATCTAGAATGGGGGAGGGTCTCTCATACACTGCATCTTTGTCGCAACCACAAAAGGATGTCCTCCACATTAACCCCCTCATTTTTAAACATCACAGTGACGTTTTTAACAGTAGGCTTAGTGAGGGGAACTGCCAGAAATGGAATCCATAGGGGGGTGTTCTTAAGACCCTGATATTGTGACCAGAACCTATCAAGCCCGGTTACATTTTTAAAACTGATGTCATACTTAGCATCTCCTATGTGGATTAATGCAAAAATTTCAGAGGAGAAAATTTATTTGAGCCTTTTAACAACAAATTTGCTACATGCAGCCTATATGGGGGGTTCTGTAGGCCTCCCATGTATATCAGCCGTATGGCGTTTCTCCTGGGAGCTGGTTCTCCCTTGTTCTGAAGTCAGAGATCCTAAACATAGGCTCCAGGCAGTCTCGCTGGTCAGGGTTCCTTAGAATTGTGTCTGTTGGACCCAATCTAGTGAGTTCATTTTCTTCTTGCTCAGGGCCCATTATCTCTGGGGGATGTACCCCAGAAGCTGTTGCAACCTTCGCTATTATTGGTACATTAGTACTGTTGACAGCAACAACTGGCTGTAAATCAGAGTTACCCTGGAATATAGAATCTCTTTTTTTCATTTGGTAGCTCTGTGTCTGTTGATGTGGTGGCCACCATTTCCTTTTGTGATTGTTTTGAAGTAGAGTTATAACTCTGTACTTTAGCATCGCTGGAATCTGGGATCCATTGCCCTTCTGGTGATAAGATCCACCTTGTGTCTTCCAAAGCATGCACTGGGGACCAGTTCCCCGATCTGATTGCTGTATCTTTCATCGGTAAAGCAGTCATCTCAGTAGGTGTTTTCCTAGACTCTTTGAGGCTCCATTCAGCTTTATCCATGGGCATTTTGTCCTGGTATCCTAACCCAGAGCTTTTATGCTGTGCATTCTGTTTTGGTGAGTTTGCAGCTTGTACATTGCGGATAACAGTCTCCTGGTTTTGGATAGCACTACCAGAGGGTTGCAGTAGGCCAAGCTCAAGGGCCTCTCCTTACACACATACACAAATTTAAAAAATCAAGTACTATTCAGAGTTTCCATTGCTGGTGTTTCTTTGATGACCATGAAACCCTCGCTTCCTATCCCTACCAGTTTGCCAGAGAACTCCCTGCTCCAGCTGGCAACAGATAAAATTGAGGTTCTGGCTCCACCTGAGGCCTATGTGTGTGTCTGTGTGGGTGTATGACAGTGGAACTCTGAAGAATTTAGAATTCATGCATTCCATGTCACCATTCTGAGTATGTGTGTGTGTGTGTGGGGGGCATTCTACTATTGGAATAATGCAGAGCTTTGAATTCTTCCATTCTGTGTTAAACAACCACACAATGTATTGAATGTGAAAAAAGCAGATGACTGACAGGTGAAAAATATCTGTGGAGGGACTATTTTACATAGTTTAGCCACATTTTATTATATATTTTGTGGCTTTGAAAACTTTGAGTGTTCATTTTTTAAAAGTTGCCTATGGGCCCATTTTATATAAGTAATAAGGCACGCTGGTGATATTGGTGGTACTAGGTTTCCCCCATGGTCAGGGGGCTGACGATACTTGGCTTCACTTCATGCCTCACTACACCCCTGACTGTGGGGGGAACCTAGTACTGTCCCACCAACGCCCTGCCATGCCTCATTGCTTAATTAGGCATGCAATGCAGTAGCTGACCAGCCCCTTTTAAGCATCCATCGTAGGTGTGGCTAATAAATGGTGAATGCCGCTGTGTGAGCGAACCTGATTTGGGATAGCAGTAACACAGGTTACTGGTAGCTACCGTTAACTAGGGCTAGTTATGGACAGCTCCGTACTTTACTGCTGTTTCAGTAAGAACCCCCCTTCATGAACCTCCTGTACAGAAGGCCACTACTCATTCCCACCTGGTACCCGGATTTACTTTTACATACAATGGAAGCTCCTGTAGAGCAGTTCCTGGGTAACCAATGTATACATGTTGTAGGCCCATTGATGTTGCCACAGGTTGAGCTGCATTGGTGCACTAACTTTAACACAGCAGGTATATTTTACCCAGACTCCACAGGCCATGCAATTGCTTAAATGGCAGTCTAACTTCTGAACACAAGGTATTTGTCATCCAAGTTGAAACCCAAATTGTAACCTAAATCTGGAAACGCACACAGTGTGATGTCTGCAGATGTTTTCTGCATGTACCTATGGTTACCAAGGACAGCTTTCAGGGGCTGCACATTCCTTATCATTCCGCTCTAAACACAGCACTACGTACCGGTGAGTCCTTCACTTTTATCACGTGCCACAAACTCGCTGCATGCTGGGCAGGGTTTGCTTTGCTCCTTCTTCCTCCGTGTGCATGATTGCTGGGGGCAGCCCCAATCCTGCTGTTAGTGAATGTTTAGAACGCTGATAACTAATGGCAGAAACTGAACTAGTTGGGGGCTACTCACGTTATATACTGTAGGTGATGCTGTGTGCCAATGACATGCATGTAGCCATGTCAAAGTGGGTCACCACCCCCTTGCAAAAACCTCCCGCAAGGTGCTGAAGCCAATGGCTTTCTATCCAATGTATTATGACTCCATGAATATCCTCTGAAAAATCTAGTGTTCCTGGTAGTAGCAAACCAAATTTCATTGTACCACAATGTACTTTGTATATACTTTATTCCCTCATTGGAGATTGTAAATGAACAGACTTTCATATGATTTGAAAGACAGTGCACTTTCATATCAGCAGGTGGTGCTATGACTGTTTCACAAGCAGTGCTGAGGTATAGCATTTACCTGTTTCTCTACTTTGAAGCGTAAGCACAATATAATCTCAAGTGTGTTTGGCTTATGTCCAGAGTAAACAGGCAAGCAGAATATGACAACACTTGCAATAGGACAGTATTCAGCCTTTTTAATTTCTCTACTCTGTACACTTTGTGCTCCAGCCTTAATAGATGCATTAATCTTGTTTTTCTGAAAAAACATATATAGTCCTTTAGTGATAGTGGTAGAGATAACAGAGTCCTTATCTGGTGCCAGAGACCCTGCAATATGAGCAGACTCAATAGACCAAAAGGCCTTGTTCTGCTGGCACCTTTGTATATATAACAACTGACACCCTTAGCTTTTGCCTTTCGTATACCTGAGGATGAGCACTTCATAGAGGAGCTCACAACATCAGATCTGTAGCTTGCTTCATGTTGTACACTGCAGGCTACTCCCAATGCAGGTGCATAGTGACATGCACTGTACTACATCTGTAGCTTGCTTCGCAAGTGGACCTGTGGTCAGTAAAAAAACAGCAGGATAATGACGCTCATTGTGGCAGACCAGTAGCTTGATTTCCCAAGTGGTCCTGTGGGCCACTCACAAAGCAGCTGCATGTGTGTCAGACTTCAGCCACATGTTCACAGACATGGCCCTACAAAGCCATCCTGATTTTTCTTATTTTGAGACTAAGGCCAGGATATTCATAGCCCCAGATTAGGGCCCACTAGATATTTTCCTCTGGAGCAAATTAGTGCCTGCAGCAAACCAGTGGTGTATTGGAACAAGTTTGTGCACTTTGTGAGCTCTAAAGGCATGTTCCAACATACTAGCCAGACACTAATCAGACTGAGATTGCAAACCCCAGCCCCCTACTGGCCACAGGAGGTATGTGACCAAGAGGGTGCTACTGGGATTGTGATCACAGTCGGGTTGTTAGCGCCCATTAATGGCAATTGTTCCTCTGGAGGAGCAATCTGCTATATAGATACATAGAATTTGTCAGCAGAAAAGGACCACTTGGCCCACCCAGTCTGACCAGTTTTTTTCCTGCCTTTTCTGTCCTAGCAGACCCTAACTGGACTCCAGTGACTCTTTCCACCCTTTTTTATTTACTAGTGTTCCCCTATGTCTTTCCCATGTATGTTTGAACCCCCACACACACTGTTTTTGCCCCTACTACCTCTTGTGGCAGGCTGTTCCAGTCATGCACCACTCGTTCAGTGAAGCAGTATTTCCTCACATCCCTCTCAAATTTCCCCCCTTCTAGCTTTGTTTCATGTCTTCTTGTTCAGTTGTACTTTTTCATTTGAAACAGGCTCCCCTATACCCTGCTCACCCCTGTGAGGTACTTGTAGGTCTCTATAATGTCCCCTCTCTCTCCCCCTCTCCTCCAGGATGTACATACTGAGATCCCTCAGTCTCTCACCATACGGTTTCTCATGCAACCCATATACCATTTTAGTTGCCCTTCTCTGAACTACCTCTATCCTGTCAATGAATTTTCTAAGCTGCGACCTCTAGAACTATACACAATCTTCCAGGTGTGGTCTCATCAGTGATCTCTACAATGGTAATATCACCTCCCTCCTTCTGCTTGTGATACCCCTCTCTGCTATATTGGTGCATTAAGATACAAATGATCCCATAGCACTAGCAAGGCAATATGGGGTCTTTTGCATTTCATTGTGACCTCATTACAGGCCAGGAGCAAACAGAATTTGTGACCCCCCTTCCACGTATCTGCCAGGGCTGCCTGTACTGGTGGTACACTGCCTCCCCAACACTGATTCCCTTTTGGCTAGTGGTCCCCTCGCCCCCTCTGAACACCCCCAAGTGTAACTATAAAAACGCCTCTGGAATCCAGTAATCCTTCCCATCCCCTCCCAACCCTATTGTAACTATAGTAATCCCTGGTGTCCTGTGGTCCCTCCCGCCCTCTGGTTCAACTCCCCCCTGCCGATGCAAACCCAATAATTCCATGGTGTGTAGTGCCCCCCCACTCCCTGTAGGTTCAATTCCCCCCATCCTCCTGGTCCCCATAGGTTCAAATCCCCCAATCTGCCTGTTCCCTGTAGGTTGTTCAAATCCCCCTCCCAGTCCCTGTGGCCCTGTGTGCCTCCTGAGGTCCGATTCCCTGACCCACACACTCCTCCTCGACACGCTTCCCCCCCTTGGTGACCAGCACAAGCCATCTGCTCACCTCCATGGCCAGCTACTGACTGACATTTCATGATCATGTGCCTACTGTAATCAGCTGTGAGTACACAAGGTGCTGAAATGGCAAAATGTCAGTCAGTGGCCGTCCTTGGAGGTGCGTGCAATGGAGGCTCTGCCCCTGTTGCTAAGGGATGATGGCACGTGCTGGGGATGTGGTGGGGTGGGTTGGAGATGTCTGACATGGGGGGTGGGGACCGCAGGTGGGGGTTGAAAACTCTGGGGACCAGGCCGGTGGGGGATTTGAATCTATGGAGGGTGAGTGGGGGATTTGAATCTATGGGGAATGAGCAGGTAGGTGATATTAACCAATGGTGAGCAGGGAGGGACCACTAGACACCAGGGAATGATTGGGTTTGTATCAGCGGGGGGGGGGGGAGTCAAACCAAGGGGGTGGAAGAAGAAGAATCAGCATTTATATAGCGTTTTTCATACACAATGTATCCCAAAGTGTTTTACAAGCAATGCTAGACTGGTAATGGTGGCCATATTGCACATCAACACCCACACACAGCCTGGACAATTGCATGAGCCGGTTTTATGGGAAGGGGAATATTGGCCAGGACACCAGGAATGTCCCCTACTCTTTGCGAAGAATGCCTTGGGTTCTTTTACTTCCACCTGGACACCCACCAGAATGGGTAGAAGGGACCTCGGTTTAACGTTTCATCCAAAGGATGGCACACCCCAACAGGACAGCACCCCCCCAATACTGCACTCTGGTGCCAGTGTTTTTAGGTATGAGTCTTATCCCGGTGTGGGATGAGAACCTACAATCTTCTGGTCCAGAGGCGGATGTGCTACCAACTGAGTCATGTTGACACCTGGAAGGAACCAATGGACACCAGGGATATTATCGTAACTGCCCCCCCGGAGTCAATTAGCTATAAGGAGGAGGGCCTTGTTGTGCTGTTAGGCTCAACAACTGGGTGATTGACCCAAATGGAGGCCAGTCAGCACCAGCAACTAGTAATTTTGAGAGAGTCAAAGGGGAGGCTCTGGTCCCCTACCTAGTTACCACTAGGTGTTCAGCAAGAAGAGACAGACATGGGACAGTCAGTTAAAACAGTTTACCGAGTTCAGAAAGGGGTAACAATTATATGGGGAGAGGAAATCTATAGATCTAAGAAAGAGAATTAAAAGTACAACAGCTCTATTAAGTGAGAAATACGTCCAAAAAGTGGTACTGGGGGAGTTCCTAAAGGCAATGGCTGGAAAGTTAGCCCATCCTGGCCTCTGAGAAGTGACTGGTTCTTGGTCCTGAAGCTCAGAACATCTGCAGTGGGGCAGCTGCTACAGAGCTGGTCCTCTTCTGATCACCCCAGATGGTCTGATGCTGATCCCATCGTAATGGCTGTCTGTGGTGGGACAAGCTGCTATGGCATTGGCCCTCTTCTGACCACCCCAGATGGTCTGATGTTGATCCCATGGGCCTTGCTGTCTGAGGTGGGGCAAGCTGCTATGGTGTCGGCCCTCTTCTGACCACCCCAGATGGTCTGACCTTGATCCCGTGGTCCTGGATCTGATTCTCTGGCAATGGACCCTTTGTGCTGGACTGCTGGTTCCATGGTACTGGACCTCTGCACCTCTGGTACTTCCACTGTGGATCCTTGGTCTGGACTGCTGGTTCTGTGGTACTGAACTTCTGGTACTGTACCTCTGGACCTCTGGTACTGGACTTCTGTACCTCTGGCGCTGGACCTCTGGACCTCTGGCACTGGACCTCTAGTGCTGGACCTCTGGTACTGGATCTCTGGACCTGTGGTACTAGATCTCTGGACCTCTGGCACTGGACCTCTGGTACTGGATCTCTGGACCTCTGGCACTAGGAAGGGGGAAATTTGCAGAGCTGGAGTTGCTCAAACCTGAGTAGCATGGCTTGGCTGCTGTTCTTGGCTTGAGTCCTCCACAATAGAATTAGATTAAAGTCCCAAAAGGTGGGCAGCAAGGCAGTCCCACACAAGGAAAATTCACATGCAGAAAATCAGGAAAAAAAAATGCAGTTCAAATTGGCATTGTTTAATTTGAGTACTGTCTTTAAATAATGCAGTCAGTTTTCAGTTTACTGGAAAGCTGTACTTGGTGCTTCACAATCTGAATAAATTATTATTCATAAATCCCACTGATTACTATGGGGATTCTGTAGGCTAGGAGGAGCCTCTCCTCTTCTGTGGGAAGCTGCCATTTACAGTGATTCCCTTATAAGCAAGCCCTGCCCCCTGGTTGTGGGGTCAATTGCAGCTATTCTGCTGTCTAGGGTCCCTTTGAAAAAAATCTGCAGGGCTGTCCCTGCAATGTAAGCCCTGATCATGACTTTGGCCATCTGTAGTGCTGCCTGCACCTGCCTGGGGTCAAAATTCATGCCCCAAAAAGCCTCTGGCTTATCACAGTTTAAATGAATGAATTAAAACAAGCAGACTGCACCTGCCCACTGGTGCTGCTACTGACTCACCGCTCCGACCTGGGGTGGATTTACTGAAGTACTGGAGAGGAAGCTGGATGGATGGCTCAGCTGTGGACTTGACTGGTCCCAGCTGTGGCTGCTCTGTTACCAGAACAAGCTGACTTTTGCTTCTGTCTTCTGTCTCTGCAGCAGCAGCCGGGGGAGGGAATGCAACATGGCCATCTAACTGACCCGGCAGAAAGTTAGGGGGAAGAGGAGCTTCTGCCACTAGGAGACTGCTGACGGGAGGAGACAGCTGAGGCACACAGACGAGCACCTGGGACTGCTTCAACCTCCCAAGGTAAGCCTAACTGTCTGTACCAACTCTCCATGTCTTCTCTTCTCTCGGTCCCAGCTCAAAACTAACTGCCATAAAGGTCACTACAAGAATATCCCTCACCTGGGAGTTCTAAACTGTCACCCGTGAGCTGACATTTAAAAATTGCGCTCAGTCTGACACACGCTGGAGAACCAGAGACCTGTTTCCCACATGCATACTCAGCTCCCATGAGGCATGAGAGCACAGATGTTTAAAAAATGGAGGGGCTGAAATTCAGGGAAGGGGATGCAGAAAATCTTGTTATGCTACTATAGTTACAGTACAGTCAGGGATGTTCGGGGGTAAGAGGGACTAGTAAACTCCAGTGATATTATTATCGTTACCATTTGGGGGGGTTCTGGGGATGGGGGTGCAGTTGGAAAGTGCAGGTTGTAAGGTATGGCTTGAGAAGGCAGTAATTAGCGCAGCACTGATGGATACTTACCACCTCTCCAAACCTATCAATATGGTGATGCCCTTGTATGCAAGGCACTGTCAGTTGCTTTGCATAGGCATAGGCACACCAGCATATTTTGGGGCCAGTGCAAATGGGTTAGTGACTCACTAATCATTCCCTCCAACATGACATTTTACAGTCATTCTCTGCTTTAGGCCTGCAAAGTGGAGTTAGTGCATCAATAACCTGTTTAGCTATCACTAATGCCCTTCCAGTATCCTGGCACCAGTGTCACAAATGTGAGATTGTATCTCACAAAAGTGTTTTTTTTGAGCCATGAAAGCATGTTCACAAGTGGCAAAAGCAGAGTCTGTTTTTATGACATGGTTTAGTCTAATTTTGATAATATTTTAAAAAGGGTATTTTTTTAACAAAAAAGTACATAAGCTTATAACCTATACTGTTAACAACTCAAGCTTCAGGCTTGATTTCCCTCAGACTTTTTGGTTTTTGATAAGCAAAGATTTTTCTTTTTCCCAGTTTCAGGACCACTAAGACTCAGAAGGTGGGTTTGCGAGTCACAGAAACAGGTTCATGTCTTACAAAAGCAGGTGCTGTTTTTGTCAGATGCAACAGCCTTATTGCATTAATAATTTAAAAACTACTAGTTTTAACTCATTACTACCTAGGCGGCCATTTTGTGTCAGGTAAACAATAGATAGTTCGGACTTCATATGAAGCTACTGGAAGTAATTAACAAACAACAACAAAAAAAAAAACACTTACAGAATCAATGTTACACTCTATACTACTGACGCCCTAAGTTTCAAATCCAACTTCCAACATATGTTCTTATTTTTGAAGTGCAAAGGTTTCTCGTTTTCCTACTTTTGTGATGGCTAAGGCTCACAAAACCATGAGTATTATCTCACGATAGTCGGTTCTGACTCAAAAAAGTGACATATGTCAGTTTTGCAAAAATCCAGGTATAACAAATCTGTGGAAAAATTAACTGTACAAGTGTTGATGTGACATTGTACTTTCTCAGTAACATACTTTCCAGTAAAGCCATTATTCAAAGAATCATCACTGGGCCAAACTCTAAGAAACTGAACGTTTCAGGTTTCAACTCACAGCCATCTTTTGCTATTGGTGAGCACAAAAATGTCTTAAAATCCATATTTTTATGTACATTGCTCCCTTGCTATAGTGAAACCCGCTATAAAGAAAACTTGATTACTATGAATGGACCAAGTGACTCCCAAGCAGTTCCTTCAACCACATGTCTTCCCATCCTGTACTTCCTGTACTGGATCCAGATCACCAACCAATCACCCTTAGAATGAATTACTGAAGTTTTATGCTTTTTTTAAAAAAGATAATGTACATTACTGAGTTATAGAGGTATGGCGATAAGGGTGTGTGTATCACAGCTTAGAGCCATGGCTGCCACTGCCTGAAACTTACGCACGGGCAAGCAAGCTAATGAATGAGCAAGTTCATCTGCTTCAAATTGAACCAGTTTGTGTGTGGATCTTAGCTTAAACCTGTGACAGCCATTCCTTGAAAATGACATGCCAGATCAGCATCTAAGCATCGAGTATTACATTACCGAGTTACAGTTTGTGTGTGGATCTCAGTTTACAGCCGCAGCCCCTGTTCCCTGAAACAAAGCGGCATGTGACATGCCTGACAAGTGAGCGAATAAGTGCATCTGTAACACATGAATTTTACTGATTGTAATCTTATATGCTATACTGCCAGTAATATTAGTTGTGCATGCTAGGGGGTACAAATCAGGATGAGGATGTACATTACTGAGTTGCAGTTTGTGTGAAGATCTCAGCTTAGAGACATAGCCACTGTTCCCTGAAGCTGACATGGCAGCTGAGCGAGTAAATGCATCTACAGCACATAAAGTTTAATGATTTAAATTAAATGTTGTATTCTTGGTTGAAAACAAATATACTGCAGTACTACCAGAACTATTTGTTGTGAATGCTAGGGGATGCAAATCAGGAAGGGGATGTGCAGTGATTCTAAGTGAGCACTTGCTTTTGGGGTTCCTCATTTTAGCAAACAATCTATAATAAATGGCTGTCATGATACATAGATACATAGACAGTGTCGGCAGATAAGGGCCTATGGCCCACCCAGTCTGCCCATTTGAGCTTGTAAGTTCAGTTTGTTTTCCTAGAAGTCTGTTGCCCCTTACCCCTGACCTCCAGAATTCCTTTATGTCTATCCCATGCATTCTTAAATCCCGTGATTGTTTCAGCCCCCACCACTTCCTCTGGCAGGGTGTTCCACTTGTCCACCACCCGCTCTGTGAAAAATCTTTTCTCATGTTTCCTCTGAATCGTCCTCCTCCAACTTCATCCCATGCCCTCTAGTCCTGGAACATCTTTTCGCTTAAAATTAGTGTTTTCCTGTACCCTGTTCCTCCCTGTAAGATACTTGTATGTCTCTATCATATCCCCTCTCCTCCTCTCCTCCAGGGAGTACATGTTCAGTTCCTTCAACCTGTCTTCATAGGACTTGTGACAATCCATGCACCATCTTTGTTGCCCTCCTCTGAACCTTCTCTACCCTGTCTATGTCCTTACGTAGGTATGGTCTCCAGAACTGTACACTGTACTCCAGGTGGGGCCTCACTAGTGTCTTGTATAAGCGGGATTATTTATTTATTTATTTATTAGCTTTTGGTAACCGGGTAAGTGCGCTAGGCAACAGACCTGCCTATTTTCAGGCACGACCCGGGAGAGCACAGGACATTGGTTACAATATGCAGAAATGCACAGACATAATATAGGTGTACAGGAGCAAAACAAGATATACATTGGGTAGCACAGTAACAGTTACATAAGGGTACATTTTAGGCATAGATCATAATAAGGATGTAAAATAAATCAATTAGGGTAACCATAAGACAGCTGAGGACAGTAAAGACATCAAGGTTCATAGCCACCTAGACAAACATATTGCATGGGAGAACATTAGTGTAGTACTCAGGGTCAGACCCAACAGCCTGCAGTGGGACAAAGCAAATTAAGAGCATTTGCATTGGCCAGAGGCTAGGAGGTGGGTGAACAGCGAGTTTTTGAATTTTCGATGGGAGGATGACGTTTTCACCATAAGGGGGAGTGAGTTCCAGAATTTGGGAGCAAAATGGTCAAATGCCTGTTCACCCATTTTTGTCATGCAAGGTCTAGTGGAGAGCATGGGGACAGAGGAAGACCTGAGGGTACGGGTGTGTGAGGCAGGAGTCAGGAGTTTGGCAAGATAGACAGGTCAGGGAGGTCTAGACAGGGAGTCGATAAAGCAGCCCAGGGAGTAGGCTCGAATATACTTAGGTGACAGCCAATTTAAGCCAGCGTAAAGGAGACAATGATGGGTAAGACATGGGGCAGTTAAGGCGAATCTACAGATGTTGTTGTAGACAGTGTCCCATTTGTGGAGTGTAGCAGAGTTTGCAGCAAAGAGGAGGGGCAGAGCATATTGGAGCTGGGGTAAGAGAATACCTTCGCAACAGAAAGTCTAGCTGAAGGAGTGAGGAGTGGCGACGCGATAAGCTCCCAATTTTAGCATTGACGCACGGCACACCATATTGACATGTTGAGACAGGTCAGGCGTGGGATCCAAAGTGACCCCAAGGTACTTGAAGGACTCAGTGTTTGAGATGAGGGAGCCATCAAGGCATTGAACCCGGAGCCTGTTCGCAGGGGCAGACAGTTTCTTAGAGGATCCGAATAGCATAGCACAGGTTTTTTCTAGGTTTCTAGATTCAGGACTTGGTGGTTGCTAGAGAGCCAGGTCTGCAGGAATTGGAAGTCATTAGTGAGTGGAGTTGATGGCAGCAACCGATTTTGACCCAGAGTAGAGAACAAGGTCATTCATGACATAAGAGTGCAGCTATGCCGCCGACATGGTGGGAATATCATTTAGGAAGAGGGAGAAGAGCAGAGGTCCAAGAGTGGATCCCTGGGAACTCCACGGAGTTGTTTAGGGGAGGAAAGGGTCTTGTGAAATGCTACCGCCTGAGTCCGATTGTCATGATAGCTATGGAACCAGAAGAGGGCTTATCAGATGCTCCAATGGATTGAGTTCTTTAGCATGAGAGGATGGTGTACCATGTCGAAGGCTTTAGACAGGTCGATAAAGACGGCCCCAGTGAGTAGGCCACGGTCCATGTTATTTCTGATGTCATTTGTAAGTTGTGTAAGTGCAGAGGTGGTACTGTGACCAGGCCGGAAACCATGTTGGCACGGGGTTTGAAGATTAAACATGTCAAGGTGAGCAGCAAGCTGGCGGTGGACTATTTTTTCAAGCAGCTTACTGGGAGTGGGCAGAAGAGATATAGGGCGGTAGTTGGACATGAGTTTGACATCGCCCTTTTTGTGTATAGGGATGGTTCTGGCAGTTTTCCAGGTGGATGGGGCAGTAGAGGTACGAATCGAGAGGTTAAAAAGCCAGGTGATAGGTCTGGTCAGCCAAGGTGCATACTGCTTAAGTATGCAAGGATGGATGCCCTCAGGCCCTTGACCCCCACGTGCAGGAAGGGAGTTAAGTAGCTTGCGAACTTCAAGGTATGTGGTTGGAGCCAGAACGAAAGGGAGGATGGGAGGGGCGAGGGAGGAGAAGAGGGACAGTCAGGTTGAGGGCTAGTTAGAGTAGCAACTGGTGGAGAGGAAAAAAGGGCATTGAAGGCGTTGGCAATGGTGTCATGGTTGGTGCAGTGAACACCTTGAATGTTCATGTCAGCTGGATTCTGTGGCTTGTCGTTGCAGAGAATGTCCTTAATTTTGGACCAGTACCTGCGCGGATTTGTAGAGGATGTTATTAGTAGGTTCCTATAGTAGGTGCTTTTGGCAATACGAATTTGTCTTTTGCAGTTATTACGTAATGCACGATAGTCTTCAAAGTCTGCACGGAAGTGGGAGATCTTCCACCTGGACCAAAGTTTGTCCCTAGATTTGAGAAGTTGAAGCAGGGGCGTGTAGCCACTTGGTTACTTTCCCTGCCATCCCACGTGTGGTGACCAGGATGTGAAGGTTTTGAAGAGAGAGGGGCGGAGTTGAAATATTCTGCGGCTATGTTAATGTCCTCTGTTTGGTAGAGAGGGACCAGTCAACCTGGTAAGGTCAGTTAAAGTCCTCATGACTTAGGCGGAGAGATTAGGAAAGGTTACAGTTTTAGCAGGGAGGGAGGAATGACAGTGTTCCAGACACAGTAGATAGGATAGTGGTCACTAATTGTGTCAGGTAGCACACGGCTGAGGCAACATATTCCGTCCTGTTAGTAAGTATCCAGTCAAGGAGGGTGGCACAGTTGTTCCCCACGTGAGACCCTTGTGGGTTCATGTATGAGCTGGGATAGATTTGCCTTGCTAGTTAAGGAGGATAGGTTAGCTGAGTTTTTCTTGGACCAGTCAAGGTTAAAATCACCAAGGCAGATAATGTCATTCTTGCCTGTAACTGAAGGCAGAAACCCTAGGAGTTCAGTGATGCCTTGTGTAACATTTTTGGGGATATAAGTACAAAATATGGAGTTTCTTTACACCCCAAGAAGCGGTAGGGTGTAGGTTTCACAGTTTGGTAGGAGGGGTCCACAGAAGGGTAATGTTTAGGTGAGTTTTGAAGTAGAGGCCAAGGCCACCTCCCCTTTTAGTGCCAGGACGGTCGATACGAAGCATGTTGTGTCCAGGAAAGTGGCACTGAGAGTCAAGCACTGTGGGCTTAAGCCAGGTTTCTGTGATGGCGAGGACGTCCGGGACGTTAGTGTAGATCCAAGCCTGGAGGTCAGGAAGGTTGGCCATAAGGCTCCTAGCATTCAGGTGGGCGAAAGTTAGTCCATCGGTTTTAGGGAGAGTGGTGGCCAGGGGGGGGGCAAGGTTATGACGGGACGCAGAGATGGACCAGGATTGATCTCAATGTCGCCGGATAGTATAAGAGATAGGGTTAGTAACCATAGCGGGGTGATGAGGTACGCCCTGATAGAGATGCAGGGTGGCGGCTTCAGATGAAGGTGAAGGTATCTGACTATTGGGCTAATACGCTTGCTGATGAGAGCAGAGGGGGGTAGAGGTAGTGGAGTGGCAGTAGCAAGCATGTTGGAGTAGTAGAAGTCAAACTGAGTATAAGTATTGGCAGAAGCTGTTGATGTGTTCAAGTAGTAAAGCTCAAAGAGGATAGGAAGGCAAAGTATTCCCATGAGCGCTAGGAAGGGAGGAGGGGACATTTTTGACTAGAGAAAGGAGTGAGGTAGAGAGGAGAGAGAAAGCAGAGGGCTCCTTTAATATAAATCACCAAGTGAAAACAGCTACTAGAGAGCAGTAAAATGTGACAAGTGAGGTATTGGGAGCAAATTGCTCAAACTTAATCAGGCTCCCTCTAGTGGCAAAACAATATAAGGAGCTAATGGAGAAGTTGGGAACAAAAAAAAAAATGATCAAGGTAGAAATTAACTGGTGTGTCTCGGGTGCAGTGACTCTAAGCTTTTAAATACAGTTACAGGCAAATGCAAATAGTTTTAGCTGGTTCGTTTTAAAAGTTTCAAAATCAGGCACAAAAGTAACAGTTCTGCTCTGTTTGAGCCTGGGCAGCAACTCGAGGTGCTACTCTGGCTGGGATTCATGCGCTGAGCAGGGGAGCTTGTGGTCGTTTCAGAAAAGGCGCCAGATGGCCAATGGTGGTGGCAGCAGCCTGGATCAAGGTAGAAATTACCTGGTGTGTCTCGGGTTCGGGGCTTCTGCGGGCAGGGAGGGCTTCAGGGCAGGCCGTCATGACCTCCGGTCTCCTCAGGGGAGGGGGGTGGTCTCTGGTGTGTCTCGGGTTCGGGGCTTCTGCGGGCAGGGAGAGCTTCAGGGCAGGCCCTCGCGACCTCCAGTCTCCTCAGGGAAGGGGGGTGGTCTCTGGTGTGTCTCGGGTTCGGGGCTTCTGCGGGTAGGGAGGGCTTCAGGGCAGGACCTCGTGACCTCCGGTCTCCTCAGGGAAGGGGGCTGGTCTCTGGTGTGTCTCGGGTTCGGGGCTTCTGCGGGCAGGGAGGGCTTCAGGGCAGGCCCTTGTGACCTCCGGTCTCCTCAGGGAAGGGGGTGGTCTCTCTTTTCCTGCTGGTGATGCTCCTGCCTATACATCTCAGCATCCTATTTGCTTTACCTGCTGCCTTGTCACACTATTTCCCTACCTTGAGGTCATCAGAGATGATAACCCCAAGATACCTTTCCTGCTTGGTGCATGCTATATCCTCACCCCCCAACTGATATATTGTGCCAGGGTTTTTGTGCCCATATGCATTATCTTGCACTTCTTTGCATTGAATTTCAACTGCCAAACCCCTGACCATTCTTCAAGTTTCTGCAGGTCGCTTCTCATTCTGTCTACACCCTCTGGTGTGTCTACTCTGTTACAGAGCTTTGTGTCATCAGTGAACAGTGAAATTCTGCCTTCTAGGTCCTGCGCAATGTCACCGATGAAGATGTTGAATAGGACCGGTCCCAGCACTGATCCCTGTGGTACCCCACTGGTCACTCTTCCCTCTGTGGAGTGACAGCCATTTACCACCACCCTCTGTGTCCTGCCACCCAGCCAGTTACCTACCCACCACACTACTATCCTGCCCACACCCATATTCCCCAGTGGCCCCCAAATTGTTCATTACAGTGAGGGAGTACTGTATATTCAACCTTCTGGAACTTTTAAACTGCTGAATCAACTGTTACCAAGTTTTCAGAAGCCATAGATGCTGACACTGACTGTACGCCTAATTTGAGGCTATTCTGTATGGGGACAGCTACGTTATTGTGTAGAATCAGTGGTTTAACATTGAAGTGCCTACTCAACCTTATAACAGTACACTATACTATATATAAAATTACAAAAAAAAACTATGTTAATGCATTTCTTGGGGTTAAAGAGCCACAAAAGTATGGAAATGTGGTATTAGGGTTTTCCTAACACCCAATCTCCTCTAGAGGGCAGTACACAAAGTACCAGTCATGGGGCATTGCCCCAGATCTGTAACTTGCTTAGCAGAGGATGCTGCAAACTCTACAAGAATTAGCATTCCCATGGTGTATATCCTCAGACCTTTAAGCTTGCTTGATGCAGGACCCACAGCAGCCTCGTACTGCACGGTCCCTGACCTATATGTTGCTCCATGTAGGGCCCTGTGGGCCATACACAAAGTAGCAGACTTGTGCTGCAGTGCCCCAGACCTATAACTTGCTCTGCACAGGGACCTACAATCTCTACACAAAGCAACATACCCATGATGCATAACACAGAGTTCTAGCTTCTTTTGCACATGGCCCAGTGAGCCCCATAAAAAAGAAGTAGACCTATGGTGTAGGGCCCCAAACCTATGGCTTGCTTTACACAGGGACCTGCAGCCCATGCATAAAGTAGTAGATCCATATGTGATGCACATGGGCTGGTAGCTTGTCCATGGCTCTTGATGGTAAGGGATGGGATGGGGGTGGGTATTAGTACTGAAACCCCTAACACCACATTTCCATACGTTTGAGGCTTTTTAACGCTAATAGTTGCATTAACTTAGGTTTTTGCAATTTATTTCTTTACTTTTTGAAAACATATATAACAAATGACACCTTAGTTTTCTTTGTACAGGGCCCTGTAGGTTCTATATGAAGCAGCAGGCCTCACTGG
Source organism: Neoceratodus forsteri (assembly GCA_016271365.2). Taxonomy (NCBI): domain Eukaryota; kingdom Metazoa; phylum Chordata; order Ceratodontiformes; family Ceratodontidae; genus Neoceratodus; species Neoceratodus forsteri. Next base: position 722,815,279 of record CM028137.1, on the reverse strand, counting down.
GCATGGTGCTGGACCTACATAAAGCAGCAAATCCATCAGGCACAGCACTGATCCTGTAGTTTGCTTTGCTCAGGGCCTCGTGGGCCCTACACAGATCACTAGAACCATCAAGCATGGTGCTGAACCAGTAGTTTACTCTCTGCACAGGGTCATGCGGGCCCTACACAAGGCAACAAACCCACCAGGAAGGCCATCAGATGTCTAGGAAGGTTTGTGCAGGGCTCAGAAAATGAAAGACCTGTTGGGTAGGTCTAAAGGTTGCCACTTGGATGGTTGTGGGGTGGCAAGTAACCTATCTCCAAAATTTGGGGTTATAATTTAAAAAATATTTAGTCATGGATGACAGAATAACAATAATGGGAAGAAAAATCTAAGTCCCTCTTCATGTGCAGTTCAATTTTTTTTTTCACTTAGACTTCTTTTTTAATTTATTTTCTTTATTTAATTTTTGTTTACCAGGTAGGGTGCACTAGACAAGCATTTGCCTATTTTCACGCATGACCCGGGAGAATACAAACTAGTAGACCATTACAATGCATACAATGATAACACATAGTAACAATATAAGAAGTATATTTATGTGCACAACACAAGAGTTGGTGATGGAATCCATTAGAATACAAATGCTTTACAGTTCTACAGTATACAATGACAGTGAATATGGTAGCAGCTAAGAACAGTAAGGGGTGAGAGTAAAATGACACAGTATGGCACATGCCTGAAAGGCTGGGGAGCATAAGAGGAAGATAAGTTGAAGGAAACATTAAAGAACAGACAATTAAGTGAGGTATCAGGATAAACAAGTGCAAAGAGCAAACAAGTGCTGGTGGCTTGAGGAGTACTGTAGGCAGTGGTTAGAAGCAGGAGCAGACTGCTTGTTGAGGCAAGTGTGATTGGTATTGGCACTGGAAGGTGCAGGCAACTGAGCAGTGTCTAATTTTGGCTGGTATATTGTTCCATAATTTCAGGGCAGCAACAGCGAAGGCCATTTCTTCATGTTTGGTCCTGGTCTTGGGGATGGAGAGAAGATGCAGTTTAGAGGATCTGAGGGAGTAGGCATTTTTATAAGGCACCAGGAGAGAGGCTAGGGACTGGGGTGCTTGGTTCTATTGTACACTATGGATATTGCTGCCTAATGAGGGATCCCAAAGTGCTGTAGGGGAGAGCCAACTTAGCTTTGCATACAGTGTACAGTGATGAGCAAGTCAATTGCAGGCCAGGGCAATGCAATAGATACTATTGTATGCCACATCCTACTTACGTAGGATTGAGCTAGAGGCATTAGTAAAGATGGACAGGCCGTAGAATAATTTTGAAGGTCAGGTGTGATCTTGAGGGTTGAATTTGGTGCCAAAATAGATTTTTTGGGACACCAAATTCGACCCTTATTTGAAAAAAAACAACCCAAAAATCTAAGTCTCTGTGCATGCATGGTAGTGTTTTTTCAGACATAGGGGGCAGGATTTTCAAGCGCTTTAGACCACTGCAAGCCCCGGCGTGCTGATGATATGGCACATGGTGCTTGTGGTGATCTAACGGGATTTTCTGTTCCATGCAGCAACTGCTGCAAGGTAGACCACCTTTATCTGGTCTAACTTGCAGCAATCCTAGGGGCCGTTTTACGGAGTTTGTGCCAGATATTTTGCACAAGCTGCTGTACTACATGGAAACCAGTGCACCACCAGAACCTAAATGCCATGGCGTAGGGCTAGACGCAAGCCTTATGCCACGGTTTGAAAATCCTGCCCAGGGTTTTTTTCTGCCAGTTTCCTTCCTTTAGGTTTCAGATCAGTGACAGATAAAGCAGAAAATGACAACTGGCTGAGCTGGGTAGAGGGCTGGGGAGTAGGAACCATGGGTGCAAGGAGGTGGCTGAATGTACGGGGTGAATGTAAGTGGCTTTAGGGGGAGGAGTGTGGCATGGGAGCGTGACAGTGGATCAGGATGTGGAGGAGGGTAACATGGGTGCCAGAGGAGGGGGTGAGATCGTTTTTTTCTACAGGTATCAGTGATCAGTGGTATGGCAGTGGATGAGAAGGTGGCCAGTCAAGATGGAGGAAGGGTTATTCTGGTTATCTACCATGGAACACTTTAAGGTATGTACTGGGGTGGCCATGTGGGGGTGGTGGCGGTATGGTTCCAGAGGGTGGGGGTGTTTTTATTTATTGTTTTTTAAGTTTATCAGTGATTGGTGATGATTGGCAGTGGACAGCAAGATATGAGACAGCAACCTGCTGAGGTAGAGGGAGAATTGTGCTGGTCACCCACAGTGGAACTATTTAAAGTATGTACTGGGGTGGTCTGGGGGAGGAGGGTAGCATAAGTTCCTGAGGGTGGGAGGTTAGTTTTGTTAATGGGGGCAGTATAAGGGACCCAGTTGGGCTAGGCACCCAGTGGGTGCAAAAGTTTAGTGTTATATATATATATTTAAATAAATAAATATCACCCAGTGTCAGGAAAGGTGTTAGGGTTATATATGGTGCTGGAACTGGGCACCCAATGTTGGAAACAAAGGGAAATGTAAATGTTTTTTTTTAAATTCATGTTTCACTCATAAGTCAGTCAGGAGTTTAAAAAAATCTTCATGTTCATGGCAAGATTCTGGTGGTGGATGGGGAGTAACTGTATCGCACAATGGTGTTTGTTTTTTTTGTTCATGACAGACATGAAAGTCAGTCACAAACAAGATTAAAAGTCATGTTTATTTCTGCCATTTGTTTCTGGTACACCACATGTTCAGGCTTTGGTGTTTTTTTCAACACTTACAAGTTTTAAATGTGTCATTTTTGCATTGTGCAACAAATAAAGGGCATTTTTTGGGCTAACAACTAATGAACATGAGCATTTCAGGTTTTAAATTTGTGTGTTTTCTTTTTGTTATCCATGCACAAAAAATGTCTTAAAATGGGGAGATTTTATGTCATTCTACAATTTGTAACTTAAAAACTACTGGGTGGATTGTTTGAATATTGGCATACATATAGCCCTTACAACTGAAAGGTTGCATGCTGATTTTCAAAATCCTGGATTCAAATATAGCTGAGTTCCAAGCTATCAAAAATAGGGGTTTCAATACAAATACTAAATGAACCCTAATTTACTGGCACTGCTGTACCAGTATAATATAGAGGCTAATGTATGGACAGTCATGCACAACAAACCTGTGTTGGTATTGCGATGTCATCATGACAACCACTCAGCTTCGAAAGTGAAGCATGACATTGAGATGCCAGCATTGGCTTGACTTTGCATGCTGCCCATATGTTGTCTTTTATAGTGTATAGACACCAGCATTTTAAAATTGTTTATGTCATTTTCCAGATTTCTGCAAACAAATTACTGTTGGCATTGGCAGGACTTACATTTAAGATTCCCCCTCAAAAACTGAATACTCTTTATTGCTAAACAGATTTGCATGAAAACTGGGTATTTGTCCCTTTGTGAGAAGAAAGTCACGGCACTCCCTAGCACACATAAGTAATGAAATGTCCACAGCAGTACTCACTGGACTATTTTTTCATTTATTTGCAAGTCAGCAAAAAGACACTGAAGACAGACCCTCCTGGGTCTGGGAGAACAGTTCAACAAACTCTAACGTTTCACCTACAAATTAGGCTTTGCCAAAGATCATCATCTTTGACAAAGTCTAATTTGTAGGTGAAACGTTTTTTATTTATGTGTGCTAGGGAGTGCCGTGACTTTCTTCTCACATTGTTGCGAATTGCTACAGAGCACCCCACCCTGCCTAGTGCGGCTCTGGTTGTAACTGGGTATTTGCCCATTTTGTTGCTGCTGCTGCCTTTACTATTCTGAAGTCATAATCCTATGCTTGTGACATTTGAATAATTTCTATGGCAACAGGTTGTGTTGTCACAAGCCAAAGGTTATGACTTTATGTCACATATAGGCAGCTGGTACAGATGCAGTATATGGCAAAGGATCCTTTTTAATACAAATGTGTGCATAACAAAAAAAAAAAAAAACTGTGTTTAGATTTTGGAGAAATTTTGTGTAACTGAGTTCTGATGAAGCCAAGTATGATTTTTTTTTCTGGAACTTGATAAATCTCTTTAACTTTTTTTGTGGAACAGCGCAGCTTGCATAACTGTGATCTGATCTGACTGGATTTCAGCAAACCATTCCACTCTGCACTGCACTGCACAGAAGGATGCTGAAGAAATGAAAGGACCTGAGTGCAGCAAAGGATCTAGTTAGATGTGTAGGAAGCTGGCGGGAGTGGGAGGGTGGGTGGGTTTGAGAGCAGAGGGTGGCGGTAAATAGGGTCACACCAAGGGAGAGGGAGGTCACGAATGGTGTTAAGTGCTGGGGCCTGTCAAGGCAAGATGTGTCTCTTTGCAGATGACACTAAGTTCTGTTGCAGGGTAGACAGTGAGCATGTGGTTAGGGACCTGCAGAAGGACATACAAAGATTAGACTGGTCCAAAGTTTGGTAGCTGAAATTCAATGTCAGAAAGTGCAAGGTGTTGCACATAGGGAACAAGAACACCAGGACAGAATACTGGCTGGGAGGGGTTAAGATGGACACTACCACTGAGGAACGGGACCTGGGAGTCATCGCCCCAGGGTGGTAGCCTAGGTAAAACACTGGCTGGACAACAGGACACAGAAGATAATAGTAAACAGAGTCCACTCCGACGAAAGGGGGGGTTACTAGTGGGGTACCACAAGGTTCAGTACTGGGTCCGGTTCTTTTTAATGTCTTTATAGGTGACATTGCTGAGGGACTGGAAGGAAAAGTATGCCTCTTTGCAGACGACACAAAGGTCTGCAAAAGGGTTGATACACAGGGGGTGGGAAAGATGAGAAGGGACCTGGCAAGGTTGGAGGAATGATCAGAAGTATGGCAGCTTGGATTCAATGCAAAGAAGTGCAAAGTAATGCACCTGGGAAACAAAAACCCAGGGGAAGAGTACACAATGGGGAGGGGGGGGGTAGTGACAACAACAAAAATGGAAAGAGACCTGGGGGTAATCATATCAGATGACCTAAAGGTTAGCAAGAAATGTGAGAAGGCAGTAGGGATGGCTGGGGTGATACTGGGATGTATATGGAGGCAGTATAGCGCAGTGGTCTAAGGCTCTGAGCTGCAAATTTGGTGACATCCAGCAGACCAGACCTGGGTTTGAATCCCACAGCTTACACTTGCATACTGTGTGACCCTGAGCAAGTCACTTAACCTCCTTGTGCTCCCAGGTCGCTCCTGTAAAAAAGCTTTCAGCTTAGTGTGCTATACCTGGTTAAACAACTAAATAAATAAATAAGGAGAGGCATCACTAGTAGAATACAGGAAGTTGTTATTCCTCTGTACAGACAGTTGGTGAGACCCCCATCTGGAGTACTGTGTCCAGTTCTGGAGACCCCATCTCTGCAAGGACATAGACAGGATGGAGGCTGTCCAGAGGAGGGCAACCAAAATGATGCAGGGTCTGCATCAGAAGACATATGAAGAAAGACTAAAGGAACTAAAGATGTATAGCCTTGAGGAAAGGAGGGAGGGGGGAGGACATGATAGAAACTTTCAAATACCTCAAGGGAATCAACAAAGTCCAAGAGGGTAGCATCTTTCAGAAAAAGAGATGTGCAAGAACAAGGGGACACAATTTGAAGATTGAGGGGGGATGGCTCAGAGGTAATGTGAGGAAGTATATTTTCACAGAGAGGGCGGTGGACGCATGGAATGGCCTTCCTGAGGAGGTTGTGGGGTAAAAAACAGCAGGGGAATTCAAGAATGCATGGGACAGACATAAAGCAATTCTTCTGGGGGGGGGTAGGAAGAAATAGGCTGTTGGTTAACTAGGATCAGCAGCTTATCCAATAGGTAAGGGAAATGGTCAGACTAGGAGGGCTAAATGGTCCTTATCTGCCATCAAAGTTTATGTTTCTATGTATCATAAGCAACTCCCTAAAACAATGTAACAAAGTCTACAACAAGGCAACCAGGATGCTGGGGTGTATCGGAAGGGGGTTTGACAGCAGGAGGAAGGAGGTCATGCTGCCTCTCTATAGATCACTGGTGAGGCCACATCTGGAATACTGTGACCAGTTGTGGAGTCCCAACCTAAGAAAAGACAGGCTAGAGACAGTACAGCATAAGATAACCAAAAATGATTCCGCGCCAGAAGGGCAAATCACACAAGGATCAGCTGAAGGCCCTGAACAAGTACTTGCTGGAGATCAGAAGGGAAAGGGGAGATATGATAGAGACCTTCAGGTCCTGAAAGGAAAAACAAGGTAGATTGTGAGGAAATCTTTAGCAGAACTTGCGAATCGAGAACTTGAAGACGTGAGTGGAAGCTGGCAGGAGGGAGATTCGGGAGGGACACAAGAACGTTTTATTTTACAGAAAGAGTGGTTAAGCAGAGGTGGAGGGTGCAAGTACTATTAATGGTTTCAAACAGCTGGGACTGAGTGAAAGGCTTAATAGTTACACGGGGGGGGGGGTGCAGTAGGAAGGGGCTAAAGGACGCGATATGAGAGTAATAACTCCAACTAGATACTAGGTCCCAGGGTAGGACAGGGTAAAACAGGGCAGACTATATAAACCAATGGTCTTTTTCTGCCACTATTTTCTAAGTTTCTATGATGTGATCAAAAGGATTTGAGGGCAGAGCACCATTTCAACAGATTCAGTTCTTAGGAGGTTAGTTTTACCACTGGGAGCAGTGTAAGTATTTCTGAAAAATTCACAGCAGAACAAAAAAAACTTTCCCCTATTCGTGACAGCAGTGTTGAATGTATCTGGGTGTCACAGTGAGGCTGAGATGTGAGCTTTCAAATAAAAGAGAGAAAACTTTTGGGCACCCTTAGCTCCTAACTTTATCTCACTGTGTTATTGCCAATTCAGCTGTTAGGAGATGAACTGCTGCCTGCCAGAGTCAAAATTGGAAAAATAAAGATGCAGCTTTCATCCCGGTCGCCAGTGCTGTCTGTAACTGTTAAAACCAGATGCATCGTCAGTGATCGGAGCTGTGGCTCAAGCGACACAGCCATACAAGGACATTCCATGTTGTTGTACTAAAGCAGTGACATACCTAGTAGGGTACAACAAAACTGTGATGTTACTACTGTAGTACAACAACTCTGTGCTTACTACAGAAATCATTAATAACAGGGTTCCACCAACACTATACAGTATATAGTATATGGTTACCCCTTATTGTCCACAGAAATCAGAGGCTTGCAAGATGTTGTTGTATAATAGTTCAAAGGTCAAAAAAGTTGTTGTACTATCGTTCTGACATCACATCGGTAGTACAACAACTTTTTATCTGTGAACTGCCACCTGATTGGCTCACACAATGGAGCTCTTACGTAAAAAGCAGTTTAACATTGTGGCACGATTTAGAGAGCAGTGAGCAGCGGACCTACCTACTTTGAAATTGGGACAGGAATATGGGTCCCTGTTAGAAAATGCAATGATTTCTTTTTTTTGTCCTTTTTTTTCCCCAATTAAAAAAAAATGATGTGGCCACAGACAAGAGTGAGAAGCTGGAGCAAGCAGGAGCAGCAGCGACACCAGAGTGAGCTGGAGCAGTAACTACACCAAGTAACTACCAAGTAACTACCTAAATAATGTAAACTAATTTAGAACAAGCATTTGTCAATGCCAAATTGTTTGCTTGCTGGCATTGGCATTGGTAGTGTAGGAGTTGCAGAGCTGCATAACAGGATGGGCAGTGAAGTATTGAACTGAAGCCAACCCCACCAGCACCCTGCAGAGACTGACAGGCATTGAGGTGTGCCTTTGGGTTGTCAGACATAACGGCCATGCCATTTCACCACACCCTACCCTGCAGACATCGACAAGTGTCACAGTGTGCCTTGGGGTCTTTGGCCCTTATGCGCACCCCATTCCATCAGGAAATACGGTGAGATGGGTGCAGTGTAGGAGAATGGAATGAACTTTGGGGCCGAAGAGTCCAAGGCACACCTCAATGCCTCTCAGTGGCTGCAGGGTGTGGGTGGGGATGGAATGGTATAAGCATTGCAGGCGACAATCCCAAGTCACAGGCCCTGATGCCTCTCATTCTCTACAGGGTGGGGCGTTATGGTTGGAAACCCTAACACCTCAGGCATTCGTTGGTATTTTCACTCCAAATTTTCAACATGTTTTTTTTGTGACCCCCACCTCATGAACAGTGGCAATATCAGTTTGTTAACCGAAAGCTACTTTTGCACAGTGACTACGGCATTTGTCACCACAGGTGCAAAAGCACATTCCGAACAAGATGTAAAAAATGACAGCTGTACTGTTCATGGGAAGGTGTAAAAAATGGCAATGTTGAAAATCTGCAGTGAATATATTAAAAAAACTGGTGAAGTCGCGAGCATGCATAGAAACTGTGCAATGCACACCCGTAATGTAATTAGTTGGGAATTGTTTACAGCAGATTGTCAACACAGGCATTTTGGGACCACCTGTCATGAACAGTGTCACTGTGATTTTCTTTATCTGTCCCCGAACAATGATTTCCCACAGCGACCACGCATTTCTGTGCTGAAAGTGTGAAAACACATTTCGGCCATGTTGTGAAAAATGACAGCTGTACTGTTCATAAGGAAGTGTGGAAAAATGCCACTGGTGAAAATCTGGACTGAAAATATCATGAACTTACGAGGGTGCATGGAAATTGAGCAATGCTCACTCGTAACACAGTCATTTTATGGACTTTTGTCACCAAAGTTTCAACATAGCCATTTTAAGACCTCTGCTCATGACCAGTGTCACTGTGATTTTCTTAATCTGTCCCAAACATTGCTTTCACACACCGACTGCACCATTGTGTGCTACATGTGTGGAAACACATTTTGGGCGAGATGTGAAAAATGGCAGCTGTACTGCTCATAAGGAAGTGTGGTAAAATGGCAATGTTGAAAACCTGGCGTGCAAATATTAAAAATTCACAAACTTGTGAGCATGTGTAGGAACTGCGCAACATGCACTCCTAAAACAGTCATTTTTGGGAATTTTTTCACCAAATTTTCAACATGGCCATTTTTAAGACCTCTGCTCATGAACAGTGTCACTGTGATTTTCTTAATCTGTCCCAAACATTGATTGCACACACCGACTGCACCATTGTGTGCTACATGCGTGGAAACACATTTTCTGCGAGACGTAAAAATGACAGCTGTACTGCTCATGAGGAGGTGTGGTAAAATGGCAAAGTTGAAAATCCGGAGTGCAAATATTAAAAATTCACAAACTTACGAGTGTGCGTAGGAACTGCGCAATGTACACTCATAAAACAGTCATTTTTAGGAATTTTTTCACCAGATTTGCAACATAGGCTTTGAGGACCACCTTATGAACACTGCACTGTCATTTTGTTAATCAGTCCGAAGGTGATGATTTTGCACAGTGACTGCAAAATCACCCTTCAGGCCCGATTAACACCATGACAGTGACAGAATTCTGAGGAGGGGTCCCAAAACCCCATGCTGAAAATTTGGTGCCAAAATTCCAAAAATGCCTGAGATATGCAGCAAAGCTGAAAAAAACTATTTATTACATTATACAGCTTACGGCATTTCTTGTTCCGTCGGCTTTGAAGAGTGCCAGGTGTTCGGTCCACCAAGATCGTTGCACTGGACTCCGTGAGGGGCATGGGGTGAAGGGTGGGAGGCAGGTGCAGTGGGTGCAGGTGCAGGGGCAGGGAGACTACGAGGGACCTTTTTGTTTACAGTTTTTTTATTATTATCAAGACGATGCTGGACATTTGCCATGCTGGGTAGGCTCCAGCGTGGCAGCTGAAAGGCTGTTTGAGGGGCTGAAGCCGATGGGGGATTGGGCACCCCATCGCCACAACAAGCTTTGACACGTTGGTGGGCTCCCTAGGCACCTTTGAAAGCTTTTGGGGCATGGAGTTGACGGGGATTGGGCACCTCCGCTATAATATTTTTGCCACACTGGGGTGGGCTCCCAGCGGCACCTGCACAGCTTTTTGGCGGGCTGCAGAAGCCGACGGGGATTGGGGCATCCCCCGCCAGCTATACAGTGTGTGCGTGGGGGGGAGCGCATGAGCACGCAATATGCGTGCATGCGCGCATTTGTGTGGGGAAGGGGGAGTGCTGCTCACTCAAGCGGTGCTCTCTCTTTCAACTGTATGGCACTGCATTTTGGATCATCGCACTATGTTTCTTGCACATGCATGCAAGCAAACATAAAAAGCACAAAAAAAACAAATACTATATCAAACAGTGGATGGGTGACCATCCATAACTAAGGCTGTGTTTCCATCTCGGGATTCGGGAGTTGATGACATCATAGAGACCTCTTGAGCTTCACTCTCGAGGTTTCTGTGATGTCATCAACTCCCTCAATGGAAACACAGCCTTGTTGTGGATGGTCACCCATGCACTATAAATTGCAAAAAAATGCATTAATGCTCTAGTTAGGGTGAAAGCCACAAAAGTAGGGAAATGTAGTGTTAGTGTTTTCAAAGCTAATAACTCACACTCACCCTGCACACACCAACAGGCATTGGGGGGGTTCCTTGGGGTCACTGGCCCTAACACTCACCCTATTCTCCCATACTGTACCCATCTCAGCTTATTTACTTATGGAATGGGGTGAGTGTTAAGGCTGATGACCCTAAGGCACCCCCCGACACCTGTTGGTGTGTGCAGGGTGGGTGTGGGGTATTAGCTTTGAAAACCCTAATGCCACATTTCCCTGCTATTGTGGCTTTGACCCTAACTAGAGCATTAATGCAGTTTTTTGCTATTTATTTCCTTACTTTTTGAGATAGTATAATAGTATCTTTATTGTACTGTGTGCTCCCATTAGTCCATAATGATATCCATATGTGCATGTGGGAGCACAGGGCCCTGCAGTCCCTGTACTCCCATGTATGCATATTGTAATTGTCCCTTATTTGCATGTGGGAACGCAGGGGCCTCTGGGCCCTGCGCTCCCATCTATCCATAAGTTTAGAGATTATAATGAACCCGCATTTCCCTCAGGGACCAGGCTCCTTGGTGCACCTGCGTGCCATCTGTCCCTAATGTTATATGTCCATGTGCTCCCATGCATACAAATTGTAAGTGGCCCTCATTTTCATGAAGGCAAACCAGTACAGATGTCACATTGTAAATGCATGGCACAGTATCACAGTCACTGTAGACCCATTCATAAAAATGTTTGCCACACCTGTAAACAAGGCCTAGAAAGATGCATAATAGCTTAGTACACCTAAAGGTGTACTAAGCTGTGCATCACAGTGAGTCCATATCTGGAAGCGTTTTCGAGATATAGCTTCTGAAAGGTACCCCGACCATTGCAATGTTATCCTATGGGAAATCAAGAAACTTCAAAATCTTATAACTGTGCAACAGATGAAACTTTTCTCAGCAAACCAGCAAAAGGCACATCTGTGGGGCAAGCTCTTTGTACCCTGAAAATTTCAGCCCAAAAGTGCAAACCGTTTGTTTGCAATGAAGTGACAAAGAAACAGACATACAGTATCTAGAAAAGTAGTGTCACAAATTCATTTAGTGGCGCAACATTATTTATTCTGCTGCGAAACCATAAATTATGCCATGACATCTTTTTTGATGCCACGATACCTTTTTTTTTTAAGTTAGTCTCTTTATCTCCTACCTCCGAGTGGCCCCTTCCTCCGGTCCCCCCAGCCCTGTCACCCCGGTGTCCACTAGAGATTACCTCATAGCTTTGAGGTGCCAGCTGGCCGGGTGCGGAGCCTGTGGTGGATCGGTATCATCTCGCTAGTCAGTGGGATTTTTCCAGCCTCTGTTTTTCCTCCCTGTCTCCGAGTGTGGAGTGGCAGCATGCAATGATGCCAATGGCTGAGCCGTGCACACTTCTGCATGCGACACACCAGGCATCTGCTTCATCTCTGCCTCCTGTCTGTGGAGCCGGTGTGACAGCCCCCAGCCACTGCTAGGGGCCAGGCGTGCATCAGTCTCCAGTCCCCCCCCTCCCTGGGAGAGGAGAGCTGTCCTCCAGATGCTCAATCCTCTCCCTTTCTGGCTGACCCCCGGCAACCTGCTTGCACCGCGAACACAGCTTGCCGGTGTGGCAGGAGGTGAGACAGTGATGCCTCAGCCCACCACACCACTGGGCTGGCTCCATGATACCTTTTTTGATGCCGCAATAGCAAAAAACATGACACAGAAAAAAAACGTTGTGCATGTGGGAGCACAGGGCCCGCATGCATGCATATTATAATTGTCCCTCATTTGTGTGTGGGAGATTGCAGTTCCCCCCATCAAGCCATAATTTTAGAGAGATTATAATGAACCCTCATTTCCCTGTGGGACCACAGGGCCCTTGGGCCCTGCGGTGCCATCAGTCCCTAATGTTATATGTCTATGTGCTCCCATGCATGCATATTGTAAGTGGCCCTCATTTTTGTGTAAGCAAACCAGTACAGATGTCATGTTGTGAATGCATGGTACAGTATCACAGTCCCTGTAGGCCCAGTCATAAACATTTCCCCTGCACCTGTAAACAAGGCCTGTAAACATGCTGGAAGGTCTGGAAGCATGCTGTGCATCACGGTGAGGCAATGCACTCCCATCTATCCAGAAGTTTAGAGAGATTATACACCTAAAGGTGTACTAAGCTGCGTGTTGCAGCGAGTCCATATCTCAAAGCGATTTTGAGATATAGCTTCCAAAAGGTACCTGACCATTGCAATGTTATCCTATGGGAAATCACAAAACTTCAAAATCTTATAACTATGCAACAGATTAAAATTGTCTCAGCAAACCAGCAAAAGTCACATCTGTGGGGCAAGCTCTTTATACCCTGAAAATTTCAGCCCGTAAGTGCAAACCATTTGTTTGCAATGACGTGACAAAGAAACAGGCATATCTGGAAAAGAAGTGTCACAAATTCATTTAGTGGCGCAACATTATTTATTCTACCGCGAAACCATAAATAGTGCTGCAAGACCTTTTTTGATGCCACGATAGGAAAACAAGTGCGACACAGAAAAAAAAAACATTATGAAAACACTAAAATTTAAAGCCTTATAACTCTGGAACTGCTTCATATTTTGTCACTGGACCTGTCAAAGGAATTTCCTTGGGACACGGCACATGTCTGCTGCAAGTCTGGGGCAAAAAATTCCTTTCCATGTAGGCTGTAGATGACAGCAAAAATATCAATCTTAAGTATAGGAAAAAAAATTGTTTTTTTCTAGAAATGACAGCTGTATCTCAGAAACTGCAAAAGCTGCCATCACACACATTTTCACACATGAAGACCTTGCCTCCTAGACCATGCATAGAAAAGTTCAGCTCATTTTTCAAAGGGAGGCAAAGCTATTAAAGTTCAAAGTTTTAGGTTTAACATTAAACAGGCTACTCAACCCCTAACTATTGTGGCTCTATTGTGCCACTATAATACAGGCATGGTAGTGCCTGTGTATTAGGACTGGGCAGGCACTTTAATGTTAATAGCCTAGTTTTGCACCTTAATAAGTCAGCTGTCTTTCAACCAGTTCACCTGAAATGTGGCACTCCAGGAGTTGGTGTCTGGATCTCAAAATACTGTACATTTTTTAATGATCGGTTGAGTGGGTGAACAGTTCTAGAAGGCTGAAAATATATCAATACACTGAAATGAAGACCTTTGTTTTGCTCAATAGATAAAAAATGGTTTGGATTTGAAAGATGAAACTCGTAGGTTTGTTAGAGTTTGGCCCAAGGATGAGTCTTTGTTGGTTAGTTTTCACAAAAATCCTTTATTTTTTAAATTGTTAAAAACTAAGTTCAGCTTTTGCATATGCACAGTGCAAAAAACAAAGTGTCCCAGGAAATGTGATTTCTGCGAAATCTAAACCACTTGGTATTACTGCTCACGTGTCATGTAAGTAATAAAATACATGTACCCCTCCCCCGGGTTGACGAATGGAGTCATCAGCCCTACATAGTGCTCAGTAAACTTGCTGATTTACCAGCCTATAAAGTGCGTCCGCAGGGAGATATTAAAGCTGTAAAGACTAGTCACAGAAATCATCTTTTGCCCATTGGGCAAATAGTTATAGACACTGCGTTGCCATATTCTGCTCCAACAGGTCCTACCACTCATTCTACTACACGCAAGCAATCAAAACCTCAAGTTATTTCTGGTCCACAGTTGCTACCCTCCGCTACAACCAGTACTGATCATGATGGTGTTGATTCAGATAATGATAAAAGTGACTTTGGGACTGTCCACTTTCCTTCCTTTGAACTGGGTCAAGTATTTCAAGAAGATCCTTAGTGCAACAGAGGAGACAATCTGAGTGGTCCAATAATGTGAGGTCATCCTGATGCCATAATTGAACCCGTACCTTCTGACAGCGATGTTCAAAGTGTGAGCTCTGATATAGTCGATGCTTTAAGCCTAGTGGAATTATCAGAAATTGAAGTATCGGATTCTGATCAAGAAAATGGTAGACCTACTGTATCGGTGTGCCTTCCAGTGATGCTGAAGCAAGTGGGCCAAACAAACTAGTTCAAGTGCCAGACAATATTGCTATTCCTGCGAGCACTAACAGTGTGTTGGATGACTCAAGCTTTGTTGAAATATCTCTTTTCAATGAACCAGAAAGTTCAAGTGTTACACCAAGTACAAGTAATAACACCCAATCTGAACCTCAACAAAATGCAGTGGTGCCCCTTTCGTCAGAAGCTGTCTTGTTGCTGGGCAATGAGCCGGGGGTAGCTACCCCGAATGCTGATGCTGAACGACAAATGCCAATGCCCTTTTCATCTAAACGTTCAGACCGACCAGTGAAGCCCGTGGTTCGACTCTCTTATGACACACCAGGAATGCCTGTAGATCTGCCCATGAATGTAGTTCACAAAGGCATGTATGGTACAGCAAATTCCCTGCCCAAGCTAGTATTCACTGCATCCTCCCAAGTGATAATTAAGCTTTCCACCCAGTATTTTAAGGGTCACCCTTACAGAGTCAGAGAAACCAATTGAAAGGTGCCCCATGTCTGTGTTAACTGAATGTCAATGCTTAAACATTAGATGCAAAAAGGTTGAATGTCATTTGCTGATTAGCCAGAATGTAAAGAAATGTAACGATTACATGTAAACTGTCATGACAGAATGCTAGATAATAGAACTAAATAAAGTGGTTAAAAAAGGTACCATTTAAAGCGATAGCATGCTATACTGTGTAAATAGGTTTATTCTACAGAAATAGGCCCCTTTTCCCCTTTGAAACTCGAAACAAGCTTGTACAGGCCACTTTTCTCCCCCTACTCGACTATGGCGATGTAATCTATTCCTCCACCACTCTTGCAAATCTAAGTAAACTGGACATCCTTTATCACCGTGCATTATGGTTCATTACCAACTCCCCTTACCGTTCGCACCACTGTGACTTATATGCAGCTGTTGGTTGGACATCCCTTACTACTAGACGCCTGCTCCATGCTGGGCTATGGACTCTTAAACTGCTCCTGTAGAAATTGCCAAGCTATCTCTCTTCCCTTATTAGTATCTCACATAGTGCATACTGATTAAGAAAATCTGACTTTATTATGCTTGACATACCAAGGACGCGGACTTCCTTTGGTAAACGTGCTATTGCATGCCCTTCCCTCCATTTGGAACCAATTACAAACCATACTGAAACTAACTAGCACAGTTTCAATAAACTTCTACAAATCGCTAAGTTCAGCCAAAATAAAAGACACCTGTAACTGTCATTAAGTCTCTTCCTTCCCCATGTGTGCCATATTTATCCACTGGTAAGGTATAATTGATGTGTCATATTAACTGCTTTCCCTTCCCCTTCTACTCCTGGCTTTATCTTTGCTTATGCTCCACTGCTACTCTATCAAATCACTCCTCCCCATATCAGTTGTAGACTGTTGTTTGTTCTAGCTGCCAAAATACTGTATATGTATTGCACACACCAGTCATCATGTTCATTTATCAGTATGCAACCTGTAAGTCGCTTCCCTGTCTCATATCAATGTTTACCACCTGCGGTCACCCTATGTGGTACCCTTGTTATGTATATCCAGCCTGTATCATGTAATGTGCATTTCATGTATATACTGTTATTACCTATCTGTGTTTGTACTTTAAGTGTTTATGTCACAGGACCTCCTTGTGAATGAGCTTGCTCAATGGAGTTTTCCTGCAATAAACTTGAACTTGAACTTGAAATACACATGTTATATGTTAGGCCTAACATTGTAAATAGTCTGTATAGTAAAGTGTTATTACAATTGCTAGCTTATTATGATCTTGGTGAGGACGCCAAGCTTTTTAGGCAGGGGAGAGATGTAACCCCCCCCCCTCGGGGGCTTACCTTAATTGCACCCATGCTCTCCCAATCTCCCGGTCCTGCATGCGGCGCCCTGTTTCCTCCCCAGTTTCCCCGATTGCTGCTGGTGCCCCTAGGTCCTCCTGATGCAATCCAGTCCATTAATGTATCCCATTTCAGGCTCAAAACTTAAACCACAATCTCCTACTATTGCATGTGCACTGTGGTGCACGTGGGGATCATGCAGACGCAAGTGGCACCTTTGATGTGCCAACCGCTAAGTTTGCGGTTGGCTGATGAGGAATTTCACAGTCCCAGCACCCCTCCTCTGTCAGATGGGGGCTGGTGACCTGAAGGATGTGGCAGAGAAGCTGCTGGGGGAAAGAAATAAAGGATTTTACCTCGGGGCTAAGGCAGGGCTCATTAATATGTATGAGTCCCACATAAATATTCATGAAGCTGCTGCCTGCTGCGTGGGGAGTCTCTATAACAGTGGCAGTGACAGCAAAACTGGAGGAAATAAATGTAAATGATTGTGGTTGCTACAGAGGGCACAGTTGAGGCTACGTGTGTGGGGAAATTATGAATATACAGTGTTCAGCCTGGCTGCTCCCGAACTCCAGAGTGGGGACAGTGTGTGATCTGCTCGGGGACTGTATATGCAGCCACCATTTTGGGAGTGTAACAGCCAATCACGAGCCAGGATTTCAGCCAGGGGCTCATGGGACCTAACTGGAGAATTGTGGGGGATATACAGGGACAATTTCCTGGTGGCAAAGCTCCAGCCAATCAGGAGACTGAGTCTGTAAATGACAGTTTGGACAACCAATCAGAACTATGGAACTCTGCCCTTTGTTGAGGGGGACTTTTGAAAAAAAAACACAGAATCAGCTTGAGAGATTGTGGAGAGAGAAGCCTGTGTGGCTCTGTGCTGTCCTTTTTACAGGGAAGGCCCTGTGAGACATCCTTCTATCCAAAGGGGGTTTGGACTTTGGAACTGCCTTCCAGCAGACCAGAAAAACAAGGGTTCATTCAGCAAGAGCGACTGTATTGTGAATCTGCCTGAATCCGATTGGAAGGAACAAGAGAGGAGTTTATGCTGTTGTGTATAAATGTGCTGAGTGACTGAAGTATCATGCTGCTTGTCAGTTGGGATGTCTCCCGGGTGACTGAGGGGCCAGGATCTGATTCAGTCAAGTCGTTTTCCAGCTGGAGGTTGTTACCAGCAATAAAACTGAACTTTACCAGAGACATGCTGGTTTGCCTTGGGCTATACCAAATCCGGCCCAAGCCTTCTGCTCCTGCACCAGCTACCAGCTTCTTGTCGAGAGACCACATGGAGGTCCTGCCCCATGCTACTTGAACATCCAACAGAGGTCTACATTTCGCCAGGTTACCATCTATGACTAGGTACAGTGAGTAAAATCCAGAGTAGTTCCCTGCAACCAAATCAGTCAATCTCTGTGGTACCACCTAATTGCTTTTAAATATTTGTTTAGGGTTTTCAAGGGACTGGGCCATCCAGCCAGTGGATACAAATAATTGCTGTGCATGTTTAATCATCTTTCTTTCCATCAGGGGCCCCGACTACAGCTGCAACCCCGGGCAACAACCAGGCTAGCCTGTTTCCTCCTGGGTACCCAGTGACTTTGGTTTGGGACTGCACACCTGCCAAAAACTCCTGGCTGAGGCCAGATTAACAAAATCATTTAACTAGATCTGCTCTGCCCCTGTTACCTTTCCCCTTTAATAAATCAAGTTGTTTATTGCACTGTTATACTGCCTCACATATGCTTTCCTGAGTGCCCTAAGGGAATGTGTTTGTGGGGAACATGACTTAAAAGTGCACGCTGATTGAATACTGTTTTACAGGGGATCCAAGACGTGATTTGCTGGAATCCTGACCTTGGTAAGTGCAAAGAGTGTGAGCATATTGGTAATAGGTTCATAGGTTCATAGGTTTGGTACAAGTTTGAGGGACTATCCCAAAATGAACTTGCCACCTTTAACCAAGGTGCAATCTGTACTTATTGGGCTGGATATTCAAACTGCGCCCAAAATGCGCGTAATAAAAGGAGCAAGCACAAGTCCATTACACCCATGTGCAACAGACGCGATATTCAAAACAGGAGCAAGCCAAATTGCACCCACAACCAATGTCTTAATATCGCACAACCAGCGCCATAGCGCAACAAGGAAGGGGAAGCTGAGCAGATATGATGCGCTATGGCGCAACAAGGGATGCCCAGCTGAGCAGTCCAGAGGCACCATAGTGCAAGCAGGGAGCCCCCCAGCTGCAGAGTAATGTAACTTCACAACCAGGAAGGTAGGGGCCCACCACCCATGCCACAGATGGGCACAGGAACACACAGCAGAACTGACATCATGACCCCACACTCCAAGCACAGCACAACTGGGGGAGGGCTGGAATAAACACCGGCCCATGGAGACAAGCAAACAACCCACAGCCCAGCCAAGGTGCCCCAGCACACCCACCGGCAAGCTGAGACTGCCACACAAGGAGGGCGGACCACCCCGTGCTACACCATCCCCCCCAGTGCACAGCACACCCTGCACCATGACCCCCAGACACCCCCTCATGAGCAGTGACCACCACAGCAGGAAACCCCATGCATTCCACCACCCCCACTGTGACACTGCAACCTCGTGCACCACAGAACCATACAAGGCAGCCCCACCATGAGCACCCAGCAGTGGGTGGCATCACATGGCAATGCAACAATGGCAGACACAATGCCACCATGCACAATCCCCCCGAGATACAGCTGAGAGACTGACCATGCATCAGCACAAGAGGTACCCCACATGGGACAGGGCGTGCCCCCGACACCACCACCAGTGATACAGCACCCTGCACAGTAGTCCAGTGACACACCCCGACCTACCACTGGCCACAACAGCCAGCACAGACACCCACAGTGATGCATGGAAGCATGCACCACACCGGATGCAACACAGTGCAGGGACAAACACCCACCCATACACAAGGGGACAATAACACAGGGACACAGTAGCGTGGCAACCAAGCCCCCAGTGTGGGCCCATGAAACCGTGTACACACAGCCTGCAGTCCTCCCTGGCACAGGAGTGCCAGCCACCTGTGCAGGCACTGTGGGCCCGTGACGCCACCAGCATATGCCTGGAGCACAAGTCACAGACAGTGGTGCACATCCCGCAATACACACAAGGCACAGCATGGAGGTGGGACAACTACAGCGGAGGCCACAGTGTCACCTGAGAGGCAAACATGCACCACACCAGTGACGGGAGGCAACTCAGCAGTGTGACGGGTACAGTGGCTGCCCTGTATGGACAGCCACCACTGACATGGCGGCAGACCGTGCAGGTCACAGACATGCAAGGGTGTCAGCTGCACAGTCCATGGATGGGTTGACAGGGGCACCATGGACACAGAGCATGCACCATGGACCACTGCACACAGTCATGCATTGCATAGGGAACAACACACACACCACAGACACCGACTGATAGCTACACCCACACCATAGTCACTGCCCCACGGACATACACACAAACCCATGACTGCACCACCCCAGACGCCATGCACACCACTGCAGCTGAGCACCTATAGCCTGCTGCAAATCAGAGACCACAGTATTCATATATAAAATAATTATATTGAAACAGATAAACAAAACTATTTACAGAACTATGTACATATGAGGGGGAGGGACATAAACAAGGTGGGGGTGGGTAAGGGGCAGGGGTGAACATATGGGAAAGGGAAGAAGGGATGTGAGGGTGGGTCAAAGGGGGGAAGGTGGTAGTCGGGGCATGGTGACATCAACGGCTGCCCCTGGCCTCCTCCTCCTTCTGGCGCTGATGCCTGCTCCTCCTTCTCCTCCTGACCCCATGGCAGTGGATTTCCTGGAGGAGCCGCGGTGTCTCCCTTGCCACCTGGAGCAGCTCAGTGATTTATTGTTGAATCTGCAGGAGCCTCCGGTCACCTAGGATGAGGGAGCAGAGTCATTACGTATGACTGTCCATCCCCCTGCAGCCCACCCATGGTGCATGGCATACAGCCATGTGCCATGCCCCTGTGATGGTGTGCGACCACCCTCAGTGACCGTGTCCACAAGACCAGCCCACCCAGGCAGCCACAGCCATGTGGACCACTGCACACACCCACCACCCATGTCCTGCACAGCACCACCATGGGCGTACAGTAACGTGGCTATGCAGTGTGAAGGCAGTGCCACAGCCATGTGCCCGGTGCACGCATGGACCACCACTGACGCACTCCCAGACATGCAGTGCCACTGGACAGTGCTGACTGTCACAAGTCGCTGCGCATGGCAGTGGTGTCCATGGATGGTGGCCATGCCCTGCTGCCCACCCTGTTACACAGCATGCAACAGTAATCAGTGGAGTTATTGCAGTCACCTCATCGAGCCGGGTCAGGTCGGGTGGTGACGGGTCCTCATCCTGCCTGGACGCCTGTCCACCCTCCCTCTGATGCTCCTCCCTCAGCTGGCGCCCGCCTGTCCATGCCTGTGGGGAAACAAGGAGAAGAACATCAGTACAATCCTCAAGCAAAGTCCCCTGCCCTAATGTGTGTGTGCCCACCCATCCAGCCAGACCCACCCACCACACACCCTGTGAACACCGCCACAGCCAACCCTAGACTAGCCCTCCCCTATGTGCTGGACACACACTATACTGTTACCCATATGGACAATACAAGTGCATAGACGGAACCCCCACCTGGACGTGGCACCATGCCCCTCCTGGCACGCGACCGCAGATGGTCTAGTAGGTCCGGCTCCCTCCTCCTGAGGTCCCCATAATGGTGCCTGCATTGCTT
Organism: Neoceratodus forsteri; assembly: GCA_016271365.2. NCBI lineage: Eukaryota > Metazoa > Chordata > Ceratodontiformes > Ceratodontidae > Neoceratodus > Neoceratodus forsteri. The sequence goes on along the minus strand of CM028137.1, from coordinate 722,794,169 downwards.
TGAGGTCCTCCTGCGTCCAGTGGCTGCCTCCAGATCAGTGGCCACCTCCTGCCAGACCTGGGTCCTGGTCCTGTCCAGTGCCTCATTACCAAACAGTGGGCCATAGTGTGGCTCTACAATGTCCACAAGGTTGGCCAACTCAATGGCACTCTATTGTGGGGCTCTCCTGCATGCCATCTCATCCACTATAGTAGGCAATATGGCGCTCTGCAGCACGGTACCCCATGTGCAAATGCTGCACGGTACAGCGCTGCCATTCCCTATCGTGCTGTTACCAAACAGAGCGATAGAGGTGCACACATGCCTGATGCATGGCGCCAAGGGGGCAAAGGTCGGGCACAGGGTCAAGGGTCTCTGGTGCAAGGCCACACACAGCGCCATCAGACGACTATGCATATAGCACAGTTGGTTGCCTGTTTGTCAGTGCCACAGCGGACTATCGGGCAGTTGTGCCATTGCGCCACTGGATGCCCATTGTCACAGCGCCATGTAGTGACCTTTGCTATAGCACCACTGGCACAATGGTGGCCGTGCCCTGCATTGACTATCATGCACAGCACGTTAGCAGCGCGGCAGATGCCAGCATCAGCAGCCTGGGCATGCGCAGTGAGGTGTACTACGCATGCCACGGAACTGCGCCATTGGCTCAGCAAGTTCAACACAATTGCGCAAAGTGCAAGGGCGCGATATTCAGCTGTCATATGCTAATCATCCGATCAGCCATGCAATGGCGCAGCACTGCTATTTGCATCTAACATAAAGTTGCTCTCACTTAATTCCATGCATTGCGCTTATAAAATGCTGACAATGTTCTGCAGTGGCCATATTCTGTTACTGCAGTTTATTGGTGAGTTGCATGCTGTGTGGGTCTGGACCGTGGAATCAGGGACATGCTTTGTTCTGCACAGTCACAGGTAACCACTGTCATCCTTACAGGCTGAATAATGACCGAGCAAGGTCTGGGTGAGGAGGACAACGATGGTGGGCAGAAGAGGAGGCCCGATTTCACAAAGGCCGAGACCGAGGCACTCTTCGAGGCCTACCTGGATCAGGAGCCACTGCGGGGCACCCCTCCAGCCCATGCTGCTGCATGGGAGGAGGTGGCACGTGCTGTCAACCTGCACGGCAGCCACCAGCGCTCCATGCAGGAGTGTAAGAAGAAGATGGGTATTGACAGGAGGAGGGTGAAGGAGAAGGTGGCTGCCATCAGGGCGGCACGTGCTGCAACAGGCGGGGGCCAGCCGGACGTGGTGCAGCTCACACCAGCAGAGGACAGGCTTGCTGCAAGCATGAACTGCAGTGCCATAGAGGGAGTTCCGGGAGGTGGCTTCCAGACGGGTGGTGGCCCATCACTGCATGGTAAGTCATGGTCTGTCTATGGGGGGCAGGGTAGGTCACAATCAGTAACGCAACATTGCTTTCCCTTACAGATCCTGCACGTCTGCATGGGTCAGTGGTGGTGGGCCTGTCCACTGCGGACAGTCAGCTGGAGTTGGAGGCGGGACCATCCACCTCCACAGATATACATGGAGCATTACAACAGTGGGGCCGCCTGGCTGTCCACACTGATGTCGTTGAGACAGGTGTGGGGGAAGCCCTTCCTGTGTCTCAGTGTTCTGGCATCCAAGGATGCCAGAACACTGTGGCTGTGGCTGGGGCAGAGACCTGCACCACTGATGAAGACATGACCATCATAGGCAGTGACGTGTGTGCCACGGAATGGACACACAGCAGGTCAGCTGTGCCCATGGCTATGGCTGGTGCCGCCGTATGGGCCAGCGTGTCAGCACAGTCACAGGCTGTGCCTGTCAGCACCAGTGGCTGGTCAAGACAGTGGGACTGTTGCGGCCACAGCGGCGGCACAACTGATCCCTTGGGCACAGCGGGTGGAGGGGTGGCAGCAGCAGTCGCCCACCGGGACTGGGGGTTCAGGGTTCAGCGGTGGCATCTGTGCACTGCCTGTGGACTTGCTCATACCTGGTCCTGGTGGCAGCACCCACCCTCGAGGTGCTGAACATCAGGCCTTGCATACCCTGAGGGACGGGATGCCGAGGAGGCAGACGACCTCTTTGACGAGCACACCCGCCTACTGCAGGCATCGGTCCAGCAGCAGATGCGGCTTGCAACATCCATGGAGGCACTGTGTGTGGCTCTGAAGTGGGCCAAGGAGCATCGCAGCAGGGACACCGATAGGATCATGTCACGGATTGACCATTTGCAGGAGGATGTGACTACTGCCATTGACAGGCTTGCACAGCCGTTAATTGCTGTCATGGCCACAATGGGCACACAGGTGCCCATGCATCGCTCACACCATGCAGTGTGCTGTCCACTCCCCGTTCCTGGCATCATGTGACACCCACCATGTCGACGCTGGGTTCAGCTGTGGGCATCCTGAGCACTTCTGGTGCAGGAATGTTCGATGTGCTGCAGATCCCTGTGCGGGCACGGTCGCGTTCGCGCAGTGGAACCCCTGGTGGACCATCGGTGCCACCCCATGAGGCCCGTGGTCAGCCTGCCAGTGCTGGTGGGTCTCGGCAGGGCCGCCCATGCATCCGAGGTGGACGTGGCACTGTGCCGCAAGACTGACCTGTCTCCCAGCTCAGGCACTGTCTGGTGCTGCCCTGTGTGCATTGTGTGTTTCAGTGGGCAGTGCACGGGTGGGTGCCCGGCCCTGCACATGGACACACGGTCCACCTGCACACCCTCCTGGCTGCTGTCCACAGGTATGTGTGCATGATGATGCCTGCATTGCGCTGTACACCAAAGTGCGATGGTGCCTAGCATCTGACATACGCACATGGACAGTCAGTGGACATGGTGGCCTGTGGACATGTGTGTTGCTAGTGTTGGCGTTCCGGCTCAGTTTTACACCTGACCCCTGTGCACGTTTTGTGCATATTGTGTGTGCGTGTGTGTGTGTCCGTCCAAGTGGCGTTTTACTGTTCATCCCTTCCCTTGTTGTATGTGTGTGCTTCTGTGCCCTGCCACATCCCTTGCCAGCATGCACCCCTGGTGTGTTTCCATGCATGTCTGTGGGTTGTGCCCTAGCCACTTGTGGTTGCGCATGGCACCATGACTTACCTGGGTTGGCTGATGTGCTCCTCTGTGATGGTGTCCCAGTGCAGCTGTGCCAGCTGGATCAGTCAGGGGTCCCATCGGCCAAGGGTGGGCTGCCCATCCCCATTGTCACCGGCGTTACCGTCGTCCCCATCGCTGTCCCCCTCTTTGATCTGTATGGCTATCCCACAGTCTTTGGCCATGTTATGCAGGATGCAACAGGCCAGGAATATCCCACAGGCCTTTGAGGGGCTATACTGTAGGGTACCGCCAGAGGTGTCCAGGCAATGGAAACGTGCCTTCAGCATCCCGAACACCCGCTCAATGACATTGCATGTGGTGGCATGTGCCTCATTGTAGTGTTGCTGCGATGGGGTCGTGGGTCGCTGGTTGGGTGTAAGCAGCCAGGGATGGAGTGGGTATCCACTGTCACCTGTGTGCAGAGAGTGGAGGTTAGTGTCGTGTTCAGCTTCAGACTGCTCCAAGCCCTGTGGGCCACACCCATGGCACCTCTGGCCATACCCCCCCATGCCCACGGTATGTCAATTCTATTTGCATACTCACCCACTAGATGACCTGTGGGGATGTCCCCACTCTCGAATCGGTGGCACAGTGCTGACTGGTGCCAGATGTATGAATCATGTGCTCCCCTACGGTGCGTGGCACAGACATTGATGATGCACCCAGTGGCATCGCACACCACCTGGCAGTTGACACTTGAATAGCCCTTGCGGTTCATGTAGGTGGTCTCCTCCTCGCCAGGTGGTGTGCGTATGGCCACATGGGTGCAGTCTATTGCCCCCAGCACGCCAGGGCACGTGCTACCCTGTGGAACTTGTATAGCATAAAGTGCCTGCCGCAGTGCTGGGGAAATGGATGAATCCACAGCATGTGGCAGCAGTGCGCTGAGGAATTGGGTGAGGATGCGTGATGTGGCTGACTGTGTTATGCCTGTGGTGTCCCCTGTTGGTCTCTGGAAGGTACCCGTGGCGAGCAAGCACATGCAGGCTGTTACCTTTGTCTCCACTGACAGAGCATGACTCTGTCATGTGGGTGCCTGCATCACATCACTGCACAGCTCACAGAGCCACCTCAGTATTGCCCTGTTCAGGTGGTACCGGCCCACAATCTCGATATCTGTATACAGTTCAAAGCTGGTGCAGGCTCGGTACTGCCTGTTGGGGGGCATACCGCCTACGGGCCCTTCCATGGCCACGTCCCCCTGCCACATGCCTTCTCACCCCCCTCATTATGGCATTCATGTTGAATGTGGCACTGGCCATGTCCCTGGCTTGTGTTCCCCCCCCAGCAGCTGTTGCTTTGTTACCCCGCTGTCCTGACTGCTGCCTCCCCTGCACCGGGTACACCTATCTGTGCTGGCCTCTGTTTGTGTGTCACCACAAACCTTCCCTGTGCCCCTCTTGTGTGGTGTGGTTTCCCTGGCCTGCCCTCTTTCTCCCAGTTGTCTCTCCCCCCTGCCTCATGTGGCTTCCCTGTAGCGTTCTTGCGCCTCTTCCTTGATCCTTTTTATTTTGGCTCATTTCCGCTGTGGCGCAACTTCCGCTTGCTCCCCTGTTGCGCATTGAGCAAGTCTTTGAACATCGCACTGCGCCCTTTATGCATGGTTCCTCCCCCTTCAGTTGCGTATGCCTTCATTATCATTGTGCTGTTGCTCAGCATGTTTTCGTGGCCCAACTTCGCCTGCTTAATATCGCAGAATGGCGATTAGACTTGGCGCTGGCGAAGTTTCCATTGCGCATGGCGCAACCCTTTTGAATATCCAGCCCATTGTCTCCCATATATACATCCAAATTAACCTTGAACTGCATTAAGTTTGAGCTCAATACCACCTCTTGTGGAAGGGTGTTCCAAATTGGAACTGTTCTCTAGGTGAAGAAACAATTTATTTTTTCTCTTCTATTAATGGATGATTTTAATCTCAAATTGTGTGATCTGGTATTTCATTCAGAAGGATACCATTCCAGACAGATGGTTTCAAACAGCACTGGATCTCTAGAGGCACAAAAAATTAAGCATTGGTCCCCCTGTAAAGAGCGATATTGCAATGAATAGAGATTCAACGCTCTCAACCTTTCCCCATAACCTAATGTATCCAAATTTTTTATATTTCTGGTGAACCTACATTGTATTTTTTCAACAGCCACTATATCTTTTGCTGATGTTGGTGCGCATAGAGAAAAGCAATAATCTAAGTGTGGTCGTACTATACTATTATGAATTGGTAATAGCACTTCTGCTTGTCGACTTTTAATGTTTTTCAAAATACTATATGTCAATTTGTGACTTTTTTTATTGTTTTGTTTATACGTTCTGTAAACTTTAAATCATTTGTAATATGAACTCCTAGATCTTTTTCAGTGGTGACTACTGTTAACAAAATATTATTCATATAGTAATTATGTAATTTATTATTTTTACCTGAATGCATAATCTTGCATTTGGAGATATTAAAATGTAATTTATTTTCCTTAGCCCATTTGGATAGGATATCCAAGTTATTTTGAAGTAGGTATACAGAATTCATATCATTAACAACACATCCCAATTTGCAATCATCAGCATACTTATTCAGCCAGACCCTTTGTGTGGCCTGCATCGTAGAAACAACTAGGTTGAATAACATAGGACCGAGTACCGAGCCCTGGGGCACATCGCTTGTCACCATACTCCATGTAGATCTATAACCCCTTACACACACCTGTTGCCTTTTATCTGTCAACCAGGATGTAATCCACAAAATAATACTATAGTGGAGTCCTATGTGAATTAAACATTCTGTTAATATTTTATAGGATACAGAATCAAAGGCCTTTTCGAAATCCAAAAAAATGACATCCACTGGAAGGCCAGTATCCAGAGCTGCACTAATGGGTTCGAAAAAAATTAATCAGGTTGCTGTGACATGCTCTACCCGGGGTAAAGCCATATTGTGTTATATCACCTAAGTCATTCATAGAAATATGTTCATTTATGCTTTGCAATATTATCTTCTCCATTACCTTTCCAATGCAAGAAGTCAGACTAATTGGTCTATGCCTCATCACATCTTGTCTGGAACCTCCCTTATGAATTGAAATAACTGTTGCCTCTTTCCTTCCTGAATAGCTACCCCTTCCATAATGGATTTATTATAAAGCAAAGTAAGAATACCAGCTAATTCGTAGGAAATTTCTTTTAGGAACACAAAAGGGATGTTATCTGGTCCTACTGATGAAGAGGTTTTGAAAGAATTGATAGCAGCATACATTTCAGTAGCCTTAAAGGTACCATTGGGTCTCTGGAATTACATTCAATACAACCGATTATTTCTTTATTTTTAAATGTACTAGTAAAGTATTGATTAAACTCCCGAGCTAATGTTTGTTCATCAGACACTACCTTATCTCTAACTAATAATGGGCTGACTTTAGGTAAATTATTTTTAATAGATCCAACATAATTAAAAAATTGTTTGTAATTATCTTTTGTAACAACTGCTAGTTTATACTTTAATTCCCTCTTAGCTTTTCTGATTTCAAGCTTGGTTTTACTAGCTTTATATTTAAATGTATTCCAATTAGCCTTTGTTCTTTGCTTTTTGTATTTGTTATAAGCTCTCTTTTTATTTCTAATCATTCTTCCTATATTTGATGAATACCAGGGGGAAGACTTATGATTTTTATATTTAGTTCTCATAGGGATCCAGTTTTGTATACAGGTCTCTAGTTCATTTTTTATAATAGACCACATCTAATTAACGGTAAGATGTGCCAAATCTTGTTCCCAATTCCAGTTATTTAAATATTCTTTTATTTTCACATAGTTTGCCTTAGGAAAGTTCCACATTATAGACTTGCCATTATTTGATGATTCAAAATTAATAATGGTCCATGAAACCATGGAATGATCACTATCACCTAGCAGTTCAAGAATTTTTGGGGAATCCCCAAATTCGGCCATATTGGTAAACATTAGGTCCAAAATATTATGTTTCCTAGTCAGTTCTAATACCAATTGCTCCAATCCCAACTGTACTGTAGTTTCTAGAAATTTTGCTTCTAGATAATTTGTACTTTCCAAACTATCCCATTTTATATTAGGAAAGTTAAAATCACACATTAGAATGATATTATCCAAACTGTTAAGAGTTTGTAAACATTCAATGAATTTATTATTAGTAGCAGCATCTAATGCAGGAGGATGATAGCAAAGGCCTAGGATTATTGGGCCTTGGACCCAAGTCAATTTTAACCAAATTAATTCTATCTCATCAGGCGCTGGTATGTGTTCTCTACTTCCAGGCAACCAAGACTGTCCTTAACATAGAATGCTACTCCTCCACCCTTAGATCTTATACAGTTTCTTTTAAAAAGGGTGTATCCAGGGATCTCTTGTCCCCACTGATTATCAGAGAACCACATCTCGGTAACCCCGCATACATCAATATTTCTATTATTAATGATCAAACTGTTTGATGTCCTGTTACTCACTGCAACTGTACCAGTTTAAAAGATCACTAGGTGGGATTGTGGGTGGTATTAGCTTCCCAGAGGGCTGTACCTACTGTGATAGTTACCCATGTAATTACTCTGAGTGGAGGCACCATAATTATAGCACTACTACTGGTAGGGCCCCCCCATACTAGGTAGTTACGAACCCAGGCCCCTTAACCTGATATTAGGGATATAGGCAGGGGTAATACCCTTTGTATAATGGTGCCAGGGCTACATACAAAAACATTATACCATTAAAATCTCCGCTATGGCTGTGGGGGTCAGGCTGAAATTAATGTTGGGGACATGGTAAAACATGAGGGTGATTTCTCACTAGCTGTTATCATGTTGCAGAATTTATTTTTAAAGATTTTCTTTTTGCAAAGTGAGTGATAAAAAGTTTTTAGCTACTAAGCCAGACACTGTACTGAATAGGCAGCCTAGTGACAATCCAGGGTGTTGTCCAGGTCTGCCACCTCCTGTGTTACCCAGGTCCCTCAGGGACAGGGAGGATCATCTCATGATTGCTGCTGGTCTGGGCTCACAGCAGTGACTTGCTATTGGAAGGGGAGCAGATCTACTGATCAGGCTGCAGCTGGATCAGGGCTTAGAGTCAGGACTGGGTCCGGTGGTGTCTGGGGGGACTTGGTAGCTGGGGGTTGTACATGGTAGAGGGGGTCATTTGGAATTTCAATGCATGCATTTGCATGACATCGCTTCAAGAAGCGGTATGGCACATGATACAACCCATTGCAGCAGCACAGCTGAACTGGGGGGGTCACCCCTCGGTCGCAGTAGACAGATGACCCCAAACAACATCACATGACCCCAAGCAACAGCAGAGAAGGCCCCCAGTAGAAGGAACATAAGGAAAGAATTTATGGGGAGCCTGGGGAAAACAATTGCTGGGGGATGAAGGGAGGTCTTACGGGGTCTGGTTAGGACTCTATGTATGTGGTACTGGGGAAGGGGGGTTAGTATTCAATCAGAATTTTTTCCTGAATCAGACTTTTTGGCCTCAAAATCTGAAAATTCTTAAAAAACATACCTGCATCTGATTTAATTTGTTTCCAAGAATCAAATTCCGATCAGTCCTACTGACAATTTGCCATTCATCCTCACTTGTGAAAGGACAGGCATTTTGTAGCCCATGTGTGGATTCACCGCTCATGAGTTATGATCCAGCCATCTCACCCATAAAAATAAATAGCATATTCTGAGTCAGTCCCTTGCCACTATACAAGGCATCATAGTAATATATATGGCAATCACCAAGAAGAAATGGAGGCTGGTAGTTGTTTGTGTTGTGGCAAGCCAAAAGGAAGAAATCAACTGAAAGGACCAGAGCCCCCATGCAAAAGTACAGAAGCAAGACCCGAAGCCCAAGCCTCTGTCACCTGCAACCTACATTCTGGATACCTTTGCCCATGTGGGTGTTGAATACTAGGATGACTAGGGCATATATTGGCAAGTAGTGGAGTGTTGTAGGTTAAGTACAGATGTATTACTTGCGGGTTGGCTCATGTTGTGCTGGTACTGTGCAGCCTAACTGATGGCCAGCTCTGCCTGACCAGCATCATACACACAATCCTCCACCAGGGACAGACCAGGGAAAGGAGGAGCTAGAGGATGAGGCGAGGAAGGCTGCTAAGGAATGGAAGAGAAGGCAGGAGGAAGACGATGCACCAGTATCCTTGTGCTACAACAACATGTACCATTAAGTGACATGTGCAGTGGAACTCTTGTCATAAAGTGTAGTGACCCAATATAACAAGTTTATAGCTGCTGTGCTACATGTCTATTATTGGCATAGTGGAATAGCTTCACTTCTATTTTTGCCCCATGAGAAGACCACTGTATGCAGTACAAGAGGCCCCACGGTTCTGAGCGCTGATTGGCTGAAACCCTATTAGTATGTCATCATTTTAATAAAACACACAAGCAGTGTACTGTGAAATAATGTTGGACTCGCGTCTAAATTATGACAAACAGATGGAAAATGTCACAGGTATTTTACATAGAAAAACTGGGTTCCTATATCGGCTGAAAAATATTATATTCTCAGAAAAAAAACAGCAATTGCCAGAAACTGGTTATTACTAAGCTTGAAAAATGTCAGTGTACCCTGGGGCTCTCCTTTGGCTGGGATCATGAGTAAGCAGCAGGTACTCTGTAATGTGATTTGCATTTTGTTACCAGCAGGTCATATAGTCAACATCACTTTAAAACGAATGCAAAAGTGAAATGATTGCCACTGGCACAAAACAATGCTCTTCATTTGTTTCACTTTCTTTTTGTTAAGAATGTTAGGTTAAGTGGTAGAAAGCCTTTGGCTGATTCGATGGTAGAATATGATCTAAAACAGGGCTTAAGTTCAACCAGTCAGTCATTGCTGGTAACCCCGCCACGTAGGACAGTAATGGCACCAAACACTTTTCTTACTATGCCATTAAAAATGGAATGATCTACCAGCAGGGATACATCTAGCCCCATCCTAATTAGTATTTAGGAACAAAGTTGTAGCCTATTTATTTTCTATGTCAGTGTGTAAATATTCTTGACATTTGCTATAGAAATGTTTTCAGAATATGTATTTTTCAAATGTAGTGATACAGAGTTTATAGAAATACCCTTGAGTTTATATGTTTAAAGGCATTGATACCCTTCTTCTTTTTGTTTGTGTATTATGATGTACATTTGTGATATGTATTAGATGATCACTTGCATTTTATAAACATCCTGGTTGTGCTTATAATTGGACCTTTTGGTCTAGTGTACCTAGCTGGTAAACAAAAATAAATTGAATGGAAAAATAAATTCAATTGAATTGAACAACATGAGCAGTGGAAAAATACTTATTTATGGACTGCACATAAATGAATATGCTCAGTGTCCCCCTTGTCATTACTATGCACTGGCACAGGAACCAGGTGCCATTTTTCTTTTGTTTGTCCCCTTATCTCAGATTGGCTCCCATCTGCTCGACTTTGCCCCTGCCCCATCACCCTGGCATCCTCCGGGTCTTATTTGGCCTCCTAGTGTTCCTCCAGATCTTCCCCCTCTGGTGGGAGCGGCATTCCCCATCATACCTCTGTTGTACAAGGATCTGGTTGCTTAAGGCAGTGCCCAAGTATCCAGGTGCAGGGCCTGCAGTCAGGTCGGCTTCGTCAAGCTGCTCAGGGCGATTTACCATGTTTTCTTCCCTATTCCCCAGGGCATTGATTCAAGGGTGCACCAAGCATGCATGCATGCAAATGTGTGTAGTGTAGAGCCTGTCAATGTCCTCCCACCCACGAGCTGCTCAGGCTGCACTGTCACCTGTTGTCAGCCAGGTGGCAATATAGCAGCAGAGCTGGCTGTCCTCCCTCCCTCCCTGGAGGAGGACTGTGCCCTCTGGGATGCTTGATCCTCCTCCTCCCCCCCCTGGCCATCACCGACGAATTGTGCTCATTCCCGATGGGCCAGCTCGGTGCCATGTTCTAAACAGCTCCTCCTGCCCATTAAATAATTTTAATTACATGTGTCTTAGTTCCGGTGTCTGTCTTGTTACTGGTATGTTGTTTAAGCAATAAACCATGACAAGGTGTGGGTTATGCTGGGATTTACCCACGCCTGGTGTGGTTTGGTCATGAGGCGCAGCCGAGTGACCAAATCCATACCAGAAGTGGGTAAATCCCAGCATAACCCACACTCTGGAGTGGTTTATTGTGATTATACTATGGGCCAAAGTAAATAAATAAAAAATTAGAGGCAGACTTGTAGGTAAAACAAATTTATTTAAAGTTTAAGATTAATTTAATGAATTTGTTCTTCCGCTGGAAAAAAACCCAGTTCCACTACATTAATTTTCCGGTGTCCTGGCCAACATTCCCCTTCCCATAAACCGGTTCATGCAATTATCCAGGTTGTGTGTGGGTGATGATGTGCGATATGGCCGCCACCACACATTCAGTCACTTCACTACCAGTCTAGCATTGCTTGTAAAGCATTTTGGGATACTGCGTATGAAAAGAGCTATATAAATGCTATTTCTTCTTCTTCTTCTTAATTTAAATGTGGAAACTTTTCAAGGATTTGGTGGTTTTCTTTTTAAGGAGATATTTTTTTTCGTTTTTTGCCTTCTTGCTTAAATGCTGCTGGTAAGTGAGTGATACAGAGCATGAGAAGACAGCCAGCGTAAGAGAGAGCAAAGACTGTGGCTTGAAAGCATGGTCACCAAGAAAGCGTGGAGTCTGGGGATTTGTGGACACTTTTTTGTTGTTGTTTCGAGCTTCCCCCACTTTTGCTGAGTGTGAGTGGCAGAGATCATGATTGTGACAGGAACAAGTGGACAGTAAGCGCGTTTACTTTTTTTTACTGTTTGGAGTGTGCAACACCATACTTAACACCTCTCCCTCAGTTTTCAGGAGTGTGAGGGAGTGTGATTTCTGCACGGACTACTCGAAAGCATGGCCACCAGTACAGAGGAGTGTGCTTGGGTGACAGTTTGAAATTGCTGGGAGGTGCACACATGCTGGTATGGGGGTTTGCGGTTCTGTTGGTGATTTACTGCGGAAAAGAAAATGGCAGTTAGAGATTTCTGTTTTAGGGGGTCAGGTTGATTTCTCATTGTGGCATGGCTGACTGGCACCTTTCACCGTGAGAATATCGTAGGATTTACCATGGCAGAAAGGTGCCAGCCAGCCAATCACAGCACAGGATGTTGCATTATTTTTTACATCCATGGTATAATTCCCTGTATTTACTCGATTTACGAGGTGTCGGAAAAGGGAAAGGCTAAAAGGATGGCATTCAGATGGTATAAGGAGACACAGAGGGAGGAGGATGAGGGGGGTATATCGGGAAACAGAGGGAAGCAGGGAGAGCAGTAAGGAGTGCAAAGGCGCAAACCAAAGAGAGAATAGCCCAGGCAGTGAAGAAGGGAGACAAGACATTTTTTGGATATGTAAGTGAAAGGAGGAAGACTAGGAGTGGGATCATAAAATTATAAAGGTAAGGGCAGAACTGTGCAGAAGGGGACCAGGAAAAGTCAGACATCCTAAGCAAATACTTTTGTTCAGTGTTCACAGAGTAAGGAGAAAGGGAGGTGCTACAAAAAAGTAACAGGAGCATTGAGGGAGGGAAGTGGCACTAGTTCATTTTCAGAGCAGTGTCCTGAAGAGGCTCGCTACTCTGAAAGTGAGCAAAGCAATGGGGCCAGATGGGGTGCATGCAAGAGTATTGAGGGAGTTCAAGGAGGTACTGGCTGTACTTCTGGCAGTCCTACTTTTATTTATTTTATTTTTGTTGACCAGGTAAGTGCACTAGACAAATCCTGCCTATTTTCAGGCACGACCCGGGGGAGGGGGATACAGATGAATGCCAACTGATCTTGAACCAGATTAAGCTGTTGGTGGTATTTTTAGTGAATGAGGGGAAATTTGGCCAGGACACTGGGGAAATTCCCCTACTCTTTTCGATAAGTGCCATGGGATCTTTAACATCCACCTGAACTACCACCAATCCAGGCAGATGGGACCTCGGTTTAACGTCTCATCCAAAAGACGGCACCTCAGAAGTGCAGCACCCCTCTCATGCTGCACTACAGTGTCAGTACTGGGATATTAACCCAAGTGCCAGATGTGGGAACTGAACCCACAGCCCTCTGATCTCCTGGCCTCAGAAGCGAGTGTGCTACCTACTAAGCCACTGACACTGCAACTGCTCACTGGAAGCAGGAGTGGTTCCAGAGGACTGGAGGAGGGAAGAAGTAGTCTCACTTCACAAAAGTGGTAGCAGGGAGGAGGCTGGTAATTCTAGATCAGTCAGCCTGGCATCAGTGGTAGGGAAGTCAAAATAATCACTACTGAAGGACAGGATACTGAAATATCTTGAATTTAATGGGTCACAAGACCCGATACATAGAAACTTAGAAATTGTTGGCAGATAAGGACCGCTAGGCCCATTCAGTCTGCCCGTAGGCCCTATACATTGTATGTGGCCACTGACCCTATGTGATCAATGACCTTTCATCACTCCCTCCCCTCTCAAGCTTCCCTTGTGCATGTTCCAGGCATGCTTAAACCCTTCCACTGTGCTTGCCCCCACTACCTCCTGTGGCAGACTATTCCAAGCGTCAACTATCCTTTCTGAGTAGAAAAACTTCCTCACATTACCTCTTAATTTATCCCCTTCCAGTTTCATATTGTGCCCCCTTGTCCTAGTACTTTTTCTACATTGGAAAAGGTTAGGGTTACCAGATGTCCTTCTTTACGAGGACATATCCTCTTTTCCAGCTGCCAAATATTCTTCATGTACCATCTCTATCCTGTTGTATTATTATTATTTTTATAATATTTTTACTCTTTCCTACCCAGGACCTCCTTGTAAATGAACTGTGAAGGCAGTGGAGACTTTAAAGCTATTTACTTGGGGTCTGGCACAAGGGCTCATCGGGGAGGTACTAAGTGTCCTCTGTTTGGCATTCCAGAATCTGGTACCCCTAGAAAAGGTCCCCCACCTGCACGTTGTTTATGCCCTTGAGGTACTTTAAAGTTTCAATCATGACTCCCCGCTGTATCCTCTCCTCCAATGAGTACATATTGAGGTCCCTTAGTCTCTCTTCATATATTTTGTGGTGCAAGCCTTGCACCATCTTTGTTGCCCTTCTCTGGATAGTCTCCACCTTATCTATGTCCTTGCGCAGGTGTGGCCTCCAGAACTGCATGCAGTACTCGAGGTGAGGCCTTACCAATGTTTTATACAATGGCATCACCACCTCCTGCCTCCTGCTAGTGATACCCATGCCTATGCACCCAGCATGCCACTGGCCCTTCCTGCCTCCTTTGTGCACTGCTTTGATACATTAATGTCATCAGAGTTGATACCCCTAGGTCCCTTTTCTCTTTGGTGACAGTCAGCTCCCCCCAGCCTGTAGCTCTCCCAAGGGTTCCCTCTACCCAGGTGCATTATTTTGCACTTCTATGCATTGAACTACAGTTGTCACATCTCTGACCATCTTGCAAGTTTTTCCAGGTCCCTCTTCATTTTCTGCAACCCTTCTGGAGTATCCACCCTGTTGCAGGTCTTGGTGTTATCTGCAAACAGGCAGACCTTTTCTTCCAGCCCCTCTGCAGTATCACTAGTGAAGACATTGAACAGGATTGTTACAGCATGGATTCATGGGTGGGAGGTCATGCCAAATGAATCTGATAGATTTCTTTGATTGGGTGACCAAGGAATTAGATTAGGGTGGAACAGTGGATGTGTCCTACCTAGATTTCAGTAAGGCATTCAACACCATTCCACATAGAAGACTATTAAGCAAGCTGGACAGCTTAGGAGTGGGTCCAAAGGTGGTAAACTGAGTAAGAAATTGGTTCTTGGATGGGCAACAGAGAGTGGTAGTAAACGGAGTTCACTTCAAGGAGGGGAGAGTGACCATGTGGGTTGCCATGGGAAGCTTTGCTGGGACTACTCCTCTTTAACATCTTTATAGGTGACATTGTAGATGAGCTGGAGGGAAGGGCCTGCCTTTTTGTGGATGACACCAAAATCTGCAATAGGGTTGACCACTGGGGTGGGGGTGGGGGTGGAAAAGATGAGCAGAGACCTGAGAAAACTTGAAGAGTGATCAAGGATACGACAGCAGGGTTTCAACATGAAAAAGTGCCGAGTAATGCACTTGGGTCACAGAAACCCAGGAGCAAAAATGGGAGGAGTGGTACTGATGACCACCAAGCAGGAAGAGACCATGGGGTGATCATATCAGATGATCTAAAGGAGGTCAGGTAGTATGACAAGGCAGTTGGGAGGGCTAGTGGGATACTGATGTGCATGGGGGGGTATCACCAGCAGAAAGGGGGAGGTGGTATTGCCTCTGTTTAGATTGGTAGTAAGACGCCACCTACAGTATTGTGTCCAGTGCTGGAGACCTCATCTCCAGAAGAACATAGAGAGAGTGGAGGTGGTCCAGAGAAGAGCAACTAAAATGGTGCAGGGTCTGCATCTGAAACTCTATGAAGAAAAACTTAAGGACCTACATGTGTACACCCTAGAAGAGAGGACGGAGAGGGGGGAAATGACAGAGACCTTTAAATGCCTCATGGGGGTAAATAATGTACAGGAGGGAAATATTTTTCAGAAAAAAAGGTGCTCAAGGACAAGGGGGCATGATTTATTTATGTAATTTTTGTTGACTGGGAAAGGAAGACTAGACAAGAAGCTGGAGGGGGGTTTATTCAGGGGAGAGATGTGAGGAAGTACTTCTGTACAGAAAGAGTGGTGGATTCATGGAACAGTCTTCAAGCAGAGGTGGTGGGGGTGAAAACAGTGGTGGGGTTCAAGAATGCATGGGGATAGACATAAGGGAATCTTAGGGAAAGGGAAGGGGGGTGCATGCGCTGGAGGTCAAATAGGATCTGTGGTGATATTATACTGTAGGCAAGGAAAAATGGGGAGACTGGGTGGGTCAAACAGTCCTCATGTGCTGGCAAATTCTCTGGGGTCAGTTCACAAATGTTGCAGGAATGCTGTAAACCCTGGGTGTTCGGAACACCTTGCGCAACAGGGGAAAGTTCAGAGAGCATCCTCTTGTACTTGACTAGTTGCTGCCAATCCTACAGATAATTTGCAAACCAGGCTAGAGCAAGTTTAAACAACCCAAAAAGAATATAGCTTGGAACAGAGGAGTTCATGGCTTACCAGGTCGAAAGTTTTGGAGACATCTACAAAGATCCATACTCGCAGTCCGCATGTGCGAACACCACTGCACACCACATAATAAATGTATGTGTGTGTGGATTGTGAGCTTAGAAACTATGTCACTCTGGGGGCCGCAGTATCAATGGAACAGTTTCACAACAGACTAAAACCATACAGAAATTCAGAGTATGGTCACCAACACTTACATTGCAGCCAATTGTAAATATGTCCACATAAAATGTATCACTTGCAGTCTGGTACAGTGACACATGCCATACTTGAGACTGCGCAACAATGTAGTAACAAAACAACACATGCCAAACACTGAGTTCACCCCCGACACGCCATACAGCATATGTGGAGCACTCCATGGCATACACTACATAGAACATAGAAACATTGAAACATAGGGCCCGATTCACGAAAGGCGACACAGAGCTTGCAGTTCAGTTTGCTGCAACCTGTGCCAAGTTCAAGAAGATCAGGTGCATTCATTTACAACACTTTTCCTGCTTTATGACAGCTTGTGCCGTATATTTGGTGCAAGCCCCATAAAACAGGCACCCCAGATTGTAGCAAGCTACACCAGAAAAATGTGGTCTAACTTGATGCAGTCGGCACACAGGAATGAGAATCCCAATTGCCAATTTTGTGTTGCACTTTGTGGTTGCCCAGGCATCCAAAATTGCTATTCACAGTCAGATAGCATGGATCCAACTGTGAATAGGGGTAGTCATAGGCAGCGGTAACCCCAGCACTACCAATGCTACCCAAGTAATGCAACCCTGACATGCAGGCAGGAGCACGGCCACACAAGGAAAAGCGCAGGTGCACTATTTCCTATTCAGAATGGAAGCCATGCAAATGAGCCCATTGGGCATGCAAGGCACTAGATGGCCATTTGCATGCCCATTATGGGCCCATTTGCATAAGCTGTGGGGAGTATAGTGCGGCCCCCCATTGCTGATCACCAGCCCCTTGATTAAAAACAAACTAACAATGTCTTTCTGGTGGTCCAGTGGTCCCTCCCCTTCCCCCGATCACCACCCTGTAGATAAATAAAAACATCACCCTTGTGGCAGAGTGGTCCCCCATCCCCAATCGTTGACCTATTGATAAGCAAAATATGTCCCTGGTGGTATAGTGGTCCCTCCACTTCTCTGATTGCCAATCGCCATCTCGATCAGAAAAAATATGTCCCAGTGGTCTAGTGGTCCCCTTCCCCACCCGCTCACCTCCCTGGTATATTTGCATGTTGTCCCTGGTGTCCAGTGATCCCTCCCCCAACCCAAAGCACTATCTGACATGAAATACAATGCCATGGTGGCTAGCGGTCCCTCCCCACCCGATCACCCACCCAGTATATGTATCTGTTGTCCCTGGTGTCCAGTGTAACTCCCACCATCCTGATCCCCTGTATAGGCAATAGAACCATATCCCTGGTGGTCTAGTGAGCCCCCTCCCTCCCTGTTCCCAAGCCCCAGTAAGTTAGAGAACATCACTGCCCTGGTGGTCTAGTGCACCCCCCACTACCCTCCACAGTAGGTAGTGTCCCACCACCCCATTTCCTCCCCATTCCGAATCCAAGCTGGCAGCAAGCACAGCCCTCCTCTCTCCACCATGGCTGGCTGCTAACTGAGCTCTCAATGAGCGTGTACTGTCAACCCCACTACCCCCACCCTGAACCTGGGCCAACACCCACCACAGCCCTCCTCACTCCTCCACGGCTGGCCGCCAACTGAGCTCTCAGTAAGCATGTACTGTATGCACTCACTGAGAGCTCAGTCAGCACCCAGCCATGGTGGCGAGAGCAGGGCTATGCTGGTTACCGGTTTGGGTTCAGGATGGGGGAGCGGATTGGTGGGACACAAAATGCCTCAGTGTGGGGTGCACTAGACCACCAGGGCAGTGATACTCTGTGAATTACTAGGGCTCTGTGATAGGGAGGGAGGGTTCTCTAAACTATTAGGGATATGGTTCCATTGCCTACACAGGTGATCGAGATGGGAGGTTACACTGACACCAGGGACAACAGGTACATATACTGGGTGGGTGATAAAATGGGGGGGGGACTGCTAGCCACCAGGGCATTGTATTTCTATGTTGGGCAGGGCTTCAGGTGGAAGGGGAGGGATCACTGGACACCAGGGACTACATGTAGATATACTGGTCAGATCATCAGGTGGGGGAAGGGAGTACTATACCACCAGGGACATATTTTTATTTATCTATGGGACGGCGACCAGCGATGGAGGAGGGGACCACTAGCCACCTTATTTCTTGGGATGGTGATCAGTGGTCATCGGGGGGGGGCACTGTAGTACCTCCGCCAGCCACTAGGGTTGCATGGAATACCACCAGGTCTCAGTCGGCAATATTTACTCCATGTAAGGGGACCATTCAAGAGGCCCTTGCACAGAGCAGATGCTTTGGGAATTGGGCAATGCCAACATTCACGTCCCCTCCCCTCATTTGCATTGCGGCCCCCCCCACACTTTGCCTTGGTGCAAACCTGGTTTGTTGGCGCAAACTGGACTTTTGTGAATACCACCTTGGTGCAAAACTCGGTTTTTGCTGCGCAACTCGGGTTTGTGCCGGGGCAAAGTTTTGTGAATCTGTCCCCTGGAATCTAATTTGGTTTGTAATTGCACTTAGTTCTGGTATCCTCTCTCTCCTGTGGTTTGGTACAGTCTAGTTCTTAGCCTGATCTGTTCAGGATCATGATTGTAGACTTGGTAAAAATACAAAAATTGGAGGAATAAATGTAAGACAGATATTAAAAAAGCAAAAATGCAATATCACCTAACAAGATTAAATAAGGTACAAGATCTCAAGAAATTTTGGAATTATATTTTTGATTTGAAAAATTCTGTTAGATCTTCACAAATAATTAATTTAATGGAACATGGAAATATAATCAAAGATCAGACAGATGTAGTTAATAGATTCAATACATATTTTCTAAATTTGCCAGATTTAAAAATACATAAACCAACAGGAAGAACAGTTGAAATTTCTACAAGTGAGATTGTAGCAACCACAAAAGCGAACCAAACAATGCCGAATGTTTGCTTGCTGGCGTTAGCAGTGGAAATGCAGGAGTTAGACAGATGCAGTTTAGGAATGGCATTGAAGTACTGAACTGACGCCAACTCCACCCTCACCCTGCAGAGATGGACAGGCATTGGGGTGTGCCTTTGGGTTGTTGCCCATAATGGTTACCACATTTCATCTCACCCTACCCTTCAGACACTGACAAGTGTCGAGGTGTGCCTTGGGGCATTTGGGCTTTACATTCACCTCATTCCATAAGGAAATACATTGAAATGGGTGCAGTATAGGAGAATGGGGTGAACTCTGGGGAATAAAGGTCCAAAGGCGCACCTGATACCTATCCACTAGCTGCAGGGTAGAAATTAGAATAACATAAACATTACTATCAGAACAATCCCAAGTCATACCCCTAATGCCTGTCAGTCCCTATAGGGTAGGGCATTGTGGTCGAAAACCCTAATGCCCTGGACGTTTCTTGGTATTTTTACTCCAAGTTTTCCACATGGGTTTTTGGTGACCCCAACCGCATGAACAGTGACACTATCAGTTTGTTAGGCGAAAGGTGATTTTGCACAGCGATTGTGCCATTTGGTGCCACAGGTGCGAAAACACATTTCAAACAGGATGTGAAATGTGACAGGTGTATTGTCCATGAGGAGGTGTAAAAAATGGCATTGTTGGAAATCTGGAGTGAAAATATAAAAAACTGGTGAAGTAACAATCATGCATAGAAACTGTGCAATGTACACTAGTAATGTAATTAGTTTTGGGATTTTTTACAGAAGATTTTCAACATAGGCATTTTGAGACCTCCGCTCATGAGCAGTGTCACTGTGATTTTCTTAATCTGTCCCGAACACTAATTTGCCACAGTGACCGTGCTATTCTTTGCCGGAAGTGCGAAAACAGATTTCGTCCAGGGTGTGAAAAATGACAGCTGTACTTTTCATAAGGAGGTGTGGAAAAATGTCAATGTTGAAAATCTGGACTGAAAATATTACAAATTAGTGAACTTACGAGGGTGCGTGGAAATTGCTCAATGCATGCTCGTAACGCAGTCATTTTATGGACTTTTGTCACCAGATTTTCAACATAGCCATTTTAACACCTCTGCTCATGAACAGTGTCACTGTGATTTTCTTAATGTGTCCCAAACATTGATTTTGCACACCTACTGTGCCAATGTGCGCGCTACATGTGCGAAAACACATTTTGGGCAAGATGTGAAAAATGACAGATGTATTGTTCATAAGGAGGTGTTGTAAAATCGCAATGTTGAAAATCTGGAGTGAAAATATAAAAAAAATTCTCAAAGTAACAAGTGTGTGTAGGAACTGCGGAACGCATGCTCATAAACAGTCATTTTGGGGAATTTCTGTGCAGTGACCACAAAATCACCTTTTGGGACCCAATAACAAAATGACAGTGACTGAGTTCATGAGGTGGGGTCCCAAGAACCCCATGTTGAAAATTTGGTGAAAATAAATTCCCCAAAATGGCCGAGATATGCACTAAAGTTGAAAACCCTCCATTTATGCCATTATACAGCTTACCGGCGATTCTTCAGTTCACGGTCGGCTTTGAAGAGTGCAGACGTGTTCCTGGTCCACCGAAGATCGTCACGCTGGCCTACAGAGGTAAGTATGGGGTGAGGCGGGGTTGTGGGGAGGTGGTGTGCGCAGAGGGTGGGTGCGGGTTGGGGAAGGGGGACAAGAGAGTCAACGAGGGACCATTTTTTCTTACAGGTGTTTTTTTTCACAAAGATGACGCGGGACTTTTGCCATGCTGGGGTGGACTCCCAGTGTGGCAGCTGGAAGTTTGTTTGGGGGGGCAGTGGAGCCGATGGGGGGCTGGGCACCCCTGTCAGCCATATGGATTTTTGCCACGCTGGGGTGGGCTCCCAGCATGGCACCTGGAAGTCTGTTTTGGGGGGTACAGTGGAACCAATGAGGGATTGGGCACCCCCATCAGCCATACAGTGTGCAGGGGAGGGGGGAGCACATGAGCACACTGGGGTGGGCTCCCAGCATGCTACTTGGGTGTTTGTTGGGGGGGAGACGAAGACAAAAACAAGGCTGTCTATGACAGCTGTTCAGATGCTGTGCTGACATGTAGGCATTTTGCATACTGCAGACGGCAGTATGTAAATTGCCTGCCAACGGCAGTATTCCAATTGCCTACACATTACCACTGCTGATTATAGCAGTCTTTTGCTTTCAACTGTACGCCACTGCATCTGAACTGCTGTCATAGACAGCTTGGACATTTATTGGTGTGGTGAGGCCATGCCTACAAAAAGGAGCAGGGCATTGGAAATGAGGTGGCACACCTACGAAAAATTCTTATGGTGGTACTACGTTTCTTGCACATGCAAGCAAGCAAACATAAAAAGTGGACAGAAACCAAGTTTTGGATTTAAGAAATTAATAGTAAAGGAAGTTGAAAAGGAGTTGCAAAAATTGAATATCTCAAAAACAGGAGGACTGGACAGAATAGAAGCTAAATTTTTGAAGTATGGTGCTAAAAGTATTGCTCCCATTGTAACATAGCTCTTTAATTGGAGCTTACGATGCTCCACTGTCCCAGATGTTTGGAAACAGGGTAAAATCATACCTATTTTTAAAGGGGGAGATAGTACAGTAACTTCTAACTATAGGCCGATAGCTCTTTTATCCATATTGTCAAAAATTCTGGAAAAGATGGTGCATCTCCAGTTAAGACAATACTTAGAAAGTAATCAGCTGCTAACAAGTTACCAACATGGTTTTCAGAAGGGAAGGTCCACAAACACTGCCCTGTTAGACTTTAACAACCTGATAGTGTCATCTTTAAACCAAGGACGGAATACAGGGGTGGTGTTCGTGGACCTTAGCAAGGTATTTGACCTTGTCCAACATAAGATCTTACTTCAGAGATTACATGAGGTGAGTGTTCAAGAGGGACCTCTTAAGTGGATGATGTCCTACCTGGCAGATCGAGGGCAATGTGTAGTATTAGGAAATACTGTGTCAGAAAAAGGAGAAGTAACCCGAGGAGTTCCACAGGGATCAATTTTAGGCCCCCTTATGTTCAATATATATGTGAACAACCTTCCACGATATATAAAACACTGTGATATAAGAATGCACGCTGATGACACAGTGCTGGTTACATCAGCAGAAATTTTTGAACAACTAGGAAATAAATTACAAGAGGATATACATCAAATGGAAACATGGCTGGTTAGCTCAGGTTTATTTCTCAATACAAAAAAGACACAATGTATGGTTTTTAAAGGAGGATGTGTCAAGAGAAGAAGACCCGAACTACTAATCAAACTGGATGAAAATACTTGGATTGAAAATGTCCTCAGCTATAGATATTTAGGTGTACAAGTGGACTCTGGCCTAACTTATATAGAGCATGTTCTCTCTCAAGTTAAAAAGGTGAATCAAAGACTAGGGATGTTAAGAAGAGTGGCAGGTTGTTTGTCCTTAGAATCTAGGGAGAAAGTGGTTAGACAATTGCTCATTCCAGTTCTGGAATATGGATCTATTCTATATATGCATTCTACCAAGAAAGTATTAAGTAAAGTAAATCAAATTTATTATAGAATGAGTAAATTTATTACTAGAAGTCGGCATGGGGCACACCATTGTGAGTTATATAGCAAACTGAATTGGCTTAATCCAAGAGAACAAAGAGTCTATATTTAATATATACTTTGTTACAGAATTTTAATGGGTACACCTAGACATTGTCTATTGAATTATATGGCAATTGAACTTAACAATAATTTAAAAATCCACACCAGATCCTCTACCTGTAGAATTTCTATGAACAGATCATTTAATATATTTGGTGACATAAATTTACAAAACAGAGTTGCACATTTCTGGAATATCCTACCTCAAGAGTTGAAGACCATTGATAGCCTTTCCAGATTTAAGGTGAAGTTACATGATTATTTAAAATTGACTTGTACATGTTTTAAATAATTTGTTAATGGTATTGTCTTGTTGTTTGTATAACCTGTATTGTGTATTTTTGTAATAACACAGGACTTTGTTGAAAATGGGACTCATATCCCAACAAATGAAATTCTGGTATAAAAATAAATTTTATCAAATCAAAAAAATCAAATTTGGGTCATAATATATTGTAATCATTGCTGTGACCTTTACTGTTATTTTACCTATATGTTATTGTCGCTTCACTGTTAAAATTGTATGCTTGCATCTTTCGTAACCTCCCAGATCATACCTGAAAATAGGCATTTATTTGTCTAGTGTGTTTACCTGGTTAATAAAAACAAATAAATGAATGTCAGTTCAGTGCCCCTGGATGGCACCCCGCATGCCAGCTGTGCAAACCTGTACACATCCCATGTATGAACACCACATATGTGTGCTGCTGATGCGTGTCTGTTCAGATTTCAGGGCATTCCCATGGAAGTGCCTCTTCATTTGCACTGCATACCCCTACCATACCACCTCAGCTTCTGTGGATTGAGTTATTGACTGTCACTGAGTGAGAGCAGGGTGGGATTTAAACAAGTAGCCAAGTTTGACATTTTGAGTGTATTTCTTAGGGATTAAAGCCCTTGGATATGTTGAAGCTGATGATCAATTACAACCCAAAAAATACTTTTGGTATTCCATAAGGAAGAGTACAGCTCCCCATTTTGAACAATCAGTTGCATGTAACCACTACAGCTCCCAATACACATTTTAATGTTTACCAAAGAGTGTATGTGTATGGGGTGACAAAGGTATCTCTGTCACTGTCCATATTTCCTTTGTCTCACAGCTGACTGAGGGTAACAGACAGCATGTGGTCCTTCGTATCCACTGTACCTACATCTTGTGCTGTCTAATTTTTCTACCTTTAAAGAGCTGTGAGTCACTGCAAGTGTCCAAGCCTTGCAACTCACAGTCTTACCCTACAATGTCACTAGATGGCATCATCTACCAGTATGGAGGTCCTAATAAAAGGTAAATACTTTAGTAACCTAGACTAAATAAGCAGATCATGTCATTTCATTGTGCTGATTTCAGGAAAAAAAAACTCTAAACATACAAAGTGCCTGCCCTTTTTTGGGGAGATGTCCTCAGTCAGCAACAAACCGTATGAACATAAAATGCATATAGTTATACTTTTCAAAAAAGCTATTACTACAGTGCTAAAAACAATTACAGTTCATGCATTGCTTATGGAAAGATCTCAAGATATTCAGTAAATAAAACTTCAGTTGAAGTAATAGCAGTAATATTGGAGGTAGCCGGATATGATACACACAGCCTGTAGCAAATAGTGTATTTTTCCTGGATCTGGAAACATTAAATGTATATAATAACTAGCCATCAATCTTGTCAGTGCTGATGGCCACTTATTATTTGCTCTTGTCAGTGCTGATGGGCAGTTATTATTTGCTGTAATAACTGGCCAGTTATTATGGTAAACACACACTGAAACTTGCAGAGCAGCTGCACTTGAGACCTTCTGACTGTCGAGCACAGCACTTCCTGTAACATCAGCTTTCTAACTCATTCAGAGAAAACACCAACCTAACGCAGGTTCAAACAAATAATTTTTTCTATTTATCTAACCTAAAAAGAAGTTCAACTACCTCCCTGCCACATATTGAAAGTAATCCAACTGCCAAAAGTAGCTTAGGTTTTGATAATGAAAGTGGGCTCAGCTAGTATTGCATCATACAATGGTAAAGGTGGGGAACTGATGACCAGAAAGTATAAAAAAATAAGCCATGGGGTAGGATGCATATTTAAAATGAATAGATACCCTCACTGTCTGATGCTGTGATAAACCCCATGAGCTTCACTCTTGGGTTTTTTGTAGCATCACACACCTTAGGTGTGTATTAATTATTTTATAAAATGGGTAGGGACAGTAGAGGAATCTGATTTGTTAAAAGGCACCACCTGATCATGCATTAATTCTTAATTAATGCACAGTTGGGTAGCCGGACTAATAACTTTGATTGACAGATGGTGATTCTGGAGGGAAATTTGAAAGACATATCAGTAGGCATAATCACCGTCTGTCTCGAGGAAATAAAAATCCAAGTATAATCATCAAAATGAGTGACATAAGCCCAGTAAGTTTTGATCTGTTTGCTTTCATGATTGTGGAGAGGTGGTTAGAGAGCAGTTTTGAAAGTACTGAATATAAAAATAAGAAAAGAAAAATGATGACCGATGTCAAGAATGACAGCCCCCAGCTGACACAACAGGCCATCACATTGCAGTGTCAGAAAGTGGTCTAGACAAGCTGGAGAGGAAAAAGAATGAGGTGAACACCCATAAGACAACCACTTGGGCTGTCAATGTATTTAACAACTGTCTTACCTCCTAGAAATGCAGGATTCTATGTAATCTGAAAGCTCAAGCACCTATTTTCTTTTGTAACATCTATGTTGGTCCAATAAAAGGTATCAAATCATCTTCTTTTTTCTGGATCCCAGGAATGTAAACTAGATCTCTGAATGATCCCAGCCTCTGACTTAGCTGCCATACTTTAACACTTGTACGGGTCTGTGAGAGGCACCGCAGGGAAGCAATACACTGTGAGGTCTTTTACTGGGCTCAGAGTCAGACCGAATCACCATCCGAACAGTGTTGAACTGAGCCAGAAAATTTATATAGAGGTGGATCCAGAGTTTGCACATGCAAACAATGCATTCATGGCCATACTGAAGAAGGTCTGGAGGGCAGGAAATGATGTCTTGACACACCACCCCAGAATCACTGAGAGTGATTTGAAAGCTATTTGAGCATCACCAAACCTGTCACCAGACACTGCTCAGGGGTTGGTCTGGTGCCTCTGGTTTGAACTGCATCTTGGCTTAGCCCAGCGCAGCCGAGAAGCAGTGAGAGACTTAAAGCAGGACTCTTTTAGCATTCACGCTGACAAGTCCGGAAAAGAATACATCTGTCCATCTTTTAAAGAAAAGACCTAGAATCACAGCAGCATCACAGAAAGGAACTGGGACTCATATAGAGAGTTTTGATTTTTCTCAACCAGACAATCCCCAATGCTCAGTGAACATGTTTAAAAAATATGTATCTGGGCTGCCCAGTGGTGCTGAGGATTGAGGTGCTGAATACCACAACTCATGCCACGTCAGCGACCTGGGGTCGGGAGTGATCTTGGGTTGCCAGGGCTCAGCAGAGGAGGGAGAGGATTGAGCATTTTAATTTTTAATGTCTTTATAAGTGACATTGCAGAGGGACTGAAAGGGAAAGTATGTCTTTTTGCAGATGACACAAAGATCTGCAACAGGGTTGATACACAAGGTGGGGTGGAAAGGATGAAAAGGGACTTGACAAGGTTGGAGGAATGGTCAAATGTATGGCAGCTCAGATTCAATGCAAAGAAGTGCAAAGTAATGCACCTGGGAAACAAAAACCCAGGGGAAGAGTACACAATGGGGGGTGAGATACTGACAACAACAAAAATGGAAAGGGACCTGGGGTAGTCATATCAGATGACCTGAAGGTGGGCCAGCAATGTGAGAAAGCAGTAAGGAGGGCTGGGGGACACTGGGATGCATAGGGAGAGGCATCACCAGTAGAAAACAGGAAGTTGTTGGCCCTCTGTACAGACAGTTGGTAAGACCACATCTGGAGTACTGTGTACAGTTCTGGAGACCCCACCCGAAAGACATAGACAGGGTGGAGGCTGTCCAGAGGAGGGCAACCAAATGATGGGTCTACATCAGAAGACATATGAAGAAAGACTAAAGGAACTAAAGATATATAGCCTTGAGGAAAGGAGGGAGAGGGGGGACATGATAGAAACTTTCAAATACCTCAAGGGAATCAACAAAGTCCAAGAGGGTAGCATCTTTCAGAAAAAGAGATGTGCAAAAACAAGGGGGCACAATTTGAAGATAGAGGGGGGACGGCTCAGAGGTAATGTGAGGAAGCATTTCTTCACAGAGAGGGTGGTGGATACATGGAACAGCCTTCCTGAGGAGGTTGTAGAGTCAAAAACAGTGGGGGGACTTCCGGTGATGTTGGCAGCCTGAATGGAAGCTTGAACTAGCGAGTCTCCCAGCCCAGAACACAATCAATTGGCATCTACAGCAATTAAAAATGCAGTCGCCGGCAAAGACAACCAGATCGAAAGCACGGGCAACCAAGAATGCTCAGACCCCCGTACAAAAGCTACAGCTCCTATTACAAAGGGATAAAACGTTGAAAACCTCGGGGCCTCCTGAAGACGAGGATATCATGGTAACGGAGACTGGCACAGAGGAGGAATTCCCACAATTGATAAACACAATACTGCAGACTGCCAAAACTGTACAAAAGATAGATGTCTCGCTAACTGAGCTCCGAACCGATATTGGTAAAATAGATCACAGAATGGATAAATTGGAGTTGGGGCTCACCTCAACTGTAGAGCAGAGAGACCGCCACGATCGTCTTTTACTGTTTCTGTTGGCGAGAGAGCGGGAACTTCGGGCCAAGCTGGAAGACGTAGAGGGCAGAACTAGAAGACAAAACCTCAGAATATATGGCATTCCTGAGGGTGCTGAGGAAGGGGCCACAGATGCTATTGCTTACATACAAAAGATATTAAGGGACTTGTTAAAGCTGCCTGCACAATTTGATGTGTCAATGGACCGGGCTCATCGTTCCCTTGCCCAGCGCCCCACGAGTCCTGGCTCCCGTCCAAGATCCTTCGTGGTTCGGATGACTAACTATACCTCAAAAGAGGAGATACTTAGGAGAGCATGGAGATTAAAAAAAATTATGCTTGGTACACACCAAATAACAATTGATAACGACTACACGGCTGGGGTTCAAGAAGTGCGACGCATCATGTGGCCGATTGTGAAGCAACTGAGAGCCAGAAATGTAAAGGCATAGATGTTGTTCCCAGCTGGCCTAAGGGTTGAAACCAAGCAGGGCCCAGAGGTTTTTGAAGATCTTCTGGCTGCCAAAAGATTCCTAGAGGATACCGGAATTCTGGTTCCAGGTTTGGAAAAGGAGAGAATAAAGAAGGAGCTCCGGCGGTCGGCTTGGACAGTGGCATGCAAAGGTTTAACTCGCACCCCCCAGCCGCAGACAACTAACCTTCGAGCGGACATCACCGAACTACTGAAACCCTACGTTCATGCAGTGCAGCTCATGGGGTTGGCTCCACAAGAGGCTTCTGATGCAGAGGTACAGGGACAGGAGATGGCTCCCCTGACGGAAAGAGCCTTTGTAGACTGAAATGGAAAACAAGTGAGCAGGTGATGGAAACAGTATAATCTGGGTACCTAACTCGGTCAAATGGCAGAAAGGGGACACAATAGAGGAAACGAACATTAATGGACATAAAATTGCCTTAAGGGTTCTAAAACATGGGGGGGGATTCTAGACGGGGAGAAGATGAGGGGTTGCTGTGGAAGGCTGGGAAGGATTTTTCTTGATACTTCTCGCATGCCTCAAATAAAACATTGGTAAAGAGGGGGAAAGGACGTGAACATCTAAAAGACATCAATAACTTAATGTAGAGATTGGATGTTAGACATAAATATAGAATAAGATTGCTTGGGTGGGGCTTGAGAAGAGAAATACCATATGCTAATGATGATTTCAAACTTGCTGACAATTAGCTGGCAGACTATGACTTTTAAGGGCTTCCCACCGGGCTCCCTCGTACTTTTTTATTGCCGGGGGAGGGGGGAGACCATTAAGAAAAATGCCACACAGATGTTTGATTGGCGGAGAAGTGGGAATCTCCGAATTATTTCTAAGAAGGAGCTGGGGGAGAGGGGATGACTTAAAAAGCTGAAGTTCGAGAAGGTTTTTATCTGCCTTCAAGCACTGCTGACGTCAGTAATACCTTTGAGCACAGGGTACACACCCAGAAATAATGCTCTAAGAAGGTGTAGCCCACAACACCATAAAAGGCAATGTGTCCCAAATGAGACACAAACCAGTCCGCTCAAGGAAAGCTGGACTGTCCTAGGAAGTTATGATTTCTTAGAAATACATGCTCCATCCCCCTTTCAACAACTAAAGTACAAAGGAGGAAAATATGTTGGAAGAAGGGTGGAAGAAGAGACGTTCCAAAATTTTAGAGAGACCTTTATGTATAAACTGTTGGAAGTTGTACTGGGTTTGTTCATAGAGATATGGTTGTGTAATGTTATAGGACCAGTTTCCCCACTAGGGTGAAACAAAACAACATATACTGTTATCCATGTTAAAGCTGGTCAGTTGTGGAGAACCAGCAGGATATTGATTTTTATTAGACACTTTGTACGGCACAGAGAAAGGTATAATCCGGTGCATGCACTCACTAGGGATGATAAAAGAAGACAGAAAGTAATTTTAAAGCAGAGAGAAAGGGTAGAGGCTGGAAGGAGGAAAATCAAATTCAATAAAACTAAGACAGGGTACAAGACACCGAAAAAGGCTCAAAACCTAAAACATGGCTAAGATAAATTCCAAAATAATTTCCTTTAATGTAAATGGGATAAACCATCCTATTAAGAGAAAACAACTTCAAAAGTTCCTAAAGAATCAAAACTGTGAGATACAGTTCCTACAGGAGATACACCTGTCTCCTAGAGAAGCTTTAAAGTTAAGAACTCAGAATTTTCCGACTATCTACCATGCATCCCTCGCGAATGGTAGAAAGAGAGGCATAGCGATACTGTTATCGGCCTCTCTTCCATTCGAGGAGGAGGAGGTAGTGGTGGAAATCAGGCCAGATATGTGATGGTTGTTGGGCGAATTCAGGACTTACAGGTAATGTTATTAAATGTCTATGCCCCGGGTTCAACTATGGCCTTTGCAGAATTGTTTAAGATGTTGGCGGATAAGGCAAGGGAGTAGTGATTGCATGGGGCGACTGGAATGTGGTCATGGATAGGTCCCTAGATACCACCTCATGTATTCCGGCACCTAATGGGAGGCTCTCCAAACCCTTGAGGAGGCTCATGGGGGACACAGGATTGCTGGACGTGTGGAGAGAAAAATACCCACTAGCTTGTGACTATACTTACTACTCCCCAAGACATAAGATTTTCTCAAGACTAGATATGTTCTTTACATATGGAAGAGATATAGAGATGTTTGAGTCTATGTGGGTGGGTTCGGAGAGTATATCGGACCACAAGCCTATATATGTGGAGATTGACCTTCAGCTTCCCAAAAAGCCAACACAATGGAGGTTAAATACCAGCCTACTTAGGGATGAGAAGGTGAAAGAAGAGATCAAAGAGGCAATAAAGCAGGCCACACAATGGAATGAAGGTCCGGACACCACACCCCAAATCCTATGGGACACGGTTAAAACAATGCTTAGAGGGAGGCTGATTTCGATAGCCACATATAAAAAGAGGGAAAGAGTTAAACAAAAAGAGCAGTTAAATCAGGAACTTCAAACTCTAGAAGGTCAACAGAAGCCAAAATTGTGTAGGGAAAGGGAAAGTCAAATAAGGGAACTCAAAAGAAGACTTCAAAGGCTACTACAGCTACAGACGGAGACGGCTTTGTTATATACAAAACAGGCTTACTATGAGGGAGGCCCACGGGCCACCCGCTTCTTAGCATATCGCTTGAAGCAGCAATCAGCTCGGGCTCATATTACAGGTCTTAGACATCCGGCCACAGGGCAGATTTCAAGCAAATGGGAGAAAATAGCAGACGCACTAGTCACACATTATAAACAACTATATAGCCCACAACCGGCATTGTGCACGGAGGCAGCCTGGGAATTCTTAGAAGCCCTGCAACTGCCCAAGCTTACAGAGACACAACGACAAAGATTGGAAGGTCCAATCACCCATCAGGAGATAACAAGCACTATCAGGGACCTTAGAGTTGGGAAATGTCCAGGTCCAGATGGGTTTGGCGGAGAACTATATAAAACATGTGGAAGGGAAATAGCTCAAATACTACAAACTGTCTACAATCAGGTCTGGTTAGGGGGAGAAGCAGTGCTACCATCATGGAATTACACCACCATAACTGTGATCCCGAAGGAAGGTAAGGACTTGAGGGATTGTGGCTCTTATAGGCCAATCTCATTACTAAATATAGATTATAAAATTTTCACGGCTATAGTAGCCAAGAGACTGCAGTCCTTTCTGGCAACCCTAATTCACCCAGATCAAACTGGCTTTATAGAAGGTAGGCAAGCCCCTGAAGGTGTTAGAAGGACCATAAACATAATTGTCATTATTAATAAACAACGCGTTCCCGCTTGTCTCATGAGCTTGGACGCAGAAAAAGCATTCGACAAAGTAAATTGGAACTATTTGTTCCTGGTATTAAAAAGAATGGACTTTCCATCATCATTTTTGGAGGCAATTAAGGCTCTATATGCTTCCCCACAGGCATTTGTCAGGGTCAATGGTGGCATCTCGGAGAGATTTGATCTGGGAAGGGGTACCAGACAGGGGTGTCCACTGTCACCACTCCTTTTTGATATATATATATAGAGCCCCAGGCCCAGGCAATAAGGGAAGCAAAGGAGGTGAAGGGACTGGAGGTCGGTGAGGAAGAACATAAAATTTCTTTTTACGCAGATGATGTGCTTTTATATATAACCAATCCAAACAGGTCTATTCCTGAGATTTGGTCTATAATTGATAAGTTTAGCCAATTTTCAGGGTATACGTTAAATAAAAACAAAACTGAAGTCCTGAAATTCCATTATCATCCCCCACCCAACATTAGTCAGCTTCTGGCCACGGACTAGAAAAGGGGGAAAATAAAATACCTCGGTACCCAAATCCCAAAAAATTTGACAATGTTATATACACATAATTTTGAATCAACAGTGGCACAGATTAGGCAAGATATTAAAAGATGGGATGCCCTAAATCTACCTCTATATTCAAGGATACAATCAGTAGTGATGAATATTCTTCCTAAATACCTATATTTATTCCAATGTCTCCCAATAAAAATACATAAAAATTAATTCCAAATATGGCAGAAGATGCTTTCAAAATATATTTGGAATAATAGGAGACCTAGAATCAAAAATGCAATACTACAGACAAATAAAATACACGGGGGCAGAAATCTCCCCAATTTGGAAAATTACTACTTGGCCACCCAGTTGAGATGGGCCCTCCTTTGGTCGGCCAGATCATATACAGCCCGATGGAAAATGATAGAGGAGGCCCTAACAGATGGGACACCTTTGGGGGCGCGAGCCCTGACACCTGGATCCCAGACAGTAGATGGGAAAACAGTGCTGTGGTCAGTAAGGAATACCCTGGGTTTCTTGAGACGTCTATGGGCCAGACATGGGCTTGATGGGAAGGTCTGGCCACTGAGGTGGCTCGCCTGGGACCTGCAATTTCACCCATCCTGACAGGACCTTACCTTTAAGAGATGGGGGAGACTGGGACTGTACTCCCTACGTCAGTTTATGGTGGGAACTGTTGTGGTGGAATTTAACCAGATCAAGGACAAATTTTCTCTAAGGCAGGAAGATTATTTTAGATACTTACAGATAAGATCCCGTAAACATAAACTGCAAACCCTCTACAAATAAACTAATCCCTTGGTGGGGCTATTGAACACGATGACTGAAATAATGAACCTAACAAGAGTTAAAGGGCAGGTGTCGGCCATCTATGGAGCTTTGAGAGACAGGGGGGGAAATAAGGTCTCTCAAATTAAAAGTAGATGGGAGCTGGAATTGGGAGAGAATCTTGGGGAGGAGGAGTGGGTTGCCACCCTTGCACAGGCCTCAAGGACCACATCCTCTCCAATGTGGAAAGAGTTTGAGTGGAAAGTAAGAATGAGATTTTTTGTCTCACCAGCTGTTCAATGCAAATGGGACAAGAACTGTACGGGGAGATGCTGGAGGGAGTGTGGGCCGGCTAAGACAGACTATCTCCATGTCTTCTGGTCATGCCCGACCCTCATGAATTATTGGGCAAAAATTAATCAGACGATAAAACAGGTTTTCTCTATAGAATCTACCCTGGGCCCTAGAAACTTGTTGCTGGGGATAAAACCAAAAGAACTGAGGGAAGCTGATAAGATATACACGTGGAATGTTCTCATCACTGCGGCCCATAAGGCCCTGACCAGAAGATGGCTCTCCCAGCAACCACCAGTCCATCGAGATTGGGTGTCCACTGTAGATGAGATAAAAGATATGGAGGAGATCACCTACAGAATAAATCTGAGGACACAGAGTTTTGTGAAAAGATGGACTCCATGGCTCTTCTCTCAGGGAGCCGGGTCGGTGGATCGGGGGAAGGGGAGATTGGGGGAGGGATATGGAGATATGAGAGCCTTAGTAAGGAATGCCTGAAGGATATAACCTAATTAGCCAAGTATTGTAAAATAATAGGAGATTTGTAATGTGAAAGAAATCCAGTTGATGAAATATCACTGTGTACAAGGATACCTAAGATGTTAAATGTATGCACCTTTAAACTTGAAAGTGATGAGAATGATCTTACATTATTGTGTAACTGTGCTGAAATATGCAATAAACATGAATAAAAAAAAAAATCCTTACAAAACAGTGGGAGAATTCAAGAATGCATGGGACAGACATAAGGCAATTCTAGTGGGGGTTAGGAGGAAGTAGGCTGCTAGTTAACTAGGATCTGCAGCTTATCTGTTAGGTAGAGAAATGGGCAGACCAGGTGGGCCAAGCGGTCCTTATCTGCCATCAAATTCTATGTTTCTATGTTTCTATGAGAATCTGATGGACTGCTCTCATCTCCCTGGGAAGGGAGGGTTGTCATCCTACTCCTTGGCTGTCCCCTAGTGGAGGCCAAAGGGCAGTGCCAGAGGCTGGGAGACACAGAACCGTGGAGATGTGACGTGCACGTGCCTCCATGCATGCACCTTCATGCCACAAGGGGAAGGGGGCTGTATGGGAAGAAAATTGGAAAATAATGGAAAAAAGCAATATGGAAGAAAAAAAATATGTATCCAAATGTCCCAAAGATAGCCTTGCTTTCAACTTACACCCCCCAAAAAACTCCCCTAATTTGTCCTTGACCAAATGGATATATAGTATAGCAAGCAACCTATGGGGGTCAATTACTTGGGGGACATGATGTTCAACATTTCTAAAGATGCAGGACTGTCCACACATTATACCAATCACTCCATTAGATGCACTGCTGTACAGCTACTCTCAGAAGCTGGATGGGCATCTTGAGAGATAATAGCAGTGACCGGCTATCACTGCGAGAGCAGTTTAATAAAAATACTGGACAGTGTCCACGAGTGACCGTGAGAAATGGTCAAATATTTTAACAAGCAGCACATTCAGTTCCTCTGCCTGTCCAACTAAAGCACCTGAACAAGCACCTCAGACAGCCCTGTCAGCTGCAGCACCAGCTGAAAATCCCCGTCAGACACCACTGCTAAGTGGAACAGTGCAAACACCATTAACCATTGAATCAGTCAGTCCATTTAAGTTTGAACACTTCACCATAAGTGGACCAGTGGCTTTTAATAATTACAGTAAAAATAAATAAAAATAAGAAACTATAGAAGCTGTAAAGTACATATGAAGTAGGGACTACTTTCAGAAGCAAATGGATGCAACAATAAAATGTAAATTTTTCTCTGTTTAAAACATGATTAGGTGTGTTTTTTTATGTTTAGAGGTAGTATCCATTTCATAAGTGGAATAACCCACTTCAGAGCATGGGATTATTGAGAATTAATTCATGTCCTGGTTCATTGAAGGCACTCTGCCTGTGGCCTCATGTCTTACAACCCACCCAGGGCGTGCATTAATTCTCAATAAGCCCATGCCTCGTAGTGGGTTATTCCTTACTTAATACACCTACCGGATAGTTGAAGGCACTTGTTTGTTTATTTTATTTATGTCTTTGATTATCGGGTAAGTGCACTGATCTAATGGACCATTTTCAGGCATGTCCCGGGCAATAAAGATGGCACAATGAGAACATACAAAACAATTTACAATGACGTAGAAGAGCAGGAGTCAACACACAGTAGAAATACAGAATATTGGGCTTTGTACATAATGCTTGCAAGAAGGAACATATTACAATTTGGTAGGTCAAAAATACGAAAGGAGATTGCAAATTCAACCGATGGACACAATAAAATAAGTGCTGTACTGAGATAAATTAGGAGGTAGAGCAGAGGTGAGCACAGTGTAGCTGCACTCAGATTGGTGGGATGTTCTATCTGGGGAGGGGATGGAAGATGATTCAGAAACCGGTGGGGAAGTATAAGTGTCGAGAAAGGTTACCCTGGTGGGCAAGAGCATTTGGCTAGAGTCAACAACCAGGCTTTGAGATGGGATTTGAAAGTGAGGTGAGAGTCGAATGGAGGGATGCAGGGATTTTGTTCCACAGTGTGGGGGCAGGGACAGACAGGGTTTTGTTGCCCATGATGGTGGAGACTCTAGGAACTTGCAGAGGGGGGAATCGAGGACTCACGGAGAGACCTGGGCACAGCTCTGGTCTTGAGGAGGGATGAATATGTTGACAGTTCACCACCTCTAAGGGTTTTGTCGATGATGCAGCCAAGAGCATAGTCATAGCAACCTTGGAGAGGGAGCTACCCTAGCAACTGGTATAGGTCACAATGAAGTGTTGAGTAGGGTGACAGGAGCGTGAACCGACAGATGCTGTTACAGACTGAGTTAAGTCTTGAGCACTGGCCATAGGACACGTGGGAGTAAATGGGGGAGCAATAGTCTATTATGGGGAGAAGGTTGCCTTGGACAATGGCTAAGTACATCTCAGTGGTCAGGTAGTGTTTTAATCAATAGGTGGCCCAAAGTTTCTGGTTTACCATATGCACAATAATGTTGATGTGTTCAGTGAATTGGAGGGAGGTGTCAAGGGTTACACCCAAATATTTAAAGCAGGACACATTCTACAGGGTGGAGCCTTCAAGTGTGAGAATAGAGAGGAAGGAATTAGATTTGAAAATATTCAAAAGGTAAGGTTTGGACCCGAGGAGCATTGCTTTGTTTTTGTTTTTCATTTATCAGAAGCCTATTGGACAGAAACCAATTGTAGGCTGAACCGTAGTTTTGGGTTAGTATGGAGGATATGTTCGTTAGAGACTTGTAACTGTGGAAGAGGACAAGACTGTCAGCCTGCAGCCTTGTGCCTCACAACACACCCGGGGTGTGCATTAATTCTCACTAAACCCATGCCCCGTTATGGGTTATTCCTTACGTAATGCATACCACCCCGTGCTTTAATCTCTATTTCCTCTGACTTGTAAATAATAAAATGCCATTACTTCAGTTAATTTTTAGAAAGGCACACTGAGTCAAGCTCATTTCTAGGTGCATCCTTATAGTACATGGAGGTTAAGTGACAGATTCAAAGTCTCACAGTATGCAAGTGCTGACTGTGAATTTCACACTCAAGTCTGCTGGCTTTTCAGGTTTACAGCCTAGTACTCCAACCCTCTAGAACAGACTGTCTCCGGTTTCTTAGCCAGTTGTAACAGTAATATGCCAAAGCATTACTTAAATGTCCAAGTATTGCTTTGATAACATGCAATACTGTAACTATAGCAGACATATCGAACTGATAGGAATCTGTTTTAGGGAGTTATTTGGGTCATTCTATCACTAGGCAGACAAATGGTGGTGAAGAACCAGAAGCACACAGAGGAAGGTCAGACTCGATTCACTAAAGAGCTAGTGTACTGCATGAAATTAATACTCTGTATTGACTTTTTAAAAGTAGTCAGCTATTAACTTTTTACATTGAAGGTACTTTTTGCTTTTCCTATTTGCTAATTAGAAGATTTTCTACCCACCAGTACCAGATGTAGTATGTGTGGCAGCACTCTGCTTGGAGGCTGACATATCTAGTCTTTTCCTCTTCATACCTCATCGACATTGTGACCTCACTTACTGTGATATCACAACTACTCAGGAAGAGCCAATCATCAGCTACCTGATCAGTTACTTGTGACTGGAGATGCCGCAAATTTTAAATTCACTGACAAAGTTGGTGCAAAGTGGGGGTGCTTTGCTCTTCGCAAACTTCCCTGACCTCATATCAATTTCTCCAGTGTTTTTTTTAAGATCCCCACCCTCTGGGTTATTGACACCACTCCCCTCCCACTGTACCATCTTATTTTTAACATTTATCTCCCACCCATCTGCCCAGTAGGCCCCCATATCCCTCCTTCCCATGTACTTTGCAAGGTTTTATTATTAAATACTTTTCCACCCCTGCCCACAGAAGCACGTTTCCCCCACTTCCTCCCTCTCTGTCCCTGTATGTGTATTACAGAACCCCCTTCTGTTTACACCATCTTGCCAATAAATATCTCCTTCTCTCCCCCCTACAGCCCCCAAACCCTAGTTTGGCATTTTTCAATATCATAAAGAAGAAAACTATTCCACGGCATCTTTGCTCGTCAGTGTTTGGAATCAGAATGAATGGTGAATGACATCTATCTTAGTAGTCATACCAGAATGGTTGAAAACCAACTGATATGTCATCTGCCTGATAAAGGGCTGTTGTTTACATCACACCTAATACTATCAGATAGAAACATTCTAATGACCAAATGGAAAATATAAAATAGGTTGGAAAAATTCTGCATCTTGATTGGTTGGCACCTATGCCTGAAATCTGTCTAATGCACAGGTAAAGAATTCCTGAACGCCATTACATGCATAGATGCCACTTTTACTTACAAAAGAATAATCCTGGCCCAAAAAATAAAACTCCCTCAAAATAAAAAGAGTAAACAAATTTATGTGATGTTATTTTCTTTTCTAGTCTTCTCGTTACACACATATGCAAAATTAAAAAAATAAATAAATGAAATATATTCACAGGTGTTTTTCTGGAACTTTTTTTCTGATAATGCAAGGGCATCACTAGGGGTGGGCACTAAGAGCTGGAATGTCAAATCTATTTTGGTTAACCGCGAGTAAAATTCTGCTGCTTACTTTTTAGGGCTGCAGTGGGTGTAGTCCTGCAGACCTCTTGCTATGAGAAAAGGACTCCCACATTTCTTGCATTCCTTGTGACTGAACAACATGTTGGACATGGAGCACAGTCATCTCCATGTCCATGGTGTCTCTGGAGCACTCCGCTCTTTGTCTCAACTGGCACTGCACTATTTTTTGCCTGATCATGACACTGGGGGATTGGGCACCTCCAGTGTCACTCTTATGTTTCTGGTGGGGGAGGGTGCAGAGTGGTGGGTGCTGAGAGGGAGTGTTGGGTGGGGGGCTATCTATAATTGAAAAGACCAAAATATTGGCGGTCATGGCACCCTCTGCCATGTCCAACATGCCCACTGTACACCACCATGCATGCACTAGTGGCTGCACATGCGCAGTAGACTGCAGTGGCCTTCTTGGGTATGGCACACTGTGCTGGTGACTGACAATTATTTTCCCTTTTAAATAACAAATACCCCTCTACCTGACCCTCCCTTTCAGCACTCACCATCCTGCATGCCCCCCAGAAACATAAGAGTGATATTGGGGTGCCCAATACCACAGCGTCTTGATCAGCACTCCCCCAAGGCTTTTTTTCATATTCCCCACCTGACCCTTCCTCTTAGTGCCCACCAACCCCACACCCCCCAGAAACACAAGAGTGACACTGGGGGGTACCCAGTCCCCCAGTGTCATGATCAGGATGCTCTGGGCTAGATATTCAAAGGGGATGCACCTGGTGCAACTGAGTTGTGCAAGCACAACCCCAGAAATGTGCCCTGGGGCAATATTCAAGAGGGGGAATTGCACAGCGCAATTCCCCATGTGCCAGGCCACAAAGATAATACGTGCGTCACAACTCCAGGGAGCGTGCCCATACATATGCGGCACATCCTGATATTCCGCTCGGGATGTGCGGTGCACATGCTGGCACATCCCTGAGATGTGCCGCATACCAGGGCACAATGTTGAGCCAGAAAAATAAGGCTCAAATGGTGGCCACCCACAGGCAAGCTGCTGTAAAGCAAGGTGTATCACAGCAGCCACCAGCCGTGGGTGGCCTCCCCTCCCAGTACACTGTGCACAGGCACCCAAAAATGTCCCTGGTGGTTCAGTGGTTCCCCCCTCCCTGCCCATAACCCTGATCACCCGAAATACAATACTATTATGTCCCTGGTAGTCTAGTGGTACCCCCTGCCCCACCAGTAAACCTGATCGCCCATGTTGAAATAATATTATTGCTCTGCTAGTCTAGTGGTATCCCACTGCCCCACCAGTAAACCTGATCACCCAGGATGAAAAAATTATTTTGTCCTGGTAGTCCAGTGGTAGCCCCAACCCCCCCACTCACACAGAACCCCCAGCCCACCTAGCCCCCCCACCATTGGCGGGCAGCAGCATACCCACCTGCATACCTCCACGGCTGCCCACTGAATTACAGCATACAGTATAGGCTGCAAGCCCACTGGTCCACATTGTAGACCAATGGACTTGCAATGTATACTGTAATAGTCATTCACAAATATGTGAATGAAGTCATTCATTCACATATTTGTGAATGACTGTTACAGTATGCACTGCAAGCCCATAATGTATGCTGTCATTTGGTGGGCAGCCACGGAGGTATGTGGGTGGGTTGCTGTCCCGCGGATGATGAGGGGCTGGGTGGGCTGGGGTCCTATGGTGAAGGGATGGGGCACCACTGGACTACCATGGCAATAGGATTATTTCATCTTGGGTGATCTGGTTTACCGGCAGGGCAGGGGGGTACCACTAGACTACCAGGGCAATAATATTATTTCAACATGGGCAATCAGGTTTACCGGTGGGGTGGGGGGTACCACTAGACTACCAGGGCAATAATATTATTTCAACATGGGCGATCGGGTTTACCAGTGGGGCAGGGGGTACCACTAGACTACCAGGGACATACTAGTATTGTATTTTGGGCAATCCTGGTTACGGGCAGGCAGGGGGGAACCACTAGACTACCTGGGACATACTAGTATTGTATTTCAGGTAATCGGGGTTACGGGCAGGGAGGGAGGAACCACTAGACTACCAAGGACATACTAGTATTGTATTTTGGGTGATCAGGGTTATGGGCAGAGAGAGGGGAACCACTAGACTACCAGGGATTATTATTTACTGTATTTTGGGTGATTGGGGAGTCGGGCGGGGAGGGGGGCCCTCTGGACCACCAGGGAGTCTAGACATCATACTACTGGCGCTCAGTGGCATGGGATGGAGTGGGGGTACTGCTGCAGTCCCTGGTACAGGGACCGCATGCTGTGCAGGGCGCCATGTGCATTTTGCTGTCCAGCCCTGTGCAACACATGTAAATGGGGCCATAAGGACATGTAAATGGACCAATTTGTGCCATGCATGCATAATAGCGCCATTTGCATATCCAGGTCTGAATATCTGGGAATTGAGCCCAGCACAGCTACAGTTGCACTGGAACATTCCCATTCCTAGAATTCAGACCTGTCTGGGGGATGTGCTGGTGTATTGTGTTTGCGCCCTGTGCATTCTGTGCTATATTTAGCAGAGACACGCCATGGCACATCTCTATTGAATATCTAGCTTTGTTGCTCCAGAGCAACTCAGTTGTGCTGCACCAACACTTGCACCTGCACCAGGCACACTTCTGAATATTGGGGCCCTAAGTTTTTTCCCATATCCCCACCCAACCCTCCCTCTCAGCCCCACCACCCCAGTCCCCGAGAAACATAATAGTGACACTGGGGTGCCCAATCCACCAGTGCAGAAATCCTCAGTCTTTTGTTTTACTACCTGTGAAAAGAAAACCATGCATCAATGTCTTTGCAGTGAAGACTGTTCCACCCAACCCTCCCACTCAGCACCCACACCCACACACACACCCAAACCCTTACTTACTGATCAGAGGTCCAATGCCATAATCCTCTCTGGATTGCAGACGCGTCTTTACTCTTCAAAGCTGGACCATGAACTGAAGAAACAGGTATGCATTTCAATGTATTTCAATAGTGTTTCAAACTTAGTGGCATAACTTGGGCATTTATGCATATTTTTGCCCCAAATTTTCAACATGCCTTTTTTGGGACACCACCTCATGAACAATGCAAGTGACATTAGGTAAATCTGTTCAGAAAGGTGATTTTGCAGTCACTGTGCAAAATCACTTTTCGGCAGGAGCTGAACATTTTCTCTACCATTATTTATGAGATGGGATCATAAGATGGCTATGTTGAAAATTTGGTGTAAAAATATTACAAACAGCAAAGTTATGAGCCTATGTTGAATTTTACAAATGCAGGCTAGTAACTTTGGTAATTTTCAACATTTTTACCCAAAATTTGCAACATAGCCATATTTTTCTTACAGCGATAAGGACTAAACTGTTTACCCAAATCTTATATGGTACTGAAGTCTGAGAGCACACAAATCTGGATAAGTTAACTGTACCAATATATAAAGTACTAAGAGCAACTTTAGGAGTAAGGCATACTTGCCCCTCTGCTTATATAGGGGCTGAGATATTCGAAGGGGTTGCGCCTGGCATAACTGAGCTGCGCCAGCACAACCCCAGAAATGTGCCCCAGACAATATTCAAAA
The DNA here is from genome assembly GCA_016271365.2 of Neoceratodus forsteri. Classification (NCBI taxonomy): domain Eukaryota; kingdom Metazoa; phylum Chordata; order Ceratodontiformes; family Ceratodontidae; genus Neoceratodus; species Neoceratodus forsteri. The sequence goes on along the minus strand of CM028137.1, from coordinate 722,752,377 downwards.
GGGGGAATTGAACAGCACAATTCCCCATGCGCCGGGGCACAAAGATAATGTATACGAAACATCTTCAGGGGGTGTGCCCATGTATATGCGGCACATCCTGATATTCTGCCCGGGATGTGCAGTGCATATGCTGGCACAACCCTGAGATGCACCGCATACTGGGGCGTGGTTGAGCCCAAAATAAAGAGCTCAAATGGTGGCACCCGCGAGTGGCTGCCATAATGCAAAGGTGCATCATGGCAGCCACCAGCTCTGAGTGGCCTCCCCAATACACTGTGCACAAGCACTCAAAATGTCCCTGGTGGTCCAGTGGTTTCCTCCGCCCATAACCCTGATCACCTGAAATAGAATAATAAAAGATCCCTGGTAGTCTATTGGTACCCCCCACCCCTCCCTTAACTCTGATCGCTGACAATCATGCTGTAAAACTTCCTGGCAGGCTAGTGGTGCCCCCCTCCCAGGCAGTAACCCTGATTGTGTTACACCTCATATGAAATACTCTGGTGGTCCAGTGGTACCCCCCTTCCCCATCCCAACCATTCAATCACATCACCATCCTCGTTCAAAATACCCTGGTGGGCTAGTGGAACCCCCCTGCCCATATCCCCGATCGAACCTGTAACCCTCTTCAAAACATCCTGGTGGTCTAGTGGAACCCCGCTCCCTGTCTGTATCCCCAGTCACACGAAATAACTCATCGCAATGTCCCTGGTAGTTCAGTGGCTCCCCCCACCCCCACCACAGTACCCCCAGCCACCAGCACCCCCCACATCGGCAGGCAGCATGCCACCCGCATACCTCATTGGTTGCCCACGAGATAACAGCTTACAGTATGTGCTGCAAGCTCATTGGTCACACTGTGGACCAATGGGCTTACAGTGCACTCTGTAATAATCATTCATAACTTTCTGCATGATGTCATTCATTCACAGAGTTGTGAATGACTATTAAAGTATGCACTACTGAAGCCCTTGGTCCACAGTGTGGACCAATGAGCTTCACACATACTGTAAACTGTGATTTGGCGGGCAGCCATGGAGGTGTGCAGGTGGGTATGCTGCCCGCCGATGATGGGGTGGGTGCTGGTGGGCTGGGGGTACCTGTGTGGATGGGGGATGGAGGAGTCACTGGACTATCAGGGACATTGCAATGGGTTATTTCGTATGATCTGGGATACCGGCAGGGAGGGGGTTCTCCTAGCCCACCAGGGTATTTCAAATGAGGATGGTGACATGATCGGAGGGTCAGGATGGGAAGGGGAGTACCACTGGACCGCCAGGGTATTTTGTACAAGGGTTTACCATGATCGGGGCTGCTGGCTGGGGAGGGGGGTACCACTAGACTACCAGGGAATTCTTACAGTATGATTGTCAGCTATCAGAGCTAAGGATACCACTTGACCACCAGGGACTTATTACATTAGTGTGTTCGGCGATTGGAGCTATGGGAGGGGGTACCACATGACCTCCTCTGATAGCACTGCATGCCGTGCAGGGGGCCAGGTGCATTTCACTAGTCAGCCCTGCACAACACATGCAAATGAGACCATAATGACATGCAAATGGCCCCATTTGCGCCTTGCATGTATTATGGTCCCATTTGCATACTGCTGGCTGAATATCAGGAATTTGCACACAGCGTAACTCTGTTGCACTGGTGCAGTTCCCATTCCTGATATTCAGCCCTGTCTAGGGGGATGCATCAGCGCATCGTAATTGTGCAGTGCACATTACCTGATATATTCAGAGGAGTTGCACCATGGCTCATTTCTTTTGAATATATCCCTTTCTTGCTCCAGTGCAACTCAGTTGCACTGCACAACCACTTGCGCCATTGCCAGGTGCACTTCTGAATATTGGGCCCAAGGAGTGAATTAGGATTAATTGATCTTAGAGCATTGGTCAACATAAGGAAAGTGAATTACTGGTTAAAAATCACTAGGATGCCTAAATATAGGTTGCCCTATATGTGCTATATTAAAAACGTAGAGTGGCATAAGAATAAACTTAATATCAGTAGTTGATATGACAACAGTCTAAGCCTCTTAAAGAAGTATGATCTATTGAAACTCAAAGGCTACTGTGACAGGAACATTGTGCTTAGCCAGAAATATGTTAAATATATAAGGAAAAAATGCAAAACTGCTGGTTCAAAAATTATTTGGATTATATCAACATCTCAAGATACTCACCCTGGTTTGCCCTATTTCAAGGTGATCATGACTTTAAATATTACTTAGATATTCGAACCAAGCTGGTATTAAGGAAAGCGTACACCAAATAGATGTTTGAATGTTTTGATAATAATGTGAATGTTGCGAGATTTAAAAAAAAGTCCACAATTTGCACAGAAATGCTACTGCACTTTAGGAAAGAAAGAGGATTTATTCCATGTTTTGTGGGAATGTGATTGGTATACCAACATTAGAACTCATTGGCTTGGGCCAATAATTGATACCTGGAATACTTTGGATATGGGGTTGTTTATTACAAAAGATGATTATACTATACTCAGGTTGGCAAACGTTTTCTATAAAGTTAGTAGAATTAAAAGACAAAATGTGAAAGGTATAGATACCACTGTTATATGAATTTTAATGTGGCCATTTCAAATTATGCAATAAGCTTGTTTGTTTACTGTTTGTTCATGCATTGTATTCTATTTATTGTTTATTTAACTCTGTAATTGTATTGTTTTAAAATTGTGTACGACTTTTTAGTCAAACAATAAAGATTACTGCTACTATTCATATCTTTATTGCGTCCATGAATGTGACAGCTGTCATTTTTCAAATCCTGGCTAAATTTTTTACATCCCAAATGGTGATTTCGCAATCCCTGTGCAAAATCACCTTTTGGGCAGGAGTTGAACATTTTCTCTGCCATTGTTAATGAGGTGAGGTCATAAGAAGGCTGTGTTTTAAATCTGGTGTAAACATATTAAAAAACAACAAAGTTATGAGCCTACATTGAATTTTGTGAACACAGGCTTATAACTTTGGTAATTTTCAATATTTAACCCCAAATTTACAACATAACCATATCTTTACAGTGCCTCATGAATGTGACAGCTGTCATTTTTCAAATCCTTGCCAAAATGTATATTGCTTGAAGGTGATTTACCAGTCCCTGTGCGAAATCACCTTTCAGGCAGGAGTTGAAAATGTTCTCTGTTATCGTTCATGAGGTGGGGTCATAAAAAGGCTATGTTCTAAATTTGGTGTCAAAATATTTAAAACCAAAAAAATTATGAGGCTATGTTGAATTTTGAAAACACAGGCTTATACATTTGGTAATATTCAATATTTTATCTCTAATTTTCATCATAGTCATTTCTTTACAGAACCTCATGAATGTGATAGCTGTCATTTTTCAACTCCTGCCCAAAATGCTTTTGTATCCTGAAAGTTGATTTTGCAGTCCATGTGCAAAATCACCTTTCAGGCAGGAGTTAAACATTTGCTCTGCCCTTCTTCATGAGGCAGGGTCATAACAAAGCTATGTTGAAAATTTGGTGTGCAAATATTACAAAGCAACAATTTATGAGCCTACGTTACATTTTAACAAAAGGCCCATAACTTTTGTAATTTTCAATATTTTTACTCCAAATTCCTCAGCTGCAGCCCTATCAGCTCTTGCCAGAGTTTTTCTTTTCATTCTGGGCATGTGTGCATGTCCAGTTGGTCATCCAGTTGCATTAGGCTGGTCTCAAGACTGCTGTGCTGCTGCTGCTTCTAAGGTTTTTTGCTGTACTGTGCTGTGCATGCTGGTGAATGCACTGTGACTGACAACTCCAGTCCCTCCTCTAACACGCATGCACTCCACAACTGTCTTAATGGCTGCAGGTCAGGTGACAGCCTGGTGGTTCCACTTTGGAGGACTAGAGCCTACTAGCATATGCCTAGACTTTGTCACTGACTGACTGTCTCTCTGTTCTCACTTATATCACTCTGCCTTGCTCCTTGCTCATTGGAGGAGCTGAGGGGGTCACATAACTCTGCTGTTGTATTGCAGACAGCAACCAGTGAAGGGGCTGCTTTTAAAAACTATTGTTGTGTCACTCGGTGATTGCCTCCACATCTCACTCTCTCTCTCTCTCTCTCTCCCCTTCTCACTCTCTCCCCTGCTCTCTATCACTGTATCCCTGACTGCCACATATTCCCTCATGGCTGTGCTCGCAGTTCAGTAAGAGAGGGACAGAGATGGAGAGTTGTGTCATGGTGCAGGATTCTGACAGTCTGTTTGTAGAGACTTCGAGTCTCAGCAATTTTCAATACCCACATGAAACAAAAAATATTATTTACAATAAAACTTGTCCTGAAGAAAAAAAGGAAAGCAGATGTGTGTGCTTGGGGTGGGTGATAAAGCATCAGGGAACAGAGGGCAGGCAGGAGGGGTAAGGGAAGTGTGGCAAGGACCAAGCAGCCAAGCAGGGAATTCCAGACAGTAGGGTAAGAAGAAAATCTGATTAGGACTTCACTGTCTACAGTACTGACAGCAGGGGAGAAGACACTGAAAAAAAAATCTAAGAAAAAAAAACAATAAAATAAAAGAGCAAAGAAAAGTCTTAAAATAGACACTGAAGCGATGTCTGTACATAGGGTTCTTACACTACACTTTCACTACTTTTACTTTCTTGAACTTTGTAGAACCTGAAATTTATAATATAACCAGAACTGATTGTCATCACAAAGAGTAAGAAGAAAAGACCATGCTAAACCACTTAAAATGCACCAGACGCCCCCCCACACACAGTTTCATGTCTTTATTGCTTACAAGAAAAATACTTCAGAAATAAAAAAAGTACAAACTGACTGCTTTTAAAAATGAATAAAAATTGTCTGCTATTCTTGGTGCTACTACTGTAGGTCTTCAAGGGTCTTAAATGTCAGCAGAAACAGCCTAAAATCTGTTCTGTACCTTATGGGTAGCCAGTGCAGTTCACACAGCACCAGAGTAATGTTTCTGACTTCCTAGACGAACCCAGGAAATGAACTGCTGCATTCTACATTAGCTGCAGGTGTCAAATCTGACTGCAGGGTTGGTCCTTGTAAAGTACAACACAACAATCAAGGCATGAGGAAATGAGCACCTGAGCCAGTTTTCTCCAGTGTTGAGATTCTAGAAGGGGCTACAACCTGTCAGTGTGTCTAGGTAGTAGAAAAAGTTCTTGACTACCACTGACAGCTGAGATGCCAGTGTCATTTGCTAAGAAATACTCCTAGGTTGCAAATCCCCTCCTCACCTTCAGCTGAATCCTACAGATAACAGGGAGTATGAGGCTGTTTTAAAAGCAGATACCTGTTGCTTATGTACTAACAGTAACATGTCTGTCTTGCTTGGATTAAGGGCATGGATTAAGAGCCAACCCATTGGATATCCCCCAGTCTTTTGCCTCTTCTAAGCACTGCTCTAATATCCACAAAACACAGTTACCCTGGCCCTGGTCGGGTGACCTTAGCCACAAAAAGCGTGTTAGAGATTGGCAAACAGGTATACTACTTGAACAGGGGTTTTATCACTTCCTTCTTTAAAGTGGAAGTCTCCCATAGTTTCACACCAATATTTTCCCATCTCCTTATGTGTAACTGTTGTGTGCCTCCTCCAGTTGCCAGCAGTCCTATTGTTGTCCAAATCTAGATTATAAATAAAAATATACAGCCCCCAGAAGTTATCAATGTGTTTGTCCCCCATTTTACCATCAAAGTTGCTGGAGAATGATGTCATCAGAGCAACAGATAATGGTACTGCACTAAATGCTGTTCCACCAGTAAACAGAACCCACAATGTTTGGTTCCCAACTTGAGTAATCGAGGAACCCTTTAAGTGTTGTGCACATCCTGAAGTGCAGGTCTAATAGGGATTAGGACCATGTGAGTGTGATGCAGCACTGATTTGACATGTATATACAGTATTCATATAAGGAAGTGCCTCTATGTATTGTGTTACTGTTTCTGTTAGCAAAAACAGTTTACCCAATAAATGACTGTGGGTACAACAATAGTTTTAAGTGGTATTATACAGCTGTTGTATTATGTTCTGTATGTGTTAGCATTCTCTGTTTTGATTAACACCAGCAGTGAGGAACAATCTTGCAAATATACCCCTTTCCCTTTGTAACTAGGCAGTCAGTGATTGAATGGCTGCTGTAAGGCAATGAAGGGTTCAGCTATAACAAGGAATAGGTTACCAGGACAGCATCTGCTGCAGCATATGGAAGAAAGGTAATCTAATGGTTAAAGCACAGGCACAAGAACTGGGAGTCTCTGGTTCAAATGATACTAAAGTCACTTACTCTCTAACCCTTAACAAGTTCCCCTAACCTCCTTGGGAACTGTGATGGCCCCTCAGGTCCATGACTTTAAAGTGCCCCACTCCCATTATAAATCATTAGCAGTGATGTGAGAGCTACAGCACTTCACTTTGAAGGAACTGAGGACAAGCTGTGGCAGCCTCCTCACCACCCCCGGGCTTTGTAATGCCAGCATTTGAAGTAGGATGTTCCTCACAAATCAGATGCTACACTTCAGCTGTTGTAGGTAAAGAAACTAATCAGTCTCGGTGTTTGTAAAACCAAATCAAATTAAAATTTATTTGTGATGCGCTTTTCAAAATATCAAAATGCAGATACATAACAAAACAGCATCCATCACAATAAATATAAATATAAAAACAGTTAAAAGGCAATAGGGTGACTCAGTGGACAGGCACTGTCTAATCTGACGAGGTAGAGAATTCCACAGGGTTGGGGCCACAAAGAAAAAAGCTCTGGCCCCAGATGACTGGAGACAAACCCTGGGAATCTCTAGTAATCCCTCGTTGGCAGAGCGGAGTGGGTGAAGAGAGCGGTAGGGTCGAAGGAGATCTTGCAAGTAGCCTGGTCCCTGACCATGTAGGGTCTTATGGGTCAGCAACGCAACCTTGAAGGTGATTCTTCATCACACCAGCAGCCAGTGCAGTTCATACAGTACAGGTGTGATATGGCAAGTTCTTGGTAACCCAGTCAACAACCTGGCTGCAGCGTTCTGCACCAGCTGCAGGTGACGGAGATTCACCTGCGGCAACCCTAGATATAGAGCATTACAGTAGTCAAGATGCGAAGAAACAAAGGCGTGAACCAATACTGGAAGGTCATTATGTGGAACAAGGTGTTTTATCCGGGCTATATTCCTCAGATGGTAAAAGGAAGACTTGACAACGGCTGACACCTGTGTCTTCAGCGTCAGCTCGCTGTCAAGAATTATGCCCAGATTCCACACCTGTTCAGAAGGTCTCAACTGGTTACCCCCTAACACAAGGCCAGAGGGAAACCCAGGAGTCAGCTTCTCTGCAGGGTGACCCGGGTCCACCACCTACACCTCAGTCTTGTCCGGATTCAGTCTTAACCAGTTAGCACTCATCCAGTCCTGAATCTCAGCGAGGCACTTGTTAAAGACCGATAATGCATCATTCTGTTCGGGTATAAAGGACATATAGAGCTGAGTATCATCTGCATAGCAGTGAAAACTCAGCCCATAATGCCTTATAATGTCTCCCAATGGCAGCATGTACACCGTGAACAACATGGGGGAAAGCACAGAACCCTGCGGCTCCCCGCAGGGCAGAGCAAAGGGAGCAGAGGAAAAAATTCTTGATACTACCCTCTGGGTTCTGCCCGTGAGGAAAGAATGAAACCATCTGTGGACTGTACCCAACAGTCCACAGAGCAGCGGCAGGTGCTCTAGCAACATCCCATGGTCCACGGTGTCAAATGCTGCAGAGAGATCAAGGAGAACCAAGATCGAATGGCTCCTCCGATCTCTCACTATTAGGAGATCATTTAGTACCCGAACCAACACCATCTCGGTACTATGCCTCTTCCTGAAACCATACTGGAGAGGCTCATAGACCTCATGGGTGGTAAGAAAGTCCTCTAGCTGCAACGCAACTACTTTCTCAATAACCTTGCCCAAAAAGGGCGGGTTAGAGATCGGTCTATAGTTACCGAGACAGTCTGGGTCAAGGGAAGGTTTCTTCAAAAGGGGTGTCACGATAGCCTCTTTTAGAGACTCTGGAAACACCCCTTGTTCCAAAGAGCACCAGACTATCTCAGCAAGGACTGGTCCGATCGCATCCATACACCCCACAAGGAGGCGTGTAGGACCAGGATCCAAACTACAGCAAGTCGGTCCCAAGCCCTGGACAATCTCCATGATATTCATGATCACTGGCTGGTCAAAATCTGTCCAGACAGACCAAGGGCCTGCAACTTCACATCGATCACCGCCATGCTCATTTGAATGCGTACTGCGGATCTCTGACCTGATCAACGACACCTTATCATCAAACAATCGAGCAAACTCATCGCACTTTATTTGTGAAAAAGCTCTCCAACCCCGCAGACAGGCTGGATTGCACAGTCTGTCCATGGTCTGGAAGAGCTGAGCTGGTCAATTTCTTGATGCAGCTATCTCCCTGGACAGGAACTCTGCCTTCTTACGGGAGATTTCTGATTGATAGTCTGTATAATGGGCCATCAATCTAAGTCTGTCATCTTTCAGGCCAGATTTCCACCAGCAATGTTCCAACCTTTGCCCCACTTTCCTCAGCTCTCTCAATGTCCCATCAAACCAGGGGGACTGAGGGTAGAGGGAGAGGGGGCGAACATGGATAGGAGCTATGGAATCCAGAGCCTTCAGCACCATGTTATTATAGTGCAGTACTAAGACATCTGGTTCCATGCACTCCATAGGCCAACTCGATAGGTCCAGCACCGCCATCAGACCCTCAGGGGTAACTCCCCTCAAAGGGCGGTACTGGACCATCTCCAAAGGGGTTGGTCTCATGGGGGGGCCGTGAAATTGAACCTTATAGAGTGATGGTCAGACCACCCAACTGGTTCCACCACCAGTTCAGTGATCTCCATCCCCAGGGCGAACACCAGATCCAAAGAGTGACCCTGAATATGGGTAGCAGCGGTAACAGCCTGTGTAAAGCCCAACGAAAGCATCAGTTCGAGGAAGTTTTGACCAAAATGGGAGAGTTCATCATTGACCCAGGCATTGAAGTCCCCCAGGACCAACCACCTGGAGGGCTCCAACCCCAGGTCGACAATGAAGTCTGTAACTTCCTGCAGAAAGACGTTCTCGTCACCAGGTGGACAGTAGGTGAGTAAGATTCTGCTGCCCACACCTGCTCCCATTATACATTCGAAGGATCTGGGGGTCACCGTTGGAACCTCTACAAGGCCCAATTCTGATTTAAAACAAATAGCGACCCCCCCCTTCGATCCAGTCTCAGGTGATGTATCACCGAGTACCTGGCTGGAATGGCTGATTCCAATATGGGATCAGCATTCTCATCCAGCCAGGTCTTGGTGATGCAAGCCAGGTCAGATGATTCAACAAGATCAGCAATAATTGCTGTCTTGTTCTTTATAGACCTGGCATTGCATAACACCGCCTGGGTTGGATGAGAGGCCTTGGAGGAGCGGGCCGCTTGCCCACTATCAGTGGAACCCTTGGGTATGGGAACCAGGCATCACAAATCCCTGTCCTGGACCCATTTCGCCCCAGGGTGTCTCCCTGACCTCACCACCCTTATCTGCCCACTCTGCTCCCCCCCAGCCGAAGTATCCCCCCTCCGCCTCTGCCATGCAATCCCCAAGACATGACAGTGCCTATATACCTCGGGTTGCAATGGGGGGGCTGTTGAAGGGGCATAGGTCCCTTAGCCTAGAGGGGGAGTAGCGCCTGCCCACAGAAGCTCGATCCCAACACATGCTGCCACAAATTTAAAAACTACTGTTAATCAGCCACTAGCTTGTTTAAATTAACTTATATAGCAAATATCTAAACAAGAAAACAATAATTAAACTATTTTAAAACTAAATTAAACCACCCCCCCCACCTCTCACAGAGCAAGAGAGAGCACTTAACAGAAAGAACCAAAATAAAACAATTGTCCATTCCCCTTCAAGCAGATTTTGGATCCTCAAGAGGAGTTAAAACGATCTGGGCACAGAGCCCCAGTCACTTTTTCACCTATATACCACTGAAAAATGAGAATAGTAGACACCCCTCAGGGCTCTCACCCCTGAGGAATTAGTTCCCAAACCTATCTCTCACATTGGCAGGGTAATAATTAAACAGTCACACAAATGTTCTTGGTGGAAGAAAGAAGCACTCTCACTGCTTCACCAAAGTACATAGGACAGAAAAGGGAACAGTCTGACCTGGATTGTTCTCAGTAGCTCCACAATAACATAATCAGACCTGCAGCCAAGAAATCACTTCGACTCCTCAAATTGATTCAAATTTCCGCTCAACGGGAGCTACCCAGCTGAAAAAAGTTTTCACCCCAGTCGTCCCCTGAGCGGTTAACAGGTAAGTCAACCCACGACTAGATCCAAGCGAGCAGGAGAGCCTGCCAAAAACCCAGGAACCACGGGCACACAGAGGCCTGTACTCCAACAACGCCAGCCCCGATCTCCCCCCGCAGTCAACAGCCCCAGTAAACCACCCTGAGTTCAGACTAGGATTCAGCGTGCTCACCTTAAGGCCAACACTCCAGAAAACAACACCGGAGATGCTGCAATCCGTAGGGCCTGAAGATAGGAGTCGCTGAGTCACACAAGACCCAGCCTCAGAGTCCCAATACCACTACTCCCGCCGTATTTTCCAGGCACTCCACGAAATCCGTAGCACAGTCCCAAGGTGGCACAAAACCAGCAGTCAGCTCACAGACCCGATACCACTACTCCCACCGTATCCTCCAGGCACTCCACGAAATCCATAGCACGGTCCCAAGGCGGCACAAAATCAGCAGTCGGCTCACAGTCCCAGTCTCCCAGTCCCAGTAAACGATAATGAGTATCCCAATCTTACATCGGAGTAGTCCAAAAAGAAAAGTCTTAAATCTTAATCCTAGACGACTTTACAAACTCGAGGGGGTAACAACAATGCACAACGTGCAATTGCTATCTCTGCTATCTCTGCCGACAGCTACCAGCAGATATTTCACATGACGAATAACTAAGTGAAAAAAAAAACCGGCAAAATAAGCATAAAAGCAAGTAAAATAAACTAAGTATAAAACTACGGTGGCATGGCTAGCCCAACGTGGCCGCCATCTTGAACCTCAGCAATAGAATTTAGAATTTGTAGTGCTCTGTATTTGCTTAGCTCATTCCTCCCATGTCATATGCATTCTGTGTCTTGGTATTTCCAGTCAGAAACTCAGATTTAAAGAGCATTTGAAATGTAAAACAGTACACTTTATACAGTAAGTGATCTAGCTCTCCACTTTCAGGCTGCTGAAAGGGGGTGTATCATTTGTGCAAAGGAGGAATTCAGTCTTGTGTGATCCTTTGGAAACCTCACCCGCGTAATACTGTAAAATAATGAGTGACTCAGTAGGTAGCACACTCACCTCTGAGGCCAGAAGATCAGAGGGCTGTGGGTTCAGTTCTCACATCTGGCACTTGAGTTAATATCCCAGTACTGACACTGTAGTGCAGCATGAGAGGGGTGCTGCACTTCTGAGGTGCCATCTTTCGGATGAGACGTTAAACTGAGGTCCCATCTGCCTGGATTGGTGGTAGTTCAGGTGGATGTTAAAGATCCCATGGCACTTATCGAAAAGTGTAGGGGAATTTTTATTAACACTTGCAAAAAGAATACTTACATTCAAAACAGTGTTGCTCTACACAAAAACATTAAAGAAGAAAAAAAATAATGTTGAACAGTATTACATCCTGTGATAATACGTAATTGCACCATAAAGTATTACAACAGACTTGTAAACAATACAAATGCGTTTTCTTACAGCACAGCTAGTTGCAGCTGAATGCAGAGAAATACTTAACGTATATATCATTTTTTTCCCAAAATAAATATAAAACAGGGACCGTCTACATAATTGTCACAAAAAACATAATTTATTGTTAATCCCTCCCAGAAAAAAAGAAAATAAAATAAATAACAACACACAACTACCAGAGTGTCATAATCCCCACATAGATTTTCATAAATAATTAAATGCATTCCAAAAAGTTCCCCAACGTTGTGATGGAAGCTTAGTTCTTTCCAAAAGCTTCAATTTCCCTACTTCAGTCTCCACTATATACACCAAATTAAGTGGAAGAATTATCTGCTGTTGTAATAATAATTTGCATCTGCTGATCCATATCCAATACAAAAAAAAAAGATATGTATTACTTGTAATGTACTATAAATACCCTCAGGCGTTCTTTTATTAAAGAATTCATAATATAAACTCTCTTTCGTGGGTGGAATCAGCAAACCCTTTTTCCAGCGGTTCTTAACTATGTCCCAAAATTCTATAGCATAATAACAGTCAAAATACATATAATCCATAGTTTGCAAAGTAGATACACACTTTTCCCTCGGGCAATAGCGCTCCCGCATTGACTTATGTTTCTGGTTGCTGCGTACATTTATTCTGCCATGAATCCCCAACCAAGAAATATCCCACATGTGTTGTGGAATGCGAGGATTAGTTATATACCTAGATATCTGTAAACTTACCTCCCTAGTAAATTTTGAAAAAGAGTGTCATGGAAAAACTGCCCCAAAACATTCTTATACAGTTCTTTCCTAGATATAGTCAAGGCTACTTCCAACTGTATTTTCCAATGCTTTACTTTATCAAAAACTTCTCTCCAACTGTCCATCAATGGAGGATGCCATTTATTTTGATGCATAAATGTACCATTCCTCCAGTCGCATAATACACCCTGTAAATGTGCCTTGAGTAACGCGTCCCAAACCTTGAGATTACCTCTAAGAACGGGAATCAGATTTAAGTATACAAAATTTGTAAAGAAAAAAAGGACAGGATTTATCATTCCCAAACCCCCTTCTTTAACATCTAAATATAAAATATTTTGTTTAATTGCGTTAAGGCGGCTACCCCATACCTCACAAAAAAAACATCTCATTAAAGAAGTCTCCATGTTCCTAGGTAGTAAAAAAATATTACTTAAAAATAAAAAGACAGGAATTAAATAAGTTTTAATTAAGTAAATCCTTTTCTTTTTTGATAATTTATTCCTGTTCCAAATAGTCACTTTAGTGTTACCCTCCTGCAAGGCCAGTTTCCAATTATCCATTGCACTATCCCTACCCTCAAAGTATATCCCTAAAATTTTACACAGTTGGCGTTCAATCCAAAAATTTCCCACTTTGGACGGAAAATCGGGAAACCCTGTAATGCTAATACATTTAGTTTTCGCACTATTAATTCGTGCACCCATAATCCTTCCTAATTTGGTAATGGTGTTACAAGCTAACATTAATGCAGGTTCATCAGGCAATATAAGACAAATATCATCTGCATAAGTGATAATTTTAAGCAGACATATTGTGTCCAACGTAATGGCTCTTATCAATGGAGACCTGTTAAGTACCCTCAATAAAGGGTCCAAGGCAAGAACATATAATAGGGGACTAAGTGGGCACCCTTGTCTAACTCCCTTCATAACTCTATGTGTCCCTCCCCTCCATCCATTTTCTAGGGGAATTACATTTGCCAATGCATAGCACAACTGCACCCATTGTACAAACTTAGTTGGTGTACCAAACACCTTCAAACACTCCCATACATATTCCTGTGATACCTCATTAAAGGCCTTAGCTTGATCTAGGCTCACTAAGAAGCCTCCCAGTCCTCCAATGCTGCCCTTCTCTAAAGCCATAATTTCTCTAATATAAATCAAAGCGTCTGTTATTTTCCTCCCAGGAACTGCACAATATTGTTGACCATTAATTAAATCTGGCATTACTATGGATAATCTATTCCCTAAAAGTTTAGAAAATATTTTAAAATCTACATTCAATAAAGTCAAAGGTCTCCAACTACCTATATCGGAATGATCTCCCTTTTTAAAGAGTAAAACCAATAATCCCTCATACATTTGAGTTGGCAAAATCATTTCCAAAATTAAAGAGTTATATAGTGCCAATAATTCTTTAGGCATTAGTTCCCATAAAAGTTTATATAGTTCTCCCGGCAATCCATCGGAGCCCAAAGAAACCCCATTTTTAAGAGATGTAATTACAGACCCTAATTCCGCCTCCGTAAATTCAGCTATCATTGCATTTTGTAAATCTTGCTCTACACAAGGAAGGTCTGCTGCTGCTAATAACTGCGACGTAAAACCAGTGTCCGGATGTAAAACCCCAAAAGTATTATTAACATGTTGATTCAAAAAATCCATGATACCTCCATTATCAGACAGTAACTTATTGTCCTTATTTTTTAAACTAGAAAAAAGTCTTTAATCTATCCTTGTTTTACAAGCTAAAAAAGCATTAACTTGAGCATTTTTCCCTTGCGTCCCAAAGGATTGTTCCCTAATTAGAGAATCCATACGATCGTATTGATACGGTATTATTGTTTGTTTAATCAATGCAATATTTTTTGATAAATCTATTCTATATTCACTTTGTCTGGAAATTAAAGTTTGCAGATAATGCCGAAGAGACAAATATTCCTCTCTTTTTGATTCAGCTGCTAATCGTCCCCGTGTCTGAAAATATCCTATTAAATAAAGTTTAAAAGCTTCCCACCAACTCACCCTATCATCATGCAGATCAATTGTCGTGGTATGATCTTGAATGATTATTTCCAAGTCTTTTATAACTGACGGAATACTTAAAAAGGAAGCATTCAACTTCCAAAACCCCGGTCCTTTCCTCCTATATTGAGGAAAATCTAGCTCGAATCGTCTCAGAAGTCATATTGAATGTGTATCTTGTAGTATAAATGCATCATATCTTAAAGAAGAAAGAATTCCAAACGTCGTTTGACGTTTTGTATGTGATTTTAAGCTATTCACATTTAGGGAAGCTACCGATAACATGAAAGGTTTTAAGGTGGAGGTTTAAATATTTTATTACTGGACCTAGTCACCCTTTTCCTGGCCTCTGGTTGTTTGTTTCCTAGTGTGCTTCCAGGGGCAGAAGACACTGGTGCTGGAGTAACTGCCTTCTCAACATAAGCAGGAATAGGGAGAGCTTGTTGCCCAAAGCGTTTCCTCCATTATTAAACAGACTAGCTGGAGAACGCTTTCTCTTACTTCGTTCTGCTTCCAATTTCATCTGGCAAGTCTGGATATCTCTTTCCACTGTATTTATTAAGTCCAGTAACTGAAGTTTCTTTCTATCTAGTTCTTCTTGTAGAAGCACTTCTGCAGTTGTGTCTATGTCCGTATGAAATGCCAATTCCATAGACTCCAAAGCCTCAGCTCGATTGCCGTCTCCATTCTGGCTTCCACTTTCCAACATAACGTCTACTGTGGTTAGCTCCTGAGCTCCTAAACCATGACCATCCTCGTCCATCACCTCCTTCCAACTGAGGTCCTCCATCCCTGCAGACAGACGGACAGCGCCACCCATCTACAGAGTAGGGGAATTTCCCCGGTGTCCTGGCCAAATTTCCCTCATTCACTAAAAATACCACCAACAGCTTAATCTGGTTCAAGGTCAGTTGGCATTCATCTGTATCCCTCCCCCAGGTCGTGCCTGAAAATAGGCAGGACTTGTCTAGTGCACTTACCCGGTCAACAAAAACTAAATAAATAAAACTGCCCAGGCCTACTGTACCTTGTAAATGAATCTTCTCAAGGGTGTTCACCTGATTCAATATGGATTGACTGATTGACTGCTTGACTGACTGCTTGATCGTCTGGCTGATTGACTGATTCAGTCCACTGCTCTCTACAACATGTTGCAACTTTCTCACAGAGAGAAATGAGCAGTATACAGAAACAGATTATGTTTCCTGTGAATGAAATACTATTAGATGTATTATTTGCTCTACACATACAGTATTAAGCCTACAAGTACTACTCCTTGTGTGAGTTGCATGACAGAACTGTCTTAAGCCATTGCAGACTTAAACTAAAATCAGGATAGACAACATTGATACTCTTATGTTTTCTTCTACACTGTTGCTGCAGTGACATCAGGGAATGGGAGGGGCTGTATTACAAGTGACTCATTTGCATGTAAATGGAGGCTTGCTTGACACTTTACTACCTTGTGTCAGAGCCTCAGACTCTAGATACTGTATGTGTTGCAACAGAATAAATGACTGATCTCTTATTGACATATGTACAACATTTGATGTAATGTATAATAAATACATCAGACATATCCAAATCATAAATATACAGGAGTCTTCTCCTTTAAGGCAGACACTGTTATGGCTGAGTTGTGCTGCAGTAGTAAGCAAACTTTATTTTACAGCATTTTTCTGTGCACAAATGCTGTGATTTTTAAAAGTTTGATGTGGGTTTGTTGTCTGTGGAGGTAGGGAGGTGAGGTAGGGATTGTGAGGGGCACAGTTGGACTATGTTGAAATTGGAACCATTGTGTGAATGGCTAGAGCACATGATGTGATTGCAATTGACTGCAATCAGCCAGTAGAGCACTTGCTGTTAGTACTTATTTCCAGGGGAACCAAGTGACCCAGAGTATGTCACTGCATGTCTGCAAGGGACTCTGACTGGGAAACCACACAACTAAGTTAAGATCTACATGGGTTACGCCAACCAAGGGTTCAGTATTCTGCTATCTGTGCCGGTAACATAACTGCACAAGAAGTAGAGGCCCTCCACCGTGGGATTTACATGGGTGACAAGTGCAGTGGCATGTGCCAACATAAGGTAAATCTGTATTATAAAATGGGATAGACATATTCTGCTTCCTGATTGGCTAAATAAGTTCTGAGAACATATGTTAATCCACCAGAAATGAACAGGGTGGAACAAGCTCAGGAAGTGAGATTTGGAATATGGCCAAATCACATACAGAAATCATGAAACTGACTTCACTCATCCCTGGTAGCCATCACAAAAATGACGGCCACTTTTACTCACTGAAAACCATCAACGTGGCCCTAAAAATTAAAACAGCATTAAATAAAAAAAAAAAAAAGAAGTAAACATTCTTTCCTCTCATGATACCCTCCAAACAAACATAAACAATTTTGAAAAATGAAACACCATACGGTTTTATTTTCCGGTGTTTATTTGATGACCATGAAAATTCCCTCACATACCGATACAAGCTTGCCAGCGAAATCTCTGCAGCTTACCATGCTGGAGATAAAATTTAGACCATGGGTCTATATATGGCCTCCTGTTGTGTCATAGAAATTCTGCATAAGTTTGAATTCCTGTATTCCATGATAAACATTCCATTTATTGAATGTATAGAAACAGAAAGATATAGAGAATGAATGCAGAAAGAGACCACTGGTCCACCCAGTCTGCCCATAAACCCTAATAAACCTGCGACCTATTGTCCCTGCAGGGCTCTACCCCACACTATCCACCCCCATGCTCCCACTGTACTGCTACCACCATGAGTAATCACTACGTCCTTCACTCTGTCCCAGCCATATTTGAAATTAGAGGTGTGCAAAACCAAGGACATTTTGGTTTTGCCAGATCACCTCTGGTTTTGGTTCTGGTTTTGAATTCATGGCCAATATTCATTCAACATAAAATGTGGCCTGTACCTTCATTTTAAAGTATACTATAAAAGAAAATAGGTTAAATTCTGTAGAAAAACAGTTTAATAGCATGGCAGCTAGCACGCCCAGCTGTTAGTAATCACACAACCCCTTTATCTGAGAGGACTGCACAAAATAAATATGGTTCTCCTCTCTCTGTCCTGACCCCTGCTTGTGTGGGAAATGGCTGGTGACACTGTGCAGACAGAAGCTACTCAACTGATGGGCTACTCCTCCCTCCAAAATGTTCACATGTGATGCAAGCCTTTATTTGACAGGACTACACAAAACAAAATATGGTCCTCCTGTCCCTGTCCTGACTTCTGCTTGTGAGGGAAATGGCTGTTGACGCTGTGAAGGCCAAGGCTACTCAACTGCTGGGCTGCCCCCTCCCTCCAAAAGATTTCACATGTGACACAACATGCACCATTTGACAGGACTTCACAAAAAGAAAAAAAAAAACATGGTCCGTCCTGTCTGACCCTGCTTATGTGGGAAATGACTAGTGACACTGCTCTTTGGGGTGATTACACTGTGACTTCCTCAGCCAGCGTCTCATAGTATGCCAGCACAGTGTCCGTGCTGAGCTGAATAAGCTCAGTCAATGCTTGCTCAGCTTAGGCCCACTAGGGTCAGGTGCCTGTTTTCATGGATGACTCAGGAGTACTGGGGAGGTTAACTGACTTGCTCAGAGTCACACAGTGTACAAGTGGAGGTACTGGGAAATCTGGAATTGTCTGCTGCTGGATGTCTCACCAAGTCCATCAGTTTACCCACAATAGAAGTAACACTGGCAAGTCTGTTGTTACCCAAATGCTCCTTGTCGCCACCTTATGGAGTGGGACTACATACACTACCCTCCAGTCTTTTGAAACTACTACTGTATGAACTGAGCTGTTAAGTAGTCCTACCAGGGGTTCAAGTTAGTTCTGCTGCCAATTCCTGTAACACCCTTGGATGCATCTCACCTGGCCCAGGGCCTCGGCTATCTCAAGGGCTGCTAGTCCTTTCTGAAACATTTCACTGGTAAATACTTTCTGCCTTATCTCAGGGATCCCCCTTACAGCTGCCTTGATGCCACTCTCTGGCAGAGGCCCTCTGTCTTCCCATGTGAATACAGAGTAAAAGTAGTCATTAAGAACAGCTGCTTTCTGCCCTACCTCTTCAATTACCCTACCTTCCTCTGTTAGCTTAATAATTCCTCATCCCTTCTTCTTTTTTCCCTCCTATGTCTAAATAACTGTTTTTCTCCTCCCTTGACCCCATCTGCAGTATGCACCTCTATATCTGCCTTTGCTTTTCTTACTGCACTCTTGGTTTCCCTTGTTCTCATTTGGTGTCCTCCCCATTCTTCCTTCCCTTGTTTTTCCTTGTACCTGCTAAACGCCTTCTTTTTGACTGTCACTGCTATTCTAACCTTTCCAGAGAACCTTATTGGTCTCTTGTGTCTGTTTCTTTTTATTAACGTTCTCATGCAAGACTTTATTGCCTAAAGAATGGCCCCCTTTGATTGCCCCTTATCTTTCCTCCACATTCCTGATGCTGTCCACTCCGACTAACTTCTCCTGAACCAGCTCTCTCATCTAGTTGAAGTCTGTCCTTTTGAAATCTAGCACTTTGGCTTTTGTTAAGGGCCGACTTGTCCCAAGAGTCAGGTCAAATGTTATAGAGTTATGGTTGCTGGACCCTAGTGGCTCCCCTACCCTTGCTCCTCCTATCACTTCTGAGTTTGTGAGCACCACATCGAGAATGGGAAATTGAGAAATCAGAAGGAGACTAAAGTAAGAGCAAAAGGCTTTTTTCGGGGGAAAACATTTATTAAAAGTCTAGCAAGTGCATCTCTCCAAGGGGAGGGGTATTCCTGTAACCAGAGGTTTTTTTCCTGTAAAGAGAAGGGTATTTCTGTAATGGAGAGGCATCTCTGTAAAAATGGAGGGATAGTCTGGTAAAATAGGGGGTTATTTCTGTAACAGAGGGGCATCTCTGTTAAAATGAAGGGATATTTCTGGTAAAAAGGCAAGCAGAGGAGTATTCTGTAAATGGAGCTGAGCTACTGTAGCCCATAACAAACTGTACATTCATGCTAACACTTTGAATGGAATTGAGTAACTGCAACTTGAATCTAGCTGTTTGTTTAAGCTAATGCTGTTAGAGGGAAAATCCTTGTTAGGGTAGAGTAGTTGCAGTCACAGCATTTTAATTTTACCCTTCTATAACTTGTTGATCTTGGCAATTGGACAGAGAACAATAACTGGTGAGGGGTTTCTGACTTGTGGAGATCTGTTCATCTAACCTGTGCTCATAGTCTATTTTTAGCTTCCATTCAGAGCAGCAGCTCCCTGCCATGGTCTCTCTCCAGATCAGGGCTGGAGAAGCAGCATAGGAAGAGCACGTGATGACCATGGACCAATCCTAGTAGTTGTACCTCAACAGGCAATCCTGCTTGGAGGAGGTCCTACTTGAAGGATAAAAGCAGATGCTCCTAACGTGTGCTCACACATGTTCATGTCCCAGCACATGACAGAAACATCACAGGAGTAGAACAGATGAGAGACTAGCATCTTGGGCATCAGCAGGAGGAAGCAGGGAAGTGGGAGACTCTGTCAGGCAACTAAGGTAAGGCACCTGTTCACTCCTGTTGTTGCGTTCCCTACTGGGGAGGGTGGAAGGTAAAAAGCAGGATGAAACTGGTATTAGAATTAATACACTATCTAGGGTAGGTGTACAAGGAGAAATAGGAACAACATAAAGGGATAAAACAAATAATATCCTATCAGGGCTAAAGGAAATGAAAGGGCCAATTGAAAAAAGGGTGATAGGTAAATACTAGAAATAGGAGCGACACTCTATCCAGGGTGGGTGTACAAAGGGGTATAACAAACACTAGAAGGGGAAGATATCTCCAAGTAACACATGGAAAGTAGGAACTGGGAATGCTGGGAGTGGTGCAGTGCAGTGACTATGGGGTGTCAAGTAATCAGAGAGACCTTCTGGAGACTGCAGTGCTGCTCCATCTTCAGGCATCTCTCCAGGTTGAGGGAGGAAGTCACTAGACTCCAGGATGAGTTGGCTGGGATGGCCACCAGATCGGAAACCATGAACACAGAGGAAGGCAGGAAGGAGGAGCAGCTGGACTACGGTGGGCTCAGCAATGGTGGGGATAGTGGGCTCTGGAAGGCTGGGGTGAGTCAGAGACACATTCCTCAACTGGTACCACTATAAAATTCCTACACTGCTCAGGCAGGGTGGGACTGCCAGGAGGAGGCCCCCCTGGCAGTGGCCAGGGAGGATGTGGGGCCACTCCATACTGGAGACCCCAAGGAAGGTGGGAGAGTACCCCAGAGGAGGAGGAAGCAACTTCTGCTCAGGACTTAATTGTTAAAGGGATAGATTTGGGAATAGGAATGGGTGGAGAGGGAGGTCAGTGCCTACATGGCACCTCAGCCCGGAGGGATGAGAAACATCTCCTAGGGATCGCTAAGGCAGCAGGTAGGAAGGGGGAGCTAGATGTCATTGTCCACCTTGTGACAAATGACCTGGCTAGGGATGGGGCTGGGATAGTGCAGGGGAAATTTAGGGAACTGGGGAGTAGTCTTAGTTGACATGTTCAGCAGCTGTCGCTGAGGTACTACCTGTCTATGACA
This sequence comes from Neoceratodus forsteri, assembly GCA_016271365.2. Lineage (NCBI taxonomy): Eukaryota > Metazoa > Chordata > Ceratodontiformes > Ceratodontidae > Neoceratodus > Neoceratodus forsteri. The sequence goes on along the minus strand of CM028137.1, from coordinate 722,731,214 downwards.
GTGGGAAAGAGAGGATTCTCCCCACCAGAACTTTCAACTCATTGCTGAAGGAATGGTGCAGATAAGAGGGGTTTGGCTACATTAGGGACTGGCGATCCATCTGGCAGGATGAGCGCCTCTATGGGGGTGATGAACTGAATCCTTCCAGAGGGTAACCACAGACCTCAGTGGGCAGTTTAAATGCTACTTAGATGAACATTTAAACTAGCCAAGGGGGTTGCCAGAAGAAGTCAGGGAGGCAGAAACTCCTCCCCCAAAAGGCTGAAGTATAAAGTAGGGAGATCACAAAGGGAGAGGAACCCCCCGGGGTGCAAAGTAATATGAAAGCAGGGTGATAGTAACAGAGAGGGAGGGAACAGAAACATTAAAAAGAGAGGGAGGAAGGAGGGGGCACAAAGGAAAAAGGGGTGTAACAAGCAGAGTGCAAACAAAATCTGGAAGGCCATGAATATGAATGCTAGAAGTCTAGGAAAAAAGACTCCAGACCTAGAGGCCATCATGGCAGAGGCTGACCTGGATATAGTGGCCATTACTGAGTCATGGTGCACTGAAAACTATGACTGTGACATGACCATTCCAGGCTACACTTTCTTCAGAAAGGACAGATTGGGAAGGAAAGGAGGGGGTGTGGTGCTTTATGTGAAGGAAAGCATGAAAGTGATGGATATACAGGGAATTCTGGGGGACAGAGGTACTGCGAGTCACTATGGAGTTGGTGAACGGAGCCTCTATTCACACCAGTGTGATCTACAGATCTCCAGCACAGGAGGAGGAGTTAGATAAGGTACTGTTGAAAGCCACTGGCAGGATGACAGAAAAGGGGGAGGTGCTGCTGGTAGGGGACTTCAGTCTGCTAGATGTAGATTGGAGCTTCCCAGCTGCAGCATCAGCTATAAACAGGGACATCCTGGACTCCCTGCAGGGGCATTCCTCAGGCAACTAGTCATTGAGCCCACTCGGGATGGGGCAATACTAGACCTGGTACTCACTAATAGGGAGAGTGTTGAAAATATCAGGGTGGGAGGACATCTGGAGACCAGTGATTACTGCATGGTGTGGTTCAATATAAATATGGCTGTGGAATTGAGTCACACAGGCAAAGGTCCTGGACTTCAGAAGGGCAGATTTTATAATGATGATTGAATGTCTCAGGGATGACCTGGGGGTGGAGAAACTGTGGGACAAGCTTAAAGGGGGCATAGTGAAGGCAACAATCTTTGTGTTAAGTAAGTGAACAAAAGTAAGAGGACAAAGAGACTGCTATGGTTCTCGAAAGAGGTGGTGGAAAAAGTAAAGGCTAAAAGGGATGCATTCAGAAGATACAAGAAGATGCAGAGGGAGGAGGATAGGGAGGTGTATCAGGGGAAGCAGAGGGAAGCAGCGAAATCAGTAAGGAGCACAAAGGTGCAAACTGAAGAGAGAATAGCCCAGGTGGTATCAAAAGGGGACAAGACTTATTTTAGGTAGGTAAACAAGAAGAGGAAGACCAAGGGAGGGACTGTACATAATACGAACATACATACGAAGAAGCCAGCAGAAGAAGACCATTTGGTCTATCAAGTCTGCTCGTATTGCAGGGTCCACACCTTGAGCTACTGTCCCTGCCCTCCCTCCCTACTTCTCCCATCCTCCCTACTCATGATCCTTACCTTCCCCATGCCTATCCCAGCCTCTCTTAAAGCTGCCCACTGTCTTCAATGAAATGACCTCTTCTGGCAGTGCATTCCAAGTGTCCACCACCCTCTCTGTGAAGAAGTGCTTCCTGACCTCCCTCCTAAACCTCCCATCATCCAGCTTAAGACTGCACCCCCTAGTGTTATAGTTGCCACTCAGCTTAAAGAGACTCTCCTTATCAACCTTATTTATCCCTTTCAAGTTCTTGAAAATCCCAATCATGTCCCCTCTCTCTCCAGTCTTCCAGGGAGTACATGTTCAGTGCCGTCAACATCTCCTCATATGCCTTACCCTGCTGACCCACTATCATATTTGTAGCCCTCCTCTGGACCATCTCCAGCAGGTTAATGTCCTTTTTGAGGTGTGGGCACCAGTACTGAACTCCATACTCTAGATGCGGCCTTACCAGTTACCTGTACAAGGGCAGTATAACCTCCTCTCTCCTACTACTGATCCCCCTAGATATGCATCCGAGCATCTTGTTTTCCTCTGCTGCTGCTTTCTTGCACTGCATGGAGTGCTTCAGGTCTTTAGTGATCATCACTTCCAGGCCCTTCTCCTCCTCTGATGCAGATACTCGGACTCCACCCAGGTAGTACTCTGTCCTGGGATTCTTGGCTCCAATATGCATAACTTTGCATTTCCTGGCATTGAAGCCAAGCTGCCAGATCCTGGACCACCTCCCCAGCTTTTCCAGATAGAAACCTAGAAACATAGAAGTTGATGGCAGAAGGAGAACGTTAGGTCCATCTAGTCTGCTCATTTGTTTTAGACCTATTTTGACACTGTAATTGCCCTTTGTAGTGAGGGCTCCCTTGTGTCTATCCCATGCATTCTTGAATCCCCCCACAGTTTTGACTCCCACAACCTCTTGGGGCAGGCTGTTCCAAGCATCCACCACTCTTTCTGTGAAGAAAAATTTCCTGGTGTTGGTAGAAAACCTCCCTCCTTGCAGCCTAAGGTCATGTCCCCTGGACCTGGAGCTCTTCTTGAAGTGAAAAAAGTTCCTGTGCCTGTACCTTGTTAATGCCTTTTATGTACTTGAATGTTTCAACCTGTCCCCTCTCTCTCTCTTCTCTGCTCCAGGGAGTACATATTCATTTCCCTAAGTCTTTCCTCATAGGACATGTACTGCAGACCCTGAATCATTTTTGTCACCTTTTTCTGTACTGCTTCCACCCGGTCAATGTCCTTCCTGAGGTGAGGCCTCCAGAATTGGACTCCGTATTCCAGGTGAGGCCTGACCAGCGAGCTATACAGTGGTAGTACCACTTCTTTCTTCCTGCTCGTGACCCCCCCAATTCAGCCCAGCATTCTGTTGGCCTTCATTGTTGCCTTCTCACACTGCTTATTAACCTTCAAGTAATCTGAGATTATGATTACCAGAGCACGCTCCTGGTTTGAGGCTGCCAGTCTTTCACCTCCTAGGTAATATTCCTTTCTTGGATTTTTCTTTCCTATGTGCATGACCTTGCACTTTTTGGCATTAAATCTCAGCTGCCACACTCCAGACCATTCTTCTAGTTTCTTGAGGTCAGCTTCCATCTTGCTCACTCCTTCTGGGGTGTCCACACTGCTACATATCTTGGTGTCATCTGCAAACAGACACACCTTCCCTTCCAGTCTGTCAGAGAAGTCTGCTATAAAAACATTGAAAAGCACAGGCCCTAGCACTGAGCCCTGGGGCACCCCACTGGTCACCCTGCCTTCCGTCGATTGCACTCCATTAACCTGTACCCTCTGGGTTCTGCCTTGTAACCAGTTTTGTACCCATCTAACTACTTCTGGACCAACCCCTGTGTGTTCAAGCTTCTTTACCAGCCTTCTGCGTAGAACCAAGTCGAAGACCTTACTAAAGTCTAGGTAGACTACATCTACTGCCCCACTGTCATCCACTATTTTGGTAGCATAGTCAAAAAACTTGAGCAGATTTGTCTGACATGACCTACCTGCTGTGAAACCATGCTGTTTAAAGTCTTGTCGTCTGCTAGTTTCAAGGAATGCTATGATCCTCTGTTTGCTCTTCCTGTAGGTCTTGTATCCCTTCAGTTGTGTCCACTCTCCCGCAGAGCTTGGTGTCATCTTTGAATAGGCACATTTTGCCCTTAATGCCATACCCAATGTCATTGATGAAGACATTGAACAACACCAGCCCCAGCACAGAGCCCCATGGGACACCCACTGGTTATTACTCTAGTACCAGATAATGCTCCTCCTACAACCATCCTCTGGGTTCTGTCCCTCAGCCAGTTTTCCACCCACCTGGCCATCTTTTCCCCAAGATCCACCAACTTCCTGATCAACCTTTTGTGGGGCACAGAGTCAAAGGCCTTGCTGAAATCAAGATAGATGATGTCTACCACTTGGCCGCTGTCAACTGTCTTAGTGACACAGTCAGAGAAGTCAATCAGATTCATTTGACATGATCCCCCCCTCAATGAACCCATGCTGCCTTGCATCCTGGAGACCATGCTCTTCTAGATATTCCACCAACCTTTCCTTTAGTATTGTCTCCATGAGCTTGCCCACAATGGAGGTCAGACTGACTGGTCTGTAATTCCCTGGGTCATCCTTAGGATCGCTTTAGTGGAGGGGCACTACATGTGCTGTTCTCCAGTCCTGCGGTACCACACCTGACTCTAGTGAACTATTAAATAGGTCTGCCAGTGGCACTGCCAGCTCCTCAGCCAGTTCCTTTAGTACCCTTGGATGTACTCTGTCCGGGCCTGGTGATTTGTCCATTTTCAATGCCAACAGACCCTCCCTCACTCTATCCTTCTCTGTCACTACATCTCTGTTCCTCTCCTTCCCTGCTCCTCTTTTCCCTCCTGAAGGCACTGGTCCATCCTTCTCCCATGTGAAGACGGAACAGAAGTATTCATTTAGTATCTCTGCTTTTCCCCCATTATCCTCCACCCACTCCACCTCTTTCTTAAGCCTAACAATCCCTATCTTCTTGTCCCTTTTTTAACTTATACAGCAAAAGAAAGCCTTCTCTCCCTTCTTAATTCCTTTGGCTCTCTGCAGCTTCTTCTGTGCCTTTTCTTGCCGGACTTCCTTACGTGCCTCACTAGCCAACCTTAGGTAATTTTCCCTATCCATCTCTCTTTTGGTCTTCATGAATTTTCCATAGGCCAACCTCTTTTCTCTTACTGCTTGGGCAACTCCAGAACTGAACCAGCTGGGTGCTTTGGCCCTTGTGTTCTTATCCCTGAGCCTAATGCACTCATCTGTGGCAACCAGTATTCCTTCCTTAATGATGGGCCACCTTTGGTCCACCCCCATATCTGCTTTGCTGCCCGCCAGATGGCTTCTTAGCACTTCGCCCATTTTCCTGATGTCTGCCCTCCTGAAATCCAAGATTTTGATCTTAGGATGCTTTTCCTGCCCATATCCAACTGGAACCACACTGTGCAATGGTCACTTCCACCCAGTGGCTTCCTGACCATTATTTCCTGTACATGCTCCCCATTTGTGAGCAGTAGATCAAGAAATGACTCAGCTCTTGTTGGTTCAGTGATGCCCTGACTCAGGAACCCACCCTGCAGTCCTTCCAGGATCACCTGACTCTTAGCACATGTTGTGGAGGGTATCTTTCAGTCCACCCTGGGCAGGTTTAAGTCCCCCATGATTACCACGTCTCCTTTCCCCACAGCTTCCAATATTTGTGAGCTCAGTTCCCTGTCCCTCTCTTCATCCTGATTTGGTGGTCTGTAAACCACCTTCAACCTCACCTTTCTCCCTGTATTGGACCTTAACTGAACTCATATTAGCCTACACCTCCCTTTCCTCCGACTCCTCCTTTGTGCAAGTTATTCCTTCCCTGATATAAACTGCCACCCTTCCCCCTTCCCAACTACCCTGTTCCTCCTGTATAGTTGTAACCCCCCCCCCCGCAAATGGGGGTTCCCAGAGGTCTTCCAGGAGCTGGCTGAGTGCTCCTAGCCTGAATGGTGTTCGGCGTTTAAACCGTTTATCAGTGAGTGCTTTTAGAGCCTCTAGTACTGTCTCTTTAAGAGCTGTCTGCTTGCAGACATAATTAGTTTGCATGGGGGGGACTGTGTGTTCTCCTGCTCAAGACCCACTCAAGCCGCTGACAAACCACTCCATTTTCTGCCGTCGCTAAAGGGGCAGAGTGAACACTTTCCAGAAATGTAACTGTTTGCCCCATACCCTTTAGAGTGTTAGTGGGAATGTAAATTGTTTAACCTGCCTTTCTTGCAGCTGGACTTTGTGTGCTTTGCCCCTGCATTTTGGATCAGAACTGTAAATTGGATCCAATCAGGAGAAAGGGGCGCTTAAGATGGAGTATTGAGCAGCCAACCAGGAAAAGGACTCTCTTTGGAGCTGGCTGCCAATGGGGAGTATGGCCAGTGAGTCTGGGAAGTGAAGTCCAGGAGTGTGGCGCCTTTTTGCACCAATAGGGGAAGGTGTGAGAGACTGGCATCTGAAACCCTCCAATTGGGTCGGGTCGTGCCCGTGTGATTCTCCTGCCTAATGGCCGAGAAGGCAGAGTCATTGTGGCCATGAGTGAGGAAGGTGCTCTGGGCTTCTGCGCTGTTGAGTTTTCATGCGGGAAGCGTGTGTGGAAGGCCAAAAGTTGGGCGGCTTGTTCGCCGTAGTGATTCGGACTGAATCCGACGTGTCTGCTATCAGAAGAGGCTGTGCAGCTTGCAGCCAGCCACCAGGCTCACCCTGTAGAGGACTGGAGAATCTGCTTCATCGTGCTCGGTCTGTCAGGAGAAGTGAAGCTGCACTGTGACTTCCCGGGTTAGCAGTAAGTGCGGTCGGTAAATGAAAGCAGCTGCCTGGTATGGTAACCTTCTTTTACATATAAATGTGTGGGGAATGTTCTGATCACAGGCCTGTGTCTCTTGGTGGTGTGAAAGGTATTCTGCTACAAGAGTCATGAGTAAAATTCAGGGTAGCTCCCTGCAAACTGATCCATTGAGTTGCAAGTGTGCATCTGTTCCCCTCTCTGGCTACACGAACTGAGCCTACCGGCTCCGGATTACAAATTGGGTATTGTACAATTGTTTTCATCTTCAGGGCCCCAACCAGCTGCACCGAATTTGGTTAGCCCCTTATGGCTTGGGTACCCAGTGACAGTGACTTGTAGGGACCTTAGCCTGTGCACAGTGCTCTGAAACAGTAGAGTGATTAAGCCAATTAACTTGATTTCCCCCTGCCCTTGTTATTTCCCGCTAAATAAATCAGATTTGGTTGTTTTGCAAAGTATATTGCCTGAACTGAGTGTCTATGTTGAATTACTGTACAGTGGCAATTGTCTTACTGCATCTTATTTCACAGGGGGCCCCAGAGTCAAGCTGATCGAACCAATCCTGGGGGTAAGTGTATACTGCAAAGGTACTGTGATTAACTTATGTGGGCCACTAGTGGGAAGAAAGGGGAGCTGCAGTGTCCCAGAGGGCTGTGACCAAGTACCAGACTGTCTTAACCCCCAACCTCTGGGTGGAGGCACCGGCCATTGGACCTATGCCCCTCAACCTGTTAGTAGTTAAGCAGGCAGGGGTAGTAGCCCTTGGGATAGCGCCACTTGGGGGTTACATAGTTTATATTCAAGGATCGCAAGGTCCCAGTCATGGTGTGATGTTGCCCAAGTCTCAGTTACTGCAGCTATATCCACCCTCCTGTCTGCTAATAGTGCCTGAAGGTCATCCATCTTGTTTCCAAGACCCACGCATTCAGAGACACCACCCTCCACCTAGCATCTAACCTTCTTCTCTTCCCTTCCCTCTATTCTTCTATTCACATTTATTCCCTCTATGTGTACCCCTCCATGTACCCTTATGTGTTCCTCACCCCTTCCACCCTTTGCTAACTGTGTTCTCGCCCCTTCCACCTCCTCCCTTCAGACCTCTTCCATCACTGTGGGGGGGGGGTCACTGACCTCCTCCTCTCTGAGTCTGTGGGCCTGCATGCCCGCTGCCTCAACAGTAGTTTAAATTAAGTGTAGTGGTTATGTATTCCCCCACTTTGTCCCTGAGTACCCTCCAACCCTCCCTACTGAGGTGTAGCCTCTCTGGTGAAAAGAGTGCTTTGTTTGACCAGGTCTCTTTCCACTCCCCAATACAGATAAACATCTTCTCCCTGCACCATTTCCTCAGCCAGTCATTAAAATCCTCTATTCTTCTTTTCCTGGCTGTGCTGGCCCTTGGTACTGGTATCACCTCTGAGAAGGCCAGCTAACTTCCTTCCTCCCTGCAGATCTTCACTAGCTCCCTGAACATACTTTGCACTACCTCAACCTCCTCCCCTGCTAGGTCGTTGGTTCCCAAATGTATCAATAAATTGGGTTTTCCTCCAACCTCCCTTACTATTTCCCTTATTCTTGGGCCCAACTTCCCTGCTATCATCCTTGGCATACAAACCACCCTCCTACTTGCATTTGGGTCCCCTTTCCTTCCCCAGTGAAGATCCCTAATTCTGGAGTCCCCTATGATTGCTACCCTTCCATCCCCTGCACCCATACTCCCTGTCCTATCTTTCTTACCTTTGGTACTAGCTGCTTCCCTACCTAACTGCTCCCTCTGTACCCTGGTGAACTTATCTTCACATCCACAATTTATCCCCTTAACTGTTTTTCCATCTTCCACTCTACCCCTCCCCTTCTGACTATCTGTATCTGCTTTCAGTGTTCACTCCCCTCTTCCTTTCCTTTTCTCTCCCTCCCCCATCCTCCACTCCATTTTGCCTGCATGCCTCCTCTTCCCGGCCCACCCTGATTAGTTCCCTCTCCCCTCCCCTCCCCTCTCCTGTACTCTTACTCTCAGCCCTCACTCAACCTGACATCCTACCTCACCTCCTGCTGCCCCCGCTCTCCTTCCAGACAGTGGTTCAGATCTATTCAATAAAGGCACCCCTTTAGAATTTCCCACCCCTGATGCTGCTCTCACATGCCAACCCCATTCCCGTACCACTTTTCATTCCTCCACCCTGGGCTCCCTAGTCCTCTGAGGAAGAGATATTCCTGTATACTTGGTGCTCCTACCCACTCCCATCCGCTGCCTGATGCCCTCACTCCCCGGGCATCACCCTTATGCCTTTCCCACCACTGCTCTGCTCCTTTGACTTCCCACATCATCCTCCCCAGCTCCCATCTAAGCAGCCTTATTTTAGCCCTTAGCTGCTCCAGGCTCTTACACACAGGACATTCCCCCTTTATTTCACAACGCCTCCAGAAAGACTGCACCCCACAGCTATTGCAGTTTACCACTCTCCTGCTTCCCATACATGTACCTATTCCCCCACATCCTCCCAGGTTAGGGTTAAAAAGGGAAGGGGGGGGGACTGTACAGAGAGGCATGAAAAAAAAGCAGACATCTTGAATAAATACTTCCACTCAGTGTTGACACAGGAGGGGGAAGGGGAGGGACTGCAAAAAAGTAACAGGAATCCTGCAGGGGTTGGGGGGATGTGGACACTAGTCCTTTTTTAGAGGAGAGAGTCCTGAAGGCACTTGCTAATCTGAAGGTTGACAAAGCTGTGGGCCAGATGGGGTGCATCCATGGGTGTTGAGGGAGCTTGGGGAGGTACCGGCTGCACCTCTGACAGTCCTGTTTAACAGACCACTGGAAGCTGAGGTGGTTCTAGAGGACTGGAGGAGGGCTAATGTAGTACTGCTTTACAAAGTGGTAGCAGGGAAGAGGGTGTAAATTGTAGGCTAGTCAGCCTGATATCAGAGGTAGGAAAGTTGATGGAAACACTACTGAAGGAAGGGCTTGTGGAATATCTTGAATACAGTAGGTTACAGGACCCAAGGCAGCATAGATTCATAGGGGAGAGGTCATATCAGACAGATCTGATAGATCTCTTTGATTGGGTGACCAAGGAATTAGAGCAGGGAGGAGCAGTCCACGTGGTCTACCTGGATATCAGTAAGGCGGACACTAGTGAGCAAGCTGGGTAGCTTAGGGGTAGACAAAAAGGTGGTAAACTGGTTAAGAAATTGGTTAGGAGATAGACTACAGAGGGTGGTGGTAAACAGAGAGTTCACTCTGAGGAGGGGGTGGGGTGACCAGCAGGGTATGTCAGAGATCAGTGCTGGGACTGGTCCTCTTAAATGTCTTTATAAGTGACATTGCAGAGGAGCGGGAAGGGAAAATCTGCTTCTTTGTGAATAACACCGACATCTGCAATAGGGATGATACTCTTGGGGGATTGAAAGGATGAGCAGAAACTTGAGAAAATGTGAGGCATAGTCAATGGTATGGCAGCTGGATTTCAATGCAAAAAGTGCAAAATAATCAGTTGGAGCACAGAAATCCAGGGGCGGTGTTCATAGTGGATGGAGTGGTACTGATGACACCCAAGCAGTAAAGAGACCTAAAGGTAATCATACTGGATGACCTAAAAGTGACCAGGTAGTCCGACAAGGCAGTCAGGAGGGCTAGTGGGATGCTGGGGTGCATAGGAAGGGGTATCACCAGCAAAAAAAAAGGAAGGTGGTGTTTCCTGATACATAAGGCTATACTTCCTCCTTTACCTTTTCCTCTATCCCATCTAAACATGATGTATTCTGGATCTGTCAGGTCCCTTTCATGATTCTTTGTGCCCAAGTTTCAGTGACGGCTACTAGGTCCATCACAGTGTCTGCCACCATTGCCTGGAGCACACTAATTTTATTTCATGGACTCCTGGTATTGTTAGTTTGTTTTTCTTTTGATGACCAGGTAAAATACACTGGTGCCAAAGGCATCTTTTACAGATATGACCCAGTGTACAATGGTGCAACAAACAACAGTGTAAATATCTCTCAGATGAGTTAATATATGAACAGGCAAACATAGTTAAGGCATGGTTGTGCCACAGAACAGGGTTTAGGTATAGGCATACATAGTACAATGACTAACTAAAACAAGAATTCTCAGCACACAGAGAAAAAGGCGGTAGTAAAATACAATGGAATTCAGACAGAACACACGCAGCCATTCTGTGTTAAGGACAATACACTGCCAGATGCCTTGAGCAGGATAAACCAGGCCCATCACGAATGGACACTGAACAGCCAAGTAGTGCAAGTTCTATTCAGGCGGTGGGGAACCCCAGAGCTAGACCTTTTTGCTTCACACCAGGATCACCATTTACCCCTTTACTGCTGCAGGGCCCCAGTAAAGGGAACTGTCCCAGTGGATGCCTTGATCCTCGATTGGACAGGAAAATACCTTTATGCCTTTCTTCCTTTTCCCTTGATTCTCAGTGTACTCATCAAGCTCAGGTCACAACCAGCCTCGATGATCCTGATAGCACCAGACTGGCCAAGGCAGCCTTGGTACTCCCTGTTACTCTCAATGTCAGTGAGCGAACTGATCTACCTCCCTCAGAGGTACAATCTACTGACTTCCTTCCAAGGCAGAGTGGTATACCCCAATCTCAGGTCTCTCAGACTCAAAGCTTGGCTCTTGAGGACTTAGTGTATCCAGATTCCCAATACTCTCAAACAGTTTTAGAAGTCCTTAGAAGTTCTAGAAAGCCTTCTACTAAGAAAGCTAATGCTTCAAAATGGAAAAGATTTTCTATCTGGTGTACAGGAAAGGGCCTAGCCCCAGCACAGGCTGGCATTCCAATCATTCTAGATTATTTGTCCCATCTACATTCTCTAGGGTTGCAACATTCAACCCTAAAAGTTCATCTTGCTTCATTTTCAGCCCACCTCTCTGTAGGGAAAGGAGTATCAATAGCCTCGAACCCTATATTTAGAAGGTTCTTTAAGAGCCTTTTACATCTGTTTCCCCCACATAGGGAACCAGTGCCAGCTTGGGACCTCAACATTTGTATTGCCCAGCTTATGCTTCCGCCATTTGAGCCCATGGCTACAGCAGAGCTAAAATACCTCACCTGGAAGGTAGTTTTCCTTGTGGCACTCACCTCTGCCAGGAGGATAAGTGAGTTACAAGCCCTATGTGTGGAAAAGGACTAAATTTCTTTCCACAATAATAAGGTAGTGTTGAGAACTAACAGAAAATTCCTTCCCAAAGTAGTCTCTGACTTTCATTTAAATCAGTCTATTACCTTACCAGTGTTTTTTTACAGCATACACCTGTTCTGGTGAGTGTAGGCTGCATAGTTTGGATGTGAAGAGAGCATTGAGCTACTATATAGCCAATACTAAGGCTCATAGGCAGGACATGCAACAATTGTTCCTTACCTATGGGGAAGTAGGTAAGGGATCTCCTGCTTCAAAGAGGACTATTTCTCGATGGATAGTCCAATGTATTCAGTTTTGCTACACAAAGGTGGGCAAGGTCCCTCCTTCAGGTTTTAGGGCCCATTCCACAAGGGGCACAGCTGCCACCATTGCAGCTGCCAGAGATGTTCCTCTTCTGGAGATTTGTAAAGCAGCTACCTGGAGATCAGGCCACACCTTTATTAAGCATTACAACCTGGATACACAGACCAGGAGTGATGCCAATTTTGGAAGGGCTGTTTTGCAGAGTCTTTTTCCTAAATAGATTCTGCCCACCTCCTAGTGGTACTGCTACATAGTCTGCAAAGAGTAATAATATTAGTGGATTCCTGGGTTAGAATAAAAAATTACTCACCTGTAGTAATCTTGTTTCTTCCCAGGGATCCACTAATATTATTGCTCCCCACCCCTGGTCCTCCCCTTAGAATCTCAGAAAAATACTCTGTACAGCTGAGATGTCTCTCAGTATGATGGGTATGTCATTTGTTGGCACTTTCCCTAATACTTAACTACTAGGTTTTTTTCTAAGGGTGCATCTCACTCAGAAAAGAGGACTCATTCTTCATGTTTTCTCGGCCCTTTCTTGGCCTATTACTATTTTTTATGGCCCTGTTGGCCATTAATTTAAAATGATTCATTGTTTTATTTATACATATCTTTACTATGGCCTCTTTGCAGACTTCACAGAAATCTGAAGTAGAATCCAGGCAGTTAGAATAGGGCAGTTTGAAAATGAATGCACAAGCTAAACATTCCATAATTAGCATAGCATTCCATTTGGCTCTGGGGCAGTGCTGACTTAAAGGGGCACTGCAAAGAGTAATAATATTAGTGGATCCCTGGGAATAAACAAGATTACTACAGGTGAGTAATTTTTTCTTCTCAGAATTCAATTTCAACCAACTGGATTTCATCCAGTCATGGATTTCCGCTAGACAGCTGTTAAAGACAGAGACTGCACTATCCTGGTCAGGTGCAAAAGATAGACAGAGCTGGGTATCATCTGCATAGCAGTGAAACCTCAGCCCATATTGTCTTACAATATCTCCGAGAGACAGCATGTACACTGTGAACAACATAGGGGACAGCACCGAGCACTGACGGACCCCACACGGCAGAGAGAATGGGCTAGAGGAAAAAGAAACTGACACCACCCTCTGAGATCTTTAAACCAACTGAGGACTGGACCAGCCAGGCCACAGATGACCCTCAGGTGCTCGAGCAGCACCCCATGGTCCACAGTGTCAAATGCTGAAGAGAGAGAGAGAGAGATCAAGAAGCACCAAGATGGAATGGCACTTCTGGTCTCTTGCCATCAGAAGATCATTGAGCATCCGAACCAGAGCAGTCTCGGTACTATGTCTGTCCGGAAACCAGACTGGAGGGGCTCGTAGATGTTGTGGATGGTAAGATGGTTCTCCAGTTGCAGCACAACCACTTTATCAGTCACCTTCCCAACAAAGGGAAGGTTAGAGATAGGCCTGTAGTTAGCAAAGCAATTCGGGTCCAGAGCAGCTTTCTTAAGGAGTGGTGTCACCACCGCCTCCTTCAGGGAGGTAGGAAACCTTTTGTGAGGTCCATGGACACTGCTCTTGTCATCACTTCTTTATTCATAGCTCTATATACAGTGTCCATGAACCCCACCAAGGCAGAGTCTGTTCCATGATTATGACGAAACCCATGCTGCTGTTCCCTCATTAAGTGGTACTGATCTAGGTAGTCAGTCATTTGGGTGTGAATGATCCTTTCCTGAACCTTAGAAGGTATGAGCTGAGGTTTCACTGCTATGCTGATGATACCCAGCTCTACCTTTCTTTTGCACCCCACCAGCATGGAGCTGGCTTGGTCTTTAATAGCTGCCTCACTGAAATCCAGGAGTGGATGGATGCCAGTTGGTTGAAGTTGAACTCTGATAAGACTGAGGTATTGGTTGTGGATCCGGGTCGCCAAACAGTGGGGTTGGGTGTGGCTTTGCCCTCTGGACTTTTTCTCAGGGGCGTGCCACTCCTGACCTCTGAATGGGTGAGAAAACCTGGGGTAATTTTTGACGAAGGGCTGACCCTGCACTCGCAGGTGTCGGCTGTCGTCAAGTCCTTGTTCTACCATCTGAGGAATATCTCCAGGATTAAGCACCGTGTTCCATCCAGTGACCTTCCTACTCTCATCCACACCTTTGTGACCTCGCATTTGGACTATTGCAACTCCCTGTACCTAGGGCTACCAGGGGTGGAAATCTGTCGCCTGCAGCTAGTGCAGAACGCGGCAGCCCAGCTTTTGACGGGATCATCTCGGTCTTGTCATATTTCGCCGGTGCTGCATGGACTGCACTGACTGCTAGTTCAATGGCGGATCACCTTTAAAGTCAGTCTTCTGACTTTTAAAGCCCTGCACGGACTGGGCCTGGACTATCTGAAAGAGCTTCTGGTCCCTTACTGCCCTGGGCGATTGCTCCGCTCAGCCGACGAGGGGTTGCTAGAAATTCCAAGGGTGTGTTTGAAATCTTCTGGGGTGAGAGAATTTATGCATGCAGCCCCTACCCGTTGGAATTCTCAACCCCGTTGGTTACATGAGTGCACGACCATGGAAGGGTTTAAGCAGGCATTAAAAACTTTTTGTGGTACCAAGCTTTTGGTGATTAATTAATGGATGATATCAATTTGACTATATTGTTTGCTGCTGAGTTGTTTGTTTGTTGACACTGTGATTTTAACATTGTTAAGGTGCCTTGGTTTTTGAAAGGTGCCATACAAATAAAGTTTATTATTATTATTATTACTATATGGGTCTATGATTCTCGTCTAGTCTTGTGTTGCCCTTTTTGAATAGTGGAACTACCTGAGCACACTTTAAAAGGTCAGGTAGTTGCTGGAATTTGAAAGAAAGATTGATTAACCTAGTTAATGGATGGGCTACTGCTGGAGCAGCTAATCGCAAGAACTTAGGGTGTTGACCATCAGCCTCAGCAGATTTGTCTATTTTAATATACCACTTAATAATTTGTATACCTGCGCGCTGGTGACAGCCATAAAATAAGATAATGGTCGGTTAATAATGGGCAATTCTGCGAGTTCTACTGAGTGTGAGGGGCTGCAGTGCAGAGAAGAATGATGCTTCTCATAATCATGAAAGTAGTCATTAAAGATATTGCATATTTCCAATGGATCAGTTATATTACTGCCGTTATGTTTCAGGCTCAGCTGAGGCTGCTCTTTGGTGGGATTTAACAAGTTATTCAAGCATTTCCAGAAACCATTAGAGTTAGGTAAAGTAGAGGTCTGCTGCTCCCTGAGGTGGCTCCTTTTTGCTAAGTTTATTGATTGTTTTACATGTATTTCACAGCATCCTGTAATGCTCCCAATCAGACTTCAGGCTAGTACGCTTGAATTTGATCCAGACCCTGTCTGTATCTTTCATGAGTTTAAAGATTTATTTCATTAGCCTCCTAGACTTTAATCAGTTGAACCTTCTTGTTAAGGGTGCATGTTTATGTACTATTCTGGAGAATTTGGCCATGAAAAAATCTAGAGCATAATTAATGTCTGGCATTGAATCTAGGTAAGACCAGTTTATGTTGTGGAGATCTTCTAGAAATTCAGGAAGGACTAGCTTTGAGCAATCATGAAACCATTGGACAGCAGTTCTGGGTCTCTGTACAGCCCCACTGGACCACACACAAAAGACTGTAGCATGGTTGCTGATGGAATCCGGCAGAGAGACGGATTTCCTAACTCTGTTGGTTCTGTTGACCATTACCCAATCTAAGAGTGTGTGTTTGGATGATTTATTGTTCGACCTATAGTAATTACGGAACATTTGACTAAATCTGTAGTTTTACAGCAAGTCCCTGTACATGGTGGTATTGCTAGTCCAATCCAAGTTTAGATCATCGAGCACAATAGTCTCTGCGGTACCCAGTTGAGATAACACAGCTGGTAAATCTCAAAGTCTTTCAGCACCAACTGTTGGAGGATTGTAAACGCAGCATAAGTAGAGGGTTTTTTTTGCCCAATTTTAAATTTATAACCAGCCACTCACAGGCAGTCTTTGCTGAACAGTCAGGGCTAACAATTTCAGCATTCACATTTTTATCCACATAAAATATCTAACCTCCGCCCTTCTTTTGTGGTCTATCCTTTCTGAAGGTAGCAAAATTTTGCAATGCCACCTCATGATCTAAAATGGTAGGTATGAGCCAGCTTTCACTGATAGCAAAAATGTGCGGCCTATACATTGTTATTTGTGACTCCAGTTCTGCCGTATTTGAGGTGAGGCTGCGTATATTTAGATGCATAATATGCAGTCCTTTATCGCTAGTCCAGCAGCTTTTGTCACTGCTTGCATAAGTTTCAGAGCAGGATTGTATTCTACATCCCCAGATAACAGTATTAACATCATTAGTAACTTGGCTAGTGGCCAGTACTTTCTTATAAACCTTCTGTTAATCTGAGCAGATCTTTTTTTTATCGTCTATCTTTGCACCGACCCACGAGGTACTCTCTCAGACATCCTCCAGTGAGCTGATTGACTCATGCATGAGTAAATGTCAACCAACCTTAGGGTGGGAGGAGGGGAAGGTGGGTTGCAAACACTGTGCAGGGCTGGGCGGTGCCGCCACACTCTAGCATGCTGTTTTGCTAATCAGACTCTCCAGGGACCATGCGGTCTGTAGTGCTGTGTCCCAAAATGATGCAGAATGCTAAGTTCACCTATTGCAGGAGCCTTTGTGCATACCTGGGGAGGGCTCCTGCCACTGCTACTCTCACGACCCTTCTGCTGCCTGGGGGATGACCACAGAGATGGGGAAGGAATAAACAGCAAGCTGAATGGGCTGGCTACATGAAAGGGGCAGGCTGAAATGTGTGAAGGGAAGGGGGGCTGCCAGCATGCAGCAGGAGGGGAGATAGAAACCAGAGAGCAGCACAGAAGATCAAAACAGACTGAATGCTAGGCAAAATGATGTACAATGCATAAGCAAACAGTAATAGATTTAAAATGCTTAAAGAACAGCAACTATAGATTGTACAACTCAGGCAGGATTCACGGCCATGCTGGTATGATATGGCCCCCTTCCATCTTTATCCTCTCTCACTGTTTCCTATGCCTTTCCTCTTATTCTTCCCTAGTCTCCTTATTTTTTAATTTTTCATGCTGAATGTAGGCTTTTTCAGCCCTCCCTCGTTGGCCTCGTCCCCTAATCTAATTTGAACTTCAGCCTTACTGCTAAAGGGACACTGTCAACCCTTTTCACATCATAGTGTTTCTAGTTGAAAATCCACATTTTATGATTGCTTACCTTCTCTGAAATTCATTGATGTTGCTGGTTTGTTTATTCTGCCTTTCTTAATAGAACTGAAATACATGGTAATAATGTTATTATACCAAACATTGTTTTATTGCATACTTCTTGAACATTAGAAGCACCCCCAAACAGTGCAGCCATGAATGATGCAATAATCTCCACTCTTCTCTCTGCACTGTAAGTGACTTGACTGTGCTGGGGGGTGTTCCAAATCTAGGAAAGATGCAGTGAGAGTTATTAAGAAATGTAAACAAACACATTTTGGTGTGGTAACACCAGTATGGTGGGCAGTCAGTTTTTCACTTTCACAAAGAAACAAGGAATCAGAATCAAATTACCAGCTACATCAGCAATCTCTACAGAATGTGACCAATCATAACATGCATTTCTTAAACTAGAGACAGTCTCCACATTGCTGCTACTAGTGCCCTTTTTAGGGTGAGTTCTAGTTAGATTCCTCACTGGCTCTCCCTTCTCAGCTGTTCCTTTAGCTTCTGTTTCCCCTACAGTCAGTTTAACTGTCTGATGTGGATGTCAGACCTCTGCCACAGAGCACTGACCTCCTCTCTCATCAGGTGAAGGTCATCACCCTTGAAAAGCCTCCTGTCCTAGAAGCCTCCCAGTCTCCCACAAAGTAATACCCCTTCTCCTGATACCATCCCGTCAACCACCCATTAAGCACCTCAGTCTCTTTGTTCCTTACTCTGTCATTCCCATTTCTCTTATTTCACACCTGGAGGACCTCGGAAAAGGCTAGGGAAGTTAAATGCACCTTCAGTCTGTCCCTCAATCTCTTAAAATTTTGCTTCAGTGCCTTGACAGACTGGCTCACCAGACTGTTGGTACCCAAGTGTACCAGCACCCCCAGCTCCCCTTCCCCCTTCTCCGCCATCCTGCCTTTCCTATGTATATCCTGGACGGCTAATGTGCCAGGAAGGCATCTGACCATTTTGCTCTCCTTCCCTTCCTCACCCACCACCCTCTGTATTCCCCTAATCATTGAGTACCCAATCACTAAGGCTCACCTTGCTGGCTTCCTCCTGCTCACCCACCTGGGTGCCACTAAGTAGTCCTGCCCATTTCCCCCTGATTAACTCATCATTCCCCCCAGATGATGTAAGGTACTTGATTCTCCTCCGGGGTGCAAGATAATTTGCTGTCTGGATGGTGTAAGATTGAACAAAACCTTTGTGGCTGCCCCTGCCACCCTTCTCCTTCCCCTTCTCCCCCAACATCCAGCCTCCTGGGCCAGTGGTCCTCTGGGGAAGTGGGGGTGTCGACCCCAGCTGAGTCATTGCTACCATCTGAGCATGAAGCTCTGCAAAGGTCCTGCAGATGGGGCAATGTCCCCTCCTCCACAGTGTAACCCTGGAGAACAGCACCCCACAATCCCCACAATTGACTACCTCCCCACTGTACCTCATCTCCATACTGGTCCTGTGATAACCCTTAGAACTCTGTTAATAATTTGCTTTCCTCTGTCTGCCTAGTACCCTTAGACAAGAATCAGAAAGGCCTACCTTATACTGTATATGGAGTTCTGTTATATATGGAGTACTTCCTACACCTCCTCCACCTCCTCCAGTAGGAAGTACAGAAGTACTACTTCACTATAGAATGCTCCAAGCAGGAAAGGGACCTAGGGATTATCATCTCTGATGACCTCAAGGTGGGGAGTCAGTGCGACAAGGTGAAAGGAAAAGTACACAGGATGCTTGGTTGAATAGGCAGGGGCATCACCAGTAGGAAAAGGAAAGTCATAATTCCACTATACAAGACACTAGTGAGGCCACACCTTGAGTACAGAATCCAGTTCTGGAGGCCTTACCTATGCAAGGACATAGACAGGGTGGAGACAGTTCAGAGGAGGACAACCAAAATAGTGCAAGGATTATTTATTTTAAATTTGGTAACTGCGTGAGCCTGCTGAGACATTACAGTGCCTTTTTCAGGGGCGACCTGGAAAGTGCAGAACATTGACAATGACATGGCAGTAGCAGTGGATGCATTTACACCATTCACTGATTTACAAAAATTCATCATTTACAAAAACATTCACAGATTAAACATTTACAGACTACAAAGACATGGCAGTTACAATGGTTATATTTACATCATTCGCAGATTTACAAAATGCACCATTTACAGATGCACTTACATCAGATATTTACATAAACAGAAGGGGTCAGGGAGCTGGGATTCTTATACATATGAGGATCAGTAAGCGGAGAAAATTTATGCATAGCATTATGGAAGCCGGACCAACAGTCAACGGAAGCAGGAGCAAAGTGATGAGGCATTGAGGTGGTATAATAGAGAGGACTGGAACTTAGCAAGGGACGTGCAGGATAAGGTAGAGTGTGGTAGTGAGTTCCAGCTAGACACCGCCGAGAAGGCAAAAGATCTCCGGGCCACTGTTAACTGAGGTTTGGGCAGTACAAGAAGAGGCAGGGAGGCAGATCTAAGAGCACGTGGTGGTTGACGGAGCTGAATAAGTTCAGTAAGGCAAGGAGAGGTGTAATGGTGGACCAGTTTGTGCACTAGACTCAGCATGGCATACTGGGAGTTTGGATTCGTACAATAGCCAACCCAGGGAGGAGAGGACATTGCAGTGGTGAAGACGGGCATTGACCCCTAAGGCAAACCTTCCCACCCTACGATAGGCCTATTTAAGGCAAGCTAGGATAGTTGCATTGGTTGTAAGTAGTAGCGGGGCGCCATAAATAAGGAGGGGCAGGATGGTGGAGGCCATGATCTTGTGGCATGAAGCAGATGTAAGGAAGGGTTGTATGTGGTACAGCAGACCCAGCTTTTGGTTTAGAGCATTGGTTAGGATGGTGACATGAGTGTTCAGGGAACGTGAGAAATCTAAAGTGATGCCCAGTTATTTAAAGAACGGGACAGATTCAAGGGCATCACCATTATGGGAAAGTATCCTAACGGGGGGGGGGAGTGGCAAGTAGGAGGGATTGGAGAAAAGCATGCATTTTTTTTTGGTGTTGAGGACTAGTTGGTTATCTAGAAACCAGCCCTCGAGAATTCGGATGTCTGAGGCGAGCATGCTGTTGAGCCACCTGACGTCGGATGAAGAACGGTAAACAATGGCATCATCCACGTAAAGGTGTACAGATGCCCCACCACAGTTATTTGATAATTCTTTAATGAATAGGGAAAATAATAACAGGCCCAGGAAGGAGCCCTGAGGGACGCCATGGGTTATTGGTCTGAGATCCAAGAGAACTGGACCACTTTTTTTTCTTGAATTTATTTCCCTCTGGTCACGGCCCCATGGAGCCTCTCTCGGGCATCCTAGTCCGTATCCTGCCCGCCTGATGCCCCCTCAATCTGTGCCTCCTCTCTCCCCCCCTCCCCACAGCCAGCACCCCCGGTTTAACCTGCCCGGGGTGGGTTGCCCTTCTCCTCTTGGGCGCTTTTAAGAGTCAGTCTCTGGCTGCAGGACAGGGCCCAAGGTGGAGGACCTGGAAGGCCAGTCAAGGTTGGCCCAGGGTAGGGCATGGGGGACAGGTGCCATCGCCTGTCCATGGCGCTGTTGTTTTTCCTTGTTCTGTGTACCCCCCCAAAGCTCAGATGTGCAATGATGTCCAGCTCAGCTGGTGCATGCTCCTGTGCACCCCCGAAAGATGTCTGCCGCAGCTTCCCCTGTGTTCTGCAGCCATACACTGTGGTGCTTCCAGCCTCCGCTAGAGGTCACCAGCGCATCGGCTGATAGATTCCCCCCTCCCTGGGGAAGGAGAGCAGTCCTTGGGATGCTCAATTCTTCCCCCTCCTTGCTGACCCCTGATGACCTGGGCTCGTTCCCAAACCCAGGTCACTGGCGTGGCGTGAGGTGTGGCGTCCAGCACCTCAACCCTCAGTGCCATTGGGCTGGCTGAGAACTGGACCACTTAGTCATTCGAGTGCAGCCAGTAAGGTAACTTTGGAGCCAAGTTAAGGCACTAACATCAAGGCCAAGTGAGTGTAGCTGCCGTAGAAGGAGATTGTGGTTGACCAAGTCAAAAGCCTTCATCAAATCGACGAAGATAGCACCGGTGGCAAAGCCCTGGTCCATAGCATGGAACAAGTTGGATGTCACTTTTATGAAGGCAGTGAGAGTACTGTGTTTTTTTCTGAACTCATTCTGGAATCTTGAGAGGAGATGTTGGTGGTCCAGAAAATCCTGTAGATGGTTATAGAGTATACGCTCTTGGATTTTTGCCAGCAGGCAGAGGATGGAAATAGGCCTAAAGTTCTCAACAGTTTGCTAGGTCCACCCTTATGAATGGGAACAACCATGGCTACCTTCCATTTATCAGAGACATTCCCCGAGAGGAAGGATCAGTTAAACAGGTTGTGGACTGGACGGGTGAGGGCTCCAGTTCCCAATTTGAGAAATTTGGGTTTGAGGGTGTCATGACTGGGGGAGCTGTCAGCTTTTAGGTTAGCAAGATGCTAACGAACTTCATTGAGGGTGGCAAGTTTAAGGTGAAAGGCTGGGCAAGCACCAGTGTCCACTGGTTGGGGTGGGGAGAAGAGGGGGTGTTGGTAAAGAGTGAGGTATATCTATGCAGGTCGGTAAAGAATTAATTATATCCTGCGGCAATGGATAGGGGGTCAGAGAGGACAGTGCCTTGGGCAGAGATGGAGCTTGGGGCCTCAGAGGACTTGCCTTTGATTAGGGAGTACACCTGCCTCCAATATTCTTTGGGATTACAGAGATGCTCGGTTTGGAGTGACCTGAAGTGAGTGCACTTAGCTTCCTGAATAGAATTTTTACACCTGTTCCTGAGCTGCCTATAGACATGCCAGTTGAAGGGTAGACTGCTTCATTTGAAGGTCTTCCAAGCCTGATCGCGAGTGGTCACAAGCTTCCTAATATCCTTTGAGAGCCATGGAGCTTTGATCCCTTTTGATCTGCACCTCTTTATGGGGATCATGAAAAAAATCAAGGGCCTGGTTGATGTCTGGGAGAATGTTTATCAGTCCCCAATTGGTGTCCGAGTTAGAGGCAAGAAAAGCACTGGGATCGAGATGTGACATATCTCAGACTAGAGTGACCTTGGGTGGAAGGTTAGGGAAGTTATTTCGCGAGATACAGAAGGTAGGGGAGTGATCACTGATGCTGTCAGAGAGTACACCCACAGATTTCACCTTATGGGCACAGTTGATGATCACCCAATCAAGCAAGGAATGGTTGCCCGATTTTGTGTTGATTCTTGTTGGGACATTGATGAGCTGAGCCAGGTTGCCATCGGCAAGAGAGGCATGAATCTTGTCAGAATTGGGGCTCAACCAGTCTATGTTAAAATCACCACAGAGTATGAGGTCATGGTGAGGGAGGTTGGCAAGGGAGGATAGAAACGGGGTGGCTCCTCAGGTGGCACGCTGGATGTGTGCTTGCTTTACAGGCAAAGGGTCAGAGGTTCGATTCTAGGTGAAGAAACATATTTGCCATCTTATCAAGAATATTCATGAATTATGCTTTCACTATACTCATGGTTTCACCATGCTCTTTCCATTTTAAACATCACAGGGATGAAAAAAGGAAAAAGGAGGGCGAGCAGGCAAGCTGGAAAGTAATGTGCACAAATGCCTGCAATCTGGGGAACAAAATCCCAGACCTAGTGGCCTAAATGGAAGATGCAAACCTGAAAATAGTAGCTATTACAGAAACATTGTACACAGGGAACCATGACTGGGATATAGCCATACTAAGATACACACTTTTTAGGAAGGATAGGGAAGGGAGAAGGGAAGGGGGTAGCTATGTATGTGAAGGAGGGGATTGAAGCAACAGAGGCTCAAGGGTTACAAGAAGGAGCAGAGGCACTGTGGGTCACCCTGGAGGTAGGAAAAAGGACAGCCATTTTCACTGGAGTGATTTATAGGCCTCCGGCACAGGGGGAGGAATCAGATGAACCTTTTATGGAAACCATCCACATAATGGCAGCCAAAGGGGAACTGCTACTAATGGGTGACTTCAACTTGCCTGAGGTAGATTGGAGCACTCAGACTGCGAGTACAACAAGGGGCAGGGACTTCATGACTGCCTTGAATGGGGCAAACTTATGACAGCTTGTGGCAGAACCAACCCGCGAGGAGGCAATACTGGATTTGGTCTTGAACAACGAGTACAGGATCACAGATGTGGAGATGGGCAGTCCCCTTGGTACCAGCGACAATAGGACAGTATGGTTTAAGGTAACCACAGTGGAGGAGGCAAGCCATACAAGAATAAAGGTCCTAGATTTCAGGAGGGCTAACTTTAAGGAGATGGGTAGAAACCTCAAAAGAGCTCTAGCAGCGGAAGGTACGGGGGAGATGTGGAAAACAGTGGTCTAGACTCAGGAGAGTCATAACAGAAGTAACAGCAAGGCATATCTAGAGGAGCATGGTCTCCAGGATGAGAGGCGGCATGGGTTCATGGGGGGGGAGATCATGTCAAACAAATCTAATTGACTTCTTTGACTGTGTCATTAAAGGATACCTAAACAACATTTTGACAACAAACTATTCAAAAATCTGACCTCATAGGGGACTAAAGAAAAGGCTGCTGTATTCATTAATGCTAAAACTACATTTATATAATTTACATAAGTGTGGTTCCAAAGCATTGAAAAATGTAAAATCAGCTTTCCAATTTCAAAAAAACTGCCTTACCTGCTTCCTAAAATGGCCGCCAAATGTGTTAAGTGATGACATCATTGGAGCCAGAGTCAGAGAGCTATATGGCTCTCTATAGTGC
This sequence comes from Neoceratodus forsteri, assembly GCA_016271365.2. Taxonomy (NCBI): domain Eukaryota; kingdom Metazoa; phylum Chordata; order Ceratodontiformes; family Ceratodontidae; genus Neoceratodus; species Neoceratodus forsteri. The sequence goes on along the minus strand of CM028137.1, from coordinate 722,707,292 downwards.
TAACTAGTTCTTTTTTCCCTTTGTATAGAATTGTTGCACCTAAATGGCCAAAACCATGTGCATTATGTTGATCAATACACATGTTAGCCTATGGTGCTGTTCATTTTATTTACTTTAACATGCTGAAATTGTGTTTTAATTCACACAACTTTCTCTTTGGCAAACCACAGTGCAGTAAAATCTTAAATAACCTGGTGGTCTAGTGGTTATGGCAGATCCTGGATGTTACAATGGGGGTGCTGGTGGTGGTGTGCATACTTGATATGCACTTTTTAACATTTTTATTAAACCTGTATATTGTCTGCTATTATTCTTTTTCAGTGTGTTTTTGACAGAACCTACAAATGTAATCCATAGTTTGAATGCAAGCATTTGTACAAACAATAAATCAGACTTCTTCAACAAAGTGAAATGCAGCAGCAAGCAAGTTACAATGGGGGGGGGAGGGTGCAGCTGCACCCTTCGCCACCCCTAGCTCCACCACTTGTTTGTTGCAAAGTTCTTGTGTAGTCCAATGCCAGAGTTCATACTTTCTTGGGAATCAAAAATATGCTTGTTTTGTCTTCTTTTTCCATGGGAAATAATAACAATAATAAGAATCAGCATTCGTATAGTGCTTTTCATACACATTGTATCCCAAAGTGCTTTACAAGCAATGCTAGACTGGTAGTGAAGTGACAGAACGTGTAGTGGCAGCCATTTCACACATTAATACCCACACACAGCCTTGGACAATTGCATGAACTGGTTTGATGGGAAGGGGATTGTTGGCCAAGACAATGGGGTCAGGTAGTGATCATGGTGCTGGCAGCCTCACATCTTGCATCTCACAGTGATATGCTCATATTTTTCCCCTTCTGTCTTCCCCCTTCCCTGAATATAGCAGTACCTTGCAGGAGTGGCCTTCTCAGTCCCCTGCTAGTATTCATTCTTCCCTCCTTCTCCCCACACCAAAAACAGGTGCGCTCATCACCCTTCTGTATCACGAAAGCAGGTAGTACAGTCCCTGTTTTTTTTGACATATCAAACATAAACATATCTTTCCAGTAAGTCAGGCCGATAGCAGCAGGGAACAAGGGGAAAGATGGGCTTTCCTATCCTTAAAAGATCTAGGCTACCTTTGATTAGGCACAATTAAATGACGGGTGTGCGCATCATTATGCATGTCATTTAATAATGCCTAATCATAGGTTTCTTAGATCTTACATGGGAAAGAAAGCCTATTTTCCCTTTGTGCCCTGCTGCTATCAGCCTGGCTTACCAGAAGATCACGTTTATTATTAATATGTAAAAATAACGTGGGAGATTGTACTAACCACATTCATGATGAGGAAGGATAGTAAACTCACCAGTTTTTGGTGTGGGGAGCAGGAGAGCAGAATGAATACCAGAGAGGGACTGAAGAGGCCATTTCATCAGGGTACAGCTATATTCAGGTTAGGGGAAGACAGGAAGGGGGACGTTGAGCAGATCATTGTGAGATCTGAGATGTGGGCCTGCCAGCACCATGATCACTACCTGACTGTGGATGAGAGCAGCCAGCGATGACAAATATTCAGAGTGGCAGGGCTGCACCTAAACTGTTACTTGAATTCAGTGTAGGGAGATTACCCTCGGTTGGGGGGGTGTTTACTTTTGTTATGACAGTATCGAGGGAGCTGTGTATAGCTCATTCAAGATTCAGAAGGGTGGTAGCCAGCTAACTCGCATTGTGGAGTTAGGGCACAGAAAAGTACTTGAGAAGAATTGCTGAAAACCGTCCTGCAGATAACAGGTAAAGGAGTAGACAGACACTGGAAGTCAGGTAGATTCGCTCAAGCCATTAGTATGCCTCTCCTGCTAAATAATATTGTTATCCATAGTAAGTGCAGCCCTTAAGAGGGCATTAACAGCAGTTTTTCTGGTGTGTCCTGATGCTTATTGCTTGGCCCTCCAGAAAGACCTAGTTGTTGGTTCATGAGGCGGGGAAAAAACACAACAGGGGGACTGTACATACTGCCTTCACTGTGCAGAAGGGTGGTGATCTGATCCACACAATATTTACTGTGGGAGCAGAAGTCAAACATCGAGAAAGTGGACTGGAGAGTGAATTGGGAGGCATTTTTTAACAGTGCCAGCTGATGAAGCATATCGGTATAGGTATGCACAACTCTCTGAGGTACAAGATTACAATCTGAGGTGTGATAATTCTCTTGATAAGACCACAAGCTCATGTGTGGCCCCAGGCAGTACTAAGGACAGAATATGGATGGCGGAGCGTTCAACAGAAGGTAGACTAGGTGCAGGGGGTTCACATAGAAAAAGACTACAAGAGAAGCTTATTTGTGGATTAACAAGAAAGCATGAGCTTTGGAATTGGACCAGACCAGTACTTCATTACAAATTTCAGGGCATCTCATAACCACTAGATCATCAGGTATTTGAAGTGTTGTGCTATACTGCGGTTTGTCAAAGAGAAGGTCAGCTGGATTACACAACATTTTCAGCAAGTTTAAAGTAAACAAAATGAACAAAACCGTAGCCTAACATGTGTCCTAATCAAAATAATCCAAGTTAACACATGGTGTTGATCATTCTGGTGAAACAATTCAAAACAAAGGGGGAAAGAAGAACTAGTTAGCACTATAGGGAGCCATGTGGGTCTCGGCCTCTAGCTCCAATGATGTCATCATGACTCATCACTTAACACACTTGGTAGACATTTTGGGGGGGCAAGCAAGGCTGTTTTTTGAAAGTGAAAGGCTGATGTTTACATTTTTCAAAGGCTATGAAACTGCATTTATGTTATTTAGATAAATGCATAAATGTAAACAGCAGCCTTTACTTTACCTCATTATGAAGCCAGATTTTGGAGTTTGCAGTTTTAAAAACTGCTTGTTTAGGTACCCTTTAAGACAATAGACAGGGACCAAGCATTAGACATTCTCTATCTGGATTTCAGCAAGGCCTTTGACTCTGTGCCTCGCAAAAAGGTTGATCAGGAAGTTGGTGGATCTTGGAGTTGTGGAAAAGATGGCCAGATGGGTGGAAAACTGGCTGAGGGACAGATCCCAGAGGGTGGTTGTGAGGGGAGAGTTATCTGGCACCAAAGAGGCAACCAGTGGGGTCCCACAGGGCTTGGTGCTGGGGCCAGTGTTGTTCAATGTCTTCATCAGTGACATTGGGGATGGCATTAAGGGCAAAATGTGCCTATTTGCGGATGACACCAAGCTCTGTGGGAGAGTGGACACAGCTGAAGGGATACAGGCCCTACAGGAAGATCTGAAAAAGCTGGGGAGGTGGTCCAGGATCTGGCAGCTTGGCTTCAATGCCAATAAATGCAAAATTATGCACATTGGAGCCAAGAATCCCAGGACAGAGTACTACCTGGGTGGAGTCTGAGTATCTGCATCAGAGGAGGAGGAGAAGGACCCGGGAGTGAAGATCACTAGTGACCTGAAGCACTCTACATGGTGCAAGAAAGCAGCTGCAAAGGCAAACAAGATGCTGGGATGCATAGCTAGGGGGATCAGTAGTAGGAGAGAGGTGGTTATACTGCCCTGATGCAGGTGACTGGTAAGGCCACATCAAGAGTATGGAGTTCAGTACTGTGCCCACACCTCAACCGGGTCATGCCTGAAAATAGTCACCTGTTGGCTAGTGCACCTACCCGGTTAACAGAAACTAAATAAATAAAATAAAATAAAAGGATATTAACCTGCTGGAGAAGGTCCAGAGGGGGCTACAAAGATGATAGCCTGTCAGCAGGGTAAGGCATATGAGGAGAGGTCGAGGGCACTGAACATGTACTCCCTGGAAGATAGGAGAGAGAGAGGGGACATGATTGGGACCTTCAATTACTTGAAAGGGATAAATAAGGTTGATAAGGAGAGTCTCTTTAAGCTGAGTGGCATCCATAACACAAGGGGGCACAGTCTTAAGCTGGAAGGTGGGAAGTTTAGGAGGGATGTCAGGAAGCACTTCTTCATGGAGAGAGTGGTGGACACTTGGAATGCACTGCCAGAAGAGTTCATATCATTGAAGATAGTGGGCAGCTTTAAGAGAGGCTGGGATAGGCATAGGGGGAAGGTAAGGATCATGGATAGAGAGGATGAGAGAGGGAGGAGGGAGGCAGGCACATTAGCTCAAGCTGTGGACCCTGCAATACGAGCAGACTTGATAGACCAAATGGCCTTCTTCTGTTGGCTTCTTTGCATGTTTATATGTTCATATGTAACAGGTCACTGTGTCAAAATACATAGCAAGAGTAAAAGAAAGAAAATGCCATTATGGTTCTTGAAGGTAGTGGCCGAGAAAGTAAGGGAAAAGAAAAGAACCTTCAGAAGATACAAGGAAACACAAAAGGATGAGGACAGAGAACAATATCTGGAGAAGCAGAGGGAATCTGGGGAAATAATTAGAAGGGCTAAAGCACATACAGAGGAAGGTATAGCCCAGACTATTAAGAAAGGTGACAAGACCTTCTTCAGATACATTAGTGAAAGGAAAAAGGCCAGAAATGAGATTGTCAGGCTGAAGAAGGAAGGAGGAGAAAGGGTAGAGGATGATCTAGAAAAAGCTGAGATACTGAACAAGTACTTATGCTCAATATTCATCAGGGAAGGGGAGGGTGAGGGGCCGAGACTCATTAAGAGAGGTATTCAGGGGAGGGAGGTAGACACCAGCCCATTCGCAGTGGAAAGAGTCCTAGAGGAACTTGGGGAAAATAAAAGCAGATAAGGCAATGAGGCCAGATGGGATCCACCCCAGAGTACTTAACGAACTCAGGGAAGTGCTGGCAGAACCACTGGCTGCCCTTTTCAATGCATCACTAGAGACAGGGAGGTACCTGAGGACTGGAGGAGGGCAGATATGGTCCCTCTCCACAGGAGTGGAAGCAGAGAGGAGGCAGGTAATTATAGGCCTGTAAGCCTGACCTCAGTAGAGGGGAAACTAATGGAGTCCTTACTTAAGGAGAGGATTGTGAAGTTTTTAGAGGATAACGGGGCACAGGATCCAAGGCAGCATGGATTCTCAGCGGGAAGGTCTTGTCAGATGAATCTTATAGATATCTTTGACTGGGTAACCAGGTGGTAGATCAGGGAGGGGTGGTGGATGTGGCCTACCTGGATTTTAGCAAGGCGTTCGACACCGTCCCGCACAGGAGATTGCTAAATAAATTGGGGAGCCTGGGAGTGGGTCCTACAGTGGTAAAGTGGGTTGGGAACTGGCTAAGGGACAGGACTCTGAGGGTGGTGGCAAATGGCATGAAATCTGAGGAGAGGGAGGTGAGCAGCAGGGTGCCACAGGGGTCGGTGCTGGGGCCAGTCCTATTCAATGTCTTCATTAGCGACATTGCCGAGCATCTGGAGGGAAGGGTGTGCCTCTTCATAGATGACAGTAAGATCTGCCACAGAGTGGACACACCGGAGGGGGTGGAAAAAATGAGAAAGGACCTAAGCCTATTAGAGGAGTGGTTGGGTGTCCGGCAGTTGAGTTTCAGTGCTAAAAAGTGCAAGATCATGCACCTGGGTCACAGGAATCCAAAGGAGTACAGGATGGGTGGGGAAATTCTGGCCACCACAAATTAGGAGAGAGACCTGGGGGTTATCATATCTGATGAACTGAAGGTGTCCAAACTGTGAAAAGGTGGTGGGGAGATGAAACAGAATGTTGGGGTGCATAGGGAAGGGCATAACAAGCAGGAGGAAAGAGGTGGTGATGCCACTGTACAGATCACTGGTGAGGCCTCAGCTGAAGTACTGTGTTCAGTTCTGGAGACCATATCTCCGGAAGGACATTGACAAAATAGAGGCAGTCCAGAGAAGGGCAACAAAGATGGTACATGGACTGCACTGGAAGCCCTATGAGGAAAGACTTAAGGACCTTAACATCTATTCACTGGGGGAAAGAAGGGAGAGGGGAGATATGATAGAAACTTTCAAGTACCTTGGGGGAATAAACAAGATACAGGTATAAAGCATATTTCAGAGAAAACTCAGCACAAGAACAAGGGGGTATGATATGAGGCTGAAGGGTGGAAGGCTCAGGGGGAATGTTAGGAAGTACTTTTTCACTGAAAGGGTGGTGGAGCCGAGGAACAGCCTTCCAGCAGAAGTGGTGGGGCCAAAACCAATACGGGGGTTCAAGAGTGCATGGGATAGACATAAGGGTACCCTGGAGATGGCAGAGCAGGAGAGCCACAGATCAAATAGGATCTGGGGCTGCAGTAGTGAGGAGGGAGATGGGAAGACTAGGTTGGCCATACGGTTCTTATCTGCTGACAGATTCTATGTTTCTATGAAGCAGATAGAGGCTTCTTTGGGAGGCAGATAGGTACAATCCACTATTAATGTTTTGATGCAGCTGAGAGTCAGGGAGAGAAACTGTGACTCCACTGCATGGGGTTCAGGGGCAGGGGTAGGGATTTCAATGGCGTCTAAGTCAACCCGGACATACATGATGACACAACCTCCTCATTTACCCAGCCTGTCCTTCCTGAAGCAGTTGTAACCTTGTATTGCTATCTCATGTTGCTTGATGCTAGGCTCTAGCCAAGACTCCGATATGCCTAAAATGTCCGGAGAGTGTTGAGTAACCCATGCTTCAAGTTCAGTAATCTTGGGGTGCAGACTTTGGGTGTTTATATGGGCAAACTTCAACCCTTTAGGCGATTGGCTGTTAACAATTGGGGGGAGGGTGTGTAGATGGGGCGTATAGGGCCAGGGTTGAGTTCGATGTTTCCCGCTCAGGTTAGGAGGGTGAGGAGGGGTAGGAATGTCCAGACTGAGGAGTGGAGTAGCTTCTTGGTGATACAGCCAAGAGGTGTAAATACATGTAGTCTTTTCCAGAGCCAATGCCGAAGATACAGTAATCAACACCACATTTTGGAAGGCAGGGAGTGAGGAGATGCATACGTATGGGTTCTGGGGACACATGCCGTGGTAGTGGGTGCTCATTGCGAAGGGGAGGGTGCCTCAGATAGAGGGCAATAAGGTAGTCAGCAGCACAAAGGATCAGAAGGCAGGAGCAGACCCACCAGGAGGGGGGCACCGGGGATGGGGCCAGAGAATCCCAGTGGAGAAGGAAGCTTCTCCTGTTGTGGGACTCAATAATTTGGGGTATGGAGATAGGATCAGACATCAGGAGAGAGAGGGAGGTTATGTGTCTCTCAGGAGGCACAGCTCTGAGGGAGGGGGAGCGGATCCACAGGATCTCAAAGCCTGTGGCTAGTGGGGAGGGGATGGACATCGTTGTCCATCTGGGGACAAATGACCTAGCCAAAGAAAGAGCAAGTATTGAGAAGGTTCAGGAGAATTTTAGGGATTTGGGTAGTAGCCTGGGGAGGTAGCAAACTGTGTTACATTCTCAGAGGTGCTACCAGTCAGGGGAAGGAGGGGGAAAAGAAACCAATGCATCAAAACCTTCAACAAGTGGCTGAAAGATTGGTGCAGGGAAAACAACTTTGGCTACACTGGGGACTGGGGCACTACCTGGGATGTTGCACATCTTTACAAAAAAAGATGGTCTGCATCCTTCTGAGGAGGGTACATCTGTACTCAATGAGAGGTTTGCATGCTTCCTGAGCAAGCATTTAAACTAGCCACTGGGGGGGGGAGGGCTGTCAGGAGCAGGAAGATTCAGGTAGCCCACCCCCACAGGTCAGTGCACACACCAAGCAAGACCAGGATATCATCCCAGGCGCAGATACACAGGTACCACAGGGCAGGATAGGCTGCGCTCTGGACATGATGATATCATCACTAATAAAAGGACCTGGACCACAAGCAATCAGTAAGGTAATGAAAAGGAAGCACCACATAGAACACTCCAGGAAAAGTAGGACGAAGCAAGGGACAAAACACAAGGAGGGAACAAAAAGATGCCACATTTCATGGAAGGTCATGCACACAAATGCTCTCAGTCTGGGGAACAAGATCCCAGACCTGGTAACTGCAATGACAGAGGCTGATCTGGACATAGTAGCGATAACCGAAACGTAGTACACCAGCAACCACTGCTGGGACATAAGTGTACCGGGTTATGTCCTGTTCAGAAAAGATAGGGAGGGTAAAAGGGGGGGGGGGTTCCCCCTATGTCAAAGAGAGCATAAAGGTGACTGAAATTCAAAACAGGCATGAGAGAACAGAGGAAGTTCGGGTCACCATTGAGCCAGGCAATGGAACAGCCATTCGCACAGGCGTCGTTTACAGATCCCTGGCTCAGGCCGAAGAAATAGACAAGTAGCTGCTAGAAAATGCATGAAATGGCAGCAAAGGGGGAGGTACTGCTAATGGGAGACTTTAACGTGCCAGAGGTAGACTGGTCCCTCCCAGCAGGGGCCTCAGCTAGGACACAGAACTTCATGGACTCCCTTGAGCGGGCTGGCCTTAGGTAACTGGTTCAGAAACCTACCAGGGACCGGGTAATCCTGGATCTGGCACTGACCAACAGGGACAGGGTAGCAGATCTTAGAGTGGAAGGTCAGTTAGGGTCCAGTGACCACAATATGGTGTGGTTCAAAGTGTACACAGGGATCCAGTCAACTCATACGAAGGCAAGTCTTAGACTTTAGAAGGGTGGACTTTACCAGTATGGGACTACAGCTAAAAGAAACCTTGGAAAAGAGGGGGATAGGTGGAGATGTTGAGGAGAAATGGGAACACATCAAGGAGGTTATAGTGGAGGTAACAAAACAATGCATTAGGTCAATAGACAAGAGTAAAAGGAGAAGAAAACCACTTTGGTCCGGGGGGGGGCAGAAAAAGTAAGAGCCAAGAGGCTAGCCTTTAGGAAGTATAAGGAGACACAAAGGGATGAGGACAAAGAAATGTACCAAAAGTGTCTGAGAGAGTTGGGAAAGGCAGTGAGGAGTGCTAAAGCACAAATGGAGGAGAGAATAGCTCAATCGGTTAAAAAAGGAGATAAGACATTCTTTAGGTACATTAGCAAGTGAAGGAAGGCAAAGAGGGGGAGTAGCAAAGCTTAGAGTGGCCAGCGGGGAAATAGTGGAGGGAGACGGGGGAAAAAGCAGTGATCCTGAACAAATATTTCTGTTCAGTCTTCACTGTGGAAGGGGATGGGCAGGGCCCGCAGCTGGACTTCAAAGGAGCTGGGATAAGGAGGTAAACACCAGTCATTCACAGAGGAGAGGGTCCTAGAAGAACTGGCGAAGCTAAAGGTGAAAAAAGCCATGGGTCCAGATGGCATGCATCCCAGGGTCCTAAAGGAACTGAGGACTGAACTGGCAGCCCTGCTCAGTGAGTCCTTAGACCTTGGAGTGGCCCCAGAGGACTGGAGAAGGGGAAAACGTTGTCCCTCTTCACAAGAAGGGTAGTAAAGCAGAAGCGGGGAACTACAGGCAAGTTAGTCTAACCTCTGTAGTCAGAAAGATAATAGAGGCAATCCTTAAGGAAAGAATAGTGGAACACCTGGAAGCCAATGGACTGGTGGATCCCAGGCAACATGGGTTCTCTGCAGGATGATCCTGTGAATCTAATCTGATAGATTTCTTTGACTAGGTGACAAAGGCAGTAGACCGGGGTAGATATTGCCTACCTCCAATTTCAGCAAAGCCTTTGATATGGTTCCACATAGGAGACTGGTCAACAAGCTAGGCAGCCTGGGGTTGGGATGGAAGGTGGTGAACTGGATTGGAAACTGGTTAAGAGGCAGAAAACAGAAAGTAGTTGTGAATGGAACCCAATCAGACAAAAGGGAGGGGCCAGTGGGGTACCTCAGGGGTCAGTTCTGAGGCCAGTCCTCTTCAATGTCTTCATCAGTGACATTGCAGATGGGCTGGAGGGAAAGATTTGCCTGTTTGCGGATGACACCAAGATCTGCCACAGGGTGGATACTCCAGAGGTGGTGGAAAAGATGAGAAAAGATCTGGAGCTGCTGGAGAGATGATCAGGAGCATGGCAGCTAAAGTTTAATGCAAAGAAGAGCAAAATCATGCAGGTGGGGAGCAGGAACCCTTAGGCCAGCTACAGGTCGGGGGGGAGCTGCTGACAGTAACTCAGGAGGAGAGGGACTTGGGGTTCATAATCACAGATGACTTGAAGGTTGCTAGGCAGATGGCAAAGGTGGTGGGAAAGGCCAGTGGGATGTTGGGGTGTATTGGAAGGTGAATCACAAGCCGAAGGAGGGAGATAATAGTTCCACTGTACAAAACTCTGGTGAGACCTCACCTTGAATATGATGTACAGTTGTGAAGATCACATGTTCAAAAGGACATTGACAAAATAGAGACCGTGCAGAGGAGGGCAACCAAAATGGTGAAGGGATTACATCACAAGCCTTAGGAGGAGAGAGCGAGGAACCTCAATTTATACACGCTGGAACAAAGAAGGGAGAGAGATGACATGATAGAAACATTCAAGTACCTCAAGGGCATTAGCAAGATGGAAGGAGACAACATATTCCAGATTAATAGTAGTGCCAGGACAAGATGACACGACATGAGACTGAGGGATGGCCACATAAGGGGAAATGTCAGGAAGTTATTTTTATGGAAGGGTGGTGAATGCATGGCATAGCCTGCCCCAGGAGGTGGTGGCAGCCCATATAGTGGCAGGCTTCAAACATGCATGGGACAGAAACAAAGGAATAATAGGGATAGGAAGAAAAAGCTAAAGCCAATGACCAGATATTTTTTTTTTAATTTAATTTAATTAGTATTTCGGAAAGACCTTTGAGCGTGAGCTCTTTTATAAAGGTTCCATGTCAGGGTGGACAATAAGACAATACACATATTCAGTGGTTACAGAGGCCTGATCGTTAGGTATTAAAGAGCGATTACATGACAATTAGACAAATAGGAGAAAAAAACTGAGCAGTTGTAATTGAATACTAAGCTATTTCTAATCGGTTGTCCTAGGTAGCACACCCCTGGAAACCTCCAAATCCGTTGATAGACTATGGCAGAGTAACTGCATAGGGTTTAATGCTATCCCAGATGGTGGGATAGTGAAACGGGGGCTGTGATGGGGGCAACTCCAGAGGGCTTTGTCGAGTGTGGTGTGTGTGTGTGTGTGTGTGGGGGGGGTGGGGGTTGGGAGGGGCAGTACCAAGTGTGTTTAAAGAGGACTGATAGCTTACTTAAGCCCTTGGCTAGAGCTGGAATGGAGGCAGGCTTTCTAGGTAGCCCCTGCTGGTTGTTACCTTGGGCGAGGGGCCTGTCTATCAAGTGGGCCTGAGAAGCAGGTGCATTTTGAGTTAGACATTAGGTGCTGTTTGAGGCCTGCTTTGAATTGAGACAGGCTGCTGTTTGTTTGTAATTTCATCGGGAGTTCATTTATCCAGAGGGGGGCCCGATAGGACAAAGCACGCTGCCCTAGTGAGGTTCGGCAGAATGGTATGGGCAGTGCTCCATTCTTCCTCTGTCTGGTGATGTGTGTTGAGAGAGAAGCCTCAAGCAGGTTTCCTATACAGGGTGGGGTTTTTCCGATGAGTGTCTTCTTTCCCACGAGGCAAGTTTGGTATTTGATCCTGTCATTTAGGTTAAGCCAGTTTGTACGCTTATACAGGGTGCAAGTATAGAAACATAGAAACATAGAATTTGACGGCAGATAAGGACCGCTTGGCCCACCCAGTCTGCCCATTTCCCTGCCTACTGGATAAGCTGCAGATCCTAGTTAACCAGCAGCCTACTTTTTCCTACCCCCATCCCCTAGAATTGCCTTATGACTGTCCCATGCATGCTTGAATTCCACCACTGTTTTTGACTCCACGACCTCCTCCGAAGGCCGCTCCATGCATCCACAACCTCTTGTGAAAAATACTTCCTTAAATTACCTCTGAGCCGCCCTCTATCTTCAAATTGTGCCCCTTGTTCTTGCACACCTCTTTTTGAAAGATGCTACCCTCTTGGACTTTGTTGATTCCCTTGAGGTACTTGAAAGTTTCTATCATGTCCCCCTCTCCCTCCTTTCCTCGAGGCTATACATATTAAAGCTTCTTTAGTCTCTCTTCATATGTCTTCCGGTGCAGACCCTGCACCATTTTATTAACCCTCCTCTGGACAGCTTCCATCCTGTCCCAACTATTTCTTGAAGACTGGGTCTCCAGAACTGCACGCAGTACTCAGATGGGGTCTGACCAGCTGTCTGTACAGAGGGATAATAACTTCTTGTTTTCTACTGGTGATGCCTCTCCCTATGCATCCCAATATCCCCCAGCCCTCATTGCTGCCCTCTCACATTGCTTGCCACCTTTAGGTCATCTGATATGACTACCCCCAGGTCCCTTTCCATTTTTGTTGTTGTTAGTATCTCACCCCCCATTGTGTACTCTTCCCCTGGGTTTTTGTTTCCCAGGTGCATTACCTTGCACTTCTTAGCATTGAATCTAAGCTGCCATACATTTGACCATTCTTCTAACCTTGCCAAGTCCCTTTTCATCCTTTCCACCCCACCTTGTGCATCAACTCTGTTGCAGATCTTTGTGTCATCTGCAAAGAGACATACTTTTCCTTCCAGTCGCTCTGCAATGTTGCTTATAAAGACATTGAAGAGGACTGGTCCTAATACTGAACCCTGTGGTACCCCACTAGTAACCCCCCTTTCATCAGAGTGGACTCCATTAACTATTACTCTCTGTGTCCTATTTTCCAGCCAATTGTTTACCCAGGCTGTCATCTTGGGACCCACTCCCAGGCTAGCTAACTTGTATATTAATCTTTTGTGTGGGACTGTGTCAAATGCCTTGCTAAAGTCTAGGTAGGCCATGTCCACAGCCCCTCCCTGATCTACTACTTTGGTCACCCAGTCAAAGAAATCTATCAGATTTGTCTGGCATGACCTTCCTGCTGTGAATCCATGCTGCCTTGGGTCCTGTGCCCCTCTGGCCTCTAGATACTCGACAATTCTTTCCTTCAGAAGTGATTCCATCATTTTCCCTATCACTGAGGTTAAACTAGTGTAGTGATCTCCACACAAGGTGAGGCAGCATGCCTTATTGAGTGCAATTTGGACCCTTTTGAGCACTGTATCAGTAGCAGCTCCATAGACCACCAGCCCGTAGTCTATCGTGGAGAGTATGGAGCTGGAGACTGAGATTCGGAGTGCTTCTGGGGTGAGGGATTTCTTATGCCTATAGAGGACCTCGATCTTTGTGTTTACCACACTGACAAGGGAGTCTACGTGGTGCATATAAGTGAGAGAGTCATCAATGGTAACTCCAAGGTACTTGAACAAGTGCACCTGCTCAATCTGCTCTCCAGCCTTGTTGGTGATTACGAGGGGAGCATGCTTGTGTTTGTTGTAGGGGCTGGATTGTAGCATGGCCTTGGTTTTCTTGTAATTTAGTAGCAGCTTTTGCCTACTGAACCAGTCCTCGAGTTTATTGAAAGAGTTCTGTAGTTCTGTTTGTAGGGCAACCTGAGAGGTGCTGCTACTCAGCAGCACGGCATCGTCCGCATACAGAATAAGTTTAGTGTCACAGGCTGTGGGTAGGTCATTTACAAAGAGGCTGAAAAGCAGGGGCCCTAGAATTGATCCTTGAGGGACTCCTAGGAGTACATCTCTGCAGCTGGATAACGTCTGCCCAATTTTGACTCACTGGCTCCTGTGTGTTAGGTAGTCATTGAACCAATTCACGATGTTTGGTGCCACACCCAATCTTTGGAGCTGGAGTACTAGTAGAAGGTGGTTGACGGTGTCGAAGGCTTTGGTGAGGTCAATGAAGATGGACCCCACCAATTTGCCTTCATCCAGCGCCTTGTGGGCATAGTCAGTGTATTCCAGCAGTGCCGTTGTGGTACTGTGTTTTTGCCTGAAGCCATGTTGGTTTGGGCAGAGCAGATTGTACTTATTGAGGTATTCTGTGAGTTGACTTGCCATGATTTTTTCCAAAGCTTTGGATAGTGGAGAGAGGATAGATATTGGCCTATAGTTTGACACCAGTGCCTTGTCACCATTCTTATGCACTGGAGTTACCAGGGTTTGCTTCCATACCTCTTGAAATTGAGCTAGGGCCAAGGATTTATTAAATAGCATTGTTATGGGCATGATAAGAACATCAAGGGTGAGAGATAGTAACTTCATGTCTAGCCCGTCACTCCCCAATCTGGTTTTGCCTAGGACTCTCCTGACCATCGTTAGGGCCTCCTTCACTGTCACCTTCTTAAAGTAGAAGGCTGGGTGGTTAGTTATGAGCAGGTTGGTGCAACCTTGGTCCTCCACAGGCAGAAGGTAGTCTGGAGGTAGCACTGAGGACAGGTCTGTAAAGGCCTGGTTAAAGGCATCAGCAATGGCTAGCGGATCTGAGGAGGATGGACATGGACATGGGATGTTTCATTAGGCAGCTTAAACGGGCAGACTGGATGGACCTAGCAGTCCTTATCTGCCGACAGCATCTATGTATCTATATATCTAGGAGAGGGTAGCCAAGCAGCCTGCCTTGCACATAGCAGGTGGATGATAGATGCCGTTGCTTAAAATAATGAGCAGGAGTTAACCTGAACCGGGGAGGGGGGAACGAGAGGATTAAAGGGCTGGTGCGAGATAGGTTAGAGTTGAGACTACTAGGATGGCCTAGTAGCTAGAGTGATAGACTACCAGGTGGAACTTAGAATAGGAGTCTAGGGTCTGGGGTTCAGATCCCAGCCTGGGTCATTTAAGTTTAAATTTGAATCCCAGCCTGGAAGGTTTTAAGTGTCTAGGTGCTCTTTCAGGATTGGAGCCACTGGCATGGCCTAGAGCAGTGGTCAGGGAAGTAGAGCACCTTTTCAGAATTCCTCTCAAGAAGGCACAGGGTGCAGTGTGCTAACCCATTGCTGCAACTGCCCCACCCACCTGGCTTATTTCGTTTATAGGTAGTGGAAGTCACATGACTTCCTGTTCCTAACACCAAGGCCAACTGTGATGCTCCTGGTGTGCTTGGCAGTGGAGGAGTAGAGAGTGCAGCCTGATGTCTCACTGGCCACCTGAGATGCTCCTGGTGTGCTGGGGAAGGGAGGAGTGGAGAGTGCTGCCTGATGTCTTGCAGGCCACCTGCGATGCTCCTGGTGTGCTGGGGAGGGGATGAGTGCTTACATCACAAAGCCTATGAGGACAGGCTAAAGGACTTGAAAATGTACTCACTGGAGGAGATGAGGGAGGGGGGGATATGATTGAGACATATAAATATCTCACGGGAGGAACAAGGTGCAGAAAAACACTATCTTTAATAGAAAATTTGTTCCAGGACTGGAGGACATGGGATGAAACTGGAGGGAGGGAGGCTCAGAGGGAACATGAGGAAGAATTTCTTCATGGAGAGGGTGTTGGACAAATAGAACGCCCTGCTGGAGGAGGCGGTGGGGGCTGAAATGATTACAGGATTTAAGAATGCATGGGATAGGCATCAGGGGATCCTAGTAGTCAGAGGAAGGGGACAACCTAGTTCTAGAGAAGCTTGAAGAAGCTAAGTACGTGCGCACATGGGCAGACTAGGTGGGCCATAGACCCTTATCTGCCATCAACATCTATGTAGCTATGTGTCTGTGTATTCACTGAAAGAGTGGTAGATGCCTGGAATAGACTACTAGCAGATGTGATGGAGGTGAAAACAGTAGGGGGGGTTTAAGCATGCGTGGGTTGCACATAAGGGAATATTAGTGAATTTGGTTGTCTATCTGGGGCAGGCCTAGTGCCCCCGACACTTGTAATTGGAAAGGCTTTTGCCTGGAGTTCAGTGGCCAAGCAACTAGCCACTCCCACTTCCTGAGCTATATAAGCAGTTCCTCTCAGCCTCATTGTGAAGCATTTTTTCTTTGCTGCTGGAGGCTCTGTTGGTCTGTCCTCTGAGCTGGCTGGTGCTGCCCACCCCCGCCTGCTGTTTCTGTGTGTCTCTGCTGGACTTCGGTGTTTGTTTTCCTGCTTCTGCTTTGTATCTTTCCTCTGGCTGTGTGCTTCCTTGTGTTTTGTGTGTCTTGTTTTTGTTTTGGGACCTTGTTCCCTGTTTTCTGTGTTGCTGTGTTTGGGTTTTATCTTTTGGGGCTCTGTTTCTAAGCTCCTAACATACTGCTACTCAGAGCTCATACTACTGCTTTCAGTTACATACAACTGCAGCCACCGCTACTGTTTACTCCAATTACTATTGTACCCAGTGTTTGTGCTTATTACACTGTTGCTCACCACTCTCAAACTACTGCACTGCAACTGCAATCATTATCTGTGTGTTTCAGCTCAACCAAAGCTGCTCCATGTTGCATACTCGATTGTTTTCACCTGATGCAGGCTTACTCTGACCCTAGCTATGCTGCTCATTCATGCTGTCATTCTACTTGCAGCTTCATTGCACTGCCTAGCTATACCTGCTTTCAGAGCATTGTGTCTCCATGTTTTATTGCAGTTTTGCAACACCCGTGTACTCCATACTAAGTGTTGCTTCTATGTTTATTCAACCTGTTCTACTGTGAGGTTAGCCAAAAAGCTCCGGCTGAGGCTGTTAAACTAGCTTTTATATCTGCATGTGGTTCTTGGCCTTCCATCACTTTCTTGTTTGTCCTACGGCAGGGACTGGGTAGTGTTTGGGGAGTCGTGGCCCCATGTGGCTAATTATTTCTGTTCTAAATCCTGCCTTCACCACTAAAAATCCTCAGTATTTGTCACCTTGATTTGGCTTTTAAATGCTGGTGGCTTGCCCCACTATTCAGTGCTGTTTCATTGCCCTATGTTATGCAGACCTACATGCAGGTCCACTTATTACTACTCTGTTTACTGACCTATGTGCAGGTCCACACTTGCTTACACAATCGTTGCTCCTTGCTTCCACAAACCATTGCTTCATGCCTACTGCCATGCCCTCAGCTTCAGCCTCTGGGATTCTGCTGCACTCAATTCTGCATTCGACCTTGCAAGGTCTCAGCATTCAATGCTCATTATGATCTCAGCACACCCTGCTCATTCAGCTCACCAGCTTTTCAGCTCTCAATCAATTTCTGGGTCATGCCAGCCATTCTATTCTGGCACAGGGTTCCTGCAGCTGACGGTCTTGCTCTGCATTTAGTCCGCATCTCGAGCATGTCAAACTTGGGGTGGGATCCTTCTCAGCTAGCCCATAGCTGGGAATGTCCTCACCCTGGGCTTGGCTTAAGCTGCCTGCTACACGACAGCAGCTCCTGGTGTAGAATTTAAGACTAGAGGTGAAGGGTGGAAAAAGTTACCTCCTTTGGCTCTAGTGTTCCACTATAACGGTTAACCATTGACTCTAGTGGTTTCCCTAGCAAGGAACCTTCACCGCATTCTCCCAACAACTGCCTCTGGTTCACCTGGTTTGATTTTAGGGTGGGTAGGCCAGGTGAGTGCCTCAGCAGCTGTTGCTCTTCTCCTGCACCTTGGTTGCACATATTGTTGCAGAGTTTTCTCGCATCCTTCCATGGCATTCCCGCTAAAGGGTTTGAGTGAGAGCCTTCCTCCAAATTGGAATATTTCCCATCTCCCTTTAATTGGGTTTTCCAAATTGCAGCTGCAGAGCCATCACTAAATAAACTATCCCAAGCCTGGAGGGAAGGCGACCTAGGCCTTGGATCATCAGAGATTTCCTCCTCATAGGGGGTTTTTCCTCTCCTCCGTTGCCTCAGGTCATAACTCTTAGTTAGCATAGTAGTGTCCTCTAGTTTCTTTAGGTAGGTTCCACTGTTGGATGGAGGTGGAGGATGTCCTGCCATTCCCTCTCTCCTTAGAGGATCCCCTAATCTCAACGCAAACCATTAGTGTCATGCTACGCAAACCTGGCCATTTCATTACGTTATCAAACTGAGCATCTCATTATGTTATCAAACTGTCTATGCTTCTCTACTACTACATCACAGTTACTGCTACTACATCACAGTTACTGCTTGCTCATATGCTTCGTGTTGCCTCCTTCTTTGGGATATGATCATACTACATTTCTTTTGGGGATTCCTAAGCTACCTTTAGCCACGGGAATCATCCCATGGCACCTCTAGGGGTGAAACCCTCTCTGAGGGTTCCTTGCCTTTCGTACCCCTACAGGGTGGTAATTCCTCTGGACTAGAGTGAAAATGGGCAAAACTAAATTAACACAGTTGCACAAGCATAACACTATACTGGCTGCGTAGAACGGTGAATTGGAAAGGCTTTTGCCTGAAGTTCAGTGGCCAAGCAGCCAGCCACTCCCACTTCCTGAGCTATATAAGCAGTTCCTCTCAGCCTCATTGTGAAGCATTTTTTCTTTGCCCCACCATCCTCCCCTCCTCCAGTGGCAGCACTTCTCTCCTTAGGGGATTCCTAAGGTACCTTTAGCCACGGAAATTGTCCTGTGGCACCTCTAGGGGTGGAACCCTCTCCGAGGGTTCCTTGCCTTTCGTACCCCTACAGGGTGGTAATTCCTCTGGAACAGAGTGTGCAAATGGCCAAAACCAAACTAACACAGTTTCACAAGCATAATACTATACTGGCTGCGTAGGACATTGAACATTATGTATGAGGGGGCTGTACTCTCTTTCTGGGGTATGCCTATATAGTCCACAGTTACTCACATCAATATCTATCTGGTATAGACTTACACAACCTCCACAGCAGCCTATAGGGTGCAAAACTTCTCATCTTGGGCAAGTATATAATTTGTTCAAGCAGGTAGGAGGGTGAGGGGAAGTAGTGAGCTGTAGAAGGTACAGAACAGTAGTCTTCCAGAAGGTGATCTGGGAGATGGAAAGGTGGCTGGTTAGCTGGAGTTTGGAGCTCCTGATGGAATAAAACAGCCTCAAGTCTGAGCTCCAGCACCTGAGTGGTGGACCTATGCACTGTGGAGCACGGATCAGAGCATCATTCCCCCAGTGGCCCCTCTATGGCTTCTGCAGGAAGATGATATACAGTGGGGAATGAAGGGAGGTGGGAAAGGGAGGGACCCAGTTCACAGTGTGGTAATGAGACATTACTGTCAACTCCTGGAGGCTTTGAGGAGTAGCAACAGCCCTGGTCCCCTGAGCGATAGAGTTCAGGAACCACCTAGTCCAGAGAACAAGACACAACCTGCAAGGAAGAAGCCCAGTGGGAAAACAGGGTTGGTAGAGAGCAATGGTAGGAAGTTACTGCACTAGGGGACTGAATAATCAGAGAGACTGGGAGGCTGGTTGAGGTCCTGGAACCAGGCAGAATGTCTGTGGTTTGCCTCCCAGGTGACATGGCTGAGAGGATTTTGACACAGCTTGAGTCCTTGATTAGGGGAGAAGGAGAGAAGCCAGACATTGTCATCCACTATAGAACCAACAATTTTATTTATTTAGTTTTAGTGTACTGGGTGGGTGCATTAGCCACAAGTGTGATTATTTTGTCAGTGAGATCGGAGGGCTGTGGGTTCAGTTCCCACATCTGGCACTTGGGTTAATATCCCAGTACTGACACTGTAGTGCAGCATGAGAGGGGTGCTGCACTTCTGAGGTGCCATCTTTCAGATGAGATGTTAAACTGAGGTCCCATCTGCCTGGATTGGTGGTAGTTCAAGTGGATGTTAAAGACCCCATGGCACTTATCAAAAAAGAGTAGGAGAATTTCCCCGGTGTCCTGGCCAAATTTCCCTCATTCACTAAAAATACTATCAACAGCTTAATCTGGTTCAAGGTCAGTTGGCATTCATCTGTTTCCCCCTTCCCCGGGTCATGCCTGAAAATAGGCAGGATTTGTCTAGTGCACTTACCCGGTCAACAAAAACTAAAAAAAAAAATTTCAGACATGACCCGGGAGAATTACAGAAACAGCTTCACAGAACAGACAAAATTACAAGCAGTGTACAGTATTCAGCATTACTACAAGTACATATAACATTAAAATACTAACTAAGAGAGTAATACATAATCAGATTTCAGGAAATAGATAAACATACAAAATTGGAAGGCAATTGTAACCATATTTATCAGACTATGGTAAGTACTTCATATGACCATTGGCATATTCATGGTAGAGGTGAGGATGCAGAAGGAGAGATAAATATCTCACTGAGTTAGCAGTGGAGCGCAAGCTGCCTAGGGTGGCTTGAAACAGGTGCAATGGGCATGTTTAACAGGAAGGGTGTGGTGCATTGTTTTGAAAGTAGCATGGCTAGGTGCTGAGCGGACATCAAGAGGTAGGGAGTTCCAATATTTTGGGGCGAGGCTTGAGAAGGCTGTAGTACCTTTCAGGGTTTTACATCTAGGTGTGCAAAGCAGAGAGAGCTCAGAAGATCTGAGGCCATAAGAGGGGGATTGTGGCACTACATGGCAGCAAGAGATAAGGACTGGTTTGCCCTTAGGATATTATCCAGCAGAGACCCAAGGGTAAGCTATTGATGGGCAGAGGGAGAGGGCCAGTTCAGGTCCAAATATAGCAAACAATGATGCTTTAGACAGGGTGAGGCAGATGCAAAGCAACAGATATTATTATAAGTAGTGTCCAATTTGTTGAGAGTACTCTTAGTAACATTCATGTAGGTGACTGCACCATATGCAAGAGATGGTAGTAGGATGCCTCTAGCAACAGCCAGTCTAACTGAGGGAGTAAGGCTCATACTTGTCCTGTAGGCAATACTTAGTTTAGAGTTAACTAACTTGCAAGTAGCCATAATGTGCTGCTCAAAAGTAAGTGTTTCATCCAGTAGGACTCCAAGGTATCTACAGGAGGTTACCCTCATAAGAGAGGATCTGTACGCACAGGAGACATTGAAAAGGCTGTAGTATATATTACATTTGGCAAGGGTTCCAAAGAGCATCCCTGAGTTTTGCTTATGTTGAGGACGAGCCTATGATTATTAATCCAGTTTTGTATATTGAGAAATGCAGAAGAGAGGTGACTCTTAATTTCTAGTATGTCTGCAGAGGAGCTGTATAGTACAAGATCGTCTGCATACAGGATAGATGAGCATGAGGGTGTATTGGGTGATATGTAATTTATAAAAACAGAGAAAAGAAAAGAAGAGGGACCAGAATGGAGGCTTGTGTATACACCAACATGTGTGTGTGCTGAATCAGATACTACAGAGTTCAATTTCACCTTTTGGCTTCTATCAGTTAAGTAGCTATGAAACCATCCAACAGATTGCATAGAGAAACTAAGAGTACTGAGGGCAGCAAACAGTAGGGGCGATCAACAGGATCAAATGCTTTAGAGAAATCAATAAACACTGCTCCAGTCATGAGGCCTAGGTCCATAGAGGTTAAAACATCATTGTTGAGTTGAAGCAATGCAGTGGAGGTGCTGTGTCCTTTGTGGAAACTGTGCTGTGTGGGTGACAAGAGATCATATTTAGAGAGGTATTCAATAACCTGAGTAGTCACTAGTTTCTCAAGAATTTTATTTAGCATGGATAGAATGGCAATGGGCCTATAATTAGAGGTATCCTTTTTATCTCCTTTTTTGAAAATAGGAGTAACATTAGCTATCTTCCAGATATCTGGGACATGATTATGGCAAAGCGAAATAGTGAATATTTTAGCCAAGGGGCAGCAATGAAGGAAGCAGCTAGCTTTAGGAGTTTTAGCTCAAGGCAGTCCGAGCCTACACTAGTATTGTAGGAGATTTTGTTTAGCAGATTCAGAACATCTACTTTTGCAATAGCTTTAAAGTAAAAAGGCAGATGTTTTTGAGTGCTGTATCTGAGTAGGAGGAAGTTGCAGGGAAATCTGCTGGGAGGGAAGCAGTATATTTGGATAAGTCAGTAAACAGGTTATTGAAAGAATTAACAATGGTGAGGGGGTCATTACAGCGAACACCATCGATAACCATATCATTTGTAGAATGAGACTGGCCAGAGCCCAGGAAGGATTTTACATGGGCCCAGAATTTCTTAGGGTCACCTGCTGCTTTCAGCAATAGCCTTTTGCAGTATGAACTCTTAGCTAATTTAGTTTGCTTTTTGTATGCATTGCACTGTGTTCTGTAACAGTTATAGTCTATTTGAAGGCCTGATGCTTTAAAGCATTTCCAGGTTTTATTGCATGCTCAATAGGAGGCGAGAAGTTCTTTATGTAGCCACCCTGTCTGTTTTACACGAACACGCCATCTGTGCTTTGGAGTATGTTTGTCTTATAGGGTTGTGAATGTAGTAATAAAGAAATTAAGGGCACCCTCTACATCAGTGGACTGGAACATAGGGGTCCAGTCAACAGATAATACATCATAGAGGAAACTTGCCTGATCAAGTTTAGAGAAATCTTGGAAAGACATATGACGTGGTGATAGGGCAGTGCCCACTGAGGAGCCCCAGATGCAAAAAACAGGAGAGTGGTCACTTATGGAGTCAGGGAGCATGCCTGAGGCAGCAGTTTTGTCATGTCGATTTGTGAGAATCCAGTCAATAAGTGTGTCGGCAGCAGAAGTCTGTGCCAGTCTGGTCAGGTCGTTTATCATTTGGTTCATATTATAGTCCTGCACTAAGTATATTAAGGAGTTTTTGCTTTTACCTAGCCAATTTAGGTTTAGGTCACCAAGGATAATTAATTCATTTTGTCCAGCTGTAAAGGTAGAGTACTTCAGCAGTTCCGAGCAGCCTGCTTGACCACCTTTGGGGGGAATGTATGCACAAATAATGTGTAGTTCTTTTGTCCCAAGGAGAAGAAGGGCATGTAGAGATTTGCAGGTGGCAGTAGTAGGGTTTTGCAATAGGGATACATTCAGGTGTTTTTTTAAAGCAGAGCACAACTCTGCCCCCCCCCCTTGCTGGCTTGCCTGTCCCTTCTAATAAGAGAATAATTAGGTAGGTAGCATGAGGAGTCTGGGATTGATGGCTTAAGCCATGTTTCAGATAAACAAAGGATGTCTGGGTCATGAGTAGATATCCAAGCTTCTAGTTCAACAAAATTGTGGATGAGGCTTCTAATATTTAGGTGGACAATGTGAAGGCCTTTTACCTTTGTCCAGTTTGAGATATTTGATTTGTTTGGGGCCAGGGTTTGTTTCAATGTCCCCAGACAGAAGCAGGGCTAGAAGCATGAGATACTATAGTTTTCAAGGAAAAAGCAGGGGTGCTAGGAGTATTTTCTGTCAAGAGCAGTGCTGAGTGTGAGCTGTGGCTAGGTATGTGAGAAATCTAGGAAATAAGGGAGTTGAGTCGCAATGCTTTTGTTGGGAAACAAGCAGGTCTAGTAGGAGAAATCAGTCATTGAATGTAACAGTTTTACATTGCTTGGGGAGCTAGAAGTAGCTGTAAGGAATGCTAGTAGAAAAAGCAGCAGGCTTGGAGAAAGTAGGTTCAGAGTCCTTCCTGCCATAGTTTGCAGGGCAGCCACTTTAAAACAGAGAAGCAAGAGAGATAGGTGACTTGAGATCAGAGCCCAAGAAATGATGTGAGACATGTAACTTTGGAGTGAGAGCAGGGTGCAGAAACGCTCTTAGTGGGCAGGCCCTATAAGGAGCAAATAGAGAAGTGGGCTGTTTGTCATATGATTCCAACAACCTATACAAGTAAGTGCCCACCTTGGGTGGGTGGACGGGGGGGACGGAGGAAGGGAAGCTGGTGCAAAGAGCCGGCAGAAATTAGCTGTAAGCAGCTGCTTTACTCAAGGAGTCTGCAGTGTCTGAGCAGATGTCTTTTGGCTGCTGGTGCAGATGTTCAGCTTGCTGGGGCAGGCGCGGTCGGTCGGCTTGCGGTTGACTTGAAGCTGGCCCTGTAGCAGCCGTGAAGTCCAGGATAGAGCATGGCAGGGAAGCAGCACCCGGCTCCCTAACTGGCAGCATCTGTGGAGGTCCTCTGGGGGGAACCGCAGTGCGGTTCTTGTCGCCACAAGCCCAGGAAGGGCTGTAGTCACCAAGGGGGAAGGGGAGAGCAGTATTTAAGCTTGAGATAGGGACAGCCTTGGGAAAAATAGAACAAAAGAGAGGGGTGTATTAGCAGGAGAGAGGGGGGGGAGAGAGAAGGGTTTAGCCAGGGAGGGGAGCAAGGGAGGAAAGGAGGGAGGGGGGGTGTTCTTTGGCAGATCCAAATTGAGGAAGTGCTTTAGGCATGCTTGCCAGAAGACAGGTAAGGGTGGTAGGGTAGGAAAGTAGTGTGGTCCAGGGCAGTTGAAGCAGAGTAGAGTACGTAGAGAGAGAGAGGTAGAGGCCTGAGTCAGCCGAGCAGGAGAATGAAAGCTGGTTTATTAGAGATTTACAGTTGGAGCAGTATATCAGAAAAAGAGCTATAAGAGCAGCAATTAAATCTAAACACAGTAAATCAAAATGTTTCAGTAAGGAGCTATAATACTGTGGTAGTATTTCAGGTGAGAAACTTGATTAAATATTTAAAGATAAAACAAAAATGCTGGCTTAGCGCCGCAGCCAGATTTCACTGTGGATCCAGCACCAACCAATCAGAGAGGGTCTTCAGAGCCAGCTAGCTAATCAGACTGAAGCTTGAGTGAAACCCACCAATCCGGAGAAAGGTGCCAAGACTCTGGCTTGCGATTTAAAAGCAAAGACTTACGGCTGACAAATATATGAAATTAAGCCTTTTTCTACTAGAGCTGGCTACTGGTATTGGAAAGAAGAGTCTTATGGCTTATAAAAACAACTGTCATGTGGTAAACAGCAATCCAGAAAATTAGCTGTAAGCAGCTGCTTTACTCAAGGGGTCTGTGGTGTCCAAGCAGGCATCTTTTGGCTTGCTGGTGCAGGTGTTCAGCTTGCTGGGGCAGGCGCAGTCGGTCAGCTTGTGGTTGGCTTGAGGCTAGCCTTGTAGTGGCCGTGAAGTCCGGGATGGAGAGCAGCAGGGAAGTGGCACCCAGCTCCTTAACTGGCGGCATTCTTGGAGGTCCTCTGGGGGACCTCTGCTGTTTCTGACAGAAGAAACTTTGGTTTCAGAGCAAGACAGTAGTCTAGAACTACAGATTGTTTACTGATAAATCACTTCTATTGCAACAGGAGTTAGTACCTGTTTGGATTAAGCAAACAGATACTCTAGTTGAAGAAGGGGGTCTCATTTAAGTAAAAAAAAAAGAAGAAAGTCACTGAGGGTTTCTCTGAGGAAGGGAGCTGTATCAGCCTAATTTACATAGTGAGAGCAGAGGGTGAATCTAATTGGGGGTGTGGCTTAGCAGCTTAGCAGTACAAAAGCAGCTGTCTCCAGTTACAGCTTCCTGCTGTTTCTAACAGAAGAAACGTTGGTTTCAGAGCAAGACAGCAGTCTAGAACTACAGATTTTTTACTAATTGCCCTCCTTCCCACCCCTCCACCCTCCCAGCCAAAGCCAGTTCTGGTTTTATAGCCACTGAATTTGACTGACAACAGGAACCTCTTGTTTGGCAGTAGGAAGGGAAGGATCACTGAGAGACATTAGTTTCAGCAACCTTGAAGGAGCCTAAAAAAAATAATTTTATCCCCCCCTGGCTGCTGGAGGTCTGAATCCAAGCACAGACGAAGGAGACCACTGAAGACTACAGGAAGTTCCTGTCCCAGAACAGGAAGGGTGAGAGTTGTAAGGGCACATAGACAGTAGGAAAGCAAGTGTAAAAATACATAGAGGGAGGAGACAGTAAGCATACAAAGCAACAGGAGAGGGGACACAAAATAAATCAAGATGGGAGTGGTGCAGTGCAATGGCTGTGGGCAGCAGTGTTCGGGAGACATTCTGAGGCTGCGATGCTGCTGCTTGCAGGCAACCCTCTGGTCTGAGGAGGAGGTTGCCTGCTCCAGGCTGACCTGGCTAGGATCAGGAAACCCTCCCCACCCAGGGACCACCAGGGCCACCACCGTTACCTCAGAGGTTGCCAAGAAAGAGGAGCGGTTGGACCAAGGTGGGCTCAGAGAGGGAGAGGGTGGTGGAACAGAGGTGCATCCCTCCAGCTGTACCTCTCCACAATTCATATGCTGTTGTGGCAAAGAGTGGTTCCTCTATGGAGGCATCTGCAGTGGAGACCAAGGAGGATGCTGGGAACCTCCACAAAGGAGACCCACAGGAGGGTGGCATGAGACCCCACAGGGGAAGGAAACAACTCCTGGTGGGGGACTCAATCATTAAGGGGGTAGAAGTGGGGGAGGAAGGGAATAGGAAGGTAAGGTGCCTGCCTGGTGCCACGGCTTGGAGGGACAGGAAGCAAATCCTCAGGATCACGGGAGCAGCTGCACGAGGGAGGGAGCTGGATGTCAATGTCCACCTAGGGACCAATGACCTGGCTGTGAATGGGATCAGAGCAGTGCAAGAGGAGTTTGTGGAGTTGGGAAGGGGCCTTAGACAAGTAACATGTACGGTAACCTTCTCGGAGGTGCTGCTTGTCTATGGCAAGGATGATGCTAGGGTATTCCACACCATGGGATTCAATGAATAGTTGAAAAACTGGTGTGGAGCTCAGGGTTTTGGCTTCACTGGGGACTGGGGAGCCACCTGAGGGATGCAGGCTTATACTGGCGCGATGGTCTGCATCTGTCCGGGGAACCAGGATCCTAGGTGACAGGTTTAAATGCTTCATTGGCAAGCATTTAAACCAGACAAGGGGAAGGCACTGAAAAGGAGCAGGGAAATCCCAGCCTCCCCACAAAACACAGTAGTTAGAGCGGTAAACACCAAGGTAGAGAAGTCAGTAGGGAGCAGGACAGGAATAAATGCAGAAAAAGGTGTTAAGGACAGGGATGGGGCTAAAAGGGGTAAGGCCCTAAAAAATAAATGGAAGGTGATGAGTACCAATACCCGCAGTCTGTGCAACAAGCTCCCTGAACTAGTGGCCTTTGTGGAAGAGGGATGCCTGGATATTGTATCAGTCACTGAAACATGGTACACAGAGAACCATGAGTGGGATGTCAACATACCAGGATACACAGTCTGCAGGAGGAACAGGGTGGGTAAAAGAGGAGGAGGAGTAGCTCTCTATATAAGGGAAGGGGTTAAAGCAACAGAACTAAAGAGTAAACAGGAAGTTGATGAGTCACTATGGGTCACCTTGGAGACAGGAAATGGCACCACAATCGCAAGGGGTACAGACCACATCTCAGGGGAGGAAATGGACAAGGAAATGATAGAAGGCATCCTTAAAATGGCAGAAAAAGGGAGATATTGTTGATGGGGACCTGAATATGCCAGATGTTAACTGGAGTACCTTTGCTGCAGCACATCCAAGAACAGGGTCATTCTTGATGCCCTACAGGGGCATGCCTCAGACAACTAGTGCTGGAACCCACTCGGAGGGAGCAATATTAGACCTGGTAATCTCAAATGGGAAGGAGAAAGGATCTCTGATTTAGAAGTGGGTAGCCATCTGGGAACAAGTGACCACCAAACAGTGTGGTTCACAATAAACACAGCCATAAGAGTCAAGCCATACAAAAACAAGAGTATTGGACTTTAGGAAGGCCGACTTTGGCAAAATGACAGAGTGCCTCAGAAAAGCACTAGCAAATGGACAAGAAGGAGGGGTGGAGGAACAATGGGGAATAATCAAAACAGCCATCGCAGAGGCAACAATCCTTTGTGTGAAGCAAATCAATAAAACAAAATGAAGGAAAAACCCACTATGGTTCTCAAGAGGTGGCAGGGACGGTTAAGGAGAAAAGGATAGCGTTCAGGAAATATAAGGAAACACAGAAGGAGCAGGACAGAGAACTTTATCAGTTAAAGCAGAAGGAGGTAGGGAAGGCAGTCAGAATAGCAAAGGCACAAACTGAGGAAAAGATAGCCAACTCAGTTAAGAAGGGGGATAAAACCTTTTATAGGTACATCAGGGAGCGAAGGAAGACCAAGGGAGGGATAGTGAGGCTTAATAAAGGGGAGGGAATGTAGGCAGAGGGTGACAGTGAAAAAGCAGGGATACTGAATGAATACTTCTGCTCAGTATTCACAAGGAAGAGGAGGGGGAGGTACCTAAACCAAACAAGGGAGAAACTCTGAATAGAGGGGTTGATACCAGTCCATTCACAGAAGAAAGGGTTTTGAAAGAACTCTTGAAACTGAGGGTGGACAAAGCAATGGGGCCTGATGGGATTCACCCAAGAATACTAAAAGAACTAAGGGTAGAACTAGTAACACCACTGACTACTCTCTTTAACAAATCATGGGAGGATGGAGTAGTACCTGAGGACTGAGGAGGGCAAATGTGATTCCACTTCACAAAAGTGGGAGCAGGGCAGAGGCAGGAAACTACAGATCAGTTGGTTTGACTTCAGTGGTAGGGAAAATGATGGAATCACTTCAGAAGGAAATAATTGTTGAGTACCTAGAGGCCAGTGGGGCACAGGACCCAAGGCAGCATAGTTTCACAGCAGGAAGGTCATGTCAGATGAACCTAATAGATTTCTTTGCTGGGTGACCAAAGTAGTAGACCAGGGAGGGGCTGTGGATATGGCCTACCTAGATTTTAGCAAGGCATTCGACACAGTCTCACACGAAAGATTAATATACAAGTTAGCCAGCCTTGGAGTGGGTCCCAAGTTGGTAGCCTGGATAAAAAAACTGGCTGGACAACAGGACGTAAAGGGTAATAGTAAACGGAGTCCACAGTGAGGAAAGGAGGGTAACTAGTGGGGTACCACAGGGTTCGGTACTGGGACCGGTCTTCTTTAATATCTTTATAAGTGACATTGGAGAGCACCTGGAAGGAAATGTATGTCTATTTGCAGATGACACAAAGATCTGCAACAGGGTTGATACACAAGGTGGGGTGGAAAGAATGAAAAGGGACTTGGCAAGGGTTGAGGAATAGTCAAAATATGTGGCAGCTCAGATTCAATGCAAAGAAGTGCAGGGTAATGCATCTGGGAAACAAAAACCCAGGGGAAGAGTACACAATGGGGGGTGAGTTAATAACAACAACAAAAATCGAAAGAGACCTAGGAGTAATTATATCCGATGACCTAAAGGTGGGCAAGCAATGTGAGAAGGCAGTAAGGAGGGCTGGGGGGATACTGGGATGCATAGGGAGAGGCATCAACAGAAGAAAACAGGACGTTGTTATCCCTCTCTACAGATAGTCAGTGAGACCCCATCTGGGGTAATGCGTGCAGTTCTGGAGACCTCATCTCTGCAAAGACATAGACAGAGTGGAGGCTGTTCAGAGGAGGGCAACCAAAATGGTGCAAGGTCTGCATCAGAAGACATACGAGGAGAGACTAAAGCAGCTTAATATGTTTACCCTTGAGGAAAGGAGGGAGAGGGGGGACATGATAGAAACTTTCAAGGATCTCAAGCGAATTGACAAGGTACAAGAGGGTAGAATCTTTCAGAAGAAGAGATGTGCAAAACAAGGGGCACAATTTGAAGATAGAGGGGGACAGCTCAGAAGTAATGTTAGAAAGTATTTTTTCACAGAGAGAGTTGTGGATGCATGGAACAGCCTTCCTGAGGAGGTTGTGGAGTCAGGAACAGTGGGAGAATTCAAGAATGCATGGGACAGGCATAAGGCAATTCTAGTGGGGGGCAGGAGGAAGTAAGCTGTTGATTAACTAGAATCTGCAGCTTATCCATCAGGCAGGGAAATGGGCAGACTGGGTGGGCCAAGCGGTCCTTATCTGCCGTCAAATTCTATGTTTCTATGTTTCTACCTTGCACTTCAATAAACAGCATGCACTTTAAAGAACTCTCTAATAATATGCTCATGATCACAGTGGTAAAGAATAATTGTTTAAATGTTCTAGGAAGCAAATCATGATTTAACAGAAGCACATAAAGACTACAAGAAAACTAAAAACATAAAAAATACTTTTTATTTGTTTTGCAGGCTCTTAAACAGATCTGGTGGTATAGCCTAGAGGTTAGAGTAATGAGCTGCAAATGAGCTTGGCACATTTATTTATTTACGAGTTTTACCAGGAAGGCATACTGAGCAGTGATGCTCGATTCCAGATGTGACCTGGGGGTCAAGACCCAATACAGTAGAACAGTACTAGTTACAGAGACAATACAACAGTGAAATGGCTATCTGCCTTACAGACAGTCAGTAGATAGCTACAGACAGGCAGATAGATACTGACAGTGGGATGATTGAATTCATGATACATTTTAGAAGATTCATCTGAGCTCAGGTACACAGTAGTACATTGTTAGCTAAAGCAGGAGCAGCTGAAGGAGAAGTGTGTTCTGAGTAGTCGGTTACGATGGCTGGGATTCAGTGCGTGTCTTATATCAGCTGGCAGGGCGTTCCATATCTGTGGGATTTGGTAATTGAAAGCGACCTGACCTTTGGTTGTGCACATAAAGGGGACATGGAGTAGCCTGGGGTCTGTGCGTCTGAGGGAGTAAGCGGGGGGGGGGTGGTGGTTGGGAGAGGGTAGAGGCCAGGTAGGGGGGTAGGGAGAGGGACCAAAATTTGGCTGTGAACCTAGCACAATGGATTAGTCTACGATCTTGGAGGGACGGCAGGGCTAGGGAGCTATATAAGGTGCAATGGTGGGTGGTTTGTGGGCAGTCGAGGATAAATCGACAAAATGAGTGGAACAGGGTGTCTAAACTGGCCAAGGTGAAGGAGGGAGCGATAGTGTACACTATATCACCGTAGTCGAGCACTGGAAGCATCATCTTTTGGACAATAGCGTTCCTCGTGGGAGAGGGGAGGCAGCTTTTGTTCCTGTGTAGGGTGCCAAGTTTAGGGAGAAGCCTCTTACGTATGGAGTCGATATAAATGGTGAAATCGAGGTGCTGGTCGAGCCAGACGCCTAAGTATCTGAAGCTGGTGCATTGATCCAGAAGGGTCCCATCCAGGGTTTTGAAAGGGGGGCAGGGGGCTTGGTGGGAGAGTCTTTGCTGTGAGCCGAAGGTTAGTGACATGGTTTTTTTAGGGTTTAGGAGTAGCTGGTTTGACCGGAACCATTCCTGGATGGCGTTGAAATCCTCCTGCAGGAGAGTTGCCACACTGCTTGCAGTAGGGCCTGAGGCATACAGTACTGTGTTGTCCGCATACATTTGAATGGAGGAGTGGCGACATGCTGATGGGAGGTCATTTAGGAATATGGAGAAGAGTAGTGGGCCCATGACTGAACCTTGGGGGATGGTGGTAACAGGCAGGGGGTTAGAGGTGTGCTAGGCGACTTTAACAGCTTGGTGCCTGCCCACCAGGTAGTCGTGGAACCATGCGGTGGCTGGGTTGGAGAGCCTGGCTTCAGTTAGTTTGGAGAGGCTCAGGGAGTGGGAGATGGTATCGAAAGCCTTGGCTTGGTCAATAAAGATGGCAGAGGTGATGTGTCCATTGTCCATTCCAGTGAGTATGTCGCCAGTGACTCATAGAAGGGAGGTGATAGTTGAGTGAGACTTGCGAAAGCCCGATTAGAAAGGAGTGAAGAATGAGGAGGCATCCAGTTGGGATGAGAGTTGGGTGAGGACAAAACATTCCTGTCATTTGGCCAGAATTGGGAGTAGGGAGATGGGGCGATAGTTGCCTGGGGAGGAAGGGTCTCCCCCTTTAGGTAGGGGTATGACGGTGGCCTTTTTCCATTCTGCGGGTAACTTGCCCAGCATGAAGGAGAGGTTGAAAAGTGCAGCAAGAGGGGTGGCAGTGGCTGAGGCAGACAAGTATAACATCTTGGCATCCAGGGACGTAGGGCATTTGCCTTTGTTGGGGTTCAGGGCGTGTAGGGATTTGAGGAATTCGACTTGGGATACAGGGAGGAAGGAGAACTGTAGGACTGGTGGGAGTGCACTGGTTTAGTGGGGGGACTGGGGAGGGCGGACGCTGGAGGGTCAATAGGAGCAAGTCAGTACAGCTGGAGAAGTAGGTATTGAAGGCCTCGGCTACCCCGCAGGGATCGGTGATGAGGGTGCCCTGAACTGATAGTGTCGGGCGTGGTGGTTGGGTGGGTGGGGGAGAACAGGGATTTGAGCGATTTCCAGAAGTTTGCTGGGTGGTTTATGTTTGCGCTAAAGGCTGATAGAAAATAATTATTTTTTGCCTGGCGGATGATGTTTGTGCAGGAGTTGCGGAGGGCTCTGTAGGTATGGAGGGAAGCCTGGGTGCCCAGTTTCTTGTGGGCTTTCCATGCGTGGTCCCTGGAGTGACATTTCCTGATTATATCAGCTGTGATCCAAGGAAGGTGGGCGCCTCTGACTCTTTTTGTGCGCAGGGGGGCATGTTTGTCCCAGACTTTAAGAAATTTGGCCTTGAACGCATCGAGTGCGACTTCAATAGATGTAGCCACAGAGATAAAGGACGAGTCTACATGTCCTAGGTCCAACAGGAGCGATGCTAGGTCCAGGGAATTATATGACCTGGTGCACAGCATCTTGGGGGGGGGAGCAGTGGGCCTGTGCACTTTCCTGATCAGGAAAATCATGTGGTGGTCGCTTAGGGAGTCAGGGAGCAGGCCTGCACGTATGACCCTATGTGGGTGGGAGGAGAGAGCCCAGTCCAGCAGTGAGTGGTTTTGCAACTTGTGGTTGAGCCTGGTGGGGTCTGCAATCAGTTGAGTGAGGTTCAGGGCCTTGATCTTAGTCTTAAAGCAGAGCTTTATCATTGGCTAGCCAGTTGTGGTTATAGTCACCGATGGCGTGAAGCTTGCCACCTACAGCTATGGACTGTAGGGTGACCAGGTGGGTAATGATGTCCATTGGGGGTGTACTGGGGGGCAGTAGGTGCCTGCGACGAACACTGGGGTGGAGCATGGGAGTGAGAGTTTGATTAGGAGGGAGTCAATGTGGGCTGGGAGTGAAGGAATTTTCACTATTGTGAACTGCAGACTATTGGCGATGTACATGGCAGTTCCTCCACTTCTCTTTTTCCCTAGTCGGTCATGTCTGATGATTGTGTAACCTGGTATGGATACTTCAGCATCGGTATGCTGGGGTTTTAGCCAGGTTTCGGAAATGATCAGGATGTCAGAGCACTGGGTTAGGGCAATTGGTTGCAGCAGAGAGATTTTAGATAGTAAGCTGCAGGTGTTGAGGTGCAGGAGCCTGAGTCCTTTGGGGAAAGAGAATGGGGTGTGGGCGTTTGTGGTGTTGGGACCAGGGTTTGCCTCTATGGCCCTGGACAGGAGCAGTAGCAGAGAGATGAGTTGTTTGGTTTTTAGCCAGAGGTATTTTGGGCAGGTGGTAGGAGTGTGAACTGTGGTAGTAAATGGTGGGCAGCATCGGGCTGGGGGTGTGGAGAACAGAAAGCCCTGGGAGAAAGGAAGGTGGCAGGATGGTGGTGCTAATGTGCCTGGGCATGGGCATGTAGGAGGTGAGAGGCAGCATAGTAGGGCTGGAGGGTAAGATAGGGGGGCAGCTGCGGGGGTGGTTCTCTGATTGGGAGGTCAGCTGGGGGCAGGGATGACAGAGTGGCCAGTGAGAGGAGAAGCAGGGGTGGAAAGGGCAGCATCTTGGTCAGAGGGAAAGTGGAAGTGCAATGTCCTGGTGGAGCGACCTCTGGTAGTAGCAGCTGATAAGCTGCAAATGGGAGAGTAGGCTGATAGGTTTTTGAGATCACGTGGGACAGCCTATAAAGCCAGGAGCTCACCAAGGGTGGTGGTGGGGGTGGCAGGGCCAGAAGCACAGAGAAGCTTAGAAGTCCCTGTGGCAGGCAGAAGCCCTTGCAGTTCCTATTGTTCTGAATTTGGATCAGAAAAGGTGCCAAAACCGTGCTCTGGTTTCTCGGTGGGTGGTCGTACCTGGGAGCTTTGGGGGGTGGGGGTCCTCATGTCAGTTGCTGGCTGGGGAGGACTGGGCTTCTGGACTGGGAGCCCTCTCGACCCGTTTCCCGTACTGTGGAGAGAAGGAGAAGATTTTATGGAGTATCACAGTGGGAGGAGCAACCTTGAGCACCAGGTAAATTTTAATCAAGCTATTTGAGTGACACAGCAGCTTAGGTCAGTTTTAACAAGCTATTTGAGTGACACAACAGCTGCAAACTTGGGGGGATTTGTATTTCAGCGAATGCAGTTTGCAGCGCCGAGTTCAGTTCGGGGACCCAGACTCTGCTGGAAATGCTGTGGGGAGCTGGGGGTACTGCTAACAGCTCGTTTGACTCAGCAGTGCATTCCTGAGCTGGGGGAGAATTAATTAAATTACTTAAAGCACATTGCAGAACATATTTGTTAACAACTCTACAGAATACAGTGTGCTCTAGGCATACAGGTAAAATCAGCACTATTAAAGTTGGGCAAAGCTACTTGAAGTCACGGGGGAGAACCTAAGCGCAGGTACATACAGATTACATCACAGAATCTTTAAAGTGCCCTGGGAAAACACTGAAATTGTGCTGCGTGTTGCTAATTCTTTAAAGTACCCCTGAGAATATAGCAAACTCTAGGGCAGTACACGATTTACTATAATAAAAAAACAATCAGTAGCCGTCTGCCGACAGAGAAGCACAGAGAAGCTTAGAAGTCCCTGTGGCAGGCAGAAGCCCTTGCAGTTCCTATTGTTCCAAATTCAGATCAGAAAAGGCGCCAAAACCACACTGTGGTTTCTCGGTGGGTGGTCGTACCTGGGAGCCTGGGGGTGGGGTCCTGTGTCGGTTGCTGGCTGGGGAGGGCTGGGCTTCTGGACTGGGAGCCCTCTCGACCTGCTTCCATACTGGGAGCTTCTGGGGCGGGGTCCTCGTGGTCGCTGCTGGCTGGGCTTCTGGACTGGGAGCCCCTCTCGACTGTTTCCTGCATCGGGAGCTTCGGGGTGGGGGTCCTCATGTCAGTTGCTGGCTGGGGAGGGCTGGGCTTCGGACTGGGAGCCCTCTCACCTGCTTCCTGTACTGGGAGCTTCAGGGGGTGGGGGTCCTCATGTCGGTTGCTGGCTGGGGAGGGCTGGGCTTCTGGACTGGGATCAGACTTGGGTTTGATTCCCACAACCTCCGCATGCATACTGTGAGACTTTGATCAAGTCACTTAACCTCCCTAGTGCTTCCGGTTCATCCTTGAAAACAGGTACTTGTGCCTAATGGGCCTTACCCAGTTACCAAGAATAAAAACAAAATAAATAAAACGCTTTACCCTGTTCCCAGATTTTCTAGATCTGTAGCACCCCATTGGAAATATTCCAGTGGAACTGTACATTTGTCAGGCCATCAATGGATCTCTATTTTTTTCAGCTTTACTACAGAGAAAATAATGACCTAAACTCTGAGCCACAAAAATCTTTGTATCTGGACATGGAGTCAGAACATTCTTACAGTACCTTTGTCAGAGCTGGCACTAACTGTGCCGTGCTGCATTTCATTTCATGCAAACAGTGACTCTGTTGTCTTCCTCCCTCTGTTAAAGTTTTATAGGAATTAATAAGTGATGAAAGTGACAAAATGTTGCGGTTCACGCTAGTTAATTTCTTTCATCATTCAAAAATATAACTTTAAAATAAGTAAGTACTTACTACTTTGTTTGTATAAAAATGTTAAAATATAGATAGTATGGTTATTACATTAGTCATGACTTTTCATGAGTATTACTGTGATCCATGCCTTTTGACATTTTGACCTTGATTATGCTATGGACCAACTTTCTTTTAACCCACACCATTTCTCTGTTTATACTGGGCTTGCATCACCAACTGGGATGGAACCACAGCAGTCCAACTGCTGTTGCCATGCCCACATGTTTCCTGAATATGCTTTTTAAGCAATTGATTGTTTTTTTTTTATTCTTTATAAGGTTTTTATTAAAGTTTTTAAATATTCCAACAGATACAGTAAAAGATCATTAAATGATACTATACATAGTAGCTCATCTGCTAACAGTTAAAAACAATTTGAATATAACAGAATCATTATGTCATCAAACAATATAATAAGTAATGTATAAAATCGTATATATATAACCAGTTGAAAATGACAGTTTGTACAGAACAACTTTCATATTCATGTTGTAGTTAGTTCATTAAAAATGGGTCCCAAATTTGTTTGTACTGAGAGTCTTTCCCTGAGGCACCAAAACTGATTTTTCATTCATGGCTAACCTTCCCTCATATGCTATCCAGTCATTGAACGTGGGCACAGCTATAGATAACCATTTATATAATATTAAGCTTTTTTAAGCTAAGTACTGCTGACAAGATGCATAATTTCTTAGAGTATGACAAATTAGACAAATTTGTGTAACCCCAGCGCTGTGGTCTAACTGAGGGACACTACTGTACCTGTGCCCTTCAGTGAGAGTCAAGGTTGAGGGGCCTGGGCTCTGTACGGTGTGGTCTGGGAGCTTGTTTCCAAAAGATTTCATAAATAACGTGGTGCCTCTACCCAGGGTATTTTTGTGGGCCAGAATGGTAAATTGGGTACAACCCCCTGGGATGCTGTACCTACTCCCCTCCCTTCCCAAACAACACCCTACACACAGAATTCACTTTACCCAAGAGAAGAGTACACAATGGGAGGGAGTTAATAACAACAACAAAAATTGAAAGAGACCTAGGAGTAATTATATCAGATGACCTAAAGGTGGGCAAGCGATGTGAGAAGGCAGTAAGGAGGGCTGGGGGGATACTGGGATGCATAGGGAGAGGCATCAATGGAAGAAAACAGGAAGTTGTTATCCCTCTCTACAGACAGTTAGTGAGACCCCATCTGGACTACTGCATGCAATTCTGGCAACCCCATCTCCACAAAGACAAAGACAGATTGGAGGCTGCTCAGAGGAGGGCAACCAAAATGGTGCAAGGTCTGCACCAGAAGACATACGAGGAGAGACTAAAGCAGCTTAGTATGTATACCCTTGAGGAAAGGAGGGAGAGGGGGGACATGATAAAAACTTTCAAGAATCTCAAGGGAATTAACAAGGTACAAGAGGGTAGTATCTTTCAGAAGAAGAGATGTGGAAGAACAAGGGGGCACAATTTGAAGATAGAGGGAGAGACGGCTCAGAAGTAATGTTAGAAAGTATTTTTTCACAGAGAGAGTTATGGACGCATGGAACAGCCTTCCTGACGAGGTTGTGGAGTCAGGAACAGTGGGAGAATTCAAGAATGCATGGGACAGACATAAGGCAATTCTAGTGGGGGGCAGGAGGGAGGAAGTAAGCTGTTGATTAACTGGAATCTGCAGCTTATCCATCAGGTAGGGATATGGGCAGACTGGGTGGGCCAAGCGGTCCTTATCTGCCATCAAATTCTATGTTTCTGTGAACCGCAGCGTGGTTCTTGTTGCCACAAGCCCAGGAAGGGCTGTAGTCACTCAAGAGGTCTGTGGTGTCTGAGTGGGCATCTTTCGGCTTGCTGGTGCAGGCGTTCAGCTTGCTGGGGCAGGTACGGTCGGTCGGCTTGCAGTCAGCTTGAAGCTGGCCCCGTAGCTGCCTTGAAGTCCGGCATAGAGAGTGGCAGGGAAGCGGCATCTGGTTCTCTAACTGGTGGCATCTGTGGAGGTCCTCTGGAGGTAACCACAGCACGGTTCTTGTTGCCACAAGCCCAGGAAGGGCTATAGTCACCCAAGGGGTCTGCAGTGTCTGAGCAGGCATCTTTCAATCAATCAATCAATCAATCAATCAAATCTTTATTTAGTCAGGCGAACATCATTGAGCGAAGCTCATTTACAAGATGGACCTGAGTGGTCATATAAATAAGAGTACAAGTATTTTTACATAGACAAGAATAACATAAGCAATCGTACAATAACATAAAAAGATAATATACAACAATTTACATATATACAAGGCCCAGTAAAACCATTTAACCTGTAAGAAAATGAGACAATGGGTATAGCAGGCAAAATATACAATTTGTAGGGCCTAGATGGTTTTATGAGAGTATAACAGGTGATTGGAAAATAAAAGTAGAATTAACATAATGGAACATGGAAAAGGGGGTGGAGGGTAGGTAGGGTAGGGATTAGGCCTTATAAAATCAATTGCAGTGTTCTGGAAATAGGATGGAGAATAATCTTTTGAAGGATGTTAAAGGTAAGAGGCTATTTAGCTTCATGGATTTTGGATTGAGTTCAAGTAACTGCTAAAGTGTAGCTGATAGCGGCCCTCCCAAACCGGTGCAGGCATTGGGGACTTTTAGAATGATAAGTTTACTGATCCTTAAGGTATATGGCCTAGAAGTAATTTGGGTAAAACAGTCTGTGATATAGGCGGTAGTTTGCCTGATAAAGCTTTGAATATCCAGATTGCAGCATTCCTATTTCTTCTGTGCTGTAGGATGTCCAGTTGACTGCCATATAAAGAGAGCAATGATGGGTGCTGGAGAAGGTCAGTAATAAATCTGATGGACCTATGATACAGGGTGTCCAGCTTATTTAAGAGGTGGAGTGAACAATGGCCATAGAGAAAGTCAGCATAATCAATGAGGATAGGAATGATGCCTGGATTAACCTTTTTTTGGAGTCTCTGTTAAGGTAGTGTTTTATTCTAAAAAATAGACCAAGCCTTTGTCTCAGCTTTTTTAGTAGCTCTTCAATATGGACAGTATAGTCAAGCCTGTTATCACTCCATACTCCAAGGTATTTGAAGTTATCAACAAATTCCAGCTTCTCTCCAAGTAGGGTGGATAATTGTAGGGTGGTGGGTGATGGGGTAGTGGCAGAGCAACTCTTTGTGGCAAGGAACATAGCTTTTGTTTTTTTGGCATTTAGAAGTAGTTTTTTATCCAGTAGATTATGTTGCAGGATGGAGAATTTGGATTGCAACAGTTCACAGGCTTTTGATGGTGAGGGATTGCTGACATATAATACAGTATCATCAGCAAACAGATGAATGTTAGATTGAGTGAGATTGGCATCTATATTATTAATATAAATGGCAAAGAGGATAGGGCCAAGAATAGAGCCTTGCGGAACAGCTCTTAGCAGTGGTTTTAAGGTGGATAGGTAATTTTCATTTTTTACCAGTTGTGACCTATCTGTTAGGTAGCCCTTAAACCAGTTGGAGAGAGAGAATCCAGTCCTAGTGAGCTAAGGGAGGTGATTAATGATTCATGATCCACTGTGTCAAATGCTTTACTCAAATCCAGGAACACAGCACATGTACTGTCCTTCTTATCCAAGGCAGTCTGCCAATCGTTGGTTACTTTGGCTAGGGCAGAAATGGTGCTATGCCTTGATCTAAATCCCGATTGTGCTGAATTTAGAAGGTTATTGTTATCCAGATAGTCCCTTAATTGTGAGTTTACTAATTTTTCGAGCATCTTGGATAGTACTGATAGGATGGAGATGGGCCTGTAATTGTTGAGGTCCATGGGATCACCAGATTTAAGTAGTGGAACTACTTGAGTTTTTCAAGTGGAGGAATGGATCCAGTAGTTAGGGAAAGATTGAAGAGATGAGTGAGGGGGGCAGATAAGACGTGTGATGCAATTTTAAGGAAGTAGGGATCCAGGGAGTCTGTACCTGCACTCTTAGAAGTATCTAAATTAGAAAGGAGATCTTCCACTTCTTTCAAGGATATTGGGGTGAAGGAAAAAGTTGAAGTAGCCTTTTGCCCCACAGTGGATTGCAGGTTCAAGGAAGATCTCAGGAGATTTGCAGGTGATGAGTCAAATGCTAGGCCAGCTGTGGTGAAGTGGTCATTGAAGGTATTTAGGATTTCTTGTTTGCCCGTAATTTCTGTATCATTTAGTAGCAGTTTGGAGGTTAAGGCAGGAGTAGAGTTTTGGCCCAGAATCCTTTTATGGTACCCCAGAGTCTGGTTGGGTTATTGTAGGAGGCATCCAATTCAGCTCTGTAAAAGGCAGCTTTGGCAGTTCTTATTTGTTTTGTACATGAATTCCTTGCTTTTCTGAAATTTAGCCAGTCTCTGGTATCCTTTGTTTTCTTGCCTTTTCCACAGTTTGTCTCTGGTTAACAAGGCTGCTTTAAGATCAGTGGTGAACCAAGGGCAGGATCTTGCTTTAGTTCTGATACTGGTGATTGGTGCATGAATATTGAGAGCATTAGTGATAATGTCTTTTAAGGTCTGGAGAGCTGTTTCAACTGAGGTTGAAAGGTAGAGTTCTTGCCAATATATTGTATTACTCAGATCATGGAGGTAACCTGAAGTGTTGAAATTCTTTTTTGACCTTTTGAGGACAAATTCTGCAGGATTGGGTGGTTTGAATGTAGATCTTATGCCAGCTATAGGACAATGATCACTTACATCACTCGGTAATACTCCTGCATGCGAATATAAGTGAGGCTTGTTTACCAACATAATATCCAGGAGAGAACTGTTGCTAGAGTTTTTAGGTTAACCCTGGTTGGGTCTTTAATTAGCTGTGTAACCATAGGTGTCACAAAAGGTTATCAATGGTGCAGATACATTAGATAGCCAGTTTAAATTCAAATCACCAAGGATGATGGTATCTTCAGGGCCTAGATTGAGTATTGACCCTAGGTAAGATAGTAGTTTAAGGCCTGCAGAGGGGGGCCTATAGCAGCCAATCAATTTAAATGAAGACAAGTTAGGAAGGGATATTTTGATTGACAAACATTCAAATTCCTTTGGTTCGGATGTGTTGATGAGGCAGGTTGCAGAGATGGTGTCCTTAATGTATATGGCCACCCACCACCCCTGGAGAGGCGATCTGCTCTGAAGAGCTGATAGTTGGAAGGTTTACAACACTGTCTTTGTTGTAGGTCTGAGCCAAGATTCAGAGATGACCAGGAAATCAGGTAGAGTATGTGCCACCCAAGCCTGTATTAAGGTGAACTTTTTAGAGGCTGCAGGCATTGAAATGTAGGAAGCTTAGGCCATTTATGGAGGATAGATCAGCAGGGAAAATAAACTTTCAATGGGGCCAGGGTTTATTTCAATAGTACCAATGCAGATCAGAAGGTAGAAGATTAATTTGAGGAGGGCACCAAGGGACAGGGATAGTGAGTGGTCAGGCGTTTCCTCTTAATCCTGGGTGCCCGCTGTGTAATAGGAGAAGGTCCTGTTATATAGGTATGAATTTTATCATAACATAATAATCTGATGGACAGGCATAGTGGGTTAATATAAAGCCAGGATACATGTAAGGTGCTAGGGGAGTGTTGAATTGTTAGAGAGGCTTTATGTGGGATGCCCCAGGGGTTGCAGTGTAAAAGTGGTTCGAAGTGAATAAGGAATAGATAGTTGTACGTTGTGGATAGCAGGGGAGGGCAGATCATATTATCTTTCGGCTCACTGGTGCAGGCATTCGGCTTGCTGGGGCAGGCACGGTTGGTTGGCTTGTGGTCAGCTTGAAGCTGGCCCTATAGCAGCCATGAAGTCTGGGATGGAGAGTGGCAGGGAAGCAGCACCTGGCTCCCTAACTGGTGGTGTCTGTGGAGGACCTCTGGGGGGAACCACAGCATGATTCTTGTCCCCACAAGCCCAGGAAGGGAAAACTGCTACATAGATGAAGCTCAGGAAAATTACAGACATGGTAGCCTTCTCAGAATTGCTGCTGTTGGTTAACTAGGATCTGCAGCTTATCAAATAGATAGGGGAAATGGGCAGACTGAGTGGGCCAAGTGGTCCTTATCTGCCGTCAAAGTCTATGTTTCTATGTTTCTAAGCAGATAAGGTCAGAAAAGACAATATCTGGGAATTTAAAGCATGGGTAAAGGAATGAAGTGAAGAGCAGGGGTTCGGGTGTGTGGAGGACTGGGTAACCCTCTGGGAAGGTAATGGTTTGCTTGTGAAGGATAGGCTATATCTGAGCAGAGGGGGAACCAGTGCACTAGGTAAGAACTTAGATGAGCTCATTACTTGCCATTTAAACTAGGCAAGGGGGAGAGCTGCACTGGGGCACAAGATCTTGAGCAGTATCAAGGATGCCCACTCACCCGTAAAATCTTTAAGATATGTCATGCTATATAGCTCAAAACCAAAAGTGGCATATTATACACAATAATCAAGTTCCCAGTTCGTGGCCTTGAACCCCTGCCCACTTCTTCAAGACTATAATATGCCTGAAAATTTTGAACAAAAAAAATATTTAAATTATTTCTATTTGACTTGCATCAGCTCTCTAAAATGTACTGTTTTTCTAATTAATTTACACTGTGTAACACTGGTATCTGTGCCAGTAAATTAATGCATTATCACTTCCTTTAAAAAGACATTTATATACCAACATACTGTTTGTATTAAAGCCCACACCAATCATGCAAGTTGTCCATTAGCCACCAATAGCAAACACACATTAGGTGCACCTTGTGTGTTTTTAAACATGATGCGTACATACACACTGACCCTTCTAGTTATTGTTTCTAGTCCCATTTAGTGTGTAATCACTGAAAAGCATATTTATGCCATTTTTTACTGTTCCAGCTCCTGTCTATAACTAAAACATGGACAGCACAGTACCAGGCCATGGATCTAAAAATTGCTAGCCATGTCATCTTCAGAAGGGATAAGGGTAAGGGTAGAGGCAAGATCAGTTTTAAACCTAATGTTACCCCAAGCAAAAATATTTGTGATGCTCTCTTCACCATTTACATGGCCATCTCCCCTCCCTTCTGCCCCAACCTACATCAAAACATAGCAAACATGTTATGAATACAAGGGTGACAATAACAATTTTAATTTTTATATTGACAGTGTTTGCATTTCAAGTTGATCTCTGCTTATATCTTCAGCTTTATGTGCCCTTCATTTCTTGGCATCCCAAGGAGCCACTTGGTTCGCTTGTGCCTAACACTGCCTCTGGGTAGAGGAGGGGGAAAGGCCCTGTATGAAAGGGGAGGAATTAAGGTGACTGAAGACAGGGCCCTAAGGGAGGCAACTGAAACCAAATCAGTGTGGGAATATATATTGTCAAAGTAAATTAAATAACTGCAGCCAGTTTGTAGACAGCTGCAAGAAGTGTTTATTGGCAGGATGTGAATTTTACATCTGTGTTTTCTGTTTGTATTTTTTCTGCAGCAAACCTGTCCAATTTGATTTTAAAAATTGATAAAATGAACAGTGTTGTACTCTTCTGCATGCATTTTCAGTTTTTCATGGTGTGCATTTATTATCCATATAGATTGATGGCTTGTATCGTATAGTATTGAACTTCAAGGTCATATTGCCTAGTGGTTAAGGGCATTGAGCTGGAGACCTGGGTTTGGATCCCATCAGCCCCCACTTGCATACTGTGTGACCCTAAGCAAGTCACTTAACTTCCCTGTGCCCCCAGGTTACATCTGAACAATCTCCGGCTTAGTGTGCCTTTCCTGGTTAAACAGTTTCCCCTTTCCCTGTGCTTCAGAAGTTGCAATACATTTCTGTTGACTGATTGATAGAAGATAATTTTTGATTAGTGTGTGGTCACTGCCATATGGCAGGAGGGACAGACAAGATAGACCCTAAATCCTTTACACCATCACAGTGCTATGCTACTACATAACAATCCCCTCTCTATGGCTTTTAACCAGTGCATATTTCTGTCCTAGCACTGTCTGCAGGGGAGCCTTTTTTTGTTTAATCTGTCAACTCACGTTGTTGCAAGCCGTCATTGCACAGTTGGCCCTCGCAACAAAGAAACGGTATGTTCCCTTTGATGAAGTAAGTATTATCAAGGGTGAAGGCAAGTATTATAGCACTGCCCATCTTGTTTTTCCCTAATTGACTGAAATTGGCACACAGAGTTCAAAAAGAGTACATTTCAGATGCTAGTAGCTGTTGTACAAAAAAAACCCACCTCAGGTTCTTAATGGACTGGAAACAAGTAAGTCTAATTCAAATTGAATTCCTGTGCTCATCATATTCATTACAAACAGGATGCTCATTTTCAATGAGGTCCTGGGGCCAAGGACAGGTTACTTATAAAATTACAGAATAAGGCAATTAACATGAGATGAATATAGCGTATATAGTGGCACAATATAAATGAAACCTCATTCTACAAACAGTAAGATCTAGGTCTAAGGCTAGGCTCATAAAACAATGATTTCAAACAGCAGTGTTAAGAATGATAATTTTTTTACCTATTTAGTCTTTTTTAGATTGTCCTATATCTCCTGTCTTGTAAGGTACTCCTTTTTCCCATACTAAGTCTGCTTTACCACTTTTTGTTTACATTTGAAATAATATGAAGAGTGTTCTTTTTAATATGGTTTTCCTTAGGTTTTCATCAGTATTCTCAGCTGTTTTTGAAAACACCCATTGCTTAACATTGCTGTTCTTGTGACTAAAATTAAGTAGCATGGAGCAGACATTGCTCCCTAAGTTTATTGGTCAAATGAGTGTTCAAAGACACCCAACAGTAATGACCAAAGTGTGCTATAGTGTATGGGAGAGGGCTATTAATGATGGAATTCAATGAATTCTTATCATTGTTGTACCATCGTTATGACGTCATGAGGTTGTTGTACCCTCCTGAGTACGTCGCCATGATGGCACTGTACAACTTCGAATGTCTTTGCACATGCGTGTCCCGCAAATGTCTGCACTTTGAGAAACAGCGTGGCAGTGAGAGCTGATCCCAAAAGAGAGAGGTGTAGAACAAAAACAGGAAAGTAAGGACACACTCCGTTTAACTGTTGCCCATACACTATAAAAGACAGTAGATGGGGAACAGTAAACAACATCGCTCTATTCACTTCTAAAAGTTTCATTAGAATGGTAAACCTCTTGAGCTTCACCCTCAAGGTTTACTTGGTTGTCATGACAACCTCTCGAAGTGAACACAGCGTTGTTGTTCAGTGTTGACCATCCATTATCCTCTATGTTAACCATATTACTCTTAATTATTTCAATGCAGAAAAAAAGTGCTGAAGCAAGCTCAAAATAGGGAATAAAATGTATCTTATAAGACAGGTGATATGGGGCAATCTAAAATAGAATAAATTAAACCACCAATGATATTGAGATGCATCAGACTGCTCTCAGCAGAAGCAGGACACCAGTGGAAACATGATGAGGAATCACAGCTACACTATCTTGTGTAAATAAACTACTTGAAAGCTGGGAGCAGATATCTTTGAAGTCTTTTCCTACTAAAATTGATAAATCAGAGTGAGGAGATACTGTAAGTTGCAGAAAGATAGAAACATAGAATTTGCCATCAGATAAAGACAGCTTGGCCTACCCAGACTGCCCATATTTCCCTGCCTATAGTATCATCACAGATCCTACTTGATCTCCAGCCCATTCAATCCCTTCCCTTCCCTTCCCTTCCCTTCCCTTTCCCTAAGATTCCCTTTTTACTATTCCATACACTCTTGAACCCCACCACTGT
Source organism: Neoceratodus forsteri (assembly GCA_016271365.2). Taxonomy (NCBI): domain Eukaryota; kingdom Metazoa; phylum Chordata; order Ceratodontiformes; family Ceratodontidae; genus Neoceratodus; species Neoceratodus forsteri. The sequence goes on along the minus strand of CM028137.1, from coordinate 722,662,439 downwards.
TTTTGGCCCCCACCAAAACTTCTGGAAGATTGTTCCAGGAATCCCTCACTCTTTCTGTGAAGAAGTACGTGTACTTCTTCACAGCTATCCTGAATCTAGCCCCCTCTAGCTTCTTATCATGCCCTCTAATCCATGAGCACCTTTTTTTCTGAAAGATCCTTCCCTCCTTTACATTGTTTACCCCATGAGGTATTTATAGATCTCTGTCATATCCCCATCTCTCTCTTCTCTTCCAGGGTGTACTATTTAGGTCCTTTAATCTCTCCTTATATGGCTTCTGATGCAGACCATTTTAATTGCCCTCCTCTGGACCACTTCCACTCTATTTATATCCCTTCTGAGATGTGGTCTCCAGAACTGGATACAGTACTCTAGGTGGGGTCTTACCAGTGATCTAGACTATACAGAGGGAACACCACTTCCCTCTTTCTGCTGGGATGGGGAGGCAGTATAGTGTAGTGGTTAAGAGCACTGAGCTGCAAACTTGGAGAATTGGGTTTGAATCCCATAGCCACCAATTGCACACTGTGTGACCATGAGCAAGTCAGTTTCCTGTGCTCCCAGGATGCACCAGGAAACAAGTCTTGGCTTAATGTGTCTTTTCTGACCAAAAATTGTAGAATAAATAAATAACTAAAGAAAATACCTATCCCTATGCACCCCAGCATCCTACTCACCCTTCCAACTGCCTTGTCGCACTGCTTGTCCACCTTTAAGTCATCTGATATGATCACACCCTGGTCTCTTTCCTGCTTGGCAGTTGTCAGTACTCCCCCCAATTTGTACTGTGTCTCTGGGTTTCTGTGCCCCAAGTGCATTATTTTGCATTTTCTCACACTTAAAGCAAGCTACCATACCATTGACCACTCCTTGAGTTTTCTCAGGTTGCTGCTCATCCTTTCCACACACCCCCTGGAGTGTCCACCCTATTGCAGAGTTTGGTTTCATCCATGTAATATTCTGGTGCCCTAGACAGACAGACTCAGACACAGCACATCAATTCAGTGGCCATCTTTATTCCTACTCAGGAGATACTGGTCATACACTGCTGGACACAGACAAAGGAATGCCCACTGGGCATAACAGGAACTATACATAGACAGGACTACAAATATCTATATGCATGAACTACAACCCTAATGGTGTTCTCTGTGCTTTATACTACCATATACATAGACACGTATATGTATACACTATACTCTTCCCCCTTAGACAGAAACTAGTCTAAAACGCTTCAGCAATAACTTTCCTAACTTCCAGGCCAAAGTAGACTATTTGGTACCCAGAAACAAGTTTAGGGGTTTACTCTTCCCCTTGGGTAGAACTTGTCACTAACAGTACAGATAAGAGTCCAGTTGCACAGAGGTATAGGTTCAGTATATGACTTAGGTCAAGTCTTTGTGGTGGACTTCTGCGTCTCATGGGATATCTGTGAGCTGGAACAATGTCTACTGGTGAAACAGGCAATTCGTTATTAGGTGGCACCGGCCCTGATGGACCTTTACATGCAGGAGCAAAGTCCTCTGTGTCATTGTCCTCATCTGGAGTGATGTCTTTTGCTTCATGTGCTGGAACCTCAGAATGCAGCAGGTGATCCACAAGTATCAGATAGTACTACTGTCTGAGCACAACCTGGGTACCTATCGTGATGGTACCCATACTGAGCTGCCTCCTCAAGTTAGTCCTTCTGTTCCATATTGTATTAGCCATCCTCTGCACATCTCTGTCAGGGTATTGCTTCACCTAGCATTAGGGCAGTACACCCTTAAGGGTGGTGATAGGCTTACTCAACATATTAAGAATCATAAGCATACCATGGCCAAGCTCCTCTAACTACCGTTTGATGCCTTAACGAAGTGGCTACTTCTATTACTGATATGCTTAGGTAACATCAGATTAAACCCTGGTCCCATCTCTCCCCTCTATTCTCTGTCAGATATGGCCACTCTTAAAGGAATGAGTTTCTGGCATGTCTATGTTTGCAGCCTCCTAAAAAAGTTCACTATGATACAGGCGTGGATCAGCCATAGTCAACCTAATGTTGTGGTAATATCTGAATCCTGGCTCAGGCCAGCCTCCCAGGATAGTGAGATTAGCATCCCCTCCTACCAGCTATTCAGAACTGATAGACCTACTAGGGGAGGTGGAGTGGCAATATATGGCAAGGAAAGGTTCACAACGTCCTGCATGGATTCAACCTCTGTTAAAAATGAGTTTGAATGTCTGACACTTAATATTGAATTATCCACTTCTCTGGCCATTAGAGTGATTGGTTGTTATAGATCCCCATCCAGGGGAACACTACTCCTATCACACCTTGGTAATGTCATTGAGAAAGAGAATCTTGAAACAATTATACTTGGGGGACTGTAATTTTGACTGGCTCTCCAAGGCTGCTTCACCCCTAAACACCTTTTGTGATGCTCATGGGTTAGTACAGCTAATTCAAGAACCTATACATCCTAATAAAAAGAACCCTTGTAATAGCTCATTATTGGATGTTATATTAGTTGATAAGCCACACCTTTTCACGCATGCTGGAACCTTCTTCACCGATGTCAGTGACCATTGTTTTATTGCTGCAGTTAGGTCACTACATCACACAGGCCCTTCAACTGAATTCATCACTAAAAGGACATGGCACAACCTCGATATGGCCGCCTAGTCATATGAACTGGGACATTCGCCATGCTGGCAAGACCTCTACCTAGCCACCACGGTCAACATGGCGTACCATATCTTTAATGAAATTCTAGTAGGAGCCCTAGATGCACATGCCCAGACAGTAAAAATTCAAGTAAAAAACAAAACTTGTTGCTGGTTCACACCTGAACTGAAAACCGCCCTGTTAGGCAGGGACAGGCTGTGGTAAAAGGTGTGGCAGACGAAGCTGGACTCAGACTGGTGCCAATTAAGGAAGGCACGTAATGCATGTACAGAAATGATCAGAGACGCCAAGGCACCATTCTATCTTAGGGAGTTGGACTCTGCTGAAAAGTGCTCCTCTAAATTCTGGAGGACAATCAAGGATATGTCCAGTCATACCCCTGGTAACTCCTTGCCACCAAAAATCACATCTAAGGGGAAAACTATATGTGATAAACAGGGGATCTTAGAAGCTTTCAACAATCATTTTGCCACAGCTGGTCTAGCCTTTGACAATTCTCCTGCAGCTCTGGTCCACTTCCAGCTAAGTGTCCCTTGTGCAGACACTACTGCCCCGGTACCTGCTTCTCTTTCCAACCTGTATTATTAAAGGAGGTCGAAGATTTGATACTTTGGTTGGATGTAAAGAAGAGTGCTGGAGCTGACTCTTTGGATCCCCACTTTATAAAAATCTTTTATCATGTCCTTGCTGTTCCTATCACCCATCTATTTAATTTATCACTGTCCCAAGGGTCCCTTCCTATTATTTGGAAAATTGCCCATGTTATCCCATTGTTCAGATCTGGGGATACCTGCGACCTCAACAACTATAGACAGATTTTCTTACTGCCAGTCTTGTCAAAGCTCCTGGAAAAGGTTGTCAGCAATCAACTTAGAGCCTATCTGGAAGTTAACAACTTACTAAACCCTATGCAATGAGGCTTTAGGTCTAAACATAGCACTATCTCGGCCCTTGCCAAAGTAACAAATGACTGGTACAGTGATCTAGACAGCAGAAACTTTGTCTGTGCAGTATTTCTAGACCTTAGTAAGGCTTTCGATACTGTGGACCATAGCCTGCTAATCTCTACTCTGAAGAGCATAGGTCTTGACTCAGCATCCTTGCACTGGTTCATAGAGTACCTGGTAGGACATCAGCAACAAATTAAAGCTGAGGGGGAGCTCTCCCCACTTAAACTTCTTCTGAGGGGAGTGCCACAAGGATCTATACTTGGTCCGCTGCTCTTTGCAATCCATGTAAACAATATTGATGTGGGCATCAACAAGGCAAAAATACACCTGTTCACTGATGACACAGTGGTTTACATACGTTGTCTGACTGCGGAAGCAGTCTGTGCAGACCTACAGGAAGAATTCGACCTGCTTCAGACTCAGCTCCTCCACAGAAAGCTTCTTTTAAATGCAAAAAAGACAAAGGCAATGCTGTTCTCACCCTATGGCCGTGTGACAAACCCTGCCAGCTCTGGGTCACTGCCTCTGATCACCACAATTCTGGGAGAGAAATTGCAATTTATCCCAAAGTTTAAATACTTACTTAAGAGTGTGGCTAGACCAGAACCTCTCATTTTCTGAGCATGTTGAAGACCTTGCAAAGCAGCTAAGGCAGAGGTTGGGTCTATTCTATAGAACTGGCCAGTTCCTCACTCATGATGCCAAACTGTGACTAGTCCAATCTACTTTTCTCTCCCTAATCGACTATGGAGATCTTCTATATAGTCACTGTCCCAAAGCCTCACTTATCAAGTTGGACATGCTTTATCATAGGGCCATCAGGTACATTACCGGTCTTCCCCTCTCTACTCATCACTGCCTATTGTACAAAGCTGTAGGATGGTCCTAGCTTACTTTCAGTCGTGAAAGAAGTGCAGTCCTTTGGACATACAGAGCTATCTTAAAAAGCCTCCCACATTATATTTTGGAATGTCTTCCCCTAAGTGAGCTGGGACCATATGGCTTAAGGAGTGCCTCCTATATTTCTCTATGCATCCCTAAAGCTACCACCCGCTATGGAAGAATGGCCTTTAACTTCACTTTAACATCCTTGTGGAACAAAATGCAAAAACTACTGAAACTAAGCTGCCTCTGAAGTATTAATGCATTCAAGTCATTATATGCTTAAGGTGTGTGTGAACCATGCAATTGTTTCTCCGGCTTCTAATCGCTAACCACTGTTAACTTGCTCCCCTGAGATTGGCCTTACCCTAGGTTAATTTGTGCATGTTTTAATAATCCGCATGAAATTATCACCTCCAGTCCCTGTACTCTTCTTGCTTGACAGAGGTAAGTCTTACAGGGGCATCTGCACCTAAAGCGTGAAATCTCTACCTCCCAGGTGGTGGCACCTTCACAAGCTGCCATTCGAAACCATTCGCCCAGACTCCTATCCAGAGAAGCACCACTAAAGCTGCCAACCAATCGGATTGTGAGCGCCTTCTGGCCCTTGTTCCTGATTGGCTTCTGCAGTTCTCTTCGGCGATCCTTCCAATGCCTGCAAAAAATGGAATGGTCTGCCCATACTCTGCTAAAACAGCTGTAACTGCTACCTTCCCTGACTGATGTAATCCTTCCCCATGGCTTCAAGTGTAATTATTGGGAGTATGGGTGATTATGCTCCTCTTTGAATCTTTGACTGAGACTGGCCCTAGGCGCCCTAGCGTATTCATACCATCCCTGCCTTGCGACCTTCCCGTGGCCCAATGGTCCATTGGACATAGACAGCCAGCGCTAGCACCTAGTTTTGAAAAATATATGCGGTAGGTGCTGTCCCATCCATACCTCAGTACCTCGCTCATACCTTCTACCAGTAAGCCGCGGTACAGCCGCTCCCAGTCCCAATGTAAGCACTCCCTGGGGCTGCCATGATAGTGCCTGGCAGGTTGTCTGCTCCTTCCGACCTAACTTTACTTGTTTTACTCCTTTGTGAACTGTGTCAAGAGAAAAGCTGTTATCACTTATTTTGTCTGACTGTTACAATAGCTATACCTAAGTCTCGCTTGTGTTTTACTTAAGAAAATTACTGTAACAATACCCATGTCTGTATCTCTGTGGACTTGTCTGTTCCCACTATTCTTACTGTTCACTTGTCTTATTGATGATCCAGAACTAACTGTTATGCTATGTATGACTGTGTATCCTGATTTGCACTTCTACTATGTTTTATTTCCACTGTAAATATAGCTGTTTGTAATATAATCTGGACTTAACCAGGTCCATCTTGTAAATGAGGTTGCTCAATGATGTTCGCCTGAATAAATAAAGATTTGGTTGATTGATTGATGTGAACAAGTCGATGTCCCACACAAACTACATAGGTCAAAGGTCCACGTGTTTCAATCACTACCCCAGGAATTCACGACAGCTTGGGATGTCTGCAGTTTTTTCAGCCGTTGTGACTGGTGTGGGAAACACTTCCAGCCATTTGGAGTGGACATCAGGTATTACTAAGAAATGTTGTTTGCCCATGTCAGCATAGTTGACATGGATGAACTCCCATGGAGTGGTAGCCCAGGAGCAGGGATGCAAGGGTGCGGTTGCAAGTTGGTTGCAGACAGCCACAAATGGCACACATTGGTTGACAAGATGTTGTCTATCTTGATCAAGTCCTGGCCACCAGAGGTATCCTCTGACAAATGTCTTCATATGAGAAATACCAGGATGACTGTCATGTAAGTCAGAAAGTAATCTCTTGCAGAACTTCGGAGGTATCAAAGCTTAAGCTCCCCACAGAATACAGTCATGTCCAAAAAAGGTTGGAGAGTGTGGTCTCTCGTGAAGTTGGGCCAACTATTTAGCATGACATCTAGGACTTTAGAGAGGATAGGATCTTGTTGTGTCTCTGCTGTGACATCCCATGAAGCAATGAATAATTCCTCAAAGAAGTAAAAGGTGGAATACTGGCCCATTGTCTTCCTTCTCTGTAGCATCTTTGCATGGCAGTCTCGATAATGTGTCCACATTTGCATGATCCTGAGAACATCTGTATTTGGTGTCAGTGTCATAAGCCAATACAATCAGGGCTTATTGCTGCATCCTGAGTGCTATAAGAGTTAGTTGTGTGGCCTTCTGACCCAGAATTCCCAGTAGAAGCTTTTGATCTGTGAGCAGAGTGAATTTCTGTCCACACAAGTACTCATGGAACTTCTTGACACCGAATATTATGCTCAAGGTTTCTTTCTCAATCTGAACTTAGTTTCTTTCATGTGGGGACAAAGTGCTAGAAGCAAAAGTGATTGGGCGTTACTTCCCAGAAGGTACTACATGAGAGACGATGGCCTCTACTCCATATTGGGATGCATTGCATGCCAGCCTCAGAGGTTTGGCTAGGTCATAGGATGCTAACCACCTGCTGTTTAGAAGATGTTGCTTGCAAGCCTGGAATGCTTCCTCACACTGTGGTGACCAATTCCATTGAGCTTCTTTCTGTAGCAAGTCATGGAGTGGTTGCAGCAGTGTGGACAAAGGGGCTATGAACCAGCCATAGTAGTTCAAGAGGCCTCAGAATGATCTTAACTCTGTCACATATGTTCACGCAGATGCCTTAACTGTAGCATCCACCTTGCTCTTTGTTGGGAGTAGGCCTTGGGCATTGATCCAGTAACCTAGGTACTCAACAGAATTATGCAGAAATTGGCATTAAGCTAGCTTCACTCTTAGTTCATACCACTGCAGTCTGGATAGAACTTGGTCCAGAACTGTCAGATGCTCTTCCACTGTGGGTGCCGTTACCAAGAAATCATCCATAAAGCAGACTACACAGTCCAGTCCATGCAGTATCTGGTCCATTGTGTTCTGGAAAATTGCTGGCGCTGTGGAAACTCCATAGGCTAAGCGATGATATCGGTAAAGCTCCTTGTGGGTGTTAATGATTATTTATTTTTATTTTTTTTTTAATTGTTTAACCAAGAGTGGCACACTAAGCTGAAAGCTTGTTTACAGGTGCAACCTGGGAGCACAGGGAAGTTAAGTGACTTGCTCAGGATCACACAGTATGCAAGTCGGGGCTGTGGGATTCAAACCCAGGTCTCCAGATTTGCAGCTCAGAGCCTTAAACCATTGCGCTATACTGCCTCCCTAAATTAGATTAGATAGATAGTTAGATAGTTAGATATGGTTCTGACTGTGGCTCCAATTCCAACTGCTGGTGTGCAAAAGATAAGTCCAACTTGCTAAAGAACTTTCTACCTGCTAGTGTGGCAAACAAGTCCTCCACGTTGTGTAATGGGTATGGGTCTGACTGTATACAATGGTTCACTGTAACCTTGTAATCACCACACAGCCTCACTGCTTTGTCTCGCTTTGGTACTACAATGATAGGGGCAGCCCAGTCGCTCCTCTTTACTCGTTACACGATACCATGGCTTTTGAGACAGTCCATTTCCTTCTCCACTGCATCCCTTAAGGTGTAGGGTACTGGTTGAGGCTTGTGGAAAAGTGGAGTGGCTCCCAGTTGTACTCAGATCTTTGCCTTGAAATCCTGGATTGTGCCATAGCTGTCCTAGAAAACAGGATGATATTTGTCCAATACCTTCTTCAGTGCATCTTGTGGTGCCTTGGTCACTGTGTTTAAGCCAAAGATCTTTTTTCACTTCAACTTGATCTTCCTGAGCCAGTTTCTTCCTAGTAAAGCAGGTCTTTCCCCTTCCACTACCACCAAAGGTAAGGTCCACATTCCTCCCTCATAGGTAACTGGTAGCCGAATTTCCCCCAACACAGGGATTCAGCCTCCAGTGTAAGATGAGAGCTGGATATGAGATGGTTGCAATAGGCACTGCTGAAGTTACTCTCTGTAGATGTGCTCTGGCACCAGAGATACTGATGCTCCGTTGTCTAGCTGAATGCTAACTAGTTTTCCTGCCAACTCTGTTTGGAGGCAAATTTCCTCTCTGTTGGTTTATGTTGCATAGACCATGAACAGTGGCAATGTCTCATCTTCCATTTTGGTGACTGGAGTGGCATCTGTGACATACTGTGTACAAGCAGTCCATGCTGCAGTCTTGCACAGTTTCTGTATGTGGCCCACATTTCCGCAGCCTTGGCATTTCTCATGTCGAAATGAGCATTTGCTTTGCTGGTGGTTAGCTCCACATCTGTAACACAGTTGTTTAAACCTTGCAGAAGTGCCCTGTGGTGCCGGCTACCTAATGTTTGGTGTTGCTGATAAAGAGGTGGTGGACCACTTGGTGGTGTGGAATGTCCCTTGGGTTGTGGTGTATGGGTGACCTTGTGAACTCCACTCCTTTGTGGTTCAGAATATTTCGGTAGTACCCTGGAGCCTTTTTGGGTGAGCTCCATAGGGAGTCCAATGTCACAAGCTGACTTGATGTTTAGGTCTGCTTCTGACATAAAACTTTTGTGATAAGGTTCCCTTCTCAGAATGCAGACAAATCAATCCCAGAGGTCCTCATCCAGGGACTGGTCAAACACACAGGTGCATGCCAGACACTTTAATGCAATGATGTAGTCATCAGTAGGTTCCCCTTCCTCTTGGTTGTGATGATGAAATGTGCAACATTTGGCAATGATAAGGGACTGGGGTTTAAAATGCCGCACAAATGTCTCAGTGACATGCGCTTATGTCATGGTCAGGATGTCATCTGCTGAAGTGAGATTGCAGAGAAGGGTATAAATCTGTGCTGGCAAAACTGCTAGGAAGACATCTATTTTGTTGTCATCTTTGATTTTGTTCACCTTGAGTCAGCATCGGAAACACTAAGTATAAATGAAATGTTTCCTTCAATTAATTGAATTCCGATACATGTCCAATTTGTGCCATGTTGGTAGGAGTTCTGAGGAGCTTACTGTGCTCAGTTGTGTTATTCTGCACTGAGTTGCATTGATTTGGCTGCAGTTATGCAGGTCAGCCACTAGGTGCTGATGTTGTGATGCTTTGTGCTAAAGAGGTGCAGTTTCAGTCCTCCAGCCTAGATGGTGCTGTGAGCTTGCTATTTCCGCCACTCATTGGAATGTTATGGTTGCTGGGAGATTAATGGCTGCCTTAGTTCTGAATGCCTGGAATTCCTTTTGTTCTTCAGCTTGTTACTGTACATCAAGGTACAGATGTTGCTTGCGCTTTAGTTATATATGGATGACCCCCCAGAGGCTGGATACCAGAGAGTGTGTGGGGGGTGGACTGCCTGGATTGCAGTCTCAGAGAGACAGAGATGGGAGTTTGTTTATTTGAGTGTTTAGCAGGTTAAAGTAACAGGCAGAACAAAGTTTTGCAGTTTGTTAAACTTGCTATATGTCTGTGGTTTAAGCAAGAGACTGTAGCTAGCAGGTTAAGGGTGCTTCAAGTAGCTTTGCTATTGGAAGGGTGGGGCTGAAACATGATGGACCAACATGAGGCAGCAGGGGGTTCCTTGTGCACTTAAAGAACATGCAGTAGCTTACCCAACCTTTCTGGCACCCATGCGGGTTGTTTTTCCTATGGTCCTCGTCACCAGTGTAATATTCTGGTGCCCTAGACAGACAGACTTGGACACACCACATCAGTTCAGTGGCCATCTTTAGTCCTACTCAGGAGATACTGGTCACACACTGCTGGACAAATGCCCACTGGTCATGACAGGCACTATCTGTAGATAGGACTACAAATATCTACATGCATAAATTATGGCCCTAATGGTGTTTCCCACACTTCCTGCTACCACATACATAGATACCTATATGTATATATTACAATCCACAAAGAGGCAGACCTGCCCTTCCAGCTTCTCTGCAAGGTTATGTCAGATGAATCTAATTGATTTCTTTGACTGGGTGACCAAAGTAGTAGACATGGGAGGGGCTGCGGACATGGCCTACCTAGGCTTTAACGAGGCGTTTGACACAGTCCCACACAAAAGATTAGTTGTCAAATTAACCAACCTGGGAGTGGGTCCCAGGGTGGTAGCCTGGGTAAAACATTGGCTGGACAACAAGACACAGAAAGTAATTGTAAATGGAGTCCACTCTGAAGAAAGAGGGGTTACTAGTGGGATACCGCAGGGTTCAGTACTGGGTCCATCCCTTTTTAATGTCTTTATAAGTGACATTGCAGAGGGACTGGAAGGAAAAGAATGCCTCTTTGCAGATGACACAAAGATCAGGGTTGATACACAAGGAGGTGTGGAAAGTATGAGAAGGGACTTGGCAAGGTTGGAGGAATGGTCAGAAGTATGGCAGCTTGGATTCAATGCAAAGAAGTGCAAAATAATGCATCTGGGAAACAAAAACCCAGGGGAAGATTACACAATTGGGGGGGAGGTAGTAACAATAACAAAAATGGAAAGGGACCTGGGGGTAATCATATCAGATGACCTTAAGGTTGGCAAGCAATGTGAGAAGGTGGTAGGGAGGGCTGGGGGGATACTGGGATGTATAGGAAGAGGCAACACCAGCAGACGACAGGAAGTTGTTATCCCCATGTACATACAGTAGGTGAGACCCCATTTGGGTGCTGCATCCAGTTCTGGAGACCCCATCTCTGCAAGGACATAGACAGGAAGGAGGCAGTTCAGAGGAGGGCAACTAAAATGGTGCAGGGTCTGCAAGAGAAGCCATACGAGGACAGACTAAAGGAGCTTAATATGTATACCCTTGAGTAAAGAAGAGGGGGGACATGATAAAAACATTTAAGTACCTCAGTGGAATGAACAAAGTCCAAGAGGGTAGCATCTTTCAGAAAAAGAGATGTGCAAGAACAAGGGGACACAATTTGAAGATGGGGGGATGGCTCAGGGGCAATGTGAGGAAGTATTTTTTCACAGAGAGGGTGGTGAATGCATGGAACAGCCTTCCTGAGGAGGTTGTGGGGTCTATAACTGTGGGAGAATTCAAGAATGCATGGGACAGACATAAGGCAATTTTTGTGGGGGGTAGGAAGAAATAGGCTGCTGGTTAAATAGGATCTGCAGCTTAATCTCTAGGTAGGGAAATGAGCAGACTAGGTGGGCCAAGCGGTCCTTATCTGATTCTAAGTCTATGTTTCAATGTTTCTAATGTCACTTATAAAGACGTTAAAGAGGACTGGTCCCAGCACTCATCCCAGAAGCACCCCAATGGTCACCCTCCCTTCCTTTGAGTGAACTTTGTTTACCACCACTCTCTGATGCCTCTGTCTTAACCAATATCTTTTCCAGTTTAACACCTTTGAATCCACTCCTAAGCTACCCAGCTTGCTTAATAGTCTATGTGGTGGAATGGTGTTGAACGCCTTACTGAAATCTAGTAAAGCTACGTCCACCATTCCAGCCTGATCTAGTTCCTTGGTCACCCAGTCAAAGAACTCCATCAAATTCATTTGACATGACCTCCCCCCTCCATGAATCTGTGCTGCTTTGGGTCTTGTGACTGTGGTGGAGTTAGGCTACACTCTCAGCTGTGACTGATAGAACACTTTTCTATCTCTTTATTTCCTAGCAACAGTTAACACTTCTCTCTTTGCTTTTCTTCTTATTCCCCCCTACCCTAGGCTGGCCACCTAGTGTAGCTCTTTACTGTCCCTGCTAAACATTCTACTAGTTCCCTCTTTTCATTCTTCTTCCATTTCCATCCATCCAGTCCCTGGAATGATGCCAAACACCCAGAGAGGTGTTGTGTAAAGTGCATAAGTGCATTTTGTGTAAAATAAACATGAAGGCTATTTTAGATAGCAGGAATAAATACAGTTAATAAAGCCGTTTTTAAAGAAAAATGATTCAGAAGCCATATCAAACTAATCATTTCATGATTAGTACAGTTATAAGAAATCCTTAAGGTATTTTCATAAATTCACATTATAAACCTGATACTGTATGAAGCTAACCAAAACATTTGTGGTATGCTTTATAAAAATGCTTAGTCATTATGAATCAGAGATATAGACAAAGAACCTCTGTGCACAAACACTGAGGCAAGGGTTACCCCAAAGGGCATTTGGCTGGGAAGCCAAGTTTCAAGAAAATACAAAATCACACATGCCCATATAAAGTCAATATCAGTGGAGATATACACTGTACCTTTAATTGAACCAGGAAGTTCCCTGGAACAAACTCCCTTGGTTTTAGACATGTAACAGCATATTCAGACATGAAAATAGAAAGGGCTTAGTCAGGTGACCCTCACCAAAATATATAAAAACTCTTCACTGAGTTCACTTCAGTCCAGTCCAGTGGGGCTCAGCCCTGAGAGAGGAGGAGAGGTTCTACTGTTTGTGCAGACAAGCTGTTGAATGCAGATGAGAAGGGTCTTAGGAGTTCTAAGATCCAGGACTGTATTATGGGGGAAACTACTGATGTTAAATAGTGATTTTCTTTGCTTTTCTTTTTGTTTTCATTTATTATTTTTTGAAATTTTGAAAAGTATATATCACACCATGGTGTGTTTTAAACCTGTAAATTTGCCTTGTCTGAAGTTTATTCCCACACACTGTGACAGTGGCTTACTGGCTTCAAGATATTCCACTATCCTTTATTTCAGTGGCTCAGTAGGTAGCACACTCGCCTCTGAGGCTGGGATATCAGAGGGCTGTGGGTTCAGTTCCCACATCTGGCACATGGGTTTATATCCCAGTACTGACACTGTAGTGCAGCATGAGAGGAGTGCTGCACTTCTGAGGTGCTATCTTTCAGATGAGACGTTAAACTGAGGTCCCATCTGCCTGGATTGGTGGTAGTTCAGGTGGATGTTAAAGATCCCATGGCACTTATCGAAAAGAGTAGGGGAATTTTTTTTATTAGAAAACAGACCATACATCAGAAAGGAGAATTCATATAACCATCAAAAAATGAAAAGGATAAAAAAAAACATAGTTAATGCAAATAAAATAAATAATTACAAGTTAAGTGTTATAAAATCACTAAACAGTAATTCTAGCATATGTAATAGTCCACAAAGGAGGAAAGAAAAAAAACAACAATATCACAAAAAGTCAAGTAATCCAGTTAATATGTTTCCAAAAACTTAGGAATACTTGATTATCTAGGGAATTCTGTTCCACACTCTTTTGTTTAATTAAAGCTTGTTCAATACGTCTGAGCACAATACTGTTAGGAAGGATAGTGTGTTGCAAAGAGAACTGACATTGAGCTTGCCATTAGTGATATTTAATACAAGCAAAAATCAAAGTAAGTGTACTGGGATGATACCTCCCTAAAAAAACAGAATAATCCCCCAAAACTAGACTCTGATATTATATGTGGTGCACAACACCCCAGTGCCACCGTGAGGCCATGTCTGACCAAAATGTGATAGTATGGGGACATAACAGAAAAAAATGTTCTAGAGTTTCTACTTGCTCAATACATTCAGGTCGAATGCATAGTCTATTAGAAGTGGGTTTATGCTTTAAATTGCCCCGAACGCCTAATTTACCATGACAACTGAGCCATTGGATATCCTACATATGAGGTGACACCCTATGATCCATTAAAAGGCGTAAAGCCTATGAAAGCTTAGTAGGAATACAAAAAGGGAAATGTATTTGAACATAGAAAATATTACCCATAACTTCAGCATAAAATTCCTTCCTGGGGACCTCATGCAATTGTGCTTTACCCAATTTCCATTCCCTGAGTTTCTGCACTGCAGAATCTGCACATGAAGGTGCAGCACCTATCGTGTTTCGTTTAGGAATGCCCCCACCCTCCCATTGTAACAAAAATGGATAAAATAAAAGCTGGGTCCATGCCGACCATGGATGGTCCTGAGGCAGGGGTTTATCCTGAAATGAGGCTATCATAAAAAAAGAATGAAAAAAAACAATAGGGTTTATCATCCCCAAGCCTCCTTGACAAATCTTTAAATATGTGAAAGCCCTTTTAATAGGATTTAACTGACTACCCCATATCATTTGAAAAAAGCAACTATATAGTCTGGTTTCTAAAGAAATAGGGACCGGAAAAACTGAACACATATGTAAAAAGACTGGTAATAAAAATTTCTTTATCACCAACGCCCGTTTTTTTTTTTGAAAAACACCAGGATTTCCATTGTTGTACCTTATGTTCACTGACAGTAAGATACTTTTCCCAAGTTAAACAAGCCAGGTCCCCACTCCCAAAAAGGAGTCTTAAGATATGAAGGGAATCTGAAACTGGAATGCCTCCAATGTCACTAATTGTGGAAGTCCTGCCTACAGCCATGCACCCACATTTCTCATAATTCAACCTAGTTCCATTTAAAGCCGAAAAAAGGCCAACAACCCACAATGCCTCAATCCCTGAATGGACATCCGCCACCAATAAACATATATCATCTGCATACGCTGAGATTTTTTGGGGCGGTATGGTATAAGACGGAGATAAACCCTGAATAGACCTATTATTTTCAATTTCTCCTAAAAGAGGATCCAACACAAAAGAATAGTGGGCTAATAGGACATCCTTGCCGAACACCCTGAGTTAACTCAATTTCTTTACCTAAAAAATTATTAATTAATGGACAAGAGAGTGCTTGAGAGTATAATATACCAATATAATGGATAAAGGGTCGAGGAATCCCATACCTTTCTAAAACTTGAAAAAGAAAAGAATGAGAAACATTATCAAAAGCTTTTGACTGATCAAGAGCTAAAATAAAACCTGCTAATTTTTTTTGAGCACCAAATTCACAAATATCTTTAAGAAGCTTTAAATTTTGCTGAATAGAACGATGGGAAGTTGAACAAGTCTGTGCCGGGTGGAGCACCCCTTGTGCTACAACCTGAAGCCTTCTGCACAGTAAAGTAGAAAGAATCTTATAGTCTGTGTTCAGTAGACTAATTGGCCTCCAATTTCCCAAAACGGTACTATCCCCTTTTTTATGGATAAAGGTTAAAAGTGCAAGGTTAAACTTCGAACTTCTAAAACCAAATTGTAGAATATCGTTATATACTTCAACTAAAAATACACTCATATCCTCTTGAAAGGTTTTATAAAATTTGTTTGTAAGCCCATCAGTACCTGGCGAAACCCCCGTACGAAGAGTGCTAATGACTTCCTGTACTTCCACAGGAGAAATAGGCTCCTGCAATATATCTGCTTCCCTCTGGGAAATATGGGGAACTGGGAAATGAAGAACCTCTTCCCAAGAAACTGTTGGAATAAACCTAGTACCAAAAAGTGAGGATACATGTTGTTCCACAATATCTAGCATTTCTGCCAGAGACATCTTTAAATGGCCAGTCGAATTATGAAGACCCGTCATAAGTTTCTTCTCTAGTTTTTATTTACATGCTACATATGGATCTTTGAATGGTTGTTGTTGGGTACCAAATTTTAGTTCTGCATGGATAGAAACTGCTCTCTCATATTGATAATGAATCATTTTTTTCTGTACAATCCCTAATTGTGTCTGGATGTCTAAATCCGCTATCTGTGGATGAGACTGTAATTTATAATATTGATTCCTACAATCTAAGTATTGCAGATAATCAGATGAACCTTTTCTTTTACCATGAGAGACAAAAAAGTCCTTAATAGCAAACTTAGTATCTGTCCACCAAGATATCCAATCATTAAAAAATACCGCAACAGATTTTCTAAGGGTTAGAAAAAAACGAAGTTGGTCCAGAAAAAGGGCCTCATACAATAACCGTGAATTTAATTTCCAACGTCTATTGATAGCAGGGAAAAATGTGGGAATCTGATGAAGACCCACTATACAATATAAAAAATAGTGGTCTGAAAAGTCACAAGGTTGTACATAACAATCTTGTGTCACTAAATACTGGGAAAGAAAAAGGTAATCAATCCTAGTTTGAAAGGAGGCCCTTTTATAGGTAAAACCATCAGACACATGAAACCCTCTATAGGCGTCCTGCATATGTGCTACAGCCACTGTTTGTGAAAGTGCATGAGAGTCACAATATGTTTTCTGCTGCACGTTATTCTTGATACGCACATCAAGACTACAATTCATATCCCCTCCCCAAACCACATGCTTGGAGGTAAATAAATAAGGTTTGATCTGTTGAAACAAATCAATCCTAGCTGTTTTTACTTGAGGTGCATAGGTATTAATCAGTCGAAAGCAAAAACCCTGAAAAGAACAGTCCAAAAGTAAAGCTCTACCTGGCAGAATATCCACCAACCTCGTAACTTGTACCGAGGGATGAGAAAAAAGAATACCTATCCCATCTGCGGAATCAGAACCAAAGGACCAAGGCCACCCACCATAATTTTTAACCTGGGTCACCTCAGCTAAGGAGGATAAGTGGGTTTCCTGAATAAAGATGATATCCTGTAAATCCCTGCACTGCTGAAAACAAAGTAAGCGTCTTTTGTAGTTTTTATACTACAGCAGTTAATAGATATCATCTTTAAGCAGGCCATAAAGAATAAGAGGCTGAACTTCAAGGTTTATCTTGTTTTCGTTTTTCCCTTTCTTCTTTTTTACGTCTAAAAGGTCCATTCCCCCCTCATCTTCCACCTCCATTTCAGAAGTTCCATCTGGTCTTGTCATATCAGAGCCTAAATCCCCCTCCATGTCTGTTAGTACGTGAAAGGAATTTTGAGTAGGGCAAGCCCCTACCAGCCCTACATTACGACTACTCACCCGAGTCACCCTCCTAGGGGTTTGAAAGGTAGTGTCTGAAGAATTTACCACTAAGGGGCCCTCAGGGAGAGGTCGCAAAACAGGTGGACTAGAACCCTTACTAGTAGGAGGGTTCCCAGATGCCTGTTGTTGAACAAAGGGGTCTGATTGTCCAGGAATATCTACTACTGGTTGCTGTTTAGCAGGAAACATATCCTGAACCTTGTCCTGTCCCGGCCGGTTGGTGGGGTCTGAGTCCTTGTGCGTGGGAGGGGCTGTGTGGGGCTTGCATCTGCCCTGGGCCTGGTTTATTAACTCCTCCTTATTTAGGCCTCTCTGTCTATTCTGGCCAGCCCACGGGCATTGGTGATATGCATGGCCAGCTTCATCACAGAGATTACATTTAAAAACATTCCTACAAACTTCACTATCGTGGTCAAATTACCCACAAAGTGCGCATTTAACCGATAGCAAGCCTTAGGTTGACCAGGGTAGAAACAAACCCCCCTGTCTTTGCCCAAAAAGAAACTATTTGGGACATGTATGACTTCATTATTGACAATGTGCAGTTTAACCTTGAAATGCCAGGCCCCTGTCCAAATCCCTTCAGTATCTAATATGGGTTCAGGAGGACCCAAAACAATACATTTATTTTCCAACCAATATAGAATGTCCCTTACATTCACCCCCTCATTTCTAAACATGATGTTAATCGTTTTGAATAGAGGTTTAGTGATTGGTATGGGCCAAAAAGGCAACCATAAGGGCAAGGACTTACAACCCTCATATTTCTGCCAAAATTTATCCAGTCCTGTTTAAAACTTATTATCAAACGTGTCTTCCCCCCGAATATTAATTAAAGCATAAATGTCAACAGGCAAAAATTGCATAGAGTCCAGCAGTAATTTTTGTGCCACATATACCCTATCAGGGTGTTCCGGTAATCCTCCTCTATACCTTAGCTGGACCACATTCCTTCTTGGAGCTTGTTCAAGTTTATTATTTTTAAATAAATCCGAGAAGTGCGGGCCCCTTCTCGACTCTTGACCCCTGGGTGACTGTAGGGGAGAGTGCAATTGTGGACCAGTAGCTGAGGAGGTAGTCTCCAAGGCAGGCTCAGGTTCTACAGAGTTAATAGGAGTCTGCAAAGATTTGGACTGACCTGCAAAAACAGTGTTACTGCCACCTTGATCTACTGTCCGTGACAGCCCCGATTCTGTTGAAGAGAATGTAAGCCAAGTTGGGTCCGGTATCCATCGACCATCCGGCTGCTGGATCCAGCCTGCCTGCGACAAAACAAACTATTTAGACCACTCCGTGGTCGTTCCAGCTGCCGACCGCTCATCTCTAGAGCTCCTCGCCATGTCTAAGGACGCTGACACTTCTGCATTCTGGGAGTCAGCCGTAGCGATGCTGGGAAACTCGTCATCCATTTCATCACTCATTCTTTCAGTTACTACACTGTGACCTGCAGCTGCCGGTAAAACAGTAGCATAGGATTCCGAATCCTCAACGTGTTCCGTAACCAGCGTTCCTTGCAAAGGCTCCAAAGTTGAAATATTTCTCCTGTCTGCACGATCAAGCACCTGCATATCTCCAGAAAGCTCCGAATTCGAAAAAAGTGTAGCAGGCAGAGCCTGCCCATTAACCTCCTGCAAATCTTCCTGCAGAGCCTCCACCTGCATGTCCTGCTCCTTCCCACTCCACACACTGTCTGCCATCCTCGCAAGACAAGCGCCCTCTGCTGTCCCCAGCAGAGTAGGGGAATTTCCCCGGTGCCCTGGCCAGATTTCCCTCATTCACTAAAAAAAAAAAAAATACCACCAACAGCTTAATCTGGTTCGAGATCAGTTGGCATTCATCTGTATCCCCCTCCCCCGGGTCGTGCCTGAAAATAGGCAGGATTTGTCTAGTGTACTTACCCGGTCAACAAAAACTAAATAAATAAATAAAATAAAATTCCGTTAACTTTCCCACCACCAAAGTCAGGCTGACTAGCCTATATTTGCCAGCTTCTTCTCTGCTACCACTTCTTCACCAGAATTCTAGATTCTAGACTAATTGCAGATGTGTTGACCTCTGTAAGTGAGGTATGCTATTTGAGACAACAAAGAGCTGTACCACCTTTCACATCATTGGGAGTATCCCGTGGTTTGTCCTCGTGGTGAGGCTGGGAGGGGGAAGGCCGTCCTCCCCCTAGTATAATTAAATCCAGATCTGGTGGTCAGGTGGTGGTGTGCACTAGAGAAGAGTGAGCCAGGCTTTATGTAGCCCATCCCAGACCCTTTATCTGTTTTTCTGGTTCTTCCCCCTCCCTGTAGCTGGGTGTGCATGTCAGCACATGCATGTGACGGCATGCACATTCCACAGAAATCCTGCAATTCCTTCCCTTTCTTTGCTGTTCCCAGACCCTTCGTTGCACCAGGCTTACACCTGGTAGCAGTCATGAGGTGGTGCCGGCAGCCCTCCCCAGGAGACGAGAGCAGTCCAGCAGATGCCCCCCCCCCACCGTTGGCCACCAGCAACCCGAGATGATTCCCGATCCCATGTCGCTGGCATGTGGGTGGTAGCGTTACTGTGCCATTGGGCTGGCTAGACTAAGAAAACTTACAAGTCACTAATCAACTTAGGGCACATAGGACAAAACAATCACTCACCCCCTTTGGGTGAGAGGTAGCCTTGTCCCATGTACTAAGTAGTATATGGCCTTCATAGGAACAGACCACTCCCTGATTTGAGTTTATTTTTGTTTAACAGGACTGTGGATGGTTCTGGAATCCTCAGCAAGTCACTACTCAGTCCTCACCTTGCCAGCAGTATTGAGCGTTATCAAGCTGCCCTATTCAAAAGCAGGACCCCAGTGGAAATGAGATGTGGCAGCACAGCTAGGCTATCCTGTGCAAATACTATATGTTGTTTGTAAGTTGGGAGCAGATATCTTTGAAGTCTTTATTTCACTTTTTCCTACTGAAATTCACAAATCAGAGTGAGGAGATGCATTGCAGCATTCTGGGCCAGCTTCAGCAGCCTGGTCCTGGACGAATACTGTACACTGCTTGAGACACCTTAGAGCTAAGTCAGTCTTTGCACACCTTCGACTAAGTGGTCCAAACTGACAAAGGTAGATGCAGCCATTAACTTCCTCCAACACCTACTCATCCAAGGTGATCAAAAGCTGAATTCTGTAAGGATGGGAAATCATTAGTACATCAGCTTCCTGGGGCCAGACACATGTTTATTCTTGTTAGTGTCATAGTAAGCAAAAAGAAGTGAAGGAACTGTATAGGATACATAAATGATACAGGAAGGCGGATACATTCCAATTTGCATAGTTCCTGTAAACACACACACTGTATAACCAAAAACCTCAACCCAAGCACAAAGCATCATGGGTATGCAAGTGTGTGTGTGTGTGTGTGTGTGTGTGTGTGTCTGTAACCTGACAGAATGTCTCAGTTGGTACTACATTCTTTTTGACAAGTCACAGCTCAAACCTCACAGTTACAGTGCTATCGAGAGTCGCCAAGCTGCCCTAAGCAGCAGCAGAACCCTATGGAAATGACTATAGCATTATAGCTCTGCTTTTTTTGTGTAAATACTGTTAATTGCTTCTAAGCTGGAAGCAGATCCTAGGAAGTGTTAATAATGTCTTTTCCTACTAACATTTTCAAGTCAGAGTGAGGTGGTACAGTACAGCATTCGGGGCAAGCTGCAAATATATTACCCTGAATATGTGCTGTAAGGCACTCAGCTCTTTAAGGGGCTGTGAGGGCAATTCTGTCTGTTTCTCCATGCACTCTCCCTTCCTCACCTTACTAATTTTTGCCTCCAAACATCCTTTAGGAGTTTTTGCACTGGGTGGTTCCCTTCCTCTACAGACTACTCCCTAGCTGAGCCTTCAGCAAATCAGAGGGTGACCTTAGGGAAAGGAGTGTGATTAATAAAAAATGTGCAGAGTTTAAACTCAGAGGAACAAATACCCTGCTCTTTACAGACAGCAGAGTTCTCCCAGTGTGCTCAACTCACCATGGGGTCATGAGGGTAATCCTGTCTACCTCTCTAAGCACCCTTCCTCCACCAATCTTCACCTCCAGGCCTCCTTCAGGACTTTTTGCACTGGGTGTTCCTTTACCTCCCCAAACCGCTCCCCAGCCAAGCCTGCTGTGAATCTGAGGGCAACCTCAGGGAAAGGAGTGTGACCTGTAAAAAGGCACTGATTTCAAATTCAGAATAAAAACTCAGCTCTCTACAGTTGCCAGCATTCTTCCATACTCCAAGAGCTCATGAGGGTAATCCTGCCTGCTTCTCCAAGCCCCCTCTCCCCACCAAGTGTCACCTCCAGGCCTCATTCATGACTCTTTGCACTGGGTGGTTTCTTTCCATACCAAGCTGCTCCTCAGGCAGGCCTACAGCAAGTAAGAGGGCACCCTCAGGGAAAGAGACGTGATCAGTAAAAACAAGCCAATTTCAAACTCAGAACAAAGACCCAGCTCTCTACAGTCGGTGGCATTCTTCCAGCATACTGAACTCTGCAAGTGTCATGATGGTAATTCTGCCTGCCTTTCCAAGCACCTTTCCCCCAGTGATTGTCACCTCCAGGCCTTCTTCAGGGCATTTCGTTTACCAAGTGGTTCATTTCTTTACCTCACCAAGTCACTCCACAACTGAGCCTGCAGCGAATCAGAGGGAAGCTTCAGGGAAAGAAGTAGTCTTTTCCAACTCTTAGGCACTAGGGTCCTAGTGAACCTAAGAGCTGCAGTTCAGAGTGCAGGGGCAGGAGCATAAGGATGTTCCATAGTAGGTGTTAGCTGTGGAGTCAGCCATCAGTTGTCCACTCTGCCCAATCAGTGTGTGCCTGCCTCTGCCCTGATAAGGGACTGTTGCTCCCTCATGGACTGTGCCTGCTGTCACTACATATGTACACGTTTCTTATCTCATCCTGCATTGCTTTGTACCAACTGCTTGTTGCTGTGCCTTGCTGATGTTTACCTGCTTTTGTTAATTAATTAATTCATTCATTAATTATTTGTTTTTGGTAACTGGGTAAGTGCGCTAGACATAGAAAATGACTATTTTCAGGCACAACCCGAGAGAGTACAAACAAAAATACAGTTACAGTTAAAAATACAGGGTAGTAAGAGAATATAAAATACAAAACAGTAAGCAGTTCAAAGAAAAACGAACAATCATAAACTAGGAGGCACTCAAGCAAATGTACAGACATCACAGAGCTGAGTATATCAAACAGTATGGTACCAATAATCATAGATGGCGGGTACAAAGTACAGTGATAGTACATAAAATCAAATAAAAATATAAAAATGCAATATCCTAGGTCAAATCTGTGGAGATAAGTGCAAGCAGATTCCCCCTGGTAGGAAGAAAAGAGTACAGGCAGCACCTGAGGGAGGGGGAGAGGGGTAAAGTAAAGACTATGAAAATAAGAATAGGTAGGGACCAGTACAGAGGGTATTGGGTAGTAAGTACAAGGGATGGAATTTTGCCTTACACAAATCATGCAGGGCCCAGAAGCAGATACATCATATCAGGGTGGGGGTCAGCTGAATATTGTCTTGGTGTTACCTTGCTTTTGGTACCCACTTCCCACCAGACCTCTCCCTATCTGATTGAGACCTACATCCCCCATAGCCTCCTTGTCTGGGTGAGACCTACATCTCCCATAGCCTCCTTGTCTGGGTGAGACCTACATCTCCCATAGCCTCCTTATCTGGGTGAGACCTACCCCCATAGCCTCCTTATCTGGGCAAGACCTACATCCCTCATAGCCTCCCTATCTGGGTGAAACCTACATCCACAAAGCCTCCTTATCTGGGTGAGACCTACATCCTTCATAGCCTCCTTATCTGGGTGAGACCTACATCCCCCATAGCCTCCTTATCTGGGTGAGCCCTATATCCACAAAGCCTCCTTATCTGGGTGAGACCTACATCCCCCATAGCCTCCTTATCTGGGTGAGACCTGCATCCCCCATAGCCTCCCTATCTGGATGAGGCCAACATACCCCTGCAGCTGCCTATATAGATAAGACCTACATTCCCTGTGGTATCCCTATCTGGGTGATACCCTTATTCCCTTAAACTAGTGTGGCCTCCTTCCTATCTGGGTGAGGTATACATCCCCTGCTGCCTCCCTGTCTGGGTAGAACCTACATTCAAAGCTCAAGTGAGCCAGCTCAAGTGTCACATGGGGCTCAGTACAGCAGTGCTCCAATATAGGAACAGCCTTTGTAGTCAGTCAAGCCATGACTCTGGACATGTGCAGTAGTGTCACCGCTACTGCGCATGCCCAGAGTAACGTCTTGAATTTTTAATCATAAAATAGAGATGCTTACAGCACTCATTTAAAAATGGGATTCATTTTCCCAAGTTCAGTAAGTCATAAAGAAACTGGGAAGGTGTTTCATTGTTAAAGTACACATTTTTGCTGACTTGTTTGTGAACAAGTGTACACTCCGGATGGGCGCCATTTGTCAGCAAGGACGCACAGAAGCACCATGGTGGGACTTGAAGGTCAGAAAGACCACTGAGTATTTTTGCAAAATTAATGAGTCCTTGTACAGTTTAGTGGAATCTAGACATATTTGCATTCTGTGACCACTAAGTTACTAAAGGGGTCAAAGATAAAATAACATGTAAAAACTCACTAAGTCACAAAAAAAGCTGACAGTGTTCTTTAAACTCAATAAATGTGGTTGTATTCTTTTGTAGTGAAAAAAACAGTATGTTGGCAATTTGAGCACCAGTGCCACAACCACTGCCACAGAGGTTGCCAAGTATGAGGAGCAGTTGGACCACAGTGGGTTCTGGGAGGGTGAGGGTGGTGGAACAGAGGCATTTAAACACAGTAAATGTGGTTGTATTTTTTGGTAGTGAAAAAAACAGTATGTTGGCAATTTGAGCACCAGTGCCACAACCACTACCACAGAGGTTGCCAAGTATGAGGAGCAGTTGGACCACAGTGGGTTCTGGGAGGGTGAGGGTGGTGGAACAAGGGCGAATCCCTCTAGTTGTACCTCTTCACAAATCATATGCCAGTATGGCAGAGCAAGGTTCCTCTACGATGACACCCTCAGTGGAGACCAAGAAGAATGCTGGGGACATCCACAAGGGAGAGCCACAAAAGGGTGGCAAGGGACACCACAGGGGAAGGAAACAGCTTCTGGTAGGGGACTCAGTTGTTGGGGGGGTAGAACTGGAAAAGGGAGGGGAGAGGGAAGTAAGGTGCCTGCCTGCCTGGTGCCATGGCTTGGAGGGACAGGAAGTGAATCCTCAGGATTGCAGAAGCAGCATCACAAGGGAGGGAACTAGATATCATTATCCACCTTGGGACAAATGACCTAGCTAGGCATGAGATCAGGGCAGTGCAGGATGAATTTGTGGAGTTGGGGAGGGGCCTCAGACAGTTAGCAAGCATGGTAACCTTCTCAGAGGTGCTGCCAGTCTATGGCAGGGGTGATGCTAGGGTACTGCACACCATGCAGTTTAATGAATGGTTGCAAAATTGGTGCAGAGCACAGGGCTTTGGCTTCATTGGGGACTGGGGGTCCACCTGGAGAGATGTAGGTCTGTACTGGCATGATGGTCTGCATCTGTCCAGGAAGGGAACCAAGCTCCTAGGTGATAGGTTTACATGCTTCCTTGGCAAGCTTTTAAACTAGCTAAAGGGGAGATGCTGATAGGAAGCAAGAAATGTCAAGCCTCCCCCCACAAAACATGGCAGGTAGTAAGGTAAACACTGAGGTACAGAGGTTGACAGAGGGCTGGACAGGGGTAAATGGAGAAATAGACAAAGGATATAAGAGCAGGGATGGGGGAAAAAGGATAAAGCCAACATTATATGGAGGGCAATGAGTACCAATGCCCATAGTCTGGGAAACAAGCTTCCTGAGCTAGTAGCCCTGATGGAAGAGGAACACTTGGATATTGTGGCAGTCACGGAAACATGGTACATGGAGAACCATGACTGGGATATCAACATACCAGGATACACAATCTACAGAAGGGACAGGGAGGGTAAAAGAGGAGGTGGAGTAGCTCTGTACTTAAGGGAAGGGATCAAAGCTACATAACTAAAAAGTAAAAGGGGAGGACAAGAGGCACTGTGGGTTACCTTGGAGACAGGAAATGGCATCACAATCCGCACAGGGTTTGTATACAGACCCCCATCTCAAGGGGAGGAAATGGACAAGAAAATGATAGAGGGCATTCTCAAAATGGTTGAAAAAGGGGAGATACTGTTGATGGGGGACCTGAATATGCCGGATGTTAACTGGACAACATGTACTGCAGCCACATCCAAGAGCAGGGTCATTCTCGATGCCCTTCAGGGAGCATGCCTTAGACAGCAAGTGTTGGAACCCACTCGGGAGGGAGCAATATTAGACCTCGTACTCTCAAATGGATAGAGGATCACAGATTTAGACGTCAGTAGCCATCTGGGAGCAAGTGACCACCACACAGTGTGGTTCACAATAAGCACAACCATGGAGACAAGCCATACAAAAACAAGGATATTGGACTTTAGAAGGGCTGACTTTAGCAAAATGGGTGAGTGCCTAAGGAATGCACTAACAAATGGGCAGGAAGGAGGGGTGGAAGAACAATGGAGAAAAATCAAAACTGCCATCATGGAGGCAACAAGCCTTTGTGTGAAACAAATAAAGAAAACAAAACGGGGTAAAAAACCACTATGGTTCTCAAAAGAGGTGACAGGGAAGGTTAAGGAGAAAAAGGCTGCATTCAAAAAGTATAAAGCATCACAGAAGGAGCACAATAGGGAACTGTATCAATTAAAGCAGAAAGAAGTGGGGAAGGCAGTCAGACTAGCAAAGGCCCAAACCAAGGAAAAGACAGCCAATTGAGTTAAGAAGGGGGATGAAACCTTTTATAGGTACATTAGGGAGCATAGAAAGGTTAAGGGAGGGATAGTGAAGATTAATATAGGAGAGGGGAGGTGGGCAGTGGGAGACAGTGAAAAGGCAGAGATGCTGAATGAATACTTTTACTCAGTATTCACAAAAGAAGAAGAGGAGGAGTTACCTAAACCAAATAATAGAAGCACTCTGGGTAGGGGGGTTGACACTAGTCCATTTACAGAAGAAAGAGTCCTGAAAGAACTCCTAAAACTCAAGGTGGACAAAACAATGGGGCCTGACGGGATTCATCCCAGAATCCTAAAAGAACCAAGGGGGGACCTAGTGACACCACTGACCACACTTTTTAACAAATCATGGGAGGATGGGGTAGTACCTGAGGACTGGAGGAGGGCAGATGTGATTTCCCTTCACAAAAGTGGGAGCAAGGCAGAAGCAGGAAACTACAGACCTGTTAGTTTGACCTCAGTGGTAGTGAAAATGATGGAATCACTTCTGAAAGAAAGAATTGTTGAGTACCTAGAGGTCAGCAGGGCACAGGACCCAAAGCAGCATGGATTCACAGTGGGAAGGTCATGTCAGACAAATCTAATTGATTTCTTTGACTGGGTGACCAAAGTAATAGACCAGGGACTGGCTGTGGATATGGCCTACCTAGACTTTAGCAAGGCATTTGACACAGTACCGCACAAAAGATTAATAATCAAGTTAGCCAGCCTGGGAGTGGGTCCCAGTGTGGTAGCGTGGGTAGCAAACTGGCTGCACAACAGGACACAGAAGGTAATAGTGAATGGAACTCATTCCGAAGAAAGGGAGTTACTAGTGGGTACCTCAGGGCTCAGTACTGGGTCCAGTCCTCTTTAACATCTTCATAGGTGACATTGCAGAGGGTCTGGAAGGAAAGGTATACCTCTTTGCAGATGACACAAAGATCTGTAACAGAGTTGATACACGGGGGTAGAAAGGATGAGAAGGGACTTGGCAAAGTTGGAGGAATGGTCAGATGTATGGCAACTTAGATTCAATGCAAAGAAGTGCAAAGTAATGCACCTGGGAAACAAAAACCCAGGAGAAGAGTACACAATGGCAGGGGAGGTACTAACAACAACAATAATGGAAAGGGACCTGGGGTAATCATATCAGATGACCTAAAGGTGGGTAAACAATGTGAAAAGTCAGTAAGGAGAGCTGGGGGGATACTAGGATGCATAGGGAGGGGCATCACAAGTAGAAAAAGGGAAGTGGTTATCCCTCTGTACAGACAGTTGGTGAGACCCCATCTGGAGTATTGTGTGCAGTTTTGGAGACCCCATCTATGCAAGGACATAGACAGCATGGAAGCAGTCCCGAGGAGGACAACTAAAATGGTGCAGGGTCTGCATCAGAAACCATATGAAGAGAGACTGAGAGAGCTTAATATGTATACACTTGATGAAAGGAGGGACAGGGGGGACACGATATAAACTTTCAAGTACCTGAAGGGAATCAACAAAGTCCAGGAGGGTAGCATCTTTCAGAAAAAGAGATGTGTAAGAACAAGGGGGCACAATTTAAAGATAGAGGGGGGATGAGTCAGGAGTAATGTGAGGAAATTCTTTTTCACGGAGAGAGTGGCGGACGCATGGAACCGCCTTCCTGGGGAGGTTGTGGGGTCTAAAACAGTGGGGGAATTCAAACATGCATGGGACAGACATAATGCAATTATAGTGGGGGGTTGCAGGAAGTATGCTGTTGGTTAACTAGAACCTGCAGCTTATTCAATAGGTTGGGAAATGGGCAGACTGGGTGGGCCAAGTGGTCCTTATCTGCCGTCAAAGTCTATGTTTCTATGTTTCTATGAAACACAGAAAGCATTTTAAAATGGCTTAGTGTAAGCTGCCTTTTGTTCAAACAGAATTCAATGAACCAAATACCTTTTAACATACAGTATTTCAGCATAGTGAAGCCTTCTCCTGTGCTTTCCACAGAGTTGTAACCCTTTGCTGACATTGGAACTAGAGTAAAGTAAAATAAACCAAATGAGGCTTCCAGCAAAGGGTTTGAAGGCAATTAACATGATTTGGAACAGTTTGATGTATTAATTGAATAATTTGATTTGAATTTAGGCTTCTGCTCATTAGTTGACTCTCCCACAAATCAAGTCTATTAGGGCCTGATACATTTGGGTATGGGTTCTTATTATATAAAAAAAATAAAATTGGTGCAAAAATGTTAAAAAAAATGCAAAAGTCATTAGTAAAAGTTCCAAACACATTAAAAAGCCATTCTTTAAACTTAGCTTGTTTTCAGTCAGTTCATGGTCAGGCTCCAAAGCAGCAGGATGTGCCAATCATTGGGGGAGTTCATCAGCTAGAAATGTGAAGAGTATTGGGGAGTGTGTGTGTGTGTGTGTGTGTGTGTGTGTGTGTGTGTGTGTGTGTGTGTGTGTTTGTATGCTGAGATGTAAGGTTTGATGGGGGAGTAGAGGGTCAGGGAGCAGAATACATTGAGGGACCATTTTCTGTTACAGGTTTTAAAAAAAGATGATGAGGGATAAGACAACAAGGGATAATTTCCTTTATTTCAGGTACTGACACTGGGGACTGGGCACCCCAGTGTCATTTTGGTGGCACCAGGGGCAGGCATCCTTGTGTCCCATCCTGTTTAGGTGGGGAAAGCCAGCACCAGGGTGAGAACCCTGGTGTCAGACTGTATGTGCATATTGGGGTGGGGGTTTGAAAGCTGGGTCAAGTGGAAAGGGGGTTACGGCTGGCAGGGTTGAGCACCCACCACTGATCATGTTATGACAGCTGCGTTGGGCAGGAAGGGGATGCTTGCAGCAGAGTTCAGCAGCCACTGCTGGTGAAACCTGGGATGGATGGAAGGAGAGATGCTGCTTTGCTACCCAGTGGCGGAACTTTGAAAAGATGCAGCTGCACTGTGGTAGGTGCAGTTGCATCCTTTCATATGTGAGAAGTTTCTGCACATCAGCCGGCAAAGCAGCATCAGCAGCAGCCTTGTTAGGATTGGGTGTTCACACACACACACCGCTCCTGAGACTCAGCTGCATTGGCTGCTTACAGCACATAAATCCCCAGGCTCTGCACTACCAGGGCAGCCCCAATATGTTTGTTTTGTGCATGCGTGCAAGCAAACAAAAAAAGGGGGATGCCTTAATTGTACAGCAGTACTACATCTTGGCACCTTAACTGTATGGGCAGCATGGGTTCATGTGTAGGCCATGGTCTCTGTTTTAGGCGGTCCAGAGGTCATGGTGTTGCCAATGTATGTGCCACCAGGCCCTGGAAGGATGATG
The DNA here is from genome assembly GCA_016271365.2 of Neoceratodus forsteri. Lineage (NCBI taxonomy): Eukaryota > Metazoa > Chordata > Ceratodontiformes > Ceratodontidae > Neoceratodus > Neoceratodus forsteri. Next base: position 722,633,112 of record CM028137.1, on the reverse strand, counting down.
TCACATTCTGTTCTCACAGTAAGCCCTGTGATGGGTCAAATAGGTTGATTGAATGCATAGTAGTAGTAGTAGTAGTAGTAGTAATAGATTTTATTTATTTAGGGCACCCTTCCCCAAAGACCCAGGGTGCCCTTACAAAGCAGTTAAAATACAAACATAGAAAAACAGAACAGAAACAGTAAAGCTAAAAAAATAACACTAAAAGATAACCAGTGCAGCTCATGCAGCACAGGGGTGATATAGCTAAATCTGGAATGACCAGTCAACACCCGTGGCGCCGCATTCTGCAAAAGCTGCAGGTGATGCAACTCACCACCACTGACCCCAAGGTAGAGGGCATTACAATAGTCAAGTCTCAAGGTCATGAATGCATGTACCAGCATGGCCAAGTCTTCCGGCGGGACAAAGGGCTTAATCCGGGCGATGTTCCAGGGATGGCAAAATATGGTCCAGACAACAGCCGACACCTGAGCATCAAATGTCAGCTTGCTGTCAAACACAATGCTCAGGTTTTTTACCCTTGATGAGACCTCCAGTTCCGTTGGGCCAATAAAAAGGCCTAATCTGCCACTGGAGGTTCCCAAACCCACCCTTCGACCAGGCTCTACTACCAGAGCCTCAGTCTTCTCGGCGTTTAGTCCCAGTCAGTTCGACGCAGTCCCAGCCCGGATCTCGCCCAAGCATTTATTTAGTACATCAACGGTGTCAAGTCTATCAGGTGAGAAAGACAGGTAGAGCTGAGTATCATCAATGTAACAATGAAAACTCAGCCCATACCATCTTATGACCTCACCCAGGTGTAGCATGTATGCTGTGAACAGTATGAAGGCAAGGGCAGAACCTTGGGGAACTCCACAGGGCAGGTCCCTAGGCTCAGAAGAACAATTCCCCAAAACTACCCTCTGAGACCTGCCCTACAGAAAGGACTCAAACCAGCTGATGACCTTGCTGGTGAGTCCTACATACTCCCTCAACCTGTCCAACAACACCTCATGGTCCACAGTATCAAAAACTGAGGAGAGATCAATGAGGATAAGAACTGTATGCTCTCCCTGATCTCTTGCCCTGAACAGGCCATTCAACACCTTGACCAGTGCTGTCTCCATACTGTACATGGCCCAAAATCCGGGCTGGAGAGGTTCATAGATCTGGAAGTCTGTGAGATGCTCCTCGAGCTGTTCTGCTACCACCTTCTCAAGAACCTTCACTAAAAAAGGAAGGTTTGAGATAGGTCTGTAATTTGCCAGGACGTCAAGATCCAAAGATGTTTTTTTCAGCAGAGGCCTAACCAAAGCTTGCTTTAAAGACTCTGAAAAGACTCCAGCTGAGAAAGAACTCCCGACTATCCTGGCAAAGACTGGTCTAAGTGCCACGACACAGCCAACTAGTAGTCATGTTGGGCTAGGGTCCAGGTCACAGAACATTGGTTTTAGCCCGCGGATAATCCCACAGACCTCCTGTGCCATCACCTTCTGAAACTCACCCCAGGGTGGCCAAGTGCGATCACTCATCCGAGAAATATCACTGTTGGAGGTTTGAATTCCACTGGAGGCAATCCCAGATCTCACAGAGGACACTGTCCAAGAAGAATCGAGCAAACTCCTCACATTTGCGAGTTGAAAAAGCTCTAATGGGTTCCAGACTGGCCAGATGTAATGGCCTGTCCACAACTCAACACAATATGGGTGTGGGCAGGACAGTAGTGTGGTGGGTAGGTAACTGGCTGGGTGGCAGGACACAGAGGGTGGTGGTAAATGGCTGTCACTCCACAGAGGGAAGAGTGACCAGTGGGGTACCACAGGGATCAGTGCTGGGACCGGTCCTATTCAACATCTTCATCAGTGACATTGCGCAGGATCTAGAAGGCAGAATTTCACTGTTCATTGATGACACAAAGCTCTGTAATAGAGTAGACACACCAGAGGGTGTAGACAGAATGAGAAGCGATCTGCAGAAACTTGAAGAATGGTCAGGGGGTTTGGCAGTTGAAATTCAATGCAAAGAAGTGCAAGATAATGCATAGGGACACAAAAAACTGGCACAATATATCAGTTGGGGGTGAGGATATAGCATGCACCAAGCAGGAAAGGGATCTTGGGGTTGTCATCTCTGATGACCTCAAGGTAGGGAAACAGTGTGACAAGGCAGCAGGTAAAGCAAATAGGATGCTGGGATGCATAGGCAGGGGCATCACCAGCAGGAAAAGGGAGGTCATAATTCCACTATACAACACACTAGTGAGGCCCCACCTGGAGTACAGTGTACAGTTCTGGAGACCTTACCTACGTAAGGACATAGACAGGGTAGAGAAGGTTCAGAGGAGGGCAACAAAGATGGTGCATGGATTGCATCACAAATCCTATGAAGACAGGTTGAAGAAACTGAACATGTACTCCCTGGAGGAGAGGAGGGAGAGAGGGATATGATAGAGACATACAAGTATCTTACAGGGAGGAACAGGGTGCAGGAAAACACTATTTTAAGTGAAAAAGATGTTCCAGGACTAGAGGGCATGGGATGAAGTTGGAGGAGGGACGATTCAGAGGAAACATGAGAAAAAATTTCTTCACAGAACGGGTGGTGGACAAGTGGAACACCCTGCCAGAGGAAGTGGTGGGGGCTGAAACAATCACGGGATTTAAGAATGCATGGGATAGACATAAAGGAATTCTAGAGGTCAGGGTTAAGGGGCAACAGACTTCTAGGAAAACAAACTGAACTTACAAGCTCAAATGGGCAGACTGGGTGGGCCATAGGCCCTTATCTGCCGACACTGTCTATGTATCTATGTAACTCAGAAGAGCTGAGCTGGTCGATTCTTCCCGGCTGCAATAATCCTAGACATAAAAGCTGCCCTTTTTTTGGATGACTGCCTTCTGATATTCATGATAATGAGATATCAGAACCAGTTTGTCCGTGGGAGATCCATTCTTCCTTCAATACCTCACCAACCTCCATCCCATTGTCTTCAAATCCCTCAGCTCCCCATCAAACCAGTGGGAACTGCGGTGTGAGGCAAGGAGGTGTACACGGATTGGCGCCAGATGGTCCAGAGCCCAAGCAACAGCACTGTTATAGGCAGTGACCACATTCTCTGGGTCACTGGAGCAAGGCTTCAACATGGACAAAATGTCCAGTTCCGCTAATAGTCCCTCTGGTTGAACACCTCTCAAAGAGTGGAACTGAAACATTTCCACAGGGGATGGGACCCTCAAGGGGGCTGTAAAGCTGAACTCAGTGGTGCAATGATCAGACCAAACTACCTGATCAATCTTGAAAGTATCAATTTCAAGCCCCATCGAGAACACCAGATTGAGTGCATGGCCAGATTGGTGGATCCTAGATGTGGAAAGCAGGGTCAGGCCCAGAGCCTCCATATTTTGCAGGAGATCTCTGGACCCAGGTGATGACACATCGTCCACCCAGGTGTTGAAGTCACCAAGAATGATCCATCTCTGAGACTCCAACACCCTGTCGGCGACAAAGGACATCACCTCCTGCAGAAAGCCCTGATCTTACCCAGGTGGACAGAGATCAGGAGCACTCTAAGTTCCAATGCCGGGACCCCCTTGCACCACCACACAATCAAAAGAACTGGTGTCCCCAACTGGGTGCACTGTCAGGCCCAGCTCCGATCTAAAACAGATCACAACCACCCCCTCCCCTGCAGTCCTTCCTTGGGCAGTGAACAACAGAGTACCCGGCTGGGACAGATGCCTCAAGAACAGGGCCTGAGGCATTACCCAGCCAGGTCTCCATAATGCAAGCCAGATCGACTGACCCCATAAGATCAGCCATTATGGCAGTCTTGTTGGCCATCAACCTGGTACTGTAGAGTACCAGCTGAAGAGAACAAGAGGTTGGGGCGAGTCTATCGGCTATCTGTCCTCTCGATCTGGAGGATAATCTGGGTACAGGGACAAGGCACAAGAGACCTCGCTCCAGCTGTCTCCTGGGCCCAGGGCATCTCCTGCTCCCTACAACATGAATCAGCTCTTCACAGGCAATATTCATCTCCTCCCTCCTCCCTCTCCGTCTAACACCCTTCCTCAAAATGTTAAACTCCTTACACCTTTGCCAGACCACAGCATCCAGCTGAGGGGTGAGGAAGGGATGGAGATCTTTAAGAAGGGAGGGAGAATAACCCCAATTAGAGAATGCAGTTCTACTACTGCTGACAGTATACAGTGGCAGAAAAAGGCAGTTCCCCACTCAAACTCTGAATCCCAGGGCAGACCACCAAAGCACTTCCAGGTCGCTCACCAACCAGGCAACCAGCCACTGCAGCGCATGGCACCCACAAGCCTCCGACCACTCTGAGGAACCCAGCAGCAAGATCAAATGACTCAGCACTTAAAGCTGCCAGGCAGGGCCAAGGGCTCAACACTCCAGCCAAGAATATTCTGAACCACCTCGGGCTCTCCCCTAGACCTACCAAGAGTATACAAAGCGCCAGAATTGAGTTAGGCAAAAACTGCTACACTAAGAGGCTGTCAGCTGTAGATCGTAAGCTGGAATTAAGATAGAAAATGCTGCTGCCATTTTCCAAATTGAACCCTCTCTAAAAATAAAAAAAGCTAACTCCTGGCTCTAACTCACTTCCAGCCCTGAACTATCCTCTCAGTCCCTAAACCTCACCTCTAACTAAGAGATTAGCAAAAAAGAAAAGCGCTGAAATAGCATTAAAAGGTGTTAGGAAGCACAAACACCTCTAGAACCCTTCAGATTCCGTGACGGCAGCCAAGCATGGCTGCCATCTTGTCAGAGGTGGGATAATGCACACCATCTACTGTATATCCTTGCCTCATCCACATGTTCGCTGTTGCACCAAGGCAAGTTGGAGCATGATAGGAAGAGAGCAGGAGAAAAAGGGATAAAATCCCTGTGACTACAAAGATGGTGCCTTGTCCCCCACCAGCACTCTTGGGCCTCATGCCACTTGGCCATCCTGGATGCAACTGGTCTCAGAGCTGAAAGGTTTGGATACAGGGAGGTGGGGTGGGGTCTAAGGGGTAGCAGCTACCAGCTGGAGACAAATTTATATAGAAAAAAACAAAACCATATAGAAAGAAGAATATCCATATAACCTCACATCATTATTTGTTACAGCAATGTTTCAGCAGTATTTCTTTAGGGGCTATGTCATCTGATCTGTGGTCAATTTGGGGCAATAAACTTCTGATATCTAAGTTGTTTGGCATTCATTAAATTCAAGGCTAGAATTCCAGGTTTGCTCTACATATCCCAAGGAGAAATGCAACACAGAAAAGTTTAAAGTTTGTCTGAAAAGCAGTTACTTTTACTTTTCAGTCTTGATAGGGCAGCCATTCCTGGATATGATGCCGACAGAAACTGAAAATACTGTGTATAGGAATGCTTTCCTGTTCCTATAGTTGTCCTTTGATTGAGCAGTAAAGATGAAGTACTTAGAAAGTAAAATGAGAGAATCCCTGTCAGTGTGTACAGTGAAGATTCCTGCTTATTCCTGTAACAGAGACCAACCTGGATGAGTCAGGCAGTAAGGTCAAAATTTAAGGGCAAAAGGAAAGTGATGAAGAAGAATGTGCCAAACAACCCAGGAGGAAGTTACAAGGTCATACAAAGTGAATGTAAATGGATACTTAGGAAGGCAACAAAGGAATATCACTAGAAACAAGTTCATTTACACAATATACAGTGTATAAATGAGGACAGTATATTCTGCTTATACTACACTCGTTTATCATAAGGATTTTTGTCCAGTATATGCGTTGCCCATTGTATCTTTTTTTTTTTATGTTTGCACATATGCAATACTCTCACACTCAAACTGCCATACACACTCTGACACATTGAAACATCGACACGTTGTTAGTAATTACAGCTCTTTGTGTCAGAATTCTGTGTTTGTCCTGGTTTTATGTTCTTTATTATGAGGATTAAAAATGTTATCTTATTTGATCCATGACCTTCTTCTGGGTGTCAGCGTGGTGGTTATGGTCATCTGAAGAAAGTGCTTATTGTTGTCTGCCTTTGCATGCATTTTGTATACTAATTCCAGGCAGCCTCCGTTCATGAAAGCAGTGACCAATCTGGGTTATATGTCATGCTTCTCCATAGCACTCATTAGAGTGAGCAAGGCATTTTGGACAAAAATAGTGGACACCACAACCTCTGGTTGCTCTTTGGACTTATTTTCTTCTCCGTTGTATGTCACTATTATCATTAGTTGGTGTCAGTAGCTCAATCACTGACTTGATGTTGTCCTCTTTTGTTAGGGGTGGGGGGGGTGGCGGGAAGAGAGCCGTTGCCTTCTAAGCTGCCCAGTTGTTCAAATTTGTTATCAGATTTCAGCTGGATCATTTAGAACTGGCAGCATGTCAGTGGCCCAGGTAAATCCCCCGTGATGAAAACACCTTACAATTGTTTCTTGGGTTACACAATCCCACGCTGTCTGCGTTAAATGAACAGCATCAAGGAGATTCATATTTTTAACACAGGTTGTGATGGTGAGATCCTGTCCGGTGTCCAGAACATCAAAGTGCTTTTGTTGCATTTTACAGGCATAGTGCCATTTAAAACTGTAGATTATCCCCTGGTCGAGTGGCTGCATGATGCAAGTTATGTTAGGGGACACGAAAAGTAACTTAATGTTGCCGAGACCGATGACATTAGGGTGGCCAGAGAAATTATCCACGATAAATGAGATCTTCCTGTCCCTTAGCTTTCTATCCTAGTCTCTGAGCCACTCTATAAAAATGTCACTGGTCATCCAGGCAGTTCCATTGCTTCTGTACTGCACTGGTAAGTTCCTCACACCCTAAAGCATCTCAGTGATGTTGACCTCCTGACCACCAAGAGCTCCTTTTTATCTGTTCCACCCATATTACAGGTGAGCAGCACTGAAATTCATTCTTTTGGACTCTTTAACTCCATGGGATTGTTGGACTTAAAAAACAGCGTGCCGTAACCAACACCTCAATAAAAAAGTTCAGTCTGATCTGTATTAAAACATTATGTGCTGCATACCCCTCCAGAATTACAGGCAGCACATCCTTCAGCCAGGCATCAGTGCTTGCAGAACTGGTGTTTAACTTCCCACTGCGGATTTGTTTGAATGCAGTGTTATGTCTCTGTTTCCACTGGGTCAGCCACCCATCTGAGGGCTTCAGCTCTAGCTTACTGAGGACAGCTGCAAGCTGCTGTGCCTTTTCTAGAAGTAGGGGATCACTGATTAATGCCTCCTCCCCCCCGGCTTTTGAGAACCACCATAGCAAGGCATCCTCCACCTCTTTGTTCTTGCCTACCCTCTTACATTTTCATGTGTTTTTTTTGTAGGAATGCCACTCATCCAGTAGCCATACCTTATCCCGTTCAGTGTCACTTAAGGTAGACTTTGGTATAGGAAAATGAACTGCTATGTCACTTAAACTGAGTTTTGGCAGGTATTCAGTCTTAGACAGGATTTCAACCTTTCTGGCCAGTGTAATCCTGCTTCTCTTTGCCATGATTAGATGCGAGCTCCGGAACACAAAACAGAATAAATCCATACAGACAGTCTGCCAGCTGCTAATAAGTAAGGAAGCCAATTAACCCATCCTATATCAACCGTGGTGGCGTGCGGGTGGGCTGTGCTGCCCACCGACTCAATGCCACTGATGGGACGGGGGAGCAGGGTGGGATGTGGGTGCTGAGTGGGGGGTCACTAGACTATCAGGGAGAGGAAATTTGTGTATTTTGTAATGATCATGGTACAGGGAAGGTGGGGGCCACTGGATTACCTGGGATGAGTTGGGTGATAATAATTTTTTTATGATCAGAGCTGGGGGGGGGCACTGGATCACCAGGGATGAGTGGGGTACTAATAATTATTTTACAATTGGGGCTGGGAGGGGGGACACTAGACTACCAGGGATGTGTGGGGTAAAATTATTTCTTACATGATCAGAGAAGGGGGGGACACTGGATTACCAGGGATGTGTGGGTTCCATGTACTTACAGGATGGCTGGCGCATCCTGCCGGGCGCATCCCTGAAACTGATATGCAGTTGGGGCCATAATGACATGCAAATGGTCCCATTTGTGCCTTGCATGCCTAATGGCCTCATTTGCATGTTTGGGTCTGAATATCTGGTATTTGTGCCTGGTGTATCTCCAAAATGTGCTGCACAGTTCCACTCCAGGTATTCAGATCTGACAATAGGATGCTCCGATGCATCTTTGTTGGCCCCTATTTGTGCCATACACGTTTATTGATATATTGAGACAGGATGCGCGATTGTGCATCTCATTTGAATATAGCACTTTTGTGCTCTGGCGCAACTCAATTGCGTGGAGCAACCTCTTGCGCCCTTTCCCGGCACAGTTTGAATACTGGGGCCAAAGTATTTGTAGTAGAGGGTCAGTCTGTGAGTTGAGGGTGAAGATAGTAATTACAACAAAGCTGGTGGAAAAATACTTAGATATGGTGACTGTAAGCAAGACCTCAGTGTCAGACACTATTCACTCTAGAGTACTTAAGAATCGAAAAATTTTCATAGTTGCAGGAAGAGATTTTTAGGAAATCCTTTAAAACAGGAAAGGTAGTAGAGAATTAGGGTACAGCTCACATGTTCATCTTGTTCAAATGGATCTAAGGAGGATCCTGTGAGCCACATTCCAGTTAGTTTTACCTCAGTAGCAGGAAGTTACTATTAAGGATGTCTTGGTGGCTCATTTGACATAGCACAGGAAAATATGTGATAACTAACATGTTTGTGTAGGGGGAAGTCTTAAATCTAATATGTTCTTTGATGATGTGTCTTGAAGTATAGACAGAGGGGATGCTATAGATTTTATACGTTTGGATTTTAGCAAACATTTTGACAAGACACCCCTTGGGAGGCTGAGACATAATCAGGAGGCAGAGGGTGGAGAGGTATTAGAAACAGATTAAATAACAGTCAGAGACCGGTGGTAGGAACCAGGTTGTCATACTGGAAAGATGTAACTGGGGGATTGTCAACAGTGGTTGGTTGTGGGACTGCTTTTGTTCAACATGTATTATATAAATGATCTGAAATAAAGAACTTGTAACCACTTGATAACATGTTTGTAGATTATACAAATCTAGAAAAAGTGGTTTACAGTGAGGAGAACTGTGTGAACCTAGAGCAGGACCTGACTAAAATGTGTTCAAACAACATGAAGTCTTGCTATATTATAGACATTAGCAGTTTGATCCAGCTCTAGAACTGCCCCGGAGTGAAATGGTTAAAACCATTCCAAAATAGAATTTTGGGACGAGAGCAGCTCTATCTGTGTCATTTCAAACTTGAACTGTCAGATTCTTTACTCCGCCTCAGTGAACAGTCGCTCCGGAGATTTCTCCTTCTGCTCAGTTCATTTCTCGGTTTAAAAAGTGTTTTCTCGGTTAGATTTAACCGAGAATAGTTTATTTAACCCAAAACCGTTCGGTTCAAGCTCTATCTGTGGTAACCGTAAGTATTTGAAGGTTTTGTCTGTGTGGAACTTGTAAGTTATCGGTTCGGTTTGAACCGATCAGTGGATTAAACTCATTTAAAACTAAAAGTTACTATTTTACAGTGCGGTTCCGGTTCTTATCGGTTCTAAAAAATGGATTTATTACGTTTTCCAATACCACGTGACCGCGATTTAGGAACGATAAAGGGTGTCTTGCCTGTCACTGCCGTAAAAGGGCAAGTTTTTGGTTAGGCTGGTATGACGTCTGAGAAACCCAAAGAAAAACCGGCCCACTGGGTTTCAACACTGTGATGTTTGTGGAGAAGTCTTTGCCAAGGCTGACCCACATACCACATGTGTTTATTGTCTGGGGTTTGACCACCTCCAGTCAGACTGCCAGGTGTGTAAGAATTTCCCTGCAGCCACCCTGGAAAAAAGATTGGGCAGGCTCAGGAAACGCGAGGCCAAAAAGTCCGCTGACCCGGATGGCCAGCCCGGTTCAGAGGTAGTGCCCTCTGACCAGGGCCAGACTTCCTCGGGCAAAAGAAAATCTGGTTCTGAGGAACCAATTCCAGTAAAGAAAACAAGAAAATCAGCAGGTCTGGAGTCCAAAATTCCTTCTCCAACTGCTGCAGAGATAGCAAAAGCCATACAAATTGTCCAGTCACTGTCTCAGGGTCCGTCCGAACCACCACTATCTGGTAAAAGGTCGGTTCGTCCGGTCCCAGTGGTTCAGGATTATGGATATTGAGAATTTTATGAACCAGAGGAGGGGAGGAGGATTATGAACAGTATGAATGTGGCTGGGAAGGTCTGGGTGTGCCCATTGAACGGACATCTCCCCAGACAGACCTTTAGAATCTCCCCATGCTGTCTGAGTCCCCATCTCATTTTATGTTTTATAAAAAGTTGCTGAAACCCTCCAGCTTCCTTTAGAAGAGCTGTGGATGAGCAAGAGGAGCCTGATTTTGTAGAAATGTTTTTTTTATTTAGTTGTTTAACCAGGTATAGCACACTAAGCTGAAAGCTTTTTTACAGGAGCGTCCTGGGAGCACAAGGCGGTTAAGTGACTTGCTCAGGGTCACACAGTATGCAAGTGGAAGCTGTGGGATTCAAACCCAGGTCTGGTCTGCTGGATGTCACCAGATTTGCAGCTCAGAGCCTTAGACCACTGCACTATACTGCCGCCTAAATGATGGATATTCCAGAATCTAGGAGATTGTCTATTCCTTTACATAAGTCTTTTAGGAAACAAACAATTAAAATTTTAAAAGCTCCTAATTCTGTGCCTCCTGTAGATAAAAAGATGGACAGAAGGTATACATTGTCAGGCCCTGATACAGAATTCCTTTCTCAGCAATGCAGCCATGTTGGGGTAGTTCAGGCTGCTGCCTGTGATAAAGCTAATATTCCCTTGGCTTCACATCCTCCTGACAAGGATTCCAGGAAGGTTGATGCCATGGCAAAAAAACAGTATATGGCAGCCTCTCTGGGACTCAGGCAAGCAAATTATATGGCTTATGTGGCTAGGTATCAGAAATCTAGATGGGATACTGTTATGCAATTGGCCAAGCAGGCCCATGGCCAGCTGGCTAGTGAACTAGAACAGGTGGCTGCTGATGGCATTGAAGCCTCTAAGGTTCAGTTTCATGCTGCTGTGGATGTTAATGATGTTTCCTCTAGGGTCATGGCCACATCTGTAGCTTTTCAGAGGTTGGCCTGGCTCAGGTGTATTAGTTTGTCACAGGATACCCAGACTAAGGCTATGGATTTTCCTGTGGTGGGAAATTCTCTGTTTGGAGAGCAGACAGAAGAACTACATGAAGAAGATGGATGAATATAGGACTACTTACAAGAGTGCCCAGGCTAGGGCGGCAAACCACTCCTCAAGGCATGCCCCAGGGGTAGGGTGGGCCTTTTCACAGGCCTTTCTACCAGACTCAGGCCTCCTCTGCCTATGCTCAGAGGGGCTTCTTCAGAGCAGGGGCAGGCAGGGGTGGGCAGACCTGCTCACCCCCAGCCTAAAACTCCTGAAACAGGCACCCTGATGGGGTGCCCAGGACCGATTCTCCTGTACCAGTGGGGGCAGGCTGGCTTACTTCAGTCAGAATTGGGCTTCTTTAACCTCAGACAAGTGGGTTCTGGAAGTAGTAAGCCAGGGTCTGGTTCTCAGCTTCAAAGTTTCCCAAGTTGAGAAGCAGACTTTTCTACCTGCAAGTGCTTCAGAGACCCTCACTCTGGAAACAGAGGTCTCATCCCTGTTAGCTCTCAGAGCAGTAGAAAGGGTTCCTCCCTGCATCAGGGCAGGGGTCTGTATTCAGATACTTCCTTACCCCAAAAGACAGGAGAGTGGCGGCCCATTTTAGATCTCAGATATCTGAACAAGCATCTTTTGAAACCAAAGTTCAAAATGGTAACTCTGGCAATGATTTTACCTTCCTAAGGCCAGGGACTGGCTAGCCTCCCTGGACCTCAAGGATGCCTATTTCCATGTCCTAATCAGAAGATCCCATCGAAAGTACCTCAGATTCGAACTGCCCTCAGGTCATTACCAGTTCAGAGCAATGCCCTTGACCTTACCTCTGCTCCAAGGGTATTCACAAAGTGTCTAGCAGTGGCAGTGGCCCCCCTTAAGGAGGCAGAGGATTGTTGTTTTCCCTATCTAGATGACTGGCTCATTGTAGGCCAGTCCCGAAAAGAGTAAAATCTCACCTGCAGGTCACCCAGCAGCTTCTCACCTCTCTGGGTTTTCTGCTAAACCTACCAAAGTCGGTTCTGGAACCAGTCCAGGTACTCACCTTTATAGGGCAGAATTGGACACAAGCTAGCCAAGCCTTTCCCCCAGAAAGGGTAAGGAATTTAGTGGCTCTGGCCTCTTCCTTCACTCTGCAGGTCTCTCGACCAGCAAGACACTTTCTGCAGCTCCTGGGGCACATGGCTGCATCCACAGCTGTTGTGCAGGGAGCCAGATTTCAGATGAGAGACATTCAGTTTCATTTGAGAACCTTGTGGTCTTAGAGAAGAGACCCCCTTTCCAAGTTGGTCCCAGTGACTCGAACCTTGATACCAGCTCTCCAGTGGTGGCAGGATCAGAGCAATTTAAGAGCAGGGAACCCCTTCATTTCCCCTTCTCACGACTTGACTCTCACTACAGATGCTTCCCTTCTGGGTTGGGGAGCCCACATGGGTGACCTTTCCACTCAGGGAGTTTGGTCCCCCCAGGAATCTCTGCTCCACATCAATTTGCTGGAACTCAGAGCTGTCTTTTAGCTCTTCAAACTTTTCTGCATCTGTCACGACAGGTGATACAAGTCAGAACAGACAACACCACAACAATGTGGTACATCAACAAGCAGGGCACTCGGTCTTGACCTTGTGCACCGAGGCAATGAAGTTGTGAGTCTCTGGCCTATTCCTGAACACTTCCCTCATAGCAGTTCATCTTCCAGGGAAGGACAATGTCTAGCGGATGCCCTCAGCAGGATTTCCCAGGGCCATCAGATGGTCCCTGGATCCTCAAGTGCTGGGGATAGTTTTTGCCAGGTGGGGCATCCCTCAGATAGATCTTTGCAGCCCCAGACAATCACAAACTTCCTCTGTTCTGTTGCAGACCTCCAGTGCTGGGCTCAGTTCCCATGGATGCCCTTCCTCTGGATTGGGAGGAAGTTCCTCTATGCTTCCCCCCCCTTTCCTCTCCTATTCAAAGTACTAGTCAAAATCAGATCTCAGCCTTGCAGGGTGATTCTGATTGCCCAGATGAGCTAGGCAGCCCTGGTACCCCTCCTTCTGTCTCTGACAGTCCATCTTCCCTGTGCCTCCCCAGGAATCACAATCTGTTGACTTGTGCCCAGGAAGGGTTTGGTATCCGGACCTCAAATCCTCAACCTCAAGGCCTGGCTCTTGAGGAGTTAGAGTTGCTGATTTACACCTCTCACAGGGTGTTCTTGAGATCTAAAGGCTTCCAGAAAGCCTTCCACTAGGGCTACTTATAGTTCTAAATGGAAAAGGTTTTCCATTTGGCGTGCTAGGAAAATATTTCCCAGAATCTGCTGAATTGCCCATTTTGTTAGATTACATGGTACATCTTAATTCCTTGGGTCTCAGACCAGCTACCCTGAGAGTTCATTTTTCAGCTGTGTCTGCTTTTGTGTCAGCAGGAAAGTCATCCCCTCTTTCCTCTCATCCTATGTTTTCCAAGTTTTTTAAGGGATTACTCCATACTAATCCTCCCTTTCGGGAACCGGCCCCTGCTTGGGACCTTAATGTTTGCATTGCCCAGTTAATGCAACCCCTTTTTGAACCTCTGTCTTCTGCAGAGCTTAAGTACCTAACTTGGAAAACTGTTTTTCTAGTGGCTATCACTTCTGCCAGGCCATAAGTGAATTGTGCTCTTGTCAGTGGAGACTGACTTTATTTCTTTCCACAGGGATAAGGTAGTCCTTAGGACTAATAGGAAGTTTTTGCCTAAGGTGGTTTCAGATTTCCATCTTAATCAATCTATCTCCCTTCCAGTATTTTTCACTGATCACTCCTCTTGGTGAGAGGAGGTTGCACAGCCTGGATGTTAAGAGAGCTCTTAGTTATTATATAGAGCGTCCACAAAGGTCACAGGTTCAATCCTCCAACTTTTCCTTACCTATGGTGAAGTTGGGAAAGGCAAACCTGCCACTAAGAGATCAATAGCCAGGTGGATTGTCTCTTGTATCCAATTTGTTATCAGAAAGTGGGCAGAGCCCCCGGTTTGAGGGCTCATTCTACCAGGGGTACAGCTGCGTCTCTAGCTGCTGCTAGAGATATCCCTTTATTAGAGATTTGCCAGGCTGCTACTTGGAAAACGGTACACACTTTTACCAAGCATTACTCCCTGGATGTCCAGGCCAGGAGAGATGCTCGGTTTGGCAGCTGTTCTTCAGAGCCTATTCCCTAAGTAGGTTCTGCCCCTCCTCCATGGAGGTACTGCTGTGTATTCTGCTAATGTCTATAATATAGCAAGACTTCATGTTGTTTGAAGAAAAAATTACTCACCTTAGTAATGTTGTTTCTTCTAATGGAGTCTTGCTATATTATAGACCTCCCAACCTGCCCCTCTCAGAACCTCTACTTGGTGGGGTAGGCAACTTAGTGTGGGCACTACTTATGTCCTGTTAGCATTTTGTCCCCTTTGGGACTTTGGGGTGTGTATGTGTGGGTGTGTGTGTTTTATTATACTTATGTTCCATTTTCATATTATTAGAATGGTGTTAGTATTTCTGGTCCCCTGACTTGAGTCTTGGGTGTTGGGACCATCAATGGTTGTTATTATTTAGGTAGCCATTTGGCTAGTGTAGGTTACAGCTTCCACACAGACCTTAGTGAGTTTGGCTCGTAAAGATCTGACAGTTCAAGTTTGAAATGACACAGATAGAGCTGCTCTCGTGCCAAAATTCTATTTTGGAATGGTTTTAACCATTTCACTCCGGGGCAGTTCTAGAGCTGGATCAAACTGCTAATGTCTATAATATAGCAAGACTCCATTAGAAGAAACAACATTACTAAGGTGAGTAATTTTTTCTTATTGTTCAGACAGATAGCAGATGTGTTCAGTGTAGGAAAGTACAAGTTAATGCACCAAAGTGCTAGAAACAGGAACTGGGCTGAGAAGTTACTATATATGATCCATCAGAGCTCAACAGGATGGAATCAGCCTCCTGAGGGAACGCAGCAGCTCTCAAAGCCCAGGTAACAGCATGGTCTGCACAATACCCAGCAGAAGAAAACAAAATGGAAAGACCTGTCAAAAAGGTACAAAGAGTGCTACAGGGAAAAAAGAAGGTGGGCCAAATGTGGTTGCCTCAGAGATCAAGAATTTGCTGCAGGAGCTGTAGTTACATGAGTTGGCAGACATCATAAACACTGATGTCCTCCACTCCAGGCAAGCTTCAGTAAAACACCTCAGTGAGCCTCCTACACCATCAAGCATGGCTGAAACCATTCCAGAGGCTGACAGTGTATAGAACTCCTGGGCAGACTTTGCTTCATCATTGGCAAATGTACCCCAATGGTATAAACCTCACTGACACAGAACACTGGGGAAGGTCACGCCACAGAAATCCACTAAAGGAGGAGCAACATGTTTCCTTTTGTCCATGAACTACTATTATTGACTCACTTAATATGGTTGATAACCACAGGTAATCTTTGTTTCCCTGCTGCAACAAGACTGGACTAATGTTAATTGGCAATCAATATGTATAACTATTTTCAGGTTAAGCGGGGCAAAGGGCCTTTGTTGTATTCTGATCATGGTCTTGGTGTTACCCACATGGGGTAGGAAAGCGGAGGGGAAGGGGCTGTCTACAGTACATCTACAGATAACAGCTATAAATAAGACTCTCACCAGACAGAGCACCTTCTTTTGCAGCAACCTAACAAACCAGTTAAGAGGCAGGTAGTACACCAGGTATAGGCCTATGTTACTCTATCTCCCCACCGCTATTTCATAAACAGGCTGTATTCCACTTCTCTGCCACTGGGGACAAACCATGTAACCTAAATTGCCTAGATGGGACACTGAAAGCTTGGGGACAGGGTGATAATTAGAAGGGAGAGGAGACAGCAAGAAAACGCAGAATCTTCACTACACCCTGACAAAGGTTTCCCCATCAGAGTACCACATTAAGTAGACCCACATTATGAATATCATATGCTGATACTACTGTCCCCTTACAGATGGAATGAATGGCAGGGCTTCTCATTCTGTCATGGGGTGGGGGGGTGGATACAAGGGTGACTAGAGCTGACTTCAGTTCAAAGAAAGGGAACATGTTGACAGCCACTGTGGTATTGGAGTCTGGCAAAGGACCCCAACTTTTACACACCAGAGGCAGTAGTACTTCCATTGGTCTAGGTGAGCTAGAGGACTCAGATAGTCACTCACTCCAATACCTCCAACCTGTCAATTACTAAGGGTTTTGGGTACTAGTGTTTCAACTGTGTCAACGTTCCTACATTGTTAAATTTGCTCATTGTGGTTTAATCAGTTTTTTATTTATCTGCTTGGTTTGAAAATTTATGCAAGACACTTCTTATGAAAAATTATGCTATTGCATATGGGTTACAGTTATCACCTAATAACACCTATTGACACTGTACAGTCCTGCTCAAAGCACAACCAGTCAAAATTGTTTCATTGTGAGTTGCATATACTTCCCATGACGCATTGCGTTAGGGTACGTGTGATTCTGTATTTCTTTGAAACCTGGCTTTGTTGCCAGTTCCCTTCCCAGGTAACTTTTGCCTCAGTGTTTTCTGCTGAAACTCTTTCTCTTTTAGATTGCTTACCTATCCAAATCCCCTTTTGGACCTCAGGGCACCAGTCATTAGGGCACCACAAGGGGGAATTTGCCATCCTCTCTCTGAGGTCCGCCCCTAGAATAATTAGAAAGGGGGGTGTGGTGGGCTCGGGGGGCACAGCTGCCTGCAAAAAGATGGGATGATGAAACTGGGACTTGTCACCCTAATGGCCCTCACATGGGTAAGCAGACAGTTGCTCCTGTTACTGCACCCCACTCCCAAATCTAGCTACAATGGATAACATAGAAATGAATAGAATATCTGCCATAAAATGTTAATGGTTAGAGCCACCCAGTGAAAAGCAAAAGGTCCTGAGACCTTGCTTCTGGACAACTTTAAACCATATAAACCATATGTTATATTGTTTTTAGGTAATGGCTGATATCATTTAACTGGGCAGCATTTAATCTCTCACCTCCTTTGATTTATTTTGAAAATGGTGCGCTGCTGTTTTCTTTTAGTTTGGGTATTCTTTCACCTGAAGCCATTACTCGAAATGGTCAGGCTTGACTTGGAAAGGGGGGCTAAATGGCAGCTGTCACTAGAAGGTGAAACTACTGAGGCATTAAGAATGATGGCAGTCTGCAAATGTATATACTTCCTGAGCCACATAGAGGAATAGATATTTAGGGACAAAAAAAGACACATGGTCCATCCAGTCTGCCTAGTTCCTACCTAGGCCCTCACCAGTCTTACACTGGCTAGACCTCTAGTGGATCAATCATTCCATTGTTCCGATAGAACTGACTCCACTGTCCCATTTGCTCCAACCCCCCCTCCCGTCAATCTTGCCAGGCCAATGTATCCATCCCACCCTTTAAACCTCCTTTACATAACCTGTAAAATCCCAGTGAAGTACTTCCAACAAAAAGATACTCTCCAAATTAATTTGGAAAGGCAAAGTTCTTTGACTGTCTTTGTATAAAATGTGAGAGTACTGTAAAGAATGGTGGACTGGGGCCTACTCTGGATTTCATACTACCAAGGTTCATACTAAGGTGTGTGAAGAGCGGAGGAGACAAAATACCATTTTCCGTAGCACTCCACATTGTCAATGGGTAGTCCATACATATGGGGGTAATGTGCAGCTCTACTAGGGAAAATGGCACAGCCCAAGGCTGCACACCAGCATAGAATCCTGGGCATGTGAACATTCTGAATAGCAGAGACTCGCCAGTCTTTGCTGTGCCATTGAAGGGAAAGCAGCATAGAAGATTCCTCTGAAGAAAACGTATTTTCTCTGTGCTTACTTTTTTTAAGGCTACAATTCTGCAGAGCAGGTTGGGGCTACCTGGTGACAGGGAGCACCCCAAAATTTAGAAATTGTGCCTGTTAAGCTGCGTTTTTCAAACTGGCTAACCTGCATTATTTTCCCCATTTCCATTGCCTGATTGTGCTTGGATTGGGTACCACATACTGCCACACTATTGTTCAGGGTGTTTTTGCCAGGTCTTTGATTTCTTTTATTTTTTTGTTTTGTTATGGTGCCACGGGTAAGTGATCTTCTTAGTGGATTTGTAAGGTTCTGTTAGTTAGGATTTTATTTTTCCTTTGTTAATCCCTCGCATCTATATTGGCATCATCCCCCCCTCCCACAAGGGGGACTATTAGTATGAGTTTTTATATAGGGCTGTGTGTGTTTTGTACTTGAGAGACTGTATCTGGGGCACTGTTTTTCTGTGAAGATTTTACGTTTCTCTTGTCTCTGGGAACTTGTGCTTTTGTGTGGCAGACTGTTTTTTCTGAGCCTGGTTTTTGTGCAGGCTTACACTTCTTTCCAGCTATTTTGTTTTCTGTTAGTGCCTTTTTCCAGCCTCTTAACAGCTCCACTGAGCCGTGTGGACACCACCACCATTGTTGCAGCCTGTCAGTTGGGCTTGTGCTCTTTTTTTCTTGTTTGAAGCCATCCTATGCATCAGCGCTACCATTTTTTTGTGCCCTTAGGCTGGGCGTGCACTTACCAACATGGTGAGATCACCCCTAGTGGTGTGATGTCACTGGATCACAAGCTCACACATGCATGTGCATCTGTGCTGTATGGGCACTGGATGCGGCCGCAGAAATCAACTTTTTTGCTGTTTGTGAGTGGTGCAATCATTCTTATTCTGACAAGCCCATTCAGGTGGCTGAAGGATAGAAGTCAGAGGGTAGTGGTAAATGGTGTGCATTCTAACGTAATGAAGGTAACAAGTGGTGTTCCTCAAGGGTCTGTACTAGGACCAATCCTTTTTCGCATATATATTAGTGATATATCAGAGGAAATAGGAGGGAAAATGTGTGTCTCTGCAGATGATGCAAAGTTATGGAACAGGGTTGACATTGCAGGAGGGTTTGAAGCCATGAGAAGAGTTTTGAGTATACTAGAGAAATGGTCAGACACATGACAGCTGAACTTCAATTCAAAGAAGTGAGCGGTGATGCATGTGGGGCATAAAAATCAACTCGCCAAATACACATTGGGGGGGGGAGAGCAGATAAAACAAACAGAACAGAAAAGGGATCTGGGGATATAATCTCAAACAACCTTAGGGTAGGTGACCAATGCGGTAAGGCAGCTGGTAAAGTGAATAGAATGATGACGTGCATAGGAAGGGGCATAACAAGTAGGAAGAGGGAGGTGCTGATGCCTTTGTATAAGACCATGGTTAGACCACGCCTGGAGTATGGGGTATAGTTCTGGAGGCCTAATTTAAGAAAGGACATAGGTGTAATAGAAAAGGTACAGAGAAGGGCAACAAAGATGGTGCAGGGTATGCAAGGGAAACCATACGAGACAAGATTGAGAGAATTAAATCTATATCCACTGGAGATTAGAGGGGAGAGAGGAGACATGATAAGAGACAAATACATGTAGGGGATAAATAAAGTAAAGGAAGGAAGCCTATTTAAAAAGAAAGATTTAAAACAATGGGTCATAGTTTAAGACTGGAGGGAGGAAGATTTAAAAGCAATGTAAGGGGGTGATATTTTACTGAGAAGGTAGTTGAACCCTGGAAAAAATTATCTGAGGAGGTGGTAGGTGTTAAAACCAAACAGTGGAGGGATTCAAGAGTGCATGGGAGAGACATATGAGTTGTTTAGAGTACAGAGGAAAGGGTCCTTGTATACACTTGACAAGTAAGGGCGAGGGGTAACGGGCAGACTAGATGGGCCAGGATGGTCCTTTTCTGCTGACACATTACTATGATACTATAAAGCCTGTTTATAAGGCTGATAGGAACAACAATTGCTTGTCAGTCTTTCCTCTCTGAGTGTTTCCCGGTCTTTCAGTCCTTCAGTTCTGTTCTCGTCACAGCTTTCTGGTACAGCAGGGGGGAGGGAATCAGTTGTTTGGGACACATTTGAGCAATCAGAAAAAAAGAAGTTTTTTTTTGCATAATCTGTGCTTTTAGGTATAGAGCCACTGGTACCATGGCTTATCAGAGACCTCTGTTTTTTTGAAAGATTTAAGAACTGCAGAAGGGTAATGTGACCCTCTCTTCTAGGCTGCTAATACCCTCATTGTATAACTCAAGCTAATATGTCTATCATGGTTCCTCTGGCCAGAACCCCGAACTGGGAGGGTGCACCTGGTGTACTGACTGGCAGTGGCAAAGCAGAATTGCACAGATCTTTGTTGTTACCTTTAAATGAGGTTTTGAGCCCTGATTTTCTGCAGGACACTCCTTTTGACGCACTTAAACCCAAGCTGAGCCCTTCAGATTTGGGGGGAGGGGCACACAGGCACGTCCAGGTGTGCCAGAGCAGGACAAGTCTGCTAACCCAGATCTGCAGACAGACCCTAACCTTGACCATACAGAGGATCAGAAGGATGACACCGGAGACTTTGTGGAAAATTCTGACCCAAAAGTGCTGCTTGGTGAGGAGGATGACCCGTCTAATGAAGAGGAGGAGTGAACAGAGCCTACGAAGAGATTCCGATCCCTCCTCTGTTCCAAACAAAATCTCTGTCCTATCTTATAATGGATATACTACTTTATTCTGATAGTCAGTTCCCTGACAACTAACATCTTGGTGCCATAATCCCGACACTCGTTTGCCTGACAGGTACGAAGTTGCCTGCGGCAGAGTTTTATTTCATGTTTCGAGGGACTTGGCTCCCAGCACCTCCTGTATTTAGGATTACAAACTCCGACACGGGCAAAATTGAAGTATCAGGCAAACGGGTGTCTGGATTGTGGCTTCAAGTTGTTGGGTGTTGGAGAAATGACTGTCGGGATAAAGTAATACTTGTCCTATAACAGAGGCTTGTAGGACATTGCAGTTGGAGGAGGAGGAGGAGAAGGAGGAGGAAAAGGAGGTGCAAACCATGGAGCCATTAGATGTGAATCTAATCCTGTCTTCATCCTCCTCTGCTCCAAATCGTTTTCTAAATTTTATACACTGTGACCAGATTATTGAACAGGAATGAGCAGGCATGGACCAGAAATAATATTGTTTTCCTTTTATGGAAGAGAATACCCACAAGTGGGAAACTCCACCCTTGGCAGATAAGGCTGTGCATAACTCTGTAAAGCACATGACTATTCCAACTGAAGGAGCTCTGTCCCTAACTGATACATACAAAAAGTAAGTGGATGCTTCATGCAGAAGAGCCTTCGCCTCAAATGGAGCAAACCTATGCATCCTTTATTGTTGCCAGAGAACTAAACTTATGGGTTACAGCTCTTGGTAGTTTTGTTGCCCTGGATTCTCAGGGGGAGAATATTTTGCAGCTGGTATCCATGGCCTCCACCTTTCTAGGGGATGCCATGGTGGGAAATTTACAGATGTGTTCTTGTCCTTCTTATCACATTGCATATGCCATGTGGGGTGTGTGGCTGAGGCATTGGGTTGCAGACCAGAAGTCGAAGGTCAAACTGTTTAATCTGGCTTTTTAGGGAGGTCTGTTATTTGGATCTTGCCTGGATGACATTCTGAAAGATATCCAGGATAAGAAGGGTAATTTCCCTGTATTGAACAGCAGCAAAAGGCAAGCTCAGTCCCAAATGGTCAAGGAGGCGGCTGACAGAGGCAGTATGGAGGGTGTTTTCATCCCTTTCAGAATTTCAGAAACCAGAGGAAACCAGAGGAATAAGGGGACCTACTTAAATAATGGCACAGGAGCCTTTGCCTGGAAATGTAATGCAGGCCAGGATGAAGAGGTGGCATATCACAATGAGGGTATATGGGCCCATCTTTGCCTCCCTTCCCTTGGTGGAAGACTGCAGAATTGTTACACAAGATAGGCGCAAATAACATTACAGTAGCTCCCCTTTACCAAAGGACCCAGTGAAGAGACAAGCAGTGTCTCAAATTTAGATCACCTCAAGAAGGTTAGGACAATTGTTCCAGTGCCCCACAATGAACATGGCCAGGGATTCTACTCAATTTACTTTGTGGTTCCCAAGAAGTCAGAGGGGTCCAGATCTATTCTGGACCCGAAGCACCTAAACGAGTTTATCCACCAGATGACATTTAAGATGGAGTCTCTACGGTCAAACATTCAGGCTGTCAAGCCAGGGGATTATCAAGCATCCATAGATCTGAGGGATGCATATCTCCACATTCCCATTCGGCAGTCTCACTGGAAGTTCCTCAGGTTTGCGATTCTGGGGCAACACTTCCAGTACAGGGCACTTCCTTTTGGGCTGGCAACAGGACCCGGGGTGTTCCTGAAGGTTTTCATAGACCTGGTGACTTAACTAAGGCAGGAGGGACATTACATCTATCCCTATCTGGATGACTTGCTCATTTGAGTGCCTTCTGGTCTCTCACCCTCAGGAGATCATTAAGCACCCAAACCAGCGCAGTCTCAGTGCTATGTCTTTTACAAAAACCTGATTGGAAGGGCTCGTAGATGCCATGGATGGTTAAATGGTTCTCCAATTGGGCCGCCACTACCTTCTCAATCACCTTCCCAATAAAGGGTAGGCTTGAGATGGGTCTGTAGTTTGTGAAACTGTCAGGATCCAAGGTAGCTTTCTTCAAGAGGGGTGTCACCACCGCCTCTTTCAGGGAGATAGGAAACTCACCCGATTCCAAGGAGCACCTGACTATTTGCACAAGGATTGGACCGATGATGTCACAACAACCCAATATTAGGGAAGTCGGTCCAGGATCCAAACTACAACTCGTAGGGTACACACCATGGATAATCCTCATGACATCCATGAAATCAGGTCTGCTGAAGGAACATCAAGAAGATTGAGGTACTGTGAACTCACGTTGCTCAACAGCATCCCCCATAGAAGCTGCTGGACGCAGATCCACCCTGATGTCGGCCACTTTATTAGTGAAGAATCGAGCAAGCTCCTCGCACTCTAATTGCGAAGAAGCTTTCCGAACTTGTAGACAGGCTGGGTTGCACAGGCTGTCCACAGTTCGAAAAAGCTGAGCCGGCCGATTCCTGGTTGGTGCAATCTCCTTGGACAGGAATTCCCTCTTCTTATGGGAGATTGCAGATTGCTAGACAGAATAATGGTCCATCAATCTAAGGCAGTCGGCATTGAGGGCGGATCTGTCCCAGCAGCGTTCTATTCGTCGCCCTATCTCCACATCTCCCTCGATGTCCCATCAAACCAGGGTGCCTTGGGACGAAGGGAAAGGGGGTGTACACAAACAGGAGCAATAATATCCAGAGCCAATGTAATAGCCTTATTATAGGCTGTCACCAAGGTCTCTGGACTACTGCTCGCCAACGCGGGGGACGAGAGGTCAAGAACCACCGTAAGGCCCTGGGGTGTAATATCCCGTAAAGAGTGGTATCTCACCATCTCCACAGGGGTGGGCCTTCACAGGGGGGTACTAAAATTGAACCTCACTGTGTAATGGTCTGGCCAAATGACTGGTTCCAAACCCAAATCGAAAACATCAATCCTTAGGAGAAAGACTAAGTCCAAAGAGTGTCCAGATTTATGAGTAGTGGTGGAAACCACCTGTGTAAAGCCCAAAGAGATCATTAATTGGAGGAAGTGATTACCAAATTGCGAGAGTTCATCGTCGATCCAGGCGTTGAAGTCACCCAGAAACATCAATCTAGGTGACTCAAACAACATGTCAATGATGAAGTCTGCCACTTCCTGTAAGAACTGTTTCCCATCTCCTGGTGGACGGTAGATGAGCACGATTTGAACTCCAACACCCGCTACCACTGTGCACTCAAAGGACTCAGCCTCCCCAACAACCACACTCGTGAGGCTCAATTCTGTCTTAAAACAGACTGCAACCCCCCCACCCCTGCGGTCCAGTCTCGGGCG
Source organism: Neoceratodus forsteri (assembly GCA_016271365.2). Classification (NCBI taxonomy): domain Eukaryota; kingdom Metazoa; phylum Chordata; order Ceratodontiformes; family Ceratodontidae; genus Neoceratodus; species Neoceratodus forsteri. The sequence continues at coordinate 722,609,101 of CM028137.1, read as the reverse complement.
GTGTATCACCGAATACCCGGCTGGAGTCATAGCTTCCAACTTGGGGCCTGGATTTTCATCCAGCCAGGTCTCAGTGATGCAAGTCAAGTCCGCCGAACTAACAAGATCAGCTATAATCCAAGTCTTGTTTCTGATGGACCTAGCATTGCATAACACCACCCGAGTTGAACAACCCTCGGAGGCTGTCAAGCTCATCTGCCTACTTAATTCTGTAGTGCCCTTGGGTATGGGCACCAGACATGGCAAACCATGACCTGGGTTCCATTTCACCCCAGTGCACCTTCTAGATCTAACAACCCTGACACGAAAGCCCCCCTCGTCCATCCTCCCTGGTTCACAGCCCCCCACCCTCCTCCCTCTCCTTCGAGCAATTCCCAATGCTCTGCAATGTTGGTATATATCATAATGGAGAGGGGGAGGATAAAAAGGGCAGAGGGTGTGAAGAAAGGAGGATGAATAACGCACCACCGTAGGGTAATAGGCCGGCACATGCCGCTACAAAACTACTAAAAACAACACAATAACACTAAAAAATTCAAATAAACTCCAAAATAAATCTAATTAAATAAATTATCTGAAACTAAACCACATAACTTTCCAACCCCACCTTGAAGAAAATCAAGTCAATCCCAGCGAGAAGAAAATAAAATAAATATAAATCAAATCAGACAATTCAAACTAAAATATAGAAATAACACATTCCTTCCCCCTCCCCACCAGTCCTCTCATGACCAGGGAGTAGAGAAAAACAATAAAATAAAATCACCCCCAAGCTCTCTCACCACCGGATGGCTCTTTAAAAGGGAAATAAAATATTTCAGCACTCTCACTGCAGAATATTAAAATAAAATATTTCAAAACAAATAATTCAGCACTCTCACTGCAGAATATTTCAAAATGAACAATTCCCACTTAATACATAAAATAACATAACCCTTCCCCCCACCACCAGTCCTCTCACGACCAAGGAGTGGAGGAAAACAATAAAGTAAATAAAATAAATGGACACAAGTTCCTCTCACCATCTCACGGTCCAACTCAGAAAAAAAAAAAAAAGTTAGCAGTTACATTTTGTTTCCTTTCGGGGTTGCATATGGGACAATATTCTCCCCCACCTGTTGATAATGGGCACTGCTTGTTAGAACCCATATGGTACCACACTGGGTGATAAACAAATTACTGAAATCACATCTGAATGGCCAAATCATAAGATGGATACAACACTGGTTAACAGACAGAACTCAAGAGTTTCAATTAATGGCTACCTGTCCGCTGAGGGAAGGGTGACTAGTGGGGTCCCGCAGGGCTCAGTCTTGGCCCTGTGTTATTCCAACTATTTATTTCAGATTTGGGCAAGAACTTAGAAAATAAAATAATAAAATACATGGATGATACCAAACTAAGAGGATATTGTGCAACAGCAATAGAAATTGGTTCCATCCAGAGAGACTTAAATCTTATTTGTAGGTGGGCCTATAAATAGGGAATGATATTTTACACAGATAAATGCTATGTTCTCCATATGGGTAGGAATAATACAATGGCACAATGTACATTAAGTAACTCAGTTCTGAAAAGCACAAATATAGAAAAAGATCTTGGAGAACTAATCAATAAAAATTTGGTCTTTACTGAACAATGTACAAATGTCATTAGTAAGGCCAACAGAGTTGCAACTACAATAAAAAGTCAGAAATTCACTGTACTACTCCCTCTATACAGGTCATATGTCAGACTGCAACTTGATTATTGTAGCCAATTATGGAATCTGCACAAAAAGATGATATTAAAAGAGTAGAAAGAGTACAATACAGAATGACAAAAATCATATCTGAAGTTAAAGATCAAACATGTGAAGGCAGAATAGTTTTATTGGGGCTATATACACTGGAATTAAGAAGAAAGAAGGGAGATTTGTTATTATTTTATGACATTATAAATGATCAAACCTTGGTTGAAGAAATGAACATTACATTTAACAACACTAAAACAAGAGGGCATGCACTACAAGCCAAAGGAACACATTTTAAGAGTAATAGAAGGAAGTACTTTTTTACAGAAAGAGTGGTAAATTTGTGGAATGGACTCCCTGAAAGTACTGTTGTTAATAAAAATAAGGGCACATTTAAGAAAAGGATAGACCAATTTATAAACAAGGGGGGATCTTTAAAATATTGTCAAAACTCATAGGAGCTACAGTACCATGGGCTTTGGCCTCTTCCCAGTCCTTTTCCCATTAGTGACATTAGTGACTACCCACTGACAATATGGGGAGCCACAGAAAGAAGAAATCATTCATACTTACCATAATTTCCTTTTCTGTTAGCTCCATCATTGTCAATGGGACATCTCCTGAGAGCCCGCACCTGGAATGTCTGTTGTATCTTCAGAAATTTTTGATTGTAAGTAGTGTGACATAGAGGATAATGTATGGTCCTCTATCAGTAACTGGTCTGTTAATCATCGAGAGGTTGCCAGGGCAACCTTGTAAACCTCAAGAGGGCAAATCAAAGCTAGATGAAAAGCCAGTTGACTGTGTCAAAGAAGACCTTCAGGCAGTAACTCATGATGAAATAAAATCTGGAATTCAAATTAAAGACAAACTCATCGCCTGGCCCAGACAAGATTTCTGGCCAAATGCTAAAAATGATGTCCGAATCTTTGATCAATGCATTTAAAATCTTGTTTGATGAATCATTTAGGTCAGGTAAGATCCCTGTTTATTGGAAACTGGTGCACGTAGTCCCAATACATAAGAAAGGAAACAAATCAGATGTCTGTAACTATAGGCCAATTAGCTTAACTAGCATTGTTTGCAAAATCTGCATTTATTTTATTTTATTTAAAAGTTGGTAACTGGGAAAGGCACCATGAGCAGAAACTCATTTCCAGGTGTGCCCAAGGGGAGGGGGTACAAAAGGAAAATACAGCATTGACAACAGAGATGTAACAAAATACAGACGTTTTATATCATCAGTGTCAGTGGCTCAGTAGGTAGCACACTGCCTCTGGAGGTCGGAGATCAGAGGGTTGTGGTTCAGTTCCATATCTGGCACTTGGGTTAATATCCCGTACTGACACTGTGCAGCAGCATGAGAGGGTGCTACACTTGAGGTGCTGCCTTCGGATGAGACGTTAAACCGAGGTCCCATCTGCCTGGATTGGTGGTAGTTCAGGTGGATGTTAAAGATCCCATGGCACTTATCGAAAAGAGTAGGGTATTTTTATTTAAAACAAAACATATGTACAAACTGTTTCAGAAACAAAACAAAAATACAGCAATAATACAAATATCAAAACCAGAAAACATCAAATATGTGAAAAATACAGTAACGAAAACATCTCATAAGCAAATAACACAGTGAATCAAAGAAATTCCAATATCGCTCCCATATGCCTGTCTTAAGAGATTTCTTTCTTTGAAGTAATCAAGGTAATTCAAGATTTTTGTAAATAATTCATCAGGGGTGAGGTAACGCTGCTGAAATAAAACCAACATCTAATCTGCCACACCCAGCACAATATTACAACTGCCACTATGTTCAAAGTACTAGGATTGCAAGATGCCCAAGTATCTGGAAAAGACCAAAGAAAAGAGCTTGATCCCAGTGGCACCATAACTTGTTCCAAAATTGTCGACCATAAAACCAGAACAGAATAAAATGGGCAAGAAAATATAATGAGACATTGTCTCTACCTGTATCTGGACAAGAATCACGAAACAATATCTGTCAGCTATTTGCTTGTGTTTTAAGTTACACAGACATTAATTCTACCATGGACTCCTAACCAACTAATATCCCACATTGTGATAGGGATCCGTGGATCAGTTAGCGATTACCAATTTGTGTCCGTTCTGGTAACGTAAAGTCTGGAAAATGTCTTCGAAAGTGAGACGTAATAATATGTGTATATAACTGTTTTCTAGTGAGGGTTTTGATCATCTGTACTGTTATATGCCATGTTTTAAACATATCAAACGTTATCATCCAATCTGGAGATAAAACATAACGCCTTTTGTTTTTATGTAGAAAAATACCTACAGTCCATTCCTGAAAAATTTCAGTGAGAGACATATGCACAAAGGGATCCAAAGTTTTAGAGATTCCGTAATCAAAGGTTTCAAATTGGTAATAAAAAAAATAGAAAAAAAGAATACTATTGGGTGAATCATAGTCACACCTCCCTGACGATAGGACTGTAATAAAACATTGCGTTTAATGGGATTTAAACGACTACCCCAAAAACAAGAAAAGAAAAGGCTATGGAGAGGGACGAAAAAACATTTGGGCAACGGAAAAACATGTGCTACATGTAAAAAAATGGGTAGTAAACAGGTCTTAATCAAAAAGATACGTTTCTTTTTGCCTAGATACCATTTATTCCATGTACATATCCTTTCCTGCCTTTGTTTATATACAGCTCCCAATTATATTTGGCCATATCTGAATACCAAAATAAAGTCCTAATAATTTATGTGGAGTATCCACTATTGAATACCAGCAATCGAGCCTACAGTTGTGATAGACATAGTTAGATTAAAGCATACACTTTTTGTAAATTTAACTGAGAGCCAATAACTGATAAAAATGGGCAATACTGTACTATTAGTAATTGCCCTATCGGGGTCAGGACAAGAACACATAAGTCATCTGCATAACAAATTACTTTTGGAATAGTTTTATCATGAAGGCCTAGAAGTCTTGGGGATTTGGAAAGAAGTCGAATTATAGGGTCTAGAGCGATAACAAATAATAAAGGGCTTAAAGGGCAACCTTGCCGCACTCTCATGGATGTAGCAAGGGAACCAATTCTACCATTAACATATGGTCTGACATAAGCTAGGAATAGCATAAACGAGGCCAATTAATAAAAGGACTGGAAACCCATAAGCATTAAGTGTTAACCAAATAAATTCTTGAGAATACGGTCAAAAGCTTTGAGAGGTCAAAATTAAATAAATAACCATTAGGGCTCCTTGTTGACCTTGGGAAAATAATTTCTAAGTAAAAGCAAAGCATCATGAATAGATCTGCCAGTGACTGAACAATATTGGATGGGAGAGTACTGACGTAAAAGTTTAGACAGTCGATTCCCTAACAATTTAGAAAAAATCTATAATCAGTATTAAGAATGTGATCGGTCTCCAATTTGTCAGGTCACATCTATCACCTTTTATAGAGAAATATCATTAACCCTCATACATCTGGTTAGTCAGTCGGTCTTCCTGCAGAAAGGCATTAAAAATAGCTAGTAACTGACTTGGCATATATTGCCATAAAGATTTATAAATTTCCGCTGAAAGACCATCTGACCCAGGAGCTACCCTATCTTTAAAACTAAAAATAACCTGTTTCACTTCCTCAGAGGTAAAAGGTGCCAAAAGTTCAGACTTCTGTGATGTTGATATAGTCGGTACAGCTAACGTCTGTAACAGAAGTTCCATATCAGGTGATTCAACAACAGGGGTCTCAAAAGTTGTTTTGATAAAAAATATTACATATGTCATGAGATTGTTTTGTCCAGTAAGTACACGGTGTTGATCATCACACAATTGGTGTATTTGTTTACTATGAAATTTGTCAGTAGCTAGTTCAAAGGGGTTAAATTGATACTGTGTCCCAGTAGTACGATATTTTTGTTCAAAGAGAATAGTTCTTTGTCTGTCATATTGTTCTTTAGCCAGAGCAATTTTAACTTCCTTAATACGGGCTGAACAATCAACATTAAATATATGGGATTTAGAAAACAATTCCAACAGTTCAGCCCTTAAAAACTTGGTGCACGGTGTCGTGTGTCAGCTAGAAACTTAGTATAGTATTTAAAGTAAGAATCACATAGTTTTTAGTGTCAGTCCACCAGTCTATTATAGAATCATAAAGAATCTCAACAGAGATACGGTCTGTAATTAGGGTTCTGAAACCCTTTAAGAAACTCAGGAAGAGATAGCAAGGACGAAGTTTATTTCCAAGTCCCCGACCTGTGCTATAGTCTTCCTAATGGTATTCAGAGACCTATTAAATGGTGGTCCGAGGTAGCCATAGGGTAGTAATACCAGTCGCAACCTTGACAGTCTGAGAACAAAACCAAAAGTCTATTCTGGAGGTCAATTTTCCTTTTGAAAAGGTAGGTAACTGGATTGGATATAATATCAAGTAGATGTGTCTCTTTAATAATGGTATTTAAACAGACGATCACAATAGATTTTCTTATTAGGGGATGTCCAAGCTGGTATTAAAATCACCACCCCAAAGAATAGTTCGTTAGTAAACAAAATGGTTTGATCAAACGGAAAAGCTGAACTCTGGTAGCTTTTTGTTGTGGTGCAGGATATTAATAAGTCGATATGGGGAATCACACCATAATAGATCCAAAATTAATACTCTTCCGAACTAAATCTACCATTTTTGCAAAAGGAAAATTGAAGAACGAAAACAAAAGCCCACACCAGAACATAAATCCTGCCCTACAGACCAATAAGAGGGCTCTAAACCCCAGTTCCGTGAGGCAGTTGTGACTTCCTCCGCTGTATACAACCTAATGTCTTGCAGCAAGTAAACATCATAATTTAAACTTTGTAATGCTGAAAAGGTTGCAGTGCGCTTATATGGAGACCGAATACTATTAACATTAAGACTGGCTAGTAAGTAAAGACATAAGCAAAGGAAAAGGTAAACCACAGATAGCAATAACACTTCATTTCTTTTTCCGTGTTCTGACTGACTTTTTCCGTACAGGAATCCCAGAAGTAGTAGGTAATGGCACTGAGGCAGCCGTGGAAGGTTGGGAAAGAGAAGAGTCATCTAAGTCCTCTTCCATAGCATCGCCTCAACTTTGTAACGGGTCATAGGGATTTGAGACTGGATGGAAGGCATAGTTATTGGGTCTACCTGTTTGGTAGAGCCAAGACAGCGAGTTGTCGGTGGGGAGGGTGGAATGATCCCAGCCTTACATCTTCACTAACTGGAAGAGAAATAGGTGGGTCTACAATCGGGCTGGAACAACAGAAGTGGTGGGCAGCGATTGCACAATCGAAATCTCCATAGATTCTGGGGTCGGGATCAACCATATCTGGTAAACTCTCAGAAGGAGGAGAAACCTTCACAAACTGAGGTACCGAAGTGAGAGGCCTATAACTATGTTCCCCATAGTGCACAGAGCTTCGAGGGGGTGTTGTGCAGTAGCCAATGATTTGGCTATATGAATCATGCTCCGTAATCCGTAGGTCATGGCGGGCCTATGGACAAGTTTCAAAAATGTGGGAAGAATCACCACATAAGTTACAAGTAGGTGGTACTGCAAGATAGCAACTGAATGACCTAGCAGACCACAAGAAGCACATTTCAATTGTTCACAGTCTGAACTTAAATGGATAATGAACCGCATCTATAACAAGAACGTGGCTGACCAGGATAAAACAATACACCTCGTCCCTGCCTAGATAGAAACAATTAGGGAGGTGTTGTACCCTGTTTGCAGTGATTTTAAGTTGTACAGTAAACTTCCACCCTCCCGCCCAAAACCCATTGTCATCAATGACTGCATGTGGAACACCAGTTACTGTACAGCGTTGTTTCAACCAATATACAATATCTAGTACATTAACTCCTTCATTTCGAAAGAGAACAGTTACAACTTTAGCCGTTGGTCTGGTAAGAGGAATAACAATAAAATGTTTCAAGCTGAGTCCATCCGGCAGTATAATAAGCTGCCCAAAATTTATCTAATAATGCAGCAGTTCTGAATGAGATATCAAATTCTGATCTCCAGAGGTATGAATAAAGGCATAAACATCAGCAGGCGAATCCCTAGAGAGTCAATTAGTAGAGATTTGCCCACATAATGACGGTCAGGGGAAGTTCTAAGCTCCTTTATAGTGAATTCGGGCAACAAAACGTTTTCTGCTGGTATGTCCTTATTTTTAAAGAGGGAGGCATAACTTACTGGTTTAAAGGCTGGTTTGTTTGGGGGAGGTGAGTCAGGAAGAACAGTACCTTCAACAGCTGTAGAGTCCCGATCAATACTCGGTCTTGTGGCATAAGGTCCGATGCTGTAGTATCCAGAATCTCTGTGTCCGTGTTGTCTGGCGTTTTAATTCTTCCTTCGGCGTTCTCTGTGGTGCAAAAGGTCCATTTCGCTGGGAAATCGGGGCTCCTGGATTCAGCCGAGGAAGGCGGAAGTGACATCGGTGTTCCAGTCCGTCACCAAAATTGGTCCCTCCATCAGCAGTGTACCCAAAAAACGGTCCTCCTGGCTTGAAGAAGCTGTTCCTGGCAATGGGATCGACGGATCTGGTAGCCATGCCTCAGGGGTCTGTATCCAACCTGCCGCCTGCAGTGCTCTTTCAGGGGACCAAGTAGCAAAACGGGCTGAAAAGGGGAAAGAATCCCCATCCATTTCTTGAACGCCAGTAATATCACCTTGCAGGTCAGCAGTGTTTGTTTTAACACTTTTTTTTGCCATATTAGAGCAAACTGTCTGTCCCAGTTCTAAACGTTTCCGTTTCTTATCCTCCTCAGCAGCTATATTCATGGAGGCATTAGTCTCACCCATATCAGTGAATAAGTCAGACTGGGGTAACTCTTCATTTACCACTGCAGAATCATATTGTAACTCCTTTGTTGAAGAAAAGCAACCTCCCAAGTGTTGCATTGGGTATCTGAGGACCATCGTCCACCACCTCCACTCCTGCCGGTGACTGAGACATTCTGAACCGAGTCCAGATGTCTCATGGGAAGGGTTCCCACCCTCAGAGTAGGGGAATTTCCCCGGTGTCCTGGCCAAATTTCTCTCATTCACTATAAATACCACCAACAGCTTAATCTGGCTCAAAGTCAGTTGGCATTCATCTGTATCCCCCTCCCCCAGGTCGTGCCTGAAAATAGGCAAGATTTGTCTAGTGCACTTACCCGGTAAACAAAAACGAAATAAATAAATAATAAAAAAGAATGCTATTTACAATAGAGAACTATCTAATAAATACATACAATATTTACATGAATATATACAGTGAGTAGCAGCAAGCAGAGAGGGTAAAACAATGAAATTGAGGTAAGTGAGTTCTAGGAAGGAGAACAGATAAAAGAAGTAGTGGAGGTTGGCTTAAGTAAGTGCTTGAGGGCAGGGAAGGAGGGCGAGAGATGGATTAGAAGGGGAACACTATTCCAGGGGGAAAGAAGTCTATAGGAGAAGGAAAGTTTGCCAGCTGAAGTGCGAACTCATGAGAGGGGAAAAAGTGTGGGTGCAGTTTAACCATGAGTTCTAAAGCGAGGGATTAGCTGGATTGAGGAGAGAGGCAAGGTAGATCTGAAGGGTCCCAAACCAGAATTTAATGATGAACATATGAACATACGAAAAAGCCAGCAGAGGAAGGCCATTAGAAAAAGAATTGGGCAGACTAGATGGGCCTTGCGGTCCTTATCTGCCGTCAGCTTCTATGTTTCTATTAGGTATATCTAGTCTGCTTGTATTGCAGGGTCCACAGCTTGAGCTAATATCCCCGCCTTCCCTCTCTCCCCACTCCTCCCATCCTCCCTACCCATGATCCTTACCTTCCCCCTATGCCTATCCCATCCTCTCTTAAAGCTGTCCACTGTCTTTAATGAGATGACCTCTTCCAGCAGCGCATTCCAAGTTTCTACCACCCTCTCTGTGAAGAAGTGCTTCCTGATCTCCCTCCTAAACCTCCCACCCTCCAGCTTAAGATTATGCCCCCTCATGTTATGGTTACCACTCAGCTTAAAGAGACTCTCCTTATCAATCTTATTTATCCCTTTCAAGTACTTGAATGTCCCTATCATGTCCTCTCTCTCTCTCTCTCTTTCTCTCTCTCTCTCTCCTGTCTTCCAGGGAGTCCATATTCGGTTCCCTCAACCTCTTCTCAAATGCCTTACTCTGCTGACCTGCTATCATCTTTGTAGCCCTTCTCTGGACCTTCTCCAGCAGGTTAATATCCTTTTTGAGGTGTGGACACCAGTACTGAACTCCATACTCTTGATGCAGCCTTGCTAGTGACCTGTACAAAGGCAGTATAACCTCCTCTCTGCTACTGCTGATTCCCCTAGATATGCATCCCAGCATCTTGTTTGCCTTTGCTGCTGCTTTCTTGCACTGTGTGGAGTGCTTCAGGTAACTAGTGATCATCACCCCCTGGTCCTTCTCCTCCTTTGATGCAGATACTCGGACTCCACCCAGGTAGATTCCTGGCTCCAATATGCATAACTTTGCATTTCTTGGCATTGAAGCCAAACTGCCAGATCCTGGACCACCTCCCTAGCATTTCCAGATCTTCCTGTAGGTCCTGTATCCCTTCAGCTATGTCCACTCTCCCACAGAGCTCGGTGTCATCCATGAATAGGCACATTTTGCCCTTAATGCCATCTCCAGTGTCACTGATGAAGACATTGAAGAACACCGAATGTATTATGATATGATATGATATGATATGATATGAAGGTGAAGCAATGAGAGTAGCATCTCTGTGCAAGGGATTGAAGGGAAAGGGAGGAGTAAAGGTCACAGTGGTGAGTTAAAGGGAGGAGTTTGAGGTGACCCTACAGAAGGCATGAAACAGAACATCGAGTCTGGCAAGGGAGGCGACAGGGGCAGTACTGTAAACTATGTCTGCATAGTCAAAGACTGGGAGGATCCATTTAGCTACGAGATCACGTCTTACAGGGAGGGATGGACTGGCCATGTGGTGGTAGAGTAGCCCTAGTTTAGGGAGCAGCTTGGAGTGAAGAGCACTAAAGTGGGAGGAGAAATCGAGGGAGGGATCAAGCCAGACTCCTAGGTACTTGTAGGCGGGGACATTGTCTAGAGTGGTATTAGCTGCAGAGAAGAAGACTGGTAAGGTGGGAAGCCTGGCGAGGTTTTGTTTAGAGATGAAGATCATGGCAACAGTTTTTTTTATGTACAGTTTTATACAACTGGCAGTGAGCCAGGCAGTGGCTTCTGTGAGATCACTTTGAAGGGGGGATTAGAAGAAATTTTTATATGAGACAGGATGGACATGTTTCTTGATAATGCAGATCTGACACAACACAGCTTTACCAGAGGGTGTAGTTGTGTCACTAGTCTAATATACTTCTATAAAAAGATTAGCAATCCTCTTGATGAAGGTATCCCCTGTGATGTTATTTACTTGGATTTTAGTAAAGCCTTTGACCTTACACCACATTGGGCTATTATTAAAAAACTACAAAATGCAGGGGTAAATAATCAAATAATTAACTGGGAAGCTGACTGGCTTGATACTAGGAAGCAGAGGGTAATTATTCATGGAACCACCTCTGACATGGCATCTGTGAAGAGTTGAGTGCCACAGAGGTCTGTCTTGAGACCATTCCTTTTTCAAATCTTTATAATGGACCTTGGTGCAAACCCAGCTTAGTGTCATAACTAAGTATGCAGATGATACTAAGCTGGGTGGACCGTATAAAAATCTATCAGATATCCTGAATATCCAATCTGAACTTAATAGCATAGTCGAATGGGCAAAACACTGGGAGATGAAGTTCAACAACGATAAGTGTTGTGTGATGCATTTGGGAAGGAATAATTTAAAAGTCACTTATTACTGGGGGGAATGGAAGCCAAGATCAAGGGAATATGAAAAAGATTTGGGATACCTAATATCAAGTGATCTAGGCTCATTGTTGCAAACAACATCGACAATAGCAACAGCAAACAAAATGATATGGACAATAAAAAGAAATATAACCTCAAGAGACAGGGAGGTTTTGATGCCACTTCACAGAGCATATGTCCACCCTCACATGGAATATGCTTCCCAGTTGTGGTACCCTTATAAAAAAATGACAGATACAATTTGGAGAGAATGCAATGAAGATTTATTAAGGTTATTAAGGGACTTTAGCATAAAGAATACACTGAACGATTGCCAGATCTAAACCTAATGACTTTGGAAACAAGACGTATAAGGGTTGATCTATGTTCATCTTTGACATCATGCAGTATCCATACTTGTTAATGGAATTAGACATAACATTTAAGCAAAATCTCAGGGAGACAATGGGTCATCCATTACAGATAGAAGGAAAGCGATTTAATAAAAAAATGAGGAACTGCTTTTACACTACTAGAGTGGTAAACCGTTGGAACTCACTACCATTGGAGTGTATAATCAGTATGTCAAAAACAGAGTTTATAAATAAATTGAATAGATACATCATGTCTGGAAACAAACTCTATTATTACAGAGCTTGAGCAACAGGAGCTATATGGGCTCTCACCCTTCTTGCTCCTTTCCTATCCTAGTATGAATCCTAGTATGAATCAGAAAGTCCCCCCTCAGCCTTCTTAACAATAGAGGCATAATTTGTAATGGGCATAGTTGTTCATCTGATTCATTCCATATGTCATGTATTACCTTTGTTGCCTTATGTTGTACTTGTTCAAGTTGTCTATTTGTCCTGCCTTATACAGACACCAGAAGGGAGTAGCAAAGTACAGTTGGGTCTAACAAATGCTCTGAAAGAGGGAAAGATTACATCTTTATGTCGTGAAGTGATGTTCCTGTTTATTGACCAGAGTACTCTGTTAGCTCTTGCTATAATCTCATTGCATAGTTTTAGAGTCATCATCGGATGTGACAAGTACTCTCAAATTCCTTTCACATGAACTTTCTGTTAATTGTACTGTATCAGTCCTATATTATATGAAAACTTGGGGTTCATATTGCCCAGATGCATCACTTTATGCCTATCGATGTTAAAATGCATTCCCCAGCTATTGCTCCACTTGTATATGTCCTCCAGGTTGGCTTGTATGTGATATGATTGTGTTAGTATTGCACAGGGGCCACCAATTTTAGAGTCATCTGCAAACTTGCTGGCCCAGCTACAACTATATTTAGATTTTTGGGTAAATCAGCTATAAATATATGAAACATTAGCAGGCCCAACACAGAACCCTGTGGTACTCCGCTAGTAACTTTGCTGGTATTTGACTTGTGCCACTTAAAGAGCAACTCTGCACTTCAACATGCGCTTTCATAAATAAGATGTTACAGCTCTTACAATTTACTAGAAAATACATTTTTTCACTGTCAATGTTCCTTTCCAAGATTTGTAGCACATCTTGGTAGTCCATCTATAAAGTCTGTATAGAAAACATTTGAAAACATTTGCCTCTCCCCGTTAACCTCCCAGTGCCTTTGTTTATGACATCATAGTGCTGACCATGATAACAGAATGTGATGTCAAAAACAGAAATTGTGTGGTGAGCAGGGGAGAGTCATATATATTTTGAAAGACTCAGGGAAACAATTGCTGCATTACCTACAATATTTAGTAATGAAAGCGAACCAAGCACCCACATAAAACAGGTTCTCACTCCAAGAGCAAATTCATAAGCTTATTTATTCAAGCATCCCTTAAAAAATTTTTGAACAAGCAGCAGACATGTAGCATATAAACGTGGTGCTCACATAATGATGTTTCACCTAGACAACACTAGGCTTCATCAGATTGTGCCTTCCAGCAAATTATTTGCTATTTAAATACATGAATTCTAATTAATTACATCTGTGCATATTTAATCAATCACGTGTTTGGAACCCTTATGGGTTTACTAAAAACAGGCTTAACAGGTTGACATAACATAGAGAATAAAGTATGGGGTGGTGTGTCTAATGAGATTTTACACGCACCGAGTTAGATGCTTCATAAACACGAGGAGGCGAGGCTCGAGGGTTTGTGCAAGATCTAACCCAATGAGTGTAACCCTCGAGTTTAAACACACTACCTCGCATTTATTTTATATAGTCGATGGCTCTCCTTTCTGGCCACAGCAATTATATAAAATAAAATCTGTAGTTTTGTGTGGCTAGTATGTGTTTCTTACTTTTTTTCATCCAGTTGCATTTTCGCTGGGGCTTCACTTATTTTTTTTAACAATACTGAAAGTCCCCCATCTGTAAAAATAGTGCTCATTTTTATTTTTTTAAAAATGTACTCACCACCATGTTTCTTTGGCGGCTCCATTGAAGGAAGCGTGAGCCAGGAAGGGAGACACTGGTGTAGGCACATGCACAGAGGGAGGAGAACCGTACGCGTGTTTGCCGTTATAAATGCTCCTTTATAACGGCAAATTATGCCACGGTCTCTCAATGGCAAAAGGGGAGAGCCATTAATTATAGTCCTGTTAGGTACATGCTTAAAGAAAAAAGACACTCATTTGCTATCCAGAGTGGAGCAATTTCCAATACTTATACATACCACAATATTATACATTTTTAAACACATAAAAAATTATATAGTCAGCACATATTTTCAAATTTCTTATACATATTTCAATGTTTCATTGATTAATTTGTCATTCATTTCTTTTAATTCTCAATTTTTATGTCTTTTGAGTTTGTTTAGAAATGCTGCCAAATCTATACTTTCATTTAAGCCCCTATCAGATCTAGCACCCAGAGCTGGCAGCTTTTGTGATTTATTATTTGCATCTGAGAGTGGAGCAAATCTGATACTAGCCACGATTATTATCCCGAGTGATACATCAGTAGTTGTGGAATCCAGGACCATCTGTAGAAGACTAGAAAAACAAGTGCTTAAAAGGAGATGCATGAACTGGCACCGAGTAACATTGGAGGCATACCTGGTGGTGCGGCAAATTCCAAAGGCCTTAAGAATATTGCAGAAACTGGCCTATGGAAATGATGATAAAGAATTCATGGACTTATGGCAGCAAAATATGGAGGAAGCATCGATTAAGAACATGAAATTAATCCTACAAAGAGCAGATCCGGTAAGAGATGCATTGTTACAGTTAATTAAAGAGACTGAGGAAGATTTGAAAAAACACGCCACTAGTGAGGAATTTGAAAGATTAAGTGCAACTTTAAAATGGAGGTAGCAAAGTATGACACACAATTGCAAAAAGCAAAAAGGAAGAAGTTTATCAGAGATGAGAATGATTATAGACTGAAAATAGTTTATGATTGGACTACTGAAAAATATACATCTAGACAGAGTGGTAAATTAAAATCTATCCTGAAAGCAAATACTATAGCAGGGGCTGGAATAAATGTGAATGAGACTGCAGGTACAAGTACGGATGGCACCGTTTTAGATTATACTACTGTCCCTTCGGTCACAGATAGCTTGGAGCCAGATCCTTTTCTAGAGCAAGAGGAAGAGCAGAACCTGAGGCGCAGTCAGCAGAGAACCAGGTTCAGGGAACCATGCCAGCAACAAATGCCTTACAGTGGAAGAAAATGAGGAGGGGGGGTTGGCATGGCAGAGGGAGAAGGACAGGTTATTAATTAATACTTTATTGGAAACAAAAGAAAGGAATGACACCTTACCCCCACCACCCCCACCATCATTAGTCAATCTGGTAATAAACATTTTGGGATATGCATTAACTGAATCTCAAGTAAAAGCCTTAAGCAAGGGTTTGTCCTTTGTGCCGACGACCACTGATATACATTTCTTTGAAACAATGGTGGACTTCCATAAATTTGCAAGAAATTTGACTTTCAAGGCCATGTTTGCTTCAGAATCGGACATTAGTTCATCTGTGACTGATCCCCTGATACAAACTCATTCACTGTATTTTCCCACCCTGAACCCTGTGGTTTCCCTATTTTTGAAAAAATGTGAAATGGATTTGGAGGAATTAAAGAAAGAACATCGACAAAATGTTGCATATAATTGTACTAGGGAAGAAAGTATGCGCTTGCAGAATTAAAACAAAACAGGGATATAATAGTTAAGTCAGCGGATAAGGGGGGCAATAGTTGTGAGTGTTTAGCAATTAATAAAACATGAATATGAGGAAGTTGATTGAGTTTTGAATATGGGTTTTATTAGGGGATATTTCTCAGATGAAATGTACAGAGCATTAGCAGTGGCACATCCGGTGGTACCAGTCTTATATACTGTATACTGCCAAAGATACATAAAAACCCCGTAACACCACCAGATAGACCCATCATATCTGGGAGAGGGCGGGTCATGGAGCCACTATCAATGTATTTGGACAGTGTTTTAAAGGAATTTGTGGTTAAACAGAGATCGTATATACGTGACTCAATGGAAGTAATCAATGTGATTGAAAATTTGGAAATGCAGCCTGAATGGTACAGTACTTTGCTACACTTGATGTTGAGTCACTTCATACAGTGATTCCACATCAAGAGGGGATTGCAGCAACAGAATCAATATTAAATCAGAGAATTGAACATGAATGTTTTACTACACCTACTTGGTATTTATGCAAGTTGTTGGAAACGGTGTTAAATAGGAATATGTTCTTTGACAATAAATATTATAGACAAATCCAGGGAACAGCAATGGGGGCAACAGTGGTCCCCAGCTATGCTAGTCTGTTTGTTGGTCAGTGAGAGGAACAGCTGTTATACAGTGCAACCACAAATCCACATTTTCAATTTTTGGACAAGTGGAGGCGTTATTTGGATGATGTCCTGGTAATTTGGAAGGGCACCCCTGATCAATTTGGGGAATTTATGAATTGGTTGCAAAATAATAGCAGCTGTTTGAAATTTAAATTTAATTTACAGCAAATTGAAATAGAATTTTTAAAGTTGAAAATCTATCGACGAACTGATGGGAGTGTTGGGAAAACACTGTTCCAGAAACAAACAGACCGGAATAGCTTATTACTTGCAAACAGCTGTCACCCTGCTCATATAACAAGAAATATTCCTAAGGGTCAGCTAATTTGAACGCTGCATAATTGTACTGAGAAAAATGAATATGAGAACAGGAAAAGGATGCAGGATCAGAGATTTAAAGAAAGGGGTTACAGAAATAAATGTATAGTGGATGCAGTCAGGACGGTGGATGATCTGGATTGAAATACCATTTTGATCCCTCCAGATCGATTAAGGGGTATAGGTGAAAACAGGATATGCCCTTTTGTCAGTAAATACTCAGCAAGGGCAAAAGAGGTTGGTGAAATTGCGTATAAAAACTGGGATATATTATCTGTTGAACCTAAACTACGTCAACTAGTAGGAATGGATCCTAAAATAATAATTAGAACGGGCCAGACTATAAAAGATATAGTTTCACCAAGTGCCCCTGACTTAAGTAGAGTTGGCCCAGGAACCTGGCTCCCC
Source organism: Neoceratodus forsteri (assembly GCA_016271365.2). Taxonomy (NCBI): domain Eukaryota; kingdom Metazoa; phylum Chordata; order Ceratodontiformes; family Ceratodontidae; genus Neoceratodus; species Neoceratodus forsteri. The sequence goes on along the minus strand of CM028137.1, from coordinate 722,591,988 downwards.
CCCAAAAGGATCACATAAATGTGGACACTGTCTGTATTGCAGTTATATCAAGCAATACCATTCATTCATAAACCCCACAACAGGTCAAAATAATGAAATTAATGACCTTATTACATGTGCAACAGAAGGTGTGGTATACCTTTTATATTGTGAATGTGGGAGTTTTTATGTAGGATGCACAACCTGTGCATTTAAAACAAGGATTGGCGAGCATGTAACAGCAATCCAGAGACAGGATAAAACTTATGCGAATGCAAAACATTTACTCATGAATCCACAGGTTAAACAGGGCATTAAGTTTACAGGGATAGAAAAAGTTAAATGTGGGCCATGGGGTGGAAATTTAGAGCAAAAAATTGCCCTATGGGAAAGCTGGTGGATCTACACTCTGGGTGCTAGATCTGATAGAGGCTTAAATGAAAGTATAGATTTGGCAGCATTTCTAAACAAACTCAAAAGAAATAATTGAGAATTAAAAGAAATGAATGATAAATTAAATTGATGAAACATTGAAATATGTATAAGAAATTTGAAAATATGTGCTGACTATATTTTTTTATGTGTTTAAATATGTATACTATTGTGGTATGTATAGTATTAGAAATTGCTCCACTCTGGATGGTAAATGAGTGTCTTTTTATGTTTGCTTGCAGGCATGTGCAAGAAACATAGTGCCACCATACGAGTTTTGGTAGGTGTGCCTCCCCCACATCCAATGCCCTGCTCCTTTTTGCAGGCATGGCTGCTCTGCACCAATGAATGTCCGAGCTGTCTATGACAGCCGTTCAGATGCAGTGGCATACAGTTCTGAGAAAAACACAGCTAAACTCAGCAGTGGTAACGTGTAGGCAATTTGCATACTGCCATCAGCAGTATGCAAATTGCCAACACATCAGCACTGCATCTGAACTGTCATAGACAGTTGGTCCCTCCCCATGAACACCTACATAGCACACTGGGCGCCCACCCCAGTGTGCTCATGTGCTCCCCTCCACCCCCATACACTGTATGACCAATGGGGGTGCCCAATCCCCCATCGGCTCCACTGCCCCCCAAAAGCAAACTTCCTGGTGACACACTGGGAGCCCACCCCAGCATGGCAAAAGTCCCACATTCTGTACATGCTGGGAGCTCACCCCAGCATGCTCATGCACTCCCCTCCACCCCCGCACACTGTGTGACTGATGGGGGTGCCCAATCCCCCGTCGGCTCCACTGCCCCCCAAAAGCAAACTTCCTGGTGCCATGCTGGGAGCCCAACCCAGTGTGGCTGAAGTCTGTGGCCCACAGGAGTACCCTATCCCCCATTGGCTCCACTGCCCCTGCCCCCAACAAATACAGGTGCCATGCTGGGAGCCCACCCCAGCATGGCAAAAGTCTCACCTCATCTTAAAAAAAAAAATCCTAGAACAAAAGAAAACGATCCCTCATTGACTCTCTTGCCCCCTCAACCCAACCCGTGCCCACCCTCTGTGTACCCCACCTCCCCACACCCCCCTCATCCCGTACTCATCTCCAGAGGCTGGCGCGATGATCTTCAGTGGACCGGAAACACGTCTGCACTCTTCAAAGCCGACTACGAACTGAAGAAATGCCGGTAAGCTGTATAATGACATAAATGTTTTTATTTTCAACTTTGGTGCATACTTCGGCCATTTTGGGGAATTTTTTCACCAAATTTTCAATATGGGATTCTTGGGACCCCACCTCATGAACTCAGCCACTGTCAGTTTGTTATTTGGTCCTGAAAGGTGATTTCACGGTCACTGTGCGGAACCACCTTTTGGGACTGAGTAACGAAATGACAGTGTCACAGTTCATGAGGTAGGCCCCCAAAGCTCAATGTTGAAAATTTGGTGAAACAATTCCCAGAAAGGACTGCTTTATGAGCATGCGTTGCGCAGTTCCTACGCATGCTTGTACCTTTGAGAATTCTTACTATTTTCACTCCAGATTTACAACATTGCCATTTTACCACACCTCCTTATGAGCAGTACAGCTGTCATTTTTCACATCTTGCCCAAAATGTGTTTTCGTGCATGTAGCTCACAATGGCGCAGTCGGTGTGTGAAATCAATGTTTGGGCCAGATTAAGAAAAGCACAGTGGAACTGTTCATGAGCAGAGGTCTTAAATGGCTATGTTGAAAATTTGGTTACAAAAGTCCATAAAATGACTGTGTTACGAGTGTGCATTGCGCAGTTTCCACGCACCCTCATAATTTCAAGAATTTGTAATATTTTCAGTCCAGATTTTCAACACTGGCATTTTTCCACACCTCCTTATGAACAGTACAGCTGTCATTTTTCATACCCTGGCTGAAATGTGTTTTCGCACTTCCGGCACAGGAATGCGTGGTCGCTGTGACAAATCAGTGTTCGGGGCAGACTAAGAAAATCACAGTGACACTGTTCATGAGCAGAGGTCCCAAAATGCTTGTGTTGACAATCTGCTGTAAAAAATCCCCAAACTAATTACATTACGGGTGTGCGTTGTGCAGTTTCTACACACACTAGTGACTTCATCAGTTATTTATATTTTCACTCCAGATTTTCAACATTGCCATTTTTTACACCTCCCCAAGAACAGTGCAGCTGTTATTTTTCACATCCTGTTCAAAATGTGTTTTCGCACCTGTAGTGCCAAATGGAGTAGTCGCTGTGCAAAATCAGCTTTCGGCTAACGAACTAATATTGCCACTATTCATGAGGTGAGGTCACAAAAAACCTATGTTGAAAATTTGGAGTGAAAATACCAACGATCGCCTAGGTCATTAGGGTTTCCAACCATAACGTCCCACCCTGTAGAGACTGACAGGCATCAGGGGTGTGACTTGGGATTGTCACCTGTAATGCTCATGCCATTCCACCCCCACCCATACCCTGCAGCCAGTGACAGGCATTGAAGTGTGCCTTGGACTCTTTGGCCCCAAAGTTCACCCCATTCTCCTATACTGCATCCATCTCACTGTATTTTCTTATGAAATGGGCTGAGCATAAGGCCCAAAGACCCCAAGGCACACCATGACACTTGTCGGTGTCTGCAGGGTAGGGTGCGGTGAAATGGCATGGGTGTTATGCCTGACAACCCAAAGGCACACCCCAATGCCTGTCAGTCTCTGCAGGGTGGTGGTGGTGGGGTTCGCTTCAGTTCAGTACTTCACTGCCATTCCTGTTATGCATCTCTCTAACTCCTACAGTACCAATGCCAATGCCAGCAAGCAAATATTCAGCATTGACAAATGCTTGTTTTCTTTAAGCATGTACCTAACAGGACTGTTGTGTCAGCCTGTTAAGCCTGGTTTTAGTAAACCCATAAGGGTTCCAAACACATGATTGATTAAATATGCACAGGTGTAATTAATTAGGATTCATGTATTTAAATAGCAAATAATTTGCTGGAAGGCACAATCTGATTAAGCCTAGTGTTGTCTACGTGAAACGTCATTATGTGAGTGCCGCATTTGTATGCCACATGTCTGCTACTGGTTCAAACATTTTTTAAGGGATGCATGAATAAATGAGCTTATGAATTTGCTCTTGGAGTGAGGTCCTGTTTTATGAGGGTGTTTTGTTCACTTTCATTACAATTTATGTTGCCTGCAACTTTGCTATAGCACCAGGAGAGTCCTGGTGCTCGTGAAGTGTTTTCTTTTCCTACAATATTTAGTAAACCAACAGCATGGGAAAGTTAAGAGAAAAAAAAAATAGAAAACGATAAAGGTAAAACATAATTGGTGTAAATCTAGTGTTTTTCAAGCTTTGTATTATAATAAAGAGTTGCTCTTTTACTGATTGCATTCTATCATGTAGCCAACTCATTATCCATCTAACTAAGCAAGGTCTGTTATTTGCCTCTAACATTTTTTGAATAATTGCTCAGTGTGGTGTGATGTCAAATGCCTTGCTGAAATCCAGAAATCTGATATCACAAGGAATTTTGGCATCTAGGGAGGCGCTTATGTTTCTGTGAAAACTGAGTAAATTAGTAGCACATGATCTTCCTTTTTTTAAAACGGTGCTGCAAAGGATCAAGATCATGTGTTTGGACATCAATAAAGTTCTTTAATAATACGTTCTAGGATCTTCCCTGGTGCGGACATAAGACTTATTGATCTATAGTTCCAAATCATTTTTTTACTATCTTTTTTGCGGGTTGGTGTTAGTTCTGCAAATTTTCTAGTCTGAGGGGATTTTACCTGTATCTAATGAGTCCTGAAAAATCTTACATAGTGGTTTGTTGACATGTTGGCACATAATTTTTAACATTCTGAAAGCTATGTTGTCTGGACCTGGTGAAGACTACGTTTTAAGCTGAGAAATTTTTTCAGTAACTGTCTCCAGTGCTATTAGTGGGTGTAGTAAAGGTACAAGTTGCTGGTAATAAAAGCTCCTTGATTTTGGGTGCATGTATGGATCCAAAATAGTTGTTAAAACAATTTACCATTTCAATTGGGTCTCTAATGGTGCTACCATTTTCCATATTTGGCCCTATGTTGTTCCCATTTTTTTAGGAGATTTATATAGAATAACTTCCTGTTATGTTTAGTAGCACTTCTAGCAAAGCTAGATTCCATTTGCATCTTTGCCTTCCTTATAGCCATTTTACAGTTATGTTCATTTATTTTGTATGTAGTCCAGTTGCTTTCTGTGTTGGTTTCAGAATAATTTATATATGACCTTTTCTTTCCATTTGTCATAGAAACATAGAAACATAGACAATGACAGCAGAAAAAGACCAGAGGTTCATCAAGTCTGCCCAGGTTCCCTATAATCTCTGGGATCTACTGTTCTTCCAGGGTACTACTCCTCCCCGTCCTCTCTCTCTCTAGTCTCCTCCTTGGTCCTGTCGCCCCCAGTAAATACTGTTCTCTTCATTATGTCCCAGCCCTGCTTGAATCCCCCTAACTCACCACTTCAGCCAGCAGACTGTTCCAAGGTTCCACCACCCTTTCCATAAATCAGTACTTCCTCACATCTCCCCTGAACCTACCTCCTGCTAATTTCCATTCGTGTCCACGTAACTGTGAATTGATATTCAGGATAAATAGTTCCCCACAGTTCACTTTGTTAATTCCTTTAAGGAACTTGAAGGTCTCTATCATATATATCATAGAAACTTAGTCTGACCAGCGGTAGCTGTAAGAGTCGCAAGGAGATCATCCCAGCTGCAAGGGAGTGGGCCAGGGTTAACTGGAAGCAGTGGGCAGCAATTCATACCTAGCCGCAAGAGAAGTGGGCCAGGGCCAGTGGGACCACGAATAGCAGACCCTTTCCGGCTGCAAGGGAGTGGGCCAGGGCCGGAGAGAGAGAGAGAGAGAGAGAGAGAGAGAGAGAGCTGAGGAGAAGAAAAGTCAATCGGCGATGGCGCGAGATTTTCAAATTTGGAAAGGGCTGTGATTGGCTGCACATCCTCAATGAGGAGCTGTAGTGACTTGGTGATTTGAGGGAGATTTATGTACCACCACCCCACCCTGGCCCTGACCTCTATTACATCTGCATTGAGGGAGGAGCTAGCTAAGGGGCTGTGGTCTGGGCTCAGGGAGGAGGTGAACTCTGGAGGTGGAGGCACTCGGTTTGGTACAGCCTGTGTGGGGGAGGGTTATTTAGGTGCCGTCATCCTTGATGTACTGTGGGTTGATTGGAAAATTCTTGAGTGTTATGATGAGCTTTTGTACATACTTTGAAGGGGCCTTTCTAATTAGGTAGCTGGCACAGTGGGCATCATTGGGGGGCCTGAAGCACTCTGGCGTGGCTAGAACACTTAGGGATAAGGGATGGGGCAACCGACCTGGAGGGAAAAGCGATATGGGAAGGGGACTGATAGGGGCAAGGTCCACAGGCCATGAGGGCCGGCATCTTTAGTAGGGTGGTGGGATGTACAGGGTGCAGGTTGGCCACGGTGCTAGCTCTGGCATGGAGGATGGGGGGGCTGCATGGTGTACCGACAGGTAGTGCAACTTAGGGAGGAGGTAAATTGGTTAAGGTGGGCATTAGGTATGGCAGGGAGGTGGAGTGAAAAGGATTGTGACCCTGCTGTTAGGGTGGGTGGAACGGGGAAGAATGGTGGAGTGGTAGTGAGTTCAGGGTTGGTTCCCAAAAGGGGAGGGAGTCACCGGGAGCAAAGTGGGATGAGTGCATGGGACTGCATTACCAAAGAAGGGAGTGGTGGGGTGGGCCCTACAGGATGGAGTGGAACTCCAGCAGGCATGGGGAGTTGGCCCTGAGCAAATTAAGGACCAGGGGACCTAGCAGGCAGCTGGGAGACCAGGGCTGGGGTATAAGCAAAGGAGGGCTGACCAGGGAGGGGGGAAATGGCTGGGGCTAAAGCATTATGGGTAGAACATGACAATAGATTTGCACCCCTGGGGCAGTCAAATGGGGAGACAGAGGGATTTCTGGGTCAGAGGAGGCTCCAGAGGGGGCAGATGAACTGGAAATGGTGGGTAGCTCAGCAGACAGGAGCAGCAGAGTTACTCCTCTGCCCAGGGGTACATCAGGGGTAGTGGCTGACAGTGGACATGGGAACATGGGAAGGTGGGGGAGGGCTGGGAATCAGGATGCGGGGTAGGGAGGAGTTGGGGACATGGAAAAGGGGATGTGGGTGGAGCCTGAAATGGATGGTGGGGAACACATGGGGATGCGAGGGAATGCAAGGAAACAGCGAAATACAGGTGGTGGAGAGATGGGGAGTGATAAGGAGGAGGGTGGGTGGGGGGCAAATGCATGACTCAGTGGGCAGGGGATCTTTGTCACTGGGGCAACAAGGGGATGAACCCGGATGTCATATTGTTAAGGGAAGTGGCTCGGGAGGTTATGTCTGTGAGAAGAAAGCGCTGGAGAGGAGGAGGAGGAGACAGGGTGGTTAGCAGCATGCAGGAGAGGGGAGGAGACAGAAAAGCTGATGGAGCAGGGAGGTTGATAGAAGCAGCTGGAGTAGGGAGTGGGCCTGGGAGAAGGGAGGCAGTAAGAGTGCTCCTCTTGGGTGACTCCATGATTAGGGGATCAGATGGCGGGAGGAGACAACCAGTGGTGTCAGGAGCAAGAATATATCTGGCATGACGGTGCACAAAGCCAAGCATTTGGTCTATGCTCTGACAAAAGAGTGTGGGGGAACCCCTGCTATATTAGTGCACTTGGGTACAAATGATATAGAAGGGAACAGTGTGATGGAGATCAAGGCTAGGTTCCGGGAGTTAGCCAGAGTATGTCAGGACGTTGGGTGCTTGATCTCCTTCTCGGAGATCCTACCGGTACCTAGGGCCAGTGTGGGAAATAAGCAGAAGATAAGAGAAGTTAATGAATGGCTGGGTAAATGGTGCAAGGCCATGAGGTATGGGTGGGTGGGGGACTGGGGTGCAACCTGGGAGGACAAGGAACTATACGCAGGGGACAGGCTCCACCTCAGCTCAAGGGGGAAGAGGTCTTGAAGCATAGATTGGCGGACTTCATTCAGTCTAAGTGGGGTTCAAACTTGTGAGTGGGGGAGGGCTGGAGCTCCCTGGCAGGCCCCAACAGGATAGCCCAGGCCTTCTCCCCATAGTGGGGAAGGGGTGTATGGGACTGGAACACCCAGTAGTACTGGAAGGGGCCCTTGTAGACAGTGAACTGGAGGCCCTCAGGGCAAGGGATGGGGGTAAGGGGACACGATGGTGGGTGGTCCTGATTAACTCTAGAAGCATGGGAAACAAGATGCGCGAGCTACAGGTGCTACTGCTGGAGGGTGATGTGGATGTGGTGGCTGTCACTGAAACATGGGCCACCCCTGGGCATGACTGGGACCTAAACCTAGTTGGATACTCCATGTTCAGAAGGGATAGGGCAATGGGGTGGTGGGGTGGTGTGACTTTTATCATTAAGGATGGCATAGGGGCATGCAAGGTTGAGGAAGTGGGGGGCAGGTGGAGGCTCTATGGGTCACCCTGCAGGCACCAGGAGGCAGGAGGGTGAAGTTGGGGGTGGTATATAGGCCACCCGTGCAGGGGGAAGACCTGGATGAGGGCCTGATGGCAAACCTAAGGAACCACTGTGGTCTGGGAGGGGCCAATACGGTGGTGCTGGGGTTCCTGAATATGCCAGGGGCAGACTGGTGTACTATGGCATCCTTGTCGGCCAGGGAGCAGTGGCTACTGGATGTCTTTCAGGATGCATTTCTGACCCAGCTAGTAACTGACCCAATGAGAGATGTTGTGTCCTGGATGTGGTCCTATCAGACGGTGAGCTCATCCAGGACCGTGTGGTTGGGGACCCACTGGCGGGTAGTGATCATGTCACTGTCTGTTTTTTCCTGGACGGGGGGGGGGGGAGATCGCTTAAAGACGAAGATGGTTGACTTTAGGGGTGCGGATTTCGAGTGTATAGAAAGGATCCTTAGGGGCTACCTAGATGGGATAAGGAAGAGTATGGACACTGAGAGCCAGTGGGAGATTATTAAAAAAGGGCTCCTGGAAGCTACCAAGGCATGCATGAAGGAGTGACAGAAGTGGGGCAGAGCAAGGAGGCTGAGCTGGTGGATGAAGGAAGTCCAAGATGTGGTAAGAGATAAAAAGGCTGCTTATAGCAGATACATGCATTCTCAGGGGGGTTCTAGACAAGGAGGAGTATGATAAGATGGCCCAGATGGTCACCAGGGTGGAGAGGTCGGCTAAGGCAGGGGTGGAACGGAGGTTGGCTCAAGGAATTAGAAGGGGTGAAAAAGGATTCTTCAGGTACATCAGAGAATGAAGAAAGGGAAAGGGGCAGATTGGGAGGCTGAGATCAGGGAGTGGGTGGACGGAGGAGGCAGGGGAGCAGGCAGAGGTATTAAATGACTTTTTTGCCTCAGTCGTCACTGGAGGGGATGGTGGGCAGCACTGCACAGGGAGAGGAGTGAGGGACTGACTGATGGGGGGCATGGACCTTGAGATTCCTGCAGGGAGGGTGAGGGAAGCCCTCAAGGCCCTAAGAGTGGAGAAGGCACCGGGCCCAGACGGTATGTATCTCAGGGTACTTAGGGAGTTGGCTGATACCCTGACTGCTCCTCTGGTGGACCTCTACAACTCCTCCTGCCAGTCCAATGGGGTGCCACAGGACTGGAGGATGGCCCATATTGTGCCATTATACAAGGACGGCTCACGAGAGGAGTCAAGAAATTACAGGCTGGTAAGCCTGACATCAGTGGTGGGCAAAGTGATGGAGGTCATCTTAAAAGAGAGGCTGGATGGGGCTTCTGAGGGCACAGGGACACCTGGATGTTCCTCAGCATGGCTTTGTTAAGGGCAGATCATGTCAGACCAACCTAGTGGAGTTCTGTGATTGGTGACAAGGGCACTGAATCTGGGCAGGCCAGTGGAAGTCCTCTTTCTAGACTTCAGCAGGGTGTATGACTCAGTGCCACATCCAGAGCTGCTGGAGAAGCTGAGGGAAATGGGGGTGGGGGTAAAGACAGTCAGGTGGATAGGGAACTGGCTAACAGGTCGTTTGCAGAAGGTGATGGTTGCGGGGGAGGTCTCATATTCCAAGAGAGTCATGGCAGGGTCTCGCAGGGATCAGTACTGGACCCACTCCTGTTCAACACATGTATCTCGGACATTAGAAATGGTATCAGGAGTGAGATGAGCCTATTTACTGATGACTCAAAGGTGGGAGCTGTGGTGGATGAGGAGGAGGGGGAGGTTGGCCCTCCAGGAGGACCTGGAGACTCTGAAGGGGTGATCACGTACCTGGAAGCTGAAGTTTAATACTGGGAAGTGCAGGGTTCTGCACCTGAGGGCCAGAAATCCAGCTCATGACTACACCTTGGGGGGGCACTGCAGATTTCAGGGGGGGAGAGGGACCTTGATCCGGTGGTGGATGCCAAAATGAACAACTCAGAGCAGTGTAGGAGGGCTGCAGCCCAAGCTAATAAAAAGCTCGGGTGCATAGCCAGGGAGATAACCTCAAGGAGCTGGGAGGGCTGTATAACTACCTGGTTAGACTGCACCTTGAGTTATGTGTGTGTAGTTTTGGCATCCTTACTTAAAAGGGATATTGCTCTTCTGGAAAGGGTCCAGAGGCAGGCGACCAAGATGATACAGGGCCTTGGGACAAGCCCTATGGGGAGAGACTCGGGGAGCTTAACCTGTACTCTCTGGAGGAGAGGAGGGAAAGAGGGGACACGATTGAGGTCTTCAAATATCTCAAGGGGATAAATAGGGTAAGCTGAGATGGGGTGCTTCAGCTGAGGGAAAGGGGGAACAACAGGGGACACTCAATGAGGCTGGTCAGTGGGAGACTAAGGGGAGAGACAAGGAGACGATACTTCACTGAGAGGGTGGTGGAACCATGGAATGTGCTGCCATGGGAGCTGTTGAAACTGTGGATGGATTCAAGAAAGGTTGGGATAGGTATAGGGGAAGGGTTTTATCTTTGTACCCCGCTGGGGGAAGGGAGGGGACTGGGTAGGGTGGGAGACAGAGAGGCCGTGATAGTGCCCGGTAAGGGCACTGATCCCCTGAGCAGACTCAATAGACCAGACAGCCTACTCTGCTGGCTTTTCAGTATGTTAGTATATCTCCCCTCTTCCTTCTGGTCTCCAGTGAGTACATATTTAGTGCCTTGAGGCACTCCTCACAGGATCTACCCTGCTGGCCCTGAATAATTTTTGTTACTCTGCTCTGCACTGTCACCAACCTATCCTTATCCTTTCTGAGGTGAGGACTCTAGAACTGATCACAGTACTCTAAGTGAGACCTCACCAGGGATCTGTAGAGGGGAAGTATTACCTCTTTTCTTCGGTTCTATGTCATAACAGCACGGCAAATAACAGCGAACGTCAAAATCGCAAATCAATTATAGAGACCACAAAATACGTGAAGCGCATTAATAGCGTGGCATGTAATAGCGCATATTAGGACCTGCATTTGGAAATTATATGTAAGGCCTCTCAAATAATTGTACCAACTACAAATTGCATATTCATTGACAATCTGCTGAAGCCATTGTGTCAGGTTATTGTAACGGTGAAGAACTGGGGGCACTTCTGAGACAGAGAGCAGCATCTCCATTCTAACCTCAGACAATCGTTCCTCTTGCACACATTCGAAAAAGTGTCAGATAGAGGGGTGGCAAGCACCCAGCTGTGTACTGAACTCCCTATGCACCCCTCCATGGAATTATTTGTTCTGGCTTGCCCCAGATGAGCCGTTTCGTAGCAGTTCCAGTAGTGGTGAGCAAATTTGAGTCTGTGGCGAACAGATCAGCTCAACGGTTGCCTGATCCACGTATCTTCATAATAGTCAATAAGCGGTTCCAACAGCTCATTGTTATCCACAAAAAATGCCCACTCTCTCAGCCCCTCTAATGTCGAGACATCATCAACAGGCACAACCTGTTGGTAATTTGCTTTTACGCGGTGGTGGGGGGGCTGTGCCCCCCAACCCCCCCATCTTTTGGATTCCAACACCATGCTGCACTTGGATAGTGAGGGTATTGGCATAGGTGGCTCCATAGTTCGCTGTTTCTATCGCTATACTTGTTCTTAGCCATTTAAACACATTCGCTGTTTAGTGCCGGTCGCTATGGTGGGCGTCGCTATTGTTGACTTGCTGTAATTGTGTTGCCATTAACACCTTGCTATTTTTACATGATACCCTTTCTTCTGCTATCAATACCCTTCCTGATACATCCCAGCATCCTGTTATCCTTGCTACAGGCCTTGTTGCACTGACTTGATTGCCTAAGTGAGTTGCTAATGATAACTCCCAGATCCTGTTCCTCAGTTGTAGTGCTAGGTCTCTCTCTTCCCATCCAGTACTTTGTCTTGAGGTTCTTTTTCCCCTAGGTGCATTACCTTGCACTTTTAAGCATTGACTTTTAACCTTCAGACCTTTGACCACCCCTCTTTTGTAGATCTCTCTGTGTTTCCCTTATTTATTTATGACTTTGATAACCGGATAAGTGCACTGGTCCAGTGGACTGTTTGCAGGCACGACCCAGGCCACAAGGCATGAGTAGGAACAGTACAAATAGTAAAACAATTACAAGGTTACATTTGACAAATAGTGCATAACCAATGATTGCAAAATAGTTAGGTGCAAGGCAATATGACAATATGTACAGTATATACAAGTTCTGCAGTATTTACAAGATGAGGCAGTTCAGGAAGTTAGTACAGTGAAGCCAATGTTCTACGGTAGATTAAGTTGGGGAAACCCCACTTCATTTGAAGTTTCACAAATGAGACCAGCAAGACCCAAATGAGAGCTGGAAAGGTAGGAGAAAAGAAGCGGAATTGGAAACGGGGAAGACAGGAGAGTGGGTGGGGTGTTAGAAAGCGGAGCAGCTCCATCGACCCTTGTGCAGAAGCCAGGATTACAGGTTAAGTTTGAAATTTTGATGAGTGTTGGAAATTCTCAGAGTTGGGGGGGGGGTAGCCCATTCCACAGAGAGGGGGCTGCCACCAAGAGAGCTTTCCCACCCATATTGGTGGTGGTTCTGGGCACCTCAAGTGTGGGGGTGGTGGAGGAGTGAAGATGTCTGGTTGGGGTTTTAGTGTTGAAAAGGATAGAGAGAGGGGAAGTGTTTCCACACCTAAGGGTGACTTCTGAGAAACAGTGAAGTGTATAGTCAAAGTGACCCTGTAAGGAGAGCCAACCAAGGGATTGGTATAGGTTGCAGTGGTGTGTAAAGCAAGTGGATGACAGGGCGAAGTGGCAGGCGCTGTTATAGGCCACTGAAAGTCTAGTCAGAAGGGCAGTTGAGACTCAAGAGTAGATTGGGGGGCAGTAATCAAAGATAGGGAGGAGATTACCTGTAATGATAGCCAGGTAAGCTTCCTTTGTTAGGTAGGGCTTGAGAAGGTAGGCCGCTCCAAGCTTCATACTGACCCTGTGGACTAAGAGTGTTACGTGGTTATTCCCTCATCACTATCCACCCTCACACATAATTTTGTGTCATCTGTGAAGAGACAAAGCCTGCCCTGGATTCCTTCTCCAATGTCACTAATGAACATATTGAAGATGACCAGACTCAGGATTGATCCCTGTGGAATCCCACTCGTAAGTTCCCTCTCCTCTGATTTAAACACATTGACCACCACCCTCTGCTTCCTCCCCTCTAGCCAGTTACCCACCTCACTAGGGGTTTAGCTGCACCCAGGTCTTCCATCTTCTTGAGCAATTGTTTGTGAGGTACTGAGTCAAAAGCCTTTCTGAAGTCAAAGTAGAGCAGATCCACAGCATGGCGCTTGTCTAATTCCTTTGTCATCCAGTCAAAGAAAACTATCAGGTTAGTCTGACAAGATCTTCCTGCCACAAAACCATGCTGTGTACTATCCTGTTTATTATCAATCTTTTAATTTTCAATGAGAGACTTTTTGGTCTGATTCCCTTGTTTGTATATTTCTGTGTTTTGATATGAACTTATTACTTGTAGATAGTATGGCTTATTTTAAAAAAAATCAATTTTTCATCAGTTGTTTTGTTCTTGAATTGAGTGTCCCAGTCTACTCTACCTAGGTACTCATCAGTCTCCTTAGTGTTTGCTTTACTGTATTGATAGATTTCAATGAGGCCATATTCAAACGAGTGCCATGTTAACACGTTAAAAATTAATATGTTACTGTCACTCCATATGGACATTTTCAATATTAATAGCCTTGGTAGTGAATCTGAGGTCTAAGGTCTTATCAACCCTAGTAGAAACTGTGATATGCTGAATTAGTCTTAGCTGTTCTAACCAATGGATAAGGTTCCTACCTGTATATGTGATAGCCTGGTTGGTTACCCAGTTTATGTCACCCATGTTAACATGTCCCACTATAGCCGTATCAGCCAATTTGCATGCATTCTCAGATTCAGCTTGCATATGGAGGGTAGCCACACCGGTGGTGTTGGGGGTCTATAGCACACATCTATATTTAAATTCCACATATATTTACTTGAGATATTCAACCATATTGTTTTGGTATGAAATCCAAGTGATTTTATTTTGTTAGATCTATCTGTACAAAGAAAAAGAATTCCTTGTTTGGTGTAGAGTGCGACCCCCGTCAAATCGATCCTAATGAAAAAGTTGTAACCCTGGGATCTCCTTCCCCAAATCTTGTCTGGTGATCACCAGGCTTCAGTAACTGCAGCTAGGTCAAGTTTGTCTTGCAATATTATTATCAGAGTGGCCAAGAGATCCTTTTTTTTGTTTAAACTTCTGACATTAATCAGTGCATGTTTCCACTTATTGTTTTTTCCGCTTCCATCTTTACTTAGGAAGCGAGTTTCTTAGTTCTACTGTTTGTATTCCCACTCTAGCCTATTTTAAAGTCAGATTATTTAATGTGTTTTGCACTTGCTGGGCTAGAATCAAAGCCCCAGTTTTGTTAATATGTAGGCTGTCTTAAGCGAATAGCATTTTTTAGTTGAAGAAGCTTCCCCAGCTGGCTGTAAAGTTAACCGTGTTCCTACACCATTTGGCTAGCATTATGTTTATTCTGTTAATCATGTCGTTTTTCTTTCCTTACATGCCCTGGGCACTGGAAGTAACCCTGACACAGCTACACCACACCCCTTGTTTTTAAATTCCACCCCCATACTTATAATGCCATGGCAGATGTCATTTTCATGTGAGTACCTGAGCACCACATTAGTTGCTAGGCTGTTTGCCAAATAATACAAATTATACAATGGCAAGAAACAATCCTGGACTCTGATTGGTCAGTCTTGGGCAGGACCGTGATGTTATCCCAGCACAACACCACAGGTCTAGTCTCAGCCTCACTGTGAACCTGTAGATGATCATTTGCTTGAGCATCTCCTTGATTGTTTCATCTTCTCTTAGAAAACAAAAATATTTTTCCACACAAAAACATCTTTAAAATGATTTTTTTTATTCTGTATAACAATGAGCCATTGTATAATAGCAATAATGCCCTCCAGGGTGTGTGTTGTTTGAGATAATGTCATGCCTCAGTTATTGGACGCACTCGGCCTGTGGCCTTGTGTCCAACCACCTGAGGCGTGATGTTATCCCAGCACGACACACACCCTGTCAGGCATTATTGCTTAAATCACACATACCTCCATAATACAAAGCATCATGGGCTGTATATGCAAATCACCATGAAATCTTAGGCTGGTTCAGCTTTAAGAAGGAATGCATGGTGCCAAAGGACCTGTCACACAATCTGCAAAGGGCGCAAACAGAAGGCACAGACATGTGTTTATTTATTTATTTTTTTGGGCTCACCATGACCCAAACCCATATGACCAACTTAGGGTAGCTGATTCGTTTGCTCTGGGGTGGCTTACAGATGAGGCACACTGATGAGTCCTGGGTAGGACGAAATATGTGTCTGTGTCTTCTGTTTGCAGCCTTTGCAGATTGTGTGAGAGGCCCTTTGGCAGCATGCATTCCTGCTTAAAGCTGAACCCAACTAAAATGTTATGGTGACTTGCATATACAGCCCATGATGCTTTGCATTATGGGGGTATGTGTGATTTTGTATTTCTTTGAAACTTGGCTTTATGGCCAATGCCCTTTGGGGTAACCCTTGCTTCAGTGCTTTTGCACTAAGGTTCTTTGTCTGTTTGCCAGTTACAGTAGTTTACCTAGTCGCTAGTGCACATCAAGTATTTGGGATCCCAGTAGGCAGGTAACCATAGTGTTCTTCTTGTTGTTTTTGCAAAGATGGGTGTCAGCATACCTTATTATGGAATCTCCAGCTATAAGATTCCCGATAGCTGCTGTCTGACGAGTTGCTGCAAGAGGTGTGGGGAAAGGTTCAACAGTAGTGTGATTTAGTGGTGAGAATTTATTGCTAGCAGTGAGGGGCATAGACCTAGGAGATAGGGCTTTTCTTCTTTTCTGCTTTCCATTATTCTATGCCATGTACCAGTCATCCTCTTGAGTGTCCAAGTGCTCCCTGTCACTTTTCTTAGATGTGCTATCCATGGCTAAAGCTTCATTACAACCTTCCTTGAGTGTCCCGATTACTGGAACAGCCTGCACTGTACTGCCCTTTAAGTAGTGATTTCCTTCCACTAGCAGATTAATAAATGGATTCTGTTACCTCATTATCAAGCTTTTCACTGTTGCCAACTGCAGAGGCAAT
Source organism: Neoceratodus forsteri (assembly GCA_016271365.2). Taxonomy (NCBI): domain Eukaryota; kingdom Metazoa; phylum Chordata; order Ceratodontiformes; family Ceratodontidae; genus Neoceratodus; species Neoceratodus forsteri. Next base: position 722,575,928 of record CM028137.1, on the reverse strand, counting down.
TAATTCATTCTCAGCTGCAGTGCACTTTATAAATTGTTCAATTTGGATATTTTTTCTGCTCTCTTTAAATCCTCTTCTGTTGTTTCAAGCTCATTTTTCAGTTCAGATAATTCACTACACTTGGTACACAAATAGTTGGATATCTGTGCTGTGATATTTAAAGAGGAATACATGTTGCAAGAACAGCATTTAAGGGCCAAGACCTCCTTACATAATAATTCTAAAAAAATCTTCTGCTACAGCCATTTTGTGTGTTATTCAGGCCTGTTGCAAAAGGACCCTCAGGAAGGGAGTAGGGGGACTCCTAACCCTGCTATAAAAAGTTTCACTTAGGCTGGTTGCTGCCTTGTTTGCCTCAGCAGTTGCAGACAAACGTGCTTGCCTCAGCTGATGCATTGCCCCCACTGTGCACTCACCGATGCTTTCGAGCAGGCGAGTTTAAGAACCAGAAAACTGGACATGCCTCAGGCCGGGACTTCTGCTCTGGTGAAACCAGTTCTAATTTTAAAAATCACAATAAAATACTTTTTAATCTACCTATGGTGGTCTTCACTCTGTTACCAGCCTTCAAAGCTGATCTCAACCCCTGTCAAAATTGTAACATGCTTTTTAGAGATATTTGTTATGGAGGACCTTGGCAGTCCTTCTGCTGGCCAGAATGCAATGAAATAGCAGCCTGGTTCAGAGACAGACAGAGTGGATACAACACTTTATTTTTTTTTAGGTTTTTGCAAGTTTTTGACAAGGACAGGAACATATAAACATTTGTTTAAAAAACAGCACCACAGGCACAGTGATCCGACACGTCCAACACACAGCCTCTCTCTCCTAAAATAATTTCTCCCTCAATTAGGTGAGTTTAAGAATAGGAAACCAGGATGTACCATGGAATGAGGCTTCCATTCTGGCAAAACTGGTTTTAAGTGTGAAAATCACAATAATATCCTTTTTGAGCCATCTATGGTGGTCTTGAGCCCATTGCCAGCTGACCTCAACCCCTGTCAAAATTGTAACTTTTTTTAGAGATATTTTTTATGGAGGACTTTGGCAGTCCCTCCATTGGCCCAGAATAAAATTTAATGGTAGCCTGGCTCAGAGACAGAGTGGACACAGCACTTTATGTTTTTAGGTTTTTGCAGGTTTTTGACTAGGACAGGCACACATATACTGTAAACATTTGTTTACAAAAGCAGCACTGCAGGTACGGTGCTCCAACACACAGTCCCTCTCCAAAAATTCTACTCCATAGCAGTTTTAGTTAAACAAGCCTTTAGTTGAATTAGGCATTTTGGAGACTCCCCTACCCGACCCTAAAAGAGAGGCCTTGAAAAGGGTGATGGATAAGTCCCAGACACACTTCTACTTCTAGCAAAGCGCAAGTCAAGGATGTTCACCTTGAGCCCCTGTTTACCATCTAGTCCAAAGATATGGGCATCTTTATTAACAAAATGGGGAGAGTGACACATTCCTGGGGGTCCTTCTAGGACAACCGGTCCACACAAATAGAGGGAAGAACAGTTAACTAGGATGTATGGAGGGAATGATATATTTACATAGTAAATGACCTCATAAACATGGGTTCCCAAATGCTTAAATCCTTCCAGCAGTGCTGATGCAGCATCAGATGCCCACATTTTTATGGCTGCATGGTCGGAGCTCTGCAGACATATTGCTGTCATTCTGGAAAGGAGCACTGTGGAAGCATGTGACCGGAAAGCACTCCGGCATGCTTCCACAGTGCTGTGGCACAGTTCCAGTGGGTTGTGTTTTAATGGCCTTCCCCTCCACGGGCTGCATGGACACACCCACTTCATGAGGCACTTCTTTTTTCTCTGCAACTGCAGAAGTAATGGCCGCCGTGCACAAGATGGCCACCGACGCAAACTGTGCATGTGTGTGTATCGTGCATGCGCAGTTCTGTTATGGTAGCCATCTTGGATATGGCAAGCTCTGGTGCAGCAAGAGCTCTGAGCATTGTTTCCCTTGGTATTGCCCCTCTGAGCAGCTGTATTGGCTCTGACCAGAGTTTGTTCTTTTGGCAATATCTCCATCTTCAGAGTGCCCTGCAGTCACACTTGTCAGGGCACTACAGAGTCCCCAATAACCAAATCAACCATATTTTGTGTGTGGTAGCTAAATGCAAGATGGGCTGGGGACAGTATGCACACTCTTTGATTAGGAATGCAATACCTTACCAAACTTTGAAAGCAAAGGCCACATGGGAAACTGAACTTGGTGCATCTATCAGTCACAAGGAATAATGAGAAAGCTGGTTTGTGACTCACAAGGTATGTAAAGACATTCACAGCAGAACTTTTCAGAAGACGTTCTCCACAGATAGTGCCATACCCCAGCTGCCATTGCAGGTTAATAACTCCTTCCATTGAGTCACTGCTGGAGATGCCACAGGCCTGGAGGGAACTACACACATATCCTGTGAAACTGCTCCAAATAGCATTGGTTTTGGGGGCAAGTGCATGGGTCCAATGAGATGGCATTGAGGGACCCCAGACATACTTATACTTGGGAACATAGCTACTCTTACCCAGAAACCAGCACCTCATTTGGTGGGGTTAGCAATGGTCTGCAAAGAGGCTATTCGGAATATATTATTGAAGTGACAGCATACTAAATCCCCTTCCCATTAAGAGTGGTACTGGGTCTTATCATATGGAGTGAGTTATTAATGCATTAGTTTTGGGATCCTTCAACTAATGAGTAAATTTCATGAATTTTATGGTCCATATGTCCATTCGAGACTTTCTGTAGTTATCGTCCCACAGCATAGGAACTCTATGTAGGCATCAGCAATGGAGAGATTTATTGACTGCTAGGAAGTCAGGGTTTTGTATATATGATGATCTTTGAACATGGGGACAGACACAAAATCAAGTATTAACCCTTGCAGGACCATGGACTGATATATCAGTCCCAAATTCCTATACGTTCTAATTGTATCGGTAGCCTAAGGGTTAAAGAGCTGTTCTCCCAATATGGGAAGAAGAAGCAGCGAGCTGAATATCTGCCACACCTGGGGTACAGAGACCAGCTATATAAAGCCCTCTCCAAAGCTGGAGAGGGCCAAGGGACTTATAAAGAACAAACTGAAGTTTTAAAGAAAGAGATGTTTAGGTTACAGTAGAACAGAGCCACCTCTTTGAAAGCGGAATTCAATAATGGGATGAAGAAAACACCTTTCAGGGACCCTTCTGTGGCCTATAAACACCAAAGAGAACACATGGTTTTACATTGTGTGCATGATGTTGGTAGGGAGGAGGTGTTAGGGTCTAAGGAAATCTTACAGGTTGTACACAACTTGTTAAACAGATGTTTGGAACAGAGTTTGTATCAGAAGGAACCTTGAATTCCTTTTCATCAGCTATACTCCCTAGTTTGACAGAAACACAGAAAGATGCTATGATTGCTCCTTGGACAAAAGAAGAAGTTTGTCTAATAATACTGGCCCCTCCCCTGGTGGGTGTGTCATCACCGCAGCAAAACCCCTACAGTGATGGCAATGTCAGTGCTGCAACCTGATCAACAGTCACTTCGTAGATTAGAATTTTGCAGCGCCAGCCGTCTTGCTGCCCCAGAGGTTTTACGCTTTCCCTCCATACACCTCTGACCTGGAGGTTATTATATTACTTTTCAGGGGGTGTGGGGGGTGCGGGTGGCAAAGTCCCCTGCAAACAGCTGGGATGTACTCTAGTGTGTTGACATTATAGCGGTCTATCAGCACGATTGCTGGGTGATGGGGTCGCCATCAGCAATTTATTGTCACTGTGGAATCAGTTGACATCCTTTATGTCAAAGTGGCTTGGTAGAACCTCCTGGCATGGATGGCATGCCAAATGAGTTCTACAAATCTTTCTCAGAACCTTTAGAAGATTGTCTTCTCCCAGTATTTGAATATTTATTAACATCATTAGGGCATATTCCACGTTTTGAGCAGACTATTATGATCTTCTTATGTAAGAAGGGAGAGAAAGATGGTTTGGAACTTGGAGGCCCATCAGCCTTTTGAATTCTGATGTTAAAATGTTGTCAAAATGTTTATGTAGGCAGTTGCAGGAGGTTGAGAAGGTCTTGGTTGAGCCTGCACAAACTTGCTTGATCCCAGAAAGAACTATTTAAGAAAATCTGTACATTTTAAGAAATGTTTTTGAATTAGGAAGTGGGAAAGTAGTGAGTGGATACACCCTGTGATTAGACCAAGAAAAGGCTTTTGACAGGGTGTTCCACAAATGCATATTTGAGGTTTTATAGTACTATGAGATTGCACTGGAGTTTATATAGTGAATTTTGCAGCACCGGCCATCTTGGGTCCTATGAGATGGTATTGGAGGACCCCAGACATACTTATACTTGGGAACCTAGCTACTCTTACCCAGAAACCAGCACCTCATTTGGTGAGGTGACCCTTTTGACTGTTCTATGTACAGTGCCCAGAGCTCCAGGGATTGGACACCTAAAAAATACATTTTACTTACTTACTTACTAATTAAGAAACTGTATAAAGGCACTGAAATAGTTCCATATATCACGGACGCTTTGGTTCACCATCCTTGCTTGCTACAGATATTCATTAAGAATGACCAATTAGCCCCTTTTGTACACATTCATGTTGGAACCATTAATTCAGCAAATATTTTGGAACAAACACATAGTAGGGATACCCCCCCGAGGGATAGAGACACTGTTTAAAATATCTGCATATGCAGATGATATTTATTTATTTATAAAAGACGAACCATTAGGGGTTGTTGGTATGAATAAGAGCATTTTCCAAGGTATCAGGACAGGAGTTAATACAGAGAAAGGTGTGGGACTCAGAGTCAGGAATTCACCAACTTCTGTGACTAGGGAAGCCAATATAGTAATTTCTGATATCCCAGTAAGGATTTTGGACATTATTTTTGGACCAAGTGAGTTACCAGCTTTAAATAAAATTGGTATGTCTGAAAAAAGTAAATCAGTGGAAATCATGAACATTTTCAAAATTAAAAAGAGGGTGCAGATAATTAAAAAATTCCTACTGCCCATTTTTTACATATCTAAGGTTTGCATATCCCTCACCAGCAGCATTTGATATTAGATTATATACTCTGTTTTTTTCAGTTACTTTGGGGGAATTGTTTGAACCCTGTAAAACAGGATTTTACTTACTTACCGTGTAACAAAGGGGGCCTGAATATGCTGGATCCAATGTTTTTTTTTTTTTTCATTCAATCTTTTTTTCACTATACTATTAGATTTAGATTGTGAATGGTTCTACAACCATGGCAGGCCTGGTTACAGAGTTCTATAGGACCTATTTACCCAAATGAGAGAAAGACTCCCCCCAAAAATTGCTACGATCTTTGCAAGTTCTGGGTTATGTGGAGGCTAGCTTGCATGAAAATAAAATTTGGAAAGTTTTCAAATTATTAATATTAACTTTTTCTAAACAGGGATTGTACCAGGATACTATGGATCAGATTCATATAACCACTACAGAATTTCCTTTGTGCAGTCCAGCCAAAATGCCTGTAGTAATATCTCAACTGACAAATAAGAGGATACCCCAGAACGTGCAGGACATTTTATGGTTGAGCTGCTATTGCAGATTATGGGTTAAAAGAAATATGAAGTATAAAAGCTTGGAAGAATGTATGGACCCTCGAGCAATATGCTTGGATCTAGTGGAAACACAAGGACACTTTTCCTGGAATGCCAATTTGTTACTGAATTCAGGGCCTTTTTAGCAAACAGATGGAAGTGGCAATAGCTAGAGAGACTCACATATGGGAATCTGATTTTAGGAGATTACCCACCACAGTGAAAGTGTTACAATAACAGCACACTGGCAGTGATGTTTGCAAGTCTTAACATTTTGTTTATAGCAAGTAAGATGTCAATTTGTTCTACAGCAATTATAATCCAATAATGTTACACTTGCTACCATTGTGGAGTCTCTGGTAAGAGAGGTAAAGACAAGAGAATTCCATCTTTTGCCTAGAAGTATGTTTGGCAGTTTTTGGGATGGGGTAGAGTGGATTTAAATTCCACTCTTTGGTATGGACATGATTCCAATTGAAGGATTAGAATATACTGTTAACATTGAGGGGTAATCGAGGGATTAGCATATAGTATTATTGTTTAACGTTGATAACTGTCATTCACTTTTCTTTTCCCAGTTTCTTCTGATGTGTTTCTTGTTTCGGTGATTATGGAGTTTCTGGGATCAGGCAACTTCTCAGGTTTGCATTATAATATTTCAAAGTGAAAGTGCATTGGTTGCTTTGGTTGTTTTTCTTCTCTTACTTTAGGGGCATGTTTTTTCCTTTGTGTGTAATTATAGGAAGTGTTAGCGGGTTTGTTTGTATATGTTTGGTTTGGTATTTGTATATGGTTTGTTTCCTAATAAAAAGTTCCCCTACTTGATGGCATGTTTCTTGCCACAGCTCAGGGGGACCATAGTTGTGTGGGACTTCCAAAGATCCTCTGTATGTTTTATTTTTTATGTCAGTATCATGCATTGGGGTTTTCTGGATGGTGTCCTTATCCCACACTCAAAAATGTTTCTGTTGGAGGAATTTATTTTCTTTTTGCACCCTTTTTTCCAGCTATCATGATACATTAAGTGACTGACAAGTCACATGCTTGTATTTTGCCTTGCTTTTCTTTGACATTGTATTTCGTTTCTTAACTTTCAGTACTGTGTGGAATGCAGAATTCTGCTGTTGAAATTAGTCCAAAATGACCATTCCACCAGCAGAATTTCCACTGGAATTTCACAGGTTCTTCTTTGGAATTCTGCCTGCTGTGATCTGCAGAATTATATTCCATGAAACAGCATATTTTTCATGGAAAATCATTCCACAGCCGTTTCTGTGGAAAACATTGAGATCTGCAGAATGGAATTCCACAGAAATGCAGTGGAAAACCCATCCTGCATATTTCTGCCACAGAATTCTGCCATTCAGCTTCTGACAAAATTCAGCAGAATTTCAAAAATTCTGCAACATTCCGTTCTGCCGGAATTTGAAAATTCCACACACCACTATTCATTTTATTATACTTTGTGCTTTTGTTTCTCTGATTTTTTTTTTATATACAAGTTGTATTGCTTTTTGCTTTTTTATATGCTTTAATAAAAAATTCCCCTACTCTAACTGCGGGGCCACTGTTGTGGTCTGCAGCAGGATAGAGGATCCTGGAAAGAAAGAGGATGGTATGATTACACGGGTTTGGAAAGATAACTTCCCTCTCCATCCAGAATTTTGAGGAAGCATCTAAGTGTGTTTTGCCACAGTCAGAGACCGAGACTGAAACTGTTTTGAAAATAATTATACCGATTTTAACCCTGTAGTTGCAGAAGATATGCTTGTGGATATCATACCTGACAAAGGTAAGAAGATAGCTAGAAAAAAACAAAACAAGGCCAGAGGATCTTGAAGTAGCTGCTCCAACCATGCAGCAAACAGAAGAAGAAAGACTGGATGCCAAGTGCACAGTAAGAAAGAGGCCCTTTTAAAAATGATTGAAGAAGAGGAGAAGAGGGTTACGCTAGAGAAAATAAAGCTCTGTGGGCTCTGTAGTCTGGTGTTTCAAAAGATGATACTGCTTGCTGTGGATAGGCCTGTCAAGCACCTGACTGACACTGTCAGCTTCTCTGTGACAGAGTCAGATGAAAAGCTGATATGATTAAAGGTGACTTCTGCTTTTCATCATACCAAATCTGCTGTGAGGCAGGCAGTTGAAAATCAGACACTGCACAGTGCAAAACACAGCTGCATTGCAAAAGAAAGCCAAAATTCTGAGGCAGCAATGGCAGAACCCACTGAATCAACAAAGTATGCACAGCAGTCAGGAAAATCACTTTTGTCAGCTAGTGCCCTTAAAAAAAAACATTACAAGTCAGGGAAAACAAATCCCTGCAGCACAGGAGAAAGAGGATGCTGACTACATTAAGGAGCCTAATAGAATGGGGGATGACTTGGATACAAATGCAATACCTGCACAGAATAAATTACCAGTTCTAAGGGGGACCTGTGGGAATGTGTTACCAAAGCTCCACAAACTTCCTCTGCAACTAGTCTAGTCTCTACTTTTGGTCTTATAGTGGAAGAAGCTCTACACATAGCAAGCTGGAGAAAGCAAGGAATGGATTCAATATGGCACTCCCTAGGGCTAGTGAGGGCTGTGGATTTGGGGATAAACATGGAGAAAATGCATACAGAGGATGCTAGAGACATCACCCTAACAAACTCTGAACTTTCACAGATGAACAAAGCTGTAACAGAACTAGAGTGTAATCCCCTGCAGGAGACTGCCAGCAGTCAGGCAAGTCCTATTTCATTACATGTTTATTTATTTTTATTTAAACTTTTGTTTTCCAGGTATATGTATGAGCCAAAGCCCTTTTTCATACATGACCAGGGGTTAAAAGCCACTGGTGTTATAGAGATAACAAAAAACAACCAAAATACATTTACATAAATACATACATTACACTTCAAAACACATAATTACGTATCCAAAATCAGATAAAACAGGTACAGCACATTTGGTCATGATAAAATTGTTGAAAACCTATTTTAAAGGAAGCATGACTAAGTCCTTCTTGTAACATACTTGGGAGAGCATTCCAGCATCTAGCTGCATGTACACTAAAGACATGGCTCCCCATACTAGTTCTAACCCTAGGGATGACTAAAGAAAAATTCTTAGAAGTTCTCAAGGCTCTAACCTCTATTTTGTGTTCAAACAAGGGAAATAAAGGAGACATAACTCCCTGATGTAAAGTTTTACCAACTAGAGACAATAAACTGTATTCACAACTAAGTTTAGGTGGCAACCAGTCTAGCATACTACGTAATGTACAGTGATGTGTCCTGAATGGAAATTGTAAGACAAACCTACATGTGGCATTAAATGTGGTATTTATTAAAGACAGATCTGATTTGGAAATCTGAGTAAACAGAAAAGAATTATAAGATGGGGTGATTAAGAGTACACTATTTTCAAAGCAGTTCTAGCAGGCAGAGTCAAATCATTTTTTAACTTAAGATCCCAATTTTACTATTAACCTGACGACAAACTACTTTTAAGAGTTAGGAAAAAGTTAACTGTGGATCCTACACAATCCCTAAATATCTAAATATCTAAAGGAATATACCTGCTCAATCAGATTACCCCTACATGTGCTTTCAACTTTTGAATTTATGCAGAACCCCAAATTCCAGTGGGCAAATAATATTGCATAAGAGGCTCCCTCACCCGAACATAATACTGATCCCCCCACACGGGACACAGGGAACTAGAGCACCCCTTTTTCCTGAAATTATCTTATCTAGTATACCTAGGGATCAGAGCACAGAGAGGCATATGAACATACAAACATACGAAGAAGCCAGCAGAAGAAGGCCATTTGGTCTATCAAATTTGCTCATATTGCAGGGTCCACACAGGGCATGCAATACAAAGTAACATAGAAATGGAGATATTGACCGAACAGCTTGCAATGCAACAGTATATGATGAATCAAGATGGAGATCATCAGGAGAAACATAGAATCATAGACTTTGACTGCAGATAAGGACCGCTTGGCCCACCTAGTCTGCCCATTTCCCTACCTACTGAATATGCTGCAGATCCTAGTTAACCAACAGCGTATTTCTTCCTACCCCCCACAAGACTTGCCTTATGTCTGTCCCATGCATTCTTGCATTCTCCCACAGTATTAGACCCCACAATCTCCTTAGGAAGGCTGTTTCATGTGTCCACCACCCTCTCTGTGAAAAAATACTTCCTCACATGGCTCCTGAGCTGTCCTCCCCCCCCCCATCTTCAAATTGTGTCCCCTTGTTCTAGCACATCTTTTTTTCTGAAAGATGCTACCCTCTTGGACTTTGTTGATTCTGCTGAGGTACATAAAAGTTTCTATCATGTCCCCCCTCTCTCTCCTTCCCTAAAGGGTATACATATTAAGCTCCTTTAGTCTCTCCTCGTATGGCTTCTGTTGCAGACCCTGCACCATTTTAGTTGCCCTCTTCTGAACTGCCTGCATCCTGTCTATGTCCTTGCGGAGATGGGGTCTCCAGAACTGGATGCAGTACTTCAGATGGGGTCTCACCAACTGTCTGTACAGAGGGATAACAACTTCCTGTTTTCTGCGTGTGATGCCTCTCCCTATACATCCCAGTATCCCCCCAGCCCTCCTTACTGCATTCTCACATTGCTTGCCAACCTTAAGGTCATCTAATATGATTACCCCCAGGTCCCTTTCCATTTTTGTTGTTGTTAGTATCCCCCCCATTGTGTACTCTTCCCCTGGGTTTTTGTTTCCCATGTGCATTATTTTGCACTTCTTTGCATTGAATCCAAGCTGCCATACATCTGACCATTCCTCCAACCTTGCCAAGTCCCTTCTCATCCTTTCCATGCCTCCTTGGGTATCAACCCTGTTACAGATCTTTTTGTCATCTGCAAAGAGGCATACTTTTCCTTCCAGTCCCTCTGCAATGTCGCTTATAAAGACATTAAGAAGGACTGGAGCCAATACTGAACCCTGTGGTACCCCACTGGTAACCCCCTTTCTTTGGAGTGGATTCTGTTTACTATTACCCTCTGTGTCCTGTTGTCCAACCAGTTTTTTAACCCAGGCTACCACCCTGGGACCCACTCCCAGGCTGGCTAATTTGTTTATTAATCTTTTGTGTGGGACTGTGTCAAATGCCTTGCTAAAGTCTAGGTAGGCCATGTCCATAGCCCCTCCCTGATCTACTACTTTAATCACCCAGTCAAAGAAATCTATTAGATTCATTTGACATGGCCTTTCTGCTGTGAGTCCATGCTGCCTTGGGTCCTGTGCCTCACTGGCCTCTAGGTACTTAACAGTTATTTCTTTCAGAAGTGATTCCATCATTTTCCCTACCACTAAGATCAAATTAACAGGTCTGTAGTTTCCTGCCTCTGCTTTGCTCCCACTTTTGTAAAGGGGGATCACATCTGCCCTCCTCCAGTCCTTAGGTATCACACCATCCTCCCATGATTTGTTAAAAATTGTGGTCAGTGGTGTCACTAGTTCTCCCCTTAGTTCTTTCAGAAATCTGGGATGAATCCCATCAGGGCCCATTGCTTTGTCCACCTTCAGTTTAAGGAGTTGTTTCAGGACCCTTTCTTCTGTGAATGGACTGGTATTGACCCCCCTATCCAGAGTGCTACTGTTGATTAGATTAGGTACCCCCCTCCACTTCTTTTGAGAATACTGAGCAGAAGTATTTATTCAGTGTCCCTACTTTTTCACTGTCACCCTCTGCCAACCCCTCCTCCCCTTTATTAATCCTCACTATCCCTCCCTTGGTCTTTCTTCACTCCCTAATGTACCTATAAAATGTTTTATCCCCCTTTTTAACTGAGTTTATTTATTTCCGATTCAGATTAATACCTTCGAGCCAGGACTTGTTTACAAAAGTTCCAAGTCAGAGAGAGACAGTACAATACAATACAATACAGTACAGTTCAGTATAATGCGTGGGTTACAAATCAAGTAGGAGGAATAATCATCAAATAAGAATGTTTGCTGGGATACAGTTGTTGACAAAAAATGAGCATATTACACAATTTCAGATGAAAGCAGAGTTACCACTTGAAGGATGCAGCAATAAACAATACTTAATCAGTGTGGTACAGCCCTTGTGTAAGTGCCAGGTATTAAGGTATGAGGGGCCTCCAGGTAAAGTGGAAGGAGGAGCAGGAGCAGCCAGAGAAGGCATTGTTATGGTGCAGTCAAATGGGCAGGGCAAAGGAGTGTGGGTGGGAGGGATGGGGAGGGGGAAGGAGGGGGAGGGAGGAAGTAAGAGGGGAGGTCAGGTGTGGGAGGGTGGGAAAACATGGAGTGGGGGTTAGTCAAAGGTGGCTGGTGCCATGTTAATAGCAAGTCTTTAGGCTAGCTAGAGTTATGTATTGTAGGAACAAGCATTTTCAAGTACAAGGTGTGAGTGGAACCCAGATTTGAATTGATTGAGTTTTTCACAGTCATGGAGCACAAAGGGCAGGTCATTGAACCATTTGGATCCTCGATATCAGACGGATCTCTGAGCCAGTGTGGTGTGGTGTGCTTGAAAGGCACTAGGAGCCCACCTTTAGCTGCGCTTCTAGTGTTGACACTGGAATACCCATATTTGAACAGGGAGGAGGTTGAGTCAGGGGTTTGGCCAAGTAAAAATTTTTTTTTACCAGCAGGCAGGTCTGGTACTGGGTCCTGGATTCGAGGGGGAGCCATTCAGTTTCTTTGTATAGGGTGCAGGTATAGGTGAGAAGGTCAGCCCCTAGGACCTGATGGTCGCCTTGTTGAGCAGTGTCATGACCCTTTAACGCGGTGTAAGAGTCAGCGCCATAGATGATGAGGCCATAGTCTACGGTGGATAATACTGAGCAGTGTGTAACTAGCTTTAAGGTATCTGGGGTCATGGACTGTCTGTGGTGATATAGGATGCCCAGTTTTGTGTTAGCCATTTTGACCACATGGTCAATGTGCTTAGAAAAGGTGAGGGTATCGTCTAGGTGAACGCCTAGATATTTGAAGGTGGATACTTGTTCCAGAGCGTCCCCTTTGGAGCTATGAATCAAGAGTGGGCAGAACTTTTTTTTGCTCTGAGGGACAGTGAAAAGCATGCTCTTTGTCTTTTTATAATTGAGCAGCAGTTTGTTCTTAGTAAACCATTGCTCAATTCCATGGAAGTTATCTTGCAGCTCAGCAGCAATTGCGGTCAGCTGAGATGACTGCATCATCAGCATATAGTACTGAGTGTGCTGGGCAGTTAGAGGATAAGTTGTTGATGAATAAGCTAAAGAGGAGTGGCCCAAGGATGGACCCTTGGGGGACTCCAAGGTTCGGTTCCCTATGTTCTGAGATCTGTCCACTAATTCTTACACATTGTGTTCTGTGTGAGAGATAACTGCGGGACCAGAGAACAGTGTCTGTAGATAGGCCAGTAGATAAGAGGCAGTTTAGTAGCTAGTGGTGATTAATGGTATCAAATGCCTTTGTGAGGTCTATAAAGATAGACCCCACAGCATGACCATTGTCAAGAGCGTTATAAATCTGAGAGGTGTAATCAATTAGTGCAGTGTGGGTTGAGTATTTTTTCCTGGAATCTGTGCTGTCGGTTACAAAGAAAGTTATTTTTGTCCAGGTATTCAGTGAGTTGGTCTGCGACCACTTACTCCAGAGCTTGGGGGTAGAATGGAGATAGGTCTGTAATTGGAGAGGTTTGTTCTATGCCCTGATTTAAAAACTGGGGTGACAAGTGCTGCCTTCCACTTGTCAGGGAACATACCAGTTCTAAGTGAGAGATTTTTGAGAGAGGGTCAGCCAGTTCATTGATGGTGAGGGCTATCATGTTCATATCTACTTGGTCATTCCCTATCCTAGTCTTTCCTAGAACCCGCTTGACGTACCTGATGGTCTCTGACCAGGTGACCAGCCTGAAATAGAAAGGAGGGGTTCCATTGCTACAGGAAGCTTGCTCGTTTGCTTCGGGGAGTTCATTTTGTGATGCCTGGGTGAGGCAGTCACAAGGGAGCACAGAGCTTAGGTCAGTGAATGCTCGGTTGAAAGCATATGCAATATCCCTCGGCTCCTGGAGGGTCTCTGAGCCTGTTATAATGAGGTCTGGTTGTGCTCTGGATGTCTTTCCAGTGAGGGATTTTACAGAGTCCCAAAAATCCTTCCCACGGCCCCAGCTTCTGGTCAGGAGGTCCTTGTAATAGGATGCCTTGGCAAGCTGAATAAGCTTTGTGCACTTATTATGTGCAGCCCTATAGACAGTTAGGTCTCCCTGGGCCCTTGTTACCTTTGCCTTGTGTCATAGGTTGTCCTCAGGTGCATAAGCTCAATGAGGGAGCCTGTGAGCCATGGGCTAGCTGAGCCTCTAGCCTTGTTAGTCCTAAAGGGTGCAAAGATATTGCAGGCCTTAGTGAAAGCCTGTATGAAGAATTCAAGGGCCTGGTTGCTGTCCACAGTGGTTTCTAGCGGTGACCAGTCAATGATCCTCAGATGCAGTTTGAAGATGTCAAGCTGCCCTGCTCTGAGCTTGAGATTTCTCTTGACCACTGGAGGACATGTTTTGAACTTGTTTGTCCAGGTGCACAAGACCGAGGAGTGATCACTAAGACAGTTGAGTAGGTCTGACACCTCAGTGATGTACTCTAGACATGAGGCGAGGAGCCAATCTATGAGTGAACTTGTGCCTGTTTTATAGTTACATCTGGTTGCCTGTGTTACCATCTGAGTCAGGTATAGGCCAGATATCTGGTCCCTGGTCAGAGAGGTATCCTGTGAATGCCAGTTTGTATTGAAGTCCCCTAGGGTGACTTGCTCCCACTTATGCTTGAGCTGTTCCTGGTTACTTATGAACTGCTCAAGCCTGGCGGTGCATTTGTCTGGGGGTATATAGATGGTAGAGAGTAGCAGGACTTTATTTTGTCATCCTATGCTGAGCTTAATGGTTAGTATCTGGACTTCCTTTGTATTCAGGCTACTTGTTAGTAGTTGTCCTCGGATGTTGTTCCTAAGGTATACCAAGCAACCGCCCCTCTGTTTGGATAGCCGGTCTTGGCGGAAAGGGATATAACCATCCAGAGTAACTGTCGCATCACTGATCTGAGGTGAGAGCCAGGTCTCAGTTAGTGTGATAATGTCCGGTTTGGTTACCTCTACCCAGGCCTGGAATTGAGGCAGCTTAGGCAGGAGGCTGCCTATGTTTAGTGAGACAATCTTAAGTTGGCCAAATTTCATTTGTGTGTTTGCAAACTAGGGTCCTGGATTGGGGTTCACATTTCCTGATATAGGTAGCATTATCAGGATCATCTTTCATAAGAAATGGGACCAAGTTACCCAGTTAGAGCCTATTGTCTTTGTTTTAGGTTGCTTAGGGTTGAAGGTAGGGGGTAGGGTGCCACTGTATAGTAGGGCAGCTATTGGGAGATAGTGTGGTGTCAGCATTTTAAAGGTTTGTGGCTGTTGTTTAGATGCAATAGGCTGGTGGGGTACTGTAGTTGTTCCACTTGAAGTGAAGTTTTGATGCAGGGGGGCTCCTGTGTGCATAGGAAGGAGCAGGAGTAAGGTTTTATTCTGTGTGCGCCTGACAGCTCCAAAATAGGTGGCAAGAAAATACAGTGAAAGCAGTATTTTTATGGGGGTCTGCATCTTAGTGATTTAGGATGGAGAAAGGACTGCCCTGGGAACTGTGGGCTGGTAGTGTAACCCACGGTTTTGTTGGTTGGCAGTAATTTCCAGCTAGGTGACCCCTGATCAATGTGGTCCGAAATTTGCCTGTGGTCTGATTCCAGATATGGGGTAGGCCCCGATTATGTATCTTATCGTGTGGAGGGAGGGTGGTTATGTCAGAAGGCAGCAAAGGGGTTTCATGTTGCCAGAATTAGGATAAGGATTGCAGGAATCTAGCATACAACTGTACCCCCAAGATAGTGTAGTGGTTAGGGTACTGCCTCCGGTTCAGAGGGTCACGGGTTCAAATCCAGACAGGACAGAATGTGGAAGTATCAAGGGTTACTAAAAGAAAATCAGGTAGCTAGGAAGGTGAAATGGCCATACAAGAGGCAAGAAGAGGCTAGAGAATGAGTCAGAGTATGCAGGAGCAGGAACAGTAGCAATAAAAAAGGACGAAAGGCAAATAAGTTTGAAATACCTACTACAAATCGTTTTCAGATACTATCCAATGCTGATAATGACTTATCCTCTTCATTATTTTTAGACGCATCTCAAATTGACTCAAGGAATAATGTACCTGAGTTAACTACTCAGGAAACCTTAATTAACACTGACTGTCTTGGCCTTACAGCACCTAATTCACAACGTTCCACAGAATATCCTCCCTTAAACTTTGGTACTGAAAATATGATGGAAATTAATCACTCTGACCCTGACGATGTTACACATAGACAAATTTATGTCTTGGGGACTCAATAATTAACACATAGACAGAGCTGTCTGTAACCTGATAAAACCAATAGAACTTGTTCAAGTTTCAGAGGGGCCCAAATAGCTGACATCACTGGTATGTTAAATCCAATACTATCTCAATCAGGTCATAACCCATTAGTGATAATTCATGCAGGGATAAATGATGTGCTCAATTCTAACAACAAAAATTGAAGAGTTATGTGGCACTAAATAACTTACTGGTGGAGAAAGGATGTTCAGTCTGTTTCTCAGAGATATTACCAGTTCCCAGGGCCTCCACTAGCATTACAAACAAAATTAAAAAATAAATAACTGGTTAAGACTGTGGTGTTTAAGACAGGGATTAAACGTATTCATCACTGGGAAGACTTCTGTGCTAGGGATTCACTTTTTGCTGGGACGGACTCCACCTGAGTAGAAGGGGTAGTTCTATACTAGGAAAATTTTTAGCTGAAATTAATAATTTAAACTAATTACTGTGGGGGAGAATTGGTCTTGCCCAAATTCTCTGAAAACATTTAAGACCACTACAGTAAAGTCAACGACCAAATACTGCAAAATTTTGAGCTTCAATGCTAGGTCCTTAAACAACTTGAGTATGGCAGAATTGGAATATAAATCTAAATTCCTGGACATAGGCATTATTGCCGTAACCGAGACATGGTGGGACCCTACCTCTAAGTGGGTCAAGGAGCTACCTGGTTATAAGTTATATCATAACGATAGACTAGATAAAATTGGAGGTGGGGTCTGTTTATCGCTCACAATGATATACCATCTATTGAAGTACCATACAATATGGAATTGGAAACTTTGTGGGCACAAATATTATTTAAAGGACAGTCAAAACTTACTATAGGAGTATGTTACAGACCCCATCATCTGATCTTGATTATACCAATAAACTAATCAATCAAATTAATGATTTCTCTGAAAATAATAATGTGTTGATATTGGGTGATTTAACATGCCTGGTATAAACTGGGAATGCCTTACTGGAGCAACCAAACAAGAAAAAGAATTAGCAAACTTGTGTACAGACCAAGGCTTTGAACAATTAATCAAATTTCCCACTAGAGGAAATAGCATATTGGATCTTATTCTGACTAATTCTGGGAATTTAGTGACAAATATTGATTATTCTTCCCCATTGGTAATAGTGACCATAATGGAATATTGTTTAATCTTAGGACCACAAAAAATAAAACCAACACAGTAACTTTACAAAAAAATTATTACAAAGCAAATTTTGTTCAAATAAACCATGTATTGAACCAAATAAATTGGACTAAGAAGTTTATGAATCTAAATGTTTTTGAAGCATGGGATATATTTAAACATACTATACACCAACTGGAACAATCGTATGTACCCATGAAAAACAAATATAATAAAAAAGGAAAAATTCCTCTTTGGTTTAATAAAAGTATTTCTAGACAAATTAAAACAAAGAACGTCTTTTCAAAAATTAAAAACTAATGGTTCTCCTGATATAAGGGTTAAATACAAAAGATCACTAGCCTTATTAAAAATTAATTAAACAAGCAAAACCAAACTAGAATTTACCTTGGCTCACTCAAAAACCAACAAAAGTCACTTTACTCATATATAAATAGTAAAAGGCTAAGAAAAATAGGAACAATTACGCATGATGGGCTCTCTGATACGATGATCAAAGTATTGCTAATATATTTAATGATTATTTTTCTTTACAATTCTTTAATAAAGATAACTATTATCCAAGATGTAAGTTAACCCACACATCCCCAATTATAAAAGAGCAGGAAGTAAGAAATGTGCTGACCTTACTGAATAATTCCACCAGCCCAGGACCAGACAATATTAATGCTAGGTTTCTGAAAGAAACCATTAAATCAGTTACCTTACCGTTAAGTCTGATTTTTAACAAATCTTTAAAAGAAGGTAATGTACCAAAGGACTGGCGTTCTGCAACAGTTATTCCAATCTTAAAAAAAGGGGAATAAATCTAGGGTTCAAAATTATAGGCCAATTAGTCTTACTTCACTTGTGGGAAAGGCTATGGAAAAAATAGTCAAGTCATATATCGACTCTGAAATACATTCGTTGGGGATACAGGACTTGACTCAGCATGGCTTCAAAGCTGGATCATCCTGCACTACTAACTTGATCTCTTTTTATGATAATGTCAGTAGGTTATTAGATAATCATATTCCTTCTGACGTTATCCTTTTGGACTATATTAAAGCCTTTGACAAAGTACCCCACTCATTGTTAATTGAGAAAATGTGTAAACTTGGTTTTGCAGATTACCTGATTGATTGGGTTTCACAATGGTTATATGACAGAACTCAGGTTGTTAGAGTAAACAATTCAATGTCTACACCTTGTACAGCTGCTAGTGGTGTCCCCCCAGGGCTCAGTTTTGGGTCCCACCTTGTTTAATTTATTTATTGGGGACCTACTTATAACTTCTAGCAATTTCTTAAATAAGTTTGCTGATGACACCAAACTGGGAGGAAGGGTAGATACAGTCTTAAATAGTCACACTCTCCAGAACGATTTGCAAACAATAGAAACATGGGCAAAAAATAATTCTATGGATTTTAATACAGATAAATGTGTGGTACTACACTTTGGAAATAATAATCAAAAAAATATTTATCGGTTAAATAACAAGCAAATTAAAAGTTCTGAATGTGAAAGAGACTTGGGGATTATTATCAATACCAAGTTAACAGCTAATTTACACTGTAACAGAGCAGCAAATATAGCTAATAATATGCTGAGGCAAATAAATAAAACTTTTGTAAATAAATCTGAGCAATGCTTGGTTACTTCATTACAGATCATATGTCAGACCCCATCTTGACTATGCCTCTCCATTCTGGAGCCCTTATCTTAGGAAGGACATCTTCAGAGTGGAGCAGGTCCAAAGGAGATTGACTAGGATGATACCTAGATTAAAAAATGCTTCTTATGAAACTAGATTAACTAAAACGGGCCTCCGCTCTTTGGAAAAAAGAAGATTGAGAGGTGATCTTCTACTACTATTTAACATTTTAAAATGCCCAACTCAGATGAAGTTATGTGGATTGTCATTCGCAAAGAAACGTATTGTGGGTAGACTACATAATAAACAATTGTCTATTGAAAGAGTTAATACAAATTTAAGAAACAACTTTTTCAGTGTCAGGGCACCGCAAATCTGGAATTGACTTCCTGAATATTTGATCACTTCTAAAACTTCTAACATTTTTTTAAAAAATCTAGATGTATGGTTGACAAACACATGAAGTTAATTGCCTACTTTTGTGGGGGACAATCTCGATGGGCCGATAAGGCCTTCTTTTGTCCAGTGTATCCAGTAAATCCAGTAAATCCAGTAAATATGCTCAAGGGCGACTCCTAGTGGTGATATAGTATAACAAGCTAATGGGAAAGTGGTGACTTGGGTTCTGCTTGGCACATAGTCATGTGATTGGTCACATGACCCCTATGAGGTAAAAAATCAAATGCCAACATAGAGATTGGGAGGGCAGTTATTGATTGTCGATGGGCTAACACAGTAAGATAGTGTGCACAAGCTTCAACAGTGCTGAGAGGCACTGTTTTCCAATACCTTGTTTCAGTGTGTTGCAGGCTGCTCTGTGGGAGGTAAAATGAAGGAGTTGGCTATCTTTTCCTCGGTTTGGGCCTTTGCTTTTCTGACTGTCTTTCCTGCTTCATTCTGCTTCAACTGGTACAGTTCTCTGTCCTGCACTTTCTGTGTTTCCTTATACTTCTTGAATGCTATCTTTTTCTCCCTAACCTTCCCCGCCACCTCTTTTGAGAACCATAGTGTTTTTTTCCTTAATTTTGATTTGTTTATTTGCTTCATGCAAAGGCTTGTTGCCTCTGTCATGGCAGTTTTTATGTTTCCCAATTGTGCCTCCACCCCTCCTTCTTGCCCGTTTGCTAGTGCTTTTCTGAGACACTCTCCCATTTTGACAAAGTCAGCCTTCCTAAAGTCCAGTACCCTCACTTTTGTATGGCTTGACTCTATGGCTGTGTTTATTGTGAACCACACTGTTTGGTGGTCACTTGTTCCCAGATGGCTACTCACTTCTAGATCTGCGATCCTCTCTCTATCCCTGTTTGAGAGTACCAGGTCTAAGATTGCTCCCTCCTGAGTGGGTTCCAACACTAGCTATCTGAGGCATGCCCCTTGTAGGATGTCGAGAATGACCCTGCTCTTGGATGTGGCTGCAGCAAAGGTGCTCCAGTTAACATCTGATGTATTCAGGTCCCCCATCAACAATGTCTCCCCTTTTTCTGCCATCCTGAGGATGCCTTCTATCATTTCCTTGTCCATTTTCTCCCCCTGAGATAGGGGGTCTGTATACAATACTCGTGTGGATTGTGGTGCCATTTTCTGCCTCCAGGGTGACCCACGGTACCTCCTCTCCTCCCTGTTTACCCTTTAGTTCCATTGCTTTGATCCCTTCCCTTACATAGACAGCTACTCCTCCTCATCTTCTACCCTTCCTGTCCCTCCTGTAGACTGTGTAACCTGATATGTTGACATCCCAGTCATGGTTCTTTGTGTACCATGTTTGTGTGACTGCCACGATATCCAGGTGTCCCTCTTCCATCAAGGCCACTAGTTCAGGGAGTTTATTTTATTTATTTATTTGTTTTTTGTTTACCGGGTAAGTACACTAGACAACAAGGTTGCCTATATTCAGGCACGACCCAGGAAAGTACAGACAGGGGAGACCAGAGTCAACATTAAAGAGTATTTCATGACGCAGCATGAGGTGAGAACAAACATTTGAACAGTATACAGCCTGACTGTGGGCATTGATACTCATTGCCCTCCATTTTTTGATGGTCTTACCCCTTTTAGCCCCATCCCTGTCCTTACTGCCTTTGCCTATTTCTCCATTTACCCCAGCAATTCTTCCTATCAACTTCTATATCTTGGTGGTCACCTCACTAACTACCTTGTTTTTAGAGGGGGGGCTGGGATTCCCCTGCTCTTTCTCAGTGCCTCCTCCCTTGGCTAGTTTACATGTTTGCCAATGAAGCATTTAAACCTATCACCTAGCATCCTAGTTCCTCTCCTGGACAGATGCAGACCTTCGTGCCAGTATAGGCATGTATCCTTCCAGGTGTACCCCCAGTCCCCAATGAAGCTAAAACCCTGAGTTCTGCACCAGCTGTTCAACCAGTGATTGAATTCCATGGTGCGGAGCACCCTAGCTTTACCCATGCCATAGCCAGGCAGCACCTCCGAGAAGGTTAACATGCATGCTACTTGTCTAAGGCCCCTCCCAAACTCCACAAACTCTTCCTGCACTGCTCTGATTCCATTCCCAGCCAAGCCATTTGTCCCTAGGTAGACAGTGACATCCAGCTCCCTCCCCTGTGCAGCTGCTCCCGCGATCTTGAGGATTCACTCCATGTCCCTCCACACCATGGTGCCGGGCAGGCACTTTACCTCCCTCTCCCCTCCCTCCCCCAGTTCTACCCCTCTAACAATTGAGTCCCCCACCAGGAGTTGTTTCCTTCCCCTGTGGGGTCCCGTGCCATCCTCCTGTGGGTCTCCTTTATGGAGGTTCCCAGCATCCTCCTTGGTCTCCACTGTGGGTGCCTCCATAGGGGAACCACACTCTGCCAGAATGGCATATGAATTATGGAGAGGTACAACTGGAGGAATGTGCCTCTGTTCCTCCACCCTCACCCTCCCTGAGCCCACCATGGTCCAACCACTCCTCTTTCTTTGCAACCTCTGAGGCAGCGGTGTCAGCCCTGGTGGTCTCTGGGTGGGAGAGGAGGTCCCCTGAATCCTAGTCAACTCAGCCTGGAGATGAGCAACCTCCTCCCTCAGCCCAGAGAGGTGTCTACAGATGGGACAACACCGCATCCTCCAGAACATTTCCTGGAAGACTGCCACTCCACAGGCACTGCACTGCACCACTCCCATCATGTCTTATTTGTGGCCCCTTGACTGTTGTTTTGTATGCTTAGTCTTTCCGCTCTGTCTACTTTTTTCCCCCCTACTTTCCTACTGCCTCCATATCTTTACAACTCCTGCTGTTCCTGTTCTGGGACAGGAAATTCCTGTATTCCTCAGTAGTCTTCTTTGTACTCACTCAGAGGAAGACCTCTAGCAGGTAGGGGGTGAGGGAGAGCTATTCTTTTCCTTCTAGGATGGTGAGTCTTTTGTGGTTCTGTGACCACTCCCTTCCTTCCCCCCTTTTCCCTGGTAGTCTAATGCACCCCTTCCCTGAACCCCGATCGTTGTGAAATAATAAAATGTTTTTTCCCCATTTTCCCTGGTATTTTATTGGCCCCCTTCCCCAAACCCCGATCATTGTGAAATAAGAACACAATTTCCCCTTTACTCTGCTAGTCTAGTGGACCCTCCAACCGGCAGTGCTCTACAACCCCACTCCTCCCAACCCATATGGGAGCCAGAGACTGGCACAGCCCAACTCTCACCACCATGGCCAGTTGCCAACTGAGCTCTGAATGAGCATGTGCTGTATATAGTATGAGATCAGTGAGCTGTCAGTCACTGAACGTGCACTATGTACAGTACGTGCTCATTCAGAACTCAGTCAGTGGCTGGCTACGGTGGTGACAGGTGAGCTGTGCCAGTTGCTGGCTCCCTTATGGGTTGGGGAAGCAGGGAGGTGGGGCACTGCTGGGTGAGGGGCCCAGTAGACTACCAGGATAAAGGGGAAATTGTGTTTTTATTTCACAACAATCAGGGTTCGGGGAGGGGGGCCACTGGACTACCAGGAAAAAGGGGAAAATACATTTTATTATTTCACAATGATCAGGCTTCAGTGAGGGGGGCACTAGACTACTAGGGAAAAGGGGAAAATACATTTTATTATTTCACAATGATTGGGGTTCAGGGAGGAAGGCCACTAGACTACCAGGGAAAAGGGGCTGCCTAACTAGTTAATGATCGAGGACATTGGGAAGGGGGGCCATGACACATTGCTGCTACCAGGTCAACTCCCCCAGTGGTGAAATTTCTACGTCCCCTTAGATCAGCCAGTGCTGGTCTAAGAGTACTTGGAAATGTCACCACCAGGGGAGTTTTGTGAATTGTGATTCATGGGTATGGCAGCCTATGTCAGCCGCAAGCCCCTGGTGCCATGCTGCAGCACAGTGTATGGTGCAAGGGTGGTGCAAGCACAGTTCAGTGCAGGCTGCATATGATAGCTGCAGCCTGCCTTTTGAGAATTGCTCCTGGGGCATCGTTTGGTGTAAGAGGCACTCATTTGGATGCAAGCCCCTTGCACCGACCCAGGAGCTTTGAGAATCAGGCCCTAAGTGTTTATATTTTTTATGAAGGTGGGTGGTGAATTCCCAAATGAAGATTTTTTTTTTTTTGTATTGAGCGACATCACTACAGCAGACTTTAGCCCTTGCACTATTCCACTCCAAATTCTCCTCCTTCTGGGACAAGCATGACCAACTCAGGAAATCCAGAGTAAAATTTCCAAATTATTGATCTGTGCAAGTCCTAAGACCACACATGGGTCTGCTAAAATTATCCCACACCTCTCCTGACCTCATCTCTTTCAGGGCTGTAAAGAATTACTGTAGGATGGATGTCCAGGCCGCAAAATCACACTAGTTCAAGGCCAACCTCCAGAATACCCTTAATTCCCCAGCTATATTCTGGAAAGTTATTCACCAGTGCTGTATTTAACCCTGGATATGCTGTGGCCTTTGAGTTATAGATCAAAAACTCTTCTTGTTTTAGGATCACATTATCATGGTCCCCATCCCTGGGATTCAGTGTAACTTTGTTGATAGCCCTGAACCTGAATTTATGCTCCTCTGGGTTCTGGGCAATTTTTAGTTGATAAGCTGTTTCATATGTAGTGTCACCTTTTTCAATTGCTCTGCAGTGCTACCCCACTTGGATCTTTGTGCTCTTTTTGTTTCATCTACATAGAAAGCACTGCAGGAACATTGCGCCAGATAAATCACCCCATGCTGTTACAGGTGGTAAACTGGCAGATCTGAGGAGAAGAGAAGAGAAGAGAAGAGAAGAGAAGAGAAGAGAAGGGAAAAGAAAGAGTCAGGAGTCAGTACAAGCACAGAGACAGCAATAGCAGTCAATATCAATATTAGGGTACAGCAAAACCCCCACCTCTGGTGGTATGGGACAGGACTGTGTAGCAGTCCCAACTGTGAAGGCAGTGGACACGGGACTCTAGGACATAGCAGAGCACAACAGCCCTGACTGTGGAGACAGGAGCAGGTGTCAACATGGTACAGTGGTCCTGACTGTGGGGTTGGGGGACAGAGGGCAGCAGGGTGCAGCAACCCCAACTGTTTGAGCAGGGGACAATGGGGTGCAACAGCCCTAATTGTTCAGGTAGGGGATTGGGGCAGCAGGGTGCAGCAGTCCCGACTGTGTGGGAGAAGACAGTAGGCATCAGCCTCAATTATGGGGGCAGGAGACTGGGTGCTTCTGGGGCAGGGGACAGGTGACAACAGAGTACAGCTGCCTCAACTTTGGGGTAGGAGACTGGGGGCATCAGGATGCCATACAGGGTTTCTTCTAGTTATACACAAACATGTTGTGTTTTCACACAGAAACCATCAAAGAACTGAAATTTGTGAGCTCATACAGTGCATGTATCTGAAATAGCAGAGTGTGGCAGGTACCCGTTTGTCAATCTGACATAAAAAATTGTTTTTACATTAACATATTTATGGAGGCTACATCAAAGACAAACTACTTCTATGAATGAACAAAATTTAGATTTATATTATTATCCATTAAATAAACAACCCAGTGTTATGCAACTAGAAAACAAATGCAGAGGTTTGAAGAGAAATAACTGACAGCTGTGATATAGATAAACTGATTTCTCACAAAGGCACATTCATACCATTTCAATTCAGCACTGAAAGTCAAATGATCAATTTTCTTATAAGAAGATAATGATAGATTTTAAGCTAATCAATCTAAACACAAACTTGAGACTGTGCTGGTAAAAACCCTCAAAAGCAAACCATGAACTCTACAGACTGCTCTGATGGGGAAGTGAAACAGCTCTTCAGTCATGCAGGGACTTAATGTATATTGCTAAGAAAACAAAAGAAGCATCCAAACCGGGGAGAAAGATTTGGTGCAATGTAACACAAGAGTACAGAGCACAAAAAACACAGCACCCAAACCAAGGACATGAATTTATCAAAATTTATTGCAAAAAAAAAAAATGCTCAAGTGCTCAGTAACAACCACCTGGCTAGAATTCACTTATATGGTGGCAGGTAACATTCAGATAAAACAAAAACAAACAGCTCTTCAGTCATGCAGGGACTTAAACTGCTTAAGCAGCCAGCTACTCCAATATGATGTCATTGCTCTCCAAGTCTGTCTCAGAGAGACAGAAACAGCCTGACTGTTTTCAGTTACTGCAGAGCAAGTTAACAAATGCTGATTTAAAGAAAACCATAAACCAAACAGCATGACATTTTCAAGAAACACTAATCATGACACAGGGACTTGAATTCAAGCTTTTATTAATAATATGTAAAATGGTTGCTATCGATCTTTAAATGTTACCCTTTCGGTATTATGATGCCTTTGATAAAGGATCTTGGTACAGATCTGAAATGCATTAGGCAGTTTACTGAAGTGTTCTAACTTTTTTTATCCTACACTTGATTACTAAAATGAAGCACTTTGGAATATAAGTGAAGATGGAGAGGTAGTGTCATTTTCTGAAGTACTGGACATCAGGAGTGTACAATTATTTGTTTACCAGTGGTGAAAATAGCAACACTTAATTTCTATAGCATTAAAAATCAATGCAGGAGAGCAGTCACCTTTTCTATATTGCAGGATCTGCCTTATGACATTTTGTCCTTCACAATACCTGCCTGCATACTAACAGAGAGGTGAACCAGGGTTCTGCGGGATGGTTTAGAGGCCTATCTTTTTGGTCCGTGGGGGATGACCCCTGTTCTGGAGTGGGTATTATGCTTAGCTGCTCAAAGTTTAAAGTTACTGTTTAGTGGATTTGGTGCCTGGGAGGGTCCTGTTATTAAACATTTTTGTAGGGCCTCAGGATTTTCACCTTATTAACCTCTATGCCCCCAAACAAAATTTGCAAGGGTAGAAAGCCTAAGGTTAATACAACCATACCTCTGTACTACAAGAGGCATACTTTTTGGTAGGGATTTCCACTGTGGGCCTTCACTTGCTGATAAAAGCAGGAAAACTATATAGTGACTCAAGTTTTCTAAGCAACATGTATTAAACAGCCAAACATAACGATATCATAGACCTTAAGGTAACCCCAGGACACACATTCTGCTGGGGACTTTATAATCTAGAATGGATTTTATCTTTTTGTCAAACTGACTTTCATGTACTGTTGGGACTGCTATTTCAATTGAAACTTTGAATCATAAACTGGGGGGAATAGGGATAGGTCCTCCCCCAAATCCACCAAAGGGATAAGGGTTTGGAGATTAAACCCATCCTTACTGTTGTAGAAAACAGTAACTAAATCTTTGCAGACTTTTATCAAAGCAAGGAAGTCTAGATATGTGATGTATGATGACAAGATATCATAGTGGATGGATACCAAACAAGACCAGAAGCTTTTTTCAACAGAAAGCTAATAAGCTTAAAACGAAAAATTATTTAAACTATTTAGCCTTCCATAAATTTCTATAAAATGTATAGTCAAAATCTAAAGAAACTGGATATAACTATTTGGACCAAATTAATAGGTTTAGGCAGGAAATGAGACAAATGCAGTATAATAGTGCAGCTTCCCTACTGGAAGAACAAAAATACAGAACCCAAGGGAAAGCTCAGCATGTAAATCCTTATGAAGGTTGTAAAGATAGGGTAAATAGGAGGTATATAGGACAACTGGAAGATGAGCAAGGAAACATTGTTATGAAGCATGCTCAGGTCTTGTTTGGTGGCCACCCCACAGGGCTTATGGATTCTACTCCATTTTTTTCAATCAGTACATCTCCCAAAGCCATATCATATGGGGGCTCCTATTACACGGAAGGAGGTATTAAAATCAGTATGTTCCCATCATACTGGGGCGGCACCTGCTCCAGATGGACTCCCTGGGGATGTATATAAAATCCTAGTGACAGAACTGGCAGAAGAATGTGTTTCACTGTTCATCATATTTTAGCCTGAGAACAAATACATTCTGAGTTCTTGGAGGTTTACCGATTTTCTCTTCATAAAAAAGGTTCTAAAATAAATATAAAGAATTGGCGTCCCATAAACTTGCTAAATACAGGTTGGACGGTGTTAACAAAAATCTTAGGAAACAGATTGTTTAGAGTTGTAAATACACTAATTTTACAATCTCAAACATGTACCATTCCAGGGTGTGAGATTGAAGACAATCTGTACCTTCTAAGGGAACATTTAGAAAGTGGAAATATAAATCAGATAAAGTACATGGCTTTCTCCTGACTTTAGATCAGGAGGGTCTCCTATGAATTTATGCTCCCAGTATTAAGAAATTATGGAATCCTGAAATTGTTTATTGGATGGGGAGGTTGCTACTGTATATGCCTTGGGCACTGTGGCACCTATAATAAATGGGACCTTAGGTGACAGAATATTAATTAAGAGAGGGAACATCAGGGATGCCCACTCAGTCTAGTTTTATGCACTTCCAGTATTAATCCCATCTTGCAGAAAATAGAACAAGACAGGATCATAAAGGGGTACAAGTCCCCGAAGGAAACACATTTCTGTGCACTGCAGCGTATGCAGATGACTTATGTATTATAGTACCAGATATGGTTTCTGGGAAGAATGCGTCAAAGATCCTACGAGACTTCTCTTTGATTTCAGGATCCAGAATTAACTTGGAGAAATGTATTGGTATACCTTTTGGGGATCTACAGGGCCCTCTACCTTCAGTTGTAGGAGGAGTGGAAATTAAAATGCTTGGGATAACTTTTGGAGTACAAGATATGGCTAGGAAGAAATGGCTAGAAAACTTGTCTCTGGCAGAACAAAAAGTGGAAAATGGAAGGCGTGGGCAGTGTCTTAAAACATAGAATTTATATGCGTAAAACTTTTGTTTGCCCAAGATCATCTTATATAGTGTTTCCTCATATGGCAGGTAACATCCTCCTTTGTCAATTTCCATTTTCAAAAATGATCCACTAAATACTGTGGAATGTCCTCCATAATAAGATTTCTGAACACTTTCAGTCATCTAGTATTCCATTTCCTTATAAAGTAGCAGCATCTTAATGCAAAAAAATGGAAGCCATGGCCTAGCTGTTCCTTGTACTACCAGGAGTATGTTACCAAATAAAAAAAAATACTAAAGAAAACAACAATGGGGTTGATCATTGAAAGCCCACCCACCTGGTTTTACTGGTCTATAGATCACACTTCTTTTTACCAGATTGAGTCTACTACCGCACAAAAATTTGAAAATATACATTGTAAAGTCTGACCCCCAGGTTTTGGAGTAGAGGAAAAATGTAACTAATAAAAAAAAGATTGGTACAGTAAAGAATTTTGATTGTGGTTTGTAAATGGTGTATAGATGCCAATTTGTTTTACAAAAAAATGGGCACACCACTGCACATTCTGTTAGATAAAATTGATTATAAAATGGGCAAAAAAATTCTGAAACCTGTTTTGGCTCCTCACCCACAGGAGAATGATGTCACAATACTATAAAAACCACTACTTGTGTCCCACCTCAGAAACACTCGCAAGCAGTAAATTTTAAAAAGGAAACTCCATAGTATGTTCCACCTATGTCTTGGGTTCAGCCAACAAACTTTCTGCTAGGCAGCTGATCCATTGGTCCCCCACTACTTTTCTGAAGTGAAACAGCTTGTCTGCGGTCCCCGCTACCTTTGTTGACTGGTTCCTCAGATTCCAGTGTGCAGTGCATTTCTCTGTGTCCCCCGGCCCTCCTCTTCCTCCGGCCCGCCGCCCAACCATTGCCAGAACTGTGATCCACTTTCCAGATGACTGCATTTGGGTCACTCCAGAACAATTCCCTCTTCTGTTCCCTTTGAAAGATGCACTGTAAAGGAAACACGATGTTCAGTATGGTGGCGGAAGAGGGACATGTTCGCTCCCTTTAATTCTGCCATTCTCAGTTTAAAACCAAAGAATTTCAAACTGACACAGATAAACAACACATACACTGTGTCTATATGGCTGAGGGAGTGGGGGAGTTAATCTGAACAGTGTGTGTGTGTGTGTGGGGGGGTTCTACTGATGATCAAATGAAGTTTACTGTACTGTATTGTACAAGACAGTACACAGAGGGTCTACTTTTACTCAACTAACTGGAAAACCTCTTTTTCCTAATTTTTTTTTCATTTTGTCAACCTTTTTTAAGTTTTAATTTCTACTTGGGGTGCCCATTTTATAAGTGCAATAAGACACTCCGAGGTGTGGTTATGGCTTGATAAAGTACTTCCCAGGTGCTAAAGGCACTCCGGGCGCAAGTGCCTTGTGCCTCCTAACGCACCTGAGGCATGCTCTTATCAGGCCATAACCCACACCTCGTCATGTCTTATTCCTTGCTAATGGAATTATGTTGGTTTATGGGAAGCGGAAGTTTCTCCTGTCTTACACTTGGCTGTCTGATTTGTAGAAATTTACACCCTGGCTGGAATGAACGTGACAAGGCCTATGAGGGTATATTCATTTACTTCCTGACTCCTCTACTTTTTTTATCCTTTTTTAGTTTTATCTTTACAACATGTGTTACTGTTTTTGTTTGAGGTAGGCTGGAGTGCACTATCATGCAAATCTGGGTAGAGAATTTGTAATCAGTATGTGTAGTTTTCAATGTTTATTACTTGAATGTCCATCCTATTATTCTGTTTCTGTTTTATTATATTTGTTAATAAAAAAAATCCCCTACTCTTCCAGTAGGAGGAATCACTGTTTTCAAGATGGTGACCTGGGAGGGAGGGGGAGGGGGAGATGGAGGTGGCGAGCCAGAGATCAATAAAGCAAGAAAAGTTTGAGCACTCACGGCCTCATTTAGTAACCCCTCCAGGCAGTTGCTTGTATAACGTAAATGTTTACTTTTATTTTAAAATAATAAAAGCAAGAACACAGGCAACATCAGCCTGATGCATTTCTGAACTCTGGGTCTCTTTGTCAAAGACCTGGAGTGGTTACTAAATAAGGTGGTGAGTGCTCAGCCTTTTTCTTGCTGTATTGATCTCTCGGTCTTGAAGCACCACCTTCCAAGTGCAACCCTTTCTAGTAATCTGGAGAGCCAGAGATGCAGCAGGAAGCACCAGCCTCTGTCCATGCTGTAGTAAACAAGGAGGCCATAGATATTACATGA
The DNA here is from genome assembly GCA_016271365.2 of Neoceratodus forsteri. Classification (NCBI taxonomy): domain Eukaryota; kingdom Metazoa; phylum Chordata; order Ceratodontiformes; family Ceratodontidae; genus Neoceratodus; species Neoceratodus forsteri. The sequence goes on along the minus strand of CM028137.1, from coordinate 722,545,622 downwards.
ATATGGAGGTGGATAAAGTGGTTTGAAGTAAACTTCCATCTGATTAGCAAGTTTGTGGAGATGAAGAAGTACTGTACATCTAAGAAACGCCATGGAAGAAATAAATACTGTAAATCCCTGTTACAGTTAATGGCAGAAGAGGAAAAACAATTTTTTCTAAAAAAAGGATGAACTTGCAGCATCCAGAATGAAAAATTACAGAACTCTGCCTAGAATGTGCTGACGGACAACCAGACTGCTCCTTCTGCCCTGCAAACAGCAGGCACTGGGACATCAAAGAAACAGGCTAACAGTGAAGCTAGAGCTGTCAAATCAAGCCCAGTGTTGGAGCTGTCAGATCAAACCCAGTGTTGGAAGCTGTGCTTTAGGTATCATTTGCAGAAGAAACTTCAGACTGAACTTCCTGTGATGCACCAACCACAGTGCTATAAGCACAAGTGGAGCACAACTTTAGAGAAACAGGGTAATCAGTTCCTTTAGAGAACTGCACTGCTGGAGCCACAGCTGAGTCAAGAAAAAGCAAGAATGGTCATGAAGTGGTAAAGAAACTGGGGCTCCAATGCAGCAACAGCCTTGATGCAGCTCCATGCTCCAGCATCACAGATGATGCAGAATGGAATCTGGAGAAAGTACTGAGGAGAGTAGGATGGCGTTTGACTCAAAAAGGAATGTGGGTACCAGAACTTAGGTTTCTCTTGGATGCTCATAAAAAACTGGTGGGTACAGGGAAGTGGGTGGTGGTGGTGTGTGTGGGGGGGGTGTCCTGTGAGGCTACCATTTGAACTGGTATTACACTGGCCCCAGCAAAACAGTTGTGCTTAGAGGAGAGCATGGTAGAGGTAAGCACATTCCAGGAGCAGAATTGGGGATTATAGCACCCCACCAGTCCTCTTCACAGCAGTTAAAACCTTCTGAACAGCCACCAGAGTTGCTGCTGCAGTTAAACCCAGTGCAGTTCACCTTAACACAGAACTCGGTACCTGCAGTACAGGAAATTTCAGTGTAAGAGCACACACACACACACACACACACACACACACACACACACACACACTCCTTTGAAGGGCAAGTTTCAAATGCCTTTACTTTTCCTTTTTTTTTTTTCAAATATAATCTTTATTAAAAGACACACTTTTTCCATAAACTTAGCAGTCACAGTACACAAAGCATACAATACATCAGGTTTATACAGTCTTAGTTCATAAATTCATTCCTTTTACCCTTCTTTCTTTAAATGGCCTTCTCCTCTAACTTAAATTAATCCGTCCGTTCTATTATCCCACCCTCTACCATCTCAAAACAATTGTCATCCCTCCAGGGGCTCCCTCTCCACCTTCCCAAGTCGGAGTGTCCCCTTTTCCTCACGTACCCAGTTTTTTTTTTTTTTTGATTTTTACTAAATCTATCTTATTAACCATATCTCCACATGAATTTTACCAGGTTAGGTCAATTATTATGGAGGGGATATTTCTAAGGGGTAAAGTGAGGAACCCTAGAAGTGATATACATTATCCACCTCTTCCACATTAATGAGCACAGTTCTGCTTTATCTTTTAAATTATATGTAATTCTCTCTGCTTTGTACATAAGAATCACTATCTTCCTCCATTCCTCCAGTGTAGGAGTCCACATAGTTAACCAATGTTTGGTTATGACTTTCTTTGCTGCTAATAGGAATACTCTCAGAAAATATTGAGAGTGCCGGTCTCTCATCTCAGGGGGGAATACATGTAAAATGAAAAATTCCCCTGTAAAGGGGAATTTTATCCCAAAGATTTCCTCCAGTTCCCCATATAGCTCTTGCAAGAAAGGCTGCAATTTTGGGCATGACCAGAATATATGGGTATGGTGGGCTGCAAGTTTGCCACATTGGCGCCAACAGGAAGAATCTCCCACGTGGCTGAAATGTGAGGTTATGACCGGGGTACGGAAAAATCTAATCAGCAATTGCCATGAGAATAATCTCCAGGAATGAGAATAGGTGATTTTTGATCTATGGCGGCATATCATGTCCCACTGTTGAGGGGTTATTATAGTGCCCAGTTCCTCACTCCACTTTTCCCTTATCATTGTTGTGTTTCTGCCTAATTTCTCAGAAAGGGGTTTATATAGGGCTGAGATAAGATGTGACAGTTTTTGGGATTTCAGTATTTGCTGAAGGAGTAGAAACAGGTGAGGGTATTCCCCTGGGTCACGTATGTGAGGCAGGAGGGTTTCAAAATAATGTCTCAGTTGTAAATAGCGGAAAAAATCTGCTTGTCGGAGATGAAATTCCAATTTGATTTCACCAAATTCTGTAAAGAAAGGTCCCCTATGGCACTGTGAGAGGTTTGTGAGACCATTATGTCTCCACTCCTGAAATGTGTGATCTAATGTCACTGGGGTAAAATTCTCCAGTAGGCCCAACGGGCATGTCATCACCAGAAATGGGGTGAGCCCCAGGGATTTGCGCATTAAGTACCAAGTTTTAACCTGGTGCAAAATCCAGGGGTTCATAGTTAGTTGGTTTACCGGGGGTGGATTCTTATAGGTTATAAGTCTAAAGTAGTCTTGATGGGATATTGCTCTCTCCTCTATCTCCAGCCAGTGGGCCTGTGATATTCCAGCAAGACGTTGGAGAATAAGGGAGAGGTGTGTGGCCCAGAAGTATAATTTAAGGTTTGGGAGGGCAAGGCCTCCGCTGGATTTGGGGAGGGACAGGATTCCTATTTTGATCCTAGGGCGTCTACCTGCCCAGATGAAGGCTGAAATAGCCTTATTCCAGGCCTGGAACAGGCGGTTCGGTAGGCTGAGTGGTACATTCTGAAAAAGATAAAGAGCCCTTGGAAGGACCACCATTCTCACCACTTCAATTCTCTGCATTAGATTCAGTGGAAGGAGATTCCATCTGCCTAGGTCTCGCTTCAGCTGTGCGGTGAAGGGGCGGTAATTATTATTTGGGAAATCTTCCACTTTATGTGAAAGATAAATTCCCAGGCATTTTAACTTTGGAAGCCCCCACCGAAAGGGATATTTTTTCTTTAACATATCTGAGGGGGAGTAATGAACATCAAGGGCATCCGTCTTATCCGTATTAAGCCTATATCCTGAAAGAGTCCCAAACTCCTCCAAAATCTGGAAGACCGCAGGGACTGACTGGGATGGGTTGGTGAGAAAGAGCAGGATATCATCTGCATACAGAGTGATACGATGTTCTGCATCATCTGTTTTTAGGCCAGTAATCTCTATAGATTGCCTTATCGCCTGGGCCAGGGGTTCTATAAAGATGGCAAAGAGGCCAGGAGACAGGGGACATCCCTGTCGTGTTCCTCAAAATAGGGAAAAATAATCCGAGTGGTGTCCTGAGATTTTTATGCAGGCTTGAGGTGAGGAGTAAATATTCTGAAGTATGGTCACAAATGGGGGAGGGAACCCCATTGCTTCCATAGTGGTAAAAAGAAAAGACCAGGAGACTCGGTCAAAGGCCTTCTCAGCATCTAGACTGAGAAGGACTGCCGGGACCCCCCTCACCTGCATCTCATGCACCAGATGGAGTGCTCTACGGGTATTATCGAAAGTTGATCTCAAGCTCACAAAACCTGTTTGGTCTGGAGCGATTAGGTAGGGGAGGAATTCATCCATCCTGTGGGCCATGATGGACATAAAATATTTATAATCCATATTAAGCACCGAAATTGGCCTATAGGAGCTGCAATGCAATGGATCCTTACCTGGTTTTGGAATAAGTGAAATTGTTGCATATGCCCAGCTCGGTGGAGGGGTCCCTCCTGAGAGGACTTCATTAAAGGAACCGAGTAGCAAGTTAATGATTGACTGCTTGTTACTTTTATAAAATTCCACCCCATAACCGTCAGGACCAGGTGCTTTTTGTGTTTTAGAGTGAGATATTGCCAGGAGTAATTCCTCCTGGGTAATCGGGAGCAGTAATTTGTTTTGTTGGTCTAAATTGAGTTTTGGTAGTTTTAAATCTTTCAAAAAAATATTTGACTGCTCCTGATCTATGACATGATCAGTAGTATAAAGATTTTGAAAATATTGAGTAAAGACCTGTGCAATAATTGTGAATTTAGTCTGGGAGGGCCCTGTACTTGGATCCTTTATTATAGAGATGGTTGATATTTTACGTTGTTGACAAAGACGGTACGCCAGTAGGCGGGATGCACGAGGCCCAATCTCTCCGTACTTTTGGCGGAAATAAGCCAAGGCTACTTCAGTCTGTTGCTGGCATAGCTATTTAAGTCACTCTTTGTCTGTTTCATCTGAGCCAATACAGACTGATCACCCTGCTGGTGAGCTAATTGTAAGAATTGTAAGGTCTGCTCCAACTGTGCTTACCTTTCCCTATGCTCCCGTGATAATATAGCTGTAAATTTTATTATATGGCCCCTCAAGACAGCTTTCAGGGTGTCCCATTGTATTGCTGAGGGGATCTCATGGGAGAGATTATCCCAGATAACCTCCGGGATCCTCTCTTCAAGAAAGTCCCTGAATCTTTTATTCTTCATATGTATGGGGTTGAATCTCCATCTGGTGTTACGCTTCTCCTCACCCAGGTCCCAAACAGTTTCCAGCGGAGCATGGTCAGAATGCGCTATTATGCCCAGTGTAGCGTCAATCAGTGCACCCAGGTTTTTCCCTTGTGTGTAACAATGGTCAATTCTCGAATATGTCCCATGTACCGCTGAATAGTGAGAGTAGCCTCTATCCCTTGGGTGGAGGGAACGCCATGTGTCCGTCCATCCCATCTCCCCCATGAACTGTTTGAGAAATTTATGTGGGGCTGGCTGTCTGCTGCTCCGGTCTCTAGAGGTATCTAAAGCAGGATTGGGAGCAATGTTAAAGTCCCCCGCTAAGATTAGGATCCCTTTTGACATTTCCACCACTTTATTTAACAGGAAGCGTATTGTGGATGAGTCTGAGAATGGTGGAAGATAGAGGTTGGCCAGAGTGACCTCTTGGTCGTGTAGGACCCCTTGAATAATTATTAACCGGCTGGCTGGGTCAGCCCATTCCTTCATTTTCTGAAATGGGGTATGGGCCGAGATCAAGATGGCCACACCCCTTCTCTTTCCCCTGAGCATAGCTGAGGAAAAAACCTACGCATAACCCTTCCCCCTTAACTTTCCATGCTCCACCTGGTTTAGGTGGGTTTCTTGTAAATACATAATCTCAGAGGAAGATCTTTTTGTTAATGCTAGAATTCTTGACCTCTTTATCGGGCTGTTCATGCCATTTACATTTAGTGAGTAAACCTTTAGGTGTTTTCGAGCCATTCTACCAAAGTGAATAAAACCAGAACATCAAACCTCATTTCCCTGGCATTTCGGACTGCAATTTCTTTCTGAGCTGTTGTGAAACTGTGATCACTACCCGCCTTCTTCTTTAACTTCCCCCTAGCAGGCGGTCGTAGGGAGGACCCAAACATTAGATAGTCCTCAATTAATACTTGCAAGCTTATACAGTTAGCCTTTTTCACAGGAACTATGGCTAAGTTTGCCACCCTTAAAACCTGTAGGGTGTCTACGAAGGCCCTAAACTGGGCACTAACAGTATTCATAGACCCTTTCCTAAATGTGACCAGTAACAAACTGAGGGTGTAAAACAGACCGGCCACATAGGAGGGAATAACTATATACATTTGATTGGTGTTAACTAATGCCCACAGCACTAAGTAATAATAAGCCCCCGGAACACTAGGCCCCATGAGCTCTTCTTCTTAGCAAGTGTGGGTCGACTTCCAAGGTACAGCTGGTGTATATTTTCCAGCTGCAGGGCGGATGCAATCATGCATATGGTGAGGGCTACCAGGGTTAATGGGATTTTGCCCTCTGACTCCTGGGAGAAATCCCATATGGAGCAAGCCCTATAGTCAGGTAGAGCCATGAAACAACACAGTATCCTCCAACCCCCTTTCATCATGCCGACTGTTTCTAAGTAGGGTTTGTGGATCACCTTTGTAATATTTTACATGTTTGGAAACCCAGGGTAGTGCTCAATAAAAGTCAGCATTTTGATCCGTAGTTTGTAACATTAGTACACCCTGTGATTCCCTGCCTTTATACCTGCGTAGACCAATTTACACTAATGTTACTACAGTTTCATCCGATCCATTAAGGATGTGGATCCACCTTTGATCGTTGTATTTGCAACTTTGGAAACTCGTATCTGAGACATCGCTACCATGACCTCGAGGATAGGAGAGGCAGAAGCGGAGAACACAACTGGCTATATATATAAAAAGAAAGAGAAAAAAAATTTTATCAACACAGATCTATTTTAGACCTTTAGGTCCCTCAGATCACCCTTTGCATTATTTGCCAGCATGCTTTTAGTTCTCTTTTCTCTGTATCACTCTGTAGTACTTAAAAGAAGGCCCGACAGTATCAGGTTTTACATTTTTAAGAGTCTATCATATAAAGGCCAGTGTTCCCAGCTATGCCCCCGACAACCCTCCAGCTGGCACAACTGCAACATTTGTAGATGCCCTGCGGCCGTCTCAGCTTTGCCTTCTTAATGTCCCATGTTATCTTGTAGTTCTGGTGCTATTGGCATTGGTTGTGGCATATGGCAACTAGCTCGGGGAAGGAGGTGAACGCCGAGGAGAAGGGGAATACCTCCAAAGTTACATCCAGATGGCGGTGATTACTCGGGGAACAGAGGTATTTGGGCGAGGAAACTGAATCGCCCCCTCCATATCCGCTCCTATTAGGTCCCCTTCGATCATATAGCTTGGCTGTTCAAACTCCCTCCTCCCCCCCCAAGCAGTCCATCACGGCAGTCAGGCCCATTAAACAATCCAGGCAGGATGGTACTTACTGTGTGCCTTTTCATTTGCGGCTCTGTCGGATTAGACTATGTCTCAGCACCAGCTCCTAAGGCCTTAGAAGGGGACAAAAGGGCAGAACCAAAGAAAACACGGGGGATATGGGGGGGGTAAATCGGCAATGGCAGGGAGCGTCACTCAAGCGCCAGTCTCTCCTTTTTTATGTAGAACAAAACCCCCTTTAAAAATTCAGGTTTCCATCTCCAGCTGTGTGATGTCATTTTGCGACGAGGCCTCGGCATCAGGTTGTAAATGCTGGGCTTTCTTGTCGACATTGGCTGGGTCTTCATACTGCTGGAGTAAAGCAGCGACATCAGCATGAAGACTGGACTGCGACGCTCCTCCTTGGGGAGACCCCCTCTGTGCCACCGACCAAGCCGACCTGAGTAAGTCCTTCTCCAATCTTTCCTTGGCCATTGTAGGAGTAGCAATCCCAAGGGATTCAAGATACTGTGAGGCTACCAGGAGGTCTTGGAAGATCTTTGGGCCGTTATCCGTAATGATTTTAAGCCTCGCAGGGTATAGGATCTGGGCCTTGAGACTCTTCGCTCGGAGCTGCTTCAGAATCGGCCACATGATTCGTCTGGCTTCTTGCACTGCTGCGGTATGGTCGTGATCCACCGTTATGCGATTCCCGGAGAACTCCAAGTTATTACGCTGCCAGGCCCTCCGTAACAGCTCTTCTTTGGCCCGATAGACTGTTATTCTCGCAATGATTGAATGGGGTTTGGCCCCTTCACCTCTCGGCCGTGGGCCTAGGGATCTGGGCGCACGATCCATGCTCAGGTCAAACTCCGGGGGAAGCTCCAGGAGATCCCCGAGAAGGCCTTGTAAGAACTCAATCATGTTTTGATGCTTGTCCTCTGCACCCTCGGGCACCTCGAAGACTCTGATATTTTGTCTTCTGCTTCTGCCTTCCAAGTCGTCGATGCGGTGGGTGAGTTCGCAGTCTCTAGCCAGGAGATGTAAAATCAGTCTGTCCTGTCTGTCTGTCTGCTCCACAACCTGTGTAGTGCAAAGCTTCAGTTGCTCCGTTTTATGACTTATGTTATTTATATCTGTTTTGAGGTCGGTCAGCTTTTTATCTATTCTTGTGATTGTTTGAGCCATTTGATGGATCGTTGCAGCTAGATCGGGGTGCGCTTCCTCAACATGAGGGTCTAGTTGTAATAGGCCTTCTGAGGGCTCTCGCGGATCGACACCGTCCTCCCTCCCTCTCTCCCTGTATTATTTCTCTCAATTTTTGAGTTGGAGTCAAGAAGAGCTTCCCCTGCTTGTTTCTTCTCTGTTTTGCAGGTGAAGACATTTTCGATTGCAGTGATTCAAGCTGATTATTGTCGGCTAAGGAGCGGAGCTCTGTATTCAGGCTTCCATCAGTTTGCTGACGTCACCGGAAGTCATCACCTTTACTTTTCCAATTGTAACCCCTCTACAAATGGTGGTTCCCAAAACTTCTCCCTTGAGCCTGCCTAAATGCTCGCTGCCAGGCTGGTGTCCTGCATTTTAGCAGTTTAAATGTGATCGCCAGAGCCTGTATAGCCTCTGTGCACTGTCTCTTTAAGAGCTGCTTGACTGCAGCATAAGTAATCTGAGATGGAGCTCTGTTGAAAGATGTAACTATTTGCTGAAAACCATTCAGAATGATAATGATAATGTAGTTTGTCTAACCTGCTTTATTTGTAGCAAGGACTGTTTTGTTTGTCTCCACTGTCTTGGTCCTGAAGTGCAAATTGGACCAATCAGTTCTGGTGAGACCTAAAATGTAGCTGGACTACAGGAGCTGTCTGAATTTAAAATCTATAGGAACTGTGGTTTAAGTTTTCACCCCTTTTTTTGCAACTGAAGGGGGAGCTCTTATTTTGACTGACAGCTAAATCAGCCAATCAAAGCTTTTGGATCTTGGGGAAGTCCCAGGCTGCTTGCAGTTTTCAGTTAGAACTAAGCTGGAAGCTGAGCAAGAAGGAGCTGAAGTGATTCTGAGAGTAATCCTGAGTGGATTTGCATGGGAGAACTATGAAAAGGTGGAGAGTTTGGCCTCCATGTCTGCCTGCTCCTCCTGAGAGGGAGAGAAGAGAATTATTTTGGACTTAATCCAAGTTTGTGTGACTAAAGTAAGCTACTGAAGTGGTCCAGGCTCAGCCTGAAGAAGACCGAATATTTTTGCTGAATGCGATCGGCCTGTCAGGAGTTCCAGCTACCCCTAAGCTTCCGGTGTGTACAGAGACTTTGCGATTATGCCCGGGGAGCGCTTTGCCTGGTACAGTAGAATTCCTGTACATGTAAATGTGCTATGAGCCGCTAGTGGGTTGTAAGTTAGTTTCCAACTGTGTGAACTGTGTTCTGCTTGCTGGAAGCCGTATCCAGCCCAAAATGGACTGCTTCCGAACTTGTCTCCATGTGGTTTGGGTTTGCCAGACTGGCCCAGCCAGACTACCCACTGCACAGAGAAGCCATTGACGAGAGACCTGCCTGGGGATCAGCCCCCTGCTCCATGCTTGAACAGGAACAATGCCTCTGTAATTTGTGTGGGCCTTGCTTCTCCTGGCATTCCAGATCAACCACCTGCAGTCTCGATTTTCATCCAGCCTGTGTCCAGTCTTGGGTATCGTGAGTAAATACCAGGGTAGCTCCCTACAACAACAGCTTAATCTGAGTGTGTCATCTGATTGTCTTGTTGTTTCGTTTCCATTACAAACTGAGTCCTTTGGCTCTGGATTACAAATATTGTGTACTGTGCATGTTGTGTTTTCCATCACAGGGCCCCAACCAGCTGCAACCCTGGGCAACTGTCCTGGCTAGCCCATCTCTTCTGTACCTGGGTACCCACAGGTGGACTGTGTGGGGGGACTCAAAGTGCATGCATAACTGCTTGATTGATATAGCCTTTAAGCTAATTAACTTGATTTTGCTTCTCCCTTGTTCAAGTCCCCAGAATAAATCAGATCTAACTTTTTCTGCATGTAATCTAACTGTGGTTCCAGTTTGTGCTCAAAGTACTGTACTGTTGCTATTTGCTGTGCTTAACCTTGTGTTACAGGGGGTCCCCAGGGTCGAGCTAGAGGAACCAGCCCTGGTGGTAAGTGCAAACAATGTGGGTGCTTGTGTGGTGTACCAGGAGTATTGTGAAAGTGATTATTGTACAGTGTTCAGGCCACTAGAGGGGAAAGAGGGTGGTTACAGTGTCCCGGAGGGCTGTGCCCAGGTTAGCTTGACCACTACCAACCCTGACCTCTGGGTGGAAGCACCCAATTCAGAACTCAGGCCCCTTAACCTGCTACTAGCCAAGCAGGCAGGGGTAGTAGCCCTTGAGATAGCGCCACATAGGGGTTACACAATAATAATGCAGCAGAATGCTACAGCTAATGTTTTTTTTCCAGAGCAGCAGCAGCACAGTCTGTTAATACAGAATCTTCCTCTGCTGGGTCCCGCAAACACCTACCCTGTCTAGCAATGGAGAATTACCATACACAAGTACAGGGCAGCCCTCATTGTCTTTTGAACCACAGCCATTTGCCAGGGCTAGTCCTTCTAATACAGAATCAATACATGAAAAATCAAGGAACCTTTGCTGGTTTATTTCATGTTCCAGTACTGCATGCCAAAGGCCACAATGTGGTTGGACTCCAAAGGGGGCCTAGAAGAAACACCAGATTGGCTCCGTGTTACTTGGAAACTTTTGAAGGATTCCATGAGATTTGTTAGCAAGCAAAATGCATGTCTTGATCCACGTTTCTGGGGCATCAAGATATGACATACTTTTTAAAAAAGCAGGGGCTTTAGAAAGAGACTGGCAAAAGTATTGCTAGCCTAAAGCTACACCTCTTTGCTCACCTTTCTTGACAATACACCCTACCAATCCATCATTTAAAACCATAACTATACTATTCAGGAATGAACAGGTGAGCGTAATGGGCATTGAGTATTGGTTAAAGCAGAAATGCCACATCAGAGTTAATCCTAACCCTATTCTTGACTCAGAGCTCATTTGAATGGGAGGGTGGAAAGTTAAAGCAAATATCCACTGAACTGACTCTTGGTTGCATCTCCCCAGTATCTTTTACCTGGGTAAGGGTAGAAGGGTACTTTTCAACATGGATCAATGGATCAACCAAAAGTTTGCTGCAAGTGCGGCTCAAAGGAACACCTGAGTATGGTCTGTGACCATCTAAAATATTCTTTGTGAGATGAAATTGGTCATACAAGTTTCCACTGCGTAAATGAATTAAACTGTAACATCTGTGAAGAGCAAGGGCACTCATATCTTAGTTGCCCCTGGGCTATACATAACCAACCAACCTATCAAGAAGATAATTTGGAACAGAACCTTTTTGTAACTTTGGCCCCAAAACAGGCTCAGAAATTCACCCAGGGCCCCCTCTCTTGCATGGGTCAGTGGACCCAACCAAGTACTTCAAATACCCAATCTGGGGGTTCAGCCCCAGGCATTTCAGAACCACCCTTGCATGAACAAACTGCACTGCAAAAATTGTCAATCAGCCAAGATCTACCCACAAATCATTAGCCACCAGTGTTACAGCCACAGACACCCTCTGATCCCCATTCAGAACCCCTGGCTGAGGAGGATGAAGTGCCAGAAAAGGAGGATGTATTTGATACACCTAATTCAGTCAATCTCCCCAAAGATGTAATGCACCTGCCCCCCCCCCATCAGACACAAATAAACTCAGGATGGTTGCACTGAGAAGGAAGAACTGGAGTCAACGTAAGACAAAAATTCTAAAAAAGACCTTGTACCACTGTTCAACTGGTATAAAGTCTTGCAGTCTACTCAGAAATGGGGTAACATAGAGGAAGACTCAGTCACATCCTCTGAGGCTTCCTCCCAGCCACAGCCATCTTTGGAAAACAGAAGAACCAGCAACAAATGCCCATATTAAGAGTTGGAGAAAGAGGAAATATAAAAAAGGGAACTACCAAAAAAAAATAATAAAGCTACAGATAGATCGGGGTCATTGTGTGTTGCTCTTAATCTGTAGCCTGTCTATTAACCAGAGTATTTATTTTGCAACTGCTAATGTCAGCAGTTTGAAAACTGTTAAGAGATATCTGACAGCCCTTTCTTTTTTTCCACACTCTGGTACTGACGTACAGTAATATTTCTACTGGATACCAGGATTCATACCTTGTGAGAGGTTTCCCAGACCAAAATAGCTTGGTTCAGTGGACCCTCCTTCTGGTACTCAGGTGTAGAACCCTGCTTGGGGGTAAGTATTCTTTATAAAGTGGACGTGCTCAAACTAATTGACCTTAGCTCAGCTCATGCATTGTTACTGGATGTCAAACTGAAAGGCACTATATTACGTCTTATTCAAAGCTACGCCCCCACCAGTCCAAAGCTTCTCGATTTGACCTATCAAAACTTATTCAGCCATACCTCTAAACCTTCAAACCGGTATTGTTTAGAGGGGATTTTAATAGCAGTCTAACCACATAGGAGATAGCAGACTAAAAAAGTATTTAGTGATATGGCTTTTTTACAGTCCCTCACCCACACTATAAGGTAAAAAATGCCTACCACACTTACACTGGGAAAGGAACTAGAATTTTTTTTTAAAGAAAAAGTGGCTTGCCGAATAGTCTTTTGATTTATCTCCCCTTATTTGCCTATACTTAGTGCTTCCTTAACGCCTATGGGATTTTCTGACCATCAGCTCCTCTGCATTACATTATTGGACCTGCCATCCTGTAGTATGGGTCCTGGAGTATGGAAATTAAATTCAACATTATTATATGACCAACAAGTCCGACTGGCATTGAGAGAAATGGTGGCAGTGAAAAATCTGTGCTTTCAATGACAACCCATTGGATTGGTAAGAGGATTCAATTATATTGGTGAGAGGATTCAAAGCGGGATTTTAAAAGTTTCTTCCAGAAACAAGGGAAAAAATTAAAACAGACAGGATATTTCAAATATTTGTCACAACAGAACCAGCTCTGGGAGGTGCTCTCTTACAGCTGTCACAGGAGCCGACTTGGGTCACTGGTGCACGCCATTACATAGGATAGATATACAGTCATTTCACTTAAAAAGAGCAGTGATACTAAAGACAGAGCCAGGGCTGGAAGGACCACTTGTTGCACCCAGAATTTGAACTCCTGCATCTGCATTGGTATGGACACTGCCCTCTCCGTGTTCACTGCTAAAGGTCCTCCTCCAATTCCAGGCCCATTTTAAGAGTGACTGCTTCCTTCCAAAATCTTCTATTTATACTCCTATGCTAAACTCTATCCCCCGCCCCATTCTGAAGAGCAAAATTATTGGTGCACTGGCATCTAGTGTTGTGATGAATATATTGGTAATAACCCACCCCTCTAGGGAAAGAGTCATTACAGTTGATCTAAGTTTCAAGATTAAGATTTATCTTTACTTTAAGTCCTTTCAGATTAATGAGGTTAGGACAACAGAAATGAATTTGATGAGCTTCATGGTCTTATGTAGTCTCACTACAACTAGGGATGGGTAAAGCAGCACTGGATTTGGGTTTATTTATTGTTTTCCAAATCTGGGTAAAGTTTAGATTTGGTTTTGCAAAGGATATGGATTTACCTGTTCCAACCCTATATGTATTATCTGTACCTCCCCTCCCACACTGATACCACCTGTACTATGGCCAGCAGTACTGTCCCTCAGCACACCTACATGCCCAGGTACTGTCTTCTCTTCCTTAGTAGTGACCGCCAGACACTCTGATACCTCTGGCACTGTCTTGCCTCCAATCACATTCTGGTAACTGTAGTACTCAAATCTTTACATAAAATCATTTTTCTTACATTTGCTGAAGAGGTCCCCAGAAGCACTTTAGAAAGATAAACCTGTAAATAAAATCTATAGTGCCACCTTTTTTTACCTTAAATCAAAAATTAAAAAAATAAATGACTTCTCAGCTTCTTAGTTCCAACAATGAAGTTTTATTTTCTCAAACAGAATAAGCCATAGCATATTACACAACATAATATTGTCTGACAGGCTACCTGCACCAGAGAAACCTTTGCTTCAAACTTGATTTTATCTGCACATAACCATGGCAACTGGTGGGTCTACTTTTCTGGTTCCAAGAAGGATTGGGTACTGGGGAAGTGGCATCTCCCCACTGTGGCTGAGGACTTTGACAAGCATTTATTCATGCCCAACTAGGAACCATCAGATGCCCAGTTCCCCAACCCCCTGCCCATTTCTTTAAAATCAGGCAGTTTTCTTTAGTGTAGAACACAGACTTTTGAACAAGTAGATACTTGTTTAAATCATGTCATTCAGAGTCACTATTTTCTTGACATGATGTAAGTCAACTAACACCTTAGTAATTCTGTCTCCATTCTCTGCCCAGTCAGAAAGCAGCCGCAGCTTCATTGAATCAAGGAGGTTATTTTCTAGACTACACTGAACTGAATTATTACTTTTTGGACCTGTGTAAGTAACTAGTATTGATTCTGTTTTTGGGGTGGACTTTTCTTAGTTTTAACTTTAATTTGCCAGGGAGGAACAATAGTTGGGAGATATTTGCAGTCAGTTGTGACAAGACTTGTTACTTAGCCTTTGTGAAATAGGTGTCTGTTAAGGGGAGGAGCTGAAAGGGGCCTAGTTGAACTGAGGATTTATAACTGGAGTTGTTTGTGGTCTCTGTCTGCTGAGACTGAGCCAGAGAGAGTGAGAAAGCAACCATAGCTTCCTTGAATCAAGGAGGTTATTTTCTAGACTACACTGAACTGAATTATTACTTTTTGGACCTGTGTTAGTAACTAGTATTGATTCTGTTTTTGGGGTGGACTTTTCTTAGTTTTAACTTTAATTTGCCAGGGAGGAACTGTAGCTGGGAGATATTTGCAGTCAGTTGTGACTAGACCTGTTACTTAGCCTTTGTGAAATAGGTGTCTGAAAGGAAGGAAGGCACTCCCCAGGTGGAGGTAGAGTTGTAGGTGATTGTTTCTGGACAGCATAGGTTTATTCCCACCACCCTTCCCCTCCCTCCCGCCCACGCATAACTTCCTTTATAGCAGGGACTCTGACATCACTTCCCCAAAACTGCTAACAACATACACCTGTTCATATCCTTAAAGGCACAGCACACTGAATAGAGGGAAGAGACACTCACAAGCTTGCACACACTAAGACAAGAACAAAACACAAAAAAAATCTGTAACTGGAAGGGGCACAGACATGTGGGGAGTGGTGCAATGCACTGGCTGTGGAGCAGCAGTCTTCTGGGAGACATTGTGGAGACTGCGTTGCTGCCCTATTTGCAGACACCTCTCTGGTCTGAGGGAGGAGGTTGTTTGTCTCCATGCTGACCTGGCAAGGATTTGGGAAACCTGCTCCCCCACCCAGGGACCACCCAGGCCACTGCCACTACTTCAAAGGTAGCCAAGAAAAGGAGTGGTTGGACCATGGTGGGCACAGGGAGGGTGAGGGTGGTGGAACAGAGGTGCATCCCTCCAGTTGTGCCTCTCCACAATTCATTCACCACTCTGGCAAAGCATGGTTCCTCTATGGAGGCACCTGCAGTGGAGACCAAGGAGGATGCTAGGAACCTCCACAATGGAGACCCACAGGAAGGCGGCCCAGGACTCCACAATGGAAGGAAACAACTCCTGGTGGGGGACTCAATTGTTAGGGGTAAGAACTGGGGGCAGGAGGAGAAAGGGAGGTAAGGTTCCTGCCTGGTGCCAAGGCTTGGAGGGACAGGAAACAAATCCTCAGTATCGTGGGAGCAGCGGCAAGGGGGAGGGAGCTGGATGTCATTATCCACGTAGGCACAAATGACCTGGCTGAGAATGGGATCAGAACAGTGCAACAGGAGTTTGTGGAGTTGGGAAGGGGCCTTAGGCATGTAGCACACATGGTAACTTTCTCAAAAGTGCTACCTGTCTATGGCAAGGATGAGGCTAGGGCACTCCACACCATGGGATTCAATGACTGGTTGAAAAGCTGGTGCAGAGCTCAGGGATTTGGCTTCATTGGGGACTGGGGCTCCACTTGGAGGGATGCAGGCCTATACAGGCATGATGGCCTGCATCTATCCTGGAGGGGAACCAGAATCCTAGGTGATAGGTTTAAATGCTTCAATGGCAATCATTTAAACTAGCCAAGAAGGGGGGCACTGAAGAGGAGAAGGGAAATCCTAGTGCCCCTCAAAAATCAGAGTAATTAGTGAGGTAAACATCAAGATAGAGCAGTCAATAGGGAGAAGGGCAGGGGTAAATGGAAAAAAAGACAAAGGCAGTAGGGACAGGGATGGGGTAAAAAGAAATAAAGCCATAAAAAAATGGAGGGTAATGAGTACCAATGCCCGTAGTCCAGGTAAAAAGCTCCCTGAAATTGTGGCCTTGATGGAAGAGGGATGCCTGGATATTGTGGCAGTCACAGAAACATGGTACATAGAGAACCATGACTGGGATGATAACATACCAGGGTACACAATCTACAGGAGGGACAGGGAGGGAAGAAAAGGAGGAGGAGTAGCTATCTGTGTAAGGGAAGGGATCAAAGCAACAGAACTAAAGGTTAAACAGGGAGGAGATGAGGCACTGTGGGTCACCCTGGAGACTGGAAATGGCTCCACAATCTGCATAGGAGTTGTATACAGACCCCCATCTCAGAGGGAGGAAATGGACAAAGAAATGATAGAAGGCATCCTTGGAATGGCAGAGAAAGGGGAGATATTGCTGATGGGGGACCTGAATATGCCAGATATTGACTGGAGCACCTTTGCTGCAGCCACATCCAAGAGCAGGGCCATTCTCGATGCCCTACAGGGAGGATGCCTCAGACAGATAGTTTTGGAACCCTCTCAGGAGAGAGCAATCTTAGACCTGGTACTTTCAAATGGGAATGGAGAGAGGATCTCTGATCTTGAAGTGGGTAGCCATCTGGGAACAAGCGACCACCAAACAGTGTGGTTCACGATAAACTTAACTGTAGAGTCAAGCCACACAAAAGTGAAGGTAATGGACTTTAGGAGGGCTAATTTTGTCAAATTGGGAGAGTGCCTCAGAAAAGCACTAGCAAACAGGCAAGAAGGTGGGGTGGAGCAACAATGGGAAAACATCAAAACTGCCATCACAGAGACAACAAGCCTTTGTGTGAAGCAAATAAACAAATCAAAACAAAAGAAAAAAACACTATGGTTCTCAAAAGAAGTGGAAGGTAAGGGAAAAAAAGATAGCATTCAGGAAGTATAAGGAAACACAGAAGGAGCAGGACAGAGAACTGCACCAGTTAAAGCAGAAGGAAGCAGGTAAGGCAGTCAGAATAGCAAAGGCCCAAACTGAGGAAAAGAAAGCCAACTCAGTTAAGAAGAGGGATAAAACCTTTTATAGGTACATTAGGGAGCAAAGAAAGACTAAGGCAGGGATACTGAGGCTGAACAAAGAGGAAGGTGGTTGGCAGAGAGTGACAGTGAAAAAGCAGGGATACTGAACGAATACTTCTGCTCAGTATTCACAATGAAAAATCAGGGGGAAATACCTAATCCAATCAATAGAAGCACTCTGGATAGGGGGGTTGATATTAGGCCTTTCACAGAAAAAAGGGTTCTGAAAGAACTCTTAAAACTGAAGGTGGATAAAGCAATGGGGCCTGATGGGATTCACCCCAGAATTCTAAAAGAACTAAGGAAGAACTAGTAACACCACTGACTACCCTTTTTAATAAATCATGGGAGGATGGTGTGGTACCTGAGGACTGGAGGAGGGTGGATGTGATTCCCCTTCACAAAAGTGGGAGCAAGACAGAGGCAGGAAACTACAGACATGTCAGTTTGAGCTCCGTGGTAGGGAAAATGATGGAATCACTTCTGAAGGAAAGAATTGTTGAGTACCTAGAGGCCAGTGGGGCACAGGACCCTAGGCAGCATGGATTCACAGTGGGAAGGTCATGTCAGACAAATCTAATTGATTTCTTTGACTGGGTGACCAAAGCAGTAGACCAGGGAGGGGCTGTGGACATGGCCTACCTAGACTTTAGCAAGGCATTTAACACAGTCCCTCACAAAAGATTAATAAACAAATTAGCCAGCCTGGGAGTGGGTCCCAGGGTGGTAGCCTGGGTAAAACACTGGTTGGACAACAGGACACAGTGGGTAATAGTAAATGGAGTCCACAGTGAAGAAAGGAGGGTTACTAGTGGGGTACCGCAGGGTTCAGTACTGGGGCCGGTCCTTTTTAATGTCTTTATAAGTGACATTGCAGAGGGACTGGAAGGGAAAGTATGTCTCTTTGCAGATGACACAAAGATCTGCAACAGGGTTGATACACAAGGTGGGGTGGAAAGGATGAAAAGGGACTTGGCAAGGTTGGAGGAATGGTCAAATGTATGGCAGCTTAGATTCAATGCAAAGAAGTGCAAAGTAATGCACCCGGGAAACAAAAACCCAGGGGAAGAGTACACAATGGGGGGTGAGATACTGACAACAACAAAAATGGAAAGGGACCTGGGGGTAGTCATATCAGATGACCTAAAGGTGGGCCAGCAACATGAGAAAGCAGTGAGGAGGGCTGGGTGGATACTGGGATGCATAGGGAGAGGCATCACCAGTAGAAAACAGGAAGTTGTTGGCCCTCTGTACAGACAGTTGGTAAGACCACATCTGGAGAACTGTGTACAGTTCTGGAGACCCCATCTCCACAAAGACATAGACAGGGTGGAGGCTGTCCAGAGGAGGGCAACCAAAATGATGCAGGGCCTGCATCAGAAGACATATGAAGAAAGACTAAAGGAAGTAAAGATGTATAGCCTCAAGGAAAGGAGGGAGAGGAGGACATGATAGAAACTTCAAATACCTCGAGGGAATCAACAAAGTCCAAGAGGGTAGCATCTTTCAGAAAAAGAGATATGCAAAAACAAGGGGGCACAATTTGAAGATAGAGGGGAGACAGCCCAGAGGTAATGTGAGGAAGTATTTCTTCACAGAGAGGGCTGTGGATACATGGAACATCCTTTCTGAGGAGGTCGTAGAAATTCAAGAATGCATGGGACAGAAATAAGGCAATTGTAGTGGGGGTAGAAGGAAGTAGGCTGTTGGTTAACTAGGATCTGCAGCTTATCCATTAGGTAGGGAAATGGGCAGACTAGGTGAGCCAAGTGGTCCTTATCTGTGATCAAATTCTATGTTTCTGTGTTTCTATTAAATTGGTAAAATGGCCACTCCAAATTAAAATGGCTATTTTCAGCTGGAACTTACAAGCCCAGTCATACAACTGATGTCGAGCTGGGTAAAGATTACAAATAGGAGGCAACAGTACACACAAGGAAACTGTACTCCAATCCATAAAAATTCACCTGATGGCCTTGGTTCAACTCAAGAGTGTGCTTCTTGACACCCAGGAGGCTGGTCAAGCTACCAGTGCTGTCTTCATTGACTTGACCAAGACATTTGATTTAGTAAATCATGAACTGCTCCTGTTCAAACTTAAGGGGTTGGGTCTCAATCAAATATCTTGTTCCTGGTTCAGCAACTGTCTGTCTGGCTGTAAGCAATTGGTCAAATTGGGGAGGAGGGGTTGCTGGTCCCTCTGTTGTTCTCTCTGTTCATGATCTGCCTCAACACTGTGGTGGTGCCAAATCCCTGACTGATGCGGATGATGCGATGTTGTACAAATGCCATTCAAGCATTGAGATGCTTGAGTCTGGTCTTAAGGGTGATTTCTATCTATTGGAATCTGTGCTCAAGACAAATAAGCTCCCATTAAACTCTAAAACCAAATCCGTACTCTTTGGCTCCCAAAGTTTTGGCCAAGCCAGGAAGAATCTACTAAAAGTCTGTACACTCAGGCGTGATCTGATTAAAATTGTTGTCTCAGTTAAATACTTGGATGTCCTTCTGGATCAGGAACTCTTTCTTAAGCCACATATTGACCAGGTTACCAAATTGTTTAATCAAAAGTTACTATAGGTCTGCTATATTGACTTAACCCACACCTCACAAATGAGGATAGGCTATCTATAACCAATATAATTCTGCTGCCTGTCATACTACATGGAGTACCTGTCTTATCAGCACTCAAAGACACCAAGCTATCAAAACTTAAGGTCTTGTATCATGGGGTATCTTAAGTTGCTGCAGGTGCAGGTAGGAGGGAGCACCATTGGAAACTACTTGTGATGCTAAATTGCCCTCCCCATGAAGGGAGACTCCACTATCCAGTACTCTGCCTGTCTCCTAACATTTTTCACTTGCCCTAGGAGTTTAAACAATATAGGAAGTACCTCTGGTCATCCTCTCAGATGCTCCTAGCAGTGTCAAGAGCTTCATAAGCTGCTAGTCTGAGAACCTTTGCCTTTGTAGCACCGAGGTTGTGGAATCACCTCCCTGCTAATGTCCTGGAATACCCTAACTTTAAATCCTTCAAAGCCTTCCTCAAGGGTCTACTTCTTGGGAGTAGCCAATGTACATGCTTTTGTTAAAGTCCTCCTTTTGTTTGTTGATGTGATTTATGTCCTGCCTAATTGATTGTTTATTGCCACAACCTTGTATTGTACTCCTCTAATATTGTCGCCATTGAATCAATGTGATGAACTGTACTTCTGCATTCTCACCTTGACTTCTGAAAGTTCTCCTTATTTGTTGACTCAGTTGTATCTCAGTGTTTATGATTGTTGTATGTACTTTGGATATTTTGGTTGGTGTATGTAATTAAGGCAGGGTCATTCCTGAAAAAGTGACTTTTTAGTCTCAGTGCGCTTACCTGGTTAAAAAAATCCAAATAAAAAAGATATTGCAGAAATAAGAAGGTCAGGATTTTGCAAAGGTACTTGGCTTAATTGTAAGTGAAACCAAAGGCATATAGCAACAAACACCCATCCCAGTGCTTTGAGTCTGGACGATTCTTCATCAGGGGACCACTGACAAAGAGTTGTCCAGACTTGAAGTGTTGGTTTGAATGTATGTTGCAGTACGGCTTTGTTTTCACGCACAGACAGATCAAGTACCTTTGCAAATACCCAGCAATTTGGTGACTGCTTTTCAACTGAGCTGTCCTTGGTAACTAAAATGTAAGTGCTGCCTCCTTCCCCTTCAAGCCAACCCTCAGGCCCAGTCCTCACTTTTGCCTTCCCCCATGGTTTGATACCTTTGGGTCGTTATGTGCCCTCATCTTCTTTGTAATCTACAGCAACAACAGGCATCATCAAATTTTTTGGTGAATACAACTGTATGTGTCTTTCATTCTTCAAACCTTCTGCTCCAGTGTTCAGTAGTTATGGTGGGGGAGTACTATGATAAGGGCCATGTTCACTTCTCTACCCTTTTTAAGCCCTTCTTTAAAAAATGTGATTAATCAGGTCTTCAAGGAGAACTGTAGTGTCTGCCCTCAGCCTGCAGCTGCCTTGTGGCTGTATGTAGCTATGCAGGGGGAGCAACAT
This sequence comes from Neoceratodus forsteri, assembly GCA_016271365.2. Classification (NCBI taxonomy): domain Eukaryota; kingdom Metazoa; phylum Chordata; order Ceratodontiformes; family Ceratodontidae; genus Neoceratodus; species Neoceratodus forsteri. The sequence goes on along the minus strand of CM028137.1, from coordinate 722,524,422 downwards.
GCTGACACCATGCCTATCAAATTTCCCCCATTTGAAAATACATGCAGATTGTTCATCAGAGGGCATGGCTGTGTGCACACACTCATCTTCTGGAACTTCCCTTCCTTATAAGTCCACAAGCTGCACCCCCCATTGTCCCATTATGCGGGGGAGCAGCACAGGAAAATGGCCACAAGGATAGTTGGACATGAAGCACAGGCAAGTGTGAGTTAGGATGTTGGAGTCTGTGACAGAGCCTTGGGAGACGTTTGTGTAACAGCATCCTTTGTAATTGGATGATCTTGCACAAACCCTGCCCTCAGGCGGTGTCACTTTCTCTAGCTTCCTTACACATTCCCGCTGGTGTTTCCCCACCTCCCAGCTGTCATTGTTGCTATATGTTGTTCTTCCTCACACAACTGGGCATTGGCAGAGCCTAAAAAAGACAAACACTGAATATCCGAGTCACACCTAGACTGTTCGGTTTAGGGTTGCTTAATTACGAGCTGCCCACGTTTGGAGTAACTCCATTTTCAGGGTAAGGCTTTGTCCCATTCTTAACTGCAACTGTGTACCTTTGTATCTATGTGTAACTAACCTCTCTCTTCTCCAAAGCTCAAAGCAGATTACTGGAGAGCACTCAAAGGGTTATGCCTGACCTGGAGAGATGTTCTCTAGTGGGTCTCAGTTAGGAAACAGGACGTTTGGAGTTTGTACTCTGAGTTTCCTGACTCAGAAGCAAGACATTTAGACAATAACATTCTTGGCCTTTCCTTTCCTCCTTTACACTATATATGAGAGGAAGGCTAGCTGAGAGCTCAGTCTTCAATCCCCACAGGAGTCCCTAGAAGGATCCAGAAAATGAACAGCAGGTGCTGTCATGCCACCTAGGAGGAAGAGGGAACTAATAAGAAGTTTTGCCCTGAGTGAAAGAACATCAAGACCTGAGTGGCACCTAGAAATAGTGGTGCACCCCAAGGGGAAGTTGCTGGGATCCTTGCGGATCCACTCCCATATTGGAAGAATGTAAGGGACCAAGTGATTTGTGGGTAAACTTTACATGAAAGAGCTCCATAGCAGTAAGTAGACCCTGCACATCAAGCTGAGTAGCAGGATATATTTTGGTTACACCAGGGGAAAATGTCTGGTAAGAGATGAGGACAGTAACTTCCTGCAATGAGTCACAGTATGGGAGCCTGCAGTGTTTGAGCCACTAGAGCTATCAGTGTGATGCTGTAAGAGTAGCACACATGGCTGTACAAGCTGTGTAGAATATTAGGAGTAGGTCATAATGCTGATTTTCTAATCTGTCTTGATGCTTAGTCTGGCACAGTAACCACGCACTGGCACAGGTGTCACCAGGGTAATGCTCGCCCTGCCTGGGAGGGTGCCTATGTGCAGTCTGGTCTTGGGAGTGCAAATAGTTCAGGGACCGTGAAAGAGATATAGGGTTGTTAATAATGGAAGCAGATGCAGAGTCCAGTTGTAGTGAAGGGCAGAGTCTGATGAAATACAGAAATGTTCAGTATAGTACAGTGAGTACAGAAGCCATGCTTAATGGTATTGAGCATGCCTTAGGAAATTAAGATAATGATCCCTGGCCAAGGTAATGCACCTATATGCTGTGCAACAGCAGTGTAGCAGTAAAAATGCAGCCTGCTAGATCTGAGCTCCCAACTTGGACAGTTGTTGGTGTATGGTCTCATGTCTGTGGTACCCCCTGGTATGTGATTGGTTACCCTGGTCCCCCTTTGCCTGGACCTGTGGTGGCATGGTAAAGAAGAGAGAGGTACTGGTTTCGTGGCATAAGGCCGGCGCTTCTATGATGAGAAGTGCCACCAAATACTCCTAGGCATGGCGGTGCCCAGCTCTTACATATATATTGGGATTTTGTACCAGGACTGGCTACGGTAAATGTTTTTACTTTACAGCTAAAATTTTCAAATTCTAAATGCTTCCTTTTATCTGAGAGAATTTTTTCAATGTAATAAAGATTTCGATTTTGTTTTTGTAATGATAGGCCTAAGGAAGAGTTTGAAAACTGGCTCTCAATCTTTACTTTGAAAAATAGGAAGGAAGGAAGGAGAGAGAGAGAGAGAGAGAGAAAGAAAGAAAGAAAGAAAGAAAGAAAGGACTGCTTATGTTTGTAATTCCAAAAATAGTACAGAAATCGCCTGCACCAGTACATGCAGCATCTCATTTTCTGCACCTTGACCCGTTTGAGCAGGCATTCTTCAAGGGACATGCACATGCACAGCTATGAATTTGAAAATCTTCCTGAATGGACAGGATATGCAGTCAGTGCTCAGTCCCAAGTACTTCAGATGTTCAGCAATTCCAAACTCGCCTTTAATATATAACTCTTTAACCTTACACTTGCCCATGCCAGACATATCCTGTTCTATTTTGAAAAACAATGGGACTGAGCTGCAAATCCTTTCTATCACAAACATAATGGGAAACGACCATTAGACTTGCCACTTGCTTTTATGAGGCTATGTCAACTGAAATGTTTGACCTTTGATTTAAATCACACACCAAAACAGCCCTGTTTCAACCTGAGCATAGCACTTACCATGCTATCACTTTTGCTCTGTAGTACATCCTTTGCTCACATGATTATATAATAACCCTAGTTATCTATGCTGAACATACTGAGTTCCTGAGCACCTAACTAAATAAAATCTCTTGTTACAAAAAGCACAAAACAAAATAGTATAAGAAGTCTGTATGTGCCAAAAGTCCAAACTAAGAAACACAAAAACTGGTCAGAGCCAATATGACTGTGGAGAGCTTTTGGGATGCTTTTATCCATTACTTCTAATGAATTTGCACAATACAGATCTGCTGAGAGGCAGTTTTAATGTGGTCTTCTTTTTACACATTTTTACGATGTATTTTCCTAGAATATGCCTGCTGATTGCTATATATTTAGCATGGACAGTTCACAGAAGAAACGGCATCTCATTTTCGGGTGGCGGAGCACTAGCAGTAGGATGCTGGAATGTGATATACATAGGTCCAAACTGTATGCAGGTGATAACGCCCAGTGGCCATATACTTCAGGCACTCACATGCAGATCCATCTTCCCGGTGCCATTGCACTGCTCAGTGTGGGTGAAAGCCAATGCTGTACTCACTCACACAGGTCTCGGAACAGGCATGTAACAGCCGACTTCCAATTTTTTTGTACAATCGGGGAACCGTGAACGCACTATCCATAGCCTGGAGCATATACTACAAATGGCATTGCAGGATACTGCACCCCATGGTACCCAGGATACCTCAGAAGTCTGGAGGGTAGCATGTTACACAGGGGAATGGGGGAGAGTATATGACAGCAGGAAGATACAGCATCAACAAGGCATGCATTGGAGGTATGTCAATTCCCTCTTATGGTTTGCCAGAGACATACACACAGCTGCTAACACTGGTGGGACCACAGCTTGTGTAGTGCCCTAATGTATGATATAGCCACTTGGGTCATTTTGGAATGCAGGTCCCTGGCCCGGGTCCAATGCAGGGGTGTGGAGGGCAGTGCCAGTCTCTGCAACAGGTTGGGTATGGGGGTAGTGGGGTTTTCTATGTACCAAGGCAGTGGGTGGGGGTCCTCTATGCTATGGATATGGACTGTGGTTTCCTGTGTTGTGACTGGGTCCAGGGGGACCCTACACTATGGAGTTCTTTGGGCATGGAGTTGGATCGATTGGAGATGGAAGGGGGTATCGCTAGTCCACCAGGGCAGCCAGGCTGCTGTGCACCTAGGTCCACTTCTGCAGCCTGCCTGTGGGTGACTGGCTGGGTTAGGCCAGCTATTCATGGCCTAGCTTTGGGCCGCACTGCCCTGGGCTGCGAGGTATGAATTTCCGACTGAGTATGCCGCAGCATGGCATATGCATGGGAACACACCCTCGACTTGCACGGTATACTATTTGTGTGCACCCTGGTCCATTCCCTTGCAGCAGGTGCAACCCACATATTTGAATATCATGTTGTGGTGCATTGTTGGAGCTGTGCAGCACATCTCCCTTTTCTGCTGGGATATGCTGCATATCTCCTTTGAATATGGAGGCCCTAGACTAGGATACCCTGAATAAATACTCTGGAAACAAGACATTGCATCTAATCTGGGACAGCCTGAGTAAGTACAGTGAAAAATTTGTAAATGAAGATCCCTATGACAATGAGATGCAGCATCTCCCTTGCGCTATCCAGGATACAAAATATAGGATAAGAAATATGTAAAGGAAATCTACTCTTAACTGAACTTCACTGTGGTCACTGACATAAACAGTTTCTTTATTGTAACAATCACACAGGAGTGTGGTGTGCATTTTTTGTGGAACACATAGAAACAGAGGTGAGAAAGAATAAATGCCTCAGCTTGGACTTGAACCCAGGCTGCCCAGAATACTGTTCTGATTGTGCTAACCAGCTGCGCCACTGAGACAACTAGAACCTGGGCTGTCCCCAAGCACATTACTCTTTCTCAAATGCACAACCCAATGGCAACACAAATATTTACTTGTAACAATCACACAGGAGTGTGGTGTGCATATTTTATGGAACACATACAAACAGAGGTGAGAAAGAATAAGTGCCTCAGCTGGGACTTGAACACAGGTCACTCGGCAGTATTATGGACATGAGGATGGTGTGTGGTGTGTAGTGTGTGTGTGTGTGCGTGCATGTGTGTGTGTGTGTGTACAAAATATAGGATAAGAAATATTTAAAGGAAATGTACTCTAAACTGAACTTCACTGTGTTCACTGACATAAAGTTTCTTTATAACATATTAGAATGCAATATTTATTTTGAATGTTGTGGCCATGAGGATGGTGTATACAGAGTGGTGTGTGTGTGTGTGTGTGTGTGTGTGTGTGTGTGTTTGCTGTAGCTCAATATATTTTTTCCCAAAAAGCACAGTAGAAAATAGCTTCGGATTGCTACATATTTAGTCTAAGCAGTTCACTGAAGATCTGGCATGTGTCTGAGACAGTGTTCATCAGATAATGTTTGTAGAGGTTAAAAAAACAGTGTACATCATAGATTTGCTGGGAAAGGGTGATATTTATGAGATATAAATCTTTCCTGAAAGACAGTACATTCCCAAGTGAAACTAGTATCAGGAAGCTGTTTAAATGCTAAGTATTTAAATGTGCAGTTTGTTGCATTCTGAAGGGGGTAAACAAATCTCCAGTTTAATAGGCAACCAATATTTAACAAGCTGTTTCAGTTTCCTAATGGCATCTGATAAGCAGCTTGGCATTATGTCTCCAGCATTATTAGCAGAAAGAAGGGAATATTTTATTTCTGTTGGCATGGAAGGATACATTGAAAAGTCCAAAACGTGTTCCATGATACTCCATTTTCCAGCTACAGATAGCAAGATAGTTGTAGGCTCCTCCCACAGCCATATAAAAAGTGATTTTGGTTTGAGGACTCTACTTTGTTTAACACACTGCTTAACTAAATCTAAAGAGCACATTTATGTTTAAGGGACTATATTTTGTTTTGCAATTTATTTATCCTGGATAGCCCAGCTGAGATATAAAGTCTCATTTTCAGTGGGGTCCTGCCTTTTACCAGTTTTCATAGCTGGGTGGACTGAAGCACCGAGATTGGAAGTGACTTGCTCACGATCACACAGCATTTAGGCGTCTATGAGGAGATGTGGGTACCCTTTGCCTTCTGATCACAAATATGTGATCTAGCTACTAAACCATGCTGCTGGGAGGAGGGGGTCAGGATACCCCGAGATTTTGCATTGTTTGACCAGAGGGTGTAATACAGATCCAGTAGAAAGCATCACATTGAGTTGATCCCAAGCATTTTTCCAGAGCTGTTAACTATTATCCTGAATTAACTGCAGGTGCTGGAGTTTATGTATGTCAAGGTCACAGTCACGACTGTGTTACAGGGGTGTAAAATGAGGGCTGCAGTGCTAGCATAGAGGAGAAGAACACTACTGACCCTTACTATAGTCATCATCATTCTCTATCTATATAGAAACACTGAACATAAAATAAGGCTAAACCCAAAATTCAATAAATAAAAGTAAAAATTTCTTTAGGAATGGGGGTCAAATGTAAGGCTAAGGGAACACTTTACCAAGGGTAAAACACTTTAAAAGTATTCTTTTAACTCTAAGCAATATTTCTGTAACTTAGCAATCTTGAAGAACAAAGTACTGTAACAGTTAAGAGAAACTGTAACTCAGTGGAGGGAGGGGGTTGGATTACCATGGAGCAGCAGGAACAAAGGGTGAGGGGTGAGGCAGGACCCAAGTCAATTTTCTGAGGAAACAGTCCTGAAGGGACTTGTAGCTTTGAAAGTGGGCAAAGCTATGGGACCAGATGGGGTACACTAAAGGGTACTAAACAAACCGAGGGTGGTACTGGCTGCCCTGATGATGGCCTTATTCTACAACTTACTGGAATTGGGCATGCCCTCCTTCCTTCAAAACCAAATTGAAGCAACTCCTCACTTTAGCTGGATGTTGTGCTTGCAGGATCGTGACCTGATCTTTTGCTCCTGCTACAGCCTTCTTTTCTCTACTTTCACTCCTGGATTTGAACTTGCCTGTGATGGTTTGCCCCCCTCCTCTTCTAGTTCCTCATCCTTATATTGTTTTAACTGCACTTAGTACTGTAGATAGCTCCCTTTGGCCAATGGATCCCCTTTACCACCCCTACTACTACCCCCACCTTCCCAGAGTATCCTCTCTGACAACACTTTATCTTTCCAGCTCTCCTCCACCTATATTGTGTATCCTCAACTCCATCTATTCTCCCTTCCTGCCCCCCCACCCCACCTTTTTGCCTTGGCTGACAACCTAGTCAACTAGCACTCTACCACACATTTACTGGGCCACTATGGTCCTTATCCTCCCCCTTCTTTCTCCCACCCCCCAGCATACAGCTATGCTGACAATGCCTATTTCTCTTGGCTGCTTACCATTGCTAATTCTTGGACTTTGCAATCTCTGTCTTGTTTTTAGGTGTGTTCTTTGCTGTACTTTGGTGTCCATTTGTTTATGAGTACTTGCAACTAATAGAGAATAGTTTATTAAACTGTGCTATTTCTCTACCTTATTGCCTATGTTTTCTGTGAATGAACAATTTGTAATGTCTTACCTCTGTACTGTCCTGCTGTCTGTTGACATGGAACCTTTGAAAAAGAGCATCGTTCTCAAAGGTTATATCCGAACAATGAAATAAATAAATAAATAAAATAAATAAAGACTGGAAGAGAGTGAACATGACCCTTCTAGATAAGAGCAGCAGCAGGGAAGAGGCTAGCAGCTATAGGATGGTGAGCCTTACCTCAGTGGTGAGGAAATGAATGGAAACACTGATAAAGGAAAGGCTGGTTGTGTATCGTGAATCCAATGGGTAGCAAGACCCAAGGCAGCATGGGGTGGGGGTCATGCCAGATGAACCTGATTGATTTCTTTGACTGGGTGACCAGGGAAAAATACTAGGAGGCAATAGACATGGCCTATTGGGACTTTAGCAAGCCCATTGACACTATGCAGTACATGAGGCTGATTAAGAAATTGAGCACCCTAAGGTTGGGATCCAAAGTGGTCAACTGGGTTAGAAGCTGGTTAATGGATAGGCGACAGAGGGTGGTGGTTAATGACACTCACTCTAATGATGGAAGAGTGACAGTGAGGTGCTGCAGGGCTCAGTACTGGGACCGATCCTTTTCAGTGTCTTCATAAGTGACAATGCAGATGAACTGGAAGGGGAAGTATGCCTTTTTGGAGATGATACCGACATCTGTAATAGCGTGGACAATCAGGAGTGGGTGGAAAGAATGCATAGGGATCTTTCAAAACTTAAGGAATGGTAAAGAACATGGCAATTTGGGTTCAATGCCAAAAAGTGCAAAATCATGCACCTAGTGCACAGAAACCCAGGAATTGAGCTTGGGATGGGGGGGGGGGTATTGTCAATTAATAAGCAGGGAAGGGAACTTAGAGTTATCATATCTGATGACCTCAAAGTGGTAGGGTACTGTGACAAAACAGTGGTATGGCCAGTGCAATTTTGAATGCATTGGGAGTGGTAACTCCAACAGGAAGTGGTATTGCCACTGTATTTCTCACTGGTGAGGCACCACCTAGGGTATTTTGTCCAGTTCTGGAGGCTGCACTTCTGAAAGGATATAGACAGGGCAGAGACAGTCCAGAGGAGGCAACTAAAATGGTGCAGGGGTTGCACCAAAAGCCCAATGAGGAGAGATTGAGGGATGTCAACAGGTACCGTACAATAAAAACACAAAAGGCAGCTCAAGAGTCACTGTAGTTTACACTACGGTATGTTAAATGACACATCAGGGCTGAAAAGTACAGCACTTACAAGGTCCAATCTGACCACTTAGGATTTTAGTTCCCAGTATCACTTTATTGATTCCAAAAAAAGACAAAAGCAAGCAGCAACAATGGTACTTCTGGAAGGCCAACATTTTGCGTAATAACTGAACACTTTTTCAAGGTTAACCTGCCATCTAGTGGCACACTACATATATATTCTTTGCAAAAACCTATGTTAATGCACCAGTTAGGGTTCAGAATAAGCAACAAAAGTAGGGAAATGTGGTGTTAAGATTTCCAACTCAAGCACCACACCCCCGCCCTCCAAGCAGCAAAAGGAAACAAAAGACGGTTTTGACTATCCTGAGTCTTGGTGAATCAGTGCTGGGGTCTTCCTTGGGGTTCTCAACCCTAACACTCTCCCATTCAAGCAACCTCAGATATGCAGACTATATGAGATGGGATGAGCATTAGGGTTGATAACCCCATGGAAGACCCCAGCCCTGATTCTTAAGACTCAGGATAGCCACAAATGTAATGTTTTTTCCTTTTGCTGCTTGGAGGGTGGGTGTGGGGTTTTAGGGTTGGAAACCCTAATGCCATATTTCCTACTACTGTCACTTTAATCTGAATCCTAGCTGGTTAATAGATAGGTGACAGAGGGTGGTGGTTAATGACACTCACTCTAATGATGGAAGAGTGACAGTGGGGTACTGCAGGGCTCAGTACTGGGACCGATCCTTTTCAATGTCTTCATAAGTGACAATGCAGATGAACTGGAAGGGGAAGTATGCATTTTTGCAGATGATACCAGCATCTGTAATAGTGTAGACAATAAGGAGTGGGTGGTAAGAATGCATAAGGATCTTTCGAATCTTAAAGAGTGGTAAAGAACATGGTAGTTGAGGTTCAATGCCAAAAAGTGCAAAATCATGCACCTAGTGCATAGAAACCCAGGAACTGAGCTTGGGATTGGCCGGGGGGAGGGTGTACTGTCAGTTAATAAGCAGGAAAGGGAACTTAAAGTTATCATATCTGATGACCTCAAAATGGTAAGGCAGTGTGACAAAGCAGTGGTAGGGCCAGTGCAATTTTGGATGCATTGGGAGAGGTATCTCCAACAGGAAGTGGTATTGCCACTGTATTTCTCACTGGTGAGGCACCACCTAGGGTATTTTGTCCAGTTCTGGAGGCTGCACTTCTGAAAGGACATAGATAGGGCAGAGGCAGTCCAGAGGAGAGAAACTAAAATGGTGCAGGGGTTGCACAAAAATCCCAATGAGAAGAGACTGAGGGATATCAACACACACAATGAAAACACAAAAGGCAGCTCAAAAGTCACTGTAGTTTGCACTACTGTATGTTAAATGACACATCAGGGCTGAAAAGTGCAGCACTTACAAAGTACAATCTGACCATTTAGGATTTTAGTTCCCAGTATCTCTTTATTGATTCCAAAAAAGACAAAAGCAAGCAGCAACAACGGTACCTCTGGAAGGCCAACATTTTGAGTAATGACTGTACATATTTTCAAGATTTACCTGCCACCTAGTGGCACACTACATATATATTCTTTGCAAAAAATGGTGTTAATGCATCAGTTAGGGTTCAGATTAAAGCAACAAAAGTAGGGAAATGTGGTGTTAGGATTTCCAACCCAAACACCCCAACCCCACCCTCCAAGCAGCAAAAGAAAAAAAAAGTATGTTTTTGGCTATCCTGAGTCTTGGTGAATCAGGGCCGGGGCGACGGCTCAGGGGTAATGTGAGGAAATTATTTTTCACAGAGAGAGTGGTGGACGCATGGAACCGCCTTCCTGGAGAGGTTGTGGGGTCTAAAACAGTAGGAGAATTCAAACATTCATGGGACAGACATAAGGCAATTATAGCAGGGGATTGCAAGAAGTAGGCTGTTGGTTAACTAGAATCTGCAGCTTATCCAATAGGTAGAGAAATGGACAGACTGGGTGGGCCAAGTGGTCCTTATCTGCCGTCAAAGTCTATCTTTCTATGTTTCTTCCTTGGGGTTCTCAACCCTAACACTCCCCCCATTCAATCAGCAAATAAGTTCAGATATGCAGACTATATGAGATGGGATGAGCGGTAGGGTTGATAACCCCATGGAAGACCCGAGCCCTGATTCACTAAGACTCAGGACAGTCACAACCATAACGTTTTTTTCTTTTGCTGCTCAGATGGTGGGTGTGGGGTTTTAGAGTTGGAAACCCTAACACCACATTTCCTTTCTTCTGTCACTTTAATCTGAATCCTATCTGGTGCATTGACACAGTTTTTTGCAAAAAATTTCCCTATTTATTGAGATGGTATAATGGTATCCTCAGTTACTCAGGATCCTTTGGGACCTGTGTGTAGACATCCATCTGCCTTGGGAAGCACATGGATCTCTGGGCCTTGCACTTCCATCCCTCCACAGAGGCACAGAACCATCTGGGTATGGAAGCGCAAGGGCCCTGCACTTCCATGCCTCCAGAAAAGTAATTTATGTGCTTGGTTGTAATTGTTTTTTTGTGGGGACTCACTTCAATGAGAAAAATATATTAAGTGCCCCTCTTAACTGCCAGCACTTGATTGTATATGGGCAAAAATGTGTTTTTGGTTGTTTACCCATAAGTCAGTAAATATTTGTTGGTTTGCTCTGAAATGTGCTGTGATTGTACTGGAACACTAGATACACATTTGGTGCATTTATGATGCTTATCAGACTTTCACTGTGGATTTGGCACCATGGTGAAGAGTGAAGATATTTTTGGGGTGGAGTGTATATCCCATGAATGTTTAGGGGGGATTGTGTGTTACTGTTTTACTACTCATTTACATCTTTTTTGGATATATACGTTCTCCCATAACTCCAATTATTGACAGACGTGTGGCTTGTTATAATTGCAATGTTATCCTATGGGAATTTTCATTTTTATGTTCTCTTATGGCACTTAAATTTTTGGAGGTGTTATGTGTTAGTGTTGTAGTACTTATTAAGACCTTCTTTTGATACAGTATATAAATTGTCCTTTAAAGAGCTAATGGAGCTGAGACAGGCAGATAGGAAAATAATAAAAATTTTAAGTAGTAGTCAGTTGCAACTTTTTATTTCTGAAGTATTTTCCTTTTTCCTATTGCTCATCAGAAATCCTTCTATGTGATAATATTGTGCTGGATGTGTGGAACAGCTCATAGTCTGGAAGCTGACATATCTAACTCTACTGTCCCACACTACATCATCAGCATTAAGATCTCACTGACAGTGACATCGCATGTGAATGACCTGGCAGTCACTCACTTGATGTTCCTAATTAGCAGTGATGTCACAGTCAGCGAGGTCACAGTCCTCATGATGTAGTGTGGGGCAGTAGAGCAACATATGTCAGCTGTCGGGCTAAGAGCTGTTCCACACAGCACACCTACTAACATCAGGCAAACAATTTTCTAATTAAAATAAAGGGAGAAGAAAAAGTACCTCAGCTATAAAAGGCAATGGTTGGCTACTTTTAAACTCTATTATTAGTTTTAGGCAGTAAACTAGCTCTTTAACTGCAAATATTGACAGATTTATAGCTTGTTAAAGTTTAAATGTGGAAAAAAAAAGTTCTTTCCATATGAAGGAATCATTTTTTGTGAGAATGACACAATGTCACCAAAAAAAATAAAAGATTCCATCATACAGAAAAGAATGTGAAAAAAAAAACTAAGTCCAAATTCTTCCTTTGTATGAAGGAGTCTTTTTTTGTGAGAATGGCACAATCTCATGAAAAAAAGATTGCTTTATATGAAAAGAGAATGTGAAAGAAAACGAAGTCCAAATATTTTTTCATATGAAGGAATCTTTTTGTGAGATTGCGTCATTCTCACAAACAAAGAGTCCTTCATATAAAAAAGGATGTTAAAAAACTAAGTCCAAATTCTTTTTTTTTTTTGTATGAAGGCAATCTTGTTTTGCATAGCCCTATTCTTGTTTCGTATGGCCATACAAAAAAAGAAAATCATCTAATGAAAAAAATAATTTTAAAATATGTTAAAAACACATTTCTGAGTAATTTTTCCAAAAAGTAACTGCAGAATCCTCCTAATGGAGTCCTGATTAGCAAGATACATGTGTTGATGTGGATTTTCCCCATGCTTTTTCAGATCCACAATCTTGACGGGATAGCGTTTCCATGATTTTTATGGGTTTTCAAAATGTTTTTTTTTTAAAAGGAAACAAGATGGTGGACATTTGAAAAAATGATTTTTTTCTCACAAAACAAGATTAACTCCCCATACAAATCAAAATCCTTTTTCATATGGCCCAAATTTTTTTCATATGAAACAGCTATCCCAAAGAGTGTATTGAGCATGCTCAGGACTGAGATTTCAAATCTTTATAACTCTGGAACAAATTAATATTTTTTCACCAAACCAATTAAAGGCACCACTTTGAGCCAAGCCCTTTCTACCCCACATTCCAAATCGTTTGGGTGCTAGGTGATGACAAAAAAAACCCCAGCAACCCCACCCCCCTCAATTTTTTCATATTTTTCACTATTCATATCTTGGAATCTGCACATCTGACTGCAATGGAACTTGGCATGCAAGACACCCTGCATCTGAGACTGCATGTGAAAAATTTCATGCAAATCCATTGAACAGTGGCAAAGCTAATGAAAGTGCAAAGTTATGAGTTTAACATTAAACAGCTTACTCAACCCTAACTACATGCTATCGCACCATTATAATACATATACCTGTGGTCATATGACCATTAGGTGAGCATGGCAGGCACAGACATTCTTAAATTCTCAATATATCATACCAACGCACTGTGAATAAATTTCATTATCATCAAACAACAAAACAAGTCTGCATGTATAAAACATTCAAACCACAGTGATATACACTCACAAAATGTTGATTGTTGTAATAACAAGGGAAAGGGGGCGAGGTGGTGGAGCAGGATAAAAACATATTAGGTACATTGCCATGTTATTTCATACAACTATATTATTTAACATTATACCACCCATAGATAGTATTCAGTATGTAGGGAATACATAATGGATTGCAGTGGAATAATACATTTATCTCCACTAGTGAGTGATAAGACCCATAACTCACGAGTGGCAAAGCCACGAGTTAGTTATTAAAGTCTTACCACTCATGCGTGGAGATAACTGCATTATTCTATGCAATCCATTATGTGTTTGATATATACTACACCATTTGTTATGTTTTTACTGGTGTTTTACCTAGTTTCGACTTAAAACTGCCTTTCTTTCCATTGTGTTTCCTATCTTACCCATTGTTCTCTGTGCTTCATTTCCAGATTTTAAGTGGAAATAACATATTCTAAGTTAAATAAATTGTGTTCTAAGTGAAATAAATGGTGTTCTATGTAAAAATAAATATTTATCCTAAAATAACATGATTTATTTACCCAATTTATTCAACACTGGTGTGGTACATATACAGATGTATATGGATATATTGTGATATTAATACACAGTTCAAAACATTATGTATTATCAAGCAATATTCTAATGTATTTATAGACCTCACTACTGAATATTAAAATGTATCAGGAGCACACTTGTAATATAACACATTCCTCAAGTATAAAACTTCACTGTTGCAAATGTAACCCCCCACTGGCCACTTATTTAGCTAGTAAGCACACCTCACATATTTTTCTGTCTAGGGGAAAGAGAGAGGTAGGGGTACAAAGCACTAAGTATTACTGAAACACAAAATGACCATTTCTAAACCCAGGTCCTGAAGAGAGAACTTTTGCTAGGGGCTAAGCCAGGTCTGAACTTCTAGGGGGTAACCAGTAATTCCACACAGGAAGCAGTAACAAGATTGTTCAAACCAGGTTGGGGTTCTAGAGCATGGCTTTATTCCAAAATTGGTACACAAAAGCAAAGGTGGATCCCCCCAAGGGTTTACACTCCGTGGCACAAGGCAATGCAGAACAACAACATCTCTAGCAGACAGAAACTCTAAACTTCCCATATCGCATAGGACTTTGAACTCTTTTCTGTGGCAAAGCCTCAGCTGAAACACACATCTTCTAGTGGCAATGGCCACAACAGAGCACACTGTTTCTTCTAGTGGCAAGAGCCACAACTTAGAATATTTCCCATATTGCACAGGACTTCAAACTCTTTCAGCGGCAAAGCCTCAGCTGAAACACACGTCTCTTCTACTGGCACTGGGCCCAACGGAGCACACAATTTCTTCTAGTGGCAAGGGCCATGACTTGGAACATTTCCCATATGGCATAGGATTAAACATTTGGCAATGTGGCAATGGCCATGAAGGAGCACACTGGTGCTCAAAATTAGCAGAACCCACACCAGGGAGTAAACTTTCTCTTCAGGCATTGGCCATATGACCTGAAAAATAAGCACCCTTACAGAATCTGAAGTGCTGAACTGGTCACTCCAGATGGGGGATTACCCACCTTTTGCTTCCTCAGTCCATACCCAGCCATTCTTTTAGAGTTACACCTCACCATTTGCAAACTATAGAACTATGCATCTTGGAATGACTTTCACATTCAGCATTAGAAACACACTACTTCTGAGTGTAAATTTAACTTCTGTACAATGTGCTAAGTCTCACCGGGGACTCCATGATTGTCAGTCAACTTTAGGAAAAGGCATGAGAACAGTCTCAAACAGAACTGGGTGCATAGGTCCCTTTGTCAGAGTAACACCCCAAAGAAAACAGGCAAGAACAGGTACATTCCTCCTGGAAACCCAATGTCAGATTACTCACAGTTGTCAAAGAAAAGGCAGCTTCAATGTCCTGGATCAAAGCAGAGGATTGCCTCTCAGATCCATTCTGCAGTCCCTCCTCATCTCACTGGGGATGAATAGTAAAACCAGGAACTCCTGCTAGATGGTTTCCACCACTTCTACAAGACAGGTAGATGGTTCTAAGACTAGGGTGAGAAAAAGTAGCTCTCCTCAGAGCCCACACTGCAGCTTTCCTCCAACTGCTCACACTGAACTCAAGTCACAGACTCCTGAAAATTCCAAAACTCCCCACTCACAGCTGGCTGCCATGGCTTATGCTGCTGTGAGAGTTCGAAATGACATCACCTCTCTCCTCTCAGCTGAAACCAAGTAAACAGAGAGGGAGCAGGTGAAAATCTATTTAACTAGTTATTCACTAGCTGCCTTCCCTACCTAGCACTGACACTGATGGGATTCTAGTAACCCTAATTGACTAGGGGGTTACACAAAAAAGTGATAAAAGGAACAGACAAGTGTGATAAAAAAAGAGAGATGAAATGCAAGTCACAGAGGAAAAGTGGAGGAATGAGGAGGTATAAAAAATATAATTATTAAGGAAGGTGCACAGCAGCAGCAAACCAGGACAACAGCAATATGTTTAAAGAAAAGAGAAGGGGGTAGAGAGATGGAAGGGGGAAAAAGGAAAGTAGGAAAAGGGGATACATTGTCAAAAAGGCAAACAGACATTTCACTCTTTTTAAAATTGTCAGTTCATTTCTCTAAAAATGGGATTAGTTGGAGCCCATCATTTAGTCCAGAGTATTCAAGTGCCCCAAGTAAATATTGCCATTGGGATTGTCTCTGTAACAGTTTATTGTCCAAGTTCCCACCACATTGTCCTAGTTTTACTTTTTCTATTTCTTGGAATAAAAAAGAATGTACACCTCTTGAATGCATGATATGATGTGCAAGAGCATTTTCTGAGTCTCTTTTTAGGGCTGCAGTAAGCATAGCCCAGCAGACCTCTTGCTACAGAAAAAGAACTCAGTGCATTCCTTGCGACCGAACATGTTGGACATGGAGCACAGTTGCTTCTGCATCTGTGGTGTCCCTGGAGCACTCCACTCCTTGTCTTCAGGGACACTGCACTATTTTTGTAAAACATGGTGGCATCCTGATCGTGACACTGGGGGAGTGGGCACCCCCAGTGTCACTCTTAGATCTGGGTGGGGTGGGGTGGGGTGGTGGGTACTGAGAGGGAGGGTCAGGTGGGTGGATATCTATAATTTAAAAGAAAACAAGAATCAGCGGTCATGGCACCTCCACCATTTCAAGATGGCCACCACATTCTACTATGCGTACGACTACTGCATATGCGCAGTACCTGTGGTGGCCATCTTGAAATGGCAGAGTGTCTATGATCACCAATTCTTTTTCTTTTTAAATTATAGATATCCCCATGTTGACCTCCCTCTCAGCACCACCCACCCCCCAGAAACATAATGGTGACACTGGACATGCCTAGTCCCCCAGTGTTGCGATTAGGATGCAGCTGTTTTTTTAATATTCCCCACCCAACCCTCCCTCTCAATGCCCCCAAGAAACATAAGAGTGACACTGGGGGTTGCCCAGTCCCTCTGTGTCACAATCCAGAGCCGTGTTTTTATTTGTTTTAATATTCCCTCACCCGATACTCCCTCTCAGCACCCCCCAGAAACATAACAGTGACACTGGGGGGTGCCCAATCCCCCAATGTCATGATATGGAGCCTTGTATTTTTTTCTTTTCTTTTGAAACCCTGTAAAAAGTAAACCATCCATCAATGCCTTTTGCAGCCTTTCCTGCCCTCCCTGACTCTCCCACTCAGCACCCACCACCCTGTACCCTCCAAGCCCTTACTTACCCATTGGGAGTCCAATGCCATAATCCTCTCTGGACTGCAGACAGGTCTTCGCTCTTCAATGCCGGACTACAAACTGAAAAAAATCAGGTATGCAGTTCAATGTATTTCAATGGGGTTTTGAACTTGGTAGCATAACTTGGCCATTTTTCAATGTTTTCCCCCAAATGTTCAAGACACATTTTTTTTTTTTGGGACACCACCTCATGAACAATGCAAGTGACTTTAGATAAATCTGTCTTAAAAGGTGATTTCATGGTCATTGCATGAAATCACCTTTTGGGCAGGAGTTAACATTTCTCCACCATTGTTCATGAGGTGGGGTCACAGGATGGCCAGGTTGAAAATTTAGTGTAAAAATATATATAAAAAAAACAATGTTATGAGCCTACATTGAATTTTGCAAATGCAGGCTCATAACTTTAGTAATTTTCAATATTTTGTCCCCAAATTTACAACATAGCCATATCTTTAAAGTAACTCATGAATGTGACAGCTGTCATTTTTCAAATCCTGGCCAAAATGTTTTTTTTTTTTTACATCCTGAAAGGTGATTTCGCAGCCCCTGTGCAAAATCACTTTTTGGGCATGAGTTGAAAGTTTTTTCTGCCATTGTTCATGAGGTGGGGTCATAAGAAGGCTATGTTCTAAATTTGGTGTAAAAATATTTAAAAACAACAAAGGTATGAGCCAACGTTGAATTTTGCCAACGCAGTCTCCTAACTTTGATAATTTTCAATATGTTGACCCCAAATTTACAACATAGTCATGTTTTTACAGCACCTCACGAGTGTGACAGCTGTCATTTTTCAAATCCTGGCCCCAAATTTTTTCACATCCTGTAGGGTGATTTTGCGGTTCCTGCATGAAATCTCCTTTTGAGCAGGAGTTGAAAATTTTCTCTACCATTTTTTCATGAGGTGGGTTCATAAGAAGGCTATATTCTAAATTTGGTGTAACAATATTTAAAAACAAAAAAGTTATGAGGCTATGTTGACTTTTGCAAACGCAGACTCATAAGTTTGGCAATATTTAATATTTGTACCCCAAATTTTCAGCATAGCCATTTCTTTACAGCACCTCACGAATGTGACAGCTGTCATTTTTCAACTGCTGCCCAAAATGTGTTTTTGTGTCCTATAAATTGATTTTGCAGTCCTTGCATGAAATCACCTTTCGGGAAGTAGTTGAACATTTGCTCTACTCTTCATGAAGTAGGGTTATAACAAAGCTATGTTGAAAATCTGGTATACAAATATTACAAAACAATACATTTATGAACCTGTGTTACATTTTGCTAATGCAAGCTCGTAACTTTGGCAATTTTAAATATTTTAACCCTAAATTCTTCAGTTGCAGCCATTTCGGCTCTTGCCAGAGTTTGTTCTCTACTGTATGTAGATGTTTCCCAATCCACTTTTTAAAAGAGTGGATTTTTTTGCCAATTTAAAAACATGAACACGTACATACAGCAAAATATATAATAGATTATGTACTGCCATACCTCTACACTGCTATGAATTTCGCATAGTGCTATGATTTTCACGCTCAAATTTACCTTTGCTCTGCATAGGTTTACTGATGTTCTTAATAATGTTAGAGCTATTTCTGAACACACAAACTATTACATCATTAAAATAAGTTAATAGAAACATTTCTTATCACTGACTCTATGGGGCCCACTATTTGTAGACATGATATTCTTTAAAATAAGAAAGTGCTCCACATTCTGACCATCTGTTATGATTTTTGAAGGCCAGTGCTATGATTTTTAATGCTGAGAGGTTGAGAGGTATGCGTGTTGCATGTGAGCAGATCTCATGTTTTAGAATGCTTTGTTGAGTTTACTGATCCAAAAGTGTCCCCTCTTTTGATAATCTTACAAAACAAGCAGTTCCCACAAGTATGGCAGCCCCTTGGTGAATTTTTATTCCCAAATGGCTTTGGATCATATAGACTGTGTACGACTGAATCACAGATATTTTTTTCCTTTTCTATGAACCATTCTTTTATTTTTGGTGAATTTGTCTAATGCCCAATCTGCTGTTAACACATACCAGCTTTTATTAATCACTTTGTCAATGAGATATGACTGTGATGAACAAGTGCTTACATAGTGTGGGCACTGATTGTTATTCATGACGTGTATTTGCTTGATTGTTCAGCAAAGAGTCTCTTTTCCTGATTTCTGTAAATGTTTGGGCTTCCTGTACCACATGAGGGCTATATCCTCTTTCCTCAAAATGTTTTGATATAATTTTAGAATTGTTTTTATATTCATACTCTTTGCTGCAGTTCCTTTTGTATCTCAAAAATTTACTTTTAGGGACATTATTAACTATATGTCTTGGATATGCCCTACTGAACAAAAGTAAAAAATTCCTATCAGTTGGCATATGATACACATTGGTTCTGATTTCATTCTCCATCTTTGTTAATATCTGTAGTTCCATTCATATGAAAAATAGATTGTCTGTGCACCCCTTGTAGGGCTCTATATAGGGATCTATATACAGTATTCATAAAAAGGTCTGATGTCACTATTTTGAAAAAAATGTTTCTCCCAGACCCCAGATATGTGTTTGTGTAATACAGAGTGAAAGCTGCCCCCATGGTTGTATCCTTATTTTCTTATATTTGCTTATAGTGTTGACCCAAAAACCAAAAACTGTAATGATTCAAGATGACATCAGTTAATGCACAAAGCAGTTCAATGAAGGCAGTACTGTATTTTGTATTTCACACAGTCTTTCCCTAAGGGCTTTTATACCTCCCTCATGGGGTATATTCATATACAAGGAACTAACATCCATGGCGACAAACAACCAATCAGGTTCCACATTGATGTTAATAATTATAAGAAAGTCTTGTTCTCTTAAAGATAAAATGGCAATGAGGTAACCAAATCTTTTACATGGAAATTGATAAACTGTGTGATTGGTTCTGTCAGTGAGACAATGCTCGCAATTATGGGACATCCAGGTGGATTAAATAAGTCCTTGAGAATTTTCAAAAGACAGTAGATTGTAGCACTCACTGGAAAGGGAACAGCTAAAAATTCTTTTACCTCTTTGGAAATTAAGCCTTCCATAAATGCCTTAGACAAGATGTTATCAATTCCTTATTTTTTTTTTAATTAAGTATACTTTTTTTTCCATCAGGTATTTTTCCTCCTGGTGGGCTTCAGCTGCTGTCAGCCAACCTACCGGACTCCGGGGGCATTTGGAATCTTGTAATGCCTTGCATGTCCCAGTGGTCCCCTGGAGCCAGTAGGAGGCTTCTTCCTGCCGTGGCCCTCAACCTTTTTCCCTGGTTTTCTCCCAGTTACCTGGGGCCCCAGACAGAGATGCACATGTGTGTGGTGGTGCACATGCACCCTATGGCTCTGGTGATGGCCCCATCCTCCCACCCCATTGGTCTAGCACCCTGGCTCCCTTGGCTTGTGCTGCCCTGGCCTCAACTGTGAGGTAGGCAAGAGCCGAGGGGAGCTCAGAACCCATCCCTGGAGAGGAGAGCTGCCTGGCAGCAGCTCAATCCTGCACTGCACCTTCCTGCCCATGCCAACCTCCAATGTCCTGCGCTCATTCCTGAACACAGGTTGCCGGTGTGGCAAGAGGTAAGGCGTCCAGCACCTCAGCCTTCTGCTCCACCAGAGCAGCCCTCAAATTAAGTATACTTATTTAAAATTTCAGGAAACAGCTTACAAAATAACACAAGAAGAAATACAACATCAGAACAAGAAAAACACAAACAACACAGAACATATAACAAAACCCCCTACTCTTCCCTTCCCTCTCACCATCCACACCTAAGCAGGCCCATTGCGACTGTGTCCATGGGAGGCACCCCTCACGGCAGGCCGTAGTAGTTGGATCACCCACAAGTTTTTGATAAAACTCTGTGTTATTAAGTTGTGAGCAAGCTTCAGCCTCATACGAATCAGAGTCCATTATCACAATTGAACCGTCTTTATTGGCTGTTTTATAGTGATTGCTCTGTTCTCACTTAAAGATTTTAAAGCCACTCTTTCCTCATTACTTATATTTACATAGCGGCTCCCATTTTTTGTCTGTAGAATTCTTTTCATATCCACTTCACATAATTTCTCAAATGCAGCTATGCTCAATTGTAATGGAGGTTGGAAGGTAGATAATTATGTTTGCTTGTGCACATGTGCAAGAAACATTTCATCACAGCTTGTGAGAGAAGTGGGATTTTGGTGGTGCTGCACTGTAGGGGCCAATGGCCCCGGTGCCTTTTGAGGCTTGGCCTGCTTTCTCCAATGCAGTGGCACGCTGCTGCTGACACTAGTTCAGCCAGCATGCCACCACCTTAAAATGAATCCGCTGCTGCAATGAGAGGGCAACCCGTCATTGCAGGGTGGTACCTTGCTGTCCCCAACCCAGTTCATTTGGTGAAGGGGAGCCCATTCCCCATTGGCATACTGTAACCTCCTCCCCCATTTGTTGTGTGCCGAGGGGGTGCCCAATCCCCCTTGGCATCATGTGCCCCCCAACAGTCTTTCTTTGCCGACGGGGGGGCCCAATCCCTGTTGGCTTCAGTCCACTGCTTCCCAGTTCAATTTGCTGACAGATGAGCCCACTCCCTGTCAGCATAATGTCCCCCCCCCCAATTTGATGTGTGCTGGGGGGTGCCCAATCCCCTTCAACTCTCTCCCCTCTGTATGTGCCAATGGGGATGCCCAATCCCCCGTTGGCTACAGCCCCCCCAAAAAACACTCAGGTGGCATGCTGGGAGCCCACCCCAGTGTGCCAAATGTCCCTGTAAAAAAAACTGTCCCATAATGTTTTTTTAAACCTGTAAAACAAAAGCGGTTCCTTATTGAGTTTGGTGGCCCTCCCCAACTCACGCCCACCCCTGCGCACCCTGCCTCCCCACACCCCATCACACCATACTTACCTCAGAGCCCAGTGCAATGATCTTCGGTGGACCAAGAACATGTCTGCACTCTTCAAAGCTGACCGCAAACTGAAGAAATGCCGGTAAGCTGTATACTGGCATAAATAGGTTTTTTTCAACTTTGGTGCATATCTCAGGCATTTTTGGGAATTTCAGCACCAAATTTTCAACATGGGGTTATTGGGACCCCACTCATGAATTCATCCTCTGTCATGGTGTTATCCGGTCCCGAAAGGTGATTTTGTGGTCTCTGCATGGAATCACCTTTCAGGACCGAGTAATGAAATGACAGTGCTAGTGTTCATGAGGTGGGCTCTCAAAAAGCCTATGTTGCAAATATGGTGGAAAAAATCCCCAAAAAGTGACTGTTTTAAGAGCATGCTTTGCACAGTTTCCACGCTTGCTCGTAACGTCACGAATTTGTAATATTTTCACTCCAGATTTTCAACATCAGCATTTTTCCACACCTCTTCCTTATAAACAGTGCAGCTGTCATTTTTCACATCCTGACTGAAATGTGTTTTTGCACTTCTGGCGCAGAATAGCGCAGTCACTGTGGGAAATCAGTGTTTGGGACACATTAAGAAAATTACAGTGACAGCATTCATGAGCAGAGGTCCTCAAATGCCTATGTTGAAAATTTGGTGATGAAAGTCCATAAAATGACTGTGTTACGAGTATGCATTGCGCAGTTTCCACACATGCTCATAACTTCGCGAATTTGTATTATTTTCACTCCAGATTTTCAACATTGGCATTTTTTCACACCTTCTTATAAACAGTACAGCTGTCATTTTTCACATCCTGGCCAAAATGTGTTTTTGCACTTCCGGCACAAAATAGCGCGGTCGCTATGGGAATTCAGTGTTCGGGACACATTAAGGAAATCACAGTGACACTGTTCATCAGCAGAGGACATAAAATGCCTATGTTGAAAATTTGGTGACAAAAGTCCATAAAATGACTGTGTTACAAGCGTGTGTTGCACAGTTTCCACGTATGCTCGGAAGTGTGCAAATTTGTAATATTTTCACTCCAGATTTTCAACATTGGCATTTTGCCACACCTCCTTATGAACAATACAGCTGTCATTTTTCATATCCTGCCTGAAATATGTGTTTGCACATCTGCTGCACAATGGTGCAGTTGGTGTGGGAAATTAATGTTGCGGACAGATTAAGAAAATCATAGTGACAGTGTTCATGAGCAGAGGTCACAGAATGCTTATGTTGAAAATTTGGTGAAATAATTCCACTAAATGACTGCAATACAAGCATGTGTTGAGCAGTTTGCATGTACGCGCAGAACTTCAAGCATTTTTAATATTTTCACTACAGATGTTCAACATTGCCATCTCTTCACACCTCCCTATGGATGGTACAGCTGTCATTCTTCACATCCTGCCTGATATGTGTTTTGGCACATCTGGCGCAGAATGGCATGGTCGCTGTGGGAACTTGAAGTTCAGGACACAATAACAAAATCACACTGCCACTGTTCATGAGAAGAGGTCCCAAATTATTTCATGAGGTGGTGGTCACAAAAAAGCCATGTTGAAAATTTGTAGTACAAATACCAACACATGCCCAGGGTGTTAGGGTTTCCAACCATAACGTTACACCTTATACAGACTGACAGGCATCAGAGGTGTAACTTTAGATCACCGGCTGTAATGCTCATGCCATCTCACCCCAACCCCCACCCTGAAGCCAGTGACAGGCATCGAGGTGTGCCTTGGACTCTTCAACCCTAGACTTCACCCCATTCTCCTGTACTGCACCCATTTCAGTGTACGTCCTTATGAAATGGGATGACTGTGAAGCTGAACACCCCAAGGCACACCTCAACACTTGTTGGTGTCTACAGGATAGGGTGAGGTGAAATGCCATGAGCATTATGGGCAACGACCCACAGGCACACCCCAATGCCTGTCCATCTCTGCAGGGTGGAGATGGGATTGGCGTGAGTTCAATGCTTCACTGTCACTCCTATTCTGCATCTGTCTAACTCCTGCATGTCCAATTCTAATATTAGCAAGCAAACATTCAGCATTGACAAATGCTTGTTTTTTAATGGGGTTTACTACATAATTTTCTCCCTGTAGTTCCTTTGTGCTAATCTGTGATGTATTGCTTACCTCAGATATGACATCCTCATTTATATGGGAGGTTTTATCAAAGAACAACTTCATATTTAGATTTCTTATGAATCTATGTGGATCTACTATGCTTTCAAACTCATCTGCTTTAGCCATTGGTACAAAGATAAACCTTTACTTAACACCTGTTGTTCAATATCAGTTAATACAAGTGATAAAGTATTTACCACATTGTTCAGTTGTGTCCCCATTTGTTGGTATTATTGGCACCTCTGGTTCCAATTCTTCTTGCCTCTCCCCCGCTGATAACTGTTGTTCCACACTGTATCTGCTGTTTGTATTTCCTTCTGTTCCCTCTGCGTCCTACCCAATGTACCCTGCTCTGATGAGAGTCACCTTTGAGCTTCTGTGCAGCCATATTGGTGTAGTTGGTGAAGGTACTGGCTGGTGATTGTTCTCTTGTTCTGGTTGGAAAAAAGACAGTGATTAATTGTTACTGGTGTCACTCTCAGATCCACTCGTATATGTGTCCACTTGGACTGCAGGTCTCTTGAGAATGGGCTTTCGAGTACTCTCAGGTTGTTTGGGCATATTTTTGATTTGAGCAAACCTATTCTCATTGGCCCAGATATTCAAACTGCACTCAAAATGAGCGCAACAGCAGGAGCAAGCACAAACCAGTTGCGTAAATGCGCAACAGGTGCGATATTCAAACATGGAGCAGCACAAATCGCTCAAGCAACCAACATCTGAATATCGCACATACTGCGCCATAGCGCAACCAGGAAGGAGAAGCTGAGCCAAAATGTTGCGCTATGGAACAACCAGGGCAGCCCAGCTGAGCATTCCAGAGGTGCCATAGCGCAAGTTGAGCCCCCCCCAGAGCAATGGAACTGCACATCCAGGGAGGCAGGCTGGGGCCCACCGCCAGCCATGCCACACATGGGCACAGGAACACACTGCAGAACCCACACCACACCTGCACACCCCAAGCACAGCATCACTGGGGGTGTGACGGATGATCTACTGGCCCATGGGGACAAGCCAACACAGCATAGCGGAGCTAAGACACCCCAGCACAACCACTGGCATGCTGAGAGTGCCACACACAGGGGGTTGACAACCACAGTGCACAGCAGCCCCCCGTATGCACAGCACACCCTGCACTGTGACCCCAAGACACCATCTATGTGCATTGACTGGCACTGCAGGAAACCATGCATCCCCCCAGCACACGTCAACCCCGTGCAGCACAGAAGCCTACAAGTCAGACACACCCTGTGCACCCAGCAGTGGGTGGCAGCAGACGGCAAGACCAACAGAAAGTCACTGCCATGCTGGAGATACCTCCCCATGCACACACACACACACACACACACGCACACACACACCCAGGACCATACCACCCCAGATGGCATGTACACCCCTGCAACTGAGCACCCATAGCCAGCTGCAAATCAGAGACCAACACAGTATTCATATCAAAATAGAAATGTATATTTAAAAGATTCAATAACAAAACCAAGAGAAACTATTTACAAGGGGGGGGATGGGTAAAAGGTAGGGGTGTTCAAGGGGAAGGGAATAAAAACTTGGAGAGGGAAGGCAGGGTGTTAGGGATGGGAGAAGTGGGAAGGTTAATGTGGGCTATGGCCCAGCTGGCTGCTGGTCCTCCCCCTGCTGGTGCACCGTCCTGTGCCTCCGTCGCCGAGCTCCATGGCGCCGGATGGCTTGCAGTATCTCTTGGTTCTCCAGTCCAACTTGGGTGAGGCGCCGAAGATCACGTGCCATCCTCCTGAGAACCTCGAGGCCTAGGAAAATGGGAACACAGTCAATGGCTGTGACTGACCACAACCCTGAACACCACCCAACCTGCAAGCCATATAGCCCAGTGTCCCACACCTGTGATGGCATGCACCCACCCACAGTGAACATGCACATGGCCATCACAAACAGGCGGCACCAGCTATGCGCACCACTGCACACACACACTGCCCATGTCCATCACAGCACAAACAAGGCTGTCCAGTGACGTGGCAACGGCAGCGATGCCAGTTACACAGCTATGTGCCCAGTGCATGCCTGACCACCTAGTGACGCCTACACAGACGTGCTGTGATACTGACAGTGATGCATGTCACCTGTGTCGCATATATACATAGATACATAGACAGTGTCGCCAGATAAGGGCCTATGGCCAACCTAGTTCATCCATTTGAGCTTGTAAGCTCACTTTGTTTTCCTAGAAGTCTGTTGCCCTTACCCTGACCTCCAGAATTCCTTCATGTCTGTCCTGCATTCTGAAATCCTGTGATTGTTTCCAGCCCCACCACTTCCTCTGGCAGGGTGTTCCACTTGTCCACCACCCGCTCTGTGAAGAAATCCTTTCCATGTGTCCGCTGAATCATCGCCCCTCCAACTTTATCCCATGCCCTCTAGTCCTGGAACATCTTTTTCACTTCAAAATAGTGTGTCCTGCACCCTGATCCCCCTGTAAGATACCTGTATGTCTCTATCATATCCCTCTCTCCCCCTCTCCTCCAGGGAGTACATGTTCAGTTCCTTCAACCTGTCGTCCTAGGACCCATGATGCAAGCCATGCACCATCTTTGTTGCCCTCCTCTGAACCTTCCTGCCCACTCTACGTCCTACGTAGGTATGGCCTCCAGAACTGTACACTGTACTCCAGGTGGGGCTCACTAGTGTCTTGTATAGTGGAATTATGACCTCCCCTGTCCTGCATGGTTGTATTGTGCAGGGCTAGTGGACTCCCCAGCATGCAATAGCATCCATGAAGTCATGATACTCACATTGCTCAAGCAGCTGTGTCTGCTGCTGTTGCTCTTGCTGCTGTTGATGCTGGCTGCTGCTGCTGCATCCGGGCTGACTCCTGCTTCCACCGGGCCCTGGCACTGGCCCTCCTCACCCCGCCCTGCATCCCTCACATCCCGCCTGTGGGAGACATATGTTGAGACAAACATTAGTGTGACTCAAAGCAGAGTGCCCTGCCCCAGTGAGAGTGCCTGCCCACACAGCCATACCCATCCATCGCACAGCTGCACACACTGACACAGCCAACCGTGTCCGAGCCGCCACCTATGCCCAGCCACCAAAGCACACACACACCCCTACAGAGAATACAGGTGCATAGATGGTACACTCACCTGGCCTCGCACCACGCCTGCCTGGCACGTGCCCGCAGCCTTGCCAACATGTTCCCTCTCGTGAAGGTCACTGTACCGTGCCGCACTGCCTGACAGACCGGCACCATCCAGTGACCCCACCAGGTCAGTGGCCACTTGCTGCCACACCTCTGTTCTTGCCATGGTGAGGGGGCTTCACCATAGAGTGCCTCATACTGGGGCTGCTCTACTAGGCCACTGCTGGCCACCTCCAGTGGGCTCCAACTCACAGCCCTCCTCCCAGCCATGTTAGCCAGTTTACAGCAGGAAATATGGACCCTGCTGCACCATAACCCCACATGGAGATGTTGCACAATAGACCACCACAGGCTCCAATCGCGCTGTTCGAACAGCGCCGTCACTTCACATAGCGCTGTCACCAGACAGCGCAATAGGGATGTACACATGGCAGGCGAACAGCGGCAGGGGGCAAAGGGCATACACAAGGTCATGAGCACTGACGCAAGGCTACGCACAGCGCCATCTGACGTATAGGTAACCTGCGCGACCGACCAGCTGCGTACCAGTGCCACAGTGGACTATTGCGCAGTAATGCCACAGCGCCATATAGTGGCTAGTGCTGTAGCGCCACTGGCACAATGGTGGCCATGGCCTGAATTGCCTATCGCTACCAGCACGCCAGCAGAGCCACAGATGCATGCATCAGCTATCTGGGCATGCACGATGCAGTGTACCACAGGCACAGATCTGCGCTTACTGGCTCAGCCGACTGTTCCGGTATTGCACAAAGCGGATCATGGTTATTCAGCCGACATATGCAAATCATCTGATCAGCTATTCAAGGGCTAGGGCGCGATTTGCATGTCATTAAAGTTGCTCCACTCCTAATTTGCATGTGTTGCACTATAAATGTGCTACAGTGGGCTGTGCTGGCCAGATTCGGTTACTGCAGGTGAGAGGTGAGTTACATGCTGTGTGATGTTCAGGGCAATGCTCATGGGGAAATGCTGTAGACTGCACAGTGACAGGTGTCCACTTCCACCCATACAGATCACCATGACCGAGCAGAGCCAAGGTGAGGGTGAGGACGGTGGGCGTAGGAGGAGGCCGAACTTCACAGCGGCAGAGATCTGAGGCCCCTTCCAGGCCTACCTGGAAGATGAGCCATTATTGAGTGGACAGAGGGGCACCTTCAGTCCCATGCGGCTGCATGGGAGGTAGCTCAGGCCGTTAACCTGCATGGAAGCCACCAGCCTCTGCAGGAATGCAAGAAAAGATGGGGACTGACCGCAGGAGGCTGAAGGAGAAGGTGGCAGCCTTCAGGGCGTGCTCGTTGCTGGCACTGATGGGGCCCGCCAGTGGTGTTGCAGCTGACCCCACATGAGGAGACACTGGTCGCAGCCTATGCAGCCGAGCACTATTGCGAGCATACCAGGCGGAGGATTCCAGACAGGTGGAAGCCCATCACTGCACGGTATGACATGGTGGTGGTTTTTGGGGTGGCGGTTGTTCACATGCACCTCATGTACTCTCTTTCTGTTACAGATCCTGTTCTGCCTTCAGGAGATGGTGGTGTGGTCCAGACAGTGATGCGGACCTGCTGGACATGGAGGAGGGACCATCCACCTCCACCACCAGCCAGCAGGCACTGCAGCAGCATGCACGCTTGGGCCAACAACTCTGGTGTCAGTGATACGGGTGCGGGGTGCATAGCCTGTGTTCAGCAGTTCTGCATGCAAGCATGCCAGCATGCTGTGGCCATGGCAGTAGCACGTACCTGCACCATTGATGACAGAAGGCCTGCAATGGGCAGTAATAGGTGTGTCCCATGACAGACACACGGCAGGCCAGCACGTGCCCCTGGGCCTTTCTGGTTCAAACCTGTGTACCAGCATGCTGGCACAGTCCCAGGCTGTGCCTGTCAGCACCGGTGGGGCAGCACCAGTGGCTGTGCAGGTGTCTGGCACTGTTGCCAGCACGGTGGTGGAACAGGTGGACCTGGGGGCACAGCGGTTGGAGGGGCAGCAGCAGCAGTCGCACACCAGGTCTGGGGGATAGTGTCAAGCAGTGGCACATGTCCACCGCCTTTGATCCGCCCATACCTGGTCCTGGTGAACAGCGCCCACCCTCAAGGGGTGATGTGCATCAGGACCGTCCACACCCTGGGGGTCACGATGCCATTGGGGCACAGTACCCATTGGATGCACACACCCGCCTGCTGCAGGAATCAGTACAGCTGCAGGGGCGGGTTGCAAGGTCTGTGGAGGCACTGTCTGTGTCCATGGAGCGGCACAGCAGGGAGTGTGCTCGGGACCGAGCCGAGCTGGTCCGTATGCGGACGGATGTGACCGCCGCCATTGACAGGTTGACCCAGGCAGTGGTCTCTGTCGTGGACGCATTGGGCACACAGTCAGGTGCCCCTGTACCACACACCCCACACAATGCACTCTCCACTCCCCATTCCCGGCGTCGTGTGACACCAGGCCTGTCGACGCCGGGTTCTGCTGTGGGCATCCCGAGCACCCCTGGTGCAGGTTTGTTCGGTGTGCTGCAGACCCCTGTGTGGGCAAGGTCGCTTCGCACAGGGACCCTCGTGGTGCAACAGTGCCACCCCATGTGGCCCTGCTCAGCCTGCCCGTGCTGTTGGTCACGGTGGGGCCGCATATGCATCCGTGGTGGCGTGGACAGTGTAAGCATGACTGAGCTGTCTCCCAGTGCGGGCCCGTCTGGTGTTGCCCTATGTGCAGTGTTGCGGTGGGCAGTGCACTGCTGGGTGCTCTGCTCACCACGCCGACACACGACCACCTGCACACCCTCCCAACTGCTGTCCACAGGTGCGGTGCATGATGATGCCTGCATTGCACTGTACACCAAGGTGCAAGGTGCCCAGGTTCTGACACACGATTTGGACAGTACAGGTGGTGGGGTGGTCGGTGGTGCTGTGTTAGCAATGTCGGTTCTGCAGTGCTGTGCATCTGCCCATGTACGCCCTGTGCCTGTGTGTGTGTGTCCATATGAGTGCTCACCCTCCCTGATGGTGTGTTGGTATGCCTGGACCCTTCCACTCCCCTAACCTTCATGCACCCTGGTGTGTTTCCCTGTGTGCCTGTAGTTTGCGTATGGACAGTGTTGGTTGCACATGTCCCCTTGACTTACCTGTGTTGTATGTAGTGCTCCTCTGTGATGGTGTCCCGGTGCAGCTGGGCCTGCCGGATCAGTCGGGGGTCCCTCCGTCCTGGGGGGGGCTGCTCATCTCCATCATCACCGGCGCCACCGGCATCCCCATCGCTGTCCCCCTGTTCGACCTGTACAGCTATCCCATGGTCTTTGGCCATGTTGTGCAGGATGCAACAGGCCAGGAATATTCCACAGGCCTTTTGGGGGCTGTACTGTAGGGCACCGCCGGAGGTGTCTAGGCATCGGAATCGTGCCTTGAGCATCCCAAACACCAGCTCTATGATGTTACGTGTTGCGGCATGTGCCTCATTATAGCATAGCTGCGCTGGGGTCGTGGGGTGCCGCTACGGTGTGAGCAGCCAGGGACGGAGGGTATCCGTAGTCACCTGTGTGGAGATAGTGGAGAGCAGTGTCATGTTCAGGTCCATATTGGCCATCTCCCTGTGTGCCACTACCATGGCACCGGTGTCATTCCCACCCTTGCCCAGAGTTTGCATTCCATACATGTGTACTCACCCACTAGATGTCCTGTGGGGATGTCCCCACTCTCGAATCGATGGCACAGTGCAGACTGATACCATATGAAGGCATCATGTGCTCCACCAGGGTGTGTGGCACAGACATTGATTATGCGCCCAGTGGCATCACACACCACCTGGCAGTTGACACTGGAGAATCCCTTTCGGTTACGATAGGCATGGCCATCGGGGCCAGGTGGCGTGCAGATGGCCACATGGGTGCAGTCTATGGCCCCTAGCACGCCAGGCATACGTGCCACCCTGTGGAACTCCTGCACGTTTGCTGTACGCTCTGCTGCGGTGCTGGGGAAATGGATGTACTCCACAGCATGTGGCAGCAGTGCGCTGAGGAATTGGGTGAGGATGCGTGACATGGCCGACTGTGTGATGCCTGTGGTGTCCCCTGTCGGCCTCTGGAAGGTGCCCGTGGTGAGCAGGCACATGCAGGCTGTCACCTTGGTCTCCACCGACAGAGCATGACTCCGTCGTGAGGGTGCCTGCATCACATCACTGCACAGCTCACAGAGCAGTCTCAGTATTGCCCTGTCCAGGCGGTACCGGCCCACGATCTCTACATCTGTGTACAGCTCAAAGCTGATGCGGGCACGGTACCGCCTGTCGGGGGCATACCGCCGACGGGCCCCTCCACGGCCACGTCCCTCTGCAGCATGGATTCTCACCCCCCTCATTACAGCTTCCATGTGGAAGCTGGCACTGTCCATCTCCCTGGCTTCTGCCCCCGGCTGCTGTTGCTGTGTTACCCCCGCTGTCCTCACTGCTACTTCCACTGCACCGGGCACCCCCTGCTGGCCTCTACAAACTATGGGAAACACTTTCCTTGCCTGCCCTTTTCAGTCTGTCTGTCTGTCTCTGTCTGTCTCTCTCTCTCCCACTTGACAGCCTGGTAGCGTTCTTGCGCCGCTTCCTTGAGCCTTTTTATTTTGGCTCATTTCCGCTAGTGCGCAGTTTCCGGCTGTGCCGCTATTGCACATTGCGCAAGTCTTTGAATATCGCATTGCGCTCTTTATGGATGGATCCGCCCCCTTCGATTGCGCATGCCTTCATTTTCATTGCGCTATTGCTCAGCATGTTTTCGGGGGCGCAACTGCCTCCTTCTGAATATCGCAGAATGGCGCAGTTTTGGACTTGCGCATGAGCAACCCTGTTGCGCGTGGCGCAACCCTTTTGAATATCTGGGCCATAGTGTTCTTTGTCTTTCTTAAGTACTGTATTTTAGCTGTGGCTTTCTTGATACATATATCATAAGTTTTAAAAGTTTCCTGTAGTATGGCTCAAATATTAGGATGTTCTGCAGAGGTATTGAACACTGCAGCTTACTTTTCTTTTCAATCAGCATTTTTTTGTCTTTTTCTACTTCCAGTGAGTCTGCCAGGATTAATTTTATAAGTCCTGCTGAGGATGCAAGGATATTCTCTGTCCATCTGGATAGGAAATGATTCCTATCCTGAACAAAGGCTGGTTGTTTTGTCAGTCTCAGCCCACTCGGAACTTGGTTCAACTGTAAATATGCTTCGACAGTTACACTCTGCCAATGTAAGCATCTGGCTTTAAGTGCCACCTTTTCTAAGGCAATAAATGGTTCTCTGATGTCTGTGGGTGCATTATCGCTTGTGGTGTCATTAGTGGAGGTGTTTAGATACCTCTTATTCCCTTAATAGGGGATTATTGTCCCCTTGTTTGAAGAACAAGGAATCTATGAATGCTGCAGGATTTGACATGGGGTCCATGTTGTTGCTACCAGGTGCTGCATCTTGGCTAGTTGCCATCTCTCACTGTTGGACTGGCTTTGAGCACCACCATTTTCAAGGGGGTTTAATTCACATTGGTATATTGTATTGGGAATTTATGAATGCCTGTACCTGCTATGCTCACCTGATGGTCACGTGATCACAGGTGTGTATGTGAGTATATATGTATATCTATAGTGTGCCATTAGATGGCAGGTTAGCCTTGAAAAAGCATCAGGTTATGACATGAAACATTGGCTTTCCAGAGGTACATATATACATAGATACGTAAACAGTGTCGGCAGATAAGGGCGTATGGCCCACCCAGTCTGCCCATTTGAGCTTGTAAGTTCAGTTTATGCTTTCCAAGAAGTCTGTTGCCCCTTACCCCTGACCTCCAGAATTCCTTTATGTCTATCCCACGCATTCTTAAATCCTGTGATTGTTTCAGCCCCCACCACTTCCTCTGGCAGGGTGTTCCACTTGTCCACCACCTGTTCTGTGAAGAAATTCTTCCTCACGTTTCCTCTGAATCGTCCTCCCTCCAACTTCATCCCATGCCCTCTAGTCCTGGAATATCTTTTTCACTTAAAAATAGTGTATTCCTGCATCCTGTTCCTCCCTGTAAGATACTTGTATGTCTCTATCATATCCCCTCTTTCCCTCCTCTCCTCCAGGGAGTACATGTTCAGTTCCTTCAACCTGTCCTCATAGGACTTGTGATGCAATCCATACACCATCTTTGTTGCCCTCCTCTGAACATTCTCTACCATGTCTATGTCCTTACGTAGTTAAGATCTCCAGAACTGCACAGTGTACTCCAGGTGGGGCCTCACTAGTGTCTTGTATAGTGGAATTACGACCTCCCTTTTCCTGCTGGTGATGCCCCTGCCTATGCATCCCACCATCCTATTTGCTTTACCTGATGCCTTGTCACACTGTTTCCCTACCTTGAGGTCATCAGAGATGACAACCCCAAGATCCCTTTCCTGCTTGGTGCATGCTATATCCTCACCCCCCAACTGATATATTGTGCCAGGGTTTTTGTGCCCCATATGCATTATCTTGCACTTCCTTGCATTGAATTTCAACTGATAAACCCATGACCATTCTTCAAGTTTCTGCAGGTCCCTTCTCATTCTGTCTACACCCTCTGGTGTGTCTACTGTGTTACAGAGCTTTGTGTCATCAGCGAACAGTGAAATTCTGCCTTCTAGGTCCTGCGCAATGTCACTGATGAAGATATTGAATAGGACCAGTCCCAGGTACTGTTGTTTCTGCTTGCTTTTATCTTTTTTTGGACTCAATAAAGTGAATACCAATGTGTACACTCTGGAGGAAAGGAGAGGAGAGGGGAGCAAAAAAGGACATGATAGACCTACAAGTGCCTCACAGGGTGAACAGGGTGCAGGACAAGAGTCTCTTTTTTTTGAGGAAGAGCACTAGAACCAGAGGACATGCAAGGAAGCTGGAGAATGGGAAGTGTAAGAGGGATGTGAAGAAGTACTACTTCACTGAAAGAGTGATAGACACCTGGAAAATACAACCAGAGGAAGTGATGGAGGTGAAAACAATAGGGGGCTTCCAGCATGAATTGGATAGGCATAAGGGAATATTAGTCAATAGGTAGGAGGGATGGTCGCTGGAGACTAATCAAGGTCTGTGGAGACAGTCTAGGTAAGGACCATCTGGGCAGTCTGGGTTTGGCCAAGTGGTCCTTTTCTGCCAACAAGTTCTATGTTTCTTTGTAACTCTTACTTTAAGTGAGTGGCTCTTAAATTAACTATGGTCTGATGATTTATTCAGGAACTAGTGATAAAATGTTACAGAAACTTCTGGTTAACTGTCAGAGTATATTGTGATTTATGACTGGTCTCCCAATGAGAACCCATCATTGTGTACTGATAAGGGAAGCCAACTGTCTTTCCTTTTCAGACAGAATAAAAATTAAGTAGGGAGTCTTTGTGTTTAAGGGAATACAGGGTTTATGCCCTTCAGGTATTCAAGACATATTTCCTATCCTACACGGTTACTTAGGTACAAGGTCTCAGTCTAGGGGCTTATTCAGGGTCCCTTTCTTTAAGAAGACAATTGGACAGAGGTCAGTTCTATATAAGTCCATTGCTTTTTTTAATGGTATTACACCTGTAGTGACCAGTAGCAGGACAGTCAGGTTGTTTATAAGCTTGTTCAATGGCTGAATACTTTTTTTCAGATTGTAACTGTTTCCATTAATACATTATTGTTATATGGATGTCTGTATTATTGTTTATATGTATAATTTTCAATACAGTATGTCCTTTGTATTTTAGTTTTTATGGTTTACTTGTTGCTTGTGAAAATGGGCAATTTGCTCATCTTGCTAACAAGTATAAAAAATAAAAATGACATGAAATGAAATAAACTCTGTACTTACTACTTAGTCTGAGGGCAGAGTAAACAGAGAGCGAGAGGGGGAGATACTACTTGAGGGAAAGGTAAAGGCTTATTTACTTGCTTACTTTGGGGGCATTACCTGTCCCCAAACACCCCTCCCATGGTGTAAACAAAGAGAGAAGAAACTTATCTGTAGGCAGTTTGTGATGCTGCAAAGTCTGTCCGGAATGAAATCAATGAGCACACAGTGGATCTGCTGGAGCCAGACACGTCTGAAGGTGCAGAAGCTGGATGCCACTGAAGTTGTCAAGAGAAACCACTGGAGCCGATGGTGCTGCACACTGCTGGAGTTGCTGAAGCTGGCCGCAACCGGAGCATGGAAACTGGACACCTGCAGAAATGCCTCTCCAAGAAGGCAAAATCTGCTGGCAGGCTCCAGCCCCTGACTCTATGCCCTAAGAAACCTCTGACCCCCACACACTCTTGGATCTCCAACATGACCACTGGGCTTCACTTTTGGCCACTGTGATCAGATCCCAATGTCACGCAATTTCTTTTTGAGTCTACCAGTTGACTGTCAGGCTCCCCAGACCATCCCCTAGCTCCATCTCTTGAGCACACTTAGGTTACAACCTGTCTAACTACGATGGAGCTAACCACCAGCAGCCTCAACTGGTTAAAGGAATTTGTAATTGGGATGCTTAGGGCCATGGAGCTCTCTCCTGCCAATACTTTAGTGTCTCATGACCTCTTACCAGTACTCACCTCAAGGTCCTCCTCTGCCCTTCATCTCCTCAATTGTGCCTTTAAGTGCTGCCTCAACTGCTGTCTGTCCTTCTGAATCTTTGTCCATTCAAAATGCCCCTAACATCAAAAGGGTGCAGGTAACTCTCTGCTGGGCTCCTATCTGTAGGGCTGGTTGCCACTGTCAATCACTATGCCTTCATCTTTGGTTGGGGAAGGCTGACTGACATTGTTCTAGTGAGGTAGGAGTCAAGCTGACACTGGAGCTCTGCCAGCACATGTATTAAAGGCGAAGGGAAGCACAATCTTGCTGATCAAGGCATGTTTGGGAGGCAACAAATATATATAAAATGATACCATGGATGGTCCAACAGCCACAACACAGTTGTTCCCTCCCAGCAGGGATACCAGGGGGGAGGGAAATGGAACAAAACCAGCTGTGGACAGAACGTATGGGCAGGAGCAGGCAGTTGAGCCCCCAACACATGGGATAAGTGAATTAGGTATTTTAGTTTGGGGGGGTAGCCCACTCTACAATTTGCCTTAGCTGAAGTGTGTTTCTTGATAAAATGTTGTAAGACATTGTGTTACTACTGAAAATGACAGTCCAGGTGGAGGACACAGAGAGAAACAGCTTTTAGAGATTTTTCAAACTTATAAAACACTAGATTGTAGATACCATAGTGACAATGGAAGCAGTTGGTGTAGGAACAAAATAAGAGCACTTTGTAGCTATAGGATTTTTTTCTGCATTTTTGCTTGCTAATTCACATCTGAACTGAACAATTAATTTCCATGTCTAGTGTGGGAGATGGAAAAGGGTATACTGTTGTAACAGCAATGCTCTTATAGCGACACTGTTACAGCGACAGCAACCTGCTGACACCTGTAGTGTCGACCAGG
The DNA here is from genome assembly GCA_016271365.2 of Neoceratodus forsteri. Classification (NCBI taxonomy): domain Eukaryota; kingdom Metazoa; phylum Chordata; order Ceratodontiformes; family Ceratodontidae; genus Neoceratodus; species Neoceratodus forsteri. Next base: position 722,487,866 of record CM028137.1, on the reverse strand, counting down.
TTGCTGGAGCGATGCCAGAGTCATTGACTCCGGAGTTTGGTCACTCTCCCTCGACATCCACTCCCCCCCACCCCGGAGTTGGAATCCTTAAGTCCAGGGGGGGGCGGGGGCATGGGGGGGGCACAGCCCGCCCGCATGAACACCGATCGTGTGTCAGTGCATTTTCTGGTCAGGAACCAGAGTCGGCAGTGTCAGAGATGTCAGCAACCATGTGTCGCTGTAGGGGAGGTCGCCCACATTCCTGTTACTGCGGCAACATGGAACAATGGAAAAGAGAATCAATTTTTTGAAACAAAAACAGAGAGGCACTTAATACCTCTGTGCAGACTCAAAAAGCAAATTATGTAATCTGGAAGTTCCGACATTTTATTCAAAATGCAAAGGCAGCATAACAAAAAGCAACACACAGATCACCTATAGCATAACAAAAAGCAACACATGGATCCCCTATTGCATAACCAAAAGCAACACATGGATCCCCTATAGCCAAACAAAAAGCAACACACGGATCCCCTGTAGCATAACAAAAAGGAACACATGGATCCCCTATAACATAACAAAAAGGAACACATGGATCCCCTATAGCGTAACAGAAAGGAACACATGGATCCCCTAAGGATGCAACAAACTGATTTCCCTCAGACATGATACTTCGAGTCTCCTGACTTGAAATGTCATGTCTGTGGAATGTTGATGTGTGACATCCTTAGGGGATCATTGTTTTGTATATTTGTACACTGCCTTTAAACTTTGCATACAAAGGCCTTGGAACTTACAGATTTTCTACTGATGTGCTTTTCGGGTCCATTCAAGGTAGATGAGTGCCTCTCTCTACTTTTCTTACAATTGCATTTTGCCAAAACTAAGCCTCTCTGTTCCCCAGGGGCTGTTCAGTTGTTGGCAAAGAAACTTTGCCTTTGTTGGGTTCCACGTCAAATGAATGAAAGTAAACTAGCCACAGTAACAAACAGTGCAGTGCAAATGCCACAAGACAAAAAAATGTGCATGTCACAAACTACTAGGACTAAACAGCACACAATTCTCGCCAGTGCAAATTTACTATTTCAACACCATGCCACAATGGATCACCATTCCAGTGCACTTTGAGGAAAGTGCAGATTTAATATTCCAACACCACACCACCATGGATCCCCACTCCAGTGGAATTTGAGGTTGCACAGTTAAGGCACCTCGCCATGTTGTATACCACGTGATATTGACCTTGCTCCTGTTGTCCACGAGGACTTGTCGTGCTACTCTTTTGTTGCCAGTGAGAATTAAAACTCAGTTTATTAGGTGCTACTTTCTTGAGTATTGCTAATTCCAACTTTTGTAGTAATAGTACTTGTTTAATTTATTTTTTGTTCTGCGCCTGCTGGCAACTGGAAGGCACTGGTAGCTACAGTTTTCAACAAAAATGTGAGGTACAGCATAAGACTTTGTGCAGAATACCGCAGGCCTTACACTGCAGGCACTAAGTAGGGCAATCCATCAACATTAGAAACATAGAAACATAGAATTTGATGGCAGATAAGGACCGCTTGGCCCACCCAGTCTGCCCATTTCCCTACCTAATGGATAAGCTGCAGATCCTAGTTAACCAGCAGCCTACTTCTTCCTACCCCCACCTCCTAGAATTGCCGTATGACTGTCCCATGCATGCTTGAATTCCACCACTGTTTTTGACTCCACAACCTCCTCCGGAAGGCCGTTCCATGCATCCACAACCCTCTCTGTGAAAAAATACTTCCTTAAATTACCTCTGAGCCCCCTCTATCTTCAAATTGTGCCCCCTTGTTCTTGCACACCTCTTTTTCTGAAAGATGCTACCCTCTTGGACTTTGTTGATTCCCTTGAGGTACTTGAAAGTTTCTATCATGTCCCCCCTCTCCCTCCTTTCTTCGAGACTATACATATTAAGCTCCTTAAGTCTCTCTTCATATGTCTTCTGGTGCAGACCCTGCACCATTTTAGTTGTCCTCCTCTGGACAGCTTCCATCTTGTCTATATCTTTGTGGAGATTGGGTCTCCAGAACTGCACGCTGTGCTCCAGATGGGGTCTCACCAGCTGTCTGTACAGAGGGATAATAACTTCCTGTTTTCTACTGGTGATGCCTCTCCCTATGCATCCCAGTATCCCCCCCAGCCCTCCTTGCTGCCCTCTCACATTGTTTGCCCACCTTTAGGTCATCTGATATGACTACCCCCAGGTCCCTTTCCATTTTTGTTGTTGTTAGAATCTCACCCCAGATTGTGTACTTTGTTACACACATATAACATTGTGCGTTATATATGTGTACAAGGCACAACAAGAATGGTATGGTATGATATCTCTTTATTGTTCAATCATATAAATCATATGGCCTGCCTTTTTATGTTTGATTGTGCGCATGCACAAGAAACATTTTGTGGCGGCTTAGGAGAGAAGAGGGTTTTGGAGGTGCGGCACTGTGGTGGCCATTGCCATCGCTGCATTCTTAGGCTTGGCCCTTGTTACCCAATGCGGTGGCATGCTGCTGTTGACACTAGTTCAGCAAGCATGCCACCAAGTTGAAATGAATTAGCCACTGCAATGAGGGAGCGACCAGTCATTGCAGGGTGGTGCCTTGCCTGGTGTAACATTTCAATAAACATGGCAGCGGCTGTCACCGTCCACTGCTCACAGTCCCCATGAAAGCCAATGAAGGTGCCCAATCCCCCTGTCAGCATGCCCCTTCCCCAGTTCATTTGCAGATGAGGAAGCCCAATCCCAGTCGGCATAATGTCCCCCATGTAATAGTTCTGTATGCCAAGGGGGTGCCTAATCCCCCTCGACATCATGCACCCTCCCAACATAGACCCGCTTTCTGTGCCGACGGGGGGCCCAATCCCCACCAGCTTCAGTCGCCCTTCCCAAACAATACAGGTGGCACAGTGGAAGCCCACCCCAGTGTGCCAAAAACAAATCTGTAAAGGAAACGCCTTCCCACAATGTTTTTTTTTTTTTTAACCTGTGAAGGAAAAAAAACAGTCCCTCATTGTCTCCGGTGCCCCTCCCCCAACCTGCACCCACCCTCTGTGTACCCGACCTCCCCACACCCCCTCATCCCATACTTACCTCCAGAGCCTGGCGCAATGATCTTCGGTGGAGCGAGAACACGTCTGCACTCTTCAAAGTCAACCGCGAACTGAAGAAATGCTGGTAAGCTGTATAATGGCATAAATTGGGGAGGGGGGTCAACTTAGGTGGATATCTTGGCCATTTTTGTGAGTTTTGGCTCCAAATTGTCAACATGGGGATCTTGGGACCCCACCTCATGAACTCAGTCACTGTCATTTTGTTATTCTGTCCCGAAAGGTGATTTTGCGGTCACTGTGTGGAATCACCTTTTGGGATGGATTAATGAAATGACAGTGTCACTGTTCATGAGGTGGGCTCCCAAAAAAGCCTATGCTGAATTTGGTGAAAAAATTCCAACAAATGACTGTGTTACGAGCGTGCATTGCACAGTTTCTACGCACGCTCATAACTTTGACAATTTTTAATATTTTCACTCCAGATTTTCAGCATTGCCATTTTTTCACACCTCCTTATGAACAGTGCAGCTGTCTTTTTTCACATCCTGTCCAAAATATGTGTTTGCACATGTGGTGCACAATGGCGCGGTCGCTGTGGGAAATCAATGTTCAGGACAGATTAAGAAAACCACAGTGACACTGTTCATAAGCAGAGGTCCCAAAATGCCTATGTTGAAAATTTGGTGACAAAAGTCCACAAAATGACTATGTTATAAGCGTGCATTGTGCAGTTTCCATGCACACTCGTAACTCCGAGAATTTGTAATATTTTCATTCCAGATCTGCAACATTGCCATTTTTGTACACCTCTGTATGAACAGTACAGCTGTCATTTTTCACATCCTGCCCAAACTGTGGTTTTGCACATCTGGTGCAGAATGGTGCAGTCGTTGTGGGAAATCAATGTTTGGGACAGATTAACAAAATCACAGTGCCACTGTTCAGGAGCAGAGGCCCCAAATGCTTTCATGAGGTGGGGGTCACAAAAAGGCCATGTTGAAAATTTGTAGTGCAAATACCAACAAATGCCCGGGGCGTTAGGGTTTCTAACCATAATGTCCCACCCTGTACAGACTGACAGGGGTCAGGGGTGTGCCTTTGGATTGCTGGCTGTAATGCTCATGCCATTCCACCCCCACCCTGCAGCCATTGACAGGCATTGAGGTGTGCCTTGGACTCTTCGTCCCCAGAGTTCACCCCATTCTCCTATACTGCACCCATTTCAGCATATGTTCTTATGGAATCGGGTGACTGTAAAGCTGAACACCCTAAGGCACACCTCAACACTTGTCAGTGTCTGCAGGACAGGGTGAGGTGAAATGGAGTGAGCGTTATGGGTGATGATCCAATGGCATACCCCAATGTCTGTCCATCTCTGCAGGGTGGAGGTGGGGTTGGCGTGAAGTTCAATACTTCACTGCCATTCCTATTCTGCATCTGTCTAACTCCTGCACTTCCAATGCTAATACCAGCAAGCAAACATTCGGCATTGACAAATGCTTGTTATGTACTGTATTGCTGTCGCACTCCTATGAAATGTCTTGACTGTATCAATATGTGGCCTGCTCTTTCATGTACTGTATTGGCCATATGCTTCTTACTTTTTGTAACTAATTTCTGGTCGCCCCTGAAAAAGGGACCCTTGGGGCCCAGTGGGCCTACTCGGTCACCAAAATTGAATAAATAAATATAAAAGATATCATTGCAATTTCAAAACACAGTTAAAAATAAACATCAGAGAACACATATTCATATCAGGTACAGACCTCAGACTGCAGTACTTATAAATCATAGATTAAAATACATAAAATAACTTCTTAATTTAATTCAATTTACAGTTCCCATATTTCAAGATCAACCTCTTCCTGTTTTTTTTGTATCTTTACTAAGTAGTGGGCAGCTCTTGTAATTATAAAGTCATCCTCGACAGTGAACAATATTCTTAACATCATGTTTTCATTGTGTCTTGTACTGTGCCTAATATTGGTTTAATCCAAAGATTCCTTGCTTTGTTATACCATGGGAAGTGAAACATTATGTACATCAAATCTTCTTTAGCATTATTATTACAGTAACATAGAGAATAATGAACAGTTACCTATCTGTAACAAGCTGGTTAGTTCGTCAAGAGGTTGCCATGGCGACCACATTAACCTCGAGAGTGCATCTCGAGAGGTTAGGTCACCATTGGTTACCTCAGGATGAACTAACACGGCTTGTTACCCTTAGGTAACTATCCATTGTTTTTTATAGTGTAGGATGCCCCCACAACCAGTAAAAAAAAACATTTTTAAATGGTCCTATGGCTTTTGTCTCTCCCTCGGCGCCACTTTACTTTGCTCTCCTTTTCGCCACTGCCGCTTCCTGGACATGTAACGCGCATGTGCTAGTGCGTTCGATGTTGTTATGCTGTAGTAGCTATGTAGCTAGTGCAGCATAACAGCTATGATGACGTAGCTACTACAGCATAACAATGTTTTGAAAAGTGCTGATTTTTTATCGGTAAGAACATTCCATCATACACTATAAAGCTCATTATGAAGTTTAGATGATTTATCACATCTAACAGCCCTAACCTTGGACTCAGACATCCCTAATTTATATTTTGCGTATATTTTTCTGGTGTGGGAATCTTCCAGTATATATCCAGATAATATTTATACGTATGTCTGCTGTCATTAGAGCTATACCATATGGCATACTTGGAATGTAAAATGACCTGGATATCTCTGGCTTTAAAGACATCGGCAATTTAAAAAAAATATATAGGCTTTATATTTATAGGCTAAGGTGACATTATTACAGACATATCTTGGGAGAATCTCCAGGCCATGAATAGAGAATAATTTTAATACATGCATCAGCCAAGCTGAGGGTTTACAACCCAAGGTATTCCAACAAACGTTCTCATTTAAGCATTTTTTCACCAATCTATCTTCTAGGAATCTATTTAATCTGATCCAAAAGTTAATAATTTTACTGTCCGCTAAAGCTTGTAGAATATTTAATCCTAGTTCAGCCCTTCTGAAGCAACTAGGAGTCGATTTGTCAAATCCAAGAGATGCACACAACAGGAATGGGATCTGTAATTATAATCACACACCTCCGGGGCATTCTTAGGCATGAGGTGTAGCCATGTATCAATAAATACACCTGAGAAGTGCAATTATTTTACTGTAATTAGGCAAACTGGAGTGTCTTATTGCACTTTGAGAAAGATTCCGCTCCTCAAATGTACATAACATTTTTTTTCTACATTACTGTATTCCTTAGAATGGGTCTCCTTTGGTAAAATGGTGCATGCATGAGTTAAACAAGATTAACCTTCTCTAATGGTGGTGCTAATGACTATAAATAGACAGTTATCACTTTCTAATTATTGGTGAAAGCATTTATCAACCGGATCACCAGTCTGATCAAACGCCGTAATAACTGGATTTTGGGTTATTATGGCTCAAAAAGCCATAATAACCCAAAATCTGGTTATTACGGCATTTGCCAAAGTGGCACTGCCTTCAAAGCTGGTTGCGTGACATTGCCACTGAGAGACATCTTGAGTGGGTACTCACGGTTGTCTCCCCCTTAGGCACTTGAGATACTCGGAGCTTGGCTCCGTCTCACAACTGTCCTCCGCTGTTAAAAACAAAGGTTTTTCTCTCTGCAAAATAAAAAAAAGAAACCTTTTCCTCCCCACAAATCTCCACGGCACTGGAAAGACCCTGTCTCCAAGGCATCACTTCCAGATTGGATCTTCCGCCCTGATGATACAAAGAACTGTTAAATACTTCCTCACAAGTTTAAAATAGGACTCTTACGCAGTTTTATACCATTAGCATTCCTAATAAATGTTTCAAATCGTGATCCAGAGAAATGCTACATTGGCTGGACTTTCATGAAGGAATCCGGTATTTATGTAACAAAGTTGAAAACCGATATTTATGTTACAGAGTTCTGAGTTCAAACTGTTGCATTTAACTGCTTTCTTAACTTGTTCTCACTGCATTATTAATTTGTCTTAACCGATACTGCATAGTTTTTTTTAAGTAAAATGCATTGCAAAATAAAATATTCTGCAAAAAAAATTTTTTCCCCATGTTCACTAAATATCTACCGTGACTCCCTGCACCAGCAAGTATAAAAAATAAAGTATAAGGAAGTGTGTGTATATGGATTTTGTTACACCCCCTTGGTGTGTGATGACCACATAAACCTCTTGAGCTTTGCTCTCGAGGTTTATGGGTCATCACACGCCTTGGGAGTGTAAAAATTCATAACACAGACTTCCCTATCCATTATTCTCTATGTATTTGGCCTGATGTTGGTTAACAGTGGAGTTTGTTATGCAGCCTGATAAACAACGGTCTCAGAGCTGAGAACATTGTGAATACAGAAGTTTATTAACAGAATAAAATCAAGCATTTATATTCATTAACTGATGGAAATCAGGCATTTTTATTCATTAACAGATGGAAATCAGGCATTTTTATCCAAGACAAGAACCTAAAAAAAAACAGTGGACAGCTGCTGGTTCAATAACAAGCATATTGGGGCAGGGGGAAGGGACTGCTAGACCACCAGGGTAAAGTACGAGTAACACTTTCAGAAATGGGCATATTTAGGGGTGGAGTGGGGGCCACTACACTACCAGGGTAAACTAAGTTTAACATTTTCTTAAATGGGCATATTGGCACTTGGTGGTGGTGGTGGGGGGGCCACAAGCCACGAGGGCCATGCCGGACTGGCGCACAGCCACCCCACAGCTTGTGGTAAGCCCTCCTGATGTGCCGTTTGTTTGGAGCACAGCCAGGGTTTCTGTAAGCCTAGGGACTTTGACGCCATGACCCTGCCAGTTAGAGAATCAGGCCCAGGGTCCCTGGTACAACGGGCCTGCCGAATGTTGATTGCGTTGGTCCATTGAGCTCGCTCACTGCGCCTGTGTCACTCGCTTGTTCTGTTTCTCCCAGTGCTGCAGGCTGCTCTTTTGTACTGGGTTCCTGCCTGCATTGGCATGTTTTTCTGCCCACAAAGAAATCTGCAGCTGTCCTGACAGAGCTTCGTTGAGGTGGGTCACTCCCCCCTCTCACTTGCTTGTTCTGTTTCTGCAGGCGCTGCAGGCTGGCCTTTTGTACTGGGCTCCTGCCTGCGATGCCACCTTTTTCTGCCCACAAAGAAATCCGCAGCAGTCACGATAGCGCTCCGTTGAGCTCGCTCACTCCCCCTCTCTCACTCGTTCATTGTGTTTCTCCTGGCGCTGCAAGCTGCCCTTTTGTACTGGGCTTCTGCCTGCGTTGGCACCTTTTTCTGCCCACAAAGAAATCCGCAGCTGTCCTGACAGAGCTCCATTGAGGTCATTCACTCTGCCTGTCTCACTCACTCATTCTGTTTCTCCTGGCGCTACAGGCTGCTGTTTTGTAGTGGGCTTCTGCCTCTTGGCGCCTTTTCCTGCCCACAAAGAAATCTGAAGCAGTCCCGACAGAGCTCCGTTGAGCTTGCTCACTCCCCCACCCCACTCGCTCATTCCATTTCTGTCAATGCTGCAGGTTTCCCTTTTGTACTGGGCTCCTGCCTGCGTTGACGCCTTTTTCTGGCCACAAAGAAATCTGCAGCAGTCACGATAGAGCTCCATTGAGCTCGCTCACTCACTCCCCCCTCACTCATTCATTCTGTTTCTCCTGCCGCTGCAGGCTGCCCTTTTCTACTGGGCCCCTGCATGCATTGCTGCCTTTCTGGCCACAAAAGAAATCCGCAGCAGTCCCAACAGAGCTCGTTGGAGCTCACTCACTCCCCACCCTCGCTCATTCTGTGTCTCCCGCTGCTGCAGGCTGCCGTTTTGTACTGGGTTCCTGCCTGCGTTGGTGGCTTTTTCTGCCCACAAAGACATCTGCAGCAGTCCCGACACAGCTCTGTTGAGGTCGCTCACTCCCCCTCTCTCACTCGCTCATTCCGTGTCTGCCGGTGCTGCAGGCTGGCCTTTTGTACTGGGCTCCTGCCTGCATTGCCGCCTTTTTCTGCCCACAGAGAAATCTTCAGCAGTCACGATAGACTTCTGTTGAGCTCTCTCACTCCCCCTCTCTCACTCACTCATTGTGTTTCTCATGGCACTGCAGGCTGCCCTTTTGTACTGGGCTCCTGCCTGCATTGGCACCTTTTCCTGCCCACAAAGAAATCTGCAGCTATCCCGACAGAGCTCCGTTGAGGTCGCTCACTCCCCCTGTCTCACTCTCTCATTCTGTTTCTCCTGGCGCTGCAGGCTGCCCTTTTGTACTGGGCTCCTGCCTCTGTTGGCATCTTTTTCTGCCCACAAAGAAATCTGCAGCAGTCCCGACAGAGCTTCATTGGCCTCACTCACTCCCCCATCTCACTCTCTCATTCTGTTTCTCCTGGCGCTGCAGGCTGCCCTTTTGTACTGGGCTCCTGCCTCTGTTGGCATCTTTTTCTGCCCACAAAGAAATCTGCAGCAGTCACGCTAGAGCTCCGTTGAGCTCGCTCACTCCCCCACACTCAGTCACTTGTTCTGTTTCTCCCACCGCTGCAGGCTGCTCTTTCATACTGGGCCCCTGCATGCATTGCTGCCTTTTCGTGGCCACAAAGAAATCTGCAGCAGTCCCAACGGAGCTCCGTTGAGCTCACTCATTCCCCCTCCCTCACTCGCTCGTTCTGTGTCTCCCCTGGTGCTACAGGCTGCCCTTTTGTACTGGTCTCCTGCCTGCGTTGGTGCCTTTTCCTGCCCATGAAGAAATTTCAGCAGTCCCGACAGAGTTCAGTTGAGCTCGGTCACTCCTCCCCTCTCTCAGTCGCTCGATCCTAATCTGTCCCAAACACTGATTTCCGACAGCGACGGCGGTATTCTGCGCCGGAAGTGTGGAAACACATTTTGGCCAGGATGTGAAAAATGACAGCTGTACTGTTCATAAGGAGGTGTGAACAAATGCCAGTGTTGAAAATCTGGTGTGAAAATATTACTAATTTACGAACTTACAAGGGTGCATGGAAACTGCACAACACACGCTCGTAACACAGTCATTTTATGGAGTTTCATCACAAAAGTTTCAACATAGGTATTTTAGGACCTCTGCTCATGAACAGTGTCAGTGTGATTTTCTTAATGTGTCCTGAACACTGATTTCCCCACAGCGACCGCGCTATTGTGCGCCAGAAGAGCGAAAACACATTTTGGCCAGGATGTGAAAAATGACAGCTGCACTGTTCATAAGGAGGTGTGTAAAAATGGCAATGTTGAAAATCTGTAGTGAAAATATTGCAAAGTTGTGAAGGTACGAGCGTGCGTGGAAACTGCGCGCAATGCACATTAGTAACATATTCATTTTATGGACTTTCGTCACCAAATTTCCAAAATAGGCATTTTGGGACCTCTGCTAATGAACAGTGTCACTGTCATTTTCATAATGTGTCCCGAACATGGATTTCCCACAGTGACTGCGCTATTCTATGCCGGAACTGCGAAAACACATTTCGGCCAGGATGTAAAAAATGACAGCTGTACTGTTCATAAGGAGGCATAGTGAAAATATTATTAATTCTCGGATTACTGAAAGGCATGGAAACTGCGCGCAACGACGCCGTAACACAGTCATTTTATGGAGTATCATCACCAAATTTTCACCATAGGCATTTTAGGACCTCTGCTCATGAACAATGTCACTGTCATTTTCTTAATCTGTCCTGAACACTGATTTTCCACAGCGACTGCACTATTCTGCGCCGGAAGTGCAAAAGCACATTTTGGCCAGGATGTGGAAAATGATCCTATACTGTTCACAAAGAGGTCTGAAAAAATGCCAATGTTGTAAATCTGGCATGAAAATATTGCAAATTAGCAAAGTTACGAGCGTGTGTCGCAACTGCACGACGCACGCTCGTAAATCAGTCATTTTGGATTTTTCCCACAGAATTTGCAACATAGGCTTTTGAGAGCCCACCTCATGAACACTGGCACTGTCATTTCATTAATCAGTCCCAAAGCGATTCTGCGCAGTGACCGTAAAATCACTTTCCGGGGCCGAATAACGCCATGACAGTGCCAGAATTCATGAGGAGGGGTCCCAAAAACCCCATGTTGAAAATGTGGTGCCAAAATTCCAAAAAATGCTTGAGATATGCATCAAAGTTGAAAAAACCCTATATATTCCATTATACAGCTTACCGGCATTTCCTCAGTTCACGGTCGGCTTTGAGGAGTGCAGACGTGTTCCCGGTCCACTGAGAATCATCGTGCTGGACTCCGGAGATAAGTATGAGGTGAGGGGGTGTGGGGGAGGGTGTGCAGTGGGTGGGTGGGTGTGAGTTGTAGGGGGGCAGGGGAGACCGCCGAGACTGTTCCTTTTTCACAGGAAAAAAAAAACATCACAGGACCGTTTTGTTTTAGGGGCATGTGGCACACTGGGGTGAGCTCCCAATGTGCCAGCGGAGTCTTTTGAGGCGCAGCTGTGTGTGAGGATTGGGCATCTCCTCGGCACACAACAAAGGGGGGGGTTACATTATACCAGCGGTTGGGCACCCGGTCGGCACACAACAAAAGCGGGGGGGTTACATAATGCCAACAGGGAGTGGGCTCCCCTGTCGGCAACATCAACCTTGGGACACTGAAGCCAATGGGGATCGGGACCCTGTTGGCAAAGAAAGACAGTGGGGAGGGCACATGTTGCTGAGGGAGATTGGGCACCCCCTCGGCGGGGGGGGCTTAATATTGTTTGTGAACATGGTGGCAAGCTGCAGCCATGTTCACAAACAGTATCACTGTAACAAGGTTCTGCCCAGCATGATGGGTCGCTTCCTCATTGCAGTGAATGGCTTACCCTGCAATGACGAGGCAGCCCCTGATTGCAGCGGCTGAAACCTTACAAGGTTGTGTCACGCTGGCTGAACTAGTGTGTGAATGGCATTGGGGAAAGTGGGCCAAGCCTTTAAAGGCTGTGGGGGCATTGTCCACAACAGTACCGTGCCTCCACAACCTGCTTCTGGAAAGCTGCCGCAATATGTTTCTTGCTCATGTGCGCAATCAACATAAAAATGAAGTTATGAAAAAATGTTGACACTTTTCAACATTTACTCATACATTTGCTATGTTGGCAGATTTTGACTCCAAGGGGCCGATTCCAAGTCAGCGTATGCCGGCGTAATCCAAGATACACCAAACCCCTTGGAGTATCTGGTGGTATACGCCAAGCGATATGCCAGCCCCAATTCCAGGAGGCGACATGCACCCTGTCAGCTGTGGGCTATGCCAACCATGGGTTACACCACCCACTACACTGCAGCCCACAACGACATGGTGCAAGTGTGAGTTACGGCAGCAACAGTGCCCTATTCCAAGAGGGCGGCTGCTATAACCCACTGTGGTGATTTCAGGAGCCACACTGGCAGAGCAAAGCTAGAGCAGCTCAGAGCTCCTCTAACGGGCATCCGATGGTGCCATCCATCGGATGCCCACTTCACAGCATGGTAGCGATGGCACCAATGCACCTCTTGTGCCCCCACAACCACATCCATGCCCCCACCCCCGAATGTTGGGGACCCCAAGGGGTCCATGCTGCAGTGCGCCCCTCTGGAGACCTGTTCCACCTGTTCTGCCCCCCATACCCTCTGCTGTGTGCTGTGGTGTTCCGGGGCAGGGTGGGCTCCAGGGGGGCCGCAAGTAGTGGGCCGTGACTTGTGCCATGCGGGGCTTTACACCATGCCCATGGTGTTAGCCTCCACATGGTGCATCCCACATGTCACAAGTGCCAGGGCCCTGCCACTCTTGGAATGTGGTGCAGGGACTGGTGCAGCGACGAATGTCACAACTCGCATACGATGGCAAGTTGCGACATTCGACTTGGAATCGGGTCCCAAATTCTCAACATAGCCCTTTTGTGACTCCAACTCATGAAAATCACAGGTGTCATTTTTCAAATCCCCCCCCCCAAAAAAAAATGTTTTTTCATGTTTGTATTGCAAAATTACATTTTGGCCATGATTCCATAAAATACATCTGTCATGCTCATAAAAAGACTATGTCAAACTCTCCCAAAACAACAAAGTTATAAAGAAATATCGAAATTCTTAAATGTTTACTTAAGCAATATACCACAAGAGGGTGTGGGTGATGCCAGGATTTACCCAAGCCTGGTGTGGTTCAGTCACGAGGCTGAAGGCTGAGTGAGCAAATCACACCAGAAGTGGATAAATCCTGGCATCACCCACACCCTTGAGTGGCATATTGTGATTATACAATGTCCCCTGTATGTTTTGTGTGAAACAGATAAAGGAAAAATCACTTTTTCTTTAGATTTTTTATTCTTTTTATTAAATGTATTGCTGCACCTAAAAAAAATTGTCCTGAGTTGCTAGGGATGCACATGTGCAGTGTTGTTATGACAATCCAAGCCCGATGCTTTCTCTGGGTCCGGGAAAGCCTGTACAAGATGGAGGCAGTTTACTGTGCCTGTGCTCCATTTTTGTTTCAGGAGTGTGGACAGTCTTCAGCAGCTGGTCTACGGCTGATTTGATTTTCAACTACAGACTACTGCTTCCATAGCTGATGTGCAGCATGCACAGGACCCTATGTTGCCGCGGCGGTTTGTTTCAGTCATTCCCTGGCCCTTTTCAGCTTCTGGGCCAGGGGAGAAAAGGTTTTTTTTTCCTTTCATTTTCCCCTGTCCTTTGTTTCGATCCTTGGAGTGCTGGAGGGGGTGAGGTCACAAGGTGCCAAGCTTCAATTTCAGTTGTGGAGCCAACATCTTCACCTTCTGGCCCCTCTTTCCGGCAGTCCTGGGACCGTTGGGTGAAGATGTCGGGAGACAGCTGCCCTGAAATCAGTTTAGGTAAGCCCCGAAAGACCAGTGTCATGCAGGAAAGGTTGTTTAAAAAAAAAGGGTTCTGTGGAAGAAGTTGTCACAGATGAAAGATTGTTTGAAAAAAAAAAAATTTGGTTTCAATATTATGTTTGGGAACTGGTCTACAGTTTTTTGGGTCAGCCATTTAGCAGGGATTGCTGTCTTTGCCAGTCCTGGGTTTGTGATGCTCTGAGTGATTTCAGGAGGAGTTACTGATGCAGCTAACTGGCGACTGGCACCTCTTTCCATTGGGTGATGCTAGGATTTACATCGGCTAGAAGGTGCCAGCCAGCCAATCAGAATCCTTTATTTTTCTAACCATTGTATAATCATAATGTTGCTATTTTTTGGATTTTGACCTCAGATTTTCAATGTAACCTTTTATTTTTACACCACTTCATGAACATAATGGGGGTCATTTTTCAAATCTTGCCCCAAACACTTTTTCAAGCTCATGCTTTAAAATGACATTTTGGCCAACACTTCATAAATAACACCTGTGATGTTCATATGGTGGGATCATAGAAAGACTATGTTGAAAAGCTGGGATCAAAATCTCAAAAAACAAAGTTATGAACAAACGTTGATACTGTTCAATGTTTACTCATAACATTGCAATTCTTCTTACATTTAGAACCCAAATTTTTAACATACTCATTTTTTACCATATCTCATGAACATGGCAAGTGCCATTTTTATGTCCCCGCTTCAAAACCTGTTTTAGCAGTCATTCGGCAAAATCACATTTTGAGTGGCATTTAGTAAATGACACCTATCATGGCCATATGCTGGGGTAATATTAATACTATCTTGAAAGTTCAGGGCCACAATCTAAGAAAACATGTGTTATGTGTGAACCTCTTCATTTTTCTGTCATGATAATTTTACTATCATAACTCATGTCATTAATTTGTTAATTTTAACAGATGCACTATGTCCAACAACTCCAAAGCAAATGCAAGCAAGTGACCATTATACACTGGTCAGTACTTATTATAAAATGTACACTTACACATCAACAAAGCTATAAAATATTTTTAATGTTTTTTTTTTCTTATTCTTCATTAATTCAAAAATTGAGTCATTTAATTTCATAGCTGCAGTAATACACTCCATAACTCATAACTAAGGTTCATAACTATGGAGAGTGAGGAGCATAGGAGGCATGTGTCCATTACAGCTCCTATCCATTACCCATAATAAGTTAGTTGTACCCCAGAGACTGTTTGTCTAATTTGAATTTGAATTCGGTTTTTGACTTGCTAGTTACTACTTATGTTGGAAAGTTATTCCATATGTTTCTTAGAGGGTGTGGTTTATTATACAATGGCAAGAAAGAATCTTGGACTGTGATTGGTCAGTCTGGGGCTGGACCCGTGGTGTTATCCCAGTATAACACCACAGGGTCTAGTCTCAGTACTGTGAACCTATTGATTGCTTGTTGTTCCATTGATTGTTTTTGGTGCATTGGTGCATATTGTTCTCATCTTCTCTTAAGAAACAAAAATATTTTCCCACACTAACAAAAACATCCTTTAAAATTATTTTCTTTATTCTGTATAACAAAAAGCCATTGCATAATAGGAATAATGCACTCCAGGGTGTGTGTCATGCAGGGATAATGCCACACTTTGGTCATTGGACGCACTTAACCTGTGGTCTCGTGCCCAACCCCCTAGGCGTGGCATTATCCCAGCATGACACACACCCTGTTGTGCATTATTCCTTTATCATGGGATACGAAACTATCACTTCTTGTATGGTTTAAATTAGTGGGTTGTGCCTTGTACCTCATAACGCACACAAGGCATGATGATATCCAATGATATACCACACCTTGTCATGTATTAGTGATTATTTAACCTGGGGGTGAGTATGTTAGAGATACATAACAAACCTGGGGTAGGGGGTTGGGTAGGGAATAGAGAGTACCAGAAACAGCATCAATTACAGAGGTAAGTTTGAAGTGCATAAATCTCAGTTAATTATAAATTACAATAAATACGATATGTCTCTCTGCAAAAAACGAGCTTTTGTTTATCTTTTTAGAAGCTTTTTTTAGGGCAGTACCATACAACAAGACTTTAGTCACCAAGGCCCAGATATTCAAAAGAGTTGAGCCATGCGCAATAGGGTTGCGCCATCGCAAGTCCGAAAATGCGCCATTCTGTGATATTCAGCAGGAGGCAGTTGCGCCCCCCCAAATCACGCTGAGCAACAGCGCAATGATAATGAAGGCATGCGCAACTGAAGGGGGAGGAACCATGCATAAATGGCGCAGTGCGATATTCAACAACTTGCGCCATGTGCAATAGGGGAGCAAGCGGAAGTTGCACCATAGCGGAAATGAAGTCAAAATAAACGGGAGCAAGGGAGAGGCGCAAGAACGCTACAGGGAAGCCACATATGAGAGCAAAACACAACAGGACACACTGGGCAGCAGGGACACACTGGGCAGCAGGGACACACAGGGCCAGGCAGAAAAGGGCACCTGGAAGCAATAGCCACAGGGGAAAGTGTGGGGAGACATTGCACAAGGGGGAGGTACACCACACAGCAGTAAGGCAAGCACAGGCAGGTGTTCCTGGTGCAGGGAAAGTAGCAATGAGGACAGCAGGGGGAATACAATAACAGGTGCCGGGGGGTGAACACAAGCCAGGGACATGGCCAGTGCCACTTTCCAGATGGAGGCCATTATGAGGGGGGGTGAGAAGGCGGGCAGCAGGGGATCGTGGCTGTGGAAGGGCCCGTCGGTGGTATGCCCCCAACAGGCAGTACTGAGCCCGCACCAGCTTCGAGCTGTACAGTGATACCGAGATTGTGGGCCAGTATTGCCTGAATCGGGCAATTCTGAGGTGGCTCTGTGAGCTGTGCAGTGATGTGATGCAGGCACCCACACGACGGAGCCATGCCCTGTCAGTGGAGACCAAAGTGACAGCTTGCATGTGCTTGCTCACCACGGGTACCTTCCAGAGACCAACTGGGGACACCACAGGCATAATCCAGTCGGCCATGTCATGCCACCTCACCCAATTCCTCAGCGCACTGCTGCCACATGCTGCAGAGTACATCCATTTCCCCAGCACACCGGTGGAGTGCACAGCAAACATACAGGAGTTCCACAGGGTAGCACGTATGCCTGGCATGCTAGGGGCAGTAGACTGCACCCATGTGGCCATCCACACATCACCTGGCCCAGAGGGGGCCACATACTGTACATCAATCACAAGGGCTATGCCAGCATCAACTGCCAGGTGGTGTGCGATGCCAGGGGACGCATAATCAATGTCTGTGCCACGCACCTTGGGGGAGCACACGATGCCTTCATCTGGCACCAGTCGGCACTGTGCCACAGATTTGAGAGCGGGGATATTCCCACTGGACACCTAGTGGGTGAGTATGCAAACCACATGGACAATCATAGGGCCTGGGGTGGGGCATGGTCAGAGGTGACATGGGTAATGGCCTACATGGCCCGGGGCAGGTGATGCTGATCCCCAAACTAACTGCCACCCTCTACAAACAGGTGACAGTGGATACCCACTCTGTCCCTGGCTGCTCACACCCTACTGGTGGCCCGTGACCCCATTGCAGCAACGCTACAATGAGGCACACGCCACCACACGTAATGTCATCGAGCGGGTTTTGGGGATGCTGAAGGCACATTTCCATTGCCTGGACACCTCCGGCGGTGCCCTACAGTACAGCCCCTCAAAGGCCTGTGGGCTATTCCTGGCCTGTTGCATCCTGCACAACATGGCCAACGAATGTGGGATAGCCATACAGGTCAAAGAGGGGGACAGCAATGGGGACAATGAGGACGCCGGTGACGATGGTGATGGGCAGCCCCTTGGGCGACGGGACCCCGACTGCTCCAGCTGGCACAGCTGCACTGGGACACCATCACGGAGGAGCACTTCAGCCAACCCAGGTAGTTATGGGACCATGCGCAACCACCAGTGGCTAAGACACAACCCACAAACACGCATGGACACACACCAGGGGTGCATGCCATCAAGGGAAGTGGCAGGGCATGGAACCACACACACAACCAGGGATGGGTGAGGTCTAACATGCCACGCGGATGGACACACACACACGCACACACATACAATGCACCAAACTTGCACAAAGGGTAGGAGGCACACTGACACAGAACGCCACCTCTAGCCACACACATGTCCACAGACCACCACGCCCGCTGCCTGTCCATGTACGTGTGTCAGATGCTGAGCACCATTGCACATTGATGTACAGTGCAATGCAGGCATCATCATGCACACACAACTGCGGACAGCAGCTGGGAGGGTGTGCAGATGGACTGTGTGTCCGCATGCAGGGCCGGCTACCCACCCGTGCACTGCCCACTGAAAGACACAATGCACACAGGGCAGCACCAGAGAGTAGCCGTGTTGGGAGACAGGTCAGTCACGTGATACAGTGCCCCGGCCACCACGGATGCATGGGCGGCCCCACCGAGACCCGCCAGCACTGACAGGCCGACCACTGGCCTCATGGGGTGGCACGATGGTCTCCCAGGGGTTCCACTGTGTGAACGTGACCGTGCTCATGCAGGGGTCTGCAGCACACTGAATATGCCTGCACCAGGTGTGCTTGGGATGCCCACAGCTGAACCCAGTGTCAACAGGGAGGGTGTCGCATGACGCCGGGAACGGGGGTGGACAGTGCACTGCGTGGTGTCTGTGATGCATGGGCACATGACTGTGTGCCCATTGTGGCCATGACAGCAGTGAATGCCTGTGCATACCTGTCAATGGCAGCGGTTACATCCTCCTGCAACTGGTCCATCCCTGCCAGGATCAGAGCGGTGTCTCTGCTGCGACGCTCCTCTGCCCACTCCAGAGCCGCACGCAGTGCATCCACTGATGTCACAAGCCACATCTGCTGCTGGACTGATGCTTGCAGTAAGCAGGTGTGCTCATCCAAGAGGTCTTCTGCCTCCTCAGCATCCTGTCCCTCAGGGTGTGCACGGCCCTGATGCTCAGCACCCCTTGAGGGTGGGTGCTGTGCACCAGGACCAGGTCTGGGCATGTCCACAGGTGGTGCACAGATGCCACCGCTGGACCCTATACCCCCAAGCCCACTGGCTGACCGCTGATGCTGCCCCTCCGGCTGCCATTCCCCAGGGCTCAGTGGTGCCGCTGCAGTGGCTGCAACAGTCCCACTGTCCTGAACAAACACCAGTGCTGCCCCACTGGTGCTGACAGGCAGAGGCTGGGACTGTGCTGACATGCAGGCCTCCATGGCAGCACCACCCACAGCCATGGCCGCGATGTTAACTGATGTGTGGCCATCCCGTGGCACACACGTGTCACTGCCCATGCTGTTAGCGACATCATCATCGGTGACGGACTCGGCACCGGCCCGTGTCACAGCATGCTGGCATCCATGGATGCTGTCACGCTGGGACACGGGCAGGGCTTCCTCCACACCTGTTACAACAACATCAGTGTGGACAGCCAGGCGGGCCCACTGTCGCACTGAGCCATGTATACCTGTGGAGGTGGATGGGCCCTCCTCCATCCCCAGCTGACTGTCCTCAGTGGACAGGCCCACCACCGCTGACCCATGCAGATGCTCAGGATCTGTAAGGGAAAACAAAGTCACGTTACTGCATGTGACCTACCCTGCCCCCCCATAGACAGACCATGACTTACCATGCAGTGATGGGCCACCACCCGTCTGGAAGCCACCACCCGGAACACCCTCAATGGCACAATGCTGCATGCTTCCTCCTCCTGTGGGGTCAGGTGTACCACCTCCGGCTGTCCTCCACCTGTAGCAGCTCGTGCTGCCCTGATGGCAGCCACCTTCTCCTTTATCCTCCTCCTGTCTGTGCCCATCTTCTTCTTGCACTCCTACACGGAGCGCTGGTGACTGCCATGCAGGTTCACAGCACGTGCCACCTCCTCCCATGCAGCAGCACGGGCTTGAGGTGTTCCCTGCTGTCCACTGAGAAGTGGCTTCTGATCCAGGTAGGCCTCAAATAGGGCTTCGGTCTTGGCCTTGGTAAAATTAGGTCTCCTCCTCCTCCCACCACTGTGTTCCTCCTCTCCCACAACTTGCTTGGTCATTTTTTAGCCTGTAAGAATGGCAGTTGTTACCTGTGACTGTGCAGTCCCATGCATGTCCCTAAATCCACAGTTCACACTCCCAAACAGCATGCAACTCACCGATAGACTGCAGTAACTGACTATGGCCACTGCAGCCCAATGTCACACTTTTATAGTGCAACCCATGCAAATGAGGCGAGGTGCAACTTTAAGTGGATGCAAATTGCAGTGCTGCACCATTGCATGGCTGATTAGCTGTTTTGCATATGACGACTGAATATCACTTTGTTGCACTTTGCGCAATTGTGTTGAACGTGCTGAGCCAATGGCGCAGTTCTGTGACATGCATAGTACACACCTCACTGTGCATGCCCGGGTTGCTGACGCAGGTGTCTGCTGCACTGCTGATGTGCTGTGCACGGGAAGCAATGCAGGGCATGGCCACAATTGTGCCAGAGGTGCTATAGTGATGTTCACCTACATGGCGCTGTGGCACTGGGCCATCATAGGCGCACTGGGGCAACAGCGCGGTAGACCACTACTGGAGGTAGCACACAGGCAGCCAATCACGCTACATGCATTGGGTTCCAATTGCACTGTGCATGTTCATGCGCCAGAGACCCTTTACCCTGTGCCCGACCTTTGCCCCCTAGGCACCATGCGTCAGGCATGGGTGAACCACTATCACGCTGTTCGGTGACAGCGCAATAGGGAATGGCAGCGCTGTACCACGCAGCATCTGCACGTGGGGAGCCGTGCTGCAGAGCACCATATTTGCAGACCGAGCAGAGAGAATGGCGCGCAGGAAGGCTGCTCAATGGACGCAGGTGGAACTGGCCAACCTAGTGGCCATAGTGGAGCCACACCATGGACCACTGTTTGGGGAGGCACCCCTGGACAGGTACAGGAGCCAGGTGTGGGAGGAGGTGGCCACTGCACTGAAGGAGGCCACTGGATGGGGGAGAAGTGCTGAGCAGTGCCGCCATAGGTATGGGGACCTGCTTGCCGGCCTGTGGGGACATGCCAGGAGGGGCACGGTGCCACAGCCAGGTAGGTGTTACATCAACACACTTTTATCTTCCATATGGGTATTACAGTTGTATGTGTCCAGCACATGGGGGAGGGACTGTCCGGTGTTGGCTGTGGTGGTGTTATCAGGGTGTGGGGTGGATGGGTCTGGTTGGGTGGGAGGGCACACATCTGGGGGCAGGGGGCCTTTGCTACGGGATTGTACTGATGTTCCTCTCTCCATATTTGCACCACAGGCCCGGAAGAGCGGCGCCTGGCCTGTATGCTGCGGCGCAATGCAGAGGAGAGGGAGGCCAGGCAGGGCGAGGGTCCACAGCACCCAAGGGACCGGCCCGATGATGGTGAGTGCCATACCTCCATGATTATTATTGCATACTGTGTAACAGGGTGGGCAGCGGGGCATGGCCACCGTCCATTGACACCACTGCCATGCACGCAACTTGTTACAGTCAGCACTGTCCAGTGGCAATGCATGTCTGGGAGTGCATCGATGGTGGTCCATGTGTTCACCTGGTACATGGCTGTGCCACTGCCTTTGCACCACATAGCCATGTCACTAAACGGCCATGGTGGTGCTGTGCGTGACTTGGCCGGTGGGTGGGTGTGTGCAGCGTTCCTCATGGCTGTATGTGCCTGGGTGGGCAGGTCATGTGGACGGGATCAATGTGGGTGGTCACACACCATCACAGAGGTATGTCCCACGGCCGTATGCCATGCACAGTGGGTAGGCTGTATGGGGCTGTGCATTCACACCTATTGACTGTGCTCCCTTGTCCTAGGTATCTGCCAGCTCACCAACATCCGGGAGGCACTGCGGGAGATCCTGCAGGTGGTGAGGGTGTACCTGGATATCCTTCACCGGATAGACGAGACTGGGGTCCTTTAGGAGGCACAGGCAGCGAAGCCAGAGTGGGTAGTGGGGCTCCCATTAAAAGTCCCTCTGCCCCTGATATCCCCTACCCCCCCCGGACCCACCCTCACACCCCTCCTTTCCTGTCCCATTTGTCCACCCCTACCCCTTACTCACCACCACCTTCTTTGTGGCCTTCCCCCCCCTCACCTTGTATATATTGTTGTACATAGTTACCTTTTATATGTTATTTTAATACAGTTATTTTGATATGAATACTGTGGTGGTCTCTGATTTGCAGCGGGCTATAGGTGCTCAGCTGCAGTGGTGTGCATGGCGTCAGGGGTGGTGCAGTCATGGGTATGTGTGTGTGTCCGTGTGGAGGTGACTATGGTGTGGGGGTAGCTATCAGTCAGTGTCTGTGGTGTGTGTGTTGTGCCCTGTGCACTGGATGACTGTGTGCAGTGGTCCATGGTGCATGCTCTGTGTCCATGGCACCCTTTCAGCCATCCATGGCCTGTGCAGCTGACACCCATGCATGTCTGTGACCTGCACGGTCTGCTGGCATGTCAGTGGTGGCTGTCCATGCAGGGCAGCCACTGTACCCGTCACAATGCTGGGTTGCCTCCTGTCACTGGTGTGGTGCATGTCTGCCTTGGGTGACACTGTGGCCTCGACAGTTGTTGACCCACCTCCATGCTGTGGCTTGTGTGTGTTGCAGGGGATGTGCACCACTGTCTGTGACTTGTGCTCCGGGAAAATGCTGGTGGCGTACAGGTTCACAGTGCCTGCGTAGGGTGGCTGGTACTCCTGTGCCATGGGGGACTGCAGGTTGTGTGTACACAGTTTACATGGGCCCACACTGGGGGCTTGGTTGTCCTGCCACTGCGTCCCTGTGTTGTTGTGCCCTTGGGTATGGGTGGGTGTCTGTCCATGCACTGTGTGGCATCTGGTGTGGTGCATGCTTCCATGTACCACTGTGGGTGTCTGCGCTGGCTGATGTGGCCAGTGCTGGGTCGGGGTGTGTCACTGGGAGAGTGTGCAGGGTGCTGTACCACTGGTGGTGGGGTCCAGGGCATGCCCTGTCCCGTGTGGAGTACCCCGTGTGCCGACGCATGGTTTGTCTCTCAGCAGTACCTGGGGGGCTGTGCATGGTGGCACTGTGTATGCCGTTGTTGCATCACTGTGTGCTGCCACCTGCTGATGGGTGCTCGTGGTGGGGCTGCCTTGCATGGTTCTGTGGTGCACAGGGTTACAGTGTCACAGTGGGGATGGTGGCATGCATGGGGTTTCCTGCAGTGGGGGACGCTGCTCCTGGGCAGGGTGTCTAGGGGTCACGGTGTAGGGTGTGCTCTGCATTGGGGGGATGGTGTGGCACGGAGTGGTCAGCCCTCCTTGTGTGCCAGTCACAGCTTGCCGGGGGTGTGATGGGGCACCATGGCCCAGCTGTGGGTTGGTTGCTGGTCTCCATGGGCCGGTGGTTATTCCAGCCCTCCCCCAGTTGTGCAGTGCATGGGGTGTGGGGGGACGATGTCTGTTCTGCTGTGTGTTCCTGTGCCCATCTGTGGCATGGGTGGTGGGTCCCTACTTCTCTGGCTGTGCAGTTGCATTGCCACCCTGCTGCTGGGGGGCATCCCTGGTTGCGCTATGACACCTCTGGATTGCTCAGCTGCACATCCCTTGTTGCACTATGGCGCATCTGATCTGCTCAGCTTCCCTTCCCTAGTTGCGCTATGGTGCAGGTGGTGCGATATTCAGTCGTCGGCTGTAGGCGCAGTTTGGCCGGCTCAGTTTTTGAATATCACGCCTCTTGTGCATGAGCACAATGGACTTGCGCTTGCTCCTGCTATTGCGCACTTTTGGGGCACAGTTTGAATATCTGGGCCCAAGTGTTTAGGAGTTTAAACTAAACAGGCTTTTTTTAAATAGAGACATAAGCTGGATGTACCTGGAAATGTTTTCATTGAAGAGCAGACAGTCCTCAGTATGGTTGAGTAGCTGTGGGATAAAATTTTCTTTGTACGACAAGCTGAAATGCTTGAGGAGTATGTGCTGGCTTCTCACAAACATAAAACTTTGTAAAAAGCAGGACTCAAATATTAAGTCATACAATATAGGGAAAACCAAACTTCTTCACATTTTTAGGTTAAGAGTACTGGGTTCTATGTCATAACAGTGAAGTAACAATACTGCCAGCCATCTCAGTGAGTGCATGTCGCCAAAAACAGAAACGGCGACTGTGCACTACACCGAAACCTACAGTACATCAGTGATGGTCACAACACACTCTCTGGGACAGATAGCTACCATACGTTTTATGTGCCCCGCACCCTCCTTATCATTATAATCAACTCTTGGGGGGGCTGACACTGGGGTACAGGACAACATTTGGGAGGGGGCTATTCATGGGAACTCAAGACATCAGAACGGGGGGATGGGGGACTGTGGAGCACAAATCTGGGGGATCGGGGAACAAGGGACAAAAGCAGTTAAGTGCTGAACACAACACAAAATAAAAATTATTCACGCACCCCTAGCCAGATCTCAACCCAGGACCTCCTACACCACAGACATATACTACCTCCACAAGACCAAATGTCCAGATGGGAACTGCTTGGCCAAACTACCTCCCATATCCTCATTTATGTCAGCTCCCTCCTACCATCATTCTATCCTTCTGTTGCAGTTATTGTTCCCTTACACTCGTTTTTCCAATATTTGCTATGCATCCACACTTGCTCTCTTCAGAGGTGGTCAAATTGAGTTCGCTCAAATCGAGTCACTCAGTTTGACTCACCATAGCATGGGATACTGAGTAGGGTAGTCACAGAATGGGGAGTACTGCATTGCTATGGTTGCTCACAAGAACCAGGTGGGCCAAAAGGATGAAAGTCTGGTGTTTTAAAATGGCAGGATTGCAGCTCAAAACACAGCCCTGCTTGGGCAACATGGCCATTTGCTAAAAGAGCAGAACAGCCATATTGCTTGATTTTATTCTGAGGAACACTAGAGCTTACTAATGTGTTCAAGTGCTAGATGTTCTCTTGCAAGAAAAATGCTATGTGTTTTTTAGTTAATATTTTCATATATGGCAAATTTCAATGCTCCCACATATTCTTCAAGAATTTTGTTTTGTCGGCCTGGTGGCACTGAGGGTTGAGGCGCTGGACGCCACACCTTGCGCCACGCCGGTGACCCGGGTTTGGGAACGGACTCAGGGCATCGGGAGTTGGCTGGGGGTAGGAGGATTGAGCATCCCTTGGACTTCTCTCTCCTCCTCTGGGGAGGGAGGGAGGTGGGGAGAATCACTAAGCAATGGCTCCTGGCAGTGGCCGGGGATGGTGCAGGCTTAGTGATCAACATTTGGGGTTGGTGCAGGCTGGTGTCAGACTGCGCACGGCAGCATCCTTGACACCATTGCATGCACATGCCACGGGGGACTGAGGGAAAAAGTATTACTCCTCTGCACAAGTCATGGCTGGCTATCGGAGCCTTGGCAGACCCACTCAAACCAGCTCCCCTTCAGCTCCAGGTGTCCACAGTGCACGGGATGGATCTCCGCTGTGATGTGACATGGGATGGCAGGGTGAAAAGGGTATGAGCTCTGACTGGGTCAGGGGCAGCAACCAAGAAGTCTCTGGAAGAATGAGGGGAACTATAGGACCACCTCCCAGCCAAGGAGGTAAAAAAGAAATAAAGTAAAAGAAAAAAAGAATTGTGTTTTGTAAAACAGTTATAGAAATGTTATTCTCTTGGGATTGCCACTTTAACAGTAAGGCCCTCTGGGTAATTTAGCTCGAGATCAGGTTACAGATTGGTAAGATGAAGAGTAAGTCACTCTGGTTTACAGCTAGAGAAAGAAAGAAGCTTAAGATTGGTTCTATACGCGTGCGAATAAACTGTGCTGCTGGATAACTGCCAGTGGAGAGACTTTAGTTTACACAGTGATCATCATTAGTAAATCAGTTCCTAAAGCAGTAAATGTTTGTACCTTTTATAACATTAGAAAGAATAGAAGGTCATTGGACCGTCAAGGTCCTCTCTTCCACCAGCACAGTGGGGAATACCCTGTCACAGCATTTTCTTTAAAGTACTGTACTTGATATGGCTGAGCTTGCAAGTCATTCCAGTATCAGCTGATACCCCTTCCTAAAATTCTTTAAGTTGCCACCTCTTAAAGTGCCTCTCCTACTTTTTACCAAAATAAGTTGCCACCTCTTAAAGTGCCTCTCCTACTTTATTACCCAAATAAAAAGTAGTAGTGCCACTTGATTTTTTGGCCTAGCAACCATCTGTACTTTCTTCCCCCTAGTCACGTGTTGCAGGATTATACCCAGAATGAACATATATCTGATCCTCTTGGTGATGACCTCCATGACTGGCCTGCTGCTGGCCATGGATTTTTGTGCATCAATCCTTGTTGTAGATCAGCTAAGCCTATACTGCTGTACCTCAACATACTCACCACCTGACTCCACATCCATCAGGGCTAGATATGAGAACATTCACATTGGCTCTACAGTACTGGTTCTACTATCAAACTTTGGGCGTCATTTGCTTGGACTTTTTGTTCACTCCCTTACCATCCAGTTCCCATGCTGGCTCCCTCCTACCTGTCCTCTCCTTTCCTTCCTTCTCCTCGCTGTCCTTGCTGGTGACATGGAAAGCAACCCAGGCCCCATAAACACACATATTGATCACACTAACTTTAACCGGGCGAGGCAAACTGGCCTCTAAGTTGCACACCTGAATGTTTGCAGCCTCCCAGCAAAGTTCCCCGAGCTTGAGGCTTGGGTGTCCATGTACAGGTGTCATGTGCTAGGTCTCTCCGAGACCTGGCTAAAGTTGTACCATGATGATGTCTCATACCAACTTCATGGTTACTCTCTTCTTCACTTAGCTAGACCAGGTAGAAAGAGGGGTGCACTGTATGTGTAGGACCACATCTCTGCCACCACCATTGGCTGCTCAACTTCCACCTCCTCAAGTGAGTGGATCCCCGCTGAGTTAACCCTGGGTGCATCTAAAAATTGTTCCCTAGGTTGCTGTTATAACCCCCCCCCCATCAGTAGGCATCCAGGGCCTATCCAGTTTTCTAGATGGGCTTGCATGCGTTATGCTGTCAAGAGATACCATCTTACTCGGGGACTTTAAACTCAACTGGGTAGCAGCTCCTGAAACTGACTACACAATCCTATTGAAGTCCCATAATATGGAACAAGTCATCTCCTCCACTATCAGATACAACCCCCCCCTTGCTAAACCACTCCATCCTAGACTGGATTGTCACTAATCGGGCTGATCTAGTCCTCCAGGCAGGCACAATGTCTGACTCAGTTGGTGACCATACCGCTACTTATATTGTTCTTACCACCAAATCTAGCCGCCCCCAAACTTCTGTCCTTTGGGAAACTTAATGGCCAGGATCATGACTCTGTCTTAAGGGATGCTAAGAACATAAATTTGTCCCCCCTGTACTTGCTCGATAATGTTTCTACTGCAATTTCTTTCTTTACTGACGCCCTTTGAAATCTACAGGACAAACATTTCCCCCTCACTACCAGAAGGGTTTGATGTGGCTGCACCCATTGGCTATGCAGGGAGCTGTTGGCACAAATAAAAGACAGGGACAGAAAATGGAAAGCCTACAAAGTATCCCCCTCGCCCCAACTATGGAACGCCTATAGACAACTGCGCAACTCATGTAAACAGGCTGCCAAATTACTTAAGTGCAAACACTTCATCAACCAACAAAAAAACACCCTTGGCAACCCTCACAGTTTCTGGGCCTTTATTGGGTCCCTCCTAAATCCCAAGTCCAATAAACAAATTATGCAACTTGCATCCCCTTCGGATCCTGTCTATGACCCTGCTAAGACTGCAGACACTTTCAACTTGGTGTTTACCGACCTAACCTCATATCTTAGTAAACTCCCTCCCCAGACTCACAGTAGCCAGAACAACAATGCTCACCACTCCCATTCCTCTACAAATGCCACCCTCCCTCCCTCATTTTATTTTAGGACCATTGGTCAGAGTGTTACCATCAAACTCTTGAAGGCACTACCATGCAGAGGAAGCCCTGGCAGTGATGGACTTTGCCCCACTTTTCTGAAGCTCATCTTCCCAGATATTGTTACACCCCTAACTTATATATTCAATCTTGCACTGCAATCATCCACAGTGCCTGACTCCAGGAAACATGTACATGTGGTGCCAATTTTTAAAGCAGGTGATCCCCTCACCCCTGAGAACTACAGACCCATCTCCCTCCTCCCCCATTTGAGTAAATTACTGAAAGAAATTGTGCATTGCGAGCTATCTGAACATCTTGAAAAATACAGCCTCCTGTCTCCCCTTCAGCATGGTTTCTGCAAATACCATAGTACCTCCTCTGCTTTGGCCGTCTTCACCGACCACGTCCTTAGAAATATGGACATGAGCAAGGCCACAGGTGTGATTTTTGTGGATTTATCGAAGGCTTTCGACCTAGTAGACCACCACCTTCTCCACTCCACCATACTACACTTTGGCTGCTCCCTTGAAACTGCTGCTTGGTTCCATAGTTATCTCTCTAATAGGTCCCAGTCTGTGCTAATAGGTAAAGATTCCTCTGCTACCCTTCCCATACACACTGAAGTTCCCCAGGGCTCCATTCTTGGCCACTACTTTTTTCCATGTTCATTAATGCAGTCCCGGCTGATAGCTTAAATTGCAAGGCACTCCTCTATGCAGACGACCTACTCCTCTACTACAGTGATAAATCCCTGGAATCCATCTCTTCCACCCTCACACTAAACTATGGCACCGCATACAATTGGTTCTTCGCTAGCAAACTCCTCGTAAATGAAAAAAAAGACCAAAGACATGCTCTTTGGCTCAAAGTCTTTCCTTGCCAAGGTCTCCAAATTAAACTCCTCCCTCATCGTATTCACACCAGCAGGCCCTTTTTCTCAAAACTGTACCCTACTTTAAATAATTAGGTTTGACCCTTGATCCCTCCTTTACTTTCAATGAACATATTAATCTCACTGTGAGGAGAATTCACAAAAAGCTAGGTGTTGCCTACTGCCTTAATCAATTCCTGTCCCCTGAGGCTCACCTAGCTTTCGCGCAAGGTAACCTTCTACCCCTGCTTGACTACTGCTCCACTGTCTACTCTTCTGTGTCCTCTTCGCTACGCTCTCACCTAAGCACTGCATATAATTCCATTTGTCGCTTTGTTCTTCAAGCACCCTACCCTACCCACCACTGCACACTCTATCAATCCCTAGGCTGGCTCCCACTACAGGGTCGTTTTGATTACGCTATGGGATGTTTAGTAGATAACTCTCTCAGGAACAACCATCTGTCCCCCTATGCTTCACTACTTACTAATAGGGTGGTTTCTAGGAGCCTTAGGGTCTCCTCGGTCACTCCTCTAGAAGTCCCTCACATCTCTATGGCTATGGGCAGTAAAGCTTTCTCTGTCTCTGCCCCCTCCCTTTAGAACTGACTCCCATCATCCAGCCGCCTA
Organism: Neoceratodus forsteri; assembly: GCA_016271365.2. Lineage (NCBI taxonomy): Eukaryota > Metazoa > Chordata > Ceratodontiformes > Ceratodontidae > Neoceratodus > Neoceratodus forsteri. Next base: position 722,458,505 of record CM028137.1, on the reverse strand, counting down.
TCCCTCTCCCACTTGTCTTTCAAGACAAATCTGAGAGCCTGGCTTCTGTCAGAGTCTACTTGTAGCTGTTCCCTAGACAACACTGGGGTCTGAAAACCACCCTAGTTCCTAGGATGTACTATGTGCTGCCTGCCTATCTCCCAACCCTGCCATCTCCTCTGACCTTCCCGTCTCTTTTTCTCTCTAGCACTTCTGCACATATGCTCTCCTATCCTGTTCTGATCTCCTAGTGTCCATGAAGTTGCCTGTCAGAAGTTGTATCGTTTCACTCCTCTGTTAGTTACCCTGTGTTAGCTTAGGCTACAGCATGCCATAACATGCAGCCACTTATAACTGTACCATTTGCCTTTCTGTGATACAGTATTACCAATGTTTTCTTTTGTGATATAGTTTGACTTTTTTTGTGTCTGTCTGTACATATATTACTGCTCAAACTGTCTTATGACTACATATCCTGCATCCCTGTATCTATTTTTACTGTATGTACTGACTGCACTACTTAAAATGTATTTTGACCACATGTTGAGGTGTGCAGCTCTTCTGTACTCATGCATTGTATTTTTATTGTTGCCTACACCCTTGTATTGTATTTCTGTTGTTACTTGTTGACTGCCACTTTGTGGCCCGGGTCGTGTCTGAAAATGATCCTTTGGATCAGCTCACTTACCTGGTTACCAAAGACATAAATGAATGAATGAATGAATGAACTCTATCTCTACCACTCATTATGGGCCCTATGTATGAATTCCTATGTGCCATGTATGGATAGCGTGTAGGTATTCCTATGCCCGATTGCCATGCAGTGGTGATCTCTGCACCCCTGGCAGCATTCATCACAGGTGCATGAGTGCCTTGTGTGCAGGATCCCCCAGCTGGTCATGCGGTGCCGCCCTGGTGTGGGATGGAGCATGTCAGAGGAGTGCCAGAGCCTCGTGTATGCAGGACTGCACTTGCGTGCCATGATGGCATGGGTAATGCTGCATGAGGGGGGCTCTACCATAAGTTGCTATGCACCACCTCACAGGTGAATTGCAGGGTGCGGTGGCAATGGAATCGTCTTGCACAAATCAGAACCTGCCCACCATGCTCACCAGGAGGGCTGTGGGTGTCTGTTTGGGTGAACATCTCGTGTTTACACCTGACAGAGCTATGCCCCATCCCAGGACCCCCTGCATGAGCATAGCAGAGGATCCACTCCGGGACCCAGGACTGGCATCCGACTGGATGCCCGCCCACACAGCCATATTTCTCACCAGTGCTGCTGCATGCCTGTGGGGTGGGGCTGCAGACAGATGTCCAGCAATGATTAATGCCGGCTGGCACAGACCTGCCTGTGGGTGTGGGTCTGTGCTGGTCAGGTATGCACCTTTCACACGTACCTTCACCCGGGCGCCAGGCCCTCAGGCTATTATGAGAATGTGGCCCCTAGAGCAAAACCAAAACATCCAATATATTTTTTCAATCAGTTTGTACATGTTCTGTGGAATCACTGTCCATCTGAATTTAAATTTTTGGGTTCACCCCCCCTCCACCAGTCGCAGCCTTGAAACATTGGTTCTTGAATTCTATTACTGCACAGAGAGGTTGTTGTTGTTGATCTGTATAATTTGTACTATAAATGTCTGATTATCTGTCATTTTTTTAATCATTTTGTATTATTTGTAGCATACTGTTTATATTCTACATTTGACAACTGCTTCATATAGGTCACCATTGTAAATCAGCTATGCGCAATGGTTGTAACCTTTAAATAAATGAAATAAAATGAAGTAGTTCTTCCTGAACTTTCACTGAATAATCCTCTTTTCAATAATATCAAGTGCTGTCTTCTTAATTTGTCCTTATGTATCTTAAGGGGCTGCATTTGGTTTGGCAATGCTGTCCCTTCAGGTATTTGAAGGTCATTGTCATATCACCTCTGAGTCTTCTTTTTACCATGGTAAACAACCACAGTTTTGTCAGTTAATCTTTATATCCAATGTTTTCCAAGCCTACATCTACCTTGGTTGCTCTCTTCTATGCTGTACTTTCTCAGTCATGCTAACATCTTTCTAAAGATATGAGGACCAGAACAGCTCATTACAGTACAGTCATGGTGGAGCCTGACTAGGGATCTATATAGGTGCATTTTAAAGTAGGCATTCCTAGAAATTCAGAAACATTGATGAATAAGGATGTAGAAAGACCATGAGTCCTTCTTGTCTGACTTGATGTGCAATGGTTGTATTGCTCTAAATTCATCTTTGCCTCAGGGACTTCCCTGGCTCCTACCTCCCACTTGCTCTTAATAGTCCCCTTAGAGAGGTCCAATTGTGGTTTGAACCCAGATATAGTCCCAGCATTGGCCACATTGCTGAGAAGACTATTCCACCTGTTCACCACCCGCTCTGTGAAAAAATACTTTCTGAAGTTCCTTTTGAAATGTTTTCCCCAATCCAATTTGAGGTTACGACCCCAGGTGGATGCGCTGTTCCTAAACTTGAACAACACTGTAGACTCCACCCTATGGTGTCGCTGTATGTATTTTTATGCTTTATCTTGTATTGTCCATTTTCAAGGGGGACCTGGAAAACAAAGAAAATAGATACATGCAAAATGCGTAATAAATAAAGGCCATCAGCTAAAACATTTACAGAAACAATATGACAATAAATATGATTTGTATTGAGATTTAAATGCAATAATAGTCCTGACTTCAAATACTAGTGAAGAGACTATGTTCCATTCTTTAGCTATGACATGAGTGAATGATCATTGACACAATTTGGTTTATCTGAAGGGGACAATCAAGGATAAATGAGCAGAACTATGGGTACCATGTATAGTCATAGAGACTGTAAACAAGCTAGGCAGGAACTAAAGCAAGTCCCCTGAACAATTTTCCATGTAGTCCATAAACCGATATACTTATTATGCTGCTCAAGAAGTAACCAGTTTAAATCCCTACAAAGACGACGGTGATGTGCCTTCCTATTAGTTCCCAGGACAAAATAGCAAATACTGTTAAGGAGAACCTGAAACCCTATTCAAACATGACTCAGAAGCAACTTAATAAATGGGAAGGGTATAATCTATTAATGAAACAATCCAAGGACGGCCATTTTACAATACTCAAAAATCTCATTTCCTCATATCCGTCCTCAGCTTCCTGTCCTTCAGAGAATACATATTAAGACTTTCTAATCTCTCCTTATAGGACCACTCTTCCCTGGATCATTTTCGTAGCCTGAAAAGTCTCTAACCAGTTCCTCTCCTTCCTTAGATGTGAGCTCCAAAACTGCATGCAATACTCTAGGTGTAGCTGAACGAGTGACATTCAAAGTGTTATTATCACCTTCCTTCTATGACTAGTATACCCCCCCCCAGCTGATGCATCCCGACATCCTGTGTACCTTCTCATATGCTCTACAGCAATGGGAAATGGTTTTCAGACTATTGTAAATTATGCCCACTAGGTCCCTTTCCTCCTGTGAGTGCACCGCCTGAACCCCATTGACACAATAATCTGTTTGTGGATTCTTGCTACTAGTGTGCATTATTTTACATTTGTTGGAACTATTTTTCAGTTGCCAAATTTTAGATCACTTCTCCATCCTTTCTCCACCCCTTTTCATGCTGATAATTCCCTCCTCACTGTCCACCTCCTGCAGAGCATTATGTCATCTGTGAACAGAGTCATTTTCCCCTTGTATCCCCACACCAATATTGTTATTATGGTACACATGTTAAGGAGTAGCTGCCTCAGAACAAACTCCTATGGCACCACAGTAGTAACCTCCCTGACATAAAAAAAACTTTTCATTTAGGAATACTCTCTGAGTCCTATCTGTCAGGGGGACCAGTGTGCATGTGATGAAGCTCCAGGGGGGGGGCGGGGTTACTCAACAGACTTATGAGGAAATATTTCTCAGCTAGAACAGACTGTCAGCAAAAGTGGTGGAGGCTACAACAGTGTGGGAGGGGGGGCTTCAAGCATGCATGGGATAAACATAAGGGTATATTAGAAAAGAGGCAGGGAATGTCACTGGAGACCAGATAGGGTCTGCAGAGGCAGAACAGGCAGGGAACATCTGGGCAGATTGGGTGGGCCAAGCAGTCCTTTTGTGCTGAGAAACTGTGTTTCTATGTCAAATAGCTCCATGTCCACCTAATTAGCACCCCCAGTCCTTAGTCTCCAACCTTCTTAACCAGCCTCCTATGTGGCACCAAATCAAAGGCCTTGCTGGAATTCAGGAACAAGATGTTAACTATCTGGCATCTACCAACCATTTGTGTCATTAAAATAAAAAAAAAAAGAATTCATTTGACACAGCCTGCCTCTAATGAACCCATGTGAATTCCTATTTATAAGCCCTTGTTCCTCCAGGAATGCAACTATCCATTTATTTATAATTATCTCTATTAACTTATCTACCATTAGCTGGTCCAGTGGCATGGAAGACTGGCTCACCTATGCATCACCTGCCACCACACCGGCGACCTGGGTTTGGGAATGGACCTGGATTTGAGAATGGACTTGGGTTTGGGAATGGACTTGGGTTTGGGAATGGACCTGGGTTTGGGAATGGACTGACTTGGGTTTGGGAATGGACCTGGGTTTGGGAATGGAACTGGGTTTGGGAAAGGACTTGGGTTTGGGAATGGACCTGGGTTGCTTGGGGGTCGACGGGGGGGGGGATTGTGCATCCCAAAGGATACTGTCCTCCTCCAGGAAGGGAGTGCTGCATGTTCCTCCACAACATCACCACCTATTGTCAGAACATTAAGCATGCAAACATCAAGCTGTCAGCTCCACAGAGCATCCAAGGGTCAGGGAGAAAATGAAAGAAAGACCGCTGGCTGTTGCAGGATGAGCCCGTGGTTCCCCGCAGATCCCATGCCACCTACTGGGCACCAAACACACCGAACTATGTGAGGCATCCAAAGGGGGCTTGAGGTACCCCCATGGCTCCACCACAAGGAGAAAGCTGCAGAAGAATAGGTGGGTCCCCCAGGTAAGTATCAGACATGGAGGATGATGGGGCTGGGGGGACTGCAGGTTGGGGGGGGAGTTGCCTGCTGAGAGATGGGAAAACTTACTTACTATTGATGTAAGAATCACTGGCATTTCATTTCCCAGCATCTCCCTCTATCCACTTTTGTGCAGAGGGACCACGTTCCCTACTTCGCATGTTGCGGTGTAGATTCTACCACAGAGACAACTCTTTCAGTTGTAAAAGTGGTCTCCCTTACAGGTTTTTAGAGTATGGAAATATAGAAACAGAATTTGACAGCAGATAAGGACCACTTGGCCCACCCAGTCTGCCCATTTCTCCCTATCTACACTATTATACAGATCCTGCCCGATCTACAGCTCTTTCTTCCTACCCCCTCCTTTTTAGTCTGAGTCAGCTTATCCCATGCATTCTTGAACCCCACCACTGTTTTCATCTCCACCATCTCTGCTAGAAGGCTGTTCCAGGAATCCACCACTCAAATAAATGGTGAGGGTTAATGAAGGAAGGTCCTGCCAAATGAATCTAATAGATTTCTTTGACTGGGTGACCAGGGAACTAGAACAGGGAAAGGCAGTGGAGGTAGACTATCTAGACTTCAGCAAGGTCTTTAATACTGTGCCACACAGAAAGCTGATTGGGCAGCTGACCAATTTAGGGGTGGGGGGCCAAAATGGTTAAGTGGGGTAACAACTGGCTAATGGATAGGGGGCAGAGGGTAGTAGTAAATGGCACACACTCTAAGGATGGGGGGGAGGGGGAACCAGCAGGGTACTATAGGGTTCAGTGCTGGGACCAGTCCTCTTCAATATCATCATTGGGGATATTGCAGGAGAACTGGAGGGGGAGGTCTGTCTTTTTGCAGATGACATCAAGATCTGAGATAGGGTGAACACCCAAGAGGTAGTGGAGACAATGGGTAGGGATCTAGAGAACTAGAGGAGTGATGAAAGGCATGGCAGTTGGGGTTCAATGCCAAAAAGAGCAAAATCATGTACCTAGAGCACAAGACCCCAGTGCTGAGTATAGGATGGGGGAGAGGTGTTGGCAGTCACTGGGCAGGAAAGGGACCTTGGGGTTATTATTTTAAAAACTCTCAAGGTAGCAATGCAGTGTGACAAGGCCATGGGTAGGGCTTGTGGGAAGCTGGGGTGCATAGAGGTGCATCAACAGCAGGAGGAGGAAGGTGATGTTGCCTTAGTACCACTCTCTGGTACACCCCCACTTGCAATATTATGTCCACTTCTGGAGACTGCAACTAAGGAAAGACCTAGACAGGGTGGAGGCGGTCCAGAGAAGGGCAACCAAGATGTGCAGAGGCTGCAATGGAAGACTTAGGAGGAGAGACTACAGGATCTCACTATGTACACTCTGAAGGACAGGAGAGCAAGGGGTGACATGATTGTTACCTTCAAGTACCACACAGGGGTGAACAGAATGCAAGGAATGAGCCTCTTCCATAGGAGGATGAGCTCCAGGACTAGGGGACATGCAATGAAACTGGAAAAGGGAAATTTTAGGAAGGATCTGAGGAAATACTTCTTCACAGAAAGGGTGGTAGAAGCACGGAAAAGACTGCCACCCAAACTTATGAAGGCTAGAACAGTGGAAGACTTCAAGCATGCATGGGATAGACACAGTGGCATATCAGTACAGAAACAGAAGGTTCCCAGAGGCCAGTTAGGGTCTGTGGAGGTGCAATAGGCAGGGAACCCTTGGGCAGACTGGGTGAGCCCAGCGGTCCTTTTCTGCAGACAAATTCTATGTTTCTATATAAGAATATAAGTGGGACCACTCCTACAACCATAAGAGTGGCCTCTGCAGCAGTATTAATATATTACTAAACAAGTGGATCAATATTATATTAAAAAATGTGAAAAGATCTCCCTTGAACAAGCTAATTTCCAGAGCACCTGTGTGTGAGCACTCTTTACTGAATAAGAGTGTCTCGTGGGCAGGGGAAAGGAGCGCTCTGGTTGGTCGAAACTGCTCCTGTGGTCTATAATAAAAATTATGGAATACTCCTTTTTATTCCATTTTAGATCACCCCTTTCCTCCTGTCTTCTTAATTATCCCTTTGCAAGTCTCCATTAGCAGTTTTTTAGATATGAAATAAAGGCGAGCACCATTAAATATGACTGCTGCAAGGTTTTCACCAAAATTCTCAGCTGTAGTTAAACATTCCTGTTCCACATAATTTTTCTTGTGATCTGATGAACTAGCATGCAACTCACTCTGCGCCCTGACCTCATGAGGTCTAGCCAAGGTGGGGGGGGAGGCACTGAAAAGGAAAAGGGAAATCCTAGCCCCCACCAAATCAGGGCAGTTAGTGAGGTAAGCACCATGATAGAGAAGTCGATAGGGAGAAGAGCAGGGGTAAATGGAGCATAAGACAAAGGCAGTAAGGACAGGGATGGGGCAAAAAGAGGTAAGGCCATTAAAAAATAGAGGGTAATGAGTCCCAATACCTGTAGTCTAGGTAACAAGCTCCCTGAACTGGTGGCATTGATGGAAGAGGGATGCCTGGATATTGTGGCAGTCACAGAAACATGGCACACAGAGAACCATGACTGGGATGTCAACATACCAGGGTATACAATCTACAGGAGGGACAGGGAGGGTAGAAGAGGAGGAGGAGTAGCTCTCTATGTAAGGGAAGGGATCAAAGCAACTGAACTAAAGGGTAAACAGGGAGGAAAGGAGGCACTGTGGGTCACCCTGAGACTGGAAATGGCACCACAATCTGAACAGGGTTGTATACAGATCCCCATCTCAGTGGGAGGAAATGGACAAGAAAATTATAGAAGGTATCCTTATGTAACCCCCCTGCAAATGGGGGTTCCCAAAAGTCTTCCTTGGGCTTGCCTAAATGCCCACTGTCAGGCTGGTGTTCTGTGTCCTAGCGATTTAAAAGTGTTTGCATGTGAGTGTCCTGTTAGTCTCCGTGCCTGTCTCTTTAAGAGCTGCCTATCTTGTGGTGTGAAATTAATCTGGGTAGGGACCGAGTAGTCTCAGGCTTGAGTCCCGCCCGAGCTGCAGTGTTATCGCTCCATTCTGCCATCGCTATTTGCGTAGAGGGAGTTCTGCTAGGAACTGTGTCTGTTTACTGTTTATCTGTTTTAATAACAATATTGCAGTTTGTCTCACCTGCCTTCCTTTGCAGCATGGACATTTCAGTATTGCCCCACCATCTTGGTTCTGGACTGCATATTGGGACAAATCAGTACCTTAGGGGACTCTAAAATGGTGTCTGTCCCAAGGGGTCTTGTGGGAGTAAATTTATGTAGGAATTGTAGTTTTTTGCACTTTGGCACCTAAATGGACCTGAAGGGGGAAACCTTGCTTTGACAGACTGATGGATCAACCAACCAGAACCTTTTGGACTGAAGGGAAATTCCCAAGTTGCCTGCTGCAGTGTGTCAGTCTGGAGTTAGAGTTTGAAGAGTGAATAGCTCGAGTGATTCGAGCAGCTGCTTCTGCATAGTTCGCGCGGGAGATTGGTGAAAAGGCTGAGTTTGGCCTGTCTGTCTGTTGTCCCTTGAGAGGGAATCCTTTGAAAGGCTTATCGATCAGATTGTATCCGAATTGGAGTGAGACAAAGCTACTGAAGAGTGACCAGATTTAAACCTGAAGAAGACCAAAGATTTGCTGTACGCGATCGGCCTGTCAGGACATCCATTCACCATAGAACTCTCGGTTTTGCTCAGAGACACTGATATTGCGACCAGACTGCTATCCGCTTGGTGGTATGGTGATTGCTTACTATAAATGTGCTGTAACCTACTAGTGGGTCATGATTTGGTTCCCCACTTTAATTGTGCCTTGCTTGCTGGAAGCTGCGTCCAGCACCTACCAGACTGAATCTGCATTCATCTCCAATTGGTCTGGGCCTCCACACTTTGGCCCAGCCAGCTACTCATGCTACAGAGAAGACCATCGATGAGAGACCTGCCTGGGGATCAGCCCCCTGCTAAACATGATGAACAGAAACAACAACACGGTGAATCGTTTGGGCCCTGCTTCTCCTGGCAAACCAGCAAGTCATCCTGCAGTCTCCATTTTGACCATCCAGTGTTCTGTACTGGGTAGTGTGAGTAAACACCGGGGTAGCTCCCTGCAACAACAGCTCAATCAAAGTGTGTCATCTGATTTAATTATTTTGTATAATTCTCATGAACTGAGCCTCCTGGCTCCGGATTACAAATTGTGTGTGGTTGTGCATGCTTTTTCTTTTCATCACAGGGCCCTAGCCAGCTGCGACGCTAGCCTACCCCGGCCAACGTTCCAGGCTAGCCACCTTACTTCCAGCTGGGTACCCAGAGCATGTGACTGTGCAGGGACTAAAAGTGCATGCATAATTGCCTGACTAGATCAGTTTTCGAATCAATCAACCTGATTACACCCCTCCCGTGTTCAATTCCCCTAAATAAATCAGATCTAACTCTTTTTGCATTTAATCTGACTGTGGTTCCAGTTTGTACCCAAAGCATTGTACTGTTGTTGTTTGCTGTGCCTAACCTTGTTTTACAGGGGTCTCCAGGGTCAAACTGGTGGAACCAGCCCTGGTGGTAAATGCAAACAGTGTTCGGATTTGTATGCTGAATAGGGGCTACTGTGAAAGTGTTTGTTGCATATTGTCTAGGCCACTAGAGGGGAAAGAGTGCGGTTACAGAGTCCCGGAGGGCTGTACCCAGGTTAGCCTTGTTACTAACAACCCTGTCCTCAGGGTGGAGGCACCCATTTCAGTACGCAGGACCTTAACCTGCAACTAGCCATGCAGGCAGAGGTAGTAGCCCTTGGGATAGCGCCACCTAGGAGTTACACTTAGGATGGCAGAGAAAGGGGAGATATTGTTGATGGGGGACTTGAATATGCCAGATGTCAACTGGAGCACCTTTGCTGCAGCCACATGCAAGAGCAGGGCCATTCTCAATGACCTACAGGGGGCATGCCTCAGACAGCTAGTAGTGGAACCCACTCAGGAGGGAGCAATCTTAGATCTGATACTCTCAAATGGGGATGGAGAGAGGATCTCAGATCTAGAAGTGGGTAGCCATCTGGGACAAGTGACCACCAAACAGTGTGGTTCAAGATAAACTCAGCTGTAGAGTCAAGCCAAACAAAAGTGAAGGTACTGGACTTCAGGAGGGATGATTTTATCAAAATCGGAGAGTGTATCAGAAAAGCACTAGCAAACAGGCAAGAAGGAGGGGTGGAGCAACAATGGGGAACCATCAGAACTGCCATAACAGAGGTAACAAGCCTTTATGTGAAGCAAATAAACAAATCAAAACGAAAGGAAAAAAAACATTATGGTTCTCAAAAGAGGTAGCGGGAAAGGTTAGGGAGAAAAAGACAGCATTCAGGAAGTATAAGAAAATACAGAAGGCACAGGACAGAGAACTGTACCAGTTAAAGCAGAAGGAAACGGGGAAGGCAGTCAGAATAGCAAAGGCCCAAACTGAGGAAAAGATTGCCAACTCGGTTAAGAAGGGGGATACAACTTTTTATAGGTACATTAGGGAGCGAAGAAAGACAAAGGAAGGGATACTGAGGAAGAATAAAGAGGAGGGTGGGTGGTCAGAGAGGGACAGTGAAAATCCAGGGATACTGAATGAATACTTCTGCTCAGTATTCACAAAAGAAGATGAGGGGGCGGTACCTAATCCAGTCAATAGAAGCACTCTGGAGAGTGGGGGTCGATATCATAGAAGAAAGGGTTCTGAAAGAACTCCTAAAACTGAAGGTGGACAGAGTAATGGGGCCTGATGGGATTCACCCCAGAATTCTAAAAGAACTAAGGGGAGAACTAATAACACCACTGACTACCCTTTGTAACAAATCATGGGAGGATGGTGTGGTACCTGAGGACTGGAGGAGGGTGGATGTGATTCTCTTTACAAAGTGGGAGCAAGACAGAGGCAGGAAACTACAGACCTGTCAGTTTGACCCCAGTGGTAGGGAAAATGATGGAATCACTTTTGAAGGAAAGAATTGTTGAGTATCTAGAGGCCAGTGGGGCACAGGACCCAAGGTAGCATGGATTCACAGCGGGAAGGTCATGTCAGATGAATCTAATTGATTTCTTTGACTGTGTGACCAAAGTAGTAGACCAGGGAGGGGTTGTGGACATGGTCTACCTAGACTTTAGCAAGGCATTTGACACAGTCCTGCACAAAAGATTAATAAACAAAATAGCCAACCTGGGAGTGGGTCCCAGGTGGTAACCTGGGTAAAACATTGGCTGGACAACAGGACGTAGAGGGTAATAGTAAACAGAGTCCACAGTGAAGAAAGGGGGTCACTAGTGGGATACTGTAGGGTTTAGTATTGAGTCCGGTCCTTTTTAATGTCTTTATAAGTGACATTGCAGAGGGACTGGAAGGAAAAGTATGTCTCTTTGCAGATGACACAAAGATCTGCAAAAGGGTTGATACACAAGGTGGGGTGGAAAGGATGATAAGGGACTTGGCAAGGTTGGAGGAATTTTCAAATGTATGGCAGCTTAGATTCAATGCAAAGAAGTGCACAGTAATGCACCTGGGAAACAAAAACCCAGGGGAAGAGTACACAGTGGAGGGTGAGATACTGACAACAACAAAAATGGAAAGGGGCCTGGGGGTAGATATATCAGATGACCTAAAGTGGGCAAGCAATGTGAGAAGGCAGTAAGGAGGGCTAGGGGGTTACTGGGATGCATAGGGAGAGGCATCACCAGCAGAAAACAGGAATTTGTTATCCCTCTGTACAGACAGTTGGTGAGACCTCATCTGGAGTACTGCATGCAGTTCTGGAGACCCCATCTCCACAAAGACATAGACAGGCTGGTGGCTGTCCAGAGGAGGGCAACTAAAATGGTGCAGGGTCTGCACCAGAAGACATACAAAGAGAGACTAAAGGAGCTTAGTATGTACAGTATACCCTCGAGGAAAGGAGGGAGAGGGGGGACATAAAAGAAACTTTCAAGTATCTCAAGGGAATCAACAAAGTCAAAGAGGGTAGCATCTTTCAGAAAAAGACATGTGCAAGAACAAGGGGTCACAATCTGAAGATAGAGGAGGGATGGCTCAGAGGTAATGTGAGGAAGTATTTTTTCATGGAGAGGGTTGTGGATGCATGGAATACCCTTCCTGAGTAGGTCGTGGAGTCAAAAACAGTGGGGGAATTCTAGAATGTATGGGACAGACATACGGCAATTATAGTGGGGGGTAGAAGGAAGCAGGCTGTTGGTTAACTAGGATCTGCAGCTTATCTATTAGTTAGGGAAACGGGCAGACTAGGTGGGCCAAGCGGTCCTTATCTGCCATCAAATTCTATATTATGTTTCAATGTTATGAGGTATTAGAGACATAAAGTCTGGGCCATAAAACATAAACTAACATGGTGAGCGTATAATGAAATGCGGCACAACATACATTGAATTGAAAAAAAAAAGTGAACAGCAGGGATGGGTGAAAAGAAGTGTACATAGAGAATACATAGCAGTTTTCAGTGTCAGTGGAATAGCTCATTTAAAGAGCTAGTGTACTGCCTAAAAAATATTCATTTTTAAAAGCAATCAACCATTACCTTTTATATCTTAGGTACTTTTTCTTTTTCCTTTGGTTAACTGGAAGATAATTTACCTGATGTTAGGTGTGATGTGTGGAACAGCACTCTGCCTGGCAGTTGCCATATCTAGCTCTGGTCCTCCCATTACATATTCTGCACTGTGACCTCACTGACTGTGACATCACTGCTGTTTAGTTACAACCACTCGATAGCTGTCAGGTCAGTTGCATGTGATGTCAGTGTCAATGAGATAATACTGAAGATGTAGTGGGGGGATAAAGATCGATAAGTCAGCTGCCAGGCTAAGAGCTGTTCCATACATCAGCACAATATTATCACTTAAAAAATTTCTAATGAGCAAAAGGAAAAAGAAAAATACTTTAGAAAGGAAAAATTACAACTGACTACTTCTTAAAATTTGTATAATTTTCTTGTCTGTCTATTTTGGTTCCACTAGCTCTTTAACTCCACTAGTGAGAGAGATAAATCCCATAACCCACGAGTGAATAAGCCACGAGTTACTGTAGTTTTTAAAAGTCTTACCACTCATATGTGGAGATAAATGCATTATTCTTCTGCAAGCCAATATGTATTTGATATATTGTATACCACACAATTTGTTTATGCTTTTATTAGTGTTTTACTTTATTTTAGCTGAAAACTGCCTTTCTTTTCCTTTGTAAACTCTGTATCTGGCCCCTTTTTTGCTGTGTTATATTTCCAAATTCTAAGTGGAAATAAAATGTTATAAGTGAAAGAAAATGATTTATTTGCCCAGTTTATTCACCACCAGTGTGGTATGCTGCTTTAATATCTCTCAACCTGCTTATGAAGTTTCTCAGAATGAATGCCATGATTTTGCTTGCCTTGTTGTCTGCTGTCCCACACCGCTGTTTCCATTTCCAGCTGCTGCCGATAGTACTCCTGGGTGATTCTGCATCTGGGTTTCAGAAATCTCTGCGTTGTTTAGATAATATTTTGCTTCATGTTCTTCTCTTCTTGATGCACTATGTTGCATTTCCCAAGATTAATGTTTATCTGCCATTTCTCTACCCACTCCCCAAGTCTGTATGATTCTTTCTGCATTTCATTCATCTCCTTCTGTAATGTACAGTACCTGTAGCTACCTTTCCTATATTGGTATCACTGACAAACTTGATGATCTAGGTCCAGTTCCGAACCTACTGCAGCAAACCTCCCCCCACCGGCCAAGCTAAACTTAGGTTATCTAACTTATGAACTAGCCTCCTGTGTGGTACAGTATCAAACACTTCAACAAAGTCAAACTACAACATCCATAGGCAATACAATGAGATTTGTGTGGCTTGATTTCCCTTTACATAACCTGTACTGGGCCACCAAGACCAAGTGTCTTTTTTTTTTAAGATTTATCAGTTCTGTTTCTTATGAGTGACTTCCCTGGTATTGATGTCAGATTGACAGTCCTATGGTTTTCTGGTTCTGCCTTGGAACCTTTTGTTTGGATACTGGCACTATGGGAGTCACCTTCCAGTTGTCCAGCACATATATACTGTAGTTCTGATCAACTCTCTTATATTCTGTAGTGTGAATGAAATCCATGTCTGATCTTTTTTATGCTTGCAGTGACTGTAAATTTTGAATTTAAAAAACCTGGCAAAAGGTTTTTGGTCCAGTAGGATCTGTGGGTTACTTGCATCCCAACTGGTCAGGTGCCAGGGTCAAAGGGCTCAAACATGGTAGCAGCCACGCTAGTCAGTGACTCTGTCACCAAATTTTTTTTTAAACTGAGCTCCAGCACTCAAAATAGTCTGTCAAACATCCAGTTTGTTCTGTCTCTCATGCTAAGGTGTCTGGCCAGGTGAAGCAGCTGGCAGGGAATCCCAGTCTGTTTGCAGACACAGTTCACTTGCTCCATCAGTGGCAGGTGAAGTAAGCATTAATGCCAGATGAAGGAGGCTTCTACTGGGGAATTAATGCATGGTTGGGGGGGGGGTTGTGGCACGAGGCCTATCACCGAGTGCCTACAACCACCCAACCATGCATTAATTCCTTTAGTAGAAGCCGACTCCGGAGGGTATTAATGCGCTTGTAATATGACAATACTTGCATTGTTGTTGTTTCTGTTTTTTAGTTCTGTTCACTGGAACTGTTTGGCTTTGTGTCGGCACGGTCAGATCCTGCATCTTCGCCGTGATGTGTTTTCTGTGGTCTGCTGTATTGTGGGGATATACAGCATTTGCTGCTGTGATAGCTACTGGTGCTACAGCCTGACCTGGTGACTCGGTGATTAATAGTTGGAGCGGGCATTACCTGTGATTAATCCCCGCTCCAACTTTGATCATGTGGTACATTTTGTCCAATGACATTCCCTTATTTCCCTCCTCTTTTTTGCCATGTTACAAGGTCCTTTAAAGTGAGTCTGGAGAAGTCATTCCTGATTGCGCAAGATGCACCCAAGAAATCCAGCTTCTGTAGCTCTCCTCCCAGTCCTCCTTGGCAGAGTTTCAGTGTTGAGGACAGGGAAGAGTAGTGAAAATGTGGCAGCATTAGACCTCGTACTCTCAAATGGGGACAGTGAGAGGATCTCAGATCTAGAAGTGGGTAGCCATCTGGGAACAAGTGACCACCAAACAGTGTGGTTCACGATAAACTCAGCTACAGAGTCAAGCCATACAAAAGTGAAGGTACTGGACTTCAGGAGGGCTGACTTTGGCAAGATGGGAGAGTGCCTTAGAAAAGCACTAGCAAATAGGCTAGAAGGAGGTGGAGCAACAATGGGGAACATCAAAACTGCCATCACAGAGGCAACAAGCCTTTCTGTGAAGCAAATAAACAAATCAAAACAAAAGAAAAAAAACACTATGGTTCTCAAAAGAGGTGGCGGGGAAGGTCAGGGAGAAAAAGATAGCATTCAGGAAGTATAAGGAAACACAGAAGGCACAGGACAGAGAACTGTACCAGTTAAAGCAGAAGGAAGCAGGGAGAGAAGTCAGAATAGCAAAGGCCCAAACTGAGGAAAAAATAGCCAACTCAGTTAAGAAGGGGGATAAAACCTTTCATAGGTACATCAGGGAGCGTAGAAAGACAAAGGGAGGGATAGTGAGGCTGAATAGAATGCACAATGGGTGGGCAGAGAGGGACAGTGAAAAAGCAGGGATACTGAATGAATATTTCTGCTCAGTATTCACAAAAGAGGAGGAGGGGGAGGTGCCTAATCCAATTAACAGAAGCACTCTGGATAGGGGGGTCGATCCCAGTCCTTTCACAGAAGAAAGGGTTCTGAAAGAACTCCTAAAACTGAAGGTGGACAAAGCAATGGGGCCTGATGGAATTCACCCCAGAATTCTAAAAGAATTAAGAGGAGAACTAGTGAAACCACTGACAACCCTTTTAGCAAATCATGGAGGATGGGTGGTACCTGAGGACTGGAGGAAGGTGGATGTGATTCCTCTCACAAAAGTGGGAGCAGGACAGAGGTAGGAAACTACAGACCTGTCAGTTTGACTTGTGGTAGGAAAGTGATGGAATCACTTCTGAAGGAAAGAATTGTTGAGTACCCAGAGGCCAGTGGGGCACAGGACCCAAGGCAGCATGGTTTCACAGCGGAAGGTCATGTCATACTGAATCTAATTGATTTTTGACTGGGTGCACAAAAGTAGTAGACCAGGGAGGGCTGTGACATGGCCTACCTAGACTTTAGCAAGGCATTTGACACAGTCTCACACAAAAGATTAATAGTCAAATTAACCAGCCTGGGAGTGGGTCCCAGGTGGTAGCCTGGGTAAAACATTGGCTGGACAACAGGACACAGAAGGTAATTGCAAATGGAGTCCACGCTGAAGAAAGAGGGGTTACTAGTGGGGTACCGCAGGGTCCAGTACTGGGTCCAGTCCTTGTAATGTCTTTATAAGTGACATTGCAGAGGGACTGGAAGGAAAAGTATGCCTCTTTGCAGATGACACAAAGATCTGCAACAGGGTTGATACACAAGAAGGTGTGGAAAGGATGAGAAGGGACTTGGCAAGGTTGGAGGAATGGTCAGAAGTATGGCAGCTTGGATTCAATGCAAAGAAGTGCAAAATAATGCACCTGGGAAACAAAAACCCAGGGGAAGATTACACAATGGGGGAGGTAGTAACAACAACAAAAATGGAAAGGGACCTGGGGGTAATCATATCAGATGACCTTAAGGTTGGCAAGCAATGTGAGAAGGCAGTAAGGAGGGCTGGGGATACTGGGATGTATAGGGAAAGGCATCACCAGCAGAAAGCAGGAAGTTGTTATCCCTCTGTACAGACAGTTGGTGAGACCCCATCTGGAGTACTGCGTCCAGTTCTGGAGATCCTATCTCCGCAAGAACATAGACAGGATAGAGGCAGTCCAGAGGAGGGCAACTAAAATGGTGCAGGGTCTGCAAGAGAAGCCATACGAGGAGAGACTAAATGAGCTTAATATGTATACCCTTGAGGAAAGGAGGAGAGGGGGACATGATATATACTTTAAGTACCTCAGTGGAATCAACAAAGTCCAAGAGGGTAGCATCTTTCAGAAAAGAGAGTGCAAGAACAAGGGACACAATTTGAAGATGGGGGGTCTA
Organism: Neoceratodus forsteri; assembly: GCA_016271365.2. Taxonomy (NCBI): domain Eukaryota; kingdom Metazoa; phylum Chordata; order Ceratodontiformes; family Ceratodontidae; genus Neoceratodus; species Neoceratodus forsteri. The sequence continues at coordinate 722,441,381 of CM028137.1, read as the reverse complement.
GGGGCAATGTGAGGAAGTATTTTTTCACAGAGAGGGTGGTGGACACATGGAACAGCCTTCCTGAGCAGACTGTGGGGTCTAAAACTGTGGGAGAATTCAAGAATGCATGGGACAGACATAAGGCAATTTTTATGGGGGGTAGGAAGAAATAGGCTGTTGGTTAACTAGGATCTGCAGCTTATCCTGTAGGTAGGGAAATAGGCAGACTAGGTGGGCCAAGTGGTCCTCATCTGCCATCAAAGTCTATGTTTCTAGCAGACCAGATGACCTCCATGGAGCCAAGATAAGCACAACATATATTGAGAGGGGATGTTACATATTTGTTTCTATTTGTATTTCTTGTTGTTTTATATCGCTTTATCTGTTCACCCTGTTACACGGGCAGCACAGCTGATATACCCATGTGATATTCACACGAGTATCAGCAAATAGGAAGGCTGAATTTGCTTGTTCAGTTTTACTATTTAAAATAATGCCACCTAATGTCTGTAAACTGCTTACACTAATGTTCTGCTGATTGTGGATTGCTGAAAAAGAAGAAAATCTCTTCGAAGAGAAGCAAAATATTAGGCCCAATAGTCATCAACATTATGCATGTCATCTAAGTTTTTTTTCAGAAATGTTACTTGAGATTTACTCAATAATTTGTTTGTGGAAATGGCTGGCTAAGCAAATATTTGCCGTCTGATTTGATTAAACCTTTGGCTCTGAAGCCATCCCTGTGTGACTCAGTTAATGCCTTAAATTGTATACACCCGTTACAGCTGTAGGCAAAAGCTTCTCTTAAATTAATGTTATTGCAGTAAAACGTAATGATTTATTTAAGTATTATATTTAATTTCATGAGTTCCATTATTGCCAATTAGAGTTAATAGATCTTTCAGCTGGAAGAAACATGTTGTAATTTCTGCTGATTTATCTATTTCAGCCTAAAATGTGTTGTTACACATTAACTAAGAAGTCACTCATTGCATCAGCCTGGAGGTCTTTGTGAACATGAGACATGCTTAATTCCAACCTGTATGCTGTTTAATTGCAGCCACACTGCTTTGGGCCCTATTCTGCAACACTGGCTGTTTTATGGACAAAAACCACTAGGCCCCCCCCCCCAGTGTCATCTACAGCATCGTCAAACTACAGTCACTTGTCAATGTAGCACAGAAGACCACACAGTGCTATGTCAGAGGAAGCACTGGGGGAAGGTCTGGGGTGACTGACTCCCATTAGGGTCTCTCCCTCCACTTTAAATAGATCACTTTACGGGGCTATAGTGGATACCCCATTCCTTTCTAATGACTTCATAGGACCTCCACAGGATCAACACTTGAAACAACACTTAAACTGTTACGTCACTGTTTATACATTTATCTTTTTTATTTGAAAAAATTTGAAAAAGCATATGAAGGGCAAATACTGTGGGTATGTCATTTTATATAGGAAGTAACTAAGTATTTTCATGAGAGGGATATGTAACATTACAACTGCAATCCAGAAGATATAAAGTTTGAACCCCTCAAAGGCCCTCTGAGGCCCTTTGAGGGCTTTGAGAATCAGCGTACAGCTACATGATTATTACTCTGTTTCATTGTTTTCATTTTATTTGTGACCAGGATGTACACACTGAGTGTAAGTTTATTTTCAGTGTGGCCCTGGGGATGTACAAAAGTTACAATCAATGGCCCTCATTTTCAAAACCTGGGGGATATGCGGTGCGACTAGATGCGCCGCCCAAATAAATGGGCCGGTGCAAAAAAAGTGACATATTCAAACATGATGCATGATCCCAATGGATCACGCATCATGTCTGAATATAACACGCAGTGCTGGCGGTGCAAATGGTGGCTGCTGACAGTGCACCGGCACATCCCGGGGGAAGGCCTGAATATCGGGAATGGGGATGCGTGGAGCATCCCCAGATGCGCCGGCCCCAAATTCTCGATATTCAGCTGGAAAAATGCAGATGCGGCCATTAGAGATGCAAGGCACAACTGGGTCATTTGCATGATCATTATGGCTACATTTGTATACATTCTGCAGGGATGCACCTGGCAAGTGGCACCAGGCCGAGCCCCACCCCCTGCCCAATCCCATCTGTGTAAAATATAAACCAAGCCCCTCTTTTCCATAGTGTAATGTACCCCCTCCCTGCCTGATCCCTGTCCTGTACTAGACAGTGAAATGCCCCAATTTTCCATAGTGTAGTGCCCCTCCCAGCCTGATCCCTGTCCCTGTACTAGACAGTGAAATGCCCCCATTTTCCATGGTGTAGTGTACCCCCCCCTGTCCTGTACAAGACAGTGAAATCCCCTTTTCCATAGTGTGGGTCCCCACCCCATACCCAAACCATGATCTCCATTCACATAAAAAACTGCCACATACCCACCCCGTTCATATAGCAATCCTGCCACACACACCATCCCATTCAAATAATAATCCCCCGCTGTGTACATTTCCATAGTGTAGCAGCCCCCAACCCACCCAGGTAGGCATGACCCCCTCCCTACACCCCCCTCACCACCTGAGCCAGCGACTGGTTCTGCCCTCCACTCAACACCATGGCCAGCCACTGACTGAACAGTTCAGGAATGGAACTGTGCAGACGAGGTGCTCATTGGTTGAGTGCTTCATCTTTACATTTCCGTTCCTGGACTGTTCAAGTTGGTGGCTGGCCGTGATGGTGAGTGGAGGGCTGAGCCAGTCGCTGGCTCGTGTGGTGCGGGGGTGGTGCAGGGAGGAGGTCATGCCTACCGGGTTGGGGGGTCATTACACTATTGAAATGTATGCAGCGGGGGATTATTATTTGAATGGGGATGGTGTGCAGCAGGGGATTGTCATACGAACAGGGTGGGTATGTGGCAGTTTTGTTTTATGCGAACAGGGATCATGGTTCGGGTATGGGATGGGGGGACCCTACACTATGGAAAAGGGGGGATTTCACTGTCTTGTACGGGGACAGGGATCGGGCAGGGAGGGGGGTACACTACACTTTGGTAAATGGGAGCATTTCACCATCTAGTACAGGGACAGGGATCGGGCTGGGAGCAGGGTCCCTACACTATGGAACTTGGTGGGGATATGTTCTTTTTCTATTTTGGATATGTTCAGGACAGGGAGGGGGGTTCCTACACTGTGGAAAAAAGGATGGGGCTATGATTTATTTTATTTCGAACTGGGTTCAGGATGGGGGGTACCTACACTATGGAACGGGGATGGGTTCATTGTTGAATGGAACTGGACTGAGGGGGGCAGACTGCTGTGCTCCTGTGTGCAGTACAGCAGCCTGCCTGTGGGTTGCCAGGACTTAGGCATGGTTTTTCCATGCTTAACTTTGTGCGGCACATCTCCGAGATGCACGGGCAGCTGCACCATACATTTTGCCTGAATATGGGGATGTGCTGCATATTCATGGCACACCCCCTCGACATGCGCTACATACATTATCGCTGTACTTGGGCACAGCCGGAGATGCATGACCCATCTCGGCCCTTTGAATATTGCACTGCAGTGCATTTCTTGAGATGTGCTGGTGCATCTCCTTTGAAAATGCCCCTCAATGAGTACAAAAAAACAAAACAAAACAAAAAAAAACATAGACAATGGGGGCAGAAAAAGACCAATGGTTCATCCAGTCTGTCCGAATTCCCTATTTATCCCTGGGACCTAGAAATATAGAAACATAGAATTTGAAGGTAGATAAGGAACACCAGGCCCATCCAGTCTGTCCTTTTTTCCCTACATCCAGTCTGCCCTTTTTCCCTACATATAAAACAATGCTTCAGATCCTACTTGATCTATGGTATCACCTCCTCATTTGAACCACCAGGGTTCCCCTATGTCTATCCCATGCACTCTTGAATTCCCCCACTATCTTTGCCCCCACTACCTCTGCTGGGAGGCTGTTCCATGCCTCCACTACCCTTTCCATGAAGAAGTACTTTCTCACATTGTCCTTTAGTCTACCCCCTTCCAGTCTCATGTCATGTCCCCTTGTTCTATAGCATCTTTTCATGTGAAAGATGCTGCTCTCCTGTACCTTATTTATTCCCTTTAAGTACTTGAAGGTCTCAGTCATGTCACCCCTCTCTCTCTCCTCTGCTCCAGGGCATACATATTGAGTTCCTCCAATCTCTCCTCATATGACCCCTGGTGTAGGCCCTGCACCACTTTTGTTGCACTTCTTTGAACAGCCTCTACCTTATCTATGTCCTTTTGGAGATGTGGCCTCCAGAACTGGACACAGTACTCCAAATGAGGCCTCCCATATTACTAGTACAGTGGCATCACCACCTCCTTTCTTCTGCTAATGATACCCCTCCCTATGCACCCCAGCATTCCACTGGCTTTCCCCACTGCCTTGGCACATTGTTTGACCACCTTTAGGTCTTCAGATATGATCACCCCTAGATTTCTTTCCTATTGTGTGGCTTCTAACAACTCTCCCCCATCATGTAATCCTCCCTGGGTTATTGTACCCCAAGTGCATGATTTTGCACTTTTTTTGCATTGAATCTTAGCTGCTACACTCTGGACCATTCTTCCAGCTTAGCTAGGTGTCTTCTCATTTTGTCCACCCCATCATGGACTGTCTACCCTATTGCAGATCTTGATGTCATCTGCAAAGAAGCATACCTTCCCCTCCAGCCCCTCTGCAATGTCACTGATAAAGATATTAAATAGTATTGGCCCAAGAACTGATCCCTGTGGCACCCCACAGTCACCTTCCCTTCCTCGGATTTAGCTCCATTTACCACTACCCTCTATGTTCTGTCATTCAACCAATTCCCAACCCAGTTCACCATCTTCTGACCCAATCCCAGGCTACCCAGCTTGTTTACCAGCCTCCTATGTGGAACAGTGTTGAACGCCTTGCTGAAGTCCAGGTAGGCCACATCCACTACTCCCCCTGATCCACCTCCCTGGACCTACTGTCCTTCTGGGGTCTTTGCCTTACCCATCCTTCCCCACATACAGGCTTTGTTGAGTGTCACAGTTAACCTTTGGAGGGCAGTAGGAGAAGCAGAGCCATAGATGGCTAGGCCGTAGTCGATGATGGATATGACAGAACTATGGATTGCCAGTCTAAGGTCATCCGCAGTCATGCTGTGCTTGTGTCTGTATAGCAAGCCAATCCGAATAGTATCAGATTTTGCAATGTTTTCAATGTGTTGAGAGTAGGAGAGGAAGCTGGTCCAATGTGATGCCTAGATATTTAAACTGCATGATCTGGTCAAGCAGGATACCGGAGCAGTTCCTGATGGTGAGGGACTGGGATTTGTGCCGTCTATGCACACTGCTAAGTAGCATAGTCTTAGTTTTGCTGTAGTTCAGGACAAGTTTATGGGAGCTGAACCAGTCTTCAACATGCCCAAAGTCAAGCTGTCAATAGTGCTCAAGGAACTTAGTATCATGGTGACTGGTGTAGATGACAGTGTCATCTGCATAGAGAAGAATTTTCTGGTGGCAAGCGCTTGGAAGGCTGTTCAAGAAAAGACTAAATAGAAGCGGTCCCAAGATGGAGCCCTGGGGTATGCCAGAGAGGACAGGCTTTTGATCCAAGGTGACATTGGTAATCCTTACTTGTTGGTGCCAACCCACTAGATAGCTTTTGAACCAGAGTAGTGCATCATCGGAGAGCCCAACAGAGGACAGCTGTCTGAGAAGGAACGGGTGGCTGACGGTGTTGAAAGCTTTTGTTAGGTCAATGAACACTGCACCAACACAGTTACCCTGATCTAATGTAGTGTATATGAAACCTGTGAATTCCAGAAGGGCAGAGGTGGTGCTGTGCCATTTTCTAAAACCATGCTGCTGTGGGCATTGGATTTCATATTTTTCCAGGAATTCAACTAGCTGGTCCTAGACAATGCATTCCAGTGCTTTGGAAAGTGTGTGAGGTGGGGGAGTATGGTGATAGGCCTGTAGTTGGTGTGTAGTGTCCTATCTCCACTCTTATTAAAGAAGAATCATCCCAGCATTGATCCTTGAGGCACCCCCTGCTCACCTTCCCTTCCTCGAAGTGAACTCCATTTACCAGCACCCTCTGTCGCTTATCCCCTAACCAGTTTCTATCCAGTTTACCACCTTTGGACACACTCCTAAGTTACCTAGCTTGCTTACTAGTTTCCTATGTGGAATGGTATCAAAAGCCTTACTGAAATTTAGGTAGACAACGTCCACCACTCCACTCTGATCTAAACCCTTTGTCACCCAGTCAAAGAAATCTATCGGATTCATTTCACATGATCTTCCCCCTGTGAATCCATGCTGCCTCATGCCTTGTAACCCACTAGATTCAAGATAATCCACAATCCTTTCCTTCAGATGTGAGTCCATTCAACTTTCCCACCACCTGGCCTGTAATTGCAAGCCTCCTCGCAGCTACCACTATTGTGTAGTGGGACTATTGCCCTCCTTCAGTCCTCTGGAACCACTCCTGTTTCCAGTGAGCTGTTAAATAGAACCATCAGAGGTGCAGCCAGTATTTCCTTGAGCTCCGTCAATACTCTTTGATGCACCCCATTTGGCCCCATTGCTTTGTCCACCTTCCGATTAATGAATCCCTTGGGACTTGTTCCCACCTCCCTCCATCCAAAGCTTCTGTTACTTTTTTGTGGCCCCTCCTCTTCTGTTCGGGATGTCTGTTTTTTTTCTGGTTTCCCTCTGCACAGACCCCCGTCCCTTTTTAATCTTACAATCTCACCCCCTGGTTTTCCTCTTTTCACTTACGTACCTAAAAAATGTTTTGCCCCCTTTCATGACCTCTTGGCCTACTCTCTCTTCAGTTTGTGCCTTTGCACTCCTTTCTGCTTTCTCTGCCTCCCTCTGTTTCCATTAATATACCTCCCTATCCTCCTCTCTTTGAATTTCCTTATACCTTCTGAATGCCACCCTTTTAGCCTTCTCCTTTTCAGTCACCTCTTTCAAGAACCATTTCAATCTCTTCTTCCTTTTGCTTTTGCTCACTTGTTTGATGAAGATATTTGTTACCTTTACTATGCTCCCTTTCAGCTTTGTCCACTGTTTCTCCACCCCCACCTAGGCCATCCCCCCCAGCCAGGTCATCCCTGAGGCATTCACCCATTTTTAAAAATCTACCCTCCTGAAGTCCAGGACCCTTACCTTTGTGTGGTTCAATTCAGCAGTTGTCCTTATATTGAACCACACTGTACGATGACTACTGGTTCCCAGGTGGTCTCCCACCTTGACATCTACAATACTGTCCCTGTTAATGAGTACCAGGCCCACTATTGCCCCATTACTACTTCTACTGCTGCTACTTCTGATTCCATAACTGAAAAATAACACAATGATGGAACAGTTGCTCTTAGCAACAGTCAGCAGCTGGCAAAAATGCACATATAATGTTGCCTTATGAAAATAAACACAAAGAAAAACAATCAGAAATAAAAAAAAAGAAAAATTAGAAATTAGCAGCTCAGACTGCTTCTTAAACAACAGACAAGATCACAGCAACACACCATTCATAGGCTGTTACAACAGATCACTAAATCCAAAATATTTTAAGTAAGTTTTGTAAGTCTAAAGTAAGTATAAAAATGATCAACCATATAAACTGAGTCCTGGTAATTATTTTGGCTGACCCCCCCCCCGAACATGGGCATGGGAATACACAACCTCTGCTTTGTGCATGATGGCATTTGATATGTTGGGTCAAGAGAATAAGTGCCTGCATGTAAAGAATGATTTGACTGTCCCTTTCTTCATTCTTCAGCTAGTTCTGGTCCTTCAAGCACAGCAGACACAGCCCTTTGTGATGGGAGAATTCTCTTCATCTGCAGATACAATTCACTGTACCATTCTCTAGGGCTTGGTATTGGGACTGATGCTTAAAGCAGCAGTGCAGTGAAATCGGGTAAAAAATTTGGCCCTACCCCTTTTCACTGTAAAAAAAATCCAGGCATCTTCCAGTCTAATTTGGTGGCACAATTTTCCACCAAAATTTAAGTATTTTTTAAATGCTTTAATTGATTTTTTTTCTCAAGAAAAAAAGACGGCCGCCACATTTTGCATAGAAATACCATTGTAGAGCTGGCAAGGGTTAGAATCGAAAACATAAAAAAGTCTCATGGTGCACAGAATAAGAGGTACATAGACGAGTACATTTGACAGGTATTCTAATATTTTTCTTACTTGTAGCTGAGACTAGCACTTTTGCACGAACATTTTTCATTGCACTGCTGCTTTAAATCACAAATTTTGACTGTTACTGTGTGGAGGTCTTTGCTAGTTACAAGGTGAATTATCATCCTTGTTCTGCTGATGACATGCTTTTCCACCTTTCCTTCCTTCCTGACACATACTAGGTTGCCTGACCAGTCGATTGAATAATAATGGTGAGCAATAAGAGGCTGACTGAAAATGTTCATCTGAAGTAGGGCTAGCCTGGGCAAAACTTTCATAAAATACTTAACTTTCATGAAAAGTGCCTTTTTTGATGAAACACATATTGGGCCCTATGCATGGAGAAACTATAGCCCTACGTGCCACGATATGTGGCAAGTAAGGCCAGGAAATGAACATCCTGGCTGTGCAGTGGACACCCACAGATGCTCAAATGCCCTGCACCCACTGCATGTCCCTGCCCCAAGCCACCCATATCTGTACCTGCGCAACAGCTTGGCTGGTCTGGACAGGGGAAGGGAGTGGGAATGCCAGCCTAGGTCTGGTAGAGTGTGGCATGTATGATGCCATTTCACTCTGCCAGGCTGGTGTAAAGGTAGAGTTCCATTATGCTAGCCAGAGGTCTACCATAATGGATGCACCCCACCCTGAATGGCATCCAGACACCTAAATGCTGCTCAGCAGCCAGGGACCCCAGCCCCCCTCCATGTCACAGAGGGATGGAGGTGCTGGACAGCCGCAGGGCACAGTGTGCAAATGCTAGAGGCAGACCAGTCAGCAGTGGGGGACACAGCAGTTTATATGCAGACTGCTGAATCCCATGGTTCCCTACCCCCATAGAGCAGGGGATCTACTGTGGGGCCATCCGGGGCTTCTATTGGGAAGCACATGGTTCAGCTCTGGTCCATCCCCAACCTGGCCCACCTCATGCTTGCAACTACCCAGCGGTACATTGGGCCAGCTGGGGTTCGTGATTCCCGCCCTGCTCATCTTTCAGGTGTTGAGTATGTGGCGTGCACTGGTGCAGCCTGGTATGCCCCCTTACCAGCTTGTTCTGAGGACTATACCAAATGTGGCCAATTGTGTGTACATGTTTAGTAAATTATCCTTAATGTATAATGTGATATTTCAATATAACAAGCTCCCTGCCGATATCTATGCTTCCGCTACCATGTCAAGCTTACAAATAAAGTCCTATTATTTTGTTCAGAGGAACCAGTTTTATAATCTTTGTATTGTTGCTGTAGTAAACATAAAAGACATAGTAATTCCTTAAGTGAGGACTACAGAACTGGATACAGTACTCCAGGTGAGGCCTTACCAGGGATCTGTACAGTGGCTCCCCACCCCATATGAAACTAACAACAGGAATTGTTTCCTATCCCTCTGTCCCAGTCAACAAAAACATAACACAAAATAAATGACACTATTTGAGATGTCCAGCTTATCTGAGATTATAACATGTGTAGAAAAATTCCACTGATCTGATTGGCTGCAAGCAGGTCGGTGCCATGTAATTTATTGACCCACAACTACATGCCTGAAATACTTTCACCCATGCAAAACTCACCACAAACACACCTAACAGGCCTATTCACTGTGCCAGGCTGGGTACATGCGATAGGTGCATACCTGGCCCACACCACTCTATACCAGTGAACAGTCACATGGTGGCCAGCATGCATGATCACCGGGCATTGCCAGGTGCCTTTCAGCGGTCCTGCTCCCTGTCTTGTAGGACCATGGTGGGTGGATTGAAGGACACAGGCGAGTATGCAATCAGATGCCCAATCTGGTCCTTCAATAGATCTGCTGCTCCGCATGAAGCTGGGGATTGTGGGATGGCACTGGTCACAAATTTGAAAATTGTTGGGTGAGTGCCTGAATGGCTGCCCCAAAGCCCTCCCTGCCTGACCAGAACAAAACAAAACAAAACAAAAAAAAAACACCCTCTAAATATGAGGCTGACAATCAGGTATGCAGTTAGAAAGTAGCTTTGATAGCTTTATTAAGAACATGGAAACTCACAAGACAACAGCAAAACAAAAAACCCTGGTGCTTTGAACCATAGATATCAAACACGAGTTAGATACTTTGATCTCAGTTCTCAAAGCTCCTGGTGCAGCGCAAGGGACTTGCACCACAATGAATAGAGCAAAGTACCCCTTGTGCCAAATGATGCAGCAGGAGTGATTCTCAGTGGCAGCCTGCATCAACCACAGGCTGCCTGCCTCAAACAGGGCTTGTGCTGCCTGTGTGCCCAAAAATGGGCCTTGACATGGGGCTGGGGGCATATGGCAGACACAAGCTGCCACATCACCAAAAGTGGGATTCTCAGAACTCTCCCAGAGGGAGAGATTCTAAGTAACCTTAGACCATCCAGGGCTGGTCTAAGGGTACTATAGAAAATTCTTCTCTGGGAGAGTTACATAGAAACATAGAAACATAGACTTTGACGGCAGATAAGGACCACTTGGCCCACCCAGTCTGCCCATTTCCCTACCTACTGGATAAGCTGCAGATTCTAGTTAACCAACAGCCTATTTCCTGCAACCCCCCACTATAATTGCCTTATGTCTGTCCCATGCATGTTTGAATTCCTCCACTGTTTTAGACCCCACAACCTCTCCAGGAAGGCGGTTCCATCGCCCACCACTCTCTCCGTGAAAAGAATTTCCTCACATTACCCCTGTGCCCCTCCTCTAACTTTAAATTGTGCCCCTTGTCCTTACACATCTCTTTTCTGAAAGATGCTACCCTCCTGGACTTTGTTGATTCCCTTGAGGTACTTGAAAGTTTCTATCATGTCCCCCCATCCCTCCTTTCATCAAGGGTATACATATTAAGCTCTCTCAGTCTCTCTTCATATGGCTTCTGATGTAGACCCTGCACCATTTTAGTTGCCCTCCTCTGGACTGCTTCCATCCTATGTCCTTGCGTAGATGAGGTCTCCAAAACTGCACGCAGTATTCCAGATGGGGTCTCACCAACTGTCTGTATAGAGGGATAACCACTTCCCTTTTTCTACTTGTGATGCCCTTCCCTATGCATCCCAGTATCCTCCTGGCTTTCCCTACTGACTTCTCACATTGCATACCCACCTTTAGGTCATCTGATATGACTACACCCAGATCCCTTTCCATTATTGTTGTTGTTAGTACCTCCCCTGCTATTGTGTACTCTTCTCCTGGATTTTTATTTCCCAGGTGCATTACTTTGCACTTCTTTGCATTGAATCTAAGTTGCCATATATCTGACCATTCCTCCAACCTTGCCAAGTCCCTTCTCATCCTTTCTACCCCCTTGTGTATCAACTCTGTTACAGATCTTTGTGTCATCCGCAAAGAGGCATACCTTTCCTTCCAGACCCTCTGCAATGTCACCTATAAAGACGTTAAAGAGGACTGGACCCAGTACTGAGTCCTGAGGTACTCCACTAGTAACCCCCCTTTCTTCAGAATGTGTTCCATTGACTATTACCTTCTGTGTCCTGTTGTGCAGCCAGTTTTCTACCCAGGCTACCATCCTGGGACCCACTCCCAGGCTGGCTAACTTGATTATTAATCTTTTGTGCGAGACTGTGTCAAATGCCTTGCTAAAGTCTAGGTAGACCATATCCACAACCCCTCCCTGGTCTATTGCTTTGGTCACCCAGTCAAAGAAATCGATTAGATTTGTCTGACATGACCTTCCTGCTGTGAATCCATGCTGCTTTGGATCCAGTACCCCGCTGACCTCTAGGTACTCAACAATTCTTTCTTTCAGAAGTGATTCCATCATTTTCCCCACCACTGAGGTCAAACTAACAGGTATGTAGTTTCCTGCTTCTGCCTTGCTCCCACTTTTGTGAAGGGAATCACATCTGCCCTCCTCCAGTCCTCAGGTACCACCCCATCTTCCCATGATTTGTTAAAAGTGTGGTTAGTGGTGTCACTAGGTCCTCCCTTAGCTCTTTTAGGATTCTAGGGTGAATCCGTCAGAGCCCCATTGCTTTGTCCACCTTGAGTTTTGTAGTTCTTTCAGTACTCTTTCTTCTTTAAAAGGACTGGTATCAACCCCACTATCTAGAGTGCTTCTACTGTTTGGTTTAGGTAACTCCTCCTCTTCTTCTTTTGTGAATACTGAGCAAAAGTATTCATTCATTATCTCTGCCTTTTCACTGCCTCCCTCTGCCCACCTCCCCTCTCCTTTATTAATCTTCCCTATCCCTCCCTTAACCTTTCTATGTTCCCTAATGTTCCTATAAAAGGTTTTATCCCCCTTCTTAACTGAGTTGGCTATCCTTTCCTTGGTTTGGGCCTTTGCTTTTCTGACTGCCTTCCCCACTTCCTTCTGCTTTAATTGATACAGTTCCCTGTCATGTTCCATCTGTGATTCCTTATACTTTTTGAATGCAGCCTTTTTCTCCTTAACCTTCCCTGACACTTCTTTTGAGACCCATAGTGTTTTTTTATTCCGCTTTGTTTTCTTTATTTGTTTCACACAAAGGCTTGTTGCCTCCATGATGGCAGTTTTGATTTTTCTCCATTGTTCTTCCACCCCTCCTTTGTGGCCATTTGCTAATGCATTCCTCAGGTATTCACCCATTTTGCCAAAGTCAGCCCTTCTAAAGTCCAGTATCCTTGTATTTGTATGGCTTGTCTCCATGGTTGTGTTTATTGTGAAGCACACTGTGCAGTGGTCGCTTGTTCCCAGGTGTCTGACTTCTAAGTTTGTGATCCTCTCTCCATTTGAGAGTACCAGGTCTAATATTGCTCCCTCCCGAGTGGGTTCCACCACTAGCTGTCTAAGGCATGCTCCCTGTAGGGCATCGAGAATGACCCTGCTCTTGGATGTGGCTGCCGTCCATGTTGCCCAGTTAACATCTGGCATATTCAGGTCCCCCATCAAAAGTATCTCCCCTTTTTCAGCCATTTTGAGAATGCCCTCTATCATTTTCTTGTCCATTTCCTCCCCTTGAGACGGGGGTCTGTATACAACCTCTGTGCAGATTGTGGTGCCATTCCCTGTCTCCAATGTGACCCAGAGTTCCTCTTGTCCTCCCTCTTTACTTTTTAGTTCTGTTACTTTGATCCCTTCCCTTATGTAGAGAGCAACTCCACCTCCTCTTTTACCCTCCCTGTCCCTTCTGTAGATTGTGTACCTTGGTATGTTGACATCCCAGTCATGGTTCTCCGTGTACCATGTTTCTGTGACTGCCACAATATCCAAGTGTTCCACTTCCATCAGGGCTACTAGCTCTGGAAGCTTGTTTCCAAGACTACGGGCATTGGTACTCATTGCCCTCCATTTAATGTTGGCTTTATCCTTTTTTACCCCATCCCTGCTCTTATTGCCCTTGTCCATTTTTCCATTTACCCCTGTCCTGCCCTCTGTCAAGCTCTGTACCTCAGTGTTTACCCTACTACCTGCCATGCTTTGTGGGGAGGCTTGAACTTTCCTGTTTCCTATCAGCACCTCCCCTTGGCTAGTTTAAAAGCTTGCCAGGAAGCCTTTAAACCTGTCACCTAGGGCGTGGTTCCTTCCTGGACAGATGCAGACCATCATGCCAGTATAGACCTTCATCTCTCCAGGTGGACCTCCAGTCCCCAATGAAGCCAAAGCCCTGTGCTCTGCACCAGTTTTGCAACCATTCATTAAACCGCATGGTGTGCAGTACCCTACCTCACCCCTGCCATAGACTGGCAGCACCTCTGAGAAGGTTACCGTGCTTGCTACCTGTCTGAGGCCCTCCCAACTCCACAAATTCATCCTGCACTGCACTGATCTCATGCCTAGCTAGGTCATTTGTCCGAGGTGGACAATGATATCTAGTTTCCTCTCCTGTGATGCTGCTTCTGCAATCCTGAGGATTCGCTTCCTGTCCCTCCAAGCCATGGCACCAGGCAGGCACCCACTTCCCTTTCCTCTCCTTTCCCCAGGTCTACACCTAACAGTTGAGTCCCCTATCAGAAGCTGTTTCTTTCCTTGTGTTGTCCCTTGCCACTCTTTTGTGGGTCTCCTTGTGGATGTCCCCAGCATTCTTCTTGGTCTCCAATGAGGTGTCATCATGAGAACCTTGATTTGCCAGACCGACATATGATTTGTGTAGAGGTGCAACTGGGGACTCGCTCTGTTCCACCACCTCACCCTCCCAGAACCTACTGTGGTCCATCTGCTCTTCACACATGGCAACCTCTGAGGCAGTGGTTGTGGAACTGGTGCTCTTTGGGTGGGGGTCCTCTTTAGTCCTTGCCAGTTCAGCCTGGAGGTGGGCAACCTCCTCCCTCAGAGCTGACAGTTGCCTGCAAATAGGGCAGCAACGCAGGTTCCAGAATGTTTCCTGGAAAATTGCTGCCCCGCAACCAGTGCATTGCATCACTCTCCACATGTCCCTCTTCCTTATAATATACAATTACCCTGTTGACCCATTTGCGGCAATGTGGTCCCCCATCCCCAATCCCGATGTTGCCTGTAATCATATTTAATTAAAAAAAAACCTTTCTGGTGGTCTAATGGCCCCTCATCCCTGATCCCCAATGTCGTCGGTAATTATTACCAATTAGAAAATGGGTAAAAGTAAATCTGCTCTCTGATTGGCTAAATCTCCCTACCACCGGGGCAGTTACTTCCTAACAACGTCTGAGTAAAAAACAAGTGCCACAACTGCCCAACAGCTAAGTGACAGAGCAAGCTAGAGGCCCCATCCCTCATAACTCTCCAAAACTCTCCGAAACAGACACTGAAAAAAAAATACAATTGCTTCACAATTAAAAATACGGTGTTTTTTTCATTTATCCCCCACCCAAAAAGCTGACGCTACTTAAATGCTCAGACCCCTTCCAAGTCCCGATCCCTGCCCGCTCTCGTAAATGACCCAGCCAAGCAGCCTAACTCCATCTGCAGCACGAACTGCACAGAACTCCCGCTCCTCTATTTCCTAGCTGCGCTTCTTCCTGGTCCCCACCAACTCGCTCGCTCTCACAAAAGCCACCGGCCCCACTGTACCTTTTCAATGATGAGGTTGTGTTCTGTTTAACTCTGCAAAGTCTTCACATTCTTTTTTTTCCCTTTCTTTATAAACCATTTTTTTTACTGTCCCTTTTGCGACCTCGGATCACAGGACTACAGCTCCCATGAATCCGTGGGAGAAAATTCCAAATCACTCCACAGGGTCTCCTAAACAACAGCACCCAGTGACTACTTTACAAAAAATATATAGTTTTATTCTGTTTCACATTCATTTGGCTTCCAATTAAGTTTAATTCCATTTTATTAATAATGTAACACATAAGCCATTTTCTAAGTGTAATAATACCCTCCAAGGTGGGTGTTATGGGATATAAGGGACCTTTCAGGGGCTATAAGGCTCTCTGCCTATGGCATCGGGCCTCATTACGCCCCTGGGTGGTCCATTATATCCCAATAACGTCCACCCTATTGGGTATTATTACTTACATATAACCCCCTTCCTGGTGGTCTAGTGACCCCCTGATCCCCGATGGTGCCAGTAATTATTACTAAAAATAACCCTCATCCTTGTGATCTAGTGGCCCCCTCCCAGTGTTGCCGTTAATTATTACTAAAAGTAACCCCTTCCTGGTGAACTAGTGTCCCCCGATCCCTGATGTTGCTGGTAATTATTACTAAAAATAACCCCCTTCCAGAGAAGAGGCCATCAGGGAGGGCTTCAGAGTGTCCCACAGATGCTCTCCTCTCGGAGGAGGGCCAAGAATGCACCGCCTTTTGGTGGCTCCTAGCAGCCGGTATCAGTATTACGCTTTGAAGTGGGGGTGACCACACATCGCATGCGCGATCACACCAGGACGCAGTGGCGTGTGTTCCGGGGGGTGGGCAACCAAGTAAAATGGAAAATGGCTTCTCAGCCACACAGATGATGGCGGCCCACCCTCCCGATGCTGCAAAGTCCAGGATTACCCTGTGCTATACCCTCGCCGCCCCCAGGGCAGATGGAAAGATTGGTGCTGACGGGCACTGGACAAGTCTCCACTCCCAGTCCCTGCCACAGGAGGGGGACCCTCCCAGTGAAGGGATACACTGGGTCAACCAGGGGTCGGTATCAAGAGGGGCAGCAGATGGCAGTTGGGACGGAGTGGTGCAGAAAGGAGCTTGGTAGCCCAAAGGAGTGGGCAGCTGGGCTGGAGTGAAGGGGGGCATAAACAAATAATACAAAAAAAAAAAGAAAATCCCTTCCTGGTAACCTAGTGGCCCCCTTCTCTGATCCTTGATGTCACCATAATTTTAATTAAGACAAACCCCCTTCCCTGGTGGCCTAGTGGATCCCACCCCCCAATCAAGTAGGTAATGCCCACCACCCTGCTCCCCCCACCCCAAAACACAGCTGGCAAACAGCACAGCCCACATCTCACCTCCGTGGTTGACTGCCAACTGACCTGTCACTGAGCGGGTACTGTGTAGTGTATGCATTCATTGATTGACTGTCAATTGATGAGCGCATACACTATACAGTACGTGCTCAGTAACACTTCAGTCAGCAGCCAGCTGTGGAAGTGAGAGGTGGGCTGTGTCAGTCACCTGCTGTGTTTCGGGATGGATAGAAGCAGGGTGGTGGGCACTACCTGCTGGGGTTCGGGTCCACTAGGCCACCAGGGAAGGGGGCTTGTCTTAATTATGATTATGGTGAGATCAGGGATTGGGGAGCGGGGCCACTAAGCCAATAGGAAAGGGGTTATCCTTGCTAATAATTAAAGGCAACATTGGGTATGGGGGGGCACTAGATTACCAGGAAGGAGGTTATTTTTAGTAATAATTACTGATGACACTGGGGATCAGGTAGTGGGGCCACTAGACCACCAGGAAGGGGGTTATTTTTAATAATAATTACCGGTGACTTCAGCGATCGGGGAGGGGGCCAGTAGACCACCAGGATGGGGGTTATTTTTAGTAATAATTACTGGTGACATCAGGGATCAGGAAGGGGGCCCACTGATGGCCCACTAGACCACCAGGAAAGTTTTTTTTCAATTTTAGGGATCAGAGATGGGGGAACCACTAGCCTCTGCTTCAGGGGAGCCTGTGGCAAACCTCTCCCATGCACCATTTGTTTGTCACACGGGAGAGATTGACACAAGTGTGGGGACTCAAGCGCTGGGCCCCTCCTCACCAGAATTTGGTGCAGGGTCCCTGGCGTACAGGGCTTTGGTGCAAGCTGCTGTTTGCCACAGCTTGCGCTGAGCTAAGCCCGCTTTGGAAATTGAGCCCTATGTGCTTAAAGCTGTAGTGGCCTGTTAAATGTTGACCCATCAATTAGACCACTCAGTCATCACATTACAAATTGTTAAAAAAATTGTGAAATCGCAACACTCTATGTATCCCAAATTAAAGAGAATAAAAAGGGGGCTGAAACTGAACAGCAGCATGGGAATAAATAGCAGATAGTATAAGAAGTGAGAATCTTTGTATCATTCCAGCCTTTTTTCTACTTCAATTGTCCCTTCCACCCCTTCCAGTTTTCACTTTTTAGGATTCTTGTTTCTTTTACTATCTGTTATTCGTTCCCACTCTGATGTTCAATTTCAGTCCACTTTTTTACACACAATACCCTTTAGGCTGGGACTGTTTTCAAAGGGTCTAGGGTCACATGAGACAGAGAAGCAGTAAAAAGGAGATACAACATATTTGCACTATACAGAGGTATAGGGTAGACAGTATAAAGGGAATTAGGCAGTTACATTGAATGAGTTACATTAAACTGTAACCACCGATTTAAGCATAGATAAAAAAAAGCAAGAGATAAAATAATGGTATATAAAAAAGCGAGCTATAACATAAGTGTACATTTTGATTGGTAGAAATGGAGCCTTGTGAAGTAAAACAAAGGCCTCAGATCAAGGAAGGATGGGGGGGGCAGGCGAATCAGCGGTAGTAGGCACATAGATTGGGGAGAGCGAGTGAGGCTAGGAGATGGGATTTGAAGTTGGTTAAGTTTGTAACTCTGTTTTATTCAACCATAAAACATACATGACTTGGACATCCATTCACAATGTTTGCACAGTTACATCAGGATTTGGTCTTATTGACATGCCCTAGAGTCAATATTAATAAAATACATAATGATTATATACTGTATGTATCTAATCAGATAACCATTTCCTAATGACCTAACAACAAACGATCTACTATTAACAAATCTATATCAATAGAATCTATTCCTAAAGAAAAAAAAGGAAAACCATAAAAAGCACAACTGTGGCTGCCTGGTAAATAATTAAAAATAAGCAATTCCTCTAGGCAATTAAAAACAAGGTGAGGGTGGGATAGAGATATACAGCAACTAAGGTCATATTGTTGTAATCTTATATTTCATTTATTCTTTGTACCCACTCTTTCAGTGGGTTATGGTCTAACCGATCTGGACCTTGGGGAAGTCTCCAGTGAAGAACCATCCTTGTTAGATCAGCTCACCCATGGACTCCATATCTCAAGATATTTTTCCTCTCTAATGTGAAATCTGGCTGTCAGGTGTTCCATCTCACAAATATTATTTAATCTCTTCAGCCATTCCCGTAAAGTTGGGGGGTCCATCCTCAACCAACGTGAGGTGATACACTTCAAGGCTGCAGCAATAAGTATCAATGACAATTTCCTATGGGATGCAGGGAGTTTAACAATAGTTGGGAGGCCCAGCACCCACTCCGTAAACTCATCAGGCATGTCCGTTTGCACTATTTGTCTAACAGCTTCTTGAACCCCAGACCAGAATCCTCTGAGCATCGGACAGGCCCAAAACATATGATAATGTGAACCTACGGCCCCACATTTTCACCAGCAGAGATCTGAGTATGAAGTACTAAAGTGTTTAGTCACCATAGGGGTGCAGAAAAAATGAATCAAAATTTTCCAGAAGAATTCCCTCCACCCAGGTGAGGAGGTGACCCTCCAGCCAACCTTCAAACGCCTTTCCCAGTCGGTACCCCGAATGGGCTCAGATGATTCCCTGTCCCAGGTCTCTTTAATAATTTGTAGGGGCGTGTGATCTGGTTCCTCTAGACTGCTATAGAGAACTGCAATGATTTTAACCTTAACGTTCACTACTGTAATCCCATTTATGAACTCTTCCCAAGGTGATCTCTGCCTGCTGAGCAGGGCCTCATTGTTTGTACTTGTAATAAAATACCAAAACTATGGATATCTGAAGAAATCTGTTATTAGCTAAGTGAAATTTAGTTTTTAGTTGTTGAAATGATAGACATACACCTCTCTCCAAAAACTGGGAAAATCTTATTAGGCCCCTCAATTCCCATATCCTGTATCCTAAGTCAGACTGAGGAGGCAAAAAATCTAAGTGATGAGAGATTAGGGACATTGGGCCAAGTTGGTCATATGAACCGATTTTGTTTTTTACCAGGCATAATATATTTAGAGTGTTTCACCTATGGGTTATATATGGAATTTTGAGTTGTAGAGGGCAAGTCTGACTAAACTAAGGAAAAAAGGGGCAATGGGAGTATCTCCCCCTCTTCAGTATCATACTAACCTGATGCCTTACGACATTTGGCCTAAGTGCACACCAGTACCGTCTGACAGACCGGATAATATTTATATAGATCTGGCAGTCCCTGTCCGCCCCTGCTCCTGGGTAATTGTAAACTTTTTCTAACAGTCCTTGGCCTAGTCCGCCCCCCTCCCGCCCCACAAATGAATCTATCTATGCCCTGTCTGATTTTGGACCAAAGGTGGGTGAGATGGCAAGAGGCAAAGTAGAAAATAAAAATAAGAAGTGGGTTAGAAGGTTCATTTTGACAGAATATATATGACCTGCTAGTGATAAGGGTAGTAGAGTCCATCCAGCCATGTCCCTTTGCATTTCATTCCACAACTTACGGTAGTTTATATCAAACAATTTGGTTTTGGATGTAGAGATTTAGACCCCTAAATACCTAATCTGGTTATTCTTTGCCAAGAAAAATGGAAAATTAGATTTAAAGTCCTGTGAGGGAGTACCACTGAGAATTAATGCCTCAGATTTACTGAGATTGATTTTATAACTGGAGATATGACTGAAAGAGTTTAACAGCTTGAACCTGTGACTTTAAGGGATGGGGTAAGGGAGCGCCATAATTTTTGGAAACTGAAGGAGAAGCAAGCCTGCCCTAGAGAGGTTTTCCTATGTGGGTGCACCAAGGAGTAATGTTGTACACCTTTAGTTGGATATGTGGTGTCAACTGGGCTCAGCAGAGCCAAGACCCCTTGGGACAGCAATCCAAGCAAGACTTTTTTTCCAGTGACTAGGGTACTATATTGTAATTGGGAGTCAAGGTTCAGCCAACCTATGTTACTATACAAAGACCACTTATGAGAATCCCATTTCAGATTTAGTACATAGTGGCAGGCTCTATTCAGCAACCCTCTGACGAGCACTCTGTCACAGGCAGTACATTAGATCACGAGGCCATAATCTATGAGACTGAGGATGTAGCATCTAACTAGTAGCTGCTTACAATTCAGGTTCAAAGTGCCATTTTTTTTTATTTTGCTGTTGTCTCATGTTTCCACATTCTTAGTAATGCTATCAAAGCCACTTTTAACTGCATGCCTGCTTGTCAGTCTCATTTTTGGACCTCTTTTTTTTCTTCATGGTTGTTCCTGGTCTAAACTGTTGCCCTCCCTGCAATGCTGCACCAGGCACTTCTTGTAGTTTCTGTGTCTGCCTGACTGGAGGGCTGGGGCAGCATGGTGGGGGGCAGCTACGTGTTCCCATGGCTGGTGGGGGTATGCTGTGGGGGGGGAGCACAACAGTTATGGCAGGGTCTCTGTTGCCTTATCTTGCACCCCCCTTGCTTGACATTCCACACCTTCATGAATGATGTGGAATGGAGGCACACCCCTCGACACACCCCTGGACCATCTGCACACAATACTGCATGACTGGCCAGAGATACAATACAGAGAGGACTTGTGTCCCTTTCGTGCATGCATGCAATGATCCACAGGACCCCTGGTGTGCAGAAATGTCACTTAGGATTGCCTACGTGACATGGATCCATGATGTGTAGGCAATCCGGCCCATAGTGCATAGACCTCAATATGAATACACTACTGTTTAAAGCCTGCTACTGCTCCTGCTTGCCTTTTCTGTTACTCAAAACCCACATTAGCCCACCTGGACTCACAGGCACAGATGTTTTTCCCTGTCTTCTACAAGAAAAAAAACTGAAATGAAGAAGGAAATGTTTACCGCTAGCTGTATGCTGTTTGCAGTTGGCACCTGTTTTCCCATCTCTGACTTGCACAGTGCAGTACCCACACTCCCCCAATTCCCAATTGATGCTGCTGATTGCAGAGCTATATGATACACTCATCTCCAGCACCAAACTTATCCTTGCTTGCTTATGTTTTTGCTTTACAAGCTGGACTTAGAGACAAAGATGTCATTTGCTTCTCCTCTTAGAAATATGTAAAAAAGCAAAAGCTCAGACACTGAAACCATGTGGTGCCTACTGATACCAGATCCACTCAGTCCTGCTTGCTGTCAGTGTCAGACCCTCCATGCTACATTATTAAAGAAGGGACTGCTTCATGTCCTGCCAGTTAAATCAATTATTTTGTTTTGTTTTGTTTTCAGCAATTTATGAGGTGATATGCCAATATTTTATGAAGACATTTTTTACATGTTATAACTGCAATAAACACTGCAGATGTGATTATGGTCAATAAACACACTTCTTTCTCATGCGTTTAAAAGCATTCAGTGCAAGCGCCTCTTGCATAACAAAACACTCAAGAGACGTGTGATTCTAGCCCCCTAATTACACACACGCTGTCTTACTATATTTCATGCAGATCTACTACGTGCACATCTATGGCCACCTGAGTATACAGTGCAGTGGACAATGGCAGTTGTAGAGTGGTGGAGAGGGTTGTGTGCATATAAAATACCAAACAAGACAATGCATGGAATTTTGGATGCACTTTTTAAATTAATAACTGTGGCTTACTGATTTGAAAAGTGACCCTGTGTTCCAGATGTCCAAGGGCTGTAAGTTCATCACACACAGTTTCAAAAAATCTTTCTACAAGACAAGCTGGTGCACACTGTTCTTGCTTTCAGTGGAAAGTAATCCAACTCTGGCAGCTATTGTTTAAGTCCAAAGACACACTGAGTAATCAGAATCAATTATAGATAATTCTAAAAGACAAGAATCTTTATGATCCAGAATGCACTTCATACCTTGGCATATGGCCTATGTATATGTTTTCTATGTTGCTACTCCTGGGGATAATCACTAAAGTAATGATTTGTTTTTCTCTTATTATCGCCTCGTATGTATACACAAATTAACTTGTTATACTTCCATATGATGTCTACATATGATAAGTGTTTTTGCACGCTATCTACCTTTATTCAGTAAAAGCGCATTTTCTTACAATCTATTTGTGTCATACTGTACACCTTCCACACATGTCACTCTGTATAAAAAACTTTTCTTACAATCCTATTTCTGACATCAATATATGCAGTCAGTAGAATCTATTAGAGAAAGTTTTATGTTCCGCACAGCACCATTCACTGAGGCTAGAAGTTATATTTGGAGTTCTTCAGCTGTTATTCTGACATGAACATTGATAATCGCCTCTAAATATTTGTGAAAACAAATGTAAAGCACTATATTTGCTGATGGGGCACTTCTTCCATGCATTAATAATGTCAGCTCATTATGAGTCAGTGGACAAGAACGTCTCCTGTGTTTTATTGAATTACAAGGATCATTAGACATTGTGGCTAATAAAGACATGTTTTCCCTTACTAGTCACAGCTAGTTCCCTTTAATGACAGAAGAGAAGCTGTTGGTAGAATGCAACAGTCCCTAATAAAAGAGAAGTTTGGACCTGAGTATCTCAGCGACTAACACAAAGTGAAAATACAAAGTCCAATACAGAGAGATACTGAACTTGAGTGAAGGTTGATGGGGAAAGCAGCTAATGTTTGCCAAGCAAGTTAACTTTTAAAAAAGCTTCAAGAACATGATAAATGAAGTGACTTTGCAGAAACATACCAGAGGCACTGAGTATGTTGCAAGATGTTAGTGACTAAAAACAGACAAATTGGACTGGATATGTGGAACAGTTACATGTAGTACTGAAACTATTAGAATTGCTCATTTGGAAATTGACAATAATATGAATTAGTTTTTGTATCAAACTAACCTAGAGCATATTTTATATTTATTTTTGTATTTATTTTGTTAACCATGTAGACCCACTGTTACATAGCTGTCCCTTTTTCAGGGGGTGACCTGGAATTATTCACAAACAGGCAGAACAATAACTAGAATACATAATCAGGACATGTCACGTATGGCAATGTTGAAATACATTAGGTGTGAGACTATACAGTTGGTCAAAACATGATGCTCAACATATGACAAAGAGTTAATAACAATCTTGGACTACAAAAAGTAGGGAGGGAAAACATTACACCAAAGTGCAAACAGCAAGGTCCAAAAATATCCCTGAACAAAAACATATGAAGAAGCCAGCAGAAGTTGGCCATTTGGTCTGCCTAGTCTGCTTGTATTGCAGGGACCACAGCTTGAGCTACTGTCCCTGCCCCTCCCCCCCCGATTCTCCCATCCTCCCTAACCGTGATCCTTTCCATGATCCTTACCTTTCCCAATACCTATCCCAGCCTCCCTTGAAGCTGCCCACTGTCTTCAATGAGACCACCTCTTCCGGCAGCGCATTCCAAGTGTCCACTACCATCTCCATGAAGAAGTGCTTCTTGACCTCCCTCCTAAACCTCCCCCTTCCAGCTTAAGACTGTACCACCTCATGTTATGGTTGCCACTCAGCTTAAAGAGACCCTCCTTATCCATCTTATTTATCCCTTTCAAGTACTTGATGGCCCCAATCATGTCCCCTCTACCTCTCGGTAGCCCATGACAATGGCGATCGTGACTGAGCACTTTCAAAAAGGGCAACTCAATTGCAGCACCTGTCCACAGGGCTACTGAGCATGGAGAATGGCCGGATGGGAGAGGGTCCATGAATATAGCGACAAGATGTTGTTATATGTACACACGCAGGGGGGAGCATGCTGTGTGATGGGCAGAAGGGAAGGGAGGGTTTGTGAGGCATAGTGCAGCAGTGGGCTGCTGAGCTGGCCCTGTGGCATGGTGGGTGTGTGGCAGCCTAGGATTGCGAGGGTGCCGGGTTTGGTTCTGGACGCGTTCATTTTGTTGCGTCTGGCCTTTTTTTTTTTTTTTTCAGATTTGCACCTCTCGATGCATTCCCTGAGTTGAGATTTGTTTAGTAGGAGGTGCGTGTGTGTGTGTGTGTGTGTGTGGTGGGGGTACATCGCCAAAATTGATTTTTGGTGATGTACACTCACCCTAACGGTGATCGCTTTTCCGTGATCACCATTATCACATGGAACCTCTTTCTTCTGTCCTCCAGGGAGTACATGTTCAGCGCCCTCAACCTATCCTCGTATGCCTTACCCTGCTGACCTGCTGTCATCTTTTATAGCCAGCCTCTGAACCTTCTCCAGCAGGTTAATGTCCTTTTTGAGGTGTGGGCATCAGTACTGAACTCCATACTCTAGATGTGGCCTCACCAGTGACCTGTACAAAGGCAGTATAACCTCTTCTCTCCTACCACACTGATTCCCCTAGCTATGCATCCCAGCATCTTGTTTGACCTTGCTGCTGCTGCTTTCTTGCACTGCATGGAGTGCTTCAGGTCACTAGTGATCATCACTTCCAGGTCCTTCTCCTCCTCCTCCTCCTCTGATGTAGATATCTGGACTCCTCCTGGGTAGTACTCCAGTGTACATAACTTTGCATTTCTTGGCATTGAAGCCAAGTTGCCAGATCCTGAACTACCTCCTCAGCTTTTCCAGATCATCCTGTAGGTCCTGTATCCCTTCAACTGTGTCCACACTCCCGCAGAGCTTGGTGTCATCCGCATATAGGCACATATTGCCTTTATTGCCTTTAATGCCATCCCCAATGTCACCAATGAAGACATTGAACAACATCGGCCCCAGCACTGAGCCCTGCGAGACCCCACTGCTGGCCTTTCAGATGAAAGATAACTCTCCCCCCACAACCACCCTCTGGGTTCTGTCCCTCAGCCAGTTTTCCACCCATTTGGCCATCTTATCCACAACCCGAAATCTGCCAACTTCCTGATCAACCTTTTTTGGGACACAGAGTCAGAGGCCTTGCTGAAATCCAGATAGAGGATGTCTGCCACTTGGCCCCTGTCTACTGTCTTAGTGATCCAGTCAAGGAAGTCAATCAGACTCATTTGACACAATCCCCTCCCCCATGAACCTGTGTTGCCTCACATCCTGGAGACCATGCTCCTCTAGATATACTACCAACCTTTCCTTAAGTATGGTCTCCATGAGCCTGCACACAATTGAGGTCAGACTGACTGGTTTGTACTTCCCTGGGTCATCCTTGGGACCACTTTTGTGGCGGGGCACCACATGTACTGTTCCTCCAGTGCTGTGGTACCACACCTGACTCCAGTGAACTATTAAATAGGCCTGCCAGTGGCCCTGCCAACTCCTCAGCCAGTTTCCTTAGTACTCTTGGATGTACTCCATCCGCACAAGGTGATTTGTTCACCTTCAATGCTAGCAGCCCTCCTCACTCTATCCTCCTCTATCACTACATCTGAGTTTCCCTCACTCCTCTTCTCCCTCCTGAAGACATTGGTCTGTCTTTCTCCCTGATGAAGACAGAACAGAAGTATTCATTTAGTATTTCTGCTTTTATCCCATTATCATCCACCCACTCCTCCCCTTTCTTAAGCCTAACAATCCCATCCTTCTTGTCCCTTTGCTCACTTATATTGTGAAAGAAGGCCTTCTCCCCCTTTTTAATTCCTTCCGCTATCTGCAGCTCCTTCTGTGCCTTAGCTTGCTGGACTCCCTTACTTGCCTCACTAGCCAACCTTAGGTAATTTTCCCTATCCACCTCTCTCTTGGTCTTCCTTAATTTTCTATAGGCTAACATATTTTCTCTTACTGCCTGGGTGACCCCAGAACTGAACCAGCTGGGTGCTTTGGCTCTTGTGTTCTTCCCCCTGAGCCTAACACACTCCTCTGTGGCAACCAGTATTCCTTCCTTAATGATGAACCACCTTTGGTCCACTCCGATATCTGCTCTGCTGCCCACCTAGTGGCTCCTTAGCACTTTGTCCATCTTCCTGAAGTCCGCCCTCCTAAATTCTAAGATTTTGGGCTTAGTAGGGATGCTTTCCTAGCCCATTTCCAACTAAAACCACACTGTGCAATGGTCACTCTCCTTCAGGTGCTCCCAGACCATGATTTCCTGTACATGCTCCCATTTGTGAGCACCAGATCAATAATTGCCTGTGCTCTTGTTGGTTCTGTGATGCCTTGAGTCAGGAACTTACTTTGCAGTCCTTTCAGGATCACCTGACTCCTAGCACATGAAGGAGCATAATAAAATTTTAGCACAGAGTGAAAACACCTGTTGCAGGCACAGAGGTTCTGTTCAAGTAATACATCTTTAAGCCCTTTTTGAAATCCCTAAGGGTTGGGCAGTCTTGGAGGACAGGGGGCAGGGAGTTCCAAATGGTTGGAGCTGAAGAGGCAAAGGATCTCTTTCTCACAAAGGTTTTAATTTTTGATAATTCCAATAGAATTGCAGGTAGACCACAAGACCCTCCGAGGGGTCCTGAGTTTTAGTGTGTCTCGCAGGCAAGGGGGAGTGGAGGGACCCTTTACAAGTCTAAAGGCAAGACAGAGGAGATGGTACACAAGCCAACCCTCGAGTGATGGCCAGTTTAGTGAATGAAGTACATTGCAATGGTGTTCTTTGAATGGAGCATCTGTGGCATAGCGCCCAATTTTACTGAATGAGACTTTGAGC
This sequence comes from Neoceratodus forsteri, assembly GCA_016271365.2. NCBI lineage: Eukaryota > Metazoa > Chordata > Ceratodontiformes > Ceratodontidae > Neoceratodus > Neoceratodus forsteri. Next base: position 722,414,370 of record CM028137.1, on the reverse strand, counting down.
TCATTGAGCTCAGAGCACCTAAAGGACTGCAAAACAAGGGTGCCATATTATAGGAGAGGAGTAGAGAGCCAGTGGCAATTATAGGCTGTGATTCTTTTATATTGTATGGGAGATGCCTGTTATGCATTGTATTCAAATGGTTTATTTTCTAGTAATCTCATCGCTATAACGTAAGTGATAAGCCTGTCTCAACTACATCATAGCAATGATTGACTTTATAAGAAGGAACACCAGCTTGAAGTACAATTCCATTTCAGAATGCGGGTTGCTAGCAGTCAGTTTCATTGTATTAATTGCAGAAACTGTATTTTGGTATTGCATTTTTGCCATGCTGTGCTTGGAATATTTTCTTTTTTTGGCCCAAATCAGGTTATCTTGATTGTTCTCTGGCTTAATTGCTAGGCCCATCTCGATGAACAAGAAGACAACTAGCTGATGTCTCCCAGAAGCCTTTGTGACCTTTCCCCATGTGTTATCTAGCAGCCAACTGGATTTCTTCATTTGACTTGCATACAAACTGTCTGTTTTTTTTTTCTTTTAATTCTGTTACTGACATTACAATTGTCTTTACTCGGTTGAGTTCTCAGCTTAGGCATTTAGTAAGTAAAATCTTTGCTGGCATTGTCCCTAATAAATTTTTTAAAAGCAAGATTTCTGTCCTGATTGTCTTTACAAATAGAAACTGTATTACATGATGTTGTTGTTGGCACACTCTGGTGGTTGGGGAGAGGGGGATGCGGGGTACTGTTAAAGTAGTTGTTAAAATCCCATACACTATAAAAGATAATGTATGGGATTTTGATCAGTAACTATGCTGCAATCCCTTCTCGAGGTTACCATGACAACCATATATACGTCTCAAGCTGCGCTCTCGAGGTTTATGGTTGTCATAGTAACCTCTTGAAGCAATTACAGCGTTGTTACTGACCAAACCCCATACATTATCCTCTATGTTCATGAGATTGCCATGTCAGTACAGCAAACCAATTTGTTTTGTGGAGTGCAAGTGTTATATGGTCAATGTGAGCTCTGCAGGAAAGTTCCTGGTCCAAGTGAACCCCTAGGCATTTGATGAACTCAGCTACTTCTATGGGTGTTTCAGCACAGGTGGTGTGAGCAAACAGGTGTTGCTTAGACAGGCCCAAGTTGCTTGGGCAAAACAACATAGCATTGTGTTTATTTGCCATTAAGTGCCAGCTTGTTAGCCTTAAACTAATTTTCTAATTGAATGTCAGCCTTGATCTGGGCATTAAGGCAGCTGGGGTCCCTAGAACTCCTATAAAGCACAGCATCATCTGCATACAGTAGAATACTCACCTCCCCAGAGTTCTTTGGCATGTCATTTACAAGTAACAAAAATAGCAGGGGGCCTAAAATAGAACCCTGTGGGACACCATCCAGGATAAGTTTATTTCTGGAGAGATAGCCCTTCTACCTTACCAGCTGGGATCTATCAATGAGATAATGGGAGAACCAGCTGGGGAAGAGTACGTCAAGACCAAGATTCTTTAGTTTCAATAGAAGAAGGCTATGATCAACCAAATCAAAAGCCTTACTAAGATCAACGAAGACCGCACCGGTGAGCAGTCCTTTATCTATGGCACCCAGGATATCTGTGATCAGTTTGACAAGAGCAGTGTTAGTTCCATGATGCCGCCTGAGGCCATGTTGCCTGTCAGTCAGCAGGTGCCTCTGCTCCAGGAAGTCAAGGACCTTGTTATAGATGTATTTTAGCAAAGAAGCAGAGGGTAGAGAGATAAACTGCTAGTGCTCAATATGTTCTACTATCCCACCTTTATGTACTGGCACACCTATGACAGTCTTCCAATGTTCTGGTATATGTCCTTCACGTAGAGATTTATTGATGAGCATGGAAACTGGGGAGGCAATAACAGGGGCAGCAAATTTCAACAGTTTGGGTTCAAGTTCATCAAAACCTGCAGATCCTTCCGCTTTCAGCCCCTTTAGTAGAGTTTATGCGTTCTTCTGAGTGACCGGTCAAAAGTAAACTCAGGGGAAGGTATTGCTGGTTCAGGAGGGATGGGGTGGGGAGAGGTGGTACCCACAGAGGGAATTTTGAATCTCTCTAGGTTAGTGAAGAATCCATTGAAGGTGTTGGCTTCAGCCAAGGGGTCATTGACTGACTGCCCATCCACTAATAAATCATGTTCGGTAGATTTGGAGCAGTCTTTCCATAGGGAGTTGAGTTGTGCCCAGAACCTTTTAGGGCTAGACAGGTTTTGGTTTTGTATCCGGGAGAGAGAGGTTCTTGTGGCAACTTTTATCTCCTTTTTGCAAGTATTCCTTAGCTCCCTATATTTGAGCCATTCTACCATCAGGCCAGTGGACTTGAAGAGCCCCCATGCCTTGTCCCTAAATTTTAAGTGTTTTCTTAGCTCAGGGATAAACCATTTGGTGTGTTGGCCTTTGACTCTAATCGGTTTAAATGGAGCATGTAGATTTACAGCTGACAGGAAGTTATTGATAAAGTAGTCAAGCACAGTTTCAGTATTGGACAGGACTTTTACTGTGACCCAATAATGCCAGACAACGAGGCCAAAAAGGAGGATGGATCAAATTTTGAATAATCACGAGTCACAAATAGCCTGGGGGGAGGGGGACTGGGGGTACTGTTCTTCCATATGCAGAAAATCATTTATAGAATGATTACAGAGTTTTATTAATTTTTAACACCTTGGGACATTTCCATTCCGTATCTATCTATCTATCTATCTATCTATCTATCTATCTATCTATCTATCTATCTATCTATCTATCTATCTGTCTGTCTGTCTGTCTGTCTGTCTGTCTGTCTTATCTATCTATCTATCTATCTATCTATCTATCTATCTATCTATCTGTCTGTCTGTCTGTCTGTCTGTCTCTCTGTCTGTCTGTCTGGCTTTCCACCTGTCTGCTCGTCTGTCCATCTGTCTGTATATGTATGTATGTATGTATCTGTCTGTTGGTCTATTTGTCTATCTGTGTGTTTAGCTTTCTGCCTGTCTACTAGTCTGCCCGTCTGTCCATCTGCCTATATATTTATGTATGTATCTGTTTGTCTATCTGTCTATCTATCTATCTGTCTGTCTTTCTGTCTGTCAATCTGCCTGTCTTTCTGCCAATCTATCAATCTGTCAATCTGTCTTTCTGTCTGTCTGCCTGTCTGACTATCTATCTATCTATCTAGCCATCTATCATCTGTCTCTGCTGTCTCTCTATCTATCATCCCTGTCTGTCTGTCTGTCTGTCTGTCTGTCTATCTATCTAGCTGTCTATCTATCCTGGTTTAACCCCTTAATAGCATCCCCATTCAATTTACAGTATTTTAATTACTGCCTATAGGTAGTAAGTTGTGACATTACTAAAGGCTTCTTTACAAATAGGTCTAGTGGCATGGAACAGCAGAATGGTGCAAATGCACTTGACAACCTGTCAGCATGACTCAGTTGGTAGCACATCCACCTCTTTATCAGCAGGTCATGGGCTCTAGTCCTACCACAAGATTAGTCTCCTATAATAATTTCTGGCACATGTGTGAAGTACTCAGTGGGTTCTGTACCATTGGAGTGTGCCATCAAGGTCCTGTCTGCCATTTCTGGTTGTTGTTCAAGTAGACATTAAAAATCCCATGGCAGTTCTCAAAAAGAGCAGGGGAATTTCTCCAGTGTGCTGTCCCTTCTCATTCACTAAAATACCACCAATAGCTTAATCGGGTTCAATTTCAGTTGGTTTACATCTGCATCCCATCCCCCACCACCCCAGGGGACATAGCTGAAAGCAGTAGTATTTGTTAGTCAGCAAAAAAATTCATCATGTAGTTCTTTCAGCAAAAATGTATTTCTGATAACCTGTGATTAATGCTCAGTTATTTTATTTGTTTTCTCAGGTGTTGTTAAAACTTTTTTTACAGCTGATTTTGTAATTAGTGACTCATGTCATTAAAGATGGCCACCTTTCCCCATGTTTAAAAATCTCTTCCCCGGTGTTACTTGTTGAATGTACACGCTAGATTCATGCTGTAGTTGTATTAGGATGGTTCTTCCACAGGTTTCTGATAGTAAACAGCACAAAATATTAACTTTTTTTTTCATTGTGGGTGTGGCATAGGTGTGAAAACTTTTAAAACTTTAAGACTCCATATCTTGGTTCAGGAATGAAAGAAAACAAAAGGAAAAATGTGCATCATGATATTTTTTCCAGACGAACCTTATTACTGAAAAATGTGTATGGTTACTAATAAACACTGCTACTTGAAAATAGACAGTACTGTCAATCACTTCTTTCCCGGTCAAAAAAAAATGTGATAAATACAAAATAATACCTGTGCAGGTGTGTGTTACAAGATTTTCACACACTGAAGGTGTGTGAAAAATCCTCATAAAACAACATTTTCAAAGGCATTATTTTTACGTTGGTTGCACTTGCACAAACCACCGTATTGTGGCAACATGGGATTTCAGGTCGGTGTTACTGCCAAGCCCATTGCAGTTCACAGAATCAGTGGCTTGGCAGTCTACCCCAATGACCTCTAGGTGCAGTTCTGACACAGCTCTCTGCTGGGTGGGCTGAACGGTCACGCACTTCAAAGGACCAAAGCCGCTCTATTCCAAGAGGGCTTCAGCCCTTTGATTTGCATGACCGTTCAGCCACCTGGGGTGCCCAATCCCCATGTCAGTGATCCCCATGATACTGGAGCATTGGGTATTACGGTACTATTATAGCACTTGTGCAACACCACACTGCCGATCTTGACTGTTCTCTCCACAACTACATACAGTTACCAGGAAACACACAAGTGGAATAAATAAATACCTTAAAGGAACAAATGGGGGTGGAGCCCCCCAAATACATGAAATGTAAGAAATAAATAGCAACTTTGGACAGCAGAAAATATGAGGCTGTCTATTATACAGGGTATGTGGGGGGGGGGGAGTCCCCCAAACAAATGGAAAAAAAATTGAATGGAAACGAAAAAATACCAGCATCCAACAGCCAAAACAGTGTCAAGATGTCCACGTGAGTACCATATTCCACACCCCCAAAAAATTTGAGTGCACAGGGGACCTTGAGTGCTCCAGTATTGTTGTACTGTCTGACATTGGGGTGCCCAATCCTCGTGTCAGTGATCCCTTCCCCCAGCACTGTCCAACATCGGGGTGCCCAATCCCTGTGTCAGTGATCCTCCCTGTACTATGGGACACTGGGGAGCCCACCCCCAGTGTCTCCAGTTATGTTACTCCCCCAACACTCTGGGACACTGAGGAGTCCACCCCCAGTGTCCCCAGACATTTTATATCCCTGAAAAAAAGAAAACAGCCCCTTGATGTCTTTTTTATAAATTAAACCTATAAAGAAGGAAACGGTCCCTCGTTGTCTCCCCTATCTCCCTCCCCCATCCTGACCCTCCCTCTGCATACCCACCCACTTTACCCCATACTTACCTCTTGAGGTCGGTGGTTGGCATCTTCTGTGGACTGGGACACATCTGCACTCTTGAAAGACAAATGGCGAACTGAAGAATCAAGGTAAGTGCCGTATAATGGCAGTCAATGGTATTTTGAACTTATGTTGATATCTTAGTCATTTTTAGGTCTGTTTGCACCAAATTTTCAACATGGGCTTTTTGGGACCCCACCTCACAATCACTGGCACTGTTGATTCATTACTCAGTCCTGAAAGGTGATTTTTGCGGTACCTGTGTGGAATCACCTTTCAGGATAATGAAAATAATAGTGCCACTGTTCCTTCAAGGGTGGGGTTCCAAAAGCCTGATGAAATAGTAAATTCCCCAAAATGGCCGCATTACAAGCATGCATTGTGCAGTTTCTATGCAGGTACATAACTTTTCAAATTTTTTAAATTTTCACTCCAAATTATCAACATACAGATTTTTTCCCACCACCCCATGAACAGTACAGCTGTCATTTCTCACATCATGCCCAAAACATGTTTGCGCACCTGTAGTGTGGAATGGCATGATCCTTGCATGAAATCCCCTTTTGGGGCTAGGTAATAAAATGGGGTCCCAAAAAGGCCATGTTGAAAATCTACAGCATAAATACCAAAAAAATGCCTGAATTACAAGCACTCATTGACATTTTTCTATGCATGTGTGTAACTTTGCCGATTTCTCATATTTTCACTCCCAATTTTCAACATAGCCATTTTTCACACCACCTCTTTTTTTTTTATTTATCAAGTCTAGGATTACAAATACCTTTGAGCCAAGGCTCTTTTACAAAGGTTCCACGTCAGAGAAATACAAATTATGGGGAACATCAAGACAGACATTACAACAATGTGGACATTGCAAACAGATTACAGATTAGTACAATTCGAGGGTAGCATTGTAAGCAAGGCAGACAGCGGCATTTGTCAGAGAAAACAGACACGAGATAAGAAGTGCCTAAGTCATAGGGAGAGGGAAGAGGGGAGGGAGGAGGGGGGAAGAAGGAATGTAGGTAGGGAGGGGAGAGGATGAAAAGTGCAGCACTGGGTATACCAAGATGTGAGTGTAGAATCCAGTGAGGAGGGAAGGGGGCGACCACTAGAGCAGGCAGGGAAGTGGAGAAACAAGGTTAAGTTGGGCAGTCACAGGAGCTTTTGGTAGTGAGACAGTCCCAGAGCCAAGTTTTAAACATACCAATTGTTGGGGCAGAGGAGATGGTGAGGCTGAGGCCATTGAACCAGAGTGGTGCTCGATAAGCAAAAGAGCGTTGTCCCTGTGAAGTGTGACAGTGGGGTACTTTCAGTAGCTGTAGCGTGGATCTCTGAAGGCACCATTTGTTGGTTCAGTGTTGTAACAGAGTTGAGACCCCAGAAGGTGCAAGGACAAGGCAGATTTTTTTCGCCATGGAGCAGGTGAGAAACTTTATGCGGTTTGATAGTTGGAGCCAGCCAGTCTGGGTGAACAGATCACATGTGTGGGTGAGACAGTGAGCACCAGTGATAAGCTGACATGCCTTATTTAAGGCAGTTGAGAGGCGTCTAAGGGTTGTGGTTGTGGCCGAGCCATAAATGATGAGACCATAGTCTATTACAGAGATCACAGAGCTCAGGACTGCAATCTTCAAAGCTTCTGGCGTGAGGTGTTGTCTGTGTTTGTAGAGGAGACCAAGCCGTGTATTAGCAGCTCTATCTATATTATCTACGTGAGGTCCATAGGAGAGATTAGGGTCAAGCTGTATCCCTAAGTATTTGAAGGACCCCACCTGATCTAGAGTGTTCCTCTGAGTGGTGGAGATAGCCAAGTGGTGTGGCTTGTGTGGGTTATGAGAGCTGCAGAAGAGAATAGATTTGGTTTTCTTGTCATTGAGGACCAGTTTATGATTAAGAAACCATGTCTCTACAGAACTGAAACCAAGTTGAAGGTTGTGTTGAAGAGTTGCAGGATCTTTGTGAGTGGACAATGCAACAGCATCATCAGCATATTGTCTGATCTACTCAGAGCAGTGGTAAGGGAGGGAGTTTAAGAAAAGGCTAAAAAGGAGGGGGCCCAGTACGGATCCCTGTGGGACACCCGAGCGAACAGGCAGGGTGTCAGAAAGAGCATCAGCAATTTTTACTCTCTGTGACCGGTTTTCTAAGTAGCTTTTAAACCAGAGAGAAGAGTCAGGTGATAGCCCAGCATTCAGTAGTTGGTCAATTAGTAGTCCATGGTGTACTGTATCGAAGGCCTTGGAGAGGTCAACAAAAATGGCCCCTGTGAGAAGGCCACTGTCAAGGGAGTTGTGCAAAGCTTGAGTGAACTCAAGAAGGGCTGTGGTGGTGCTGTGACCTTTACAGAAACCATGTTGTTGAGGACAAGGTATATTGTATTTATCCAAGTAGTCGGTAAGTTGATCAGCCATGATGTGCTCGAGTGCCTTAGAGAGTGGGGGCAGTATGGAGATAGGGCGATAATTTGAGTGATTTGTCTTATCCCCACTTTTATGGACAGGTGTCATGGTGGCTGTTTTCTATAAGTCCGGGAATTTTCTGCAGCTGAGAGAGAGAGGTTTAGGATTTTTGTCAATAGATGAATTACCTCATCGAGGGTGAGCAACAGAAGCTTAAGGTCTAGGGTGTCACTACTAGATCTATATTTAGAGATAGCTGCAGTAATATAGCGATGAGCTTCATTCAGCCTTACCTTCCTGAAGTAAAAAGAGGGGATGGTTAGACTGTGGGGCTGAGGTATTTGGGGAGCAGACCCTGTTTTCAAAAGTCATGGGGTAGGACATGAACACTACAGCTGTCATTTCTCACATTCTGCCAAAAATGACTTTCCGCATCTGTGGTATGGAATGGCGTTTTGCCACAGATTAAAAAATGTTCACCTATGGGGTTTGTGAGGTAAGGTGATAAGAAGACCATGCTGAACATCTGGGGTCAAAATGTAAAAAAATTACAAAGTTATCATGGCAACATACAAGCATCTGCTTGCTGGGTTCAGAGATGGACTCGGGAGTTGGAGGGCTGGTTGGGGGCAATAGGATTGAGTGTCCCAGGGACTGCTCTCCTTCTTTGGGGGAAACAGTGTCTGGCATATTGTGCACCTCTGATGGAGGCTGGAGGTACCACCACTACCGGCACCTCATGCAAGGGGGGTGAAGCAGATGTTGGCATCATTGCAAGTGCCAACCCCCAGGGGGTTCCATGTCAATAGTGCGCATATAATTCATCACGGTAAATAGTAGTGTTTTCATTCTGCCACAAGTAATAGCACTCAGCAAAGTGCTGCATCACGAATATAGCACAAATGATGATAATTCACTCCCGCTGATGCCAGAGTTTAACTTTTTAATTCATTAGACACATTTTGCAAATAATGTATTATCTTTGGCAGGTATCTTTGAGTCATGCGGTGTTTGGAGATAACTAGGGCATGTGATCTGTCATCTGGCTTCAGTATTCAGGGCAAGCACCACCTTCTCCTAAGCAAAAGTGTAGGGATACTGCTAAAAGAATAACAAATAATTTCCAATTGCAGGTCTAGAAGAGATGATGTTGCCAGTGTTTTTAAATGTTATTATTAATTAAGATTGGGATTTTAAGTAATGCGCATGATGTCCGTTCAGCACCTGGGATTAAAAAGATAACCACTAACTGCACTTTTGCACCCAGAAACATCACTGAACATGTCCGTTTCTCTAAATGAGAGATCACCAGCCCTACACAGCAGTCCTCAAGAATACCTGGCAGAGGTAAGAAATTGTTTTCTAACTGTGCCAAAATGTGCCACAATGTTTATTAAATGGGTTAAAGCTTGTGATGATAATGTCAGAAGTGAATCAAGCAAGCACACATATTTGGGGCATTCTTTGTGGTGTTGCAGTATGCACTCAAATGTTCTGGACACTGATTTGCATTGTGCGCTTACCACCACGCTTAATTGCTTGCACTGAATTGTATACGAGATGTTGATGTGATATCCCCTGGGGATCTTCAAAAATTAGCATATAAAAAATTCTGGCCCCCATTCCTGACACCCCCACCTCCGCTCCTAAAGCAACTAATAAAAGATAGATATGATTGGGGGCCAAAGAGAAATCTTATAGCCACAGAAATCACAAATGAAGTTTATTCTTGGCCACAATGTGGCTGTGTGTGTGCACAGGGCAAGACCAGGCTGGCAAAATAAATCTTTGACTTGTACCACCATCCAGAGGAGAAAAAGAGAGAGAAAGAGACTATTGGGGGCCAAAGAGAAATGTTATAGTCACAGAAGTCACAAATAAAGTTTGTTCTTGGTCCCAGTGTGGCTGTGTGTGTACACAGGGCAAGAGCAGACAGGCAAAATAAGTCTTTGATTTGTGCCACCACCCAGAGGAGAAAAAAAGAGAGAGAGAGAGAGAGAGAGAGAGAGAGAGACACTATTTGGGGGCCAAAGAGAAATGCTATAGTCACATAAATCACTTATAAATATTATTCTTGGCCCCAGTGTGGCTGTATGTGTGTGCACTTGGCAAGAGCAAGCTGGCAAAATAAATCACAAAGTTATGAGCCTGTGTTGAAATTTGTGAATGCAGGTTCATAACTTTGACAATTTTCAATATTTTGACCCCACATTTTCAACATAGCCATTTATTCACAACACCTCATGAATTTCACAGCTGTCATTTTTCAGATCCTGGCTAAAATGTTCTTTTGCATCCCGAAAGGTGATTTCACGGTCATAGTGTAAAATCACCTTTTGGGTAGGAGTTAAAATCTTCAAAATTTGGACTCAGAATTGCAAAAAAAAATTGTTTAACAAGCAACCAACGTTCAGCATTGACAAATGCTTGTTTATAATAACTCATGCAAAGTTTCAACAGACAGAAAAACTGTAAGCTCTGTGCGAGTGAGCCTGTCCCTGAGCAGCCAGTATACTTGTACAAATACAGTAAAGTGAGAGCATGAGGAGGAAAACATTGTAATAACCTGCTATCAGGTTATTATGGAATTCAGCAGGTTATTACAGCATTTTATCAGGACTGGAAATTCAATCATTATAGAGAGTCACCAGTTATTATATAAAAATGAACAAATGATTCCCAGTGGGTGAGGACCCCCTTTTTGTCTATATTGCTTTCCAGAAACTCAAAGCGACAACAGTTAGAATTCTTAACTCTACCACTAATTTTAAATACAAACATATTAATTTAACAAGTTTCTTTATGTTCCTCTAAAATATTTAAAAATTAATTTCATATAGAACTAAACGCATGTTGAAAAACAAGCATTTGTCAATGCCGAATGTTGCTTGCTTGTATGTGCTGTTTAGATATTTGGAAGTGATAGTTCCATGCCTTCCTCCCAAGATATGCACTGCGTCTTTCCATTCAGTATTCACAGAAGAGTGGGAGGGCCAAGGGCCACAGCAGTACAGCAGTTGCCAAGGGGGTGAAGAGGTGGACAATAGTCCATTCAAAGGCAAAAGAGTCCTGCAGGAGCTCACTAAATTGAAGGTGGACAAAGCGATGGAACCAGATGGCATACACCCAAGGATATTAAGAGAACTGTGAAGGAGATAGCAGTACCTCTGGCAGCCATGTTCACTGAGTCATTCAACATGAGTGAATTGGAGGAGGGCACATGGTCCTCTACACAAGTCCAGCAGCAGGGAGGAGGCAGGGAACAATAGGCCATTCAGCCTCACCTCAGTGGTGGGGAAGATCATGGAGACATTGCTTAAAGAAAGGATAGTGGGGCATCTAGAAGCCATTGGAGCCCAGGACCATATACAACATGGATTCACAGTGGGGACATCATGTCAGACAAATCTGGTTGATTTCTTTGACTGGGTGACAAAGGAAGTGAATCAGGGTGGGGCAGTGGACAACGCTTACCTTGATTTCAGCAAAGCCTTTGACACCATCCCACATAGGAGGCTGATAAACTAGCTGGGTAGGCTGGGCATGGGGGAAAAGGTGGTAAACTGGGTTAGAAACTGGCTAACAGACAGGAGGCAGAGAGTGGTGGTAAATGGGGTGCAGTCTAGGGAGAGGGGGTGACCCGTGGGGTGCTGCAGGGATCGGTCCTGGGGCCAGTCCTGTTCAATGTCTTCATTACTAATATTGCAGAATGGCTGAAGGGAATTTTTTCATCAAATTTTCAACATAGCCATTTTAAGACCTCTGCTTATGAACAGTGTCACTGTGATTTTCTTAATGTGTCCCAAACATTGATTGCACACCGAATGCGCCATTGTGCACTACATGCACGGAAACACATTTTGGGCAACACGTGAAAAATGACAGCTGTACTGCTCATAAGGAGGTGTGGTAAAATGGCAATGTTGAAAATCTGGAGTGCAAATATCAAAAATTTGTGAAACTACGAGCGTGCGTAGGAACTGCACAACAACCGCTCGTAAAACAGTAATTTTTAGGAATTTTTTTCACCAGATTTTCAACATAGACATTTTAAGACCTCTGCTCATGAACAGTGTCACTGTGATTTTCTTAATGTGTCCCATACATTGAGTTTGCACACCAACTGCACCATTGTGCGCTACATGCATGGAAACACATTTTGGGCAACACATGAAAAATGACAGCTGTACTGCTCATAAGGAGGTGTGGTAAAATGGCAATGTTGAAAATCTGGAGTGCAAATATTAAAAATTTGCGAAATTACAAGCGTGCGTAGGAACTGCGCAACAACCGCTCATAAAACAGTAATTTTTAGGAATTTTTTCACCAGATTTTCAACATAGACATTTTAAGACCTCTGCTCATGAACAGTGTCATTGTGATTTTCTTAATGTGTCCCATACATTGAGTTTGCCACCAACTGCACCATTGTGCGCTATATGGTCGGAAACACGTTTTGGGTGAGATGTGAGAAATGACAGCTGTACTGCTTATAAGGAGGTGTGGTAAAATGGCAATGTTGAAAATCTGGAGTGAAAATATTGAAAATTCGTGAACTTACGAGCGTGTGTAGGAACAGCACAATGCATGCTCGTAAAACAGTCATTTTGGAGAATTTTTTCACCAAATTTTCAAAATAGGGGTTTTGGGGGCATACCTCATGAACTGTGACACTGTCATTTCATAAATCAGTCCCAAAAGGTGGTTCCACGCAGTGACCGTGAAATCACCTTTCAGGGCCGATTAACGCCATGACAGTGACAGAATTCATGAGGTGGGGTTCCAAAAACCCCATGTTGAAAATTTGGTGAAACAATTCCCCAAAATGCCTGAGATATGCAGTAAAGTTGAAAAAAATATTTATTCCATTATACAGCTTACCAGCATTTCCTCAGTTCGCGGTCGGCTTTGAAGAGTGCAGACGTGTTCTCCATCCACCGAAGATCATCACGCCGAGCTCTGGAGGTAAGTATGGGGTGAGGGGGTGTGGGGAGGCAGGGTGCGCAGAGGGTGGGCGTGGGTGGGGGGAGGTGGGTCAGGACAGTCTACGAGAAGGTTTTTTCTTTTAGGTGTTTTTTTTCTACTTGGACAATGCTGGACTTGTGCCATGCTGGGGTGGGCTCCCAGCATGGCAGCTGAAACTGTTTGGGGGTGGGGCAGTGGAGGCGATGGGGATTGGCCACCCTGTCGGCCATAGGACCTGTTGCCATGCTGGGGTGGGCTTCAAGTGGCACCTGATAATCTCGGGGGGGGGGGGACACATTATGGTCAAAGTTAAAAAGCAACAAAAATTCACACATTACATGAAATACTTAACTGTTTTTGAATAGGTTTTTGTCTCTTCTTTCCAGGGTACATACACTCCCCCAGTGGAATCATGGTTTTCTGCACTGCAGGGGTGAAGGAACAGGTGTAGTTATTGAAACTGAAAAAGGCATAATTTTATTACACGTTTTTGCACTGACTGCTTAAGAACTTGGGCTGGGAAGGTATGGTGTTGTCCTTCTTTACAAAATTGCATACTGTAGAAGGACAACTTGAGGGAGCGTATGCTATTGCTAACAGGCAGTAAAAGTGGAAACGCGAGGAGCATACATCGAGAAGTTGGGAAACTTCAGAAAAGCTGTCAGCAAGCTTTCCAATCAAAACAATATGAAAGGAACGGTAATACCAGTCTTTATAAATCGATAAACGTTCAGTTCATTCCTAGTCAAAATATTCAGTTCACCTGGGGATCAATGTAAGTTATAGATACTGCAATATGCATTAAATGTCAACAGAATTGCAGGTTACTGTTAGCATAAACCAGATTGAATGGATGCGTATTTTGTATCCGGAGTTAGGAGTTTCATATACCATGAAAGTTAAATATAACCATTAACAAAGCAACGTGTAGGTTCTATTCCACGCAGGATGCACAAAGTGTGGAGCCGGTTTTAGTCTAAGCAACAAAACTTTCCAGGACTTACCTAATGATGCGTGTGTGTGTGTGTGGGGGGGGGGGAGCGCACATGAGCACGCGATCTTATCGCTGCTCACTGAAGTGTAGCTCTCCCTTTCAACTGTATGGCACTGCATTTTCAACTGCTGTCATAGACAGCTGCAGCGTTGATTGGAGAACTGCGGCCGCGCCTGCAAACACACTGACTGAATTGGAAGAGGGCTGTCACACCTCCGAAAAATTGGATGATGGCACTATGCTTCTTGCACATGCGTGCAAGCAACATAAAAACTCGAATGATGGCACTATGTTTCTTGCACATGCATGCAAGCAACATAATAATTGGAAAGAACAAGTTGGCACAATCAGTCCTCTGCTGTACAGATGAATACATTTATAATGTACAGCAAACATGTAATTGAGAAAAATATATTGAAAGGAATATTACAGAAATGTGAAAACCAGGAACATATTTTTATCAGATTAACATTGTGATAAATGTGAATAACCTAGCATTTGTTTAAAGAGCAGCATCTTATTTCAAGTTTTCACTGGCCCCTATTGATTTTTCTCACAGCTAGGCACAACAATATACTGCAGCACCATTTGCAGTTCAAATAGCTCTGATGCAGTGCAGTTACAGGGAAGATTAATGAAAGCTGCAGAAAAGCACTTGTCAAAGAACTGAATTGTGTTGTTTTCTCCAGGTCACACTCTGGTGCAATGTTTTCCAAATGTCACAGATTCTAGTAATTGGGAGCTGGATTAAATAAATATAATTAGGGCTGTAGAGGTCTATCACATACGGTAGCTGTACTCCCAGTTGACATTCTGGACACATCTTAATTATTACAAAAAAAAAAAGAAAGAAAAAGAAAGAAAACTGGACACCAGAATAGCTCTTTCAAGGTTAATTTTTACCATTTCTCCTTTCTAGTGCCAAAATTGCTAGCATAGGCAGGAGGCAGTATGAATGCCAAATTATCCTACACCAGTGTCATTTGTTGACTGTAATTTGGGGATGAAATCATATCTTTCTCTGGTGTCCATAATAGCGTATATATTTATTTATATATTGCCTCCAGGGAGGGCCGGTTTAGAGCTGAGAGTACACTGCAGTAATGGTCTGTGGGCTGTGCACCTGTCACAAAATGTGCTATTTATGAAACAGCAGCATTAGTCTGCATAGCTCAGTACCACAGAGGGGCTGTAGGAGTGGGGCACCATAAAGCAAGACAGGTAGTAGTGTGCAGGAGGCACTGGCCATTCAAGCTTCGCTACTGAGGGACCCACTGAGTCTGCATAGAAGTCCAGTCATCTGATGCAGGGACTTCATCACAGTTTCTGCATGAGTTTTCAGCATGAGGTCCTGGTTTAGATGTACCCCAGGGTATTTCATAGAGCGAGCCACTTCCAGCTGACTACCATCCAATGAGGCTTGCTGGAGAAGATTATGCCTCTCTTTACCCATGTTCCTGGAACCAAAGAGCATGGCTTTTGTTTTCTTGAGGTTTATGACAAGCTTATTGTCTAAAAGCCATCTTTCTCTAATTCCCTGAAATCAGTGTTGTGGTCCAGGTTTATCTGGTTCACATCTGCAGAACTCCGATACAATACAGCATTGTCTGCATACAGTTGCAGCCTGGCCCCTCTGCAGTTGTCAGGCATATCATTTATAAGCAATGAAAACAACAGTGGGCCAAGAATGGAGCCTTTTGATACCCCTGTAGTTAGACACACTTCCCCTCCATTTCACTAGTTGCTTTCTATTCATTAAGTAGTACTGGAACCAGTTGCATGCATGATTGTATAGACCAATATGTCTGAGTCTGAACAGCAGAAGCTCATGATTTACAAGGCCAAACATAAGGTCTTTGAATAAGGCTTCAGTCACTAGCCTACGGTCCATAGCCCCAGGTATATCTGAAGTGATTTGGATAAGAGCAGAGTCCATACCATGATTTTTTCTAAAACCATGTTGTACATCAAAAAGTGAGAGGTATAGTTCCAAGTAGTCCTGGAGCTGGTTGTGCACCAACTTCTCAAGAATCTTTTCTAGTGTGCTAGGAAGAGATGTGGAGCAATAATTTACAACTGGGTCTTTGGCACCACCTTTATGGATGGGGACCACTAAGGCTGTTCCATCTGTCAGGAAAGGAGCCCAGTAGTAGGAATTTGCAAAATAGGTTTCTGAGAGGTGTGTTGATTATAGGATCTGCAATTTTCAAGAATTTAGATTCTAGCTTATCAAAACCTGGGAAGCCATCTGATCTAACCCTTCATAGCTGGGTAAGCACTTCCCACCTGTTAATTAAATGGAAGTGAAACTGAGGAGAGGGTTGAATTGAATTGATTTAAGGGAATGTCTCAAATTCCCAGTACAAGTGGCTAAGTAATTGTTCAGATTGAAGACATTATTAAATGCATTTGCTGACGCAGCTGGTTCAGTGACAATAATACCATCTGATATAATAAGTTGTGCAGTAACTTCTGAGTTCCCTTCAAGAGATAATTGATCTGTTTCCAAAAGTTTTTTTTAGGTCAGATAGATTCTTAGCTTGGAGATTCTTAATGTATCTCTATTTGGCTTTTTTAATGGCTTGCTTACAGGAATTTCTCTGAGCTCTGTATTTGTTCCAGTCAGCAGCTCCCCCAGAATGCTTACCATGGCCCCAGGCCTTGTCTCTGAGTTTCATATTGTTCCGTAGGTTGCGATCCAGCTACTTAGAACAATGACTTTTGACATTACACTGTTTCAGGGGACCATGCTTATTAAAGACACCGAGGAAGTTATTAACAAAGTAGTCCAGTGCTAGGTCAATATTGGACAGCTTAGTTAAGTCACCCCAGAGTATCTCAGTCAGACTATTAAGAAATTTGGCTCCTTGAACCTGGAGAGGTCCTGAGCCAACAGAACCTTAGGGGGAGGTTTGGGGGAATTGTTCTTCCAGATACAGAATTCAGGAGAGTGCTCGTTGAGAGTATCTAGAAGAATTTCTGCAACTTTAATCCTATCTGGCCTACTAACCAGTATCCAGTCAAGGGTACAGTGATTGCCAGACTTGTGATTCAGTCTGGTGGGTTCAGAGATTAGCTGGATGAGAGGCACATCAGACAGGGCTGACTTGTCCACACTGTCACTCATCCAGTTAAGATTAAAATCTCCTGAGTATTAGCTCACCTATGAAATTATTAGCCACATTGCTGATGAGACAGGCCAGTCCACATTGGGCAACCATGGGGAAGGGAGTTATAGGCACAGTCAATAGTCAAGGGTTTTATCCCTCCAGGCAACAATTTAACAAGCATCTGCTCAGAGGAATCATTGGACTGTAGGGGTACATTGAGTTCAACGGCATTGAGGGAGCTCTTAACAAAGACTAATACGCCTCCACCCTTCTTGCCCAACTTGTCCTTCTGGAAGGTACTGTAGCTGGGGAGGTCAGTCCATCATGATTTAGGATATGGAGTTTCAACCAAGTTTCAGTGAGTCCTATAATGTCAAGGGAATAAAGATTTACCCATACCTCGAGCTCTTCTGTTTTGGGTCTGAGGCTGCAAACATTTATGTGCACCAGGTTTAGACCCTTTGCGCTTGTCCAGATGAGGTCTGAGGGGGAGGAGATCCTGCTGTTTAGTGGCACTGGATTAATTTCCACATCTCCCGAGAGCAGAAAAATGAGTTTTTTTAACTATTAATTAAGAAAGGGACAGTCGATGGAGGTCTTATGTGGAATGCTTTAGGAAAGATGCAAGCATATAGCAATAGCCATTTTTGCTGAGGCCATGGAGGATCAGTTGGGTAGGTGAATACATGGTAACAGAAAAGCTGGTAGTTGGGCACCAAGGCTGCTTTCTGTGCTAGTCATGGCTTGGAGTAGGGCACAGAGTGATCACTAAGTCTATGAAAACAAAATAAACAATAAGTCCAAGTGCCATAGTAAACCCCTTGAGGAAGTTTTATTTTCTGATTTATACACTGCACCCAGATAGAGCTCATCTGGAAGGGTATTATCTTGGCCAAAATTACTACAATAACACGTCTCCTCATTATGCAACCCCTTATTTAGCCTATCAACTGATTACTGCTGCTGTGCTAATGGGAGTAATGATCCGTGGTGACTCCCATGTCTAGGTCTGTTAGAGTGTATGACTTGTCAGGAGCTCCCTTGCAGAACTGGGACATAGCATAGCATCACCTTCCTTTTCCTTCGGACATTAAAATGGACATGATGTTACTAAAGAATCCCACAGCACACAGAGTGGTATTTCACATGAGTTCCCTTTACTAGTGGGTAGGCTTCAAATGGTAGTTCATCTCAGCACCTTCAGTTCATTTCTAGTAGATAGGAGCACATGCCCAAGGCACAGTTCATTACTGTAATGGCCAGTTTCATGTTACATTCCTTTAGATTCTGAGGTCACTCTGCCCCTCTCAGGTTCCTTGCAGATTCTCCTGTCACTTACTAGTCATTGCATTCAGCTATTAACCAGTCAATATGGGGATTAACCTCAATTCACTATCGGATACAACTTCAAATACTGTTCTCAGCCTCAACATTGTGGTCCCTCAGCTGTATGGCCATCTGCCTCACAGTTTCCCCCTCTCATGCAAAGTATTAAGGACATATGCTTGTTACCTGAAGATGACATATTCTTGTGAGAATTACCAGCCTGGATTTCTGACATCTCGATCCTTTGCAGCTCTTCTAGAGTTTCTCTAGGCCCAAAACTTATCAATAAGCATTGTTTGAGGGTGTGCCTACCAAGGAAACCCACTTCTCCATACTTCCATGCTGATCCCCAATCCTGTCACCATGGTGCTGTGCACCCAGAGGTATCCAGACCCGAGACTGACCCTTCAGGTGACCCACCAGCTTGATCTAAGGGTGTGACCCTGACATTCAGGAAACCCATGATTTGGTCCCCTAATGCCACAGTGAGAGGACTCCCATACCAGGCAACTGCTGTTCATCACCATTCTTCCTTGAGTCTTCCAAATTACTTAGCTGAGTGTAGTAGCATAGCCACTGAATCCCCTACAAGAAAACTACCAAGACCCTCTGCAATAGCGCAACCTCAAGCCCCTCTACCCTCCAAAGCTTAAGGTAGAAAGGGCCCTATGAGGGATTCCATTCCACCCTGGACCTGGTGCTCTTTCACAGCAGCAGGCCAAATAATCCCCCTCTGACCCACACTGATGCTCTGGGAGACTGAAAAATGCCCATGCCATACCCTGACCTGGCACTTTGGCACTGTACCTAGATCAGTGAGCCCCCTCCAGCATCTTTGGAGCCTGTGCCTAAGCATGTGTGGACTGTGTATAGATGCTCTGCACTATACCTATGTAGACCTCGAGCTTGAGCCCCAACTCAATTTTACTCCCAAACTCCCAACAAAAACTTCTTTTATATCTCCATGTCCCTAACCTCCTCCCCTCCCACTAAGGACAGAATGATTGGTGCCAAGGCACCCAGCGCTATGATGGCATTACTAGTAACAACCCTGCCCACTACCTGGAGAGTGGGGTTGTTATACTTTTATCTGTGTAAAACAGGAGTTAAGGAATGTTCTATAATGCCTTTGTAGGACGGCATTAAGATAAGCCAATTGTACTTTGATTCAACATCAAATACATGGAAACATAGACAATGTCGGTAGAAAAAGACCGTCAGTTCATCCAGTCTGCCCTGTTATACCTTGTGCTATCCCGGAACCTAATGTCTAGATGGAATTTATGCCCTCACTCCGCCATTACCCTCTGCTTTAATGCTATCCCTCTGAGTAACTATTAATCCTTTAACTCTGTTGTAGCTGTACTTGAAATCATTGATGGTTTTTGCATCCACCACATTAGCTGGTAAGTTGTTCCATGGCTCAGCCACATCATCTGTGTAAACTAAAACTTTAACATGTCCTTCCTGAATCCCCCCCTATCAATTTCCACTCATGTGCCCATGTTTGTGACTTGCCACTATTACAGAATAGTTTCTCACAGTTTATCTTATTCATTCCTTTCAGGAACTTGAAGTTCTCTATCATATCTCCGCTTTCCCTTCTGGCCTCCAGTGAGTGCATGTTCAGTGCTGTAAGCCATCCCTCATAGGAACTGCTCTGTTGGCCCTGAATCATATTGGTTACTCTACATTGCACTTTCTCCAGCCTGTCTTTGTCATTCCTTAGGTGGGAACTCCAAAACTATGCACAGTATTCCAGATGCAGCCTCACCAGTGTTCTATAGAGAGATAGAATTGCTTCTTCTCTCCTGCTATCCAAACCCCTCCAATTACATCCCAGCATTCTGGACACCTTGCTGTAGGCCTTGTTGCACTGGCTGGACTGTTTTAGGAGTTGCTTATGATAACTCCACAATCTCTTCCTTCATAAATAGTGTCCATTTTAATCCTTCCCATCCAACATTAATTTCTGGGGTTCTTGTTCCCTATGTGCATCACCTTGCATATTTTTTACATTGAATCCCAGCTGCCAGATTTTTGGCCCTGTGAGCCATTCACAAAGCAGGTGCCCTAATGGGCATTGTCCCAGAACTCTAGCATGTTTTGCACATGGCTCTGCAGGCCATGGTATACTGTTGTTATAGCGCCGTGATTAGGCCGCCATCATGTGGGCACTGAAACAAGGTTGTGAGTGAGAGGGGCAATCTGGATTTCATAGCGTCCTGCACTCAGACCATTTTAGGCATCCACACCATTCTCCTGCCTTTCACTGCATGCCCAGCCTGCAGTTGATTATAGTTAGTTTTGGGAGGTCCGGGGTGAAGCTCCCCTGCAAAACTAAGTCTTTTAAGGTATGGTTCTTGGTCACCATAACTTTGTGGTGGCACAATGTTCACCCGTGATTGTGACAGGTTACATTTTCCTTGCGCTCTAATTTACAGTGCCCTCATCTCTTGCGTACTGGCATAGGTAAACCGCAGGTCATATGCAAAGCAAGTACTCCATCAAGCATGGCCCCAGACCAGTAACTTGCTTTGCCTATGGCCATGTGAGCCACATTCAAAGCATCTGGCCCATCACAAAGTGCAGTAAGCCTATAGGGGGCTTTGCAAATGAAACATAGAAACATAGAAACATAGATTTTGATGGCAGATAAGGACCGCTTGGCCCACCCAGTCTGCCCATTTCCCTACCTAATGGATAAGCTGCAGATCCTAGTTAACCAGCAGCCTACTTCTTCCTACCCCCACCCCCTAGAATTGCCTTATGACTGTCCCATGCATGCTTGAATTCCACCACTGTTTTTGACTCCACAACCTCCTCCGGAAGGCCATTCCATGCATCCACAACCCTCTCTGTGAAAAAATACTTCCTTAAATTACCTCTGAGCCACCCCTTCTATCTTCAAATTGGCCCCCTTGTTCTTGCACACCTCTTTTTTTGAAAGATGCTACCCTCTTGGAGTTTGTTGATTCCCTTGAGGTACTTGAAAGTTTCTATCATGTCCCCCCTCTCCCTCCTTTCCTCGAGGCTATACATATTCAGCTCCTTAAGTCTCTCTTCATATGTCTTCCGGTGCAGACCCTGCACCATTTTAGTTGCCCTCCTCTGGACAGCCTCCATCCTGTCTATGTCTTTCGGAGATTGGGTCTCCAGAACTGCACGAGTACTCCAGATGGGGTCTCACCAACTGTCTGTACAGAGGGATAATAACTTCCTGTTTTCTACTGGTGATGCCTCTCCCTATGCATCCCAGTATCCCCCAACCCTCCTTGCAGCCCTCTCACATTGCTTGCCCACCTTTAGGTCATCTGATATGACTACCCCCAGGTCCCTTTCCATTTTTGTTGTTGTTAGTATCTCACCCCCCATTGTGTACTCTTCCTCTGGGTTTTTGTTTCCCAGGTGCATTACCTTGCACTTCTTAGCATTGAATCTAAGCTGCCATACACTTGACCATTCCTCTAACCTTGCCAAGTCCCTTCTCATCCTTTCCACCCCACCTTGTGCATCAACTCTGTTGCAGATCTTTGTGTCATCTGCAAAGAGACATACTTTTCCTTCCAGTCCTTCTGCAATGTCAATTACAAAGACATTGAAGAGGACCGGTCCTAATACTGAACCCTGCGGTACCCCACTAGTAACCCCCCTTTCTTCAGAGTGGACTCCATTTACTATTACTCTCTGTGTCCTATTCTCCAGCCAATTCTTTACCCAGGCTGTCATCTTGGGACCCACTCCCAGGCTGTCTAACTTGTATATTAATCTTTTGTGTGGGACTGTGTCAAATGCCTTGCTAAAGTCTAGGTAGGCCATGTCCACAGCCCCTCCCTGATCAACTGCTTTGGTCACCCAGTCAAAGAAATCTATCATATTTGTCTGGCATGACCTTCCCACTGTGAATCCATGCTGCCTTGGGTCCTGAGCCCCTCTGGCCTCTAGATACTCAACAATTCTTTCCTTCAGAAGTGATTCCATCATTTTCCCTACCACTGAGGTTAAACTAACAGGTCTGTAGTTTTCTGCTTCTGCCTTGCTTCCACTTTTGTGAAGGGGAATCACATCTGCCCTTCTCCAGTCCTTGGGTACCACCCCATCCTCCCATGATTTGTTAAGAGGGTAGTCAGTGGTGTCACTAGTTCTACCTTAGTTCTTTTAGAATTCTGGGATGAATCCCATCAGGCCCCATTGCTTCGTCCACTTTCAGTTTTAAGAGTTATTTCAGAACCCTTTCTTCTGTAAATGGGCTGGTATCAACTTCTGTATCCAGAGTGTTTCTACTGTTTGTTTTAGGTGCCTCCCACTTCCTTTGTAAATACTGAGCAAAAATATTTGTTTAGTATCTCTGCTTTTCACAGTCACCCTCTGCCCACCCTCCTCCTCTTTATTAAGCCTCACTAACTCTCCCTTGGTCTTCCTTCGCCCCTGATGTACCTATAAAATGTTTATCCCCTTCTTAACTGAGTTGGCTATCTTTTCCTCAGTTTGGGCCTTTGCTGTTCTGACTGCCTTCCAGCTTCCTTTGCTTTAACTGATACAGTTCTCTGTCCTGCTCCTTCTGTGATTCCTTGTACTTCCTGAATGCTTTCTTTTCTCTTGAACCTTCACTGCCACTTCCTTTGAGAACCATAGTGGTTTCTTACATCGTTTCGTTTTGTTTATTTGCTTCACACAAAGGCTTGTTACCTCTGTGATGGCAGTTTTTATTATTCCCCATTGTTCTTCCACCCCTCCTTCCTGCCAATTTGCCAGTGCATTCCTTAGGCACTCGACCATTTTGGCAAAGTCAGCCCTCCTAAAGTCCAGTACTTTTGCCTTTGCATGGCTTGACTCTATTGCTGTGTTTATTGTGAACCATACTGTTCGGTGGTCGCTAGTTTCCAGATGGCTCCCCACTTCTACATCTGTGATCCTCTCTTCATCTCCATTTGAGAGAACCAGGTCTAAGATTTCTCCTCTCAGTGGGCTCCAATACTAGTTGTCTAAGGCATGCCCCCTGTAGGGCATCTAGAATAACCCCACTCTTAGAAGTGGCTGCTGCAACTGTACTCCAGTTAACATCTGGCATATTCAGATCACCCATCAGCAATATCTCCCCTTTTTCTGCCATTCTAAGTATTCTTCCTATCATTTCCTTGTCCATTTCCTCCCCCTGAGAAGGGGGTCTGTATACAACCCCTGTGCGGATTGTGGTGCCATTGCCGGTCTCCAAATTTATCCACAGTGCTTCTTCTCCTCCCTGTTTTCCCTTTTGTTCTGTTGCTTTGATTCCTTCCCTTATGTAAAGAGCTACTCCTCCTCCTCTTTTAGCCTCCCTGTCCCTCCTGTAGATAGTGTATCCTGGTATGTTTATGTCCCAGTCATGGTTTTGTGTGTACCATGTTTCTGTGACTGCCACGATATCCAGATGTTCCTCCTCCATCAAGGCCACTAATTCAGGAAGCTTGTTACTCAGACTACGGGCATTGGTACTCATTGCTCTCCATTTTTTGATGGCTTTACCTTTTTGGCAGCATCACCCACTGACCTGTCTACCTAGGTCTTTTTCTCATTTAGAACCCTGTTTTGTAGGGAGAGGCTGGGATTTTCCTGCTGCTTATCAGTGCCTCCCCCCTTAACTAGTTTAAAAGCTTGCCAATGAAGCATTTAAACCGATTGCTCAAAAGACTTGTTCTCTTCCCGGACAGATGCAGACCGTCCTGCCAGTATAGGCTGGTGTCCCTCCAGGTGGAACCCCAGTCCCCAATGAAGCCAAACCCCTGTGCTCCACCATTTTTTCAACCATTCATTAAACTGCATGGTGCAAAGTCACCGCCTCACTCATGCCATTGACAGGCAGCACCTCAGAGAAGGATATTGTGTGCCACTTGTCTTAGGCCCTCCCAATTCTACAAAGTCCTTCTGCACTGCTCTAATCTCATGATTAGCCAAGTCATTTGTCCCTAGGTGGACAATGACATCCAGCTCGAGACTCCGTGCAGCTGTTCTCGTGATCATGAGGATGCGTCCTGTCTCTCCAAGCCATGGCACCAGGCAGGCACCTTACTTCAGTTTTCCCTGCTTCCCCTAGTTCTATCCCCCTAATAATTGAGTCCCCCACCAGGAGCTGCTTCCTTTCCTTGTGGTGTCCTCTGCCTCCTTCCTGTGGGCCTCCCTTGTGACAGTTGTCCTCAGCCTCCTTAGTCTCCTCTGCAGGTGCATCCATAGGGGAGCTATGCTCCCCCAGAATGGTGTATGGATTTTGGTGTGGAACAACTGACTGGGTGTGCCTCTGTTCCACCATCCTAACCCTCCCTGAGCCCACTGTGGTCCAACTGCTGTGCTTTATTCACAACCTCTGAGGTAGTGGTGGTGGCTCTGGTGCTCCCTGGATGGGGGAGGTTCCCTTCCTACTGTCCAGTGTGGCCTGGGGGAAGGTCCTCTTACTACTGTCCAGTGTGGCCTGAAGACGGGCAACTTCCTCCCTCAGGGCAGAGAGTTGTCTGCAAATAGGGCAGCATCTCAGCCTCTAGAGAGACTCCCAGAAGACTGCTGCCCCACAGCCATTACATTGCAGTACTCCCCACATTTTTTTTGTGTGTGTGTGTGTGTGTGTGTGTGTGAGTGATTGGTTTGTAATATATATATTATACAATGTGTATGCTTATATTGTCAGTGCAGTGTGCTAGAGAGGATATGACAGTGATATGCACTTGCACTCTTCAGGAAATGATGTCAGAACCCCAGGTATAAAGGAACTATTTCCAGGGGTGGGTGGGGTGAGGGTGGGGAAGGGGTTGGGCCTAAACTGTGCCCTCACAAAACAATCAGATAAAAGCTCTGACCCACCACTGCGATGAGTGACTTCCTGTCAGCAAGAAACCCTACACAATTTGACAGAGAAAATACCCTGCTAATCAAACAGAGAAAAATCCACACATCCAAGTCAGACACAGGTAAACCTCCCCAGCCCCAAAACAAGCCTGGTGGTTTGTGCTCTGAAAGCTGTCAGCCCCAAAATAAGTCAGCTGTGCTTTAAACTCTTCCTGCACTGAAAACGTTAAGAATTGTAACAAACAAATGTAAACCTAGATCCACCTCCCTCTATTGCTTGAAAGACTGTCTTTTCCTGTTTCACACTTCAGGTTTTCTATGACAACTCCTTAACCACAGTGACTTATTTAAAATAGTTTAACTATCACAAACTCCTACGCACCAGTAAATTATTTAAAATAGTTTCTGTCCCAAAATCCTAGTAGTCAATCCAGCTACCCCCAAGGGACAACAAAATGCAGTATTCAAACACTTGTGAAGTTACTTCCAAGATAAGCAGAGTTTGCAAGCTCTCTTTCAACTCCTCAGCCACCTGTAATTTATTTAAAATAGTTTAACTGTCAGAAAATCCTAGTAGACAATCTAACTACCTCAAGGATCTACCCAAATGCAGTATTTAAATCCTTCTGAAGTTACTAACAAGATAAACAGAGTTTGAAAGCCCCTTCTTGGTTAAACACTAAATAAATATGTGAATAAAAAGCAATTACCTAGGGTAGTTAGTTTCACCTCCCACAGAATTAGGCAAAAGTGCACGTTTGTTGCATATATCAAGTGCAATATAGAATTTCTCACACTGCTTACAGCTGAATAAAGAAGCAGTGTCCTTCCAGGTCAAGCAAATGCGCTTTGTGTCTGTAAAATTGCAGCCTCCAGTAATTTATAATAATCTGATCTAGTCTGGCTATGTCCACCCAGGGCAATTTGTTGACAATGGTTATGATGCAGCCCTTTCTGTTCCAATACAACACTTTTTGGTCTAAAACAATGTCCTGCCTAAGGCTGTCTGTGTTTCAATTCACACTGCAGGTTTTGCTATGACAACTCCTTAACCACAGTAACTTATTTAAAAATAGTTTAACTATCACAAACTCATACGCACCAGTAAATGATTTAAAAATGGTTTCTGTCCCAAAATCCTAGTAGTCAATCCAGCTACCCCCAAGGGACAACCAAAATGCAGTATTCAAACACTTGTGAAGTTACTTCCAAGATAAGCAGAGTTTGCAAGCTCCCTTTTCAACTCCTCAGCCACCTGTAATTTATTTAAAAATAGTTTAACTGTCAAATGGCCCTACATATTTCATGACAACCAGTGAACAGATGCATAGTATCTGAAAAAACGTTTACACAACTTTTGTGACCACACAGTGGCATGAAAGTAGAGATGCTGTCTCACAAAAACAGGTTTAGAGTCACCAAAACAGCACATTTTAGTTCTGTCAATATTTCAGAAAAAAAGCTGTTTAACAAAAAGTAGAAGTGACACGCTTACATCATACTCTGTCAAACACATGAGTTACACCTTTGGCCTTATTGCCATTTTTTAAAAAACAGTGAGCAAGTCCTTTAACCCCAACTATTACAAAAAGCAACGTTATTTTACTTACCTAAAAGTAAACCATGTCCTTTCCAGAAAAAAAGAGCCAAGTCTTAGAAAAATCTGGTTAGAAAAAGTCTGCATCTGAAGGGAGTGTATATTCAGGTGTCCCCAGATTTCCCTTCTAAATTTCTGAATAAGAGAAAAGCCTTTTAGACAGTTAACCATAATGTTTACTGCTCATAAAATTAGATTTGCCATGCTGCCGCATGCTAAACTACCATATATGTTAGTTGTAGGGTAGAGTCCATATTTTTATGTCTCCCCAGGATCCAGAGTGGGTTATCACCAATATATCTGATGGCACTGATCAGAATTGGGAAGCTAAATTATATTTTTTACAAGCATCAGTTAGTGAAAATCTGTTTTAAATACTTTACACATCTAGGGGATGAAGAATTCACACATACTATACTACCAATTCCTGTGGTGTCACCAGTATTTTTAGAAAGAGTTTTCAAGGGACAATAGAGTTCTACTGTATTGACCCTATGGGAAGGTACTCAATTGTTAAAATGAAAATGAAAATAGGTAGCTAAATGTTCATTAAAGCCAATGTACCCTGTATGCCTCTAATAAAGAGGATACTCACTTTTTACAAATCTTTTTTTTAATTAATTCAGCACCCTGCCCTGTGTTTGTTTGTTTGCCTGGGATTTTAACTAAACATTACATATGAATAGGTAACTTAGTTCATTAGAACAGAAACGAAGAGGAGTTGTGTTAAATAAAAAAAAAAATACAGTATATGCAAGATTTGAATTTGCTAGATCCCTTTCACCATCGTTTCCCAGACACAGATATATTCTCCTTTTTCTCAAGTATTCAAAATTCATATTTGAGAGTATTTCTACCTTGTTTCAAAATATATTATTCGTAACGTCTTTACTGAGGACTATAGAGTTTAACAATATTGTATCATACTCCACTGTACTTCAAATCGGAAACAGATGAGTTATATTTAGTAACAGAGACAAGGTTTGGAAATTCAGTTCATCCCACCTTATGGATCATATCTTTTTGTATCATACTGAAAAAAGAAATAACAGAGTTTATGGTTACTAATATATGGACAGGGTTGTCCTTTAACATAGTTTGGAATGTTGTTAAAACTTTGTTTATCTCCTTGCTTTCAGGCTGGATGCACCCCTTATTAACCCCTCAAAATCCCCTCACCTGGCACCCCCTCAGCTTCCCAGAATGGAGGCCCCATAGCTTACCCCCTATGGCGAAGCTCCTGAAGGAGTGACCAAGGTCCACCTGGATTCCACTTGAGGCTTATGCTGGCAGCGTCATTTGAATGGAGAGTGGTAGGTTCATGATGCAGCTGAGGCAAGGGGTTTTCACCTTATAATTGCCCTTGGAGATGCAGCTGTGCAATAATGCAATGTTGCAATACAGATGTTTGCTGCTGCCTCCACCCATTGAACGTGGTCCCGAGCTGGTGCTGTACTCCCAGCCTCTTCTGGGAGTCACACTTATACCGGGCTCCACCTTCCACCAGTCGAACGTGGCCCCGAGCTGGTGTTGTAAGTCACACTCGTACCAGGCTCCATGCGTTGAATGCAGTCCCGAGCTGGTGCTGTATTCCCAGCCTCTGCTGAGAGTCACACTTATACTGGGCTCCACCCTCCACCCATCGAATGTGGTCCTGAGCTGGTGCTGTACTCCCAGCTTTTGCTGGGAGTCACACTTATACCCGGCTCCACCTTCCACCCATTGAACATGGTCCCGAGCTGGTGTTATAAGTTACATTCATACTGGGTTCCACCTTCCACCTATCAAATGTGGTCCCAAGCTGGTGCTGTTCTCCCAGCCTCTGCTGGGAGTCTCACTTATACCGGGCTCCACCCTCCACCCATCGAACATGATCCCGAGCTGGTGCTGTACTCACAGCCTCTGGTGGGAGTCACACTTATACTGGGCTCCACCCATCAAACATGATCCCGAGCTGGTGCTGTACTCACAGCCTCTGGTGGGAGTCACACTTATACTGGGCTCCACCCATCAAACATGGTCCCAAGCTGGTGTTGTACTCTCAGCCTCTGCTGGGAGTCACACTTATACCAAGCTCTACCCTCCACCCATCGATCGTGGTCCCGAGCTGGTGTTGTACTCCCAGCCTCTGCTGGGAGTCACACTTATACTGGGCTCCACCTCCTCCCATTGAACATAGTCCCGAGCTGGTGCTGTACTCCCAGCCTCTGCATGGAGTCACACTTATACCGGGCTCCACCCTCCACCTATCGAATGTGGTCCTGAGCTGGTGCTGTACTCCCAGCCTCTGTTGGGAGTCACACTTATACCGGGCTCCACCCTCCACCTATCAAATGTGGTCCTGAGCTGGTGCTGTACTCCCAGGCTCTGTTGGGAGTCACACTTATACCGGGCTCCACCCTCCACCCATCGAACATGATTATTAGCTGGTGCTGTACTCCCAGCCTCTGTTGGGAGTCACACTAATACCGGGCTCCACACTCCCCCCCCCCACGAAGGAGGAGATGCTCATCCTGCCTCCCCCCTGTCTGGCCACTGATGCTCCGGGCTTGTTCCCAAACTTGGATCATCGGCATCGCAAGCAGTAGAGCTACTGCTGCACCAGTGGGCCGGCTCTTAGTATGGGATGATTTCAAAGCATTTTTGTTGGCTATAATTATATCATTTGAGGTAAAAAGCAACTTTTCACTCAACAGTTGAAGGATATGGAGAGGGATCTTTGTGCTGCCAAAGCCAACCATGTTACTTTGGATTCCAAGTGGAACCTCTAAAATGTACTCACTACCACGGAAATGTATAACAAGGCTGTGATGATCCAGATCCAATGTGCATTAATTTGGGCTAGAGAAAAATACAGTTTCTTCTGTTATCAGCCACATAAAGTATTAACCAATCCGCTTCAACTTGAAGGTGCCAGTGAGACCTTTAATGCTATCAGAGATGCTCAAGGGAGTATAGTAACTGATCCAAGGGAACATTAACAACATATTAAAATATTTTTTTTACAATAAACTCTATATCCTGGAATCAACTCTTAAAAAGGAAGACTTTCAAAATATTTTATCTGGTCTTCCTATGAAGAAATTTGGGGCAATAGAAATATCATGAAATTTCACACCAAGAAGTCCTGAAAACCACACCAGCCTTGTCGAGTGGCAAATCACCTGTCTTGGATGGCTTCACAGTTAAAGTTTATAAATCTCTGGCAGACTCTCTAGTCCTCTTATTAACAATACTGTTTAAACAGTTCATCACTGTGGGTGGGCTTCCCTACTCATTTAATGAGACCTTATCACTCTGTAGAAGTAAAGACCTTTATTTTTATACAGGATATAGCCATTAGGGCTACAAGCCCTGTTTACAAAGTTGTCCTGTCACAGTGGCTTTGATTATTAAGAAAACTAAACCACCAGATGTCTATGACTCTTACAGACCAATATCCATTTTAAAATGAGATTATAAATTTTTCACAAAAACTATTGTCCAAATGGTTAGTTAAAATAATGCTTCCGATCGTAAATCCAGACTAGGCAGGTTTCATTGGATCCAGGAGGCTGGCACACAACACTTGGCAAACTTGGAATATAACTGAGTAGGTCTCATCTCAAAACTCAGCCCTCTTGACTTCAGATGCCAAAAGGTCCATTGACCGGGACAGCCGGATGCTCCTAAATGCTATTATGATAATGACTGGTTTTGGAAACCAGTTTATTAAAATAACTGATTTGATATATACATCCTGATTGCCTTTATAAGAATGCATTTTATGATCTCTGATCCTATCAGTCTGCTAAGAGGGATGAGGCAGGGGGTGTCCGCTATATCCACATCTCTTCCCTGTTTATTAACACCCTTGGCTCAAACCATTGATATGAATGAGACCACAGCAAGAATTAAAATAAATGCACTACAGATAGAAATCAAGACATAACACTGTGTGCAAGAAGAAAAAGGGTGAGAGGATAGATGCTGATGCCTCATCTGCTTCCAACTGATTATAAAATGTGCTCCTTTCATGGATGTTAGAACATGCATCAATCAACACTGTTAATGTGGATGAGACCAGCTTAATTTACTGGGGATATCCTGAATGGGGTCACATGCATAGATATACTGCATTTTTTTTCAGTTTATCTTTTTATTGAAACATTTAAAAGGCAGTAAGTACATAGTGCAACAAACACAGTTTGATACAATATTACATAGGCATACTATTGCATTTGCACTCTTATCTAAATCATAACCGATGTGACAAACAACCATCAGTGAACACTGAACATTCTAAAACACAGGTCAAATAACCATTAGGTACTCGTATAACTGATTTTAAGTCTAATAGTAAGTCAGGTACATATAAGATTTGGTCTATCTAGCTGAGGGACTTTGTTGTATAGGTAGTTAGTAGTTAAGGGGTCTGCACTGCACTTAGCTCAAGGTAAACCCACTGTGGTGCCCAAAATTGGGCTGGGAGAAACCACCACAGTGTTTGAGATACTAAGTAGACCATGTGGTATCCTTTTATCCCCAGGATCCCCCATCCTCCTCTGCTCCACTGGCTCTAGAGTTTAGCTCTACTATATCCGGGTTGCTGTCCAGTGTAACACCCATCAGAAACTCTGGGGTGGATGAGATAGTATATGTGTGATTTTGGGTGCTGGCATAATTATAAATTCCTCCATGTTTCCTGCTAGGGACAAGGTAAGATGTTTTCATATCTGAAGCTCTCTTTTGATATTCTTTAGCAAAGAGGTCAAGTTCAGTTCCACCATTTTGTGGAGGGTACAATGGATGGAGCTACCTAAATATGTTGAAACCTCTTTAGACTGTTTCAGGCCTTTTTTTGTAATGAGATCATCCTTGTTCTTCAGATACAAAAGGAGGACCTCAGTTTTGACTGGTTGAACTTAAGGCCTGACGTACTGTCGAATTTGCTTAGCAGACCTAGTAGGGGTTTGAGTGACACAGCTCCATTGACTTGCAGGACAAGCAGATTTATTTATTTATTTAACTTTTGTTAACCAGGTAAGGTAATGAGCCAAAGGCCCTTTTTCATACACAACCCGGGGCTAATACAACAGCCAAGGTGTTACATTCGTATAAAATACATATAGAAACAAACATACCAAATAACACATACATTATACAAAACATTTACAGGAAAGTTGATTACTATACTATTTTCTCAAACACAATTTAAAGGCAGCGTGACTAAGTCTATCATATAAATATTTTAGTGAAGAATTCTAATTACTAGCTGCACACACTGTAAAAGCTCGTCCTGCCATACTAGTAGAAACTCTGGGAACAGCTAATATAGTACTACAATTCGATCTCAGACTTCTAACTTCCTTTTTAAGGTCAAATAAAGGAAAGAGGAGGAATCTTTTCCTTGCCGAAGTACATTGTCAGTTAGACAATTTAAATTACAAACACAGCTAAATTTAGGTGGTAATCACCCTAAGGATTCATATAATGTACAATGGTGGGTTTGATATGGTGATCTTAACACAAACCTACATATTGCATTGAGAGTGATATTTAAGAGGGATAATTCTACCTTTGCTAAATTTGAGAACAAAAAGGAATTTTAGTTCAGAGTTGATAGAAGTACACTTTTACCAAGTGCAGTTCTAGCAGGTAAAGTTAAACTATTTTGAAATTTAAAAAGAGCTCCTAATATTTGGTTAACCTGCCAATAAATTAATTTTATATGCAATGAAAAATGTAGGTTTGAATCTAATAGCATTCCAAGATAGTAAAATGATCCATTTGCTCAGGTTGATCACCAGAATTATTAAAAATAGTTAAGGCTAAACATTTAGCAATTTTGGGTCTCAAAGTGAAAATCATACACTTTGTTTTCTTACTGTTAAGTAAGAGTCTGTGTTTCATCAACCAACCATCAAGGATAGAAAACTCCATACCCAGTGACCTGTTCAACGTATCCACCAAGGGAGAGCTATGGTAGAGTATTATATCATCTGCATACATCAATGTATGTGTATTCGTGAGTGCAGTAGGCAAAGAATCAATAAATATTGAAAACAATAGCGGCTCCAGGATAGAACCCTGGGGAATGCCCAGTTCCAGCAATTTAACTTTTGACAGCACTCCCCCATTGCTCACCCTCAATGGATGCCACAACAAATAACTGGCAACCCAGTCACAAGGGGATTCTTCTAATTCAATGCTCCCCAGTCTCCCAAGCAGCTACTGGTAGTTAACCAGATCAAAAGCCTTTGACAGGTCCATGAACACAACACCAGTAAGCATTCCTTTATCCATTGCTTTACTGATGTGGTCCATGAACACTGCTAAAGCAGTATCCATACCATGGCACTTTCGAAAACCATGCTGCACCAGAGACTGGAGACCATTGGAGCAGAGATATTCAGTCAGTTGTTTGTTGACTATCTTTTCTAACATCTTCCCCAAGGTAAGCAAAAGGATACAGGATGATAATTGTCCATATCCTCCCTCTGTCCACTCTTAAAAATACGTTTTATTATAGTCTGTTTCCACTGAAATGGAAACTGACCAGAAATCAATGAAAGGTTAAAGATTTTGGTTAATGGAACATGTACATATATATAATAATCTGCAGTTACTTTTAAAAACCTATGCTGTGGGCCGGCGCACTGCTGTAGAGGGCTGAGGCACTGGTGTCTTACCTCGAACCACACCGGCGACCCGGGTTCAGGAACGAGCCCGGGGCATCAGATTTCGGCAAGGGGAGGAAGGGTGGAGCTGGATTGAGCTGCCAACGGGCAAGCTATCATCTCCGGGGAGGAAGTGTGGCACCCCTTGACTGATGGGCAACCCCCAATGGAGGCTGGAGGAAGCTTGGGCAAGAGGGGGCCTAGGCAGTAGGCCAGGGGTGGGGGAAGGAGGCTGATGTTCGTTATCAAGTGTGCTATTATTAGAAAAATCACTGTTTACATGTTGATTGAAACCATGTGTATACTCAGAAAGGTTGGTAAATTTATTTAAATATGTTTCACTTATCAATACTGGATCAGTTAAAGTTTTACCTTTATCAATTAAAGAAGTAGAAAATTGTTTAACAGAAGGATCAGTGATAGACTTTATTATAGTCCAAAAATGTTTTGGACTATTTAAATCACTAATTTGGCTATTAAGATGATGTTCTGATTCACATTGCTCTATTTTTATCTTACATTGGTTTCTAAGTCTGCGGTAGTCATTCAAATCAGATGTGCTGCCAGAGTTTTTGAAAGTTCTCCATAACTTGTCCCTCAATTTCATTAGCATAAGCAGTTCAGGGGTAATCCAATTATTAGTAACTCCCTTAACCCTTCTGGTGACCTTGGGGAAGTATTTATTATGTAGCTTGAGTAATGCAGAGTTAAAATAGTCTACAGCAGCATCAACTGTCAGAATAGAATCAAGAAAACGCCAATCAATTTGTTCTGAATCTTCTTTTAAGTAATTTCCTAACACAGTGGTAAACCTAAATGATATATATCTTGGGGGAGGTTAGGTTCTTTTAGCCTTCCAGATGCAATAAATGGCCAGATGATCACTAATAGTATCTGAGAGGGTACCCCAACACTTTACAGAGTTTAAGTTACTTGTAAAAATCCAGTCTAAAATTGTATATCTACCACTAACCAGATTCATACGTGTGTAGGTATTCATTACTTGAACAGGTCCAGCACTTGTTATAAGGGAATCCAGTTCAGGTTCTGCATCAGGGTTCCAATTTATATTAAAATCTCCTTCCCCCCCAGCAATATGTCCCCTCTAGGTTGCAGTGATCCAATTAACCCCAAAAAATCCTTTAGACCC
Source organism: Neoceratodus forsteri (assembly GCA_016271365.2). Lineage (NCBI taxonomy): Eukaryota > Metazoa > Chordata > Ceratodontiformes > Ceratodontidae > Neoceratodus > Neoceratodus forsteri. The sequence goes on along the minus strand of CM028137.1, from coordinate 722,379,912 downwards.
TTGCAACCTATCTTTGGTGGGTTGTAAATGGTGCACTATTTAACCCTATAGCACCCATCAGGTTTTAGCTCTAAGAACATCCACTTTAAACCAGTAGTGAGATTATAGTCTAAATTTAGTTCCCTTATTTCTTTTTTCTTTTTTTTTTTCTGCTGGGCCTCCCCAAGCCCCACAAATGGGCTTGCCAAGCTCGGCTGCCTGCTTCCTCATACTTGGGGCTTACCCACCCTGTGTGGGGCCACCAGTGGCAGACTTAGGTGGCCTAGAGGGGACGGTGCCAGAGCTGGCTCATTAGCAGGGACCAGCTTTTTTTTTTTTGATTGCTGAGATTCCTTGGGGGGGGGGGGATGTGCAATGAGGAACCGTGTCTGCCCCGCCCCCCCATATGTGCTGGAGCCGATCGCTGTGGATCCCCTGGCCTCCACTAGGGGTCCGCATTGCATCGGACACTCAACTGCACTTCCCCCCAGAGTAGGAGAGCAGTCCAGCGGACACTAAATCCTACTCCCCCCCCCGGCTGGCCTTCTGACTCCCTGATCAATTCCTGAGCCCGGGTCATTGGCGTCGCAGACAGCAGGCATGCCTCTGTGCTAGAGGGCTGGCTTTAGTTCCCTTATTTCTAAATGTTCTTTATAAAATACTAAAATACCCCCCTTTTTGTTTACCTGGCTGATCTTTTCTAAACATTTTATATCCACTTATGGCACATTGATTATCCTCAACTGAAGGTTTCAAACAAGTTTCTGTAAAACTTACTACATCAGGGTCAAGCGATCACATTCATGCCTCAAGTTCTGTTTTTTTAGAAATAAAACTACGAACGTTTAAATGGGTAAATCTTAGACCCCCTGTCTCCCATATAAATTGCTGAGTTTCTTCATCTTGTGCTAAAGGACCAGGGTTAACCTCGATGTCCTCTGATAGGAAAAGCATTTGTATATAACATTGTTCTGTTCTCTTTACTACCTTTCTGAATTCTGGTATGGTTTGGGTGCAGCCCTGCCAGGTGTCTTTCTGCAGGGGGAATGTAGGATAATGTAGCCCATTAGTAAGAACACTGTCCATAGGGGAGATGTATATTGTTCTCACTCATTGAAGAAAACCTGGCCCTATGCCTATACTCTCCATAGTACCCAGCAGGTAGCCCCATTCCACTGAATCAAATACTTTTTCAAAATCTATCACTAGGGCAACCACTGAAGTGGGGGTCTTCTGAAGACGATGGGTTAGGTTAATGAGCATTCAAGTATGGTCAGTGCTATGGTGGCCCTTTACAAATCCTGCTTGGCTGGATGTATCAGCCACTGAAGAATGGATTCTAGTCTAGTGGCTAATTTTTTCACCAATAATTTGGCATCCACATTTTTTAGGGAGATGGGTCTGTAGCTCCCTAGAACATGAGGGTCCTTCCCTTTTTTGGTAGTATAGTTATTACTGCCTCCCCAAGAGTAGGGAGCATAGAGCCTGAATTAAAGACAGTTTGATGACCCTAAAGCAGGATAGGGATGATGTCCTTGCATATTAATTGGTAGAAATATATGGGGAAACATTGCCCCTCCCCATGCCTTATCTTTGTTAACAGCTTTTAAGGCTTGGGTAATGTCTTGAAAGGACATAAGGGATTCCATCTTGTGAGTCTGGGTAGGGGCTGTCACAAACACACTCAGCAGGTCAGGCCCTCTGCTTCCACAGTGCCAGCCTCCGAGCACAATATTGTAAACAGGTAACAGAACAGGGTAACCCTTCTGTCTGTTTGTGGGTCTGAATCACCTTTAGTCTCAAGTTCTGGGGGGATTCAAACTGTGAACCTTATGCTAGCGTACTCAAATGTATAGGCTCAGATAATCTGCTCTTCGAGGGATGCCAGATATCTTTCATCTAAGGGCACCTTACCAGGTATCCAAAATGAACCCTTAGAACTTTATAAAAGACCTTAGGTATATTCTTACCTTTTCCAGTTTTGTAACACCATCAACTTATGAACAGTTATAGTCAGTCTTAACCATCTATAAATCACATGCAAAAGAAAGAACTTTGAAGACACACCAGGCAGTCTCTTTAAAATAAGCGGTTTACTTAAAAATGGATAAAATATGTAAAATGTAAACACAGAACATGATATCACAAAGCATACAATCACTTAACAGAAAACAAGGAAAAGTACAAACATAAACTCCTACCACAATACAGTTAGACTTTTTCTACCTAATGTATTACATTCTTACAGTGCTTATAGTTAGTTTTTGTTTCTAAGAGCCCACAAAGAAAATGTGTCTAAAGATCAGACACAGAATAGCTTAAACTGTCTCTCATACACACCCCTTCCATGATGTCACCTAGCTCCTCCTTGTTAAATATAAAAAATATACAAACAGGATGTCCTATCGGGAGGTATATTAAATAAGGTGACATCAGCAAAAACACATTTACCAATATGACTCCTTAATTTTGTGTGGTTTCCTGTTTCCAAGGACATCACAGGTTTTTACAACTCTGCAGTTTGTCGCCCAACTGCGAGATAGCTAGATCCTATCCTGTAATAAATTGTATATTTAGCTTCCTGACTTCAAAGCAGCTCAGGTCATAAACAAGGCCATAAAATGCAATGTCTTGGAAGCTAATCACATTACAGAGATCTGCTGTTTAATATATACCCTGTCATTTTAACTGAAACCTGGGTGAGGAGGGGAGAAGAAGCACCCATAGCCCAGCTGTCTTATGGAGACAATCACATGCTACATTTTTATATTACAAATATTAAAGAACAATCATAACCAGCTGGCCAAGTGTCACAATCCTCCCCACCTAGACTGAATTTAGGGGCTCTATCCCCTGCATGGGATGAGCTTCCCAAATCAGTTCACTCCTCATAAACCCATGACAGGCCATCTGCGTTCTGATTGGTCGCTCCAGCCCTATGTAAGATTGTCATGTCATACCCTTGTAAGGCAAGACTCCATTTTAACAATCTACCATTAGTTTTTCCTATTTGTGTTAGCCAAACCAGGGAGTTGTGGTCAGTTTGTACCACAAAATGCTGCCTATCTAAGTATAGCTCTAACTTCTTTAGGGCCCACACTATGGCAAGACACTCTTTTTCCACAGTAGAGTATGCCCGCTTCCTGCGAAGTAACTTTTTACTCAGGTACACTACCGGGTGATCTTTCCCTTGGTTGGATGTCTGACTTAGCACCTCCCCAATAACCATGTCTGAGGCATCAGTCTGAACTATAAAGGGTCTGCTATAGTCAGGACTTTTCAACACAGGAGCACTGCACAGTGCCTCCTTCAGTCTGGTAAAGGCTTTTCACAGGCTGGTTCCCAGGTAATTTTCTTAGGCCTCCTTTTCTTTACCAGGTCAGATAGGGGAGCAGCCAGGGCACTGCAACTGGGTACAAATTTCCTATAGTACCCTGCTGTCCTGAGGAAACTCCTGACCTGTTTCTGCATTTCTGGTCTGGGCCATGCCTTGATCACCTCTATTTTTGCTTGGTTAGGACAGAGCTGTCCCCAGCCTACAACATGCCCGAGGTATGCCACTTCCCCCATGACCACCTGGCACTTCTCAGCTTTGACAGTGAGCCCGGCCCTCTGTATCCTGTCCAGCACTTCCCTAAAGTAGGACAGTTGTTCCTCCCAGCTGGCACTAAAGATGGCAATGTCATCCAGGTACGCCACGATGTACTCCTCAGCACCATTTAACACCTTGTTCACCAACCTTTGGAAAGTGGCCGGGGCATTCTTCATTCTGAAAGGCATTACTTTAAATTCAAATAAGCCTATCGGAGTGATGAAGGCCGACCTCTCCCTAGCTCTGTCTGTTAACTTGACCTGCCAATACCCCTTTGTCAGGTCAATAGTGCTAAGGTAGGTCACCCCTCCCAACTTGTCCAGGAGTTCATCTGTCCGGGGCATCGGGTGGGCATCTGACTTTGTGACTGCATTCAGTCCACGATAGTCCACACAGAAATGAGTAGAGCCATCTGGCTTGGGCACAAGGACTACGGGTGAGGCCCAGGGGCTGTGGGATCTCTGGATTACCCCTAAATCCAGCATTTCCTCCACCTCCCTCCTAATGTCCTTTTGGACAGCCTCTGACACCCGATATGCTGTCCATCACATGGGCGTCCATGTCCCTGTCTCCACATCATGCATCGCTAAGGGGGTTAGTCCAGGCTTGGTGCTAAACAGTGGGGCAAAGCCTGCTAAAACCTCCCTTACTTCCTGGATCTTGTCTGGGGCAAGCTGGGGAGACAATTTAACTGCCTCCACAGAGGATTCCTGCTTGTTTTCTTCCAGCAAGTCCAGAAGGGGGTCTCCTTTGTCCATCCCCTCCATAGGACTACATACTGCAAACACCATGTCAGCCCTATTAGCATATGGCTTCATCATGTTGACATGGGACATCCTGTCTGTCTTCTGTCAGGTAACTCTATGATATAGTTCACGTCATTTACCTTCCTAACTACTTTGTACGGTCCTGCCCACTCAGCCTGCAGCTTGTCTTTCCAGACCAGAATAAGGACCATGACTTTCTGACCCACCATGTACGAGTGAGCTCTGGCTCTGGGGTCATACCACACTTTTTGTTTCTGTTGGGCAGCTGCCAGGTTGCTCTGGGCTGTCCCCATAAGCTCCTTCAGCCTTTCCCTAAACCTAAGGATATTATCCACTATGAGAGTTCCCTGGGTGGCGTGCTTGCCTTCCCAGTCCTCCCAGATCAGGTCTAGGGGCCCACATACCCAGCGTCCATATAAGAGCTCGAAGGGGGAAAATCCTGTTGACACTTAGGGCACCTCCCTGTATGCAAACAACAGGTGGGAAAGGTATTTCTCCCAGTCCCTCCCATGCTGTTCAGCAAATGCTTTGAGCATTGACTTCAGGCTACCATTAAATCTTTCCACAAGCCCATGGGCTTGTGGGTGATAAGGTGTCATGTGCCTCTGCACCACCCCACACTTCTCCCATAAACATTTCATCAGGTCCAACATGAAGGAAACTGCTCGAGCGGTGATAACCTCCTGCGGGAACCCAACACGGGAGAAAATCTGAAGTAAGGCATCTGTCACTTTGTCTGTCCTCAGTGAGGATAGGGCAACTGCCTCGGGGTACCGAGTGGCATAATCTACCACAGTCAGGATGAACCTCTTCCTGGAGGAGCTGGGGGTATTTAAAGGCCCCACAATATCCATTCCCACCCTCTGGAATGGCTCCTCTGCTATGGACAATGGAATTAGGGCAGCTTGGGTTTTCTTACCTGCCTTCCCTATTTCTTGGCATTGGTGACAAGACCTGCAATACTCCTTCACCTGCTGGGTGAAGTTGGGCCAATAGAAATTCTGGGCCAACCGCTGCATAGTGCATGCGATTCCCAGATGACCAGACAAGGGAATATCATGTGCAATCTTGAGCAACTGCTCACAATACCCCTGGGGAATGACAAGCTGCCTGCCTATCACCCCTCTCTCTGTCTGCACAGCCTGAGTATACATCAGTCCATTTTCCCAATAAACTTTATGTTTACCATCACCTCCCTGTGCACCATCAGAGTCTGCCCAACCCCTCAGCTTCTCTAGACTAGGGTCACTTTTCTGAGCAGCTGCAAACTCCTTACACATTCCCAAGGCACGGTACAGGTCCCCTTCAGTCTCTAAACTAGGATCCCTAGCACTAGCATCAGGGCACTCAGGATCACTGTCATCCCTAATCCTCTGACAATGGGTCACCCCTCCCTCTTTGGAGTAACTCTCCATAGCTGTGTGGTTAACTGCTACTGGGGAAATTTCTACCCCCTTTTCATTAATCTCCATATCAGAAGACACAGGCTGGGGAATTGGACTCCCAGTGATTTCTACACTGGCTTCTGTGGGGTCCAGGGAACTACAATTTTCCCTTGCCACTTGGCTGTGGATAACTGCACACACTATCCCCTGTTAGCAGTTGGCATCATCCTTGGCAACAATCTCAAATGCTTTGGCTACAGCCACCTGTTGCACAGTTCCCCCTCTTTCACCCCAGTCTAGGAGAACACTAGCAAGGGGCAATGTTTTCTCCTCACCAGTAAAGTCTTGTACAGTGACATATTTGTTGGGTATAAGTCGACCAGGCTCTACCAGATCCCCTTTTACCAATGTCAGGGATGTCCCTGTGTCCCTTAACCCTTGTGTCTGTACACCATTCACCGTGACTGAGTGCATGTGTTCCCTCATGTTCACAGGCATGCTTCCAGGGACACAGAAACAACTCACTTCTTTCCTAGCACCACCTTGTGTATTGCTCATCCTTTTGGGACACTGTCTGGCAATATGCCCAGTTTCTTTACAAACCCAACATTCATTTCTTTTCTCAGAGAAATCTCTTCTCTGAAACCTGGGGCTAACTGGTTTTGGTGGAGACAGTGAGGGTTTTAGCTGCCCTGAAGGCAGGCATTTCCCTTTCTGCACTGCCACACCCACCCCATTCGCTCTCAGAGCAGGTCTGCTCTTGGCATAGTGGTCTGAGAGTTCAGCAGCCTCTTGCACTGTTTTGGGATCTCGGTCCTCCACCCAGGTTTTCAGCTCTGCTAGGCATGCCCAAAAAAACTGTTCTAACAAAATAGCATTTTCAATTTTGTCTACAGATTTTGCTTCAATTCCTTCCCACCATTTTAAAAACTGACATTGTTTCATGGCTAGCTCCTTGTAGCTCATATCAGAGCTTCTCCTGAGCTTACTGAATTTAGCTCTGTATGCTTCAGCAGCTAAATCAAACTTTTTTAACAGTGCAGCTTTAAGTTTGATGTAATCATTACTGTCCTCATTGTCCATTTGACCCAATGCATCCCGAGCTTTCCCGGTAAGTAGTGGGGATAGCTGGAAGCTCCAGGACCCTCTAGGAATTTTAGCCTGAATACAAGCTTTTTCAAAGGAATTTAAAAAGGCATCCTTATCCTCCCTCTCTTTAAATTCAGCTATCAATTTAGAATTCAATTTGTAACCCAGTCCTGTAGTTCCAGTTACACCCACGCCACTTACCTGCTCTGGTGCTGATAGTTGGAGTCGTAACTTTTCCAGTTCATGTCGACTCTGGCGCTTATGCTCCTCACGTTCAACTTCTCGCTGTTCTCACTCCCTCCTCTCCTCTGCAGCTTGCTGGCACTCATGCTCTTCATGGTCAGCCTTCCACTGTTCCCGCTCTGCCTCTCACTGTTCTTGTTCAGTATCTCGCTGTTCTTGCTCCCTCTTCTCCTGGAACTCCAGCTCCATTCTGCACAACTCAATCAGCAGCCTGAGTGCTTCTGGCTCCAGAATGCTGGTGACCTTCCCCTGCTGCTGTGGCCCTTCGCTGGCACTGGCCCTGCTGTCATCCTCACTGGATCTGGACACTGCACTGGCTGCTGGCCCCTTCATGCTCAAGGTTTGGTCTTTTACAGTCACAGTCAGTGACTCAATACTCTGGGTATCTGCTGCCATCATGGCATCCAGGAGGTTCTGCTTGGTGACTCTCACCTTGTACAGGACTCCTCTGTCCTTGCACAACTGCCTCAAGTAGTCTACAGTGTGCCCACTGTAGTTGGAAGCCATCTTCTTCCCTAACTACGGCTACTCTAACTTGCACTTTAGAAAAAAAAAATAAAATAGGTAGGAACTTGACTGTAAACCAAATGATATAGTTCAGTTTACTTTTTAAAAATAAATCACTGCCTTATTTTACAAGTGAGCTGTACAGTATTAAGCTGACACACTGAACAGTTAAAGCTTGTTTTACCAAATTTATCCCACCTCTACCACCAATCTGTCACAGATGCACTCAGCAGGTCAGGCCCTCTGCTCCCACAGTGCCAACCTCCGAATGCAGTATTGTGAACAGGTAACAGAACAGGGTAACCCTCCTGTCTGCTTGTGGGTCTGAATCACCTTTAGTCTAAAGTTCTGGGGGGGGATTCAAACTGTGAACCTTATGCTAGCGTACCCAAATGTATAGGCTCAGACAATCTGCTCTTCAGGGGATGCCAGATATCTTTCGCCTAAGGGCTCCTAACCAGGTATCCAAAATGAACCCTTAGAACTCTATAAAAGACCTTAGGTATAGTCTTACCTTTTCCAGTTTGGTAACACCATCAGCTTATGAACAGTTTTAGTCAGTCTTAACTGTCTATACATCACATGCAAAAAGAAAGAACTTTGAAGACACACCAGGCAGTCTCTTTAAGATAAGAGGTTTATTTAAAAATGGATAAAAATATGTAAAATGTCAACACGGAACACTATATCACAAAGCATACAATCACTTAACAGAAAATAAGGAAAAGTACAAACATAAACTCCTACCACAATACAGTTAGACATTTTCTATCTAATGTATTACCTTCTTACAGTGCTTATAGTTAGTTCTTGTTTCTAAGAGCCCACAAAGAAAATGTGTCTAAAGATCAGACACAGAATAGCTTAAACTGTCTCTCTTACACACCCCTTCCATGATGTCACCTAGCTCCTCTTTGTTAAATATAGAACATATACAAGCAGGATATCCTATCAGGAGGTTTATCAAATAAGGTGACATCAGCAAAAACTCATTTCCCAATATGACTCCTTAATTTTGTTTGGTTTCCTGTTTCCAAGGACATCACAGGTTTTTACAACTCTGCAGTTTGTCACCTAACTGTGAGCTAGCTCGATCCTGTCCTGTAATAAATTGTATATTTAGCTTCCCGACTTCAAAGCAGCACAGGTCATAAACAAAGCCATAAAATGCAATGTCTTGGAAGTTAATCACATTACAGAGATCTGCTGTTTAATATATATCCTGTCATTTTAACTGAAACCTGGGGAAGGGTGGAGAAGAAGCACCCATAGCCCAGCTGTCTTATGGAGACAATCACATACTACATTTTTATATTACAAATATTAAAGAACAATCATAACCAGCTGGCCAAGTGTCACAGGGGCTATTCTGGGAATTGGAAGAACTTGCAGAAATCTTTTTAGTATCCTTGATTCTGAGTTGGTCTGAGGAAGTGTAGAGGGATTTATATTTAACCCCCGGACCCCTGCCTTTTTGCAAAACGACAGGTGGCATGCTGTTGAAGCTGACAGCAGTACTTGGTGGGGACTGGGTTCGGGGAGGACTAGGTTACTCAGCACAGGGGGGCCTAGGTTTGGCTACTCTGCACGGGGCACCCAAGTAAATCCGAACACAGGAAGCAATAACTGTAATGTCCAAAACCAGGAATGGGATTCTACAGTGTGGCTTTTATTCACATCCAAACTGAACAAACAAAGCATAGATGGACCCCCACGGGGCTACATTCCTGGTAATGCAGATTAGAGATAACAGAACACTTCTTCACATTTTAGCCCTCAGGCTCTGAACCCACCAGGCACACAGCCCGGACTTGCATGCAACTTTGGGTACATAGCCCGACTTGTACACTATTTGGGTTTTCTCCATGGCCCGGCTCCCCCGCAGGCCACTTGATCCGCTGTCCATATGGGAATGAACCAGTTTTCCTATTGGTGGCTCCGCAAACCACCTTAGAGCCTTCGACTCCTAGAGGGAACTTTCCTTCCATCCCATGTCTGGGTACTTCCCTCATCACTGGCCAAGTGCATGAGGCAAAGTAGAAATCCACACAGCAAATCCGTAGAGGTGGACCTGGTTACTAAAGATGGGGGGTCTCCCACCTCCAGCTCCCACAATCCATACCCAGCCATTTCTCTGGAAACTAAACAACTCTTTTGAAAGCTTGGCAATGTAGATTACTGGGTAGACGTATGTCACATCTCCTGTACATGTCTTGACTTCCCCTATGTGCTGGACTTGAACATACTTTTACTTTTGGCTAAGCCTATTACTCTAGGCCTCCCACTACTTCAGTAGTCCAATCCCTACTTTAACACAGTTCAGGATGAAACATGGGCCCTTTAGAAAGAGCAGAACTCACCCTTCAGTTGCAGGTGCCCCACAGGCGAATCATGAAATCTTCATGTACCCCACACATGTGGACAAAATAAGGCAGCTTCTTTCTCCAGCAGTAGCCAGGGGGTTGCCCCTGGAATAGCAGGCAAACCTTTCTGCCCCATCCCCTCAGGGATGGGGCACAGAGACCCATATCAGCACTCTCCACCACTTAAAGAACAGCTTACTGTGTCCTCTTAGGCGGAAACACACCTTTCCTAAAAGTAGCTCTATTTCAGAGCTGAGGCTCCAAGAGCTCAGTGCACAGAACTGTTGTGCCTCTCACAACAATCTCCAACTCCAACTACTACTGACTGTTCAAAAACTCCCAACATTCTAATCTAACTCCCTTCTGCAGATTCCAATGTGGCTCATGCAGCTGCAATAATTCTATGGTGATGTCATCCCTCAGTCTCAGCTGAGACTGAGAACAGAGTGAGACAGTGTGAAATCCATTTAACTGGAGTTTCACAAGCTGTCTTCCCTGTCTACCACTAGGTCTTACTGGGATTCTAGTAACCCCGGGTAACAGGGGGGTTACACTCGCCCTTGACCAGGAAAATGACTGTCCGCAGTCATTGTTTACCCGGCTTAGGCCATCCCACCCTATGCGCTACCTGCGGAGGGGGGTGATCAGGCCCCTCCTACCATGTGCCAGCACAGGCAGGCAACACTAAGGGCCTAGAGGCCTTTAGCTGACATATCAGCCTCTACTCTACCCACTTACTATGGATGCCTAGTGGCTCTGGTAGAACTGTCCAGAGCATAGCCCTAATAGCTCAGCACTGCAGTCCCTATGGCCATTCAGGACCACAGCCTGTCTATCCCCCCCAGCCCTCTAGGGAAAATCTGTCTGCCTCTAACTTAACACCCCAAAATAAAAACAACCTGGGGACCTCACCAGCCTTGGGCACCCTGCAACCACACACCAAGAAACTAATACCATATCATTACATTACTGCCTCCCTCCTCCCACAACCACACCTGTGGAAGGAAAGGGTTAATATAGTAACAACAATAACAACCACAGTACTTTAAATTATTACACACTAAAGTACTAGTGAGGAACTCTGATGAGCCCCTCCTCCTCTTCTTGTCTTCTCTTCTATCTTCTCCAGGAACACCTGCAAGAAAAAGAAAGACAACACACACTCCTAATCTGCATACACAGTCTACCTAAACCCCTACCATCAAAACACTGGAGAATTCCAAAAAGATTTTTTTTTTAGAAAAGGTAGAAAAACAGTATATACACTAGAAAACAGTAGAAAAACAATTACATTATTTACAATACACATTTGGGGGATGGAGTGCCTTAAAAGTCCCATCTAGTGACTACAGTGCCGGAAGGCTAGTCCATTAAAGAGTCTCTCTCCTGGGCCAGAGCCCGGTGAAGCACAGTTCTAGCAGGCCAAAGTCCTGAAGGGGAGAGTCTTTGAGGACAGTTCACACATTCTGGAGTCTGCTGGTGTAGGGCGTGTACTGCAATGTCATAAAGATAGAAAAGTTTGGACTTACCAGCCCCTTGTAGAAGGATTAAGACACACCGACCTGCTCCTCAGCCGAAGACTCTCCCTGGCAGCATTCTTCCGATAAAGCTGGGAGGACATCTTCTGGGAACTACAGGAGGGCACATCTGGGAACTGCTGGGATGATGTCATCTCAGGAGATGGAACCTTAGAACAGGAACAAAAAGGAAAACAGCTGGTCTCATGTCATCCGATTACCAGGCGATGGACCAGGATACAGCTGGGCTGGTGTCCTCTCTGGATCTGAAGTCATCTGGTGGGCCAGTCAATGGATTCTGTAAAGGCCAGTACATTGTAGAACTGATGAATGTGGGGCACCTGAGTCCTGGATGTCCGTACTAGCGGATCAACAAAGGCACTGCAAAGGCTGGTGTGGCAGTATTGACTGCCACTGCTCAGCTTTCCATCTGGCAGGCTCAGGCACATTTGCAGGGAGGTCCTTGCATTGAGGCCAAAGTACCAGGGGCCAGGAGCTTGAATTATTACCCCATCTGGGTGCACATAATTCACACTGTAGAAGGTTTCACGTCCCTCTCCATCCACTATTCGCACAGTGTCCATAAACAGTGTCCTGCCTCTCTTCCACTGGGTATATTAGTCATGAAACAGTCTGTTCTTGACATGCTTGTTTGCACCAGGATGCACACATTTCATTGCTTCGGCCCAGATCCAGGATTTCCTGCTGTTCTCAATCTCCTCCCAGACTTTCCGAGGAAAGGTAGGAAAGGTCATCCCATAGATCTCATTCACCTTCCTATGAACCAGTCTCTCCTCTTTACTAGCTTTGGTCAACCTGAGACCGCTGGCCTGTCCTGGTTCTGCCAGCTGCGAATACTTAATGAGATTAAAAACGGATCCCTGACTTCTTCTTCTTGCATAGCCAGGGCAGTGGCATCACCACTCTCTTCCATGCATTCCTCCGAGGCAAGAGCTTGAGGCTGTGTACCCATTCCTTTTTCACAAGGCCACATAGGTTCCCCCTCATCTTCTTCCTCACTGAGAATCTGTGCCCAGGAATGAGCAGTCACCCTCACTCCTGAGACTATCCACTCATCACTAGGCGTGGAGGTTGACACCTCCCATTCAAAGGCCTCCCTCATCTCATCTTCTCCTATGAGACTTGGGCTAGGCCCCCCCCCCAGGGGTCTACTGATGCTTTGTCTGAATTATCCTTCTGTGATCCAGCATCTGAAACATCAGCATCTGGTTCTGTCTCTAAATCTGCACCCTCTAGCTTTGTGCCACATTCCCCCCGAGGGGCCTTCTTCAACAGGCTCTGGCTGGTGCTGTGTGCTGCCAACTACAGATTCCTGAACCTATGTCCATGTGGGAGCCAAACAAATCTGGGGCACTTTATACAAGCCATATTTCTCTAGGCACCCAGAACAGTGAGGTATCATGAAAACATCCCTTCCAGCATTTAAGCATATTTGACACACTTGTACTGGATATCCAGGAATCGCCACATGCGAAGGCAGTTGTCCTCCATAATAACACCTTTCAATATCCCTTAATCTATTTACTGCTGCTGTTACTGCAGCCCGGGCATGATCCAGGTAGCGAGCTGGTCCTGAGGCCATAACTGCAGGGAAAACAAACAAAAGCTCACTGTTACTGAAAGTCCCACTTTACTGAACACTTTCTTTACTTTTAAAATGGCTCCTGTGCTGCTGTGTTTACTTTACTACCCCACCCTGTAATGGCGTCAGCAGCACTCCTGTGCATCAACATTCAGAAATTGGGTCAAGCCACTGTGCATCCGATTTACACACACTACTGATAACTTGGCTAAAACTACACAAACTTGCACTGTTCTTTTTCTAACACATTTACATGATTTTCCACGGACTTTTCACTTGCTGGAAACATTTCTTTAACTCACAGTCCCTTAAAGCCTCAGGATTTTAAGCACAGGATTGCCTGTAAACTAGTGCTGCACATTTGGCTACAACTCACAGTCTCTCTCTGGCTTTAAAACTTTAAACTGATGCTGAACTCATAACTATGCACACAGTCAATGGCCTAGCAGACTTGCACTTGCTGGTAGAACTTGACACAGTCGGTATTTGCAAAGCGACTTCACTACTGCCACATATTTAGCTGGCTTTTGGCAGAAAATCACTGTTTGAGCAACTTTTACTGTTGGTACTCACTGTTATCAGTAGCTGTTTGCTGCGATGGAAAAACAGCCTGCAGCCAGTCTTGGAGGCCTCAGAAAGGAAGCGGGTGGGCAGTCCTGCCAATCGTCTATCTGATCACCACACTCACAATCCAGGCGATCGAGATGTGGGTTGAGCCCGATTTTAAACAGCAAAGGCTATTTTTAAAAGTTTTACAGCACTTTTTAATCACCACAAAGCTCCTCCACCAAGCCAGTACACGCACTCCACTCACAGTCCCTCTCGATTGCTGGGCAGTCACTGTAGAGCTGGCTGGGGGGCGGGACTGATTGCAGCCTCATCAATCACACGACGCCATGCAACTGAGTCTCTTTTCCCTCATGAGTGCTCTTCTCTTCACAGCGATCGTCAAGCAGGCAAATTTAAACTGCAGAAACCACTTTTTTTTCAACTGACTCCACGGTGGGAGACCATTTCAACCATTTAGCATGGCCATTCACACAGCAAGTCTCTCAGTTTACTCAAAAGCATTTCCAACGTCCAGGGCACAATTTTCCTGTTGCTACCCCTAGTCTTCTACACTTTTCTTTATCACCACAGTTCTTTTAAAAAGCATTTCCAATGTCCAGGGCACAATTTTCCTGTTGCTACCCCTAGTCTTCTACACTTTTCTTTATCACACACAGTTCTTTAAAAAACTGGCAAAAACGCTGTAAACATTTGAGCAGGACAAAGGCGCACTCTTTTAGCTTTACTGCTCCTTGGTAAACACTTGGCATTTTAACAGCAGCATAAGATCCACAGCACACAGCGACACACTAGTTAACTTGCTTCAGCTTTTTGGGCTACCCACTGCCAGATAGCCAAAACGCTACTCCCCTTGCCCAACCACCTTTCCTCCCAGAATTAAATCCAAAGCGGTGCCTCCATTTTTGTAACCCCAGGACCCCTGCCTTTTGGAAAAACGACAGGTGGCATGCTGTTGAAGCTGACAGCAGTACCTGGTGGGGACTGGGTTCCGGGAGGACTAGGTTACTCGGCACAGGGGGCCTAGGTTTGGCTACTCTGCACAGGGGCACCCAAGTAAATCCGAACACAGGAAGCAATAACTGTAATGTCCAAAACCAGGAATGGGATTCTACAGTGTGGCTTTTATTCACATCCAAACTGAACAAACAAAGCATAGACGGACCACCACGGGGCTACATTCCTGGTAATGCAGATTAGAGATAACAGAACACTTCTTCACATTTCAGCCCTCAGGCTCTGAACCCACCAGGCACACAGCCCAGACTTGCACGCAGCTTTGCATACACAGCCTGACTTGTACACTATTTGGGTTTTCCCCATGGCCCGGCTCCCCCGCCGGCCACTTGATCCGCGGTCTATATGGGAATGAACCAGTTTTCCTATTGGTGGTTCCTCAAACCACCTTAGAGCCTTTGACTCCTAGAGGGAAATTTCCTTCCATCCCATGTCTGGGTACTTCCCTCATCACTGGCCAAGTGCATGAGGCAAAGTAGAAATCCACACAGCAAATCCGTAGAGGTGGACCTGGTTACTAAAGATGGGGGGGGTCTCCCACCTCCAGCTCCCACAATCCATACCCAGCCATTTCTCTGGAAACTAAACAACTCTTTTGAAAGCTTGGCAATGTAGATTACTGGTTAGATGTATGTCACATCTCCTCTACATGTCTTGACTTCCCTTATGTGCTGGACTTGAACATACTTTTACTTTTGGCTAAGCCTATTACTCTAGGCCTCCCACTACTTCAGTAGTCCAATCCCCACTTTAACACAGTTCAGGATGAAACATAGGCCCTTTAGAAAGATCAGAGCTCACCCTTCGGTTGCAGGTGCCCCACAGGCAAATCACAAAATCTTCTTGTACCCCACACACGTGGACAAAATAAGGCAGCTTCTTTCTCCAGCAGTAGCCAGGGGGTTGCCCCTGGAATAGCAGGCAAACCTTCCTGCCCCATCCCCTCAGGGATGGGGCACAGAGACCCGTATCAGCACTCTCCACCACTTAAAGAACAGCTTACTGTGTCCCTCTTTAGGCGGAAACATACACCTTTCCCTAAAAGTAGCTCTATTTCAGAGCTGAGGCTCCAAGAGCCTGTGCACAGAACTGCTGTGCTCCTCACGCAACAATCTCCAACTCCAACTAACTACTACTGACTGTTCAAAAACTCCCAACATTCTAATCTAACTCCGTTCTGCAGATTCCAATGTGGCTCATGCAGCTGCGATAGTTCTATGGTGATGTCATCCCTCAGTCTCAGCTGAGACTGAGAACAGAGTGAGACAGTGTGAAACCCACTTAACTGGAGTTTCACAAGCTGCCTTCCCTGCCTACCACTAGGTCTTACTGGGATGCTAGTAACCCCGGGTAACAGGGGGGGTTACATATAAAAATCTTGCATGGTGTTATTGTTTAATCTGGGTTCACTGCTGTTATCCTTCAACCCAGGTATGTGCCTTTCAGTTTGTCTTTTTTTATATGATAGTCAAGAATTTTGCTGGCCTTGTCACCACCTTTCCAATATGTGTGTTTCAACTGAAACAGAGCTAGTTTGGCTTTTCTTGCAAGGAGCTGATTGATATTAATTCTGGTGCTAGTGAGCTGTTCAACTAGTTTTGCGGCAGAGGATGTCTACTGTTTATAGCTCCCTTCTTGGGTTCTCTGTTTCATTTCAAGGACATGTAACTCTGTCTCCCTTTCCTTATGCCTGTGGAGTGCATAGCTGATAATATTGTCTCTCATGGTGGCTTTATATGTCTCCAAGAATGTGCTTTTTGTTACCTCCCCTGTGTCATTCATCAGCACAAATGACTTACTTTCAGACTGGACCCACTTTTTAAAACTGGGATCTCTTAACAGCAGATGATCCATTGTCCACATTTGAATATTGGGGATATGAGAGCCCCACACCATGATTAAAGACGGAGGGGCATGATCTGAGATTACAGTAGGATGTATCCTGGTTTCTAAGGTATTGTGCATAATGTGTGGAGAGGAAAATCACAGGTCTATGTGTCTGGATGAGGAGTATACAGCCAAGAAGCACATAGAGTCTTTCATGCTGGGATGCTGCAGCCTCCATGTATCTGTAACTGCATGTTCTTTAAGTATTTCTCCTATTATGGCTCTGGCCTTACTGTGTGGCTCTTGTGCCCCTGAGCAGCAGTCTATAAAGATTCCAGAGTGGCATTACAGTCCCTTGCCATTAGCACTGGTAGTGGGGATTTGCAAAACTGGCAAATTTCATGGCTAAGCTGATGGAAATGTTGTGGCTAGTCCAAGTTCAGACCGTAAATGTTAGTCAGGATAAGGGAACCTTGAGGTGTAGAGACCGCAGCAGGAACCCATATTCCTCCTTTGGCCTAAGTTGAGGGACTGACTGACCAGCATAGACTTTCATGCAGCAAAATAGAGACACCTCTTTTCTTAGTGAGTGCTACATTGTGTATTTCAGGCCCTAGCCATTCTCTTTTAAACTTAGAGGCTGCAGTATCACTCAGACATATCTCTTGCAAAAACATTACCTGGGCATGCAGTCATTTTAAATGTGCTGGGACCTTTTTCTGCTTTATCGGTGAATTTAAATCCCCAACATTCTGGCTAAAACATTTTATATCAGTCACTGGAAGTACATTTGTAGGACATCAACAGTAAGGAACACAAAACCTCCTAACTGTAAGACCACCCTACTGAGTCTTGTGTTGTTAAACACCTCCTGTTATACTCTGACCTTCGAAAAGCTTCTTCCACATACTGTAGTAATACCTTCTTCTCAATATTGACCTTAGTAAGTACCTTGTGTGCACCTACATAAACATACTCCCATAAACATACTGCCCAACAGGTGCATAAAAATAATTAAAAAAAATTACAGTAACTTCCTCCATCCCTGTTTACCTTCCCTCTATATCTCCAGTTCCTGTCTGACATAGTCGCGCAGGCCAATTCAGGCCCAAGTGCATGTGTTGGGAATAAGCATGGAGAAAACAGGCTCCCTTCCCATGTTCTTTCTGAATTACCTCTATCAAAAAATATATGAAGTCTGAAAACCATGTGGCAGCTCGTTTCCTAAATGTCCATATCTTTCTGGGCATGGTAAAAGGACCTTTGCCCTCTTTGGAATTGATCCGGGTACGAGGGGATGTACCTGCTGCGTGCCTGATCCAGGAATGAAGGAGAGGGTATCAGGGGGCTGCAGTTGCATATATGATCAGCAATTTATAAAATAAGGTAATCTTTGCTCTGATAGCCAGCCAGACTTGGATTCCTGCCCCCACATCCCTTTGGACAGAAGAACTTGGAAGTAATAGCCTTCTTCTCTCTCTGCCCTATTAATGTAAGTCTCCCACAGCAGCAAATGTGGTTGTCGCAGGAACATGCACTGCACCAGAGAAGCAGTGGAAGGATGTTCACACTATTACCACTGTTTATCTCATCACTCAAACATCATTGCGACTGTGTCATGTACAACCATGGGCTGTGGAGGAAATCAGGCTCCTAGGGGGCTGCAATCACAGTATAACTAAAGATACACAGAAGACAGTTTTACCTTTTTTGCAGCTGTCATGGCCCACCTCAGTACTCAGCTGGCCTGAATTTAAGATGTCCACCCCCGTGAGACTGAGGTCCATGAAAGCCTGATCCCGGGAGGTCTCCTTTGGCCCCTGGCACTCTTCTGGGAGAAGGGCAGTAAAATTTGGTTATCCTGATATTTGAGGGGGCATTAAAACAACATGAGCTGAACATGCAGGATGGGATTATACGCTTAAAACAGAAGCACCAATGAACATCCACCTTGAAAAATCATTTAAAATGGCAATAAGCATATGGTCCAAATAAGGTTTAAAATAGTCCACTGCTTGCAAAGGAAGAGGCAGTTAATTAACCCTGATTAAATGCAAAAGGATATTTGGATGTTGCTCCTTTAATGAGCACCAACAGCTTAATTGAATAGCAGTCCTGTTAGGTTTGAGCTCTCTAGACAAAGTACGGCCGACGTAAGGAACATAAAAGGGCCCTAGCATGATTTGGGCTTGTAGATAGGTGCAGCCATTTCATGTTCATGTTGGGAGAGCCATTGGAAGTGCTGGAGTGGCAGCTGTAGTTCCAGAGCAAGGGCCTTCTGGGCAGGAGGATTCACTTGAAGGGAGGCCCATCATGACTGTGGCTAGACTTACTGCCTCAGCCCAGGATTTATGGTGGACTGCCTGTCCTGTATATCCAGTCTGTTGCTGTGGCTGAGGAGCAGACAATTATCCGTTGTCTTTCTGGAGCAGTGGGGTAAATTTGTTGTCTTTTAGGAGCAGTGAGATGACACTGGCACGCCCCTACTACCACCACTGTGGCTCCTGCTTCTAGGCCTAGGAGACTATTCCTGGTATTTCCTTTTCCCTGGTGATTGTTTCCAATTGTGGCACTTTTGTTTGTAGGAGGGTTACCACAGGTCATCCTCTATGGGAGTGGAGTGGAGGGCTGCATTTTGACATTATATAGTTTGCTGTCTCGATGCTGGGGCAGAGCCAATGGCATGGGCCTGTGTGCCCCTTCTATCATCTCTCCATGTTGATTTGTGTTTTGCCCAGTCTGTGTGAGGTCATGTTGTGGGGATGAATGCCATAGCCACTTCTTGGGCCTCACACTACTGTACAACTCTGTTCATTGAGATGTGCAAGGACACAGGGTAACGAATCTTGTTGGGAACTCCAAGGTACATAAGGGCCTTGCACACAGGGGTGTAGGCCTTCCTGCATGCATAGAGCTCTTGTAAAAAGTCCAGAAAGATCCTGATTGCATGCCCCTTCCATTTCTGTTTTCCTTTTGGTCCGGTCTAGCTCATGCTGTCCTGTTTGATTGTGAATTGGAGGAATCAGGCTAGCATTAGCCTGGGCATCTCACCAGGTTTGGGGTGGGAGCAAAGGAATGATGTGAGTGATCAATTTCAGTGCTGTCTAGGCATGGATCACCTAGTAATTCAGGGAGCACTTTCCTCAGGAAATAATTTACATTCTTTCCCTCACAGCCTTTGGGGAAACCAGTGACACAGAGGTTATTCCACCTCATCTAATTTTCCAATCTTCCACCTTGTCACACAGCATTCGTACAGCTTGGTCATGGTCTCTAATATGGGCGATGAGCCATTCTGTGTGACCTTCAGTATCCACCATGCTATGTTGAGCCACGTTCACTCACTGAGCTATGTGAAATATGTCCAAGCTTGTCTTCTGTGGTGCAACTTCCAGTCTATTTATCTGAGCAATGAACTGCTTGAACATTTGTTTTATTTTAGTCATTTCTGTGGGAGACAATCCACTGTCATATAGTACCATTTTGAAGGGTTGGCCTGCTGCCTGTGCCTGAGTGGTGAAGAGAAAATGTCTTCAATGTTGCTGTTACTGCTTCTGATCTGATTTTGCTCAGAATGGTCTTAACATGTTGAGGCAGTGATGCCCTGTCAGACTGTATGATGTGTAACCAGGTAGGTTCAGTAATTAGGATGGATTGCTCAGGATTATATTAAAGAGTAATGACAGCTTAGAATTTAAATGGCTAGCTTGTTGAATGCCAAGCCACACACCCCTAAAGATAATTAAGTGACTATGTAAATCGGCTAAATAGCTCATGGATTTACCAGTAAATCAACTCAAAATTCAAATTGGTAGTTGACCAGAAGGTCAAATACAGAGTGTTGTTGCTGTGCCAACATGCTGGAGACTGAAAAGCTGCCCATGCTTGTTGTTGACAGGAGCAAAAGGCCACAATGTCTCCCAAAAATCTTTTCAAACTGCCTGTGACATATATTAGCTCTTGTAGTGTAACTGGCTTGCTAGCTGGGACCCGATGCTGAAATGAAGAAGACAAAAAATCCTTTTTGTAGACAACTGCAGCACTTATCCTTTGAAATTAACCACCATATTCAGCAACATTAAATTGGAGTTTTTGCAACTGAACACAAGTTTAATTCAGCCACTTTATGTTGATATTAAGAATTTTAAGGGGCATTGTCATGCCTGCTTTCATCGAGGATAGTCAGTATCATTGATGGCTGCTCAGCTGTTTTGCAATCAGAGTTTGTGTACACCGTTGACCTGTAAGATATAATCTTCATGATGCACAAAGCATGGGTGGCTGTCAAAGAACTCACAATAACCCACTGCGGTAACACTTTACACTAACTGGTGTTACTTACACTGTAACTACACTGGAATTAATACATGATTTCCATATGAATTAATATGAAGAATGTGTTATGTCCTTATGTATTCAAGCCTTATTCATTAGGATTAAGTCTTGTTTGTTCTATAGGATTTTCAAGGTCTGTTGTATTACATTTGAATTTCCATGGAATAGATATATTTATTTATTAAGGCCTTATTCATAAAATGAATAAGAGCCCTGGTAGAACCTCATTTTCGGAACAAGAATGTGCAAAATCATTAGGATTACATTTTCTGTTCATATATTACTTCCTATTGTGCTATCAATGTAAACCCAAGTTATTTCCTTATGTATTCCTTCCTTACACATTAGGCTTAAGTCATGTTTGTTCCACTGGAGTTCCAATGTGTTATTTGAATGATATGACCATTCTGAGAACCATATTAGTCTCTTGTACCTGTTTCTTTAATTACCATTGAAAAAGACAGTTATTAAGGCTTATTCATAAAAAGAATATGAGTCCTACAAGAACCGCTTCTTCAGAATAAGCCAATGTAGTGGTCAGGGACTCATTAATGGGGTGGGGGTCAAGAGGATGGTGGAAAGCAGGCTGGATAGGAGGGGGATTGCCTTCTTGATGCATTGGCCATCTGGGATATAGACAGGATAGGGAACATGGTGGAGAGGGGGGCTGTGGAGCTGGTACACTTGAATACCAACAAACTGACAAACCAGCCAGTGGAGATGGTGATATAGACCTTTTTCAGACTGGAGGACAAATTAAAGGCACATTTGGTCTCCTTGGCCCTTTCCAAGGTCCTCCCTCTGTGGAGTTGAGAGGGGAGAAAGAATAAGGAGGGATAAGATCAATGAGGTCAATGTGTGGTTAAAATGATGGTGTCAGGACATGGGTTACCACTTTGTAGGGGACTGGGAGAATTCTGGGATAGGAGGCTCTTCAAGGGTGATGGTCTTCATCTGACAAGAGAGGGGACCAGTGCACTGGGGCAGACATTTGACATCTTCACTGGACAGATAAACGGACTGCAGCTAAAATGAAGATAGGGGAACTAGGGTGATAGGAGAAAGGAAAGGGAACCTAGCTAGTACTCCCCTTAATCCGGGGGTTTATAACAGCACAGTGAGCAAAATAAGGTTGAGGTTCTAACTGGAAGGAGGGCCCACAAAGCCTGCAATCAACATAAAAAACAAGACATTAAAGAGACTATGGAAGAATAAGGGAGAAAGACAAAAGCCTAAGAGGATCAGGATGGAGATAGATGGAAGTGGGTCTGTCTTAAAGTCAAGAGTCTGGGTAATAAAATCAGCAAGTTCCAGGCAATGATGAGGTGAACCTTGTAGCCATCCCAGTAACTTGGGCCTCAGAAAATAATGACTGGGATCTGACAGTTTCTGGTTGCACACTGTTTAGGAGGGATGGAGGAAAATGTAAAGTGGAGGGGGCATAGCCCTATATGTCAGGGAAGGCACTGAGGCTGTGGAAGAGGGATACATATGGGGAAGTAATGGGGAAGACAGAGTCAGTGTGAATGCAGCTCACAGTGGCCTCAGACAAGAAACTACAGTTGAGGAAGCTATATAGGCCACCAGGCGAGGGAAACAGAGGGATACAGAGCTTGAGGAAGAACTAGGATAGGGAGTGACAAAGGGGAAGGTAGTGATTGTGGGTGATTTTAACCTGATGGATATTGATTGGGATGTTCTAGTTGCTAGGAACACCAATAGTCTGGCCCTGCTAGATACATTCCAGGACTGTCTGCAGGATGGAGATAGGGTGATAGTTTTCAACTAGTAGCGGATCACCAAATTTAAAGATTGGGATGGCTCTAGCTTGCTTCCATACTAGGGATATGGTTGAGGAGGTAAGGAGAAGATTAAAAATTGTCATCAGGGGTTTGGCAATGGTGTGGGCTACAAGTTTCAGGAACTGGGGCAGTGGCCATCACTGCTGGCACTACCCTGGTTTGGGAGGCTCATAAGGAGCTTGCAGGGATCTTGAGAAGAGATGGCCTCGAGATAAAATGGAGGGGTGCTTGAGTTTTCTACTACCTGACCAGAAGGACATTGATTGAGGTCATAAGGGAGGAATGTAGCTAGGTAGTCTGACAGGTCTATGAATTTGGCATTGAGGGCTTCTGCAACCTTGGACAGGTCAATTATGGATTCTGCCTCTGTTGCAGCTTTTTATTTTCTTATCTGTTTATCCTCCTTCCCTTGCCCCCCAGTCGGCCACTCCTTTGGGTGGCTCAATGTCCCTGGTGCCTGCCAGTTCACCTCCTGCTGCCGACTCCTACCACCTGAATCCCCAAGCTTACCTGTATCCTGAAGGGTTCTGGCTTATCCCTGCCGGGGGGGCCCTTCTCCCCTGAGGGGGCACAAGGAGAGGGGAGTAATGAACTCTGAGGACCTCCAGGGGACAGGTGCAGGGGGATGGGAATGGTGCAGTGTGGGGACTGTATCATGGGAGGACATGGCCACTGTCATCCATCTGTGCTGAGTCAGGTATTTTCTGGTTTTCAGCCCTCCCATCTCCCCATATGCGTGCAGCCATAACAGCTTCCTGGGGTTAGGGGCATTCAACAGCGTGTGGTCACCCACACCAAAAGCACCTCTGCTAAGCCACCACCAAGAGATGCTATGAGTGTGGCTCACAGCGACACCCTGCCCCCGGGAGGGAAGCATCTAAGGGATGCTTGAGACTCCCTCCTCACTGGTCTCCGCTCCTGACATCAGGGCTCTGGACATGAACTGGATCACCAGCATGCCAAGTGGTATCTCATCACTTGGCTCCACAGAGATGGCTCTTGCTGCAACTTAAATGGCAGCTTGCTTGGTCCCAGGTGTGATAAGGGAGTTTGCCGATGATCAGGAATTGTTGGGGTTGCAAAGGTTGCAGGATTGGAGGTTACAAATATACTCGGCTTTGCTTGATTTTATAGCTTTTTTGCATAGGTTATTCAGGTATCTGTACTCATTCCAGAGGAAGTAGGATTAAAAGGCTTTGTATGTTGTCCATTTGGCATCCCTGTCAATCATCATCTTTAGGAGGTCCTTGGAGAGCCATTTTGTATTACCACCACATACTCTCTGGGTGGTTGGGGGAAGTGCCTTTCTTAGATTGCAGTCAGAGCTATGGTAAGAAAGTCCAGGGCTGAGTTGATACCCGTCATCTTGCACAGGACAGGCCAGTTGACTGCCCTAATATCCAAGAACAGGGAGGTGGTGTCATATTTAGAGAAGTCTCTAAAGGTCTTGTATTTGGGACAGTGGGGGGGGGGGTTGGAAGACTAGATGCAGAAGGTAGGGGAGTGGTCACTGATGGAGTCTGATAGAACTCTGGCATGCAGGATCTTGTCCTCTGTATTGATCAGTAGTAAGTCCAGGAGGAAGTGGTTCAAGGAACGGCCATTTGAACAGATAAGGGTGGTAATGAGCTGGATGAGATTTAGTGTCTTTAACAGTTCACCACACTCCATGTGGGAGCTGTTTAGTCAGTTCAGGTTAAAGTCACCCACCATAATGATCTCTCATGAAGGGGAGAGGTGACCAATGCCATCCAGTAGGTGGGTTATGCTGGCTACACCACCCTTGGTGGGATTATAGCAACAACCAATGTAAATCTTTTTTTGCAAAGCCAATAAACATTTCAGTGATGAGCCATTCGCTGTTAGAGCTATCAGCTGAGCTGCAGGAGGCTAGAGTGGTGCTAAGGGGGTCTTTGAAGTATAACAGAACTCCACCACCCTTCTTGGTTCCTGGTTAATCTAGTCTTAGCAGGGTAAAACCATTCAGCCATCAGTTAGTGTCTGGAGTGGCGGACTTCAGCCAGGTTTAGGTGATGACCAGAATGTCGGGGTTATATAGGGAGACCCATGCCTCAAACTCTGCAAACTTGGACAAGAGGCTGTAAATGTTTGAGATACACAATTTTTAGACCATGCTTTTTCACTCACAGATGGTAAGAGGGGAGGTTAGCTGGTAAGAGTGGAGGTTACTGGGCCCAGGTTGCTCTCAGCATCCCCTGCTAAAAGTAGCAATAGAATGGAAATGAGATGCCTGGGACTACAGGAGGCAGTGAGGGATAACCCTACAGGGGTTAGAGAGGACAAGAAAGCACCCAGGAGTAGACTCTCTCTTTTGTTTGGGAGGGCAAGAAGAAGTAGGAGGTTTGAGTGGGACTCTTGGCATTCAAGAGGGAGCAGGAGAGTGGTCTGGTTGTTGCTGGATGAGAATTGAGAGAACAGCTTGGTCTAAAGCCAAGATGTTGGCATTGAGCTCCAACCCCAAGAACAGTCCTATAATGAGTGCTGTCATTATCAGGGTTGCCACTAGGAGGTTCATTCTGCCTGGTTGGTGGGCCAGAGCAGGATGTAGCAGAAATACTGTGGAGGGATGTCAGGAGCATAATAGACTGCCACACCATTTGGAGGGCAGACGTTGTTACGATATGCAATGAAAAACCTTGGGGATGGAGCAGTGCATCCACAGTGAGGTTTCCCAGATTGGCTGAGAGTTTAGGGACTACTAAGGGTAAGAAAGCAAGCCAACAGAAAGGCAGGTGCTAGTATTCATGTTAATACTGGGGATTATTAAACACTTAAGTTGCAGCGTGATTCAAGCACTATAACTTAAAATCTTTTTATCTACATTGGAACTTCACATTTATTAAGTCACTACCTCATCATGTATATGTGGCTACTGCCTGTACTTCCCTGAGTTGCATAGTGACACCAGTGAACTCTGTATGAATTTAGAGGTAATTCATATGTAACTAATTGATTTTGCAAATCATAAATTATTGGGAAAAGACATTTCATGCAATGTCATATCGAGAAAAGGCACTTCATGGGAGCCGGTCTGGTGGTGCTGAAGGTTGAGGCGCTGGATGCCTTACCTTGCACTATGCTGGTGATCTGGGTTTGGCAATGACCTTGGGTCATCGGGGAGCCGGCATGGGGGGTGAGCATGATTGAGTCACTTAACAGCAGCTCTCCTCTCTCAGGGAGGTGGTCGCCCCTCTGTAGTTCCGCCATTGCCAGGTGGAGGTCCGGTGATGGTGTAGGGAGGAGGGAGTGACGCAAAAGGAGGATGTCTCATAGCATGACGTGCATGTGCCTCCACATGTGTGCATCTGTACTGAGACAAGGGGATGGGAATGAGGAGAAAAATCTAGAAAAACCCTATAAACCACATATGGAGAAAAAAAGAAAAGGAAATGGACTTCTTGCAATGTCATATCGTCTTCACTGGAGCTCTAGTGGAAATGTTAGCATTTTCACTGCTTTTTTTCTCAGAACCAGAGACTTTCTAACATGTTTTCAAGTCATACTTCATGTTTCCTTAAGCAGGTTTTCATTATGTAGAGCCACATACTGTAAAGTCAAATCTTAATCTTTTCATTTACATTTGAACTTCATATCTATTAAATCATTTTCTCATTATGTATATGCGGATTCTCTATATTGACTAACTTCACCTGACTCATAGGGTTAGTGACCTCTAATTAACTCAGCATGGATTTAGAGTTAATTCATGTGTAAATAATTTATATGGCAAATCGTAAAGTATTGATAAAAGACAGTTCATGGAATGTCATAGCTTCTTCACTTGAAGGCTAACAGAAGTGCTAGTATTTTCATTACATCTTTTCTCAGAACCTGATGCTTTCAAACATGTTTTCAAAGTCGCTGTTAATGTTTACTTAAGCAGTTATTCACTATATTAGGTACTTAGGCCTGGATATTCAAACTGCGCCATTCTGAGGCGCAAGCCCTTGCGCTGCTCAAAATAGTTGCGCAGGGGTGTGGCCGGGGTGATATTAAGGAGTTGCGCTGTTAGCAACTCTTAGACTATCACTCCAGCACACAACACTTGCGCGATGGCGCAGTGGAACTTGCGCCACACGAAGTTGCCAGAGATGAGCATTAAACTGCGGTGGGCGCCAAATTACAATAGCCATGTCGCAAATTTCCGATATTCAAAAGGTGACATGCAAATGGGGCCATAATTTATGCAAAGCGCAGGGGGCCATTTGCATCATTTATGGCCCCATTTGCATGCCATTTGCATGTAAGGTGTGCCGATCCCGAGGACTTGCGCCTGGCCACCCTGCCAGGCAGCAGCCGTCGAGGGACCGACGCTACAATGCAGCCGATTGCGGGCAGTACAAGTATGTAACACCCCCACACCCGAAGCCCGATCGTGGGCATAGCGTGTATGAACCCCCAGTGCCCGATCGCGGGCAGAATGAACCCCAACCCAAATATCTCCCTGGTGGTCCAGTGGACCGTAAAGCCTGATCGTGGGCAGAATCATCACAAACCCCCAAACATCTCCCTGGTGTCTAGTGTCCCCCCACCCACGAAGCCCCTCACCCGCTCCCCCTGCAGCGGTGGGCGACAGCATCCCACCCGCCTGCCGCCCGCCCGCCACGCCGACTGACTGTCCGGTAGGGCTGCGCCCATGGGTGCAGAGCTACAGCCAATGGGCTTGCAGCCCATACCGTCACATGACAGTCGAGATTTATGAATGATCATTC
This sequence comes from Neoceratodus forsteri, assembly GCA_016271365.2. Lineage (NCBI taxonomy): Eukaryota > Metazoa > Chordata > Ceratodontiformes > Ceratodontidae > Neoceratodus > Neoceratodus forsteri. The sequence continues at coordinate 722,352,586 of CM028137.1, read as the reverse complement.
ACAAATCTGGACTATCATGCTATGATATGGAGCTGCAAGCCTCGTGGCTGTAACTCACTGTGACGAGCCCAGCCGGACAGTCAGTCGGCGCGGGCAGGCGGGAGGCAGGCGGGTGGATGCTGTCGCCCGCCGCCTGCGGGGGAGCGGGTGGAGGGGCTTCGGGTGGGGACACTAGACACCAGGGAGATGTTTGGGGGTTTGTGATGATTCTGCCCACGATCGGGCTTTACGGTCCACTGGACCACCAGGGAGATATTTGGGTTGGGGTTACATTCTGCCCGCGACATCGGGCACTGGGGGTTCATGCACTGCTATGCCCGCGATCGGGCTTGGATATGGGGGTGTTATATGTACCTGTACTGCCCGCGATCGGGCTGTGGGAGATGTGGGCGGGGAGTCGTGGTTACACTCATGCCCGGATCGGGCTGGTGGAGGGGCACAGGGAAAGAGTTGGGGCCAGCCAGGGTGGCAGCTGCTGTGTTGCGCCCTGCAATGCAGCAGCTCACCTGTGGGTGGCCCTCAACTTAAGCCTTTTTTTTTGGGCTCAAGGTTGTGCAGGCGCAGGTTGGGGGTTGCGCATGCACAACTCTGCTCAACCCGACTGAATATCGGGTTGCGCAGGTTATGCATGGATCCTCCCCCTCCTGTTGAGCATGCATTCATTTGCATTGCTCTCTTGCGCAACCTGATGCCAGTGGCGTAACTGCCTCCTGCTGAATATCGCAGAATGGCACATTTTGGACTTGCGCATGCGCATGGTGCAACCCTTTTGAATATCCAGGCCTTACTGTAAAATCAAAACTTAGTCATTTTATTTACATTGGAACTTCCCATCTGTTAAGGTATTTTCTCATTGTGTATACATGGATTCTCTGTATTAGCTAAACTCACCAGACTCATATGGTTTGTGACCTCTAATTAACCCAGATGAATTTAGAGTTAATTCATATGTAAGTAACTGATTTTGCAAATCACAAAGTTGTGAGAAAAGGCACTTCATGCAATGTCATAATGTCATCATTGGAAATCTAATGGAAGAGCTAGCCTTTTCACTGATTCTTTTCTCAGAACCAGAGGCTTTCTGACATGTTCAAAGTCAAATTTCATGTTCCCTTAAGCTGTTATTCACTGTGTAGAAACACTTATTGTAAAGTCAAACCTTAATCTTTTAGTTACATTGGAACTTAAAGTGTTTTCCTTGTTATGTAGGTGTGGATTCTCTATATTGACTGAACTCACCCTACTCATATGGTTTGTAATCTCTGATTAACTCAGCATGGATTTAAAGCTAATTAATGTGTAATTCATTGATAAAGCAAACCACAAAGTATTGAAAAAAGGCACTTCATGGAGTGTCATACATTTTTCACTTGAACTCTAGTGGAAGTGTTAACATTTTCATTGCTTTTCTTTGAACCTGATGCTTTCTAACATGTTTTCAAAGTCATACTTCGTGTTGACTTCAGCAGTTATTCACTATGCAGAGGCACTTCTTAACATAAACTTAATCATTTTATCTGTACTGGAACTTTGCTTTTATTAAGTCATTTTCTCATCATATATATATATGGCTTCTCTATACCACCTTAACTCGCCTTAGTCATATGGTTAGTGACATCAATGAACGCTGTATAAATTTAGAGTTAATTCATAGTAACTAATTGATTTTGCTAATCACTAATTATTGAGAAAATATACTTTGTACGATGTCATATCTTCTTCATTAGAACTGTAAAGGAAATGCTAGCATTTTTATTGCTTGTTTCTTGGAACACGTTTCTTTCTAACATGGTCTCAAAGTTATACGTCATATTTACTTAAAGCAGTTATTCGCCATGTAGAGGCACTTATTGTAAAGTCAAATTTTAATCGTATTATTTACATTGGAACTTTAAATATATTAAATATTAAATATATTATGTTGTTCCCTTTTGATTTGTACAATTAATGTATACAACCACTATTTCAACCATACTCATCATTGGCTAAGCCTTCTTTAATGGATCTGTTATAACTATCATCTGTTATTAGTCATGTCATTTTATGCAGTGTGCTGTGAATGGTACTGATACTGTTTTGCAGTGTAAAGATGGAATATTTTGTTATCTGTGTAATGATCCCTTCTAAGCCATTGTAGACTCTTGTTGTTTAGACATGCTTGTGGTCAGCTGATCTTCCCTTTATAGTATATGTGTACAACTTATTCAGGCCATAGTCTTCTACTAGTTTAAGAAGTCTGAAAAAATAAATATGATAGAAAAGGTTTTTTATTTTCACTAAATATGTTTATTTTAAAATATCATGAACCAAAATATCTGAACATTAAACTAGTGGAAGTGGCTGATGCAGGTTCTCATTGAAATTAAATAGTTGTTCATACTTTACGGGAACATGACACAGTTATTTGCCCAGTCAAGTAGGCAGTTCACTTACAAAAGTTACACACAAAAAAACTTATTGTGTAGAAAACTTTGTAAAAATAAAAAAGAAGAGCTGGCCCAGTGGCGCTGAGGGTTGAGGCGCTGGATGCCACACCTCATGCCATACCAGCTATCTGGGGTCGGGAATGGCCTTGGGTTGCCAGGGGTTGGCAGGGGAGGGAGATGATCGAGCATCCAATGGACTGCTGTCCCTCACAGGGAGGGAGGGAGGTTGTTGTCCCACTCCTTGGCTGCCCCCAGTGGAGGCCAGAGGCATAGCACAGGTACGGTGAGCGTGATGCCCACATGTGCAAGGATCATGTCACAAGGGGAGGGGAGGAGAAACCCACAAAATGGAGTTGGCAGGCTCCATGATGTCCTGGCGGCATCCCTGGTTCCAGCTTAACCTGGCTTCTAGACTGTGCTTTGAGGCCGGCATGCCCACTCTGGCCCCGCCATGGGGGGATCCATGGGGAATTGCCAGGGAAGAGCTGGATTGGGATTGGCCTGGCTTTTGAACATAAGCTCCTCTGAGAGAGGGCTGGAACTGTTAAACCAGGTCCAGAAGTGATAAATACAATAATAATAATAAAAATAATACAAATAATAAAAAAAATCAAATAAAATACAAATCTCTATCCACTTGCTTTAAGATAACATGGCTTCCATATTCAAATGCTTAGCACAGTGCTAACAGGATTTGGTAAATGTTTCAGACCACCCCCAATGATTAATACAGGTGAAATACAGCTCCTAAATTGCTGTTTGTCACTTGCCTACAAAACAACCATTTTGTGTGGGAGTTACTTGTCGCCCATAATATGGTTATGAGTGTGGGAGCTCCAAAAGCTTTCACTGAAGTACGGTGCAAAAAGCTTGGCCTTTGATACAAGTTTTAGGTAAGGGAAGAAAATCTGGGGAAACTGAAAGAAAGCTGGGTGCATGAGCAGTACTGCTTTGTGGGGATTTAGTTAATTTTCAGTCCACAAGCCCTGTATTATATACAGCTTTTGTATATCTATACAGGACTTGTGCTGGCCAGATGGCAACCAGCCAGGGAGGAGATCTGAGGTACGTGCTGGTTGCCGCCATCTTTTGGAGGTTTGGCATTATGGAGGATGGGGGCAGGTGGCTAATGGTAGGGGGTAGGGACCACTGCACACCAGGGAGGATTTCTAACATGCTAATGGCTATCAGGTTATGGAGAGAATACTGCTGGACACCATGTATACAGTCATAATAACTAGTGAGCATTTTTTTCAATGGCTCAGCCAGTTGATATTTGCCATAATATCCAGCTGGCTATTATGGCAAACATGTGCTCAGCCGGACAGAACCTAGCACGAGTGCCCTAACACACTGAACAGCAGCTGTGTGAAAAAAACTGCTACTGCTTTGGGAGACACAGGCTTCTCTGTATCTGACAGAAAACTGCCACAACATTAGCCTATGTTACGAAACACAATGGTCAGCTCACCAAAGTACCACAATACCTAAAAAAAAGAAAGAAATAATAAAACCCGAGCAGCCGATTTGACAGAGTACGATAGTCTCATTGTTTCCCTGCATAGGGGATAAGAGTGCATGCCCCCTTGCTTGCTTATGTAATGCATGGCACTGCCATTGTCTGTCTGAATCAGCAAGGGACAGGGGCTGAGGTTCTGCTAGAAAGCCTGCAGACCAATCAGAACAGTCCACATCTCCAGTACATTGATATGGGGAGCTGAGTTCAGATCAGTCCAGGGCTCTTGAGTTTGAAAGGATCTGAGATAGGCATCCCAGTTGGACCCTAGGGCATTTGTTGTAAGGACTGCATGGGAGTCAGGGAAAGGAATGGTACACTCTGTAACAGGTTCTGGCAGTCCATCCATCATCCTGGAGCACAGCGGAAAGGGGATATGATGAGGACCATTTGTTCCAGCTCATCCATCAGCTGAACCTCATTGTTCCTGAAGGGTCCAATGCAGTATGCACATATGGAGATGAGCAAAGGGAACCATACTGATGGTAATAGTTAGTAGCCTCAAGAGTTGTAACATTATCCGACCTGACACATAATGACTCCTGTGCATCAGCTGGCCCTGGTTAACAAGCGCTTCCTCCTTGTCTGCAGGTAGGAAGGCCCTTTCCATCGCCGTGTCCAGCACTGCACACTTATATAGGAGGTGCTGATAAGGAAGTAGTATGGATTTTGATACATTCACCATAACACCCAGTTTCTTGAACAGTTGTCTCATTCTGGACCATGTATATCGAATTGCTTCCCTGGATGGGCCTTCAGCAGCTAGTCATCCAAATATGGAAATACATAAAACCCTTCCCTCTGAAGGGCTGCAGCCACAACAACTAAGAATATAGTAAATACCCAGCATGCTGTGGATAAACCAAAGGGCAAGACCCATAACTGATAATTGCTGCCCTCCATCAGGAAATGGAGATAATGCCTGTGGCTTTTGTGAAACCTGATATGAAGGTATTAATCCTTCATGTCCGGGCACAAAATAGATCCCCCTTTTGTAACAGGGCTAAAAGCATGAAGAAACACCATTCAAAACTTTTTGTATTTGATGAACAAGTTTTGGTGTCTGAGGTCCAGTACAGGATGCAGATCTCTTGTCCACTTGGGAACCAGGAAGTACCTGGAATAGAACTCTTTGTTTCTTTCTTGGAGAGGAACAGGATCGATAGCCCTCTTATAAATAAGTGACTGAACCTCCTCATGCAAATGGGACAAGTGGCCTGGAGGATAATAACAAGGAAGTGGAGGGTGAACTGGAGGGGTAGACAGCAACTCCAGAGCATGCCCCATTTCCACTATTTCCAGAACACACTCATCCATCATAATCTTCATCCACTTTTACAGATGAAGGGGAGCTCCATCCCCCTGCTTGCCCTCCAGGAGGCAACAGTGATGGGGGAGGAGATGGGGAGTCAGAAGGTAACGGGGGTGGGGACGCTACCTTGACTGATATCTTTGGGTGCCTTTGCAGAAGCACTGGGGGGGGGAGACCGGGGAGGGATCCACTACCACGGTTCTGTGCACTGAGGTTCTGGGCTGCTGACAGGCGGAATGGCCACCATGGGGAGCAGGTCTGCAAAATGAGCCCCTCTGCCATGCCCAACTAGCAGGTTGAGGGGATCAGAGATTTGAGTGACTTTGAGTGCTGGGTGATTTTAATTTGCTTGATGTGGATTGGACCATTCTGGCAGCTGTCTCAGCCAGGAGCCAAGACATTCTGGAATCCTTGCAGGGGGCAGGCCTCAGGCAGTTAGTGTAGAGCCCACCAAGGACAGTGTGATTCTGGTCCTAGTACTGACAAATGGGGACAGAATCATGGAAATCTGGGAGGAAGGACATCTAGAGTCCAGCGACCACCACACAGTGTGGTTTAATATGAGTACAGTGTTGTAGTCAAGCCACACAAGGTTAAAAGTCTTGGATTTCAGGAGGGTAGACTTTACTAGGATGAGGATATGTATTAAAAAAGCCTTGGTGAGGAAGGAAGTCAGGGGTGGAGTTGAGGAACAGTGGGAAAACCTAAAAGGAGCCATAGTGGAGGTGACAAACCAGTGCATCAAACAGAGAAACAAGGGCAAGAGAAAGAAAAAGAAAAACACTATGATACTCAAATGATGTGGCAGAGAAAATAAGGGCCAAAAAGTTGGCATTCAAAAAATACAAGGGGACATAGAAGGAAGAAGACAGGGAGGTGTATTTAATTTGACAGAGGGAAACAGGGAAAGTGGCTAGGAGGGCAAAGGAGCAAACAGAGGAGAGAATATCGCAGATCATAAAGAAAGGGGTTAAGACATTCTATATGTACATTAACAAAAGAAGGAAGACCAGGGGACCAGGGTGGGACTCTAAGGCTCAAAGGAGAAGGAGGGGAATGTGTGGAAGGGGACCTAGAAAAAGCGTCAATACTGAACAAATACTTTTGTTCAGTATTCACGAAAGAAGGGGAGGGACAGGGACCGCAGCTAGGCATCAGAAATCAAGGGGGAGGGCGGTGAACACCTGTCCATTTACAGAAGAGAGAGTCCTAGAAAAACTCACAAAACCGAAGGTGAACAAAACAATGGAACCAGATGGCATACATCCCAGGACATTGAAGGAACTACAGGCATTACTGACAGCACCACTGGCAGACCTGTTTAGTGAGTAGCTCGATACAGGAGTGGTTCTGGAGGACTGGAGAAGGGCACATGTGGTCCCTCTTCCCAAAAGTGGGAGCAGAGAAGAGGCTGGTAACTATAGACCAGTCAGCCTCACCTCCGTAGTGGGGAAGATTATGGAAGCGCTGCTAAAGGAAAGGATAGTGGAACATTTGGAATCCAGCAAAGCACAGAATCCAAAGCAGCATAGATTCATTGCAGGAAGATCATGTCAAACAAATCTGATAGATTTCTTTGACTGCGTGACACAGGAGGTGGATGGGGGGACCTCGATTTCAACAAGGTCTTCAACACCGTTCCACATAAAAGACTGGTAAACAAGTTGGGTAGCCTGGGTGTGGGTCACAGGGTAGTTAACTGGGTTAGAAATTAGTTGAGGGACAGAAAGCAGAGGGTGTTGGTGAATGGGGTTCAATCCGAGGAAAGGGGGGTTACCAGTGGGGTACCACAAGGTTCAGTCTCGGGGGCAGTCCTTTTCAACGTCTACATTAGTGACATTGCTAAAGGACTGGAAGGGAAGGTTTGCCTCTTTACAGATGACACCAAGATCTGCAACAGGGTATACACTCCAATCGGCGTGGAGAGAATGAGAAGGGACCTAGAAAAACTGGAAAAATTGTCCGAAGTGTGGCAGCTAAGATTCAATGCAAACATAGAAACATAGAATTTGATGGCAGATAAGGACCGCTTGGCCCACCTAGTCTGCCTATTTCCCTGACTGATGGATAAGCTGCAGATTCTAGTAAACCAACAGCTTACTTCCTCCTACCCCCCACTAGAATTGCTTTATGTCTGTCCTATGTATTCTTGAATTCTCCCATTGCTCTTGACTCCACAGCCTCCTCAGGAAGGCTGTTCCATGCATCCACAAGAAGTGCAAAGTCATGCACCTGGGATGCAGAAACCTAGGGGAGGGTTACAGGATGGGAGGGTGAATTCTTGATGGTCACCAAGGAAGAAAGGGATTTGGGAATAAGCATTTCAGATGACCTAAAGATGGTCAGGCAGTGTGCTAAGGCAGTGGGGAAGGTCAGTTGCATGCCAGGATGCATAGGAAGGGGTATCACTAGCAGAAGAAGGGAAGTGGTAAGGCCACTGTACAAAACACTGGTGAGGCCTCATCTGGAGTACTGTGTCCAGTTTTGGAGGACACATCTCCATAGGGACATAGACAGAGTGAAGGCAGTTCAGAGAAGAACAAATAAAATGGTACAGGGTTTGCAGCAGAAGACATACATACATACATAGTTGCCAGCAGATTAGGCCTAATGGTCTATCTTGTCTGTCTGACTCAGGTCACTGGTAGTGCACTGCAGCTGCTCTACCTCCCCCATTTCTCCCCTCCCACCCACTTCCCCACCCTGTACATCTCTGGTGATCACCCTACCCCCACTCTGTACCGGGCCCCTGTGTGTGTCCCAACCCTTCTTGAAACCTCCCACTATTCCCATTGTTACCAGATCATCTGGCAGTGCATTCCTGGGCACCACCACTCTCTCCGTGAAATAGTGCCTCCTCGCCTACCTCTTATACTTCCCCCTGCTAACTTTAGACTATGGCCTCTCGTAGTCCCCTCCTCCCTCAACTTGAGCAAACACTCCTTGTTCACTCTGTTGAATCCCTTTAGGTATTTGAATATCTCTATCATATCTCCCTTATCCCTCCTGTCCTCCAGGGAGTATATGTTCAGCTCTCTGAGTCTATCCTCATATGACAGCCCTTCCAGACCACTGATCATCCTCATTGCCCTTCTCTGGACCCTCTCCAGCAGTGTGACATCCTTTTTTAGGTGTGGTTGCCAGAACTGCCACCAGTACTCCAGATGCGGCCTCACTAGTGAGGTGTACAGGGGAAGTATAACCTCATTTCTCCTGGACGTTATCCCCCTGGCAATACACCCAAGCATTTTGTTTGCCTTAGCCGCTGCTCTCCTGCATTGCTCCGAGTGGATCCCTTTTGCATCAATCATAACCCCCAGATCCTTTGCCATCGTCACTACAGTCAGCTGTACCCCCCCAAGTGGTAGATATACCCAGGGTTCCTAATACCAAGATGCAGAACACTGCACTTGTGTGCGGTAAACCCCAACTGCCATGTGTGGGCCCAGTTTTCAAGTTTCTGCAGGTCACCCTGTAGTATCTTCCTTTCCTCCGCGCTATCTACCACCGCCCTCAATTTAGTATTATCAGCAAATAATCTCATTTTACTACATATCCCCTCCCCGAAGTCTGAAATGAACACATTAAAAAGGACAGGATCCAAAACCGAGGCTTGTGGGACCCCACTGATGACCTCTATGGGTGTTGAGACTTCACCCCTTACCAACACCCTCTGCTGTCTATTCCTAAGCCAATTTGCTACCCACCTCACCAACTTATCTCCCAGCCCCCAGTTCCATCAATTTCCAAATTAGCCTTCTGTGTGGGACTGAATCGAAAGCCTTGACGAAGTCCAGGTATAGGACATCAACCGACTTTCCTCCATCCAGGGACCTAGTCACCCAGTCGAAGAATTAGAACAGGTTTGTTTGACATGATTTTCCTTGGACAAACCCATGTTGCCCAGGGGCCAAAAAAAAAAACCAACCAAAAAACAAGCTGTGAGGCACTGAGGTGGTGAGTCGTAAACCCCAGGAATGGTGGGTAACAAGTCATGGAGGAATGCCAGGTGATAGGCAGCCAAGCAGACAGGAAAGCATAAAGCACGGTAAATAAAAAAAAAAAAAAATACTGGCTAGACCTTCTTTTTGAAGCTGTGTATATTGCACACTTCAGTTTTGATTTGCAAAACCTGGTCAATGTTTGGATGAGAGATGGCCTGTGCTGCTTGCTGTATCAGTAAATTGCTCCCAATTCTTCAAGGGTTGTAAACTGTCTGAAATTTGGGATTTACAGCTTTTGTGATTAGATACCAGCAGCTTCAGGAATGCAGTCAGCCTACAGGCAGAAATACACAGCATAGCGGTAGTCAGCTCTGAAATTCTGATACACAATACTTTCCCCTCCCACCACTACCCTTCCTGGCCACACACCAGCTAGCCAACATCCCACAGCTGGCACCTCCCCCCCAGCCACCACCCTTCATGCAATTGGGCAACCCTTCTAGTCCAAGGACCAGCCTCGCTCAAGATGAGCATCCTCTCTACGTCTGTACCAGTTTCAAACCCTATGCCAAGAACCTCCCTGCAGCTGGATGATACCCTTGCCCCTAATAAAGCCTCTTCCAAGCAAACAACCTTATTTACAGCTGGACTACCCCCACATACCATGGACCAGCCTCCCTCCCTCCCCAGCCAACCACACTTCATGCCACTTCACAATCCTTCAGTTGCATGGACCAACATCCCCAGCTGAGCTGCTTCCCTGGACTGCCCCACAGCTTCTGTACCTACATCCCCCCACCTGCCCCCCCAATAACCATCCTTCCCGCCCATGACCAGATGTCTTTCCAGCTAACCCCCCTCCATGCAGCTGGACCACCATTCCTGCCCCTAGACCAGCCTCTCCCAAGCTGAATACCCACTCTGGACCACTCTACAGCCTCCTAATCTGCACCCCACACCCAGCTGACCATCATCCCTGCTGCCCCCAACCTGTCACCCACCCCCTTCTCATCTCTCTCCCTGCAGTTGGAACCCACCCCCCTGGCCTACTACCCAGCACCTGAATCTGCATCCTCAAGTCAATCACTCTCCCTGCAGCTGGGAGTCCCCCTCTCGACCACTCTTCATGAACCAGGACCTGACTACCAGCCCAGTGGCCTGCCTCCCCCAAGCTGAGCAATGTCCCAGGAACTCCCCCACCATCTCTCCACCTGGGACCCCTGTGAAAGTCACAGGTGTGGGGGGAGACAGACTGAGAATTCAGAGCTTTACACTAAGGCTCAAGTGTGATTCTCCCCATGTGACCCTTGAGCCTATCAGAAATGTTCAGCGGTGCTTGTAGCACCATATAAAATTGTACTGTTGTGTTTCCCACTCCTCAGGCTGTTTTCAAAATTTGTGGGGGTTGGGAGAACAGGCAATCATGGGCAGCTCCTACACCGGTTACAGGGGACAGGTGCTTTATGCATGGTTAGCAGGATGCTTGTGCACATCAGTGCGGCTTTTTGTTGTTGCTGCATTTCTGAGTTTGCTTCCTGGCCCCAATCTGCAGTTCAAGGGGGCTGGGAGAGCAGGAAGATGAGAATCAAAGGCAGTGAGCTTGTTATCTTCAGCAACATGTGGGTTGCGAGCAGTGTCTCCTCCAGATGCAACATGGTGGCCATCGACATCAGCTGACATCACCCTTTAGTCTTGATATAAAACTCAATGCTTGAACTAGATTCACCAGGACAGGCCTACTGAGTCATAATAGCTCATTTCCAGAGGCATACTAGGGGAAGAGGAATACAAAGAGACAAATTCTGCAGTGCTGGGGTTACATGGTAATGGACCCATGTGGGTGCTCCTGTCACCATGCTCATTGTCCTGCAACAGCAAGAACTGGGTCCAGTCCTTTTTAATGTCTTTATAAGTGACATTGCAGAGGGACTAGAAGGAAAAGTATGCCTCTTTGAAGATGACACAAAGATCTGCAACAGGGTTGATACACAAGGAGATGTGGAAAGGATGAGAAGGGACCTGGCAAGGTTGGAGGAATGGTCGGAAGTATGGCAGCTAGGATTCAATGCAAAGAAGTGCAAAATAATGCACCTGGGAAACAAAAACCCAGGGGAAGATTACACAATTGGGAGGTAGTAACAAAACAAAAAGGAAAGGGACCTGGGGGTAATCATATCAGATGACCTTAAGGTTAGCAAGCAATGTGAGAAGGCAGTAGGGAGAGCTGGGGGGTATACTGGGATGCATAGGGAGAGGCATCACCAGCAGAAAACAGAAAGTTATTATCCCTCTGTACAGACAGTTGGTGAGACTCCATCTGGAGTACTGCATCCAGTTCTGGAGACCCCATCTCCGCAAGGACATAGACAGGATAGAGGCAGTCCAGAGGAGGGCAACTAGAATGGTGCAGGGTCTGCAAGAGAAGCCATATGAGGAGAGACTAAAAGAGCTTAATATATATACCCTTGAGGAAAGGAGGAAGAGGGGGGACATGATAGAAATGTTTAAGTACCTCAGTGGAATCAACAAAGTCCAAGAGGGTAGCATCTTTCAGAAAAAGAGACATGCAAGAACAAGGGACACAATTTAAAGATAGAGAGGGGGCGGTTCAGGGGCAATGTGAGGAAGTATTTTTTCACAGAGACGGTAGTGGATGCATGGAACAGCCTTCCTGAGGAGGTTGTGGGGTCTAAAACAGTGGGGGAATTCAAGAATGCAAGGGACAGACATAAGGCAATGCTTTTGGGGGGTAGGAAGAAGTAGGCTGTTGGTTAACTAGGATCTGCGGCTTATCCTGTAGGTAGAGAAATGGGCAGACTAGGTGGGCCAAGCGGTCCTTATCTGCCGTCAAAGTCTATGTTTCTATGTTTCCACGGGACTTCTGGGAGGTAGGATGGACCCCATATTCTGGCACCCTTTCTTTGTGCTGTGGGCTATCAAGTTCCTTGAGTTACAGCCCCGGCGCCTGTTACAACAGACTTAATAAACCTGTGTTCGTCCATTAAACTTGATCTGGTTATAGAGTGGTAGAGAAATTAGTGGTTTCCTTACCGAATCCACCAAGGTTCAAGGCCTTTGTAGCTCATTTGATTGGAGTTTCTCCAGTACTCAACCCTGAACCCCATTTTACCACACTACAGCAGTTTAGCAAAGGTGGCACCAGCGTCATGTGAATGGCCTGGGTACACCTTGCTGCAAGGTCCATCACAATATACTGGGAAGGGAGACTGATGTACAGTAACTGATAATGCGAGGGGCCCTTTTTTTCCCATAGTTTATCCTCCTCTGCTTGACCTCCATTCCACTTCCTTTAGAATAGGACTGGCACCAGCCCCAATACCCACAATTTCCCAAACTTACCCTTGTCTCTGAGGTCCCCCCCGGCAGAAGTCAACTTTCCTTCACACCACCAGGTTCAGAATCACAGGGGAGAGACAGGCACAGTGGTTGGCAGCGTTGACAGGGTTCCAAATATTCATCCTGCTTGGGCCAGTCAGTTTCCTCCTTTACTTCTTCATCTCCAGGTGGCCTGCACAAAGTGGTGGGCATCAGATGCACCTAGCAGGCTTCAGTCAGGAAAGCAAGCTCCCAGACCCACCAGTGGGAGCCTCTGCAGTGCCAAACAGGGCCTCCAACCTTCCCCCGGTGGAACACATTACCATTGACAGCATGCTTCCCCAACCCGGCTATCCAGACTTGGGTCAGCAAAATGGAAGATCTTTAAAAACTCTCTTTTTTACTTTATGTTTTGGCCTGGGCTCCTGATTTGAAATGACTTATAGCTTTGTTATTCAATGTTTTTTTTTATTTATTTGTCTTATTTATTGTTAGGTGTCCAGAGTCTCTGGGATTGGGTACCATATAAATAAAATTGCCTTGCTTCTTTGCTGACAGTGGTGGGTGCTGCACAGGAAGGAGGGATCTCCACTGGGTACCTGCACAGTACTCCCAAATGGCATTTGATCAGAGGTCCAACATTTTAAATCCCAGACCACTGTGGAGCTGCTAGCCCAATCACTTTGTGGTTAACTCTGTTATGGAAGGTAGGTGGTCAAACTGTGGCTGTGTGCAAAGCCATTAGTGCTTTTGAGTAAATGAAAATGTTGCTAGTACTTTTCTCATCTTTTAGCTTAAGTTTGAAAATGAACTCGCAAACTTCTGGGCAAAAGGCTGATCACTGCTATCTCATGGGCAGGGGATCACTTCTGGGGTTCACTGTATGCTAATGTGCCCTGCCAACATTGGCCGTGTGCATTAGTGTATATTAGAGAATAAGGGAAACACACTACTGCTTGTGAGATGGTATTGAGTGGCCTTTTGGTGGGTAATTCCAAGCACATTTTTAAACAAAATGAAGGATTAACAGGTACCACTGAAACTTTAATTTACCACAAAAATATTTATGTAGGGGTTAAAGGTTGGCAGCAGAGACCACAGATTTCTGTACAATTGAAACTTACCCTTGTCTCTGAGGTCCCCCCTGGCAGAAGCCAATTTTCCTCCACACCACCAGGTTCAGAATCACAGGGGAGAGACAGGCACAGTGGTTGGCAGCACTAGGCATATGGGGTGCCAAATAGTCATCCTGCTGGGGCCAGTGAAGGAGCACCTCTCACTTCCCAGCGAAGGGTGTTCCAAAGGATAGGAGCCACAACACCGAATGCCCTGTTACCGGAGGACTTTAGCCAAGATCTAGGGATGGACAGGAGGTCTGCCTCCACTGGCTGGAGGGCATGACCAGGTGTGTATGGAATCAGGTCTTTCAGGTAGCTGGACCCAGGCCATGCAAGGCCTCATACGTCAGCAAGCACCCCTTGAAGCTAATGCAGCACTGTACTGGCAGCAAGTGGAGAGCACGGAGAAGCGGAGTGATGTGCTTGAACCAGGAGGTCCCAGCAACCAGCCGTGTTGCTGCATTCTGAACCAGCTGCAAGTGATGCATCAGCCTCATGGATAACCCAAGGTAAAGGGCACTACAGTAATTCAACCTAGATGTGACCAAGGCATGCACCAGTGTTGCCAGATCAGTTGGTTCAAGACAGGGCTTGATCTGGGCACTATCCCGTGAATAGACTGACTCAATTTGAGTGAGGTCAAAATAGCAAGTGTCAAATGAGCTACTATGTATGAAAAGTGCACATTAAGTTCAGCACTGTAGTTTCAGCAGGCAGTGATAGAGGGAAGCAAGTAAGCAGTTGTTTCAATGGCCAGATCTGGGCTGGCCACATAGCGTAGTGGTTACAGTCACTGCCTGTGTGGCTGGCAGATCCAGGTTCCAGACTGGCTGTGAAGAGAGTTTTTTTTTATTCCCATTCTGCCTGCCCTCCCGACTTTGTTCTCCTTCACCCCCCCCGGTGTGGGGATATTTGACTGCCCCAAATGTTCCCCCACCTCACTTGCATCCCACTGGAGATTATCCCTCCTGAGTTTTTCCTGTCCCTAAATTGCATCCCTCCCCAGTGGTAGTTATTTTAATTGGGGTGCCTCTGCAGAAAAGTATATACAGTACACCTGTTCACCTTTTTGGAGCATACTGTAGTGCTTCTCGCTGTTCTGCTTGTGGCTGTTTGTTCGCTTTTTTTGTCGGCGCCATTTTGTAGGCACTCTTTTGACATGGAACTGATCTGGGCTATGTTACAAAGGTGTTAAAAGCCACTGCAGACAACAGCCAACACATGGAACTCCAGAGTCAGCATGGACTCCACAATGACCCCCATATTCTTCACCTTAGCTGCAACACAAAGAGCCACTTTGTCCAACAGAGGAACCAACCACTTGTTGCTGCTGATGGCTTGAGCCTAAGTCATCTAGCCCCCATCCAGTCTTAGATTTCTCTGAGGCACTCACTCAGTTCTGAGACAGCTGCACTGTCATCAGAGGCACAAGTCACATACAACTAGGTGTCATCAGCATAGAAATAAAACACCAAGCTGTAGTGTCTAATGATCTCCCTCAACAGCAACACGTACATGGCAAATAACATGAGGGCCAGAATCACTGCCTGAAGCACACCACAGCAGAGAAGAACACTGCTCAATGTAAAACAGCCAAGTGCACCTGCTCTGTTCTGCTGGACATGTAGGACTCAAACCACCCCAGCACCATTCCTGAGAGTCCTACATAGTGCCTTAGGCAATCCAGCAGCACCCCAAGATCCACTGTGTTAAATGACAAAGAGAGATCAAGCAGGACAAGAATGGAATGACGTCTGCTATTCCTTGCTAGTAGGATATCATGGTGCACCTTCACTAAGGCAGTTTCCGTACTATGGCAAGGTCAGAAACAGATTGGAAAGGCTTGTAGATGTCATATTTCTCCAGGTGTTCTAGTTGCACTGCCACCACCTTCTCAATCAACTTCCCAAGAAAAGAAAGGTTCAGGATGGGTCTGGAGTTGGAGAGATCGCCAAAGTCCAAGGAAGCCTTCTTGAGGAGAGGCCTGACAATTGCTTTTTTAAGGGTGGATGGAAAAACACCCTCTTCAAGGAAACACCTTATGATCTCCACCACAACTGGACCAAGCAAGTCCTAGCTTTCTAAGAGAAGTCTGGTCAGCCTAGGGTCCAATGCACAGAAAGTGGGATGCAATCCAGAAACCACCCGTGAAACATCATCTGCTGAAACCAGCTCAAACTCAGCCCAACCACCTCCCAGGGCAGCCATCTCCTACTAACAGAATAGGACCCATACCCCGTAAAGAGGCACCAACACACTTCCCAGAGCAGCCCTCTCCTACTAACAGCAAAGAACCCACACCCAGCAAAGAAACACCCATCCACCTCCCAGAGCAACCCTCTCCTACTAACAGCAAAGGACCCACACACCACCCCACTGTGTAGTTTGCCACCCCAGTCCTAGCAATTGAGCACCCACTTCACCTCCTAGTGCACCCCACCCCCAGCAAGGGATTCTCACACAGCAGTGAAACCTCCCTCCCACCAAATGAGCCACCCACCTCCCAGTGCAGCCCTCCCACTGCCAACAAAGAATCCCCAACATCACGTGTAGCCCCCTGCCAGCAAAAGAGTTCCCACCACACTCCACTTTGCAGCCCCCTCCACTGCCAGCAAACAAGCCCACACCATACCTACATGTGCAGCACCCCAACTGCCAGCACAGGAGCCTGCATCCCACCTCCGTCTGCAGCAGCCCCAATGCTGCAAAGGAGCCTACACCCCAGCACCCTGTGCACCTCCACTGCCAACAAATGAGCCTCCACCACACCTTCCTGCAGAGCCCCAACTGTTAAAAATTGGCCCCCCACCCCTGACTCACATAAAGCCACTACCATCCTCCACTACCAGCCAAGAAGGACCTACCACACCTCCTTGTGTAGCTCCCTCTTGCCAGCAAAGAAGACGCCATCACACTGCCAAGTGAAGTCAATCCCTGCTGCCAGCAAAGTAGCACCTGTACCACTGTGTAGCCACCCCACCAGAAAAGGGACCATCACACCACTTCCCTGTGCAGCTCCCTATTGCCAGAAAAGGAACCCAAACACCATCTCTCTGTACACTGCCAGAAAATGAGCCCTCAGATCACCATCCTGTGCAGCTCCTAACTGCCAGCTAAAGAGCTCCCACACCAACTCCCAGTTCAGCCCCCCAACTGCCAGCAAATAAGCCCCAACCTTAAACCCTTATTTACCTTGCACCACCAGCAATACAGCCCCCATCCTACCTCCCTGTGCAGCTCCCTGACTGTCAATAAAGAATCTTCCTCCCAACCCCCTCATGCAGCCTATCCAACAACAGCAAAGGAACCCCTACTTTCCAGTACAACCCCCATTGCCTGCAAAGGCTCCCTCACCCCATCATCCTGTGCAGCACCCTCACTTTCAGTAAAGGGGCCCCATCCCATCTCCCTGTGCACCCCTTTCTCCAATGCCAGCAAAAGAGTCACCATAACACCTCCCTGTGCAGTCACCAACTGTTACAAATGAGCCTCCACCCCAACACTTTGTGAAGCTCCCCACTATCAGTAAAGGAGCACTAACCACACCACATTGTGTAGCCCTCCAATTGCCAGAAACAGAGCCACCACCCTACCACCTGGTACACCCCACCTTCACGGCACACCACTGTGCAGCCCCCATTTCCTGCCAGAAATGGAATCTCACACCAATTCTTTGTGCAACCCTCTAATGCCAGAAAATAAGCTCTCACCCCACTGCCCTGTGCAGCCCCCCAATTACCAGTAAAGTGGCCCATCCAAATTACTTCTGCAGTTCTCCACTGCACTGCCAGCAAAGAAGCCCCCACCCACCTCCCAGTGCAGTGCCACTTCAGTGCCAGAAAAGAATCTTCCACATCAATGTGAAGCCCCCTTCCACTGCCAGTAAATGATCCAACACACCATTGTGTAGGCCCCTGCTATCAAAGGAACCTCCAACTACCCATGTAGCCCCAACTACCAGCAAACGAGCCCACTTCCAACCTTCCTGTGCAGCCTCTACATTGTTAGTGTCAGTGTACGTGTCAGTGTCAGTGGCTCAGTAGGTAGCACACTAGCCTCTGAGGCTGGGAGATCAGAGGGCTGTGGGTTCAGTTCCCACATCTGGCACTTGGGTTAATATCCCAGTACTGACACTGTAGTGCAACATGAGAGGGGTGCTGCACTTCTGAGGTGTGCCGTCTTTCGGATGAGACGTTAAACCGAGGTCCCATCTGCCTGGATTGGTGGTAATTAAGGTGGATGTTAAAGATCCTATGGCACTTATCGAAAAGAGTAGGGGAATTTTTTATTATAGCAACATCAAAACAAATAACAAACCGTGTTAATGCACACCAAACCAAACTTAAATTAAAAGGGTGAAAAAGTACAGACAGTGAGCAAGGTCCACAAAATATACAGAAAAGGAATGGCAAAAATCCTAACCTCATAACAGTGGTTAAAATACATATCAGAAAAAAACATAACTACTATAATCTATTTATATTTAATAAAAAAAGTCAGACCTTGCCACCAGATCCTAACCTGCTTGGGAGATGCAAACCTCACATCATGTAGATAAACCCTTTCCATAGCCCCTTGAATCAATAAAGTCACAGTCTCATAAGGTATATGTTTCTGATATAAAACCCATTGACAGCGGGCCTGCCATAAATAATAAATCAATGCACAACATAATATCTGCAGCGTATCAACACAATAGCTCTTGTGCAACTGAGCAAATTTCCCCAAAACTAAGATTTCATAATCAAGGTTACATAACCACATCAAATTCCATGTTTTAGCCAAGAATTTCCAAAGAGAAGAAGCAAAACAGCAATCGAAAAAAAATGTTCCATGGTTTCTTCCTTATCAATACAACCCAGATAAGGACAATTCCTTTCAGTCTTGGCCTTATATTTAGCGTTACCCCTCACCCCCAATCTGCCATAAGAGGTCAGCCAGATCACTTCCCACATGTAGATTGGTAAACGTGAATTGTTCAGCCATTGCAAAACCAAATGAACATCTGCAGACGGACAGTTCTTAAAAGCGGGATCAGTAGGATAGAGCTCCAACATGACTGTGTCATACAGGCGTCTCCCTGAACCTGCATGCACTAAGAGGGCAGACAATCTCCATCAAAATAGTCTCTTCACAATAGGAAGAAATAAACTTGGTATAAATAAAGTAGGAATGGGTTTTGGAGGAACTGTAATCCAAACCGAAAAATATTTAAATAACACAGTGCGCAACAGAAGATCGTCATTTATGGACGTCTCCGTCCATCCTCCTTTAAAATTGAATGCAATAAACAAGGTAGAAAAAAAAACGACTTGGTCAATCATCCCTAAACCACCACGGATCCTCGCTAAATAAGTGTAATGTCGTTTAATGGGATTAAGTCTGTTTCCCTATACCATCTGAAAAAACAGACTGTACAATTTAGTCTCCAGAGAAATGGGAAGTGGAAAAATATGTGCAATAAATAACAAGATAGGTACGACAAATTTCTTCAACACCATAACCCTCTTAATTTTAGACAATTTCCAACGTTTCCAAACGTTAATCTTATAGTCCACCACTTGTAGACCTTTTTCCCAGTTGAGACTAGATAAATTTTGGGAGCCATACCAGAGACCTAAAATCTTAATAGGGTCCGAAGAAATCTTTAAACCTTGAACAACTAAAGACTCTGGGAAATTGACCCCAATAAACAAACCCTGGCTTTTAGTGGTATTCAATTGAGCATTAGAAATCCTTGCAAAGTCCTCCATACAATCCCAAAAAAATGGCACTTTTTGATCATGAGTAAAAAATAGACACAAATCATCTGCATACGCCTGAACTCTGACTTCCTGCAACAAGGGAGGTGTCGCAATACCTTCCCAGAAAGGTCTATGTGTCAAATACTGAACTAGTACGTCAATCGTAAGAACATACAATAAGGGACTGAGCAGGCAGCCTTGTCGAACTCCCGTAGTAACATGAAATCCGTCCCCAAACTGGAATCGAACAACAGGAAACGTCAGAGAACTCCCATATATTGCTTTAATCCAAGAGATAAAAGTCGCCGGAACTCCATAATGATGTAACATTGAAAACAGAAAGGGATGATACACCCTATCAAACGCTTTCTGTTGGTCCACCGACACAATGCAACCTGATAATTTATGTATATTAATATATTCAATCCAATCCCGAATTATCTTATGAGCCTGAAAATAGACTTCCCTGGTATTGCACAATATTGGTTGGGAGAGATAAGCTGAGCCATGTTTTTCAACCTTGTATTTAGAATACCCACAATAATTTATAATCGAATTTAATAAAGTAATAGGTCTCAATTCTCAACAATAAACTATCCCGCTTAAACAAAAAATCAGTATCCATCAGTAAACCATCGAGGGAAGGTTTCAGCGTCCAAAAGGAAATTAAATATCAATTCTAACCCCACCGCAAAATCGTCCGGAAACATTTTATATAATTCAATCGTAAGACCATCCATTCCTGGTGAAGTGCCAGCTTTCATATTCTTTATTGCTTCCACAATTTCCAATCGAGTGACAGGTACAATTAAGGGCCCACCATGAACCCCGACATCGGGTGGCTGAACATGGTTTAAAAAATCCCGAATCTCACAAAGGGGCGGAGGAAATTTAGGTTCATGAGACAGTACAAATTGTTTGATTAAAGACTGTAAGTCATCTGGATCCGTAATGATAGACCCATCTGCCCTCTTTAATGCTACAATCGAAGTTTTCTTTTTATAAGTTTTAAAGGCTTCGTAAGGATCTCCAACCGGGCTCTTCTTATCACCATATAAAAATAAAGCCTGTAGGGTACTAGCCCTATCATATTGACAATCCTTAAGCTGTGATTTAGTGTGATCTATAAGAAGAGAAGATTTATTATTAGAAGTGTTGGCCGAAGAAATCAAAGTATATAATCGCTGGACTAATGATAAATACTTAAGAAACTTCTCATTCCCTTAGTGCGACCTACATTTTTGAAAAATGAACCAAAATCTAGTTTAGAATCAACCCACCAATCTCCCAAATTATCGTACAAGAAAGCCATTGACAGTCTTGCTCAAATTAAAACTTTAAATTTAGCCACCACATCAGGATAGTCTAACAATAACGCATTCAATTTCCACCTGGGTCTTGTCGCAGAAGGTAAACGGTCAAGACCTATAATGCATTGAAGCAGTAAATGGTCAGAAAATGAAACCGGAAATGACGAAAACGTAAATGACAAAGTGTCCGATAAAAAAATATAATCTATAGTGGAAGTAAATGAATTCCTTTTATAAGTAAATAGCATCCCACCCGGTTGTTGAAAATTCGCAACAACCAGGCTAGAAGAATCAAGCAATTCCACCAGCGCATTGGAATCACAATACACCTTCTTGTTCCCACCCGGGATCTTTGCCCCTAATTTATGTTTAATATCACAATTAAAATCCCCACATAAAAAAATAGAATGTGTAGTGCATAAAAAAGGTTTAATTATTCGAAAGAGCTGTACCCTTTCTGCTTTAAGCTGGGAACAATAAACATTTATGAATCTACATGTCATTGTATCCAGAACCCCATCCAAAATCATTAATCTACCCGGAATCAAGTCCATCAATTTAAGCAAGGAAAAGCTAAAGGAGTTAAACAAAAATCCAATCCCGTCTGCTGTTTGTTGACCAAACAACCAGTATGATGGACCCCAACACCATTCTCTTTGGAAGAATCTAGCTTGATCAAGTGAGTACATCCATGTTTCCTGTAAGTAACAAATGTCAAAAGCCTGAGAATGAACATAATCATAAATTATATAACGTCTCTTAAAGTTCAACAGACTATGAACATTTACTGATCCTAATGTGAACAACATTAGCTAGGTCCAAATCCAATCAACCATCTTTTTTTCTCCTTTTTTTTTCTTTCCCTTATAACCCTCCTGTAGACGTGACGGGGATGGTGGGCTATCTGGAACAGACTGGGAATCTAACTCTTGGCCATCCATTTCGGATTCCCCCCAAGTGGTAGCCGAGACGGAAAATGGGTTAGTAGATTCTAGCTCCAACGTACTTGGCCCAGAACTAGCCTTGGTGTTCCTGGAAGAACGCCATACAGGGATCAATATCACAGGTTTAACAGCCTTCACACTCCCAGTAGCATGGCCCTCCGAACCCTCCACCTGAACATCCCAAAGAGAATCCCTGGGAACCGCATCATGAGGTATACTATCGGAACCAGTAGACCCGAAAACCCCATGCCCCTCTATTGTGATACCCTCAGACACTTCCTGCTGTACAATTTTATCCTGAGCCACCTGAATCAATAATTCCGGGTTACCGTTTGAGGTTTTATTTTTAGCCTCCCAAACACAATCCGAAAAAATATGCCCCACCCCTTCACACAAGTCACACTTCATAGGATTTGAACACTGAAATGCCCTGTGGCCAACCTCCCCACAATTATCACACTGTGGCTTGTCGCAGGAGCTTGACAAATGTGTCCTCACCCCACACGTATAACAGGCTCTAGGCTGACCCGCATAGAAACACACCCCTCTATCTCTCCCCAGTAGGAAGGAATTAGGGATATGTTCAATCCCTTGATCCGTCTGTCGCAGTTTAACCTTAAATTTCCATCCTCCTGTCCAAAACTGCTCCAAGTCCAAAATGGCCTCCGGAGCACCCAAGACGTCACACCTCTGGGCAAGCCAGTAAGAAATATCATCCACATGGATGCCCTCATTCCGAAACATGATTGTCACAAACCAAATTAGAGGTTTAGTTAAGGGGATGACAAAAAATGGTGTCCAAATGGGTGAAAACTTGACCTGACTATATCTTTCCCAAAATAGACCTAGTGCTGAAGCAGAACGAAAATTAACGTCAAAATTATCCTCCCCTGAAATATTTATGAATGCAAACACCTCCCGAGGGGAAAAGTGTAAAGAATCCTTTAATAACCATTTCCCCACATACACCCTATCAGGTCTAACGTCCAGTCCCCCTTTATAATGTATATGAACAGCATTCCTACGAGGGGCTGCCTCCCTTTTCTGTGAGGCAAATAAATCAGACAGAAGAGGAGGTCTGATAGTGGGAAGAGCTGCTGTGCCACCCCCCGGGGGCTGCAACCCCACCTCTGGAATAAGCTCAGAACTACATTCAGGAACCCCCTGTGCTTCTTGACCAATTACCACACTCTGTGCCACGCTCCCCCCAACACTGCCAGGTTGTTTTGAGACAATAGGTAAAACAGGTTGCCAACCAGGCACATTTTGTGAAAAGTTCAGCATAGGATCCCAGTTCTGGGTGGGATGCCAGGAACCCTGATTGAGAGTCCAGCCAGCATCCTGCAAGGCCTTTTCAGGTGACCAAGTCTCGGGTTCAGAAGCCGTAGAGCAGGTATTCAAAACAGGGAGACTCACAGCATGCTTACATTGTTCAGTCACTAGTCCCACATCATCACTAGAATGTTCAATGTTACGTCTGGCAAAAACCACTGCCGCCCACTTCTCCTTCCCATCTTCCCCAGATTTCTCCTTACCAGATACCACTCGTTTCATGAAGGTGAACTCTGACACCCCCTCCTGTTGATCTGGGCTTGTTTGAAAAATGCAGGGAACGGCGTTAGCACACCGCAGTTGTGGCCCCCGAAGCACAAAACCAGAGTCTTTTGATAAGGCTGCAGAGCTTACACCAGACGCATCAGTACCAGAAATCACTTCCACATAGCTAGGAGTGACAACGCCAGCGGTTTCTGATGCCTCGTTGCATCCTAAACTCGTCACTCCTCCGACTGGCCACAATCCAGGAGCAGCCTCCAACACAACAGCGCCGGCCACCGCAACCGATGATTCCATCTGATCCCCACGGAAACCGACAGCAAATGGCACACCACGAACAACAGGGGCTGAATCCCCTCCTCCTCAGCACCGCAACCTCACCCACCTCGTGAACGGGAGGATTAGTAGCTGAATCTGACTCCAAAGAAGCAATCTCCTCCTGCACCCTAGCTTCCTCACGTCGCAAAGCCGCAAGTTTCTCCGAAGCCCTCTGCAGAAGGTGAGGACTCTTAATTTCAACTGCATTCAATAAAGGTGCTTGAACAGCGACCAGCAAATCCTCAGGGGGTTGTATCCATAGCATCTTTAGTCGACAGTCCCATCGGGACCGGTGCAGGCAGCACCTGAACGTTGCCCTCGTTCCGTTCCTCCATCTCTGTAACATTCAGTCCTACAGTCGCTCCGCCGTCCATCCACTCCCAGAGCTGACCTCAACTGATGCAGCGAGACATGCTGCTAGCCCTCTACTAGCCACAGAGTGCCAGCAGAGTAGGGGAATTTCCCCGGTGTCCTGGCCAAATTTCCCTCATTCACTAAAAATATCACCAACAGTTTCATCTGGTTCAAGGTCAGTTGGCATTCATCTGTATCCCCCTCCCCCGGGTCGTGCCTGAAAACAGGCAGATTTGTCTAGTGCACTTATCCGATCAACAAAAACTAAATAAATAAAATAAATTGTCAGCAAAGGAGCCCCAACACCACTGTGCAGTCCTCTGTCAGCAAATAAGTCTACTCCTAGCTTCACTGTGCAGCCTCCCATGACACCATTGTGCAACCCCTGCTAGCGAAGGAATCTCAAACTACTTATGCAGTCCACAACTACCAGCAAACAAGCCCACTCCCAATCTCCCTGTGCTGCCCCCACTGTCAGCAAAGGAGCTACACCACCACCTCCTTGTGTGGCCCCCCACCACTGTTGGCAAAGGAGCTGCCAACTCCACTTACTTGTGCAGCCCTCCCCCATTGCCATCATGGTAGCACCATCCCACTGTCCTGTGCAGCCCATCCCACTGTGCCCCACATTACTGTGCAAGACCCTGCAAGAAAAGGAGCCACCAGCTTACCTTCTTGTGTAGTCCCCTTCTCTACCACCAGCAAAGGAGCCCACCACCCCTTATTCCTGTGCAACCCCACAACTGTCAGCAAAGAACCCCTTCATGCTTCACAGTGCAGTCCACTGCCACTGCCAGAAAAAAAGATCAACCACCCTACCTCATTGAGCAGCTCCCTCTCCCACTACAGAAAAGGAACCTCCACTCACTTCACTGTGCAGTCCCCCACTATCATCAAAGGATACCACACCCAACCTCCCTGTGCACTCGCACTTGCACACTGTCACTGAAGGAGACCCTACTAACGCCTCACCACTGCCAGTACAGGAGCCCTGACACAGGTCCATCTGCAGCAACTATAAGCAAATGTTATGAAGGCTCTTTTATTTTAACTCTATTTATGCACCCCTAGCTGGAGGAACTCTCTCCAGCATCCAAAGAACTCTGCTCTCTACCTCCCACTGTGACTCTGTTACTTCCTCTCCCTACTCCGTCCATCGAGACTCACAGATCTGCACCCCCATGGGGAAGGGCTGCCCTATCCTCCCAGGGTGCTTTAAGTATAGAACGCTGGGTGGAGTTGCCAGGAGGGAGAGAGAGAATGGAGATCCCAGCATTGGGAGTGTGGAACAGGAGGGAGGAGCCTTTGCCTATCCTTCAGAAGGGGGGCTGTTCTTGTTTATTTTCCCCTGGAGCGTGGACATGCCATGACATCTGCACGATGGAGCCATAGACATCCACCACACTCCTTCCCTTTACTTCACTCCCTGCATGCTGTGCCTCCCCCGGTCTCCAGTGGGTTCCAGTGCAGTGGAGATGCCCTGGATCCCTCCCCAGGGAGAGGAGAGCAGTCGTTGGATGCTCAATCCTCTCCCACCCCTGCCGACCCCTGGCACCCAAGCTCATTCCTGAACTCAGGTCACTGGTGTGGCGTGAGGTGTGGCATCCAGTGCCTCAACCCTCAGCACCACCGGGCTGGCCTAATGAAGGCTCTTTTATCCAAAGTTTTACAAACTGTACTTTGCAGCAGGTTTGCTAGTGAAGTTTTCACTGAATAATATATGATTCAGATCCAAAAGATTTAGACCATTTTACTGCAGTTTTAAATTCTTGTATACTCAACACAGGTTTAGAAAACACATTCTGTAGCACTCCGCATTGTCAATGGGTAATCTAAACAACTGGGTATTGTGCACCCCTACCAGGGGAAATGGCACAGCCCAAGCTTAAGAATGCTGGACACATGAGGATTCCAAGCAGCAGCAACTCACCAATTGTGCTGTACCATTCAAAGGGGAAGCAGCTACCTTTCTGTTCTCTCAAGATTTCAAGCTACTACACTTCAGGATTTCTCTTGGGATTGCAATTCAGCATAGCAGGTTGAGGCTGCCTGTTTCAGGGAGAACCCCCAAATTAAAATTGTGCCTGTTAAGCTGCAGCTTTCAAAATTACTAACCTGCTTTCACACTTTCCTGTGTGGATTGGGGGCCACTTTCTGCCTTCACTAGGGTGTTTTAATGGCCTCCTTATTAAACAAAAAAAAGAGGAAAAAGAAAATAAAAAAAAGAGGAAGAAGAAATAAGAACAAAAAAGGAGTGCCACAGGTAGGTATCTTTTTCTTTATTGTGGATTGTAGGTTTTTCTAGGGTGCTCCCTCAATTTTGGTGTTAGTCCCCCCCCAGTTCCAGGTTTTCTGTATTTTTCACAGGGGTTTGTACATTACTTTTGTTTACTGTGTTTTAGGGGTAACTAGTGCCTGTGTTTTCTTCTTAGACATCTGTTGGATCACGTGGCACCATCAGCCGTGAAGGCAGTTGGGCACATACTCCCTTCAGGTCATTTTGTCCCGCTATGCGCTTCTCATGTGCCAGTGGTGCATGCACCTGCACAGCACTCTGTGTTAGCTCACGCTATTCTCCTATTGTTTCTACTGCACAAGCACGCTTGCATGATCACAGTAATGCACACGTCCATGAGAGTGTGCTGACATCATGTGACATTGTCGTGACATCTTGAGTGCCTCTGTTAGTGAGTGCACTTGCTGGTTATCGTTTTCCTTGCAATGATTCTGCTCTCAGTTCTTCTGCACAGAGCCATTAGATCAGATAAGTTTGGGGCTGTTCTGTTTGTGAAAGCAAATTTTTTAACTGCACTCATACCATTACTCTATTTTGGGCACCATGGCTTTTCGGAGACCATTAATCATGAAACATTGTAAGATCTGCAAAAGGGTGATGAGATCCTCCCCTATGAGTTCATATTGACCTCATTGTGTTGCTCAGCATAATATTTCTCTAATGGTTCCCCCAGCCGGTCCACCTAGCTGGGGAGGGGGGCACCTAGTTCTACTGCAGGCAGTGGCAAAGCAGAATTGCTAAAACACTTATTGTTGCTCCTGAGTGAGCTCTTGAGCCTCAATGTTCCGCAGGACATCACAGCAGACACACCTGACTCCCAGCAGGGGCCCCTCATGTCAGGGTGTCCCATACAGTGAGAAAAGGCTGCAGAAACAGATGTGCAGGCAGACCCTGACCCTGACTTCTTTCAGATGAGAATATTGGGGATCTTGGAGAAAATCCGGATCTTAAAACAATTGCTTTTGGATGAGGAGGATGTCCCCAATGAGGAGAAGGAGGAGGAAGAGGAATGGACGGAGCCAAAATCTAGAGTTCTGATTACGCCCCTGTTTGATAATAAATCCTTGTCTTTTTTGATAGCTGAGGCATGTAGATCCTTACAGCTCAAGCAGGATCAGTCTGCGGAAATGGTGGATGTCAATCCAATTCTGTCTGCCTCCTCCTCCTCCTCCTCTGCTCCAAAGTGTTTCCCAGGTTTTATTCACTCTAACCAAATTATTGAGCAAGAATGGGCAGCAGGTGTGGATCAAAGAAAGTATCTTCCCAAACCAAAGATATGGGCTTTCCCTTTTATGGAGGAAAGATCTCGCAGGTGGGAAGCTCCTCTACTGACTGGCAACTCTGTCTATAATTCAGTCAAGCACACTGCCCTGCCTTTCAAAGGCTCCCTGGCACTAGCAGATTCTCATGACAAGTGGGTGGATGCCATGTGCACGAGGGTTTTCGCCTCTAATGGCACTAACATTCATACCTCTTATGCCTCCTATTGTGGCCAGAGCCTTAAACATTTTGGTCTCTGCTCTAGATGGTTTTGTTCCTCCTGATTCGGAAGAAGTGAGTATTTTGCAGCTAGTAACCATGGCATCCACTTTTCTAGGTGACTCTGCCATGGAGAATTTATGTCTGTCAGACCGTTCTGCCTACCACATTGTTTCGGCCATGAGGGGCATTTGGTTCAGACACTAGGTCACTGATAAAGCTTCAAAAGCTAAGTTGTTTAACCTCCCCTTTGAGGGAGGCTTGTTGTTTGGTTCTAGCCTGGAGTGGATACCATTTTAAAGGACCTTAAGGACAAGAAAGGCCACTTTCCAGTGTCAAAGAAACAGCATAAGTCACCTGTAAACCCAATGGGACAAAGTGATGGCCGGTGCTGGCAGTCCAGAGGGGGATTTGGTCGCTTTCAGAACTTCAGTAACCAGAGAAATAGAGGGGCCTACTTTGGTAACAAAAGTTACAGTAACAGAGGAAACCAGGCCAGATGCCGTGCAGGAGGCTCAGTCCAGAAGACTAGTGCCTCTCAATGAAAGTACTGTATGTGGGCCCATCCGTACCTCCCTTTTCTTGGTGGAAGACTAAGGGAGCTTTACTCAAGATTGGCCCAAACAATGTCAAATGTCTGAGTTCTGGAAGTTCTAGACTTGGGATAAGCCATAGAGATCTCAATGGTTCCCTGAAGGGAATGCTTTCTGCTGTCCCCAGTCACCAAAGATGTCACAAAATGCCAGGCAGTGTCCAAGACCCTGAACCATCTCATTCAAATCAGAGCTATTTTGCTAGTCCTGATAAGCGAGCAAGGCCAAGAGTTCTACTCATTCTATTTCATAGTCCCCAAGAAGTTGGGGGGGGGGGGTCAGGCCCATTCTGGATCTCAAAGATCAAGTTCATGCACCACAAGACTTTTAAAATGGAGTCCCTGAGATCAATTGCCCGGGCGGGTCAGCCGGGGGATTTCTTAGCTTCAATAGACCTGACAGATGCCTACCTTCACATCCCCATTCTTCAGTCCCACCAGAGGTATCTCAGGTTTTCAATACTGTGCCAACATTTCCAGCACAGGGCATTACCTTTCAGTCTTGCAACAGACCCCAGAATCTTCTAAAAGGTGTTGATAGTCCTGGTGGCTCAACATTGGCAGGAAGGCCATCATGTATATCCTTATCTGGACGATCTGCTGATTCGTGCTCTGACGCTGCCTTTTGCACAATAGTCGATAGTCAGGATTCTGGAGGTGCTGGAGTTACAGTTGTCACATGGCTGGGTGGTTAACAGGGAGAAAAGCTTTCTTGAGTCATCCTGGGCATTGCAACACCTGGAGGGTGGACCTCAACATGAGTCTAATAAAGGTTTTCCTGTCACCTTTCCGGAAGGAGAGTTTGCCGACAGAGGTCCATTGCTCAGGACTCAGTCATTGGCCTCTGCTCTCAGTCCACTGCAGATCGTAGGCCTCATGGAGGCAGTGATATATCTAGTCCCATGGTCTTACTTCCACATGCAGCTTCTTCAAATGGGTCTGCTGTCAGCCTGGGACTCTTCATCAGAGGGTTATCAGGCAAGGATTCCCCTTACCCCTCAGGTCTGACACTCCATGAGTTGGTGGGTGAATGTGTAGAATCTGAGCAAAGGGGTTCTACTGGAAATTCTCACAACAGATACCAGCCTGCATGTGTAGGGGGCAATTCTAAACCAATTACCCTTTCAGGGAACTTGGTCGGCACAGGAACAGCATCTCCACATAAATGTTCTGGAGATGAGGGCAGTTCACCTAGATCTCCTTCAGTTTCAATTTCAGTTGTGGAACAGAGTGGTAAAAGTGTGATCAGACAACGTTGTCACAGTGGTGTACATAAACAATCAAGGCAGCAAGCCCACTGGCCAGGGGCAGGGTACCCAACTGCAATGCTGATGACCAAGGTTCAGGAATGGACCTGGGAATGTCGGAGGGCCAGCTGGGAGGGGAAGGATTGAGCATCCTAGGAACTGCTCTCCTTCTCTGGCAGGGAGAGGGGTAGAGTGTATGGCTCGATGGGGATCCTTAGCGGAAGCTGGGGGTATCCCTGAACTGGTGCCAGCACTTGTGGGGGGCAGGGAGGATTCAGGACATCATTGCATGTTCCTGCCCCCAGGGAGGAAATATACCAAAAAACTAGCAACTGCCATGCATGAAGCTACACCTGCCACAGCTCCTAGCACTTCTGGGATCTGAACTATGCCGTTGTCCGCTATGGCCGGCATGGGCTTCGTGCCTCGCCTTGGGGGGTGAGCCAAGGAGGCAATGCTGGTGGGCTCTCCTGTCGGCACCCTTGTCCCATCACTGCAGAAGTCCTGCCGGTGCGGTGACCCCACCCTGGGGGGAAATCCAGGGGGTATCAGGGACCCAGTATAAGGTAAGTCCCGGAGTGCTGGGTACTGGCCAAGGACGGGCAGGGGCTGAGAGATCAGGCAGGTTGCTAACAAAAAAAAAAAGTAAATAGACAATCAAGGCAGCACAAAAAGCAGGGAAATGCTTTGAGAGGCCTCTGACCTCCTTCATTGGGTGGAGGAGAATCCTCTGTCTGTCAGCAGGTCATCTGGTCAAGGAATTGAATACTCAAGCAGATTGGCTATGTCGTGAGATTGTTCACCCCAGGGAGTGGAGACTGAACCCAGAGGTGTTTGAACTCTTGTGCAGCCACTTCGGGTGTCTGCAGATCTATCTGTTTGTATCCAGTCACAATGCTTTGATCAAACGGTTCTTCAGTCATTATTGATGTCTTCAGGCCAAAGCAGTGGATGCTCTGACTCAAGACTGGACCTTCAGAAGAGCATATGCCTTTCCTCCACTACCTCTTCTTCCCAAGATCTTATGGAAAATTAGACACTCAAGAGGTTGCTTCCTCATAGTAGCTCCAGAGTGACCGAGAAGACCGTGGTTCTCGGACTTAGTGAATCTAGCTCAACAAGCACCCTTCCGCCTTCCAGTGAGAAGAGACCTTCTGCCTCAGGGTCCCATTCTCCACCCAAATCCAGGAGGGATGCAGCTCATGGCCTGGCTCCTGAAAGGAGGAGACTCCTAAAATTAAGTTTCTCTATGAAAGTAGTGGATACCTTCATGGCTGCCAGAAAAACTTCTATGTCCTCAGCTTATGCTTGGGTATGGGCCACCTTTTCATCTTGGGTCAGAGTAAAGAGCTTTAAGTCTTCAAAGGCCTCAATTCCATAAATTCTTGTTTTTCTACAGGAAGGTGTGGAAAAGGGTTTAGAACTCAGTATACTGAGAGGCCAGGTGTCCGCTCTCAGAGCATCCTTGGGTTTCTCCCTCGGAACTAAGAGAGGTTATTCGTTTCTTGCGCACAGTTGGCATGAGTCGTCCAATGTTCTGCACTCTAGTCCATCCATGGGATCTAAATCTGGTTCTGAATGTTCTCTGTAAAGAGCCTTTCAAACCATTATCATCCATAGCTCTGGATGTGTTGTCTTATAAGGTGTGTTTCTTGGTGGCTATGTGCTCAGCCAGGAGAATTGGCAAACTCCTGCTTCTGTCTCACAAGGAGCCATACCTTATTATGCATAAGGACAAGGTGGTATTTAGAATGATCCCATCTTTCATCCCTAAAGTGCCCACACTATTCCATGTGTACCAGGAAATATGCTTTCCATCCTTCTGTCCACAACCTCTCATCACAAAGAGAAGGAATGGCACAAGTTAGATTTACAACGAGCCGCTTGTATCTACCTTAGACAAATGGTTGAGTTCTGAAAATCAGATAGTCTGTTTGTTCTTTTTGAAGAGGCCAAGCAAGGCCAGAAAGCCTCTAAGGCCACCCTAGCTAAGGGGGTGAGGGCTTGCATTACTAAGGCCTATGTCACAAAAAAGAAGAAGCCTCTGGCTCTCATCAAGGTGCACTCCACCATGTCTATGGTAATGCCCTGAGTGGAGAGAAGTGAAAATCATCAGTTTTTTGAGTTATGCAGGGCAGCTACATGGTCTTTCATCCACACGTTCACAAAACATTACAAATTGGATGTTCAGAGTTCTGCTGACATATCTTTTGGTTGCAGAGTGTTGCAGGCAGCAGTTCATAAGTAATTCTCAGTGCTTGCATCTGGCATATAGGATAAAATTCCTTCCTCTCATTTTTTCTGAGTACTGCTTCTTAGAACTGAGTTGTTTAGATTACCCATTGACAATGTGAAGCGCTACTGGAAGAAGAAATTTCTTTACATTTACCATAATTTCCTTTTCTGTTAGCTCCGCCTCCAACATTGTCAATGGCGCCCTCCCAGGAGCCTGCTCCTGTGGGGGAATCTTATCTGGTATGCTTGGTGAGCTGTCCGGTTTCAACAAACAAACAAAAATTAAAAAAAATACAAAAAAATCCCCTACTGCGTTTTTGGACATCCCTCTACTGTTCTGCTGCACTGTACTCGTTCAAAAGACGAAAAAAGGGTATTTTTTCAGTCAATCTACAACCACAGGTTAAACAGGTTTAGTTATATTTTTAAAGGTGTTTTTCCTTGTTGCAAGCAGTCTCGCTTCAAACAGTTTTCCTTGAAATCTTTATACATGATTGGGTTGGCCAGCTTCAGTTTAGCAGATGAGCGACTGGTGTGGACTGTTTCATGTTATCTGATCCCGTTCCTACAGTGAGCACTAAATTTTCCAAGCCTTGGGCTCTCTGGGGAGGTTTTCTAACTTTGCTTTCTGCCATGAAAGTAAGGCAGTTTTTTATTTATAGTATTATGGCATGTCACATGCAAGCAATTGGTTATAATATAGGTAATGTGTAGCTATTATGGCACTGTGAGGCCAGTAGTGACTGAAGAGTTGCTGCTGCTTAAAATCCTCATGTGCTCAGCATTCTAAAGCTTAGGCTGTGCCATTTCCCCTGGTAGGGGTGCACAAAACCCAGTTTTTTTAGATTACTCATTGACATATGTATTTGTATATGTTTTCTTGCTCTTGACACAACACAAATTGTTGTCTTATCTATGTAACCTTTTGTACTGTACCTAATTGACGTGGAACCTTTGTAAAAGAGCCTCTGGCTCAAAGGTAGTAATTCCTAGAACAATAAACTAAACATTTAAACTAAACAATGCTGGAGCTAACAGAAAAGGAAATTACGGTAAGTGTGAAGAAATTTCTTCTTTCAGTACATTCACTGAAGTGCTCAAAAAGCATAATGAAGAAGGATAGAAAAGCATGAATATTACTGAGGGCAAAAGACTGAAATATGCAAGGGACAGAGCATGGTTCTATTGTGGCATTAATCCATGGTTGGGTTGATTGGCGTATGAGGCCAAAGGCCTAGAGCATCCAACCTGCCAATCATGGATTAATGCCACAAGTAGAAACATTGCTCTGCAGTGGTTTAATGCACATGTAACATGGCAATGATTGTATGACTTATATTTACTATATAAATGAAAACAGACAGACTGATTTAGGTTTGGAATGCTTTATGCTGTACTGTTAAACATGGTGTACACACAGTACAGAACAATTGGAACACACCTATTGTAAATATCGTGGCTGTTATTTAACTTTTGCAAAAATAGCTTTCATTACGTTTTAAGCTTCCTAACATCAAAACATATTTTACAACTTTTCAAAAACTTGCTGTTAACTTTCTACGCTAGGTTCTTCGATTTTCATGTGTGTGTATTACAAGATACGGGTTGCACTGCATGATAGGACTGCTACAGTAGATCTTCATGTTTTGTTCCTGCAGTTCTCTTGGCAGGCCAACATATGGCTGTGAAACAATGCTAGCAGCACAGCACTGTTTTACAGACCAGGATTTTTAGATCAATTTCCAAATGTACTGAATTGAGTCAATCTGAAAAAACTTTCATAGATCAAGTACTATTTTTGCGAATATTAACTTAATTTTTTTCCTCTCTAAATTATCTAGCTCAGCAGGAGATAGAACATGATGTTAACTGCTCTCGCCTTTTAAATACTTGTTTTGACTAGTATTGTTACTCTCTTTCTTTGATTTCCTTCTGTTTTTCTCACTTTATTTTTCATCTATAGAAGCAGCCTCTTTCTTTGATTTTGCTTTGTTTATCTCACTGTCTTTGTTATTTTTGTTTTCTTTTACAGAAGGTGCAAGGCTCATCTTTACCGTGGTGTGTATTTACCAAGGTAGTGATGCCCACTACTCAACACACCCAAAAGTTGACATTAAAATTATGTATTGCTCTCCTTCTGTGCTTCACTTGTGAATGGTGATCTACTGGGTGGGTGAGAAAATCATGGAATTCTGCTGTTTTACGAGGGTTGTGAAACGATGCTAACAGCACAGCACTGTTTGACAGTCATCTGTTGGGCTGCCATGGGAACTGCACTTGAGCAAAGAATTGCTGGAGCAAGCATGGATTATTAGAGAACTGTGCTATATATTTTTTTGTGGTTCATACTGGTATTCCACAAGCAACCACGGTTCTACTGTGGCATTAATCCATGGTTGTTTTATGGTCACCTGTTGCCATTCCTCCAATCCATGTTAGTTAGTCTAGTCTTCTGTTTTCAGCCATGTTACAAATCTGCATACTTCTGAAGGATAAGATCTCCTGTGGTGCAGCCATAGCTGGACTGGTGTTACTGTTTTCCAGTTTACAAAGTCAAAATTGAAACCCAGAGATCCTTCTTTCTTGTTCAGACAGCAACCACAGTCTAACTATGTGCAGGGCTGGGGTTTCAATGACGTATTGGTTACATGTTTATTTTGCACTTTGACAGTGCAGATCTTGCAGTTAATTTCTTCAAAGACTTAGGCCCAGATATTCAAAGCATAGTGCCGGGTGCAAAGCCGTTGCACTGGACTAGCACCGACTTTGCGCCCGACTGCAATATCAAAGGGACAGTTAGCGCCGATGCTAACCCATAATGAATGCAGGGGAGGGACAGAGGGGAGGAGCCCTTAATGCCAGCACACCAGCATATTCAAAAGCATAGTGCCGCGGTACAGGCATTAGCGCGACCTGTAGCACAGCACTAGATACCACCAACAAAAAGCTGCCGGTAATGCAGCGGTAAAGCGGCGGTGGCAGTGCCCCCCAGCATGACTCCTGACCCCCATTCCCTGTAGAAAAACAGTTCTAACCCTGGTAGTCCAGTGTCCCCCCTGCACGACCCCTGACCCCCGTTCCCCATAGTAAATCAGCCATAACCCTGGCAGTCTAGTGGTCACCCGCGCACAACCCCTGACCCCTGTTCCCCATAGAAAAACAGTACTAACCCTGGTAGTCTAATGGTCCCCCCACCCTCCAGCACATTCCCTCACTCCATTCCCCATAGTAAATCAGTCTTACCCTGATAGTCTAGTGGTTCCCTCACCCTGCAGTGATGTCCCCGTGCATCCCAAGGAACATTCAGGAACTGAGCTGGTGACTGGCTCAGCCCTCCTCTCACCACCATGGCCGGCCACCGACTGAGGTACTACTGGGAACGGGGGTCAGAGAAACATGCTGGTGGGTGGGGGGCCACTAGACTTCCAGGGTTAGAACTGTTTTTCAATGGGAAATGGGGGTTGGGAGTTGTGCAGGGTTGGGGGGACCACTAGACTACCAGGGTTAGTACTGTTTTTCTTCAGAGAACAGTGGTCAGGCGTTGTGCGGGGGACCACTAGACTATCAGGGTTATAGCTGTTTTACTATGGGGGTCCGGAGTCATGCTGGGGTGGGGGGACCACTAGACTACCAGGGTGTGCAACAGGCACACATGTCAGTAGGAAGCATGATGGCAGGGCAGACTGCCAGGCCCAACCAGTCTGCCCAGTTTCCTATTGACTGGATATGCTGCATGCCCTAGGTAATCTACAGCTCATGTCCTCCCACCCCCGCCAGGCATGCCTCATGCCTGTCCCATGCATTCGTGGGTCCCACCACTGTGTTCCACCCACATCTGCTGTGGGGTGCCTATGTTGTTGGGGGGGGGGGCATCTACAAGGGCACATATGGCCAATGGCCATGTGTGTGTGTCTATATATACATATATATATATATGTATGTATATATATGTGTGTGTGTGTGTATTGTATGTATGTATAGCTATGTGTCACATGGTTATCACCCTCTCCCTGTCTCTTTTTATATATGTACTTTGTGTTGTACAGTTTGCAGTGCTGCATAGGCAAATTGTCTGCTCTGTTTGTGCCTGCCAGCACACAGTTCCTGGTGCTTCCAGCCTGTACTTCCATGCCAACCAGCAAAGGACGCTGTGGGCATACCTTGGCCTGCAGCAGTCAGCCTGTACTTCCATTCCAACCAAAAAGTGGAGATGTATGCTCCATGCAGTAGCACCGGGCAAACTGCGTGGTAATGTATGCTAAGCAGGAGTTAATGGGACGCAGATGTACATGTTTGCCCATGGATTACCTAAGTAGGCTAATTTGCATGGGAGCTTTGAATATGACTCCCGTTTGCCTCGGGCTAATGTGTTAGTACTGTGCAATCTGGTTAGCCCAGGCAAACTACATGTCAGCATAGCACAGTTCTGCAGTGTGTGGCTTGCATTATTGTTTGCAGGTGTTGTGGGTCTTCTCTGTGCAGTCATACACAATGTTCTCCACCTGCAACACAGGCTTGCTCCAGAGTGTACTGGGCTGCAGTTGCAGTGTGCACTTCCCTGTTGCTATATTCAGTGCGGTCTTATTCCCGGGCTATGTTTGCCCTGCACTCCCAGACCACTTTGCCTGGCTTCCTTTGCACACTATATTCAGCAGGGTTAGCACTGGGCCATACCTTTTGAATACGCCGGGTGACTTGGGCTGGGCAATGTTTGCACCCCGGGCAGTGCCACTTGTGACTCAGGGCAAAATTTTGAATATCTGGGCCTTAGAATTTAATATGCACTAATTTAAGAAAAAAACATTGTAAGACTAACAAGGTTGTTACAGTAATGTCTTTTACATGTAAAATTAGACTTTCTTTCAAAGACTGTAGTACAACACAGTGATAAACATATTTTGAAAAGAGGAGTATTATAACTATATAAAATATAAAGAAAAACAACAAAGGGGCCACAGAAAAACTACTGGAGAGTAAATGTACTGTATTTTATGGTATATAAATTCACAGAACACCTCCATCTGTGGTGTCAAGCCTCACTACACCCCAGGGTATGGAGTAGATTAACATAATGCATGGCCTGTCGTGTCTCATTCATTGCTTACAGACCCAATTTTAGAGTAGCTAATCTTGCAATACCACCGAGGAAGGGAAGTTGTGTAAGACTGGCCATTCTGAGTCTGCTGCTGAGAATATAGAACTGGGTGAGTGCCATAGCAATAGCAATCTCTTCTTTAAATTTCTATGGCTGAGATGCAATTGTTCCAGTATTGTGAGATGATCCTTCTCGTCTGCTCCTCACAAGACAGCAGAGCAAGAGGCTTCCAGTGTGAATGGTCACGTCTGGCTGCATAAAGCAGCTTACTAAATAATTTTTCATTGAAAACACAGCTCTGCAGCACATGCTCAAGAGAAAATGTCAGTGCTAACCATGGGTTGCCATCCCATTAGTATCAGAAAGAAAACTGATTGGTGGCACTCGAAGAATCAGCAAAAAACTATTCAGCATGACAGCGTTAAGTTGTTGAGATTTATTTATGCTTAAAGGCTAAGAGGATGCCAACAATAGTTTTGACACTTTGACCATTGCTTGTTTTTGTTAGGGGGTGCCTGATGAAGACCAAGCAGTGGTTGAATGGACAGGGCTATTGTCAATATCCTCTAAGCCTTCATGCACTAAATAAACCTTAGAAACCAGAGTTAGAAACCTTGGCACTCACTATTGCAAAAGGAGCCAGTCAATAAAAATGTTCCAAGGTTAAGGCTTCCTTGTTTAGCAGCAAATGACAAAAGTGTGGTACACTGCACAGTAGGGGCACAGACCCACAAAGCAATTTAATGCTGCTGCGTGCAATTGTATTTTGTTAATTCTTCACATGCTAGTAATATTTGAACAGAGCCTGCGGTGTTCTGCAATGGGGTGACAGGGAGAAGGAAGACTTTGGAAAAAGGCAGTTGTTTTGTGCAGCTAATAGGTAAACTAGAAATGGGTTTGGGCCTGAATTTTATGATAACTGCAGTTTACAATAACTAAAGTTATGTTCAGCTGGTGGTCTTACATTTAGGGAAGAGGTAATTGTTGCAACAATAAATGGAAGAATAAATAGTATTATAATAAAGAAAATATTGTGACAACAATGAATTTTTTTTTTGCATTTGTTGCTTCAGGGACACAGAGAAAAAGTGTTGGTGGCATTTGAACCTGTGTCTCCCACATTCACAGCTCAGCATTCTAAAACTACACCCCCTGGACTTGTTTAAGAGCATAAAGTGTCAGCAGTGGTAAGCACCTCTATGTACAGTATAAAGCTTGCTGCTTGAACACCCATCCCTCCAAACCTGTGACTTGTTCTTGGTCACAAAGTGAGTGGCATTGGCAGGAGACAATTCTGAGTCTCCAGGTTCACAGCTCTACCTCCACTTCAACAATGCACTGGTACAGCCCTCCAATCCAGGGGTAGGGCAAGGCAGCAGGAAACTGAAACATTTAATGCCTGTCTGAGGGAATGGTGTAGGGAGGAGGATATGGATTTGTGGGGGACTGGGAGGATTCTTGGATAGGAGGCTTTTCAAGTAGTATGGTCTTCATCTGATGAGGGAGGGAGCTAGTGCACTGGGGCAAAAACTAGACATCTACAGGGACAGTCTTTTAAACTGAAAAGGGGGATAGCTTATGCAGGGAACAACCTTCTGCATGGTAGTTGCAGGGTGAACCCAGCAGAGGCTCCCTCAGGCATGGATATCAGGTCAAGCGTAGCCGGCTGCAGCAGGAGTGACAGACATGTGAGGGTAGTAAGTGAGGGAGCAGGTATCAAATGTACACTTATCTCAATGGATGCTGGAAGGATGGGTAGGAAACGGATGACAAGAGGGGGATCAGGTAGGAGGAGAGGGATTAAGATTGAAGCATGTAGTTTAGCTTTCCTTAAAGGGAAGGTCCTCTCAGTCTTTTATTATATTGACCTGTGTAGCTTGTAGGCATGAACAATGATCACCGCTATTGAACCCTCCTAATGTCATCAGGATTTAAATGTAAATGAAGGTACATAAATGTGGTGTGAAAACCTGCTTGTCTCCATTGCAAAGGTCATGACCTGACTCTTATTAGGCATTCTGAAATTTTGTGATGTTTTAGTGCTAAAGCCTGAAGTAGTTGTACGTATTAGTCGGTGCTGTTGCTGTCCTCTGCAATCCCTATGTTCTTGTTTTATGCAGGCTGTGAAACTTTTCAAGGACTAGTAAGCATCCTGTTGTTTTCTATAGTTTAAAGTGTACTGTATCTGAGTTGGAAAAAATGCTATAAGAGAATACAGGGATTTCACAAGACATGTAAGAGAACTGAATGAGACTATAACTTCTGCTGACTTGTACAGGTATTCATCAACTTCCACGATGCCTTGCATAAGTGGGACTATGACCTTTACAATGGAGACAAACAGGTTTTCACACTAGGGCAAAACAGAATGAAGCAACCTCATTTTTATTTAAATTGGGATGAAATAGGGGATGCAAGAGAGGGACTCCTCCTTCTTTAATCCTACAAACCACACAGGTATACAGAAAATAGGTTGAATGTACTTCCTCTTTAATGCCAGAAGTTTAAAAAGTAAGATCAATGTACTTCAGGCATTGGTGGCAGAGGGTAAGTTAGAGTTAACGGCTATTACAGAGACTTGGGCCCGTGGTAACAATGATTAGGATGTAGCATTTCTGGGGTATACATTATTTTGGAGAGACAGGGGCAAAGGGAAAGGAGGGGAGTAGCCCTATACGTTTAGTAAGGAATTGAGGTGGCAGAGATGTAACTGTAAAAAAGGAGGGAGAAAAGCAAGTGGAATCAGTCTGAATGCAGTGGACAACAACTGTTGGTAAGAGGGTTAGACTGGCAGTGGTCTACAGACCACCAGGGTGGAAAGAGGAAGGAGACAGAGAGTTTGGATAAGAAATCGGACCAGGAGTAGCAACCATGGATCTGGTGTTAGTATGGGACCCAAACATGCCAGATGTGTACTGGGATAGACCAGCAGCTAGGATCACGAAGAGTCTGTGAATACTATACTCACTTCAGGACTGTCTACTGTTACAGCTGGTCAAGGAACCCACACAGCAGGATGGATGTCATACTCAACTTGGACTCATCAACTTGGAGATGGTAGGGTGAGTTGACTGTAAAGGAACCATTGTGGTCCAGTGACCACAACACTGTGTGGGTCAGACTGACAGTGGATAAGCAGGAGACCCCCCCTTAAAAGACAGTGGTCCTGGACCTAAAGCAGGCAGATTTTAGGAAGATATGGGTTCTAGTTTGGCAAAGATTAGCAGGTGTAGGCCAAATAGTAGGAGTGGACCAATGGAGTAGAATTAAGGGGGCACTCCTGGAAGTGACTGAAGCTTATTCAAAGTTTGCCAAAAGGTCTATCTGGTTCTTGAAGGGGGAAAGGGAGGATGTGAGAGAGAAAAGAACAGTCTGCACTGAGTACATGAGGAAGAATGGGGAGGAAGCCTGGCACAAATGTCAGGCTGAACTCAAATGGGCAAGGGTGGAGGTCAGGAGGGCATTCGCAGACATGGAGCTAAAGCTTGCCAAGGGAGTAAAAAAAGTGTAAAAATATTTTCTGGATACATAAGGGAGAAAAGTTAAACAGGAGGAGGGATTGTTAGGCTAGTTGAGGGGGAAGGATAGTGGAACAAGACAAGCAGAAGGCAATGCACCAAACGATTATTTCTGTTTGGTATTGACAGTAGATGAAAATGGTCTCCTGTCAGAGACTGGTATCAAGGCCATAACAAGGGAGTTAGGGAAATGGGTGGAGTACAGATCATTGTGGAAATGACAAGAAAGGTACTAAAAGCTATCAGGATAGACAAGGTGCCTGGTCCAGATGGTCTGAACCCTTGAGTATCAAGGGAATTGTCCACAGAATTGTCAGTGCCCTTAACCCATTAAGTTCATGACTCACTGTAGTCTGGAGTAGTGCAAGTGGATTGGAAATCAATCAATGTAGTACCAACTCTCAAGGGGGGATAGGTAGGATCCATGCAACTATGGACCTACCAGCCTTACTGCAATCATAATTAA
The DNA here is from genome assembly GCA_016271365.2 of Neoceratodus forsteri. Taxonomy (NCBI): domain Eukaryota; kingdom Metazoa; phylum Chordata; order Ceratodontiformes; family Ceratodontidae; genus Neoceratodus; species Neoceratodus forsteri. The sequence continues at coordinate 722,311,782 of CM028137.1, read as the reverse complement.
GTTGATGGAGACCATAATGAAGGAATGTTTGATGGCCTACCTAGAAGAAAATAGACTACAGGATGACATACTGTTTAGGTTTGTGTCACTCAGGTCTTTCCAGACTGTGGCAGAGGTAGGCTACACCCTTGCTGTGACTGATGGACCACTTTTCTATCTCCTTATTTCCTAGCTACCAAAACTTCTGTTGCGCAATAGCTAATGCTTTTCTCTTTGGTTTTCTTCTTTTCTCCCTACCCTAGGTTGGCCACCTAGCGTAGCTCTTTACTATCCCTACTAAACTTCCTACTAGTTCTCCCTTTTCATTCTTTTTCCATTTCCAGCCATCCAGTCCCTGGAATGATGCCAAACACCCAGAGAGGTGTTGTATAAAGTGCGTAAGTGCATTTTGTGTGCAAAAAGCATGAAGGCTATTTTAGATAATAGGAATAAATGCAGTTAATAAAGCCTTTTTAAATAAAAATGATTAGAAGCCATATAAAACAATAATGATTTCATGATTAGTACAGTTATAAGAAATCCTTAAGGTATTTTCATAAATTCACACTATAAACCCATTACTGCATAAGGTTCTATGTATGAGAATGTGGTATACTTTATAAAAGTGCTTAGTCACTGTGGATCAGAGATGTAGAGAGTCAATATCTTTGGAGATATACACTGTACCTTTAACTGAACCAGGAAATCCCCTGAAACAAAGCACCACCCCAGGTTTTGAAACAACATGTTCAGACATTAAACAACATGTCCAGACATGTAAATAGAAAAGGGCTCAGTCAGGTGACACCACCAAAAGATATAAAAACCTCTGCACTGAGTTCACTTCAGTTCAGTCTAGTAGAATTCAGTCTTGAGACTGAAGGAGACAGGTGATACTGTAGACAAGCTGCTGAATGCAGATAAGAAGGGTCTTAGGAGCTCTAAGATCTAGGACTGTATTGTGTGAGAAGGCAGTGATTTCCTTTACAATTTTTTTGTTTTCATGTATTATTTTTCGAACTTTTGAAAAATAAATATCACACCACAGTGTGTTTTAAGCCTGTAAATTTTCCTCTTTTGATGTTTATTCTCACATGCTGTGACAAACTTGGTGTCAGCAGTGGGATATTACTGGTTGTCCAGAGAAACAAGGGGGAGCCCAGTACCCAGATACCAGCCCTGGTATTCAGACATGGGGCAAAGAGCAGGATGGCATACCTATAGGATCCCGTGGAGGACAAGGTTCTGGAGGAGGAGGAGGAGGAGGAAGAGAAGGAGGGGCTTACCAGTGTGTATACCAGAGCCCAGGTGAGGAGAACTAGAGAGGAGCTATTGCCTGGATTGGAGTTTGATGGAATGCGAAGGTGGGCCAGCACTGGAGAGAAGCGTAACAATGCTGCCAGGTGCTGATAGAGGGTTCGCAACTGGAATATTTTGTGGTGGAGGCAGAGGACCAGGATCCATGGGTTCTAGAGGAGAAGGACCCCTGATGGAAATGTTGTTGTCAGCCACTTTGGAGAGCCCATTGTTGCCCATTTTTCTGGGCTGCTGCTACTTGGAGGATGATGAGATGAAGGCCCCAGGTAAGACTATTTCAGGACATATGCATACTGGAGTGAAGACTACAAGCAACCGGGAAGACACCATGGTGGCTGAAGGGACTTTCCCATGTTTTGAACCCCTGTGATATGAAATGAAATGTATGAAATGATTACACAAAATGTATAACCTAGAAGAAATGTCTATATTGTATGATATAAAATGAGGAACCTAGAGTTATGGAGGATCTAAGTATGGGATGGAACCTATGATTGGGCCCCGAGCGTAAACAATGTGTTAGAATGGGATTAGAGCTGGGTACAATTTGCCCCACAGAAAGTTGTGGTATAGGCCTGTACGGCTGCCCTGATAGCTAGATGGAGGAAGCTAGAATGCAGTATAGCAAAGAGGTTTAAGGCTCTGAGCTGCAAATCTGGAGACCTGAGTTTGAATCCCACAGCCCCCACTTGCATACTGTGTGACCCTGAGCAAGTCACTTAACTTTCCTGTGCTCCTAGGTTGCATCTGTAACAAGCTTTCAGCTTAGTGTGTCTCACTTGGTTAAACAATAGGAAAAAAAAAAGAAGTCAGCATAAAAACTGCTGCATATTACTTCCTCTGTTTTAAAGTAATGATGAAGGTATGATAGTAGGTGCACAGGGCTGACACGATGCCAAGTGATGGGTATGGAGGAAGCTGGAAGTCAGCATAAAACTGCTGTGTATTGCTTCCACTTTTTTAATGTACTGATGAAGGTACGATAGTTGGTACATAGGGTTTTGAAATGATGCCAAGTGATCGGTTCTGAAAAGACGCCAAGTGATGGGTTCTGAAACGATGTTAAGTGATGGGTGCTGAAACGATGCCTATTAATGGGTGTCTGATATTACATATGAAGTGTCTGAGTTGTAGTAACCAGAGTGAAATAGGGGATAGGAAGTCACTACAGACTGAAGTCCTCTGACAGCATACATGGGTACTGTGCTGAACTGTATGACAGCCCCAGGGTAATGTTGTGAAAGTATTGTCATACTGCAGTAACTTGGTATGGTGGACAATACTAAAAATAGCTAAATTAAGGGACCCTGGGGTGAAGCTCTTATAGTGGGTGAGAGAAAGTTTCAACCAACCCCCATTCTATGGTTTTAGTAGAATATTTATGACTGCGAGGGGGTTCTTGAAAAAACAGTATAGTTTTGAGAACTGCTTTTTTTTTTCTTAAGGAGGGAGGTGTGTGGCCAGAGTTAGGCTACACCCTCAGCTGTGACTGATGGACCACTTTTCTATCTCCTCATTTCCTAGCTACCAAAACTTCTGTTGCGCAACAGCTAATGCTTTTCTCTTTGGTTTTCTTCTTTTCCCCCTACCCTAGGTTGGCCACCTAGCGTAGCTCTTTACTATCCCTACTAAACTTCCTACTAGTTCTCACTTTTCATTCTTTTTCCATTTCCATCCATCCAGTCCCTGGAATGATGCCAAACACCCAGAGAGGTGTTGTATGAAATGTGTAAGTGCATTTTGTGTGCAAAAAGCATGAAGGCTATTTTAGATAATAGGAATAAATACAGTTAATAAAGCCTTTTTAAATAAAAATGATTAGACGCCATATAAAACAATAATGATTTCATGATTAGTACAGTTATAAGAAATCCTTAAGGTATTTTCATAAATTCACACTATAAACCCATTACTGCATAAGGTTCTATGTATGAGAATGTGGTATACTTTATAAAAGTGCTTAGTCACTGTGGATCAGAGATGTAGAGAGTCAATATCTTTGGAGATATACACTGTACCTTTAACTGAACCAGGAAATCCCCTGAAACAAAGCATCACCCCAGGTTTTGAAACAACATGTTCAGACATGAAACAACATGTCCAGACATGTAAATAGAAAATGTCTCAGTCAGGTGACCCTACCAAAACATATAAAAACCTCTGCACTGAGTTCAGTTCAGTCTAGTAGAGTTCAGTCTTGAGAGTGAAGGAGACAGGTGATACTGTAGACAAGCTGTTGAATGCAGATGAGAAGGGTCTTAGGAGCTCTAAGATCCAGGACTGTATTGTGTGAGAAACTATTGATGCTAAGTAGTGATTTTCTTTGCAATTTTTTTGTTTTCATGTATTATTTTTTGAACTTTTGAAAAATAAATATCATACCATGGTGTGTTTTAAACCTGTAAATTCGCCTTGTCTGATGTTTATTCCCACACGCTGTGACAGAGACCAACCTGATACTGTTTTTGATTGAAACACCAAGGTGATTGCCAGAGGACAGGCAATAGACTTGCTCTACTTCAACTTCTGCAAGGTCTTCAATTCAGTACCACGCAGGAGGCTGCTGAAGAAATTTGGAGGACTTGGGTGTGGAGTGATGTTTAGTAAGGTAGGTAATAAATTGGTAGGGTAGTGGGGGGGCAACAGAGAGTAGTGATGAACTGGGCTAAACTGGCAGACAGGGGGGTCATCAGCAGAGTGCTGCAGGGATCGGTCCTGGAACCTGTCCTATTTAATATGTTTGCAAGTGACATTGGGGAAGGCATGTGGAGAAAGTTGTGTCTCTTTTTGCTGATGACATAAAGCTGTACAGCAGGGAAGAACATGGGGAAGGGATGTGGGACCTCTAGAAGGACCTGGAAAAACTAAAAAAATAGTCTAAGGTCTAACAGTTGAAGTTCAATGCCAAGAAGTGCAAAGTAATGCACTTGGGTAGAAATTACCCATGCATAGACTATTGGATGGGAGGAGATAGATTGGCCACTTCAACAGAAAAAAGGGATTGGGGGGTCATAATCAATGTTTCCCTCAAAGCAAGCAAATCTATGCAGCAAGGCATACAACAAGGCATTGAGGATGTTGGAGCGTGTAGAGAGGGTTTTTGACAGTAGGAGAAGTGAGGTGATTCTGCCACTGTACAGGTCCCTGATGAGGCTTCATCTGGAGTACTGTGCCCACTTCTGGAGTCCTCACCTGAGGAAGGGACAGTAACAGACTGCATTCGGTACATCAAATTGTTATTAAGTTGATCCCAGGCTAGCAAAGCAGATGCTATAGGGAATGGCTAGAGGCCCAATACATGTATTCATTGGGGGGCAAGCTGGAGCGGGGGACATGATTGAAACCTATACATTTTTCATGGGTACAAATAAGGTAAGCAGCGATTACTTTTTTGTAAGAAATAGAAATGCAGTTACTAGGGGACATGACTGGAGGTTTGTGGGGAGGGGAGGCAAGTTCAGTAGAAACATGACAAAGTTCTACTTCTCTGAGATGGTGGTGAAACCATGGAAAAGACTGCCAGCAGACGTTTGTGGAGGCAGCTACCGAGGAGCCAGTAAGGGTTTGAGGTGTGGTGTAACAGGGCAGGAAAGGGAAAGTCACCCCATCAGGATTGTAGGTTGGGGGTTGAGGTAATATAGTAAGGGCAGTCTTGATGGCCCTTTAGATTGCTTCTGTCATCAGATTTTTAGCGGTTTTAAACATGGTTGGAATAGGACAAAGAGACTCATTGTCCCTGGGGGCAGTAAGGGTTTGACAGAAACCGTCACCCCACCAGGGCAGTAGGTTGGTGGTGATATAATATAGTAAAGGCAGATTTAATGGACCTTTGGACTCCTTCTGCCATCAAATCCTATGTATCTATTAGTAAAGACTAATAGTAATTGACTGCAACTCTACAATTAAGATTACCGCAAAGGGACTGAATGGCAGAACAGCAGCAGAAGCTGCAGAAAACAAAAAGGTCTTCTAGTATGCTGAATGATTAATGTTCTTCAGTTTTCATCAAAGGACTCCCAGTGGCCTTATTTTCTTTCTAATAAGGCTGAAATAACTGTCTGTTTTCAATGGTAACCTCAACATAATACAACTGGAAGAGTACATTGGAAATTCTATGGCATAAAATGAATCAATAAGTAAGGAATCGCCCTCCCCGGTAGCCTTCCCCCTGCAGAGATGGTCAGCTATCGCCCCTTGAGGGGGTTGACACCTAAGGGTTTTCTGGTAGTGGCTGACCTATCTAGTGTGGACAGTACATGCGTTGGGTGTGTGTGTGTGCGGCGGTGGATGTCTATAATAAGGTGCTTGCTGGTGTGCTCGACTCCCTCGCACCCAGGTCTTCTCACTTGAGGTCCCCTTGGTATGATGGTGAGCTCAAGGGGATGAAGACCTTGGGTCAGAGATTAGAGCACTGCTGGTGGAAGTCTGGCCTGGAGGTGGACAAACTGGCCTTATGTATATACACATGGTGCATACCAGGGGGCAATCAACTGTAAGAAAGCAGAATTCCTGTCCAGGGAGATTGCTGCTGGGAGGAACTGACCAACTATGCTCTTTCGGACTGTGGACAGGCTTCTCCATCCTTCCTGTCTACAGCCGAAGGTAGCTTTTTTTAACGCATTGTGCAAAGAGTTTGCTCGGTTCGTATCGGACAGGGTGTCTGCCTTCAGGCAGAGGGTTCCACCAGTGGGTCAGAGTTTGGCCGACAGTGGTCGCCATGGGAGACCGGAGAGCTTTCCACTTGGTTGGGGTAAGTTTAGACTGGTGGAGGCGGCTGAGGTAATTGAAATTGCTTCCAAGCTTCGGCACACCTTTTGTGAACTGGACCTGGTGCCAACTCTTTTCTTAATGAGATGTGTTGACTCCGTTGGCCCGATGTTTGCCTTGATTGTCCGGTGTTCCTTGTTAGAGGGGGTCTTTCCTGATGTCTTGAAGGAGGCACTGGTGAGACCCCTTCTGAAAAAAACATCGTTGGACCCTGAGATCAAGGCAAATTACCATCATAGAAACATAGAATTTGATGGCAGATAAGGACCGCTTGACCCACCCAGTCTGCCCGTCCTATCTCCAATCTTCCATTTTTGGGTAAGATTGTGGAGAAAGTGGTGGCACTTCAGCTTGAAACATAGAAACATAGAAGTTGACAGCAGATAAGGACCGCAAGGCCCATCCAATCTGCCCATTTCTTTTTCTACCTTATAAATGTGCCATCGGCCTTTGCTCTGTCAATGGCCTATCTATTCATACTCATCTGTATTGCTCCCTTACGCCTACCCCATGCCTGTTTGAAGCCCTGCACTGTGTTCATATCCACCACTTCCTGAGGTAGGCCATTCCATGCATCCACCACCCTTTCTGTGAAAAATAACTTCCTCACATTACCCCTTAATCGGCCTCCCTCTAATTTCATGCTGTGTCCTCTTATCCTGCTATTTTTCTTATATTGAAACATGTTAGACTCTTTCACCTTGTTAATGCCCTTTAAGGTGTCTGAATGTTTAGATCATATCATCTCTCTCCCTCCTGGCCCATGATCTATACGAGCCACTCCAGTCTGGGTTTTGTGCAAGGCATAGCACAGAAACTGCGCTGGTTCGGGTGCATAACCTCCTTAGGGCTAGAGATCAAGGGGAAGGGACAATTCTTGTTCTCCTCTATCTCTCTTCAGTGTTTGACACGATGGACCATCGAGTGTTACTTGACCACCTAAGGGAATTCTGCAGACTTGCTGGCACTGTCATCTGCTGTCTTGAGTCTTTTCTATCTAACAGGAGGCAGAGGGTAGTGATGGGGAATTTCTCCTCCTCCCCTGGCCACCTGTTATGCAGGGTTCCCCAGGGTTCGGTCTTGTCACCGATGTTGTTTGCCGTGTATATGCTGCTCCTGGAAGAGCTCATTAGGAAGTACAGTCTGGATTTTCATTGTTATGCTGATGATACCCAGCTGTATTTTTTCTTTACCCCTGGAACATCTCACGCAGTAGAAGTGCTTAATAGTTGCCTCGCTGAAATCAATGACTGGATGGCCTCCAGCTGGTTGTGACTGAACCCCAATAAGACAGAGGTACTGGTGGTGAAGTTGAACAGAGGGCATGATAGGTTGGCCTCTGGTGCAGAGAAATGTTTTTTTCTTGGCTCGGTATCATTGAAGGCCTCCTGTAGGGTGCGGGATCTGGGTGTTATTCTTGACAGTGGATTGGCACTTGAGTTTCAGGTGTCTTCCACTGCCCATACTAGTTTTTACCATCTGAGGAATATTGCCAGGATAAAGCCCCTAGTTCTGCCACAGGACCTCCCCACCTTGGTACATGCCTTCGTGATGTCCAGGCTGGACTACTGTAATGCACTCTATATCGGGGTCTCTGGGAGTACTCTGCACTGACTGCAGCTGGTGCAGAATGCTGCAGTGAGGCTGTTGACAGGACAGCCCAAGTATTGTCATATTTACTCCGGTGCTGCGTCAACTGCATTGGCTGCAAGTTAGGTGGAGGGTCCTCTTTAAGGTGGGTTTGCTCCTCTTTAAGGCCCTACATGGCTTGGACCCTGGTTACCTGAAGGACCTTCTCAGTCCTGCTGTCTTGGTCTGCTCCCTCTGCTCCTCCACTAGGGGCCTTCTTGCAGTTCCCAGGATGAGGTTAAAAACAGCGGGTGACAGAGCATTTAGTGTCACCGCCCCTGTCCTGTGCAATTCGCTTACTCCAGCTGTTAGGGAGGCCCCTTCTGTGGAGGTATTTAAAGGCTGCCTGAAGGCCTTCCTGTACAATCAGGCCTTCACAGACTGTGCTTTGTAGTCCTTGCTTATTTTTTAGAATCTACGTCTAGTTTAGCCTTGGCTTTTTAGGCATTTGTTGTTGCTGCTTAGGTTAATGTTTATATAAATTTTGTTTCATTGTTGATATGCTGTGAGTTGTGCTTGATATATTATTATGCATTTTGTTTTATAATGTATAGTATTTCTTTTTAAAATGTTCAGCTCCCAGAGCCTCTGGGATGGGCGTCTCTTAAATAAAATTTGCCCTGCCTTGCCAATATGTAAAGACGTAGCATAGGTTTGCATTGATAGCTCCGTAAGAAGTAAAACATGATCTGAAAAATGGAATCCTACTGATTGTGCAGGTAACCCCCACTCCCCCCCGTGGGGGCTTACCTGAAGTGCCCCGGTTTGACCACCATCTCTTGCCAGCAGGCAGATCCTTTCTGCCCTGTTGGCATGATTTCTCCTCAGGAGGGCCAGCATGCATGCCAGCTGAGGCTCGCCTCAGTCGTATGAGGCACCCTTTTGATGTGCCGACCGTGCTGCAGCCAGGCAAATGGGGAGATTGTTCAGGTCCCAGTGCCCCTCCTGGTATGCTTGGGGACCGAGACCTGGTTAGAATCGGCAAAAGCACATAACAATGCAGCGGGGGTATTTCATGGTCTGCTTGGGAGCTTATGAATATTAATAAGTGACCCCCTGCATAACAATGAGAACACTGCCTGCCACCTGGGGGAGACATCGTTTTTGTGGCAGCGACAGCAAAATGGTTGGGGCCACCACTATGAGATTGGGCTCCTTTGACAGAGGATCGTTTGGGCTACAATCCAGTGGGGCATTAGTGTAAATAGCCCAAAGCATTGGGCTGCACTGAGTATAAGAAGGGAAGCGACTGTACAAACTGAAATGGACTCCATGGAGCTGGATGGGAGCTGACATATTTATGATCCTTAGCCCCTTTCTCTCTAGCCAATCAGTGATCTAGGCACCCACAACTGTGACAGAGGGGCTCCTGGGAAAAGGAGGGGACTAATTCTGGTGCCTAGCTCATGCCCCAATAAATGATCAGGAAATATTAATCACTATGGATATCAAGAGTGTTGAGATTTCGGGCTGATACAGTGGGGACTTTCTAGGATTTCTTCAATCTGCGACTGGGCTTTGTATGAGTCAGGACTGAGCTGTGAGAGTGAACCTTGAGCTTCAGGAGCCTCCCCAGGCCCACTTTAGGAGGATTTCTGTTGCCAGAAGTGGGTCGAGACAAGAGAAAGATTGGATTGAGAACCTGATTCCCCTGGTGTGTTCAGGACTGAATTGAGAAGGGGAAAGAAAGAGACTGAACTGTGATCTTGTTTCTCCAGATAATGAGAAGTTGCTTTGCTGTTGGTTGGGAGAAACAAAGTGTGTCAGAAACAATGCACTGAGAAGCTGGACTAGTCAAGAGGACTGTGTGGATTATCAGTGCTGCTACAGTAACTGCAGGGAAGTCATTTGCTTGAGTGGGACTACGACTGCAATTTAATTGAAGAGGCAGAGCATCTCTGGTCATCGGGCTGCTAGCCAGAAATTGTGTGTCCTGAGTAAACTGGTTCAAGTGGCTGAGAGCTGAGGCTTTACTGCAGCTGAAGCAAAGAGTGTGGACACTGCTAAACTGAGAAGTGTGGACTATTGTGCTGGAGTTTGTTGTTGCTGAGTTTTCCTCTGCTAGATTGCACTTGCATGGAGGCTAGCACTCACTGAAAATTGGCACTGGATTTTATTGGAGCAAACAGCCTGGAGGTTTGGTTACTTGAGAACTCAGTGCAAAGGACTGCAGGAAGACCCCCACCATTTTGGGAGTCTTCACCCAGAGCCAGGGAAGGAACCTGTCAACCCTTTCTAAGTGGGACTCACTGTCTCAGGAGGTCACGGGGATTGCACCTGAGTGCTAGGGCACTCCGATCAGGGAGCTGGGCTGTGGAGCCACTTCCAGGTCTGGGCCTTCTGGGGCTGGTGTTGTTCTGCCACAGTGCTCTGCACTGGGCCAGAAGAGTCTCCAGGTGACAAGTGGCTAGAACTGCAATCATGGTGACCAGCTGCAAGATCCTCTAGCAAGTTCCATCCAGACAGAGGGATTCTGGCCGGCCTGTGTTTATTGCATTGAACCAAGGAGCTCCTCTTTTCCTGATGCTGAGGTCCTCAAGCTGTGAGTACCCAGGACCTGGTTCCTGGGAGGAAAAAGGGAAATTGTTCTGTGTTTAATTTCCAATTTTTCCGAATGTTTCAGGGCCCCAACAGCTGGCCAACCCATGGCACCAACCAGGCCTACACCTAGTGGGTACCCCTAGAGACGGATTGGAGACACTGGTACCAGTGTGGGAGAGCTTGGCCTGCTGGCCTACATGCTTTGAAATTGCATTTCTCACTAATATTTCTCTTGCCTTCACAGCAAACCCTACATCCAGGTATCCCTGTTCCTATTCCTTACCCCAAATAAAGTTGTGAATTTGTTGTCTGAATCTGCTGTGTTAGTGAAGTTCATTGCATGCATTTGTTACTGAAATATATAGTTTATGTTGGAACAAGGTATTGAGGGACATAGTGTGCAGAGTGGTTGGTTGGGGAGGTGGGTAGGCACAGTATCCCAAGGGACAGTGCCAAGCAGCCATCCGATCCACTGATACTTTGCTCTGGGTGGAGGCACCACGTGATTTTCACTATTTCTGGGCATGAACCCCCAGTAGTCATCGTAGCAGGATCCAGGCCCCTTGCTGGATACCAGAGACAGTCGGTAAGGGGAGGGGTAGCCCAGTGGCACATGGCACCAGTGGGGCTACATACATATGCTTATTCTGAGTTTCTTTCAGGACTCACATTCTTCTTTTGAATAAGGCCTTAAAGAACTGCTGACACCTCAAACAAAATGTTGAAAAATATAATAATTTAGAGATCTCATAACCTGCTTTATGGAGCAGAGTGAGGGCTCTATTTCTGATGTAGACAAGCTTTGGTGTTCTATTAAATGTGTTCTGTGTGGAGAATTCATCAGGATGGCCTCCCTGCAGAAGAGGCAATGGGAGGCCGCTCTTCGTTCCCTCTTGGATCGGATTAGGGTGTTAGAGAATAGTTCCACGCTGGTGGATTCTGAGGAGGAGGAGCAGGAACTCTTGGCAACATTGCAGGATCAACATGTGGAGAGCCTGAGAGAATGGTCTGAGTATGCCCTCCTAAAAATACATTTGACTTATGTTGATCAAGGAGATAAGGCAGGGCACCTTCTTGCTCTCCAATTAAGGAAGCAGGAAGCCTCTCGCATAGTCCTCTCTATGACTTCCCTGATTGATAATTCCTCTAAAACATCACCCAAGGAGATAGTATACGAATTTGAATCATGCTATCATCAACTGTATAGTCCTCCAGCTAACTCATCCTCTGTTCTGGATATTCATGATTACCTTTCTCCTATTCAGCTTCCCCGTTTGACCCTGGATCAGCAATCCTTCTTGGACTGTCCCATTTCCCTTCAGGAAATCTTGGCTGCCATCCAGTCTCTTCCCTTGGATAAGGCCCTGGGACTGGATGGTTTTCCCCCAAATGTTTACAAAGTATTTGCTGCAGATCTGGCTCTGATTCTTCAACAATTATACTCCTACTTTTGTGATGTGGGTATTTCAGATTCCTCTTTATTAGAAGCTTTGATGGTGGTCTTGCCCAAGCCTGGTAAGCCCCCAGATAAGGTGACCAGCTATCATCCCATTTCGATTATGAATTACGATGTGAAAATCTTTGCCAAGATGTTGGCTAACAGGGTTATGCAGGTCTGGGAGGGGTTGATTGGACCTGAACAAGTGGGCTTTATGAAAGGCCGGTCCTCCGTGGACCACCTAAGAAAGTTATCCCATATTTTTTCCGCCTCCAGGGAGGCCAACCAGCCTACAGCTCTGGTCTCCCTGGATGCAGAGAAAGCATTATATTGGACCTTTTTGCTTACAGTTATGGACAAATTTGGTTTCCCTTCATCCTTTATAAAATGGATTTGTGTGTTATATTCCCAGCCTAGTGTGAGGATATATTGTAATGGAGTGCTATCAATTGGGTTTGTACTGCACTCTGGAACTCATCAGGGATGTCCCTTATCCCCTCTTTTGTTTAACCTTTACTTAGAGCCCCTGTTGCAACTTCTTAAATCTTCACTCCTTGTTAAAGGGATTCCCTGCTAGACCTCAGGCTCTCCGCATATGCGGATGATATTTTACTGCATCTTTCAGATCCCATCACTTCTATTCCTAAAGCTTTGCATATTATTCAGGGCTTTAGCAGTGTTTCTAATTATAACCTCAGTATTGATAAAACGGTGGTAATGCCTTTAAACTCTAAGGTCCTGCAGTCGGACATGGCTTCATTTGGTTTGGCGTGGGCTACCAGGCTTAAATATTTAGGTATTATCTTTCTCAAAAAGCTACTTTAATGAAAAAGTTAAATTTGGATGATTTAGTAAATATCATTCAGCAGGATCTCCATAGGTGGGCATCCCTTCCTTTGTCCGTACCGGGCAGAATCAGTATTATCAAAATGAATATTTTTCCTCGGTTGTTTTACCCTTTACAGATGTTGAATTTCCTGCTTCCCTGTCAATGGTTTAAGAAAGTCCATAGTCTTATTTCTGCTTTTCTATGGAAAGGTAAAACCCCGCAATGGGTTTACAGTCATTTAAGGGCCCCAAAGCATCTAAGAGGACTTAAACTATCTAACTTTTTTATTTACTATTTGTCAAGTCACATTGCTAAATATGCTAGATGATCTACTTCTACCACAACGCAAGGTACTACCCCATATGTCCCATTGTGGCTTCAAATTGAACAGATGTAGATTGAGGACATGGGTCTCTCCCCTGATAACTTATATTTTATTCCTCCTAAACAGCTCCCTTTACAACTTCAGAAATCAGTCATCTTCATCTCTCTAAAGGTTCATGCCCAATTGTGTTGGGCATTGCATTATGACAATTTCACGGATGTCTCTCAGCCATTGTGCCGTAATCCCAATTTCAAATGAGGAGGCCAAATGTTGACTCCTGGGGGGGTTCCCTTCGCTGACAGAGAAGAAGGTCTCTGACCTTCTTTCTGATTACCGAATTCTTAGTAGTCAAGACCTATTAGTGTGTCTTAATTTGTTGCCCAAACACGTTTTTAAAATGTACCAACTTCGGCATTTGCTGATTAGCCAGTTTGGCACGGTTTCTTGGGCCAATAATCAAGGGGAGGTTCTTCATTTACTCCAAATTTTAGCGTGGCAACCCCGTTCAGTCTCCCAGATCATATCTGCTTTGTTTTCTAAGCTTTTCCCAGAAATCTCGGGCCATTCTAGGTACTGGTCTTCCTTATTTCCCACTTCAAATTTTAACTGAGTCGCATCTAGGCTGACTTATATCTTTATTTGACTAATGATAAACTGCGCATTACTCAATTTTACATTTTACATAATATATACTTTACCCCTGTCTACCTGGCTAAGATGGGTAAATTGCCCTCTTCTTTGTGTTCCAGATGTGGTCAAGCAAAGGGGTCCCTTTTGCATGTGTTGTGGGATTGTCCAAAAGTAGCCTCTCTTTGGGAAAAGATTAGACAATGGGCAGATCCCCTTTTTGGGGTTGGATGAGTACTTCACTCCTGAAATCTGCCTTGTAGGAGATTATTCGGAAGTTCCATTTAAAGAAAGGAGGTACTGTCAATCTATAGTCTCCCTCTATGTGAAAAGAGTGGTACTTTACCACTGGAAGAATCAATCTGAAATTATCTATTCTGAATGGTTTAATAAGTTATTATACAACTTCCAGCTGAAAAAGATGATAGCCAGTCTCCATAACCATATTGAGGCGTATAATAGAAAATGAGATATACTACACACTTTATTTTTGATCTCTTCTTCCCTTTGAGTGAGTTAAAGGAGCATTGGGATTTTTCTTAAGATGTATAGATGTTAGGCATGGAGTAAGGTTAGGGTAGTGGGTGATGGTAATGTCAGTTTGCTATTCACCCTTATAAAGGCTTTTAATATTCTGATGTATATGTTTATACCTACCTTGTTTTATTTAGTAATATTGGTAAGTGACATGAGCTCCTGTGCCCAGTGCCTGTATCAGATGGACTGTTTTACTACTGTTCTTAGTACCTCCGGGGATTGAGGGGTGTTGTTTGTATGTTGTATTGTCATTGATGATTGTATGTTGGTTGTTTTGTAACTTTGAAAACTCAATAAAGTATATCAAATTAAAAAAAGAAAAATATAACAATTAGGTACGATTCAGCTTGCATTCTGTATATATTCTATAGCCTTCTCCTCCCTATTAGTTATTGCTGAGGAAATTTGCATGAATACATGATCTTTATCCATTAGATTTCATCTGCCTCTGGAGCTTACTCCCTACTTCAAGTCATAATCCTGTGTTGTGACATCACAATCTGTTGCCATGGAAGTAACTGTGATGTCACAAGCAGTACAATATGACCTCAGGTAGGGAGGAAGCAGCAGGAATAAACTTTTCAGGAGCAACTAACCTGTTTTCATGCAAATAACCTCAGTTAATTATAATGGGCAGGAGAAATACAGAACTAATGTGAAATACAAGCTGGACAGTGTCTAAATATTATGTTTTGTTAAAGTTCTCCGGAAGGTGTCAGCTGCTCTTTAATAGCTGTCTATTTTCAATGGTACTTCCAATGTAACACAACTGGAATAACACATTGGAACTCCTATGGAACAGACTTAAAGGAGAACTGCCTTGAACCTGTAAGTCATTTTCTTCTCTAGAAGCCAAATTTTAAACACTGGCTCCAATTCCATTACTGTTCCATCTCTACCATTTTTTTTGTTATCCTAGTGGGTGTTTCTGATTTGAACACAGGTAGGGCCAGATATTCAAAACTTTGCCCCGGGGCTAAATTAGCACTGCCCGGTGGGCAAACTTAGCCCAGAGCAAAAAGCAAGCTATGTTCAAAAGGAATAGCCCGGGGCAAGCAGCTTCTGAATATAGCAAGGGAATGAGGCCAGGCAAACTGGGCTCGGAGTGCAGAGCAGACTTAGCCCTGAAATAAGACAGCTCTGAATATAGCAACCAGGAAGTGCAAACCACAACAGCAACACAGTGCACAGCGACGTGAAGGTAGGTAGAGGTGATCCATGTGGCCAATGTGTGTGCCAGCAAATATGTGGACCCAGTACAGTGGCAGGCAGCAGTGCATGTGAAAGTACAGTGTTTAAAACTGTATAATATTCCCCGAACTGTTTGCACAGTGCTAACACATTTGCACGGGTTTAGCGCGGAGCTAAACCATTTGCCAGGTGCTAAACTTTGCTATATTCAAAAGTGACATGCAAATGAGCCTACTTAGGTAGTCTCTGGACAAACATTCAGATTAGTACCTCATTATGCCCTGATTTGCATGCAGTTTGCCCAGCGTTACTGCAGGGTCCCACAGCTCCATCTGTAGGTCAGTCTGGAAGTACAGGGGCTGGCCAGGTCCAACCGCAGTTCCATCTGTAGGTCAGTCTGGCAGTGCATGATGATAGCTGTAGGCTACTGTGCATATAAACAGTACAGCATAGCACAGAATATTGTACCACAAGGGACAACACAGCATAGGCACAGATGGTGGTGGTGCTGCATGCAACTGTCACACTGTAGGTCATGTTACAGTGCACAGCAGACACTACAGTAGCAAAGGGGCCAGTAGTGTATGGACACAGCACTGCCTATGGTGTGTAGGGCAGTGATGTTGACTGCACTATACACAGTGACAGGCCCAACATGCAGGTGTTTACTGACAGTGGACATTACTGTTACGCTGTTGTGTGACCCACAAATGCTGCACCTCCGGCATGGGATGCTCACAGTGACAAATACATGTCCGGCTTTGTGTGCTGTTGCAGTTGTACAGCTGTGTGGCATGTGGCCGGGAGGGGAGATATATTATCAGAAAGGCACATTGGTGTTGGGGTATTCCCGATACTGGCCCATGTGCACTGTGTGATGTGTCCCAGCCTTGTGGCCACACCTGGTCTGTGGCACAGCCTGACCACCAGTACACTCTTCCCTCAACATCCTTCATGTCCACAGTGCTGCATGTGGGTACTGGCATCTGTTGGTGTCCACAGAAGAGTGGTCTGCAGATGTGTGCTGTATGGACACACTCCCATGCTGTCCACTGGTGGCAGGGTCACCACTTACTGCCTGGCATGGCTGGGACTGATGGCAGATGATGGCAACATTGTGATGCCATCAGTGAGCAGCATGTTTCCTCTATGTCTGGCTTTGTCTGTGTGTCATATTTATTTGTTAGGGTTGCGCAAAGCTGAGCAAAAGCTGTGCAAACACCACGCAAAGCCAAAATGTCGTGCAAAGCTGATTGCCCAGGGTTAAGACTACCTTTTCCTGGGTGGTAATGTTCACCACCCTAAGTGTCGCGCTAAGTCGCGCAAAACCACTTTGCGCGGCGCTAGTCACTGAATATAGCATTGCACCTGTATTCATGTACACTCCCCCTCAGTTTGCCCCTTGCATACATAATGAGTTTCCCTGGTGCTAATGCAGTTTGTGTGCGCTATTTGGCCTTTTGAATATATCAAACCTGCGCTAATCCCGTGCTAAACCTGCGCAAACAGTTTGCGCTCAGCGCAAAATTTTGAATATCTGGCCCGTAGCAAGTACCATTTTAGAACTGCGTGATGTAGTTTATGTTTCTTACTTAGATCTCCCATTGTTGGTACAAGGCATCCATGTTCTACAATAGAACTCTGATTGAGAGGGACATAAACTACATCACACAGTTCTAAAATGGCACTTAACACCAGAGTGTGAACCAGAAACATTCACTGAGGGTACTAATAGGAACGAATATATGGAGCAATAACAGAACTGGAACCAGTATTTAGAAAAAAACATCTTCTACTGGGAAAACTGACCTTCAGATTCAGCGCATTTCTCCTTTATGCATAATGAATAAGGAGGGAATACATAAGGAAGTAATTTAGGTTTGCATTGCTAGCTCCATAGGAAGTAATACATGATCAGAAAAATGAAATCCTATTGATTCTACATACTGTAGGCTTATTCTGAAAAAGAGGTTCTTTCAGGACTCACATTCTTTCTATGAATATGATCTTAATAACTGTTTGTTTTCAATGATAATTTAAATGTAATGCCTTTGCAATAACACATTGGAAATCCTATGGAACATGACTTAATCCTAAAGATAAGGAACGTAAACATAAAGAAATAATAAGGGTTTACATTGGTAGCTCTACAGGAAGTAATACATGATATAAAAAATGGAAACCTAATTTAACATAGGTTTATTTCCAAAATGAGATTCTTTCAGGACGCACATTCTTTTTATGAATAAGGCCTTAATAAATGTTTGTATTACGTGGTAGTTCAAATACAATACAATTGGAACAGAACCCTGCAACTCCTAAAGAACACATATGACAAAATCCTAATGAATAAGGCTAGAATACATGAGGAAACAATAAGTTCTTCATATTAATTCATATGGAAATAATATCTTTTTTCCAGTGCAGGTCCAGTGGTAGTAACACCACTTAACATAAGCTGTCTTTGTAGTGGAATAGGCACTCTGCTAAAGAAGGAGTCACAGGACATGCTCAGCGATGTTCAAAACAGAACCCCCAGAACATGATCCTGGAAGAGTTCAAGGCATATGTTGATTGTGATGTCAGAGAAGACAGAGGTAGTTATGTCCCTAGATACAATGTGTTCCACAATTACGGAGGAAAACCAGGAGGAAAGTCAGTCACTGGAGAGTGAGGAGGATGTTGTAGATGAAGCACTGCCTATCCCAGTCACAAACTCTAAAATGAGAGTGCATAGAAACATAAACAATGGCAGCAGAAAAAGACTTAAGGTCCATTTAGTCTGCTCATTGTTCCCAATCTGCCCTAAGACCTATTGTCCATATGGGATTCTATCGCTCCTTGTCCATCCCCCTGCTCCCCTCCCTACTGTTACTGACCTGATTAACCACCATACTCTTCACTCTGTTCCAGCTGTGCTTTAACCATTTATGGTCCTGGCACCCACCACATCTCCTGGCAGACTGTTCCATTGCTCCACCACCCTTTCCATAAAATAGAATTTCCTCACATCACTCTTAAACCTTCCTCCTGCCTGTTTCACTCACAACCTATGGTTCTTCAATCTTTAGTCCAGCTTAACTCATTCCTACCTGGGCAGCCATTTTGTGTTAGATTAAGCAATAGATGTTTTGGACTTCATATGAAGCTACTGGAAAGGTCATAGTAACTCACCTTGTTTATTCCCTTCGGGGCCTTGAATGTCTATCTTACCCCCCCAAATCTGGTCACCAGCAAGTACATCTTCAGTGCCTTGAGATGATCTTTGTAATGTTTGCCCTATTGTCCCTGAATCATCTTAGTCACCTTGCATTACACTGTTTCCAGTCTGTCCCTGTCCTTCTTTAGGTAAGAGCTTCAGAACAGAGCACAGTATTCCAGGTGTAGCCTCACCAGTGACCTATATAAAGGTAGTAATACTTACAGTTTCCTGCTGTTAATGCCCCTTTCAATACACCCCAGCATCCTATTAGCCTTACTATAGGCCTTGTTACACTTGCTTGATTCTTTGAGGGAGTCACTAATGATGACTCCAAGGTCCCGTTCTTCTGCTGTAGTGCTCAGTATTACCCCTCCAATCCAATAATCTGTCCTGGAGTTTTTGTTCCCTAAGTGCATAATCTTGCACTTTTTGGTGCTGTATTTCTACTGCCAAACTTTAGACCACCTTTCTAGTCTTTGTAGATCCCTCTGCATCGCCCTTTCTTTTTGTCACTATCTATCCTACCACAGAACTTCATGTAATCTCCGAAGAGACTCAACTTGCCCAGGATGCCCTCTCCTATATTGCTGATGAATATATTGAAGAGGACAGGACCCAGGACAGATTCCTGCAGCATGCCACTTGTGACCCCTCTCTTCCGATTTGACTCCCATTTACCACCGCCCTCTGCTCTTTCTCCTTCAACCAGTTTCCCACCCATCTAACTATGTCCTAACTGCATCTAGGTTTTCCAGCTTCCTCAGCAATCTTTTGTGTGGCACGGAATCAAAAACCTTGCTGAAACTGAAGTAGAGTAAATCCACAGCTTGGCCCTTATCTACCATCTTTGTTAACCAGTCAAAGAAAACTATCAGGTTGGTCTGACAAGACCTCCCTGCCAAAACCCTTGTTGTTTACTATCCTGTAGACCATTGCTTTCTAGGTAGTCCACAGGGTCCTCTTTGACCAGTGACTCCATCAATTTACTTACTACAGAGGTAAGGCTAACAGGTCTGTAATTCTCAGGTTGTTCCTTGCCCCCATGTAGTGGGACTATGTCTGCTACCTTCCAGTCTTTCAGAACTACCCGTCTGAAATGAGCTATTGAATAGCCCTAGTAGATGTTCAGTCAATTCTGCTGTCAATTCCTTGTGCACCCTTGGGTGCAGTCCCTATTGGGCCTTGGAGCTTATTTATCTTTAGACCTTCTAGCCCTTTCTGGACCCTTTCTATGGTAAAGACTGGATGCCTCATCTTTGGAATGTCCCTGACAGCTGCCTTAATGCCACATTCAGGCGGAGGCCTGCTGTGTTCCCTTGTGAAGACAGAGCGGAAGTAATTGTTAAGGATGGCTGCCTTTTGTTCATCTTCCTCTATAACCCACCCCCTTCTTGTAGCCTAACAATATTCCCTCCCTGCTTCCTTTCTTTCTTAATATAGTTGAAGAATTATTTTCCCCACACTTGACCCCCTCCACAGTATGCAGCTGCATGCCTGCCTTTGTCTCCCTGGCAATCTTCTTAGCATCCCTCATTCTCATTAGGTAATCTCCCCATTTCTCCCCCAACCCCCCGCTTTCCTTAATTGCTGGTGAAAGCTCTTTTCTTGGTCCTCATTGCTTCCTTGATCCTTTCTGAGAACCACATTGGCCTCTTTTACCTGTTTTGTTTTGTAACAATTCTTGTGCATGACTTTGTTGCCTTGAGAATGGTCTTCTTGATTGCCCCCATCTTTCCTCTACACCTCCGATGCTGTCCACCCTGGTCAGTTTGTCTCAAAACAGCTCCCTTATCTGATTGAATTCTGCTTATCTGAAATCTAGGACTTCACTTTTTGATAGGGGTCCCAAGGGCCAGGCTGAACAAAGTGGAGTTATGGTAATTGGAGCCCCAGAACCTTCCATATCCTCATTCCACCCACTATCTCTGAGATAGTTAGCACCAACTCAAGAATGTCCAGTGGATTCTTTAACCAGCTGCACCAGCAGGAAGTCCTGCAGTGTATCCAACATGGCCTGACTTCTGGTGCACTTGGCTGCTGGAATGTCCCAGGCAATATCTGGCAGGTTCATATCACTCACCATCACCACTCCCCCCTTCTTCATTCCACTTGGCAGCTCTTCCCCAAGCTCCTTATCTTGTTCTTCCCCTTGTCCCAGTGGTCTATAGATCAGAACCACTCATGTTTTCTTGTCTGAGGACACTGTGCTATAAACCCACAGTGATTCAGTTTCCTTTTTGCTTCCACTGATGTATCCATCCTCCACAGCCTCTATGCCTTCTTTGACACATAGGGCTATGCCCCCTTTTGCCTTTTTTCCTATCCTGTCTAAACAGTGTATAACCTGTGACTGACAAGTCCCAGTAATTAGTCTCTGTGTCACACTTTTCCTTGATGGCAAGGCCACCTCAGTGCCTGCCACCACTGCCTGCAGCTCACCGATTTTGTTACCCAAACTCCTGTCATTAAGGTCCTTCCAACTTGCTCTTAATCTCCTTTTGCTGTTTTGTGATCCTACTCCTACTCTTACTCCTGAATTCTTTCGCATTCTCCTTCTTATGTTTTGCTGTTGCTTGGAGACTTTAAGAGCTTTCCCCTTAGCCTCTGCCACTACTCCTGTTTAAACCTCAGCCTTATTTTTACTCACCTTACTGCTACCAGTCCTCTATATAGGGGGAGCACTAGCTAGGCTCCCCTCCCTCACTCCCTTTACTGTGGTTTCTCTAGCCTTAGTATCCCCCTAAGTCAGTTTAACTGTTCAATGTAGACATGAAGCTTCTTCCCCAGCATAGTGGTCCCCTCTCTTGTCAGATGAAGGCTGTCATTTTTAAAGAGCCAAGTGCATTCACATAGGTGGTGGATACAAGAAAGGGAGCTGCAGTTCAGTCTGGATGGTGTGATCCTGAATCAGATGGCATTGGACTCAAAACAATGCTGTATAACCAACTTCTTGGCATTCCTAAAGGTTCTGTCCTGGGGCCCTTACTTTTAGTCACCTCTGGCAGACATCATAAAAGCTCATGGTCTGTCTTACCACAGCTATGCTGATGACACCCAGATTTATGTCCTAGTAACCAACTCCTTGCAAGTTACTGTAACTTAACGTCTCCGTGCCTCACTGATGTTCAGTTATGGTTTATGGCAAACTTGGTATCCAGTGATAAAAGCAACCAAATAATGGGTGACCGTCAAGACGGCAACTCCATATTTGGTATTATTGGGATAGGCGACCTGAAAGAATAGTGACAACAGCTACCACGAAGGTAGGAGAAGGTGACCGTAAAGAGGGAATGGCGAGGGGAAGGAGAGGGATAGGGAAGAGGGATATCCAGAGGAACTGTGCCTGCTGCCACCGATCCAGCTGTGAGGTGTGGTGGTGAGGGAGGCTGGCTCTGGCACAGCAGGTACTGGGTTCGGGGATGAGGATGGGAGGGTCTAAATTTTTCCGGAGCCTGCGGCTCCCTGACTCAAATTTTTTTTGCAGCCAAATTTGTGCCCCCTCCCTGACATGCACCCCCCTGGAGTTAAGAATCTTAATTCGGGGTGGGTGAGGGGGGCACGGAGGGCACATCCCCCTACAAAAACACTTAGGTTGCTGAGTGTTGGTTCACCGGTAAGTGTATATTGCTGATTTGCTTTTCGGTGATATACACTCGCCATAATAGCGATCGCGTTCCCTATTATGACATAGAACCAGCAAACTTACTTTGCCTAAATTTTAAGACTGAACTTCTTGCATGTAATATAAGAGCAAAGACAAAAAAATCTTAATGTATCAGAACTAGGCCTGCATCATGGCTACTCTACCATTCACCTAACTACGGCAGTCTGAAATCTTGGAGTTCTCTTTGGTCAAACGTTCCACCTGGAATCCCATGTTAGCAGCATAGTCTACTCTGCTTTTCTCCACCTATGTACCATCATCAAGATCAAGATCCATTCCTGCTAAATCTCTGAGACTGCTGCAACACTTGGTCCATTGTTTGATACTTTAATGTTCTTGATTACTGTAACTCCCTTGTATCTGATCTCCCAGCATGAACCTTGCAGCACTTTCAGCTTGTTCACAATTCTACAGCCTTAATCCTCACTGCCTCTAAGAATTTCGATCATGCCTCCCCACTCCTTGCAAACTTCATTGGCTTCCAATTGAATACAGAATCCAGTATAAGACACTTCTGCTAGTATTTACATACCAAAGTGGACTTGCTCTTTCAAATCTTTTGAAACTGCATCCCACCACCACCCAATCCATTGACTTCACTCCTCTAATGTACATCTTTATAATGTTCTGACTACCAGACTAGCTATTTTTGGTGATCAAGTTTTTCAGTCTATAGCCCACATCTCTGGAATGGATTATTTCTGGAAATTCAGGCCTGTGTTGATCTAGAACTATTTAAAAGCAAAGTAAAATCCCATCTTTACTGTCTAGCTTCAATACTACCTGATAATTATGTATCCTGATTATATCCTAGTGTTTGTAGAGCACTTTGAGAATTTTTAAAGCTGCTACAAAAACCACACTTCTTCTTTTTCTTCTTCTTCTTTATACGAACATACGAAATGTCAGCAGAAACAGGCCTCACGGTCTATCAAGTCTGCTCGAATGTGCAGCTAGACCCACAACTTGCAGCTGCCCCACCCCTCCTTCCTCATAACAACCCCCCTCACACTGTCCCACACCCTCTTAAATCCACCCACTGTTCTGCAGGATACCACTTCCTTGTGCAGAGTATTCCACTTGTCTACCACCCTTTCTGTGAAAAAGTGTCTTCTGATTCCCCTCCTGAATCTTCCCCTCTCCAATCTCAGCCGATGCCCACTCATGTCCCTCCCCCTTTTGAGCTGAAAAATCACCTCTGTATTAGTCTTCTTTATTCCCTGGTTTTGATCATATCCCCCCATCAGTCCTCTCCTCCAGGAATACATGTTCAGCTCTCCCATCCTCTCCTCATAGGATTTTCCCTCCAGTCACTGGATCATCTTCGTTGCCCTACGCTGCACCCCCTCCAACAATCTGATGTTCTTCTTCAGGAATAGACACTAGTACTGCATGCAGTATTTCAGGTGTGGCCTGACCAGTGACCTATATAAGGAAAGGATCACCTCTCTGTTCCTGGAGGAGATTCCCCACGTTATGCACCCCAGCATCTTGTTTGTCTTTGCCTTTGCAGCCGCCTTCCTACACTGAGCTGAGTGGTTCATACTCCCCATTATAAGCACCCCAGTTCCTTTTCCTCCATGGTGCCTTCAAACTGTATCCCTCCCAGCTGATATTTCCTCCCCTGGTTCTTAGCACCAAAGTGCAGGACTTTGCACTTCCTGGCATTGAACTCATCTGCCATGTTTCTGACTCCTCCTGTAGTTTGGTCAGGTCCTCCTGTAGCCTCTCCACCCCCTCTATGTCATCTACCACAGCTCCCATCTTGGTATCATCTGCAAACAGACTGATCTTACTCCAGATCCCATGTGAGATATTAGCTATGAATATCCCAAACAGGACCGGTCCCAGTACCGAACTCTGTGGCACCCCTCTCGCAATGTCCCTTGGTGATGAGAACCCCCCCCATCACTACCGTTTGCTGCCTACCTCTCAGCCAGTTGGTGATCCAATTGACCATTTTTGTTCCCACCCCTATATATTCCAGTTTCCCCCCCAGCCTCCCATGCAGCACAGAATTAAAAGCCTTACTGAAGTTGAGATACAGGACATCTACTGAATGGCCCATGTCCAGTTCCCTGGTCACCCAGTTGTAGAACCCAACTAGGTTTGTCTGGCAGGATCTGCCAGAGACAAACTCACGTTGATGACCGTCTTGGAGTCCATTGTCTTCCAAAAAGGTCACCAGCCTCTCTTTTAGGACTGTCTCCATGAGCTTCCCCATAATTGAATTGAGGCTCACCAGTCTGTAGTTGCATGGTTCATCCTTTGGGACACTTTTATGAATGCGTACCACATGGGCCATCCTTCAGTCCTGTGGCATGTATCCTGTGTCCAGTGATGTACTGAATAGATCTGCCAGTGGTCCTGTCAGGATCTCCGCTAGCTCCCTAAGCATTCTAGGGTGAATGCTGTCTGGTCCCAGTGCCTTGTCCACCCACAGCGCCCTTAGTCCTTCTAGAACCCTGTCCTCTGTAATCCTAATATCAGTCACCACTCCCCCCGTCCACCCCATGAGGTTTCTGCCCCCCCTTTTCCTCTGTGAACACCGAACAGAAGTAATCATTCAGTACCTCTGCCTGGTCCACCCCTTCTCCACCCACCCCCCGTCCTTCTTAATCCTCACTATCTGGTCTTTGTTTCTCCTTCTCTTGCCAATGTATCTGAAGAAATCCTTTTCCCTGTGCTTAATTCCCTGTGCCAGTCTTAGCTCTCTGAATGCCTTGGCTGCCCTGACTAGCCTGGTAGCCTCCCTGAACTTCTTCATGTACTCATCCTTGTCTACTTGCCCCCCTGATTTCTTGAGTCACTGGAATGCTTTTCTCTTGGCCCTCACCCCTTCCATGACCTCCCGAGTAAGTCAGCTTGGCTTCTTTGCCCTACCATTCTTGCTCCGTGTCCTGGTACAAGTCTCAGTGACCTCTGCTAGTCCTTTTTTAATAATATCCTATTTTTGGCTTGCATCCATGCATGTTTGAATTCCCACCAGATGCTCAACCAAAATGTCCCCCATCCTTTTAAAGTCCGCCCCCCTAAAATCGATCACCCTGGTACCCGTACCTCCTGTTTCTCTGCCCATATTGAGTGTGAACCACACAGAGTAATGGTCACTCCCAGCCAGGGGGTCCTCCACTCCCAGATCCCTTACAACCTCCCCATTTCTTCGTATTCTTTGGAGCTAAGTGAAACCTTTGAACACTGTTTTCTTTTACGTTTTTAAAAGTTTAAAGTTTAGAGTTGTATAACCCCCCTGTTACCCGGGGTTACTAGAATCCCAGTAAGACCTAGTGGACGGGTAGGCAGGGAAGGCAACTTGTGAAACTCCAGTTAAATGGATTTCACACTGTCTCACTCTGTTCTCAGTCTCAGCTGAGACTGAGGGATGACATCACCATAGAATTCTCGCAGCTGCATGAGCCACACTGGAATTTACAGTTGGGAGTTAGGTTAGAATGTTGGGAGTTGTGTGTGAGCAGTCAAGAGAGGAGCACAGCAGTCTGTGCACAGGCTCTTGGAGCCTAAAGCTCTGATATGGAGCTACTGTAAGTGAGAGATGTGTGTTTCCACCAAAAGAGGAACACAGTAAGCTCTTTGTGAAGTGGTGGAGACCGCCGTTACTGGTCCCTGTGCCACATCCCTGAGGGGATGGGGTGGAAAGGTTTGCCTGCCGTTCCAGGGGCAACTCTCCTGGTTCCAGCTAGGGAAGAAGCTGCCTTATTCCAAGTTGTGCTGCAGCACCAGAATCTGTGGGAAAGAAATTCCTGTGAGGAATCACCTGTGGGGCACCTGCAACCAAAGGGTGAGTCCACTATGACATAGAGCCTATGCTTTCACCTGAACTGTTGTAAAGTGGGGATTGGACTGCTTAATCAGTGGGAGGCCTAGAGTAATGGGCTAAGCCAAGTAAAAGTATGTTCAAGTCCAGCACAATGGGAAAGCCAAGACATGTAGAGGAAATGTGCCGAGCATTTACCCTTTAATCTACGCTGCCAAGCTTTTCAGAAAGAGATGTTTAAGTATGTTCAAGTCTAGTACAAGGGGAAAGTAAAGACATGTAGAGGAAATGTGCCATGCATTTACCCTTTAATCTACATTGCCAAGCTTTTCAGAAAAAAGATGTTTAATGTCCAGAGAAATGGCCGCATATGAATTGTGGAAGTGAGAGGTGGGAGACCCCCCCATCAGTAGTAACCAAATTCACCTCTGCGAATTTGCTCTGTGGCCTTTACTTTCCCTCAGGCACTTGGCCAGTGCTGAGAAAGTACCCAGATGTGGGATTAAAGGAAGTTTCCCTTATGGAGTCGAAGGCTCTAAGGTGGTTTAGGGAGCCACCAGAAAATGTGTCCATGTCAAATGGAAGGTGTTCGAGTGGCCGGCAGGGGAGCTGAGCCAGGGAAATCCCCAAATAGTGTACAAGTCGGGCTGTGTACCCAAAGCAGCGTGCAAGTCCAGGCTGTGTGTCTGGTGGGTTCAGAGCCTGAGGGCTGAAGTGTTGAGGAAGTGTTCTGATTCTTAATCTGCATTACCAGCAGTGTAGCCCTGTGGGGGTCCATCTATGCTTTGTTTTGTTCTGCTTGGATGTGAATAAAGCCACACTTTAGAATCCCATTCCTGGTATTGGACATTACAGTTATTGCTTCCTGTGTTTGGATTTACTTGGGTGCCCCGTGCAGAGTAACCAAACCTAGCCCTTGTGCTGAGTAACCTAGTCCTCCCCGAACCCAGTCCCCACCTGATATTGCTGTCAGCTTCAACAGCATACCTCCTGTCGTTTGCAAGAAGGCAGGAGTGAGGGGTAACAAAATGGAGGCACCGCTTTGGATTTTTAATTTAGGGAGGAAAGGTGCTCGGGCAAAGAGCTAGCGTTTTGGTTATCTGGCAGTGGGTAGCCCAGAAAGCTGAAGCAAGGTTAACTAGTGTGTCGCTGTCTGCTGTTGTCCATGTGCTGCTGTTAAAATGCCAACTGTTTACCAAGTAGCAGTAAAGCCTGAGAGAGTATGCCCTTGTCCTGCATCAAAAATTTACAGTGTTTTGCCAGCTTTTAAAAACTGTTGTGATAAAGAAAAGTGTGGAAGACTAGGGGTAGCAACAGGAAAATTGTGCCCTGGACGTTAGAAATGCTTTTTAGTGAACTGAGAGTCTTGCTGTGTTAATGGCCATGACAAATGGTTGAAAATGGCTCCCGCCGTGGAGTCAGTTGGAAATAAAGACTATTCAATCTTCAATCAAAAACACTAACAACAAACTCACAGATATACAATGCAAATCACAAAACAAATTCATAAAAAGAGCTGCATCACATAAAACAAATACACAATTAAATGCTCTTAAGCACATTCACTAACCATGACACTCCACATTTTTATTTCTCTTTATTTCTGTTACAAAACTGCCCCTTCACATGATCAGGATATCCACTTAAAGGAAAACTATACCCTCAAATCCATGTCAACAGATAACTCTTTTTCTATAGCTGCTAGGGATATATGTGATTGCTTTAGTTTATTTTCACTGTTCATACTAGTCCTTGTAACTATTCTGGAGGTATCCCTTTTCTGGTTGTTGAAATCTCAGTGTCCCTGAGAGCTTCATTAGCATATGAGAACATGATGTGACAGCACCCTTAAACTCTACAGTATGCCTGTCAGCTTAATTAGATTTCAACAAAACAAGTTGCAGGAAGGTGTAAAATACCGCATTTGCCTTCTGTTAACTTTGAAAGCTGTCTGAGTTGTAATACAGAGTTTTTTCCACCAAGTTGCTTTCAGTTTGTATGTTTCCAGAGGTTCTTTTTCAGTACATTTGTACTTTCGGCATATAGACACATGGTCAAAATGGGTAATTTGACATCATGTTCTCACATGCTAATGCAACGCTCAAGGACAATGAGATTTAAACAACCATACAAAAATGGAACCCCCAGGATAGTTATAGGGGACTAGCATGAACAGTGAAAACAAAGTAAAGCAAACACATATATCCCTCTCAGCTACTGGAAAAGAGTTGTCTGTTGACAAGGAAACAAATAAAACCTTCATAATATAAGGGTGTAGTTTTCCTTTAAATGGGATAATCTTTGGACCATGTAATCATCCCCTTTAAGCAGATTCTACTGTAAGACGTATTACTCTATGCTGATGATGTACTTGGAAGACACTTAGAACCCTGTGATACTTCAAACTGATTTTTAAGTACACTTCAGTCTAGGGCTATACAATCAGCTGGGCTAAAATGGACATGCTATCTTTAGACCCCAGTTGTATGATTACATCTTATATTCATTAGGAATTGCTGCCCTTTAATAAACATTTTTGTTGGCTTGGAATGCAGATCACAAAAACCTCTGATTTTTTATCTCAGTTATCGACCATTAATAATTATATTTATTTAGTCTTGAAAAATGGGAACATCTCCCTCTGACACTGATAGGAATAGTTAACAACAGATGAATATACCAAAAATATTATTCCTCATTCAGGCCTTCTCTATCAGAATCAAAGGAAAAGTGTTCAAGGATACTGATTAAAATTTAGAAATTTTCTTTGGCAAAATTATACCCCAAGAAACAGTACCAAGAAATATAATTCACAACTGGAAAAAAGGAGGCATGTGTGGTGGTGTTATTGTGTGGCACAACTAGAAGAGGTTTATACATGGTTCCATCTGGAAACATCCCCTGCATGATTAGACAATGGAAAATTTACTAGCTCCTTAAAAGATCCTAGAAGTGCTCTTGTAGATTTACATTCAGATGCAAAGTATAAGAATAACTCCTTTTTATGCAAACAATTTCAAAAATCTGACATGAGGTATCAGCTTGAAATTTCTCTTCTAAAATATTACAATTTAACCATAAGCTACCTCTGCAGACAATAATATTTTTTTTAAAGTTGGAAAAATAAGGATTTATACCAGCTGAAGAATGTATAATTAATATTATTTTTGCAAGTTATGATTTATTATCTACAACATTTGGCATTGTGCAATACCATTTTCTTGCTCAGTAGCTCAGAAGTATGACACTAAATGAGGAGCAAACTAGAGGATACCAACATCATCCATGTGACCCTCTCCTTCACTCTCCCAGTTTTCATAGCCAGCATATACAGCTGCCCAAATGTCCATCCTTCAGTTGCGCTAGACCTCCTAACCTCCATCACTTCCCTTGCTCGCTCTGGGGAATTATTCATCCTAAGCAACTTCAATATAAATTGGTTGTCACCTAAAACTACTAAAACTAAAAATGAAATCGGAGCCCTAAACCTTTCCCAACAGATCTCCGAACCCACCCACCCAAACCACAAGACACAACAATACTTCTTACTTGACTG
The DNA here is from genome assembly GCA_016271365.2 of Neoceratodus forsteri. Taxonomy (NCBI): domain Eukaryota; kingdom Metazoa; phylum Chordata; order Ceratodontiformes; family Ceratodontidae; genus Neoceratodus; species Neoceratodus forsteri. The sequence goes on along the minus strand of CM028137.1, from coordinate 722,282,405 downwards.
GGCCCTTACCTCCCACCCCCACTGTGTCATCACCTCTGGCATACTGCCCAATGCTCTCAGTGACCATAACCCAATATTTATAGTTAGGAAAGTCCACAGAACTAAATCACCACACAAAACCATACAACTATGCTCTTTCAAGTCTCTTGACCTTGAACCTCTCCTGAGTAACCTTGCCAATTCTGACTGGTCCCCCCTAGCCCTCAGTTGATAATGGTTTTGCCTACTTCAAAGTAATCTTTCTTGTAAACTGGAACTCCTTTGCCTCACTCAAACAAACCAGAGTCAGAGGTAACCACTTACCTTGCATAACCCCTGAACTTCTGGCCTGTCTCAGGGCTAGAGATCGAGCCTGGATGCATCATAAAGCTACCCAGCATCCTAATGATCTCGTGAACTACTGCATGCTCCGAAATGCTTCACCAGGGCTACAAGGTTAGCCAAGTCCAAATATTTCAAATCTGACTTCATCACCAACATAAATTCCCCTTCAAAGTTCTGGAAGGTGGTCCATGCTCTATTTACCCCCCTCTTCTCACCCCTCCAGTACTTAAAGTAAATAGCTCACTAGTGTCTGGACCACCAGCCGTAGCTGTGGAATTTAACTCCTACTATACCTCCTGCACCACTGAGCTACTGAATGCCCTCTCCTCCTACCCATCACCTTCCCCACCATCTACTGGTGTGCCCCCTCCACCACCCTCCCACCTCCCCTTCTCTTTTGCTACTGTAACCCCAAACGATGCTCTAAGTGACCTCCCCACTATCAACCTCTCTAAAGGTGCCTCCCCTGAAGGCCTCGACCCAAAACTCTTCTCCCACTCCACTTTGGCCATTGCCTACCCCTTCTCAATAGTCCTAAATCTCTCATTCTCTACTGCCTCGGTCCCCTCCTCATGGAAACATGCAGTGGTCCTCCCACTACCCAAAGGGCGTGATCCTTCATCCCCTGGCAACTATCGCCCCATTTCTCTTCTCCCTACCCTTGCCAAACTTCAAGAACACATTGTCCTCTACCAACTCACCTCTTTTCTGACACCTCCTTTTTCACCCCTTTCCACTCTGGTTTCAGGAAAAAACACTCAAACACCACCTCTCCTCTACGGCTCACAGACTCCATCCTAAGCGGGATGGACAATGGCCAAATTATCTCTGCTGTTTTTGTCGACCTGGCCAAGGCATTTGACACCACCTCTCACTCCCTTCTCCTCAACTCACTCCCAGCAGCTAGCCTGTCTCCCTCTGCCACAAACTGATTCAAGGCCTACCTTATTGGCAGAACCCAATCAGTTAAGATCTTGGACACCACTTCCCTTCCCCTCCTAATTAGCACTGGCATCCCCCCAGGGCTCTGTATTAGGGCCCCTCCTATTCTTCATCTTCTTAAACATCCTTCCCTCTGTTTGCACACCCTCCTCTGCTATACATATGTATGCCAATGATGCAGTCCTGTATGTATCTGGCTCCTGTCCTACTGGTTACAACCACCTTACCGGAAGATTTCGACAAAGTTCAGCTCTGGTTGCTAACCGTCAATTTTTCCTCAATGCCAAGAAGACTGTCTCCATGACCTTTGGCACAAGGCAGAGACTCTCTAGGCTTCCTTCCCTACCCACTTTCCACACCCTTGATGGGACTTTACGAGGACACATCCTCCTTCAGGTACTTTGGGGTTTGGTTGGACCCACACCTAAGCTTTTCTGGACATATTGACACCATCCAGAAAAAAACTGTGCCCCAAGCTTGGTGCCCTGTTCAGGAACTGTAGTTGTATCCCTCCTATAGCTAGGCATGAACTTGTTCAGAAGATGATACTGCCCATTTCTGATGATTGTGATGTAGTCTATGGTGCTGCTCCTAAGTCCTCCCTGGCCAGAGTGGACACCCTCTTCAATTCCTTCTGCCACTTTGCCCTGGATGCCCCCCCTCACACCAACCACTGTGATCTTTATCATGCCCTAACCTTCCCCCTCTTACAAACAGGCAACTCTCATACTGTGCTAAATTCACCTCCAAGCACTGGTTGGGTGGGATCCCTTCCTACCTCACCTCCTCCTCTTTTATAATCCCCCATCCTCCCATTCCTTTAGAACAACAGACTCCCACACCCTGGTAGTCCCCTGCTGATCAACCCAAATCGTCCAATCTGGTTACTCTCACCATCTCCCAAAAATTTGGAATTCCCTCCCCCTTCAAATCTGGCACTTATTTTCTGCCTACTCCATCAGCTCTGTCCTCAATAATTACCTTGCACCTAGCTGCTCCCACCATGTTCCTCCCTAATTCCCTCCTCTAAGCCCTGGACAGACCCTACCCCTCTACTGTCACCTTCATTTTACCCTGTGCACCCCACCCCCCAATTTTCTAACTCTCCTCTCCTTCCCAGAGGCCTCCCTTGATCTCTCACAGAATGTAAGAGGCACTGAATGCTCTCCATGGGTCCCCCCTACCCCCACAAGGGGCTTGTATCTCTAATTTACTCCCTTCCCCTACCATCCCTCTTATCTCCCTAGATTTGCAGTCCTCTTGCAGGGTTCTTAGCATCCTAAAGGGGTTCTACTGCATCTAGGCTTGTCTTCTCTCCTTCCCCGCCCCATCTACCTGTCCTCCTAGCCTTTGCAGTCCTCTTGCAGGGTTATCAGCATCCTCAAGGGGCCCTACTGTACCTAGACATGTCTCCTCTCCCTCCCCTCCTCTAGTCTACCTTTTCTCCCTAGCCTTCGCAGTCCCCTTGCAGGGTTCTCAGTATCCTGAAGAGGTCCTACTGGGCCTAGGCTTGTCTCCTCTCCTTCACCTCCCCATCTACCTTTCTCCCTAGTTTTCACAGTTCCCCTTGCAGGGTTCTCAGTATCCTGAGGGGGGTCCTACTGTACCTAATCCTGTCTCCCCTCCTTCCCTTCCCCCATATACCTTTCTCCCAGGCCATCACAGTCCCCTTGCAGGGTTCTCAGCATCCTGAAGGGGTTTGACTGAGACTAGGCATATCTCTCCTATTCTACCTAGCTACTATCTTGGCTTTCCATGACTACTAGCAGGGTCCAATGTGTTCTGATGGACTCTTAATTAGGCCCCATCCCCTCCAAAGATGCGAAATCTCTTCCCCTCAAAGGTTCAGTCCTCACTCACTCTCCCCCCTATCACTTTCTTAATCCCTATCTACTGACCTTTCCCAACCCCCTTGCAGAGTACCCCGCATCCTGAAGGGTCCTCTCTTGGGTTAGGTCCTATTCCCCCTCCTAGCATTAAGTTACACCTCCTCCTTCTCTCTCATCCCTCTTTAAATCCCTATAGCCTTATCCCTCTTTCTATCTAGCCCCACAGCCTTCTTACAGGGTTCCCCACATCCTTAAGGGGCCCTGTCTGGGACACTGCCTTGTCTCCTTCTCTCTGGTCCCCCCAAGTCCTCTTACAGGGTTCCTCACATCCTGAAGGGGTCTCCAGGGACACAACTCTTCCCCCACCTCACTCCTCCCTCTCCTTTCCCCCTTTTCTTTCATGTAAGCACTTGTTTACTTATTAACCCGGCACTTATTATTGTCCACTCTTTCTACCTACTATGCAAAACGCTGTTGTAACATGTAACACCTGACTTACAACTGTATGTTAATGTTGATCTTGTAACTTGAATGTTTAATGTCTCATTTCTACTGTACCCCTTTCCCCCAGGTCGCACCAGGAGATGAGCGACTTGGTGCTCAGTGTGCCTATCTGGTGAAACATTTCAATAAATAAATAAATAACTAAAAATCCCAGCCACACCTTTGAAAACCTTGACTTTAAACACCCCTCTAATGGTAAATTAATGGGTAACTAAAAGGAGCTTGACTGAAATAATTGGGCATTCATTTGATTGCTCTAGGATTTCAGATCCTGATACTATACGCAATAGAAGTGGCCAAAGACAACAGACTGTGGCAAATCTATTTTAACACTACACACAGAAGTTGTTACAATCTGGCTAAACTGAATAAATTCAATAACTCCGTTTCAGATGGCCAAGGTGCCTTATTGAAAGGGACCGACTACATTTTTTTGTTACCTGGTGACCTGTCCATTCCTTGAAGATCCTGAAAAACCATCCCATCAGTTCTGAGCCTGGAATTCTGCTTAGATTTTCCTTTTGACCCTGGCATGTTATTTCTCATTGCAAGGTACCCTATTGATATGCAGCTAGAATCTGGCAGACTCTACCATATAATTATCACATTGGTTAATGCACAAAAAAGTGTTTACTTCACTGGAAGGCCTATCTTCCTCCAGTATATTTGCAATGTTTAACCTGATGATAGATTGGAAAGGGTACATTATATTCTTGAGAACTTCCACAAATTTAACCAAATGTGGTTTCTTTTTATCAGATATTTAAATGAAAACTATAACACACCAAAAGGCTGCCTGGTATCCCCAGAAAGAATAATGATTTTTCCTTCTCAGATAAAGTCAAAGTGTGGCTGGAGAATTCTCTGTTTATCTTTCTGGTTCAGGCAGGGATGCACCCCTAGTTTGGCCCCTTGGATTGCCCACTCAGCATCCTCCTTATGCCACACTTGATGGGTGGCTCGCAGCTTGTCCCCTGCAGTGGGGCTCCCAGGGGGATGGGAGAGACTGAGATTAACCAGAGGCCCCAACTAAACGTACACCCAGGGCATCATTCAAAAGGTGCCCTGGGAGAGAGTTCCTGCTGCTGTCTCCAAGGGTTCCACTGGAGGTACGGATATGCAATGATATCAGTGCGCAGTCGTGCATGCTCCCACTCACATCTCATAGATGTCTGCTCTGCCTCTGCTCCTGCAGTATGTGGTTCCAGTCACTGTACACTTAGTCTATCGGGTGTCACTCACACACAAGGAGCTCATGGCCTTCCACTCCCGGAGGAGGAGAGCTGTCCATAGGACGCTCATCCAACCTCCCCCCACCAACCTCTGATGCGCCGGGCTCATTCTTGAACCTGGGTCACCAGTGTTACAAGTGGTAGCATTATTTCAGTGCCATCAGGCCAGCCTGTGGCTGGAGTATTGAGGTCTCTCTCTCTCTCTTGCAAAGTTGCAAAGCTCATGCCCCTATCTTACCAAATCTTGAGATTTCCACTTCTCTGAAGCCACAAAAAGGAGAAAAAGAAAACAGTGAGCAAAGAGCATAAATTACCATGTCAAAACATGTTTCCTCCATTTTTGTGACAACTAAGCCTTAGAAAAGCAGACATGTGTCATAAGAATAGGTTTCTAGTTACAAACATAATACTTGCTATTTTTATTAATATGTAAAAAAAAAGTTGTTCATGTAACCTCTTGCAAATGGGGGTTCCTAGAAATGCCAGTCTGGGTTTACCTTAGCCTGGTTTGTTCTGTCCTTCTCCCACTGTCTCTCAGGCTCTCCTGACTTGGCCTCTAATTTTTCTGGCTTCCCAGGTCCTGTTTGCCCTCGTGTGTGCCCCAGCTTGCAGTCATATGAAAATCTAGCCCCTTGGGCTTTAAACTGCTGACTGTGGACTCCTGCTGCAAAAGTGCTGCCTCCAGGGCAGCAGTAATTGAGTTGGTGCGCAAAGCGCCTTTGATGTGGAGCTGCTTGTTTTGCGGTAGCCTCGGGGACTGTGCTGTGAATCCCGGGATCCCTTCCAGCTATTTGGGACCCGGTGACCATAGACAGCCTGCTGGGGAACCGCTCAGATGGGAATTAAAGGAGTTCTGACTGGGGCTCATTTGACTATGCCTGTGCAGGGCCCCGGTCATCTGAATAATGCATAACAGAGTATCTGGCTGCCTCCAGGGTAGCTATGTTCAGCTCCAGCCGAAAAGTAAAGAATTAACATGTTTTACATAATGGAACTGTTGCTGCTTTTTGGGAATATACTGTACTGTGCATGCGGGGAAAAGTGTTTAAAGTTAAAATGAGTGATGTTTCCCTGGCAATTCCAGTATCTGGGACTCTGTGTGTCAGCCTGTCAGCTGCTGCAAGAGGAGCATGCATAAGTGCAGTAGTGACAGGAAAAGTAAAAGAGTCATGTTTCTCACCTGTGCAGCGACTGCAAGTACAGCCTTTAAGCTATAGAACTGTGGTGCATGTGGGGCAAATAATTACTTCTTTCTGGCTGCACCAGGATATTATTCAGGACTGTATCTAATCTGTTATAAGGGACAGTGGGGTAAGCAGCCATTGCCAGTATACCTCTCAAGTGTACCGGATTGTGCTTGATGTTCCGGATTCTGAGCCCTGCTGTCTGCCTGTACCGCCGCCCCGCATTCGCCGTTTTGTTTCTGCATCAGAACGTGAAACCACGTGGCCGCACCTCGCTCAGCACAATCCCTTTGCTTAATCCTCCCGGACTGGCTCCTTGTCTCCTCCAATGAAATCGCCGGCACCCTGCACTTCTGTCGTGGTAGTAATGACGTTGTGGGGGGGCTTGGGGAAGGTGTCATGAGGAGAGACAAGGAGCATAGCCTGGTCACCCGCCCCACCAGTGCTGCTGTGCTGTATGTGGGTACCCCCTCAGGTCTGCTGCCAGGCTATTAAAGCAGCCTACTGTGCAGAGGGGGAACCATAACATTGGTAACATTTTGCAGGTGGGACCGCTGTACTGAAGGACCTGAAGCCACCAATCGCAGTGCCAGGAAGGAAGGAAGCTGGACTTGGAGCCTGGAACAACAAGCTGCCACAGCCACATTAAAGCAAAGCCCCAGACAGAGAGCGAGGAAGCAATGGAAGAACCAGAGACCGACCCAACGGGGGTGGGGTTAGTATTCCGTTCATTTTTGTGCCGGTTTTGGTTGCTTTGGGGGGGATGAGGTCGGTCGGGGTTCTCTGAGGGTGTCTTCAGCTCTAATACTCCAGAAAGGGACTTACTTTTGTTTGGTTTATTCACGGTTCACCCCTTGCAGCCCAGCTGAGTGCAGTGCCAGCACTGTGTTCCTACTAAAGTGGCTTGTCTCTGCACAACAGGACAGCTGCAAAGGGGCAGATGCCAGAGCTGAGCCTATTTGGCGCAGGCCACATCTTGTGGCATGGCTGCGGTGGGATTCGTTCAACCCTGAGATTGCCTATGTCACAGGCTCACAGCCAATATGCTCAGTGTTTAAAGGCATTCCTCCTCTCTGAGAATATATTAATTTCTTTTTTTTTTTTTTGCAAATAACTATACTTTATTGAGAACAGATACCATATACAACACATACATCACATAGAGTTAGGTTACAAACAAATATATAACCCCCAAACAAAACTAAACCCCCAGAATGAAAGAATAATTCTCCCCTCATACCCTCCCCTCTCCTAACCCCCCCACAGCTTTCCTATGTTGAGCTACTAATCCATAGCGAAGACTCGAGACAGTATAAATTAACACATTGTGGCTATGTCCTAGATTTGAAGGGTGAGAAAGACAGAAATCTCAAAGAAAAGGAGCAGGATAAGAAGCGGGATGCCTCGGGCAGGCAAATATTGGTGCTAGATCTCAGGGGCGAGAAACAGTGGTAAAGGGTGGAAGGTAGAAATCCAGAGCAGAAAACAAGAAAGACAGCATGTATACGGGAAAGGGGGCGGTGAAAAAAACCAATAAAGAGACAATAGTTGCAGGATAGAAAATAAGGGAAGGAAAAAGAGGCCCAAAAACAAAAGAAAAAAAATAAACAGTGGAAACAACATAAAAAATACCTTCCCTTAGAAACCAAATTTATCTCTAAGGCTTTGCATAAAGCCACCCCAACATCTGAAAAACTTGGCCGATGCCTTGACCAGTGCAAAGGCTAATCTTTCCGAATAGAGCGCATTCAGAAATTCTTCCCACCATTCCCTATATGTAGGGGTCCAGTCATCTCGCCAGTGGCGCAGAATTAACAACTTGGTAACTGATGCAATCAATGCCATTTGGTATTTCTGGACACTAGATGGGATGTAGCATCATCCCAAGTATACAATTTCCAAATTGAAAAGACCGATAGATCAGCATACGGACTAATCCAATGAATGAACGAACTCCACAGTCCATATATTTTAGGAAGAACCAAACTTTATGAATCGTGTTGCTAAGGGGTCATTACAATCCTTGCATATGGGAGAACACAGGCCGCTTACACGATGCAATTTTGCTGGAGACAAATACAAATTGTGTAACAACTTGAATTGGACATCTCTTAATCTGTCTTGTTTAACATAGTAAGTATCCGTCCAGATTTTCTCCCATACCGTGTCCGACCAGCCTAAGGCCAAATTAATTTTCAATATAAGGGACAGGGAAGAAGTCGAATCAATCCTTTAAAATATATTTGTAAATTTTGAAACCCCCTTACCAGATAAACTAAGCTCACGTAACTTATTAAAAAAATTCCCTGCCCCATCAGAACATTGGCTCTTATTCAGGAAAGACCTTGCGCTACTTTGGATTTGTAACATTCGTAAATAAAATTGGGAACTGACGCCAAATTTTACAAGCGGTGACGATAATGGCAACATCGAATTGCCTGAATAAAAATTTGCAATTCGAATCTTCGGAGAGGAGGTCAAAAAAAATCTTGTAATGGGTTGTTTGCCAACTAAAAAGTTGGAATTACTCAGTAGGGGTTGAGATAGATCAGAAAGTTGGGATATTTTTAATCTCGCACAGAGTTGGTGCATGGCCCTGATGTCCCACCCTAATGGGGTATCTCTGGCTATTTTGGGAACCTTAGCCCATGAAATGTATAAAAATGACTCCAAATCCAGCTTAAGTTTCTTAGAAAAGGCTCTGTCCAAAACAAGACCAGGAAAGGATACCCGGGTCACAAGCCCACAGAGCAGCTCTGGCTGCGTGGATCGCTAAGTGTCGTATAGAAATCAGGTAACTGAAGGCCACCTAACCTTCGTTGCTGACATAGTTTATTATAGGCCCTACGTGAGGGCCTCCACCACAAGAAGTTGGAACAGAGCTTATAAAGGGTTTGAAAAGGATTTGGGTAGGTATATATTTAAATTGAAAGAGGATAAAAATTTTGGGTAGAATCACCATTTTAATCGCACTAATTCTCCCGGAAGGTTAAAGGAGTTTACCACCTATCCAGGTCGTCTTTTATGGATTTAAGTAAAGGTTTGAGGTTTAAACTGACCAAATCCTCTAAGTTTCTGAAATCCGAATACCCAGATACAATAGAGACTCTGGTTGCCACTGCATCCCCAGGAAAGACACCAGCTCTTTGGAGATGTGCAGAAAGCGGATATACCATGGTTTTTGATAAGTTAAGCTTATATCCCGAAAATTCACTAAAGCTAGCAATTAGTTTTAATACTTGTGGGAGCGAAGTAACAGTATTACGGACATGTAATAATAAATCGTCTGCAAAAGCCGACAATTTAAATTCCAAGTCACCTATATTTATCCCCTGGACTAGTTGGTCCATCTTAATAGTTCTTATTAAGGGTTCAATGTACAAATTAAATAAAAAGGGAGATAAGGGGCAACCTTGACGGGTTCCTCTTCTTAGAGGAAAGGCTTCCGAGATTAAGTTATTGCACTGAATTCTGGCAGACGGACAAGTGTACAAAATTCGGACCAGTCGTATAAATCTTTCCGGGATACCAAATTTGGCAAGGGTAGCGAACATAAATGTCCATTCAACTTGATCAAAGGCTTTTTCTGTGTCTAGTGAAACCAGAGATGCTTCCATGTCTGGATTCACAGATGCCGAAATTAAATAAAACAGCTTCCTGAAGTGGTCAGCCGAAGAACGGCCCTCCACGAAACCAGCTTGTTCCGGGCTTAACAAATCAAGCCATACCCTTTTTAATCTACTAGCCAAAATCTTAGCAAAAATTTTTACGTCAAGGTTCAACAAGGATATTGGCCTGAAGTTACTCACCAATTCAGGGGATTTGCCAGGTTTGGGGAGAAGGGTGATCCTAGCTTCAAACAAGGTTTTATCATTAATCCCTTGTTCAGCCCAGAAGGTATAAAGTTGATTCAATAAAGGGACGATACACTGTTTAAACAATTTGAAAAAAAAAGGTGTAAAACCATCTGGACCTGGTGCTTTGTCGATTTTAAGCGAGTCAATAGCTTGTCCTATTTCTTCATCGGAAATAGGAGCTATTAAGATCTGACCAGAGACATCAGATAATTGAGGGAGGGAGATATTAGCTAGAAACTCAACCATTTTATTCATCACTTGTGGAGAAAACACCTGACTCGAATATAAGTTTTTGTAAAAATCGACAAAAATTTCTAATATGCTTTCGGAGGCTGTTATCAGGTTATTGGATATAGGGTGCCTTAGGCCTGCAACCCACTTAGCAGAGGTTTTTTGTTTTAATTGCCAGGCCAGCAATTTCCCAGCCTTGCTACCCTGGCCTAAGTATAAAGCCTTAATTCTAGAGGCTGAGGTCACTTCTCTCTCCCTCAGCGTGTCAGCGTACCAAGTTCTCAGAGTCACTAACTCTTGTTCCTGACTCTCTGACCGTAGTTCTCACGGGTAGCCTCCAGTGTCTTGATTCTTTCCAGGCAATTATCCAGTTCAGCCGCGGTCCTTGGCCTTGCGCTTAGACGCCAGCCGTAGCTCCCTCCTCCATACTGCTTTGAGTGCCGCCCAAGTTTGATCTACAGCCTCAATGGAACCCCAGTTTTCTTCAATTGAGTTAGTCAAAATTCCTAAAGCGAGTCAAGGTACAGGAATCTTTTAATATATTGTTTTTAACGACCATGAATATGATCTCGAGAAATTAAACAACGGTGACCAACACATTTTTATTGGGGAGTGATCAGAAATAACTCTAGGTAGAATCACCGTCTCTAAAACACCAGTTAAACATTGTTTGTTTATCAGAAAATAGTCAATTCTTGAAAATGACCTGTGGACTGGAGAAAAAAAGGTGTAGTCCCGGGAAGATGGGTTAAATATCCTCCACGGGTCTACTAAACCTAGGGATGAAGTAAACTCCGCTAATGCATTTTGGGCTGGAGAAAATTGTGTTCCTCTATTCCAGGAGCGATCCAGCTTATTAGACCGGACTAAATTCCAGTCTCCCCCCAATAGTATTGGTACCTCTTTGAAGGAGGTCAATATCATTACCAACTGAACAAAAATGAAGGTGAGTCTTGATTAGGTCCGTATACTGATCCTAACACTAAGTTAGATCCATTAAGACTACCAAAACAAATATATACTATGTCGGATCGGAGATTATCTCCGAATGGATAAAGGGAACCCCTCGCGCTATCAATATAGCCACACCCCGACTACTCGAAGAAAGGCCGGCTCCAAAGACCTGTCCGACCCACTTTTTCTTAAAGTGAGATAAACAATCAGGAAGAACATGGGTTTCCTGTAGAAATACTACTGCAGGATTGTAATGAGCTAAGTGATTTAATATGACGAATTTTTTGCAATTGTCCTTCCCCCCTTTAATGTTCCATGAAAGAATATTCAATCCATTAGCCATAAATTAATGCTACTCTCCTGAAAGAAGCAAGGATAGCTGCCCCCCTACTAAATAAAACCCTTCCATAAATAACTAACCCAATCCTAAAAAAACCCTTATCTAAAAAAGGAAAACATACATACCCTCCACAAAATTTCCTAAAGCTAGCACTACGGGCCCGTAGCCCACTCAGCAGCCAATGGCTCCATGGTGCGCTATAGAGGCAAGGCCTCCCCCTCCTTAACAAAATTAAAGAATATTTTTCCAGTTCTTGGTGCGAACCTGCATAAACTGATGCTACTAAAGGAGACTGTGAAAGGCTATATATAAAGAAAAAATTAATATACCTGTGGCTAGAAAGACATAACATACCCGCAACAAAGGAGAAAGGAAAAAAGAAGGATGTTAATTTCTAGTAAGAAGTGAGCTAGAGACCAGCCACAATATTGAAGCATTCCTGACCGAACAGAATCATAGCTATATGTATAAGAATAGAAAACTTATAAAAACATCATTCTGTAACTGCGAGCAACTTATAACAGTGCAAAAAACTGTAACTTCACTTAATTATTTTAGGCCAGCATTCTCAATCTATAAAAACTCAAATTTAAGCCACATTCACAGATATAATACGCTGACGATTTTGGGGCATTCAAATAAATAACATGTTGGGGGATATAAAAATTACTTAGTATTATTAAACAGAAAGCTCCCCCTATAGTCGAGGTCGTATACTACGCCTCCCCCAACACTCGTGAGATTCGGCCGAATGAGCACAGAGACCAGTAAAAAAAAAAAAAAAGAAAGACTCCAGTTAATAGTCCTCCTGTTAAGTCCAAAAACTTTTGAAAAAAATAAAGAACATTATTTTTAACCTTAGCCTCTCTCAGAAATTATTCAATCATAAGTCAGAAGTTCAGATAATGTAACTTAAAACCCAACATCATTGCCCCATTTAATTATGAAACCCGAAAGAAAGCAGGTATCAAAGTGTTCATCTCTTTGCAAATAAATCAGGAAACAAAGTCCCCAAAGAGGTTGAAGCTTCCTCGGCTGAATCAAAACGTTTGATTCCATCTTTAGTCGTAACCTCTAATTTCGCCGGGTACAGCATGCGGTGACAGATCCCAGCCACCCATAACTTAGAAGTAATGGGTCGAAAATTGGCCCAGGCCTGTCGCATTTTCCACGTTAAATCTGGAACCAGTCGCAGCCTCTTGCCCTCCCACTGAAAAGCAGCTAATTTTGTGATTTCTCTTAAAATGTGCTCACGGTCCAAGTAGTTTAGCAACTTAAAGATGATGGGTCTTGGTGGGTCAGAGGGCGGGGGTTTGGCCCTAAGAGCACGATGGCCCCTCTCCGATGATATACTCAGGTTCTTTGGGAGGGTCCTACCGGGATTTTTCAAGAGCTTCTGTAAGAAGGAAATTGTGTTGGGGCCCTCTTTCCCTCAGGAGGCCTAGTAGAACCAGGTTGTTACGCCTGCTCCTTCCCTCTAGCTCTGCTCTAGGCGGTCTTCCAGCTTTCCCAGGCCCCGCTTACACTCTGAGATTGTAGGCCCACTTTTATCTAAGGCTCGCTCTATTGATGATATTCTGGCTTCAGCGACTCGTCACCTGACGGCTAGCTGAGTAAGTGCCGCTTGAATTCGCCACATCATCAATCAGTCTGAATAGGGCCTTTAATAGTTGTTAACCGTGAGATCTTGGTAGGCGTATCTCTTCTGACGATTGGCTGGCGATGAGTCTTGACATGGCCGCTTGGCCTCAAGTTCTTGATCAGATGCTTGCATCTCAGAGCGGCGATCAGATCTATTTTACTTTCCGATGTCTTCTCTGATTCTTTATCAACCGAATCAATTCAAAACTACACGTTAAATCCACCAATTAAGTGCAGATTCACGCATAAGGAGAGGGAGACCCTACAAGCAGCTGCTACTCCTCCATGCGCGTCACGTGACCACAAACCAATATATTAATTTCTAATTTAGGAAAACAAGCTACAGTGGTATTCTCTGTGAGCTTCAACACATTTGGCTTTGCTTTCATAGGCATTTAAAATGAAATATGTTTTTATTTACAAATAATATTCCAAGCAATTTATGTTCTCCCTGACAGATTAAAATGCTTTACATGAAATATTCAATTTTACATGAAAAAGTCCCAGTGCGATACTCCGCGCGCTGTGAAAAAACGGGTGTACCACATTTTTGCCATTTGTCATACATTTTGTAGCCCTTTGTCACACATTGGCAGGTTGGGAGGTTGAGAGGTATGATTGCCAGCAGTACAGCCAATTGGAATTGCAGCAATAGATAGCCAGGACTTGTGAGACATTCACTGCATCTCATAGGTAAGCACCCAAGTGGGGGCTTACAGGGACTTTATTTTAGGTGCAAATTCCACAACTCAATTGTGCCTTGAGTGTTCTGATTGACAAGTCCTTCAGCAACTTGGAGACATTTCACCCCATCCCTGCTACCAATCAGGAGTTGAGCTAGGAGCTGTATAAAGAGACAATGTTGCCAGTTTCTCTGGAGATTCAGAGGGAGATTCAGAGATGCAGAGCTGAGACAGAGAGCAGCAGAGCAGGCTCCAGCCTGCTGGGAGCCCCCATGGGGAAGGGGCTCAGGCTCCAGCCATGCCATCAGGCCTGGGCCACTTAATTCAAGCCCTTTCAGTCTTCAGGGGGTATTTGTTATTTTCTTCAGTTAACTAGTTATAGTAATTGTGCTTTCTGCAACAGCTAGTCAAGAGGTTGCCAGTACTGTCCTCCAGAGGCTAGCCTTCCCTCCGACGTCGGGGAAAAATGTGGACCGAAGAATCAGATGTCCAGCAGCGGTGACAGCGCTGACCTGACCAGATGACATCATGCAGTGGTGAGAGCGCTGACCAAGTACCTCAGTGGTGAGAGAGCTGGAGAAGTCTTCAGCATGCCTTCGATTGCGGATGAGACCCGTGGAGGACCTGAGTGAGTACCCTCATACTCCCAGGTGTGAGGGAGAAGCTAAGCAGTAATCTTGGGGGCTCCATGCCCCATTAAAAAATGTGTGCTGTTAAGTGTGAAGTATTGAAGTCATCAGTCTGGGCTACTAACCCCATAAGAGACTGCCTAGTTCAAGTAATGGATGCATCTTGTCTGTGGCCCAAATGACTAAGTTGCAGGTGCAGCAAGATGCTGGGCTTAGTGAATCATATAAATGTGTAGCTATGGGTTAGAGTCCTGTCATCGTGGAGCTGTCTGCCAAGACACGCTTGCCACTTCATGAGACAGGAGGCCCTAGAGCATGTTATGCCTAAGATACCTTAAAGAGAATGTACCAGTGTTTGACCAGAATTTTGTCTGAGAGTGCTTGGAATAAGTGTACAATGCCTAGATGTGCTGGATAGGACTCTGCTTGTGGATAATGTTCTTGGTATATAAAGTACTGGATGTGACCGTATTTGAATTGCATACAGGATGCTTGACAAAAGTATCACCCTTATTGCTTTTGATGGGACTTTCAAGTATTGTGCTGAATGTTCTGGATGTAAGATCCACACAGTTTGTTCTGGAATGTTCAGAAGTCTGTGAGTGCAGGGCAATCCCTGATTTGTCTGCAAGTGCAGGGCAATCCCTGCTTTGTCTGCTAAAGTGCAGGGCAATCCCTGCTGTGGTTGTAAATAGTAATTTGCTGCTTTACAAAAATCTGTTTTCCAAGTTGCCCCAACCCTTAAATTAATAGCCGGCCACCTCGACCAGCTGCAACTCCATCAGGCATGCAACATCTTGGAATGTGGTATCTGTTTAACCAGTATGGTGTGAGATTGCAGGGTTTCTGCTGTATCTGGGACTGGTACCAGTGTGAGTAATCTTAATAATTATGTTTAACATCTGATTTATCAGCAGCTAGATAGCCAGGGCTCTGGATGTCTTAAGTCAAATGGTAAAATGTGATTTATGTCTGCCTTTAATCTGTAGCCACCCAGCTGGAGGGTTCACCAGCAAAATCCAAAATGATCACTGTACATGTGTAAATACGGTAAGATAACCTCTACTCCTCCTGTTTCCCTTTCCTAGCTCCTTTATTACCCCCGAAATAAATATCTTGTTGTTTGAAATCCTGTGTGAGCATATTATTAGAGAAAGCCTTTAATTCAAAATGTTGAAATGTGGGGGGAACTGTATCTTGGGGCATGTCTGGGGAAGGTAACTGGTCACCGTGGGTGGTGTAGCTGCTCAGGGGGCTACACCCAGCACCATCTCACCCACATAAAGCACCCTGACTGGAGGCACTGCGCAAAGGTTGTAAAAAAAAATGTTATAACTTAGCGAACCCAGCCCCCTCAGCCTATGTCCAGGGTAGTAGGCAGGGGTGTAACACTGGGGGGTGGCGTTGCCCAGGGGTTACATTTAAAAACCTAAAAGTTGGCACAACACCCATTCTCCTTCAACCACACAAGTTGTATATGTGTGCTCACACCCATTGTTTCAGAAAATAGTGAGTAAAATTACTGTTTCAAAACTGATTCCCTGATCTTTTATCACTGTTGAGCCTCACAAAAAATGGGAGTCTTATCTCATAAAACTTTGAACTGAGTCATGAGATTGGGACACCTGGCTTATGCGAAAAACGTGTTATGAAAAATTAATGGAAAACTGAACTGCTCATGCACAAACTCATGATCTTATTTTGTTAATAATTCAAATTCGACACAGTTTCAAATATGATCAAATAGCAAAATGACTGCCTTGGCTGTAAATCTTACAAACATAACATTTTCAGCTTTCATCTCTCAGTTTTTTTTTATATCTGTGATAAAAAAGATTTTAAAAGCAATATGTTTTTCATTTTTTCAACCATCTACAACTTTTAAACTGCTTTCTTATGAAATTTTCAGGATCTAGAGATCCTTGGCCCAAGAATATGCATGCCAGTTTCAGATTATTTTGTCTGAGGATGGCTGTAGTCTTTAGTTTTAAAACTTGGAGGTGAATACAGAAGTGTCTTCTCAACCCTAACTATTGTGGCACTACAGTGCCCATATAATACACAGAAGCAGTGCTAGACATTTCAATCCCAGTTAAGTCCAGGCATTAGATGTCGGGCCCAATTTTCAAACGGACTGCGTTCCTAGCAACAGACTTGCGGCAGGGATTTTTATGCAAGTGGAGACTTGCATCAGGCAATGCAGCAAGTCTAATTTTGCAAGAATCAGAGTTGCAACTCCCTGGCACAAGACTCTTGCACTGAACGCAGGACTTAGACCAGCTCCCCCTGGTCTTCATTTGCGCCATGGGGGAGCCATTCTATGGGGCTTGCTTCATACTTTTGACGCAAACTGCCATAAAATGAGGGCACTGTTATAGCTTGCATCCAAGTTTATAAAATGGGGTGCAGGTTGGGGCAAACTTTGCGGGGATGCAGAGCTTGGTCGCAAGCCGTGCGTCCTCATTTGAAAACCAGGCCCCTGCAATCCCAGTATTTCAGATCCTGACATGGATTTGGATCACTTCATGAACTGTAAATTAATGTTCCCAAAATAGTTAATTCATAAGTTTTCAAACATGCAGAATACTAGTTGTAATTTCTATATTTGCTGGTTTTATCTCAAGTGAAGGAAACTGGCTCCCCTGGAGATTTGTAAAAATACAAAGCAGCCTGCAAAAGGTGCACCAGGGAGATAAGACAAGCTAAAGCAGCACACTTTAATAATAGCAAAGACAAAACTGGAGTAATGGAAAAAAAAATCTGGGAGAACCTGAATGACCTCCTGGGTAAAAGAGACAAATCTCCAGCTAAAATGCTTAATAGTAATGGAGTTGTTATAACTGCCCCAGCCGAAATAGCTGATATCTTTAACACAGCCTTCACAGACCTCAGTTCTGTCCTCCGTCCTAACACGGTGACTGGGACCAATGACAGAGGCTGCACTGATCTATTTAATATACTCAATCAAGTTTGCGACTGCCCCAAATTCTATTTCAAGCATGTCACCTTAGCTGAAGCCATTAATTATGTCAAAAGAGTCCTAAGTAAAACAAGGGTGGGGGGTGACCAAATAGACGTGAGGTTGCTGGTCCTAGCACTAGAGAAACTAGCCCTTCCCTTGTCTAAGATATATAACCGTCACATGCAATATTCACTGTTCCCCAAAATTTGGAAATCTGCGCTTGTAACACCCGTGCACAAAAATGGTGACCACACCAATGTTGCCAACTACTGGCCTATTTCTATCCTTTCTCCCCTGTCCAAGGCCCATGAAAGAATTATTTTGGACCAACTTGTCTCCTACTTGAGCAAGTATGATATTGTGTGCAGACAGCAGCATGGATTCAGGAAGCTCCACAATACCAGCACTGCCCTCATTGAGTACACCAACTTCATACATGAGGCCCTGGATAGTGGCCAACTGGTCAGTGCCACCAACATTGATTTAACTAAAGCATTCTACCTAGTAAATCACTCATTACTACTAGACAAGCTCTTTGCATTAGGCCTCTCCTCTGAAATGGTAGGTTGGTTTCATTGCTTCTTCACCGGCTGAACTCAGCGAGTTAAGATAAATGGCACCCTATCTGGAGTTAAGGGGGTCCCACAAGGTTCAATACTAGGTCCTCTCCTTTTTGGGCTGTTCATAAACAACCTCCCAGAAGCCTGCCCCCTATCAAAGATCCTTCTCTATGTGGATGACGCGGTGGTCTTTAATAGTAGTACACACCTTATGAAACTCTCCAGTGATCTCCAATACAGTTTTGGGGCACTGGAGAGATGGTTTGGACAAAACAAACTAGTCCTAAACTACAAGAAGACCAAAACCATGCTGTTCCCTGGCTCACTAACAAAGAAAAAGGTCCCGCCCTTGTTTTCCTCAACTCCTCTGGAGCAACCCTAGAACAGGTTGAAACTTTTAAATACCTGGGTGTCACCCTGGATGATACCCTTTCATTTGCAAATCATGTAGACAACATAGTAAACCCTGCCAAAAAAAAGCTTGGGGCACTCTACAGGCAATGCCTGCACCTTATCTTTGAGGCCTGGCACCTAGCAATACCCAGTACGATCTTCCCACTCCTAGACTATGGTTTAGCAATTTATGGAGCAGCTTGTGACTCTGTGCTGAACCAGGCCTGTACTCAACAAAGCCTGTCATTTTGCTAGTGGGGCTGATAGACACACACATAGCTGCTCCTTATATTCACTTACCAATCGGCTGCTCCTCCAGGACAGACTAAAGTACCAGTCCTGTTTAATTGCAAAGAAAGCTCCGCTTGGCCTCACCCCCATCACAGTTCAAGACCTTTTCTGCCCTGCTACCAACCAATACTCAATCAGAAGTTTAAATAGGTATGCCTTTGGTGTACCCTTCCAGGAGACAAGCCTGGTCAGGTGCTCCTTTGTAGCTCATGCAGCTCATTGGCTGAATAAACTTCCTGATTCCCTTGTGGGTTTCCCCAAAATTGCACAATTAAAAACCTCTGAAAAATGAACTCCTCTGTAGATCAGTATGCAGCTGTTTTAATTAACCTGTATGTTTTTCCCCTGTTTTAGTAAATGCCTACATACCTGAGCTTACCTCACTGCTACTTGTTGATCACGTTCTCTGGGGCTGCTGCTACACAGTCCTGTCATTACCTTTCTGTATTTGCTGCTATGTGTACCTGACCAAGCAACCTGTTTAGCTGGTGAATGTTTGTATTGTACGTGACCAGGATCCCCTTGAGCTAGTGATTGTTTATATTGTACCTATTTATTCCTGTATTGTTGTGGAACATTTGTTAAAGAGCACTTATGCTCAAAGGTGTTGTCTGAATAAAAAATAAATAAATAAATGAAATAAAATCTTCCCACATTCTCTATTACAAATGACAACTTGATACTTGGTGCAGTATTAACCACTGCTTAGCTTTGAATCACAAACTGCAGTGAGAAAGAAATAATGTGACCTGCTATAAACTGAACCCAAGCTCCCACAATATCATCCCTGTGCTCCAACACTAAGCTATAGGCTGACATGGTTGGACCAACCACATTATGGTTGTTATGACTGGTTATGGTTGTGTTTGTTGGCAAGTGATCATGGAGACAGCTGGCAGCATGCTCGAATTTCTACCTAGTCTCTACCTAATAAATTTCTACCTAGGAAATTTCTAGTACTTTTTCCATCTAGTAACAGAATACATTGCATGAGTATGAAACAGAACTGCATACTTTTGGCATAGCAGGCCAACACAGAAAGATCAGTATGGAACTAAGGACTGGAACCTGTCAAACACAGAGATAGTATTTAAACATACTGTACTTACCTAGTAGACTACAGTTGCCTTAAAAAGTGATGTGTGTCATGAAAATGGGTTGCTGGTCTAATTGACAGCCTCTGTTGTCAGGGGTCACCTGACTTGGAAGTGCATGGGGACGTTGGTGGGAGGGGAGGGAGTGTGTGGAAGAAAGACGGGAAGGAACTTGGAAGGTAGGTCAGACCAAAAGAGGGCAGGGGGATAGGAGGGGATAGGGATTGGAAGAGAGGAAAGCTCACCAGAAGAGGGGGTTTAAAAGAAGAACAGGAAGCAAAACCATCTTGCATGCTAGTCAAGTTGTACTTGCGCATCAGTCAGCGTTTCGCATGGTAGTCAAGTTGTACTTGCACATCAGTCAGTGTTTCGCATGCTAGTCGAATTCTACTAGCACTTTAGTCAGCATTTCACATGCTAGGCAAGTTGTAATAGCACATCTGTCAGTGTTTGTGGGTACAATAGTTAGCAGGCTGGCTTCTAGAAAGCGTAAGGAGCACCCTGGCACCTTGGACACAGGTGCCAGAGAAGATGCGATGCAGTGGGCAATGGTAATGATGACGGAAGTGCAGACAATTCTGGAGGCAGCCTAGGAGGAGAAGAAGGAACCCTGGAAGAGTGCAGTGAGGAAGAGAAAAGCACCAGGAGTGGAGAGCAGAGGGACGACGAGACAGATGACCGGAGAAGGGGCCAGCGGAGATGTGGTGCCGCAGAGTAAGAAAGTCACTATTGAGTTCAGGTTATGAAGAAGTCTGAGCATATATTTCAAGGAGATCACCAGGACATTGGGGAGGAGAGTTTGGGGGAGCTGCAAAAGGTATTACAAGAAATTTAAAGAAAAAGGGGATGAGGGACGGAACATGGGGGTGGAGGGAAGGGGGGAAGGTGAGAGGGGTCAGAACACAAGGGAGGAATGGTCCCCTGGGGTTATGTAGGGGGATCAGGTGCCACTGGTGCCTAAAGAAAAGATTTGGAAAAAGGAGTATGTCAGCATCTTTAAATTGGTGAACAAAGAGGCGGCTAAGAAGTGTGGGGAGAAGGACAGAATAGGGTAGATGGAAATGGCAGCAGCATGAGCTATCTTGGGGAGGCCCCAGGAGGACAAGAGTTTTAAGGGGAAGACCATGGATGCTTGGCTGATGGGATTTACTTATTTCAGTGCCATTCTATTGCAGAAAGAGCCAGAACTAGCCACTTCACTACTAGCATATTCACTGATAGTGTGCAACAGGCACAAGATGTGAGGGGAATCCGGGTGGTTGCAATACGATGAGAAGTTGCATCAGAGGATGGCATCCCATGGGGACATGTACTGGGATACTAGATATCCAGATGTATTGTTCAAAATTGCGACAGTACATATGGTGGGGGGGGTCACAGAAGGGGGAAAAGGCAAGATAGGGACCCATAAGAAATTTTGCTGGGGATAGAAACAGGTCCCAGTGCACATGGGAAAACTGCAGATTTAGACGTGAATTTTCCAAATGTTCAGGGCCACACCCTGTATCACTTTGCAGGGGGGAGGTGGACAGGTTTGGGGGTCATCCCTTTGGGGGACTGCCCTTTTGGGGGGATGTTTGGTAGTCCGAAGGGAGGTGGGTTTGGTCATGGAAGCAGGGGTAAGGACTTTGGCTTGGAAGAGGGCTTTGGTCCAGGTACTGGAGGGAAGTGAAGGGTGACGGGGGGGGGAGGATTTGAGTTGGCAAGGTCTCCAGTTAAAACAGAAGTATTGCAGGACTGGTTAGTAGGGTACACAGACCACAGATAAGCCAAACTGCTGTGGGAGGGGTTTACAGAAGGTTTTAGTTTTTCAGGATGGGGATATCAGAAAGTGATGCAGGTGAACAATTTGGGTTCCATAAAAGGTAATGAGATGGTAGTGGCAGAGAAGATAAGGAAGGAAGTAGAGGCAGGCAGAGTGGAAGGCCCATTTGTAGCACCTCCGTTTCCGCAGTTGAGGGTATCTCTGTTGGGACTGGTGCCTAAAAAACAAGCCCGGAGAATACTGCATGATTCACCACCTGTCCTATCCAGAGGGAAATTCAGTTAATGATTTCATCCATGAAGAGCAGTGCTCAGTGACCTACACAACATTAGACCAGGCTGTGGAGTTGATTAGGGCAATGAATGGGGTATGGTTGGATAAGGCTGACACTGAGTTGGCATTCAGACCACTCCCAGTTCGACCAGAAGGTTGGGACTTACTGGGTTTTAAATTCCAGGAAGGTTATTACTTTGACACAGCAACATCGATGGGCTGCTCGGTGACTAGTGCCACCTTAAGATGTTTAGTATCTGGTTACAGTGGACATTTGGGGAGCAATTTGGGTATAAGACAATGGTGCATTACTTGGATGATTTCTTGTTTATAGGATGGGGGGGAAGGGACTGCCGACATTCTGCGACAGTTCCAGGAGATGTGTGACAGGTTGGGGGTCCCGTTAGCACTGGGGAAGATGGAGGGTCCATCCCATAGGTTAGAATTTCTCGGTATAGAGGTGGACGCAGAAGGAGTAGTATTTAGGCTGCCGGAGGGAACTTCCAGAAGCTCTGTGAATTACTGGAGACAGTCACTTTTGGTGATTCAACAACTATTGGGACACTTGAATTTTGCATGTAGGGTGGTGGCTCAAGGCATGGCATTTACATGCAGATTGGCATGGTCAATGAGGGGGTATGGATGCCCAACCCCTGGGTGGACATAATGAGGAGCATGAGGGAGGACTTGGAGGTTGGGAGAAATTTTTGCAACAGTATAATGGGGTCACATTTTGGCAGGATGACTGGGTCTTCAACACAGATTTGAAGCTTTACAGGGATGCAGTGGGTGTCCATGGGATGGGGGCTTATTTTGTGGGCCGGTGGATATCAGAGTCATGGCCAGAGGAGTGGCAAATGAGGGGACTGATGTGGGATATTACACTTCCAGAGATCCTCCTGATATGAGTAGCAGCAGTCATTTGGGGTGAGCAGCCTAGGAATCAGAAGGTGGTCTTCTGGTGTGACAACAAGGCAGTAGTGGAGGTGTTGAACAGACAATCTGCCACTACAGACACAGTAATGAGGGTACTTAGGCAACTAGTGTTGCAAGGGCTGAGATTAAACATGTTGTTTCAAGTTAGGCACATAGAAGGGGTTAAGAATGCCATGGCTGACATCCTTTCCTGTCTTCAGTTGGACAGGTTCCAGTGCCTCTCACTGGGGGAGATGCCAAGAGAATGGTGGTTCCGTCCCACTTGTGGGAGATTGGTTGGATAGAGCCCAGCTGCTGCTCAGGAGCTCATGGGCTTCTGGGACACTGAGGAATTATGAGGGATCTTGGTGGGTATTTCAAGCTTTCAGAGAGCAGGCTGGAATGGAGGTAAAGTGGGCCCATGATGGAGGGGCAGGTGATGAGATTAATTGTTCAGAAGTGGGAGTAGGGGATAGTCCATTCCACCATGGTGATTCATCTGGCAGTGTTAGGGCTGGTCTGTAGTCTACGAGGATGGGGTGAGCCTTGCAAAGGTCAGGTGGTCAGAAGAATGATGCAGGTTTGGCTGAGGATAAAGGGGTGAAGCACTGATAGTAGATGCCTGATAACAGAGCAGCCTCTGGGCAGGCTGGTGGGGGCACTGGAGAGTATATGTCATTTCCATTATGAGGCACACCTTTTCTCTACTGCCTTCTTGGCAACGTTTTATGGTGCATTCTGAGTTAGCAAGGTGATAACCCAAGGTAAGCAAAAAAAGGAAAGAAGACTACTTTGGGAAGACATGCATGGGTTTAAGGATAGGGTAGAGTTGTGTCTGGCCTGGTCCAAGACTAACCAAGCTAGAAATGGGACAATGGAGGTGATTAGCAAACAAATGTGAGGACAGGTGTGTCTGTTGCAGGCCATGTGGAAATTCAGGGTAGTCACACCACCAGTGGGGGGGCTCTTGTTTGTGCATGGTAATACAGAGCCAGTTCACCAGGTATCAGCTAGCAGTAGTTTTGAAGAGATGGTTGGAATTTTAAGGGGAAGATGCATCAGGGTTCTCATCCCATTCTTTTAGGACTGGGGTGGCATAGGAGGCTGCTGCCAAGGGCAGGTAGCAGCAGTGGTAAAACAGGTGGGGAGATGGACATCAGAGAACTATAAGGTGTACATCAGACAGATGCTGAAGTAATTTACTTTGTGTCATTCAGAATCAGCTAAGAGGAGAAATGTCTGGATTTGTGGCCACTTCTTCATTTATTGTGCAGAGAAAAGAGCAGCAGTGAGGCCTGGGAGCAGATAACTACCATTGAATTAGGAGTCTGCTAAAGTGCACTGCAAGGGTATTCGGGGCATGCGTTAGGCCCAACTGTTGCCACTACTGGAGGATTTGAAGGTGAATCTCCCGAAGCTGGACGTATTGATAATCCATTTGGGGGATGATATAGGGTTAAGACCATGGGTTGATATTATGTGGGAGATAAAAGGAGATTTGGAACAAATTAGGAATTGGTGGCCATCAGTAGTAATCAGATGGTCCAAGATCATACCAAGGAGGGTACGGTGACAGGCTTGGAATGTGAAGGCCATTGATGGGGCTAGTAAGAGGTTGAACAGGAAAGTGGTGGCCATAGTTAGGGAGGTAGGAGGAGTAAATATCGCACATTGAGACATTTCTCAGGGTTGTGCAGGCCTTTACCAGGTGGATGGGCTACATTTGATAGATAGAGGCCTAGATTTGTTCAATTTGCAGTTAGAAGAGGCACTGAAGGACTGGGATAGGAGGATGGTGGAGATGGGCGGAACCCATCTTCTGATGCAGTAGCTGGAGATGGACTAATGGAAGAAAGAGAGAAAGGGGTTGGGGGGGTTGAGAGGAAAAAAGTTATAGAATAAAGAAACAGGGGGCCCAGGGGTACTGGGCAGGAATAAAACAGGGACACAGACTAGGTGTGCACCTAGATGTGTTGGCGCCTTGGAAGATTGCACCTAAAGGACCAATATGTTAGCTCAGGTATGCAGATGAGTGTAAATGGTTAAAAGGAAAGTTATGTGAAAGTTCAAGTTATGCTTGGTTAAAAGAAAATGGATGTAATGGTGATAAAAAAAAATGGATGTAATGATGTGATGATTTAATAAAGTATGCCAACTAAGCACCCAAGAAAGTGTTATGTGTTTTATGTAAGAAGGGGATCCCATGACAAAATGGGTTGCCAGTCCAAACAGCAGCCTCTGTTGTCAGGGGCACCTGACTTGGGTGCTAGTCAGAGATGCCAGGGGTGTGTGTGTGTGGAAGAAGGACATGGGAAGTAACTTGGGAGGTTGGTCAGACCAAAAGGGGTTGGGGGAATAGGAGGGGATAGGGATTGGTAGGGAGGAAAGCCCACCAGAATAGGGTGTTTAAAAGGAGAAGAGTGGAAAGCAACACCATCTTGCATGCTAGCCAAGTTGCCCTCCCACCCGATCGTTGCGGTAGGTGGAGTAGGGGATCAGAAGGATGGAGCAGGTGACCGCAGTGGGTTGCTGAAGGTGGACAGCAATGGGTGGCCAGGATTTGTTGAGAATTTCAAAGAAAGGTGTGAAGAAAGAGAGAAAGGGGGTGGAAGGTAGAGGGGGAAAAAGTTACAGAATAAAGAAACAGAGGGCCCAGGGGGTACTGATCCAGAATAAAATAGGAACATGGACTTGGTGTGCACCTATATGTGTTGGCACCTTGGGGTTTTCACCCAGAGGGCTGATAAGTTGGCTCAGGTATGCATCCGAGTATAAATGGTTAAAAGGAAAGTTATGTGAAAATTCAAGTTACATTTGGTTAAAAGAAAATGGATGTAATCGTGTGATGGTTTAGTAAAGCATGCCAACTGAGCACCCGAGAAAGTATTATATGTTATATGTAAGAAGGGGATCCCATGACAACATTGGCTTGTCCAACGTAAGTGCAGTTATTCATAATAAAAACGGTGTCTGGAAAACTATACATATAGTTAAGTCATCCTCAGGTTTTTGCTGATTAGCCGTGGAGGGACTCTTCCAACTATATACAGTATATAGAATTCTATTCTTCATAGGAAGCTAACATTCATGAACAAATCCATTGCCTTCACACCAACCACATTATTCACAGTCTTTCTTTCTCACAACAATTTCTGATTCAGTTACTAAGCAGTGACTAATACTGCACCAAAATCTAATTGTCATCTAGTCATTCATAGTTGCAGAATATCCAATACCAGAACAATGGCATGTGTCCAGGAACACCAGATCCAATCATTTGAGCCTATAACTGAGTGATAGAGCACCAGAATGGTATTCTGTGGGCCTGGCTTCAGTTCCCAGGTAGTCACATTATTTCCTCCTCACTACAATTTCTAATAGTAATGACATTTGTATGGAAACAAGATTCTTGCACTTTGGACTTCATCTCTTCCTGCTGCTTGTCAGCATGTGATATCATAATCTACTGCTTGTGACAACATGATCATTTCCAGGGCAACCAATTATGATTCATAAACAGAGGATTATGACATCTGGTGCAGACAGCAGCGGCAGATGATGTCTGAGGGATACGCATCCTTTTTTCAAGCAGATGTTATCAGTAATAAAGAAAGAGGAAGAGATAACTACTGAAAATATGTGAGTTATTGGCCAAGTTATATGTAACTATAGGTTTTTCAAAGCTTTGCCAGAGACTGGTGCTGTGTGGAATTTTCAGATTCGGCAGAATGAAATTCCACAGAATTTTGGAAAATTCTACCTAATTCCGCAGCATTCCAACAATAGTGAAAGTCTAAAATTTGGAAAGCAGAATGTTCTTTGTGGATAAGTCATCCATGGTTCACATAAACAGCACATTCTTTTTCCACAGTCTGCGGAAAATTATTCTGCAGTTGACGTGATCTGCAGAAAGTTATTCCATGGTTTACACAGAAGTGCTTTTCGGAATTCAACTGAATTCAAACAGAAATTCCAAAAAGCATTTCTAAAGTGGAATTGCTTCTCTGGATGAACTCCCCTGGCACAGTTCTGCATTCCACACAGCACTGCCAGAGATGTCAAGCTCTTTAAGGTTCCATGTTAGAATAGTGACTCCTCAACAACGAGGAGTCAAAACGTCAGAGAATAATAGTGAGTGCCATTATTAGTGAACTTTCTGTTTGCAGGGGGCTTTGCCCCAACCCCCTTACTTAATATATCAACTCCAGGGGGGTGGACCTCAGTAAGGGGGGAACAGAAAATTTGCTGATATGGCACTCACTATTATTCTGTGCCGTTTTGTCTCCTCGATGTTCAGGAGTAGCTATCTTCATAGGCCACCACTCTTTAAGGCAAAATAATTTCCGAAAGTCATTTGAGTTATTAAAAATATTATTTGTACTGTATCTTGCATTGCTACAGCAGCCAGTACCCATGAAACACCATTTTGTTTCTGGGAAGAACATTTTGAAAGGCTTAAACAATGTTTTTTTATTTAACCAAAAAGTTATAAAAGTTCTCTGTAACTGTGCTAGTATATATTTCCAGGCACATTTGGAACACTATTGCACAAGTTCCCCTATCTGATAATTGCATCAGTTAGATACAAAGAAACATATGCTAAAATTAACAAACAAAAAAAAATAGAAATGCACTCAGACACAACATATGCTATATTCTAGAAACACAAACCTGGGCTCTTAAAATCGTCTCCTAATATGACAACTATAACATCAAGTTTAATACTGTACTTTTTTATCTTATAAAAAGTACAGTATTAAACTTAAAGTTATAGTTGCCATATTAGGAGACAATTTTAAGAATGTCTCCTAATATGACTACTATAACACCAAGTTTAATACTGATTTTTTAATAACAAATTATACACAGCAATGAAGGAATTGCCAAATTCTGTTAATACACCTAATGAATTTTGTAATGGTTTTATAACTATTTGGAGTTGAAAATATGCATATTATACTTAAAGTGGTGAATTGTTTGGCATGATTACTTGAATTAAGCTTTCTTTTGTGATAAGAAATACAGCATGTTAAGGTTTTGGGAGGAATTAAGGCTTAGTATATAAATACAACTAAAAGAGATTAACTGCTAGATATTATGGTTGGAGTTGCACAGAACTAGACGGATAGTCCATCATCTGCTTTACCAGATTATCCAAGTCAAATTCCAAATATCCATGGTTTGGAGAGTAAAGGGAGATTTGAAAAATGGTACAGGAGATTCTGTACTTATGTATTATTTCAGCCTTTGCTGTTAGCCAGCGTCCAAGTACAACCAGGCAGGATGGTGTGATAGGATAGTTTAAAACCTGGTTGGCTCAACAGACACAAGAATAGTATGAATGAGCAGAAATAAGGCTGGCAGAGATTAATGTTGATTTGAGCAGGTGGAACAAGGTTGTCAGAGGAGATGATGCAGAGTTGGTGGATACGGTCAATACAGAAGACATAGTACATGACACAGATACAAAAGACGCACTGGATAGGTCCAGAGAAAGGTAAGCAATGTCAGTAAACACAACTGCAGAGAAGATCAGCTTAGTACACAAGGGGGCATCAAGTACACTATCGCAGGGAAGTGCAGGCTATATCATCAAAGATGAGCAGGCAAATTGATCAATGGCACTCAGAAGCATGACATATAGATAAGGTCTATAACATTTGTAAGAGACCGAAGCAACTCAGTGACATCCCTCACACTGGAGTATGGAAGTCAAGCATTGTTGGCAGAAGTCTAGGTGATACAGTAGCCAGGGTATGGATCAGCTATAAGAAAACAAAAAAAAATGTACTTGGGGAGACACCAAGGCTGACTGTGCGGCAAATGTGGCTGAAGGTATAGCCTAGAGGGTAGAGTAACAAGCTATGACTGAGCTTGGTATGTCCAGCAGACCTAGGTTTGATGTCCACAACCTCCACTTGCATACTGTGTGACCCTGAACAAGTTACTTATCCACACCTGAAAACAGGCATTGTGCTTAATGGGCATTACCTGGTTACTAAAGAATAATAATAATAATAAAACAAGCATTTGTCAATGCCGAATGTTTGCTTGCTGGTATTACCACTGGAAATGCAGGAGTTAGACAGATGCAGAATAGGAATGGCAGTGAAGTATTGAAGTTCATGCCAACCCCACCTCCATCCTGTAGAGATGGACAGGCATTGGGGTAAGTGTTTGGGTCGTCGCCCATGATGGTCATGACATGTCACCTCATCCTATTCTTCAGACACTGACACATGTTGAGGTGTGCCTTAGGGTGTCTGGCTTTACAGTCACCCCATTCCATAAGGACAAATGCTGAAATGGGTGCAGCATAGGAGAATGGGGTGAAGTCTGGGGCCGAAGAGTCCAAGGTACACCTTGATGCCTTTCAGTGGCTGGAGCTGGAGGTGGGATGGCATGAGCAGTACAGTCGGCAATCCAAAGGTACACCCCTATGCCTTTCAGTCTGTACAGGGTAGGACGTTATGGTTAGAAACCCTAACACCTCAGGCGTTTGTTGCTATTTACACTAGTAATTTTCAACATGGCCTGTTTGTGACCCCACCTCATGAAAGCATGTGGGACCTCTTGTCATGAAGAGTGGCAGTGTGATTATGTCAATGTGTCCCGAACATTGACTTCCAACAGTGACAGTGCCATTCTGTGCCACATGTACGAAAACACAGATTGGGCAGGATGTGAAGAATGACAGCTGTACCATCCATAGGGAGGTGTGAAGAGATGGCAATGTTGAAAATCTGTAGTGGGAATATTAAAAATGCTTGCACCTCTCAGCATACGTGGAAACTGTGTAATGCATGCATGTTACACAGTCATTTTATAGGCGTTCATCACCAGATTTTCAACATAGGCATTGTAGGACCTCTGCTCATGATGTGAAAAATGACAGTATCACTGTGATTTTCTTAATGTGTCCCAAACAGTGATTTCCTACAGCAACCACGCTATTCTGTGTCAGAAGTGCATAAACACATTTCGGTCAGGATGTGAAAAATGACAGCTATACTGTTCATAAGGAGATGTGAGAAAATGGCAATGTTGAAAACTTGGAGTGAACATATTACACATGAGCAAAGTTATGAGTGTGAGTGGAAACTGCACAATGCATGCTTGTAACAGTCATTTTATGGACTTTCATCATTAAATTTTCAACATAGGATGTGATTTTCTTAATGTGCCCCAAACACTGATTCCTGACAGCGACCACACTATTCTGCACCGGAAGTGCAAACACACATTTCAGCCAGGATGTAAAAAATGACAGCAGTACTGTTCATAAGGAGGGCCAGAAAAATGGCAACGCTGAAAATCTGGAGTGAACATATTACAAATTTGTGAAGTTATGAGCGTGTGTGGAAACTGTGCAATGCTCGCTCATAACACAGTCATTTTAGGGACTTTCATCACCAGATTTTCAACATAGGCATTTTAGGACCTCTGCTAATGAACAGTGTCACTGTGATTTTTGTAATGTGTCCCAAACAGTGATTTCCCACAGTAACTGCGTTATTCTACGCTGGAAGTGGAAATGCACATTTCATCCAGGATGTGAAAAATGACAGATGTACTGTTCATAAGGAGGTACAGGAAAATGACAATG
This sequence comes from Neoceratodus forsteri, assembly GCA_016271365.2. Taxonomy (NCBI): domain Eukaryota; kingdom Metazoa; phylum Chordata; order Ceratodontiformes; family Ceratodontidae; genus Neoceratodus; species Neoceratodus forsteri. The sequence goes on along the minus strand of CM028137.1, from coordinate 722,252,196 downwards.
TTGAAAATTTGGAGTGAAAATATTGCAAATTCATGAAGTTATGAGCGTGCGTGGAAACTGCGCAATGGACGCTCGTGACACACTCATTTTATGGACTTTCATCACCAGATTTTCAACATAGACATTTTAGGACCTCTGCTCATGAACAGTGTCACTGTGATTTTCTTCATGCATCCTGAACACTGATTTCCCACTGCGACCAAGCTATTCTGCGCCGGAAGTGCGAAAACACATTTTGGCCAGGATGTGAAAAATGACAGCTGTACTGTTCATAAGGAGGTGCAGAAAAATGGCAATGTTGAAAACCTGGAGTGAACATATTACAAATGTAAGAAATTATGAGCGTGAGTGGAAACTGCGCAACGCATGCTCGTAACACAGTAATTTTATGGACTTTCATCACCAAATTTTCAATATAGGCATTTTAGGACCTCTGCTAATGAACAGTGTCACTGAGATTTTCATAATGTGTCCCAAATACTGATTTCCCACAGCGACCGCACCATTCTGCGCCAGAAGTGCAAACACACATTTCGGCCAGGATGTAAAAAATGACAGCTGTACTGTTCATAAGGAGGGCCAGAAAAATGGCAATGTTGAAAATCTGGAGTGAACATATTACAAATGTGTGAAGTTACGAGCGTGCCTGCAAATTGCGCAATGGGCACTTGTAACACTCTCATTTTATGGACTTTCATCACCAAATTTTCAACAAGGACATTATAGGACCTCTGCTCATGAACAGTGCTACTGTGATTTTCTTCATGCATCCTGAGCAGTGATTTCCCACAGCGACCGCTCTATTCTGCACCGGAAGTGCAAACACAAATTTCGGCCAGGATGTGAAAAATGACAGCTGTACTGTTCATAAGGAGGTGCAGAAAAATGGCAATGTTGAAAATCTGTAGTGAAAATATTGCAAATTCTCGAAGTTATGAGCGTGCATAGCAACTGTGCAATGCATGCTCATAAAACAGTCATTTTTTGGATTTTCCCACCAAATTGGCAACATACACATTTTGAGAGCCCCACCTCATGAACACTGGCACTGTTTAACTCTGTCCCGAAAGGTGATTCCATGCAATGACTGTGAAATCACATTTCGGGGCCAAATAATGCTGTGGCAGTGGCAGAATTCAAGAGGAGGAGTCCCAAACACCCCATGTTCAAAATTTGGTACCAAAATTCCAAAAAATGTCTGAGATATGCATCAAACTTGAAAAAAACCTATTTATGCCATTATACAGCTTACCGGCATTTCTTCAGTTCACGGTCGACTTTGAAGAGTGCAGACGTGTTCCTGGTCCACCGAAGATTGTCATGCCAGCCTCCAGAGGTAAGTATGGGGTGGGGGGCATGTGAGGAAGTGGGGTACGCAGTGGGTGGGTGTGGGTTGTGGGAAGGACGAAGGAGACCGTGAGGGACCGTTTTTTAGAGGTAAGAAAAAGAAGACATCGTGGGATGATTTTTTTCTTACACGGCCATTTGGCACGCTGGGGTGGGCTCCCAGCATGCCAACCCACTGCTTTTGGGGGCACCTGTAGCCAATGGGGATTGGGCACCCCGTCAGCACAACAGGGGAGGCACAAGAGATGAGGGATTGCCCCTCAGCAAAACTCTTACCACGCTTTGGGGACTTATGCTGACGGGGAGTGGGCTCCCCCATTGGTAAATGAAACTGGGAGGCGGCACATAATGCCAATGGGGAGTGGGCTCCCCCGTCGGCAGGTGAAGTAGGACTGGGGACTGAAACCGACAGGGATTAGGGCCCCCGTCGGCAAAAACACACTGCTGTGGGGCACACGCTACCTTGTGTATCAGCACCGGCAGTGGATCTGATTTATTGTTTGTGAACACGGCAGCAAGCTGCCGCCATGTTCACAAACAAAAGTACTGTAGCAATGTTCTGCCCAGCAATGATGGGTCGCTCCCTCATTGCAGCGAATCACTGACACTGCAATGACGAGGTGACCCCTGATTGCTGCGGCAAAAATGTTTCAAGTTGGTGGCACTTCTGGAAGCCAGTGTCATCAGCACACTGTGCGTCCATTGGTGCACCACTGTCAAGCCCCCAAATGCAATGTCTCGGTTCGCTGCCACACTGCTGTGCCTCCACAACCTGCTTCTCTCTTAAGCTGCCACATAATGTTTCTTGCACATGCAGGCAAGCAAACATAAAAATGCATTCACATTCCAACAGCTAATACAAACAGTGGCAGTATGAAGCAGAAATTATACTCCCGTTCTTCAAGCCTAACACCTCTTCATCAGACACCTTGATGAAGGGGCATTAGCCTCGAAGTGCTGGATCTTTTTGTCCTTCATCCTGTCACTGTTTGTGTAAGCCGTTGGCATGTAAATAAACTTAATTTGCATCACAGCCTGCCTTGGATCTCCCTGAGTGCATTTGTTTTGTTTTTTGGTAGTTCTTGATGTCTATTGCACCAGATTTATTGTTGGTATGCTCAGTGTCTGTGCTGTTCTATGCATCAGCAGCATACTGTTAGTGCAGAAGTCATGTATTTGCTAAAATGTGTGCATCCTGAAAGACAAAAGCAGAACAGAATCAATAAATATATCTTAAAAACCACATAAGTAACATAAGTCTGTCACTCACACACACTGTAGCTACACTCATCCAACTCACATGCTTCGCACATCCATTCATGCACCTGCATACACAGAGAAACATCAAACATTGTAGTGTTATGAAAGACTTATGTGATGTCAACCAATCAGTGCTCAGAGCTGCAGGGACTCTTATCCTACATCCAGTTATCATGAGGGAATGTTAAAGTGGAGTGTTCCACTTCACAGGCAAGGGAAGGGGTGTTACACTTGGTTTAAGAAATGTGAAATGGATTATAAACCACTCTAACAAAATTAAGTGATTTATAATATGTTTATTTGTGTACTAAAGGGTGTCTCAGGGATTAAGAATATTCCCTCATGCTGTTTGTGGCTAACACAACTGAACTGCTCAGCTTTGCTTTGTGGTGCTTTTCCCAAACAGCATGAGAGAACATCTCTTATTCAATAACAGACATCCTTCAGCACACATATAAACAGACAGTCTCACATGAAAGATATACAGTCTGGGAAGACCAGTGACCAATCTTGATGGTAGGAACAGAGCAGAACCACCTTCAGCATGCACTCATAGTCAGCAGGAAACATCTAACACACCTGATCATACAAAGATGTGCAAGGTTAGGAGAGACCAGCACAATTATGTAGTAGGTGCCCAGCACACAAGAACATGGAAAAGCTTGCAAGGTTGGCAGAGAACAAGACATTTCTGGAGGAGGCATTCAGTCCCCACTAAAGCAAGGAAAGGCATGCAAGGTTGGCAGAGACCAAGGCAATTCAAGAGAAGGCAATCAGCACTAGAAAACATGGAAAAGCAGCATGGCTGGCAGAGACAAAGGTAATTCTGGAGGAGGCATCCAGCAGAACAGAACATGGAAGGACATGTGAGTTTGGCAGAGACCAACACAATTACAGAGGTACAGCAGAACATGGAAAGCCATTCAAGGCTGTCAGAAACCAAGGCAATTCCAAAGGAGACATCCAGCACAACAGAACATGAAAAGACATGCAAGACTGGTAGAAACCAAGGCAATTCTGGAGAAGGCACGCATTACAGAAGAACATGAAAAAGATGTATAGTGGGTAGATACCAAGGTCACTCGGGAAGATTCACCCAACACACCAGGGCATGATAAGGCAAGAAAGACTGGTAGAGATCATATCAGTTTAAGAGCTGTCCGACACACTGTAGCATAGAACAGCAGGCAACTTTGACTGAGATTAGGGTAACACCGTTGAGACAAACTGCAGATACACTGCATGGAACACATAATTTTAAAATATATCAACAGAAGAACTTTCTGGAAAGGAGGAGATTGGTGGGGCCCAATACATTCAGTTTAAGAAAGAACTCATTGTACACTAGATTGAGTTTGGTTTAAGTACTTTTATGGTATGGCAGCTGATGTTTAGTACTCTACATGTGTAGGACCCTTACAGTTGACATCATAAAAAAGAAATCTCTTTCTGACTCACACACGTATACACCTCATCTTTATTTGTGTGGCTGCTGTCAGTACCTTTCTCCACTACTAATACTGTAGGTGCTGTTACTGCTGCCTGAGTATATTTTGGAGGACTGATATTCTCAGTGTTTTTTTAAGGAATGATAAGTGCTTCAAATTTATCAAGCAGTCTTTATCAAGCAGTGTTCCACGACTGCATTACCTGCTGAGCTAAACATGCACTCTAAAAAGATGCTGGTTTCTGGGCTGACAGGAAAAGATGGCAAGCTTTGCCAGTCCAAGTCATAGTTTTCACATTCCTAGGACATTCCTTGGAGGAGGAGGTACAGCACAGTGGTTTAAGGCTCTGAACTGCAAACCGAAAGACCTGGGTTTGAATCCCACAGCCCCCACTTGCATACTGTGTGACCCTGAGCAACTCACTTACTGTAACTTCCTTGTGCTCCCAGGTTGCACCTAGAAACAAGCTTCAGCTTAGTGTGCCTTTCCTAGTTAAACAATTTCCCCTTTCCAGTATGACAGTGGGTCTTCTGCAATCCCTACAGTGGTGGTGATCTAGTGCCATTAGGCATACTAGAGGAGGATCAGTAGCATCTGGTGCATCAGGTATTTTAGCTAGGTTGGTCAGTGTCAATTGCTTGGCTTGCAACTTAACCAACTGTATGTTGCTGATATGAGTCGTCCAATGCTGGCGGGTGTTTTTCTGCCTACACTTGCCTCTCTGTAGCTTGGATGTGCAGTGTCTTTGTGCACTTGCATGAGCAAGATACGTCAGCATCTGTCAGATGCCCCCCACCCCGGTGTTGGAGCTCGGAATGGCACTGGCACTCAGCCTCCACTAGGTGTCAGCCAAGCAGCAGAGCTGCAGAACCCCCCCTCCCCAAGGGAGGAGAGCTGTTCTCGGATATTCAATCCTCCTTCCCCTGACTGCACCTCCAGCGACCCAGGTCAATGTTTGAACCTTTGCTGCTGGTGCAGCAAGCAGTAGTGTTATCAGTGTACTACCAGGCCAGCCCTAAGTATGTAAATTTGATACAAAACTGTCATTTCAGAGGTACTGAGTTTAATAACAACGCTGATTACCGTGTACTTGTAGTGGCTATGCAATCACCATCAATGTGTTATGTGCCTTCTGGTCTGTTAAGCCTGTTTCATAGTAGAACCCTTTTTATATCATATGTTTTATTAATAAGATACTTAAGCAGCATGGCTCTGTGGACTTCCAGCATGCATTTTGTAATGGTCTTTCTCATATAAATAAGAAGAGTAAAATATATATGCTATGAGATACTGTCGTCTGCTGTCATATAAATTGTTCCATTTGCTTGGATCCTTAGTATAGTTCTCTTTTCTGTAACCAGCTCAAAGGGATATGTTTACTTTATCTTATTCCTTAAAACTGTATCCCAGATGTGCATGTTTTGAAAATGTTCACTTGCAGCTGAGTTAAATAATTTTTCCTAAAGCTAATCTGCTGTTGTTGGTGTTAAGCATCTGTGCTGCCTCCGAGGTACTCCATTTCAGTCTCAGTTTTAGAAGTTACTGGTGGCAAGTTCCTTCTTCGGGCGGAATTCTGCTGCAATTTCTTCGAAAGACTTTCCTTTTGTTTCTGGTACTTTAAAATAAGTAAACAGGGTGAAGCCAAAGAGCAGCACAGCAAAGATGATAAAAACATAAGGTCCACACAGATCCTATGAAAAGAAAGGCAAACAGAAACACATATTAATTCCATAAAAAGAGGCTCTGTGCAGGTTTGTTTCTCAACATGTGAACAACTCTAATCAAGTTTAGAGGAAGGCTGTTGCTGAAACAATTTAAACTTTCTTATCAGTAAGGTCTTTGTTTATTTCCTCTCTCTAATATCGTCCAGTTTTGGGGGGGTATACTGCATTTGTAAGAAAGATACAATATAACATTGTGTTGTGTTGTGCTATGTTGCATCATACTACATGATATTATGAGATGTAGCACTTATCGTCAGTGGGTAAACTGGAAAGGTTTAAGTGGGGGAATTCTTACCTCTAGATTTAGAGGTGGTGGAACTGTCAGCTCTAGGTTGTGGGACTGTAATATATTATTCAAAGGAGAAAGATGACAGAGGTGCAGGAATTTGCATACAGTTTTATAAAATGTAGGAGAACTGAGTTCTCGTAGGTTCTCGCCCACTTTTAACACCTGCATTATTTGATGTGATTTTAATCTGTGATATTAAATGGCCTGATTTGTACATACCAACAAAGCAAACCAAGAACCATTTTAGCTGCCTTTAACTCCAAAGATTCAAAATGAATCTGAACTTATGCAAAACTCCTCATCAAGGCAGCTCCAAAAATGGATGCCTGCCAATGGAACTAGGATCCATAATCCCACTGTTTTTCTTATGCGTCCTGCATCCTTCTGGTGCCCCTCTCCTTCTGGCTTCACAATTTACTCACTTCCCACCAGACTCACCTCTTATATTTCTGATTTCATTCCAGCCCACCCCCCAAATAGTCTGGATCAGATTCAGAAAAGAGACATGCAAGAACAAGGGGACACAATTTAAAGATGGGGGGGGGGGGGGCGGTTCAGGGGCAATGTGAGAAGTATTATTTCACAGAGAGGGTAGTGGATGCATAGAACAGCCTTCTTGAGGAGGTTGTGGGGTCTAAAACTGTGGGAGAATTCAAGAATGCATGGGACAGACATAAGGCAATTCTTGTAGGGGGGTAGGAAGAAATAGGCTGTTGGTTAACTAGGATCTGCGGGCTATCCTGTAGGTAGGGAAATGGGCAGACTAGATGGGCCAAGCAGTCCTTATCTGCCATCAAAGTCTATGTTTCTATGCTCCAGGATCATCTGGTATATCCCTACAGGAAGCCCCCTCTGCCACCACCAGAGGAGCTATGCCCTGAAAAACCATTGTACAGTAGTTACTGGAACCACAGCTGGGGGCACAGTGCCCTGAGGGGTTGTGTGACATAGAAGGGGCCAGGGGGCCTTCATGGAGCATGCCAGAATGGGGCATAATATTTCCTGTTTGCCCCACCTTCCCTCTTTCTGCCATGCTCATTTACAGCATGCCCACATCAGCATCCTTGAGGAAGGGTCCACTGGCACATGGTCACCTATGATGGAAGAAACCCCATGCTGCCACCAGATGCCACTGTCTGAGCGATGCGCCTCTCCTCCATCCCCTGGTGGAACAGTGCCCTCACAGATTCTCTTTTGTCCTCCCTTCTTGCCTCCAATTCTGATGTTCCAGGTTCATGGCAAGAACCCAGATTGACAGCATATCAGAGCAGCCCCCACTACTCAGCACCATATAGTGGCTACTCCACTGTTTACATGTATTTATTTTTGTTTGTTTTATTTATGAGAATTTTGAATTTTGTTTTATTTATGAGAAAGAAATACGATAATGTATGAGAAGGTTGCATAATGAAGTGCTTTTATACACCTGAGGTTTGTGCTGACCTCATAAGCTGAATCAATTAACATTTAGGCTTCATATCTTTAATTTTTCTTCAAAGTTAAAAAGGTTATTAGCTTTTATTTTTTACAGTAACAACTCGCATTTTAGTTTTTCATTGAGAAAACTGCTAGTGAGTTCTTTATTTCTGTCCCGTATTGATTATGGAGATTGTATTTATAGAAATACTACTACTATGTCCATACTTGGTGCTCTTGATCCACTCTACCATAATGCGTTAAGGTTTATAACTGGTCTACTTTGGAACGCTCACCATTGTCATTTATACATGGCTGTTGGCTGGTTTTTTTAAGTAGTCTAAGACAATCTCACTGGTATTTATTTGCATACAAATTTGTTTCACGTATACTTCCTCCATTTCTCTGACATGTACTGTGTATCAAGGAGATACCTGAATATGGTCTTAGGTTAAGCACACTCCAAAACTTTGTTATACTCAGAACTCGCTCAAAATATGGGGACTATATCTTACCTGCCTCTGTCCCCTGGACATGGGAAGAACATAAGAAAAAATGTAATTTGAATGCCCTAATCCCTATCTCCCATTTTAAACCTTTTATTGACAGGCTTTTGTTCAATCAGTGTGATTGTTTTGGATTTTATTAACATTACTTTAGTTACTGAATTATGGTGCCTTGCATTAATATTGTTTGTATACATGACATACCTTATGTGTTACAATTTATTTTTGTTTTGTAACATTTTTATGGTAACTTGGATACAACTGTAAGTGAGAGTTTCTCTCAATTTGCTGTCCAATAAAATTGATGATGATGATGATAAGCATCAAGAACAAAGCTCAGAGGGTTTGCAAGGTGATACACCAAGGGTGTGTAACATTTTTTATATATTTTATTTAAAAATTGGTAACTAACCTGCAAAGGCACACTGAGACGAGGCTCGTTCCAGGTGTGACCGGGGAAGGGGGGGGAGTGGTAAAGAATACAGGCAAAAAGATAATATTGCAAACAAGAAATAATCATAGCACAGTAATACATACAGGCTTGGATACAACATCCAAAATGAACAAGGCCTCATCGCAGCTCAGCTGGACCTGCAGTATAGTTAGGTAGCATTGAGGCAGGAGCAAGAAGCAGTTGGTAGGAGTTTTAGCAGGGACATGAAGGCAGGGAGAGAGGTAGCTTGACAAAGGATAGGTGAGAGTTGACTCCAGAGGGAAGGGGGGCAGTAGGAGAAGACGTATTGACAAGAGCTTGAGTGAGGGTGGGGAAGGGAGAAGGAGTGTGAGACCCTGTAGTGGAGTGGATAGGAAAAGGGATAGGCAGGGGACAGGAGGGAGGAGAAATAGGATGGAAAGAAACCAAACCAGTACTTTGTGATTAATGCTAAGGAGTGGGTCTGGTGATGGTGGAAGAGTGCAGGGATATATAGAGAGGAATAGAGGGAGCAATGGTGAGTGTGGAAAGATGAGCTTGAGGTGAATTGGCAAAACTTGTGTAGTAGGGTGCCTAATTTGGCCAGGGAGGAGGCAGGAGTGGCACCGTAGATGGTATTGACATAGTCGAACACTGGGAGGATGTTTTTGATTACCAGCTCCCAATCAACAAAAAGGGAGAGGCAATCTTTATTGTGGTACAGTACTCCAATCTTTGGGTGGAGTCCAGAGTGTATGGAATTTATAGGGACAGAAAAGTCAAGTTTATTGTCAAGCCAAACCCCGAGGTATTTGAATACTGGGACTACTTCAAGGAGCGAGCCATGCGGGATGACAAATAAGGGAAGGGACAGGAGCTTGACCAGTTTTTGTCTCATTCTGAAAGTCATTGTGACAGTTTGTTTGGAGTTGACTCTTAGTTGGTTTGCCAGGGACCAATTTAGCACATTTTTAAAATCACACTGGAGAGGGGCCTTCACATCAGGAGTAGAAGGACCAGAGGTGTAGATGATCATATCATCAGCATACATGTGGAGTTGGGAGTTTGAAAAAATGGTAGTGGGGTTGTTGATGAAAAGGTAGAAAAGGACTGGGCCCAGGATAGAGCCTTGGGGGACCCTGGCAAGGATGGGGAGAGGGGAAGATAGGGTGGAACCCACCTGGACTGACTGATGCCTGTTCATGAGATAGGAGCTGAACCAGTTCACTGTTGGTGCTGTCAGGCCAGCTGAGTGCAGCTTATATAGTATGAGTAAATGGGATACCGAATTGAAAGCCTTCACCAGATCTATGAAGATGGCAGCAGTGATATGCCCACAATCCATCTCTGAAAGGATAGAATCTGGGACATGCAGTAGGGAGGATGTGGTGGCGTGACCACTTCTAAATCCAGCTTGGACAGGGGACAGGGTACCAGTGGCAGAGAGGAATTCAGCAAGCCTAGTGTAGACTAGGGACTCCTGGAGTTTGGCTAAGGATGGGAGGAAGGATATAAGATGATAGTTCCCAGAGGAGGCTGGGTTACCACCTTTGTGGAGAGGCAGGACCTTGGCTTCTTTTCAGGCCAGAGGGACCTAACCAGAGGTGAGGGAAAGTTTCAAGAGGTGCGTCAGGGGGAGTGCAAGGGCTGGGGCAGAGATATGGAGGAGCTTTGGATCAATGCCATCTGGGCTATTCTTGTCCGGGTTAAGGGACATGAGTGCTCAAAGGACTTTCTGCTGGGAGATTGGGGGGAAGTGCTGTCTGTTTGGTGAAGGAAGAATGGAGGGGATGGGGGCCAAAAGGGGGTGGTCAGAAAGGGTACACGTGATAAAGAACTTATTGACAGTATCCATGACAGACTTAGGGCCTGGAGACCAATGAGCTGCCCACTGAGAGGACGGGGCTGCGGGGGTCAAGGAGGGAGTGGATTGTTTTCTAGAAACTTGTGGGGAGCAGGGGATGGAATGCATGTGGTCTTTGAAGCAGTCCATCTTCGTTGCATGCATGGCCTTAGTACACGTGTTTCTTAGGATCCTATATGCTTGGTGGTTGGCCAGGGTCTGGGAGGATTTGAAGAGGACCCAGGTCCAACTGTGCAATTTGCACTGGGCAATTAGGTTTGCAGTGATCCACGGATGATCAGTTTGCTTTACCTTAGCTTTTTTGAGGGGGGCATTTAAATTCCAGGCCTAGTGAGGGTGCTTATGAATGTGCCTAGGGCAGAGTCAATGTTGGGAGTGGAGAACACAGGAGACCAATCAGAGATGTAGAAGTTGTGTAGTAGGGCATTGGTGTCAAGAGCCCTGAGTGAGTGGTGATAAATGTACACAAACAGTCAGAGCCGCTCACAGTTGGTGGTGCTCACAGATAACCAGCAGAATGAGAAACACACTTCAATCTTGGCACACACTCACACATGCAGGAAGAGGTATCCAGAATGAAAATGCTTGATTCTTTTATTCAAAAATTCAGCAGCACCAATACCTAAGCCACACCGACAGGAGAGTCTCAATGTTTCACGCAGGTGCACTGCATTTTGTCAAGAGATACATAACACTGGAACACTCATTACTTAAATAGTAAACACATAATTAAAAACAGATGTACCAAGGAATGAGTACTAATGGACACCCCAAATTGATAAACCTGTATAATGATATTTAAATCAACCAACATTAATAAAACATGTAGAAAAAATGCAAATACAGTCATTTTATAAACAAAGGCCCAGATATTCAAACTGTGTCAGGCTGTGGCACAAGCCTAGGTGCAGCTTAACTTGGCTGCGCAGGGGCATGGACTGGGCGATATTCAACGGAGCTGCGCCATGGCTTAGCAGCATTGAATATCGCACCCTGACCACCTGCAGTACGCATGGCGCAGTGGCACTGTGCCAGCACCAGTGGCCAGAGTGGAGCATGGGGATGCACTAGCGCAAGTTCCATTGCGCAAGGCGCAGCAACCGTGATATTCAAAAATTGACATGCAAATGGGGCCATAATTTATGTAAGGTGCAAACTGGGCCATTTGCATGTCATTATGGCCCCATTTGCATGCAGGTGCGCCAGTCCCCGATGACCTGCGCCTGGTGCCCTGCCAGGCAGCAGTCATCGGGGACCGACGCCCCCTGCAGCATGGCAATGTGCCCCACAGCCCAATCATGGGCATGAGTAACATGAAAGAGATCCCAATATCCCTGGTGGTCCAGTGGACCGCTGATAACCCGATCGCGGGCTGAAGTAAAAGAAATCATCCTATTTCCCTGGTGGTTCAGTGGACCACTGACAGCCCGATCATGGGCTGAAGTAAAAGAAATCATCCTATTTCCCTGGTGGTCCAGTGGACTGCTGACAGCCTGCTCGCGGGCTGAAGTACAAAATAAAGGAACCCATATCCCTGGTGGTCCAGTGGACCCCCCCCCCCGCCCACTGATCCCCACCACCCCTCCCCGTCAGTGTCGGGCGGCAGCACCCACCAGCCTACCGCCCCGCCGCCCACTGACTGATACTGTCGGTAGGGCTGTACACCCATTGGTCCACAGGGAGAGCCAATGGGCATGCAGTCCATACTGTACTACACATTCCAGATATGTGAATGGAACGATCGGGCTGTCAGCAGTCCACTGGACCACCAGGGAAACAGGATGATTTCTTTTACTTCAGCCCACGATCAGGCTGTCAGCAGTCCACTGGACCACCAGGGATATAGGATGATTTCTTTTATTTCAGCCCACGATCGGGCTGTCAGCAGTCCACTGGACCACCAGGGATATAGGATTTCATTCTATGTTTCACTGATGCCTGCAATCGGGCATGGGGGGGTCGGTGCCACCATGGAGGTGCAGCCGGAGCTCGGGTGGCCACTCGCAGGTGGCAGCTGCCGTGTTGCACCCTGCAATATGGCAGCTCACCTGTGGGTGGCCAGCCCTTGCTCCTTTTTTTTTGGCTTAACTTTGTGCTGGTGCAGGTAAGGGTTGCGCATGCATGGCTCTGTACATCCTGGGCTGAATATCAGGCTGTGCAGAGTATGCATGGGCACACACCCCCACCTGTGCCTGCATACATTATTGATGCACCCCGGCCCATCGGGATTTGTGCCGCGCACTTTCCCTTTTTGAATATCATGCCAGGGCGCATCAGTGGTTTGTGCATGGCACAACCCTTTTGAATATCTGGGCCCAAGTATCAAAAAGTCATTTCATTCAGTGTCAATGTGCAAGAAAACACCATAATAATTATAAATGTGGAGGCAATTCCACCTTCTCATTCAAGTCAGGGTAACAAGTAGCCCATAGCTGGTCTATCCAAAAATTCACCCTGCATGCTAATTTATTATTGAGATCTCCCCTCTCGGACTTATTTTAACTTTTTTGATGCCTGTAAATTGCCACTCATGTAAATGTTTTATCATAGGCATAAAAAATATGATGTGCTGTAACATATTCTAGATTTTTATTATTCACTGCACGTTTGTGCTCGCCCACCCTCTCTTTTAATTTTCTCTTCCTTTGCCCAACATAATAAGAGCCACATTTACAAGATGCCAAGTAAATAATATGGGTAGCATCATAATTAATGTAAGCATTAATATCTGACATCCTGTCATCAGCTGGATTTAAACACTTTTTTGTGGCATTAATATTGGTGCAATACTTACACCGCTGGCATTTAAGACAGCAATGTGGGAGAGCAGGTAACCAATCAGTCCCCCTTACAATATTTGGATTTGGGTTGGGGGTACATCTGAAGTAAGTGGAGGTGGGGGTGGGGGTGCAGGTGGGGCTGGAAGAGTTAAATCATTTTCCAACCAACCCACCCGTTCTTCTCATTTTGTATGCCTGCACATATATTAGAAGCTGCATCTGAAAGTCATGAGGGTGAAGACACATGAAAGTACAGTAAGGCTGAAATTACTAAACTAGCAGGGGAAACAAACTCATTTTCTCCATGGTCCGTATCAGGCCAGACATAGTTACCAGATGCAACAGCACCAACCTCCAAATCCGGGGGTCATAATAATGGAGATGCAAACTCATTTTCTGCAGGATCCGAAAAATCAGACCCTGCATTTTTACTCAGTGCAACGGCACTAGCTTCCAGATCAAATAGTCATGAGGACAGGGATGCAGAGGCAGAAGGGATAGAGGGGAGTGCTTCTCTAATGGGCACCAAAGACTGTTCCTCATGCCATGGCTGATAACTCTGTGCTAATCTGTTACCGAGATTGTCAACATGTCTATAAACCATATGTGGAACTTTTTTTTTCATTTGAGCTGCACACCGGTGAAAAGCATTGGATTGCTGAATTCAGGATCCGGACTACAGCATGTCTGCACTAATGCCTCCTACCTATTTGGTGGATACACCGAATGTGGTGAACCTCCCAGTTCTGCCCACTGATATAGGTATGAGCATTATGGACACTTTATTGCTCAAACCTGTGTTGCATTTTATGGTCAGTGTCAATGGCAGTAATAGCCATGATAATGCTATTAATACAAAAGAGACGGTGTCAGCTCCTAATATTTCTACAGCTTAGGCAGAGTACCATAAAATAGCCATGAAGATTCAGAGACTTGTATGGACACGAACAACTCTGGAACGATACCTTAATGTTAAAAGGGTTTCCAGAGGACTGCATATTTTAAAATTTCTGTCATTTGGTAAAGACAAAAATAATTTCTATGAACCATGGCTTGATGAGAACCATTCATCATTATGGCTAATCCACTTGATTGTTAAATAATTAATTGAAGAGCAGAAAGAGTTAATTGAAGTTTTAAAAATTAAGGAAGCAGCTTTTGATAAATTCTCTGATTTACCTGAATATGTGACATTAAAACAAGATCTCCATAAAGCAATTGAAAACTCAATAAAAAATTAAGGGCACAAAAAGAAAAAAAGTTTAAATGAGATGAAAGAGATTACATCAATAACTGGGTGTTTAATTGGAAAAATCAGCAGTAGTCAATCCTTAAATAGAATGGTACTAATTTGGAGCAGTCAACAACAGGGAGTCAGTCAGATGCAGCGTCATTGATTTTTCTCAAGGACAGCATGGACGAGGGCATAGATCCGCAACAAACTGCAATACAAGCATCTCTACCATTGAGGCGCAGCCCCAGAGTAGCAGTCTGGGACTGGCAAAACATAAGCGGACTAGAAGGGGCAGGAGAAGCAAACAATTCAAGACATCTACAGCAATATCAGAATCGAGGACGTTGATGGGGCCAGAGGGGATATCGAGGGCAGCAATATCCATGGAGATGAGGGAAGAGAGGACATTATTAGATGTGGCTCTTGATCAAGTAAGTGAGTATAATGTCATTAACTTGTCTGACCATCAGCTCATGATATCAGAATCATTGGTTCTTAATAAAGGGCTAAAGTTTGTGCCTACACATACTTTTAATTCATTTGATACCTTTATTGATTTGAATAAGTTTACACATAATCTTAATTTGAAGTGTTTTTTCAGTACCCAGACAGTTGAATCAGAGGGTACTGATGTCATTGATACAAATGGTGGGGGTTCTAATAGTTCCGCTAGTTCCACCTCCGATGTACACATGTCCAAAAGTAGAAAATTCAGAGCCAGATCAAAATTTATGCCACCACAAAATCCTACTATTCAAGTTTTTTTAGAGCATGTGAGGCAGTTCTTAGGAAATTGGCTGAAGAAAGAAAATTGACCTCGTTATATCAACATGAGAAAAGCGGAAAAAGAAGCTCTTCAAGCTCTTGAAATGAATACAGCCATTACAATCAAACAGGCCAATAAGGGGGGCAGTGTGGTTGTTCTTAACACCACTGATTACATATTGGAAGTGGAACATCAATTGTCTAATGTCAAATTTTATAAGCGTTTGAACAAGGACCCTACTTTGATGTTTAAGAGTAAAATCGATGCATTTTTACAAAACTCTTTCTTGGATGGTGTGATAGATAAAGATGCACTTGATTTTTTAACAGTCAGGTGTCCACTTCATCCATCAATTTATATATTACACAAGGTCCATAAAAGCTTGACAAACCACCGGGTCGTTCAGTTGTGGCCAGGACTGGCTTGGTAACTAAGTCACTGAGCCAATATGTGGACTATCATATTAAAGCCTTTGTCCCCATGTTAAGATCTCATATCAAAGATACTAAACATGCTTTGAATATTATTAATGACCTCCATGTCGAGGACACAGACCTTTTGGTCACTCTCAACGTGGAGGCATTATACACTAATATTCCACATGAGGGGGGGTTCCAAGCTCTACAGTACTATTTGATAAGAGAGAAGTTAAGGATCCCCGACCGAGTTCTTGGTCAATCTGTCCCATTTTGTCCTAGTATTTAATACACTCATGTTTCAAGGGCAATACTACCTTAAAATTAATGGTACTGCCATGGGGGCATCTTTTGCCCCCAATTTTGTTAGTCTATACATGGGGATGTGGGAAGAGAAGTACTTGTACAATTCTGAAAAAAATCCTTTTTTTGACCTTTTTTCAATTTATAAGTATTATGTTGATGATCGTTTTTTTTAATTTGGCAGGGTACTGAGGTGGAGCTTTATTCCTTCATTCAGTATCTCAAGAGTACCAACCCATGTCTCAAATTCACTGTCAGTATAGAATCAAGCAAGATTTCTTTTCTGGACATTTCCATATTTAAGGACAACAACTGTGGACTAGCAACATCACTTTATCGTAAACCAACGGATAAAAAACTGTTCTTCTTGCTAATTCATGTCTTCCTAGATGCTAAAGTCTATACCAAAAAGCCAGTTCACAACAGCATGTTGCAATTGTAGCAATGACAGCAGTTATGAGTATTGGGTAGGGGATTTAGAAAGAAGATTTTTGGAACAGGGCTATAATAAAAATTATGTATTACAGGCTAGAACTTTGGTATCTGAAATTCCAAGAGATGTTTAGTTACAAGAAAAAGGTTTTGATTTACAGCAAACACAGAAACTCAATTTTGTTACAACTTATAGTGATGAGTCAGGGAGAAAAGAGCAAATTATTCATAAGAACTGGCCAATTTTGCAGACTGAGGACAAATTAAAACAGCATGTTAAAGATTTTACGCATATGGTTTATAGACGTGCTGACAATCTGGGTAACAGATTAACACAGAGTTATCAGCTAAGGCATAAGGTATAGTCTTTGGCACCCATTAGAGAAGATGTCCCCTCTGTCCCTTCTGCCTCTGCATCCCCATCCTCACGACTATTCAATCTGGAGGCTAGTGCTGTTGCACTGAGTAAAAATGCAGGGTCTGATTTTTTGGACGCTGCAGAGAATGAGTTTGCATTTCTATTATTATGACCCCCGGATTTGGAGGTTGGTACTGTTGCATCTGGTAACTATGTTTGGCCTTATATGGACCATAGAGAAGATGAGTCTGTTTCCTCTGCTAGTTCAGTAATTTCAACCTTACTGTAATTTCATGTATGTTCACCCTCATGACTTTCAGATGCAGCTTCTAATATATGTGCAGATGTACAAAATGAGAAATAATGGATGGGTTGGTTGGAAAATGATTTCACTCTTCCAGCCCCACCTGCACCCCCACCCCCACTTACTTCAGATGTACCCCCACCCCCAAATCCAAATATTGTAAGGGGGACTGATTGGTTACCTGCTCTCCCACATTGCTGTCTTAAATGCCATCGGTGTAAGTATTGCACCAATATTAATGCCACAAAAAAAGTGTTTAAATCCAGCTGATGGCAGGATGTTGGATATTAATGCTTTCATTAATTATGATGCCACACATATTATTTATTTGGCATCTTGTAAATGTGGCACTTATTATGTTGGGCAAAGAAAGAGAAAATTAAAAGAAAGGGTGGGAGAGCACATACATGCAGTGAATAATAAAAATCGATTAACCGATAGAACACAGCGAGTTTTGATTAATGGACAGCTCTCTAGTTTAGGGCTGGTTACTAGCGGGGTGCCGCATGGCTCTGTTCTTGGTCCCTGTCTTTTTCAGCTTTTTATAGCTGATATAACCAATAACTGTTATTCAAATACTAATAAATATGCAGATGATATCAAAATCGGTGGATTATGTTCCAACCATGAGCAGATTGCATCTATTCAAAATGACCTGGATAACATCATGAAATGGATCAATACTTGGGGGATAAAATTAAATCATGAGAAATGAAGGATTATGCAATCCCTCCCATGATTATATTTTAAACAACAGTGTGTTGACCAGTACTAATATGGAGAAAGATTTGGGGGTTCTGGTGTCAGATGATTTTCTGCCGGACTCACAAATTAATTCTACTATACTCAAGGCCAACAGGATTATTTGGTCCATCAGGAGAAACATAAAATCAAGGGAAAGTAACATATTAATGCCCTTATACAGAGCCTATGTTTGCCCACACCTAGACTTTTCTTCCCCATTATGGTGTCCATACAGGAAACATGATATTTTGCAACTGGAGAAAGTGCAGAGACGATATACTAAACTCATATGTGGATTACACAATATGTCATATGAAACTAGGCTTGATTCACTGAAATTAATGTCCCTCACAACATGGAGGTTAAAAAGGGAATCTCCTTCTTATGTTTGATATTATGCAAGACCTGTATTTATTGACAAAATAAGGGCTGGTGTTTAAAGATGTTAACTACAACCTCAGAGGCCACCCGCTCCAGCTTCAATACAGAACATTTAATTTAATGCAAAGGAAATTTTTTTACACCTTACGTATCACCAAGCCCTGGAATGCCTTACAAATCGAGGTGCTAACCAGCAGTTCAAAGTCTATGTTTAAATCCCGACTGGACACATTGATCCTTTCTAGAACTGCTTTTAGTCATTATTAGTTTCAAGAAGCAATTATGGGCTTTATGGCTCTCTGGCTTCTACTCTTTCTTAGTATGAATCTTATTATGAATATGTTACAGCACATCACATTTTTTATGCTCATGACAAAACATTACACGAGTGGCAATTTACAGGCATTGAAAAAGTTAAAATAGGTCTGAGAAAGGAGACCTCAATAATAAATTAGCATGCAGGGAGAAATTTTGGATATACAAACTACAGGCTACTTGTTACCCTGACTTGAATGATAAGGTGGAATTGTCCCCACATTTATACTTATTATGGTGTTTTCTTGCACATTGACACTGAATGAAATTACTTTTGATACTTTGTATATAAAATGATTGTGTTTGTATTTTTTGTACTGTACATGTTTTATTAATGTTGGTTGATTTAAATATCATTATACAGGTTTATCAGTTTGGGATGTCCATTTGTACCCATTCCTGGGTACACCTGTTTTTAATTATGTGTTTACTATTTAAGTAATAAGTGTTACAGTGTTATGTATCTCGTCACAAAGTGCAGTGTGCCTGCGCGAAATGTTGAGACTCTCCTGTCAGTGTGGCATAGGTGTTGGTGCTGCTGAATTTTTGAATAAATGAATCAAGCATTTTCATTCTGGATGCCTCTTCCTTCATGCATGAGTGTGTGCCAAGGTTGAACTGTGTTTCTCGTTCTGGTGATAAATGTATTTGGGGACTGAGAGGGTGGGGTGCACCTTCCTGACATGTAGGTCAGGCAGTGGTCACAGAAAATATTGGGGAGGGTACCTGCTGCAATGATGCAGTTGGGATGAGAGGAAAGCACCTAGTCTAATGGAGTGATTTGGGAAGTGGGGGTTTGGATGAGTTGCTTCTGTTATAAGCTGAGTAAGATTTAGCAATGCAATGCAGTGTACCATGGGATTGGATGTTGGGGAAAACCATTTAGAATTGAAATCCCCAAGAAGAACATGCTCCTCAGCAGAGGTGTGGGTGGTGATTAAGGTAATGTATGAGACCAGAGAATTAGAAGAAAGGCTGGTGGAGGCATATAACGGTCCTACATATAACGAGAGGGTGGTGGGTATTTTTAGTTTGGCAACAATAAATTCGTGGAGAAGGGGAGAGATTCTCAAAGACAGATGGAGCATGAGAGGGCTTGCTGGATGTAGAGGGCCACTACTCCACCATGTTTTCCTCCCTCTTGGTGGAAGAGGTTGCAATCAGGAAGAGCTAATTGGGAGTCAGGGACCTTGAAGGACAACCAGATTTTGGAGATGCAAAGGACATCAGGGGAGTGCTGCATGCTCCAGACTTTTAGGGCATCCAGTTTAGGGAGTAGGCTCCTGGCATTGAGGTGGATGATGCTGAGGCCTTTAGGTAGGGTAAGGGGGGTGGGAAAGGGAGCCTGGGTTGGGTTCAACATCCCCCGTGAGATGCAGAAGGAAAAGTAATAGGGGGAGAAGAGAGGGACTTTTCTGCCCTTTGAGGCAATGGTTGAGGGGGGGAGAGAAAGGTGGGGTGGCAGAAGTGGTGGAAGGATTAATAATATGTTAAGGAGAGGGATGGAGGACCAGGTCAACAGTATTCTGAATGGGGATGAGTTAACCCACAGCAACTTAAAATGAAAGGAAGGCAGGACACTCGCACCTACATATACTTAGTAAATGTTTATTTCAATGAATTTAAGGAAGGCAGCCCCCTCACAGGCATGTTTGTAAGCAGAGTAAAATTTAAGATTAATAAGAGATTCATGTGAGGGTAACATAATGAGAAAAATTAAAGAAATGTGGTACTTTCCTTCCAGTTAATATGCTGAGGGAAATTTGTAAGAACTGAATATAAAAATGTAAATTGCAAAGCATTATTAAAAGGAACAAAACCTTGATAAAATGATAAAGTCAAGAAAATGTTGGTGATTTCAGGAGTCCAGATATTCATGAAAATAAATGTTTGATAAGCATACAATAAGAAGGTGAATGAGTGTCCTGCCTTCTTTTCAGTAAAATAACCAGTTGACACTGCCCTGCCCATATTTTCTTTTATAACAGTTTTCTTCAATGTAAAAAATACAAAAAAAGAAGTGTTACTAAATTAAATGTACATTTCAAAACATGTCTGTGAGCCACAGCTGGATGGAAAATGTCTTTTGGGTACATTTATTGTGGAATATATGAGGGAAGGGGCAGTAAGGAGAGAGGAAACAAATGGAAAATGCCAGCAGACACTTTTTGGAACATTTCAAACCCCCCATTAGGTATGAATATTTATTTACGTCTTTGATAGGTGGGCTGATCCAAGAGGACCGATTTCAACCACGACCCAGCCAAAACAGGATGGCAGCAAAACAAATAGACATCAGTAATTGTACAAAAGTGCATAATGAAGCAGTAATACAGGTCCATGTACAGGTCACAGAAACAAACAGGATACAGAAAAAAGAAGCTTGGTAACAGTACATAGTTCTAACTGTACAAAGCAAATGGTTTAGTACAAATAAACATAACAAAAATAAATAAAAAAGGTTTATATACAATGGCTGAGTTGTAATATGATACCACAACTGTGTATAACAGGATTTGTGATGCTATACCTATGTATATGACAATCTATAGCTCCTTAAAACTGGTTAGAACACATCTAGCCAGTTAATGAATGAATATACGTTGAAAGAGCCGGGCTGGTGTGTGACTAACTTTAATTTGTATTCAACCTCTGCAGCATCCTACTTAAACTAACTGTTTATTTTTAACCTTAGGGCTAAATGAAGTTTCTAACATAGGTTTTCTGTGTTAGACCCTAAGATGTAAATTTAGTTGTTTCTTGATTGAAGTGTGAACTCTGGAATCAGTGGCTGGCTTCACCTTAGCAGACAAGCAGCGTCATCCCTATCATAGTCTCAGGGGAGATCCCCCCACTTTTTTTATGAGTGTCAAGTTCATGAAAATGGAGCATCACAGATACTGTAGAGAAATGTGTTTCAGTATTTTTATATACACCCAATGCAAATCTATGGATTTTATTAGCAAAATCCCATAATGTGCTAATTGAAAGGGCAGATTTCACGCATTTTACAAAATAGCCTGACTAACAGCTATTATTTTTTAACATGGCTTAGAAATCTGTTTTTTATCAGCCAACCTGCATATGTTATACCTGCCTAACTGGTAATTTCTGTAATCTTTGCAGATCTATACTCGATAATATATTGAAATTATGTATGAAGGAGTGGTTGGACCACAGTGGGCTCAGGGAGGGTGAGGGTGGTGGAACAGAGACGCATCCCTCCAGTTGTACCTTTCCACAATTCCTTTGCCATTCTGGCAAAGTGTGGTTCCTCTATGGAGGCACCCGCAGGAGACCAAGGAGGATGCTGGGAACCTCCACAAAGGAGACCCGCAGGAGGGTGGCAGGGGACCCTGCAGAGGAAGGAAACAACTCCTGGTGGGGGACTCCATTGTTAGGAAGGTAGAACTGGGGGAGGAAGGGGAGAGGGAGGTAAGGTGCCTGCCTGGCGCCATGGCTTGGAGGGACAGGGAGCGAATCCTCAGGATTGCCGGAGCAGCTGCACAGGGGAGGGAGCTGGATGTCATTGTCCACCTAGGGACAAATGACCTGGCTAAGAAAGGGATTAGAGAAGTGCAGGAAGAGTTTATGTACTGGGGAGGGGCCTTAGACAAGTAGCACACACGGTAACCTTCTCGGAGGTGCTGCCCATCTATGGCATAGGAGAGGCTAGGGTGTTCTGCACCATGGGATTCAATCAGTGGTTGAAAAACTGGTGTGGAGCTCAGGGATTTGGCTTCATTGGGGACTGGGGGTCCACCTGGAGTGATGCAAGCCTATACTGGCATGATGGGCTGCATCTGTCCAGGAGGGGAACCAGGATCCTAGGTGATAGGTTTAAATGCTTCATTGGCAAGCATTTAAACTAGCCAAGGAGGGAGGCACTGGAAAGGAGCAGGGAAATCCTAGCCCCCCAAAAAAAATCACAGTAGTAAGTGAGGCAAACACCAACAGAGAGGTGTCGATAGAGAGAAGGGCAGGGGTAAATGGAGAAAGTGACAAAGGCAAGAAGGACAGGGATGGGACAAAAAGGAGTAAGGCCATCAGGAGATGGAGGGTAATGAGTACCAATGCCTGTAGTCTGGGCAACAAGCTCCCTGAGCTGGTGGCCTTGATGGAAAAGGGATGCCTGGATATCGTAGCAGTCACAGAAACATGGTACACAGAGAACCATGACTGGGATGTTTACATACCAGGGTACATAACCTACAGGAGAGACAGGCAGGGGAGAAGAGGGGAGGAGAAGCTTTATATAAAGGAAGGGATAAAAGCAACTGAACAAAAGAGTAAACAGGAGGAGAGGAGGCACTGTGGGTCACCTTGAGACTGGAAAGGCACCACAATCCACACAAGGGTTGTACAGACCCCCATGTCAGGGGAGGGAATGGACAAGGATATGATAGAAGACATTCTTAGAATGGCAGAGAAAGGGAGATACTGTTGATGGGAGACCTGAATATGCCAGATGTTAAATGGAGCACATTTGCTGCAGCCATATCCAAGAGCAGGGCCATTCTTGATGCCCTACAGGTGGCAGGCCTCAGACAGCTAGTTTCGGAACCCACTCGTGAGGGAGCAATCTTTGACCTCATACTCTCAAACGGGGGCAGTGAGAGGATCTCAGATCTAGAAGTGGGTTACCATCTGGGAGCAAGTGACCATCAAACAGTGTGGTTCACGCTAAACTCAGCTACAGAGTCAAGCCATACAAAAGTGAGGGTACTGGACTTTAGGAGGGCTGACTTTGGCAAGATGGGAGAGTGCCTCAGAAAAGCACTAGCAAACAGGCTAGAAGGAGGTGTGGAGTAACAATAGGGAATCATCAAAATTGCCATCACAGAGGCAACAAGCCTTTGTGTGAAGCAAATAAACAAATCAAAATGAAAGAAAAAGCCACTATGGTTCTCAAAAGAGGTGGCTGTGAAAGTCAGGAAGAAAAAGATAGCATTCTGGAAGTATAAGGAAACACAGAAGGAGCAGGACAGAGAGCTGTACCAGTTAAGGCAGAAGGAAGCAGGGAGGAAAGTCAGAATAGCAAAGGCCCAAACTGAGGAAAAGATAGCCAACTCAGTTAAGAAGGGGGATAAAACCTTTTATAGGTACATCAGTGAGCTTAGAAAGACAAAGGGAGGGATAGTGAGGCTGAATAGAATGAACAGTGGGTGGGCAGAGGGGGACAGTGAAAAAGCAGGGATACTGAACGAATATTTCTGCTCAGTATTCACAAAAGAGGAGGGAGAAGTGCCTAATCCAATTAACAGAAGCACTCTTTGATAGGGGGTCGATCCCAGTCCTTTCACAGAAGAAAGGGTTCTGCAAGAACTCCTAAAACTGAAAGTGGACAAAGCAATGGGTCCTGATGGAATTCACCACAGAATTCTAAAAGAATTAAGGAGGAACTAGTGAAACCACTGGCTACTCTTTTAATAAATCATGGGAGGATGGTGTGGTACCTGAGGACTGGGGAAGGTGGATGTGATTCCCTTCACAAAAGTGGGAGCAAGACAGAGGCAGGAAACTACAGACCTGTCAGTCTGACCTCTGTGGTAGGGAAAGTGATGGAGTCACTTCGAAGGAAAGAATAGTTGAGTACCTAGAGGCCAGTGAGGCACAGGACCTAGGCAGCATGGGTTCACAGTGGGAAGGTCATGTCAGACGAATCTAATAGATTTCTTTGACTGGGTGACCAAAGTAGTAGACCAGGGAGGGGCTGTGGACATGACCTACCTAGACTTTAGCAAGGCATTTGACACAGTCCCACACAAAAGATTAATAGTCAAATTAACCAGCCTGGGAGTGGGTCCCAGGGTGGTAGCCTGGGTAAAACATTGGTTGCACAACAGGACACAGAAGGTAATTGTAAATGGAGTCCACTCTGAAGAAAGAGGGTTACTAGTGGGGTACCGCAGGGTTCAGTATTGGGTCCAGTTCTTTTTAATGTCTTCATCAGTGACATTGCAGAGGGACTGGAAGGAAAAGTATGCCTTTTTGCAGATGACACAAAAATCTGCAACAGGGTTGATTCACAAGGAGGCATGGAAAGGACGAGAAGGGACTTGCAAGGTTGGAGAAATGGTCAGAAGTATGGCAGCTGGATTCAATGCAAAGAAGTGCAAATAATGCACCTGGGAAACAAGAACCCAGGGGAAGAATACACAATGGGGGGGGGGAGGTAGTAACAACAACAAAAGGAAAGGGACCTCGGGTAATCATATCAGATGACCTTAAGATTAACAAGCAATGTGAGAAGGCAGTAGGGAGTGCTGGGGGTATACTGGGATGCATAGGGAGAGGCATCAGCAACAGAAAACAATAAGTTATTATCCCTCTGTACAGACAGTTGGTGAGACCCCATCTGGAGTACTGCATCGAGTTCTGGAGACCCCATCTCCGCAATGACATAGACAGGATAGATGCAGTCCAGAGGAGGGCAACTAAAATGGTGCAGGGTCTGCAAGAGAAGCCGTTTGAGGAGAGACTAAAGGAGCTTAATATGTATACCCTTGAGGAAAGAAGGGAGAGGGGGGACATGATAGAAACTTTTAAGTACCTCAGTGGAATCAACATAGTCCAAGAGGGTAGCATCTTTCAGAAAAAGAGATGTGCAAGAACAAGGGGACACAATTTAAAGATAGAAAGGGGCCGGTTCGGGGCAATGTGAGGAAATATTATTTCACAGAGAAGGTAGTGGATGCATGGAACAGCCTTCCTGAAGAGGTTGTGGGGTCTAAAACTGTGGGAGAATTCAAGAATGCATGGGACAGACATAAGGCAATTCTTGTGGGGGGTAGGAAGAAATAGGCTGTTGGTTAACTAGGATCTGCGGGCTATCCTGTAGGTAGGTAGGGAAATGGGCAGACTAGATGGGCCAAGTGGTCCTTATCTGCCGTCAAAGTCTATGTTTCTATGTTTCTATGAAGTAAAGGTGTGGGCCCATAAGTTTCATCCCTCACTTCTAAATGGTTGTAAGCACTACTTTTTGCATGAATTATATAATATTTACTGGTTAGTGTCAATAATGAAATGGGTAGTAAGAATCTAGGATTCTGATTAGTTGAGAGCTCTTTTCAGCCATGCCGTTATCCCAGCACAACGGCCTGGGTGAAAGTAGCTCCTGACAAAATGGACTCCGCACCTCACAAATACCCTTACACTCCTCTGCATAGCAGCATAGAAGAATCATAGTTGCTTGTCCACACACAACACGTACCTTTGAACAGAAAGCAACCCGGCTCTTGTCACCATCATCTGTCATGCAGCCTCTTGTCCCCGGTTATCATACAGCTCTTGGTTCTTTTTTTTTTACTTTGTTTTTAAATTTCAAATCCTGCCAAATGTGCCACTCCATCTCTAATGGCTCTGTCTGTGTGTCATGCACGCTGCACCCAAAGGAACTGCCGAATACCATTGTTATCTATTTCTTAAAAAAAAATGCTTCCTCCCAAAGTGGCTGACAATTTATAAATTTGCCTGCCTTCTTCAATCTGACTGCAGCCTCTTACAGGCGAACATGGCCTATGCTCTGTTCACACCAACATGCTAACGGCTAAAGCCACTGCCTGACCTGCTTTAGCATTTAGTACTGCTTACATACGGTATTAGTGCCACCTGCTGGCCCTATGAAAAAAAATGCAGTGGTCAAATTGGACTATTTTTTTTGCTAGGAAACTTTTATTTTACATTTTTAGAAAACTTTTTTCAAAATCTAATAATCAAAAAATGGTTTTAACATACTCTGAACCATTTAATAATATGGACCCATTTCTTAATCACAATAAGGCACTCCAGGGGGTGCATTATGATGGGATAATGGCCCTTCTCGGGTGGTGGAAGCACTTGGCTTCACCTCGTGCTTCAACCCACCCAATGTGGGCTGTTATCCCATTAATACATCTGACCTACAACTGACTATAGATAACATACTCATTTGGACCAAAGAAGCCAAGCTAACACTAAATCAAGATAAATGCTACATCATGCATTTAGGGGAAAAAAACTAGAATACCTTATAAACTGGGTAACACTGCCCTAAAAATAATAGATGAGGAAAGGGATTTGGGTATTATAGTGTCCAGTGACATGTCCTTTACACCCCACTGTCAAAAGATAGCTCAGAGGGGAAATAGAATCCTAAACTGTATATTAAGACACATGTCGACAAGAAGTAGGGTCGTCATGTTACCATTGTATACATCCCTGGTTAGACCAACTGTGGAATACGGTGCCCATGTATGGGCACCATATAAAAAGCAAGACATTGCCCTGTTGGAGAGAGTACAAAAGAGAGCTACCAGGGCAATACAGGATATGTCTGGTAAAAACTAGGAGGCTCGCTTGTCAGAGCTGAACATGTTCTCCTTGAAGGTAAGGAGAAAAAGGGGAGATATGTGCCTGGTACACAGGGCATGGAATAACAACGATCTCTGGGATATCACTGGACTTGAATGCAATACAAATACATATAATACTAGGTCCCACCCATTACAGCTAACAGCACCATACAGGAAAAAAGTGTGTAGTACATCATGGTTTAGCCAAAGGGGGGTACATGAGTGGAACAGGTTACCACTGGAGGATATGGCTGGCCAATCAATTGCAGCTTTCAAAACCATCTGGGATACATACACTAAAAAAAATAGAATTTAGCAATATAGATGGTGAGCATTTAAGACGCAAGTCCATTAGCTCAGTATAAATCCTATAATCCTATAACATTCCCCATCATGCCTTATTGCTTAATTATCAACCACTGGTAGAACCTCACAAACTCTGTTATTCACACGTGTGAATAATGGACCGTGAATAATGGAGTTCCGTTAACCACCTTTGAGAGCGATTCTCAAAGGAGCTTCCATGCCAGCTAAACAGCTTTACCTTTGTCTGTCCACACACTGGCAGTTCACTCGCTCTGTCATAGAAAAAAATGCCAGCATGAAGGACCGAGTTTTCCTCAACTAAAACCATGGTGTACTGAAACCGCATAGCAGGATGAACACTTTCGGTTTTTAATTTGGGGAAGTTGTTCTGGCTGAGTGGTATGGATCAAGGTAAGCAGATAAACTGTGTTTTTTTTTGTTTAAAGTAAAGTATCATTTCTTAAAAAGGAGCTCTGATTTAGGTATCTAAATTGAGAGACGTTTCATGTGCTTTTGGAAACTGTTGATCGCCAAGGAGCGAGTGAGTGGTGATTTAAGCCATGGAGCTAGAACTAGTAAACATAAAAAATAAAACATGGAGAAGTGCTTAAATGTGGATTTTATGCACACCTTCAGTGTGTGATGCCCTGATAAACCCCTCAGGCTTCGCTCTCTGGGTTTATGGGGAATCATACATCTTGGGTGTGCATAAAATCCCTCCTTATACACACTTCTCCATGCATTATTCTCTATTTTATGTGTTAGTTTTAAATGCCTTGATTCTTATAAATGCCACTATTTCATCTGGGAGGCTGTCCCAAGCTTTGGTCATGCTTTGCATAAAAAAGAACCTCTACCCTCCTTCTTATACAGGCTCTGTTTACTTTGTTTACTATTTCCTCTTAAATTACGAACACCTAATTTATTATGCAATCCCGTGTTCCTCATTTGGTCTGGATCTGATAGGATTTTAAAAAGCATCAGCATATCTCCCTTCAGTCTCCTTTTCTCAAGTGTGTGCAATCTTTGCTATGTAAATCAATCTTTATAATCCATTCTCCCCAAATTAGGAATTATTCTGGTGATTCTGTGCTGCACTCTCTCCACTGTATCTTTATCTTTTTTATATTGTGGATTTCAGAAGG
Source organism: Neoceratodus forsteri (assembly GCA_016271365.2). Taxonomy (NCBI): domain Eukaryota; kingdom Metazoa; phylum Chordata; order Ceratodontiformes; family Ceratodontidae; genus Neoceratodus; species Neoceratodus forsteri. The sequence continues at coordinate 722,224,113 of CM028137.1, read as the reverse complement.
GGAATCCATTGTGCAATAGAGGCCTCAGGTAAGCTCTTACAAGGTATTATTATGCTTTGATTTTTATTAGCAATTTCCTTATACATTGTACCATTCTTGTGATCCTGGTATAAGATGGGACTGAGTAAGCAGCACCCTTTCACTGGCTGGGAGATACCTTCTTCAGCTGATGCCAACATTGCTCCTTGTTAATCAGCAGGGGGAAGCATGAATGGTGGGTGTTGCACCCACCCTCTCTCCATGTGAGCCAGGAGCCCTATCTCCTTGTCATGCTTGGCACCCAGAGTGGTATTCCGTGGCTCACAAATCATCCCCAGTTTGCCAACTGTTTATTAATACAGTGTTGTACCTCAACATCACAGTGTGTGTGTGTGTGTGTGGGGGGAGGGCTGTGGCCTGTTTCTATCTAATTTTATACCTGAAAGTACTGAAACACTGGGTGGTCAAGTGACAGGCTCAAGACAAAGAGTGAGCCAGTGACTGTGGTGAGGCACAGATTTGTTACATCTGCTGTTTTTCGGTTCAGTGCTCTAAATCACTTGATCCCACTGCCTCCAAAGGTATAACTTCTGACTAAGAAGTTTTATTTTAAATAATTATACTAGAAACATAGAAACATAGAATTTGACGGCAGATAAGGACCGCTTGGCACACCCAGTCTGCCCATTTCCCTGCCTACTGGATAAGCTGCAGATCCTAGTTAACCAGCAGCCTACTTTTTCCTACCCCCATCCCCTAGAATTGCCTTATGACTGTCCCATGCATGCTTGAATTCCGCCACTGTTTTTGACTCCACGACCTCCTCCGGAAGGCCGTTCCATGCATCCACAACCCTCTGTGAGAAAAATACTTCCTTGAATTACCTCAGAGCCGCCCCCTCTATCTTCAAATTGTGCCCCTTGTTCTTGCACACACCTCTTTTGAAAGATGCTACCCTCTTGGACTTTGTTGATTCCCTTGAGGTACTTGAAAGTTTCTATCATGTCCCCCTCTCCCTCCTTTCCTCGAGGCTATACATATTAAGCTTCTTTAGTCTCTCTTCCTATGTCTCCCGGTGCAGACCCTGCACCATTTTAGTTGCCCTCCTCTGGACAGCTTCCATCCTGTCTATGTCTTTGCGAAGACTGGGTCTCCAGAACTGCACGCAGTACTCCAGATGGGGTCTGACCAGCTGTCTGTACAGAGGATAATAACTTCCTGTTTCCTACTGGTGATGCCTCCCTATGCATCCCAATATCCCCAGCCCTCATTGTTGCCCTCACATTGCTTGCCCACCTTTAGGTCATCTGATATGACTACCCCAGGTCCCTTTCCATTTTTGTTGTTGTTAGTATCTCACCCCATTGTGTACTCTTCCCTGGGTTTTGTTTCCCAGGTGCATTACCTTGCACTTCTTAGCATTGAATCTAAGCTGCCATACATTTGACCATTCTTCTAACCTTGCCAAGTCCCTTTCATCCTTTCCACCCCACCTTGTGCATCAACTCTGTTGCAGATCTTTGTGTCATCTGCAAAGAGACATACTTTTCCTTCCAGTCCCTCTGCAATGTCGCTTATAAAGACATTGAAGAGGACTGGTCCTAATACTGAACCCTGCGGTACCCCACTAGTAACCCCCCTTTCATCAGAGTGGACTCCATTTACTATTACTCTCTGTGTCCTATTTTCCAGCCAATTTTTTACCCAGGCTGTCATCTTGGGACCCACTCCCAGGCTAGCTAAATTGTATATTAATCTTTTGTGTGGGACTGTGTCAAATGCCTTGCTAAAGTCTAGGTAGGCCATGTCCACAGCCCCTCCCTGATCTACTACTTTGGTCACCCAGTCAAAGAAATCTATCAGATTTGTCTGGCATGACCTTCCTGCTGTGAATCCATGCTGCCTTGGGTCCTGTGCCCCTCTGGCCTCTAGATACTTGACAATTCTTTCCTTCAGAAGTGATTCCATCATTTTCCCTACCACTGAGGTTAAACTAAACAGGTCTGTAGTTTCCTGCTTCTGCCTTGCTCCCACTTTTGTGAAGGGGAATCACATCTGCCCTCCTCCAGTCCTCGGGTACCACCCCATCCTCCCATGATTTGTTAAACAGGGTAGTCAGTGGTTTCACTAATTCTACCCTTAGTTCTTTTAGAATTCTGGGATGAATCCCATCAGGCCCCATTGCTTTGTCCACCTTCAGTTTTAAGAGTTCTTTCAGAACCCTTTCTTCTGTAAATGGGCTGGTATCAACTTCTGTATCAAGTGTGTTTCTACTGTTTGTTCTAGGCACTCCTCTTCTTTGTAAATACTGAGCAAAATATTTGTTTAGTATCTCTGCCTTTTCACAGTCTCCCTCTGCCCACCCTCCCCCTTTATTAAGCCTCACTATCCCTCCTCTGGTCTTCCCTTCGCCCTGATGTACCTATAAAAGGTTTTATCCCCTTCTTAACTGAGTTGGCTATCTTTTCCTCGGTTTGGGCCTTTGCTGTTCTGACTGCCTTCCCAGCTTCCTTTTGCTTTAACTGATACAGTCTCTGTCCTGCTCCTTCTGCGATTCCTTGTACTTCCTGAAAGCTTTCTTTTTCTCTTGAACCTTCACTGCCACTTCCTTTGAGAACCATAGTGGTTTCTTACATCATTTAGTTTTGTTTATTTGCTTCACACAGAGGCTTATTGCCTCTGTAATGGCAGTTTTTATTATTCCCCATTGTTCTTCCACCCCTCCTTCCTGCCCATGTGCTAGTGCATTCCTTAGGCACTTACCCATTTTGGCAAAGTCAGCCCTCCTAAAGTCCAGTACCTTTGCCTTTGTATGGCTTGACTCTATTGCTGTGTTTATTGTGAACCATACTGTTCGATGGTCGCTAGTTCCCAGATGGCTACCCACTTCTACATCTGTGATCCTCTCTTCATCTCCATTTGAGAGAACCAGGTCTAAGATTGCTCCCTCTACTGCAAATGTATTAACATCTGAAAATGTATTTATTTCTTGCAAATAAAATCACTTATTAACACTTAATATGACTAAAGTAATAGGCATATGTCTTCCACTGACTAGACAAATCCTAATTCCAATTTGTAGTTGGCACTGACCAGAAATACTTAGGTTATTAGATAATGCCGTTCAGTCCCCAGTGCTATCATCTTTTGTCATACTTTCAAGGCTTAAAGATGAACTATAGTAAAAATGATCTGAAATATTTCCTGTGTAAAGTGTCTTTTTTGTTGCATTTAAATGTGTAATTTCACATAGTCTAAACCTTATTTTAGTCATAATATGTATGGATAAACACCACAATTATATTACAAACATAGAAAAAAAAGATTCCATGTCATAACAGCAATCATGGAATAGTGATTGCTAATCACAGTGAGTGTACATCACGAAAATGAATTTTGGTGATGCACACATCAAGCGTATAAAAACAGCACCCCTACTTTTGGATTCTCAACCCAGGGGGTGCATGTCAGGGGAGAACTTAAAAAAATATAAAATCACCTGCTGGCAAAAAAAAAACCACACTGCGCTGGACCCAAACCCTGTGCCCTAAATCTTCCAGCCAACCACCCTCCCCACCACGCTAGCAGACTAGCTTGGCAGCTGCCCACCACACCCCCTTCCACATACCATCCCTCCCCTGTCTCTCCTTCCCCATGCGTGTGTGCATGTGTGCATATACCCGCTACTTCCCATCATGGTATGTCGCCCACCCCAGTATCCGGTCGCCCCCCCCTCCTTGGTAGCCGTGAACACAGGAGCCATAATTGAGTCTCTGTTTTTGTAGGCACCCAATTTCAGTTGCCTTATTCACTGGATACCGAAAAAAGATGGCAGAAGGAGACAAAGGGTTCATGTAGTCTACCCATATGTTTCTTGGACCTTCTCGGATCCCAGGACCTAACCCCCCCTTCTGCTTAATGCCTCCTTCTGCACCATATTTCATTACATTTTATAATTGAATTTTGTCTGGCAGATACACCAATCATCAAACACTTTCGATAGAACTTTTAGTGCCTTGAGACTGTATTACATCAGTCCCTCTGTTTACTGCTGGTGCCACCCTCTAGGCTGTCAAATCTGACAAGTCTGTAATTGAACAATGCCTGCGAGAAGGGCAGGGAGGCGTTGGCAGCAGTATCATGGGTGACTTAAGCAATAATGCATGATAGGGTGTGGGTCGTGCTGGGATAACCTCATGCCTGATTGCTTGGGCATGGGGCTGCAGGCCGAGTGCATCCAACGCCCCAGAAGTGAGGTTATCCCAGCACGACCCACAAGCTGGAGTGTATATTGTTATTATACAATGGTTCATTGTTATACAAAATAAAAAAAAACATTTAAAAAATGTTTTTAGTAGATTTTTAGTGTGACAATATACTTTTGTTTCTTAAAAGAAGGTGCAAATACAAACAATGCTAACCATGCAGCAACAAATCAATACAGTTAGGTTGTGCTCAGATAACCTCACTGTTGCCAAGGGGAGACAGCCAATCAGGGTCCAGGATTTTGTATTGCCATTGTATAATTAAGCAATAAGGCACAGCAGGGTGTGGTATATCATGGGATATTGCCACGCCTTGGGTGGTTGGGCACAAGGCCGCACACCGAGTGCATCCAACCACCCAAGAAGTGACGATATCCCATGATATACCACACCCTGGAGTGACTTATTGCTATTATGAAGTGGCTTAAAAGTTTGAGTTCATTTATTTAAAGAAAAAACTGTGTTAAAATACTTTTTTTTATTAAATTTATGATGTGGAAGTATATCTTTTAATTAAAAAGTCCAGTTTCTGCTTTCTCCAGCAGGTGGTGCTGCTGCTACATGATGACTGATCTCTGTCAGTCTGTAAAGCTGCTACTCTGCCAGGGTATGTGGTGTCTCTGTCTGTCATTTGTGGTTCATTTTCCCCATAATTGCAGTACCAAGTGAATCGGGGTCAGAAGCGGTGAGGTTCAGCAAACGGAACAAAAATTAAGCTGATGGGATCGGTAACACAACATGTTGAAGCAACAACTGAGGACGAGTTTAATAAGTGAAAGAAGCGCTGCCACTGCCGTTTTGAAGTGAGTGCGTGCTTCAGCGTCTGAGAAACATGTTGGCAGGGAACTGTAAAGCACTGAACTCGAGTTAACACAGCATGTAGTTTTTTTTTAAAAAAACTGGACATTTTGTTAGCCTCTGGAGGAGTGACTTACTTGCTCCGGTTTAAACCGCGAGTTCACCACTGCTACGGCGTATGAAAATCTACGGGTGGGCGATGTGGTGAGCGTTTTGGTTGGAGGAGTTTGTTGACATAGCTCAGTGAGGAGGCTGGTAGCCGGAGGTTTTCTGATGCCATGATGAAGTAGCCTGATATCATCACAGCTTCAAAAACCTCTCAGCCAATCAGCTTCCTGTATTTACAATCCCCAGTTCATAATAATCATTTTATGATGGCTCTCGCTTTAGTCTGATGTACTTTCTTAGAGGGGACAAAATATAAAGGAGTTACTGTAAAGTTTTTGCAGACTGTTTTTTTTTTTGTTTTGAAATCAGGACTTCTTTTTTTCTATTCAAGTTGACAGATGTAAATAGTGCTATCAAGTCAAATAACACAGTCTGGTTAATGTAGTACAGCACATTCATAGAAAGTGACTATCATTGTGACATCTCCAAGTATTGGCAAACCATTACGTGCATACTTAAATTAAGAATGCATAGAGCATTTCAGGTGTTTGGTTAATCTGGTGCTTACAGTACATGGCCAACACCGCTCTCAGCTGAGGGTACTGTTTGTACTGTACTCTTTGAACAGGTATGATTAAGCTTTTATTTGTATTTTTATAACCCTCATATGATCATAACTGAGCATGGAAAGCATTATATATTGTGTCACAGAGATCTGTTGTAACATACAAACTTAAGAAAAAAAATTATGCATATTTTGACAAAAATTACGGGCTGTAAGATTATTCATTGACTGGGCTAGAAATACTGTACAATACTGCCATTCAAGACAGAAAATGTAATTCTGAGCACTAGTTGATAGAGGTATAGAAAGCTAATTTATTTTGTCACGACAGATATCAATGCCCATAATCAGTCTAATATCAGAAAAATTAAACAACATAGATTTCACAGGCATGTTATAATGCAATGAAATGCATGTTTTTTTGGGTTTTTTTTACGTTAGATGTTTACTATACATACTTCATACACTGGTAAGAAAAGTGGGAAAATAAATCAGACTTGTTTTTTTGGGTGCGAACAAGAATACATTGATAATTTTATATGTTCACAATTACTATAATGAATATTCATAATATAACTGTAATACAAGCAAGCTTTACCAGTGAGCTCTCTACTGAATAAATGATGACTTTTAACTTTTGGCGTGCTTTGTAGGATGATCGCCATCAGTGAGGACGTCACAACCTATAGAGGTTGTGATGTAAATGTTAGTGGCAACACAATTGTGCTGACCACGGTTAGTGAACAAGCACACTACATTCTCCTAAATTTAAGAACTTAGCTCTAGCTTAAAAAATCAATCCTAAAGAATGACAGTATGCCTGTGCTAGCCAATCACAGGCTGTCAGTTCATTTTGTGTGAATCTGGGATCATTTTGATAAAATAACTTGTCATTTCAACCTTTAAGGAGCTAAAGTACTATCTGAAATTAATATTAGCTTTCAAAGGTGGTGAACTATTACTTCTTATATCTGAAGTTTTTTTTTCTTTACCCTTTTGTTAACTTAGAAGATTTTGCATCTGGCAATTCTTGATGTGATGCCCGAAACAGAACTTGACCTTGATGCAAACATAGCTAGTTCTTTCCCCCTCTTTCATCATCAGCCGTATGACCTCAATGTCTATGACATCACAACTGACCAAGAGGAGTCAATCACCTGCTGCCGTATCAGTCACTTGGGATGTTACAATGAGAGAAGTAACAATGCTCATGAGGTATATGAAGAGGAGCAGAACTAAATATGCAGTCTCCAATTAAAGTGCTGCTCTTTATATCACGCCTAATACACTCAGGTGGAAAGTCTACTAATGAGCAAATGGAAAAAAGAAAAATACTTTATAATTAAAAAGTAACATCTGACTGCTTTTAATAATTAATAACATTCTCTCACTCCTATTTTTGGTGCTGCTAGTAGAGAAAGGACTGACTTTGAGTACTGCCATAATAATTTTCTTACCGCTACATACTGGAAACACATTCCAACGATGAAGTTGCAGGTCCAGTTACAAAAGCCTGCTAAAGCCATGGCCGCTGGACGAGGTCCTTGACTGAATAGCTCAGCAACAATAAACCAGGGGATCGGTCCAGGCCCAATCTCAAATAAGATCACAAAAAAGAAGATCGCTACCATGCTTACATAACTCATCCAAGGAATTGTACTCTGGAAGAGAAGAAAAAAAAATGTTCTTTAACAAGAGGCGTGTCCATCTTTTATACAGTAGCTTTACATAAAGTAAATGTCAGTGATTCCAATATACTTTTTTATAGCCATAGTTACTAAACTACAGTATGAGGCATTCAGGACTCCACATATTAAATCCAACATATTGAGGTCCAACTAGTGGGCCAGAGGCAAGGCACTCCTCTACCACAGGGGAACCAGGTTTGTATCATGGAGCCAGATATCCATACCCAGATAGCTGGGGTACAGGGATGGGAAGTACTGCCAGCAGTAGCACAGCACTCAAACCCAGGAAAGGGATGAATGTCATCCCACTTCAGTAGTTACTCCATGTGACTGAGCAAGGAAGTACCTTAGCACAGTATTTGTTGGCTCCACTGACTGTAGGAGGACTGTGAGCAGACAGCATATCAAACTGGTAAAGATCAGACATGATTAGATGCATACACCACTAACCATGTGTGAGTGCATCGGTGTCACAGGGAGGGGAGCAAGAATGTCCAAAATAAAAGAAAGCTGCATGGGGCTGGTCCCAGGTCATTCCAGAGCTACCCTACTGGTGAGCTCACAAAATGCACAACAACCCCATTGTGCTTTCTGCCACTTAAAGGCTGATGAGTCCTGTTGCAGGTGACAATCTATAGGGCTAGTCAGTGTTGCAGATACAGCAGTACCAGGAACCAGCTGAGAAGAAAGAAACAGATAAAAATATAGAAAACCCTGACAGTATGGTGTAAAGCACAACTGCTTGCTATTCAGGGGACCCTCATTTATGAATTGAGCTTGGAATCATCAGTCAGGATGACAGGCAGGGCAAGGCAAATTTTATTTTTATGGCACCCAATCCCAGAGGCTCTGGGCATCGAACAACAAGAACAGGCTATTGATACAATAATATAAATCAATATAAAAACAGTAAAATATCAGTATACGTAAATATAATTAGTAAATATATATCTAAAAGCTGATACTCAACAAATAAGCTGGGTGCCCAGGGAGGACTAATGGCTGAGGTCCGGGAAGGCCTGATTGAACAGGAAGGCCTTGAGGTGGGCCTTAAAAGCCTCAACGGAAGGGGCCTCCCAAATTGATGGAGGCAGCAAATTCCACAGGACGGGACCGGCAACACTAAACACTCTATCGCTGGAAGTTTTAAGCCTCATCCTGGGAATTGTCAGGAGGCCCCTAGATGAGGACTGGAGGAAATGGACCAGGATGGCAAGTGTAAGAAGATCCAACAGATAACCGGGACCCAGACTGCGTAGGGCCTTAAAAGTGAGCAAGCTCACCTTGAAGAGAATCCTCCACCTAACTGACAGCCAGTGCAGCTCATGCAAGACCGGAGTAATATGACAAAATTTAGGCTGTCCAGTGAGCAGCCTAGCAGCTGCATTCTGCACTAGCTGCAGCTGGTGAAGGTTCCTTCTGGAGACCCTGAGGTAGAGCACATTACAGTAATCAAGTCTGGATGTCACGAAGGCATGTACCAAGGTGGGGAGGTCTATATACGGAACTAGGGGCTTAATCCTGGCGATATTCCTAAGATGGTAAAAGCTAGTCTGGACAATGGATGACACCCGAAAATCAAATGGCAATCCACTGTCAAAGGTCAGACCAAGGTTTCACACCCTAGAGGAGGTCCTCAATGGCACAGATCCCAGGAATAAACGAGTTTTGGTGCCAGAGGACATCCTATTCCTTCTTCTGTTTGAATCAACCACCAGCACCTCCATCTTGTCGGGGTTCAGTCACAACCAGCTGGAGGACATCCAGTCATTGATCTCTGCGAGGCAGCTGTTTAGTACTTACACCGCACTAGAGGTTCCTGGGGCAAAAGAAAGATACTGCTGGATGTCATCAGTGTAGCAATGAAAACCCAAGCCATACTTTCTAGTGAGCTCTCCCAGGGGCAACATGTACACAGCAAACAACATTGGTGACAACACCGAGCCCTGAGGAACTCCACATGACAGGAGGCTAGAGGAGGAGGAGGAGGAGAAATTCCCCATCACTACTCATTGCCACCTGTTTGTTAAGTATGACTCAAACCAGCAGATGACGGAGCCAGTGAGCCCATGAAATTCCTTCAGGTGGTCGAGCAATGTACAATGGTCCACCGTGTCAAAAGCTGAAGCGAGATGAGGAAGGATTAGAATAGTCCCTTCCCCCCAATCTCTAGCCCTGAGGAGGTCATTGTGCACCCGAAACAGTGCTGTTTCAGTGCTATGCCTCGCACGGGAACCAGACTGGAATAACTCATGGAGATCAAAGGCCATGAGGTGCTCCTCAAGTTGTTGTGACACAACCTTCTCAACAACTTTTCCCAAAACTGGGATGCTCAGTGTGATACCTCCAGAGATGGACTGCAGCATTTGCATTGCCTTATTGGTGGGAGTTATGTACATGGAATATGCCACACAGGCCCCTGACCACAGCATGTGTATTCATGCCGTTATATGTGACTCCACAGAATCTTTGGACACAAACATTTCCACACAGTCAAATCACAAGTCGAAGCTGACTGGCAAATCTTCTAAAATAGAAGAAATAAGACACCTGGGTTGAACCCAACAGCATAGAAAGATTCTACAATGTTTCACTATACATTACAGCTTTTCAAAGGGTGAATAACATTGCCACAGATTTCTGTTTTATACTTATATTCGTTAGCATAAATTAACATTTATTAAGCTTCTAACAACAGTGCTAATGTAAAGCCTATAGATTCATTGTGCAATGCCAGAAATGAATTTCAGAGAAGAAAAACAGAAATAAGTTTTCAAAAAAGTGTATGTTCAAAAAACAATCAGCAAATGTGTAGACATGTGTGAACTAACGATATTAAATAAAATCAATCAGTGCAAGAGAGAATTATTCATATCCAAATTTAGAAAACTGATTGGTAAATTTAAGCAGCTGGGGTGGTGAAGGATGTATGGAGAAAATGTTTTTTTTTTCTGTCACTCTTTTTCTCTCAAAACGTGATAGATTCTTTAAAACACGCATGTAAGTATCCTCTCTAATTAGAAAGATAGGTATAGGTATACTCAAGGAAAAGGAGAAAACAAACTATTCTTACCTTACCACTGTTAAAAGAGAAAACAGCCAAACATACAGAATGAACATAAGGTAAAACAGAGGAGCTGGTGTTCTAAATGTTCATATGGGTTGTGATAATTTTACAACCAAAAGTACTTCTGGTTTGTCCTCCTTAGTTCTTTATTAGTGTCCTGTTGTTCCACTAAGGACCTGAAATCTTCTTGGTATTCAGTTGTTCATCTGCATACTAAAGGTTTGCATACCTATAGATACAGTTCTGCTAGAGGTTACTTGCATGTACTGCTCATGTTCTAAGGAACCTACCCCTTTTTGCGCGAGAGAAAAGAAAAAATAAGTTCTCCTTGCATCCCCCCCCATCCCAGCTGCTTCACTAATTTTCTGAATTTGGATTTTAATAATTCACTCCTTTGCTGATTGATTTCATTCAGTAGAATTAGTCCACATGTTTCTGCGCATTTGGTGACTGATTTTTGAAGATTCACTCCCCCCCCCCCAACTCATTTCTGTTTTTCTGCTCTGAAATGCATTGTTGGCATTACACAATGCAGTTACAGGCCTGACATAAGTGCTATTGTTAGATGCTCGCTCATTTAATGAATATTCAATTTATGCTAATGAATGTAAGTATAAAATAGAAGTCTGTAACAATGTTACTCTACCCTCTGAAAAACCTGTAGTGTACAGGGAAATGTTGGGGAGTCTTTCTGTGCTGATCTCATTGTAACTACATTCCCTTGTTTTATTACTTGACTATCTGTGTGTATCTATCACCTGTCTATGTTTTTTTACAAAAAATGGCAAGAAAGAGTATAACTTACCAGTAGGACAAGTCCAAGGGTCATCAATGCTGAACATACACACATACCACCCAACCCCGCTAAGAATAGACAGCGCCTACCAGCTTTCTCCACAAGGAATACCTAAAACAGAACATATAAATCATGAATGGGTAGCTTGTGTTTCCGGATTCATACACTGTATATATTTATACTTAATCTCCTTCACCTTGCTGTCTAGAAAACATTTCCTTTCTGTTAATGTGCACCTCAAATATTTGTACTCTGAGGGATACTCAGAACTATCAGCATGCAATTGAAGTTCCCCCTTTGATACAGTGATTACAGAATCTATAAAAAAATGTAAAAACAAAATTCCAAACCAAGAACTGGATGTTCAGTCATTTCTGGCTAGAAGTGCAAATGTCCCCCATATCATATCAGGACACGGTCTCTGATACACAATCGGGTCAGTTGCATTGACAGTTTTGGTGGTAACAGGTATGGAATCTCGCTCCGCTGCACACTCTAACTGCCACCTAAGACCTGAGAGAGTTTCTTGTAACCCACAGACTACCTGAGATATCCTATATGGCATGTCTGAGTCCTCAGACCCAAAAGAGTTAACTACTGAGGGCTGGGGACTGGTTCACTAGCAGGGGGAAGGACTTACTAAAGTAGTATAAGCCACACTTGACCCTGGCTGCTGACAGTTGGTGAAAGGGCAGCATCCTGCCTACAGACCTGTATTGTTTCCAGTCCTCTGAGGGAGAAGAGGACCCCCCCGCCTGTCCTGATCATGGTGGCAGCCATTCATACAGCAGCCCCTGGTAGGGCACAGCCTGCCTAAACCTTTACACTTGAGAGAACTGTGAGTAATGGTGGAACATTAGTCTGAGAAGAATTTGAACTAAGTTTAAATTTTAACAAAAAAGTCTGAACTGTCATTTGCAACTCTCCCCCCTCCATTCCCGTTAGACAGTGTGTCACACTCAGAAGCTGCAGACTCAAACATTTAACCTAAATATGAGTCTGGAGAGATGGAAACCCAGTAGCCTCCCTACTGCCAAATCGTGAATAGGCACTGGCATGCCACTCAATGGATGAAGTGTCATTGGACTGTGGTTCTGATAAAGGGAGGAGGCCACCTCCAGAGCAGTCTCTTAATTCCAGGTCGGACACCCTGTAGGTCCTTCCTGTGTGTGGGGGTAATACCTGTGCCAGGGCCAGGATGCTTAGTGTGTAACTGTTTGGACATTAAATATACAGATTAAATGTCCAGTGGATAGCAATGAAATCAGTGCCCAGCTGGAAACTGACTGCTTAATGCAGCTGAAATTTCAAACAATTTACCTGACAGTACCACAACTGCAACCAAAATAAATTTGCAGTGTAAGAAGCAGTGCTGTACCAGTGGTGTTTTGAAATAGATTTTGCCCGGGGGGGGGGAGGGGGTAACAAGAGTATAGCTCTGAAACTGACTTTTTGTAACAAATATAAATTGAGGGTGCCATCCTATCTGCATACTAACAGAGCTATGGGTTGTATAAAATACACAGATTCATGTTTTAGATTCTGTCCTACCACTGTAGACCTTCTGTTTGTGTTACTGTAGATGGTTTGCCCTAACATTTGCCTTTTAGCCCTGACATAGTGACTTTGGTTGCTGGCAGCCCAGTAGGTCATCAAGATCTAGAGATCAAGTTGAGTGTAGTGGTAAAGTTTGATGTAAGCTACCCCTCCCTGAAATGAGTTGTTACATTTATGCCTAGACCAGGGAGAGGGATACAATTTGATGAGACTGAGGGTCTGCCACTGGAGCTGGGACTGTCAGAGTGCACTGTTTTATACATGAAGATGGCTGTGCTCTGCCTCTATTCTTCTGCTAACATCAGCAAAACACCAGCATAGTAAGTTCCTACATACAGATGCCGGGGAGGAGGCATCTGCATGAAGGTTTTAAACATCTTATAAACACACTATAATTGTGGACTCCTAGGCAAGGTAAAGGGGTTATTTTATGATTACTACTGACAACATACTCTAGGTGTCCCCCTCCCCCAGTAGAATGTAAACGATACACTTAAAGATAACTATTTTTATTAACCACTATGCAATAGTTAACATAAGAAGGTTTGCCAAAAAAATTTAATCTTAGGGGAACATGAAGTAGTGAGAGCTAATAGAGCAAAGGATCAGAAGTCAGGAAATTCTGATTGAAACCTCCCAACTGTTGTCTCACCTGTATGACTTTGGTCAAGTCACATGACCTTTGTGCCCTGTGGCCCTTAAAGCTATAATACTATCTGAGAGTAAAAAAAAAAAAAACATTATTATTAATATAATTTACTTATCATATCTATAATCTAAATGTTATACTTCCTATTCTGTCACAGTTTTTCCTCGTTCAGAATCCTTAATGATAGCTTCCATTACTAACCTGGCATGGCTTACCACAGAAGTTAGTTTGATCAAACTGTTCTAATGTGACTTGGGTCAAAGGCCTTGCATGCCGTTTGCAAATGCTTCCCTGATGACCCAAACAAAGCATACATGTCCTTTGGTTACTGTCCTGGTCTGTTTTCTTAACATTTCCTTGACATAGCTATTTAACACATTACCTATAAATGTCCTGTAAATGGATTACAGAATCAGATTAGCAACAGTAAAAAAAAAAAAAAAACGACAAAAAAAAAAACAACAGTACAGAATGTTTTGACATAGCTGGAGTAAAATGGAGCGTCTTACCATTACATTATGTAGCAAATGGCTTTTTCAAAATGTCTTTTTACCCACTCCGCTCAGGTGATTAGGATTTACTACAGTTCTAAGCCCACTTGATCAATCCAGAGGGGTCTCAACTGTCCATCCATTGACTTGCTTATTTTTCGTGACCTCCCAGAGCGTTTACCCTCCTGCAGGGCTCAATCCCCCCGTAGGTCTGAAGTATCACATGAGGTAAGGTGGGTGGAGATGGGGCCACAGATACCTGGCATCTATTGTGAAGGGGGTAGACAAGGCAGCAGCAGCATCTACACAGAGCCTATCATTTTTGTTTTTACTTCCAATTTCTCCCCCTACCCTTGTGTCAGTCCAGTTCCCCTTTGTTGTCCCAAGCCCTGCACCACTGAAGGGATTACCCACAAACTCCCCCTGAAAGCACTGCCGACCCCTGAGGAATGACCTCTCCTTGGAAGGACAAGTGTCTCTCTCACCTAGAGGCAGCATGAGCCTAAACCAGCTGGCATGATGGAACACAGGAGGTCAGAGCATCACAACTGGATAGGCATGTGGGGAGGCTAGGTATCCACCCAAGTCACTTCCCTGTTTGCCAAGCATTTAAGTGAACACACCCCAGGAGATACAGCAATAGAAGTGGCTATCATGTCAAGAAAGCATTTGTGTCTGATAAGTACTTCCCTTGCCCACAATGAATCACTACTGATCACCACACTGACCACCAGAAAACAGCCATGCAGCAAGCCACCCTGGAAGAATTTAGCAATTGTTGGGACTCTCTCACTTTGTCTTACTGACACACTTGGGTTGCAAACTCAGGTTTCTAGCTTGCAACAATGTATGTTACTATGGGGATGTGAATATCTTAATCTTAATAGTCAGCCAAGTGTTCAAGTAACCCTCTTCCAGATCGGGAGCTTACCTATCAGACCCTGTAGAGCCTAGCCTGAACTGCTGCTGCAGCTATCCCCACTCTCTCTGACCCCCAGTGGACATGTGTGCCTGCCTGGACCATGGCTTGACACTGCACATCAAAGGGCTGCCTGCCTGCTGCTGACAAAGAGTATGATCAGCACTCAGTGAGGAGCAGGGAATCACACAATGTACTGCCCTGTCCAACAAGACATTAGGGAAGACTGTTAAACAAAAAAGGGGCAGCAATAATCTGTTTTTTTTTTTCTGTGATTTACTGTGCTTTTTGCTGCTGCACCTCCCAGGGCTCAGCTCCACCACCCCGTACTTTTGACCATCCCCTGAACTTACCCATTACAGCCGTCGTGATTCCAGGCTTGCCCCCTACTGGGTGGGGCTGTCAGTCAGCCCAGGACCTGTGGACCTTTAAGTCAGGACTCTGGCAGGTGTCCCCTACTGGAGGAACCCCCTGGCTTGCCCCCCCCAGGATGGGCCACGGGATCGGGACACGCCGACAGAAGCATGTCTATCCATCACCGGGTGGGGCTGTGAGGAACAGTTAAACATGGAGTGTGGAGCATCATAGAGGGAAGCAGCAGTAGTTTTTGGAGGTAGGGATCCCTGGGGGCGGGATGTGCAATAACATCCAGCATCTGCCCCACCTTACCTTAGTTGATGGTGCCGACAGCTACAGTACTCCCAGCCTCCACCAGGGGTCCATAAAGCACCAGACACTCTTCGCCCCGGAGAAGGAGAGCCATCTCTAGGACACTCAATCCTTCTCCCCCAGGCTGGCCCTCTGACTCCCGAGTCCATCACTGAACCCGGGATGTCGGCACCACAAGTGGACGCCTTGCCTCTGTGCTGGCGGGCCAGCAGCAATAACCTGTTTAAGGGCAGCAGCACTTTAGTAAAAAAACCTTTGGGACCAATGTCCCTCAGCCAAACAGGGTGCTTCCATCTTGCCAACCTCTGATCTTAGCAGCCAGCCAACGGGGGGGACTGATGAAAGGGAGTTGCAGAGGCCTCTGGAAGGCAAAGGAACTGGTAATTTGTGTCGTCTTTTTTGTCAGCCAATAGATCATCGAATGATGGACCTGCAGTCTGGCCCAGGATAATTGACAGCTGCAATGACATCTGGTAAGTTAGCATTCCTGAGAGAAGAGCAGGGGCTGGGTCAGGACTGAAGCAGCCTGTGTGTGGCTATGGTAAGAAAGAGACGCATTTGAGAGCTGGCACTGTGCATGGCTTAAAAGTAAAAGATTCCTGTAAAACATTTATAAAAGGACTCGGGAGTTACAGGGCAGGAGACCACTTAAGGAGGATGAGGAGTGACCATGGGACTAACCCTGGGCACTTTGGTAGTACTAGTTTTGTTTTTTTAAAAAGTAGACCTTTCCTGGCTATTTTTTTTGAATGGTTGTGAAGTTTGGTCATTTTGAGTTCCCCATGGTGGAAGGTATTACTTACTCATTTCTATAATTAATACCAAACTAGTCTTGGTGTTAAGGAATTAATATTCATTACTCACACATCCCCAAGCAGCACCCCTACCACTTGGGCATTGGTGGAGAACATTGAATCAAATTCATAATTTCTATGGGGTTATCAGTTTTACACAAATGATTACATTACGTGATCATGCACAGTGTAGGTTTGTCGTGTGCTTGTTGCGATGTGCAGCTCTGTGTTATGTTACTTGTGCCATGTGTTTGCTGTTGATATAGGTTTGTTTGTCATTTTGTTTGAGTTGAAGATCTCTGCCCCCACACCCCCATGTCTTTTTTAACATAGGGGTTGTGGGCAATCCCCCAACTTAAATTAACTAAAAAAAAATAACCTACAGCTGTGTTATGCTGCTACTTGTGCCACATGTCTGCTGTCGATCTAGGGTTTGTCACTCTGTTTGAGTTGGTGGGCTCTGCTCCCCACACCCCCTGTTTATTTTTGAACATGGGGGTGTGGGGGTGAAGCCTCCCCAACTCAAATAAACTAAAAAAAATAACCGACAGAGCATGCCCTATGTGTAAGGTAGACATGCATCATGTAAATAATTACGTTAGGTGTTCATGCACAGCGTCTACTCAATTACTGTAGTGTCTCACTATGTAAGTGGCAGTGACCCAATGTTCTCCACCAATGTTACCACGTGTACCTTGGGCTGGCCAGGAGACCATCCATTTTCAAGTTTTTTTCTTGTCCTTTGCAGGACTGGAACAAAACCCCACCCAAGGTACAATGAAATGGGTAGAAAGTCAAGTCCTTTTCTCCCATGTTTGTCTCCCCATCTGCACTGCACCCTGCTATCACCACAGACTGGCCACTCAGTGGGCAACTCAACACTCCCAAGAGGAGAGCATCTTTTACTCCCTGCTGGCTTGCAGTGGCAAAGCCAGGTCACCAGCTAAGCAAACAGTAGTCTTATACCCATATGCTACAGTACTGGACCAAATACCGTTTTTGAAATCATTATATACTGTATGCTGCCTTTTAAAACTGTATTAATTAACCAGCAAAACTGGCAATATGGCAGACGCCTTGCACATATGTATGCCAGTATTGAAGACATACTGCGTAACTCTGCACTAGCCACAGTACAATCAGTTCAAACAATAACTTTGATAGATACTTTATAATCCTCAAAGGAAAACATCAGAGTCATTGCATTTCCAGTTATTCTTGGAAGATGTGGAATACTGTTGTTATAGTTAATAAATAACTTAAAGTAGTTTTTGCATACTTACAGACCCAACTGTGGCAACTGTATTTACTATACCAACTCCAATTGTTGCATAAACCGGCTGTCCAACTCCAGCTCTCTTAAATATATCCGTGGAGTAGTAAAAGATCTACAAAACAATATGTACAAACACACCATAAAACCTTTGTACTGACACTCTTATTATTCAAAGTGCCAAACAAACTGAGAATCAATAATGAATTTGTTTTCTCGTGTACGTACCTTTTAGCTACTCAGCAAATTCAGGGTCATATTACAGTACACCCCCCTCCCCCAACTGGTATAGAAAATCCTAGGAAATGTATATATATATATATATATATATATACATAAGAGAAAGTGGGGTTGTGTTTATAACCCACTGTAGCAGTGGAGGGTTGGGCCATGTTGACCTCAACCCCCCCACAGTGGGTTATATGAGCTCAGTCCTTGAGTGTGTTATTGCACATATACTTATAATGAAATATTGACTGGTAAAGAAAATTATGATAGACTGGTATGAAAACATGAAAGGCAAATTTCTATTTACTATGGTGGCTTTATTTTGCTGCAACAGAAAACAGTACATCTGCAAGAAAACAATATAAATGTATGATACTTGCCACCGTGATGTACCGCTAAACATTTTAATGATTTACACTGATGTGCTTCCATCATTCCTTTGTCTTAGCTGTTGTGCTTGTGTCCGCAGGGTGCCTGCCACCCCAGCACCCCTGATCACAGCTGCCAACCCATGAATTCTTGGATGCACCCCACAGGTGGGGATGGGATGTGACCCAGAATGCACTTATGGTATGTTAAGTGGAGCAGCGAGGGGTTATGCGCAAGGTCTTTGATTTACAGTGAATAATGAAATTCTGGAAGTCCATAACCAGCACCTCGAGTCCTCACAGTGGGGTTGGTGCAGGGCACAGGGCAGCAAGCCCACAACAGTACAACCAGCCAGAAAGCCTGCATTCATGAACAAATAAACACTCCAGCCAAGAATTATGCAAAATAAATTGGCTTTATTGCCTTGTCTAAGGAAAGAAGTGTGTATAGAAAGACCACACACACCACTCTTCCGCAGCACTTTGAGCCAAAACTCTTTGTCAGGGGACACCCTCTGATGAAGAGTTTCAGCTCAAAGCACTGGGACAGAGTGGAGTGTGATCTTTCTGTACACACTCCTTTGTATAGTTGTATGGACCTGTTATTTTATGTATTATTGTATTTGTTCTACGCAATTATGTTTTAATCTTTGTACAGTGCTTTGATCTTTCGAAAGGTGCTTACAAATAAAGTTTAGTATTATTATGAAGAAATACAAAATCACACATGCCCTCACAATGCAAAGCATCATGGGCTGCATATGCAAATCACCACAGAATATTATGCTGGTTCAACTTTAAGCAGAAATGCACGGTGCCAAAAGGCCTCTCACACAGTTTGCAAAGGGTGCCAACAGAAGACATAGACACGTGTTTCATCCTACCAGGACTCATCAGTATGCCTAGTCTGTTTGACACCCCAGTGGAATGAACCAGCTACCCTAAGATGGTCTATAGTATTATTATTATTATTTCCTTTCACAAGGCAATAAAGCTGATTTATTTTGCATAATTCTAGGTTGGAGTGTTTATTTGTTCATGAATGTAGGCTTCCTGGCTGGTAATAATGAAATTCCGTTGGAAGACTTGAAATTCTGGGAACTGCACCATCGATTGTTAGTTTTTCCAGTATTTGACTGTCATTCTTTTAGTGTGTGTGTATAAGTCATCAGAATAAAAGAAGGCTTAATGTACAGGGCATTGAATGAAGCAAATTGAAAATAGTACATGAAGCAATTATAAGAAAATTACAAGTTCGGTTACGTTACTAATCTGGTATAACATGCCAAATTCCATTAAATTCTGTGTTTCTGCCAATGTATGGACCATCCAAATTTAGAATTGTACCAGGTTTAAAAAACATAAACTGATGGCCTTGGTTATACAGGCCAGATGTACTATACTGTGTGTGTGTGTGGATTGAAGGGCGGAAAGTGCCACTAGACATCAAGAAAAGACTAGTCTCCAATGGAGACAGGGATCAGAGGGTGGGGGTGCCACTAGACATCAGGGAATTACTCTTCTATTACAGGGATGGGGATCGGGGGGGGTACCACTGGACACCAGGGAATAACTATTCATTTATGGGGATGGGACTCAGAGGGCTGGGAGTGCCATTAGACACAAGGGGGGGGGGTCATGTACCTTGCAGGGATCGGTGTACAGTGTGTGTGTGTGGGATGCTCACCACTCTGCATGATGTGGCAGGCAACCTTTGTAGCGGCACAACCTTCAGCTGCTTCACTTGCAAATGTTCCCATAATAGACATGGCACTTTAGTGCCATGCATGCCCAATAGTCTCATTTGCATATTGCCAGCTGAATATCATGCTGGGGGTTCCCAGCATTAGCAGGTCTAGGGGTACTGTTCTCTGCCCATCCCTATGGGTTGCATATAGCCCAGGTCCCTGTGGGCACAGCACTACTTGACGTTGCACTGCACTGACATGCCCCTATATTCAGTTAGATAGCACTGGTGTACTATCTAACTGAATATAGCATCCTCAGGGTCATGGGCAAGGACAAGTGCAGAGCAAACCTTTGTGCTCTGCTTTTGCTTATTTTCCAATTTCGGGTCCCTGAAGTTTATATTAACCACCTCACTTTCTTAAAATGTGTACCTCTACACCTTTTAAAAATACAGTATATACAAGCATCCCTCATCTTTGAAATCCTTTCACAATCTGCACTTCCGCCCTGCATGCATCCTAAAATTTGAACTTATACCTCATACCTGTCCCAGAATTAGTACCCTGCACTGATAACATTTGTACCTCATCCTCACTCCCATAAGATTTGTATGAAGCTACACAAGTCTCAAATTTATACCCATACAAAACCTTTCCAAACAATGTTTCCCCAACCCCACATGACTCCCCTAATTTGTGCCTTCACTGTGCTACTCACCAGATCTGCAACCCTTGACAAATGTGTACCCCCACCCATTACAGAGTCTGTACCTAATACCCTGGTCCCTTCACATAATTTGCCCTTCTGCTCCTGTAACCATCCTAAATTTCATCCCTACACCCCTAACTCTCTACAAAATGTTATCCCTACCTGCATTCTCCAAAAGATTTGCACTGCCTTTCCTGTACCCTCTCCAAATTCATGCCACAGTCCACACACCTTCACATTTTTACCCTATGCCATGCATTAATGGCAAATGTTGCCAGATTTCAAAAATGTATACCCCTTCTCCTACGCTAGAGCTGTGCATCATGTAAAATTCTGCTGGCCGAATTCAGGTGGAACTACCTTTCTGATTCTGTGAAACTTTGTGGAATTTGTGTGAAAATTCTGCATAATTTTGCCAAAATTTAATTTCAGTCATTTTGCTCTAATTCAAAAAACATGCATTCAAATGATACCTAATCTAGTAGATACATAGGTCCATATGATATGCATAAGTGCACCTAGTTTCAGATTCCTAGCTTTAAAAGGATCTGAATTATAAGTGGCAAAACATTTCATCATTTACTTTCGAGTTATTTCCATCTAATTTTAAAACATCTTATGTAAATTTATCCTCAGTATCCTGATTTGGAGAAACATGAAACATAGGTGTATCTATCTATCTGTCTGTCTGTCTGCCTATCTATCTATCCATGCACACATAAAAAGTTGTACATCTCAAGCCTTAACATGACCTGTTTTATTGGAAAAATAAACTGAGAATGAATTTTAGGATGTTTGAAATAAATGTTTGCCAAAAAGCTATATGATTCATTTTTTTGCCAAGTAACAAATACTGCTGCTTCAAATTTCATTCATTTATTTCCATCAAATTTTAAAATACCCTGTCCTAATTTCATCAAATTTGAAACATTTGAACTACTTCACCACATGATAATGTAAGGTACATTGCACATTTCTAGCTTGGTATCGGGTCAATACTGCACATGTAATATCGCATTGTATAGTGAGCATCTGGGTTTGCAGCAACAGGGGTAGAACAGTGGTAGGGGAATACTGCTACCCTTGTCACTGCATACAGAATGGGAGGATGGAGAAGTTGCCATGTGCTGGCTGCAGCGTCAAGCTGCTCCTGTGAAGGAGTGGTTAAGGCACCAGCACACGGCGCAGTCGTGAGACCTGCGACTATGGTTCATTTCCTCCCCAAGGTCTCCCCTGTTACAACATTTTGCCATGATTAAAAAAAACTACCCACTCCTGAGTTTTTCCCCATCCCCGAGGTCCCCCTCTGGAGTTGGTTATTTAAGTTCTGGGGGTGGGGTGGGGTGGGGTGGTGAAGCATGAGTGGTGCATGGGGCAAAGCCCCTCATAAAAAAACATGAAGACCTATTGTTTTCAATGGGCACAGTGCGCTGAACAGGTTGGTGTTTTGCCAGACTCTGTTGTTGTCCGGCGCTGTTTCACTGCAGCTTTTTTTAGCTGCGCTGTTTTGACATGCGGCAGAATGACCCCTGTGCCTTCTAGCTTTAACCCTTAGAAAACTGCGGGAGTATATATACATCCAGAATCTATATGCAGTACATTCAAACATACTCAGTACTTACTGAGGTTAAAGGGGACAATTACTAGATAAACTTTCAGGAAATGTTAAATGTTTCAACATTAGGTCTAGTGAATGCAATGCTATAAAAGTTGGTAGGTTCCTGGGCCTTAAAAGGAGACTGTGGATGTCAATTTTATGAATCTTTTTCTTAAAGGATGTCTGTATTATAAGGAGCCAAAAACTGCAAACTAACATCAGTATTAGCCTAAGTCAAATTCCATGAGACTTTGTGAGAACTGTGGGATTTCATCAAGATTTTGTGGAAGCCATATCCATGAATATTTTCTAGCCATATGCATGAACTGCCATGCAGAAGAAAACAAAAGGCTAGTGAGCGTAGTATTGAAGGGCTTAAACCTGAGGTTCAGTGTGGGGGAACAGCTCCTCCCACATATCATTCAAAACATAGCCTTTCCCAGCAGCCCATGTTTAGCACATTTGGAACCACTGTGTTTCTCTCGCTCTGAGCTCCTTCGTGGCATGTGTCTGTGCCTTCTTTTTTTATTCGTTTGCTGCTGCTTTTCACCATTCTTGCTCTTCTCTGCCCCCCTTGTCTTGCTGCTTCACTTTCCCCTTCTGCCTACCTTTGTTTGTTTCTCCCCATCATCTCCGTGACCACCCCCCACTTGTTTTGTGCTCTGTTCTCCCTATCATTGTTTCATTGAATCATTGTTTCCCATTTGATTCATAGTGCAAGGCAATTTTATTTATATGGCACCCAATCCCTGGGGCTCTGGGTGCCCTACATTAAAATAGGTAAGGTCAATACAACACACATACATTATAAAACATATACGAGGCAGCAAGGATATGAAACAATAAATAAATCTCAGCATAGATAAAATAACTTCATGTACTGTAATTAGTGCAGGTCAGTCGCCTTCATTGGGGAAGGCCATAAGAAACAAATGAGCCCTTAGCCCTTTTTTAAATGACTCAGCTATTGGGGCCTCCATGACAGCAGCTGGCAAAGTGTTCCACAGGGTTGGCCCCCTGACACTGAAGGCACGGTAGTCGGATGTTTTGAGCCTGACCCTGGGAACATCAAGGAGGCCTTGCATCGAGGAGTAGAGGGAATGGACTAAGGAGGCAGGTTTAAGGAGATCAACCAGATAGCCCAGGCTCATCCTGTATAGGACCTTGTAGGTGAGCAAGCCAACATTGAAGAGGATCCTCCACCTGACAGGCAGCCAGTGCACAGCCCACAGCACTGGGGTCACATGACTGGACTTTGCCAGGCCCGTCAGCAACCGAGCCACTGTGTTCTGCACCAGCTGCAGCCAGCAGAGGGTCCCTCAGGTGACCCTGAAGTATAGAGCTTTGCAGTAATCAAGCCTCGAAGTAACAAAGGCATGCACCAGTGATGGCAGGTCTTCGGGCAGAAGTAGGGGCTTAATCCTGGTGATATTCCTCAAGTGGTAAAAAACACTTTTGACCATAGACGACATCTGAGGTTCAAGTGTCAATTTGCAATCCAGCATAATGCCAAGATCCCACATACTAGGGGAAGTCATCAACAGAGCAGATCCCAGAGCCAATCCTATACCCACTCTGGAATCACTCCTATCACACCCATGACCTGGTTCAATCACCAGTACCTCTGTCTTGTCTGGGTTCAGTCACAACTAGCTGGAGGACATCCAATCATTGATATCGGCCAGCCAGTTGTTAATCACTTCCATGGCATTGTGTATTCTAGGGCCAAAAGACAAATACAGTAGAGTTTCATCTGCATACCAGTGAAACCCCACACTGTAATGCTGAATGAGCTCTCCCAGGGGCAGCATGTATACCATGAATAACATCGGTAACAAGATGAAGCCCTGAGGTACTCCACATGATAGGGGCTTCGGAGAGGAGGAGAAATTCCCCATTGCCACCCACCGCTCTCTGCCAGAGAGACAGGACTCAAACTAGTTGATGACAGTACTGGCGAGTCCACAATACTCTCAAAGGTGATTAAGAAGCACAATGTGATCCACGGTATCAAAAGCTGATGAGAGATCAAGGAGAACAAGAATTGACCTGTCTCCTCTGTCTCCAGCCCTGCAGAGGTCATTATGCACCCTAACTAATGCCATTTTGGCACTATGACTGGCCCTGAAACTTGACTGGAATGGCTCATAGATATCAAAGGATGGTATCTGGTTAGACTAGCACTACACAAATGGCGCCAGTCTAAAGAGTGCTAGTTCATGTAGCGCTAGCACGGACAGTGAGAGGGGATTTACAGCACTTTCAGTAAGTGCTCTCTTGGTCGCTGTCCATGGTGCTTATGGCACACATGGGAACCAGGATCCAGGAGGCTGGCCCAGCTGCTGCTGTGGCATGGAGGGCTGGGGCATCGAGCAGCTCAGCCAGCGGCATTGGAGACCAGGGTTCTAATCATGGTCTCCAACTTTTTTGTGCACTTGGGACTTAGAATGTTTTACATGGGGCCGTGGAAACAGTATCCCATAAATTTTAACTTTCCCCATGATCCGCCCCCCCCCCCCGGAATGAGAATCCTTCAGTCCAGGGGTGCAGGATGCAGGGCCCTATGTGCTGGGGTGTGTGGATGATGGAGTCCCCTGCAGAAACGCAATTGATGGCATTATTGCTGCACTATTGTTGCCGATGGCATTGTGGTCTGTGCTATTCTGACCCAGTGCCTTACAGGACATGAGGTGTTCTTTGAGCTGTTGCGCCACTAATTTCTTGACAACCTTACCCAAAAATGTCAGGTTGGAGATTGGACAGTAATTTGCCAGGATGTCAGGGTTCAGAGATGGCTTCTTCAAGAGAGGTCTCACCAGAGCCTCTTTCAAGGCATCTGAAAAGATTCAGTCTGACACTGAACACCGGACAATCCCAGCGAACATTGGGTTGATGGTCCCGACACATCTCATCAAGAAATGAGTCGAGGCCATGTTGCGTTCACAATAATTGTACTTAAGCTTCACGATCACCTCAATGACCTTGGCCACCTCCACTGGTTTGAACTCATCCCAGACTGACAGAGTGCCTCTGCTCATCCCAGGCCTATCACTGTGAAGCAAAACTTGACTCACTGATGGGATCCCCGCTCGGATGGAGGACACCCTGTCAGAGAAAAACAGAGCAAACTCTTCACACAAAGTGTCCTCTTCAATGTCTTTATAAGCGACATTGCAGAGGGACTGGAAGGAAAAGTATGTCTCTTTGCAGATGACACAAAGATCTGCAACAGAGTTGATGCACAAGGTGGGGTGGAAAGGATGAAAAGGGACTTGGCAAGGTTAGAAGAATGGTCAAATGTATGGCAGCTTAGTTTCAATGCTAAGAAGTGCAGGTAATGCACCTGGGAAACAAAAACCCAGGGAAGAGTACACAACGGGGGTGAGATACTAACAACAACAAAATGGAAAGGGACCTGGGGTAGTCATATCAGATGACCTAAAGGTGGGCAAGCAATGTGAGAGGGCAGCAATGAGGGCTGGGGATATTGGGATGCATAGGAGAGGCATCACCAGTAGAAAACAGGAAGTTATTATCCGTCTGTACAGACAGCTGGTCAGACCCCATCTGGAGTACTCGTGCAGTTCTGGAGACCCAGTCTTCGCAAAGACATAGACAGGATGGAAGCTGTCCAGAGGAGGGCACTAAAATGGTGCAGGGTCTGCACTGGGAGACATATGAAGAGAGACTAAAGAAGCTTAATATGTATAGCCTCGAGGAAAGGAGGGAGGGGGACATGATAGAAACTTTCAGGCACCTCAAGGGAATCAACAAAGTCCAAGAGGGCAGCATCTTCAAAAAAGAGGTGTGCAAGAGCAAGGGGCACAATTTGAAGATAGAGAGGCGGCTCAGAGGTAATTTAAGGAAGCATTTTTCACATAGAGGGTTGTGGATGCATGAGCGGCCTTCAGTCGTGGAAGTCAAAACAGTGGTGGAATTCAAGCATGCATGGGACAGTCATAGGAAACAATTCTAGGGGCTGGGGTAGGAAAAAGTAGGCTGCTGGTTAACTAGGATCTGCAGCTTATCCAGTAGGCAGGGAAATGGGCAGACTGGGTGGGCCAAGCGGTCCTTATCTGCTGTCAAATTCTATGTTTCTATGTTTCTATGTTAAGTGATTGAAAAAGTTTTTTTCAGCTGTAGACAGACTGGATGCAAAAGTCTGTCCACAGTCCGAAATAGCTGAGATGGTCTGTTTTTCCCTGTGGCCATCTTTCTGGACAGGAACTCTGCCTTCTTATGGTTGATTGCCCCTTGGTACTCATGATAGTGAGCATGCAATGTGAATTTATCCTTCTCCAACTAGGTCCTCTGCCAGCAACACTCCAACTTCCAACCCCTGATCTTCATCCCCTTGAGATCCTCATCAAACCAAAGGTATCTCAAGTGAGATGATCAGGGTTGTATACAGACTGGTGTGATGACATCGAGCACTAAGGAGACCACCTTATTATAGGCAGCCACTGGCTCACCAGTGACAACAGAACATGCAGCATCTACTCTAGATAAGTCAGCTGCCACCAGCAGTCCCTCTGGGGACAATCTCCTTTAAGGGTGATAGCTAACCATCTCATCAGGGGAGAGACTTTCAGGGGGGCCCCCAAACAAGAACTTCACTGTTAATTATCAGACCAAATGACCTGATCAGTCTTCACTACCCCAAGTCCCAGTGAGGACACCAGGTCGAGCACGTGGCTGTGGTGATGGGTCGCAGATGTAACTACTTGTGTCAGGCCCAGTGATGACACCAACTGGAGGAGGTCATAACTAAATTGCGAGGATTCATCATCAACCCAGGCACTGAAGTCCCCCAGAATTAAACATCTAGGGGACTCTAATACCTCATTGACGATGAAGTCCATGACCTCCTGCAGGAAATCCCCTTCCTACCCCGGAGGGCAGTAAATAAGGAGAATCCTGCAGCCTACACCTGGACCCCGTGCACTGCCACACACTCAAAAGACTGGCCAATCTCACTGGGTGCATGGTGAAGCCCAAGTTGGATCTAAAACAGATGACCACACCCCCACCCCTGTGTTCCCTCCTCAGGCAGTGTACTATGGAATACCCAGAAGGGATGGCCACCTCCAATACTGGCCCAGCGTTGTCACCCAACCAGGTCTCTGTAATGCAAGCCAGGTTGACTGAGGAAATCAAGTCTGCCATAATTGTAGTCTTGTTTCTCATTGAGCTGGCATTGCATAGCAAGGCCCAAAGGGGATTGGTAGACACTGCTGACCCCCTGGATACCTGCCCACTCAGTCTGGTGGGAACCCTGGTGGTGGACCAAACATTTCTGGCCTCTCTCTCTAGGCTCCGCCTAATTCCAGGGCATCTCCTGCACCTAACCACTCCAATACCACTCACCTCTGCCAAACCAACTGCACCCTGCTGACAGCAACCTGTACATACCCTTGTAATGCCAACCTTCCTGCAGCGCATTGCTGCTGTAGTCAACACCAGGCGGTCAGAAAAGGGATGCAGGTCACGCAACTGGGATGTAGCATGTGCTAAGCACAAGGGACCAAGGCTCTGGCACATCCTGATGCAGACCAGTACAGTGTAAGCTACTATTTTAGACACCCAACTATCCATGACCTAGCAGAAGTAGTTATGTACTACTGGGCTATTTAACCCTTAAAAGCAAACATCCATCACATCCACCTTAATACAAAACAGAACTATCCACTCCCACACCTCACACACACCACTCACTCCTCCCTCACAAATCAAACTAAATTTCCCATCCCACAAAAACTCCCACTCTCCAAATAATTAAATTAAATAATAAATAAATAGGGCCAGCAATTTAGTCCCCAGGACAGACCAAAACCAGTACTATGATAAAGTGAAAAGTGATCATGGCTCCTTCTCAGGGGGCAATGTCCAAAGTCAGTTTACAGAGTTAAAGTAAAATAATCAGCACAGGTTTCCAGATGCAGACACTGCTGATATGGAAAAGTCTCAGTACGCTGCCACCAGACTGTGAGACAATCCCACACAAGAACTATGCTCTCCCCATGAAATTCCATAGAGATAACATTTACAGCACGGACTGCACTGCAGAAGTTATTTGAAATAGGAGGAGAATTTTGTGGAGGTGGTAATCCTCAACACAAAACCTATTCCAGGGCTGCTCTCACCTGCCCCAGGAACAGAATCAACTGGGATACCAAACAAATAGAAGTAATCCAACAAGGAACGGACTCATCTGGCCAAGTCCTGACATACTTCACTTCACACCACTCTCACTGGTGTTCAGCAAAATTCAACAAGCCAAATTGCCAAAACAAGAAAACACTCCTCACATTAGGACTGGCAGTTTTTATTGCCCAAAAGAATAATAATTGGGAGATCCAAAAACGGGGCTGCACCGGCCAGTTCTCCTCTGCGGATCTCCCATAGGACCTGTGACTAAACAGCACAGCAGACAGGTCGGGGAAACATAATCACAGTCCACGGAGAATTGCCACACCACTTACATATTGAGGAAGACACTCCAACGCAAGTGTTCTTGATATAAATGATTAAATAAAGAACCAAACCTCCAGTCAAGCAGGCAGCATGTAGTTTGTAAGGGACTGAGTTCCTAGTAATCCCCTCGGTTCATGGCCAGCCTCACGAGTCGGACCCAATGATGGCATATTCAACCAAACATTGGGGTGTCCTTCCAGGAGTACACATCTGTAAATGGAAACTCCGATCAAACGTTTACTTTTAGACCACAGAACAACAGTCCTGAGGTCTTAATACTTCAAAATCCTCCAAAAGTTCCTTACCACAGTGTAGCGTAGCACTAGAAAAAGACCTATCTGAAAACAGAGAAGCTAGCTACTCACCCTACATTCACTCACCCATCCCTACCTACTGCTTCGCCCTGACCCTGGTGTCTATCTACACCTAAAAACAAATGAAAAATGTAATACTTTCAGCCTTGATGGCGACTGCAAAGTTGCAACGTCAAATAATCACTGATCCCTCCTAAAATAGAACAGATTAAACAAATACATGTGAACAGGAGGAGGATTTTTTTAGCTCTATTCAGAGCTCCAGCAGACAGCATCCCAGCGTGGCAGCCATCTTGCTCACCTTCTGCTTATTTATTGTTTTCAGTACCTCATCAATTATGTTTCCCTTGTCTTAAACTGTCTGCCGTCATTATTTCCTTTCAGTTATCCCTTTGCCCTCCATTGCTCATACACCTTATTATCTGTAATTTCAGTACTGTAGCTCCTGCTGCTCTGTCTCACTCAGCACACACCAGCAACCTCACAGCTTCTGTCCCTAACTCTACCTAGCAGTATATTGTGTGCAGGAAGGCTTGTCCTGTCTACTGGGGATGGGAGCCCTATTCCATCAGCATCCAGTCTTTAACATCATTCTGCCAGTCTCCATCCTTAATTATACCTAGTGAGGTATTGAGTGAAGGAGGACTTGCCTTGCCTGCCAAGGATGGGAGCCTGAGCCATTCAAGTTCATCCTATTTCCTTCACTCTGATGGTCTCTGTTCCCAACTCATACTCTGACAGTGTTTGAGCGCAGGTGGACTTGCCACATCTACCAGGGATGGGAGTTAAGTTTCATACATTCTACCCCTACTACCAATCAATTCCAACCTATTCCAGAGTTCACCAGTCTCCTTCCCTACCTCATACCTCTAGTGGTATTTGAGCATTGGTGGATTTGTCATAGCTACTGGAATTTGGAATTCTGTTTCTTTCAATTGAGCCATTCTATTAATCAACAATATCCGTCTCTAATCGATATTTAAAGTATTATTGCCATGCACTTGCCAACCCAATCTGGGATGGAAGTATTTTCATCATATTGCTTCTTCCAGTTCCTGTCATCTCCTAATTTTATCATCTCAGTTCAGTAGACCCTACTGACTGACATAGCTTCCCCTACGCCACCAGACATCATGCCTCCTGAATTTGAAGTTAATCCTCCGCAATCTCCTCAAACTCCTTCTCAAGCTCCCACAGCCTATAAACAAACTTCCAAGACCAACCATTCCATGAAAGACTGGACCATGCCTCATCTGGCAGTTGAACTTACTAAATGAGATATCTATTACTTGGCTTCTGCTCGCAAGCAAGAACTATAAGACTTATTTCTGGCCTCGTCACCTTGCCTGGTTTGGAACCATGGTCCCAACCAACCTGTTCCTCAACTGGAATCCTCCCTGATATCTGAAATTTGGGATTTCATGGCTCAACTTGCATCATCAGTTTCGGAGCTGCAATCACGCATGACATCACTTGAGGCCTGAATTTCAGTCCAGCCTCCTTCAACCTCTGATCCATCAAATCCTGCTGCCAACTCATCTACTAGCAGCACTCCAGTCCTTCCTCCTCCTCCTCCTCAGGGTACAGTTCCTCACATTTATATACCAACTCCCTTGATGCCATCACCTCTCCTCAGGTATGTTATCCTCCTTATCTCCTTCAATCATTTCTCCCATTCATCACCTCCACAGGAACATTCTTGAAGGAAAGGATGTCAGCTTAGTCTCTCTTCTCATCTCTTCTCATGACATCATGGACAATAGAATTGTTTCCTGAGGCAACATGTCAGTAATATTGAAATCTAAAGATCCTTGCCTCCTTCGAAAGATGACAGTATACGAATTCATCTTGGCTTACAGCTTTTTCTGTGACCTCATTTGTTCAGCATTTCCAGCATGACACGAAGCATTGGACTCTTATTTATATCTTTTAGTGGACTTAAGTAAGCCCTATGGTGGAACTCATTTCTATGACTATCATAGATCTTTTTCAGACAAGGCTGTGGCTGCCTTGGCCCGCTATAATACTAAATTGAACTGGGAAGTACTAGATAATGAACTCTTTTGTGGTCACTTCACTGGACAAAGTGCCTACCCCTGTTCCCTCAATGGCTCTTTTAGCCATTTTGCTCCCCTTTGTCCACTGGCAGTGACTCCTTCCTTTTCATCCACCTATCCAACTAGAATGACTCTACCATCAAGCTCAGCTTATGCTTCCTTCTCAGGATTAACTCTCATGATCTCCAACCCTCTTGCTCACCTGGATGTCCATGGTTGTCTCATTAAAAATGTTGGGGGCATCGGAAATGGACTCGGGATGCCGGGGGTTGGCTAGGGAAAGAGGATTGAGTGTTAGTAGGACTGCTCTCCTCTCCTGGGGTGGGTAGCGGGATTGCTTCACTCTGCAGCAGCCTCTAGTGGAGACTGGGAGCACTGCATGAGCATCACAACAGAGGGAGGAACCAAGAAAATGGAAAAAAGCCCAGGATTGGCCAGATGATGATGGCTGACCTATTGACACCTCCAAAGAGCCTCCCATGGAAGTTCCACCTACCTCAGCAGTGCCCTGGGACTGAGAGAGGAGTGTGTTGGGTATCCCACACCAGTACCTTCCCCTTCGGAGGAGGGAGACCCACCCTGTGAAGGCTTACACTGGGTTACCCCGGGGCTCAGGCTGCAATATGAGGTGAGGTGGGCTCCAGGGGGAGGAGTAGTAGGAGGACATCGGAGACCATGGCTGCCCAAAGGAGTGGCAGATCCTGGGCACGTAGGGGCAGAAAAAGAAATAATACAAAAAAAAAATGTTGGGGGCAAATCAATTTGCAATAACTTCAATTAAAAGGGCTGCCCCATTTCTGGCTGTGCGTTTCTGCATGTCCGAAGTTTCTGTGGTGAAGACCATGCTCACCATATCTGCCTGAAACCTCCCAAACCTCTTCAATGACAGACTATTCATCCTTCAACACCAGTCAATGTACCTGCCCTGGCTAAGTTCCTAGCTTCCCAACCCTTCTCATCCAGTCACGCAGCAAATCCTCCTCAGGTTCATTCATGGTTTTCTCACTGGTATCTCTGTGCTCCCCTCCATTGTCTTCCATTGTTGTAATCTTCAGTCTGCCATAAAAGAACCTGATGTTGTTCGGCAACTACTCCAGAAAGAACTTCAAAAAGACTTCATCCTGGGTCCTTTTCCATACCTGTCATTTCCTACCTATTGCATTAAGCCTATGGGTACTGCAACCAGACAATTGTCTGATAAGAAGCATCTCATTGTTAACTTTTCAGCTCCTCGGTCCTTCTCCACACCTAGCATTAATTTGTTGATGCCTGCCAATGAGTATTCTTTGTCGTATGCTCATATTGATGATGCAATTACAATCATAAAATATTTCGGTCCTGGCTCCTGGCTCTCAAAAGCTGATATAACAGATGCCTTTAAACTATTGCCCATTTGCCCATCTCTGTGGCACCTGTATGGCATGTTTTGGGACAACAATTTTTACTTTGCCATAAGTCTCACATTTGGCTGCTGCAGCAGCCCCAAACTCTTTGATATGTTTGCCAACATACTTTTTTGGGCATTGCTTAATGTCTGCCACTGACCAGCAGTTGTCCATTTGCTTGATGACTTTCTCCTGATCGATCCACTCAGTTCTCCTCCAGCAGCTGGTGTTTTTTGGTCTTGTCCAGCTCTTCCATTAACTATCATTTCCTCTGCCTGAAGAGAAAAGGAATAGGACCAGCAACATCCCTTGAATTTCTGGGCATAATTTTGGACACTGACTGTGTGGAAGCCCGTTTACCTCTTGACAAACTATCTAGGATCCAAGACTTAGTAAAGTCCTTTTTGACTTGATCCTCCTGTACAAAACGTGAACTCCTTTCTCTCCTGGGTTACCTCAATTTTGCTATGAGAATAATCCCGCAAGGTCAATCCTTCATTTCTTACCTCTTGACCCAAGTTTCATCAGTTTCCAAATTGCACCATCATGTCCAAATCATAGCTTCAGCAAAATCAGATCTCGCTATGTGGTCCCTATTTCTAACTCGATGGAATGACTATTCAGTGTTCCACAAGAACCCTTCTCCTGACTTGCATCTCAGATTATACACCAGTGCTTCCCTGACTCATGGCTATGCTGATATATTTCAGCAGTCCTGGATTGCCGCTCCATGGCCTCTGGATATTCCTCACTTCATGACTTTTCCTCGACATCTCCTCTCTTTGAGATATACCTGATGGTGGTAGATGCCTTCCTCTGGGGGTCATCATTGGTCCCTTCAATCAGTATCCATCTTTTCTGATAACCAAACTACCATGGTTATCATCAACAAAGGATAATCCTTGTCCCATTCCATCACGGTGTTCATGCGAAAGCTAACTTGACTATTACTTATTCATAATTTTACATTTCAATGTTTTCACATACTGGGCTATGCAAACAAGACAGCTGATGCATTATCTTGATTTCATTTTCAGACCTTTCATCACTTCCATCCTTTGGCAGATCCAGTAATGACTCCTTCAACTTCCTTTAGCAACCTAATGATGATCTAAAGTTTGATCACCAGCAAGCAACCTCCATCATGTGGGCTACTCTTGCTCTATCCACTAGAGCTACTTATTCAACAGCATGGGAAAAGTATTCCTCATTTTGTGTTTTGCAGTCCTCCCTTTCTACTTCCATTTTCATGGACCATGTTTTAGCCTTTTTTAGATTTTGCCATCAAGCATGCTATCTATGGCCTATTAGCATCCTATTATCCAGTTCTTTTCCTCACAATCTGCTTCATCCTTGCCATCACTTTTTTGCAATCCATCAGTCAAATTTCTTCTATTGGTTTTTCAAAGAGTGTCTATTGCAAATATGCCTCATAGTTTTCCTATAGACAGATCCACAATGAGAAACATATTGGATTTAATGGACTTAGAGCCATTTGAATCTACCTCCAACCTCATGGTTTCATCTGCTATTTGTTTAGCTTTCTACATATTCCTCCATCCCAGAGAATTCACCATGTCATCATCCCACTCTACCAACTTTCTTAGATCAACAGTGTTCAGAAAAAGGTTAACCGTTGTATCCTGGCATTACCTTCCTTAAAAACTGACAGATAACATAAGGGAGTTCTTATAATCAATTAATCAATCAATCAATCAAACTTTATTTAACCAGGCTTTACACCTTTGCATAAACTCCTTTACAAGATGGTCCTGGACAACACATATACAATTGACAACAGTAACAATAGCAAAGGGTATGCAGATAAACAACTGATACATGTAGAAAATTACAGTCATTGTTACATTTTAAGAATGTTACAGGAGTTATTTATAGCCTATTATCCTCTATCGAATGCCTGGTGCTCAGTAGCTCAACTGGAAAAATGTATGCTCTTCCACGCAGACTCAAGTCCATCATCTCCCTTGTTAACTTCAGAGAATCACCCATGACTACAAAATGGTTCGTAGAGCATATCAGAATCCTTCTCCAAAGGCTCAGACTTAATCTATTTTCTTATTCAGGCCACTCATTCTGGATTGGAGCTGCTACTTTGGCATAGAGAAATAATATTCCAGTTCACAACATCAAGACACTCAGAAGATGGAAGTCACCAGCCTTCAAATCCTACATCCCTGACCCAGACACAGAACTCAGAAAAGCATTTAGTATAATATCCTTGTAATTTACCCAGAGGAGGGGCAGATCATATCTATGGGTCCTCAGAGGTTCCCACCAAGGTTTTATTTTCTCTCCTGATTGCCTCCGGTCATGCTCTCAATGTGCTGGAGGAGGTAATCTGTTTGGGCCCTCTATACCCTACAGCTACCCAGCTTAAATCTATCAAGGGTGGGAAAAGAGAAAGTCCAGAAGTTCATAAGTATACACAAGCACTACATATTCACCAGACATTGAATGGGAGGGCTTAAGCCTGAGGTTCAATGTAGGAGAATAGCTTCTCCCACATACCTTTCAAAAAGCAGCTTTTCCTAGCAGCCCACGTTTAGTGCAATTGGAAACACCCACCATCATCCCCATCCTCCTCCTCCTCCTCCATCACTCTGCTCACCCTTGATGCTGGGCCCTCTATTCGCTACAGCTACCCAGCTTAAATCTGCCAAGTGTGGGAATAGAGAAAGGGCAAAAGTTCATAAGTATACACAAGCACTACATATTCACCAAACATTGAAATAAGGTTTGATTCATTGGGGACTCCACTGTAAAAGTACAGGATGGTTGGAGGGGCACTGCTGAACCTTTGTGCTAATGCAGGTAAGGTGATGTGTCTGCCCGCCATCCAGGTAAAATGCTTTTGTTCCGCATAGCTAAGCACGGCATGTCGATGGATTAGCTGACTGTTGTGTGCATTGTAATAGGGAGGAGTACAAGTCTTGAGTACATGATGATGTCACTTTTTGAATGAAAGATGTTCCTAAGATAAAAGATGTCCAGAGTGATCTTATGTAAGTCCATGGGACAAGGAATTTCTACATACTCAGGGTGTGGTACGGTTGTGCCAAGAGGGAAGGGGGTACGGATCTTGTCAAGGGATATGAAGTCTGAGGGATTCAAATTAAAGGATTGGGTGTTGGGATTCAGCTAGTACAAGGGATCACTAGTTGTAGGAGTTAGATGCACAGTTCCACCAAGAAATGTACAGCTGAGCTGGGTAGGACAAACCTAGAAATGTAGAAACATAGAATGTGACAGCAGATAAGGGTGGCTGGACCCAACCAGTCTGTCTGTTTTTTTTTCAACCTTCATGTTTTGCTGAAGACCCAGCTTGATCAATGGTGCTATCTCTTCCCTTCCCCTCCTTACTCCTACAATACCCTTGTGCCTGTCCCAGGCATTTTTGAACTTCACTACTGTTTTCACCTTCACTACCTCCACTGGAAGGCTGTTCCAGGCATCCAACAGCCTTTCAGTGAAGAAGTACTTCCTCTCATCCCTCCTAAATTTACCCCCTCCAGTTTCATGGCATTCCCCTTGTTCTAGAGCACCTTTTTTCTCTGACAAAATGCCTCCCTCCTGTACCTTATTTACCCCCATGAGATATTTAAAGGTCTCTATCATACCCTCCTTCTCTTCTCTAGGGTGTACATAATTAGCTCCCCAAGCCTCCCTTTATAGGGCTTCTGATGCAGACCCTGCACCATTTTGGTAGCTCTCCTCTGGACCACCTCCACTTTTGTCAATATTCTTCCTGGGTTGTGTTCAAGCAGAACTGGACACAGTACTCGAGGTGAGGTCTCACCAGCAATCTAAAATAGTAGATCCCTCTGCTTGGAGCAAGGAAGCACAGTGTCAACAATTCCATCTTGAATGCAGGCTATACAAGAATCATACCAAGTATATTGACTATCCAGGAAGTCTGACGTACTTGCAAGTCTAGAACTTAGAGGCACTCAGAAAGATATAGTGGGGGAAGAAATGTCTGGGGTACCAAAAAGGAAGAATTCTGGCTATTCTAATGACCTTTCACAAAACATGCATCTTACATTTTGCACAATCCCAAAATCTGCAAACTGCTGCATTCCTCCCAAAATCTGCACTCCTTGCCCGCTCAAGTTACAAAATTGTAGCTTCCTACACTACTTCACAAGTGTGCACTCTACTCAAAATTTGTACCCCCCCACCTCTGTACTGCTTATAAAATTGTATCCCATAACCCTGCTCCCCTTCAAATACTAGAACTCTTATTCTTTGGATGTTTGTGACCCTAGCGCTGCACTCTCTTCAAAGCTAATGCTCTTACTACCTCTCCAAGGTCTGTACCCTTTCTTTTACTCTTCCCAAATGTTATACTCCAACCCCAAGCTCTTCCAAAAATTTTTGCTCATTGCCCTTGCATCATTCCAAAAATTCATACCCGTACTTTTTCATCCAACAACAACGTGTACCTCTCAACCAGATGACTTCCAAAATTTGTACCAACCCTGCACTACTCCAAAATTGGCAACTCCCAAAATGTGAACTTGCTACAATCAAATCCCCTCCTACAACTTACTCCTTGTTAACTATCCTAGATTATTTGATGAGTACCTACCTCTTCCCCAAAAAACAGTTCCTCCACCCTTAAGAGGAGTTTGGCTGTAGGTGTATGCATTTTGATAAGGATTTGGGGTTGGGGTACAAGTTTGGAGAGGGATGCAAATTTTAGGAGGAGTGCCAGGGTAAATGTACAAATATTGGCAGCTATGCACTACTGGGGCAGAGATATGCAGAAACAGTGCATACCCCAGCCATGTAGCTGTTCACCCATGGACAGGTGTGCACATGCTGATATTTACAAGTGGCACCCACTT
This sequence comes from Neoceratodus forsteri, assembly GCA_016271365.2. Lineage (NCBI taxonomy): Eukaryota > Metazoa > Chordata > Ceratodontiformes > Ceratodontidae > Neoceratodus > Neoceratodus forsteri. The sequence goes on along the minus strand of CM028137.1, from coordinate 722,186,807 downwards.
GTCCATGGCTCTTCCCCCCAAGCATGCAGGACTCCACAGGGTGGTCAGGGGCAGAGTCGTGGACCTGGGTGGGCATCCAATGGGATGCCTGTCCTGGGTCCAACAGTGGATCCCTCATGCAGTGAGGCATAGTCCAGGGTAATGCATGTCTACTGCCAGCAGCTGGACCCATGTGGCATGGCCCCTATGGCCAGTCTGTCCACTGGACCATCTCTCAGCTCACAGCACCCCGGCATTGGGAACCCAACTCCGGCCTGCACCCCAGCAATGGCAGCTGTGCCCTGACCAAATTGTGGCTGAACCCCCGAGCCCCCATAGGTGGGCTGTGCCACAGTCCATCCATCCTCCCACCTGTAACATCCTGTCCTGGTGCTCATGTTTTACTGCACTGTTGGGCACTCACCCGTCCCACTGTTGCTGCCCTCTCCAGCTGCCTAGTGGGCAGGGGAAGCATGGAGAGCCCTGTCCTGGTCCCCCAGGGTCTGGTGGGTGCTGTCAGTTGGGGAGTGCAGAGGATTATGGAAGGGTTCCCTCTGCTTTAACCTGAGCCCATCTCTGCACCCATGTGGCCAGCACTACATGCATTAGTGCATAGAGTGTAGTGCTGGCACACCCCTTCATGCCCCCCTGCCCAACCCTGGTGCATTGCTGTTCGAATGGCCAGGGGTTGGGGTGTATACCAGATGCATGCCCCAGTCATGAATGCTGCATGACCACCGTGCCACAGAATTCTGACATAGCTATGCCAATGCACCTGGTTTATCTGGCTCATTGGCATTGTGCATAAGGTCCGTTGGGACTAGCACAATGAAAACCTGTTTTGGGAGGGATGTAGTATTAGAGGGTGCACATTTTGAAAGAGGATGTGTATTTTGAGAGGAGTGAGATTGCAGAGGTACACAATTTGGTAAGGATGCTAATTTTAGGATGTCTGCAGGGGTAAAAGTAGACATTTCAGGAAGGGTGCAAAAAATGAACATTTGGGAAAGGTGCAATGATAAAGGTACACATTTTTGGAAAGGCGTTGTCTAAAAGTCCAAGTTTAGGAAGGAGTGAAAAAGGAGGGTTCAGAACTGAAAATACAAGGTTTGAGACTGGAGGGGTAAAGGCAAAAATATTAGGAGGGGCACAGTAGAAGATAGGTGTGCATTTTGGGAATGATGAATAAATGTCTCTAACGTTAGCAGGGGTGCTGTGTAGAAATACAAATTACCTAGAGTTGCAGGAATAAAGTACATATTTTGGAAGGGTTACAATGGAAGCAGCACCAAATCTGGGAGGAGTCCTGGTTGTCTGTATGTAGGGAAGATAAATAATTTTTAAAATATATTTGCAGTTGATCTTAAAGAGCAGTGTGAAAGGCTCTGGCTGCTGCTGATAATTCTGCTGCTCAGATGTACAGTTGCAGCTTAATAGAACACATGTGAGAGAGAGAGAGAGAGAGAGAGAGAGAGGAGAGAGAGAGAGAGAGAGAGAGAGAGAGAGCGAGAGAGAGAGAGAGAGAGAGAGAGAGAGAGAGCAGGTGGATACCAAGAGTCTGGAACAAGGAAATCTACAAAATTCTGGAAGTACAGAAAGGAAGAGGTAGTGAAAAAGAGAAATATTGAAAGAGAGCGGCACTGTAAGGGAGAAGTACTAAAAGAGAATACTATCGATGGAGAACTATTGAATTTTTATCTATATCAGCTGTGAGCCTAGCTTTGAGTCTGGAGGTTTGACCATCAGATAAGGGTACCAAAACTCTTTTACTATGTGTTTTACTCTGATAGTTTTTCTGTATCTGAATATCTTTCCCCAGTACTGGGGCTAGAGAAGGGAGCTCTGTTCAACCCCCCGCCAGTGACACATATCCAGAGTGGACCAGGGTTCCATGTGACAGTGTGAATCCAGGCACAGGCATGCAGGGTTTCCTGAAGGCTCTGTCACCGTTTTTCCATTTTCTCCCTATCCCTGCCACAGTACGTGCATGCGTGCATGTGGAGACACACACAGATCATGTTGCTGTGGCCCCAACCTTCTTGCTGCCTGAAGCTGCATCACCACAAGACCTCCACCTGGTGGCAGTCTTAGGCCAGGCCAACAGGCTTCCCCTCCCCGGGAGAGGAGAGCAGTTCCTAGGACACTCAATCCTCTCTCGCCTTGGTTAATCCCTGGCAACTCAAGCACTTTCCCAGACTCACATTGCCAGTGTGGCAGGAGATAAATCACCTAGTGCCTCTGCCCTAAATGCCACCAGGCTGGTTTACATCTGACGTGTGTAATCAATCACAGTACAGCATTTTCAACACCCATTTTATAATGCCAAGTATTATGCTACAGAAATAGTTTTTTTATAATCTAAAGCCCCCCTTTCACACCTATGTCCAGATTAATTTCAGTAAACTCACTGCATTAATTCCTGAGAACTGCTGAGCAGCATGAAGCATCAGTGAGACCATAATGGGCTGCTGATTACTAGGAGAGCGGAAAAGCTGTATAATGGTTACTTTCTTCTCCTTAGCAGCCTCTTCTTTTTCCTTTCTCATCTCTTCCATGTCTTTTGTGGTGTCACAATCTCCTTTGAGCCTTTTCAAACCTAAGACAGACAGTATACATGGCATTGACTTTGGAAATAAAAACTAAAAGAATGAATCATTGCATCATTAAGAAGCCCTTCGTTGGCACAGCAGGATAGCCTAGGACATAGCACTTTCAGTGATGAGGGCCTGAGGTTTGGTCCCAGTCCCTGCAATCCTTAGTGAGTATGGAGGCAGTAGAGCCATTTAAAAACCAAAAATGGTCCCTGAGTGGGAGAGTGGTATTTCCTTTTTCTATGTGATTGCCATCTGGAGCCCATGGGGAAAGAGTCACATATTGATAGATCCCCCCTACCAAAAGCTCCACCCTGCTGCATATGATGTAGGGGGAATTTGCCAGGTTATGAAGACAGTTCTGTGCTCAGCTCTGCCTAGCTGACATCATGTGTAGCCTCCTTTCATGGTATTATCCCAGCTGCCATTTGGGATGGGGCCACCATCCCTTTTTTCTCAGGGAGAGGGAGCAGAGCATGTATTAGTGATCTGGTGGGACACAGTGGAAAGTGTCACAAAAGTGGGAACTGAGGTGGAGGGGACAATTGATGGGATAAAGGTAATGACAAAAGAAGCATAGATAAAATATAAATAAAAATAAAAATGTTAGGCCATTGGCAGGGTTGCCACTTGTGACAGTGGTGATCCACATTCAGGAAAAGTCAAGGTTGATGGAAGGTGAGCAGGGAGAAGGTGGATTAAGTATCCCACAATATGCTCTCCTTCTCTTGGGAGGGTGGCCTGCTGTCTACACTGCAATACTGCAGATTTGGGTGACCACAGGTTGGCAGTACAGCTGAGTCATAGTGGGGAGGGGAGGATGATGATGGCCAAGCGCTGTGTTAACATGCTATAGTGCATGGAGCTTCTTGGGAGTTGGTGCCCTCTTGGGACAAGAATGAAAATGAGAAGAATTTAGACTGGCAGGAGGAAGCCCACTCTGTTGTGCCCCAACACGCAACAGGGAGACACTTAATGGAAAGTCAACACCCCTCTAGGTAGTTACTAGGCCTGGAGAGCCTGCCCTGGGGTGCAAGCCAGGGAGAAAGAGCTAAGAGCAGGAAATGTATGGGAAAAGATCTGGGAGTAGGTGGAGCTGAAGGGGCAAACAGTGGTTAACAGAGTATGTCAACAAGAAATCATAATGGAAAAAAAAATAGTTCCTAGTTACAAGTTAATTAGTCTTATGTGAGATGTCTGTTATGTATAAGAGAGTCTGAGCAGAAGGTTTGGGCAAGAACACAGCAAAGCAAAACTGTGCAGTTCCTGACTGCCCAAACCTGTATCATAAAAGACACCCAGCATGAGGCTGTATGAAGTTATTATAAATCACTTGAGTTAGCTACAGTGATTTATTATATTTTAAGTCAAACTTTTTATATTTTAAACTTGACTTTAGCCTTACTCCCTTTGACTCTGAAGTGGAATATTGCATTATTAACCATTCCTACAAGAGATATTTCATTTCATTTAGTTTTTGTTGCTCAGAAAAGAAAAGGAAGGCAATTCTACCAATTTTCAGCTTCATCCTTGGGGGAGTTGGGGGGGGTGGCAGATGCAAACTGACATATTGGATCAGGTTAAGCTGTTGATGGTACAGTATTTTTAATGAATAGGGGAAATTTGATCTGGACACCTGAGAAATTTCCCTACTCTTTCAGTAAGGGGAACCTTGTCCATGTGGCCCCTAGCCAAGACAGCGGATGCCAGTGAGGAGGAAGGTGGAGGTAGTGGAAGTCCTTCTACAACTAACCCTACAATCATGGCTGATGCAGCGATTGCAACCATTTCTTATATAGAGATGATAAACAAGTACCTGATGTAGTTATGGATTAGGAAGAGGAGGCATCCAAACCTCTAGATTCCCAGACCCTGATGTGGGGATGTTCAGTGAGGAGGCAGGCAAGCCCACTGAAATTATTATGAGGAGCGCATTGATCAGCTATTGGCTGACACAGTCCGTGAGAGGAAAATGCACCTCTTAAAACTTCTTGCTGAAGAGGACAAAAGAATTGCCAGGGAAAGACTTTGAAAATCCCTGGCTGAAGCAAGAACACCCAGAAGCTCTACTGCTACTATACGGCAGTCAAAAAGTTCATCTGAGACTGCTGCAGGTGGGGCAGAGGCAGCAGCAACACAGGAGTGAGATCTGGAGCATGGGACTAAGATGGGGGCATCCAGTGCTGACTCTGCCAACTTAGCCATTACCAATGTGGTCCACAGATGTGGCCCTGGAGGTGGCCATGTGGACTAGGGCAGCAGATGGGAAAGAGTGACTGGCAGACTCCATCCTGAATGCTGCAGAAATGATAGTGGCTGCAAAGACTGTGGAAAGGCCATGCTTTACTGTTTTCAACAAAGCCCCTGGTGTACTATGAGATCACAAGTCTCAGCGGCTCAACACTCAGAAGGGATCAGAGATATAAGAGTACCTGCCACTGATCCCACAGTATTGGTGCACAACAATGTCCTGGCTGTTGCCTCCAAATTGGAACTGGATATCAGTCCAGAAAAGTGTGAGTACAAAACAGTTACCACAGATGGCTAGTACAAATTTACAAGTAGAGCATTTCGATCAGACCCAATCTTAGTTAGTCAATCATCAGCACCTGTGGGCATCCCATAAAAGGGAAGATGGGCTGAATTAAGATTCTATCTTAAAGCATGCAAAGCAGATGGGGGTTTGTAGAGAAGAAGGACAAGGAGAACTGCACGAACACCCACCTCCCCCTCTTCCTTAGTTGCCTAGCATGTAAGGGCATCTACTGTAAATTCTCCCTCCCCCATGGAGCAATATGGATAACCTGACTGAGGTTGTTCCTGAGACATGGTATCTTTCCCAGGAATCTAATCAACTCCACAGCTGACTACTATCCTTGACCAAATGATGGTACAGGAGCAGTGGGTGCTGAAGAGTCAGAGGTTAGTTTTGAACCTATTACACCAGGAAAAAAAAAACTATGGAAAATCCTTTAAATGTGTCCATAGAAGTGATGCCCCCCCCTCAGAAGCCCCCAGAACAAGGGTCAACAAGGGCAACTGGGCATGGAGCCCACCATACTATGCTGACCAAATATCCTTAAGAGGGATGTCTGCCCCCTAGTCACTCAGAATAGAGATGAGCCTTTGTCAAAAACAACTCAGTGGGGTCGCACAGGGAGTGAGGGAGAGGATTCAAAGGTTTCCTTGGTGCATTCCTCTCAGAAAGAAGGGCCATGGGTATATGTTAAAATCCATATGTTCCAGAAAATGTACTAGGTTCAGTTCCTGTCTTAGAAGTGGAAACAAATGATGGGCTATTTTTGTTGGTGTCTATTTATACTGTCTTTGTTACAGGAGATATCCTCAGGACCACTTTGAGTGGTCACCTGTACTGTTAACAGTGTTAGGAATTTGAATTGTAGACTAACCTCCTTATCTTGTTTTTAAGATTTATCAGCTGATATTATTTGCCTTCAGGACCCTAGGCTAAAGTCCCTGCAAGACAATGCACAGACTCAGAGGTCTTCTCCCTGGGGGTCATCTTTCTGGTCCCTAGGAGAGGATCTCTGATCAGGAGTGGGAAACAATAATACACAACAATAACTAGTGTACAAAGTCACCAGTTCTACTCACTCTCTTTACAGATCAGAGCTGGTGTCATTACAGAAAGCATAGGTAGGAAAACTGTGGAAGAGAGTTCTGTGAGTATTACCTTTATTTCCCCCCTTTTTTTAATAAACCTTTCTTATACGTTCAAGGCCACTAATTTTTTGTTGTCATGATGCCTTGAGGATTATTTCATATATTAGCAACAGAAATAAGGAGTAGGGTGATTAAACACCTTTGTAAATTTCTATTTCTTTTCTTTTGTTTCCTTTTATATAACTATAATTTTTTTGTTCATTTCTGTACAGATGATTTTGAAATTTGTTGTTAACTCTGTTTATACATTGTTATATTTATTTTTAATTAAAACAATTCATCTACTCCTTTTGAGAAGTGTCATGGGATCTTTAACATCCACCTGAACAACCATCACCGGATGGGACCTTGGTTTATTGCCTCATCTGAAAGACAGATCACTGCTCATAGGATAAAAGGCATATTATTTCTGGATGCTAGTTGGCAGAAATTGCATGTGATTTATAATCCTAGTCAGTGTTCTAAAAGTGTGAATTCAGTACACAACACAAATAATGGAACAGATCAATTTTTTCAATTATGTTATATGGCCTTGATCTACAATGAAATACATATTAGAATAATATAGTGCAGCATACCAACCATCTTTGACACATTTTAAAATATTTACCCATGAAGTGCTTAGTGAAAAAATATCTGATATGATATTTAATGATTATTTTTCTAAATATCATCCATTTGCAAAGCAATAAACAAATGAAACTGATATATTCTTACATTTTTTAGCTGTCTCTTCCTGTCCACGTTTGATGTACAAATATCTGGGGCTTTCTGGACAGAAAAACAGAAGGATTATCTGGAGAACAGCTGGAGCTCCCGACAACCAAGCAGTAGTGGCCACAAACTTTCATTGCCGAAGAGAAATTCTAGACCAATAACCTGAAAAGAAACATCTACGTTTAAATTGATTTTGAACAAATCAGATGAACAATGTGAAACCACTTGACCATACAGTAGGCTGGAGTTTTTTCATTATCAACAATTAAAATATTTATTGATCTGTACATTACAACAGTGTGTGCTGCACAATATACTAAGCAACCAAGCTCAATGCACTCAGAGATGATACGTATCAGAAGCAAAAGGAATATTTTTAATTCTCTGCAAAATATGTTATATAGAGGATAAGTGATGAACTGCAGTGGGATAATACATTTATTTGCTCTAGTGATGGTAAAACCCCTCAATTACAAGAGACACAGCCTTGAGTGAATTATGTATATGAAGCCCTTACACTCACCAGTGGGAATGAATGGATTATCCCACTGTTTCATAATAAGTTTCATAAGATTTTCAAGCAGAGTACACTTTCATCCTTTACTGCTTGCCAGCTAAACCATATCATATTTGTTTACAAAAAAACTGTCTAATCTCGTTTTGAATAATTCTGTTGAAGTGCTTGATACCACTTTGCTATGCAAACTATTGCAAATGGTTGGTACCCTTTGGCTAAATCAGTATTTCCTTTTCATCAGATTCCATTGGGATGTTGCTAACTGAAGATGGTGCCCCCTAGTATTATAGTTACATTCTTTAATTTTAAGACCATATTCTTTCCAAAGAACATTATCATGAAGTGCCCAGTAGAGCATACACAAGTCCCCCCCCCCGTCCTCCTATACTGTAATGTGTAGATATCCAATTATTTTAGTCTTTCGTGGTATGTTAGATCTTTGTTTCCTGCAATTGCCTTTGTGGCTCTAAGTTGGAAATGCTCCAGTTTTAAAATATCACCCCTCTTGTATGGAGCCCACATTTGGGCTCCATACTCCAGGTGCGGCCGCACCAGTGCCTGATAAAAGGGAATGATAACCTTCTTATCTCTACTTTTTATGTGATGGAAAACACAGTTTGGTCTTTGGTTTGCAGTTTTAGTAACCTTGGTGCAGTGTGCAGAAAATTGTAAATCTGAGGATATTGTTATCCCAAGATCTCTTTCCTCTGTTGTTATAGGTAGAACTATACCCATGATCTTACAGGCTATCTTTGGATTCTGCTTCCCCAGGTGCATGACTACTCATTTATTCACATTTAATTCAAGTTTATTTTTGTTAGTCCAGGTTCCTAAATCTAGTAGGGCATCCTGCATGTTATTTCCCTCCTCCAAGGTGTTAACTATAGCCCCCACTCTACAGTCATCTGCAAACTTGGTTAACCAAATATTGGTGCATTTGCATCTCAGTGAAGATATGTATACATTAAAAAGACACGGACCCAAGACAGATCCCTGTGGTACCCCACTTGTCACACCTGCCCAATCAGACAGGGCTCCATTCACAGTCACCTTCTGTCTCCTCCCTCCCAGCCATGAGGCAATCCAAGTAACTAAACAGGGTTCTAATCCTATTCGCTCAAGGGTACACACCATCTCCCTATGGGGCAGTTTATCAAACACCTTAGAGAAATCCAAAAAAGCCACATCAACAGCATTACCCTCATCCAGAGCTTTGTTTACTTGTTCATAAAAGACTAACATGTTTGTCTGACATGAACGAGATTTCATAAATCCATGTTGGGTATTAAATATGAATGACTCTTTATTTGTAAGGCAGCTTTCCAGAAGCCCAAGGCATCTAAGCAATAAATTAACACACATGAGACTAAAAACAGGTAAACATAGCAATGCATAAGACAGTTCAACATTAGCCCCTCCTGCCTCCGAAGTGGCACTGATCCCTGACATGCTAGTCATTAGACAGAATTTAGTTGCAGAGCTGTGCAGAATGTACAAATCTACTAGTGAAATTTGTGTATCAGTTTCAAAAATGCTTTCAGGCTCAAACAGACCTCTGGTCCACATTAACTGCTGTTGAGTCGAAGAATAGTTATAAATGTTTATTAGGAAAAACAATACAAAATGGCATACACTCTGTGCAGGCACTATGCACTTTATCAAAGCCTTCATAAACAGCATAGTGAATGCTTGAAACATTGGTGGTATGGGGAGTGTGTGCTGTTTTTTATTGTTTTTCATAATAAACATTTATAATAATCATTTGACTCTGCAGTAGTTATTCTGTGCCTGAGGTCTGTTTGAGCCCCTTTTTATCTTTCTGTGAGCACTGCTTTTCATCGTGGCTCCAACCTGCTTTCTCCTGCAGCTGCCTTTGTTTTGTTTGTTCAAAAATGCTTTTCAGAATTTCATTTTTACTTATGCAGAATTCTGAAACACATTTCTACATAAACCATGGAATATTATATATCGGTTTATGGAAAATGAATCCTCGGTTCATGTAAACTGCTACATACCTCCCCCTTACCTATATATCTCCCAATTCACATCTAACTACTACCATCCTCTTTATTCTAGTTCCTCTCTTCTTCCTTTCCCAGTCTATCAATATATATAGTGTATGCGCTCATTTATAGACTGTTCAGTTGGTGCCCGGCTGCGAAGGTGAGAGGTGGGCTGTGCCGGGCACCGGCTGTCATTCGGGATAGGGGGAGAGGGGATGGGCACTACTTGCTGGGGCTGGGGGGGCCACTATACCATCATGAGGGGGACATGGTAATAACTGGTAATGGGGCCACATTGGGGATCAGGGAGTTGTATTACATTGGGTCACATCAGGAATGGGGGAGTTATTAATTATATTAAGGGTGGCATCGGGGATCAGGGCTGGGTGCTGTAATATGATTTATGATCTACGGACAGCATCAGGGATGGGGGATCTTATTTACATATATAACGACAGTATCAGGGAGGGGTGCCATTTATGAATATCGATGTAGGATATCATTGGGGACATTTATTATATGTAATTATGGCAGCATCAGGGATCAGGGTGGATGTTATTAATTATGCTAAAGGCAGCAGCGGGGATCGAGTTGGGGGGACACTAGACAAACAGGGTGGGGTGGGGGTTTATGACCTGTACGTGGGGATTGGGGATGGGGGATCACTTCTGTTTGTTGCAAGGGGCCTGCAGCAGACTCTTCCTGTGCATTGGGTGTTTGCTGCATGGGAGGGGTTGCTGCAAGTGTGAGGACTTAGGTGCAGGGACTCCTCCTGTACTAGAATCTGGTTCAGGGTCCCTGGTGCAAGGGGCTTTGGTACAAGCTACTGTTTTTTGCAGCTTGCGCCACTCTGAGCCCCTTTTAAGAAATGGGCCACTTGTCTGTATAATGTTATATTATTGTCTGTTGTTGTCAAATGTCTCATTTTAACTTCATGTTTTAATTATATGTGAAACCTGTTGGTACATACATGTGTAATAAATAAACTAATGGAACTGAATTAAAGTAATCAAATATAATGGTAATGTTTTAGGAGCCTTCCATGAGGCAATGAATAGGGACGTACAGTATTACCCTAATGTCTTGTTGTATTTTGTCATGACCTAAATATGTACTATATCTGAGATTTCATCTATGATGAGTTATTTCATTAAAAAAATTTAATGAAATATAAATTTAAACCTAAAAAAGGTGACCCTACCTGCAACTTGAAGTAGGTGAGTTAAAACATCAGAAATGTGTATAGCAATTGCAATGTGTATTTCATTTGTTGTTATGTGACACAAGCCTTTTTTCACACAAATGTTTAATGTGACAGGTACTTTGTGCCCAACTGTGTCAACCTGCTCCTACACCACAAACAGCATCTTAGCTTTTCTGGATAGTGTCATAAGCCAAATGATTGAAGCATTTCCCTCAGATGTCAAATATACTAACCCTTTTCCCCAGTTATTTGATATATTCTAATATAGGGGCTCCCACTGATTAATTTTTACTATGAATTTCAAATCCCTTATACTGTGATCTTCAACAACAATGGTCTGTTCAACACTTTCTGATCACATGTGAACCAGAAACCACCTATGCAAATTTTAGCCCAACTAGCTGAACCTGGTCTGAAACTCTGAATTAAAAATGACACAGTACTGTCAAAAGTAAGACTTAATAGACTATTTCCAGAAATGGAGAACTCTGTTGTCGATTTGCTAGGTTTGGACAAAGAGAGCTAGACTTTCATTAACATTTACATTCCATCACAAGGTACGAAATAATATAATTTGGAGATTTCGAAAAATGCAACCACTAGATTGTAACATATTACTGATAAATACCTAAATTCCAAAGTAATAATAGTGGGAGACTTTAATGTGAGGGTGTTTTTTTTTTTACTTTATATAAAGTTTGTTAGAACTTTAAAATATGCATGGTTTAGAAAACCTGCTCAGTTCTCTTATAATTCTACGGAGAAAGCAATGCATAAAAAGCAAACAACTGATGGGAGGAATCTAAATAAGTTCAATACACAGTCATGCCCTCTTACTATTAAATGGAAGAAACACCAGGGATGCAATTGGGGACTTTACTTGTACAATGCCAAATGGGAGATCATAGTTGACTTAATATGGGATAATATAAAGTACTATTAATAGGGTAATTAGTTTTAAAGTCATGACCTACAGATACAACTGATGATAGAGTGCAACATACAGAAACAAATTAATATGATGAAAAATGACAACAAAATTCATATAAGAAATAAAAAGATGATTAAATGAATCTCAACAATTTGACAAAAGTGCAAGAGTTTATCCAAAGCAATACATGGGAAGCTGATAAAGATATATCTTGATATGTGAAAACATAGAAGGTGCCTATCAATTATTGAATAAAATCTTTGAATATATTAATACCATAATATATGAGTCATTCCTATATGGTTGTAGTAGGGCAAAAACCTAGTTCAGTGAGACATGTAGTTAGGAGGAATAGAATAGCACAGAATTGGTTACAATATAAACAAAGAAATACATGTAAACATAATCAAGGATGAAAAAAGTATGTTTTAAAGGAAACCATGGAACAAAGTTAATCAGTCAGTACAATAATGTTGTATCAAGAGACTCAAAAACTTGGAAATGGTAGTCATGGGTACATACAAACATACAAATATATGAAGAAGCCAGCAGAAGAAGGTCATTCAGTCTGTCTAGTTTGTTCGTATTGCAGGGTACACAGCTTGAGCTACTGGCCCTGCCCTACCTCCTCACACCTCCCATCCTCCTACCCATGATCTTTACCTTCTGCCTATGCCTATCCCAACCTCTCTTAAAGCTGCTCACTGTCTTCTATGAGATCACTTCTTCTGGCAGCACATTCCAAGTGTCCACCGCCCTCTCTGTGAAGAAGTGCTTCCTGACCTCCGTCCTAAACCTTCAACCGTCCAGTTTAAGACTGTGCCCCCTCGTGTTATGCTTGCCACTCAGCTTAAAGAGACTTTCCTTATCCACCTTATTTATCCCTTTCAAGTACTTGAAGGTCCCAATCATCTCCCCCTCTCTTTCCTGTTATTTGTACATTTCATTGGAAGGATAGCATAGTAGCCCAGATTTCAGAGGCTCAATGGATACCTCACTATTAGAACATATGTTATAATAAAGACAGAAATCATTCAGAAACAGAGGAACTCAACAAGGATTTACTGTATGTAGGGTTTAACTAGCTACTGAAAAAGAAGAAGTAAAACAAGCACTAAATGAAAAAAATGGAAGAAAGCCCCAGGTATAGATACGATTCTGGCAGATATACACTGTATAAACAGAATATTGACTGGTGGTTGGCCATTTTATATAATTTGTTTAATATAATATTGGAAAATATAACCTCAATTGAAACCCTAGAAAGGGAACATCATTGTTCCAAATTTTAAACAAAGGTAGTCCCAATAATGCAAATAATGTACATCCAATAAGTTTAATGAACAACATGCAAAATAAATAAATAAATAAATTTAAAAAAAAAACAGATTACAATTATGGCTGAATAAAAATAATATAATAACTGAGGGACAGGCTGGTTTCAGATAAGGATGTTTTACATTAGATAATTGATTTACACTAACCCATCAAATAGAGATGTATGCAAAGATTAAATCTCATTGTCTTTATGTTGTCTTTGTGGACTTCTCCAAAGTATTTGATACCCTAGAGAAAAACTATGGAAGGATTTTGAATCGCTTGCATTATACACTGATTTTTAATACTGATAAAAGAACTACATACAGTACAAACACCTGTTCAAAGTTACCTGTAACCAAATCAGGAATCCTGTCTGAACCCATTAAAACTAACATGGGAGTCAAGTAGTGGTGCCTACTGGCACCATCTCTGTTCAATATATATCTATACATATCTATATGTAAAAAATGGGATATGACAGGGGTGAGAGTGAGATAGTAGAAATATCTCCACGAGCTGTCACTGAACTCCTGATATCCCATGAGTGGCAAAGCCACGAGTGGGATATCAGGAGCTCAGTGACAGCTCATGTAGATATTTCTACTATCTCATTCTCACCCATGTCATATTCAGTTTGTACAGCAGTTGAGGTGTGGGTCTCATTTTTTTGGCAGTTTCTGTGTTTGTTTTGTTGTATTTCAATAGTGAGTACTATTTTTTAAAGCAGCCAGTGGGAGGAGTCAGTGTGCAAACTTTGACACCAGCTGTGTGGTTTCCATGGAATTATTTTATTTACTCATTCCTTGAGTAGTAGCATGTCTTTGATTGGCTGTTGTGTTTTGAGTGGGTGTGATACTCTAAAGTCTTTTTTTAAGCAGCTGCATGGGAGAAGGATGTGCTTGTAGCAACTTGGTGGTGTACTGTTCTATATTGTGCTTTGTAACCTGGGAGGAGCTTGTGGTTTATGGGATCTTTGTGCCCTAGCGGTCAGTCAGATGCAGGATTCTGTTTTCCGTGTGGGCCTTCTGGTTGCAGCTGGAGTCTCCATGTTGCAGGCGGCAATCTTCAGTTGCAGTATTTGAGTTAATGTTTTGGGGGACTGCTTTACTGAATTCTGAATGGATATTGCCATGTTTTGATTTTACAGCTTTGGGGTTTTTCCACATTTGGATGTTTACATTTTGGGACCCTGTTTTTGCTATGGAGTCCTTCAGGAGAGTGTCCATTTTCTGATAGGAACCGACGCTTCAAGACTTGTGCCTGTGAAAGAGTTTTTTTTTCTCTTTTCTTTTTATTTTACTTTGCATGCTTTGCACAATGGAGCACTGTTTAGTGGCTGAAAGGAATTTGTCTTTTGTATGGCAGAGGCAAGACTCCAGTCGGTGTTTGCACAGAGATGCTTCAATTTAAAATGAAGCTTTTAGAATGTTTTACTGTGCAGCACCTGCAGTCTTGTGCGCTGCTCTGTTTGCACTGGGCAAAGAATTGCTTTTTAATTGTGATGCAGCCAGCTAGTAAAGATATTGTTTGTGATGTACCCAGCATGAAGATATCATTACTATGCTTTGCTCTCGGGGTTTATGTGGCATTCAACACCTCCGGTGTGTGTAAAATTCTCATTACACACACCACCCCATACTTTATTCTATGTGTTGCACACATGGTCTGTTTCTATTCTTACTGTGATTTAGAATGTTTTAGAACATGCAGTTCTATTTCTCCAGCATTAGCTTATTTTTAGTAATGATTAAACATTGAAAATGCTATTAAACATAAATGATGTTTGTATTTTTGATAAATATTAGAGAACAATGTTAGGTTATTTAAGACTTTGGCAAATGTTCCTTTGAATGCTGCTCAGATTGTTGCAACTTAGTAAGTGCCATCAAATTTAAATAACAGTGAAGAAAGGAGAATACTAAAAGGTGTTTAATGTCATTCAAAAATTGAGTAGATCAAAATCAAGCAGCACTGGAACAAAGAAAATAATTCTGCATTACATGGAACAGTAGCTTATCTTAATTGAAAAAAAAAAGATTAACAGTGACACTCAACCAGGATTCTGTGACTACAATCAGTAGTGAGGTCGATAAACGTTTTGATTTACTAAAACATTATGATTTTATTTTCGAGGCTTAATTCAGTAAAGGTGGTTACAGTATGTGCTGGAAAAGCTTCCTTCCCATTTTGTTGCATGTTGTAAAGAAATGCATTTACAAACTCTTCTAATGAAATTTCAGATGTACTCTGGGGATGCACCACGATCACCATTTTGAAATACTGCAGCTTTATACACAGAAGGGTCACTTTGCTTATCATACATGGTATCAGAAGTGGCATACAAAGTAAAACATTGCAAACATTTGCCCACAGATAATTACCCCATGTTTTCATTTTGCAGTTCTTGCCAACCTTAAACATGGTGCCTCTGATAAATTGTGAAAGGTCAGTTTTTATGACTGCATGGGTGAAGCTCCACAGATGTTTTGCCATCACTGTAGGAGAACAAGGGGTCTACATGCGGAACACAACCCTGTGTACTCCTATAGTGATGCAGTAACATCTGGATAGCACTGACTTCATTAGCGCTGTCCTCCATGGACAAAGCTCCCCTCCGCAGCATGGCCACCCTCCTCCCCACAGGTGCACTACTTAGTGAGCACACTTCCGTGAACACTGCGCATGCATGAGTAACATGCATGCACAGTTCTGTTGCTGCCATCTTGCGAATGGCACACTGTCACTGCTCCGACAGCCGTGCCATCCACTCTGAAACTACCACTGCTGCTCCGATAGCTGTTCACCACTGCTGCTACCCCAATACCACTGCCACTGCTCTGATATCCGTGCTGCCACCGACATACAGGTAAGAGCTCTGTGCAGCCATATCAGCTCTAACCAGAATTTGTTTCAGTATGGTAGAGCTGTAGTGTCCTGATGTTCTTTCTGAGCTGCCTTTTAAAGCTGGAGTTTCTAAAACAACTTTCTAACAACTCTCCTGGACAGACATCAGGAACTGACAGCAGAGAGCATATATTGGAAGGCATTGTTGTATTTTAGCATAGACAAGCAGGTTTATTAGCTCACTGTGGACTCATCCCCCCCCCAAAAAAAAAAGATTGCTTTAGTGCACACTGATTGCAAGGGGGTAAAGGGGTAAGGTTAGAAATACAATTTTTGAGTTGATTTGTTTTTCCATTTATTGGACATCTGGGATAGGGAAAAGTAAGCCTTGACCCCAACTGGACTAAATGACCAAATAGACTATAAATCTTTTCTGTATAGTAGCTACAGGTCAAGTGTTCCTTCAGAGAAGAACAGGTACAACTGCCGGCTAATTGCTTTCTGTCTTGTATATGTATGCTGAGACTTAGGTACCAGTAATAGTAGTACGAGACTTGATAAATCAGATTAGCACCAGCAACTGCAGCTTTCTGAATATTTTATGTGTTTTAAGAACTCCTACCCACACCCCCACTTGTTACCCTCCCTTTTATCTTTCTGATTGCTATTTTATATCTTGAACTCTTTCAGAGAAGGTTGAGCTGAAACAGCAGAGAATCAGAGACATCAAAAAAGCCAAGCGCTCCTACTGCAAGGACCTACTAACCAGCTCCTATGGTGATCCCAAAAAATGTTGGTCCCATATTAAATCTTTCCTTGGTTCTAATCTAGCATCTGCCTCTAATGACATGTCACCTGATAAGGTGCACTGCAACAATCCCAGAACCATTGCCAACTTCTTCAACAACAAATTCTCAGACTTAACTAACTACACCTCCTCTTTCCCTGTTCAACCAGTTGTATCCAACCAGCAAAATGCAAATGGTCCTCATTTCTTCTTCAGATCAGTCACTAAATGTGAAGTGCTTAAACTGCTAAACAATATCCAGGAATGCACTGCAGATGGCTCTGACAATCTTCAACCAAGGCTCCTCAAGTTTGCAGCACCCTTCATCGCTGCTCCCCTAGCCAGGATTTTCATGATCTCCCTGTGCCAGAGCTATATCCCTGAAATATGGAAGACAGCTAGGATTACCCCTGTTTTCAAAAAAGGAGACCGTAAAGATCCCTCAAACTATAGGCCCATTGTCATACTGTCTGTCCTAAATAAAATTCTTGAGAAGCTTGTAGCTGCCCAGACAATTGATTTCCTTCAGAAACATGATCTAGTTTCCCCTGGCCAGCACAGTTTTCGCAAATGCCATAGCACCACTACTGCCCTTCTCAAATTCACGTCAGATACACTAGTGGCTATGGACTCTGGGCTACTCACTGGGGCAATTTTCATAGATATGAGCAAGGCTTTTGACCTTGCTGATCACTCCATCCTTCTTACCACCCTTGGATCACTAGGCTTCTTGAATAACGTTGTACGGTGATTTGGGAACTACCTATCTGATAGGACTCAATTTGTGAAATACAACCCTACTCTCTCAGACAAGACCATTATAAATGTTGGGGTTCCACAAGGCTCCATCCTTGGGCTCCTACTTTTTTCTCTTTTCATAAATAACATCTCCACTGACCTCTGCAGGACAACCTCCTTGCTTTATGAAGATGATATTGTTCTGTATGCAGTGCAAAAAGCATTGAGTACATAAACAATCTTCTCTCTCTTGACTTTCAGTTAATACAGGGGTGGCTATCTACTCACAAACTTGTTTTAAATGAGTCCAAAACCCAAGCTATGCTCTTTGGGTCAAATACTATACTCAAACATGCACATCCTAATTTTAAAGTCACCTCATTAAATGGCTCACTAGTTGGGGTGGTAAACTCCTTTAAAAATATCTGGGCCTCACCCTTGATCCATCTCTAAATTTTGACTTACACATCAATCAGACCTGCAAACTGGTCAGCTCCAAACTTGGAATAGCCTACTGAACCAGCTATGTGCTCACTCCCTCAGCAAGGCTTGCGATAGCCCGTGGCATACTCCTACCATCACTTACCTATACTGCTGCAACTTATGCCTCGGCATGCAAATCTATCCTTCAGAAATGGGATATCACTTATAACAATATATGTCACTATGCATCCTCCTCACACCGTCTAAAACACCACTGTCTCCTCTATTCAGACCTTGGCTGGCTTCCTCCTAATGAATTAAGGCTTCACGCATATGGCTCTATCATTGATAATATTGTCTGCCTACAAACACCTGCATCCTTTGCAGAACTTTTCCAATATCTGACACCTTGCTATGGACTGAGGTCTGCCGACCAGGCCCCCGTCTTCATCTCTAGACACAAAACCACAACAGGCACTAGTGCTTTCACCTGCTATGCCCCCAAATAGTGGGACTCCCTTCCACTAGCTTTGCGCCAATCATCATCTCATGCAACTTTTAAAAAAGGGCTGTGAAACTATCTTGATTCTTCCCTCAAGTGCTCCTGTTTCAAACCTCCATAGCTTCTTTTTGCTCCTAGTCTTCTCTTCCATGGCATTTATTGATCTGATCTTCTATACGCTATGCACTTCTCCTTCCTATCTGTCCCACCTCCCCCCTTATTTTCACTCTCATCCCTCTTTTCTTGGCTCTTACTTCTATCACTTACTAATATCCTTCCCCTAGGACTACATTCTTACCCTTATTAGCACTAAATGTTCAATCTGTTTCATGTTTTTCTTCCTTAAAGCTCATTGTAGTATAGTTTTTGGTTTGTACTGCTACTCTCTTATTTTTTACTCTCTGCACTGGTATTACATTTGCTAATTGCTCTGTATATTACTGTACTGTCAACTATGTTTGTACTTGTATTGAAATGTTACCCTGTATTGCTGTACTGTACCCTCCCGGGTCGTGCCTGAAAATAGTCATTGCTATGGCTAGTGCACCTACCTGGTAAACAAAAACTAAATCAAATAAAATAAATAAAATGCCTTTGTTGGGAAACACATATGAAAGACCCTTGGTGGAAATGTGACCTGGATCCGTGGCATGGGATTTAATGGTCTCTTAGGTGGAGAAAGAGGAGTTAAGTTTGATTTTAGCAGCAGTTAAGACTCCCTGATTCTTCATGAACACAGGTGTAACAATTGAGAATCAGAGTCGTGAGGTAGTTCCATACCTAAATGATACTGCTTTTATTGTTCATATTTGATGGTGTTATATGTGGTTTTATATATGAGGCCTTTGGAACCCATCGAGTTTATTGAGTACCCTCAGACTGCAATATAATATTCTTGCTAAATTATTGCAGAAAGATGTGTGGGTTTGAATGCCCTCAATGCTTTGCTGAGTGATTAATAAATACAGAACTTGAAATCCCATTTGTTCTTCCCGAGTCTTCAACAGTCCATATGGATCTAGTTTTGCCTTTATAATAAGGCCAATGAACTGGTGGGTCTAAATAATTAACAGTTTTTGGGTCAAAGTCTATTCTCCAAATACAGACTGCCTTGTTGCAGACTCAGGTTGCTGTAAGCCCTATTCATCACAAATTCTCCACAATTATAGATTGTATTTGATATTTTAAACTTGAAAGGCAGTCAGAATATTGGGAACCTTTAGCTGGTGAGCTCCAGTAGATCTATTATGACTGCAGAGAGAAATAGCTGGAGCTGATGAGCTTAGAGTCTGAGCAGGCTTTGCACCAGTCATGCTATTATGCTGGTTTTTGTAGTTGAAATATAAATATGGAAAGTTTTAACTGAAAGGCATAAATAACGAAGATAATGGTGATGGAAGCCTAGGTGCTGCTTATATGGAGCCCTGCCAAAGAGAGGGCAAATCTGGGACTTCTACAGGAAGAAGTGGTGTTGAATTATTTTCAGAATGTGGCCTTGAGGAGGAACAATATGGATTTTGTATTGGGCAGCCTCACAGGTTTTGGCAGAAAACTTATATCTTGCACTTTGAATTTATTGAACCAGTTTTTGACTTTAACAAGCATTTGTCAATGTTGGATGTTCACCACTAGTATAGAAGCCCTGGGTTACTAGATGTGTTGTGGTGTGCTTTGTGGGTTATGTATTACCAAAGTTAGCAGTCAAAGTTAGTAAATTTCAATGCAGGCGCATAACTGTTGTTTTTTAATATTTTTGCTCCAGTTTGTCAACATAGCCTTCTTATAACCCCACCTCATGAACAAATGCAGAGAAAATATTCAACTTCTGCTTGAAAGCTGATTTCATGCAAGGACTGCAAAATCACCTTTCGGGACACAAAAAAAGATTTTGGTGAGGAATTGAAAAATGACAGCTGGCATACTCATAAAGTGCTGTAAATAAATGGCTATGTTGAAAATGCGGGTTAAAATATTGAAAATTACCAAAGTTACGAGCCTGTGTTCACAAAAGTCAATGTAGGTTCATAACTTTGTTGTTTTTTAATATTTTTATGCCAATTTTTCAACAGTCTTCCTATGACCCCACTTCAAGAACAAGGGCAAATCAAATTTACAACTCCTACCTGAAAGGTGATTTCACACAGTGACTACAAAATCACCTTTTGGGACAGATTTGCCTAATTTAGCTGCAATTGTTCATGAGATGGGGGTAATAAAAAAGGCATGTTGAAAATTTGGGGCAAAAATATTACAAAATGGCCAAATTACGACACTATGTTCAAAACCCATTTAAATACATTGAACTGCATACCTGAGTTCCTCAGTTCACGGTTTGGCTTTGAAGAGTGAAGATGTGTCTGCAGTGGATTACAGCATTGCCCCCCCATGGGTAAGTAAGCGCTTGAGGAGTGGGGTGGCAGGTGATGAGTGGGAGAGTCGGGTGGGGGGACTTACGGCGCAACAGACATCGATAAACAGTTTTCTTATTTACAGAGTTAAAAAAAAGAAAAAAAAACAACAAGGGACCTTTTCTATATTTCACATGGTGACAGTGACACTGAGGGATTGGGCACCCCCAGTGTTAGTGTTATGTCTGTGGGGGGGTGTGGGGTGGTGAGTGCTGAGAGGGAGGGTCACATGGGTGGGGCAATTACAAGGGTGGCAGCAACAGACACCGATGGATGGTTAATGAAATGAGGACTTAAAGTGATAGAAATCAGGATATTTTAACTCAAGCCATGATTCCAGGCATGCACAAATGCAAATGCATATTCCTGGAATATGCATATACATTCACGCATGCCTGGTATCATGGCTTGAGTTTAATACCCCGATTTCACTTTAAGCCCTTGTTTCATGTCAGCTTGCACTTTCTCGAATTCAGCTTTCTTGATACTTTTTAAAAATCTGTTTAGCTGAACGCAGGTGTGCTGAGCCATGAATGAGCCTTCTGGCACTTCAGCGCCATGTAGAAATGTGACCAGGCATTGGGATCGCCATGGTAGACCTGCATGGACCATGGGGGGGAGTTCACTTATGAGGTGGTGGCACTGGGGATTGGGCACCCCCAGTGTCAGTGTTATGTTTGTGGGGGTGGTGTGGTTGGTGCTGAGAGGGAGGGTTGGGTGGGGGACAGTTACAAGGGTGCCAGCAACAAACATCCATTGATGGTTTTCTGTGTTACAGCTGGCATCTGCAACAGTGTGGAGCTCTTTCTGGATATTTGAAATTCCTCAGCAGGCTGATCATGACAGATCATCTCTGCTTGCTGGGTGGCCTAGGTCAAAGGAAAGAGCTGACCTATAATTGGGTTGGCTTTTTCTTTTCAGGTACAGGACATCTCCACCCAGCAAGTCAAAACTTTCTATGATCAGCCTGGCTGATGATTGGTGTGGCACTGATGCACCCCTTGAAGACTGCTCTGCATTGGACAGACAGTGGCACACCTCTCAAAACCCACCTCTCATAACAAGATGTTCACTGCAAGCACATGCACCCTGCAAACATAAAAATAGGGTTGAACATTATTTATCAACTCTTAAATGAACATTATGTCTATGATGGAGTGCGATGTAAGACAGTAAAAAGGCATGATTGAACCTATTTTTATCTTGTGTTTCATTTTTTGTGTTTTATTTATTTTATAGTGAGCTGTCTTAATTAAAGAAATGCCACTCTGACTTGATTGCACATGGTGAGACCTCAGCATGCAAGAATTCACTGTATTAAGTATCTATTTAGCAGGAGTTAAATGTGTTAGTATTTGTCAAGGGCATTTTTATTGAACTTTTATTTGTTATGATGCTTTGCATTATCTGGGATTTCATGACATCCAAGGTATGCTATAATTATAGCTATGGTGAATGAGTATGTACAGACATCATTAAGGGAAACCTTATAGGTAAATGTTTCAGTGCTTTCAGGTTAAAATAATTAATATGCCTAACTGACTTAGACCATGGGGTAATTGATTCTGACATAACCCTTGGTATAAGTTTGTTATTTATTTTATTGAATGTGGTCTTGTTAGGAATAAAATACATAGACTGGGGACAGCTCAGACATGATTGTTCTAATGTTTAAATTAGAATTAAACTGCAAAGGGGAAAAATCAACCTGAATTAACTTATGGTAGACTGAATTGATTCTTGTTTGACACTAATTTATCTGAAATGAGCAGTTTAACTTGGGACACATATTATTTAACTGCTGGTTGATAGCAATTGTTGTGCTTGGTGCTATGTACTGTCTATATTATACTGTCTATATTGCTACACTCATTTTATTCTATATTCCACAAGGTTTTATTTGTAAAATTGCAATGACCTGAAGGTGAAACAATAAAACATGAACCATTCACCTGCTACCTGTCAGACTAATCTCTCTGCAACATAGGACTTTTTGTGCAGGTGTATTTTAATGTTTGGCTATAGCACTGGGGTTTGGGGGCTGTGGGGGAAGGGTGGTTGTACTCAATATAGGGTGCACAAGAAAGGGGAGTTTCAGCTATGATTTGAGGGAATGGGGTGTGTGGAGGTGGTGGACACGTAAATTATGGAGAGGATCAATATCTATAAATGTCTGAGCACAGAATTGTGCTTGCTCCAACATGGGATTTTTTTATGTTTCAATCTGGGGCTTGGGGGGTTGAGGTTGAAGAGAATGGATGTACTCAATACAGGATGGAGAATAGAGAGGGGATTTAATTATGATTTTAGCAGATGGGGTGCGGGGAAGTGGGGGATACTTTATTATGGGAGGATCAATATAAGTATACCACTGAGCACAGAAGAGCACTCATTCCATTGGGGGACTTATTTCATGTTTCAGTGATGCTGTCACTGGGATTTGGGTGCTATAGGGGGTCAAAGGTTAGGTGTGCTTAATAGAAGGTGGAGAAGGGAGAGGGTTTCAGTTATGATTTGAGAGGACAGGGTGTGGGGAGGTAGGATTGATACTTCTTTTTTTGGTAAAGGATGGATTATTTTTAATGATCTTGTGTTAAACTCAGTAAAGATTGCTAAATTAATTTGCTTTTAATCAAGATTTGGTTTTTGTTATAGCTGAAGAGGAAAACTACATACAGTAGCAAGATATCTTTTTTGGTCATTGATGGCTTACAATCCATAAGGCATCCCCACCTGTCCCTTGAAATCATAAATGAAACCCCCTCCCTTCTCCACCCTCTAATGACTATATCACCTTCTTCCCTGCACAGCATGCAAACCCAAGTGAGAGCATCACTGAAACATGAAAAAAGGCCCATGTTGGAGTGAGCACTCTTCTATGTTGAGCCATATATGGATATTTATCCTCCTCCTATATAATGAAATGTTCCCTCCTCTCCCCACAGCCAGTCCTCTCAAATTATAACTAAAACTCCCACTGTTCTCCACCCTCTTTTGGGTACACCCATCCTCTCACCCCCAAAGCCCAAAACCCCAGTGAAAAGCATTATTAAAACATGAAAAAGTTCCATGTTAGAGCAAGCGCTGTCCTGTGCTCCACCATTTATGGCTATTGACCCCCCCATAATGAAATGCCACTAGGTATCCCCACCTCCCCACACCCTGTCCCCTCAAATCATGACTGAAACCCCCTTCCTTCTCCACCCACAATTAAGTAAAACCACCCTTCACCCCCAAAGCCCTGAAACCCCAGTGCCACTGTCAAACAGTAAAATAAAATGCATGTGTAAAAAAAACTGTCCTGCTTTACAGAGAGATGTCCTCCCTGATTGGTAGCAGATGAATCTCAATATTAAAACCTGACTGACTTATGTCTCAGTCGATCAGGTTTTACTATAAGCAAATATATTATTCACTCATGCATCCATTCATTCACCTGGCATTGATTAGAGAGAATGTCTCTCTGCAATGTGGGATAGTTTTTTCCCCCACAGGGGCATTTTAATGATTGACAGTGGCATTGAGGTTTGGGTGTGGGGGAGGGAAGTGGGTGGTTTCACTCAGTTGAGGGTGGAGAGGTGAGGTGGTTAGTTATGAGTTGATGGGACAAGATGGGGAGGTGGGAAGATCCTGGTAGTGAAATAAATGGCTTAGGGCAGATAATAATATTATTCTTTGGGGAGCCATCAGACAGTGACTCCTCTGGTGCAGCACCTTCCTCCCCAAAGTGACTGCTACTACGGAAAACAGACAAGGAAGATGATTTGGTAAAAACAGTCTGCCCTTTCTAATTAAAGTGACCACATTTCCAAGCACCCTTCTGACAGGCAGTGATGAAGGGATGACTGTGCAGGTTCTGTCTTTCACTGCAGAGTGGACTGGGATTACTGAAGCATACATTTATTAACATTTCTTTTGGCATTAAATGATTATTGGTTGTTAAATCCTCATCTTGAAATTGATGTTCCTTTAATTAAACATTGCTCAGTCCTAAATGAACTCACACAAATATGGGACTTAGGGGTTTTCCCAAAAAGGCAGCCAACCTTTTTGGAAAACTCTCCATGAGTATCTTACAAAAGAAAATTACACATGGCTTTTAATTCTCAGTTTCATAAAGATTTACTGAAACAATGTGTTTGTCATTGCACCAAGCTAGGTTTTTATGATTTTTTATAGGTCTCTGAATAATATAAATGACTGTCTTGTTTTTTATTTTTGTGTTGTGTGCCAACAGTTTGGGCTGGGTTGAGACTAAAATGGATTTTGGTCCAGTGTATTTACACAGTAACAGAATTAAATAAACATATAACACATTAATAGAAATATCCAAAATCTTATTAAGTCTCTAAATAAACCTCTTGTCACCAGCATTTAATACATTGGCATTACATAAAAAAAAGAAGAACAAAGATAGAAAAACCCATTCTTTTCCCCTGTAACTGTGCCAGCAGCTAAATGGCCATTTTATATCATTGAGGGGTGACAATGAGCTCTTCCTAATGTTTTAAATTGCATGGACTTGTTTTTGGCAGAACCACAGAAGCATAGTATTTGCTAGCATGTTTTTGAATATCCATCCATGCATTATCTGATAGCACATTCCCATTTCCTCCAGCCGTTTACTATTAATTCCCTTTTTGGGGTCTGTTTTGGTCATGATAAATTAGTTTCAAACTTGATTTCCCTATTAAAATGTGTCTGAATATTTTTTTTATTTATATTTGCAAGTTTATTAACTTCAACTTTTCTCACAAAAAGTTTGCATTTTGATCATTAACTGCTATACTGAATGACATTCAATCTGGTACCATTATGCTCCAACAGCAAAATTCTAAAGTATAAATGTTAACCATCTACTGTCAATAATGAAATGAGTCCCATTGCTTAATCCAGTGTTTTTTTTATTTTCTTAAGCTGCATTTCCAGTGAGATGTTCCAAAGCCAATTATTTTGCAACATATTTGTGTGTGATCATGACAGAAATACTCTTTCTCACTTACATTGCCAATGTACTCTGGGCTTAATCATATCTCATATGAATGTATTGCCATAATTATTAAAATCTCCAGGAAACATTAACATGTTTTAATATATGGATGCTTAAAATAATATCCTTCTAAAGCATACAAAAATCTCCGGTAATGCCATCCCTCCTGGAGTGATAATACCACCATTCACGAGTGATAATACTATCGTTCAGGTGCCATAATAGTATTGTTCAGGACCTGAATGATAGTATTACCCACAAAACTCAAGTGCGCAAGTGCAACTCTGGCCACAACATCATTCTAAGCATGCCTTCCTATTGGCTGTTTTCTTAGAGTAGGCGGGCGAAACAATTTTGAAAAATATAGCAGCACTTTCACTTACTTAGTGAGAGAAATGTCCTTGGGGATAGCTGCACAGCACATTATCTTTTTTTTTATTTTTCATTTCCTTTTTCAACTCCTCCAAAATATCTGGTTGAGCCTGCTTTCACTCATCTCCCCACGAAAAAGAGGAAAAAAGATAAAAAATAACAACAGATAAGACTTGAGTACGTCTTCAGCACAGTGTTCCTAGCTAAGCACAGCAGTCATCGGGCACCCAAAGCAAGTGTTAGCTGAAGTAGTTGGGTGCCCATTTTTGATCCAAGTAAATTTTCAAATCGGATCTATATATTAAAAAAAATTAAAAAATAGGTGAGTGTGTATCACTCTCTACTAAAACCATCTCGAGGTTCTGGGGACAAAGGAACTTCTTGATGGTTTTATTACCTTATAATACACTCTCACGTGTTCATTATTCTGTTTTTAAATGTTCAATTTAATTAGGGGATGTCCCAACATTTTCATACACTATTAGAAGCATTTGATGGGGAAAAAACTCATGCCCAGGATTTGCACAAGTGTGTGTAGTATAGTATAGTACAGTACAGTACAGTATGTGTAAGTTTCCACACAACTTAAATCTCCCTGGCTTCTAGGAACAATCAGTTTGTGTCAGGCAACCACCCCTCAACAAGAATTTTTTGAAGAGATTTTTTACTAGGAGTAATACTAGGAGCAGTTAAGACAGCAGTAGACATAACATCCATATCTTAGCTACCCTGACATTACAGGTGGGTATAGTAGTCTTTTAAGTTACTCCCATCCATAAATTTATCCAACTTTCATTTAAAGGAATCAATGTTCTTATTATTTATTATTTCATCCAGTAGCCAATTCCAACATCAAGTTATTTTCTGCATATAGTACAATTTCCTGTTGTTTGTATAAAATTTGTGTTTACAGTTTGGCTATTGTTACTTCTGGTATTTTGGGCTTCTTTCCTAAAGGAAATATTAAGATGTTGTAATAGTTATTCTTCATACTGTGTTTTGTAAAATAATAAGAGGTCCCCTCTGATTGTTCTTCCGTGTAGGCTATGCAGTGATAGCTAGCAAACAGAATTCGGACTGCACACAGAGTGTATATTCAAGAATATTTAATTCATAGTTCTCACATACAAAAATGTAAAGTGTATCAGTGCAAATTCAAAATCACTGCAAGCAAAGCCCCAGGGCTGCATCTTTGGAAAAGCAGTGCAAGTGGAAGTTCACTGTTCCACTATGCAGTGATAAGTGTTTAAGTCTGTCTTCATAATGTAGGTTTTCCAGACCGCTCATCATTTTGGTGGCTTTGTGCTGAATTCTTTTGATTTTATTTCTACCCCCTATATTTAACCCATCCCAGAATTGCAAATAATAATCTGTGTATGGTCTTATATATGATTGATAAATAGGTAATAGTACTTCTTTGGATTTATGACTGAAGTGTCTACTAACTTATTGAATAGTTTGTTTCATTAAATACTTGATTTACATGCTTCTGAGCCTTAAAGTCAGAGCTTATTATAACTGCCAAGTCTTTTTCTGATGCAACCGGTCAGTGTAAGTTGTATTCCATTAAGAAAATAATTTCTACATGGATTATTATAACCCATGTGAATCACAGTACATTTTTTCATCATGTTTCATTCCTTATGCATCAGCCCATTCTGCCATGTGTTCAAAATCCTTCTGCAAACTGCTGTACTCTTCCAAATTATTGACTATGCCACCAGGTTTGGTGTCATCTGCAAACTTGTTATGCCAGTTTGTGACCCCTTCTCCAAAATCAGATATGAACAATACAAACAATACTGGTCCCAACACGGATCCCTGAGGGACTTCATTGGTCACTATACTCTTACTGGATAGGAACCCATTTATCCAAGCCTTCTGAGTTCTATTTCGGAGCTAGTTGGAGATCCAAGTTTTAACATTCTGATGAATATTAGGATAATTGATATTCAGTTTTTGCATTAACTTATCATGAGGGACCACATCAAATGTGTTGCTTAGATTCAAGTAAATGACATTCACTACATCCCCTCATGCTTACTGGCTCATAGAAGCTGATCAAGTTAGTATTACAGGATTTCCCCTTCGTAAACTCATACTGTGATCTGTCAACATTGTTATGTGTAATTCTGGTTGGTATAATTAAATCCTTTAGTAATGATTACATTATTTTACCTACCTACAATAGATGTAACACTTATTGGCCTATAGTTTTGGGGCTCCTGCATATTACCTTTCTTGTGAACTGGCACCACCTCTGCCTTTCTCCAGTCCTCTGGCACCTCACCAGCATTCAAAGACTTATTAAATAAACAAGTTAAGGGAGCTGCCAGGCTGTCAGCTAGTTCCTTTAGTATGTGTGGTGATAGTCCATTAGGTCCCACTGCTTTATCCACTTTCAGTAATTTAAGTTACATAAGTACATGACATTTCTGAATTAGAATTGTACCAACAGTATTACTGACTTCCATATCATTTGCTGTCTTTTCCTGGAAAACTGTACAAGAACAGTTGCTCAAGCTATCTGCTATTTTCCTTTCCCCTGTTATTATTTTATCACTTATCTTTAGTGGTCACACCTGGATTTTGTTTTTCCTATGTACATTTAAATAATTGTAAAAGGCCCTGGGATTTGATGTATCTGTAGCAAGTTTAAACTCATAGTTCCTCTTTGTCTTTCTAAATTCTCTCTTTAGTGTTTTAACCTTCTGCTTATATTTAGTGGACTATGGACTCCATACAGGGTCACTAGGAGCCTTCCTTGCCTATACCACCATGGACAGACGCTACATCTCCCTGCTCCTCCAGCAGCTCCCTGAACACTTCATGCTGCTGGACTCCATGAAGGGTCGCTGAGGGCTATTGTTCATCAAAGATACCTCCCTGCCTACATCACCCTGGACACCAGCTGCATCTCCCTGCTCCCCCAGCAACTCCCTGAACACTTCATGCTGCTTGACTCCATGCAGGGTCATTGGGGGAGATTGTTCATCTAGGAGCCCTCCCTGCCTTCACCACTGCAGACACCCATTGCATCTCCCTGCTTCCCCAGGTATTGTTCCATTCCTCAGTGGCATGTGGTCGCCATCTTTGATCTGCTCTGACCACGTGGCCCCCTCCCCCTTTTATGTCGGCCAGCATCTACTGATTGATTCTGGACATTTTATTTTATTTACCTGCTGGCCAAAATCCCCTGTCTTGCTTTAAGACTAGCTACTGATCAATTATGTTTCTATATATTTCTAACTGTGCTTAGCCTTATAACATGTTGCCTGCTAACTGGGTTAGACTGTAAATATTGCTTCATAGGAGTGTATGTGTGCATTACTGAATCATCTACTAGTCTGCAGCCTGTAAATCCTGATGGTACCTCTCTGCAGCCATGTATTTGTACTTGTCACTCTCCTCACTGTACTCTGGTCATTCCTTAAAATACTGTTCTTGACCACTCTCTCTCAATGCATTTTTGTTAGACTAGACAAATACAAGTTAATGTGTTGCTGCAGTTGTATAGACTTAAGTTTAACTTCTCTTGCTGTGCTTCTCCCTGTGCTTTTCCTTCCCCCTTCTCCCAGCTCTCTACCTCCTTGCCCCAGTCTGGTGGTGGCTTCTCCCTTCCCGAGCTCGGGTTATTGCTCCATGTCCACAACTCACCTACCCACCTCTCCTTATATGTTTTCTCCCCAGCAACTCCCTGAACACTTTGCACTGCTGGACTCCATGCAGGGTTGCTGAGGACTTTGTCTTTGTCTAGGAGACCTACCTGCTTACACCATCCTGGACACCTGCTGCATCTCCCTGCTCCCCCAGGTGTTGTTCCACTCCTCAGTGGCATGCAGAGCCATGCTGCCCACTTGCCCCAACCACCCTCACACCCAGGAGTGTGTCTCATTTTAAAGTGTTTGAAAAACCAATTAGCCTAATTCTACACACCTACGGCCCTCACCTGTGGACCCTTCCACCTTAGCTTCAATCTAACTCACCCCTGTCATTCCTAGTGGTTCCTCCTTACACTCCCCTTTGATATATTTTAAAAAATGTATCAAAATGTTATCAAAACAACACCTGGGGGAGCAGGGAGAAGCAGCAGGTGTCCAGGATGGTGTAAGCAGGGAGGGCTCCTAGATAAAGATTTACCCTCAGCGACCCTGAGTTTGCAACATAAAATCACCTAGATGCAACCTCTCATTGTTACTCTGACACCCAAGGTTTTTATTGTCTCTGAAACTTGACTAAACTCCAAGGTCTCCAATAGCTCCATCTCCTTACCGAGCTACTCTCTTGTCTGCCAAGACCGAGCTAGTCCTGGTGATGGGGTGGCCATGTACATCACTTCATCTCTGCAATTTACCCCCATACTCTCATCTCCTTCTCCCTCTCTATCTTTATAGTGGGAGTTTATTCTTGCCCTAGCACCCACCACATTTCTGCCCTTATATCCACCATCCTGTCCTGCACCACCTCAGGAGAACTCTACACCCTAAGTGATTTTAATCTCAACTGGTTATCCCCACAGCATGCCAAAACATGCAGTGACATATCCTCCCTCAACCTGACCCAACTCATCACTGACCCTAACCACCTGAATAATAAATCTCTCTTTCACTTATTGATTGGGCCTCCTCACCTCACCTCACACCCCCCACCATGTTATTGCTGCTGGTTCATATCCAGATGCCATAAGTGACCACCACTATATCTACCTTGTACGGATGATCCACCACCCCAAAGTACCCCCAAGGTACATTGTGACTCATTTCTATAAATCCTTTGACCTCAACCCTGTACTTACTGATGTATCGTCTGCTGACTGGACCCCTATCCCATCTGCTTCCTCCATTGACCTGGCTTGGGAGTTCTTCTCACCAAATTCCTCACTATCTGGAATAAATGCGCCCCCCCTCAGGTGGGTCAGGGTATGGGGAAATCACCTCCCATGGATCACCCCTGAAGCCGTAGCTTGTATTTGTGCACATGATCTAGCCTGGAAGTCTCATAAATCCTCCAGCTCCCCCAGTGATTTCCAGCATTATCGCGCCCTCTGCAACTCGTGCACCCGTGCCATAAAGTTTGCATGAGTAGAATATTTCCAAACTACCTTTCATTCCAACCTGAACCACCAGATAATTTCTAGAAAGTAGTACAGGCCCTTTCTCCCCACCCAAACCCCGTCCCTGTTCTCCATGACACGGACATCGTAATATTTGACCCCTAGCGGTTGCCACCAAATTTAACTCCTACTTTACTTCTTGTGCTGCTGACCTTCTCAGATCTCTCCCATCTCACCCCCCATCACTCACCCATATGAACCCCTCCTCCTCACCCCCTTCTTCTCCTCCACTATACCCCCCTCCACCACCCTCAAGGCCCTTCTTGCCTTGAACCCCTCTTCTGGTGCCTCCTCTGATATTCTTGACCTGAAACTCCTCTTCCTATCAATCTCTGCATTGCCAAT
This sequence comes from Neoceratodus forsteri, assembly GCA_016271365.2. Lineage (NCBI taxonomy): Eukaryota > Metazoa > Chordata > Ceratodontiformes > Ceratodontidae > Neoceratodus > Neoceratodus forsteri. The sequence continues at coordinate 722,155,339 of CM028137.1, read as the reverse complement.
CATCTTACCTCTCTACTGAACCTCTCCTTTTCCATATCCTCGTCCCTGCAGCCTGAAAACATGCCACAGTCCTCCCCTTTCCTAAAAGGAGCAACTCCTCCTCTCCTGGCAACTATCGGCTTATTTCCCTCCTCCCTATCCTGACTAAACTCAAAGAACACCTTGTGTTATCTCAACTATCCTCCTACCTTGACTCCAAATCCTTCTTCACCCTTTTCCAGTCTGGCTTCAGAAAGAATCACTCCACCACTACCTCCCTCCTCAGGCTCACTGACTCCATACTTACCAGTATGGACAGTGGCTTAATCACCTCCGCCATTTTCATTGACCTTGCCAAGGCATTTGACACTGTCTCTCATCCCATCCTTTTAACCAAACTCTCTTCAGTTGGTCTCTCTCCCCCTCTGTTGACTGGTTCAGATCCTACCTGGTTGGCAGAACCCAACTGGTTAGGAATACTGACAGTATTCCCTCCCCTCCCTATGCAGACAGATGTCCCAATGGGCTCTGTTCTTGGCCCATTACTCTTTTTCATTTTTCTTAATGACCTCCCTTCTGTCTGTTTCTCTACTAGCATCCACATGTATGCAGACAACAGCTTTCTGTACACATCTGGCATATCCCCCTGTAGTGTTACTACCAGTCTACAGCTGGACTTTGATGGGGTCCAGTGCTGACTAGTCTCTTATCAGTTATTCATGAATGCCAAAAAGACTATCTACATGACCTTTAGCAATAGTCAGAGATTGTCTTGCTTCCCCTCCCTGCCCTTTTTCCACATCCTTGATTAAACAAAACTGGAGGATACATCTTCAGTTAAGTATCTTGGTGTCTAGCTTGACCAGCATCTTGACTTTTCTGTACACATGGATGCAATTGTGAAAAAACATCACCCCAAGCTTGGTGCTCTCTACTGAAACCACCACTGCATCCCACTGCCTGCCTGCCACACTGTAGTACAGAAAATAATCCTCTATAACTCCCTCTCCTTCCTCTCTCTTGAGGATAGAAGGCACTTCCACTGTATTGCCTTCACAGCAAAATATTGATTTGATTCCGTCCCTTTTTCTCCCTCTTCCTCCTTATCTCCCCCCTACTACCCCCCACTCAATCCCTTTGTAGTTACGACTCTCAATCTCTGTTACCCATAAATCCACTTCTAAAGGCCAATCTTCATTCTCCTACCACCTACCCAAATTGCGGAACTCCCTTCCTTCACCCCTCCGACATGCCCCTTCCCCCTCTGCTCTCTCCTTCACAGACTCCTTCCCCACATCTGCACTTACTCCTAACTTTTCTCTCTTTCACCTTCTCCTCATGGCTCACCTCCCTCAATCCCACTAATTCCTCCCTCTAATTGTAGCAGTAACATCCACCCTCTCCAAGGGCTGTCAAATGGTTTTGTTGCATTTCCTGTAAAATTAATCCCCACAGTGCAATGTTAGTAAAAATATTTATGCTTTTGTATCTCATTCATTAATCACTGTACCATTCATTCTAAAATGATTAACTGCTGTATTATTGTTATGTATTACTTGTTACATAGTGTATATATATTTATAACTGTATTTCCCTCAACCTCTTCCCCCAGGATGCACCTGGAAACAAGCCTTGGCTCAGTGTGCCTTCCTGGTGAAACTTTTTAAATAAATAAATACATTTATCCTTATTACCCCTGTTATGATATTTGTTCATCATTTTATAAACTTTTATCTTACTATTTGATACAAATTTTGAGTTTCTTAAGAGTACTATGGTGGTATTTTCAGTACCTGTATTATTGTATATTGGTTAATGTGGAACCCACCTATTTTGTAGATTACATATTCACTATTTAAAATGTTCCCAACACTTATTAGTATTATTGTTTTTGAAGTCAGTTCTCCATTCCCATCCCTTTATTTCCTCTCTCATGTTTTGGGTAATTTGCTTGTCTAAAATTATACAGGACCAGCTCACCTTTACTCAGCTGCACACTCCTGTTTATTTTCAGCAAAATAATTTAATGGTCACTATTATTCAATGGATCCAATATTTAATAAGAGTTCTGAATACCTGAATTCAACAATGTTAGATCCAGAATATTCGTTTCCCCTGTACTTTGTTTAATAACCTGTTCCAAGTTACATTCTTTTACTACATCAAAAAATGCATTACATTGAGTACTACTAGCTTTGTTTAAATGCCAGTCAATGTCTGGTTGATTAAAATCCCCTAAAACAAATACACCCCCGTATCACTGAAATGTGTAATTGCTCTCATGTACTCATTAAAGTTATAATTTTTAGTCCCAGGAGGTATGTAAATGGTCCCAATTATTAGTTTTTAAGGCATAATATTACTAACTTTATTCCAGACAGATTCTAATTTGTGTGTGTCTGTCCATTATATTTCATTACATTTGAGGGTATTTTTCATATACAGTGCTACTCCCCTTCCCCCCTTTGTTGCTCTGTTTTTGTGATATGGGGTGTCACCCTATGTTTCCTTGTTCATGAGTCATTATCCTCCCACCATGTCTCTGTAATGGCTGCTAGATCTGGATCATGATGTACTATTTGAGTTTTTAGAGTATGAAATGTATTAACCAAACTTCTTGCATTAAGTGAGAGAATTGTAAGATCAGTTTTCTTTTTAAGTATCTTTTTCTTATCCATATTTTCCCTTGATACACGGGCTCAAACTAAGATACAAGGGTTCAAACAGCAAAATAGATAGGGAGACATACAAGTGCAGCTTGAAGGAGCCAGGAAGGGTGATCAGAAAAGCAAAGGTGCAGATTGAGAAAGACATAGCGCGGGGGATTAAAGGAGGCAATAAGACCTTCTTTAGGTACATAAGTGACAAAAATAAAAACACTGGAGGCATTGTCAGCCTCATAAGCAGTGATGGGAGGAGAGTAGAAGAAGACAGTGAAAAGGCAGAAGTCTTAAATGAATACTTCTGCTCAGTCTTTACTAAGGAGGTACCTGGTAATAGACACACCCCCAAAGGGGGACAGAAGTCACCTAGGGAATGGACACAAGCCCATTCACAATAGAGAGGGTAAGGACAGAATTACAAAAACTGTGTAGCTGCATATAGGGCTCACCACAGCGAGTGTGCTTGTATGTTGAAAAGTTCAGTCTGAGCTGGAGTAAAGCATGCCTCTGGAGAGAGATGGTATTTTAAATGAAACTGTGCAATTGTATTGATTGTGGTGTATAACTGAACTAAAATCCTCACTTGCTTGTATGCTGTTGACACTCCTCTGCGCTCCCAGTATCTATGCTACTGCTGAAGCACTCTGGGAAACAGAGGGTGTACTATCTGCAACAGTAGTGAGCCTGGTGACAGTGGTCGCATTTCTTTAATTCTGGGCACTGCAACAGGTTAATAACAGTTACCAAGCTCCTTTAAGAGCTATTTTGGGCATTTTATTACATTCAGGAGGTTTAAATCACCTCACTTTGTAGCGCTACAAACAGGAAGCAGGACGCCCCCTGACTTCCTGTGTAGCTGCATATAAGGCTCACCACAGCGAGTGTGCTTGTGTGTTGAAAAGCTCAGTCTGAGCTGGAGTAAGGCATGCCTCTGGAGAGAGGTGGTATTTTAAATGAAACTGTGCAATTGTATTGATTGTGGTGTATAACTGAACTAAAATCCTTGCTTGCTTGTATACTGCTGACACTACTCTTTGCTCCCAGTATCAGTGCTACTGCTGAAGTACTCCAGGAAATGTGGTGTACCATCTGCAACAGTAGCAAGCGTAGTGACAGTGGTCACATTTCTTTAATTCTGGGCACTGCAACAGGTTAATAACAGTTACCAAGCTCTTTTAAGAGCTACAATACAAGTCATACTAAACTGTTCCATCAACTCACTGGTGTAGAATAGTTTTTTTGTGATGCTACTGGATTGGCAACTCAAACTCTTGAAGTTTTTAACTCTTTTCCAGTGATCCTTCACTACCTATTCAGCTCACATGTAATTGTTTAGTGAAATGGCAGTAGCTGCATTTTCATGGCATTGTTTATAAATATCACAGCATTCCTTAAGAGTTGTTTAGTCTGCCTTCTGAAATGAAACTCATAAGCACTCAGTTGAAAATAAAGCTTATAGTTCATAACAGCTAGATGCAAACCAATACTAAAGTTTTACTAATTCATTGAATTAAACCCTGCACAGATTAGGAAACTCATTGAACAATGCTACACCAGTGAGTTGAGGGAACAGTTTAATATGACTTGTCCTGTATTTTGGGTGTTTTATTACATTCAGGAGGTTAAAATCACCTCACTTTGTAGCACTACAAACAGGAAGCATGAAGCCCCTGACTTCCTGTGTAGCTGCATATAAGGCTCACCGCAGTGAGTGGGGTTGGCGTGTACGGGACCACACGTGGTGAAGCACATGGAGATGCACGCAGAGACATGTGCATCTGTGCTAGTCTGCTGTGTCTGCTGGAGCTGCTGGAAAGCTGGACAGCTGGGGGAAATGCTACATCTAGGAATAAGGTAACTGAGTTGCAAGTTCTAAAAAAAAATGGACATTACTGAAAAGTTCGTATCCCTACAGTGGGGAAATAGCAATGTTATGTATACTATGCAATAAATTTTGTTTGGAGTCTCATACTGGTTTTACTGGACTGAAATGCGAGGAATGCATACAGAATCAGGAACTGAATTCCAAAATTAAAGAACTAGAGTTGATTATAAATAACCTTCACAAAGAACAAGAACTAAATAAAGAAACTAGTACATCTGCAGTTGCACTAGTAAATGTTATGAAACAACAAAATGTACCCTTAATAGATTACATTAAAAGGGCAAGAGAGCAAGATAGTGGATCAGAGGAAGAATGGAGCCCAGTTAAAAGCAAAAATAGGAAAAAGAAAGGCAGGAGATGCATGGACTTTACTATACCAGTTAATAACAGATATTCACCTTTAACACTGGAAGGAAATGAGGGTCTAGAGATTACTGATATTAGCAACATTACTAAACAGGCTGACAATAGTCAGAATACCAATAAACCCCCTCGGCTCCAGGCAATTGCACCAGACCCATTTGTATCCTCTATGGTCCCACTAGCTAATACAAGTAATGCTAGTTATCAACCTCTTGGCCCAGAGCCTGAAACACCAGCTAAAAATGAAGACAATGACTCAGATAAGACTAAAGAACGAACAAGGCAGGTCATTGTAATGGGAGATTCCATCACAAAATATACAGATAGCAACATATGTAAAAGGGACAAAACAAATACAATGTGTATATGTCCAAGTTACCCCAAAAGAGAAAGAGGTTTATATTAGCCAACTATTATAGACCCACATCAGCAGATCTAAACTATGACTAACTACTGATAACAGAAATTGAACAGATCGCCTTTGAATCTGATCTGGTAGTGGTTGGTGACTTTAACCTACCTGGGATTATTTGGGAGAATTTAACTACTCGATCAACTCTGGAAGGCATATTCTTGGATTCATTTATTAATGCTGGGCTGGAACAAATGGTGCAAGAAGCGACGAGGGGTTCTAACATCTTAGACTTGGTACTTACAAATGTGTCATCAAACATCTTAACCCCTGATGTTTCCAGCCCTATTGGTAGCAGTGATCATAATACTATAATCTTCAGTGTCTATAAGCAAAAGAATAGGTCTAGTAAAATTCATTGCAAATATAATTATAGAAAAGCTGACTATAGTAAAATTAACAACGCTATCTCAGGGTATGACTGGGAGAATATGCTTAAAGATCTGACTGTTGAACAGTGTTGGGCTCTATTGAAGTCCATTATCACTGAGCTAGAGCAGCTGTATGTTCCCAGGACAAAAATCCATAATCAAAATGGGAAAATACCAGCATGGTTAACCAGAGTAGTCAAAATCCAAATTTCTAGGAAAAAAAAGCTTTCAAAAAAATGAAAAAAAATAAGTGTGCAAAACATAAACTATAAAAATGAATTAAGGAGAACTAAAAACACTATTAGAAGGGAACAAAGGAAGACTGAATTTAAATAAGCAGAAACAAAAAACACTAAGGCCTTCTACTCATACATTAGTCATAACAAACAACAAAACATTGATTCAACAACCTTGCTAGACAATAACAGCGAATTGACCGACCCTCTAGATATAGGTAACAGAATGAATGTTTTCTTTGGAACTGTGTTTAACCCAGACTCCAGGGTCAAGTTTAAAAAACAAGGAACTGTCCCACCAGATCCTATAACATAGGAAGAACTTCTAGGATCAATTAAGGAGATGAGGCCAGATTCTGCGGCAGGACTGGATGGTATAAATCCCAAATTCATAAAGAAATACATGTTCTGCTATAGCCACTCCTCTTACTATTCTATTTAACAAATCCCTTATCATGGGCACCTTACCATCTGATTGGAAACAAGCCATAGTTATTCTGATTTATAAAAAAAAGGGAAATCGGAAAGAGGCCGAAAATTATAGGCCGATCAGCCTTACATCTGTGGTATGTAAGGCTATGGAGGGAATTCTTAAAAACCGAATTGATAAACAGATAGAAAATATGGAACTTAAAGATCTTAAGCAACATTTATTCAATAAAAGCAGGTCCTGTACCACTAACTTGATTTCTTTCTATGAACCAATCAGTGAAGCAGTAGATAAGGGTATACCTGTGGATATAATTTACTTGGACTTTGAAAAGGCCTTTGACAAGGTCTCACACCATATATTAATAGATAAATTGGTCAATATTAAAATTGAACAACATGTTATTGGTTGGACAGCAAACCGGCTAACAGACCATTCTCAAGTGGTTAAAATTCAAAACACGCTATCTTTACCTACTCCAGTTTCCAGTGGAGTTCCACAAGGATCCATCCTAGGACCTTTATTATTTGGTATATATATAGCTGATCTACAAAATGGATGTACAAGTCACTGCAATAAATTTGCGGACAATACCAAAATAAGCAGAGTAGTAAAAGATAACGAAGATATAGTATCACTACAAAATGACTTAAAACTTCTGGAGAAATGGGCAAGTAACAACAATATGGCCTTTAATGTGGAAAAGTGTGTAGTAATGCATTTGGGTTAACACAATATACATTCTGAGTAACATCTCAATGGCAAAAAACTAAAGGAAGTACAGTCAGAAAAATATTTGGGGATTTTAATAAATAATCAACTACTTCCTGGGAGCCATTGTAGACTGATTACTACAAGAGCTAATTTTATTCTCAACTCCATTAAAAAATCCTTTGTAAGTAGGCAAGAACTATGTGTTCTGGCATTGTACAACTCCTACATTAGACCACATTTGGACTATGGAGCTGCCTTCTGGGCACCATTCATGACTAAGAATACTAAATTATTGGAAAGTGTTCAAAGGTGAGCAACAAAACTAATCCCTAGACTGAAAAGTCTTGATTATTCTACCAGATGTAGGGAACTGAAGTTATTTTATTTTATTTATTTATTTGCATCTTTGATTACAATATACCTTTGAGCCAGGCTCTTTTACAAAGGTTCAGCGTCAGAGAACAATACAATACAACATACAATAAATAAGTACAATACAGTAAATAGGATAGCAGATTTGGTTACAATGGAAGATCAATGCAAAAGGTAGAATAAGCTGTACTAGACTGTGGTAACACAGGAAAAAATAGGGTAACATAGGGGAGGGAGGGACAATGAAGACAAAATGTTAGGAATAGTTAAATGAGGACAGAAAGCGCAGCCAGAGGCATTGTCAACAACTAGGAGCAGAATGAACTTAGCTAACCTAACAGGGTAAAGTACTTAAATGGTGGGAAGTGGAGTGGGAAGAGGGGGAGAGTCAGGAAAAAAAAAGCCTCTTAGTGTAAGGAGAATCAGAGGAAATCTGATGCTTTTTTATAAAATACTTAAAGATAATTCATTAATGCAATCATGTGGGATAAGTAATGCTCCCAGACCAATAGCCCTAAGATGCAATTCGTGCCAGCTGTTTGTACCCAGAACAATAAAAAACAAGATACATTTTATTTTCTCTAGTGGAGCAACTAGATAATGGAATAAACTGCCACAATTTGTAGTAGGCGCAGGCACAATGGACCAGTTCAAGAGGAATGTAAACATATACCTACAATACCGTGTAGAAAACTGAAAATTCCCACATAGTGTGGGTGACAGACTTGATGGGTCTTGTAGCCTTCTTCTACAAACAAAACCATGTAAAACTGTGTGCAAAGGTAGATAAAGCCATGAGGCAAGATGGAGTCCACCCACGCATATTGAGGGAACTTACTAATGAATTGTCAGCATCACTAACAGATCTTTTTAGCAGATCCTTGAGAGAAGGAACAGCTTCCCAGGACTGGAAAAGAGCAATAGTGGTCCTCATACACAACAGTGGTAGCAGCGAGGAGACAGGAAACTACCTCTCAGTCAGCCTCACCTCAGTGGTGGGAAAGATGATGGAGTCACTGCTCAAAGAAAGGATACTAGCATTCCAGAAGGAAACTGTACAACTGGATGCCAAGCAGCATGGTTTCACAATGGGAAGATCCTGCCAGACTAACCTGATAGAGTTCTTTGACTCAGTTACTAGGGCTGTGGACCGGGGGGGAGCTGTTGCTGTTATCTACCTTGACTTTAGTAAGGCCTTCGACTCTGTACCACACAGAAGGCTGCTAAATAAACTCAACCATAAAGTGGGACAGTAAGTGGTAGCATGGGTGAGTAGCTGGCTTGAACAGAGAACTCAGTCCGTGACAGTAAATGGGGCAGCATCAGGGGATAGGGTGGTGACAAGCGGGGTGCCATGGGGCAGGGCTGGCATCAGATTTTTGTGGTCCTCGGGCAAAGGACCTCTAGAAGGCCCCCTCAGACCTGTCCGTCTGTTAAAAAAAAAAAATGCACCACCAGCCAGCTTGCCTGCACCAAACATCTCCACACAGCAATAGAACAGCAGCAAGCACTTCAGAAAAAAATCCACACCACCCCAGCAGCAGCAGACCAAGCTGCTCATGCTTAAATTGTGGCCTTCTGACCTGTAGAATGCCAGCCTCATCAGACCCATCTGTCTGTTAAAAAAAAATAAATAAATAAATAAAACCACACCACCAGCCAGCTTGCCAACACCAGCTCTCTCCACATAGGCAGATTTAGTACAGACAGTGCAATGCAATGGGCCACAGCTGAGCCTCTCTTCCCTCCCTCCATTCTCCCCTGCTCCCTCCCAGGGTATCTACCTGTCCTACCTGCCTGCTGTGGTACGGCACCATGTGGGTCACGAAGTGAGCTTTATTTAAATTATCCAAACCCGCTGTTGTTGACTTCTTGTCAATGCTTCCATTAGATCCAATTCCACACAGGCCCAACATAGTCACACAGTTGCACTGACAACCCATCACTCTACTCAGACAGTCCTGACTCCTGGCCAGTGTTCTTTGCTCTGCCACCACTCTCCACCTGTACAAAACAGTGAATTGAACTCCTGCCTTTGCGCCGACCGCCAGCACCACCTTCGCAACAGTCAACAACATCAGAGAAACATCACAATCAAACAGCTAAACTAAGCTGACTGGCCAGGTTGCTCAGTCCCACCCCTCCATCACACTCTCCTCCAGCCATTGGCTGCCTGCATATTCCTTTCCACACTCGCCCCACTGCATGGAATGCTAATGGATCTGGGCCCTGCCGTTCAAGGTCTACAAGCAGAGCTCACAGGCAAGCAGCCTTGGCTTTGGGTGATTCGGAATGCCAGGAATGGACCCAACCTGTTTCCTGTTTCACTTAGTTGTCTTGTCCACCACTTGGCTCGACAGCAGCAGTGTAGTACATAGTACATGATGCAAATAATGTCATAGGCCAGCTGCATCAGTAGACAGTGGTTGGATGGAGCAGAAAAAAAGCATGCTGCCAGCACATCACTACAGCAAAGTTGACCCTTTTTTTTAGCACCCCCTGGGCCCCTCTCTGGTGTCAGGGCCCCGGGCAATTGCCCAGGTGATCCAGGTGCTGATGCCGGGCCTGCACAGGGGTCCATCCTCAGACCATTACTCTTTAATATCTTCATCAGAGAAATCACAGAGAGGTTAGGTGGGAAGATGTGCAGTCGCGTACAGAAATGTAAACCTTAACACGCACGGGCATGGTACTGCAATTGTAAATGCAAATGGTAATGGTAACAGCAACAATAACACCAAAGGAAACAGAAACGCAATTGCAAGCACATACGGAAATGCAAACCATAACGCGAATGGTCACGGTACCGCAATTGTAAATGCAAATGGTAACAGTAACAGCAACAATAATGCCAAAGGAAACATAAATGGAAACACAAACGCAAGCATGTACGGAAATGCAAACCGTAACTCACACAGTCACGGTACCACAATTGGATACGGAAATGGTAATGGTAACAGCAACAGTAATGCCAAAGGAATCAGAAACGGAAACCCAAATGCAAGCACATACGAAAATGCAAACCATAATGCACACGGTCATGGTAATGCAATTGGAAATGCAAATGGTAACAGTAACAGCAACAATGACACAAAACGAAAGAGACACGAAAACGCAAACGGAAGGGCGGCCGCAAATGGAAATGGTAATGCACAGGATGATGTAAAACAAAACACAAACATAAACAGTTGAATGGAAATGAAAATGGTAACAGTAATGCAAATGCAAGCACAAAGGAAAACACAAACAGTAACGCACACGGTGGCGTACACGGGAACGGTGATGCGAACAGTAATGGAAACGCAAGTAGAAACAGTAAGTTGCACAGTAATTAAAGCGCACACTCTTCTTTTCCCCAAAAACTGCATTGAAAAGGACAGTGAATACAAAGAATGTATGCAGAATAATGGGCCTCGGAGCAGAAAATAAGGAGTTGGAATACTAAATTGCTTATATCTCGGGAACCATATGACGTGGAAAAAAATTTAAATTTCGGGACTTCCGGCGATGCACCGTGCCGCTTAGTAGCTTCCTCACAGAGCTCCAGCCACCCGCTCCATAAAACTACTTAACCTATTTCAGTCACGGTATTCTGGCAGCGTAAACAGTGATAATACGCACTGGAAAAGTGCGGGTACGTGGGGAGAAGCGTTGCAGTGCACAGAATGGAGGTAGACATAAAGAAAAATCTACTGAAGCGCTCACCACCGGTGATGCCAGAAAAGGCCCCAAAGAAGCCTTGGGCCTCCAGCTCTAGCCTGGGCACGGATGTCAGTGACAGCGTCGGTCTTTCTGCAATGGATAATGAGCCGCTTACATTGTAGCGGTTCTTAGAGGAATTCAAGCCCTTTAAAGATGACCTCCATACTTTGACAACAGGCTTTAGCTCCCTTATCCAGAAGTTGGATGAGGTTGTGCAAGGAGTCTTGGATAACTCAGCGTGAATCTTCTTGATGGAAAAGCGGCAGGACAAATTTGATACTGAATTGGCTGCCTGCAGACAACGCCTTACTAAGCTGGAGCAAAAAGTGGAAGACCTCGAGGGGCGCAGCAGGAGGAATAACATGGTTATTGTAGGTCTCCCCGAAGGAGAAGAAGGGCATGACCCAGTCAAGTTCATACAAAAGTTTGTGGAGAAGTTAGCTGGCCCCACTCCCTTTGGTGCCAATTATATTATTGAAAGGGCACACAGAACTCTGCACCCCAAGCCACCCCCAGAAGCCCCTTCATGAACTGTCATCTGTCATTTCCTCAACTTTATGGAAAAGCAGCACTTTCTCAACAAGACCAAAGAGCTCCAAAACATCATTTGGGATGGAAAGCATCTGAGAGTCACCCAGGATCTACCAGCCTCAGTCTGCCAGAAAAGAACAGCCTTCCACCCTATGATGGTTAAATTAATAGCTGCCAACATCAAGTTTCGGATGGTATATCCAGCTAAACTAAAGGTTCTCATCTCCAGTGTCTGGGTGGCTTTCGACGATCCAGAATCCGCTTTGGGGCAACTGAAAACTTCTTTTCCTGACCTGTTCAAGAACTCCTGAAGAGCAATGAGGACTGTGGGCAGAAAAATAGTTTTTCTCGTGCTGCCACATTGATGGATAGATCTATGTTCCTTCCAGCGCTTCTTAGCCCGGAATTTTACAAGTTTGGAATTTAAGGGTCTGGACTCTGGTGCTTGGTGCCTGGTTGTATGCCACAGATGCATTAGTTACGTGGGTTCCCACCCCCCTTTTTGGGGGTACAGTCATCACATTTCCATCCCCTACAAGGAGATGGGAAGATGATCCAAGTTATGCTGCATGGCATAGTGCCAGTGAGGTGTTGTTGCTCTCATTGATGCCTTCGCGGGGTGTCTCTCCTCACTGTCACTTCCACGCCATTACCACTAGAGGGGACTCTTTCCTTATAGATGCTGTCGATCTGAAAGCAGTGCGGCCCAAGTATTTAGCCATTTCAACGCTGCAGGGTTATGCAAACTTCCCAGAATGGCATCTGATCTAGGGACTGCATGTTTTATTTACTATGAAGAACCGCCAATTCTCCTTGACATGGGTGTTTATTATTTGTAAAACAGGAGGGGAAAAGAGGGACGAAGGGACAGTGTGAAATGCCTTTTCTCTCTGTAAGAGGCCCGAGTTAACGGGGTTCCAGAGAGAGTAGGTACATTTATGATGTCAGGTGAAGGCTGATATTGGTCCCTTCCCCCCATGTTTCCCTATCCTTTCTTTTAGTCTGCTTTTCCCATAGGTAGTAAGGTTGAGAAATTTGATGGCCCAATACTTGGCCTGAAAGTTCTATAGTTTGCGTAGTTTCCTGTAGTGAAACAGAACAGTTTTAAGCCACGTTTTAGTTTATCTTGTGCAGAACAATTTACGTATTTATGTAATATCAAGGTGTTACTTTAGGTTAATGTTTACAGTATCGTGCTGGCCTAGTTTAGAATATGCCTGCTGATCTGTATAGAAGGTCTCAGATTGGAGAGTTAATTCTCAATTAATGATCTCACCACCTCAGCTACTCCAATGCAGCAAATCCCTTAGTTTTCAGCATTTTAATTTCTGGAGTCCAGTTAGTGATTCTTTTTATGGTTACTGTTTTATATATTTAAAGGTTGGTAGAGTGGCTGGAGCAAAAGGGGAAAAGTTCTGGGGCATGATGCAGAAGACGAAATGTAGAGTGAGGGGTGGTAGGGTGGGTTGGGGAAGAATTTTAAAGTTTGTATTGTTGAGGGTTTAATGTGGGTAGATTTTGGGGGATTGGAGGGGGGGAGGTGGGCGGGTAAGTTCACACAGGGATTTGGGGCAGAGTATCCTTCCCGTTAACTGTCTCATACTTCAACCAGTTTTTTTTCTCGACATGGCTGGGGCAACGAGGGTAATCTCTTGGAATGTGCAGGGGGCCAGGCGCAAAATTAAACAATATCAGATTCTTAAACACCTAAATCTGCTGGCTGTGGACATTGCATTTTTGCAGGAGTCTCATTTACTGAATTCTGAGGCTACATAGCTCCTCAGGCAGCAGATGGGTCAATGCTTCGTGGCAGAGGGTAACACCCAAAGCCGCGGAGTTTTGATCCTATTGCGCAGGTGCATACTGTTTGTTCCCACCCAAATTATAGCTACCCTGAACGACGTTATGTGTTTGTGAAAGGCAAACTCCATACCAAAGAAATTATCTTGGGCAGTGTCTATGGTCCCAGTACTGACACTCCCGGTTTCTTTATACACATTCTCAACATCCTTTCCCAATTTTTGCAAATCCCTTTAATAACAGGGGGCGATTTTAATCTGGTGATTGACCTTCAAATGGATTGCTCAGGTAAGCTCTGTAAAGGGCTTTCCCCGGTGCATCGGGCACTCCGGGATTGGTTAGATGGTGTGGGGTTAGCAGATATTTGGCGCATTCTTCACCCATCAGATAGAGAGTTCACTTTTACCTCCTCTGTACACCACTCGTCCTCCCGCATTGACTATATTTTGATTTCCCAGTCCTTAATCCCCACAGCAGTAGACTCAGCTATACTAGCAGGACCACTTTCTGACCATTCACCAGTTGCCTGCTCGATTTCTTTATCCTCATTGCCCATTTCAGGCGGGCGATGGAAGGTTAACAATCAATTGTTAAAGATTCCAGAGTATAAAACATATATATCTAAACATATTTCCATTTTTATGGATATTAATGTCGGCTCTACCGGAAAACCAGATATTGAGTGGTGCTTCCTGAAAGCCTATCTTAGAGGTTTATTGACCGGTTTAGCAACCAAAAGGAAAAAAACTCAGGATGAATGGGTTAAATGCTTACTGTCCCAGATTCGGGCCATTGAGCATGAGTTATCCCCCCAATCCCCAGATCACGTCAGAGAAACTCTAGTGAAACTCAAGGACTCATATCTGAGTCTCCTAAGAGAAAAGGCTGAGTTTGTTATCCTGAAAACTCAGTCTTATCATGTAGATCAAGGGGACAAAGCAGGGCATCTTCTGGCCCTCAAGCTTAAACAGCTGGAATCTTATAGATTGATAGCTACAGTCCGCTTGCAAAAGAATGATATTCTTATGACTTCCCCATTGGACATAACTTTGAAATTTAGGAGTTATTATGCGAAGCTGTATAGTCCCATGGAGGATCCCCCTTCTGTATCGCAATTAGTCTCTTATCTCTCACGGACCACCTTACCTGTACTCTCGGACCTACAGAAGTCTTCCCTAGTTGCTCCCATTACTTTAGAGGAGATACTTAGGGTTATTCAGGATCTGCCCTCGGACAAGACACCTGGACCGGATGGCTTCTCTGCTAATTTTTATAAAACTTTCGCATCACAACTAGCACCTGGCCTGCTCTTGCTATTTCAGCATGTTCTTTCTGGTCAGGCTTCGGACGAGTACCTATTTGAAGTCTTAATTACTCTAATACTGAGGGAAGGTAAACGTCCTGAGAGGGTCCAGAGTTATAGACCTATCTCCCTTCTCATCCAGGATCTTAAGATTCTAATGAAGCTCCTGGCAGACTGCTTGAGTCTTGTCATGCAAGATATGATAGGCCCAGAGCAGGGAGGTTTCATAAAGGGTAGATCCACAATTGATCATTTAAAACCCTTTCGCATGTCTTCTCGGCCTCCAGGGATGCCAATTTCCCTGCTGTTCTCATCTCCCTGGATGCAGAGAAGGCATTTGATAGGGTTGACTGGAATTTTTTGTTTCAATCACTTACAGCATTCAGGTTCCCCTCTCTTTTTATAAAATGGATAAGGGTTCTTTACAAATCCCCCACGGCACGGGTAGTGTGTAACGGAGTATTGTCCGGCCCCTTTAAGTTGCATGCTGGCACTAAGCAGGGATGCCCTTTATCCCCCCTGTTATTTAATATCTATTTGGAGCCGCTTATCCAGAGGATTATGGCCAGTACAGAAATCCAGGGTATAAGTATCCAGCAACAAACAGTCAAAGTGTTGGCTTATGCGGATGACCTACTCCTTCAAATATCTCAACCCGACATATCTATACCTGCCCTACTCATCATCCTGAGAGAATATAGTTCCATGTCTAATTATAAATTAAACGAAGACAAGATGGTCGTTTTCCCCTTGAATCATAAAGCGTTAAAGACTGTGGCATCCTCCGTGGGTTTCTCTTGGCAGCCCAACACATTGAAATATTTGGGTTTGAATTTGTCCAGGGAGCCGAGTAGGTTTAAGAAATTAAATTTGGACCCATTAATATCCAGTATTAGACAAGATCTCAAGAGATGGGCATTACTCCCCCTATCTCTTTGGGGTAAAATCAATGTCATAAAAATGAATGTTTTCCCGTGGCTTTTTTACCCATTAAATCTTTTGAACACCTGGTTACCATTGACATGGTTTAAAAAAAAGCATCAGATGTTCTCAGCCTTCATTTGGTCTGAAAATAAACCCCAGATAGCCTATGACAAGCTTTCAACACTGAAATTGAAGGGGGGACCGCGTCTTCCTCATTTAGGACTTTACTACTGGGCCAGTCATGTAAATAAGTACCTGCAATGGCTTAGGGGGAGACCATCCCCAATTGCAGCAGTCCTTCACTCCTATTTGGCTTAAAATAGAGAGGAGTTTAATACAAACTCATGGGATATCCCCTGCTGCGTAACTACATGTTCATTTAAGTTCCCTGCCTTCCGCTCTTAAAAATACTCCCATTGCATTATCTATTCGTATCCATTCTCAGCTCTGCTTGTTCCTAAAGTATAAGCATACTATGGACCCATCACAACTTTGGTGGGGTAACCCTAACCTTATAATTGATGGTAGGCCACTTCAGTTGAGATAGATCCCCCAGATGGGGGACTGTCCATTCTCTTGCTTCCAGACGCCGGATGGCCTGTGGTTAACGTCACCTGAAATCCTTACTAAATTTCATGTTCTGAATTCTGCAATTTTTTAAAATATTTCAATTAAGACATTTAATAATAAAATCCCTTGGTAATGTGCCATCAATACCCCCAAGCCCATCCTAGTCAGATTTAATCCCCCAGGTGGGTCTCCCGCACGCTGTTTCCAGATTGTATGAGATACTTCATAATTGGAAATGGCCAGACTGCCTGGGATCACCCTCTTATTGGTCCCCACTTTTTCCTAAATACGATTTGCATTGGCCCTCTCTATGGAAGACCTGTCACAAGTTTGTAACACAAGACAGACTTTGATTAGTACAATTTAAAATCCTGCACAATCTTTATTATTCACTCCATAAGATGGCTAAATTAGGTATGCATTCTTCACCCGCATGTACCAGGTGCCTGCAGAGTGAGGGTAACCTTCTGCACATCTTTTGGGAATGTGCCAAGGTAGCCCCTCTCTGGGCTATCATTAAACAGAAGGCTGACCCCCTTTTGGGCTTATCAGATCTTTTTACAGTGGAAATTTGTATTTTGGGAGATCTTTCCTCGGTCACTGTCACCAATAGAAAATATCATATAACCCTCCTTGCGATATTGGTTAAAAGACTGGTCTTGCGGCACTGGAAAGATTCAATTGAAATTTCTTACAGTGAATGGTTACAGGAATTGTTGGCCAATCTTCACCTAGAGAAGACAATTGCTAGTTTACGTAATCAATTGCAGAAATTTCTCAAGAACTGGGATCCTCTGGTTACTCTGTACTCACTTCAGAATTCATAGAAGTTCTGTACCCTGCAACGGGCAGTCTGATACCAGATAGATTTGCTCTGTGTGAATGGAGTGAGGGTTGGGGGAGGAGGGGGAGAGTGGATCTAGTCCCATGTTATACTGTAACATTGTATAGTTGATGTATAAGTATAACAGGAGATCCTCTCTCTGTAATAGCATAAAACTGAATAAACTTTGAATTGAAAAAAAAAAATTAAAATTTCGTATAAATTATGACTTTCCTGGCTAGTTTGGTACTCTACCTCACTTGGGGGGGGCTAAGCATTTTTCCAACTAAAAGTCTGTATCTCGCACTGTTTCCTAGATATGGGCCCTGAAAGGGGCGACGGATGGCGTAATGTTATCCTATGGGGAAAAAGTGTCAACTTCAGAGTGCCGTAACTGTGCTGCCCTGTAATATTTTTTCACCAAACCATGAAAAGGCACATCTGTGGGATGTTGACTTTCTTCCCTCTAAATATCAGCCAAAAAGACCAAACCGTTATTTTGCAGCAGGGTGGCAAAGAATTCCTGTAATGCAGAGGATGCCGTAATGTTATCCTATGGGAAAAAGCATCAACTTTGGAGTGCTGTAACTTTGCCGCCATGGAATAATTTTTCACTAAACCACCAAAAGGCACATCTGTGGGATGTTGACTTTCTACTCTCCAATTTCAGCCCAAAAGACCAAACCATTCTTTTGCAGCAGTGTGGCAAATAATTCCTGTTATTTTGGCCATAGTGTTGCAAAGTAGTGTTGTGATTTGCGACACTTTTGCAAAAACCATGAAAGTGTCGCAGGTGCGACACTACTATTCCCCAAAATTTCAAAAACATATTTCTGGGGTGTTTAACCCCAAAGTAAAGACATGGCTAACATCCTCAGGGCTTGACTAGGTAAACACAAAAAGAATTGTGTCCCTAGAGGGTCCCAATTTTAAATGCCAAGCATTTCTGTGATCAGTAACTGAAATAAAAATGTCTGACTCTCGACACTACAGGGGTAATTTGTGACACTAAAAACTGCATTTGTGACACTGTCAAACTTTTTGTTAACTTTTCCCATTGACTATTATGGGAAACTTGTTTTTTGAATAACTTTTGAACCATTTAATATTTATTTATGAAATCTTCAAAAGGCACATCAGGGATCCTGGCTGCATGTTTCCTGAAGTTTTGGAACCTTTCGCTCAAAGGGTGTGACCTGTAGGCGTGAGCAAAGAATGCTCAAAAAAGTGTAAATGTGCTCCAGAATGTTGCATAATAATTCTGCAACCGTATATCTGACCAGTACAAATCTTGGCAGATCTCAAGATCTATGCTATTTCTCTGTGCCTGCCAAATTTCAGACAAATCCAATGTACAGAGGCAAAGTTATTAAGGTGCAAAATTTCACCATTTAACCTTAAATGAGGTACTCAAGCCTAACTATAGTGGCACGGTATAATACATATATATATATATATATATATATATATATATATATATATATATATATATATATATATATATATAGTTAGGCTTATTGTACATGGAATTCAAGCTGCTCAAAAACCTTGTTGTGTACTTTCTATGGTTATTGTACACATTATAAAGTTGTGCACATTATAAAAACCTTATTGTGCCCATTCTATCATTAAGTAGAGCTGCAATTCCCTCACGCTGACTCCCGCTGCCTGATTTCACTTTCTCTGCTCACTGTACCTCAGTGTTGTTGTGCGGTCAAAAAAAAAAGAAATGTCAGTCACATTTTTTTAAAACGTACACTATAACAAATAAAATATGGGTGCTCATACACAACTCACCCTGTGTTTCCATCTTGGGTTGAGATACCAGATGGACCTCTCTAGCTTCACTCTCAAGGTCCATATGCTGGTATCTCAACCCTTCTATGGAAACACAGACTCATTATGTACGAGAGCCCATATCTTATTCCTTATATCTATTATAGGGGTGCAGTAGTGCCCCTATTGTTTGGGTTGAGTAGACTACTTAATGTTAAGCCCCTAACTTTGCACTTTAATAGCTTTGCCCATGTTCAACAGAATTGCATGAAAATTTGGCATTTGCAATCTGGAAGCAACATCTCTTAAATTGACAAATTTTGTCCTGGTTGGATATACAGATTCTGAGATTTGGATAGCGCAAAAAGAGGAAAAATCTGGGTGTTTTTGCTGTTTGTTTGCTTTCACCTACAGCTCAGAGGGTTTGGAATTTTGTTCTGAAATTTTAAGGGTAGAAAGAGCTTGCCAAGAATGGTGACTTTTGATGGTTTGGTAAAAAAAGTATAAATTTGTTCCCAAGTGAAAAGGATTTGAAATTTTGATTCTGAGCATGCTCAGTAGGGTCTTTCAGATAAATGTTTGATTGAAACAAGAATTCCTGCTCATGAATGAAGATTTTTGTTTCTTGAGGTGGAATTCCTCTTTTGTGAGGAAACAATTCTTGTTTTGTACAGCAGCCACCTTGTTTCATTAAAAAAAAACACATTATTTTCAAAAACCATAAAAATGTTGCCCTGGAGAGACACACACATGAATCTAGCTAAACGGGACCCACTTAACTTGATTCAGGACTTAGTTTTTTGAAAGAGAACCCCAAAATGCCTCTTTGAACTATCCTAAAATCTTTAGTGAGGCTTGATTTGGTAGCTGACTTTCTTATTTCGTGAATCTCACGAAATAGGAATATGGTGGCAAGAAACAAGAATTTGGCTCACGAAAGAAGATTTTGGACTTCAAATTTTTAGAATATTGTTTCATGAGCATACATCTCGTTTTGTGAGCTTATGAAAATCTCACAAAATAAGAACGTGGGCTACACAAAACAGGACTTTGGACTTAGTTTTTCTTCAGAATCTTGTTGTGTGAGAAGACATCTTCTTTCATTAGTTAATGAAACAAGAAGGTGGGCTCATGAGACAAAGGTTTGGATCTATCTTTTCCAGAATCTTGTTTAGTGAGCCAACAATCTTCTGTCTAAACCCTCACAAAACAACACTGCTGACTCATGAAACAGAATATGGGCTCACAAACTCACAAAAGAAAAATTTCATTATATTGAGTCAAGACTTTTGCTCATAACTGTGCCATTTTTATGTCTGCATCTGAAGCAACATGGAAGTGCAAGGTCTGGAAGGTCCTGTGCTTCCATGCCCACTTGGACTCCTCAGTTGGTGCATGGCCCACAGGGCCCTGCTTGTTTGCATTTGTAGCCACACAGAAGTGCAGGGCCATGAGGGTCCTTCACTTCTGAAGCCTGGTGGACTCCACATTTAAAGGGCCTGTGTGTCTGCATTTATAGACACCCAAAGCTGGGCCTTGTGTTTCTGCATCCAAACGGATGAGGATACAATTTCACTATCTCATTAGGAAAAGCAATTGATTGCACAAAAACAACATTAATGTACCTGTTAGGGTTCAGCTTAAAGCAACAAAAATAAGGAAATATTGTGTTAGGATTTTCAAATCTAACTCCCCACCCCACAAACAGCAAAAAGACAAGCCCACACAACAAACCACAGACAGCCATCATCAGGAATCACAAATGGCATACAACTGTTTCCAGATGACACACATGCAATAGTACTGATGTGCTATCTTCGTGGATTTCTATCTGCAGCATGCACAGCACAAGACATACCTACTCACTTCTCACTGCAGGCATAAATCCAGGTTACTGAAATCACAGCAGTGCTCCTGCAGCCAGATAGAAATCCATGACACCCAAATTAAAAGATTTATTTTGTCTGCAGAACTGCATGCCCATAAGGGGCCAATGCTTCTGTAGCCTCAGGTACTCACACACACTGTAAGACATATACATACTTGATGGGCCTGGGCTTCTGTAGCCACAGGTGTAAGACATACACACTGACCTATGGCTGCAGAAGCATGGGAGCCACAAAATCCATGATACCAAAATTGCAACAATACTTCTTCCTGCAGAAACACAGGCCCCTAAGGGACCAAGGGACTTGTAGATTTTCAGCCACAAGTGTAAAACATACACACCAACTTGTGCCTGCCAAAGCACAAGTCCCTGTTGGACCTGCTGCTATTCAGATGGAAGTACTGTTGCAATGTGCAAGTCATTGTTCCAAAAGAAGATGTAGAAAATGTTCATGATGGTAGCAGCTTTTCAGTTATGCAGCTGCATATAGAAAACCATGCAGTAGTGGATCATGCTATCTAGTGAGGCACCTCATACAGTATGCATGACTATCTCTTTCTGCAGAGGTGCAGGTTTCATGGGGACTTTTGTCTGCAGAACACACTGTATGACATACACACACAGGTGGGGCTGCATAAGCACATGACCCTGTGGGGCTTGTTCTTATGCAGCTGAAGCTAGAAATCCACAAAGACAGCACATCAGTGCTACTGCATTTCTGTTTTCTGAAAACAGTTGTATGTTGTTTGTCTTAGTTAATGATGGCTGTCTGTGGCTGGTTGTGTGACTTATCCTTTTGCTGCTTGGGGAGGTGAAGAGTTAGGGTTGGAAACCCTAATGCCACAGTTCCCTACTTTTGTTGCATTACACTGAACCCTAACTGGTGAATTAATGTAGTTTTTGCACTGAATATATATTTATATTTATATGTATATCTTTATGTCTGTCTGTCTGTCTGTCTGTCTATCTATCTATTTATATATCTATCTATTCTTTGCAAAAAAAACTGCATTAATGCACCAATTAGGGTAATTTACCACAAAAGTAGGGAAATGTGGCATTAGGGTTTCTCACCCTAACCCCCAACCCCTCAAGCAGCAAAACAAAAAAAATAGGGTTTTGGGTCTCTGGAGTCTTGGCAAATCAGTGGTGGGATCTTCTTTGGGGGTTGTCAACCCCAATGCCCACTTCATTCCATGAGCAAATAATGTCACACATGATCTCCTTTCTTGACTCAGGGCCCACCGGGGGGGTTAGGGTTGACAACCCCCAACAAAGCCCCTCTACTCATTCAAAAAGAGAGAGACCCTAAACCATAATGTTTTTTCCTTTTGCTGCATGGGGGTTGTTGGGAGCATTAGGGTGGGAAACTGTAGTGCCACATTTCCCTACTTTTGTGGTGCTGTTACCCTAACTAGTGCATTAATGCAGTTTTTTTGCAAAGAATTTCCTTACTTTTGTAGATAGTATAACTGAATCTTCATTTCCCTGTGGAAGTGCTGGGCACTCTTGGCCCTGCACTATCATCTCTCCATAGATGCACACATGTATGTTGCTATGGAAGTGCAGGGTCTCTGGGCCTTGCACCTGCATTTTAGCCAAAAACAGTAACCAAATTGTCAGAACAGCCCTGTTATTACCCCACCTCATGAATGTCATGCTGAGAATTTTCAAATCCCAGCTGAAACGTCATTCCATGCCACCGCAATGTCATTCCACATCACAAGTGTGAAAACTATTTTGGCCAGGATTTGAGAACCGACAGCTGTCACATTCATGAGGTGGTATAAAAAATGTCCATGTTGAAAAATTGGGGTGGAAATATTTAACATTACCAAAGTTATCAGTGAGCATAGTATAATTTCAATACATGTGCATAACTTTGCCATTTTTACATATTTTAACCCCATATTTTCAACATAGCCTTCTTATGACCTCACCTCATGACCAAGGGTGGTGAAGGTTTTCAAATTCTGCCTAAAATGTGATATTTCCAAGTGGTCACAAAATTGCCTTTTGGGGCAGAGTTGTAAAATTCCACCACAATTATTTATGAGGTGGGGTCCTCAAAAGGCCATGTTGAAAATTTGGTGACAAAATATGCAAAAATGGCTGAATTACACATCCAAATTAAAAATTCTATTGAAATACACTGAACCACACTTACCTCAGTTTCTCATATTGCAGTCATTGGTTCCAGAAGCATGACATGTCTATGACTGGAGAGTAGATTTTCATCCTGCAACCTGTTCAGGTGAATGAGGGTGTATGGGGTGTGCTGGGGGTTGTGGGGTGGTGGGTGTTTAGTGGGAGGTGGGGGTGTGGATCTGATCAATGAGGAAGCTTTTTTGCCTTTTTTATGGGTTTAAAAAAAATTGAATGACCATTTTCATTATTTCATATTGGGGCAATGATCAGAGGGTGCAGGCTGCTACTAGACACCAGGGAAAGACTGTGAAATAACAGGATTGGCAGTCAGAAGGTGTGGGTGCCACTAGACACCAGGGAAATATAAATGAATTATGTGTATGGCAATTGGAGGGTAGAGGGTGCCACTAGACACCAAGGAAATCTCAATTAATTACAGGGATAGCAATGGAAGGTAGGGGGTGCCACTAGACACCAGGAAAATATCAATTAATTATAGGTATGGCAATTGTAGGATGAGGGGTGTCACTAGACACAAGAGCAACATTACATATTGAAAGGGACGGGAAAGGGGAGCACCACTAGACATCAAGGGAAACGACGGCTCACTGCACTCACTGCATTCACTGCAGCCCACAGCACGAGTTCCAACTGCGGCCTCAGAAGTCAAGAAATTCCTGCTGTTCTCATACAGAGAATGCGGGTCAATGGCTCTTCTCACTAAGCTGGATACTCTGCATTTTGGGATGCCCAGAAAATGTAGTTATGGCAACTTTTTAAACAAACAAGCAAACAAGCAAACAAACAAACAAACAAACAAACACATTAATCTAGCTGAATGGGTTCCATTTAGCTAGATTCAGGTTTTTTTTTTTAATACATAATTTAACTCTACTTTTAGTCTTTCTAAGTGAAAACTGTAAAAAGAAAATGGCAGCTATCTAGAATGTTTTTTTTTTCGCCCCATGTGAAGAAGCCAGAAGGGGAAGGAAGGAAACATATTCAATTCAGTGCTTTAGAGTAACTGGTAATTGCTATTTTTCTTTTAAACTTAGATTGTGGGCTTTTAGTGACACTATACTTTCTTTGTTGTCTTTACTTATAATTGTTTTGGGGCTGTTGAAAATTTAAAACATACTCTTAATTATATGCCCTGTTAAATCTGATTGACAGGAGCTAAACACAGGGTATAGTAAGGGGTGTGAAGTAGGAGGGGCATAAGGGGGAAGAAGCCCACCCTCAGCACAACAAGTGTTTTGACTCATTTATTTATTTATTTATTGTTTTCTTTTTCTTTTAAAAAAAATATCTGCGGATCAGTGGCAGGATTTTTAGTACAGTAAATTAATAAAAAGGGAACTAGGAGAGCTTCAGTAGCAGACAAGTAGTGGAATTGCAGTATAATGTGGGGAGTGGTGCAATGCAGTGGCTGTGGGGCAGCCATATTCAGGCAGACCTTCTGGACACTGAGGTGCTGCCCTATCTGCATGCATCTCTCTGGAATGTGGGATGAGGTAGCCAGACTCAGAGTGGAAGTAAACTGGGTCAGGACTACCATCACCCCCATCCAGGGACCACCCAGGCCAATGCAACTGCCTCAAAGGATGCTGAGAACGAGAAGCACTTGGATGACAGTGGGCTCAGGGAGGGTTACAGCAGTCAGGCAGAGGCACATCCCAGATCCTATTCCACTCAAGAACTCAAATGCCACACTGGCAAATGAGGACAACCAAATAGAGGTACCCAGAGAAGTGGAAGGAAAGGATGTGGAGGTTAGCAAAGGAGGTGACCTCAGCAGGGAAAGCAGTGGACCCCAGAGGAGGAGGAAGTGAATCCTGGTGGAGGACTCCATCATAAGAGGGATCTAGCTAGGAACACAGGAGGGGGAGGACAGGGAGGTGAGGTGCCTACCAGGTGCCACGGCATGGAGGGATGGTAGGAAGAGCCTGAGGATCACTGGGAAGGCAAGATGGGAGGGTGAGCTGGATGTCATTATCCACCTAGGTACTAATGACCTGGCAAATGGGGAGCCAAAGGAAGTTCAGGAAGAGTTTAGGAAACTGGGAGGGTCTCAAGCAAGTAGCTACTTCTGTCACTTTCTCAGAAGTACTACCTGTGAGAGGCAAGGAGAGACATAGGAGTGCATGCACCAGGAACTTTAACTCATGGTTGAAGAACTGGTGCTGTGAGCAAGGTTTGGATTCATTGCTGACTGGGGACCCACCTGGAGGGATGGAGGTTTGTTCAAGCCTGACGGCCTGCATCCATCCTGGAGGGGAATCCAAGCACTCAATGATAAGTTTAAATGCTACATTGACAAGCATTTAAACTAGCAAAGGGGGGTGGCAGGCCAGCAAGGAGGGTACCTACTTGCTCACCTCCCACAGCTAGCAGTGGAACCAGTGAACCAGAGGAGTGGCTATCTCTGCAAAGCAGTGTGCAAAAGATGGAGATTAGTGCCCAAGAGGTGGATAAGCAGAAAAGGGGCAAAATTCAGCAGAAGGGCAGACAGCAAGGAGAACCAGGGATAAATGACAACCAAGAAAGGGGCTGAGTAGAACAGTGAAACAGTCTAGGAGGTCAAATCATGGAAAGCCATGTGCAAATGCCAGGAGCCTTAGCAACAAGATGGAAGATCTGGAGGCTGTCATGGTACAGTCAGACCTGGACATTGTCGCCATCACTGAAACCTGGTGTAATGATAACCATGACTGGGAGATGGCCATACCTGGCTACAACATATTCAGAAGAGACAGAGCAGGCAGGAAGGGAGGAGGAGTGGCACTGTATGTGAAAAATGACATAAGGGCCACAGAGATCCAGGAGGAACAAAATGGGGAGAGATACTGTGGGTTAAGCTGGAAGGAAAATGGGGACAGCCATCCGGCACAGGTGTGGTCTATAGACCACCAGCCCAGGAGGAAGAAACAGATAGGAAGTTGATGCTAGCCATCCAAAGGATGGCAGACAAGGTGAGGTAGTACTGGTTGGAGACTTCAATATTCCAGATGTGGACTGGAGCATCCCAGCAGCAGCATCAACTAGGAGCAGATTTATCCTGGACTCCCTTCAGGGTGCCTTCCTCAAGCAACTGCTCATGGAACCAACTCAGCAGAAGGCAATACTGGACCTTGTGCCTACAAACAGGGACAGTGTGATGGGGGTAACAGTGGGGGAGCACCTGGGAAACAGTGACCACCAGTCATTGTGGTTTGAAATCACAGAAAGAGCAGAACCAAACCACACAAAAACATGTATCCTGAATTTTAGGGGGGCAGACTTTGGGAAAATGGGGAGATACTTGAAAGAGGCATTAAGGGAAATGGGACAGGAATCAGGGGTTGAGGAACAGTGGGCAGTATTTAAAATGGGGATTACAAGAACAACAGAATTATGAATTAAGCAGGTTAGCAAGAGGAAAAGGAAGAGGAGACCATTATGGTTTTCCAAAGAGGTAGCAAAGAAAGTGAAAGCCAAAAAGATTGCATTCAGGCAATACAAAAAGACACAGGCAGAAGGGGATATGGAGAAGTACCAGGAGAAGCAAAGGGAGGCAGGGAGGTCAATAAGGGAAGCCAAAGCTCAGACAGAAGAACACATTGCAAAATCAGTGGGTAGAGGGGACAAAACCTTTTACAGGTACATAAGTGAAAAAAGAAAGACAAAGGGAGGGATAGTGAGACTGAAGGGGGAGGATGGGGGCCGCGTGGAGGATGACAACAGTAAAGCTGACATATTGAACAGGTATTTCTGCTCAGTCTTTACTGAGGAAGAGGAGGGTAATGGGTCTGAAGGGAGTACAAGGGGTGAGAATGGTGCAGAAATGGACACAGTCCTTTACACGAAAGGGTCCTGAAGGAACTGGAAGTAATAAGAGTTGATAAAGCAATTGGGCCAGATGGGGTGCACCCATGGTCCTTAAGAACTAAGAGAGGTGGTGGCTGAACCTCTGGCTATCCTGTTTAGCCAATCACTGGAAACAGGAGGTACCCAAAGACTGGAGGACAGCAGATGTAGTTCCCTTATACAAAAGTGGGAACAAAAAGGAAGCAGGGAACTACAGACCAGTCAGGCTCACTCGGTAGTGGGGAAGATCATGGAAGCACTACTGAAGGAGAGATTGATGGAACATCTGGTTGTCAATGGACTACAGGACCCAAGGCAGCATGGTCTCACCAGGGGAGGTCATGTCAGACCAACCTCATTGAATTTTTGACTGGGTGACTAGGGAGGTGGATCAGGGGGGCAGTGGACATGGCCTATCTGGACTTCAGCAAGGCCTTTGACACTGTGCCACATAGAAGACTATTACACAAACTGGGAATATGGGTGCAGGCAGGACAGTAGTGTGGTGGGTGGGTAACTGGCTGGGTGGCAGGACACAGAGGGTGGTGGTAAATGGCTGTCACTCCACAGAGGGAAGAGTGACTAGTGGGGTACCACAGGATCAGTGCTGGGACCGGTCCTATTCAACATCTTCATCAGTGACATTGCGCAGGACCTAGAAGGCAGAATTTCACTGTTCGCTGATGACACAAAGCTCTGTAACAGAGTAGACACACCAGAGGGTGTAGACAGAATGAGAAGTGACCTACAGAAACTTGAAGAATGGTCAGGGGTTTGGCAGTTGAAATTCAATGCAAAGAAGTGCAAGATAATGCATATGGGGCACAAAAACCCTGGTACAATATATCAGTTGGGGGGTGAGGATATAGCATGCACCAAGCAGGAAAGGGATCTTGGGGTTGTCATCTCTGATGACCTCAAGGTAGGGAAACAGTGTGACAAGGCAGCAGGTAAAGCAAACATGATGCTGGGATGTATAGGCAGGAGCATCACCAGCAGGGAAAGGGAGGTCATAATTCCACTATACAAGACACTAGTGAGGCCCCACCTGGAGTACAGTGTACGGTTCTGGAGACCATACCTACGTAAGGACATAGACAGGGTAGAGAAGGTTCAGAGGAAGGCAACAAAGATGGTGCATGGATTGCATCACAAGTCCTATGAAGACAGGTTGAAGGAACTGAACATGTACTCCCTGGAGGAGAGGAGGGAGAGGGGGATATGATAGAGACATACAAGTATCTTACAGGGAGGAACAGGGTGCAGGAAAACACTATTTTTAAGCGAAAAAGATGTTCCAGAACAAGAGGGCATGGGATGAAGTTGGAGGAGGATGATTCAGAGGAAACATGAGAAAGAATTTCTTCACAGAATGGGTGGTGGACAAGTGGAACACCCTGCCAGAGGAAGTGGTAGGGGCTGAAACAATCACAGGATTTAAGAATGCATGGGATAGACATAAAGGAATTCTGGAGGTCAGGGGTAAGGGGCAACAGACTTCTAGGAAAACAAGCTGAACTTACAAGCTCAAATGGGCAGACTGGGTGGGCCATAGGCCCTTATCTGCCGACACTGTCTATGTATCTATGTATCTATGTATCTATGTAAATCATGCAAATAACCACTCACAGTGTGTTTTTTTACTTTCTGCAATAGGTTTTTCTCTACACATGAATAGTAAATAATGACCTGTTAACACTTGCAAGCTGCTAACTCAACCTAGCCAGCCTGGTGGCACTGAGGGTTGAGGCACTGGACACCTCACCTCACAGTATGCTGGTGACCCAGGTTTGGGTGCAGACTCAGATCACTGGGGGTCAGACAGGGGGGAGAAGGAATGAGCATCCCCAGGACTGCTCTCCTCCTCTGGTGAGGGTGGGGTGGGAATCCCATGAAGGTGCTAGCTCCTGGCAGCTATGGTAGCGCAACTCATGGCACAATGGAGGGATCGGTGCTGGCAGACCTCTAATGTGTGCCATGCAGGAGCATGTGCTATAGTGTCCTTGGCACCACTGCATGGCCGTGCCATGGGGGGAACTCAGGAAAAAAAATTCCCAAATCCTCCGTCGTTCTTGAAGGTCTGTCCATGACCCTTCACTGGGCACTCCTAGGTGCTCCCTCTGTCCTGACCCCTCGGTCTTCCACACTGTGGGGGGCTTGATGCAGCCTAAGAAAGGGTGACTGGAGGTTGGAGCTCAGGCATGGCGCTCGGTGCAGGAGCCGCTGAGACAGGCTGGAAAGGGAACCATGGGGAACACTCCCAGCTGAGGAGGTAAGGCACAAGAAACAAAAAAATAAAAGAACTGGTAACTCAACCATAACTATAGGTAAGCTACCACACTCTATGTTTTATATATATATATATATAAATAATATATATGTGTGTGTATATATATATATATATATATATATATACACACACACATATATATATATATATATATATATATATATATATATATATATATATATATATATATAAGAAAATACAAAATCACACATGCCCCACAATGCAAAGCATCATGGGCTGCATAGGCAAATCACCACAGAATGTTATGCTGGTCCAACTTTAAGCAGAATTGCATGGTGCTGAAAGGCCTCTCACACAGTTTGCAAAGGGTGCTAAGAGAAGACATAGACATGTGTTTCATCCTACCAGGACTCATCAGTATGCCTCGTCTGCTTGACACCCCAGTGGAATGGACCAGCTACCCTTAAGGCAGTGTGCCTTGGATATATTGTGGTGAACCCATTAAAATAAAAAACTATTTAAAAGACAAAGAACCTCTGTGCACAAACACTAAGGCAAGGGTTACCCCAAAGGGCATTTGGCTGGGAAGCCAAGTTTCAAGAAAATACAAAATCACACATGCCCCCACAATGCAAAGCATCATGGGCTGCATATGCAAATCACCACAGAATGTTATGCTGGTCCAACTTTAAGCAGAATTGCAAGGTGCTGAACATTGTGAAAGGCCTTTCAGCACCATGCAATTCTGCTTAAAGTTGGACCAGCATAACATTCTGCGGTGATTTGCATATTTGCATATATATATGACAAAGAAACTTCAAAAGTAAAACACTGAGGCAAGGGTTACTCAAAGGGTATGGATTGAAGCCAAATATATATATATATATATATATATATATATATATATATATAATGGTGGCACGGTAGTGCTACCATAGTTAGGATTGAGGAACCATTTACATGTTAAACCTGAAGTTTTGCACCTTAATAACTTTGCAACCGTTCAACGGATTGGCCTGAAATTTGGAATACATGATCAAGACCCATACGCCTTGGTATCTGCCAAGTTTAGTAATGGTTGGATATATGGCTGCAAGAGTTATTAAGCAATCTGCGCATCACGTTTACACTTTGGAATTCTATGGTTCGCCTCACGAATTACTTGCAGTTTTGTGACGAGTCCGAAATCTCCAGGAGCGTCTTGACTGCCTTTCAAAGATTTCATGAAAAATATTAAGCGGTTCAAAAGTTATTCAAAAACAAGTTCCATTATAAGTCAATGGGAAAAGTTAACAAAAAGTTAGACAGTGTCTCAAATGCAGTTTTTACTTTTGCAAATAGCCCTTTTAGTGTTGCAAATCCGCCATTTTGTTTTCAGTTGGTGATCAGAAAAATGCTTGGCATTTAAATGTGGGACCCTCCAGCAACCTAATTCTTTTTGTATTCACCTAGTCGGACCCTGAGGATGCTAGCCATGTCTTTATTTTGGGGTCAAACACCCCAGAAATACGTTTTTCACATTTCTGGTAAAAGCACTTTCACAAAGTACTTTCGCTCTTGTGACACTGTTGAATGAATTTGCGAAAGCTTTCACAAATTGCGACAGTACTTTTCTAGGCTGTGGGAAAATGACAGCAATTCTTTGGCACCCCGCTACAAAAGCATGGTTTGGTGTTTTGAGCTGAAATTTGGAGGGAACGCAGCCAACATCTCACAGATGTGCCTTTCAGTATTTTGTTGAAACAATATTTCATGGCAGCAAAGTTACAGCATTGCAAATTTGATGCTATTTCCATAGGATAACATTACGGCGTCTGAGGCATTGCAGCAATCCTTTGGCGCCCTGCTACAAAATAACGGTTTGGTCTTTTAGACTGAAATTTGGAGGGAAGACAGTTAACATCCCACAGATGTGTCTTTTACTGGTTTGGTGAAAAAATATTACAGGGAGCCAAAGTCTGCCTTGCATCTGTTATTTTGAAGTTGCCGACTGCTCGCTCTGCGCTTTCTCTCCTTGCACTTCAGTTGGCAGCTTGTTTTCTACAAACTAGAGCTAAAATGGGGGAAAAAACACACTCTTTACTTTACATTTCATCTGAGATGGACTTACTTTAAACATGTGCCTGTATTTTTCTTTTGAAGACCAACCACGCTCGGTCACGCTACAGTTCAGTATGATAAAAATGAAAGTGCTCCATTGGGGATCTTCTCCAGGTACAAACGGCAGCTTTCTTTTTTGGAGAAGATAAAAAAAACAACTTGTTTTTGTAGTTTTAAACTGACTGACACTTAAAGTACTGGCAGCAACGCACAAACAGTGGTAGCACTCAGTCACACTACATTGCAGCAGAAAGTCAAAGCCCTTAAACATGAAGCCACAGCAAAAATGGCAGGATCAACCAGATAAGACTTTTACATTGCATTTTATTAAAAATGTATGGCAGGTTTAAACATATCTTGTGTACACTGGGATGAGGATTGCTGCATTAATTTCTGTTGGTAGTAGCCTGCTTGTGCTAGGGTGTGTGTGTGTGTGTATGTTTGTGGCAGGTTTTGTGTGTCAGGTGTGGAGTGATCTTAGTACTGGTGAGAAAGTTCTGAAAACTGGAAGGGCTGGAAAGTAGTTCAGGTGTGCGGTAGCTCTGGGAGGTGTGTGGTCGTTGGGAAATAATGCATGGTCATGTGATGCATTCTGTCCAATCATGTTAGTGGAATTTCTATGATTTTACCAACCCATTTTATAAATACATATATATATATATATATGTGTGTGTACATATATGTATATATATATATATATATATATATATATATATATATACATATACAGTATATGTAATATATGGACAAGGTCAAATAATACCATCCTGTCCCACACAAAAAAATCCCTGCAATACAACACTGTCCAAAGTGATAATACCCTTGTTCCTTCATGATAATACTATCGTTCAGAGCTGATAATACTATAGTTTCAGCTCTCAATGATAGTATTATCACTACAATCACAGAGCGCATGTCCAGATCTTCCTGCCAACAAGCCCAGTCGCCATGGTCGCACGTCCCTTCCTGCACAACCGTACTGATGGCATGCATCTTCATTGGCAGCTTTTCTCTAGTAGGCGGGCACAACAGCATGAAAAACATGGCATCTTTTACTTCTCACTTAGCGAGAGGAATCTGTTCAGTTCATCGTTTCATTTTTTTGAACAAATAATGGACTATGTCACTCATCCTGCATTTGCCGAACAACAAAAAAGCTGAAAGGTAGGACTGCCTACTAAATTAACAGAAACAAAATGTTATTTGAAATGAGCAATGGGACACTCGTTAGTGCTGCTGGCAGCTCAGAGACAGCGCATGCTGAATGCAGCGGCCGGCCAGCCTGTTTCACAAAAAGCACATGTGAAAAAGGAATGTCTGCAATGGAGTCCATACATTACAAAAAATAACAAATAAAGGACTATGTATTATAAGGCAGTCAGACCATCTCAAGGTTTTGGAGACTTTGGGAACCTCTCGAGCTTCACTCTTGAGGTTCCAAGTCTCCAAAACCTCTCGATGGTCTTACTACTTTATAATACATAGTCCTGTATTATTCTATTTATAATATATATATATATATATATATATATATATATATATATATATATTGCAAAACAACTTTGTTAATGTATCAGTTAGGATTGAAGCACAGCAACAAAAGAATGGAAATGTGATCTTAGGGTTACCACCCCTACCACCCCACCCTCCCCTCACCCTCCACACACCAACAGATGTCGGGGTGTTCCATGGGATCTTCAGGCCCAACTCTCACCCCATTCCATGTGTAAGCAAGCTGACATACTACAGTATAAAAGAATGGGGTGAGAGTTAGGCCTGATGACCCCATGGCACACCCCGATGTCTGTTGGTGTGTGGAGGGTGGAGAAGGTGGGGGTGGAGTGGTAGGGGTGGCAACCTTAATTTCACATTTCCATACTCTTGTTGCTGTGCTATCAACCCTAATTGATGCATTAACAAAGTTTTTGCCATGAATTTCCCTTCTTGGAGAGGTTTTTGGGACTTGGAACCTCAAGAGCGAAGCTCCCATGGCACACCCTGACGTCTGTTGGTGTGTGGAGGGGGGAAGGGGGTGGGAACAAGTGACCATCAAACAGTGTGGTTCACGTTAAACTTGGCTACAGAGTCAAGCCATACAAAAGTGAGGGTACTGGACTTCAGGAGGGCTGACTTTGGCAAGATGGGAGAGTGCCTCAGAAAAGCACTAGCAAACAGGCTAGAAGGAGGTGTGGAGCAACAATGGGGAATCATCAAAACTGCCATCACAGAGGCAACAAGCCTTTGTGTGAAGCAAATAAACAAATTAAAATGAAAGAAAAAGCCACTATGGTTCTCAAAAGAGGTGGCTGTGAAAGTCAGGAAGAAAAAGATAGCATTCTGGAAGTATAAGGAAACACAGAAGGAGCAGGACAGAGAGTTGTACCAGTTAAGGCAGAAGGAAGCAGGGAGGGAAGTCAGAATAGCAAAGGCCCAAACTGAGGAAAAGATAGCTAACTCGGTTAAGAAGGGGGATAAAATCTCTTATAGGTACATCAGCGAGCGTAGAAAGACAAAGGGAGGGATAGTGAAGCTGAATAAAATGAACGGTGGGTGGGCAGAGGGGGAGAGTGAAAAAGCAGGGATACTGAATGAGTATTTCTGCTCAGTATTCACAAAAGAGGAGAGGCAAGTGCCTAATTCAATTAACAGAAGCACTCTTGATAGGGGGGTTGGTCCCAGTCCTTTCACAGAAGAAAGGGTTCTGCAAGAACTCCTAAAACTGAAGGTGGACAAAGCAATGGGACCTGATGGAATTCACTCCAGTATTCTAAAAGAATTAAGGGGGGAGCTAGTGAAACCACTAGCTACTCTTTTTAATAAATCATGGGAGGATGGTGTGGTACCTGAGGACTGGAGGAAGGCGGATGTGATTCCCCTTCACAAAAGTGGGACCAAGACAGAGGCAGGAAACTACAGACCTGTCAGTTTGACCTCTGTGGTAGGGAAAGTGATGGAGTCACTTCTGAAGGAAAGAATAGTTGAGTACCTAGAGGCCAGTGGGGCACAGGACCCAAGGCAGCATGGGTTCACAGCGGGAAGGTCATGTCAGATGAATCTAATAGATTTCTTTGACTGGGTGACCAAAGTAGTAGACCAGGGAGGGGCTGTGGACATGGCCTACCTAGACTTTAGCAAGACATTTGACACAGTCCCGCACAAAAGATTAATAGTCAAATTAACCAGCCTGGGAGTGGGTCCCAGGGTGGTTACCTGGGTAAAACATTGGCTGGACAACAGACGACAGAATTGTAAATGGAGTCCACTCTGAAGAAAGAGGGGTTACTAGTGGGGTACCACAGGGTTCAGTATTGGGTCCAGTCCTTTTTAATGTCTTCATAAGTGACATTGCAGAGGGACTGGAAGGAAAAGTATGCCTCTTTGCAGATGACACAAAGATCTGCAACAGGGTTGATACACAAGGAGGCATGGAAAGGATGAGAAGGGACTTGGCAAGGTTGGAGGAATGGTCAGAAGTATGGCAGCTAGGATTCAATGCAAAGAAGTGCAAAATAATGCACCTGGGAAACAAGAACTCAGGGGAAGAATACACAATGGTGGGGGGGGGGGAGAGGTAGTAATAACAACAACAAAAAAAGGAAAGAGACCTGGGGGTAATCATATCAGATGACCTTAAGGTTAGCAAGCAATGTGAGACGGCAGTAGGGAGGGCTGGGGATATACTGGGATGCATAGGGAGAGGCACCAGGAGCAGAAAACAGGAAGTTGTTATCCATCTGTACAGACAGTTGGTGAGACCCCATCTGGAGTACTGTGTCCAGTTCTGGAGACCCCATCTCCGCAAGGACGTAGACAGGATAGAGGCAGTCCAGAAGAGGGCAACTAAAATGGTGCAGGGTCTGCAAGAGAAGCCATATGAGGAGAGACTAAAGGAGCTTAATATGTATACCCTTGAGGAAAGAAGGGAGAGGGGGGACATGATAGAAACTTTTAAGTACCTCAGTGGAATCAACAAAGTTCAAGAGGGTAGCATCTTTCAGAAAAAGAGACGTGCAAGAACAAGGGGACACAATTTATAGACATGGGGGGGTGGTTCAGGGGCAATGTGAGGAAGTATTATTTCACAGAGAGGGTAGTGGATGCATGGAACAACCTTTCTGAGGAGGTTGTAGGGTCTAAAACTGTGGGAGAATTCAAGAATGCATGGGACCGACATAAGGCAATTCTTGTGGGGGCAGGAAGAAATAGGCTGTTGGTTAACTAGGATCTCTGGCCTATCCTGTAGGTAGGGAAATGGGCAGACTAGATGAGCCAAGCGGTCCTTATCTGCCATCAAGGTCTATGTTTCTATGTTTCTTTTTGAGAAAGTGTAATGTAACTGGTAACTGGTATGTGTTTGTGGGAGCACAGGCCTTCCGGGCCCTGCACACCCTTCACATTGCCCATTTTTTGTGTAATGGAATATATATGTGGGAGCGTGGGACCTCTGGGCCCTGCGCTCCCACTTACACATAAGTACAGAACCATACAGCAGCCCATAGTACTGAAAAGGAACCTTCATAACACTTATCTGGCAATATCTCAGTAACAGTAGCAACTATGAAAATATTCCACTGTAGTTGTAATCATGACTTCAAAACTTCCATGTGGACTTAACGCTGTGGGTAACAAAAAATCCATGTCTCAAATAGTTTTCGAGATATGGGTGCTGAAAAGCACCTCGGGCATCACAATGTTAGCCTATGGAAACTTTCTCAATTTCGGAGTGCTGTAAATTTATAGCCATTTTAAATGTTTTTACCAAACCATCAAAATACACATATGTGGGGCCAGGGCTTGCCACCCTGCAAATTTCAGCCAAAAATCCCTAACCATTTAGGTGCAGTGGTGTGGCAAAGAAATTGTATTTTTTGGTGCAGTAGTGTTGCAAGTTGTGACAGTACAGATGCAACAGTGTTGCGATTTGTGAAAGTGTTGCAAAGGTACTCTCATGATTTGTGACACTACAGGGAACCTGATTTTAAAAAAAGGTATTTCTAGGGATCCTAGAAAAAAAACTGATGGTGCCATTGTGTTCCTCATGCCCAGTTTAGGTAAGCACAACTGTCAGTGTTTACCTAGGGGTAGTAGAATTTTAATTACAGATGTTTTTCTTCACCACTAACTGAAACAAGATGGTGGCAGCACGACAGTAAAAGGACCATTTGCAACAGTAAAATGTACTGGTGGCAGCTTTTGTGAGGCACATATATATATTTTTTCCCATTGACCATAAAGGGAAAATTAAAATTTGAATAAATTTTGAACAGATTAATGTTTTTTCACCAGATCTTCAAAAGGCACATCGGTGACCCAGACTGCATCTTCTCTGAAGATTTCAGACCAGACAGACAAATCATTTGGGCTGTAGCCCCAAGCAAAGAAACACTCAAAAACCCTGCTTTTGTGCATTTTGTGGCACTCTGCAGCTCCGA
This sequence comes from Neoceratodus forsteri, assembly GCA_016271365.2. Classification (NCBI taxonomy): domain Eukaryota; kingdom Metazoa; phylum Chordata; order Ceratodontiformes; family Ceratodontidae; genus Neoceratodus; species Neoceratodus forsteri. The sequence goes on along the minus strand of CM028137.1, from coordinate 722,118,820 downwards.
AACCACTTATCCGGCTGTTGTGTAACTTGCCAGATCCAGAGATCTATGGCACCACATCACACATGCAAAATTTCAGGCAAATCCATCATAGGCTGCAAAGTTATTAAAGTGCAAAATTTTGGGTTTAACATAGAGGTGGCCGGGCAATCCTAACTATAGCTGCAATACCATGCAGCTATAATATATATGAATGTGTACATACACACACGTATATATATATATATATATATATATATATACATATATACATATATATATATACAGTGCCTTCAGAAAGTATTCACCCCCCCTTGGATTTTGTCACATTTTCTTGTGTTACTACCAGAATTTTTAATGCATTGAAATTATTTTTTCCCCCCTTGATTCACACAGCATACTCAACAATTTAAAGGGGCAAAAATATTTTTATTGTGTAACAAAAATTTATGAAACATTAAAAACTGAAATATCTTGTTTACTTAAGTATTCACCCCCCTGAGTCAGTACTTTGTAGAAGTGCCTTTGGCAGCAATTACAGCTTTGAGTCTTCTCAGGTATGTCTGTATCAGCTTTGCACATCTGGATTTGGGATTTTCGCCATTCTTTCTTGCAGATTTGCTCAAGCTCTGTCAAGTTGGATGGGGAGCGTCGGTGAACCACAATCTTTAAGTCTTTCCACAGATTCTCAATGGGATTCAAGTCTGGGCTTTGGCTGGGCCACTTAAGGACATTCACCTTCTTGTTCTGAAGCCACTCAGTGTTGCTTTGGCTGTATGTGGGGTCGTTGTCCTGTTGGAACGTAAACCTTCGCCCCAGTCCAAGGTCTATTGCAGACTGATGCAGGTTCTCCTCAAGGATGTGCCTGTATTTGGCTCCATTCATTGTTCCCTCTATCCTGACAAGTGCCCCAGTTGCTGCCACTGAAAAGCATCCCCATAACATGACGCTGCCACCACCATGCATCATGGTAGGGATGGTGTTACACGGGTGATGAGCTGTGTTCGGTTTGCGCCAGGCATAGCGCTTTGCATTCAGGCCAAAGAGTTCAATTTTTGTTTCATCAGACCAGAGAATCTTTTGCCACATGGTCTCAGAGTCTGCCATGTGCCTTCTTGCAAACTCCAGGCATGCTATTATGAGGCCTTTTCTCAGGAGTGGCTTCTGTCTAGCCACTCTCCCATAGAGGCTACATCTGTGAAGTGCTACAGAGATTGTTGTCCTCTGGACAGGTTCTCCCATCTCAGCCATGGAACTCTGTAGTTCTGTCAGGGTGGTCATTGGGTTCTTGGTCACTTCCCTGACCAAGGTCCTTCTTGCCCGGTTGCTCAGTTTTGGAGGACGGCCTGCTCTAGGAAGAGTCTGGGTGGTTCTGTAATCTTTCCATTTCCTAAGGATGGACTTGACTGTGCTCCTGGAAACTTTCAACACACTAGAAATGTTTTTATACCCTTCCCCAGATCTATGCCTCCTCACAATTCTATCAAAGAGTTCTACGGACAGCTCCTTGGTCTTCATGGTAGAGTTTCTGCTCTGACATGCACTGTCAACAGTGGGACCTTATATAGACAGGTGTATTTCCTCTGAAATCATGTCAACCATTTCAACTGACCACAGGTGGATGCCATTCAAGTCTTAGAGTAATCTCACAAGGAAATTGGATGCACCTGAGCTCAATTTGGAGTGTCATAGCAAAGGGGGTGAATACTTATCCAATCAAGACATTTCAGGTTTTTATTTTAAATTGCATGTACAAAAAATTCCAGAAGTTTCATTCCACTTTGACATTATAGAGTAATTTATGTAGATACGTGACAAAAAAATCCCATATAAATGTATTTTGATTTGAGTTTGCAACATCACAAAATGTGACAAAATCAAGGGGGAGTGAATACTTTCTGAAGGCACTGTATATATATAGTATATATATATATATATATATATATATATATACAGTATATATATGTGTGTGTATACATATTCAGTGAAAAAAACTCAGTTAATGCATCAGTAAGGGTTGATTTCACACCAAAAAAGTGTGGAAATTCGATGTTAGGGTTACCAACCCTACCACCCCATTACCCACTCCCCTATCCTCCACACTCCAACAGGCATTGAGGTGTGTGTTGGGGTCATTGGGCCTAACTCTCATCCTATTCCATGTGTAAACAAGCTGAGGTGGTACAGTATAGGTGAATAGGGTGAGAGTTAGGCCCAATGACCTCAATGCACACCCCGATGCCTGTTGGTGTGTGGAGGGTGGGGGGTGGGGAGTGGGGTGGTATTATTGGTAACTCTAATGTCGAATTTCCACACTTTTGTCAGTGTGGAATCAACCCTAACTGATACATTAACAGAGTTTTTTGCAATGAATTTCCCTTCTTTTTGAGAAAGTGAGATGTTATTCATAAGGAATCTATAGGTCCCACCCATAAGTATGTCCTCAGGTTTGAAAAATGGTATCCATACATGGGAGTTCAGGCCCTCCAGGCCCTGTGCTCCCACCCACCCATAACTATGTCATCAAGTTTGCAAAATGGTATCCATAGATGGGAGCACTGCGCTCCCACCCACCTGTAACTATGTCCTCAGGTTTGCAAAATGATATCTATAGTTGGGAGTGTGGGCCCTCTGGGTCCTGCTCTCTCACCCACCCATAACTATGTCATCAGGTTTGCAAAATGGTATCCATGAATGGGAGCACAGGCCCTCTGGGCCCTGCGCTCCCACCCACCCATCCATGAGTGTAGAGGCATAGCTTAGGAGAGCCCAGTACTTCTGGATTAGCATAAATAGTATGCGTAGTTGGGAGCTCAGGCCCTTGGGGTGCGCCTTGGGATTGTCAGGGCCAACTCTCACCCCATTCCACATGTAAACAAGCTGACATGGTACAGCATAGGGGAATGTGGTAAGAGTTAGGCCCGATGACCCCAAGGCACCCTGATGTCTGTTGGTCTGTGGAGGATGGGGGGGTTGGGGGTATGGTTGACAACTCTAACATCGAATTTCCAGACTTCTGTTAGTGAGGAATCAACCCTAACTGATGCATTAAAAGAGTTTTTTTGCAATGTATTTCCCTTCTTTTTGAGAAAGTGAAATGCTACTCATATGCTACCTATAGGTGGGAGTGCTGGTCCTCTGGGCCTTGCGCTCCCACCCGTCAGTGTAGAGGCATAGTGCAGGAGGGCCCTGTGCTCCCAATTTTGCATAATGGGATGCATATTTGGGAGCATGGGCCCTCTGGGCCCTGTGCTGTAAGCCACCCTTAAGTATAGAAACATAGCACCTGAGGACCCTGTGCTCCCAGTATTGCAAGATGGTATCCATGGGTGGGAGCATGGGCCCTCCAGGCTCTGCACTCCCACTTACCTATAAGTATAGAGATATAGTGCAGGAGGGCCCTGTGTTTTTAGTTTTGCATAACTGTGTCCCCAGGTGTCAGCCTGGGCCCTGCGCTCCCACCCAATCATGAGTGTAGAGGCATTGCATAGGAGGGCCCAGTGCTCCCAGTTTAGCATAGATAGTATGTATAGGTGGGAGCATGGGTCCTCTTGGCCCTGCATTCCCACCTACACATAAGTACAGACACATAGCACAGACTTAGAGTCATTCCAAGTAACCCTCGTAACACTTATTTGGCAATATCTCAGTAACCGTAGCAACTGCAGAAAGAATTCTTTCACAGTTTCATTCATGACCTAGACACCTCCATGTGTGCCTAGTACAGCTGGAGCTTAGTGAAAAATCAGTATCTCAAACCGTTGTTGAGATATAGGCACTGAAAAGTGCCACGGCTGCCACAATGTTATCCTATGGGAAAATTCACAACTTCATAGTGCTGTAA